>CM046879.1:396529351-399143438 GCA_025667525.1 Glebionis coronaria
TGGTAACTTAAAATCTCAATAAGCAAAATCAATAAGCTAACTATCCCAAAACTTAAACGACTCAAAAAGCTTAAATTTAACAACTTTTTAAAACGTAAAATCATAAACTTTATAAATGAAACTTTTGAATGACTAAAAACATATATGAAAATCCGAAATCAATAAGCCCAAAACAAGAAATAAGCTAATAAGCATTAAGAGCCTATAGCTTATACGTGTATGAGCTTAAGAAGAAACAAGAAGATTAAACTTGATCACGAACTCATTCAATAATCCAAATCGTATGAAATCAAGCAATAGGATCAAATGATTAAGGAAATCTAAGAAATGAAGAAAAAGATTAAAAGAACTTAAAAGCTTAACTTGAATAAGATTAATGAAATCCAAAGTACAAAAAGCTTAAAACTTGAAAGATGAAAACAAAGAAGAAATTTAGTGAGAGAAAGTTTGGAACTTTCTCTCTCTAAAACTAGAGAAAAATGAAAAAAAAACTAAAAAACTAACTAAGTGTGTGAAATTTGTGAAGTAAGGGCCTTTATATAGGCGTGTGTATGGGCTTGTGAATGGGCTTTGGTGTCGGGCTTCTTTTCTTCTTTCTTCTTTAGTCTTCACGCTTCTTTAAATAAACGTTCCCGACTTTGGATTTTCTAGAAGTGTCGGTGAATAATTCCAACTCGTCTTATAATCTTTTGTTTAATAGACTCGAGTTCTTCGACATATATGAATCTTCCATCTTTGGCTCTATTCTTCGATAAATCTTCAAATAGGCACAATGACTTCAAATCTTTTGCATCTCTTGGACAATAGACTTCGTCTTGAGTCTTTTCCTCGGTAAATCCCGTGCAATCCCATGTTTTCTTCAATATTCATCCGGTTGACTCTGAAAACACAATAAACACAAAAACCACGCATAATTCCAAACAAATGATATTAAATACGTGTTTTGGTCTTGTTTTAGCCAGAATTAAGTGGTAAAAGGATGGGGTGTTTTACACACCTATCAAATCCCCTACACTTAACCATTGCCATGCCCTCATGCAATGCTTAGTGACAACGCACATTTTACACTTTTTCTCATAATCAATCAACCTTGCCCTTATTAATATACTACTATACAAAAATGAAAGTACTAAGAGAAATTAAAACTTTTAAAGTAAACAAAAGGATGGAAATAGCTTACGTGGAATAACTTGTAAAGAGATCGAGGACTTTACATTAGGGCTTCGGTGCTGCGAAGATTTATCACCCTCAAGTTTCACGTTCCCCAAACTAAGCTTAAAAACGAGATCATTGTTATTATAAGTTAGCAATTCAAACACTTACACACATGGCTTAATTAAATGCTTAAACTCCCTGATAGGTGTGTAAACACCCATCCTTTTACCACTTAATTCGGGCTAAAACAAGACCAAACACACGTATTTAATATCAATTGTTTGGAATTATGCGTGGTTTTTGTGTTTATTGTGTTTTCAGAGCTAACCGGATAAATATTGAAGAAAACACGGGGATTGCAACGGGATTTACCAAGGAAAAAGACTCAAGACGAAGTTTATTGTCCAAGAGATACAAAAGATTTGAAGTCACTAGGCCTATTCGAAGATTTATCGAAGAAAAGGACTAAAGATGGAAGATTTTCATAAGTCGAAGAAACTCAAGTCTATTTAACGAAGAAATTAAAAGACGAGTTGGATTTAATCGACGACAAATCCCGAATCAGAATCGGAAACGTCAACTTTTCTTGAGAAGACGAGAAGACAAGAAGAAAGGGAGAAAGCCCACTCACCAACCAACCACTAGGAGTATAAATAGTCTTTCCCTTCACACAATTAGAGAGTTAGCTTCATTTTTCTTTTTTTCCAGTAATTTAGGTTCGTTCCATCACAAACTCCATTAGGGAGTTTGGTGATTTTCATCTTTTTCTTTACATCTTGTAAACCTTAATCATTAACCTTGTTACTCTTCTATTAATCAATCCATTCCATCTTTCTATTCATCTTGTTCTTCATCATTCTTTTTGCAAGTTTTTAAGTTTTTCTTTGATTCTAGTTTGATCTTAAAAAGTTGTTGATTTAGTGTTTTTATTGGTGGGATTTGTTTCTTATGGTATGTTAATGCTTATTGGTTAGTTTGGTAAAACCTTTTTGGGTGTTGGAGTCGATTTGGATTTAAAACCGTGACCCTTTGTTCTTTGCTGTTACTCGTTACTGTTCTTGATTCCCAGGATTTTCCGAACAAGACCGATATTCGAATAGACTAGCTCGCGTTTGCCTTACTCGGAATATTTCAATTATTCCGAGTGGAGGTTTTATTTCTTCTTTATTCGGAATAAATATCCCAGATATTCCGAATAGCCTTTACTTTCCGAATTGATCATTTTGCATTTCCTTTATTCGGAACATTTTCAAATATTCCGAATAGGGGCGTTTTGTTTCATTACTCGGAATATTCTGGATATTCCGCATAGCCAATTTTGAGTTTCCTTTATTCGGAATTTTTGATATTCCGAATAGGGGTGTTGCAATTCTTTTACTCGGAATGTTTTTCCGAATAGCCCTGTTTTTCCGCTTAAGCTTATTTTTCCGCATAGATATTCCGCATAGAGATCTTATTCCGCATGATGTCAATTTTCCGAATGAAGCAAATTTTCCGCATAAGCCATCTTTCCGAATAGGGGTATTTTTTCCGCGTAGACTTGTTGACTTTCCGAATGGTGTTGCATTCCGCATAGGGTATTTTTCCAGTTTTGCTTATTACTTGTTGCTTGTTTTTAGTTTACTTCATTACCATTTTTTTTTCACTTACCTGTTTAGTAGAATAGAAAACCAATCCACTTTTTGTCACCAAGATCAAATCATTCCACTTTTAACTGAGATCAATTCGAGAGGATTCCGAGAATTAATTTTGAACCCACACTAAAAGCAAATATTAAATGGCGCCGCTGCCCGGCTCCTCTCGTTAAGATCAAAAGTTTTTGTGAAAACTTGGATTTTGGGATCCGTTCCCCGTGAACGATACTTTTTCCTAAAAATTTTCAAAAACACTAAAAAATATAAAATTTTCAAAAATCCTAAAAATTAAAAAACAATAAAAACCAAAAATATTTTTGCTTTGTTTTTCTTTGTTCGTTCTTTTGCAGGTGTATGCGCACTCGATCCACGTCCTATCAAGAGCCCGAGCCTCTCGATAACTTAGACATGGCTGGTGTACAAAACAACAATAACATACCACCTCCGAACAAAAATAATAACAACAACAACCCGCCTTTCAACAACATGAATAACAACAACAATGAGCCACTTCCGGATAATCGCCCCATGATTGAATTGCTCCAAGCTCATGTCGATGGCAACACGGATCCAATTGTTATACCACCAATTGCCGCCAACAATTTCGAGCTCAAGTCAGGCTTTATCCAGATGGTCTCAGCTCAACCGTTCTTGGGACGCACCATTGATGACCCACACGACCACATCAAGAGATTTCTACAACTCACCAATACGGTCAAGTTCAATGGGGTTCCACAGGAGGTTATAAGGTTACAACTTTTTCCCTTTTCTTTAGAGGGACAAGCCCGACATTGGCTTGCTAAGGAACCGCCACAGAGTATTCTCTCGTGGACGGATTTGGAAACAAAGTTTATCAATTACTTTTTTCCACCCTCTCGTACTACCGCTTTGCGGAATGAGATTATAAACTTTGAACAAAAGTACGATGAGTCATTCAGTGAATCTTGGGATCGTTTCAAAGATCTTTTAAGAAAATGCCCACAACATGGTTTTACCAAAGTACATCAAATTAATACTTTTTACAATGGTTTAAGCATGAATGATCAAGATTCACTGAATAGTGCCTCAGGGGGTAATTTATTGGCTAAGACTTCCAATGTTGCTTGGGACATCATTGAGAACAAATCTCGTGTGCAAACCAAGAGTGTTAGGACCAATGTTGCTAGTGCTAGCACTAATGATAGCGACAAGCGACTTGACAAAATCACCACGCTTCTTGAATCGCTTGTCACCCACACCGTCAGCAACAACAACAGCAACAACGCCAAAAATGCACAAGTGAACGCTGTCAGCCAACCTTGTGAGATATGCGGTGGTCCCCACTCTTACACAACTTGTACCGCCACCCAAGATTACCCTGCTGAGAATGTGAATGCGGCATATGGCACCTACCAACAACCTGCTTATCAAGCTAAACCTCAAGGTGACCGTAACTTGCTTAGCTACCGCAACAACAACTATCTTTCACCACCTGGTTTCCCTCCTACCAACCCAAACCAACAACAAAACCTTAATCGCCCTACTCAACAACAACAACAACCTCGACAACCATATATCCCACCTCACAAGCAGCAACAACCACCACCACGTAACAATCAAGTATACCAACAACCTGCTTACCAACCACCTGCATACAATGCTCCTTCCAACCAAAACACCACTGCTTTACACCAAGAGGTCGCCACCTACATGAGAACCAATTATGTGATAGTGGGAAACCTCCAAGAGGAAGTGCGCAATTTGAAGGCAGATTTGGTAAAGCAAGGAAATGATTTGAGAGCCGATATGCGAAACACGTTGGATAGTCAGACGAATGATCTGAGGAACATGATGGCTAGTTTCTTCCAAAGTAGTCAACCCTCTTCTTCGGGTACTCTTCCGAGTAACACCGTTGCGAACCCAAGAGGGGAGATGAAAGCAATCACCACTCGAAGTGGTAAAGGTACCAAGGAACCCGAGCTTCCTATACCTCCACCGGTGGTTGTGACTAAGGAGAACGAGTCGCCTGCTCCTATTCCTCATCCTTCTCCTTCCCCAATTTCTCCACCTCTTCTTTCTACCCCTCCTCCACCCGTGGTTGTGAGTGACCCTATTCCCCTAAAGCCTTCCTCTTCTTCCAATATACCTTATCCTTCAAGGTTGCGAAAAGAGAAGCAAAAGAGCAAGGACGATATTCAGGTTTCGAATTTCCTTAAAATGTTCAAACAACTGAATTTCAATATCTCCTTCGCTGAGGCTCTCGCTCACATGCCCAAGTACGCGAAAATGTTTAAAGATCTTTTGAGCGACAAGGAAAAGCTCCTCGACATTGCCAACACCCAACTTAATGAGAACTGCTCTGCAGTGCTCTTAAGGAAATTACCAACCAAGCTTGGTGATCCGGGTCGTTTTCTTATCCCTTGCAATTTCCCGGGAGTAGAGAATTGCATGGCCCTAGCCGATCTAGGTGCCAGTATTAATCTCATGCCTCTAAGTGTTTGGAAGCAATTATCTCTCCCAGAGCTAGTCCCCACCAAGATGACTTTGGAATTGGCTAACCGTACGGTTGCTTATCCAGTGGGGATAGCCGAAGACGTCATTGTAGGAGTCGACAAATTCACCTTTCCTGCTGATTTTGTTGTCGTCGACTACGAGATGGATCCTCGTGTACCACTGATTGTTGGTCGTCCATTTCTTAGGACCGGTCGCACTCTCATCGATGTTGAAGCCGGTGAGCTTATCATGAGAGTGGGTGACGATAAAGTAGTTTTCAACATGGGAAAGTTGTCCAAACAACCTTATTCATATGAGAGTGTTAATTGTATTGACGTTCTCGATGAGGCTTGTGAAGAACACTTTAATGATGCTTGCAAAAGTATTCCTACCTCTCTTCCCAATGTTGAGACCGTGTCCTCTATCGATTCATCGTTGTCTCTATTTGGAGATAGTGATTTATTCTGGAACAATCTTGAAGCTACCATGGGAGATGCGAATTCAGCTACTAATGATTCTCCCACCGAGGGGGATGAAGACATGAGTTTCTTTGACAATCTTCTTACCGAAGACGATCCTTCGCCTCCATCTCCCACGGTCATTGCTATCGATACTCCGACTTTGAAAACGCCTCCCGTCGAAAATCCTCCGGATTTGGAACTTAAGGAGTTGCCGCCACATCTCGAGTATGTGTTCCTTGACGACAACAAGAAGTCTCCCGTCATTATTGCGAAGGATTTGAAAGATGAAGAGAAGACTCGCCTAGTCGCTGTGTTGAAAGCTCACAAGAAAGCTATTGCGTGGAAAATCTCGGATATTCGTGGAATTGATCCTCACTTCTGCACACACAAAATTCTCATGGAGGACGACTTCAAGCCCACAATTCAAAGCCAACGAAGGGTGAATCCAAAAATACATGAAGTCATCAAAACAGAGGTTATCAAACTTCTTGATGCGGGTATGATTTACCCTATTTCGGATTCCCCGTGGGTTAGTCCAATCCATTGTGTGCCCAAGAAGGGCGGAATAACCGTTGTTCCCAATGAACACAACGAGTTGATTCCCACTCGTCTCGTTACTGGGTGGAGAGTTTGTATAGACTATCGCAAACTCAATGATGCCACGAGAAAGGATCATTTCCCTCTACCTTTTATGGACCAAATGCTTGAACGATTAGCCGGTAATGAATATTACTGCTTTTTGGATGGTTTCTCGGGTTATTTTCAAATACCCATCGATCCCCAAGATCAAGAGAAGACTACATTCACTTGTCCCTATGGCACTTTCGCTTACAAAAGAATGCCTTTTGGCTTATGTAATGCGCCAGGGACTTTCCAAAGGTGTATGTTAGCTATCTTCCATGACATGGTTGAACAAACCATGGAAGTCTTCATGGATGATTTCTCGGTCTTCGGGGATTCCTTCTCTGCTTGCCTTGCCAATTTAGAACGTATGCTAAAGCGGTGCGAAGACACTCGCCTCGTTCTAAATTGGGAAAAATGCCATTTTATGGTAAAAGAAGGCGTTGTGCTTGGACATAAGATTTCGAAAGCCGGTCTTGAAGTAGACCGTGCTAAAGTCGATGTTATAGCTAAGTTGCCTCCACCTTCAACCGTGAAGGGTGTGAGAAGTTTCCTGGGTCATGCGGGCTTCTATCGTCGATTCATCAAAGATTTTTCTCAAATCGCTCGCCCGATGACCCACCTCTTGGAAAAAGATACTCCTTTTATCTTTTCCAAAGAGTGCCTTGAAGCCTTCAACTCGCTTAAGGATAAGCTTACTAAGGCACCCGTCTTGGTTACCCCTAATTGGGAGCTACCCTTTGAGTTGATGTGCGATGCTAGCGATTTTGCTATTGGAGCGGTTCTTGGACAAAGAGTGAACAAACACTTCCAACCGATCCATTACGCTAGCAAGACAATGACAGGGGCACAATTGCATTACACGACAACCGAAAAAGATCTTTTAGCGGTTGTCTATGCTTTTGAAAAATTCCGCCCCTATCTTGTCCTTTCCACCACAATCGTGTACACTGATCATTCCGCGTTGAAGTACTTGTTGACAAAGCAAGATTCCAAACCAAGACTTCTTCGCTGGGTTTTGCTGCTCCAGGAATTTAAAATCGAAATTCGCGATAAAAAAGGAGCAGAAAACCTAGCCGCGGACCATCTTAGTAGACTTGAGGATCCATACCAAGGGGATCATCCGACTAAAGAAATCAATGATTCTTTTCCCTTGGAGACCTTAATGTCTATAAACTCGAAGCCGAATGAAACCCCGTGGTTTGCGGACTTTGCAAACTACTTGGCGGGTGGAATTCTCAAGGAAGGGTTGACGTCCCAGCAAAAGAAGAAGTTCTTTACCGATATCAAGACTTACTTTTGGGACGACCCTTACCTATTCAAACAATGTGCCGACCTGATTATCCGTCGATGTGTTGATGGACCGTGCAGCGTCTGAAATCCTTGATGCTTGCCACAAAGGACCCACCGGTGGTCACTTTGGTCCCAACTACACCGCAAAGAAAGTGTTTGATTCGGGATTTTATTGGCCCTCCATATATCGTGATGCTCACAATATGGTTAAGCGATGTGATGTTTGCCAAAAGCAAGGCAAAATCACACATAAAGACGAGATGCCTCAGAATTTCATTCAAGAATGTGAAATTTTTGATGTTTGGGGTATCGACTTTATGGGGCCATTCCCTTCTTCTAAAGGAAACAAATACATCCTTGTAGCTGTTGACTATGTTTCAAAGTAGGTTGAAGCCAAAGCTTTGCCTACTAATGACGCAAGGGTGGTTTGTAACTTTTTGAAAGCTCTATTCGCTCGCTTCGGTGTGCCTCGCGCCATTATTAGTGATCGTGGGACTCATTTCTGTAATGACCAATTTGCTAGAGTCATGGCTAAGTACGGTGTAAATCATCGTCTTTCCACAGCCTATCACCCACAAACTAATGGCCAGGCAGAAATATCAAACCGAGGGCTGAAGCGAATTCTTGAAAGAACCGTGGGAGAGCATCGTGTCGCATGGGCTGATAAACTCGATGATGCTTTGTGGGCTTTTCGTACTGCTTACAAGACCCCGATCGGCTGTACGCCTTATCGTCTTGTGTACGGGAAAGCGTGCCACCTCCCCATTGAGTTGGAGCACAAGGCTTATTGGGCCTTGAAGTGGGCTAATTTTGATATAAACAAAGCCGGTGACCTACGCAAGATCCAACTCAATAAGCTAAATGAACTTCGGAATGAGGCTTATGAAAATTCTTTGATCTATAAGGAACGAACTAAGCTCATTCACGACTCCAAGATCAAAAACCGAGAGTTCCATGTTGGAGACAAAGTCTTACTTTTTAACTCTCGGTTGAAAATCTTTTCGGGCAAGCTCAAATCTCGTTGGTCCGGCCCATTCACCATCGCCCAAATTTTTCCATATGGTACTCTCGAGCTCGCTCAACCTAATGGACAAATTTTAAGGTGAATGGCCAACGAGTGAAGTTGTACTTTGGTGAGGACACCTCTAAGGAGGTGATTCCATCCCTCACCACGTTCCCCATGAACTAAATTTGGGTCGAGTCAGGCTCGTGACTCGGTCATCAAAAACAAGCGCTCCTCGGGAGGCAGCCCGAGTATCTATCCCTTTAACCCCCTAAGTGTAGGGGAGGACCTATTTTGGTCGTTTGTGTTTGTGTGGTGATGTGCTTACAGGGATAACTGCAATCTTGGAAACTTTGAAGAAACGTGCTCCCGTGTTATCCGAAATCCGGTTCTATCTCTCAACTATCGTGATTCAATTTTCTTCATACTCACATTTGAAATTGATCACTTTAGTCGTCTCTTCCTTAACTCAAGTTAACCAACGTGCACAATGTCATAAGTGTAGGGGAGACTTTTCCCACATGCTTAAACATTGAGGACAATGTTTATCTTAAGTGTAGGGGGGACTTCTATCGAAGTTTTAAGTGGACTTTTCCATGAAAATGCCTTTATTTAACCGGAAAATCCTATTTTTCAGCATTTTTCAAATTTTTTTTATTAACTTTGGCCATTTTGTCGTAATTTTTAAATTTTTATCGATGCTTTCATATGTATATATTCCGCAATAAAGTCAAAATATTAATAAATTGGTGTAGCTAGTTTAGATATCTTTGACATATTAGGCCCGTTGCGTTTATTTTGACTCAACCCGAATAGACTTATCCAAGTTTATTCTAGCTAGTATCCTTAACCATATAGACCTTAATTGGTTTATTAGGCTAAGTGTCCACGAGTCTCATTACTTGAGATTTTAAATTGTGGAGGACGAGAAATGATAGAGTCAATTATAAGTCGGTATTCTTGCGCAAGCTCACTTGGTGTAATTATTTGCCTATTCTCCCATCACTTGCTAATAATTTATCTGCAATAAGTAAGGTCGTACGATTTGAAAAGTTACTTAGCTTCTAGCCCAAGATCGTTTAAAAGTTGCTCGGTAATGATAAGAGTTCATAGCCAAGGCATAACTTATGAAGCGGGGCGCGAAGATTGGCGAGTCCGAAAAGGCCCTAACAAGGCATGAGGATTCAATTTTATTGCTGAAGATCCAAAGTGATGTGAAAAGCATTATTCCTAAAGTCAACATGAAGGATCAAGACTCACGACGAAAAGCAATCAACTCCCATAAAGATCATGGAGAAGTCTATCCGAAAAGACCCTAACAAGGTATGAGGATAAATAGATCCAAGTCCGAAAAGGAGGCGGATCGTTGTATCTCAAAATCCCAATTAGAGATTGAAGAAATAATCATGAAGTCGTGGTCAACAAATTTGGAGAACCCCTCAAAAGTCTCCAAGTGAAGAAACTCTATTATGATGAGAAGACCATTATCTCAAGAACGTCTCTCGAAGATATGAAGTATGAAGTACATGCCAAATATCGGCCCGAGAAAGGTCTCAAATCGTGAACCAAGTTATGCCAAGATATGAACTTTTTGATATCCCGAGAAGCAGTTTTAAGAGATTTTGTCCTTTAGCTAACTATTGATCAAATCGTCCTACTTTGCTTTCAGCCTTAATAAACTATCGAAATAAGTCCAAAAATGCATCTTCATGATCATTCTAAGACAAAAATAAAATATAAGAGATACAACTAGGAATAAGGGAGTTTAAGAATTTAATTAAGCCATGTGTGTAAGTGTTTGATTTACTAACTTATAATAACAATGATCTCGTTTTAAGCTTAGTTTGGGGAACGTGAAACTTGAGGGTGATAAATCTTCGCAACACCAAAACCCTAATGTAAGTCCTTGATTTCTTTACGAGTTATTTCCATCCTTTTGTTTATTTTAAAGTTTTAAGTTCTCTTAGTATTTTAATTATTGTTTAGTAGAATTTAAATAAGGCCAAGGTTGATTGATTATGAGAAAAATGTAAAATTGCTTTATCACTAAGCATTGCATGAGGGCATGGCAATGGTTAAGTGTAGGGGATTTGATAGGTGTGTAAACACCCATCCTTTTACCACTTAATTCGGGCTAAAACAAGACCAAAACACGTATTTAATATCAATTGTTTGGAATTATGCGTGGTTTTTGTGTTTATTGTGTTTTCAGAGCTAACCGGATAAATATTGAAGAAAACACGGGATTGCACGGGATTTACCAAGGAAAAAGACTCAAGACGAAGTTTATTGTCCAAGAGATACAAAAGATTTGAAGTCACTAGGCCTATTCGAAGATTTATCGAAGAAAAGGACTAAAGATGGAAGATTTTCATAAGTCGAAGAAACTCAAGTCTATTTAACGAAGAAATTAAAAGACGAGTTGGATTTAATCGACGACAAATCCCGAATCAGAATCGGAAACGTCAACTTTTCTTGAGAAGACGAGAAGACAAGAAGAAAGGGAGAAAGCCCACTCACCAACCAACCACTAGGAGTATAAATAGTCTTTCCCTTCACACAATTAGAGAGTTAGCTTCATTTTTCTTTTTTTCCAGTAATTTAGGTTCGTTCCATCACAAACTCCATTAGGGAGTTTGGTGATTTTCATCTTTTTCTTTACATCTTGTAAACCTTAATCATTAACCTTGTTACTCTTCTATTAATCAATCCATTCCATCTTTCTATTCATCTTGTTCTTCATCATTCTTTTTGCAAGTTTTTAAGTTTTTCTTTGATTCTAGTTTGATCTTAAAAAGTTGTTGATTTAGTGTTTTTATTGGTGGGATTTGTTTCTTATGGTATGTTAATGCTTATTGGTTAGTTTGGTAAAACCTTTTTGGGTGTTGGAGTCGATTTGGATTTAAAACCGTGACCCTTTGTTCTTGCTGTTACTGTTACTGTTCTTGATTCCCAGGATTTTCCGAACAAGACCGATATTCCGAATAGACTAGCTCGCGTTTGCCTTACTCGGAATATTTCAATTATTCCGAGTGGAGGTTTTATTTCTTCTTTATTCGGAATATCCCAGATATTCCGAATAGCCTTTACTTTCCGAATTGATCATTTTGCATTTCCTTTATTCGGAACATTTTCAAATATTCCGAATAGGGGCGTTTTGTTTCATTACTCGGAATATTCTGGATATTCCGCATAGCCAATTTTGAGTTTCCTTTATTCGGAATTTTTGATATTCCGAATAGGGGTGTTGCAATTTCTTTTACTCGGAATGTTTTTCCGAATAGCCCTGTTTTTCCGCTTAAGCTTATTTTTCCGCATAGATATTCCGCATAGAGATCTTATTCCGCATGATATCAATTTTCCGAATGAAGCAAATTTTCCGCATAAGCCATCTTTCCGAATAGGGGTATTTTTTCCGCGTAGACTTGTTGACTTTCCAAATGGTGTTGCATTCCGCATAGGGTATTTTTCCAGTTTTGCTTATTACTTGTTGCTTGTTTTTAGTTTACTTCATTACCATTTTTTTTCACTTACCTGTTTAGTAGAATAGAAAACCAATCCACTTTTTGTCACCAAGAACAAATCATTCCACTTTTAACTGAGATCAATTCGAGAGGATTCCGAGAATTAATTTTGAACCCACACTAAAAAGCAAATATTACTCCCTTATTCCTAGGTGTATCTCTTATATTTTATTTTTGTCTTAGAATGATCATGAAGATTCATTTTTGGACTTATTTCGATAGTTAGTTAGGCTGAAAGCAAAGTAAGACGATTTGATCAATAGTTAGCTAAAGGACAAAATATCTTAAAACTGCTTCTCAGGATATCAAAAAGTTCATATCTTGGCATAACTTGGTTCGCGATTTGAGACCTTTCTCGGGCCGATATTTGTCATGTACTTCATACTTCATATCTTGAGAGACGTTCTTGAGATAATGGTCTTCTCATAGTAATAGAGTTTCTTCACTTGGAGACTTTTGAGGGGTACTCCAACTTTGTTGACCACGACTTCATGATTATTTCTTCAATCTCTAATTGGGATTTTGAGATACAACGATCCGCCTCCTTTTCGGACTTGGATCTATTTATCCTCATACCTTGTTAGGGTCTTTTCGGATAGACTTCTCCATGATCTTTATGGGAGTTGAGTGCTTTTCGTCGTGAGTCTTGATATGCTTTTCACATCACTTTTGGATCTTCAGCAATAAAATGGAATCCTCATGCCTTGTTACGGCCTTTTCGGACTCGCCAATCTTCGCGCCCCACTTCATAAGTTATGCCTTGGCTATGAACTCTTATCATTACCGAGCAACTTTTAAACGATCTTGGGCTAGAAGCTAAGTAACTTTTCAAATCGTACGACCTTACTTATTGTAGATAATTTATTTAGCAAGTGATGGGAGGATAGGCAAATAATTACACCAAGTGAGCTTGCGCAAGAATACAGACTTATAATTGACTCTATCATTTCTCGTCCTCCACAATTTAAAATCTCAAGTAATGAGACTCGTGGATGCTTAGCCTAATAAACCAATTAAGGTCTACATGGTTAAGGATACTAGCTAGAATCAACTTGAACAAGTCTATTCTGGTTGAGTCAAAATAATCGCAACGGGCCTAATATGTCAAAGACTTCTAAACTAGCTACACCACTTTATTAATAATTTTGACTTTATTGCGGGATATATACATATGAAAGCAACGATAACAATTTAAAAATTACGACTAAATGGCCAAAGTTAATTAAAAATTTGAAAAATGTTGAAAAAAATGATTTTCCGGTTAAATGAAGGCATTTTCATGGAAAAGTCCACTTAAAACTTCGATAGAAGTCCCCCCTACACTTAAGATAAACATTGTCCTCAATGTTTAAGCATATGGGAAATTCTCCCCTACACTTATGACATTGTGCACGTTGGTTAACTCAAGTTAAGGAAGAGATGACTAAAGTGATCAATTTCAAATGTGAGTATGAAGAAAATTGAATCATGATAGTTTGAGAGATAGAACCGGATTTCGGATAACACGGGAGCACGGTTCTTCAAAGGTTCCAAGAGTGCATTCATCCCTGTAATCACATCACCACACAAAAACAAACACCTATACAGGTCCCCCTACACTTAGGAGGTTAAAACATAAAGGATAGATACTAGGGCTGCCTCCCGAGGAGCGCTTGTTTTTGATAACCGAGTCACGAGCCTGACTCGACTCAAAATTAGTTCATTGGGAACGTGGTGAGGGATGGATTCATCTCCTGAGAGATGTCCTCGCCAAAGTACAGCTTCAGACGCTGGCCATTCACCTTGAAATTGGGCCCATTTGGCTGAGAAAGCTCAATGGTCCCATATGGAAAGACTTTGGCGACGGTGAATGGACCAGACCAGCGGCTCTTCAACTTGCCAGAGAAGATCTTCAACCGAGAGTTAAAAAGTAAGACGTGATCACCAACGTGGAACTCTCGGTTCTTGATTTTTGCGTCATGAAGGATCTTCGTCTTCTTCTTGTAGATCAGCGAGTTTTCATAAGCTTCATTCCTCAGTTCGTTGAGCTTGTTGAGTTGAATCTTGCGATGATCACCGGCTTTTTTGATGTCGAAGTTAGCCCATTTCAAGGCCCAGTGCGCCTTATGTTCCAGCTCGATGGGAAGGTGGCATGCTTTCCCGTACACAAGACGATAAGGTGTACAACCGATCGGGGTCTTATAAGTAGTACGGAAAGCCCACAGAGCATCATCTAACTTATCGGCCCACGCGACACGATGCTCTCCCACAGTACGCTCCAAAATTCGCTTCAATCCTCGGCTTGCCCATTGGTTTGGGGATGATAGGCGGTGGAAAGACGGTGATTGACACCATACTTAGCCATGACTCTTGCAAATTGATCGTTGCAAAAATGAGTCCCGCGGTCACTGATAATAGCACGAGGAACGCCGAATCTAGCGAACAACGATTTCAAAAAGTTACAAACCACCCTTGCATCATTAGTAGGTAAAGCTTTGGCTTCAACCCACTTTGAAACGTAGTCAACGGCTACAAGGATGTATTTGTTTCCTTTAGATGAAGGAAATGGCCCCATAAAGTCGATACCCCAAACATCAAAGATTTCACATTCTTGTATGAAATTCTGAGGCATCTCGTCTTTATGTGTGATCTTGCCTTGTTTTTGGCAAGCATCACATCGTTTAACCATCTCGTGAGCGTCACGATAGATAGTGGGCCAATAAAATCCCGAGTCAAACACTTTTTTGGCGGTGTAGTTGGGACCAAAGTGACCACCGGTGGGTCCTTTGTGGCAAGCGTCAAGGATTTCTAAAGCTGTCGGTCCATCAACACAACGACGAATAATCAAGTCAGCACATTGTTTGAATAGATACGGGTCATCCCAAAAGTAAGTCTTAATGTCGTTAAAGAACTTCTTCTTTTTCTGGGATGTTAACCCGTCAACGATAATTCCACCCGCTAAGTAGTTTGCAATGTCCGCAAACCATGGGGTTTCATCAGAAGTCGAGTTGATAGACATTAAGGTCTCCAGGGGAAAAGAATCATAGATTTCTTTGTTCGGATGATCCTCCTGGTAACGATCCTCAAGTCTACTGAGATGATCCGCGGCTAGGTTTTCAGCTCCTTTTTTATCGCGAATTTCGATTTTAAATTCTTGGAGTAGCAAAACCCATCGAAGAAGTCTTGGTTTGGAATCTTGCTTTGTCAACAAGTACTTCAACGCGGAATGATCGGTGTAAACGATAGTGGTGGAAAGGGCAAGATAGGGGCGAAATTTTTCAAAGGCATAGACAACAGCTAAAAGCTCTTTCTCGGTTGTCGTGTAATGCAATTGAGCCCCCGTCATTGTCTTGCTAGCGTAATGGATTGGTTGGAAGTGTTTGTTCACTCTTTGTCCCAGAACCGCACCAATAGAAAAATCGCTAGCATCGCACATCAACTCAAAGGGAAGCTCCCAATTAGGGGTAACCAAGACGGGTGCCTTAGTTAGCTTATCCTTAAGTGAGTTGAAGGCTTCAAAACACTCTTTGGAAAAGTTAAAAGGAGTATCTTTTTCCAAGAGGTGGGTCATCGGGCGAGCGATTTGAGAAAAATCTTTGATGAATCGACGGTAGAAGCCCGCATGACCCAGAAAACTTCTCACACCCTTCACGGTTGAAGGTGGAGGCAACTTAGCTATAACATCGACTTTAGCACGGTCTACTTCAAGACCGGCTTTGGAAATTTTGTGTCCTAGCACGATGCCTTCTTTTACCATAAAATGGCATTTTTCCCAATCCAGAACAAGGCGAGTGTCTTCGCACCGCTTAAGCATACGTTCCAAATTGGCAAGGCAAGAAGAGAAGGAATCCCCAAAGACCGAGAAATCATCCATGAAGACTTCCATGGTTTGTTCAACCATGTCATGGAAGATAGCTAACATGCACCTTTGGAAAGTCCCGGGGGCATTACATAAGCCAAAAGGCATCCTTTTGTACGCAAATGTGCCAAAGGGACAAGTGAATGTTGTCTTCTCTTGATCTTGGGGATCGATGGGTATTTGGAAATAACCCGAGAAACCATCAAGAAAGCAGTAATATTCATTACCCGCTAAACGTTCAAGCATTTGGTCCATAAAAGGTAGAGGGAAATGATCCTTTCTCGTAGCATCATTGAGTTTGCGGTAGTCTATACAAACTCTCCACCCAGTAACGAGACGAGTGGAAATCAACTCGTTGTGTTCATTGGGAACAACGGTTAATCCGCCCTTCTTGGGCACACAATGGATTGGACTAACCCATGGTGAATCCGAAATAGGGTAAATCATACCCGCATCAAGAAGTTTGATAACCTCTGTTTTGATGACTTCATGGATTTTTGGATTCACCCTTCGTTGGCTTTGAATTGTGGGCTTAAAGTCGTCCTCCATGAGAATTTTGTGGGTGCAGAAGTGAGGATCAATTCCACGAATATCAGAGATTTTCCATGCAATAGCTTTCTTATGATCTTTAAGCACGGCAATGAGGCGAGTTTTCTCTTCATCTTTCAAATCCTTCGCGATAATGACTGGCGACTTCTTCTCTTCTTCAAGGAACACATACTCGAGATGGGGCGGCAACTCCTTAAGCTCTAAATCCGGAGGATTTTCGACGGGAGGCGTTTTCAAAGTCGGAGTATCAATAGCAATAACCGTGGGAGATGGTGGAGAAAGGTTGTCTTCGTTGAGAAGGTTGTCAAAGAAATGCATGTCTTCATCCCCATCGGTGGGAGAATCATCATTAGCTAAGTTCACATCTCCCATGGTGGCTTCAAGGTTCTTCCAAAACAAATCAATATCTCCAAATAGAGACAATGATGAATCAATAGAGGAAACAGTTTCAACATTGGGAAGAGAGGTAGGAATACTTTTACAAGCATCTTTGAAGTGTTCTTCACAAGCCTCATCAATAACGTCAATACAATTAACACTCTCGTATGAATAAGGTTGTTTAGACAACTTTCCCATGTTGAAGAGGATTTTATCGTCAGCCACTCTCATGATAAGCTCACCGGCTTCAACATCGATGAGAGTGCGACCGGTCCTCAGGAATGGACGACCCACGATCAAGGGAACACGAGGGTCCATCTCGTAGTCGACGACCACGAAATCGGCAGGAAAAGTGAATTTGTCGACTCCTACAAAGACGTCTTCGGCTATCCCCACTGGATAAGCAACCGTACGGTTAGCTAATTCCAAAGTCATTTTGGTGGGGACTAGCTCAGGGATAGATAATTGCTTCCAAACGCTTAGAGGCATTAGATTAATACTGGCACCTAGATCGGCTAGGGCCATGCAATTCTCTACTCCCGGGAAATTGCAAGGGATTAAGAAACGACCCGGATCACCAAGCTTGGTTGGCAATTTCCTTAAGAGCACTGCAGAGCAATTCTCATTAAGTTGGGTGTTGGCAATATCAAGAAGCTTTTCCTTGTCACTCAGAAGATCTTTAAACATTTTCGCGTACTTAGGCATGTGAGCGAGAGCCTCAGCGAAGGAGATATTGAAATTCAATTGTTTGAACATCTTAAGAAAGTTCGAAACCTGAATATCGTCCTTGCTTTTGAGTTTCTCTTTCCTCAACCTAGATGGATAAGGTATATTGGAAGAAGAGGAAGGCTTTGGAAGAATAGGATCACTCACATCCTTGGGTGGAGGAGGGGTAGAAGTAGGAGGTGGAGAAATTGGGGAAGGAGAAGGATGAGGAATAGGAGCAGGTGACTCGTTTTCCTTAGTCACAATCACCGGTGGAGGTATAGGAAGCTCGGGTTCCTTGGTACCTTTGCCACTGCGAGTGGTGATTGCTTTTGTTGGGTCAAAATTAATATGAGTTGATGTGGCAGAAACTTCAAAACGAAGAAAACATGCTAGACGCTGACACGCCATGTTTGGACGCTGACAGAAGTCTACGGCGCTGATGGAATTTCTATTTACAGAATATATTGGATATATTCTAAATAATATATTCAGTATATATCTATAGAAATAGAATATTTAGATGTTTATTTGATATTATCTCTTGTAGATTCTGTTCCTTCCACTATAAAAGGAACAAGAGTCTTAGGTTTTATTCATATCATTCATTCACAATGTAAACCTAAAGTGTGTGTCGCACTAGACGTGGGATTCAATGTATACACGTCTAGTGGTTGTTTGTTATTAATATAATGAGCAACCCAATTGTTTTAATTCATGTGTTCTTTGTGCCTAAACACCTTGTTCATGATCATTGTTCTTTTCCGCTATGTTATCATATGAACGATGATCAACCTAGATATAATGGTTCATAACCATTGAGTCTAACGATCATAGGACTCCACAATTGGTATCAGAGCCTAAGGCTCTTGATATCTAGGTCCGACGAGGTGTTCGTGTATGGTGAAGAAGAAAAATTCGTATGGAGTTTTTCTGGACGTTTTTGGTGTGCGCAGCAGTATTCAGAAGGTCATAACTTTTGATTGGACCGTTGGATCGTCACGAAATTGTTTATGTGTGTTCTACATACATAGATCTAAACATCCACCGGAGGGATTGTCGAGTTTTATCCCCAGGCAAAAGTTATTAAGCGTCAAAGTTGGCAGCATAGGTGATTTTCAGATTTTTATATTCACATGAAATCATGATTTAGGGTTACTGAAAACCCTAGATCATTACATATAACAGAAGATCTGATGTTTTATGACGAATTGGAGG
The DNA here is from genome assembly GCA_025667525.1 of Glebionis coronaria. Classification (NCBI taxonomy): domain Eukaryota; kingdom Viridiplantae; phylum Streptophyta; class Magnoliopsida; order Asterales; family Asteraceae; genus Glebionis; species Glebionis coronaria. The sequence goes on from CM046879.1 coordinate 396,548,203, forward strand.
TGATAAAGTTTTAGGGTTTCATCCAAAACCCTAGATCTAAGATTTGGTTTTAGGGTTTTATGAATAAACCCTAGAATAATCATTGCTGAGTTTGGTTGCTTCTATTATCCGTTTAGAGAAAAGATGCTCGATCAAAGTAGCAGAAGACAAAAAGTGAGTATGTGATAAGTGAAGAAAAGGTCACACGATGGTTCATATATCACAGCTATGGCTACTGTTGGTACGAGGTACAAGAAAAGAGACGTGTGTTCACAGCATAAGAAAAAGGCAGTATTTGATAATTAAGGACGTGTGTGGTTTATCCAATACATGGTCTCAATTCACGCAGAACGTGGGACTCTAGCATCTCATGAAAGATTATTAGTTGAAAAGTTTATGTTCACACGGTTTGAAGATGTTAACTAGAGATACAAAACGTGATCCCATGGGTGCTATTCCACTGTATTACCGTAAGCCTTCAGTTCTCATTGGTTGAAAAGATTGCATTCACACGGATCTTAAATTCTTATTGGTTGAAGATTTTGCATTCACACGGTTAAACCCTAATATTTGAAGCTTTGATCCTCTACATGCTATTCCATTATATTACCGTGAGTCATTCATTCCTATTGGTGGAAAACGATTCTGTTTACATGATGCAAATACGATTTATGTATTTGTGTTCACACGGTAGGTAACATGTGATTGGATGAGGTCATGACGTGTCTTTAAGAAAAGTTATATTTTCTATAATCATATTGCAAGTTAAAGATACACGTGATGAAGTTTATTGTCAGTTGATGACGTCAGCAGAAAAAGAGACGCTGACAAAGGTAGAGTGGACGCTGATAGGAAGTATTTTTGACGCTGACAAGGAATAAGTCAACGCTGATAGGTTGACAGTGTTGTCCGAGATATATGTTTCAAACGCTGATACGTGTTGTCCGATATCGGGCAATACACATAGAAATTTATTGGACAAAGGAAGATCTCGGGTAACACACTGATTGCTGCTGTTTGAGAAAATGGGTACGTTTTAAGCACACAAAAAGGAGTTATTTACACACAAAGGTACATGGAATCTCCGTTTTATTCAGAATATCAAGTTGATATTTATGGCTCGGATATTTTTAAAAGGGATTAATGATTTTAATGCGAGTTAGCAACAATTCGTGAAGTAATTTATTGGATTTGATTATGTAATCGGGGTAGCCTTGTAAAAGAGTTATCCGTCTTAATGCTTTTACATATGATATGAAGATTAAGATTCTTCATGAAGAGGTGTTGACTTAAGGGGAAGAATTCTTATGGTAAGTTTGATGATTGAAAAGATTTTCGCGAGTTTGTGTTCTATCATATCTTCAAACTTTCAGCGGGTTTGAAGATAACTTGTTCATGCTTATATAATTGGTGACAACGGACTTGATAAAAAGATAGCAAAGGTATGGGATTTTTCTTAAGATGCTCTATGCTCATATTTGCTAGAGAACTCTTTTTGTCAAGAGACTACTCATTATAGCCGTGAGTTTTTAAGTCTGCTCATTATAGCCATGAGTTTTGAAGTCGCATGGATACAACAAGACATGGAACATAAGTTTGGGATACTCTACTTCAACATCAAGAATACTTTATTTATTTTTCTTCAGGATCATTACACAGAGCCTACTTTTGGAGAATCTTCAAAGATTGCATACATTGTTTACTTCCTTGTTGATGTGACAAAAAGGGGAAGATACGCATGCTACACTTGAGGGGAAGCAATTTGAAGATCATGTACAACTTACAAGAGATATACACAGAGTTTTGCCGACATCAACTAGGGGAAGATTGTTGGGTCAAAATTAATATGAGTTGATGTGGCAGAAACTTCAAAACGAAGAAAACATGCTAGACGCTGACACGCCATGTTTGGACGCTGACAGAAGTCTACGGCGCTGATGGAATTTCTATTTACAGAATATATTGGATATATTCTAAATAATATATTCAGTATATATCTATAGAAATAGAATATTTAGATGTTTATTTGATATTATCTCTTGTAGATTCTGTTCCTTCCACTATAAAAGGAACAAGAGTCTTAGGTTTTATTCATATCATTCATTCACAATGTAAACCTAAAGTGTGTGTCGCACTAGACGTGGGATTCAATGTATACACGTCTAGTGGTTGTTTGTTATTAATATAATGAGCAACCCAATTGTTTTAATTCATGTGTTCTTTGTGCCTAAACACCTTGTTCATGATCATTGTTCTTTTCCGCTATGTTATCATATGAACGATGATCAACCTAGATATAATGGTTCATAACCATTGAGTCTAACGATCATAGGACTCCACAGCTTTCATCTCCCCTCTTGGATTCGCAACGGTGTTACTCGGAAGAGTACCCGAAGAAGAGGGTTGATTACCGTGGAAGAAACTAGCCATCATGTTTCTTAAGTCATTCGTTTGACTATCCATAGTGGTTCTCATATCAGCTCTCAGATCGTTCCCTTGTTTCATCAGGTCTGCTTTCAAATTGCGCACTTCCTGTTGAAGATTTTCCAAGATCACATCGTTAGTTCTCATGTAAGTCTACATTTCTTGGTGTAAAGCGGTGGGTTGGTTGGGAGGAGCATTGTATGCGGGTGGTTGATAAGCAGGTTGCTGGTAAACTTGGTTGTTTCGTTGAGGTGGTTGTTGCTGTTTGTGAGGTGGTATGTATGGTGTACGAGGTTGTTGTTGTTGTTGAGGAGGGCGATTGAGGTTTTGTTGTTGGTTTGGGTTGTTTAGAGGAAAACCAGGTGGTGAGAGGTAGTTGTTGGAGCGGTAGCTAAGCAAATTACGGTCACCTTGAGGTCTAGCCTGATAAGCAGGCTGAGGATAGGTGCCATAAGCTGCATTCACATTTTCAGAAGGGTAGTCTTGGGTGGCAGTACAAGTGGTGTAAGAGTGAGGACCCCCGCAGATTTCACATGTTTGGCTAACAGCATTGACTTGAGCGTCTTTAGCGTTTCTAGCGTTGATGCTGTTAGTGTTGCTGGCGGTTTGGGTAGCAAGCGATTCAAGAAGCGTAGTGATTTTGTCAAGTCGTGTAGAATGTTGATAACCTATGAATCTATGAAGTGGGTTGATGTTTTCTAGTGAGAGAAACTAGAGAGAGAAAGTGAGAGAAACTATGTGTCTTTTATTAATATGAAAAACATGAAATGTGAACAACAACCAACCCCTTTCCATGGTGGAAAGGGGTATTTATACTTCCAAGCAACATTGGGCTTGGGCCGGTCCATGACAAGCCCATGGACCGGTTCTTACTTAACTTAATAAGTAACAATTAACTATTTGTTAACTACGAGCTATTACAACATAAATCATATTGTGGAGTGACCGATACTTCTAATATACGTTAAAACGTATTTCTAACAATCTCCCCCTAAGGGAGGTCACTCCACGTTACAAAGTTCTAAACCTAGCATACTATACTAAGTCTTCGTTCTTTAGCTCGTAGTCTTTTCTTCTTTTCTTTATTTTGTTGTGAATATGTTGGTTTGATCTTTTTGGCTTTGGCTTAAGATTATTGTTCTTTTGCATTTCACGTGCGATCTTTGCCTTTCTTGTGAATTTGCCTCCTCGTGACTTCATGTTCCACACACTTATGTCTTTTTGTTGAATTCTCGAAAGCTTCAGAGTTTGGTACAGCGGAAGACTTCATCTTGTACTTTCTTGAATTTTTGCTGAACTTTGTTGCAGAAAAACATAAGCATGTGAAACGACTTCATCAAGTACACCGCAACACCACCGTCTTTAACTGGTACACAGCAACGCCACCGTCTTCAACAGGTACACAACAACGCCACCGTCTTTAACAGGTACACATCAACGACACGAATAAAATGGCTTTGAACATTTTATTCTAATTCGGTAGCATTTTACCTCCGGTCGGTGAAGACCGTTGGACGATATTAGATATCGTACCCGTGACGGATAGTTTCAATTAAGTAACTTCCTGACAGGATTTCGCGGGTAAACCCCTTCTCTTTATTCGACCGTCCAAAGCTGACTGCGAACATAAAGAGTGAATCACTTGGATAGATTATCCTTGTGATTTTTGAAGCCGTCAATTCATGAAACCTGGAACAAGTGAATTTCAATTAAGATTTTCACCATCGTTGCTTTCCAGTTGTCACGAGCTCAATTCATAACGAATCTTGCACGTCACCTACCAAGTGCTGTTTGATGTTAACACTAGAAGGATTTCCACTCGTCACTGTGATCAATAAAGAGTCACTCTGAGTGTTCTGGCAAGATCATATGATAATGTGTAGAGGCCTGGAACGAGTTTAAGTTCAATTAAGAATTAAACCACTGTTTCTTTCCAGTTTTTCACAAGATTGGTTCTAAAAGAACCACACGTGTAACCTACCATGAGCTTGTTTGATGTTGGCTCAAGCAGGATTTCCATCTTCATTGTAATACTTGCGTATTGCTCGGATGTTCTGGCAATATTACAGGAATACTGCGTAGGACTCATGAAAATCTCTTACCTTTCACAGTGTGTGAGAAAGCAAGGAATAAATGGAAAGTGTCCTAATGAGACTTTTGATGATCTCTTGGCTCTAGACTCGATTGTGCGTTTTGATTTAGTGAGCGATGGCTGGAGAGGAGTGCCACCTTTTCAATACCAGTCTATTAGGAGTGAATAAACCAATAGATAACGTGTTGATCTCCGTGTGATTAAAACAAATACCTTTTGAGAGATATTTGAGTTAGCTGGGAAGGGTTGTGCATTGCATCACTAGGTCCATGACGTCTTTCTTCAATATCGAGAATCATTAACAAAAATGATCTCAATAGCATATGTATTGACCCGGTTTCTGCCTAAAGTTGTAAGGAGGGCTTCTTTCTTTACACCCTTTATCTTTACATTTCTTTTTCATTCTTCAACCCCTTCAGTACTTACCAATACATCATCACTAGCACCTTGTTGTGATTGTTCCAGTGCTAGCATCAGTAGTTAGTCGGTACTCAGCTACGTTCACATTCTTTCTCCATCTTTCCTAGGACTACTAATTCTATCTAGGGAATTGTCCTTGGGAAGATTGCATCGGCTCTGATGAATCATTGGACTAAACCTATTCCTACCACCCTTTTGTCACCACATTCGTCGTGAATTAAGCGTGTTTTGGGAAGGAATTACCACCATGAAAAATCATTGAAAATCACCTAAAGTACTTGTGATATTGAAATCAAAAGTTTCGTACCTTAGGTGTTTTTGATCATCAAAAACGCTCCCCCTTAATACGTGCTTTACACATATTAAGTTGGATTATCGTTAAATCTTTTTCATTTTTTAGCCAAGTATCACTAAGTCTCCTTAATCCCATTTTCTCCCCTTATCCAAAATGTTAACCATTAATATTTGGGATATTGAATGGATTAACCGGTCTTTGGGTAAAAAATGAAATCAATGTTTGGCCATAGAACATGTGAATGCTCCCCCTTAAGTTAACAAGGGATAGTTGTAGTGCTTTAGTATGATATATTTTGAAAGATTTAGAATCTCGTGAGAAATTCTTGAAAAATTATCATACCTTAACACTACATCAAGCCATTAAAGCACAAGATTCACAAATATACATATTCACAATTGAAAAACCAATATAAAGTGGACCTGAAATGTACGACCCATTAGATGGATCGTTGCAGTAGCTTGTGGTGCACTAAATATGGTCTACCACCAACGAATCTTTCCAAGATCCTCATCAATCTACGTTCATGGAGCTTTTGATCAATCTTCTTGATCACATAATTCGCCATCTGCCGATAACCCTTATGCCAATCCTCGGTCATCTCTGGTAAAGTCCCACCTGAATTAAGATGCTCCAACTTTCCTCTGACTTGTAAAAGAGTCCCATCACTATACTTATAAAGCTCACCCACCCTCATAAACTTCATTAACCCTCGACTGTTCAAGTAGAAAATGCCGCAATTCAGGACAGAAATGCTGGTATAGGGACATCTATCTACATGTTAAGGTAACACTTGATTCATTGGACGGGTTAGGTTAAGCTTCCTTTGATAGCTTTCGACTCCCAACTGAAGATCTTCAACTCGTTTCTTGATAACAACGCTTCGTGTGAACATACGAAGTGCTGTATTCAAGGCAATGATGTCTTCTCGAGGAATATGTGTGAGTTGATCACGGGTCATCATAAGCAATATATCTTCGATATCCTCAAGGCGAATGATAGAAAAATCTCCCTGCTGGATTTTGTATTCTCTGTCATCCTCCCTTTTCAGACGAATCTCCGTCACATGATAATAGCCATTCTTGGCTTCAGTTTTCATCCCTAAAATACTGGAGATGCGGATATCGGATCTAACGTTGCTTCCTGAATTGACTAAGCAGCAACCCCTGTACGCCCTTCGAACTCGTTCGTCCCAGTGTGATGCACCTATATCAACATACATATCATAATTACGATTTACCTTTGGGACCCAGATTCGATTTACCTTTTCCTCAATAAAGGGTATTGTCCCCCAGTTGGCAGCTTTCAGCAAGGTCAGGGAGGTTGCGTACTTCGATGAACCCTTGAGGAGATAATCAAGATCATTGGTAACGAAGAAGTCAAGAGCAATCTGATTATCTTGAGAAGGATCAAGTGGAGGTGGAGCTCTTTCGGATTCATGAAGACCTGGCCGTTGAACGGTGTTCAGAGCTTTCAGGATCTCATCGGCATAATACTCGAACTCCATTTGGGTTAACCAGGTTTTGGCGTGAAGTCTCTTATCCTTCAGCGCTTTCTTCACCAAAGATGGAGTAACCGAAGTCTTATACTCATGAGCAAGAAATGCACATAAGTCAATCGGACTGCGGATACGGAGATACAAAACATCTTTGTCAGCGTCTGTAATCGGATCATATTGCGCCGCTGCCGTGATCCAAGCCTGTGGTGGTGCAGTCTCGTCAATCTCCAATGTGTCTGCCCAGTCCCTTGTGCTTGGAACAGTAGATTGTGGTTCTTGTTGTAGAGGAGTGGAGACGTGAACATCTGCTTGTTCTGATTCAGGCATCTCGGCAGTGTCATGAACGGGTGAGTGTTGTGCAGCTTCAGGTTCAGTTACCGATTCTGCAATCACAGGAGCAACAACAACAGGACTAATAGGGTTAGTGGTAACAGGTATAGATACGGCAATAGAAGTACCGGGAATCGATGACGCTGTAGTAGCATTCACATCGTGGCGCCACTTAGATCGTCTTGATTCCGTTGATGTTGATTTGTCCTTCTGCGCTGCATCTTTCTTGGACTTGGTTCCAGACTTAGCAGGTTTCTTTGAGCTGGTAACCTTATCCCCCTCTTTAGGCTGTTTACCCCCATCATCATCCTCATCGTTATCCTCGTTGCTCCCCCTAGCACTCTCTTCATGACCATCACCACCATCATCGCCATCATCATCATCATCATCATCATCATCATCATCCTCATCATCATCACCATCATCGTCATCGTCATCATCCTTTTCTTCTTCTTCTCTTTCTTCTTCCTGTTCTTCACCAGTACCCTCCTCTTCTTAACTTTCTTCCCTTTCTTCTTCAGGCAGAATGTGGTATGGTACTACACTCCCGAACGTTTTAAATAACCTATCATCCTCCATGATAGCGTCATTCAGGGATTTGTAAAGAGCCCGTTGAATCCTAGATTTATCAAACGATCCAAGTTCCCTCATACGAGCTTTGAGGATCTTCTTCAATTCAAAATCCGTCAAGTCATAAGAAATCTTGTAGGCGGATTCTGAAGGATTGGATGACTTGATCATCAAGTTATCAGCAGCGAGTGTCTTCAACTCATCACGCAGTTTAGGCATAAGGGATTCAACGGATTCTTTCACTCTCTGCTCAATAAAAGCTTCAAGAGTTTCTTTCTGCTCTTTATAGTTATCCTTAATAGCTCGAAGTCTCGTAATTCGTGCTTCATGCCTATCAGCTTCAGCCTTTTTGACCCGAGCAAGTTCTTCTGCATGAGCTTTGCGTGTAAATTCCATATCTGCAGCGAACTTAGCAAGCATCTCTTCTTGGGCTTTCTTAGATGCTTCTTCACTTTGCACTCTTCGAAGTAGCTCTTGGCGAAGATTATCCATCTCTCTTTTTTGATTATCTGTGTGTTTGTCCAACATCTCTGCCATGACGAATGCAACCATTGAAGATGTTCCAGAGCTACTTTGGGAAGGTCGAAGAGGCTCGGTTGTTACTACGGTACTAAGGATGGGAGTTATCGGTGGAGGAAGAAATGGTGTTGAAACCGGTCGGGTTGGTAAGGGTTGTATTGGTGGAGGTTGAGTTACTAAGGGTTGAGTAGGTACCATGATTGTAGGATCACCGGACTCCTTTTCAACACTTGCTGAAACGGGGATGGATATTTCCTTTGAAGTAGAATACCGTTCGGGTGATCCAAACTCATCAACATCATCTGGTTCCACGTACTCTTCATCAATATTCATCTGAGCACCCGAACCACTACCACCCGTATCTCTCCTACTCCTTTCAAGAGCTATCTTCATTGCTTTTCTCTCAGCCTTGTTAAGAGTAGGACCATCAATATCTTCTTCATCGTGGAGAAATAACTCATCAGCCGTACCCTTTCCCTTCTTAACTGCAGTCTTCTTCTTTTTGGCTTTGGGTTCAGGTAAAGCTGTTTGCTTCCGTTTACCTTTGCTCTTAACCGTGGTAGATGAGTCTTCACCTGCTAGAATGCTTGCTCGTTGATTCTCAATTTCTTGTAGCAAGTTCTTGTAATCATCAGATGCGATAATCTCATCGGTCAGAAGATGACTGGGAATGGGACCAGGAATAACCGTATTCGAATGAGTCTCCTGCCTTAAGTCTACCAAATCATCATCATCTATCGTGTGGTGACGACTACCTGCACGCTTATCAATAGATGCATCGTTTTCCATAAAGTAATGTATGATCAGCTTAATGAACCTAGGGTACTGGTAACTTTTAACCTTACCCTTCGTGTTAGTGAAGAGTTGAAAAGTAAACTCCTCCCACAGCAATGATGCATAATCAGTACCCATACCTTTGAACATACAATAAAACATCTTGATGATTGGAGGACGAACAGCAACAAACCCAGTTGTTTTGGGTGTGAAACATCGGCTTAGAATCCCAAAAATATCTTTCCATGGTTGACCAACTTTGGCAGTAGTAAACTCAGACACGGTTCGTATGTCAAGACATCCAATGGCAGTGAACATTTCCATGATCTGGTCCTTAGTCGGGTTGGCTGAGTATGATAGACCTTTGAGTCTCGGCCGAAATCCAAAGATCTTCCTGAAGTCTGACACAGTAAGCGTCTGCTGCTTGTTGTCCAAGGAAAATGTGATTTTGTTCGACGTCCTCTCTTTGGTAGCCCAGAACTCGTAAAGGTAGTCATAGGGCACTGAAGCACTTCTCCTTAGTGCATGCTTTAGATGAGATTTATCAAGTATGGCTGTACCTACCTTAAATCCATTATGGGTAGAATGAGATACCTCCTTCAAACGGAAGTTGTTTGGAAGAAACTTTAGAGTCTTGGCTTCGGCAATGGCGGTGGCTCTGGCGTCTTGTATTTGTTGTACTGTAGGGTTAGTCATCGTCTCTGCTTAAGATAAAACACAAAGGTTGAAACATACAAATATGAATATCATTATGATTTTAAACCTAAGCATTGAACATATGACCTAATCCCTTAAGCTTGTAAAACATTCAAACATCTTCTATTCGGAATAAACATACAATTCAGAATAATTTCCTATCCGGAATAAACCTCCTAACCGGAATAAACCATTATTCGGAATAAACCTCCTATTCGAAATAATGTTCCTCTACGGAATAATTATCCTATGCGGAATATTTGGTCTATTCGGAAAGATAGTCCTATGCGGAATAAATTCTCTATTCGGAAAGATCAATCTATGCGGAATAAAATACTTATTCGGAAAGTTTTGGCCTATGCGGAATAAAAGTTCTATTCGGAAAGATTTCTCTATGCGGAATAAAATTCTTATTCGGAAAGATTTGGCCTATGCGGAATATTCATTCTATTCGGAAAAAATCTCCTATGCGGAATGTTCATTCTATTCGGAAAAAGTGCTCCTATGCGGAATGTTCATTCTATTCGGAAAAAATGCTCCTATGCGGAATGTTCATTCTATTCGGAAAAAATGCCTTATTCGGAAAGATCATCCTACTCGGAAAGTTCAAACAGTTACGATTTTTTCTAATTAGGCACTAATTCTTTTGATTCAAGAGTTCTAAAGGCCATATCAGTTCAATTTGTGCTATTCTGAATCAATCCCAGGAAAAACCCCCAATTAATTAAACCCTAATTTAAGCAGTAACTTAATTCGATTGTTTTCAATTAAAAGGAGTTAATTAAATTGTATTGCATGAATGATTAAGCTGATTTGACACCTTTTGAAGATCTTGATCTAGAAGATGAATGATTTTGAGATGTTTTGTTTGATTTCGTGAGATTTGTGTTCTTGTATGTTAATGGCGGCAAAGAAAAGGGAAACAGATGAATGAGAGAAAGAAGAAAACGGGGGGGGGGGGGGGGGGGGGTGATGATTGACTAGGTCAAACTTTTAACAAGTTTGATACATGGTCACATTTAACCCCTCACTTTTTCTTTTTACTTCAATCAACATTCTGTTGTTTACCAAGTTTTAATACTTGTCATTTTTTACCCTATTTTATGTTGAATTCCCGAGCTTTAGTGATTAAACTATCTTAACACACGTACCAATCTATTCACGACAAACTTAAAAGCAACAACAAGACAAATGCCAAAGCAATCCAACCATTAACCATTGAGATTTTTGAGTTTCCTTGAAAACTTTTGAAGATCTTTTTGATGTGAAAGATGATGTAACATTTTCTCCCCTTTAAACGATGACCCGTTTTCTATTTAAAGAGTTGTAGTCATTTTTTAACGAGGCACATGATGATGAAAAACATTTTCCAATTGATGTTTTGAAAAGATCGATTCGTGGTGGAAATAAGATTTCTCTTTTTTTGACAAATTAATGCACTGATACGTACACTAATTTGTGTTAGATCAAGTTGTAAAGTAAACTTGATCCCTTTGCATGATTTGGCTTGTAAATCATGCCCGAGAAAATTAATTCCTGTTGTGAGCCAACGTTTTCCAAGGAAATACGTGACTTTAATATGAAAACCGGGTTGCAGTCTGAAATAACTACAAGCCATAATGGGCATGTTTTAAAAATGTACAACTTTTATACGGACTCTATTTATGGCACCGTGTCAATATTGATCGACATTTCTAAGGCCGTAAATATTACCGTACTAAAAGACATGCCCGATTTAAAAAACGAAAAATATTTTTGGTTTTTCTGGATTTTATAATTTTTATGGTTTTTGTTGGTTTTATATTTTTGTATTTTTCTTTTGTGGTTTACATATTTACTATAATATACATGATCACGAACAAAGGATACTCTGAATAGTTTACCACCACTATTCAGCTGATTCTTCTGCGAACTCTTTGAGAGTCGCTGGAGTGAATGATTTCATGCCAAGCTTGTCGATCAAAAACTCGATTCGTCCTCGATCTAAGGCTTTGGTGAACATATCCGCCAGCTGGTACTCAGTAGTGACAAAATACAGCTCGATCACTCCGTTCTCCACCTGCTCTTTAATGAAATGGTAGCGAATGTCTATGTGCTTGGCCCGGGAGTGTTGAACATAGTTGCAGCAAAGGGAAATGGCGCTCTTGTTGTCACAGTACATCGGGATTTTGTTGAATCCCAAACCGTAGTCAGTTAATTGTGATCTCATCCAAAGGACTTGAGCACAACAACCGGACATGGCGATGTATTCAGCCTCCGTGCTAGAAATTGCAGCGCTTTTCTGCCTTTTTGAAGACCAACTGATCAATCTATCTCCAAGGAGTTGCACAGATCTAGAAGTGCTACGCCTCGTGTCTTGACATCCAGCATGATCGGCATCTGCGTATGATATTAAAGCAATAGAGGAATCTTTCGGATACCATAGACCATGATGAAGTGTTCCTTTTAGATACCGAAAGATCCTTTTCACAACATGTAGGTGCTTTCGGTAGGCCGAGCCTGATACCGGGCACACATGCATACAGCAAATTGCAAATCAGGCCTGCTAGCAGTCAGATAGAGAAGGGTGCCGATCATCCCACGGTAAAGTTTTGGATCGACAATAGTCCCATTCCTATCTTCATCTAACTTGGATTTCTCCACCATTAGAGTGTCCACGGGGTCACAATTTTCAAAGTTATATTTCTTTAAAGATTCTAGAGCATATTTGGATTGATTAATAAAGATGCCTCTGGGATTCTGAGAAATTTGTAATCCTAAGAAAAATGAAATTTTTCCCATCATTGACATCTGAAAGCGTGTGGACATTATCTTCTCAAAGCGATTTGACAATTCTATGGTAGTGGCAGCAAATATTATATCATCAACATAAATTTGTACCAGAATCATGTCGTTGCCCTCCTTGAGAGTGAATAGAGTAGGGTCCACCTTGCCTTTGGAGAAGCCTTCCGAAATGAGATATGTTGAGAGGAGATCATACCACGCGCGTGGAGCTTGTTTCAACCCGTAGAGAGCCTTCTTAAGCTTGTACATATGATTAGGAAACTCCGTGCTAACGAACCCATCCGGCTGACTAACATAGACTTCTTCCCTTAGTTCACCATTCAAAAATGCCGTCTTCACATCCATTTGATAGACGATCATGTTCATATGAGCAGCATACGCAAGGAATAGTCTAATTGCCTCCAATCTTGCCACAGGAGCAAAAGATTCTTCAAAGTCTATACCCAAGGCTTGTTTATATCCTCTAGCAACCAATCTAGCCTTATTCTTTAATACTGCATCTATCTCATCAAGTTTAACCTTATAAACCCACAACAAAGTAAGGATGTTGGCCTTGTCAGGGAGAGGAACTAATTCCCATACTTCAAGTCTTTGAAATTCATTTAGTTCCTCTTGCATAGCTTCAATCCAAGATGATTGAGTCATAGCATGTTGCCAGTTTTTAGGTTCAACTTCGGAGAGAAATGCATCAAAGTAGCAATAGAGTGCACTCTCTTGTAACTGATGGCGTGTAGAGACTGGTCGATCTAGATTTCCAATAACATTCCTAATAGGGTGATCTTTTGTCCATTTGGTGCTATGTTTTTCAATCCTAGGTGGTCTGGAGTGAACAATAGAAGGAGCTTCTTCTGAGGTAGACGAGGCTGAAGGGTTTTCAGGTATCGCTACACCAAAGAAAGGAAGCTCTTGAAGGTGAGCATATTCCAAATCGTGATCAATAGAATCCTCTTCCACATCATTAGGCACAAGTAGGGGTGACGATTCAGGTGTAGTTTGAGAATCACTTGGTGAAGGTGCATCCGGTTCAATGTGAATTGAAGATGCATTAGATAAAGCTTCATTTGCTTGAGCAACAACTTCAGGGATTGGAGCTATCACTACAGGTGCTGGAACTTCATCATTTGGGGGATCAAAGAATTCATCAAACAACGGTTGAAACAGTTTATCCCACTCGGGCCTTGTTGGTGGTAAAAATGATGTAGAAGTAGGATTATTAGGAACTAATCCGGAACTAATAGCACCTGTTCCCGTCTCATGAAGCGCGGGTTCAGAGCTGTGTTGCTCAGAAGCCATCGCTGTCAGCTCATCGAAATCTGCGTCCATAGTTTCTACAATCTTGCCAAGACGACGGTTGTAAATTCGGTATGCTTTCTTGGACGGTGAGTAACCAATGAAAATACCTATATCGGCTTTCGGTTGAAGCTTACCCAAGTTCTCACTATTAATGTTTGGATAACAAAGAGCACCAAACACATGAAAAAATGAAACATCGGGTTTACGGTCATGTAGAAGCTCATAAGGTGTTTTTCCATTGCGTTTCCGAATGATAGAACGATTTTAGGTGAAACATGCAGTAGATATAGCCTCTGCCCACAAGAACAATGGAGCGTTCGCATAAATAAGCATAGTCCTAGCAGCTTCCATAAGTGTACGATTTCGTCTTTCAACGACACCGTTTTGTTGTGGAGTGCGTGCAGCGGATGTTTCATGTGAGATACCAACTCCTTCATAGTAATCACGAAGAGTCTGGTTGACGAACTCTGTTCCATTGTCAGTACGAATACGGCGGACAGTAGTATTCAAACGTACCTGAATGAATTTCAGAAAAGTGATGATAGCCTTCGGTGCTTCATCCTTTGTACGTAGAAATCTAACCCATGTAAACCTGGAGAAATCATCCACAATAACCAGAATGAATTTCTTACCGCTCACACTTTCAGTTCTCATTGGCCCACAAAGATCCATATGCAAAAGATGAAGTTTTTCTTGATTGGTGTCTTCAGCTTTGGGCCTGTATGATTTCTTGGTACTTTTCCCCCTTGAACACGCGGAACATAAATGGTCCTTGTGAAATTTAAGCTTTGGAAGACCACGAACTAATTCGTTTTTAGCCAGATGATTAATAGCATCAAAGTTGAGATGAGATAATCTGCGATGCCATAACCAAGACTTGGTCTTAGATGCTTTAGAGAGAAGACATACTGGAGAGGCGGCCATCATGTCTTGTAGGGACAACGTATAAAGATTTGCACCATGAGAACCCTTCAACAAATCTTTTCCTTCCAAGTTGCGGATGAAACATGTATGTTGTCGAAAAGCAACCTCTAGGTTGGAATCACAAAATTGTCCTACTGAAAATAAGTTATGACCAAGACCTTCTACATAGTATACCATTAAAATCGTAACGTTTCCAATCTGATATTCACCATACCCCATTATCTTTGCTATATGATCATTCCCGAATTTAACCGTACCAAGAAACTTGCTGACGAAATTTCGGAGCATCGAGCGATCTCCAGTCATATGCTTTGAACAACCGGAGTCCAAATACCAGAGGATGATTTGGACCACCTGAAAATATCACCACACGAGGACAATGTAGAGGTATCGGAATCTGAGTGTTCCTTGTTATTAGCAGGTACATATTTAATAATCTTAGATTTGCTAACTCTAGGTTTCTTAGATTTCCTAGCCTTCTTCTTCCTAGTTGGTGGTGTAGATTCTAGTTGGCTTAAATTCTGTGGTATTTCTTCACTGATAGGCACTATAGTGGGAGCTGACCTAATTAAAGGGCGCTGTTTCCATACTTGAGTGCGAGTGTGCCTAACTAAAGGACGCTCAGACCTAACCTCAATGGATGCATTCCTAGTTAAAGGGCACATTTTTCCATCTAATGTAAAGGTCCTACCAGTGGGACGCCATTGCCAGCCAACTTGGGCACGAGTTCTACCCGTTGGCTTCCATTCAAGACCATTCCTAATGGCATTCATTTCATTCACATGATCAATAAGACACAAATCATGACGTTGGGAAAACATACATTCATTACAATTCCAACATTTTAAATCAGAATTCACAAATGGTTTAGGCTTCTGCACAGGCGCAGAGCTTTTAGTCTTAACATGATTCTTCTTATTTAAAACTGAACTAACATTCCTATAGTGATCTTCTACTTTCTTCTTTTTGGCACTACTAGTGGAGGGCTTGATCTTATCTTTCTTGAGTGGCGATCCTTTAGCCATAGTAGTCTCTTTTAATCCTGTAGAAGGCAAAGTGGGAATATTAGCAACAGATTTTAAAGGTGCCTTACTTGATTGTGCCAATGACGGTTTTGCTCCTGGAGTCTTATTAAATGGAGTTACAGCAATGGGCCTATTAGTAAGTAGTGCAGAGCCTGGTTTACCTATGTATTGCAAATATGCTAAGCAATATTGAACTCGCTTAATATATTCATGAGCCGAATAATAGTAGCTACTTGAGGGATCTAAGGCATAAAGATCGTCTAAAATATCCCTAACAAGATCTACATGCTTAATGGAATTCCTCATATAATCATCGTAGGTAACCGGGTTTCTCTTATGAAGCGGGTTCTTATAAAGCACTACTGACTTGGTTGTTGGAGCACTAGTGGACGGTGCAGAGTCGGTAGCTAAGTTTTCAACAACTTCTTGTCGGGTGAGAAGAAGTGTCTCCTTTAACTCGGCCAAAACCATATTTTTGTCAATGAGCAGGATGTTCAAGTCACAGATTTCCTCGCACTTTTGGTTCAGTTGTTCAACATAAGATTGTTGCTGTGCCGCATTAAAAGCGAAGCGTTCTTCTAGTAAACCATAAAGAGCGGATAGTCCCTGTCTTGTCCGATCCATCTCCCCTAGAACAAACGAAAGTCTAATTTCTAAGACCTGGTTTTTAGACTCTGCAGCCTCTAGTTCCAATTTTAGTGTTTCATTTGATGACACATCTCTCTTCAATCTCATAATCTCTTCCTCTAATGCCTTAACAATTGCAATCATCTTGTCACTCGTCTCAACACCGTTTTCACAACCATTTGATATCAAAAGATCCTCATTTTGAGTTTATTGTTTTAATTCTAAAGATATACAATGTTGTTCTAGTTGATTAAAGCGTTTTGAAAGTAAATTGTAAGAATCTTGTAGCTTTAAAAACTCAGCGTTAGATTCGTGACAAGAATGATTATCGACCTCATTTACAGTATCAGCAACATTTACAGAGAGATCACAAACATCATCACATATATTCACAGCATCACAATTTATCATAGCGGATGTAAGCTCATTCGAATAATTAACATTTACAGTAGTAAGCACATCACACGAAATTACTGCGGACAAGAATCGGTCATATTCGGTTAAAATCTTTTCTTTTTCAATTAGTTGTAGTTCGTAAGCGGTGTCCATTTCATAAAACACTTTTTGAACTTCACCAATTTCAAACACAAGATTTTCCTTAAGAGATGCAAAACTTCCTTTTAGACTTTCGACAAACGGATTGATCTCAGTTTTAAACACCTCGTTCATGTGTTCGAAAGCCCATTCTCCGGCGTTTAGGCCATTTGAAGTCGTACATTCCAAAATGACCTTGTCAAAATTAGTAAAGTATTGATTAATCTCTTGCAAGTTTAACCATACAGTGCTAACAGGTGGAAGATCCTTTGGAATTTCCTTAGGACCTTCCATATTGACAAGTGTAGGAAATGTACTAGGGTTTTCTTGATCTAACATGTAGGTTGGTGCTGTGATGAGATCTTTGTCCATATGGAAGCGAATTCTAAAATCCGTTTTTGCAAGCTCCTTATTCATTTTAAAATAATCACACTCGGGATATTTTGCAGAATTGTATGACCGATCCTCATCAACTAGATCCTTACATGTTCGATCATCAAAAATAACAATCGGGTCTAAGACCAATCCTAATTGGGTGGCATTATAAATTCTTGGACTATGTCTTAAAGCTTGTTTTGCATACCTTGGGTTAGGGGGAAGGCCTTTTTGACGAGATAAGTTAAATTCTCTAAACGAAGCATCAAATAAGTGCACTAGTTGAGAAGCAGCGTATTGTCTTAAAAGCAAGTAATCTAGACTTCTAATCTTATTAGCAGCATTAATCTCCATTTCATTCTTCTTAGACTCGAGTGACTCAAAATCCGTTTGAAGTTTTTGAAATTAGTGACCACTAACTCCTTTTCTTTAAGTTCATTAGAAAGATTTGCTCTTAAGTTTTCAATTTCTTTCAAGTGACCCATTTGTTTGTTTCGAAAGTGATCATATTCGGGATTAGTTAGAACACTAGACGAAGGCACTAATTCCAAAGTTTGAACTTTCTCGTTGCTTAAGGCAAGCTCATCAGACAAATTCTTATTCTTAGCTAAGGTTTCTAAAAGTGCAGCATTCATTTGGCTAAGTAATGTAGCAGGAACCATGACCAAATCTTGTTGAGCAGGAGTATGCGTATTCGAAATGGTTCCCGGTTGTGACTCACTCAAAATCTGGGGACTCACATTGATATTACTATCATTGATTGTCTCCTCATTTGAAAGACTCACCACCGAAGATTCATTCAAATCAGCACTCTCTTGCACAACTTGATGTGGTTGAATACTAACATCAGTGGTATTATCACTGGCATTAATAAGTACCCCAGATCTCTTTTCTGGCCCTAAGCTGGAAATAGTTGCCATGAGAGCAGCCTTTGCAGATTGAAATTCATCACAGTCTGAGTCATACGCATCGAGATCATCTGCTTGGTATGCTGCATTCTGTGTGGTGACAGTGTCTTGTTCAGCAATCCCTGGATCAGCAAGAAATGCAAGCTCCTCTTCATCAAGTTCCCTTCCTTGTACCTGAGCATTCACCAGATAGATCTTCTCTGCAAACCATTGTCCATCCCTTCTCCTCTTGGGTTTCTTACAATCCCTGGACATGTGTCCTTCTTCCTTGCAGTTGTAGCATGTAATCATTCTCAACTTGCCTGTGGAATTAGCCCGTGGAGGATTGTTGACCATTGGAGCAGAATTGACCGTGCGAGCATTGGTGGTTGATGTAGTAGGTCTCCCCTGATAAGGTTGAAGAGGTTGAACCATTACCCTGCCATTCTCAATAGTAGCTTGTGACGAGAATTGGATGAATTCCTCAACTGATTGTTGGTTGGAGCTGATCCTCTGTATCCTCGTTTGCTTAAAGTCCTTGTGAGATAAGCAGACATAGTGGTTAACACTTCAACTGGGTCAGCTCCTTGTTTGAATACAGGAATGGGGACTTCCTCATCATCACAATACATTGCTTGGTCTTGATGAGCTGCATAATCACTAGAAGGAATACTCATTTGATCAGGGTAGCTTGTTGGATATGCTGCATTCTCTTGATAAGAAGAATATGAAGGCTGAGCATAAGGTGCAATGTTTGCTGGGTGAAGTTGTGAAGCATACTGTGGTGAAGGTGCATTAAACCGATATTGTTGCCGATGTGAGGTGGGTGGTTGCGGTAGAATCGAGTATTGGGGGAAGGTTGGTGTCATGTAAGGTGATGGATGATAGGCTTGATGTCCCAAGATATAAGGTGTGTTGTTGTGTGACAAGCTTGGTTGATTCGCCATCAAAGCTAAGGAATCAGGGTACATACTTCGAGGAGAACGGTGCATGATTACATGTTTCTCATGCTGCTGAAGAAAAGCATAGATTTGATCTAAATTGCACTTATGTAAATCCCGGGTTAACTTAACATCGGTAATATACTCACCCCATTCAGCTTGAGGTAAAGTATTCAAAAACTTGGTGTTAACCTGGAATGGAGCAATCACGAGATTGTATACATTCAGATCATTCATTAGAGTAGTAAATCTGAAGTAGTAGTCGTGTAGCGTTTCCCCTGGGCTGTACGTGAATCTATCAAACAGATCATACAACTGACATTCCCTTTCCTGTTTGGTAAGAGACGTACCTTGTAGCAACACCTTTAGACGTTCCCATAAATCCTTGGCAACCGTATATTGACTTACCATGCGATAAATATCATGCGGAAGAGCTTGGAGAAGAGTCTGTAGAGCCTTTTCATCAGCATCAGCAATGAGTTGTTGTGCCGGTGTGAGTTCTTCATATTCTCTTGGTCGAGATACGTTATTTGCCACAATGGTACCATAGTCGAGTGGACCATTCAAAATCGATTTGACCATAAGCCTTCCGTATGTTGGTTTACCCTTCAGGTATTGCATCATGCGGCCCTGCCATGCCTCAAACACCTCTTTAATAAGCATCGGTGGACGACTATCAGTTCCCGTTATGATTGAGATATCCGTAAGAGATGTCATTTGAGGCATTAATGAACTCGGATTCATTGTGATCACTTAAGAGACTCAAAGATTATCGGTTGATCGAGCAGTGAAGAAAGGTTCAGAATTTGTGTTGTGTTGGTTGAAATCAAGATTAAATCCACTAAAGATCGTCGAAAAAAACTCAAATACCCCTTGAACTTGCTTATACGGAATAACCCTAACTCAGAATAAACCCTATTCGGAATAATCTTTATTCGGAATAACCCTATGCTGAAAAACCCTTATACTGAATAACCCTATGCGGAATAACCCTATTCTGAAAATACCCTATTCGGAATAGACCCTATGCTGAATAAACCTTATGCGGAAAAATCCTTATGCGGAATAATTCTTCAATTCGGAATGTTTGGCTATTGGCTATTCGGAAAACTTTGCTATTCAGAATGATCGGCTATTCGGAAAGCTATTCGGAAATTTTTGGCTATTCGGAAAGATGGGCTTATTCGGAAAGATTTTGCTATTTGGAAACAAATTGCTATTCGGAAAGAATTTGCTATTCGGAAAGAATTTCCTATTCGGAAAAATGCTGCTATTCGGAAAAGTCTTCTATTCGGAATGTCTATTCGGAATAATCTGGAAATATCAGTTCGAGACTTTGAAAACAGCTTTAAATCCGATTTTTTGATCAAAAACCACAAAAAGTTTTATGATTTTTACCAAAATAAGCTAAACCCAATCCTTATCAATTAATCCCAATAACAAAAACACCAAAAACAACAAGATTCAAGATTGATTTTTTCTAAAGATCACTAATTGATTCAAAAACTAAAAAAGCAACACAATCCTTACCTTAAATCACCCCATAGCTCTTGATACCAAATGTAGAATGTTGATAACCTATGAATCTATGAAGTGGGTTGATGTTTTCTAGTGAGAGAAACTAGAGAGAGAAAGTGAGAGAAACTATGTGTCTTTTATTAATATGAAAAACATGAAATGTGAACAACAACCAACCCCTTTCCATGGTAGAAAGGGGTATTTATACTTCCAAACAACATTGGGCTTGGGCCGGTCCATGACAAGCCCATGGACCGGTTCTTACTTAACTTAATAAGTAACAATTAACTATTTGTTAACTACGAGCTATTACAACATAAATCATATTGTGGAGTGACCGATACTTCTAATATACGTTAAAACCTATTTCTAACAAGTCGCTTATCGCTGTCACTAGTACTAGCACTAGCAACATTGGTCTGAACACTCTTGGTTTGCACACGAGACTTATTCTCAATGATATCCCAAGCAGCATTGGAAGTCTTAGCCAACAGATTACCCCCCGAGGCACTGTTTAGTGAATCTTGGTCACTCATGCTTAAACCATTATAAAAAGTATTAATTTGGTGCACTTTGGTAAAACCATGTTGTGGGCATTTTCTTAAAAGATCTTTAAAACGATCCCAAGATTCACTAAACGACTCATCGTACTTTTGTTCAAAATTAATGATTTCATTCCGCAAAGCGGTAGTACGAGAGGGTGGGAAAAAGTAATTGATAAACTTGGTCTCCAAATCCGTCCACAAAAGAATACTCTGTGGTGGTTCCTTAGCAAGCCAATGTCGGGCTTGTCCCTCTAAAGAAAAGGGAAAAAGTTGTAACCGGATTACCTCTTGTGGAACACCATTGTATTTGACCGTATTAGTGAGTTGCAAGAATCTCTTGATGTGGTCATGTGGATCATCAATGGTACGCCCCAAGAATGGTTGAGCGGAGACCATCTGGATAAAGCCGGATTTGAGCTCAAAATTGTTGGCTGCAATCGCTGGTATAACAATTGGATCAGTGTTGCCATCTACATGAGCTTGCAGCAGTTCAATCATTGGGTGATTATCCGGTAGAGGCTCATTGTTGTTGTTGTTATTCATGTTGTTGAAAGGTGGGTTGTTGTTATCATTGTTGTTTTGAGGTGGTATGTTGTTGTTGTTTTGTACACCGGCCATGTCTAAGTTATCGAGAGGATCGGGCTCTTGATAAGACGTTGATCGAGTGCGCATACACCTGCAAAAGAACTAACAAGGGAAAACAAAGCAAAAATATTTTTGGTTTTTATGTTTTTTAATTTTTAGGATTTTTTTAAAATTTTATATTTTTTTTGTGTTTTTGAAAAATTTTATGAAAAAGTAACGTTCACGGGGAACGGGTCCCAAAATCCAAGTTCTCACAAAAAAACTGTTGATCTTAACGAGAAGAGCCGGCAGCGGCGCCATTTGATACATACATTTTGTATAGGTTCAATTATTCTCGGTATCCTCTCGAATTGATCTCGGCTCTAAGTGGAATGATTTGTTCTTGGTTAATAAGAAGGAGTTGGTTTGTTTATCTATTTTAAACTAATGACAAATAAGCAAGTGTCGAAGAGTAAAATTAAGGCTTTAAAAGATTAACTAAATTGACAAGTTAAAAATGAATGTTTGAAATGCTTTAAAGGCAAAATGAGAAAAACATTTGAACACTTAATAAAACTAACACTTAAAACTTTGTAAATTTATAAGACTTAATCTATCAGAATATAGAATTGCAAAGCTATCGGAATATCAAAATCATGCCCATCGGAATATAACTAAAACTAGTCCATCGGAATCTTTGTCAAAACAATCCATCAGAATAATTAAAATGCAAGTTGTCGGAATGATGGTCTGTCGCAATGATGTCTTATCGGAATGGTCTAGATCGGAATATGGTAAATTAAAATTGGCCAGAGTTTCGACTTAATAAGGACCTTAGCCCCGTCGGAATGTGCGATCGCAATAAGCGATCGCAATCCCTGATCGGAATAAGGGGGATTAACCAACCTATCGCAAAGTAAAACCCCTCTTGGGTTATTGCGATACAAATCAGAAACCGTCGGAATAAGTGTAAACCCTTATGTTGCGATGGAAACAATTTAGTTCCGAAATTGGTGGTAACTTAAAATCTCAATAAGCAAAATCAATAAGCTAACTATCCAAAACTTAAACGACTCAAAAAGCTTAAATTTAACAACTTTTGAAAACATAAAATCATAAACTTTATAAATGAAACTTTTGAATGACTAAAACATATATGAAATCCGAAATCAATAAGCCAAAACAAGAAATAAGCTAATAAGCATTAAGAGCCTATAGCTTATACGTGCATGAGCTTAAGAAGAAACAAGAAAGATTAAACTTGATCACGAACTCATTCAATAATCCAATCGTATGAAATGAAGCAATAGGATCAAATGATTAAGGAAATCTAAGAAGTGAAGAAAAAGATTAAAGAACTTAAAAGCTTAACTTGAATAAGATTAATGAAATCCAAAGTACAAAAAGCTTAAAACTTGAAAGATGAAAACAAAGAAGAAATTTAGTGAGAGAAAGTTTGGAACTTTCTCTCTCTAAAACTAGAGAAAAATGAAAAAAAACTAAAAAACTAACTAAGTGTGTGAAATTTGTGAAGTAAGGGCCTTTATATAGGCGTGTGTATGGGCTTGTGAATGGGCTTTGGTGTCGGGCTTCTCTTCTTCTTTCTTCTTTAGTCTTCACGCTTCTTTAAATAAACGTTCCTGACTTTGGATTTTCTAGAAGTGTCGGTGAATAATTCCAACTCGTCTTATAATCTTTTGTTTAATAGACTCGAGTTCTTCGACATATATGAATCTTCCATCTTTGGCTCTATTCTTCGATAAATCTTCAAATAGGCACAATGACTTCAAATCTTTTACATCTCTTGGACAATAGACTTCGTCTTGAGTATTTTTCCTCGGTAAATCCCGTGCAATCCCATGTTTTCTTCAATATTCATCCGGTTGACTCTGAAAACACAATAAACACAAAAACCACGCATAATTCCAAACAAATGATATTAAATACGTGTTTTGGTCTTGTTTTAGCAAGAATTAAGTGGTAAAAGGATGGGTGTTTACACACCTATCAGTGTTTATTCCCCCACAATTATTATAATGCTTACACTGTTTATCACAAATGTACTTTTAATCACCTAGTCGCCATCTCAGCAAACGTGTAGGGTTGGGTTAAACTCTAGCATATTTTATTCTTTCTTTGAGTTTTATGCGTTTGAAAATATTTCAGATGATTTTCAACCAAGTTTAACGCGGGTTTTTTTAACTATTGCAGGAACTCCTGACGTCCAGCTCCCTCAGTTTCTGAAGGAACTTGACCTCTTCTAAAGCTAATGTGTATTCACCAAATTTTGTTAAACCACTTCTCTGAGTGCAAAAATATTCACACCGTAATGTCATGATACCGTTCTTTTATAAGAGTGAACTAAATAGGTAGAGTGTTACTGTTGCAAAACGCAATTTTTCAAGAACTTAACTAAAGAATACAACAACATCATTCAAAATAGTTTAAAACACCAGTTTTTCGATCTTCATTGTGTTGTAAAATGGGGACTATAACTAACTTATCGTACGGGTCTAATAATGAGTGGACTGTGGAGGCAGCATATATGGGATGGCAATAATGAGGGAGGTGGCTAAAAATAAAGTAAACGATGGTGGTTACGAGGAGATGACGGTATGTAATGTTTCAATGTGTCACTTTCTTTTTAAGTTTATAAAAATTGTATTGATACGTGTAGTTAAACATCCTATTTTATGTTATTTCAAAAAAATTACTGTATTTAGTTTTAAAAATACATAGATAAGTTGGTTTGATTTTTATCATATTACTTTTACTCAACAGTTATGAAACTTAATAATACTTCAGGTAGTAGTGGCTGCAGAATGCACCTCTGATGGTTCAATAAAACATATCAGAACTTTGAAAACTAGGGATGGATAACATTAGAGCGCCGTGTTTGGATCCAGAGAGAACCGATGTCTTGACTGTTCTCCAGGTAGGACTTAATAAGTTATTATCATATTTAATCTGAATATTGGTAGGAGGGTCTGATCATGGGTCAAAACAATATCTAGGCGAATCATGTCAGTTTACAAGTAGGTGCCAAAGTAGGTTGGGTTGATCAGCAAACTCTTTGTTTAAGAAACCTTTACAAAACGAAAGTATATAACTATGCAATAAACCTTTTCCAGAATCCATGAACTATTAATCTTACGATATATCTAATGATTTGTTTAGGTAAAACATTAGGTATTATGTTAATTAAATCCTACAAGAGGTTACTCACTTTTGTATACATGAATGTCGACAGGAATGCACGAGCAGATGATGCGTTTGGAAGCTTGGCAGAACTGATCTCAACCTGCATCAGTTTTAAACATTGCTTAGTTATTGACACAGTGGAGGTTATGTTTGTGGCACAACAACATATCAGAAAGACAGTAAGAAGTGAATCTTTGTTATTTTCAATGCACCGAGTGGATGCCAGTAGCAATGCTACACACTTCTTCCAGTTACTTGTATGTGACCATCATACAACCATATTGTTTCATCCACTTTGAGTTTTTAACTTGCGTGTGTGGTACCGGTGTTAAGTTTTGTATGTGGTCTTTTTAGGTCTTTAAGAGATGCGATATATCTGCTTTCTTGGTGAAAAGAGCTGAAACAAATGGATGCAAGGTCCTTCTTCTTACAGCTGACTGTCCAAAAGTGATTTTCAGAAGCGAAACATTGGAGCCATCGAATAAGTAGTGATTCCATTTTAGCTTTACATAGTTATATATTCTTTGAAAGGTAACATGAGTTCCTGGGCCTTTATTTATAGTGTTTTCTGTGCAGGGTTTGGTGATCATGGAATTTTGTATGGGCTGAGCAATGGTGAAAATGAAGATGGAGAAAATAATGTACAGATGTGGAAAAATGTAATCAAATAGTTTCCGCATTTGTATTTTCCTGAGTTTAAGTTGAAAAGTTTATGTATCAATTCTTTTACATCATAACTTTTATGAAACATGTATGTGACTCGACTTTATAATAAAGTTTACCACACATAGAAACACACCGCCTGATTTTTTATTTGTTATGCTTGCATATGCAAATTGACTGTGGAAACTGTGTTTTGCGTTTAACAACGGTCATGTGGTTCTAAGTAAAGATGTTGCGAGTCAAATATAGGAAATCACGTAGAACTCTAATCCTGAACGTGGAGCTGAAGTCAAGGTATATTTATCTCTTTTTAATATTAGTACTTTTATAACTGTATTCGACACACTAACTGTATTTATCTGTTTTAAATATTACTCCTCCAATCCTACAAGGTCGAGGTCAAAATCGAAGTCTCCTATATCAAAGCGGCAGAGATCTTGCTCTTATTCTTCACCACCTCGTCGTGTAAGGGACTATAGATCCAGGTCACAAGTAAGATCTCACCATTACTTCAGTTATAAATATGACAGGCGTTCTTTAGGGACACAAGGGATGGTGGTGAAAGAAGTAAATGACGAGAATATGGCAATAACAACTGATATGCAATTGTAGTCAATTCTTTTTAAAAGTGTCAGTTGTTAATTTAATAACTTAAAGCTTTATACAAGTAAAGAGTAAACAAACTTGCGGCTGATGAGAGGGACATGCTGTTGCTGGTTTTGCTCCTGGGAACACCACTAAGCCTTCCACCAGGGCGTGGTCAGTTGGCCTTGCAGAACCATTCGCGGGAAAAAGTTTGGCGTTGGATAAGCACCTGACCTTACAACTAGAACAAGTTTCTTCTGGTACCCAAACCCGGGCTATGCAGATTTAACCAAAACAAAGTTAATAAAAAACTTAGATATAACAAACTCATTGCAACAAAAATCTGAGCAAGATATAAGCTCTGAATTAGAAATGGTTACATAAACCTTAAGCAACTTCCAAATCTTCAATAATTAGTATAGTCAGGGGCGTCATTTTATATGAAATTTAAAAACAAATTTACATAATAAAAACGAACATATGGTGATTGAAATTGGAGTCCATTCAGTTGTTGCAAGTACAGCCCCGTTTCTTTATATATCAGACAAAATCAAAAGAACTCACTGACTGCTCGCTTTGTTAGCCAGAAGACAGGCCCATGATTGACGGTTGACCAAAAGGGTCAACTGGCCAAGATATATGTAACACTCCCAAATTTACACAATTCAATACAGCGGAAGACTCGTTGGTGTTACGAGATAGCACATTACTCACATCATAGACAACGCTTAAAAATCGCGTCGTTTAATAATAAAGCATTTCCATTCATAAATATAAAATTTACATAGGTCCCAAGTCATATTATTTCATACAGGCTTTACAAAGTATTTGAATGGAAATTATTGTTTAAGTGCGGGCCATGAATTCTTTTTGTTTTCCCGAGAATTACCTTCAAGTACCTGAGACAAAACATGTTAAAAGAAAAGGGTCAGCGATAACGCCGAGTGAATTCATAGAGTTTAATAAAATCCATCAATATAAAATTGGTATAAACTTATTACCAAAAATCATTTTGTACAAATCATTGTAATAGGCCATAAAATAGCCAAAGTCATTTTATACAAATCCTTATCAAAATCATAATATAGGCATTTGCCTTAAAAATCATTATACGAGCTAATGTCGTAAAAACATCATACAATACGTCTTATGACGTTGTATAAAGTTAAATAAAAACCGTTATATGAATATGGTTATATAAAACCAAAACACGAACATAATATCAATAGTATGACCCCGTATTGCTAGTCAGGCAATACATCGTAATTCGGTGCGTATAGTAGTATTTCGTTAATTGGATTATTATAAGCCGCATGACATTGTTACCTTACTACAACAAACAACGGGTAGCTAGCCCGAAACTCATTTGCCCATCTAAATTAGCGTGTCGTCACAAAGGTCACGCTATGTAAATCTTCTCATACATAAATTCGCTTACCAATCAACGTGGCACGACGGGGATCAACCGTCAAGGCGCGAACTGGGGTGATCGTCCCCAAATAGTACTATTATATGCATAAGCGTCTACCAAATCCCAGTAGTTCACAATTCATGCTAATGGGACTTTTAGTGACATAACCTAACTTTAATAATCCATTTAATTTCATCTATCGGGTCCTTTAGTCATTTATCGGGTCATACAATCGGGTCATACAATCATTCGAGTCCAAACCAATAAACAAACAATCGGTACAAATGGTGTCCTATTTTATAAAAACTAACATGTTATCTCCCTCGCGGGTTTATAAAACATTTCATAAAAAAACATTTAAAAGAGTGTGAGGCTATGAACTCACGTAGATGTGGGAAGGCAGGTTATCGGCAATTCGGACGTACGGTACGTGCTTCAATCACGGAAACCTAGACAAATAATACTCGTCTTAGAATCATGTCCAATGACTTTATAAAAATAACAATTATGTATACATATGATGATTTTATATATATGATGATCAAGTGGGTTTACATATTCCCGTTTACTCGTTTTAGTGTTATGTGTCGATAACTTTTATACTAGTTTTCTAGTTTTACCTATTTACGTGTTTTAGGTCCAATAAGCCTATTATAAGTTTATTAACTTGTATTAATCTATTTCATACTTTTATTATCAGTATTTATACTTTACATGTTGGCCCAAATGGGTTAAGCCCAATAAATAAGTTTATAAGTGTTTTAGTCCATTTTGTTGTATTATTAGTCCAATAACGTTAACTTAGCCCGTTAATGTCCGTATGTTATATAGTTCGGGTTTTATCGGTTTTTACTTGTTATATATGTTTATATATAAGTATATGAGTTTTATAAAGTTTACATTAGACGGGTCCAACCGTCTAAGTTTTATTTAACAAAAACGTTAATTTTACGGTAATAGCCGAAAAAGTCGTAAAAATCATGTTTATAGTTTTATAACTTATAAAACTTATCAAATTACCATTTTTATAAAATTTATCATTTATTTATCCTTATACATATTTATATAAATGTATTATATGAGTTAGTGGGTTTTAATTCACATTTTATACTATTTTTATTTGAGTGCTTATATAATACTATTATACTTTAATTTCCAAAATCTGATTTTTATTTTCATGTTCACCAAAACTGCCATATCTTGAGTTATATATGGAGATAGAAGGTCAAATTTTTATGACATAAACTACATGATATGTGCTCCATTTAACTCTTCTATTGCTACTGTTGAATCATCCTATAAGTATTTTCTAAAAATTGTCCAAAACAGTGAACTCAGATTTGTACTTTAAACTTGTTTTAATCATATCTCACTCATCCTAATGATTCCATTGCATGGCCAACTCTCACATGTGAACAAGACATATTAATTACTGTATATCCATTAATCTATGCCATTTTTATCAGTTCATCATATGATTCTTTACTGTTTTATACAGCCAACAATTTAAACAAGATTTTAGCCTTGTTTCTTATAGTTTTTCATCTTTTTAAGCATGTTTATTAACACCAAATGCCCACACAATATTTTTAATCATCATTCATCATCATATACATATACATAAGTAAAATAAATACAAGCTTACATAATCAAAAATAACAAGAGGATGAGGAGAACAATCTTTATACCACCATGATGATGTAGGTTGTGATCAAAACATGGATTTTGATGGAGAAACTTGTGAATAACCAAGACCATCTTCAAGACCACCATTCTTCATGAACACCTTGTGGAAAATCATCCCCAATACTCCATAGCAACTCCTCTTTGGATGTTATAACTTGCACCAATCAATCGGGCTTCAAAAGGGCATCATCATATATGTAAATAACATATGATTTCATGGTTAAATTTGATCAAATGAGGGTTGTTCTTGATGAATATGGGACGAATTTAGAGAGAGTGGAGAGTTTATGGTGGTTTGCATGTGAAAATGGAAGGAAATGGTAATGTCTAGTGGTTTTGTTAGTTTAGTGGGAAGAGTAAGCTTCAAAATGAAGCTAAGTTACAAGTGTAACTTAGTTTAGTGTAAGGATGCCACATCTTTGATGTGGTGCCTCTAGTTAGTGGGGTGGGATAAAGTAGTTTTGTCCCATCCCGCTAATTTACGGGTATTCCTCGATTCTAGTTTCCTCGATTTGCGTGCTCTCGGGTCGTTTTACGAAAAACGTTATTATAAATTATGAATCAACGGCACAAAACGAATCTAATAAAAATTGTCTCATCAAAAACGGAGTTCGAAAACGTAAATACGTAATCCTAAGGTTTCCGGTTTAGTCGTAAAGGACGTTAAATTAAAATCGTAAGTCCTAATCTCTTCTCGTAAATTTGTGAGATTATGAACCAACACAAATTTAAAATTCGAAAATAATATTCACGGATAAATTTATTTCCTGAAATGTCGGACTGTCAACAAAGACGGTGTATGTAAACGTAAGCACGTAACGTAGAATCCTCCGGTTTGGACGTAGTCGATGCTACTTCAAGACGTAAATCCAAATTTCTTCCCAAAAATAAGTGAGTTCATAAAATAATATTTTCAAATAAGTATTGAGAATAAAATATCAATCATAAATTGACGGATTGTCACAGCATTTATCCCTAAACAGGATCTTTGTCCTCAAAGATCATATTACTACTCGCTTCTTATAGAGTTAAAGCCATGTGGGTATTTCCTCCACATTCAGTCTTTTCTCACAAGTGTAATCCATTACAATACGCGAGTTTCATCATACATAACTACGGGAATAAGATCAGGCTAAATGTTAACTTACTTTCTCTATCCATGATGTTCACGGGTTTCTGATGAATGCAACTTTTCGCCGATCTAAGCTTCATTAAGGAATAGTCAGATTTTCACTTGATAGGCATTTTATCAAGTTCGATTTACGAAACATAATTCATGCAGCTCTTGAAGTCCTAGGGTAGATCCAGCTTATATGCCTTTTATACCAACTTTTACATCATCTCTATGGTCCCATACAACGGGGACTTATATCCCATGATCTTTCAGATCATCTATTCAATTTCTATGGTTAAAATTTTTGGCATAACTTCGCTACCCATCTGGCACTTCAAGATCTACATTTCATATTCACATAACTTCCTGCCCACTACCGGCAGTCAATATACAGATCCTAATTTCAACAATCATTTCAGGTCTCGCGGGTCGAGTATTTTGTAAGGTTAGGTTCGCCATCATAGGAAACCTTAAACCTAAAAGACATGTCCAACTCACAATGGGTGTATGTCGGGTGTCTTCATCTCAACTCCTGCTTACAGATGCTCTAATATTTAGATCCTAACAAGATTCGATCTTGATCCTAATACGATAATTATCAATGATAATCTCTCCAAAGGAAAACGATTTTACAGTTTATTACCAAAGGTCAATCATTCAAACATAAAACATCACTTATAGTATTTTGTATCGCTACTTTACCTCGTCCCTTCGATTTGGGGTGGTAAACAGTACTCTCATCAAGGTTCGTTCCCAATGACTTCTGAGCAAATCTCTAGAAATTCGATGCGAAGTGAGGATCTTGATAAAGATGTTCGATACAGACACACTATGTTTACATAACTCCTTTAAATACAAAAGAGTCAATTTCTTCATCAAGAATCTATCATTAACAGGAATGATATTTGCAGATTTGGTCAGTCTGTCGACGATGACCCAAATCGAATCAAATTTAGATGATGACCTTTGCAATAGCTAGACGTTTACTATTGTATGAGGCGGTGTCTGCCTTCATAATTTGTCATTAGTACAACTTCTTTAGATAAAGATACACTTAATCAGAAATGACATGAATAGAATACTTATACTTACAAGATTCCAATATGACTACATTTCTAAATCTCCATATATTTAGGCAATCACAAGTGGTCCTTTAAAACATTTAACGCTATCGGCTTCTCAATTCTAATGGTTCACATTAGCCGCGAACCACTTTTTATTATCTATATTATCCTTTTTACAATCATCGACTATTTTTAAATTGTTCGGAAATTTATTTTGCACCTTCATTATTAAGGAACGTGTCCTAATTGGTTCTTTATCCTTTTCTACATAACGTGTCAGTATCTACATTCATCTTTCCTGATGGAATAATTATCATGTCTACAATTTACTCAGAAATTCTTTCTTCACATTTTCTAAGTTTTAGTTTCGTCTCAACTATCGTTTTTATCAATTTTGCTCAATTCGACGTTTTAAAGCGTCGATAATTATTACACGTAAATTAACAATAAATATTAAGTTTTTATGAAACGTAAGCGTTAAAAGTTTAAATTTCTTAGTTCGACCAATTATAATAAAGTGTTCAAAACAAATTTGAATTTAGTTAACACGATTTTTGTTGATTTATCGAAAATAATTGATAAGATTCGTAAATGTTTGAAAAATCTTTGGTTATACTTTGGTCAAAATTTTCTTAGTTGAAAAGCAAAAATTATCGTTTCAAATTTTAAGTCATGGTTTAAATGGTTTCCTCAATCCTTCTTAGGTTGTCTTGAGGTATACACGAACATTTACCCCTAAACAGGAGTTTAGTTAAATGTTCTAGGTATAAGGGAATAATCTCTTAAAAATCCTTTGTTAAAACATTTGTCAAAACATATTTCCATTTTCTTTTTAGTAAAACCCAAAGTCTTAAATGACTTCTAATCTTTGAAAATTCATTATAGATTCCATTATTTTATTAATCACACGGTCAAATCATGTAAAGGATTAAGTCTTAAATCACATATTAATTAGTCAAGGTACAGGTTTTAACTACTCGGCCGGCTCAGGGCATTCTACAAATAATTATTAACTCCTTCTTATTTTTATAAATAAACAAATGGTCCTTAATGATCACAAGCATGAATTTGTCAAATTACAGCCTACACACGTGATTCACCAACTTTATTAATGCTACATGTGTTTTAGTCAATTCAAACTACATCACGTGAAACTCATAACGTTTATTACAAGTACTGGATGTAGTGATTGGAGTAGATAATCTTCTTCGCGGATGCGAAGTTGATGATAACCATGATGTGGATCAAATTTTTAAAACATACGCTAGAACCTTGTAAATGATCGAACAAATCTTCCATTTCGAGTCATGGATATCGTTTTCGATTGTCAATTTACTAAGTTCACAGTAATCTATAAATATAAGGAATGATAACACCATAGCTCTTCATGATGACGAGCTTGGTATAATAAAATCTTTCTCCGACAACTCTCTTAGTTGCACGGTAATTCCTTTAATTCATATGGTGCTGACGTACAGTGCACATGACACAGGTGCAGCACCGGGAATAGAATCAATACCAAATTCAACATGCCTTAATGGCGAAAGTCTAGGTAATTCATCAACAAATACCTCCTAAAGTTTCAGATAACAGAAACATCTTTTGATAAATTCATATTAGGTTCTTTCTAGATTATAGTATTTATGACTAGTTCATAACCATTCATGGTATAATTTCAAGTCTAAATGCAGGATATGGTCATTCATCACGAATTATTTAAATAACTTTTGATAATCAACATCTTATCTTTTAGGGGAATTCTACTCGAGTTCCTATCAATTAAGACAATGTCGTCATGTCATAATCAATCAATCCATTCTACTGGCACTATTAACTTTCCAGTTTCATTGCCGTCGATAAGATGTGGACTTCTCAAAAGACTAATAATAACTCATAATCCATCACAAATTCAAGGATATATGGAGACATAACTACCATAAAAGAGTAAGTTCAACGCATGATCTATGCGAGAGAATTTCAAATCAGATACACACGAAAACATTGAACGAATATGAATATATCCCATGTTTTCATAATTTGAGTACGCATTCGAAAGCTCCTCGGATCGTTACCCAGGTCATTCAAATGAAATCAAATAAAAAGAAATGATAGGAACGTCGATACATCCAGTCGGGTATCAACACTCGGTAATCAGATACTTTTCCTAAGAATCTCACTATGGGAGAATTGGACAAGAAAGAATTGTCAATTGTCAAATAAGACAAATTCCACAGATGAGTAAATTCAATTTAGAAGAATAAATGGTACGGGCACATATGTAGGTGTCCCTAACAATATGTCCCTATTTTTTTTTTGCACTTCTTGCAGATCTCATAAAATTTAATCTTTCACAATCTTCAAAGAAAATATAGTGTTTATTCTCTAGTTTTATGGTGACTACTAATCAGCCTTGCATGGTCCATTCCAAATTGTATGTAGGCGCGCAACTATATACAATTTCAAGATTAACGATGCAATACTCAGTTCGTCAAAATTTTATCATCATGTTTATAATAAAAACATTTTCATGCTTAATTCTTAAATAAGAATCAAAAATAAATTTACAAAGATTTTCTTTGTTATGAAAACAATTAAGTTTTCTAAGGTGTTTTATAAACATCTTCATTTCGATAACAATCACTTATAAATCTCATTTTGAATAATCCTTATAGTGATGAAAATTCAATTTCCTCAAATGATACTGTTTTATCTTATAAAAACAATGAGTGATCTGCAGAAGAGTGATGAAAAGTTGTTCACCAAGAACTAACTACAATATGATAGGAAATGAGCTTAGCCAAATAATCATGAGGTTCATGACCTCGATGGCGCTCAAAAAGAATAATCCACAACGTAACTCAAATCGAGATGAGTACTTGTTCCATGGTTGCATCACTAATGCGAGCATTAGGAAGAAGCAAGAAAAGATAGATATCATCAATACATGTAGAGTTTAGCAATCAAATTTAGTCTTTTCATTAATCACAAACAAGTCAAATTGTACCGTAACACATTACGCGTCACTATGTCATACAATTTCAAAAACTCATCCTACCAACTGATATCTTAGTTAAGTTAGGGATTTTTAAAAGATACCACAATGAATACTAATCTACAAGAGTTATTAGGTGTTCCACATGTCCTAGAAGATCCATCGGTCCCAATTCAGAAGAAGATTTCTTCAATTTATTTCTTGGACATTGGGCATCCTCATTAGTGGACAATGGCCTAGGAACAACACTTAACACGAATCAACAATCAATTAAAACCTTATAATCCAATCACAGGGCTTAATGACTTCCTCTTAACAATTTCATATTCCATATAAGTTAAAATTTTCTTTTATTCAAGTTTCAGCCAAATCATACTCAATTCGATATCCTACTTCATTCTCCAATACTTTCAATCTTTATTCTTAGGCCTTAATAGGCAATAAAAGCTCGATATGATCAACACTTAATTTCCAGTCCTATAGCTCTTTCATCAATAGTTATCAAATGAGTCACTAGTATGAGATGACTCATACATTCAATTAGACTTCTCGGAAAGGTACTAGTGGCATGAGGCTTTTGGGTAACGGTTCCAATGACAACCTCAAGTGCAACATTCACCCTTTCGATTTCAATTTAAGAATTGGGTGACAACGAATCAGATGACATCTTTCTAGGTGGTAACGTTTTGTCACACTCCACTCTATAAGGAAAGATCGTCATGACATCGATATCAGTTTTAATCTTGCCAATTCTTCTTCAATTTCACAATCAACTAATATCTACATTTCTACAAATATCAACCATTTGTTGGGATCATAAATATCCACAACTTGGTTTAGATCTAGGATAGCTAGAATTCCTACGAGAATAGCTTCGATTAATTTACTAGGGGATTTAAGGTTCCTTGTGACAATCTACGTCATATAAATACCTCGTATAAATATCAGAATAATCATCAAACAATCATGTAATAAAATTACATCATATATATATATAATCCAAGTTATATATATATTAAAATAACACTTCTCAGTCTGGCCTTATCGGTAACTCGGGAATTCTTCGGCACCGTTATAGTCAAAAGATTTTTAGACATTTTTAGAAAAATATTTATAGTTAAAAGATTTTGAAATGTTTTATTCAAAACCTTAGTTTTAAAAATCTTTCGTTCTCTATAACGAGAGCTCTGGTACCAAACTGTAACACCCCCAAATTTACACAATTCAATTCAGCGGAAGACTCGTTGGTGTTACGGGATAGCACATTACTCACATCATAGACAACGCTTAAAAATCGCGTCGTTTAATAATAAAGCATTTCCATTCATAAATATCAAATTTACATAGGTCCCAAGTTATATTATTTAATATAGGTTTTACAAAGTATTTGAATGGAAATTATTTTTTAAGTGCGGGCCATGAATTCTTTTTGTTTTCCCGAGAATTACTTTCAAGTACCTGAGACAAAACATGTTAAAAGAAAAGGGTCAGCGGTAACGCCGAGTGAATTCATAGAGTTTAATAAAATCCATCAATATAAAATTGGTATAAACTTATTACCAAAAATCATTTTGTACAAATCATTGTAATAGGCCATAAAATAGCCAAAGTCATTTTATACAAATCCTTATCAAAATCATAATATAGGCATTTGCCTTAAAAATCATTATACGAGCCAATGTCATAAAAACATCATACAATACGTCTTATGACATTTTATAAAGTTAAATAAAAACCGTTATATGAATATGGTTATATAAAACCAAAACACGAACATAATATCAATAGTATGACCCCGTATTGCTAGTCAGGCAATACATCGTAATTCGGTGCGTATAGTAGTATTTCGTTAATTGGATTATTATAAGCCGCATGACATTGTTACCTTACTACAACAAACAACGGGTAGCTAGCCCGAAACTCATTTGCCCATCTAAATTAGCGTGTCGTCACAAAGGTCACGCTATGTAAATCTTCTCATACATAAATTCGCTTACCAATCAACGTGACACGACGGGGATCAACCGTCAAGGCGCGGACTGGGGTGATCGTCCCCAAATAGTACTATTATATGCATAAGCGTCTACCAAATCCCAGTAGTTCACAATTCATGCTAATGGGACTCTTAGTGACATAACCTAACTTTAATAATCCATTTAATTTCATCCATCGGGTCCTTTAGTCATTTATCGGGTCATATAATCGGGTCATACAATCATTCGAGTCCAAATCAATAAACAAACAATCGGTACAAATGGTGTCCTATTTTATAAAAACTAACATGTTATCTCCCTCGCGGGTTTATAAAACATTTCATAAAAAAACATTTAAAAGAGTGCGAGGCTATGAACTCACGTAGATGTGGGAAGGCGGGTTATCGGCAATTCGGACGTACGGTACGTGCTTCAATCACGGAAACCTAGACAAATAATACTCGTCTTAGACTCATGTCCAATGACTTTATAAAAATAACAATTATGTATACATATGATGATTTTATATATATGATGATCAATTGGGTTTACATATTCTCGTTTACTCGTTTTAGTGTTATGTGTCGATAACTTTTATACTAGTTTTCTAGTTTTACCTATTTACGTGTTTTAGGTCCAATAAGCCTATTATAAGTTTATTAACTTGTATTAATCTATTTCATACTTGTATTATCAGTATTTATACTTTACATATTGGGCCCAAATGGGTTAAGCCCAATAAATAAGTTTATAAGTGTTTTAGTCCATTTTGTTGTATTATTAGTCCAATAACGTTAACTTAGCCCGTTAATGTCCGTATGTTATATAGTTCGGGTTTTATCGGTTTTTACTTGTTATATATGTTTATATATCATTATATGAGTTTTATAAAGTTTACATTAGACGGGTCCAACCGTCTAAGTTTTATTTAACAAAAACGTTAATTTTACGGTAATAGCCGAAAAAGTCGTAAAAATCATGTTTATAGTTTTATAACTTATAAAACTTATCAAATTACCATTTTTATAAAATTTATCATTTATTTATCCTTATACATATTTATATAAACGTATTATATGAGTTAGTGGGTTTTAATTCACATTTTATACTATTTTTATTTGAGTGCTTATATAATACTATTATACTTTAATTTCCAAAATCTGATTTTTATTTTCATGTTCACCAAAACTGCCATATCTAGAGTTATATATGGAGATAGAAGGTAAAATTTTATGAAATAAACTACATGATATGTGCTCCATTTAACTCTTCTATAGCTACTGTTGAATCATTCTCTAAGTATTTTCTAAAAATTGTCCAAAACAGTGAACTCAGATTTGTACTTTAAACTTGTTTTGATCATATCTCACTCATCCTAATGATTCCATTGCATGGCCAACTCTCACATGTGAACAAGACATATTAATTACTGTATATCCATTAATCTATGCCATTTTTATCAATTCATCATATGATTCTTTACTGTTTTATACAGCCAACAATTTAAACAAGATTTTAGCCTTGTTTCTTATAGTTTTTCATCTTTTTAAGCATGTTTATTAACACCAAATCCCCACAAAATATTTTTAATCATCATTCATCATCATATACATATACATAAGTAAAAGAAATACAAGATTACATAATCAAAAATAACAAGAGGATGAGGAGAACAATCTTTATACCACCATGATGATGTACGTTGTGATCAAAACATGGATTTTGATGGAGAAACTTGTGAATAACCAAGACCATCTTCAAGACCACCATTCTTCATGAACACCTTGTGGAAAATCATCCCCAATACTCCATAGCAACTCCTCTTTGGATGTTATAACTTGCACCAATCAATAGGGCTTCAAAAGGGCATCATCATATATGTAAATAACATATGATTTCATGGTTAAATTTGATCAAATGAGGGTTGTTCTTGATGAATATAGGACGAATTTAGAGAGAGAGGAGAGTTTATGGTGGTTTGCATGTGAAAATGGAAGGAAATGGTAATGTATAGTGGTTTTGTTAGTTTAGTGGGAAGAGTAAGCTTCAAAATGAAGCTAAGTTACAAGTGTAACTTAGTTTAGTGTAAGGATGCCACATCTTTGATGTGGTGCCTCTAGTTAGTGGGGTGGGATAAACTAGTTTTGTCCCATCCCGCTAATTTACGGGTATTCCTCGATTCTAGTTTCCTCGATTTGCGTGCTCTCGGGTCGTTTTACGAAAAACGTTATTATAAATTATGAATCAACGGTACAAAACGAATCTAATAAAAATTGTCTCATAAAAAACGGAGTTCGAAAACGTAAATACGTAATCCTAAGGTTTCCGGTTTAGTCGTAAAGGACGTTAAATTAAAATCGTAAGTCCTAATCTCTTCTCGTAAATTTGTGAGATTATGAACCAACACAAATTTAAAATTCGAAATAATATTCACGGATAAATTTATTTCCTGAAATGTCGGACTGTCAACAAAGACGGTGTATGTAAACGTAAGCACGTAACGTAGAATCCTCCGGTTTAGACGTAGTCGATGCTACTTCAAGACGTAAATCCAAATTTCTTCCCAAAAATAAGTGAGTTCATAAAATAATATTTTCAAATAAGTATTGAGAATAAAATATCAATCATAAATTGACGGATTGTCACAATATAAGCCAAGCTTAACAAGTGCCAAAGAAATTGAAGGAATTTAATACGGATGTCAACGCAAATAACCTGATCATGTGAACCTGCTCTTTTGACATTCGATTTTTACAAGTTCATACTTCTGGATTTAACGAATAAGAATATGGT
Organism: Glebionis coronaria; assembly: GCA_025667525.1. Taxonomy (NCBI): domain Eukaryota; kingdom Viridiplantae; phylum Streptophyta; class Magnoliopsida; order Asterales; family Asteraceae; genus Glebionis; species Glebionis coronaria. The sequence goes on from CM046879.1 coordinate 396,587,299, forward strand.
TATAATGCATTTTTATCTTACGTCTATTGATGTGTTGTGTCGGTATTGCATTTTATGAGCCCCACATAGTATTTGAAAAGAATACCGAAAGAATAGTCTTCTGACTTCTCTCACCATAAATACCGCGTTATTGCAATATGCAGGCTCAACGTGGGAGGAACTAAACCATGTGAAACTGATCCTGAGTAGATGTCATGTTTGTCTTTTCCTAATGAATATACAAATTTGAATTAGCCAGATGATGTTATGACAGAAACAATTATACATAATATAAGATCTTGGGTTTTTTATCCTTTCTGATTTAGTGAATGTTTGTTTGCAGGAGGTGTTTGAACTGATGATGCACAAAGATGATGTAGTATTATTTATCAGAAGAGGTAAGGATTATTTTCTCATCGTATAATTACAGTAATATCATGCAGATAGAACATTGTAGGACTTACTAGAATGCTAATGCAGGTCCTCTTCACCGTACATCTACAATCAGTCACAATATGGGTCATTCTAAGAGCACTTAATTTAATTCTTGCCAGTTTTTTTTATTAATCTGTATTTATCACTTCTTTTACTTTTTTATGGTGATCGACTATAATGAAATGAACCTTTGATCAATTATAGTAATCTTTATAACAACTAAGGGGGTGCATTTATATGGACAAAGATTACAGGCATAGAAACCGAAGCAGAAGTAGGGATCGGTCTGATAGTTAGAAGTTGGTCTTCTAACGTGTAAATAAGTGTCTTATATGCTCTAATGAAAAATGTCTTATGAGCATCATAATATTTTATTTCTTTTCATCTCAGGCCGTAAGGGGAACGATTATGGGTACTTAGTTGAAAATGCTTGATGGTTATATTAAACCGGGTTTCACATCATAATATTGTATTTTTTTTTTACAGTTTAGGCCTTAAAGTAGCATATCTTATACTGGTTGGAAATGGTTTTCAATCGAGTAAAAAGGGTTGATGGTTCAGTTGCTCTTGGTGAATGTCAGGTATATTACTTGGTGTTGTGCACTGTATTGTGGTCATTATTAAGGAGGTCCACAGTACATGATACATATGAAGATTTGACGTACAAGAACACTGTATAATGCATTACTAGAGTCATACCAAAGACCATCTCAACTAAGGTATATTTACCTTTGTACCACCTTGTCTATTTAACGAAGAAGGCAAAGGTTGTACATTTAACTAAATTTTATTTCGAATATTAACAGGGTATTAAGGCTGTCTATGAGTCACTATCAGAAGGTAAGAAGGATTTCTTGAGATGATACAATTCTTCGTATCATCCCTGTATGGAAAAATTGTACGAGTTCTATGAGGAAGTGGCCAGCGGTAGTGAGATTAGGAGTGTTAATTATGGCTTGTCGACGCATTCATGTAAGATTTCTGACCTTAGCTGACGTTTGGATTTGTGTTTGAAACTGATTAGTATCTCCTTATAGCGACTTGTACCGGAGCAATCACTTTTTCAATTTTAGGCTAAAAATATCTTGCTGGTGAATATCTCACCATTGACAATTAAGAGGTCAAATTATGAATTTTGATAGTCATCTTCATACCAGCTGCAAGAAAATCATCGATGTACCCTTTTATTTAACCAATTTTCAGTATTTTACCCTTGTCTCATAAGACACAAATCGTGTTTAGGTTCTTATTGGGTATTTGATGTATTAGGTTTAATTCTTTATCAGAATTTGCTCGATACTTAAGCAATTGATAATTAGTAACATAAACTATTTTGTCCGTATTTAGGTAATTGGCATTAATAACCCAATAATATGTGTTTCAGTGACAAGGTGAAACTCAACCGTTGGCTTTTCACAAACAAGGTCTGCTGAATCCTCTAACACAACAAGTATGATTCTTTGCAGATATAGAACAAGTCATATTTTAAGGTTAACACGGACTCACCAAACAGTTTGCATTAACTTAAACCAACATAGTTCGACTAACACTCCTCTTTTGTAGGTGATAAGTGTAGATGCTAAAAGAATAAGGATCAGTAAATAAGCAATCATATATACCCTATATGTGCTTATATTGCAATTGGAGTGTGGTCTCGGGTAGCTTTTTCTTTAACCGTTGTGGACTCAATTATAAAAAATTATATTCTCTCTTTTAGATTTGCAAGATTCGTAAGGTAACTCTTGTATTTAAATTGGATGAAACCCTTATAAGAAAATAGGGAGAAGAATCAAAGTTGGATTATGATTTAGCTGATCAGGTGAGGTGTTGGTATATGACGTTGTGTTTATTTAGTGATAATGCCATTGAATTTGTTTTTTTCCATAGTTACTCATTTATATATCCTCAAAGTAAAGTTGATTTCATCAAAGTTATTAAGCCTTATATTAACACAAACATGCTTCATCTATTTTGTGGAGATTGTAAGAGGACCAAGATGGAAAGGGAAAGAGTCGAAAGAGAGCACGTACAAATCCTATTTCAAGGTCAATTTTGGATCTACAGTGTTCTAAAAAAAATCCAGTTATCGAGGAATGCTGTCTGGCGATAACGTTATTCTTGTATGTGATCCTCAACAGACTAACCTTTTGAGTTTACCTGTTTTGGTCGATCAATGATCACATTAAAAGATAAGAATGATTAAGAGAAGCCATGGTTCGATTTTTCTTTAGAGAAGGCCATTTATCTAGGCTTTTCTATAAAATGCATATAAGTAACCACATGGACTACTTGTCAAATCTCTCAACTAGAAGATGGTTGTGATGTGCAATGATATTTCATATGCTCACTACTTGACAATTTGGAATGGAACTACAATACCATAAGAATCATATATCCGTAAGGCAATCATATTTCTAAGAATGTGCAATGATATTTCTAGCGTCCCTGTGATGTGCAATGATCTATTGTTTTGTACATTATTGATTTTGAATACAATCTTCGTTATTTGATTTTGACATTATTTGAAAAATTTTATTATTAGCATGTTTATAATAATTATGTCATGTGTCTTTTTGATAAATAAATATCAGGGTTCTAAATAGCGCGCTATAGCGAGCCTTATAGCGGGCTATAGCGTGAAGCGTGGCCTCCACGTTACGAAACAGACTAAGGCGGCGTCTTAAGGCGCAGCGTGCTAAAAAGCGCCATAAAGCGTGATATAGCGCGCTATAGCGCGTAATGTGGCGCTTTTTTCGAATCTTTTAGCTGATTTACAAGAATTTTGCTCGTTTACTAATTTTTTGCTATTTAGTTTACTTGGGCTTAGTAATTTTACTATGGAGATAAATCATTGAGTAACTAATAGCCGGTTTTGTTTTCAACTAAAATTAAAATATTGCTTCATTTTATAAACTTGCTATATAAATATTAATTTATAAATATTTTGTGCCGCTATATATCACGCTTCGGAAAACGCCATAGCTTCGCTATAGCTTCTGTAACTTGTAGCTTGGCAATAACGCTACGTCACGCTTCACGCTATTTACAACCTTGATAAATATTCACTTTCATTAAATTTTGTTATAATAACTTATACACAGACGTAATTTAAAAAAAAAATACAAACCAAATAAGAGGTACATTTATGTGAATTCACAACTTAACATGACACCAAACATAGTAGTTGGGTGTACCAAGGCCTAATACTATCAAAGTTTACTTTACGTTTAAGCAATAAAATTAAAAAAAACCCCAAAATATTTATACAACCAAAGATTCAAATGGGACTAAACACGTCCGTTATGTGGGCCAAGACCTAAATGTGACAAAAATTAGTTTCCTTTAAGTTTTCCTTTAACAAAAGCAAGTCCTACCCCAAACAGATATAACTAATAAAAACGTACTTTTAAAAAGATTTACGAAACGACCCCGCCCGTTGGGCGGGTTACGACGCTAGTATATATATATATATATATATATATATATATATATATATATATATATATATATATATATATATATATATATATATATATATATATATATATATATATATATATATATATATATATATATATATATATATATATATATATATATATATATATATATATATATATATATATATATATATATATATATATATATATATATATATATATATATATAAACTTTTGCCTATCTAGAATTTCTTGGTTTTTACATATCAAAAGTTTTCTAACACCAGATGGTCTTAGACTATTTCAATGACTTAGCTCTTCATGGGGACTTCTATTTAGCATCTTAACAATACCTCAAATCCATATAAGAGCCTTAATCTATCCCTAAGTACCTTAACCATCTCAAAACATTATTTGTAAATAAGCTGATCCAAAATCAGTTTTGACCACCGCTGTTGTAACCCCCTTTTGCACCATTTCCAGACCTTCAATTGAGTTCTCGTTTCTTTCATTCAAAAGCATATTCAATTACCTTTTCTGTACACCAAATTCAACTTCTATATCTTTTCCAAACTCGAGTTATGATTAAAACAAGTGCCCAAAATTTTACCCTAATTTCAAAAACGATTTTCCCTTAATTAGTCTAATCAATCACCTATTCCATGTGTAGTTTTTACCCCTAATCAATCCTAACATGTTTAATTAGATAAACTACAGATTCATGATTAACCCTAGCCCTAAATTCATCATCAATTGATTATAATTCATTACATAATGATTAAAGCTTAAAAATAAACAAAGGTTTTGAAGGTTTTACCTTAGAAATCAATGGAGGCAATATTTTTAAGGAACCCTAATTCCACCATGGATGAAATTCGGTTAGAAGGGGTTATGGGTTGTAAAAATCTGATTTTTAGAGTATATGGAATTGTTTTATGGGTTTTAATTAAAAGGATATCATAGTAGGACTTAAATTGGGCTCCCCTTCCCTTCCTTAGGCTTAAGTCGGCCCAAATGCATACCCAACACCCTTAGGACGACTTTTTAACTAATAACACTGTTATTAAATCTTAACTAAACTTGGTGGTACCCTCGGGTTACTTCCGAGCCAAAACCTGAAAGCTTTACATTATTTTTTGACTTATTACGCGATTTCCAAACTAACCTTCATTTCCAAAACTTTCTAAATATAGAAAGTAACTCTAAAACTTATCCTAACCATATAATATATACTTAATACATACATACAACATACGATACATAAAAGAAACCTTATAAAAACGATACCTGAACTTTCCTGCAGTTTGTTTCGGAACTCATTTCATTTCATTTTATTTCCAACTTGTTCCATGATTTACACATCATATAACTCATTCCATCCATTTCATTCCTAGAATAACAACTATAAACACATAAATCACATAGAACACATAATCTAACACATAACTAGAAATCAACGGGTGACAACTAACTCGTCAAAAACCCAAGTTGTCACAGTATCGCCTCCTAATAGAAATCTCGTCCCGAGATTTACTCCTGAACTCAAACTCATTCTCAGCGAGCAGATGGAAATATCCATCTGTAACACTCTCAATTTTTGTATCGGTATAGCGGAAGGGTCTTTCAGAGTGTTACGGGATAGCACAATAACTCCAATCATAGACAACACATAAAAATGGTTGTACAAGGTTCAACATACATTCATTCGATAAAAAGTTTTAAAGTGTACATCAGGTCCCAAATTATACTGGTCATTTAGTTTACAAAACATAGATCGAATGAACATTTTTAATATTATGTGGGCCATCAGAGTCGATCTCCATCCGGATTACCTTCAAGCACCTGAGATAAAAACATACAAAAATCATATCAGCGAATGCCGAGTGAATTCATAGTGTTTAATAAAAACCGTTATATAAAACAATCGTTAAAATCAGAACACAAGTATAATATCGGAAGTAAGTCCTCGTATTGCTAGTCAGGCAATATATAAATCAAGCATAAATCTTAAACCGTCCATGAGACCGTAGCCTCAATATTACCATTATAGGTAATATATTCATCGTTATTAGCGTCGTATCGTATCGGATATTTATATTATATAGGATTCATTTTAGGATTATTATTAGCCGCATGACATTGTTACCTTACTATGAAAACAACGGGCCGCGAACCCGACAAACAATTTGCCCATCTAAGTTAGCGTGTCATCACAAAAATCACGCTATGTAATCTTCTCATACATAAATTCGCTTACCAATCAATGTGGTACGACGGGGATCAACCGTCAAGGCGCGAACTGGGGTGATCGTCCCCGAATAGTACTATCAAATGCATAAGCGTCTACCAAATCCCGGTAGTTCACAATTCATGCTAATGGGACTTTAAGTGACATAACCTAACTACTAATAATCCTTTTTGTCTCGTTTATAGGGTCATAGCATCATTCGGGTCCATATCATTAAGCATACCATCGGGACTACTTGTGTTCTATTTTTATCAAAAATCTAGCATGTTATCTCCCTTGCTGGTTTAGAAATAATTTTATAAAACATTTAAAAGAGTGCGAGGCTATGAACTCACGTTGATAATGAAAGGCGGATTATCGGCTACGGGCGTGCTTCGGTCACGGAAACCTATATAAATAATAATCGGTCTTAGACTTTTGTCCAATGACTTTTATCAAATTAACAATATACATATGATGATTTTTGTACATATGATGATGATCAAGTGGTTTATATATCCTTGTTTACTCATTTTAGTGTTTATGTATTAGTAACTTTTTACTAGTTTACTAGTTTTACCTATTTACCTACTTTAAGTCCAATAAGCTTATTATAAGTTCTTTAACTTGTTTTAATCCATTTTATACTTATATTATCAGTATTCACACTTTACATTTTGGGCCCAAATGGGTTAAGCCCAATAAGTTCTTTTTATAAGTGTTTAACTTATTTAGTCCAATTATTAGTCCAATATGCTTACTTAGCTCGTTAATGTCCGTATGTCCTATAGTTCGGGTTTTATCGGTTTTTACTTGTATTAGATACTTATATATCAGTATATGACTTTTAAAAACTTTACATTAGACGGGTTTGATCATCTAAGTTTTAATTGGCGAAAAACGTTAATTTTACGGTAATAGCCGAAAAAGTCGTAAAAATCATGTTTATAGTTTTTATAACTTATAAATATTATTCCACTACCATTTTTATAATTTATCCATTTATTAAACCTTATACATATTTATATAAATGAAATTCATAAGTTAGTGGGTTTTAATTTCACATTTTATACAATATAATTTTGAGTGCTTATATAATAGTAATAAACATCAATTCTCAAAATCTGATTTTTATTTTCATCTTCACCATTTTTATCATATCTAGAGTTCTACAATGAATTAGAAGCTCATTTTTGGATGGCATGATCTTCATATTATGTGCAACATTTAACTTAGATATAGCTACTACTCATTTTAAGTTAATCTATGCTTAACAGTCCCTACAAAACAGTTTATTCAGATTAGCATACTCATCTTGTTTTGATCATATCTCACTCATTTTAATAATTCCATTGCATGGCCAACTCTCACATGTGTATAACATCTTTTACTTACTGTAAATGGATTCTACCATTCAAGTTTATCAGTTCAAGTTTTAGTTACATACTGTTTTTATACAGCCAACAAATTAATCATGATTTTAGCCTTGTTTCTTATGGTTATTAATCTTTTTAAGCATATTTATCAACACTTGATCCCGACACAACATTTTTATCATCATATATTCATCATATACATATAAAACAAGAAAAAAAATACATTTGATCTTTACAAAAATAACAAGAGAAAATGGAGAGGATGATCTTCTTTACCAACCAAGAGTATATCTTGTTTTTGGAAGACAAGAACTTGATGAACACCAAATGTAACTCCAAGATCATCAAACACCAAGAATATAAGTTGAGAATTCAGCCCTAGGACACAAGAAAATCACCTCCTTTGTTGTTAAAATGGCCACCAAATGATCAAGGCTTCAAGGTAACTCCATGATAGAGCTAGATAACAAGTATTTTGTGGCTAGAAAAGATCAAAAAGGGGTGTGTGTTCTTTAAAGTGGACGGCAATGGTGGTGATGTTGAGAGAGAATTGAGTTGGTTTGCATGTGTGGAATGGTGGTAATGAGAAGCTAGTTGTTGGTTTTAGTTAGTGATAGCTTAAAGTGTAAGCTTAACTTACACTTGTAAGTTATAAGCTAACATGATGCCACATCTTTGATGTGGTGTCAAGTTAGGCCGTCCCATGCTATAGTTGGGTGAGATAATGTATTTTGCCCCACCTCACTAATTTACGGGTATTCCTCGATTCTAGTTTTCTTGATTTGCGTGCCCTCGGGTCGTTTCATGAAAAACGTTTTTATAAATTATGAATCAACGTCACAAAACGAATCCAATAAAAATTGTCTCATCAAAAACGGAGTTCAAAAACGTAAATACGTAATCCTAAGGTTTTCGGTTTAATCGTAAAGGACGCTAAATTATGCACGTAAGCCCAAATTTAAATCCGTAAATTGTGAGTTCATCAACCAACACAAAAATAAGTTTCAAAATATTATACGAGAAAATAATTTACTACCTGAAAATGTTAGATTGTCACAGCTTTTCCTCCTAAAAGGGATCAACGTCCTCGTGATCCATTTCATTTGGATGTCCGTTTCTTATTGAAATCGAAGAGGTGCGGATATTTTTTCCACATTTCATCCTCTCGTTCCCAAGTATATTCGGGTCCATGCTTTGAATTCCATCGGATATTGACAATAGGTATCCGACTTTGTTTCGGTTGCTTTACCTCATGATCCATAACCTCTACGGGCTCTTCGATAAAATGCAACTTCCCATCTATTCGAACCTTATCTAATGAAATTTTCTCATCACTCGCTGCTAGACATTTCTTCAGATTAGATACATGGAATGTGTTGTGAACACCATGATGTTCTGGGGGTAACTCTAGTTTGTAAGACACCGGACCTACTCTAGATAAAACCTTAAAGGGTCCAATATAACGGGGATTCAATTTTCCTCCCTTTCCAAATCTTATAACGCCTTTCCATGACGATACTTTCAACATTACTCGGTCACCCACTTTAAACTCCATTGGCTTCCGCCGCACATCCGCGTAACTTTTCTGTCTACTACGGGCAGTCAACAACCTATTATTAATCTGAACTATCATCTCCGTAGTCTCCCGGATCAATTCCGGTCCCGTGAGCTGGGTATCCCCAACTTCACTCCAACATACAGGAGATCTACACTTCCTACCATACAAAGCTTCAAACGGTGCAGCCTTAATACTAGAATGGTAACTATTGTTATACGAAAACTCTACTAACGGCAAATGTTTATCCCAATTCTTACCAAAATCTAACACACAAGCTCTCAACATATCTTCTAGTGTTTGTATCGTCCTTTCACTCTACCCATCAGTCTGGGGTGATAAGCAGTGCTCATGTCGAGATTCGTTCCCAAAGATCTTTGGAGAGATTTCCAAAAATTCGATGCGAATCTAGGATCTCAATCTGAAATGATCGATACAGGCACTCCATGCTTGCATACAACATTCTCAAGGTATATACGAGTCAGCTTCTCCAGTGAGAACTGCTCTTTAACCGGAATGAAGTGTGCTGATATGGTCAGTCTGTCGAAAATGACCCAAATCGAGTTGTTTCTAGATGATGTTCTAGGAAGCTTGGTGATAAAGTCCATCATAATTCGCTCTCACTTCCATTCAGGAATCTTTGGCTGTTGAAGTAGTCCTGATGGCTTTTGATGTTCCGCTTTAACTCTAGCACAAGTCAAGCATTGAAGAACATACATAGCAATATCAGCTTTCATATTTGGCCACCAGTACAACTTCTTCAAATCATGGTACATCTTATCAGATCCCGGATGAATGGAATACTTAGATTTATGGGATTCTAACATAATCAAGTCTCTTAAGCCTCCAAACTTAGGTATCCACATACGACCTCTTAAGCATTTCACTCCATCAGCTCTAACCTCTAAAGGATCTCCTTCTCCTCGGAACCCTTCATTAACAAAATTTTCCTTCTTACAGGCTTCTATTTGCGAATTTCTAATTTGCTCAGGTAAATTATTGTGCACGGTCAAGACTAGAGAACGTACCCTGATAGGCTCTCTATCTTTCCTGCTTAACGCATCGGTAACAACATTGGCTTTTCCTGGGTGATATTTTATATCACAATCATAATCACTTAACAACTCTATCCATCTTCGTTGCCTCATGTTCAATTCCTTCTGGTCGAGAATATACTGTAGGCTTTTGTGATCGGTGAATACCGTACACTTGGTGCCATACAGATAATGTCTCCACAACCTAAGAGCAAAGATTACAGCTCCTAACTCAAAATCATGAGTAGTATATTTCTCCTCATTCTTCCTTAATTGCCTAGAAGCATAAGCTATCACTTTCTCTCGTTGCATCAAAACAGCTCCATAGCCTCTAAGAGATGCATCACAATATACTACAAAATCATCACTCCCGTCGGGTAATGATAAGTTTGGCGCACTACATAATTTTTGCTTCAATGTCTGAAATGCTCCATCTTCATCACTTCCCCAAACGAAAGGTTTATTCTTCTGGGTAAGCTTAGTCAAGGGTTTAGCTATCAAAGAAAATTCTTTAATGAATCGCCTATAATAGCCAGCCAATCCTAAGAACTGTCGCACTTCCCTTGGCGTTGTCGGTGCAGAACAATTCTTAATGGCTTCAACCTTTGCAGGATCAACATGAATTCCATCTTTGTTAATCACATGACCAAGAAATTGCACAGAATCTAACCAGAAATCACATTTCGAAAACTTAGCATACAACCTTTCATCCTTCAACAAATTCAAAACAATCCTTAAATGTTCTCTATGTTCATCTTTATTCTTAGAATAGATTAGAATATCGTCAATAAACACAATCACAAATTTATCCGAGTACGGCTTGTACACTTGATTCATTAAATCCATGAAAACCGCAGGTGCGTTAGTTAACCCAAATGGCATTACTTGAAATTCATAGTGTCCATAACGAGTTCTAAATGCAGTTATAGGAATATCTTCTTCACGGACGCGAAGTTGGTGATATCCAGACCGCAAATCTATCTTAGAATATACACTAGATCCTTGTAGTTGATCAAACAAATCATCAATCCTAGGTAAAGGATATCGATTTTTAATGTCAACTTATTCAGTTCCCTATAATCAATGCACATACGGAAAGATCCATCCTTCTTCTTAACGAACAAGACTGGAGCTCCCCAAGGCGACGAGCTCGGTCGAATAAAACCTTTATCAGACAACTCCTTAAGTTGCTCAGTGTTGATGCAAAAGTTGGTTGATCCTTGCTAGACCCGAATTAGGCTTAATTCGGGTTGGCTGGGCTCCGGCTCCTGCACCAAGTGAATTGTTTGGTTGGATCCTGCACACTAAACAACACGCGTTAGGCTTACCGTGGGAATGTTTCCCACGATTAGACTCCAGCGTGAGAGTAAATAATCGGTTTAAGGTTTATATGAGTTTAGAGTACAAGTCGTAATACCTTTGTGGAACCCTTGGGGGTTCCTTTTATAGGCATTGAAACCCTAGTGGGCTTTCACTGATCCTTCGGCCCCAAGGAAGAGATAAGCACCAGAATTTAGAATGATTGTTATCTTCTAATTCTGGTAGTGAATATCTCCTCTTATTGGGATTAAGATATTCCTAGACAGAATATTATTCTGTCTAACCCTATGTCGGCCGTGTCGGCCGTACCGGGCCGTGGGCCGCACATATGCGTGCGGTTACTGTTCATCCAAGCCCATAAGCCTAATTGACATTATTCCACCCATCTGTGATGGGCCGGACACGGGTAGTACCCATGGGCCGGGTCCATGACCCGGCTGGGGACTATACGTCATCATGTCCCCCCAGTCTAGTTGTTACAACCGTAGGTGGAACCTCTAGACTACAAAGATGCTCCCGGACGTACCAAGGAAACCATAGAAAAGGACAAATTGTCCAAGAATTTATGTTGGCCGCACGTGGCTACCTGTTTTAAGAAGTTATCTTCTCAATATCTCAGCCGCATATAGCAACCGAGACAAATTAAATATGTCATTAAATGTCAAGTCTTACGTAAGAGCCGCATAACCCGACATGAACAACTGTTCATCTGACTTGTTTGACTGACAAAAGTGCAGACAGTCAGAACCTTGAGCAGTGCAAACGTGTGGATCAGATATGACCCGTGGGTCCCACCTGACGTTTCACTTGCCACTTGCCCCCTAGCCACACGATTAGGAATAGTGGCAGACACGTGCCACATATCCAACAGGCTGTGACCCATGAGGCAACCCTATAAATAAGCCACCCCTACGGCTGTGTGAAACACACAGTTTATAACCTTCATTTCTGCCATTAAAGCTTTCCTCCTAGCTTGAACCAAATACGCACGGATCCCTTCACATGCATGTTAGAACACCACGTCCTTACACTCTTTTTTAGTAATGGCTCATAGAAACAGCCCTACCATCAGATCCGTGCTAAATGTCATGACCCAAGACCAATTAAACCATTTTTGTACAAATTATTTCATCCCTACCAACCTACACCCCTCACTTCCTGGCACCGGAGACCTCATAACTGAGGCTCCAGCGGGTAAGATAGGCCTTTACACTCGCCTGTTTGATGCGGCTAATTACCGCATCCCTTTCACCCACTTTCTCGTAGATCTGCTAGAATATTATGATGTACACATTAGCCAGCTCCACTGCATAGGTGCCTGTAAGATTAGCCAATTCGAGATTCTTTGCCGTGCTAGGAGAATCCCCCCAACCGTAGAGTTATTTAGGTTGTTTTATACCCCTAACTTAGTGAATGGTTGGGTATCTTTCAAGAAACGAGCCTCCAACAGTCCCCAATCACACAACAAACCAATGGATTCACTGAAAAATTGGTATGATCACTAATTTTTTATTGACGCAGTGGTATGGCCGGGTGACTATATTATTAGAACTAGGATACCGCACGACCCCAAGCCGCACACAAGTACATACAATCCTCGCCACTCCCAAGATTTAGATCTAAATAGGACTGGATTCCACAGAAACCTACCCGAATCATTCCTATGCTTGCTAGGAATTAGCCGCAATTACTTTGGTCCTTCCAATAGGTATCTCGTTTTTTGGAGAAGACAGGGCGAAGGTAGGCTAATCATCCGTACGCCAAAAAGAATGTATACATTTATTTGAGTAATAACTAACATACGTTGTTTTATGCTGGACAGAAATGAACTTTTTTGGACTGTTGCGCCAGGGCGATCCAAGGCTTGTGCCGGAAGGTCTCCGTCCTCTCCGTGAAAATGAACAACCCCTTCTCGAGCACACCCGACCCGTGACGGTTGCCATGGAAGCCGTGCCTGATCCCCATTCTGACGAGGAGCATGGAGACAACGGCGATGGTGACAATCAGATGAACGAAGGAGGGGCCGGGCCCTCCTCACCACATAGGGAACAACAGGGGGACAATATTGAACGAACCGACTCCAGCATTCGCCGACTGATGGGCGATGATGATGATGAAGTGCAACAATATGTCAACCTGGAAGAAGAGGAGGAAGAGGAAGCCGAGGAGGAGATCGATGAACTAATAGCGCAGCCCGTCGCCAGGCGTACCCGGAAAAGAGGCAACCGTGCGATAGGGACTGCCTCAGTCGAGATTGGCGAACACAATGCTCCCGCCAAGAGACTTCGAGAAGACCACCCCTTGTATCAATCTGTTGGGAGTGCTACCCAGGGTTCCGAGGCTAACCGGGCCGCCCATGTCGATCCCGTCACTCAAATTGCCCCAACCGCCTCCGAAGTAGCAAGAAGTAATATGTAAGAATCCATCTTAATATGTAAGAATGACAAGTTTTCTTGTAAGCAATACTTAAGATATTTCATAATACTTGTTTCGCAGGGACAACCAGGCTGGTGCCGCGCCTCCTTCTGACACCCAAGTGGATAAGGGGAAAGGAAAAGCAATGGAAGAAAACCCCACGGCCCCCACAAGGTCCGGTCCCGTATTTGAAGATGGTTCACCCATAGCCTCCCAAGACTTCCCCACGTCCGGCGCCCCCCAACCCTTTAACCCAGTATGGACTATTACCACGGCGTCATGATTGAGGAACGCTGACGAGTGACAGGAGTACCTCAACAACTGCATACCACCAAGCTTGGTGCAAGAGGTAAACTCGCTCAGTCATGCGGATTTGGCGGATGAGTATAATGGCACTCTAGTACACCAAATGGCGATGGGATCTTCAATGAGGGTTAGGTTTGAAGCCGCGCTTGGGCATGTTGACTCTCTCAAGAGGAAAGTTGGACGGAGGGAAAAAATGATTGAAGATAATGAAGCCCAGATCGCTGACCTCCAATCCCAACTAGTTAATGCCAAGGCGACCATCAAAAAACAGTCAGCCCGCGCGAGTGAATACGACCAGCAAGTAACCAACCTTGAGTCTCAACTAGATGCTGCAAACACCAAGGTACATATCCGTGCCGCGCCACCCATATATAAAAAATGAATGTGCTAACACGTTTTTTCCCTATAGGTAGCCACGGCGGAAGCTTCTGCCCACTCGTACTCCAGCCAAGTAGACGTGCTGAACCAGAAACTAGAGGACGCGCACCTGGCCGTCCAAAACATGGAACAAGTGCAGACAGACCTTGCTGAGGAGAGGGCCGTCATCCAAGAACTGAAAGAGGCAGTTGCCCAAAAAGAGCTGATGATTGATGCCTTTACTGCTGAGCGTGACAATGTACTATGCCCCCAACTGCTAACAGCCATTGCCGGCCGCAGGTGGATGGTTGGGCATGGAGCACGCCTAGCCGTCATGAAGGTGTAAGAGGCCCCGTCCTTTGTACAACAATTCGCCAACCTTGTGTCTGATGGTATTGACCACGGACGACACGAAGGAATGGTTGAGGCCGCTGAGCTGATCACGAAGGGGGGAGACATCGCCCATCATGCCTTCTTTAAACCTGAAGCTGCTAGCAAGATGACCGCCTCTATGGCCGCGATGCGAGATCTACACTACCCATTCCTAGATGAGCTGGAGGCCACCAAAGACGCCCCAAACACTGAAATTATGGAAAAGCTCAGACTTAGCGCGTCTTCCAATGCTTCCTTTACTCCATCCCCCAGCCACTTGACACTTCCCATACATGAGGACGTAACCAGAATCGTGCTTGCCGAAGAGCCCTTAAGTGTGGTGCTAGAAAGAACTGCGGCTCAAGCCCAGAAGCGGGGAGAAAGTGATGAATGGTTGTCGTGTCTGATCGAAGAGCAAGCAGAAATGGGTAAGTTTCTCCCCTCTATTTAGGATGCTCCTTCTTCATGATCCCTTTGACACTTTGGTTTTGTAATCTATGAATATGTATTGTTTCTATTCGTCCGTGCATGTACACGGCTAACAATATTTGTGTTTTGTATATAAGTCCGTGAGTAACCACGGCAATTTTGATATGTTTGGAAACCTGTGTATTTTTACTTGTGTTGAAATATTGTAGCCCAATACTGCATGATATATCACGTCTTATACACAAAGAAAGAAAATACATACAAGTCTATAATTTACTAGACATGCGACGTGCGTCTTTGCTATGCGGAGCACCGTGTGGCGATAGCATATGAAACTTACCCCAACGTCTTGTGAGTAAGGTGTCTAGTAAGGATACATGATCCGTGCGGCTGGGGTTGCATCCCTCTTACGCGGCAAGTTGAATTAGTAGGTTCACTTAATCCCCTTACCCCTCCTGGAGGCGTATAGTACATGTACGGTAATTTGAAAGAATGCATACGAATTAAACATGGCATATTATAATACAAGTAAAATTCATATGACTAACAAAGAATCTAACAAAGAAAGGAAAATAATTTGCACGAAACAGGCCGTGGGGCTAGCTAGGCACCACGGCATTTTATTAGAACGTTTACACTTTTGTTTGAATAATGACGACAAGTCCTAAAAAACAAGAAAGGAAACTTGAACAAACATAAGAAAAACAAACAAAACAAATAACCCGCATGGTTCTTTATTAAGACCTCCTATAGCGAAGTACCCATGCGGAAGCCGTAGCTTTCAAAGATAGCACCTTTTGAGATTGGAGATGTTCCATGTGCGCTCTAGGTCGCGGCCATCCATGTCACGTAACTTGTACGCGCCTCGTCCCAAGGTTTTAGTGACTTCATACGGTCCTTCCCATTTAGGGCCCAGTTTTCCTGTATTCTCCACTCGACTCGCTTCGTTAGCACGATAGACGTAGTCTCCCGGTCGAAAAGAAACACCCTTGACCTTGGCGTCATAATAAGCCTTCATCTTAGCCTTGGACTTAGCCTCATTGATGGCTGCTATTTCCCTTTTCTCTTCCAACAGATCCAGGTTGATTCGCAGTTGTTCATCGTTTGTGACGACATTAACCTCCGCCGTGCGGATGGTAGGCATCCCTATTTCTGCTGGTATAACGGCTTCAGTGCCGTAAGCCAATGCAAATAGGGTATCTCCGTTGGCTGTTTTGATCATGGTTCTATGCGCCCATAGCACGTGTGATAACTCATCGACCCATTTGCCATTTCGTTCATCCAGACGCGCCTTGATTCCATTCCCCAAGCTCCTATTTGCTCGTTCGACAAGGCCGTTCGTTTGTGGATGCTTAACGGACGCGAAGCGCCGTTTGATGTTCAATGATGCACACCAATCTTTGAATGGGTTGTCCGTGAACTGCTTGCCGTTGTCCGAGATGATTTCTCCTGGTAGACCAAAACGGCACACAATGTGTTCCCACACAAACTTCTTGACCTGCTTACCTGTGATAGACTTGACTGCCTTGGCTTCTATCCATCGTGTGAAGTAGTCCATTGCAACAATCAAGAATTTAACCCCCCCCCCCCCCCGCAGCTACAGGAAATGGTCCTGCAATGTCAATTCCCCACTTGTAAAATGGCCATGGGGACGTGATAGGTGTAAGCTCCTGCTGCGGGTGCCGTGGTACTGGCCTATGCACTTGGCAATCGTTGCACTTGCGAATCATGTCGCGCGCGTCTATGTGCATGGTGGGCCAATAGTATCCTGTTCGTAAGGCTCGGGCTACCACGGATCGTGGGCCTGCGTGCATGCCGCACAACCCTTCGTGTATGTCACTGATGATGTAAGCCGCCTGGCGTGGTCCAACACACCGCAGCCACGGCTGCAAGAAAGAGCGCTTGTAAAGGATGCCTTCTCGGAGTTCAAAATGTTGTGACTTCCTTTTAATGCGCCTTGCTGCTTTTTCCTCGTCTGGAAGGGTTTCATTAGTCAAATAGTTGATGATTGGGGTCATCCACGTAGGTCCCTCCTCCTCAACTATAGCGGCTACCTCCCCTTCCGTGATAGATTTCTCCTTGAGTATTTCCACCAAAACCTGTTTAGACAAGTGAGCGAAGCTCGTGGATGCGATCTTGCTAAGAGCGTCCGCTTTCTTGTTCTCGCCCCTTGGCACCTGCTTTATGGAAAACTTACTGAAAGTCGCAATTAACGACTTGACTTTTTCCAAGTACCTGACCATGTTGTCCTCCTTAGCCACATACCCACCTAGAATATGGTTGCGACAAGCCGTGAGTCCACGTGGGCCTCAAGGTTGCGGACTCCCATTCTAGCGGCGATTTTTAAACCCGCAATTAATGCTTCATATTCCGCTTCGTTGTTGGTGGCCGTGAACTCAAAACGGAGGGCGTATGTGAATTCCATTCCTTCTGGATTCGTGAGGATGAGACCTGCCCCGGACCCGTCGGTAGATGAGGATCCGTCCGTTAATAGCACCCAAGGTTCCGTTGGGATCTCGTCTTGCTTAATAATTGGTTCTTCCTCATCCGGCTTCTCGATCAGGAAATCTGCCAAGATCTGGCCTTTAACCGCCGTCCTTGGTCTGTAAGATATATTGTGCCCCCCAATAGGATGCTCCATTTCTCCAGCCTCCCTGCCACGTCTGGTCTAGAGATAACCTGCTTGATTGGCTGATCCGTAATCACCACAATTGGGTGCGCCTGGAAGTACCGGCGCAACCGCTTTGTAGCAAATACTAGTGCTAACACCAATTTTTCCATGGAGGAATAATTCAGCTCCGCCCCTTGTAGTGTTCTACTTATAAAGTAGACCGGAGTTTGTATTGTATCTCTATTCGTCATAAGTACCGCGCTTATTGCGCCATGAGTAGCTGAGAGATACATAACGAGTTCCTCCTTTGGCCGGGGAGCTACTAGCATAGGGAGAGATGCGAGATGCTGCTTGAGTTGGCCAAAAGCTTCCTCAGCTTCCTTCGTCCAACGGAAGTCTCCCTTTCTAATACACTTCTTGAGTGTCTTAAATAGAGGTAATGACTTCTCTGCGGATTTAGATAGGAATCTATTCAGCCCGGCTAACTTCCCATTCAGGGACTGCACCTCCTTCCGTGTCTGCGGGGACGGTAGTCGTATCACTGCGTCCGTCTTCTCTGGACAAGGTTTGATGCCGTTTGGGTCAATCAAATATCCCAGGAACATTCCCTCTGTTGCTCCAAACGTACATTTCTTTGGATTTAACTTCATGTTAATCCTTCTCAGCGTGTCGAATGTCTCCTGGACATCCCGGAGAAGTGCCTCCTCCATGTGGCTTTTTATCACCAAGTCATCAACATATACTTCCAAGTTGCGTCCTATTTGTGATTCGAAAGCTTTATCCACCAACCGCTGGTATGTAGCACCGGCGTTCTTCAATCCAAACGGCATTTTCGTATAGCAATATACGCCCTGGCTCGTGTGGAACGCCGTTTTTTCTGCATCCTCCTCCGCCATCTGGATTTGGTGATACCCTTTATATGCATCCAAGAAGCACTTGAAAGGATATCCACACAAGGACTCCACCTTCCAGTCGATTTCTGGTAATGGGTAACAGTCCTGTGGGCAGGCCTTGTTCAGATCAGTGAAATCCACACACATGCGCCAACTTCCGTCATGTTTCTTGACCATGACCGGATTAGATAACCACTCGTGGTAGTATACCTCGCGCATGATGCCTGCGTCCACCAGCTTCCGCACTTCCTCCAGTATCACTTGGCTGCGCTCGGGCGCCTGGCCGCGCTTCTTTTGCTTGATGGGTTGGTACCCTTGGCGGATCTGGAGCTTATGCTCTGCTATCGCACGTGGCACACCCGTCATATGTTTTGGCTCCCATGCGAATATGTCCAGGTTTGCACTTAAAAGAGAGCACATGGACCTTTTACCGCTATCCGAGAGCGCCCCTCCTATGGATACCTCATGTTCCGGATAGTCAGGGTGAATGGCCACCTTCCAATTAGGTGGTGGTGCCCTATCCTTGGGTGGGACAGGTGGAGCCGGTGTTGTCACGGTGTGACACTCGGATGTTGGTACGACTGTGTTGTAAATAGTAACGATTCCCCCCTCAACGGGGAATTTGATCATTCCGTGTGCCGTAGAGGGTACTGCCCGGATGGCCAAAATGCATGGTCTGCCTATGATTCCATTATATGGAGAGTGTGAACGTATCACCATGAAGTTCATCCACGTCGTAGTGGAATGTTCCTCATTCCCAATGGTGACAAGCAAACGCAATTGCCCTATCGGCCAGATAGTGTCTCCACTAAAGCCAGTAAGCGGCGACGTGGCCGGTACTAATTGGCTTCTTATTTCTGGGCATAACTGCACAAAGCAGTGTTCATACAGTACCTCTGCTGACGATCCTCCATCCACATACATGCGACGAACATTGTGTGTTCCAATGCTTATCTCAATAGTGAGATGCGCATCAATCACATCGCTTGCTGTGATGGGCGGGAATGAGATTTCCCTGCCGCGTGAAAATTTTTGGCCAATTTTCTATCTCGTGCGGCGCTGTCTGGATTGGATCATGTATATGGTAGAAGGCTTGTCCTTTTGGGGATCCTTCTTATCATACTTTTTGTTGTTGTCTTTTCCGTCCTTCCAATCCTTAACCAGGTGCTTGAGTTTGCCTGATTTGATTAGCGACTCGATATGCTTCTTGAGCTGGATACACTCCTCCGTGTCGTGTCCTTTATCATTATGGAACTCGCAGAAGCGACTTCTTTGCCGACGTTCCGGGGGAGTGGTCATTGGGGGAGGCCTTGGAAAGTTCGCCCCTTCAGTCAACAAGATCTCCCGGTAGGACATCTTTAGGGGGGTGAACTTGTCGTCCGACCGTCCGCCTTTTCTTTGGCTCTTATAGTCCGAGCCCTTGTTATTGTTCTGGTTACCTTGACCGCCCGACTGTCTCCGGGACTGGTCATTTGACCGGTACCCATTTCCTCGGGATGGGTAGGCCGCGGCAACAGCTGTTTCTCCCTCTATGAAATTTCTGACCCTTTCCGTGAGGTCATCATATCTCTCTGGACGCTTGTCGTTGAGACGCCTGATCAGTTCTCTGTCTGTTATGGCGTGCATGTAGTCAGAGATTTTCAGGAGTTCTGGCATGGTTCTTGTGCGTGTGCACTCATCATTGAAGCGCTCAGTGAAGGCTTCCGTGGACTCCCCCGGCCGTTGCTTGACATTTGCCAATGAGACCGGATCCCTATTATACTTCTTCCTTTGAGTATAATTGTTCTCAAACGCAGTGCGTAGTTCCGTGAAACTATCAATGCTCCGTGGGGGGAGTGCCTCGAACCAGTCACGGGCGTTTCCAATCAAGGTCGAATTGAACATTTGGCACCATATGGGCATGAGCCATCGCTCAATTTTGGCCTGCGTATCAAATATTTTGAGGTGATCCACAGGATCACCGGACCCATCATAAGTCTTGATACACGCCGGCATGTGACGTTTGGTGTCCTCAGAATAGTTCCGTATGCGGAGGGTGAACGGGTCTTCCCTGGGATCCGCCCATGGCCGGGTGAGCCTAGGGTCATCCCATGGTTCACACCATGGACGCGAGAGATCTTCTGCCTCCGTATCTCGATAGTAAGGACTATCGTAATACCTATCATTGTTTGGTGGTGGTGGAGGGGTGCGCCTAGGTCGGTGATGCTTAGGCGGGTGGTCATCTGAATCCTCTTCGGACGGATCCGGGGATGGCGGCGGTGCCCCGTTCTTTGCATAGGGACCACTTTTTTGGGATGAGCCAGGATCTTTTTTCCCAGTGTTCATTCTGTCCCACACACTCGGGCGGCGTGTGGTTCTGGTCAGCTCTCGGTCTGGCCGCTCGGGTGAGCCATCCGACCTTTCTCCTTCTTGAGACTGCGTTAATTCCTGTATAAGGCGATCTCCTATGCGCTCAAACACATTCCAGGGTTGAGGGGTTTCCTCAAAGGTTCCCTGCTCCTGAGGCCGAGTTCTCCTTTTCCTCCGGTTTTAGGAAGGGGTGGTTGGTCCACTGTCACCAAAGTTGAGTCTGGCTTGGAGATTCCTCCCCAGATTCAATCTTGATGCGATCCCTGGGACGATCCTTTCGAAGTTCTGAGTGACAACTCGAGTAAGATCCTCCTCACTGAGTGGTAGGGCTTCCACTTCTTCCTCCGTCGAGGGTCTGCGAGGTTCCTTGTTAGGAGGGTCTGGCGCACTCCCTGGATCAGGGTTGTCCAGGGTTGAAGTAGGCGGGGGTGTCACCGAGATCGTGCTCGTCACCCCCGCGGGCTGAAAACCGCTACGGTTACCCAGCCCGCCTGCGAGGCGGTTAGGTGATTGGTTGGGGATGAGAATCCCTTCCCCTTGGGTCTTCCGGTTCCCAGGATTCACATTCCTGGGGTTAGTTGGCGGATGCCCCTTCGTCATTGGAGATTCGAGATGAGGTTTTGTTCTAGCTTAGTGTTATGGGTCCCACGGATGGCGCCAACTTGTTGATGCAAAAGTTGGTTGATCCTTGCTAGACCCGAATTAGGCTTAATTCGGGTTGGCTGGGCTCTGGCTCCTGCACCAAGTGAATTGTTTGGTTGGGATTCTGCACACTAAACAACACGCGTTAGGCTTACCGTGGGAATGTTTCCCACGATTAGACTCCGGCATGAGAGTAAATAATCGGTTTAAGGTTTATATGAGTTTAGAGTACAAGTCGTAATACCTTTGTGGAACCCTTGGGGGTTCCTTTTATAGGCAGTGAAACCCTAGTGGGCTTTCACTGATCCTTCGGCCCCAAGGAAGAGATAAGCACCAAAATTTAGAATGATTGTTATCTTCTAATTCTGCGTGCGGTTATTGTTCATCCAAGCCCATAAGCCTGACTGACATTATTCCACCCATCTGTGATGGGCCGGACACGGGTAGTACCCATGGGCCGGGTCCATGACCCGGCTGGGGACTATACGTCATCACTCAGATAACTCCTTTAATTCAGAAGGGGCTAATCGGTAAGGCGCACGTACCACCGGTGCAGCACCAGGAATTAAATCGATTCGAAACTCTACTTGCCTTATCGGTGGAAGTCTGGGTAAATCTTTAGGAAATACCTCAGGAAATTCACAAATAATAGGTACATCTTCCAATCGTTTCTCCCTAGACTCATTCCCGGTCACTTGAGCTAAGAATAACTCACAACCGTTCCTGATGTACTTTTGGACTTTAATACAAGAAACGATTTTCAAACGGGATTCACCTTGATTACCATCAATTACTAACGTTCTATTCCTAAGAGGAATCTTAACTTTCTTCTCTCCACATAAAATAGTAGCATTATTCAACGACAACCAATCCATACCAATAATAATATCAAAACTACCTAATTCTATCAACATAAAATCAATCGAAAAGGAGTAGTTCAAGAGATTTAGAGAGCATCCTTCTAATAGCTTATTAGTTTTCACTAATTTACCATTAGCCAATTCCACCTCGTAACTGGTATTTATCTCAACAGGTTCAATGTCAATAAGGGCACTAAATTTAGTGGATACAAAGCTCTTATCAGCACCCGAATCAAATAAAGCAACAGCATAATGATTGTTGAGTAAAAACGTACCGGTAACGACATTCAGATCCTCTTTCTTCACCTCAATTGTTCCAAGTTGATAGACACCACCCTGGGGGTTTCTTCCAGGTACAATCGCTTTCAACTTGGGGCATTCCGATTTCCTATGACCTTCCTCATTACAGTTGAAGCAGATGGTTCCCTTCTTACACCTTTCAACCTTGTGTCCAAGCTTTCCGCAATTTCGGCACTTCCAACAGTCGCCAGCATGCCTCTTGTTGCCACACTTAGGACATCTATCATCGTTGCGCGGTGTGTTGTTGGTAAGAGCATTTGCATTCCCCTTTCTCTGGTTCTGACGGCGATTGAAATTCTTCCTATTATCACCTCTATCTACACGATCACCGTCTCCCTTTCTTTTCTCACCTACACGGGCTTCATCTTCCCTATCCTGAATTATCTGTCCAATGAGTTGGTAAGCCATTCGAACAGCATCATCAATGGTCAGTGGTTTAGATGATGTCACGTCCCCCCAGATATTCTTGGTCAACCCTTTAATATATTGCTCAATTCGGATCTCTTCGGGTTCAACCAATCGAGGACATAGCAAGGCCAACTCATGGAATCGGTTTGTGTAACTATCAATGTCCACACCTTTCATTCACAGATGAATCAACTCTTGTTCTAACCTAATGATCACACTACAAGGACAAAACTCCAAAGTCATCCACTTCTTAATTTCAACCCAAGGAGTAGCATTAGCAGCATCGAGACCCATGAAAGCAATTCTCCCGTTCCACCAAGTCAACGCACGACCTTTAAGAGTAGCCATAGCAAAAGTCACCTTATCTTCCTCCTTACACTTACTAATCCGAAACACAGACTCAATCTTCTCAAACCACTGGCTTAATCCTACAGCACCTTCAGTTCCATTAAAAGGTAGAGGTTCACACTTCATGAACGTCACATAAGTACAGCCACCAACTTCAGGTGCATTAGTTCCAAGTCCTCCTATATTTCCTCCACCATTAGCATTCACATTCACATTAGTACCGCCAATTCCACTACCGCCAGCTCCATTACCGCCAGCTCCACTACCGCCAGCTGCACTACCGCCAGCTCCACTACCGCCAGCTTCATTTCTAGCATTTGCCATAAATTCAGTCATAGATGTGGTAACTTGCTCTGTAATAATCCTACGTACATCATCCTCAGTCACAGCCTTCTTGGGCGGCATAGTTCTATAATTTCACAATTTCAAAGTATTAAGCATTCACCCAACAAGCATTCATATAATATGAATTGAATTCATAATCAAGATACAAATAAGGCACAATATGGAATTCAAGACAAGATACATATTTCATTCAATTTGAAACAAAAGTATTGTCTTAGTACATCCCATATCAAGGTTCTAGCACTATATACACTCAAAATTCGTGCCAAGTCTACTACTAACAAGTCGGTTCAGTCAAAGCTACAAAAGTACAAAAGATACAAAGGTCACTACTAAATACAGACTGGTCTACTGAGAACCGCCAGATGGTCCATCATCCATCGTCTTCTGTATCTTCGTCGGATGATCACTAGACACATCTTCAGCTGGGCGCTTACGGATCACTCGTCTTTCAACCATGTCAGCATAAAATCTACTATTCCAACCCACGGATATATTCAACTCCTTCTCAGCTTTCTCACGCATCGCACGAGCTACACTCAACTGAATCTCCATAGAATTCACCTTTTTCTTCATTTCAGCAAACTCACCACTTTCCAACACCGATAACCTCCTAAAAGCCTCATTCAAACCACGTTCTACATCAGTCAAATCTAAACTAAGCAATTCCCGCTCTTTCTCGCCAACCTTACTCTTCGACTCCAAATAAGCAACTTGAGTCTGAACAACACCTAATCCAATCTCTATCATACTACTCTTAACACGGGAAGCATCTAGATCACGTCTCAAGGCCCATGGTGCAAGACCATCAATATGAGTAGCCTCTCGAGTACTAGACGACTCTCTTATCTCACGTCTACGAGTAGCAATACCATCAGTACCGTCAGGTGCATTATCATCCTCATCCTCCTCTGATTCAGAATCAGATTCAGACGATTCAGACATTTCATCCCTAGGTAGCCTAACCTCAAAATCAGACAAATAAACTGGTGGGGGTAAAGGTTCGCCCTCTGGAACATCATAAGGGTAAATAAGCTCAGCTTCCTCATCGTCATCAACCTCATCGTCTATACCTACATCCTCCTCGACATCCTCGTCGTCAATCTCATCATCTAAATTATCTAACCCAATCTCATCATCATTCTCTATATCAACATTATCAATCTCATTCTCTACCAAGTCAACCTAAGGGGCAATCTGATCTCCTAGTCCTAACTCGGGCTCGGGATCCTCAAATGGTTCCTCCTCATCATCCATATCATAATCTACTAAGTCTAAATAAGGATCATCATCTACATTAGGTTTGGGAATAGCATGGTTTTCTACAGGAATATTAGGATCAGCCATGACAATCTGCATTTATATATATATCTCGTATTAGGATAACATACTAGTTAAACAATTACATACTGAAACCACGATATATACATATATATAAATTAAATTATATATATCAAAATATATATCTTCTCAATAGGGCTTGTTGGTAACATCAGAGATCTCTGGCACCGTTATAGTCAAAAGATTTTTCAAATATTTTCTCAAATGTTCATTGTCAAAAGATTTTGAAAGGTTTTGTTCAAAACCTTGGTTTTTAAAATCTTTTGTTCTCTATAACGAGAGCTCTGGTACCAAACTGTAACACTCTCAATTTTTGTATCGGTACAGCGGAAGGGTCTTTCAGAGTGTTACGGGATAGCACAATAACTCCAATCATAGACAACACATAAAAATGGTTGTACAAGGTTCAACATACATTCATTCGATAAAAAATTTTAAAGTGTACAACAGGTCCCAAATTATACACGTCATTTAGTTTACAAAACATAGATCGAATGAACATTTTTACTATTATGTGAGCCATTAGAGTCGATCTCCATCCGGATTACCTTCAAGCACCTGAGATAAAAACATGCAAAAATCATATCAGCGAATGTCGAGTGAATTCATAGAGTTTAATAAAAACCGTTATATAAAACAATCGTTAAAATCAGAACACAAGTATAATATCGGAAGTAAGTCCTCGTATTGCTAGTCAGGCAATATATAAATTAAGCATACATCTTAAACCGTCCATGAGACCGTAGCCTCAATATTACCATTATAGTTAATATATTCATCGTTATTAGCGTCGTATCGTATCGGATATTTAGATTATATAGGATTCATTTTAGGATTATTATTATCCGCATGACATTGTTACCTTACTGTGAAAACAACGTCCGCGAACCCGACAAACAATTTGCCCATCTAAGTTAGCGTGTCGTCACAAAAATCACGCTATGTAATCTTCTCATACATAAATTCGCTTACCAATCAATGTGGTACGACGAGGATCAACCGTCAAGGCGCGAACTGGGGTGATCATCCCCAAATAGTACTATCAAATGCATAAGCGTCTACCAAATCCAGGTAGTTCATAATTCATGCTAATGGGACTTTAAGTGACATAACCTAACTACTAATAAACCTTTTTGTCTCGTTTATAGGGTCATAGAATCATTCGGGTCCATATCATTAAGCATACCATCGGGACTACTTGTGTTCTATTTTTATCAAAAATCTAGCATGTTATCTCCCTCGCGGGTTTACAAATCATTTTATAAAACATTTAAAAGAGTGCGAGGCTATGAACTTACGTTGATAATAAAAGGCGGATTATCGGCTACGGGCGTGCTTCGGTCACGGAAACCTATATAAATAATAATCGGTCTTAGACTTTTGTCCAATGACTTTTATCAAATTAACAATATACATATGATGATTTTTGTACATATGATGATGATCAAGTGGGTTTATATATCCTTGTTTACTCATTTTAGTGTTTATGTATTAGTAACTTTTTACTAGTTTACTAGTTTTACCTATTTACCTACTTTAAGTCCAATAAGTTTATTATAAGTTCTTTAACTTGTTTTAATCCTTTTACACTTATATTATCAGTATTCACACTTTACATTTTGGGCCCAAATGGGTTAAGCCCAATAAGTTCTTTTTATAAGTGTTTAACTTATTTAGTCCAATTATTATTCCAATATGCTTACTTAGCTCGTTAATATCCGTATGTCCTATAGTTCGGGTTTTATCGGTTTTTACTTGTATTAGATACTTATATATCAGTATATGACTTTTAAAAACTTTACATTAGACGGGTTTGATCGTCTAAGTTTTAATTGGCGAAAAACGTTAATTTTACGGTAATAGCCGAAAAAGTCATAAAAATCATGTTTATAGTTTTTATAACTTATAAATATTATTCCACTACCATTTTTATAATTTATCCATTTATTAAACCTTATACATATTTATATAATTGAAATTCATAAGTTAGTGGGTTTTAATTTC
Organism: Glebionis coronaria; assembly: GCA_025667525.1. NCBI lineage: Eukaryota > Viridiplantae > Streptophyta > Magnoliopsida > Asterales > Asteraceae > Glebionis > Glebionis coronaria. The sequence goes on from CM046879.1 coordinate 396,614,645, forward strand.
ACATTTTGTACAATATAATTTTGAGTGCTTATATAATAGTAATAAACATTAATTCTCAAAATCTTATTTTTATTTTCATCTTCACCATTTTTATCATATCTAGAGTTATACAATAAATTAGAAGCTCATTTTGGATGGCATGATCTTCATATTATGTGCTACATTTAACTTAGTTATAGCTACTTCTCATTTTAAGTTAATCTATGGTTAATAGTCCCTACAAAACAGCTTATTCAGATTAGCATACTCATATGGTTTTGATCATATCTCACTCATTTTAATGATTCCATTGCATGGCCAACTCTCATATGTGTATATCCTCTTGTACTTACTGTAAATGGATTCTACTATTCAATTTTATCAGTTCAAGTTTTAGTTACATACTGTTTTTATAAAGCCAACAAATTAGTCATGATTTTAGCCTTGTTTCTTATGGTTATTAATCTTTTTAAGCATATTTATCAACACTTGATCCCCACACAACATTTTTATCATCATATATTCATCATATACATATACAACAAGAAATAAAATACATTTGATCTTTATAAAAATAACAAGAGAAAATGGAGAGGATGATCTTCTTTACCAACCAAGAGTATATCTTGTTTTTGGAAGACAAGAACTTGATGAACACCAAATGTAACTCCAAGATCATCAAACACCAAGAATATAAGTTGAGAAATCAGCCCTAGGACACAATCAAATCACCTCCTTTGTTGTTAAAATGGCCACCAAATGATCAAGGCTTCAAGGTAACTCCATGATAGAGCTAGATAATAAGTATTTTGTGGCTAGAAAAGATCAAAAAGGGGTGTGTGTTCTTTAAAGTGGACGGCAATGGTGGTGATGTTGAGAGAGAATTGAGTTGGTTTGCATGTGTGGAATGGTGGTAATGAGAAGCTAGTTGTTGGTTTTAGTTAGTGATAGCTTAAAGTGTAAGCTTAACTAACACTTGTAAGTTATAAGCTAACATGATGCCACATCTTTGATGTGGTGTCAAGTTAGGTCGTCCCATGCTATAGTGGGGTGGGATAATGTATTTTGTCCCACCTCACTAATTTACGGGGATTCCTCGATTCTAGTTTTCTCGATTTGCGTGCCCTCGGGTCGTTTCACGAAAAACGTTTTTATAAATTATGAATCAACGTCACAAAACGAATCCAATAAAAATTGTCTCATCAAAAACGGAGTTCAAAAACGTAAATACGTAATCCTAAGGTTTCCGGTTTAATCGTAAAGGACGCTAAATTATGCACGTAAACCCAAATTCAAATCCTTAAATTGTGAGTTCATCAACCAACACAAAAATAAGTTTCAAAATATTATACGAGAAAATAATTTACTACCTGAAAATGTTAGATTGTCACACCATCCTTCATAAAATCTTCACAAATCTTTCCGGTAACTTCATCAACGCTCTCATTAAATACGAATCCAAAACTAGATTTAGAACCACCAAATACGGTTAATGAATCGAACCCACATATAACTAACAGAATGTCACGTGCACACAATACAATGAATCAAAATCACGAGACTCCAAAAAACTCCAACATAAAATATATATGAATACCATACGAACCACGACAACGAACTTGTGACACAAGAAACACCCAACGGATGGAAACTTCTTACAAAATTGAACTTTTACCCAAAAGAATTATCTTCAGTGATTTTACATTGGTCGCTTTAAAACTATAAAATCATATTAGTAATTTATGTAATCACTTTAAATGTAAAATTAGGATATTCGGATTTTTTTCATTTTAAGTCTTGCATCCATCAATAATTATAAATGACGTGAATCAGTTAAACTTACAGGCATAAAATATTTTAAGTACATTTTTTAAAGATGGTCTTTTAAAATGGTAGAACAAGTATTGATTATATGTTAAAGAATTTTGTTACATCTTATTTCAAACACGGTTCCAACACTTTACCCTTGTTTCATCGAATAAAAACAATTATTTTTACTCTAATATAAATTTAAAAAAAAATTATCAATCTAACATTTAAAATAAGTGTAAGACTCAAAACATAAGATATCATTATTCCAAAAAGAAATCTCAAACTATATCAATAGCCTTAATACCAAAAATATTATTTTAAAACGAACACATGAAATAGAAACTCGACCAAAAACATTAAATTGATAAGTTATGGGGACTCGTCCACACTATCGCTCAAAGAATCGAAACCAAAGTGTATCAACACACTTGTCGCAATAAGACAAATCGAAAACGCATGACGGGTAAATAGGACTTCAAATTATCATGATATAAACAAGGAGCTCTAACACTTGAATTGAGTATCTCAGCGAACAACGGATTTACGAACCAACTAAAAAATCTCCATGACAGCCAAGATAGGTATTCATGATATCCACCAGGATATTTAGATAATGGGGAAACTTACTATCTACACAACAATCTATAGCACCTCCTCGCATAATCTAACATACATATACGTATACGTACTGTCGGAAATACGTTTTTATGTATTTAAGAAGGATCGGTCACTCCAACGAGATACATCTAGTATGGGCTCGTGATCTACCAAGTTATAATATAACCCATAAAACCCACATGTAGGGTGGGCTATATATACCCCCTCCTAGCATGTTAGGAGGGGTTGGTTCTCACATTCATTAATCTAATATTATCTTTTCTCTTGTTTCTCTCTATATATCTCTTCTTTCTCTCTTTGGTTCTTCATCTATCTCTCTCTCTTGTAACCATTCCAAGGTTAGGATAATCCAAGGATTACGTAGGCCTACAATTGGTATCAAGATTCATAGGATGATTGCTTTGTTTTTGTGTTTGTTATATTTTTTTTTGTGAGTTTTTGATCCAAAAACCCTAGATCCAATTTTTATTTTTTTGTGTTTTTATGGTTTAAACTTTCTACTAATCATCTACATAGTTGTGGTAGTGATTTCGGTTTTTTTGTTTTGGTCAAAAACACAAAAAAAATTGCGTTTGGCTCGATTTTTGGTAAAAATCTCGAATTTCTGCGTTTTTTCGAGATTGTTATCGCAAATATTGCAAAATTTACATTTATTGCGAGATTCTCAAACTTATTGCGAAATTCTGTGATATTGCGAAATTTCCCATATTGCGAAAATCTTTGTTATTATGAGATTTCCATTTATTGCGAAATTCTGTGATATTGCGAGATTTCTATTTATTGCAAGATTCATGAGTTATTGCGAGATTTCCTTTTGTTGTGAGATTTTTGCATTATTGCATTTTTGCGAGATTAATTTCTTCAGACTTGTTGCGAGATTTTTTGCCAAAGATTATTGCGAGATTTCTGAAAGTTATTGCGAGATTTTTTGAAAATTATTGCGAAATTTTTTGAAAATTATTGCGAGATTTTTTGAAAATTATTGCGAGATTTTTAGAAAATTATTGCTATATTTTTTGAAAATTATTGCGAAATTCTCTTCAAAATTATTGCGAGATTTTTTGAAAATTATTGCGAGATTGTTGAAATTATAGCGAGATTATTCCTTATTTATTGCGAGATTAGCATATATATTGCGAGATTCCATTTTTTGCGAGATTAGCATATATATTGCGGGATTCCATTTATTGCAAGATTAATATATATAATGCGAGATGGTAAAATTTTTCAATATTCCGAAATCGTAAAAAAACGTGAGTTAGAAAATTTTTAATCGTGAGTTATTTGGCTTAGGAGATTTTTGGTTTCTCAAGAACACATAATTTGGGGGTTTAATCATTTTTCTTTACTTATCTAGAAATCAATAACGTTTACGGTTTGTTCGGTGGTTTGTAAAATCTCGCGAATTTATTTCTCTATTTCTCCATGAATTGTAAAATCTCGTATGATGCTTACCATCATCGAACTTCAATGGAACCGTTGAATTCAAAGTCTCAAGAAAGAGAATTAAATCTAGTGCAAGATAAAGCTAGAGAAAGTGGTATAACTTTATTATGATTACTTCAGTCTCATCTAGTGACTCTTTCATGGCTTCAAGGAGGAAGCGATTTTGTGACACTCATCGGTCAAGATCGTAACATAATCATTGACTTAATGCTCCTCAACATGAACCAACTAGCTGAGAAACTTCACAAAGAAGACTTTAATCACTCTACATCCGAATCTTCATATAAAGTTCTCGTGACACAATTTACGCACTTCTTCCAATTCAACATCATTAAGTCTGACAATTCAGTGATATGCCATTCATTTGTTCAATACACACATTCCGAGGTTCAAGATTTCTGTGGTACACTGTTGAAATTCATGACATCGGTTGCGTTTTCAATTTATCAAAAATCAAAACTTCAACTAGCATATGATAGTGGAGTGCAACAATCTACGATGCAGATGCAAGAGGAGAATGGTCATACGGTTGAAAAATTGGAGGTTGATAAAGATTGCAAGGGCATGGAATTAACAGCGAAGCATGATATCATCAGCACATCAGGGAATGTTACAGACATCTCTTTTGATGACACCATACCCATATATGACGAAGAGCCTACAAATATGGTACAACGGAATGTTGCATATGATGTATATGCCGATTAAATACCGTATGCTGAGCATTCTGAACTTATTTATGACACACATGGGATGGAAAAGGGTGAAAGCAATACTACTTCTGAGTCATCCGATGTGACTCATAAAGGGGGGGAGATTGAACAAAATGTTGTAAGTTATCATGATTAGTGTCGTACGACTGCTTATTCTAAGATTGAAGAGCTCGAATCAATGTTAGCTCAACAATCTAAACATCTTGAGGATGCCCAACTTGAATTTTCGAAGAAAACGGATAAATTTGAAACGTATTTTCAAAACCATGAAAAATAAACTGGTCTTGAACGAAAACTGGATCAAAAAATTCTAGATTCTAAAGCTGAAAAGGATAATTTTTTGAAACAAGTTAAGTTGCTAGAATCTTAGTTGGCATCCCAAGATAAATTGCTGAAAGAGAATGAGACTTTAAAGGCTCAAGTTTAGGAAAAGCTTTTTGCAATAGCTGCTCTAAAAAACGAGTTGAGGAAAACTAAAGGAACTAGTGTGGACACTAAGCTTGAAAAACCATCAATCTTGGGGAAACCGCCTAAAAATCAATTTGTTAGACAACCGACTTCATTTTGATCTGAGCGACAAAAATCCTCAAGACCGCGCTTTGCCTCCCAAGTTGACTTGGTTCATCTTGCTAGACTAGTCATTCCACCAACTAGGCCCAATGTGACTAAAACAGCTTTTGCAAGACCTAATCACATAATTGCATCTAGCCTCCCTAGACATAGTTCAAAGAACACATCTCGAACTAGTTCAAATGACGTTCGCCGTATTTTTGGTCTAAGGGAAGCTAATCAAATGACTCAAGTAAGAGATAAGCATTTCAAACCTAGTCAGATGCCATCTAGATTACCGAACACTGCTACCCGTAGCATGTCATAACCTAGGAGCATCAATCAATCGTCTAGGAATTCTAGATCTTACTTAGACTTCAAATATGCTACTTGTAAAACATGTTGGAAATGTGTCTTTAATGCAAATCATGACTCTTGTGTCAAGAAATTCCTTCATGAGGTGAACTCCTGTGCTAGAACCAAACCGGTTAGCAAAGTTTAGCGTCCCACTGGTAGAACTTTCACTCTTGTAGGAAATGAGTGTCCTTTAACTAGGATAGTCTCCTATAAAACCCGCATGCTTTTACCATGAACAGTACACTTACTATGTGACAATCTAACATTTTCAGGTAGTGAAATATTTTCTCGTATAATATTTTGAAACTTATTTTTGTGTTGGTTGACGAACTCACAATTTACGGATTTAAATTTGGGCTTACGTGCATAATTTGGCGTCTTTTACGACTAAACCGGAAACCTTAGGATTACGTATTTACGTTTTTGAACTCCGTTTTTGATGAGACAATTTTTATTGGATTCGTTTTGTGACGGTGATTCATAATTTATAAAAACGTTTTTCGTAAAACGACCCGAGGGCACGCAAATCGAGAAAACTAGAATCGAGAAATACCCGTAAACTAGTGAGATGGGACAAAACACTTTGTCCCACCCCACTAGCTTATATGGGACGGCAACTTGACACCACAACACATATGTGGCATCAAGTATTAGCTAACTTCTACAAGTGTAAGCATGTGCTTACACATTAAGCTAACCTTTACCACTTACTAGCTAAACTAGCAACTTGTTTCATTTACACCATTTCTCACATGCAACTAAACACCAAAACTCTCTCAACCCTCTCCTTTGTGCCGTCCCAAATAAGCCAACAAACACCATCCTTGATCTTTTCTAGCCTTAAACCACATGTTTACTAGTCCTATTAAGGTGTTCTCTTGAAGCCTTGATCATTTGGTGGCCATATTAACATCTTTGGAGGTGATTTGCTTGTGTCCTAGGGCTGATTTTCCAACCTATGTTCTTGATATTTGATGGTCTTGGAGATACTTGTTGTGTTCATCAAGTTCTTGTCTTCCTAAAACAAGAAATCCACTTGGATTGGTAAAGAAGATCATCCTCTACATTTTTCTCTTATTATTTTGTAAAGAACAAATGTATTTTCTTTCATTTTGTATATGTATATGATGTATATATGATGATAAAAATGTTGTGTGGGGATCAAGTGTTGATAAATATGCTTAAAAATGATGATAACTATAAGAAATGAAGCTAAAATCTTGACTATTTAATTGGCTGTATAAAAACAGTAGATAACTAAAAGATGAACTGATAAAATTGAATGGTTTGATCTATTTACAGTAAGTAGATGATGTTATACACATGTGAGAGTTGGCCATGCAATGGAATCAAAATAATGAGTGAGATATGATCAAAACAAGTTAGGTGGTGTAATCTGAATAAGCAGTTTTGTAGGGACTGTTAAGGCAACTTAAACTCAAAATGGGCAGTAGCTATAACTAAGTTATATGTAGCACATATCATGAAGAACATGTCATCTAAAAATGAGCTTCTAATTCATTATAGAACTCAAGATATGTTAAAAATGGTGAACATGAAGTTAAAAATCAGATTTTTGGAAATAATGTTTATTATTATTATATAAGCACTCACATTATAATGTATAAAATGTAAAAATATAAATCCACTAACTTATAAAACTTATTTATATAAATGTATAAAAGGTTAATTAAATGGGTAAATTATATAAATGGTGGTAAAATAATATTTATAAGTAATAAAAACTATAAACTTGATTTTTACGACTTTTTCGGCTATCGCCGTAAAATTAACGTTTTTCGCCAAATAAAACTTAGTCGACCAAACCCGTCTAATGTAAAGTTTATAAAAGTCATATACTGATGTATAGATAACTAAGACAATTAAAAACCGATAAAACCCGAACTATAAGAATTACGGACATTTACGAGCTAACTAAACACATTAGACTAATAATTGGACTTAATAAGATAAAAACTTATAAAAAGAGCTTATTGGGCTTAACCCATTGAGCCCAACATGAAAAGTATATATACTGATCATATAGGTATAAAATGGATAAAAACAAGTTAAAGAACTTATACAAGGCTTAATGGACTTAAAATGGATAAATAGTTAAAACTAGCTAACTAGTAAGACGTTATCAAGACGTAAACGCTAAAATGAGTAAACAAGGATGTATAAACCCACTTGATCATCATCATATGTACAAAATCATCATATCTATATTGTTATTTTGATAAAAGTCATTGGACCGAGTCTAAGACCGATTATTATTTATATAGGTTTCCGTGACCGAAGCACGCTCGTAGCCGATTAATCCGCCTTTCATTAACAACGTGAGTTCATAGCCTCGCACTCTTTTAAATGTTTTATAAAATGATTTGTAAACCCGCGAGGGAGATAACATGCTAGATTTTTATAAAAATAGAACACAAGTAGTCCTGATTGTATGCTAAATGATATGGACCCGAATGATGCTATGACCCTATATTCGAGACTAAAAGGATTATTAGTAGTTAGGTTATGTCACTTAAAGTCCCATTAGCATGAATTGTGAACTACCGGGTTTTGGTAGACGCTTATGCATTTGATAGTACTATTTGGGGACGATCACCCCAGTTCGCGCCTTGACGGTTGATCCCCGTCGTACCACATTGATTGGTAAGCGAATTTATGTATGAGAAGATTCCATAGCGTGATTTTTGTGACGACACGCTAACTTAGATGGGCAAATTTTTTGTCGGGTTCGCGGCCCGCTGTTTTCATAGTAAGGTAACAATGTCATGCGGCTAATAATAATCCTATAATCTATTCAATCTGTATAATCTATTCAATCTATATAATCTAAATAAACGATATGATACGACGCTATTAACGATGAATATATTACCTATCATGGTAATATAGAGACTACGGTCTCATGGACGGTTACAGATGTATGCTTGATATATATTGCCTGACTAGCAATATGAGGACTTACTTCCGATATTATACTTGTGTTCTGATTTTAAATGATTGTAATTGATTGTTTTTATATAACGGTTTTCATTAAACTCTATGAATTCACTCGGCATTCGCTGATATGATTTTTGCATGTTTTCTATCTCAGGTGCTTGAATGTAATCCGGATGGAGATCGACTCTGATGGCCCACACTTAATATTAAAAATGTTCATTCGATCTGTGTTTTGTAAACTTAATGACCTGTATAATTTGGGACCTGTTGTACGCTTTTGAAACTTTTTATCGAATGAATGTTTGCTAAACCTTGTACAACCATTTTTATGTGTTGTCTATGATTGGAGTTATTGTGCTATCACGTAACACTCTGAAAGACCCTTCCGCTGTACCGATACGAAAAATGAGAGTGTTACAGTTTGGTACCAGAGCTCTCGTTGTAGAGAACAAAAGATTTTAAAAACCAAGGTTTTGAACAAAACTTTTCAAAATCTTTTGACAATGAACATTTGAGAAAATATTTGAAAAAAATCTTTTGACTATAACGGTGCCAGAGATCTCCGACGTTACCAACAAGCCCTATTGAGAAGATATATATTTTGATATATATAATTTAATTTATATATATGTATATATCGTGATTTCATTATGTAATTGTTTAACTAGTATGTTATCCAAATACGATATATATATATAAATGCAGATTGTCATGGCTGACCCTAATATTCCTGTAGAAAACCATGCTATTCCCGAACCTAATATAGAAGATGATCCTTATTTAGACTTAGTAGATTATGATATTGATGATGAGGAGGAACCATTTGAGGATCCCGAGCCCGAGTTAGGACTAGGAGATCAGATTGCCCCTCAGGTTGACTTAGTAGAGAATGATAATGAGAATGTGGATATTGAAGATGTGGATATTGAGAATGTGGATATTGAGAATGTGGATATTGAGAATGATGATGAGATTGGGTTAGATAATTTAGATGATGAGATTGACGACGAGGATGTCGAGGAGGATGTAGGTATAGATGTTGAGGTTGATGACGATGAGGAAGCTGAGCTTATTTATCCGTATGATGTTCCAGAGGGCGAGCCTTTGCCCCCACCAGTTTGTTTGTCTGATTCTGAGGATGAGTTACCTAGGGATGAAATGTCTGAATCGTCTGAATCTGATTCTAAATCAGAGGAGGATGAGGATGATGATGCACCTGACGGTACCGATGGTATTGCTACTCGTAGACGTGAGATAGGAGAGTCGTCTAGTACTCGAGAGGCTACTCATATTGATGGTCTTGCACCATGGGCCTTGAGACGTGATCTAGATGCTTCCTGTGTTAAGAGTTATGTGACAGAGGTTGGATTGGGTGTTGTTCAGACTCAGGTTGCTTATTTGGAGTCGAAGACTAAGGTTGGCGAGAAAGAGCGAGAAATGCTTAGTTTGGATTTGAGTGATGTAGAACGTGGTTTGAATGAGCCTTTTAGGAGGTTATCGGTATTGGAAAGTGGTGAGTATGCTGCTATGAAGAGAAACGTGAATTCTATGGAGATTCAGTTGAGTGTGGCTCGTGCGATGCGTGATAAAGCTGAAAAGGAGTTGAATATATCCGTGGGTTGGAATAGTAGATTTTATGCTGATATGGTTGAAAGAGGAGTAATCCGTAAGCGCCCAGCTGAAGATGTGTCTAGTGATCGTCCGACGAAGATTCAGAAGACGATGGATGATGGACCATCTAGCGGTTCTCAGTAGACCAGTCTGTATTTAGTAGTGACCTTTATATCTTTTGTGTTTGTAGCTTTGACTGAACCGACTTGTTAGTAATAGACTTGGCACGAATTTTGAGTGTATATAGTGTTAGAACTTTGATATGGGATGTACTAAGACAATACTTTTGTTTCAGATCGAATGAAATATGTATCTTGTCTTGAATTCCATATTGTGCCTTATTTGTATCTTGATTATGAATTCGATCCATATTATATGAATCCTTTGTTAGATGAATGCTTAATACTTTGAAATTGTGAAATTATAAAACTATGCCGCCCAAGAAGGCTGTGACTGAGGATGATGTACGTAGGATTATTACGGAGCAAGTTACCGCATCTATGACTGAATTTATGGCAAATGCTAGAAATGAAGCTGGCGGTAGTGGAGCTGGCGGTAGTGGAGATGGCGGTAGTGGAGCTGGCAGTAGTGGAGCTGGCGGTAGTGGAGCTGGCGGTAGTGGAATTGGCGGTACTAATGTGAATGTGAATGCTAATAATGTGAATGCTAATGCTGGAGGAAATGTAGGAGGACTTGGAACGAATGCACCAGAAGTTGGTGGCTGTACTTATGTGACGTTCATGAAGTGTGAACCTCTACCTTTTAATGGAACTGAAGGTGATGTAGGACTAAGCCAATGGATTGAAAAGATTGAATCGGTATTTAGGATTAGTAAGTGTAAGGAGGAAGATAAGGTGACTTTTGCTATGGCTACTCTTAAAGGTCGTGCGTTGACTTGGTGGAACGGGAGAATTGCTTTCATGGGTCTTGATGCTGCTAATGCTACTCCTTGGGCTGAAATTAAGAAGTGGATGACTTTGGAGTTTTGTCCTCGTAGTGTGATCATTAGGTTAGAACAAGAGTTGATTCATCTGAGAATGAAAGGTGTGGACATTGATAGTTACACGAATCGATTCCATGAGTTGGCCTTGCCATGTCCTCGATTGGTTGAACCCGAAGAGATCCGAATTGAGCAATATGTGAAAGGGTTGACCAGGAATATCCGGGGGGACGTGACATCATCGAAACCACTGACCATTGATGATGTTGTTCGCATGGCTTACCAACTCATTGGACAGATAATTCAGGATAAGGAAGATGAAGCCCGTGTTAGTGAGAAAAGAAAGGGAGACGGTGAGCGTGTAGATAGAGGTGATAATAGGAAGAATTTCAATCGCCGTCAGAACAAGAGAAAGGGGAATGCAAATGCTCTTACCAACAACACACCGCGCAACGATGATAGATGTCCTAAGTGTGGCAACAAGAGGCATCCTGGCGACTGCTGGAAGTGCCGAAATTGCGGAAAGCTTGGACACAAGGTTGAAAGGTGTAAGAAGGGAACCATTTGCTTCAACTGTAATGAAGAAGGTCATAGGAAATCGGAATGCCCCAAGTTGAAAGCGATTGTACCTGGAAGAAACCCCCAGGGTGGTATCTACCAACTTGGAAATATAGAGGTGAAGAAAAAGGATCCGAATGTCGTTACCGGTACGTTTTTACTCAACAATCATTATGCTGTTGCTTTATTCGATTCGGGTGCCGATAGGAGCTTTGTATCCACTAAATTTAGTGCCCTTATTGATATCGAACCTGTTGAGATAGGTACCAGTTACGAAGCGGAATTGGCTGATGGTAAATTAGTGAAAACTAATAAGCTATTAGAATGATGCTCTCTAAATCTCTTAAACCATTCCTTTCCGATTGATTTGATGTTGATAGAATTAGGTAGTTTCGATATTATTATTGGTATGGATTGGTTGTCGTTGAATAATGCTACTATTTTATGTGGAGAGAAGAAGGTTAAGATTCCTCTTAGGAATAGGACGTTAGTAATTGATGCTAGTCGAGGTGAATCCCGTTTGAAAATCGGTTCATGTATTAAAGTCCAAAAGTACATCAGGAACGGTTGTGAGTTATTCTTAGCTCAAGTGACCGGGAATGAGTCTAGGGAGAAACGATTGGAAGATGTACCTATTATTTGTGAATTTCCTGAGGTATTTCCTAAAGATTTACCCGGAATTCCACCGATAAGGCAAGTAGAGTTTCAAATCGATTTAATTCCTGGTGCTGCACCGGTGGCACGTGCGCCTTACCGATTAGCCCCTTCTGAATTAAAGGAGTTATCTGAGCAACTTAAGGAGTTGTCTGATAAAGGTTTTATTTGACCGAGCTCGTCGCCTTGGGGAGCTCCAGTCTTGTTCGTTAAGAAGAAGGATGGATCTTTTCGTATGTGCATAGATTATAGGGAACTGAATAAGTTGACAATTAAGAATCGATATCCTTTACCTAGGATTGACGATTTGTTTGATCAATTGCAAGGCTCTAGTGTGTATTCTAAGATAGATTTGCGGTCAGGATATCACCAACTTCGCGTCCGTGAAGAAGATATTCCTATAACTACATTTAGAACTCGTTATGGACACTATGAATTTCAAGTAATGCCATTTGGGTTAACTAACGCACCTGCGGTTTTCATGGATTTAATGAATCGAGTGTGCAAGCCCTACTTGGATAAATTTGTGATTGTGTTTATTGACGATATTCTAATCTATTCTAAGAATGAAGATGAACATAGAGAACATTTGAGGATTGTTTTGAATTTGTTGAAGGATGAAAGGTTGTATGTTAAGTTTTCGAAGTGTGATTTCTGGTTAGATTCTGTACAATTTCTTGGTCATGTGATTAACAGAGATGGAATTCATGTTGATCCTGCAAAGGTTGAAGCTATTAAGAATTGGTCTGCACCGACAACGCCAACGGAAGTGCGACAATTCTTAGGATTAGCTGGCTATTATAGGCGATTCATTAAAGAATTTTCTTTGATAGCTAAACCCTTGACTAAGCTTACTAAGAAGAATAAACCTTTCGTTTGGGGAAGTGATGAAGATGGAGCATTTCAGACATTGAAGCAAAAATTATGTAGTGCGCCAATCTTATCATTACCCGACGGGAGTGAAGATTTTGTAGTGTATTGTGATGCATCTCTTAGAGGTTATGGAGCTGTTTTGATGCAGAGAGAGTAAGTGATAGCTTATGCTTCTAGGCAATTAAGGAAGAATGAGGAGAATTATACTACTCATGATCTTGAGTTAGGAGCTGTAGTCTTTTCTCTTAGGTTGTGGAGACATTATCTGTATGGCACCAAGTGTACGGTATTCACCGATCACAAAAGCCTACAGTATATTCTCGATCAGAAGGAATTGAACATGAGGCAACGAAGATGGATAGAGTTGTTAAGTGATTATGATTGTGATATAAAATATCACCCAGGAAAAGCCAATGTTGTTGCTGATGCGTTGAGTAGGAAAGACAGAGAGCCTATCAGGGTGGGTTCTCTAGTCTTGACCGTGCATAATAATTTTCCTGAGCAAATTAGAAATGCGCAAATAGAAGCTTGTAAGAAGGAGAATTTTGTTAATGAGGGTTCCGAGGAGAAGGAGATCCTTTAGAGGTTAGAGCTGATGGAGTGAAATGCTTAAGAGGTCGTATGTGGATACCTAAGTTTGGAGGCTTAAGAGATTTGGTTATGTTAGAATCCCATAAATCTAAGTATTCCATTCATCCGGGATCTGATAAGATGTACCATGATTTGAAGAAGTTGTACTGGTGGCCGAATATGAAAGCTGACATAGCTATGTATGTTCTTCAATGCTTGACTTGTGCTAGAGTCAAAGAGGAACATCAAAAGCCATCAGGACTACTTCAACAGCCAAAGATTCCTGAATGGAAGTGGGAGCGAATTACGGTGGACTTTATCACCAAGCTTCCTAGAACATCATCTGGAAACAATTCGATTTGGGTTATTGTCGATAGACTGACCAAATCAGCACACTTCATTCCGGTTAAGGAGCAGTTCTCACTGGAGAAGCTGACTTGAATATACCTTGATAATGTTGTATGCAAGCATGGAGTGCCTGTATCGATCATTTTAGATCGAGATCCTAGATTCGCATCGAATTTTTGGAAATCTCTCCAAAGATCTTTGGGAACGAATCTCGACATAAGCACTGCTTATCACCCCCAGACTGATGGGCAGAGTGAAAGGACGATACAAACACTGGAAGATATGTTGAGAGCTTGTGTGTTAGACTTTGGTAAGAATTGGGATAAACATTTGTCGTTAGCAGAGTTTTTTTATAACAATAGTTACCATTCTAGTATTAAGGCTGCACCGTTTGAAGCTTTGTATGGTAGGAAGTGTAGATCTCCTGTATGTGGGAGTGAAGTTGGGGATACCCAGCTCACGGGACCGGAATTGATCCGGGAGACTACAGAGATGATAGTTCAGATTAAGAAGAGGTTGTTGACTGCCCGTAGTAGACAGAAAAGTTACGCGGATGTGCGGCGGAAGCCAATGGAGTTTGAAGTGGGTGGCCAAGTAATGTTGAAAGTATCGCCATGGAAAGGCGTTATAAGATTTGGAAAACGAGGAAAATTGAATCCCCGTTATATTGGACCCTTTAAGATTTTATCTAGAGTAGGTCCGGTGGCTTACAAACTAGAGTTACCCCCAGAACTTCATGGTGTTCACAACACATTCCATGTATCTAATCTGAAGAAATGTCTAGCAGTGAGTGATGAGAAAATTCCGTTAGGTAAGGTTCGAATAGATGGGAAGTTGCATTTTATCGAAGAGCCCGTAGAAGTTATGGACCGTGAGGTAAAGCAACTGAAACAAAGTCGGATACCTATTGTCAAAATCCGATGGAATTCAAAGCATGGACCGGAGTATACTTGGGAACGAGAGGATGAAATGTGGAAGAAATATCCGCACCTCTTCGATTTCAATAAGAAACGGATATCCAAATGAAATGGATCACGAGGACGTTGATCCCTTTTAGGAGGAAAAGCTGTGACAATCTAACATTTTCAGGTAGTGAAATATTTTCTCGTATAATATTTTGAAACTTATTTTTGTGTTGGTTGACGAACTCACAATTTACGGATTTAAATTTGGGCTTACGTGCATAATTTGGCGTCTTTTACGACTAAACCGGAAACCTTAGGATTACGTATTTACGTTTTTGAACTCCGTTTTTGATGAGACAATTTTTATTGGATTCGTTTTGTGACGGTGATTCATAATTTATAAAAATGTTTTTCGTAAAACGACCCGAGGGCACGCAAATCGAGAAAACTAGAATCGAGAAATACCCGTAAACTAGTGAGATGG
Source organism: Glebionis coronaria (assembly GCA_025667525.1). Taxonomy (NCBI): domain Eukaryota; kingdom Viridiplantae; phylum Streptophyta; class Magnoliopsida; order Asterales; family Asteraceae; genus Glebionis; species Glebionis coronaria. Next base: position 396,630,020 of record CM046879.1, read on the forward strand.
GACAAAACACTTTGTCCCACCCCACTAGCTTATATGGGACGGAAACTTGACACCACAACACATATGTGGCATCAAGTATTAGCTAACTTCTACAAGTGTAAGCATGTGCTTACACATTAAGCTAACCTTTACCACTTACTAGCTAAACTAGCAACTTGTTTCATTTACACCATTTCTCACATGCAACTCAACACCAAAACTCTCTCAACCCTCTCCTTTGTGCCATCCCAAATAAGCCAACAAACACCATCCTTGATCTTTTCTAGCCTTAAACCACATGTTTACTAGTCCTATTAAGGTGTTCTCTTGAAGCCTTGATCATTTGGTGGCCATATTAACATCTTTGGAGGTGATTTGCTTGTGTCCTAGGGCTGATTTTCCAACCTATGTTCTTGATATTTGATGGTCTTGGAGATACTTGTTGTGTTCATCAAGTTCTTGTCTTCCTAAAACAAGAAATCCACTTGGATTGGTAAAGAAGATCATCCTCTACATTTTTCTCTTATTATTTTGTAAAAAACAAATGTATTTTCTTTCATTTTGTATATGTATATGATGTATATATGATGATAAAAATGTTGTGTGGGGATCAAGTGTTGATAAATATGCTTAAAAATGATGATAACTATAAGAAATGAAGCTAAAGTCTTGACTATTTAGTTGGCTGTATAAAAACAGTAGATAACTAAAAGATGAACTGATAAAATTGCATGGTTTGATCTATTTACAGTAAGTAGATGATGTTATACACATGTGAGAGTTGTCCATGCAATGGAATCAAAATAATGAGTGAGATATGATCAAAACAAGTTAGGTGGTGTAATCTGAATAAGCAGTTTTGTAGGGACTGTTAAGGCAACTTAAACTCAAAATGGGCAGTAGCTATAACTAAGTTATATGTAGCACATATCATGAAGAACATGTCATCCAAAAATGAGCTTCTAAGTCATTATAGAACTCTAGATATGTTAAAAATGGTGAACATGAAGTTAAAAATCAGATTTTTGGAAATAATGTTTATTATTATTATATAAGCACTCACATTATAATGTATAAAATGTAAAAATATAAATCCACTAACTTATAAAACTTATTTATATAAATGTATAAAAGGTTAATTAAATGGGTAAATTATATAAATGGTGGTAAAATAATATTTATAAGTAATAAAAACTATAAACTTGATTTTTACGACTTTTTCGGCTATCGCCGTAAAATTAACGTTTTTCGCCAAATAAAACTTAGTCGACCAAACCCATCTAATGTAAAGTTTATAAAAGTCATATACTGATGTATAGATAACTAAGACAAGTATAAACCGATAAAACCCGAAGTATAAGAATTACGGACATTTACGAGCTAACTAAACACATTAGACTAATAATTGGACTTAATAAGATAAAAACTTATAAAAAGAGCTTATTGGGCTTAACCCATTGAGCCCAACATGAAAAGTATATATACTAATCATATAGGTATAAAATGGATAAAAACAAGTTAAAGAACTTATACAAGGCTTAATGGACTTAAAATGGATAAATAGTTAAAACTAGCTAACTAGTAAGACGTTATCAAGACGTAAACGTTAAAATGAGTAAACAAGGATGTATAAACCCACTTGATCATCATCATATGTACAAAATCATCATATCTATATTGTTATTTTGATAAAAGTCATTGGACCGAGTCTAAGACCGATTATTATTTATATAGGTTTCCGTGACCGAAGCACGCTCGTAGCCGATTAATCCGCCTTTCATTAACAACGTGAGTTCATAGCCTCGCACTCTTTTAAATGTTTTATAAAATGATTTGTAAACCCGCGAGGGAGATAACATGCTAGATTTTTATAAAAATAGAACACAAGTAGTCCCGATTGTATGCTAAATGATATGGACCCGAATGATGCTATGACCCTATATTCGAGACTAAAAGGTTTATTAGTAGTTAGGTTATGTCACTTAAAGTCCCATTAGCATGAATTGTGAACTACCGGGTTTTGGTAGACGCTTATGCATTTGATAGTACTATTTGGGGACGATCACCCCAGTTCGCGCCTTGACGGTTGATCCCCGTCGTACCACATTGATTGGTAAGCGAATTTATGTATGAGAAGATTCCATAGCGTGATTTTTGTGACGACACGCTAACTTAGATGGGCAAATTATTTGTCGGGTTCGCGGCCCGCTGTTTTCATAGTAAGGTAACAATGTCATGCGGCTAATAATAATCCTATAATCTATTCAATCTATATAATCTATTCAATCTATATAATCTAAATAAACGATATGATACGACGCTATTAACGATGAATATATTACCTATCATGGTAATATAGAGACTACGGTCTCATGGACGGTTACAGATGTATGCTTGATATATATTGCCTGACTAGCAATATGAGGCCTTACTTCCGATATTATACTTGTGTTCTGATTTTAAATGATTGTAATTGATTGTTTTTATATAACGGTTTTCATTAAACTCTATGAATTCACTCGGCATTCGCTGATATGATTTTTGCATGTTTTCTATCTCAGGTGCTTGAAGGTAATCCGGATGGAGATCGACTCTGATGGCCCACACTTAATATTAAAAATGTTCATTCGATCTGTGTTTTGTAAACTTAATGACCTGTATAATTTGGGACCTGTTGTACGCTTTTGAAACTTTTTATCGAATGAATGTTTGCTAAACCTTGTACAACCATTTTTATGTGTTGTCTATGATTGGAGTTATTGTGCTATCCCGTAACACTCTGAAAGACCCTTCCGCTGTACCGATACGAAAAATGAGAGTGTTACATACTAAACGTATGCACATATTAAAACATTCCTTTTATAGCACGAACACGTGTCACGAATATTCATTACATAAATTACGTAGGTGTTATTACACGATAAGTATTAAATACGTGATAATACACGATAATTATTAACAATAATAATTATAATCACGAACATGAAATCATGAATGTTAAATCACGAACATGTAATTACGTATGTATTTATTATAAGACGATAGATATCGTTACGTACAAGTATTTATCTATAACACGAACATTTAATACAACATAACACGAAAACGCGAATGTATGTGCACGTAAAATATTAGACACGGAAAAACTTCGGGTTTCCCTTGTGGGCCCCACATACCCACGAACACAAAGACAAGGAGGGCCAAGCCCATGTTATTTTTTACCAAAGTTACGGATTTCCCGTCTTCTTTTGTCTTCTTCGTTCACTAGACATAAGGTACGGATTTCCCGTCCCTTTAGTATGGACATTATTTCCTTATTAGGATTCCCCGTTTGCAGCCAACTGTTTTCCCAGTATTTGTTTTATATGTTTGATTGCTTATGCTAGTTAAGAGCCTAAGCCATATACATGCATGACCAATATCACCTAGTTATGGAGGTACCATAACCATAACACTAGAGGCACCAGTACTATGACTTCCCCATGGCGGAGTGATTGCTCGAGGCGTCCCTTTATAGTTTGGCCATTATATTATATTATCATGTGGGGCGTATGGGTGGATCCTAGTTACATGTTTACTAGTATTACTAGAGTGAATGTGATGTGTGCCTTGCATCCTTCACTAGGAGTTGATCCCTCCTAGCCAGACTATTTATTTAGAGGCAACCCCTCTAATTGCATGACGAGGTCTCCCCTCCAAGTATTCATGCACGGTGGAACCTCATGACCTATATGGGCTATTGGCTAATTAGTACATATTTCACATAAAAACATAAGTCTTTTCAAACTATAAAACCAGTTTTATGAACATGTTCCAGGTTACTTAGGACTTATACATTTCCGCTGCTATTAGTCTTTTATGCTTATGTTATTGCATGCTATACTTGTATATCCGTTCAATGGGCGTTATGCTCAGTCGTTTTCCTTTCATGTTCCCAAGTGGCAGGTACTCAATGGCGCTCGTAGACTTTAAGCGTACGTGCATATAGATTGGAAGCTATCTAGCCTTCTCTACTTTATGCATTTCATCATACATTTTGCTACTTATTCCTTTGGACATTTTTTAGTACTTTACCATTTCAGTACTTATGTTTGTGAGTGATGAGCTTATACTTGGACTACCGATGTTTGTTTCTGGTAATTCTATTCTTGATCATTTAATGTTTTTAAGACATTTACCTTGTATGCTTTGATGACACACCATAATCACGCATGACATTCCATTTATCAAAATGGGGTGTAACAATTATGGTATCAAAGCCAAGTCTTCGACCTGTAGGCTCTCAAAACATGACATCTGATTAGTGGGTAGTCACTATGGTCTTCCTAGAACTGACAGTTTGTTTTCATGAATTTATATCATATGTCATTGTCGCAGGAATTTTGACTAAGTAATGGTTGGTACAGGACTGGCCGTATTTAGTCGCATGTGCTTTTATCTATCGTGTTGTTTTGATGAACCGACCCATCGGCGTTCGTCTTTGTCATGTCATTTTGTTTAGGTGAACCGACCCAAAGGTGTTCACCCAAACCCATGTGATTTCATCATCATGCATTCATACACTGTTTTCATGCATAAAATTTTTCTCATGATTTATTGGTATAATTTTTTTCATGTATATATATTATGTTTTATCAGTTTAATCTTGCATTTTGTTTTATAACGTCATGGTTCTCACACGTGACAAGGAACAACTCAAAGCAGCAGTTCTAGCTGCGATGCAGACCATGCTTCCTCAACTGAGGAATGAAATCAGGGCCGAGGTGCAAGCTGCCAACCATCAGCACCAGCATCCTAATCCTCCTCCTCCAGCTACACTAATCACATGGCTGGAGCGATTCAACAAGTAACGCCCTTGATCCCTCGAGAAGACTGACAGCCCCAATGAGGCTGGGAGTTGGCTAGCTCATATCGAGAAGATATTTGATGCAATGGGCTACGACCCTGTCTTCAAGGCAAGGTTGGCCTGTTACAAGTTTGATGGTGACGTGCTTGGATAGTGGAAGTCAGTGAAGCAGTCTAAGGGAGGTGACAATTAGGTGGCTGGCTTGACTTGGGCTCAGTTCAGGAAGTTGGTGATGGGACAATTCATCCCCAAAGCTGAGCAAGATAAGCTGAAGAGGGAGTACCACGGGATCAAGTAGAGAGCTGGGGAGAACAGCAATGAGTTCATGCAACGCTTTCTTCGTTTGGCTGGTTTTATTGGCGCATCAGCAGGTACTGCCGAAGAGCAAGCATACCACTTTCGTTGGTCTCTTCGTACATCGGTCGCCAATAACTTGGTGTGTGCTACTTTCAACACGGTGGCACAAGTAGCCGATTCAGCACATAAGCTGGAGATGCTGCAGGAGAGAGATGAATTCGGTGAGGCAGAGAGACCTGGGAATAGGTATATTTTAGTCACTCAGTGGTGATCATTTCAATTCATTCAGTACTATCCAAATATTTATCTTTCTCTATAAACTGCATCTTTCAGGCAGAAGACTAGGGACCGGTCTCAATCGGCTACTCAGCAGCAGCCTATTCAGCACAAGGGTAACGGTCAGACCCAAGACCGTTCTGCTTCGGATAGGCGTAGCGGTAATGATAATTACCATAACAACGCTAGCAACTCCAACAGCAGCAGGTCCCTAAACTTACTCATTTTATTATGTTACATGTTTATAATTCATAATTCTGACACTTCAACATCTTCTACCAGCAATCATGGCAACGAAAGGCAGAGGTTCACAGCCTAACCGTACAACTATCACTTGTATTATGCCTTACGATTTTTTGCATTGTCCTATTTGTACCCATAAACCATGTCTCATGTGTACTTTTCTGAACAGGCTCCCAGTCAGCAAGGGCACCTGTTGGAGGGTATACTCACCCTCTCTGCACTACCTGCAACCGTAGGCACTCAGGGCCATGTCGCCGTGTAGGTCTACGGTTTCTTATGATTAAGCAATGTATGAAATTATCTTTGAATGAAGATGGAGAAGAAAGAACTAGAGAGAGAAAAGTAGAGAGAGAAAGGAGAAGAGGAGAGAAAGAAGGATGTGATTTATGAAATATGAAAACACAAATGACCAACCCCTCCTAACATGCTAGGAGGGGGTATATATAGCCACCCTACATGTGGGCTTGGTAAGCTATATTGTTTAACATAATGGATCACGAGCCCATACTACGTATAAGTCATTGGAGTGACCGATCCTTTCTAAATACGTAAAAACGTATTTCCAACAATCTCCTCCTAAGGGAGGCCACTCCAAGTTACAATGTCCTAAATAGTCTATAGCTCGTGATCTATGTTAACAATGATGTGACCGAGACTTTCCTTGGAAAAACGTATTTCCAACAATCTCCCCTAAGGGAGGCCACACCATTTTACAAAATCTTAAACCTAGCATACTATGCTTGAGTATTCGATCTTGTTCTTGAGAATATGCTGATGAGATCTTTGACTTTAGTCTTGAGCATGTTCTCTTTCCTTGACCTTGTGCATTCCTCACTTTTGATATTTGCCTCTTCGTGACTTCATGCTCCACATACTTATACTTTTATAAGTTCTTGAAAGCTTCAGAGTTTGATACAGCGGAAGACTTGTCTTTTAGACTTTCTTGAATTTGTTGAAGTATTAAGTGCATAAAGCATAAGCATGTGTTGACGACTTCTTCTAGATTGAACACCGCAATGCCACCTTCTTGTTACGCTGCATAAGACAGTTAGCAACAAAACATATACACGGATGAAATGGCCTTTAACATTTCATTCTAATTCGGTAGCATTTTATCGCCGGTCGGTGAAGACCGTTGGACGATATTAAATATCGTACTTGTGGCAGGTAGTTTCAATTAAGAGTCTCCTTGACAAGATTTCGCGGGTAAACCCATTCTCTTTATTCGACCGTCCAAAGCTGACTGCGAACATAAAGAGTGAATCATTTGGATAATAATATCCGCATGATTTGAAGCTGTCAATTCATGTTCCTGGAACAAGTGAAATTCAATTAAGAACCGCACCATCGTTGCTTTCCAGTTGTCACGAGCTTGATTCGTATAGAATCTTGCAAGTTACCTACCAAGTGTTGTTTGAGGTTAACACTAGAAGGATTTCCACTCATCACTGTGAACACTAAGGTATCACTCTGAGTGTTCTGACAAGATCACTAAGATATTGCGTAGAGGCCTGGAACGTGTTTAAATTCATTTAAGAATTAAACCACTATTGCTTTCCAGTTATCACAAGTTTGATTCATAAAGAATCACACAAGTCACCTACCATGAGCTTTTTGATATTCTCTCAAGAAGGATTTCCATCTTCATTGTAAATACTTTTGTATTACTCGGATGTTCAGGTAAGAACATGAAGATTTTGCGTAGGACTCTTAAGATATTTCTTACTTTTCACTGTGTGTGAAGAAGCAAGGAAATATGAAAGTGTGTCCTAATGAAATATTTGATGATCTCAAATGGCTCTAGACTCAATCGTGCATTTTGGATTTTAGTGATCGGAGGCTGGAGAGGAGTGCCACCATTTTAATACCAATTTATTCGGAGTGAATAAATCAATAGATAATGCGTTGTCTCCGTGTGATTAAAAAGAATATCTTTTAAGAGATATTAGCTGGGATGGGTTGTGCATTGCATCACTGGGTCCATGATGTCTATCTTCAATATCGAGAATCATTGAAAAAATGATCTCAATAGCATATGTATTGACCCGGTTTCTGCCTAAGGTTGTAAGGAGGGCTTCTTTCTTTACACCCTTTATCTTTACAATTCTTTTTCATTCTTCAACCCCTTCAATGCTTACCAATAAGTCATAACTAGCACCTTGTTGTGATTGTTCCAGTGCTAACTTAAGTACTTGGTCGGCATTCAGCTACGTTCACAATCTTTCTCCATCTTTCCTAAGGACTACTATTTCTAGCTATGGAATGTCCTTGGGAAGATTCTTCTGGTTCTAGAATAATCATTGGACTTTAACCTATCCTACCATCCTTATGTCACCACAATCTTCATCGTCGTGAAATAAGAGGGTTGTGGGTAAGTATAAATCACCATGAAATCCATTTTGAAGTGCAAATCCATTTTGCTCCCCCTTAACATATGCTACGATATCCGAAAACATTTCGCACATGTCGGGATGAGCTATCACGTTAAGTTAAACTATTTTTAATTAATCATTTCCCGTATTAAATCACATTTTCTCCCCCATATTAAAAATATTAACCCAATCGATGTTTTTAATATCAATTGATTTAATAGCATTTTAAGAAAATTTGGGAAGAAAAATGTAAATCCAAATATCTTCATGCTTTACACAAGCCCCCCCTCAAATTAATGAGGGTGTACTTGAAATGTGAATGAAGTACCTTTTAAACACAAGTGTAAGGTACTTATCACATTGAAAGATCATATATGATAATGTATTCACAAGATTAGCGATTTATGAGGTTGGACCTGAATGATGGAGAACATCATATGAAAGAAGCACATGGTTCTTGTTCACGAATGTTGGTCGCCTCGTCACGTCTGAAGTTATCTCTTGACTCCAAGTGTACGATTTATATCGTTGTCTTGACACCAACATATGAACTTGGCACTTTTGGCGTCAAAGATTCTGAATGCTGGACAATTGCTCCCCCTCAATTGTTGACCCGTGTTCTATTGAAAGAGCTGTAGTCGCCGTTTGAGTAGTCGCATCGTCGAGTATGTAGATATCAATTGTAAATTGCTACGGTTGGTGGAGATGATAACTTCATAAAAACAAGATTTCTCTTGTTTTAACAAATAAATGCACTGACACGTACATATATTCGTGTTAGATTGTGTTATTCCGTAAGCACAATCCTTTACATGGTTATAAAGTAAACCATGCCCGAGAAAATTAATTCACGATGATGAGCCAAAGTTTTCACAAGAAATACTTTACTTTAATATGAAAACCGGGTGTTGCAGTCCGAAATAACTACAAGCCATAATTGAGCATGTTTTAAAAGACATTTGAACTTCTGCTCGAACTTTATTTACAACCCCGTGTCATTATTGAATGAAATTTCTAGGTTCGTAAATATTATCGATTCCAGAAGACATGCTCTTTTTATCAAAACATTTTTGAACACATAATTTTCAAAGATTTAGAAAAACCTTTTGAGAAATTATCGAAAAATTGTGTTCAAAGTTTTGAAAACCAATTAATTGAGCTTAAGATGTTGAATATCTTATAAAATAAACTCAAGTCCGAGAAGTTGTAAACTTCCCGTTATGAGGATAAGTTCATCATCGGCGATAAACATTCCTTTTAACTGAAGAACGAGTCCTAAGTTGACATTTACTTAGAAGTCGTTTTCATGAGCTTGAAAAACTTTGAATGTTTTAACGTAAAGCTCATGACCGAGAAAGGTGAATTTCTCGTTATGAAGAAAAGTTCTCTTATTTAAAAGATACACTTTCCTTTATGAGCTTAAATCGTGGAATGTTTTAATACAAGCTCATGACCGAGAAAAATGAATTTCCCATTACGAGGATAACTTATCTTTAAAGATAAGCTTTCCTAAATATGAAGTCCGAGTTACAGTCTGATATTTAACTGTAAGTCATTGTGCATGAGCTTAAAAACTTCGAATGTTTTTAATATTAGTTCATGCCCGAGAAAAATTAATTTCTCGTTGTAAGGATAAGTTTATCATCGGCGATAAACTTTCCTTTCTTTGAGGTCCGGGGCATAATCTTAAATGTGATTATACTCCATTTACACGAGCCTAAAAACTTTTGAATAGTTTTAATGTAAACTCGCGTCCGAGAAAATTTAATTTCTCGTTAATGAGGATAAGTTTATCATCGGCGATAAACATTCCTTTATTTGAAGATCAGGTCATCATCTGATATTTAATGATGAGCCTTATACACGAGCTTAAAACCTTTGAATGGTTTTAGGATAAGCTCGTGTCCAAGAAAACTTAATTTCTCATTAAGAGGGTAAGTTATCGTTGTGTAGATAAACTTCCCTGTCTCTGAAGTCCGGGTCATCGTCTGTCATTTAACGAGGAGCCATTGTGCATGAGCTTAAAAACTTCGAATGTTTTTAATTTTAGCTCATGCCCGAGAAAACTTAATTTCTCGTTAAGAGGGTAAGTTATCGTTGCGTAGATAAACTTCCCTGTCTTTGAAGTCTGGGTCATCGTCGGTCATTTAACGAGGATCCATATACACGAGCTTAAAACCTTTGAATAATTTTAAATTTAGCTCGTGTCCGAGAAAAATTAATTTCTCGTTTTGAGGGTAAGTTATCGTTGACGAGATAAACTTCCCTTTCTTTGAAGTTTGGGTCACAGACTGTTATTTGACTATGAGCCATTGTGCATGAGCTTAAAAACTTGGAATGTTTTTTTTATAAGCTCATGCCCTAGAAAAAATAATTTCTCGTTGTAAGGATAAGTTTATCATCGGCGATAAACTTTCCTTTCTTTGATGAATGAGTTACAGTCTGTGATGTGACTATAAGTCCTTTGTGCCAACGAAGTTTAACTTCGAATCCCCTGAGACACTTGTTTCTTTGATATCAGCTTCTTCAGTAACCAAACTCTAAGAGTGTCCTTAGTTGAACGATATGTAAAGATCGGACCGCTGTGTTCTTGTTGAACGTGGACTTTGGTACCTGCAATCTCATTAGGAGTTTGTATGCTTTTATGTGGGTTAGTGATATCTATCTTAGAACCATGCGGGGATTCACAATTTTCTTTTCTTGTGCCAGAGTTGGCCTGAGGGGATGCTTCACTTGTCTTAGTTGGCAAACGTTTCCTTTTATAGAAAAAACTTAAGTTCAGGCTTAAGTGATGTATCATCCTTTGCAGTTTCCTCCCTAGTAGTATTAGTAGAATCGGAGACAATCCTAGTTAAAGAGCACTCGTTTCCTACAAGAGTGTAAGTTCTACCAGTGGGGCGCCACATTTTACCAATGGGTTTGATTTTATCCACCCACTGGGATTTAAATCTAGCACGGGAGTTCACCTAATTAAGTAATTTTTTGATACAAGAATCATGATTGGCTTTGAAGACACATTTCCTACATGTTTTACAAGTAGCATATTTAATATCCGAGTAAGATCTAGAATTCCTAGATGATTGATTGATGCTCCTAGTATGTGACATGCTACGGTTAGCAGTGTTGGGTAAACTAGAAGGCATCTGACTAGGTTTGAAATTCCTATCTCTTACTTTTGTCTTTGGCTTAGCTTCCCTTAGATCAAATGTATGGCGAACGTCATTTGAACTAGTTCGAGACGTGTTCTTTGGACTATGTCTAGGGAAACTAGAGGCAATCATGTGATTAGGTCTTGCAAAAGCTGTTTTAGTCACATTAGCCCTAGTTAGTGGAGTGACTGTTCTAGAAAGATGAACCATATCAACTTGGGAGGCAAACCGCGGTCTCGAGGATTGTGATCGCTCAGATCTAAATGCAGTCGGTTGTGGAATGAACTGATTTGTAGGCGGTTTCCCCAAGATTGATGGTTTTTCAAGATTAGTGTCCACACTAGTTCCTTTAGTTTTCCTTAAATCATTTCTCAAAGGAGCTATAGCAAAAACCTTTTCCTGTACTTGAGCCTTTAAAGTCTCATTCTCTTTAAGCAAGTTATCTTGGTATGCCGATTTAGATTCAAGCAACTTAATTTGTTTCAAAAGATTATCCTTTTCAGCTTTAGAATCTAGAACAGTTTGATCCAATTTTCGTTCAAGAACAACGTTTGACTTTTCAAGTTTTTCAAAATATGTTTCAAATGTTTCCGCTTTCTTTGAAAATTCAATTTTGGCATCCTCAAGCTCTTTGGATTGCTGAGCTAAAATCGTTTCAAGCTCTTTAATCCTAGAATCAGAATTATTTAAAGAAGCAGTCATAAGACACTTATCATGATGTTTATCATTTTGAACACTTTCTCCCCATTATGACTCACATCGGATGAATTAGAAGTGGTATCGCTATCACTCTTTTCCATCCCATGTTTGGCATAATTAGGTTCAGAATGCTTAACATGCTGTATATTGTTGAAACTTGGCACCTGAACAGTTGGTGCTTGTGACTTGCTGCTCATTTCATGCGTTCCTCTTGATTCCTTGCCATTGCTTACCTTGACGACCAAACTGGCACCTATTTCTTGCATGGGGCAGATGTAATCATCTTTTGACGAAAACTTGAAGCATGTCTCTCTCTCATGTTCATGAGGTATTGCTGCATTCAATGACTTAGGCGACTCCTTGATTCTTTGAATCTGACCCTTTTTCAACCGTATCTCGTTGTAATTAACTAACCTGACCTCAATACACTTCTCAAGTATATTGATGTGATTGAGTAAACCACTTCTAAGGTTTCAGTCTGGAAACCTGTATGCAAGTTGAAAATCTGGTGAAGGATTGGAGTCGAATAATCAAAAGGAGGTTCCATTGTTGAGGCAAAGAAATCCTTAAATTGTGTGCGAAGGATTTCTAGACATATCTTCGCTTTAACCTCATGAAGATTCTCCCTTTCAAATTGCAACTGTAATGCATCCAAATTACTGAAAATCTTCTTTTTGAAATTATCCACTTTTCGAAAGAATATTTGAACTATGGCTGGAAGTTCGGTCATGTTGTTTGGATAGAGAATAGGAAGATGTGTCTTGAGCTCGTGAAAGATTTCCAATGTTTTTTGACGCAATTTGATCTCTTTGAGTTGCGTGTGTTGTAGTTCTCCCTCGTGAACTGTCGAAGTCAACGAATCCATTGAAGTTCGATGACAATTTCTTGGATCCTTCTTAGGTATTGTCTTGTTCTTGGCTCAATAAATACTTGATCGGCTCAAACGTTGATAAGACAAACCAAAGTCAAACTCAAACTCGGCTTACGCCAAAAATAAAGTCCTTAAACTAATTAAACCAACCTCCGGTTAATATAGTGAACGACCCGACAATTTATATCCAAAACACGTTAATAACTTTGCCAAAAAAATTTTGATAACTTTAAAACGTCTAGCCTTCTTAATTATGAAATATTTCTAAAACTTGTATAGCTAACGTGAATAGAACTTTTAGAAATTTTAATTGGGAGATATTTCTAAATTAACTTTTAATAAAACACAAAACCCTAAAGTAACTTTGAAATTAACTTCGAATTTGGGAGAAATATCTAAATTAACTTTGAAATAAACTTGAAATGTGGCAGACAAAACACAACACTCAATTTACTTAAAATAAATCCTTCTTATTTGCCTCCTCGTTTCCTCCGTCTTTGATAAATGTTGAAACAATAAAGAGACATAAAACTGTAAAGAGACACGTATTTATTGAGCCAGCACGTATCAATAGCTCAACACGTGGCCATTTTCTTGTTAAATCCGTCTATATAGAGACAGTATTAAAAACGTTTTACTTTTCTTGTTATATCCGCCCACCTTTTTCTCTTTATATATAACACTCAAATCTAATCTCCTACTAAAACACAGCCACTTTGTATCCTCCGCCAGTTAAAAAAATCGCCATATCCCAATCTCATTCAAAACCACTATTATCCCAATATCATTCCGATCTCATTCAAAATCTCTGACCAATTACTCCAAACGATGAAACGAAGGGAACCAAAACCTACTAATCAATGTTGGTACAGGCTATACGATGGCATCAAGATCTCTTTGAGGTCTAAGGTAGGTTCGATCGATCAATCGCATGTAGGTTTTAGTGTTGTTTTTGGTACAATCGAAACAAAGATGAATGATTATAACACAATTGTTATAAATCTATCGTTATTTTCGAAAATTAAAAAGAAGGATTGATTTTCTCATACAAGATCTATGATGAAATCAGTTTCAAAAAACTCGAAATATCTTTAAAGAGTACAAGATGAGTTGAGTCAGAGATCTTGGTATGGATTATGTTTTGAGTCTTGGTGGAGGATAGTCTTGGTTGAGTCAATTTTGAGATCGAGTCAGATGGTGTGGTTGACAGAAAAGGGAATCGAGAGTCAAGTTTTGGTCGTTGTTGGTTTGGACTGTTGGTTTTAGGTTGAGGGTGTTGTGTTGTGGTCGAGTCTTTTGTGTTTGGTTTAAGGTCTTATGAGGGTTTGATGATTCTGATGACTTTGTGTTTGAGTGTTAGTGTCTGATGAGTTCGAGTCTGGTTCTTGTTGGTCGAGAGACAGTTTGAGTTTGAGAGGTGATGGAGTCGAGGGTTAGAGTCTGTTGATAGGTCTGTTGATGGTTAGTCGTGTCAACGAGTCGAAGTTTAGAGTCGAGAATGTTGTGCGAGTCTGAGTGTGTTTATGGTTTGTTGACTTTGAAAGAAATAATTCCATCGCAATATTATTCCATCGCAAAAACAGTTAAAACTTTCCATCGCAATATCAAACTTTTCTCTATGCCATCACAATATCAACAAACCATCGAAATGCCTCGATCGGAATGCGGACAGAGTTTCGTCTTAATGTTCCTTAAACCCGTCGCAATCCACGATCGCAAAGTACGATCGGAATCCACGTCGGAATAACGGAATCGGAATAATTGATCGCAAAGTATAACCCTAGGGTTATTGCGATCGGAATGTGCAAAACTTGTAACCGTCGGAATATGTTACTGAAAATGTATCGGAATATGTATCTGTCGGAAAAAGGGTCGGAATGAGTGTCGGAATGCAAAACCATTTTCCGACAGAAACAATTATATAAAAAAGGAAAAGGTATCGGAATAATAAACCTTACAATTGGAATAGGACAAAAACTTTATAAAAGGACAAAGAAACACAAATCAAAACACAAATCAAAGACACAGATTCAGATAAAACTTGATAAGAAAGTATTAAAAGAAATCTTTATTCTTTTCCGACAGACACAAAGACAAAATAACTGATATCTTTAACAGTACGAAAGAGAAAAAGTTGATAAAAATAAGATAAAATAAAAAAACTGGTATTTTTTAAAGAACTTTTGAGACAAAGAAACACAAATCGAGAAAGAATAAAAATTTTACCACCAAAACAATAGATAAAAACACGTCAATCCGAAGAATCAACCAAAGCTCTTGATACCAATTGTAGGTCTACGGTTTCTTATGATTAAGCAATGTATGAATTTATCTATTGAATGAAGATAGAGAAGAAAGAAGTAGAGAGAGAAAGGAGAGGAGGAGAGAAAGAAGGATGTGATTAATGAAATGTGAAAACACAAATGACCAACCCCTCCTAACATGCTAGGAGGGGGTATATATAGCCACCCTACATGTGGGCTTGGTGGGCTATATTGTTTAACATAATGGATCACGAGCCCATACTACGTAAAAGTCGTTGGAGTGAGCGATCCTTTCTAAATACGTAAAAACTTATTTCCAACAATCTCCCCCTAAGGGAGGTCACTCCAAGTTACAATGTCCTAAATAGTCTATAGCTGGTGATCTATGCTAACAATGATGTGACCGAGACTTTCCTTGGAAAAATGTATTTCTAACACGCCGAGACAATGATGCTTGCTTCAATTGTGGCCTGACAGGTCATCGCATGAAGGACTGCCACAAGGGTGAGATCGAGGGCACATCTGGACATGTCGACTCCAAGCCACCTCCTACTACTTGGCGGGTTTAAACGACTTCGCGTGATCAGACCAACAAGTCTACAGGTACCATCACTGGAATCTTGTATATGTATGGTCAAGCTGCATGTGTTTTATTTGACACGGGTGCTACTCATTTAGTCATTTCTACTGCTTATGCCAAGAATGTTAGGATATACCCTATGCCATTAGAGAATGTATTAAACATTTCCACGCCCTTAAGAGACTCTATACGCATAACCCATGGGTACAAGAGTCTTCCCTAGAGTTTGACGACAAGATTCGTCCAGTTGACGCACTTCCATTCGACATGTGTGATCATGACATGATATTGGGCATGGACTGGCTATCCAAACATCACGCCACTATTGACTACCATTCATATCGGGTAATTTTTGGTGATGTAAATGCACTAGAGTACATTCACAACGGTTTTATACCCGGAAGGTCTGTACTAATAATTTCAACCTTACAAGCACGTGCACTATTGTCACATGGTTGCGAGGGCTATCTTGCTACTGTTCATGATTTGGTGGCTGAATCTCCATCTATCCAGAATTAGCCAATCGTGTCAGAATTCCCAAACATATTTCCAGAAGAACTCTCGGGCATACCACCTACTCGTGAAGTGGAGTTTGTTGGAAATTCACTTTATGTGACGACATTTAAGAATTCCCATTAGTTATCATAGTCACACACGCTTAGACTATACTAGGAAACAATGTATAGTTAAGTGTGATGTGTGACTATATATACCCCTCCAAGGCTTCCAAGGAGGGGTGTTGCTTGTGTTTCATTTGTGTTTTAATACATTTTCTATCTTTTCACACACAACCTCTCTCTCTCTACTTCAACCTTGGCTGCCACCATATTCCACCACCCACATAGACCACCGGATCATAAATAGCAAACCTACAATTAGAATCAAAGCTTCGGTTCAATTCTTGGATCGTGTTTTCTTGTTACTAATTTGGTGGTCTAAAATCATTTTTCTTGTTTCGTGTCTGAAATCTGTCAATTTTTTAATGTCACGATGGTTGTTTTTTTCCTTTGTCACATGTCATGTGTGCATTAGTCTCATGTTTTCTTTTGTCTCATATGTTTTCATATCTAATGCTCATTTTAACAAATCTGATGTACATTTTCAGTCTCAATCCCATATCTGTCCATTTTCAGTCTCGATCCCATAACTTCAGCACTGGTATATTGTGTTTTATCACTGGTTTCTTAACTAGTATCTCATTTTTGGGTTTTCTGTTATTTTTTTAGATGAAAAGATAAAAACAGATCTAGAAAACCCAGATCCGGAATTCAAGGAAAAGGTACTATGGATAAGTTTTCAAATAGATGCATTCCGATGGATGCATTCCGATGCATGCACTCCGATGCTATCATTCTGATGGCCACTTTGGATCGCATTGACTGCGATGGGGTTTTTGACACATTCCAATGGGTTCGACTGTACCTATTGCGATGGGACTCATTCCGATGGGTCTCATTGTGATGGGTGGTTTGACCCATTGCGATGGAGTGATAAGGCAACATGTTGTTGAAATTTTTTTAACATTCCGATGGAAGTGAAATACATTGTGATGGTTTCAAAAACAATGTGATGATTGTTAAAAATTATTATGACAGTTTAACAAGACCAAAACCAATACACACCTCCCTTTTCACTCCCAATCAACACCAAATATATCTATAACCCATCGACACCTAACCCATCTATAACTCAAAACAAGACTCGAATACATAAACAATCAAAATAAGATCTCAGATTGCTTAATTTATTCACAAAATCTTTTCTAAGTTTATAAGTTTAAAACATACTCATCATCGATCTATAGCACAAAATGCCATCATTTTTTTATACGAAAATTAGAGAAGATTTATAACATCCATGTTATCATCTTTCTTTATTTTCGATCGACTTACATGAAATCAATTAAATACACCATACTTGAGACCTTATCTTATTAAGATCTTGATGAGTTGATTAATGAAATGTCTTGGACTCATGGCTTCACTTATTTGAACAGAGAATCAGTTTTAATTATTCAAAGGTTAATTGGTGTTTGTCGAAAGGAGATGTGATAGAGAAGAGATCGATTTTTTGATTCGTTTTCATGCAAAGAGGTATGGATTGAATCTGGTATACGTAGTGTGATCAGAGATTGGTTTATAAAATGATAGATGAGATTTGAATGGAAGAGTTGAGAAGATGGAGGCGGTGAATATTACGAGTGTGTGGGATTAGGTTTATCTAACCTAATTTTTAGGTCAATCTTCTTTATAGCTCGAGGATGGATCGGGTTAAGTGACTTTATGGCCGTAGGGGTTAAGTGACAATTTGGGCCGGAGATAATCACCTTCGAGGTATTGAAATGGGATATGCAATTTCTAGCATTGTATAACCATTATTCGAATGTGGTGTTATTTAACAACTTGTTTCACCAATTGACTTTAACCATATGGGTGATCCTCGTTTGTTTTAAATGGAAGATAATATCATATAATGTGTTTTAACTTTATATAACTCCTGCTCAAAATTTATGTCAAATTTTGTGATTTTTGACTAAAATTTGATGTTAAGAGTATATAGTTAACGACTGCGTTTTGGTGGAACAAAATGATGAGACAAAAAGTCATGACAAAGTGACACAAAGTGACGAGACTAAGTGACAAAAATTATTTGACGAGACCAAGAAAACTTGGCGATATTTTTTAGTGGCTACGGATTTTTGATGGGGTATTAATTATTTGAAGTTGAAGACGGATTTTTCGAAGGCGTGTGCTTATTTTATCTTTCAAAGATAACTTGCTCGTGCTTAATATTAGAATGAAGACTTGTTTATCTAGTTTCCGGGTTCGGGGTGGTTGGTTGATGACTCGGATAACTATCACTTAAAGGGTTTACATTGTTGTACTCAGTGTCACGCGCATAGTCGACGTGGATAATTTCAAGAGGTGTTGTGCTCTTATACTTCTTTGGTGATGTATTGGGTACTTAGAGATTCCTACACCGTTCCTCATTCAACAATAGTGCAAGCTTAAGTCACAAGATCGAAGGATTTTTATTCAGTTTCATGTTTGATGTATCTGGTTCATTCCATCAGTGGTCACTTCAAATTGCTTACAAGTGGGTTGGTAAAAATGGCCATGGAGAGTTTATGAGTAGAGAATTTCGGTCAACAACTGATTCTCGCCAAATATATAATTCAGCTTATTTATTATACTCACGAGATTTCAGGTACATGTGCGTACGATTTATTGATGGTTCCGAGTTTCAAAACCATCAAGGGGGAAGAAGAAGACATATTGAACGCACAACGAGTACACGTGATGAACTTCATACCTTATGTTGATTTGAAGACACTCCGGGAAGACAATTGTCATAACCGCAGAGAAAATCAGTGTTTTAACTCGTGGCGTTATCAATCTCTAAACGGTACACTATTGTTTGATGTTTAATTGTTTTGATGTTGCAATTATTCATCATCATTATCCTATATGGAGAGATATGCACTTCCGGGACTTAATTGACTCTGGTGCATCTCTGAAAGAAGATATGTGCATTTCCGGGACTTAATTGACTCTAGTGTTATGATGTCAACTTCAGGAATGGGATAAAGTGTCTACTTCAGTATTTGACCTTCATACTCGGGATTGATTTATTTTCTTCAACTATGTGGGGGAAGAAATGTCTTGATTATTTCTAGTATGCATAACTTGAACTCTCAGGGGGAAGAAAAATTCAAAAGAATTATTCAAGCGTGAGAAGAGACGTTGTTGATCTACTTGGTGTGCCCCTTACTTTCAATCCCTCATAGCAACATTATCATGTTATATGATGGGGTTTGCTTTTTATATTCCGTTGTGCACTTAATCATTCTAAGTTTTATTGAAAGCTTTGAAGTTGCTTACGAGGATTGTCGGTTTAGGGGGAAGCTATTTAAAAGCTTCTACATCAAGTTTATGTGGCATGAATTAGGGGGAAGTTAATTCAGAAGCTTCTCCTTAACCAGAAGTATATGGATTACTTAGCACGTGCCGTTACAGTATTTCTACTACAAGTTACTTTAAAGATGAGTCGTTTTGAAGTGAAGACTTGAAGTCAAAGGCCTCAGAAGACATCATCAGCATTGGACGCTTCATGAAAGCTTTTGTTCTTAATCATTATGTACTTGTTAGTAAAAATATTGTAAGGAATTCTACTCGTCGTCCCATGGGGGACGATTGTTGGAAATTCACTTTATGTGACGACATTTAAGAATTCCCATTAGTTATCGTAGTCACACCCGCTTAGACTAGACTAGGAAACAATGTATAGTTAAGTGTGGTGTGTGACTATATATACCCCTCCAAGGCTTCCATGGAGGGGTGTTGCTTGTGTTTCATTTGTGTTTTAATACATTTTCTATCTTTTCACACACAACCTCTCTCTCTCTACTTCAACCATGGCTGCCACCATATTCCACCACCCACCTAGACCACCGGATCATAAATAGCAAACCTACAGAGTTTAATATTGAGCTCATCCCAAGAGCTGAGCCAATTTCTAAGGCTCCTTATTGCATGGCTCCCATAGAGCTGAAGGAGTTAAAGGAACAACTGCAAAAACTATTGGAACGCGGTTTCATTTGACCCAGTGCTTCTCCATGGGGCGCACCTGTTCTACTGCATAGATTATCGTGAGCTTAACAAGATCACCATCAAGAATAGATATCCGTTACCACGCATTGACAACTTTTTGGACTAACTCCAAGGGGCCAAACATTTCTCCAAAATTGATCTGAGGTCGGGCTATCATCAGTTCCGAGTTAAAGAGTAGGACATCGCCAAGACTGCTTTCCGTACATGTTATGGGCACTACAAATTTGTAGTCATGCCATTTGGCCTTACCAATGCTCCAGCTGTTTTCATGGACCTGATGAACCGTATCTTCCATGAGTTCCTGGACAAGTTTGTGGTTGTCTTCATTGACGACATTCTGATTTTCTCTAAGTCAAAGGAGGAACACGAAGACCATCTTCGTACTGTACTACAGATACTTCGCCAGAAGCAGCTGTACGTAAAATTCTCCAAATGTGAATTCTGGTTAGACAGGGTGGCGTTCCTAAGCCACATTGTATCAGTAGAAGGAATAACCATGGATCCAGCAAAGGTTGAGGCTATTACCAAGTGGCCAAGACCGACATCAGCGACTGAAGTTCGCATTTTCCTAGGCTTAGCTGGTTACTACCATAGGTTCGTAGAGAACTTTTCCCGTTTAGCACTACCATTGACCAAACTGATGCGGAAAAGGGAGAAATTCGTCTGGACTGAAGAAAGAGAGAAGAGCTTTGAAGACCTAAAGTAGAGGCTGGTATCTGCACCGATTCATACTCTCCCATCTGGTGCAGGTGGATTTCAAATCTATAGTGATGCTTTAGGGAAGGGACTTGGCTGTGTTCTCATGCAAAATGGGAAAGTGATTGCTTACGCATCACGGCAGCTTAAGCCTTATGAGGAGAACTACCCTACGCATGACTTGGAACTTGCAACAGTCGTGTTTGCATTGAATATATGGAGCCACTAGTTGTATGGTGAATCGTGTGATATCTTCACATATCACAAGAGCCTGAAATACATCTTCACGCAACTTGAGCTGAACATGAGGGAGAGGAGATGGTTAGGGCTGTTGAAGTATTATGACATTAATCTGCAGTATCATCCCGGCAAGGTGAATGTAGTGGCAGATGCTTTTAGTAGGAAGTCGAGTATGATAAGTGGAATCAAGATAGAGGAAGAGATTATAAGAGACTTGGAGTGACTAGACACTGAGATCATGGTATGTGGGCAGCACGGTTACTGGGCTAATCTTAGAGTGGAACCTAAATTACTCTCTAGGATCAAGGAAGCTAAGAAGGATGATGGTGAAATTTGGACGATCATTCAGAACTTGGATCAGTAGACGGAGTTTCGGTTGGATGACGACGGTATCTTATGGAAGGACACCAGGCTTTGTGTTCCTGATAATCTAACACTCAGGGAAGCGTTATTGGCTGAAGCTCATAGCTCCCCATTCTCCATTCATCCTGGTTCGACCAAGATGTACCACGACATCAAGCAGTACTTTTAGTGGAGTGGTGTGAAACAAGATGTTGCTACTTATGCCTCCAAATGTCTAACCTGCCAGCATGTTAAGATCGAGCATCAACGGTCTAGTGGTATACTACAACCGTTATATATTCCAGAGTGGAAGTGGGACAAAATCACCATGGATTTTGTTACCGGTCTTCCACGGACAAAGAGGAAGCATGATGTGATTTGGGTCATCGTAGATCGACTTACTAAGTCAGCTCATTTCTTACCGATCCGCAAGGAAGATTCGGTTAGCAAAATCGCCGATGCTTACAAGAAATAGACCGTGAGACTTCACGGTGCTCCATCTAGTATCGTCTCGGATAGAGATCCTCGGTTTACTTCGTGATTTTGGAGAAGTATAAAGAAAGCTTGGGATACAAAACTTAAGCTTAGCACGACTTTTCATCCTCAAACAAACGAACAGTCGGAGGGAACTATACAGACATTAGAAGACATGCTTCGAGCATGTGAATTAGAGTGGACAGGATATTGGGATGATTATATCTGCTTGGTAGATTTTGCATACAACAACAGTTGGCACGCCAGCATTAAGTGTGCACCGTTCGAGATATTATATGGCAGAAAGTGTCGCGCCCAAATCAACTGGGATCAGGTTGGTGAGCGAACACTTGAAGGACCAGAGATGATAGAGTTGACCAACGAGAAGGTTGTTGTCGCTAAGGCGAAACTACAAGAAACTCTTGCACGTCAGAAGAATTATGCCGATAAGCATCGTAGGGACTTATATTTCAACGTGGGAGATCATGTCTTTCTTAAGGTATCACCGGCGCGTGGTGTTAGACGTTTTGGAATAAAAGGGAAACATAGTCCTCGATTCATCGGACCGTTTGATATCATCAAGAGAGTCGGTGAAGTATCTTACCGTTTAGCGTTACCTCCGCATCTTTCTCACGTTTATGACGTTTTCCATGTGTCCTTACTCAGAGAGTACAATTATCATTCCCTTCACACGGTTCAGTATCCACTGGAACAGATTCGTGAAGATCTTACCTTCATTGAGGAACACGAGCGAGTTCTTGACAGACAAGAACGATTCATGAGGAAGATGACGATTCCTTTCGTCAAAATCCTTTGGAAGGATCATACCGAGCGGGAAGCCACTTGGGAAACAGAGGAGTCTATCCGGGCTTCTCACCCTCATTTCAAGTTTTGAATTCGGGTATGTTCCTCTTTCAGTTTAATTTATCTATATTTTGGGGACGAATTATTTTTTTTAGGGGAAAGATTTGTAAAACCCGCATACTTTTACCATGAACAGTACACTTACTAAACATATGTACATATTAAAACTTTCCTTTTATAGCACGAACACGTGTCACAAATATTAATTACATAAATTACGTACGTGTTATTACACGATAAGTATTAAATACGTGATAATACACGATAATTATTAACAATAATAATTATAATCACGAACATGAAATCATGAACGTTAAATCACGAACATGTAATTACGTATGTATTTATTATAAGACGATATATATTGTTACGTAAAAGTATTTATCTATAACACGAACATTTAATTATTACATAACACGGAAACGCGAACGTATGTGCACCCGTAAAATATTAGACACGGAAAAACTTCGGGTTTCCCTTGTGGGCCCCACATACCCGCGGACACAAAGACAAGGAGGGACAAGCCCATGTTATTTTTTACCAAATAGAGAAAAAGGGAAAACATGTTTTCATAATACAGAGTTTTCTAAAAATCAAAAACCTTAATCCTCCTTTTGGTTCTCCTTTGGCCGCCGGCTACAACAACACCAAGGGGTGGTGTTTGATTGATCTTGGTGATTAAAATCAAGTGCTTGTGTTCGTGTTATTGTTTTCCATTTGTTTCACGCATTCTATAATCCGTTATCCTTTTTTCTTTTATTCTTTTATTAGATAAAAGAACATGAAAACATGGGATTAAAATAAACAAGTAATTAAACATGTTAATTAATCATGGGGGAAAATAAAAGAATAGTTTTGGGTTGGTTTTGGTTCGGCCGACGCAAGGAACCGAGAGCCGAAGCTCTCGGTGGTCTTCGGATCACCACCAACCGAGACCCCATGGTATCAGCGTGGGCTGTGGTGGTCTCGGCAGCAAGAACCAAGGGACCCCGACGCGAGTCGAGGTACCGTTTGGTTTGTGTGGGTCTCGGCAGCAGCAAACAACACCACCGGCTAACTGCCGATGGCTATTTTGGTCAAGCACGGGGGACGTATGGCTCGGCAGGGGAACCACCGGCTAACCGCCGGTGGGAACTTTGTTGAGCCAGTGGCTAGCCGAGGCAAACCAGGGGGGACCACCGGCTTCAGCCGGTGGTGATTTTACAAGGACAGTGGCAATCGGCTGAGCCGGTTAGCCACTGTTAAGGGGGTGTTTGTTTGGTCCGCTTCAAGGGGAATTTGGTCTGGTTCACGATGGGTCTAAATTAAAATCACGGGTCCGGTTCACGACTAATTTTTACAAGTTATTAATTTTAAAAGTATATTATTTTTAACAAGTAAATTAAATTAATTAAAATATGACTAATAATTAATTTAATTAAACATGGACTTAGGTTATTTTTATTTATGAAATAATACATGTTTTAACCTAAGTATTTTATTTATTTAATTTAGACTATAGTATTAATTAATTACTTAGACATGGAATATAATTAATTAATAAACATGACTTAGGTTATAATTAATATAATATTAATACATGTTTAACCTAAGTAAATTATACACCTTAAATTAATTAAATCATGCTTATATTTAATTAAATCGTATAACCCATTATTTATTTAATTAACATGATATTATTAATAAACTATACAAATAATTGCATGACTTATGGTATATAACCAGTAAAGTTAAGCTTATATTATTAGCTTATTAATCTAGCTTATTTCTAAATATGGAAAGTTTTTACATCAAGAAACTTACTATTTTTGGAAACTTCCTATTTTAGAAACTGATCTATTTTTAGAAGTTAACCTATTTTCGGGAACTTTCTCTTTTTGGAAACTTTCTATTTTTAAAAACTTTCTATTTTAGGAAACCTGCTATTTTTAGAAAGTTACTTATTATTACACAACAAGTATAATAATACAAGAATACAAGTAATACTTAACCAGAATACTTAAAATACATGATAAACACAACATAACATTAAAATCAGTAAAACAAGCTAAGACATGATATAATCAGTTACGTACTCAGTAAACAAAATACTTATACATGTCCCCTATTTATGTAGCATCAGTGATATCGGAGTAGGACTTTCATTCATTCGATTTCTTCGTTCGTTGGACATAAGGTACGGATTTCCCATCCCTTCAGTATAGATATTCTTTCCTTATTAGGATTCCCCGTTTACAGACAACTGTTTTCCCAGTATTTGTTTGATTGCTTATGTTAGTTAAGAGCCTAAGCCACATACATGCATGACCAGTATCAACTAGTTATGGAGGTATCATAACCATAACACTGGAGGCACCAGTGTTATGACTTCCCCGTAGCAGAGTGATTTCTCGTGGCGTCCCTTTACAGTTTGGCCATTTTATTATATTATCATGTGGGGCGTATGGGTGCATCCTAGTTACATGTTTACCAGTATTACCAGAGTGATTGTGATGTGTGCCTTGCATCCTTCACTAGGAGTTGATCCCTCCTACCCAGACTATTTAATTAGAGGCAACCCTTCTAATTGCATGACGAGGTCTCCCCTCTAATTATTCATTCACGGTGGAAACCATGACCAATATAGGCTATTGGCTAATTAATACAAATTTTACATAAAAACATAAGTCTTTTCAAACTATAAAACAAGTTTTATGAACATGTTCCAGGTTACTTAGTACTTATACATTTCCGCTTCTATCAGTCATTTTTGCTTAGGTTATTCCATGATATACTTGTATATCCGTTCACTGGGCGTTATGCTCAACCGTTTTCCTTTCATGTTCCCAAACGGCAGGTACTCAAGGGCGCTCGTAGACATTAAGCGTACGTGCATATGGATTGGAAGCTATCTAGCCTTCTCTACTTTATGCATTTCATCATACATTTTGCTACTTATTCCTTTGCTCATTGTTTAGTCCTTTTCCATTTCAGTACTTATGTTTGTGTGTGATGAGCTTATACTTGGACTACCGATGTTTGTTTCAAGTACTTCCATTCATGGTCATTTAATGTTTTTAAGACATTTACCTTGTATGCTTTGATGACACGCCATAATCACGCGTGACATTCCATTTACCAAAATGGGGTGTTACATCTCCACTCCTACTAAGACTACTAGGGAGGAAATTCAAACGGATGATACATCTCTTAAGCCTGAGATTAGGTTAGCCTACCAAAGGAAACCTTCAACACCTAAGAAAAGTGAACCATCTCCTCAAGTCACCTCTGGCCCAAATAAAACCAAATGTGAGCCCCCACATGGTTCTAAAATAGATATTGCTAACCCATACAAAATCATACAAACTCCTAATGAGAATGCATGTACCAAATTCAACGTTCAACATGAATAAAATGGTCCAATCGTTGTATATCGTTCTACCAAAGACAATCTCATATTTTGGTTGCTGAAGAGGAAGATATCTAAGAATCAAGTGTCTCAGGGGATTTACGGTTAAGCTTACCATTATGGCTCACAGTCATATTACATATTGTGACCCAAACTTCAAATACAGGTAAGTTTATCTATTCAAGGATAACTTACCCTCAAAACGAGAAATTAAATTTTCACGGAAACGAGTTTATATTAAAACAATTAAAAGGTTTTAACCTCGTTTAAATGGCGTGTAATTATATAACAGATCATGCCCCGTGCGTCAAAGAAAGGGAAGTTTATCACAGATGATAACTTATCCTCACAACGAGAAAATATTTTTTCTCGGGCATGAGCTTATATTAAAAACATTCAAAGCTTTTAAGCTCATGCACAATGACTTACAGTTAAATATCAGATTGTAACTCAGACTTAAATTAAAGGAAAGTTTATCACGAACGATAACTTATCCTTAGCAACGAGAAATTAACTTTTCTCGGTCATGAGCTTGTATTAAAACATTCCAAGTTTTAAGCTCAAAAAGGAAAGTGAATCTTTTAAATAAGATAACTTTTCCTCATAATGAGGAATTCACCTTTCTCGGTCATGAGCTTTACGTTAAAACATTCAAAAGTTTTCAAGCTCATGAAAATGACTTCTAAGTAAATGTCAGCTTAGAACTTGTTCTTCAGTTAAAAGGAAAGTGTATCTTTAATGATAACTTATCCTCACAACGGGAAGCTTACAACTTCTCGGACTTGAGCTCGTTTTGTAAGATATTCAAAATCTTAATCTCAAGTAATTGGTTTTCAAAACATTGAACACAATTTTATCAAGAATTTATCAAAATTATTTCGTCAAAATCTTTCAAAATTGTAAGAGAGTATTTTAAACCAATGTTTTGACAAAAAGAGCATGTCTTCTGAAATCGATAATATTTACGATCCTAGAAATGTCGTTCAATAATGACACGGGGTTGTAAAAAAAGTTTGAGCAGAAGTTTAAATGATTTAATAAATGCTCAATATGACTTGCTATTATTTCAGATAGTAACCCGCTTTTCATATTCAAGTCAAGCATTTCACCGGAAAGCTTTGACTCAACAACGGGAATTAATTTTCTCGGGCATGGTTTATTTTATAACCATGTAAGGGATTGTGTTTACGTAATAACATAATCTAACACGAATATATGTACGCATCAGTGCATTTATTTGTTAAAACGAGAGAAATCTTGTTTTTATGAAGTTATCATCTCTACGAATCGAAGTTCTTTACGATTTGGTATCTACATACTCGACGACGCGAATACTCAAACGGCGATTACAGCTCTTTAGATAAAACACGGGTCAACAATTAAGGGGGAGCAATTGTCAAGCATTCAAATTCTTTGATGTCGATTCTCTGGGAATTACCAGTGTCAACTATTGGTGCTAAGACGAAGTATTCATCTTTCAATTTGTGTCAAGACGTCATCACCAAGTTCACAATTGATATCAAGACAACGATACTAATCTTACATGTGATGTCAAGGAGGAAATAACTTCAGACGTCACGGGGGAGACCAATATTCACCAACAAGAACCACATTATTCTATCATATGATGATCTCATCATTCAGGTCCAACCTCGTAAATTTATAATCTTGTGAACACATTATTATATATGATCTTTGCATGTGATAAGTACCTTATCTTGTATTTAAAAGGCATTTAATTTACGTTTCAAGTACACCCTCAATAATTTGAGGGGGAGCTTGTGTAAATCATGGAGATAATTGGAGTTGCATTTTTCATCCCAAGTTTTCTTAAAATTTCATTATATCAATTGATATTAAAAAAATCGATTAGGTTAATATTTTTAATATGGGTGAGAAAATATGATTTAATATTGAGATCAATTAATTCAATGATTTGACTTAATGTGCTGGCTCATCCCAACATATGCGAAATGTTTTCGAATATCGTGGCATATGGTAAGGGGATGATAACGCTCAAATCTAACATATTTGTAGGAGCGTATTCGTGGTGTTTATGCATATATTTATGTGATTATTATGAAATTATGATACTTAATGAAGCTTATTTGTTATTGTAGGTTCATCAATGGTTACATCACGAGAAATGAAGAAAATACGAGTATTGGAGGCGAAAGGATGAACGAGACATGAAAGTGTAGCTCTCGTATGATAAATAATACAAAGATAAAGAGTCTTGGAAATTTTGGAAGAAACAAAGTGGAAGAAACAAAGAAAAAGTAGCAAAGAAGAAATAAGGGAAAGTTAGTGTAGTTGCCACTAGCAACTTTCATTCTGCCACCAGCAAAACAACACCATTTTTGCCACCAGCAAGATTCATTTTGCCACCAGCAACTCACCTGCTTCCACTTCTCCAAGTAAATTTAAATCCCTCCATTACTTCACCTTGCTCACCAAGTTCAACCATAACTTCATTGTAACTCCTAGAAGCTTCATTACACTCATCATTACTCACCTTTGGCTCCAAGAAAAGTGCTTGGTGGCCTTGGTCATTTCAAGTATAAATAAGACCCATGGGTAGTGTTTTCTATCCATCTATCCTTGAATCATCCCATCTTCTATCTTAATCAATCTCCATCATATTTCTATGGTTTTGATATCACCCCTCACCCTTGTGGTGAGGGGTGGAATTTATAGCCATGTTCATGTAATAAGCCATAGGATAGTAGAGAAGAAAGCCATACTCCATATAAAACCCAAGAAAGTTATGGGTAGAATGCATTGTATTTTGGTACTAAGAACTCTAATGTTTGGTCACTTCTTCTTTATTAGTCAATGTCATTTATGTTCATGTTCATGGTGATTCTTGTGTTTTGTGATATTGTGAATGTTGTGATACTTGTATTGTTCATATGAAAACTTGTGATAAATGGATACTTTGGATTTTATTAGTTCTTAATAAGTGTGAAAACACTTATCCTTTTACCACTTATTTCCAATAATAACAAGACCAAAACATGTATTTTATGTCGTAAAAGTCGGAATTATGCATGCTTTGTGTTTTTATTGTGTTTTAGGACAAAAATATGAAAAAGGAAGAAAACACGTGCTTTCACGGGCTTTTATCGAAGAAAAAGACAAAAGACAGAGTCAAAAGATCAAATGTGCAAGAAGAACGGAAGTCGAAGGCCTATTCTGAAGACTTATCGAAGAATAAGTCTAAAGACGGAAGTTTAACGAAGTCGAAGAACCAAGTCTATTAAAAGAAGAAAAATAGAAGACGAGTTTAAGTTATCATTCGACTAATCCCGAGACTAAGTCGAGAAAGACGAGAAGAAAAGAGAAGAAACAAGCTTACCACCTTCCCTATATATAGTCTTCTAATGAGTCATTAGAAGAGTAGTTAATTTTAGTCTTTAATTTTTAGTAGGTAATTAGTGTGTTTATTTCTCTCTCTAGCTTTCTCTTCAAGTTTCTTAATATTCATCTTAATCTTGTAACTTTGAATCTTAATCTTCAATTTAATCAAGTTTATTTCATATCTGTCATTCTATCTTTCTTAATCTTGTGGTGATTTAATTAATCATGTAGTTGATTTCATCTATTTGATTATTTGATTGATGTATTCATGTGATTGATCTTATAGTTTTGATGTGGTGAATATTTTGAGCTTATTGTGATTGTTGATTTACTAGTGTTTGGCTTATTTTTGATTAAGTTGGTTTGATAGATTAATAGATTTGATTATAAGTTGATTTTAGATATTTTGATTAATTTGTGTTTTTAAAGTTTTTGATTTGTGGCTTATTTAGTTTTTCTTAAAATAAATTTGGTTTTGGTTAATTGCTTGTTTGATTCGTTCTTATTCGTAACTTATTTCATTAGCTTTGATATTACTGTTATCTGTATCTGTTCTTAATAATCTTCGGAAAAGGGTTTTGAGAATCCGAAGATTACCCATTATTCTGAAAATTATTAATCCGAAGTTTTCATCTCATTTCATATTATCCGAAGATTGCACCATATTCCGAAGATTTATTTTCCGAAGATTCACCATTTATTCCGAAGAAAAGCATTTATCTGAAATTCACTTTATCCGATGTTTACTGTTTCACTAAGACCTGTTTATTCCGAAAACCCCATGTTTTCCCAAAAATCTACATTTCTCTAAAATTCTTGATTTATCCGAAGAAAGCATGTTTATCCGAATTTAACCAATATTCCGAAGATCTTGGTTTATCCGAAAAAGGCTTTATTTTGAATATCCATATTTTTTCGAAAAACATTCCTTATTCCGAAATTACTAGATTTTTCCGAAGATTCTCATTTATCCGAAAAAGAGCAGTTATTCCGAATATTTCCATTTTTCTGAAAATGTATGTTTTATCCGAAATGGCCCCTTTATTCCGAAAAAGCTGATTATTCCAAATTAGTTGAATTATTCTGAAAATCCATGTTATTCTGAATTTACTGAGTTTATCCGAAAATACTTGTTGATTCCGAAGAAGTACTTGTGTTCTGAAAACGTATCATTTATCCGAATTTATGATGTTTTTCCGAACTTGTTGATTTTTCCAGAAATTCAAAGATCAGTTTACCCAGATAATCAAGGTCGGATTCCTCAGTTATTTTTATATATTTAACTTTTATGTTTACAAGTAGATTAGACAATTAAAAGCTCCCCCTTTTAGTGACCATCACCAATAATTCCACCTTTAGACCATGATCAATTCAGATTGAATCGAGTACGAACAACACTTCAAGAGCATACACACAAAACGCTTAAATCAAATGGCGCCGCTGCCAGGGAGAGCATCATGCCTCATGGGATGATAAGTTAGATGATGCTTTGTGGGCTTTCCGTACCGCATATAAGACACCTATTGGTTGCACTCCATATCGTCTTATGTACGGGAAGGCATGTCACCTCCCTATTGAGTTGGAGCACAAGGCTTATTGGGCCTTGAAGTGGGATAATTTTGATATCAACGAAGCCGATGATCTTCAGAAGATTCAACTCAACGAGCTAAATGAACTGAGGAATGAAGCTTATGAGAATTCATTGATCTACAAGTAGAAAACCAAGCTCATTCATGATTCTAGGATTAAGAACCGAGAGTTTCACGTTAGTGATCAAGTTTTACTCTTTAACTCTCGGTTGAAAATCTTCTCGGGCAAGCTTAAGAGCCATTGGTCTGGTCCATTCACAGTCGCCAAAGTTTTCCCTTATGGCACCATTGAAGTTTCTCAACCAAATGGGCCTAATTTTAAAGTGAATGGCCAGCGTGTGAAGTTGTACTCTGGTGAGGACGTCTCTCATGAGATGATTCCATCCCTCACCACGTTTCCCTTGAATTAGTTTTGGGTCGAGTCAGGCTCGTGACTGGTTAACAAAAACAAGCGCTTCTCGGGAGGCAACCCGTTGATCTATCCTTTTTACTCGTTTTCAAAATAAGTGTAGGGGAGCTACATAGTGTTTGTTGTCTTGTTTCTTATGGTATGCAGGGATTAAAGCTTCAAAGAGCACTTTTGATGACATTTGACGACCCATGATCCCGTGTACCCGTCTTCCCGGTTCTATCCTAAACTGTCGTGATTCAATATTTCACATCTTATATGTTCACATTGAAATCACTATAGTTGTCCTTTCCTTAGCAAGATTTAAACAAAGTGCACAATGTCCTAAGTGTAGGGGAGTTTACTCCCACATGCTTAAACATTGAGGATAATGTTTATATCAAGTGTAGGGGGACTTCTATCGAAGTAAGTGGGCTTTTCCTTTAATTTGTCCTTATTTTAACCGGAAAATTTGATTTTTTGACATTTTTCAAAATTTTTAATCTATTTTGGCCTAGTAGTATAGTAGTATTTTCCTTTGTTATCGTTATTTACTTTCTTTGCTAGAATAAAGTTTAATAAAATGGTTTTAATTTTTCAACGTTATAAATCTTTTGACTCAACCCGAGTTTACTTATCTAAGTCTACTCTAGCTAGTATCCTTAACGTGTTTAAGTCAAGTTTTGCTAGGCTTTTATATAGGGAACTTTAAAACACGAAAGTCTTAACTCTTACGGGTTAAGAACATGAACTTTTCGCAAGTTCCTATAAATGATCCTAGAAAGCCGTTTATCAAGGGAACTTTAAAATGCGAATTCTAAACTTTAAAGAGTCTAAGAAGTTGCAAGATCCTATAGATGACTTGAAAACCCAAAATTTTGATTTAATTGGCTAAGCATCCACGAGTCTCATTCCTTGAGATTTTAAATTGTGGAGAACGAGAGATGATAGAGTCAATTATAAGTTTGGTATTCTTTCATGAATTTATGTGAGTTGATTATAAGCTTTTTCTCCCATCGCTTGCTAATAAATTTAATTGCAATAAATAA
Organism: Glebionis coronaria; assembly: GCA_025667525.1. Taxonomy (NCBI): domain Eukaryota; kingdom Viridiplantae; phylum Streptophyta; class Magnoliopsida; order Asterales; family Asteraceae; genus Glebionis; species Glebionis coronaria. The sequence continues at coordinate 396,662,596 of CM046879.1, forward strand.
GGTCGTACAATTTGAAAAGTTACTTAGCTTCTAGCACAAGATCGTTTAAAAGTTGCTCATTATTAATTAGAGTTCATAGCCAAGGCATAACTTATTCAAGCGGGATGCGAAGATTCGCGAGTCCGAAAAGGCCCTAACAAAGCATGAGGGCTACATTTTGTTGCTAAAGATCCCAAGTGATGTGAAGAATCATTTATCAAAAATCAATATGAAGGATCGAGACACACGACGAAAAGCAAATACTCCCCTAAAGATCATGGAGAAGTCTATCCGAAAGACCCTAACAAGGTATGAGGATAAATAGATCTAAGTCCTAAAAGGAGGCGGATCGTTGTATATAAAAATTCAAAATAAAGATTGGAGAAAAATGAAGAAGTCGTGGTCCAGGTATGAAGAATCTCTCAAAAACATCAAGTGAAGAAATTCCTATTATGAAGAGAAGACCTTAATTTCAAGAACGTCTCTCAAGATTCGAAGTATGAAGTCGTTGCCAAATATCGGTCCGATAAAGGTCTCAAATCGTGAAGCGAGTTATGCCAAGATATGAACTTTATGAGGTCCCGAGAAGCAGTTTTAAAAGATTTTGTCCTTTAGCTAACTATTGATTAAATCGTCCTACTTTATTTTCGGCCTAAATAAATTATCGAAATAAGTCAACAATGCATCCTCGTGATCATTCAAGACAATCATAAAATATAAGAGATACACCTAGGAATAAGGGAGTCTAAGTGAATAATTGGGCCACATGAGTTTGTGTTAGTTTGCTAACTTACAATAACAATGATCTCGTTTATAAGCTTGGTTTGGGGAACGTGAAACTTGAGGGTGATAAACATTCATGACAACCAAAACCCCAATGTAAGTCTTAGATTTCATTACTTATTCTTCCTTTAAAATATTTTGCAATTTTCTATCTTTTTAAATTTCATTAATGTTTAGTATTTAATAAAGGCCAATGTGGGTTAATTATGATAAGAAATGTAAACTGTGCTTTGAAATTAATGCATTGCATGAGGGCATTGCAATGGCCAAGTGTAGGGGATTTAATAAGTGTGAAAACACTTATCCTTTTACAACTTATTTCCAATAATAACAAGACCAAAACGTGTATTTTATGTCGTAAAAGTCGGAATTATGCGTGGTTTGTGTTTTTATTATGTTTTAGGACAAAAATATGAAAAAGGAAGAAAACACGGACTTTCACGGGCTTTTATCGAATAAAAAGACAAAAGACAAAGTCAAAAGGTCAACAGTGCAAGAAGAATGGAAGTCAAAGGCCTATTCTGAACACTTACCGAAGAAAAAGTCTAAAGACGGAAGTTTAACGAATTCGAAGAACCAAGTCTATTAAAAGAACAAAAATAGAAGACGAGTTCAAGTTATCATTCGACTAATCCCGAGACTAAGTCCAGAAAGACGAGAAGAAAAGAGAAGAAACAAGCTTACCGCCTCCCCTATATATAGTCTTCTAATGATTCATTAGAAGAGTAGTTAATTTTAGTCTTTAATTTTTAGTAGGTAATTAGTGTGTTTATTTCTCTCTCTAGCTTTCTCTTCAAGTTTCTTAATCTTCATCTTAATCTTCATCTTAATCTTGTAACTTTGAATCTTAATCTTCAATTTAATCAAGTTTATTTCATATCTCTCATTCTACCTTTCTTAATCTTGTGGTGATTTAATTAATCATGTAGTTGATTTCATCTATTTGATTATGTGATTGATTTATTCATGTGATTCATCTTATAGTTTTGATGTGGTGGATATTTTGAGCTTATTGTGATTGTTGATTTACTAGTGTTTGGCTTATTTTTTATTAAGTTGGTTTGATAGATTAATAGATTTGATTATAAGTTGATTTTAGATATTTTGATTAATTTGTGTTTTTAAAGTTTTTGATTTGTGGCTTATTTAGTTTTTCTTAAAATAAATTTGGTTTTGGTTTTGGTTAATTGCTTGTTTGATTCGTGCTTATTCGTAGCTTATTTCATTAGCTTTGGTATTACTGTTATTTGTATTTGTTCTTAATAATCTTCGGAAAAGGGTTTTGAGAATCCGAAGATTACCCATTATTTTGAAAATTATTAATCCGAAATTTTCATCTCATTTCATGTTATCCGAATATTGCACCATATTCCGAAGATTTATTTTCCGAAGATTCACCATTTATTCCTAAGAAAAGCATTTATCTGAAATTCACTTTATCCGAAGTTTACTGTTTCACTAAAACCTGTTTATTCCAAAAACCCCATGTTTTCCCGAAAATCTGCATTTCTCTGAAATTCTTGATTTATCCGAAGAAAGCATGTTTATCCGAATTTAACCAATATTCCAAAGATCTTGGTTTATCCGAAAAAGGCTTTATTCCGAATATCCATATTTTTCCGAAAAACCTTCCTTATTCCGAAATTACTAGATTTTTCTGAAGATTCTCATTTATCTGAAAAAGAGAAGTTATTCCGAATATTTCCATTTTTTCGAAAATGTATGTTTTATCCGAAATGGCCCCTTTATTCAGAAAAAGCTGATTATTCCGAATTAGTTGAATTATTCTGAAAATCCATGTTATTCCGAATTTACTGAGTTTATCCGAAAATACTTGTTGATTCCGAAGAAGTACTTCTGTTCTGAAAACATATCATATATCCGAATTTATGCTGTTTTTCCGAACTTGTTGATTTTTCCAGAAATTCAGAGATCAGTTTACCCAGATAATCAAGGTCAGATTCCTCAGTTATTTTTATATATTTAACTTTTATCTTTACAAGTAGATTAGACAATCAAAAGCTCCCCCTTTTAGTGACCATCACCAATAATTCCACCTTTAAGCCGTGATCAATTCAGATTGAATCGAGTACGAACAACACTTCAAGAGCATACACACAAAACGCTTAAATCAGTTCTTGTCATTGGATTATGATGATAACATTATACTTGGGTGAATTGGAACTTGTTCTTGTTTATCAATTTGGTAAATCATTGTTGAGTCTATATGTCAAAATGATTCTCAATATGGTTGAATTCAATTCATTAATCGACAAATGATTTGGTCTTGTGCTTTGTGAATATTGTGCAAGAGACTTAATAAACATAACAAGCAAAGGTTTTATCTAGATTATAGGTCGAAAGGAGTCGTTTAAATATATTGTTCTAATCATATTTCAAGTAAATGGAACTTATCAAATTAATAACCAAGTCTATGGGTCGAAAGGATTCTTGTTGTTATTGGTTTAGGTATAAGGCTCATGATTGACCATTTGATTGAGACTTATGTATATTTGATTTATAAAGCACTAGTGTCTTATTTTTGGTTCTATAGATCGAAAGGATTATCTTTAATATGTTTTCCAAACTAAACATCCTAATGTCCATGCAATCATTTGACCATACATGTATGTTCTTTGTGTGTTTGTGCCTTAAAACGATTCTTAGGGTGGTTTGATCGTGACAATCATACTTACCATTTGTTACAAACAAATAACAATTAAGTATAACCAAGTCCCATAGGATGACCTTGACTTACCAATCTAATTTCAACATGACTAGTGTATACTTGCCTGAATTTGTGTTCGTAATTAAAATTGGTAATTCTTGTTTATAAATTTAAAACCCAATGTGTGGAAAGAACGCATCAAGTTTTTGCCTTCTTTTATTTCTTTGTTGGAATTATGTTCTTGAACTAATTGTTTCAATATCATAATACCAACGGAGCACACCAAGTTTCTGGCTCCGTTGCCGGGGAGTTGCTAGTTTGTACTCGCTTGTTTGTTTGCTCGTTTCCTTGATTGATGAATCGTTTTGTCACGAATTAATACTAAACCCAAAGGAGTTGTTATACCCTATTTATCCGCATAGGGGGGGGGGGGGCGAATTTCTCATAAGGAGAATTCGGTTTGTGGTTGATTACTCAATTGTAGGCTTTGAATTGCTTTAAATTTTGTTGTTAGTTTGTTTCTCTTGAATGATTGCCTTTTTCTTGTGATAATTCTTACCCTTGATAAAGGTTAGAACGTCATTTTCTTAAAATCTCTTAATTCTCAAAAGTTGCTTAAATGATCTTGGCGCCAAAATAGAATATTTGGTGTTGGAATTTCCTCTCATGTGTTCTCAAAATGCTTGTTTCAATGATTTCTTCCTAGTTGTATTTCAAAGTGCTTGTTCTCAAAAACCCAAAAACCTTGTCCCGAATCACTCTAGTCGATGACTAGAACTACTTGACCACATGAATTTTGTTTGTTTGTGTTTTTCTTGTTTTGTGAGTTTGTTTCTTGTTATGTGTCATGTGTCTAAGTGTTTTTATGTGTTTATGTGCTTGGATGCTTCTGTGCTTGTATGCTTGTTTGCATTTCCCATTGTATGCATATTTTTGTTTTCCTAGTTTAAGGGGGCGTTTGGATTAATCATTTTCTAGCGATTTTGATCATTACAAAAATTCTCCTTTAATCAAAATAAGTGGTATTTGATACCTTAAGTCATATTTGTTAAAATAAAAAATTTAAAATTTGTTTTTGAAAATAAATGGAAAATACATGAAAAATAAAAAAAGTTAGAAATCTAGTTTTTGTCATTTGTTTCATGTTATGTGTTAGAAGTGGATTGTGATATGTTTTATTTTGTTATTAGAATGTTGTGTGCTAAGTGGTTTTACTTGTATTTCTTGCTTATTAGTCTTTATTTTTAGTTTTGTGCTTATTTTTTCTTTTTTTTGCATAATGTGTCTTATTTTTCTTAAGGGTGTGTTTCGATTAAGCTTTTTCTTATGTGTTTTAATCATTTTAATGAAAGTGTTTTTATAAAAGTTGTTAGTTTTTATGTTATAAGGAAGTTTATAAAAAAAAAATCGACTTGCCGGTGGCAACTTTTGTTTCGCCGACCGGCAAAACACATTATGTAAAAAAAAATCGCCGGTGGCAAAAACATTTCACCGGTAGGCAAAACACCTGCTGATGTCAAGTCACCGGCGGCAACTTTAACTTCGCCGGCGGCAACTTTAATTTTATTAAAAAAATATTTTTGTCTTCTTTTATTTAAACCCGACCTTCACCAAAATCATTCCTAATTGTGTTTTACACTCGTTTGAACATCCATTTTTTGAGTTATGAACCAATTATTAATATTTGCTTAAATCCCGCCAGACCGCCCCGTTCTAATAATTTTGTGCATTGTTCGTATTTCTATTCGCTCCGGTTAATTCCCAAACCCCGTGCATAGAACCCAAAGTCTAGAAAATCATCCGGTTTAATAGATTTGGTACAAAAATTCTATTATGTGTTTTTGTTTCATTTAGTTAAAAAAATAGTTTTTCTTATTAGAATTATGTTGAGTCGTGTTATGTTTCTAATTGTTTAGATTGTTTTTATTTGTCATATGTTTTATGTTTATATATGCATAATGTTTTCTTTTGTTTGTGTTATTTGTCTTGTGTGCTTGGTTCATTTTGTTTGCATGCGTGTTTGTGTTTGTGTTTGTTTAAGTTCATGTGGTTAATGTATGAATTTTGTGGGTGTGTTCGCTGGAAACCCTCACGAGACTATAACTCGTCCACTCGGGATACCGAGGGGTTTAAAGGCTTGTTGCATATGCTAAATGCAACCGTGTTTCCTACGAAAGTGTGCTTAATAAATTTACGTGTTTTGTAGTTTAGTTTATTTTGAAGGTTCAATAAAGCTTATGGTGGATGGATTGGTCGTGATTGATGGATTTTATGTGTATACTCATGTTGGAGACGAAATCGCTTGATCTTCCTTACTTGGCATCTTATCATATGGATATAAACTGTAATTTCTTAGCCCGAGAAGTTTTGTTTCTCTTGGACTATTTATTTATTTTCCTCAGTTTTCATGCTTTAAAGTTTATTTTTCTCACTGAGTCCATTCCAAAACTTAAGTGTGAGGGGAAATAAATGGGAACACGAAACTGAATTTTCAAAATATTAAATTTTTTGGCTAATAAAAATAAAAAAAGAAATAATAAAAAAAGGAAGGGATAGTTTGTATACTTGTTTGCCCTTAGGATCTAAATGTTTTCACACATATGTATGTAAATATTTTAATAATCATCCACATGCTGAAAAAAATAATAAAAAAATAAACTAAAAAATAAATAAAATAAAATAAGTTTTAGTGAGATCACACTTGTGTGATATAAGTGTATATGCGTGATAAAGAGGCAACCTTAGGAATAATGTAACACCCCTAAATTTATACAACTTAATACAGCGGAAGACTAGTTGGTGTTACGGGATAGCACATTACTCACATCATAGACAACGCATAAAAATCGCGTCGTTTAATAATAAATCATTTACATTCATAAATATCAAAGTTACATCGGTCCCAAGTCATTACATTTCATATAAGTTTTACAAAATATTTGAATGGAAAATATTGTTTAAGTGCGGGCCATTAATTCTTGTCGTCTTCCCGAGAATTACCTTCAAGTACCTGAGATAAAACATGTTAAAAGAAAAGGTCAGCGATAACGCCGAGTGAATTCATAGAGTTTAGTAAATTCCATCAATATAACTTTGGTATAAAATTAGTACCAAAAATCAATTCGTACTAATCATTGTAATAGGCCGTAAAATAGCCAAAATCATTTTATACAAATCTTTGTAATAGGCCATAAAATAGCCAAAGTCATTTTATATAAATCCTTATCGAAAATCATAATATAGGCATTTGCCTTAGAAATTATTATACGAGCCAATGTCGTAAAAACATCATACAATATGTCTTATGACGTTGTATGAAAATAATAACCGTTATATGAATATGGTTACGAAAACCAAAACACAAACATAATATCAATAGTATGACCCAGTATTGCTAGTCAGGCAATACATCGTAATTCGAAGCGTCTAATAGTATTTCGTTAAGCTTTGGATTATTACAAGCCGCATGACATTGTTACCTTACTAAACCAACAACGGGTAGCTAACCCGATACAAATTTTGCCCATCTAAAGTAGCGTGTCGTCACAAAGGTCACGCTATTGAAATCTTCTCATACATAAATTCGCTTACCAATCAATGTGGCACGACGGGGATCAACCGTCAAGGCGCGAACTGGGGTGATCGTCCCCAAATAGTACTATTAAATGCATAAGCGTCTACCAACTCCCGGTAGTTCACAATTCATGCTAATGGGACTTTTAGTGACATTTCCTAACTTTAATAATCCATTTTATTTCATCTATCGGGTCCATTAATCATTTATCGGGTCATACAATCGGGTCATTCAATCATTCGGGTCCAAAATCAATAAACAAACAATCGGGACAAATGGTGTCCTATTTTATAAAAACTAACATGTTATCTCCCTCGCGGGTTTATAAAACATTTATAAAAACATTTCAAAGAGTGCGAGGCTATGAACTCACGTTGATATGGGAAGGCGGGTTATCGGCAATTCGGACGTACGGTACGTGCTTCAATCACGGAAACCTATATGAATAATAATCGGTCTTAGACGTTTGTCCAATGACTTTATAAACATAACAATTATGTATACATATGATGATTATATATATATGATGATCAAGTGGGTCTACATATTCTCGTTTACTAATTTTAGTGTTATATGTCGATAACGTTTATACCAGTTTACTAGTTTTACCTATTTACGTGTTTTAAGTCCAATAAACTTATTATAAGTTCTTTAACTTGTTTTAATCCATTTTATACCTATATTATCAGTATGTATACTTTCCATGTTGGGCCCCAAATGGGTTAAGCCCAATAAGTTCTTTTTACAAGTATTTATCTTATTAAGTCCAATTATTAGTCCAATATGTTTAGTTAGCTCGTAAATGTCCGTATTTCTTATAGTTCGGGTTATATCGGTTTTTACTTGTATTAGTTACTTATACATCAGTATATGAATTTTATAAACTTTACATTAGACGGGTTTGGTCGTCTAAGTTTTATTTAACAAAAACGTTAATTTTTACGGTATTAGCCGAAAAAGTCGTAAAAATCATGTTTATAGTTTTATAACTTATAAAACATAACAAGTTGCCATTTTTATAAAATGTCCACTTATTTACCATTGTACATATTTATATAAATGTATTATATAAGTTAGTTGGTTTTAATTTATATTTTATACTATTAAATTTTGAGTGCTTATATAATAGTATTATACTTTAATTTCCAAAATCTGATTTTTATCTTTACTTTCACTAAAACTGCCATATCTTGAGTTCTATATGGAGATAGAAGCTCAAATTTTTATCACATAAACTACATGATATGTGATACATTTAACTCTCCTATAGCTACTGTTGAATCATCCTTTAAGTATTTTCTAAAAATCGTCCAAAACAGTGAACTCAGATTTGTACCTTAAACTTGTTTTGATCATATCTCACTCATTGCAATGATTCCATTGCATGGCCAACTCTCACATGTGTACAAGACATATAGCTTACTGTAAATGGATTCTACTTCATCATTTTATCAGTCCATGACCTGTTTCTTTACTGTTTTATACAGCCATCATTTTTAAGCAAGATTTTAGCCTTGTTCTTTATAGTTTTTCACCTTTTTAATCATGTTTATCAACACCAAATCCCCACATAACATTTTTATCATCATATAATCATCATATACATATACAATAGGAAATAAAATACATGTTTACATAATCAAAATAACAAGAAGATGAGGAGGACAATCTTTATACCACCAAGTTGATGTAGGTTGTGATTTGGACATGGTTTTTAATAGAGAAACTTGTGAATAACCATGACCATCTTCAAGATCACCAATCTTCATGAATACCTTGTGGAAAATCAGCCCTACTACTCCATGAAAACTCTTCCTTGGATGTTATAACTTGCACCAATCTTCATCTTTTTGAATGGAGATTAACATATGTTAATTATAACATATGTTTATGGTTAAATTTTGTATGAATGGTGGTGTTTTGTGGAGAAATGGGGCTGCCAAAAATGGAGGGTGAGAGAGAGTTTGAGTTGTGTTGCATGTAGTGTGTGTGGTAAATGAGAAACTAGTTGTTGGTTTGATGGTTTTGTTAGTTTAGTGGGTGAAGTAGCTTCAAAGTGAAGCTAATGTTACAAGTGTAACATAGCTTAGTGTAAGGATGCCACCTAAGGGTGTGGTAGTGTGTTGTAACCGTCCCATGTGTTGGGGGTGGGGCAAAACTTGTTTTTGTCTCATCCCCAATTATTTACGGGTATTCCTCGATTCTAGTTTCCTCGATTTGCGTGCCCTCGGGTCGTTTCACGAAAAACATTTTTATAGATTATGAATCTACGTCACAAAACGAATCCAATAAAAATTGTTTCATCAAAAACGGAGTTCGAAAACGTAAATACGTAATCCTAGGGTTTCCGGTTTAGTCGTAAAGGACGTTAAAATAAAATCGTAAGTCCTAATTTCTTCTCGTAAATTTGTGAGTTTATGAACCAACACAAATTTAAAACTCCAAAATAATATTCATGGACAAATTTATTTTCTGAAATGTCGGACTGTCACCATAGACGGTGTATGTAAACGTAAGCACGTAACGTTGAATCCTCCAGTTTAGACGTAGTCGATGCTACTTCAAGACGTAAATCCAAATTTTTTCCCAAAAATAAGTGAGTTCATATTGTATCATTAAAATAATATTTTCAAATAATATTGGAGAATAAAATATTGACCATAAATTGACGGATTGTCACAGCATTTACCCCCAAACAGGATCTTTGTCCTCAAAGATCATCTTACCTTACTACTCGCTTCTTATAGAGTTAAAGCCATGTGGGTATTTCCTCCACATTCGGTCTTTTCTCACAAGTGTAGTCCATTATAATATGCGAGTTTCATCAAACATAACTAGGGGAATAAGATCAGGCTAAATGTTGACTTACTTTCTCTATCCATGATGTTCACGGGTTTCTGATGAATGCAACCTTTCGCCGATCTAAGCTTTACTAAGAACAATCAGATTTTCACTTGATAGATATTCCATCAAGTTCGATTTACGAAACATAATTCACGCAGTCTTTGAAGTCCTAGGGTAGATCCAGCTTGTATGCCTTTCAATCCCAACTTTTACATCATCTCAATGGTCCCATACAACGGGGACTTATATCCCATGATTTGTCAGATCATGAATTCATTTTTTTCCAAGGTTAAAATTTGTGGCATAACTTCGCTACCCGTTTGGCACTTCAAGATCTACATTTCATATTCACATAACCTCTTGCCCACTACCGGCTGTCAATAATCAGACCTTAATTTCCACAATCATTTCAGATCTCGCGGGTCGGGTATTTTGCAAGGATAGGTTCGCCATCATAGGAAACCTTAAACCTAAAAGACATGTCCAACTCACAATGGGTGTATGTCGGATGTCTTCATCTCAACTCCTGATTACAGATGCTCTAATATTTAGATCCTAACAAGATTCGATCTCAATCCTAGTATGATGATTATCAATGATAATCTCTCCAAAGGAAAACGATTATACGATTTATTACCAAAGGTCATTCATTCAGACATAAAATAGCACTTATATTACTTTGTATCGTTACTTTACCTCTTCCCTTCGATTGGGGTGGTACATAGTACTCTCATCAAGGTTCGTTCTCAATGATTTCTGAGCAAATCTCTAGAAATTCGATGCGAAGCGAGGATCTTGATATAGATGTTCGATACAGGCACACTATGTTTACATAACTCTTTTGCATTTATCATTAACGAGAATGATATTAGCAGATTTGGCCAGTCTGTCGACGATGACCCAAATCGAATCAAATTCAGATGATGACCTTTGCAATAGCTAGACGTTTACTAATGTATGAGGCGATGTCTGCCTTCATAATTGCCATTAGTACATATTCTTCAGACAAAGATACTTTTAGTCATAAAATGACATACATATAATACTTATACTTACAAATTCCAACATAACTATATCTCACAATCCTCCATATTTAGACAATCACATGTGGTCTTTAAAATATTTAACGCCATTGGCTTCTCAAATCTGTTGGTTCACATGATGATGTAAGTATCATGTCCACAATTTACTCAGATATTCTTTCTATATTAAGTGTCAGTAATTACGTTCACTTTCTCCTGATGAAATAAATATCATCACTTTATTTATTCAAAATTCTTTCTTCATATTCTTTATGTTTCAGTTTCGTCTCAACTATCATTTTTATCAGTTTTTCTCAATCCGGCGTCTAAAGCGTCGATAATTATTATATGTAAATTAACAATAATTATTTAATTTTTATGAAACGTAAACGTTAAAAGTTTAAATTTCTTAGTTCGACCAATTATATAAAATGTTCAAAATAAATTTGAATTTAATTAATTAGATTTTTGTTGATTTATCGAAAATAATTAATAAGATTTGTAAATGTTTGAAAAACCTTCGTTTATACTTTGGTCAAAGTTTTCTTAGTTGAAAAGTAAAAAGTGTCGTTTCAATTTCGAGTCATGGTTTAAATAGTTTCCTCAATCCCTCTTAGGTTATCCTGAGGTATACACAAACATTTACCCCTAAACAGAAGTTTAGTTAAATGTTTAATGTATAAGGGAATAATCCCTTTAAAATCCTTTGTTAAAACATTTGTCAAAACATATTTTCATTTCTTTTTGGTAAAATCCAAAGTCTTAAAAGGGCTCTTAATTTTTGAAGAGTCAATTTATATTCCATTATCCTTTTAATCACATAGTCAAATCATGTAAAGGTTCAAGTCTTAAATCTCATGTTAATTATTCATGGTACATGTTTTCATTGTTCGGCCAATTCAAGGCATTCTATTAATAATTATTAACTCATTCTTATTCTGATAAACAAACACATAGTCCTTAATGATCACGAGCATGAATTTTATCAAATTACAGCCTACACACGTGATTCACCAAATTTATGAATGCTACATGTGTATTAGTCAATCCAAACGTCACCACGTGAAACTCATAATGTTCATCACAAGTTCGGGATGTGATGATTGGAATAGATAATCTCTTTCGCAGATGCGAAGTTGATGATAACCATGCCATGGATCAAATTTGCTAGAACCTTGTAAATGATCGAACAATTCTTCCATTTCGAGTTATGGATATCGTTTTCGATTGTCAATTTACTCAGTCATAGTAATCTATAAATATAAGGAAAGATAACACCATAGCTCTTCAGGATGACAGGCTTGGTATAATAAAATCTTTTTCCGACAACTCTCTCAGTTGTACGGTAATTCCTTTAATTTAGATGGTGCTGACGTACAGTGCACAAGCTATAGGTGCAGCACCGGGAATATAATCAAGACCAATTTCAATCTGCCTTAATGGCAAAGGTTTAGGTAATTCATCAATAAATACCTCCTAAAGTTTCAGATAGGATTATCATCTTTTAATAAATACATATTATGTTCTTCTAGGTTATAATATCTATGACTAATTCACAACCATTCACGGTATAATTTCAAGTCTAAATGCAGGATATGGACATCCATCAAGAATTATTTAGATCATTTTTGATAATCAACATCTTTATCATTTAGGGGAATTCTATCTGAGTTCCCATCAATTAAGACAATGTCGTCATGTCATAATCAATCAATCCATTCTACTGGCACTATCAACTTTCCAGTTTCATTGCCGCCGATAAGATGTGAACTTCTCAAATGACTGATAATAACTCATAATCCTTCACAATTTCAAGGATATCAGGAGACATAACTACCATTAAAAGATTAAGGTCAACGCATAATCTATGCGAGAGAATTTCATATCAGATACAGACGAAAACATTCAACGAATATGAATATATCCCATGTTTTCATAGTTTGAGTACGCATTCGAAAGCTCCTCGGATCGTTACCCAGGTCATTCAAATGGAATCAAATCAAAAGAAATGATAGGAACGTCGTTACATCCAGTCGGGTATCAACACTCGGTAATCAGATACTTTTCCTAAGAATCTCACTACGGGAGAATTGGACAAGAAAGAATTGTCAATTGTCAAATAAGACAATTTCCACAGATGAGTAAATTCGACTCAGAAGAATAGATGATACAGGCACATATGTAGGTGTCCCTAACACTATGTCCTTATTTTTCACTTCTTGCAGATCTCATTAAAATTTAATCTTTCACAATCCTCAAAGAAAATGTAGTGTTTATCTATTAGTTTTATGGTGACTACTAGTCAGTCTTGCATGGTCCATTCTAAATTGTATGTAGGCGCGCAACTATATACAATTTCAAGATTAACGATGCAATACTCAGTTCGTCAAAAATTTTATCATCATGTTTATAATAAAAACATTTTCATGCTTAATTCTTAAATAAGACTCAAAAATACATTTACAAAGATTTTCTTTGTTATGGAAATAATTAAGTTTCCAAATCGTCTCTTAAACAACTTCATTTTGATATCAGTCACTTATAAATCTCACTTTGAATAATCCTTATTGTGATGAAAATTAAATTTTCTCAAAGGATACCGTTTTAACTTTATAAAAATAATGTGTGATCTGCAAAAGAGTGATGAAGAGTTGTTCACCGAGAACTAACTACAATATGATAGGAAATGAGCTTTAGCCAAATAATCATGAGGTTCATGATCTCGATGGTACTCAAAAAGAATAATCCACAACATAACTCAAATCAAGATGAGTACTTGTTCAATGGTTACATTACTAATGCGAACATTAGGATGAAGCAAGAAAAGATAGATAACATCGATACATGTAGAATTTAGCAATCAAAGGTAGTCTTTTCATTAATCACAAACAAGTCAAAATTGTACCGTAACACATTACGTGTCACTATGTCATACAATTCTCAGAACTCATCCTACCAACTGATATCTCAGTTAAGTTAGGGATATTTAAAAGATACCACAATGAATACTAATCTACAAGAGTCATTAGGTGTTCCACATGTCCCAGAAGATCCATCGGTCTCAATTCAGAAGAAGATTTCTTCAATTAATTTCTTAGACACTGGGCATCCTCATTAGTGGACAATGGCCTAGGAACAACCCTTAACACAAACCTACAATCAATTAAAAACCTTATAATTCAATCACAGAACTTAACGACTTCCTCTTAACAACCTCATATTCCATATGGGTTAAATTTTTACTTCATTCAAATTTCAACCAACTTATACTCAATTCGATATCTTACCTCATATTCCAATACTTTCAATCTTATTCTTCGGCCTTGTAAAGGCAATGAAAGCTCAATATGATCAACACTTAATTTCAATCCTATAGCTCTTACAACAACAATTATCAAATGAGTCACTAGTGTGAAATGACTTGATCATTCAACTAGACTTCTCGGAAAGGTATTAGTGGCATGAGGCTTTTGGGTAATGGTTCCAATGACAGCCTCAAGTGCAACATTCACCCTTTCGATTTCAAATCTAAGAATTGGATGACAACGAATCATATGACATCTTTCCAGGTGATAACGTTTTGTCAAACTCCACTCTATAAGGAAAGATCGTCATGACATCGATATCAGATTTAAGCTCGCCAATTCTTTTTCAATATCACAATCAACTAATATTAACGTTTCTACGAATATCAACCATTTGTTGGGATCATAAATATCCACAACTTGGTTTAGATCTAGGATAGCTAGAATTCCTACGAGAATAGCTTCAATTAATTTACTAGGGGATTTAGGGTTACTTGTGACAATCTACGTCGTATAAATACCTCGTATAAATATCGAAATGATCATCAAACAATCATGTAATAAAATTACATCATATATATGTATATATATATATATATATAATCCAAGTTATATATATATATTAAAATAACACTTCTCAGTCTGGTCTTGTCGGTAACTCGGGAATTCTTCGGCACCGTTATAGTCAAAAGATTTTTAGACATTTTTAGAAAAATGTTTATAGTTAAAAGATTTTGAAATGTTTTATTCAAAACCTTGGTTTTAAAAATCTTTCGTTCTCTATAACGAGAGCTCTGGTACCAAACTGTAACACCCCCAAATTTATACAACTTAATACAGCGGAAGACTAGTTGGTGTTACGGGATAGCACATTACTCACATCATAGACAACGCATAAAAATCGCGTCGTTTAATAATAAATCATTTCCATTCATAAATATCAAAGTTACATCGGTCCCAAGTCATTACATTTCATATAAGTTTTACAAAATATTTGAATGGAAAATATTGTTTAAGTGCGGGCCATTAATTCTTGTCGTCTTCCCGAGAATTACCTTCAAGTACCTGAGATAAAACATGTTAAAAGAAAAGGTCAGCGATAACGCCGAGTGAATTCATAGAGTTTAGTAAATTCCATCAATATAACTTTGGTATAAAATTAGTACCAAAAATCAATTCGTACAAATCATTGTAATAGGTCGTAAAATAGCCAAAATCATTTTATACAAATCTTTGTAATAGTCCATAAAATAGCCAAAGTCATTTTATATAAATCCTTATCGAAAATCATAATATAGGCATTTGCCTTAGAAATTATTATACGAGCCAATGTCGTAAAAACATCATACAATATGTCTTATGACATTGTATGAAAATAAAAACCGTTATATGAATATGGTTACGAAAACCTAAACACAAACATAATATCAATAGTATGACCCAGTATTGCTAGTCAGGCAATACATTGTAATTCGAAGCGTCTAATAGTATTTCGTTAAGTTTTGGATTATTACAAGCCGCATGACATTGTTACCTTACTAAACCAACAACGGGTAGCTAACCCGATACAAATTTTGCCCATCTAAAGTAGCGTGTCGTCACAAAGGTCACGCTATTGAAATCTTCTCATACATAAATTCGCTTACCAATCAATGTGGCACGACGGGGATCAACCGTCAAGGCGCGAACTGGGGTGATCGTCCCCAAATAGTACTATTAAATGCATAAGCGTCTACCAACTCCCGGTAGTTCACAATTCATGCTAATGGGACTTTTAGTGACATAACCTAACTTTAATAATCCATTTTATTTCATCTATCGGGTCCATTAATCATTTATCGGGTCATACAATCGGGTCATTCAATCATTCGGGTCCAAAATCAATAAACAAACAATCGGGACAAATGGTGTCCTATTTTATAAAAACTAACATGTTATCTCCCTCGCGGGTTTATAAAACATTTATAAAAACATTTCAAAGAGTGCGAGGCTATGAACTCACGTTGATATGGGAAGGCGGGTTATCGGCAATTCGGACGTACGGTACGTGCTTCAATCACGGAAACCTATATGAATAATAATCGGTCTTAGACGTTTGTCCAATGACTTTATAAACATAACAATTATGTATACATATGATGATTATATATATATGATGATCAAGTGGGTTTACATATTCTCGTTTACTCATTTTAGTGTTATATGTCGATAACGTTTATACCAGTTTACTAGTTTTACCTATTTACGTGTTTTAAGTCCAATAAACTTATTATAAGTTCTTTAACTTGTTTTAATCCATTTTATACCTATATTATCAGTATGTATACTTTCCATGTTGGGCCCCAAATGGGTTAAGCCCAATAAGTTCTTTTTACAAGTATTTATCTTATTAAGTCCAATTATTAGTCCAATATGTTTAGTTAGCTCGTAAATGTCCGTATTTCTTATAGTTCGGGTTATATCGGTTTTTACTTGTATTAGTTACTTATACATCAGTATATGACTTTTATAAACTTTACATTAGACGGGTTTGGTCGTCTAAGTTTTATTTAACAAAAACGTTAATTTTTACGGTATTAGCCGAAAAAGTCGTAAAAATCATGTTTATAGTTTTATAACTTATAAAACATAACAAGTTGCCATTTTTATAAAATGTCCACTTATTTACCATTGTACATATTTATATAAATGTATTATATAAGTTAGTGGGTTTTAATTTATATTTTATACTATTAAATTTTGAGTGCTTATATAATAGTATTATACTTTAATTTCCAAAATCTGATTTTTATCTTTACTTTCACCAAAACTGCCATATCTTGAGTTCTATATGGAGATAGAAGCTCAAATTTTTATCACATAAACTACATGATATGTGATACATTTAACTCTACTATAGCTACTGTTGAATCATCCTCTAAGTATTTTCTAAAAATCGTCCAAAACAGTGAACTCAGATTTGTACCTTAAACTTGTTTTGATCATATCTCACTCATTGCAATGATTCCATTGCATGGCCAACTCTCACATGTGTACAAGACATATAGCTTACTGTAAATGGATTCTACTTCATCATTTTATCAGTCCATGACCTGTTTCTTTACTGTTTTATACAGCCATCACTTTTAAGCAAGATTTTAGCCTTGTTCTTTATAGTTTTTCACCTTTTTAATCATGTTTATCAACACCAAATCCCCACATAACATTTTTATCATCATATAATCATCATATACATATACAATAGGAAATAAAATACATGTTTACATAATCAAAATAACAAGAAGATGAGGAGGACAATCTTTATACCACCAAGTTGATGTAGGTTGTGATTTGGACATGGTTTTTAATAGAGAAACTTGTGAATAACCATGACCATCTTCAAGATCACTAATCTTCATGAATACCTTGTGGAAAATCAGCCCTACTACTCCATGAAAACTCTTCCTTGGATTTTATAACTTGCACCAATCTTCATCTTTTTGAATGGAGATTAACATATGTTAATTATAACATATGTTTATGGTTAAATTTTGTATGAATGGTAGTGTTTTGTGGAGAAATGGGGCGGCCAAAAATGGAGGGTGAGAGAGAGTTTGAGTTGTGTTGCATGTAGTGTGTGTGGTAAATGAGAAACTAGTTGTTGGTTTGATGGTTTTGTTAGTTTAGTGGGTGAAGTAGCTTCAAAGTGAAGCTAATGTTACAAGTGTAACATAGCTTAGTGTAAGGATGCCACCTAAGGGTGTGGTGGTGTGTTGTAACCGTCCCATGTGTTGGGGGTGGGGCAAAACTTGTTTTTGTCTCATCCCCAATTATTTACGGGTATTCCTCGATTCTAGTTTCCTCGATTTGCGTGCCCTCGGGTCGTTTCACGAAAAACATTTTTATAGATTATGAATCTACGTCACAAAACGAATCCAATAAAAATTGTTTCATCAAAAACGGAGTTCGAAAACGTAAATACGTAATCCTAGGGTTTCCGGTTTAGTCGTAAAGGACGTTAAAATAAAATCGTAAGTCCTAATTTCTTCTCGTAAATTTGTAGTTTATGAACCAACACAAATTTAAAACTCCAAAATAATATTCATGGACAAATTTATTTTCTGAAATGTCGGACTGTCACCATAGACGGTGTATGTAAACGTAAGCACGTAACGTTGAATCCTCCAGTTTAGACGTAGTCGATGCTACTTCAAGACGTAAATCCAAATTTCTTCCCAAAAATAAGTGAGTTCATATTGTATCATTAAAATAATATTTTCAAATAATATTGGAGAATAAAAAATTGACCATAAATTGACGGATTGTCACAAATAAAACCTAAATAGCATTTTCTGCTTTCTTTTTAGCTAGTTGCATCGATTAGCTAACCACCTATATTAACCCTCTTGTTAGCACTCTCGTTTAGTGCTAGATACCCATAGAACACCCGTTAAGCCATTCTTTTCGTTTTTGATAAATCCACGAAAAATATATTAACCTTAAACCATAGCCTAACCCGTGTCGAAGTCTAAATGATGGGTTGCTAGTTGCTTGGTATGGTGGATGGTTTTTGATGATTTATAGTTGCCACACTTCCCTATATGTGTGTGATAATCCAACGAAGATGAAGTACGCCGCTTCTTATTTGTATATTTTGTGGTGTGTGCTAAAGCGAAATGTGAAGGGAGAATGTGATGTATGAAAAAAATGATAAAAAAAGAGGAGGATGAGACAAATAAAGAAAAAGAAAATAAGTCATCGGAAAAAAAGAAGTAAAAAAATGATGACAAAAATAGCCAATGAGCTATATGTATATGAAGATGAAGGAAGATGAAGTATGTTTAGATATCGATTAGCCAATGTGCTAAGTCGTGATATATATGTGTTGAATAAAGCTCGTAGCTATGATCATTTATGGGCTTGTGATTTGTTTGGTAACTAGCAATATGGAAATTAGACTTCTAACTTGTATGTTCTTGTAACACCTCTCATAAAATTCCCATGTCTTATCCATACCCCCATTAACCCTTAGCCTTGTAAACCGAATAAAAGTCCTCTTTAGATGTGTACGCTTGGTGCTATTTGATTTAGTCTTGTTTCTACTTAGTAGATTTACATCTTATTTTCTAAACCAATTTCATGCACCATTTGGGAGATATTTTATTTTACTTGCTTGAGGACAAGCAACCTCTTAAGTGTGAGGAGATTTGAACTTTTGGATATTTCATATATATATATATATATATATATATATATAAAAGAACCCAAAAATATTTTCTTTTACTTGCTTAAAGACAAGCAAACTCTTAAGTGTGACGGGGTTTGCACCTTTAGCCATTTTTTATAAAAACCAAAAATATTTTCTGTTTTCATAGATATTTCAATTTTTCATAAATTTCAAATTTTTATTTTCTTTTAGAACTTAGTTATTTTGTTTTTAACTTTATTTTTCTTTTATTTTCTTGAGGGAAAGCAAAGTTTTTATTTTCCTTGCTCGAGGACGAGCAAAACTTAAGTGTGAGGGGATTTGATAACGCTCAAATCTAACATATTTGTAGGAGCGTATTCATGGGTTTATGCATATATTTATGTGATTATTATGAACTTATGATACTTAATGAAGCTTATTTGTTATTGTAGGTTCATCAATGGTTACATCACGAGAAATGAAGAAAAGACGAGTATTGGAGGCGAAAGGATGAACGAGACATGAAAGTGTAGCTCTCGTATGATAAATAATACAAAGATAAAGAGTCTTGGAATGTTTGAAAGAAAGAAAGTGGAAGAAACAAAGAAAAAGGACCAAAGAAGAAATAAGGGAAAGTTGGTGCAGTTGCCACTAGCAACTTTCATTCTGCCACCAGCAAAACAACACCATTTTTGCCACCAGCAAGATTCATTTTGCCACCAGCAACTCTCCTGCTGCCACTTCTCCAAGTAAACTTAAATCCCTCCATTACTTCACCTTGCTCACCAAGTTCAGCCATAACTTCATTGTAACTCCTCCAAGCTTCATTACACTCATCATTACTCATCGTTGGCTCCAAGAAAAGTGCTTGGTGGCCAAGGCTATTTCAAGTATAAATAAGACCCATGGGTAGATTTTTCTATCCATCTATCCTTGAATCATCCCATATTCTATCTTAATTAATCTCTATCATATTTTTGTGGTTTTGATATAAACCCTCACCCTTGTGGTGAGGGGTGGAATTGTTAGCCATGTTCATGTAATAAGCCAGAGGAGAGTAGAGAAGAAAGTCATACTCCATACAAAACCCAAAAAGGTTATGGGTAGAATGCATTGTATTTTGGTACTATGAACTCTAATGTTTGGTAACTTCTTCTTTATTATTCAATGTCATTTATGTTCATGTTCATGGTGATTCTTGTGTTTTGTGATATTGTGAATGTTGTGATACTTGTATTGTTCATATGAAAACTTGTGATAAATAGATGCTTTGGGTTTCATTAATGCTTGTCATTGGATTATGGCGATAACATTATGTTTGGTTGAATTGGAACTTGTTCTTGTTTGTCAATTTGGTTAATCATTGTTGAGTCTATATGTCAAAATTATTCTCAATATGGTTGATTTCAATTCATTAATCGGCAAATGATTTGGTCTTGTGCTTTGTGAAGATTGTGCAAGAGACTTAATAAACATAACAAGCAAAGGTTTAATCTAGATTATTGAAATTGAATAAATTGAAGTTCGTTTCTCTCCATTCTTAACCAATTGAAAGTCCTAACAATATCAAGTTTATTATTGTTTTTGGTTGATAGGGTTTTTTGGATTTTCTATGTCTATTTAACCAAGCACGTAAAAATGGTGAAAAATATTAAGCTACGTAACCGTAAAACACTTAGCAATTGCCAATTAATATTCACAAAAGGACAAAATTGTAAAAGCATGAAAGTATTGTGCCAAAAATGTAAAGTAAATGAAAGTTCTAAGCTTGAAATGTAAATTCTGAAAAGTTAAAGGACTAAATGTGTAAATTCTAACAACTTTCTAACTAATTTTAACAAACTTGAAAACTAACTAACTGATTATGGCAAGTAGTTAAAAGTTTAAGGATTGAAACTTTGCAAACCCTAATTTCAAGCAAGATTAGCTCACAATGCAAACAAATTCAATTACAAGGACTAATGTTCAATTTAAAAGAACTATTTATCAAAAACGGGTATCAACTAAACAATAAGCTCGTATGAGCTTAATTCTCAACCAAATAAACTCAAACAAGTTTCAAAATGCTTAAAATTGAAAATCACTTAGACTTGTATAAGGAAATTGCTTAAAACTCAGTAAACTCAAATAAGCTCAAACCAATAAGCCATGAATAAGCTAACTAAAAATCCAGACATGCACATTCATATTTTTAAGCTCAATCTTGTTAAACAACTTAATGAGAGTATGGAATGTCTTTTCTTTTGGAAAATGATCAAGTGAATAAGCAGGAAAATGAAATTAAGCTGAAACCTAACTTATTTGACTTTTGTTGACCAAAAGTTGAAAAAGTTGAAAAGCTCAGATTTCACTCAGGACATGTTTCTAAACAAGAATGTGAAAGAAAATTACAAGTTTTATGAAGTGGATTTGGCTCTACAAGAAAACGGTCGGCTCAATTATCACAGAAACTTGCATTAGCCTGAGTGCTTATTCAAAAGCTGTTTTCTAGCTGAAATTGGAAAACTGTAGGATTTCCTTACAAAGACTTAAACCTTGGATGTAAAGATACTAATAGAAACTGGTTTCAAGAGTTTTTATTAAGAAATGAACAGATTACAAGAGATCGAAAGTAGCAAGTTTCTGATGAACAAATAACAAAGACTTGACCCAAAACTATTTTTAGCCAATTGCCTGTTTGACTTAAATTTTGACCTCAAAACTAACCAAACTTGTTTCAAAAGACCTACTGAATGAAAATGAACAATACTCAACAAGTTTTATCAACTTATTTCACTAAAAATGATAGATCCAAACACTCTTTATGAAAACTAGAATGAACTTTTATAAAGGAATTTTTAGTAAATGACTAAAGTGTACAAAGACTGATATCAAAACTTGTTTGATGAGCAAAATGAAGAGTTTTAAGACTAAAAACAGACTTGATAACAAGTTTGAACACAAATTGCAATAACAAGCACTTAACTGATGAAATGAAGGACAGAATCAAGTAAAATCAATCTAGAAGCTATAAAACTACCAACAAGCAATCAAATCAAACCAATTAAGCTAAAACATGACCAAATCACATAATCAAAGTAGCACAGAAGGTTTACACTAGAATTGAGCATGCATTCAACAATTTAGTGGAATTTAAAAACAAAATTATGCAAACTTTTGAGCTTAGGCCTCCTTTGATGGAGGAGTATGGTGCTGAACCAACTCAAGACTGTAAAAACACCATAAGATCATCACCATACATCATTCAACAACCTCAGATCACCATTGTTGATCAAAATCAACTCAAAACAACTACAAAATCTAAATTCAACTATTAGCAGTATCTGGATCAAACTGAACAGCAACAGAATCTCATAAAGCTTCCACTGATCAATGATGTTCAATAGAAACTAAGAACAGTAACTGGATAAACAGAATGTGATGAAGAGAATGAATATTGAAGAAGGATTTGTGAATTTTTATTGATGTAAATGAAAATTGTTACAAAAGGTAAGTAAAGTTGTTATAACTACTAACAAACTCAAGAGGTTGTCAAGCTCTTGAGTTGCTAACTAATCTCTAATTGAATCTAAGGAGAAAAGAAAAGTGTGTGTGTTTTCACGCTTTAGCTACTTGTACAAAATGAAAGACCTAAGCCCTATTTATAGAGGTTGAGATGAGGTGAGGTGAGTGTCAGTGAGTTGTTCCGACTAATTAGAGGTTTCCAGGTGTCCTTTTCTTGTGAATTGCAATTTCTCCTCAAGAACATGAAAAGGGCTTTTCTTCTCCTTTGATGTTCAGCTTAATTGGCTTATATAGTTGAATTTGTCATCCAAAAACGAGCACTTTTCATGTAGAAACTTTTTCATGAAACGCATTGTAGATGAATCTCTGTTCTGGGCTCGTTTGAAGAAGAAGGTGATACGTGTCATTCTGTGGTTGGTTATTTTTATGTCACATGGATTGTTATCCATATTGGATAATATGGATTATTGCATGGCAGGTTTCTGTTGGTCAAAAAGTGGATAGTGGGAGTTGCTGTAGCAGATACGGCTCAATAAATGTGCTGGTGAGGTGGCATATGAGCTGTAATATTTCTTGTGTTTTGATTGGCCCATAGCAAGTAAACTTGGATCAAGACCAAATTTGATGCATTTTTGTCAAATTAAGCCCCTTGACTTTGGCAGAATGTCAAAGTAAGCTATAATCTTCATTCCAATGACATTTTCAGTCCTTCAACTTGCATTCTTGTTTATTTTGGCCCTTTGACTTGGTTGACTTTAGAGTTGACCAGGTTTGACTTGAATCTTGACTTTGACCAAATTGCACTTTAAGTCCCTCAACTTTGGAATGTTGTCAAGATAGGTCCCTCATCTTCAAAGTCTTGTCATCTTTGATCCTTCTTTGTCTTTTTCATCATAAATAAGCTTGATTTCTTCTTGTTTGCTTGAAAATGTATCCATGTTACCTATTTAAGCACAAACATAAAACATACCACATAATTCCGCTTTATAGCACAAAAGTTAGGTATTTTCCATGTGTTTTAGGGTGATTTGTTGATTAATTGAGATGAGATTTTGCTCATATCAAATCCCCTACACTTAAACATTGCCATGACCTCATGCAATGCTATATTTTAAAGCACAATTTTACATTTTCCTCATAATTAACCCACCTTGGCCAATATGAAATGCTATTACACTATACTACTCTATATGATGCATGATTTTGATTATGTACAATGCAATGCAAAGAAAACAATTTTATTTATATATTTTTTATTTTCTTGAAATGGCTTTGATGGAAAAACTCATAAAGAAGTCAATGACTTAAATTAGGGCTTTGGTACCATGGACACTTATCACCCTCAAGTTTCACTTTCCCCATACCAAGCTTAAAAATAGGATCATTGCATTACAAGTAAAAAGTGCATCAACATCTCCATGACAATTGAATGTGGAACCGGTTATTATTTGAGCAAATTTCTTGAGAGCAAATTTGTCATTATTTAAAGCGTGAAATAAGAAATGTAAAATCCAAAAATAAGGAAGCATGGTTTTAATCCTAAGTAATCCTCTCATCCATTACTTAAAAACCGCTTACAATTAATATAAGTCCGTTTCAAAAGTAATAAGTCATTCGCCTTATGTGTAAGATCCTTATGTCATGCATTAATAAGTAGCTACACACTCGCTAAGGAAAGAAAAATAAAACTCACGCAATAATTTACATCCGCCGCGTTATTGAGACTTTGGATCTTCAATCCCGCAACCCGTCAAGGTAATATTGGATTGGAGCAACTATTAAATCCCCGCAACCCGCCAAGGTAATATTGGAATCTAATAGTTACTATAATTAACACTTCACTGCCCCTCTTGGGAGTCTTGTATAATTATTTTTTCTTCTTTTCTTTTTTCCTTTCTTTCTAGCCACTCATTTTTTTCATAAGCCGCTCTTATTTTTCTTTATTCCTCACAAAGAAAGTTGAAAAGAATAAAAGGAAAAACACCCGCTAAATATTAAGCATGACATAAGTCTAGTACACATAAAACGTTCTAACTTAGAATCTTAAGACGTACTTATACCAACCATGAATGATTAGTCAAAAATGCATAAGAGACTACAAACCAATTAAAACCGTTCTTGATTATTTATTAACATATATACATGCGAAGAAAATAGAGGCAAAGAAAGAGAAGGGTTTAGCCACAAGTAATTATCATGAAGTTTATCTAGCTCTTTTATACTTGCTTCAACTCTATCATCTCCCATTCTCCACAAATTTAAAATCTCAAATAATGAGAGTAGTGGATGCTTAGCCTAATAGAACAATAAAGGACTACATGGTTAAGGATACTAGCTAGAGAAAGCTTGAATAAGCAAACTCGGGTTGAGTCAAAGTATCCATGGCGGGTCTAATATGTCAAAGAAGTCTAAATTTGTTAAACCATATTCTTATTATATTTTTTTCCTTTTTCAATTTTTCATAAAGAACAAAAGAAGAAATATATACAATGCAAATGTGTTATGCAAATGAAAAATGATTGATGCAAAAATTATGAATGCATATTTTTGGTGGCTAAAGTAGATCAAAAATTTGAAAAATGCTTCAAAATATAATTTTCAAGTTATCATGAAGGTCAATGACAAGGTCTAGGTAAGGTCACTTCGATAGAAGACCCCCCCTACACTTAAGCTAAACATTGTCCTCAATGTTTAAGAGCATGGAAGTATAAACTTCCCCTACACTTATGACAATGAATAGACTTTGCTTAACCCAAGTTAAGGAAAGATCAACTATAGTGAATTCATTTTTTAAGCACAATGTGTCTATGAAAAATCACAATAGTAACAAAGTGAACCGGATACAAGGGCCTCCTCCATAAGCTCACGTGATGAGTGAGCAACCCTACTGTAACACCCCCAAATATTCACACTTCAGTTCAGCGGAAGAGTCGTTGGTGTTACGGGATAGCACATTACTCAAATCATAGACAACGCTTAAAATCGCGTCGTTTAATAATAAAGGATTTTGCATTCATGAATATCAAATTTACATAGGTCCCAAGTCATAGTAATTCATACAATTTTACAAAACATTTGAATGGAAATTGTTATTTAAGTGCGGGCCATGAATTCTTGTCGTCTTCTCGAGAATTGCTTTCAAGTACCTGAGATAAAACATGTTAAAAGAAAAGGTCAGCGAAAACGCCGAGTGAATTCATAGAGTTTAATGAAATCCATTAATATATCATCGGTATAAAATTATTACCGAAAATCATTTTGTACAATTCTTTGTAGTAGGCCATCAAATAAGCCAAAAATATTTTATACAAATCTTTGTTTAAAAATCATACTATAGGCTTTTGCCTTCAAAACCATTATACGAACTAACATCGTAAAAACATCATACAATACGTCTTATAACGTTGTATAGAGTTAAATAAAAACCGTTCTATGAATATGGTTATGTAAAACCAAAACACGAACATAACATCATTAATGAGACCCCGTATTGATAGTCAGGCAATATATCGTAATTCAATGCGTATATCAGTATTTTTGTTATTGGATTATTATAAGCTGCATGACATTGCTACCTTACTATAACAAACAACGGGTAGCTAACCCGAAACTCATTTGCCCATCTAAAACAGCGTGTCGTCACAATAGTCACGCTTATATAAATCTTCTCATACATAAGTTCACTTACCAATCAATATGGCACGACGGGGATCAAACATCCAGGCGCGAACGGGGGTGATCTTCCCCAAATAGTACTATTATATGCATAAGCGTCTGCCA
The DNA here is from genome assembly GCA_025667525.1 of Glebionis coronaria. Classification (NCBI taxonomy): domain Eukaryota; kingdom Viridiplantae; phylum Streptophyta; class Magnoliopsida; order Asterales; family Asteraceae; genus Glebionis; species Glebionis coronaria. The sequence continues at coordinate 396,689,222 of CM046879.1, forward strand.
AATCCCAGTAGTTCACAATTCATGCTAATGGGACTTTTAGTGACATAACCTAACTTTAATAATCCATTTTATTTCATACATCGGGTCATATAATCATTCATCAGGTCATACAATCATTCAGGTCCAAATCAATAAACAAACAATCGGGACAACTGGTGTCCTATTTTTATCAAAACTAACATGTTATCTCCCTCGTGAGTTTATAAAACATTTCATAAAAAAATTTAAAAGAGTGTGAGGCTATGAACTCACGTTGATTGGGAAAGGCTGTTATCGGCGATTTGGATGTACGGTACGTGCTTGAATCACGGAACCTAGACAAATAATTTTTTCTTAGACTCTTGTCCAATGACTTTATAAAACAATGGCTATGTATATATATGATTATTTTATAATTATGATGATGATCAAGTGGGATTGTACATCTTTATTCACTCATTATAGTGTTATGTGTTGGTAAATTTTTATACTAGTTTCACTAGTTTAACTTCTTTACTTGTTAAGGCCCAATAAGCCCATTATAAGCCCATTACATTATATTAGTCCAATTATTGTTTTAACATCAGCCCTATACTTACATGTTGGGCCCAAGTGGGTTAAGCCCAAAGAGTAAGTCCATTAGTGTTTAGCCAAATTAGTTGGATTAATAGTCCAATAAGGCTAATTTGGCCCGTTAATGTCCATATGTCATAAAGCTCGGGTTTTATCGGTTTTTACTTGTCATATGTACTTATACATCAGTATATGAGTTATAAAAAGTTTACATTAGACGGGTCCGACCATCTAAGTTTTAATTGACGAAAACGATAATTTTACGTTTTTAGCCGAAAAGACATAAAACTTATGTTTTTAGTTTTATAACTTATAAAATTTATCAAATTGCCATTTTTATAAAATGTCCATTTTATATATTAAAGTACATACTTATTTATATGTAATATATAAGTTAGTGGGTTTTAGGTATACATTTTATATTATATTAACTTGAGTGCTAATATTATACTATATACTTTTATTTTACAAATCTGATTATTATTTTCACTTTCACCATTTTTACCATATCTTGAGTTCTACAAGGATATAGTAGCTCATTTTTGGACACCACAAACTAAATGATATTTTATACAATTAACTCAGTTTTAGTTACTGCTCAATAAATCTCTAAATGTCCCTAACAGTCCATACAAAACAGACTACTCAGACTTGAACTTCAATATTGTTTTGATCATATCTCACTCATTTTAAGGATTCCATTGTGTGGCCAACTCTCACATATGTGAAAGTCTTATAAATTACTGTATATTAATTCATCCAATCCATTTTAATAATTTATCATAAGGTTCTTTACTATTTTTATACAGCCAACTATTTAAAGCATGATTTTAACATCCTTTCAAGTAGATTTTAATCTTTTTAATCAAATCTATCAACACCAAATCCCCACATAATATTTTTTATCATCATTTATCATCATATAAATATAAATAAATGAAGAAATTACAAGATTACATATTCAAAATAACAAGAGGATAGGAGTAAACAATCTCTATACCACCAAAGTGATGAAATGATGAGTTTTTGGATGAACAAGACTTGGTTCTTGTTATCACATCTTTAACTTGGCAAATGAACTTCTTGAGATCTTCATATGCATGAATAAATTCTTGAAAATCAACCCCTAAACTCCATGGAAACTCCTTTTCACATGTTATAACCACCTCCAATCTTCATCTTTTCAACTAGGCTTCAACATATGTAGATTGTATGTAAAGTTTATGGTTAGATTTGATGAAGAAGATGGTGATTTTGGGTGGTTTTGGACGTTCATAGAGAAGGGAGAGAGAGATTTGAGTTGTTTTGCATGTATGAATAAGAGGAAATGGTTTGTGTTAAGCTAGTTTTGTGGTTTAGTAGTTTTGGAAGGCTTATGGGACAAGTATCACAAGCTTAGTATAAAATTTGCCACCCATAGTAGGGGTGGGACAAGTGTCCCACTTGTCTCATCTACACTAATTTACGGGTACTCCTCGATTTACGTTCCCTCGGGTCGATTTACGAAAAACGTTTTTTAAAATTAAGAATCTACGTGTAACACCCCATTTTGATAAATGGAATGTCACGCGTAATTATGGCGTGTCATTAAAGCATACAAGGATAAATGTCTAAAACATTACATGACCATAAAAGGAAATACCGGAATCAAACATCGGTAGTCCAGAAGTAAAGCTCATCACACACAAACATAAGTACTGTAAATGAAAGGACTAAACAATGTCCATGGAAAGAGTATCAAAGTATAGATAATGCATAAAGTAAAGAAAGGCTAGAAAGCTTCCAGTCCATATGCACGTACGCTTAAAGTCTACGAGCGTCCCTGAGTACCTGCCGTTTTGGGAACATGAAAAGGAAAACGGCTGAGCAATACACTCACTGCACGGATGTACAAATAAAGCATGAATAATATAAGCATAAGCATATAACAGCGGAAGAAACTAAGTCCTGGATAGCCCGGTTAAGTCTTAGTAAAACTGGTTTTATAATTTGAAAAGCCTTATGTTTATCTTGTAAAAACTGTTTAACATATTTTACCATTAGCCAATATAGGTCATGAAAATCAACGTGCATGAATACTTGGAGGGGTGACCTCGTCATGCAAATTAGAGGGGCTGCCTCTAATTTAATATACTGGTTTTTTGGTAGGAGGGATCAGCTCCTTGTGAAGGATGCAAGGCACACACCACATTCACACTGAGTAATCTGCTGAAAAACATGTAACTAGGATGCACCCATACGCCCCACATGATAAATATAATAATATGACCAAAAGCTGAAGGGATGCCACGAGCAATCACTCCGCCGTGGGGAAGTCATAACACCAGTGCCTCTAGTGTTATGGTTATGGTACCTCCATAACTAGGTGAAACTGGTCATGCATGCATATGGCTTTAGGTATTCTAATTAAACATAAGCAATCAAACATATAAACTTATACTATGGGAAAACAGTTGGCTGCATACGGGGAATCCTAATAAGGAAAGAATGTCCATACTGAAAGGACGGGAATCCGTACCTTATGTCCAGTGAACGAAGAAGACGAACGAAAGAGAGTCCTACTTCGGTATCACTAATGCTACATAAATACATACGTGTATAAGTATCTGATTACTAAATACGTAACTGGTTTTATATCATGTCTTAGCTTGTTTTATATGTTCATGTCATGTTTTACTGTTTTAAGCTTTATACTATGTTTATCGTATATTCTGTCTATTCTGATTAAGTATTACTTGTATCTCATGTATTATTATACTTGTTGAGTAATAATAAGTAACTTTCTAAAACTAGCAGGTTTCCAAAAATAGAAAGTTTCCAAAAATAGAAAGTTACCAAAAATAGAAAGTTTCCAAAATAGAAATTTTTCAAAAATAGAAAGTTTCCAAAAATAGAATTACTGCTTAAAATAGATAAGTTTCTAAAAATAGAAAGTTTCAATAAATAGATTAGCTGTCTTACTTAGTTTCTAAAAATAGAAAGTTTCCATAAATAAAGATAAGCTGGTTCAATAAGCTAATTATATAAGCTTAAGTGTTTTCTGATTATTATTCTAAGTCATGTGATTATAAAGTATAGTTTATTAATTATTACATGTAAATTAAATAAACTATAGGTTAAAAGTTTTTATTTAAATATAACATGATTTTAATTAAATAAAGTAAAATACTTAGGTTAAAACATGTATTACTAACTATTAATAATATAACCTAAGTCATGTTAATTAATTAATTATAGTCATGGTTTTAAATAGTTAATTAATTATAAAGTCTAATTAAATATAAATACTTAGGTTAAAATTCATGAATTACTAATTAAATTTATAACCTAAGTCATGTACATTAAATTAATCATGTCATGTTTTTATTAATTTAATTTAAGTCTAAAACATAACTAGTGAAAATCATAAACCTTGAAAAATGATTCATGAACTGGACCCGTGACTAAAAACCATGAACCGGACCCGTAACTAACACCATAACCCAAACCACGTCGGGTTTCCCCTTGGTTTTGCTGCTGCCGTGGGACCACCACCACCATACCGAGACCATATGGTCTCGATGGTGTTAAATAAGCCAAGCCGAGACCCCCTATGGGGCTCGGTTAGGCGTCGGCTACAACACAACACCCCTAAAACCCTTGTTTGATTTAACCCCTTGATCATTAACATGTTTAAAATAATTGTTTTTAATTAGTTTCATTAAAAACATTATGATGTTATGTGATTATCAAAATCAAAACATAAAAGAAAAGGGTTAAAAAGTTATATCGAATATGTGGATCAAATAAGGATGAACACACACGAATCCTCGCAAGTTTCCAAGATCAAAATCAACCCGAACACCCCTTTTTGGTGATCAAACCCGGCGGCCAAAGGAGGAGCAAAGAAAGAATTAGGGTTTTGTTATTTTCTTGATTATAAATGACACAATTTTTCCTAATTCCCTTGTTTAGTAAAATTTTACATGGGCTAAGCCCATGTTTCCCTTGTGTAGCCGCGGGTAGGGGCCCCACTTGGGGTAACCCGTACCTTTTTTCGTGTCTAAATATTATAGTGTGTTCTCGTGTTTTATCGTGTTCGTATTTTACGTGTTCTAATTAATTATTGATCGTGACTTAATATATTTATTCGTGTTCGTGATAAATATATATACGTAATTAGTATTAGCTCGTGATTAAATTACGTTCATGATTTCATGATCGCATGTTCGTGATTATAATTATTATTGGAATAATTATCGTGTGTTCATACGTAATAAATACTTATCGTGTTCTAACACGTACATAATACTTGTAATTCTTATACGTGGAACGTAACGTGCTATAAAAGGAAAGTTCTAATCTTGTACATACGATCTTAAGGGCACTATTTATGGTAAAAGCATGCGGGTTTTACACTACGACACAAAACGATTCTAATAAAAATTGTCTCATCAAAAACGGAGTTCAAAAACGTAAATACGTAATCCTAGGGTTTCCGGTTTCGTCGTAAAGGACGTTAAATTATGAACGTAAGTCCTAATCTCTTCTCGTAAATTTGTGAGTTTATGAACCAACACAAATTTAAAATCCCAAAATAATATTCACGGATAAATTTATTTCCTGAAATATCGGACTGTCACCAAAAACGGTGTTTGTAAATGTAAACACGTAACGTAGAGTACTCCGGTTTAAACGTAGTGGATGCTTGATAGGTATAGAAATACGTGTTTAGGAAAACAACGTATAATGCGGGCAAGTATTAAGTCTTACGCTTTAGGAAAAACGTAAAACCGAAAAAATGCGGGTTCGTTCTCGAAGGAGGTGTGTGAATTAAGTGTGCCAACATGTAAAATCAAGAGTTTGGATTAGTGTCGTTTTTTGGTAAAGAGAGAAAAATTAAAGACGAGCTACGACTACGATTAAACTACGACGTAATGACGTAAAACGCGAATGTAAATACGTAAAACGTGACGAAATTAAAAATTAAACCTAAAAATTAATTAAAATTTAAAACTAAGTCTAAAATAAAATAAATAAGAATAAAAATCCAATAAATAAATTTTAAAACCTTTTATTAATTAAATATTCAATTTTAAATGCTAATTAAAGCCCTAAAATTAAATATAATTAAGAAAAAGACCAAAATATTATTTTATTGAACTAAAAACTCACTTATATTATTTAAAGACTAAAAAGTATTTTTCCTAAATTTAAAAACTATTTTCTATTTTTAAAACACTAAAAACTATTTTAAACTAAAATAATGATTAAAAATAATAAAATAATGCTAAAAATAATTTGACAATTTTAAAAATCCTAAATTATACTAGTGAACAGTAGAAAAATGAAAAAGTTTGAAAAAGTAAATATTTTTCACTAAAAGACAAAACAGAAATAATAAAACCCTAATTAAACTAAAATTAAATCTAAAAAATGTTTTAAAATGTGAACAGTAAAATCTTTTTAAACTATAAATCTTAAAATCTTTTTAAACTATAAATCTTAAAATCTTTTTATAAATCTAAGAAAATTTTTAAAACTGAAAAATACTTACTTTTGGCACTAAAAGACAAAAGCAGTAAATTAAAAACTAATTTAAAATGCAATTTATTCTAAAAAATAGAAAGTGAACAGTGACAAGAAAATAAACTAAATGGAAAAATTAGAAATTAAATAAGTAAAATAATAAAATTGAAATCAAAGAAAAATTCCTAAAATTGACCACTAAAGACAAAAATTATCAAAATCTGAAAAGGACACTTTGTTTCTTTTGTTTGCTTGCTAAGCAGTACCAACTTATGCACTACCAGTGGGAACTTGGTTCCCACTGCTTTCACAAATTTCAGGTCTGGTGAGTAATATGCTTAGGAAAGCTTATTTGCTTGCTTTTTCTTGGACAATTAGGCACCCCTACACTCAGAGGAGTGTAGGGAGTCTAGCAATGCAATATAAACATAAACTCCAAAACAAAAATAACCCACAAATGGCAAGGTTCAGTTACTGTTAAACAGAAAGTATGGGTAAGGACCTTTGCTGATGCACTTGGCAGTTTGGTGAGTTTTGGTCACCAAACCTTGCTCAATTCAACACCAAATCAAGACTAAGCACTACTGAGACCTAGATTAGACCAAACCTTAGCAGATTTCCATAATTGGTGAACAAAGATTTTAAAATCAAGGCAGAAATAAGGGTTACTGATTTTAAACTACCTATTCCAAATTTTTAACATGCAATATATTTTAAAACCTATCAAACTGAAACCAATGACTGAAAATAACCTAATGCTAGCATATAAAGTGAGTTTAGTTAGTCTTCAAGCCAACAACTTATCAAACTCTTAGCTGAAAACCTAGACCCAAACACCCCTTTATACACAGAAAATGAAAAGTTGCAAATCAAATGTATTTAAATCTTAACTAAACTGGTTACAAACCAACTAAACATGCATAAACTCACCTAAGAAGTATAACTAAGCAAGTTAAACAACAAATGAACATAACATACTCATCATCATACAAAATCACAAAACATCACATAAAACTTCTATTTCAAGGAGGGTTCAAGCCCGTTACCTTGTGTGGTTAACATTTAACCACACAAAGGCCAGCTGAGGCCTTCTCCTATAAGTTGGAGGCTTATGCTTTTGGCTTTGTGAGAAGCTGATGTAGAGTAAAGAATAAAAAATATCTTCAAAGAATGATAAAAAATGGAATGGAGAAGGATGGCTGTTGTTGCTTGATTCCAGCACAACACCACAAGTCCACAAGCAAAGTTCAAGTATCAAAGGCTACAAGCTGTTACCTTGTAGGTTTTGATACAGTGAGTTGTTAATCAAGAAAATGAAAGAAAATGAAAACAGATTTTTCATTGAAAGTAAACTTTGTTGAAACCAAACCTTTTGAAACCAATTATCTAAACAGAAACGAAAATGACCAGGTAAATCAAACCAAACCAAACCTAGGGCTTCCACTTTCACTTCCACCTTAAGCTTGGTTTACTCTTTAAGAATCTTGAAACACATTTTTTTAAAAAAAAAACCTTTGATTAAATTTTAACTAAAAACTTTTGAATAAAAGTAACTCGTTAACTACTGAAACTTAAAAAAAAGATCCATGGAACTCAGTAATGTGCAAAATTAAAACTTTTCATTTTCATTAATCAATTTTAAATTTTACAAAAGAACTGGAACAAAGAAGTATGGGTACAGGCACCCAATACTTATACTACAAACTAAAGATTCTTGAAAACATAAACCCTAAACATAATGAATTCCTAAAAAGCCCTCAAACAAATCTCAGAATATGTTGTGGTGATTCCATCTTTTGAATTTGAAAACTTGGTCAAGAGGCTCCCATGTGATTTGTCAGTTGTTTGTGTATGATCTCATGTGTCCAAAAATTCCTTTGGGACCAAGTTTGAAGGATCAGCTGTTGATCTACTGTTGAGATGCCATCTTTTCCTAAAATGGTGAAGCAGGGGAGCATGGGGGACCCATTTGGAGGTCACAGGATGGTATTATGGGTAGTGGGTTTTGGCTTTTGTGGTGTTAATCAATGATCTAGACAAGTTGGGGTTTTGATTTTGGTTAATTAAGTAAAACCCAATTAGGGTTTATGGGTTTAGAGGGTGATGAGCAGTTGTGGTTTGATGTGTTAAACATTATTAAGTTTTAAAAAAAATGTTTACCCCCAAAAATTTATTAAGTAAAACCGGTTTAAAAAAATAAAGGGTGAGTGGGGTTTGACGTGTAAGGGGTAGATGATATGGAGGGTATTGATTGGTGGGTTGACCAATCAAAGTGAGGTGGCGGGTTTTGGTTGGTTGTGTGGGTTTATATGTTTGCTAGAAATGGCACCCCATGTTCTTAAAATTTGTCATTTGGGTTTAAACATGCAATAACCAGTTTTCCTTTGTAATAAGTTTGAATCATTTGTCAAATATGGCACAAGTGTTTTTCAAACTTATAAAAAGGACCAAAAATGTATCTTGACCAATCTTGAAGGGCTGAACATGTCATGACTTCAAAATTCAAGGACCATACTTGTATAACTTGATTCTTGGAGGAATTTTCTTGCCAAATCTTCAAAAATGAGGGACCAATGTTGACAATCTTCAAAACTTCAAGGACCTTTTTGGAAATTCAGGATTCGGGTCCGGTTCTTTGTGCGGCTTCGTTTCCCGTGTTCGTTTTTGCTTGATTCTTGTAATCTTTTGGTGAATTCACGATATCCGTACCTAAAATACACTATGAACAAACACAAGCATATATTTGGGTATTTTGATGATATTTTAAGCGTTTTAAGCCCGATTTAGACGATGAGACTATGTATAATTACAGTCTCATCACTCCCCATACTAAACCATTGCTGTGTCCCCACGCAATGCTAGAATTAAGTATCTTAGCACTTCCAAAATTCATTTTATGATGACATTTATTAAAGACATAAATTTAAATAAACTACTACACGTGTTTTAGACATAGTGTATCGTTTTCATCACGAAAAAGTGACTTTTAAGATCATAGAACAAGAACACGTGAATGCTTCGTTAGAAATAATTTCGTCGTCCTCGATTTTCACCCAATTCCATGCTAAGCGTGTAACGAGATCATTGTATTATAAGTTAGCAACACGATCATATCTCATGAGTGTTAGTTACGAACTAAACTCCCTTATTCCTAATTGGTATCTCTTATATTTTATTGTCTTAATGATCACGAGGATACATCATTGACTTATGCGTGAATAGAGATTAAGTCTAAAAATAGAGTTTTAACGGTGTAACCAAAATCATTAAATTAATAATTCACCCTAATAGACAACGATGTCAAAAAATTAAGTCAACAAGAAGGAACGATAAACACGGTTTTATAACGGTTTTAAACATGAGCCTTATTACCAAGAATTTTATGCGCCCCCTAAAGGAAGGGCCTTATTATCATAGGTTTACCTCCATCTTTTATTCAACTTTGCCATGAAGCTTTTATTATGACTTTGGTCTTGCCTTGCCTTTTATTATCTGCCTCATCGGTGGTTTTATTAGCCAAAGACGTATATCCTCACGCTAAAGCGAATTTTAGATCTTTAAAGCTTCAAATATTAAGGCATAATTCACTTTCAATTTGGGCATAGATTTTTCGGCCTTATGAGCTTCAAATTTTTGCTTAATTTAGGTGTGCACTTGAAATCTTATTATTAAGTGAAGCTTTCGATTATTCGGGTGCCAATACTTCAAAACCGTGACGCTGGCGATACCTTAATGTTTTCCCAATTTAATTACATGGAAGCTACTAAAACAAACTAGAACCAACAATAGTGACTAAACCGCTAAATCAATATTTATTAACAATTTATTATACAAAAGCGTGGGAAGAATAAGCTAATAATTACTACACATGAGATCGTGACGATTACGAGACTTATAAATAACTCTATCATTTCTCGTCCTCATTTAAGAGACTTAGCCTAAAAAGTTAAGGAATCAAAGCTAAGTGCTCAACACGCACGGTCGAGTCAAAAATTACTCTCATTCTCACCATCGGAAAACCTACATTCGTGTTTTAAACACTTATGAAAAATAAGAAATTTTTTAAAATTTGGCCACTTTTAGCCTTATTTGCAACAAAACGATAACAAAAAGATGAAATTTGGATTGCGTGGTGACGTAAGCAAGGTGAAGTATCTACTCACCCCCCCCCCCCCCCCCCATACTAAAACTAAACATTGTCCTCAATGTTTCGAGTCTAGGGGTGAAAACACCCCCATACTAGAGACGAAGTCGAATGCTTAATCTCGAGCATGGAAAGGGTAAAACAAATAATCCTAAAAGTCGTTTATGAATTATGCTAATAAGATAAACGTTAGAACATAAAAGGATATCATCGGATATCGGAATCTCCAAAGAAAACGATCAAAGCTCGAGTGATCCGTAAAACGAACACGAGAGGCTTCAATGATGACGATGAACCTAATGAATCACAATCACAAACAACCACGGAACAAAGGTTTAAAGAGCATAAGTCCCCTCGTTAACTAATTAGAAAGCAATAATATTTACAAGGATAAGCATGAGAATCCCCCACGAGGCACCTTGTTTTTGATAACCGAGTCAAAAGCTCGACTCGAATCCCCATAAATGTGATCATTTAGGGATAATCATGGTATGGTCATTTTTAATGAGGCTTACATGATAAACAATGCCCAAAATCAACTGGTACTAAGGACTAAGTCCTTCGATGATGTAAAATACCGGGATCGAAGATGGCGTCCTCGTTTTCGGATGAAAGACGAAACAACGTCATTCCAACATCAACTAGAACCCCAAAGGGGTAGAAGAAAATAGATAAGAAGTAGAAAGGTGGGGCAATGGGTAAGTCAACATAATGAGCTACTCGAGGTAGACTCACACCAAGCAAATAGATAAGATTTTCATTTATTGCATTGGTGGAAGACCGAGATTTCCATTTACAAGCAATTCCGGGATCGTAAATCTCGTCCTCGGTGGAGAAATATGAGGGAACATAAAGGGGATTCCCCCACACTAGATCCACACCAACCGTCGTCAAAAGGAGTAGACGAGGTGGTAGCACTCATAAAACACGGTGATGACGGAGTTAAACTTGGAGAAAAATCATTTAAAACATTTTTAAAATCCTTTCCTTTTTCATCGTTTAAAAACTCTTTATGAAAACCCGATTTGATAATGTCAAAAATATTTGGCGTGTCAAATTCAAAATTAGTCGCGCTAAAAATCCTCACGTTTAAGTCGCGGTTAGGGGTGGTGGATTGTATAAATTCTCAAAACGTCGATCAACAAAGAACACCACCCCTCGGGGTCAACATACTCATCATCCTCATGAACGTCGATCTCATCGATTTCTTTATCAAAGATAGGCTTGTCAAAACAAGGTTTGTCATTCCCCTCCTTGAGTATCTTAGAAACTCTCTCGAAAAGATCACGATCAAGCACGAAACCATCATCCATTTGTGGGATTGTTGATAAGTTAAATTCTCACGAATAAGGTAAACATAATTCTCATTTGAGGAGTGTTGATTAGGTAACTCCTCGAGAATTGGATTTTTGGTCACATGAGTTGGTTCGTCATCAAAAATAAGACGTTCCAACTCATTTAGTTCATCCTCGGTTTTGGAAAGATCGACCTCACTCGTAGGTGGGAGTGGAGGAAAAAGAGCTAGCTCTCGTTCAACGATTTCTTCAATCTCGGGATCAAACTCGTAATCATCGTACTTCACATGAGAAGAGGTCTTTTTAGGAGAATCCTCAAAAATGGCATGTGGATTTCGAAGTACGTGATCAATCTCGGCAAAATCGCCATCGTCGTCGTCAAAGAAAGAGTCGATGTGAGCACTCACAACCATGGTCTTACAAGTCGAATGACTATGCTTAGGTGACTTTTCTAAGACGAGAGGATCGATGTCGATAAAACCTATCAAACTGAAACCAATGACTGAAAATAACCTAATGCTAGCATATAAAGTGAGTTTAGTTAGTCTTCAAGCCAACAACTTATCAAACTCTTAGCTGAAAACCTAGACCCAAACACCCCTTTATACACATAAAATGAAAATTTGCAAATCAAATGTATTTAAATCTTAACTAAGCTGGTTACAAACCAACTAAACATGCATAAACTCACCTAAGAAGTATAACTAAGCAAGTTAAACAACAAATGAACATAACATACTCATCATCATACAAAATCACAAAAAATCACATAAAACTTCTATTTCTAGGAGGGTTCAAGCCCGTTACCTTGTGTGGTTAACATCCAACCACACAAAGGCCAGCTGAGGCCTTCTCCTATAAGTTGGAGGCTTATGCTTTTTGGCTTTGTGAGAAGCTGATGTAGAGTAAAGAATCAAAAATATCTTCAAAGAATGATAAAAAATGGAATGGAGAAGGATGGCTGTTGTTGCTTGATTCCTGCACAACACCACAAGTCCACAAGCAAAGTTCAAGTATCAAAGGCTACAAGCTGTTACCTTGTAGCTTTTGATACAGTGAGTTGTTAATCAAGAAAATGAAAGAAAATGAAAACAGATTTTTCATTGAAAGTAAACTTTGTTGAAACCAAACCTTTTGAAACCAATTATCTAAACAGAAACGAAAATGACCAGGTAAAATCAAACCAAACCAAACCTAGGGCTTCCACTTTCACTTCCACCTTAAGCTTGGTTTACTCTTTAAAAATCTTGAAACACATTTTTTTAAAAAAAACCTTTGATTAAATTTTAACTAAAAACATTTGAATAAAAGTAACTCGTTAACTACTGAAACTTAAAAAAAAGATTCATTGAACTCAGTAATGTGCAAAATTAAAACTTTTCATTTTCATTAATCAATTTTAAATTTTACAAAAGAACTGGAACAAAGAAGTGTGGGTACAGGCACCCAATACTTATACTACAAACTAAAGATTCTTGAAAACATAAACCCTAAACATAATGAATTCCTAAAAAGCCCTCAAACGAATCTCAGAATATGTTGTGGTGATTCCATCTTTTGAATTTGAAAACTTGGTCAAGAGGCTCCCATGTGATTTGTCAGTTGTTTGTGTATGATCTCATGTGTCCAAAAATTCCTTTGGGACCAAATTTGAAGGATCAGCTGTTGATCTACTGTTGAGATGCCATCTTTGCCTAAAATGGTGAAGCAGGGGAGCATGGGGGACCCATTTGGAGGTCACGGGATGGTATTATGGGTAGTGGGTTTTGGCTTTTGTGGTGTTAATCAATGATCTAGACAAGTTGGGGTTTTGATTTTGGTTAATTAAGTAAAACCCAATTAGGGTTTATGGGTTTAGAGGGTGATGAGCAGTTGTGGTTTGATGTGTTAAACATTATTAAGTTTTAAAAAAATGTTTACCCCCAAAAATTTATTAAGTAAAACCGGTTTAAAAAAATAAAGGGTGAGTGGGGTTTGACGTGTAAGGGGTAGATGATATGGAGGGTATTGATTGGTGGGTTGACCAATCAAAGTGAGGTGGCGGGTTTTGGTTGGTTGTGTGGGTTTATATGTTTGCCAGAAAAGGCACCCCATGTTCTTAAAATTTGTCCTTTGGGTTTAAACATGCAATAACCAGTTTTCCTTTGTAATAAGTTTGAATCATTTGTCAAATATGGCACAAGTGTTTTTCAAACTTATAAAAAGGACCAAAAATGTATCTTGACCAATCTTGAAGGGCTGAACATGTCATGACTTTAAACTTCAAGGACCATACTTGTATAACTTGATTCTTGGAGGACTTTTCTTGCCAAATCTTCAAAAATGAGGGACCAATGTTGAGAATCTTCAAAACTTCAAGGACCTTTATGGAAATTCAGGATTCGGGTCCGGTTCTTTGTGCGGCTTCGTTTCCCGTGTTCGTTTTTGCTTGATTCTTGTAATCTTTTGGTGAATTCACGATATCCGTACCTAAAATACACAATGAACAAACACAAGCATATATTTGGGTATTTTGATGATATTTTAAGCGTTTTAAGCCCGATTTAGACGATGAGACTATGTATAATTACAGTCTCATCACTCCCCATACTAAACCATTGTCGTGTCCCCACGCAATGCTAGAATTAAGTATCTTAGCACTTCCAAAATTCATTTTATGATGACATTTATTAAAGACATAAATTTAAATAAACTACTACACGTGTTTTAGACATAGTGTATCGTTTTCATCACGAAAAAGTGACTTTTAAGATCATAGAACAAGAACACGTGAATGCTTCGTTAGAAATAATTTCGTCGTCCTCGATTTTCACCCAATTCCATGCTAAGCGTGTAACGAGATCATTGTATTATAAGTTAGCAACACGATCATATCTCATGAGTGTTAGTTACGAACTAAACTCCCTTATTCCTAATTGGTATATCTTATATTTAATTGTCTTAATGATCACGAGGATACATCATTGACTTATGCATGAATAGAGATTAAGTCTAAAAATAGAGTTTTAACGGTGTAACCAAAATCATTAAATTAATAATTCACCCTAATAGACAACGATGTCAAAAAATTAAGTCAACAAGAAGGATCGATAAACACGGTTTTATAACGGTTTTAAACATGAGACTTATTACCAAGAATTTTATGCGCCCCCTAAAGGAAGGGCCTTATTATCATAGGTTTAACTCCATCTTTTATTCAACTTCGCCATGAAGCTTTTATTATGACTTTGGTCTTGCCTTGCCTTTTTGTGGAAAACCTACATTCGTGTTTTAAACACTTATGAAAAATAAGAAAATTTTAAAATTTGGCCACTTTTAGCCTTATTTGCAACAAAACGATAACAAAAAGATGAAATTTGGATTGCGTGGTGACGTAAGCAAGGTGAAGTATCTACTCACCCCCCCCCCCCATACTAAAACTAAACATTGTCCTCAATGTTTCGAGTCTAGGGGTGAAAACACCCCCATACTAGAGACGAAGTCGAATGCTTAATCTCGAGCATGGAAAGGGTAAAACGAATAATCCTAAAAGTCGTTTGAGAATTATGCTAATAAGATAAACGTTAGAACATAAAAGGATATCATCGGATATCGGAATCTCCAAAGGCAACGATCAAAGCTCGAGTGATCCGTAAAACGAACACGAGAGGCTTCAATGATGACGATGAACCTAATGAATCACAATCACAAACAACCATGGAACAAAGGTTTAAAGAGCATAAGTCCCCTCGTTAACTAATTAGAAAGCAATAATATTTACAAGGATAAGCATGAGAATCCCCCACGAGGCACCTTGTTTTTTGATAACCGAGTCAAAAGCTCGACTCGAATCCCCATAAATGTGATCATTTAGGGATAATCATGGTATGGTCATTTTTAATGGGGCTTACATGATAAACAATGCCCAAAAGCAACTGGTACTAAGGACTAAGTCCTTCGATGATGTAAAATACCGGGATCGAAGATGGTGTCCTCGTTTTCGGATGAAAGACGAAACAACGTCATTCCAACATCAACTAGAACCCCAAAGGGGTAGAAGAAAATAGATAAGAAGTAGAAAGGTGGGGCAATGGGTAAGTCAACATAATGAGCTACTCGAGGTAGACTCACACCCAGCAAATAGATAAGATTTCCATTTATTGCATCGGTGGAAGACCGAGATTTCCCTTTACAAGTAATTCCGGGATCGTAAATCTCGTCCTCGGTGGAGAAATATGAGGGAACATAAAGGGGATTCCCCCACACTAGATCCACACCAACCGTCGTCAAAAGGAGTAGACGAGGTGGTAGCACTCATAAAACGCGGTGATGACGGAGTTAAACTTGGAGAAAATTCATTTAAAACATTTTTAAAATCCTTTCCTTTTTCATCGTTTAAAAACTCTTTATGAAAACCCGATTTGATAATGTCAAAAATATTTGGCGTGTCAAATTCAAAATTAGTCGCGCTAAAAATCCTCACATTTAAGTCGCGGTTAGGGGGTGGTGGATTGTAGAAATTCTCAAAACGTCGATCAACAAAGAACACCGCCCCCTCGGGGTCAACATACTCATCATCCTCATGAACTTCGATCTCATCGATTTCTTTATCAAAGATAGGCTTGTCAAACCAAGGTTTGTCATTCCCCTCCTTGAGTATCTTAGAAACTCTCTCGAAAAGATCACGATCAAGCACGAAACCATCATCCATTTGTGGGATTGTTGATAAGTTAAATTCTCACGAATAAGATAAACATAATTCTCATTTGAGGAGTGTTGATTAGGTAACTCCTCGAGAATTGGATTTTTGGTCACATGAGTTGGTTCGTCATCGAAAATAAGACGTTCCAACTCATTTAGTTCATCCTCGGTTTTGGAAAGATCGACCTCACTCGTAGGTGGGAGTGGAGGAAAAAGAGCTAGCTCTCGTTCAACGATTTCTTCAATCTCGGGATCAAACTCGTAATCATCGTACTTCACATGAGAAGAGGTCTTTTTAGGAGAATCCTCAAAAATGGCATGTGGATTTCGAAGTACGTGATCAATCTCGGCAAAATCGCCATCGTCGTCGTCAAAGAAAGAGTCGATGTGAGCACTCACAACCATGGTCTTACAAGTCGAATGACTATGCTTAGGTGACTTTTCTAAGACGAGAGATCAATGTCGATAAAACCTATCAAACTGAAACCAATGACTGAAAATAACCTAATGCTAGCATATAAAGTGAGTTTAGTTAGTCTTCAAGCCAACAACTTATCAAACTCTTAGCTGAAAACCTAGACCCAAACACCCCTTTATACACAGAAAATGAAAATTTGCAAATCAAATGTATTTAAATCTAACTAAGCTGGTTACAAACCAACTAAACATGCATAAACTCACCTAAGAAGTATAACTAAGCAAGTTAAACAACAAATGAACATAACATACTCATCATCATACAAAATCACAAAAAATCACATAAAACTTCTATTTCTAGGAGGGTTCAAGCCCGTTACCTTATGTGGTTAACATCCAACCACACAAAGGCCAGCTGAGGCCTTCTCCTATAAGTTGGAGGCTTATGCTTTTTGGCTTTGTGAGAAGCTGATGTAGAGTAAAGAATCAAAAATATCTTCAAAGAATGATAAAAAATGGAATGGAGAAGGATGGCTGTTGTTGCTTGATTCCTGCACAACACCACAAGTCCACAAGCAAAGTTCAAGTATCAAAGGCTACAAGCTGTTACCTTGTAGCTTTTGATACAGTGAGTTGTTAATCAAGAAAATGAAAGAAAATGAAAACAGATTTTTCATTGAAAGTAAACTTTGTTGAAACCAAACCTTTTGAAACCAATTATCTAAACAGAAACGAAAATGACCAGGTAAAATCAAACCAAACCAAACCTAGGGCTTCCACTTTCACTTCCACCTTAAGCTTGGTTTACTCTTTAAAAATCTTGAAACACATTTTTTTAAAAAAAACCTTTGATTAAATTTTAACTAAAAACTTTTGAATAAAAGTAACTCGTTAACTACTGAAACTTAAAAAAAAAAAGATTCATGGAACTCAGTAATGTGCAAAATTAAAACTTTTCATTTTCATTAATCAATTTTAAATTTTACAAAAGAACTGGAACAAAGAAGTATGGGTACAGGCACCCAATACTTATACTACAAACTAAAGATTCTTGAAAACATAAACCCTAAACATAATGAATTCCTAAAAAGCCCTCAAACAAATCTCAGAATATGTTGTGGTGATTCCATCTTTTGAATTTGAAAACTTGGTCAAGAGGCTCCCATGTGATTTGTCAGTTGTTTGTGTATGATCTCATGTGTCCAAAAATTCCTTTGGGACCAAGTTTGAAGGATCAGCTGTTGATCTACTGTTGAGATGCCATCTTTGCCTAAAATGGTAAAGCAGGGGAGCATGGGGGACCCATTTGGAGGTCACGGGATGGTATTATGGGTAGTGGGTTTTGGCTTTTGTGGTGTTAATCAATGATCTAAACAAGTTGGGGTTTTGATTTTGGTTAATTAAGTAAAACCCAATTAGGGTTTACGGGTTTAGAGGGTGATGAGCAGTTGTGGTTTGATGTGTTAAACATTATTAAGTTTTAAAAAAATGTTTACCCCCAAAAATTTATTAAGTAAAACCGGTTTAAAAAAATAAAGGGTGAGTGGGGTTTGACGTGTAAGGGGTAGATGATATGGAGGGTATTGATTGGTGGGTTGACCAATCAAAGTGAGGTGGCGGGTTTCGGTTGGTTGTGTGGGTTTATATGTTTGCCAGAAAAGGCACCCCATGTTCTTAAAATTTGTCATTTGGGTTTAAACATGCAATAACCAGTTTTCCTTTGTAATAAGTTTGAATCATTTGTCAAATATGGCACAAGTGTTTTTCAAACTTATAAAAAGGACCAAAAATGTATCTTGACCAATCTTGAAGGGCTGAACATGTCATGACTTCAAACTTCAAGGACCATAATTGTATAACTTGATTCTTGGAGGACTTTTCTTGCCAAATCTTCAAAAATGAGGGACCAATGTTGACAATCTTCAAAACTTCAAGGACCTTTTTGGAAATTCAGGATTCGGGTCCGGTTCTTTGTGCGGCTTCGTTTCCCGTGTTCGTTTTTGCTTGATTCTTGTAATCTTTTGGTGAATTCACGATATCCGTACCTAAAATACACAATGAACAAACACAAGCATATATTTGGGTATTTTGATGATATTTTAAGCGTTTTAAGCCCGATTTAGACGATGAGACTATGTATAATTACAGTCTCATCACTCCCCATACTAAACCATTGCCGTGTCCCCACGCAATGCTAGAATTAAGTATCTTAGCACTTCCAAAATTCATTTTGTGATGACATTTATTAAAGACATAAATTTAAATAAACTACTACACGTGTTTTAGACATAGTGTATCGTTTTCATCACGAAAAAAGTGACTTTTAAGATCATAGAACAAGAACACGTGAATGCTTCGTTAGAAATAATTTCGCCGTCCTCGATTTTCACCCAATTCCATGCTAAGCGTGTAACGAGATCATTGTATTATAAGTTAGCAACACGATCATATCTCATGAGTGTTAGTTACGAACTAAACTCCCTTATTCCTAATTTGTATCTCTTATATTTTATTGTCTTAATGATCACGAGGATACATCATTGACTTATGCGTGAATAGAGATTAAGTCTAAAAATAGAGTTTTAACGGTGTAACCAAAATCATTAAATTAATAATTCACCCTAATAGACAACGATGTCAAAAAATTAAGTCAACAAGAAGGATCGATAAACACGGTTTTATAACGGTTTTAAACATGAGACTTATTACCAAGAATTTTATGCGCCCCCTAAAGGAAGGGCCTTATTATCATAGGTTTACCTCCATCTTTTATTCAACTTCACCATGAAGCTTTTATTATGTCTTTGGTCTTGCCTTGCCTTTTATTATCTGCCTCATCGGTGGTTTTATTAGCCAAAGACGTATATCCTCACGCTAAAGCGAATTTTAAATCTTTAAAGCTTCAAATATTAAGGCATAATTCACTTTCAATTTGGGCATAGATTTTTCGGCCTTATGAGCTTCAAATTTTTGCTTAATTTAGGTGAGCACTTGAAATCTTATTATTAAGTGAAGCTTTCGATTATTCGGGTGCCAATACTTCAAAACCGTGACGTTGGCGATACCTTAATGTTTTCCCAATTTAATTACATGGAAGCTACTAAAACAAACTAGAAACCAACAATAGTGACTAAACCGCTAAATCAATATTTATTAACAATTTATTATACAAAAGCGTGGGAAGAATAAGCTAATAATTACTACACATGAGATCGTGACGATTACGAGACTTATAAATAACTCTATCATTTCTCGTCCTCATTTAAGAGACTTAGCCTAAAAAGTTAAGGAATCAAAGCTAAGTGCTCAACACGCACGGTCGAGTCAAAAATTACTCTCATTCTCACCATCGGAAAACCTACATTCGTGTTTTAAACACTTATGAAAAATAAGAAATTTTTTAAAATTTGGCCACTTTTAGCCTTATTTGCAACAAAACGATAATAAAAAGATGAAATTTGGATTGCGTGGTGACGTAAGCAAGGTGAAGTATCTACTCACCCCCCCCATACTAAAACTAAACATTGTCCTCAATGTTTCGAGTCTAGGGGTGAAAACACCCCCATACTAGAGACGAAGTCGAATGCTTAATCTCGAGCATGGAAAGGGTAAAACGAATAATCCTAAAAGTCGTTTATGAATTATGCTAATAGGATAAACGTTAGAACATAAAAGGATATCATCGGATATCGGAATCTCCAAAGGCAACGATCAAAGCTCGAGTGATCCGTAAAACGAACACGAGAGGCTTCAATGATGACGATGAACCTAATGAATCACAATCACAAACAACCACGGAACAAAGGTTTAAAGAGCATAAGTCCCCTCGTTAACTAGTTAGAAAGCAATAACATTTACAAGGATAAGCATGAGAATCCTCCACGAGGCACCTTGTTTTTGATAACCGAGTCAAAAGCTCGACTCGAATCCCCATAAATGTGATCATTTAGGGATAATCATGGTATGGTCATTTTTAATGGGGCTTACATGATAAAGAATGCCCAAAAGCAACTAGTACTAAGGACTAAGTCCTTCGATGATGTAAAATACCGGGATCGAAGATGGTGTCCTCGTTTTCAGATGAAAGACGAAACAACGTCATTCCAACATCAACTAGAACCCCAAAGGGGTAGAAGAAAATAGATAAGAAGTAGAAAGGTGGGGCAATGGGTAAGTCAACATAATGAGCTACTCGAGGTAGACTCACACCAAGCAAATAGATAAGATTTCCATTTATTGCATCGGTGGAAGACCGAGATTTCCCTTTACAAGCAATTCCGGGATCGTAAATCTCGTCCTCGGTGGAGAAATATGAGGGAACATAAAGGGGATTCCCCCACACTAGATCCACACCAACCGTCGTCAAAAGGAGTAGACGAGGTGGTAGCACTCATAAAACGCGGTGATGACGGAGTTAAACTTGGAGAAAATTCATTTAAAACATTTTTAAAATCCTTTCCTTTTTCATCGTTTAAAAACTCTTTATGAAAACCCGATTTGATAATATAAAAAATATTTGGCGTGTCAAATTCAAAATTAGTCGCGCTAAAAATCCTCACATTTAAGTCGCGGTTAGGGGGTGGTGGATTGTAGAAATTCTCAAAACGTCGATCAACAAAGAACACCGCCCCCTCGGGGTCAACATACTCATCATCCTCATGAACGTCGATCTCATCGATTTCTTTATCAAAGATAGGCTTGTCAAACCAAGGTTTGTCATTCCCCTCCTTGAGTATCTTAGAAACTCTCTCGAAAAGATCACGATCAAGCACGAAAACATCATCCATTTGTGGGATTGTTGATAAGTTAAATTCTCACGAATAAGGTAAAAATAATTCTCATTTGAGGAGTGTTGATTAGGTAACTCCTCGATAATTGGATTTTTGGTCACATGAGTTGGTTCGTCATCGAAAATAAGACGTTCCAACTCATTTAGTTCATCCTCGGTTTTGGAAAGATCGACCTCACTCGTAGGTGGGAGTGGAGGAAAAAGAGCTAGCTCTCGTTCAACGATTTCTTCAATCTCGGGATCAAACTCGTAATCATCGTACTTCACATGAGAAGAGGTCTTTTTAGGAGAATCCTCAAAAATGGCATGTGGATTTCGAAGTACGTGATCAATCTCGGAAAAATCGCCATCGTCGTCGTCAAAGAAAGAGTCGATGTGAGCACTCACAACCATGGTCTTACAAGTCGAATGACTATGCTTAGGTGACTTTTCTAAGACGAGAGGATCGATGTCGATAAAACCTTTCGCCTCAACGGTTGTTGGGCTAGGCAAAGGAGGCACTTCGATGGAGTTAGATGTTGAAGCCTCAAAGACGTGGTCCTTCGAAGGTGGTGAAGACGAGCCCATTTTGGTCATTGTCGTGATGGCACTAACGTCGCCCTTCGAAATTGGTGTTTCACTTGTTTCATCGAATACATCCCAAAGTGATTTTTCATTCATAAATTTACACATACCCTTTTGAATTAGGTACACGTATTCTTTATCATTAAAATCCTCATCTTTAAAACCGTTCTTCTTATTTTTTTTCAAAACATGCATTAAGCCTCATTCTTTCCGCTAAAGTGTACATTTTGAAATCATTAGAATTTGAAACCTCGGTTTTTTCATTGTCATTAAACACTTGGGATTTACTCGTGAAAAAATCCATTTTATCCTCCCCATATCTCATAGTAAGTCTCCCCTCGTGAACGTCGATTACGGTTCGAGCAGTCGATAAAAATGGTCGGCCTAAAATAATGGGACATTTAGGGTCACACTCGTAATCAGATATAACGAAATCCGCGGGAAAAAAACTTTCCAACTTTGACATAGACATCCTCGGCTATTACAATTGGTATTAAATGCGTACAATTTGCAAGCTCGATTGTCATGTTTATGGGGGTAAGGCTAGGCAATCTCATCAATTTCCAAAGAGAATGAGGCATGAGATTGATGCTAGCACCTAAATCGGCAAGGGCTAAACATCCCTCAATCTCAGAAAAATCACAAGGTAATAGAAATTGGCCCGAATCCTCTTCTTTTCTCGGCATATGCCTTTTGGGTTTTTTAAGAAGGATCGATGCACAAGTTTCTTCAAGGGTTACTTTCGTAAGGTCGATAAAACTCTCTTTTTGAACAGTGGATGGAATTTGAGGTACACGAGGGTGTGCACTCTTTTCCGTGGTCGCCACGTTCACCCCATCGACTTTAGAACAATAAGACGTCATAGAAGTCGAGGGTTGAGAAGAAGGAACAACTCGAAATCCTTCAAGCTTAGGGGTAATCACATGACCTTTCTCACGAGACGAGGCGGCTTTACATTGTTCCTTCGGATTTGCAACGGTTTCACTAGGTAAAACTCGATGACGCACCCGAGGACTTGTTCATTATTGTCGAAAACATCTTTTTAATGTCAATTTGTCCTTGCTCAATCTTCGTGTTTTGCAATTTCAATGTATTAGTAAAGTCGTTTTTCAAAGTACCAATTTCTCCCTCTAATCGTCTCATATTAGCCTCATTCGTTTTCATGTAATTTTGAAAATCGTTTGACGAACTATTTTGATTAGAATTAAAGTTCCCTTGGTTTTGATTGTTTCTTTGAAAATTTCCTTGATTACCACTTGAAAACTTGTTT
The DNA here is from genome assembly GCA_025667525.1 of Glebionis coronaria. Classification (NCBI taxonomy): domain Eukaryota; kingdom Viridiplantae; phylum Streptophyta; class Magnoliopsida; order Asterales; family Asteraceae; genus Glebionis; species Glebionis coronaria. The sequence continues at coordinate 396,712,441 of CM046879.1, forward strand.
CCTTGATTGTTGTTGTTTGAAAAATTCGAGTTTTGATTGTTGTCTCGATTTTGCCAATTCAAATTACGACCTTGAATATAACCTTGGTTTTGAAAATTCCCTTGTTGATTATTTCCTTGAAAATTGTTACGGTTTTGATTTGAAAAATTGTTGCCTTGGTTATAATTGCCTTGTTGTGATGGACCCGCGTTATTTTGATTTTGAAAATTGTTGTTTCCATTTAACGCACTCACATTCGACGTTTGGCCATCCGTAGCCGCACACTCGTAATAATTATGAGGTCCGCCACAAAACGTACACGAAACCTAAACCGCTTTCACCGTAGCGGGAGCGTCTTTCTTTTGCATTTCGACGAGAAAAGACGTAAACACATTCGTCAACTTATCGACTTTCGTATCAACCCTCTCAATGTCGTCATTAGAACTAGTAACATTGGCGACATTGGCAACACTCGGTGCGTTGCGGAGTTGGTAAACCTTGGATCGGTTTTCGATAATTATCAATGCATCTTTCGGAGTCTTACACAAAAAGTTTCCACCGGCGAAGGAATTGAACGAATCTTGTTCTTGAAAATTAAGACCGATGTAAAACGTATCGATTTGGTTCAACTCGGAAAAACCATGGTGAGGACATTGCCTAAGCAATTCCTTAAAACGATCCCACGCGTCTCTAAAAGATTCATTCGGTTTTTGCTCAAATTTCGTAATTTCATTTTTGAAAAATGTCGTCTTAGACGGTGGGAAAAAATAATTAACGAACTTGGAGACGAGATCCTTCCACGTAGTTATGGAATTAGGTGGCTCTTTCTCGTACCAATCCTTGGCGGCGCCATCGAGCGAGTACGGAAAAAGCATAAGCTTGACGACATCGGTGTCGACATTCTTAAACTTGCTCGTGGCTAAAAGACGATCAAAATTCCGAATGTGGTCGTGAGGATTATCGGCTTCACGACCTCGAAACTTCGTAGCTTGGATCAACGAAAGCATTCCGCTCTTAATCTCAAAATTCTCCGTTTCGATAGCGGGAATTATGATCGCGTCTCCATAACCCTCGGTGGGCGCTTGGAGCAATTCCATCATCGAACGATTGTCGGCCATCTCCTCTACGGTTTCTTCAACAACGAGGTTAGGAACGTCGGTTTCTAAATCTCGTCTACGTCGTCGATTCCTTCGATTACAATTGCGTCGATTCGAAGCGTCGCTAGAATTAGAATAATCCTTCGATCGAGTGCGCATGCACTAAGCGTAGAATGGGGGTAGCAAAGAAGATTCTTTTTGGGTTTTTACGATTTTTTTCATTTTTTTTTGTTTTTGATTGTTTTTTAATTTTTTGGATTTTTGTTGTATTACGTAGACTAAAATCTACAAATCTCTCCTCGAATCGATTTCTCGATTAAAGGAGCCTCAAAGAATGAAAACGATCACGTGGAGTGAACGCCTTCGATGACTTTAGAACGTTGGTGGAACACCAAAACGTTCAAGAGGGTTTAATCTTGAAACAAGCAAATATATATGATACGTAGATAATACTTGGGCGGCAAACCCTCGATTAGCCCTCTTTCTCAGAACACGCACAAGCAAGCGGGGGAAACGAGGCGGCGCTAAGCACTTAAGAGCCTTTTTCCCTTAGGTCGTGAAATACAACCGCCTTATACCCACCTTATAGTTTGTGTTAATCGAAATTAAGCCTCACGAAAGTATTTATCTATTTTGCCTTTTAACTTTTGCTTTAGATTTGAATACAATGATCGAGTGATGAAATCCCGAATCAAGGTTGCGTTTTCACGCTTTTGGAGTACTTGTATATTTATTGTTCTACGTAAGTACAATATAGTAATATATTCACAAGAAAAACGAAAACGATAATGGATATCTACAATATAGTAAAAGATTGTTGTGTGTTTAATTTAGGAATACTAAACACGAATTATTTGGATACTATAATATAATAAGGAAAAATAACAAAAATGAGTATGTACGTTATATACGCTTTCCAAAAATTGAAAAGCAAAAACGCACTACTCACACAAACACGATATAATAATGGCAACACTAAACACCTCCCTGGCAGCGGCGCCAAATGATAGGTTACGTGTTTAGGAAAACAACGTATAATGCGGGCAAGTATTAAGTCTTACGCTTTAGGAAAAACGTAAAACCGAACAAATGCGGGTTCGTTCTCGAAGGAGGTGTGTGAATTAAGTGTGCCAATATGTAAAATCAAGAGTTTGGATTAGTGTCATTTTTGGGCAAAGAGAGAAAAGTTAAAGACGAGCTACGACTACGATTAAACTACGACGTAATGACGTAAAACGCGAACGTAAATACGTAAAACGTGACGAAATTAAAAATTAAACCTAAAAATTAATTAAAATTTAAAACTAAGTCTAATATAATATAAATAAGAATAAAAATCCAATAAATAAATTTTAAAACCTTTAATTAATTAAATATTCAATTTTAAATGCTAATTAAAGCCCTAAAATTAAATATAATTAAGAAAAAGCCCAAAATATTATTTTATTGAACTAAAAACTCACTTATATTATTTAAAGACTAAAAAGTATTTTTCCTAAATTAAAAAAATATTTTTCTATTTTTAAAACACTAAAAACTATTTTTTAAACTAAAATAATGATTAAAAATAATAAAATAATGCTAAAAATAATTTGACAATTTTAAAAACCCTAAATTATACTAATGAACAGTAGAAAAATGAAAAAGTTTGAAAAAGTAAATATTTTTCACTAAAAGACAAAACAGAAATAATAAAACCCTAATTAAACTAAAATTAATCTAAAAAATACTTTAAAATGTGAACAGTAAAATCTTTTTAAACTAAAAATCTTAAAATCTTTTTCTAAATCTAAGAAAAATTTTAAAACTGAAAAGTACTAACTTTTGGCACTAAAAGGCAAAAACAGTAAAGTAAAAACTAATTTAAAATGTAATTTATTCTAAAAAATAGAAAGTGAAAAGTGACAAGAAAATAAACTAAATGGAAAAATCAGAAATTAAATAAGAAAAATAATAAAATTGAAATCAAAGAAAAATTCCTAAAAATGACCACTAAAGACAAAAATTATCAAAATCTGAAAGGGACACTTTGTTTCTTTTGTCTGCTTGCTAAGCAGTACCAACTTATGCACTACCAGTGGCAACTTGGTTCCCACTGCTTTCACAAATTTCTGGTCTGGTGAGTAATAAGCTTAGGAAAGCTTATTTGCTTGCTTTTTCTTGGACAATTGGGCACCCCTACACTCAGTGGAGTGAGGGAGTCTAGCAGTGCAATAAAAACACAAACTCCAAAACAAAAATCACCCACAAATGGCAAGGTTCAGTTACTGTTAAACAGAAAGTATGGGTAAGGACCCTTTGCTGATGCACTTGGTAGTTTGATGAGTTTTGGCTCACCAAACCTTGCTCAATTCAACACCAAATCAAGACTAAGCACTACTGAGACATAGATTAGACCAAACCTTAGCAGATTTCCATACTTGCTGAACAAAGATTTTAAAATCAAGGCAGAAATAAGGGTTACTGATTTTAAACTACTAATACCAAATTTTTAACATGCAATATATTTTAAAACCTATCAAACTAAAACAAATGGCTTAAAATAACCTAATGCTAGCATATAAAGTGAGTTTAGTTAGTCTTCAAGACAACAACTTATCAAACTCTTAGCTGAAAATCTAGACCCAAACACCCCTTTATACACAGAAAATGAAAATTTGCAAATAAAATGTATTTAAATCTTAACTAAACTGGTTACAAACCAACTAAACATGCATAAACTCACCTAAGAAGTATAACTAAGCAATTAAAACAACAAATGAACATAACATACTCATCATCATACAAAATCACAAAAAATCACATAAAACTTCTATTTCTAGGAGGGTCCAAGCCCGTTACCTTGTGTGGTTAACATCCAACCACACAAAGGCCAGTTGAGGCCTTCTCCTATAAGCTGGAGGCTTATGCTTTTGGCTTTGTGAGAAGCTGATGTAGAGTAAAGAATCAAAAATGTCTTCAAAGAATGATAAAAAAATGGAATGGAGAAGGATGGCTGTTGTTGCTTGATTCCTGCACAACACCACAAGTCCACAAGCAAAGTTCAAGTATCAAAGGCTACAAGATGTTAGCTTGTAGCTTTTGATACAGTGAGTTGTTAATCAAGAAAATGAAAGAAAATGAAAACAGATTTTTCATTGAAAGTAAACTTTGTTGAAACCAAACCTTTTGAAACCAATTATCTAAACAAAAACTAAAATGGCCAGGTAAAATCAAACCAAACCAAACCTAGGGCTTCCACTTTCACTTCCACCTTAAGCTTGGTTTACTCTTTAAAAATCTTGAAACACATTTTTTTAAAAACCTTTGATTAAATTTTAACTAAAAACTTTTGAATAAAAGTAACTTGTTAACTACTGAAACTTAAAAAAAAGATTCATGGAACTCAGTAATGTGCAAAATTAAAACTTTTCATTTTCATTAATCAATTTTAAATTTTACAAAAAAAACTGGAACAAAGAAGTATGGGTACAGGCACCCAATACTTATACTATAAACTGAAGATTCTAGAAAACATAAACCCTAAACATAATGAATTCCTAAAAAGCCCTCAAACGAATCTCAAAATATGCTGTGGTGATTCCATCTTTTGAATTTGAAAACTTGGTCAAGAGGCTCCAATGTGATTTGTCAGTTGTTTGTATATGATCTCAAGTGTCCAAAAATTCCTTTGGGACCAAGTTTGAAGGATCAGCCGTTGATCTACTGTTGAGATGCCATCTTTGCCTAAAATGGTGAAGCAGGGGAGCATGGGGGACCCATTTGGAGGTCACGGGATGGTATTATGGGTAGTGGGTTTTGGTTTTTATGGTGTTAATCAATGATCCGGACAAGTTGGGGTTTTGATTTTGGTTAATTAAGTAAAACCCAATTAGGGTTTATGGATTTAGAGGGTGATGAGCAGTTGTGGTTTGATGTGTTAAACATGATTGAGTTTTTAAAGAAAATGTTTACCCCAAAAAATTTATTAAGTAAAACCGGTTTAAAAAATAAAGGGTGATTGGGGTTTGACGTGTAAGGGGTCGATGATATGGAGGGTATTGATTGGTGGGTTGACCAGTCAAAGTGAGGTGGCGGGTTTTGGTTGGTTGTGTGGGTTTATATGTCTGCCAGAAAAGGCCCCCCATGTTCTTAAAACTTGTCATTTGGGTTTAAACATGCAATAACCAGTTTTCCTTTGAAATAAGTTTGAATTATTTGTCAAATATGGCACAAGTGTTTTTCAAACTTTATAAAAAGGACCAAAAATGTATCTTGACCAATCTTGAAGGGTTGAACATGTCATGACTTCAAACTTCAAGGACCATACTTGTATAACTTGATTCTTGGAGTACTTTTCTCGCCAAATCTTCAAAAATGAGGGACCAATGTTGACAATCTTCAAAACTTCAAGGACCATTTTGGAAATTCAGGATTCGGGTCCGGTTCTTTGTGCGGCTTCGTTTCCCGTGTTCGTTTTTGCTTGATTCTTGTAATCTTTTGGTGAATTCACGATATCCGTACCTAAAATACACAATGAACAAACACAAGCATATATTTGGGTATTTTAATGATATTTTAAGCGTTTTAAGCCTGATTTAGACGATGAGACTATGTATAATTATAGTCTCATCAATGCTTCTTCAAGACGTAAACCCATATTTCTTCTCAAAAATGAGTGAGTTCATAATATAACATTAAAATAATGTTTTTGAATAATACTTGAGAATAAAATATCAACCATAAATTGATGGATTGACACAGCATTTACCCCTAAACATGATCTTTGTCCTCATAGATCAGTTTATCTTACTACTCGCTTCTTATAGAGCTAGAGCCATGTGGATATTTCCTCAACATTCGGTCTTTTCTCACAAGTGTAATTCATTACAATACACGAGTTTCATCAAACATAACTACGAGAATACGATCAGGCTTAATGTTGACTTACTTTCTCTATCCATGATGTTCACGGGTTTTTGATAATTGCAACTTTTCGCCGATCTAAACTTCATAAATAAGCAATCAGATTTTCACTTGATAGACATTTTATCAAGTTCGATATACAAACATAATTCACGCAGCCCTTGAAGTCCTAGGGTAGATCCAGCTTATATGCCTTTCAAACCAACTTTTACATTATCTCAATGGTCCTATACAACGGGGACTTATTTCGCATGATCTTTCAGATCATCAATTCATTTTTCCATGGTGAAAATTTTGGCATAACTTCGCTACCCATCCTACACTTCAAGATCTACATTTCATATTCACATAACCTCCTACCCACTACTGGCAGTCAATAATCAGATCCTAATTTCAACAATCATTTCAGGTTTCACGGGTCGGGTATTTTGTAAGGTTAGGTTTGTCATCATAGGCAACCTTAAAACCTAAAAGACATGTCCAACTCACAATGGGTGTATGCCGGGTGTCTTCAACCCAACTCTTGCTTACAAATTCTCTCACATATAGATCCTCACAAGATTCGATCTCGATCCTAATACGATAATTATCAATGATAATCTCTCCAAAGGAAAACGATTATACGGTTAATTACCAAAGGTCAATTATTCAAACATAAAACAACACTTCTAGTGTTTTGTATCGTTACTTTACCTCGTCCCTTCGATTGGGGTGGTAAACAGTACTCTCACCAAGTTTCGTTCCCAATGACTTCTGAACAAATCTCTATAAATTCGATGCGAAGCGAAGATCTTGATAGAGATGATAGATACATGCACACTATGTTTACACAACTCCTTTAAATACCAAAGAATCAATTTCTTCATCGAGAATCTATCATTAACAGGAATGATATTAACAGATTTGGTCAGTCTGTCGACGATGACCCAAATCGAATAAAATTCAGATGATGACCTTCACAATAGTTAGACGTTTACTAATGTATGAGGCGATGTCTGCCTTCATAATTTGCCATCAGTACAACTTCTTCAGATAATGATACATTAAATCAGAAATGGCATGAATAGAATACATAATCGTATTAGATTCCAACATGACTAAATCTCAAAATCTCCATATTTAGGCAAACACAAATGGCCTTTTATACATTTAACGCCATCGGCTTCTCAATTCTAATGGTTCACATTAGACGCAAACCCCTTTTATTATCTATATTATCCTTCTTACAAGCATGAGTTATTTCTAAAATGTTTGGCAATTTATTTTGCACAGTCATTATTAAGGAACACATCCTAATTGATTCTTTATCCTTTCTACATAATGTGTCAGTATCTACATTCACCTTTCTTGATGAAATAATTATCATGACCACAATTCACTCAGAAATTTTTTCTTCATATTTTCTAAGTTTTAGTTTCGTCTCAACTACTGTTTTTATCAGTTTTGCTCAATCCCACGTTTAAAGCGTCGATAAATATTACAAGTAATTAATTAATAAATATTCAATTTTTTTTATGAAACGTAAACGTAAAAAGTTTTAAATTTTCTCAGTTCGTCCAATTATAGAAAAATGTTCAAAATAAATTTGAATTTAGTTACCACGATTTTTGTTGATTTATCAAAAATACTTAATAAGATCCGTAAATGTTCAAAAAATCTTTGTTTATACTTTGGTCAAATTTTTCTTAGTTGAAAAGCAAAACTTGTTGTTTCAATTTCCAAGTCATGGTTCAAATGGTATCCTTAATCCCTCTTAGGTTGTCTTGAGGTATACACAAACATTTACCCCTAAAGGAGTTTAGTTAAATGTTCTTGGTATAAGGGAATAATTCCTTAAAATTTCCTTTGATAAATATTTGTCAAAACATTTTTGCATTTTCTTTTTGGTATAACCCAAAGCCTTAATGGCTCTAATCTTTGAAGAGTCAGTATAGATTCCATTATCTATTAATCATACGGTCAAATTAATGTAAAGGATTAAGTCTTAAATAACATGTTAAATACTCAAGGTACATGTTTTCATTGCTTGGCCAATTTAGGGCAGTCTTATAAATGATTATTAATTCTTTCTTATTCTCAGAAACAAACAAATGGTCCTTAATGATTACAAGCATGAATTTATCAAATTACAGCCTACACACGTGATTCACCAAATTTAGGGATGCTACATGTGCATTGGTCAATCCAAACGATATAACATGAAACTCATAATGTTCATTACAAGTTCTGGATGTAGTGATTGGAATAGATAATCTTTTTCGCGGACGCGAAGTTGATGATAACCATGCCGTGGATCAAATTTTTTTTGAATATACGCTAGAACCTTGTAAATGATCGAACAAATCTTCCATCTTGAGTAATGGGTATAGATTTTCGGTCGTCAATTTACCTAGTTCACGGTAATCAACAAATAAAAAAATGATAACACCATAGCTCTTCATGAGGACGAGCTTGGTAGAATAAAAGCTTTCTTCGACAACTCTCTCAGTTGTACGGTAATTCTTTTAATTCAGATGGTGCTGACGTACAGTGCACACGCCACAGGTGTAGCACCAGGAATATAATCAATACTAAATTCAACTTGCCTTAACGGCAAAAGTCTAGATAATTCACCAGCAAATACCTCCTAAAGTTTTAAATAATAGAAACATCTTTTAATATACTCACTTTTAAGTTCTTTCTATATTACAGGGTCTAAGACTAGTTCATAACCAATCATGGTATAATTTCAAGTCTAAAAGCAGGATATGGTCATTCATCAAGAATTATTTAGATCACTTTTGATAATCAACATCTTATCTTTTAGGGGAATTCTACTCGAGTTCCCATCAATTAAGACAATGTCGTCATGTCATAATCAATCAATCCATTCTACTGGCACTATCAACCTTCTAGTTTCATTACCATCGATAAGATGTGAACTTCTCAAAAGACTAATAATAACTCATAATCCTTCAGAAATTCAAGGATATTTAGAGAAGTGGCTAACATCAAAAGAGTAAAGTCAACGCATGATCTATGCGAGAGAAATTCAAATCAGTTACAGACGAAAGCATTAACGAATATGAGTCTATCCCATGTTTTCATGAATTGGGTACGCATTCGAAAGCTCCTCGGATCGTTACCCAAGTCTTTCAAATAAAATCTAATCAAAAGAAATGATAGGAACGTCGATACACCTAGTCGGGTTTCAATACTTGATAATTAGATACTTTTCCAAAGAATCTTGCCATGAAAGAATAGGACAAGAAAGGGTTGTCATTTGTCAAATAAGACAATTTCCACAGATGAGTAAATTCGATTCAGAAGAATAAATTGTACGGGCACATATGTAGGTGTCCCAAACAATATGTCCCTATTTTGCACTTCTTGCAGATCTCATAAAAATTCAATCTTTCATAATCTTCAGAGAAAATTTAGTGTTTATTAATTATATTTTATGATGACTACTAATCAGCCTTGCATGGTCGCTTCCAAATTGTATGCAACCGCGTAACTGTATACAATTTTAGGATTAACGATGCAATACTCAGTTCGTCAAAACTTTGTCATCATGTTTAAAATATATATATTCATGCTTAATCATGAAATAAAAATCAAATGAATTTATAGAGATGTTCTTTGTTATGAAAACAATTAAGTTTTACAAGGTGTTTCATAAACAACTTTATTTCGTTAACGATTACTTTTAAATCTCACTTTAAATAATCCTTACGGTGATGAAAACTCAATTTTTCTCAAGGGATACTGTTTTATCTTATAAAAACAATGAGTGATCTATAAAAGAGTGTTGAAAAGTTGATCACCAAGAACTAACTACAATATAATTGGAAATGAGCTTAGCCAATTAATCATGAGGTTCATGCCCTCGATGGCACTCAGAAAGAATAATCCACAACGTAACTCAAATCGAAATGAGTACTTGTTCAGTGGGTGCATCACTAATGCGAACATTAGAAAGAAGCAAGAAAAGATGGATAACATCGCTACATGTAGGATTTAGCAATCAGAGGTACCCTTTTCATTAATCTCAAACAAGTCAAAATTGTACCGTAACACATTACGTGTCACTATGTCATACAATTCCAAGAACTCATCCTACCAACTGATGTCTTAGTTAAATTAGGGATTTTTAAAAGATACCACAATGAATATTAATCTACAAGAGTCATAGGGGTTCCACCTGTCCTGGAAGATCCATCGATCCCAATTCAGAAGAAGATTTCTTCGATTTATTTCTTGGACATTGGGCATCCTCGTTAGTGTACAATGGCCTATGAACAACCCTTAACACAAACTAACAATCATTTAAAACCTTATAATTCAATCACAGGAGTTAACGACTTCCTCTTAACAATCTCATATTCCATACAAGTTAAATTTTACTTTATTCAAGTTTCAACCAAATCATACTCAATGCGATATCCTACCTCATTCCCCAATACTTTCAACCTTATTCTTAGACCTTAAAAGGCAATAAAAGCTCGTATCAACAACGCTTAATTTCCAATCCTATAGCTCTTACAACAACAGTTATCAAATGAGTCACTAGTATGAAATGACTCACACATTCAATTAGACTTCTCGGAAAGGTACTAGTGGCATGAGGCTTTTGGGTAAAGGCTCCAATGACAGCCTCAAGTGCAACATTCACCCTTTCGATTTCAAATTTAAGAATTGGGTGAAACCGAATCAGATGACACCTTTCTAGGTGGTAACGTTTTGTCAAACTCCACTCTATAAGGAAAGATCGTCATAACATCGATATCAGATTTAATCTCGCCAATTCTTCTTCAAGATCATAATCAACTACTATCATCATTTCTACGAATATCAACCATTTTGTTAGGATCATAAATATCCACAACTTGGTTTAGATCTGAAATAGCTAGAATTCCTACAGGAATAGCTTCGATTTAATTGCTAGGGGGGTTAGGGTTTCTTGTGACAATCTACATCGTATAAATACCTCGTATAAGTATTAAAATAATCATGAAACAATCATGTAATCAAATTACAATATATATATATATATATATATATATATATATATATATATATATATATATATATATATATATATATATATATATATATATATATATATATATATATATATATATATATATATATATATATATAAAATCCAAGTTATATATATATTAAAATAACACTTCTCAGTCTAGCCTTGTCGGTAACTCGGAAATTCTTCGGCACCGTTATATTCAAGAGATTTTTAGATATTTTAAGAAAAATGTTTATAGTTAAATGATTTTGAAATGTTTTATTCAAAACCTTGGTTTTAAAAATATTTCGTTCTCTATAACGAGAGCTCTAGTAGCAAACTATAACACCCCCAAATATTCATACTTTAGTTCAGCGGAAGAGTCCTTGGTGTTACGGGATAGCACATTACTCAAATCGTAGACAACGCTTAAAATCGCGTCGTTTAATAATAAAGCATTTTCAATTCATGAATATCAAATTTACATAGATCCCATGTCATAGTATTTCATACAATTTTACAAATCATTTGAATGGAAGTTGTTACTTAAGTGCGGGCCATGAATTCTTGTCGTCTTCCCGAGAATTACTTTCAAGTACCTGAGATAAAACATGTTAAAAGAAAAGGTCAGCGAAAACGTCGAGTGAATTCATAGAGTTTAATGAAATCCATTAATATATCATCGGTATAAAATTATTACCGAAAATCATTTTGTACAATTATTTGTAGTAGGCCATAAAATAAGCCAAAAACATTTTATACAAATCTTTGTTTAAAAATCATACTATAGGCTTTTGCCTTCAAAACCATTATACGAACTAACGTCGTAAAAGCATCATACAATACGTCTTATAACGTTGTATAGAGTTAAATAAACACCGTTATATGAATATGGTTATGTAAAACCAAAACACGAACGTAATATCAATAATGAGACCCCGTATTGCTTGTCAGGCAATATATCGTAATTCAATGCGTATATCAGCATTTTTGTTATTGGATTATTATAAGCCGCATGACATTGCTACTTTACTATAACAAACAACGGGTAGCTAACCCGAAACTCATTTGCCCATCTAAAACAGCATGTCGTCACAATAATCACGCTTATATAAATCTTCTCATACATAAATTCGCTTACCAATAAATGTGACACGACGGGGATCAACCGTCAAGGCGCGAACTGGGGTGATCTTCCCCAAATAGTACTATTATATGCATAAGCGTCTACCAAATCCCGGTAGTTCACAATTCATGCTAATGGGACTTTTAGTGACATAACCTAACTTTAATAATCAATTTTATTTCATACATCGGGTCATATAATCATTCATCGGGTCATACAATCATTCGGGTCCAAATCAATAAACAAACAATCGGGACAACTGGTGTCCTATTTTTATCAAAACTAACATGTTATCTCCCTCACGGGTTTATAAAACATTTCATAAAAACATTTAAAAGAGTGCGAGTCTATGAACTCACGTTGATTGGGAAAGGCGGTTATCGGCGATTTGGATGTACGGTACGTGCTTCAATCACGGAAACCTAGACAAATAATACTTGTCTTAGACTCTTGTCCAATGACTTTATAAAACAATGGCTATGTATATATATGATGATTTTATAAATATGATGATGATCAAGTGGGATTGTACATCTTTATTCACTCATTATAGTGTTATGTGTTGGTAAATTATTATACTAGTTTCACTAGTTTAACTTATTTACTTGTTAAGGCCCAATAAGCCCATTATAAGCTCATTACATTATATTAGTCCAATTATTCTTTTAACATCAGCCCAATATTTACATGTTGGGCCCAAGTGGGTTAAGCCCAAAGAGTAAGTCCATAAGTGTTTAGCCAAATTAGTTGGATTAATAGTCCAATAAGGCTAATTTGGCCCGTTAATGTCCATATGTTATAAAGCTCGGGTTTTATCGGTTTTTACTTGTCATATATAATTATACATCAGTATATGAGTTATAAAAAGTTTACATTAGACGGGTCCGACCATCTAAGTTTTAATTGACGAAAACGTTAATTTTACGGTTTTAGCCGAAAAGATGTAAAACTTATGTTTTTAGTTTTATAACTTATAAAACTTATCAAATTGTCATTTTTATAAAATGTCCATTTTATTTATCAAAGTACATACTTATTTTTATGTAATAAATAAGTTAGTGGGTTTTAGGTATACATTTTATATTATATTAACTTGAGTGCTAATATTATACTATATACTTTTATTTTACAAATCTGATTATTATTTTCACTTTTACTATTTTTATCATATCTTGAGGTCTACAAGAGATAGAAGCTCATTTTTGGACACCACAAACTAAATGATATTTTCTACATTAATTCAGTTTTATCTACTGCTCAATCAATCTTTAAATATCCCTAACAGTCCATACAAAACAGACTACTCACACTTGAACTTCAATATTGTTTTGATCATATCTCACTCATTTTAAGGATTCCATTGTGTGGCCAACTCTCACATATGTACAAGTCTTATAACTTACTGTATATTAATTCATACAAGCCATTTTAATAATTTATCATAAGGTTCTTTACTGTTTTTATACAGCCAACTATTTTAAGCATGATTTTAACATCCTTTCAAGTAGATTTTAATCTTTTTAATCAAGTCTATCAACACCAAATCCCCACATAATATTTTTGATCGTCATTCATCATCATATAAATATACATAAGTGAAGAAAATACAAGATTACATATTCAAAACAACAAGAGGATAGGAAGAAACAATCTCTATACCACCAAAGTGATGAAATGATGAGTTTTTGGATGAACAAGACTTGGTTCTTGTTATCACATCTTTAACTTGGCAAATGAACTTCTTGAGATCTTCATATGCATGAATAACGTCTTGAAAATCAGCCCCTAAACTCCATGGAAACTCCTTTTCACATGTTATAACCACCTCCAATCTTCATCTTTTCAACTAGGCTTCAACATATGTAGATTGTATGTAAAGTTTATGGCTAGATTTGATGAAGAAGATGGTGATTTTGGGTGGTTTTGGACGTTCATATAGAAGGGAGAGAGAGATTTGAGTGGTTTTGCATGTATGAATGAGAGGAAATGGTTTGTGTTTAGCTAGTTTTGTGGTTTAGTAGTTTTGGAAGGCTTATGGGACAAGTTTCCCAAGCTTAGTATAAAATTTGCCACCCATAGTGGGGGTGGGACAAGTGTCCCACTTGTCTCATCTCCACTAATTTACGGGTACTCCTCTATTCTAGTTTCCTCGATTTACGTGCCCTCGGACCGATTTACAAAAAACGTTTTTAAAACTTATGAATCTACGGCACAAAACGATTCTAACAAAAATTGTCTCATCAAAAACGGAGTTCAAAAACGTAAATACGTGATCCTAGGGTTTCCGGTTTAGTCGTAAAGGACGTTAAATTATGAACGTAAGTCCTAATCTCTTCTCGTAAATTTGTGATTTTATGAACCAACACAAATTTAAAATCCCAAAATAATATTCACGGATAAATTTATTTCCTGAAATCTCGGACTGTCACCAAAAACGGTGTATGTAAACGTAAGCACGTAAGGAACAGTCCTCCGGTTTAAACGTAGTCGATGCTACTTCAAGACGTACACCAAATTTCTTCCCAAAAATGAGTGAGTTCATAATATAACATTAAAATAATGTTTTTGAATAATACTTGAGAATAAAATATCAACCATAAATTGACGGATTGTCACACCTACGAACAACATGAAGACAAAAGAAGGTCTCCCCTACACTTCTCATCAACTCTCCATCCTTATTTCTAACCTACAACACTCTAAGTCTAAAACCTCTAAACCTAGTTATTCAATCTTGATTTAAGGAGTATCTAGCTCGACTCATCCCACACTTAAAAGTGTCTAAAACCTATCACGGAGAAGGAAAGTCTTGCCCTTTTTAAGAAAAATCTTCATGATGAGCTAAAAAAGTTTTGAACTATCAAAACTCCATAAATATCCCCCCGGATCAAATACATAATTACCATCCCACTTATAACACAATACAACAGCTAACTTCCCAAGCAATGGTGAAAAAGGTGCGGTGGTGTCGTCCAAAATGGTTTCCCATATGTTCTTCACAAGGTGATAAGGTGATATTCTTAAATCTTTCACAAGTTTTCCTTTTGTTGCATCAGGCGGATACAGAGATGGTTTATCAAGCTCTACGCCAGGATCAAAAATTCGTTCCTTGATGGGAAAACAACAAGTGTTGGTTGCCTTAGAAGATTCTCTCTTGTAGGTCACATGGTGAGAGAAAGATTGTGGAGTAATGGGTAACAACAAGCTCTTGGAAGGAACCATCATGACTAGTTTTCCTTTATCACTTTGAAAGGTTGAGGTGGACAAGGAAGAAGGTAAAGGATCCTCATGCAATAGAGATTCTAGAAAGAGTATGTCCCCTTCCTCATCAATATATCCAAGAGTATACTCAAATGGTATATCAACCTCTAAAAAGTCATCACTTTCATCCATGATAGAATCCTCCTCATCACCATAAACATCATAGATTGGTCTATAAAAGATTGGTGATTCCTCAAAACTCAAGGAAGTGTGATCATCAACAAATGGAGAGTCACAAGTGGAGAGCTCATCATCACTATAATCATCATATGTTGGTGTATCACAAAGAAAAGATTCATTATCACTAAGATCCTCATTGGTGTCTTCATCGTGGTGGAAAAGTGGGTTATCATATAAGGTTTCAAAGAGAGGATTGGAATAAATCACAAAATCACCAAAGTTAAGCTCTTGAGGATCATGAAAATCCAAGGATGAAGTAATGGAAGCAATGGTCTCAACATGAGGTAAATCATGATCTTCACTTGAGAAAGCTTCATAAAAATATTCATCACAAACTTCATCAAGGATATCATCTTGAGTCTCCTCATTCACAACATCAATATGCTTCACCGCTTCGGGCTCATTAGACTTCTTTGACAACTTTCCCATGTTAAGCACCACTCTTTCATCTCCTACCCTCATTGTAAGTTAACCCTCCGCCACATCTATAAGAGTCCGACCCGTTTTCAAAAATGGCCTACCAACAATCAAAGGAACTCTCGGATCCATATCATAATCAACCACCACAAAGTCCGCGGGAAAGGTAAATCTATCAACCCCAATAAAAACATCCTCCGCAATTCCCACCGGATACGATATAGTACGGTTGGCCAACTCAAGAGTCATCTTAGTAGGAGTGAGCTCAGGAAGTGAAAGTCTATTCCAAACCGATAATGGCATGAGATTTATGCTTGCTCCTAAATCCGCTAATGCCATGCAATTTTCCACCCCCGAGAAATTGTGTTAAACACGTAATTATTCATGCATTTAGTGAAAATTTCCCTCATTTTTCGGATAATAGATAGCAAAAATGAACTTTTAGTGCATATATCGTTTATATTTGCTATTTAGTATTGTAGGTACGGATATCAAAGAAAATGAGCAAAAACGAAGCCAAAGAGCCAAAATCGAGCACGAAAAATGGAAAGAGCACGAAAAATCGAGTCCGACGGTGTCTTCATATTTTAGTGGGCCGGCCCGACACTATTTAAATGGGTTGAACCGGCCCATTAATATATCAAATAACTTCAAATCGCAGCAGGCCCAGCAAAGAAAAGCCACACAGGCCCGGATTGGTTTTAAAAAGGCCCAATAAAGAAAAATAATGAACGAAAAAGGCCATATGATGTGAAAGGAATAGATGAGACTTTTTTTACTTTTAAAAAACGCATCAACTCATTATGATGGGATATCTTATCCTCATTTTTTATCTCTAAGAGCTGCGTATATTTTATTTTTTTTAGATTAGGAATAGTTTGTTATTTTTGCTCCATTCTTCTATTTTAAGCATTCAATTTCCAGGTTTAGATTTATAAAAATCTCTTTCTTTATTTATTAATCTTTTTCTACGTTTTTAGATTAGGTGTAGCTACAATTTAAATTTAGTTTTATATGGCAGCTTGTTCTATTTTCTTCGTTATATTCAGTTCCATATTTATCATTGAAATGTGTATTCGGTTAGTGAATTTGCAGTTTTCGTTTAATACTAGGTATTTGATTTGTTTGATTTGAATCTTAATTTTCGGTATGAAGGTTTAAGTTTAATTCGGCTGTTGATTTTCATTGTCGTAGGATTTCAGTTTTGGTGTTCGAAGATGATGATCATACGCATATTAGAAAAACACTACTTCTTTCATTTTTTTTTGATCCCTTGCGTTTTGTTTTTAGTAAAGTAAGGCAGCTTTCATTTTATTTTTTTATGTAGCGTAAACTTAGTAGCAAAACATAGGCAATTTTATTTTTGCTGTTTTTCCTTACTTCCGTTTTTTATCTGATAATAGTTTAGATTCACAGTTGGTGTTTGTGTTGAAAACTTGTGTTCTTTTGTCAACAGCCAAGAAAAAAAAATAATTAGAATTTGTTTTCAATAAGTTTTGTCGCTAGTGAGAATCAAACTCTTGCCTTCTGCCCTTGCACCTAAACCATTTACCATTGTGCTACTCTTACTTCTATGTTGAATGTTGCTAAAAGTTCTAAAAAATGATTAATTAGTTTAGTGTTATTAATTCATTTTCTAAATATCAGCCTTAATAAATACGTACTAGATTTCTTATATATTTTTATAATCCTTTATATTAGGTGTAGTTTTATGTTATTTTATTATTTTGTATAAATTTTGTTTTATAAAATAGTTTTTTAATTAATTTAAAATGTAGTTTATCTTAATTGTCGTTAAAGTATTATGTTTCATGTTATTTGTATTCGGTTCACCACTTTTGGCGAGGAGCTTAATGGGTCTTTTAGCCAAATTAGTATTTAAAGTTTATAGATCGATTTGTTTTATCTTGGTAGTTAGTTGATAAAACTGATAACTTAATCGACTAATTAGTTTGATAATAACTTTGAAAATTTATAAACTTTAGATCTAATTTAGCTATTTGATCGGGTGTTTAATTTTTCATCTCCGGTTCATCATTACGGGTTAAATTCTCTATCTCTCTAATTATTTTATTTCATTAACTTATTTATATAGTTATTGTTGCCTTGTCGATGTTTAGCTTTATTTTCATGATTGTAATAGTATTAATTATGCTTGTTTAGTTTAGCATCTTTATTGTCATTTAGATTATTCTTAGATATTTGTAGCTTAATATTCGTAGTATAATTATCACTTTTTATATCGTTTAATATATTGTTATTAATATTAGTAGTTTAACTATAAAAATCAAAACCCTTTTTATTCGAGCATCAAACTTGAGACATAAACGCGGATTTCCATTCACACTTCACCAGGAACTACGATAACCTTCGGGTGTACGCAAACGACTCAATCAAATGACGCCGCTGCCGGCTCTGTGTGTAGCGATATTGGCGTTGTGTTTTTAGTTGGTGACTTGAAGATCCTTTCGCTTTGAAAGTTTAATTTCTTATTTGTAAATATATATAATAAAAAAATTTAAAAATCCCTTAAAATATATAAAATTTATAAAAAAAATCCAAAAATATTTTCTTTCGACTTTATTTTTCTTTTAGCTATATATTATATATGATATATAGTTTTATATAGTATATTATATTAAAATATTTTCTTTTTATTATTTTATTATTAAAGAAAAAAAAGAAGTTTCTAAAACATTCTTCTTTATCCTCTATTGTGTTTAATTCTTTTTCCTAATCCCTCTTATTTTTAATTCTTCATGGATTCGTATTGTATAGGGTGTGGGGGATCATCGTCTGGTAGTCAATCATGTCATTGGTGTTCATGCGAGCGGTACAGTATGGATATCCCTAATTATGAATTTGGACATTGTTCATTTTGCAATTCGATCAATTCATACTTCACCTCTAATAACACTATCTCACCCTCTCCCATATATGACGATTCGTGTCCGCAACATGCACCGGGTTTTTCTCAATACCCATGTTGCAATATTTGTGAGGGCCCTCACGATACTTCTTATTGTCAGCCGATGAATTATTATGAGCCAAATCTGTGTTCTAATTCTTTTCAACCGATTATTTATGATGGACCACATCCGTGCTATAATTCTGGTTTTCATAATTTTGAGCCCCCACAATACACCCTCGATCATCAACCTTCTTTGAATCCGAATGACGAAACAAAAGCCCTTCTTTTGAAACTTGAAGAATCCGTAGTTCAACTAAAAGAAACATGGGAGGAGGAAAAGCGACAGCGAAAAGAGCAAGTATCTAATCTTAGTGCTTATACCTCTACCCCTCGTGTGATTCCTTATTGTTATGATGATGACGAGGATAATATTTACGATCTCAATCCATCTTGTGAGACTACCACTCATATTCTCGATTCTTTTACTACGGAGACCGATGCCTCTCTCATCATGGGGGATAAGGGTCTTATCACTATTCCTTGTGATGAGATTCTTATTCCAATCCAAAGTGAGCCTACGGTTGCTTCCGATAGTGATAGTGAGTGTGAATCTCTTTCTAGTAATGATTCATTACCTCCTACTGACATCTTGGGAGATGATTCTTTGTCTTTCTCTAATCCTCTTTTTGATCTCGATGATGATTTTACTTCTAGTGATGACGAGTCACTATCCGATGAAGACGTTCTAAAGGAAAATTTCAAGATTTATTCGAACCCTTTATTTGATTTTGATTACGCCTACATCTCTAGTGAGGTGAATCCTCTCTTTGAAGAGGGGATTGAGGACATTGATAGCTCCGACTCTCTTGCTAATGATGAGCATTCTTTGTTAGCCATGCCACCTCCCATCATAGAGGAGGTGGAGAGATTTGACCCTACCTTCCGTTTGATTCGGTCTGGAGAGGTGACGCGGGTGGTAGATATTTCTTCTGATATTTCTCATATTATGTTGCCACCCCATCCTACCATGTGTACGCCCAAGCGGGTGATGTATCGCTTTTACTCTCCTCATTTCATACCGGGAAATGAGGATGAGTGTTTTGATCCTGGAGGAGACGTTGATGCTGCTATTTCTTGTGATACTTTACCGGTTATACGATCGACTCTTTCTTTAAATTTCTATAAAGTGTCCTCGGGTGACACTTTAATATCTTTTTCTCCCACCCTCCCGCCCTTGGCGAAGACGAGTATTCTTAAGGATCGCCTTTATACCTATTTCTCGTATGTTATAAGAATCCTTCTGCTTTTCTTCACTTATACTATGGATTCTTCTTCTTTATTCTCATCCGGTAACGAGGATAAGATTTTTGACCCTGGCATATCATTTTTGAGCCAATGGTGATTCTCTTGCTCCCCCATGGACCATTTAATTTAGGGTCGAGTCAGGCTCGTGACTCGGTTAACAAAAACAAGCGCTTCTCGGGAGGCAACCCGATGATTTATCTATTTTATCTATTTTCTAACATAAGTGTAGGGGCGTGCTTCTCTCCATGTGTGCTTGTTGGTATTTGTTTTTGTATGTAGGGTTCCCTTGGATCGATAAGACTTTCAGAAGGTTGATGGTTGCTGTTTCCAATCATCTTCTTCATTCAGTCTCCGATCGATCTTCATGTCTATATCAGGGGAGTACTCAGTTCTCATCTTTATCCATACATATCTGATTTTTGTGTTCTTAAGTGTAGGGGTAGCACTTTATCACTTTTGAACATTGAGGCTAATGTTCGGTTCTAAGTGTAGGGGGTTTATATCATATTGATCATATTCATGCCTACTTGTTTGCCCTCTTGCATCCTATTTTGATCAAATGTCTGTTTGTTTTTATTTTATTTTATTAAAAATAATAAAACGTTTTTGACCGTGCGTGATTGACTTGTCCCGTAGGCTAGAACAAAGGGGATCCTGACTCTGCCTGAGTGTTGATCTGGCTGCTCCCTTTATTTTTAGACTAAGCTTTTAGGAATTGTGCAAATAAAAATGCTAAACGTGGAGTAGTTGGTTCTCTTTAGAGCTTATATGAGTAACTTATGGCTTTTCCTCTTAGATTATAACTAGACTAAATAAGTGTGTTTTTTTTCAAGCCTTTGAACGTTGAAAATTGTGTTGTTATGCAAAAATAAATTCTTATGCACTTCTGATATAGAGTCCTAGTTCAACTTTTTATTTAAATTTGAGTGAAATCATACTTTCTTAAATTTGAAATAATGTTGCGTGAATATATATGTTGAAAAAAAATCGAATCGAAAAAAAAAGAAGAGAAAAAAAAGAGAAAAAAAAACAAAAAAAACAAAAAAATATTGAAAAAAACAAAAAAAAATGTTCAATAGTGTTAGAAGAGTCGAGTGAATGAATAAGTGTTTTTGTTGCTTTAATTATAATTGTGAGAAACTTATTTTTTCTCAAATTTAAATTCCGAAGTTGAACTTGAATTCGTCAATTTTTTATAAGAGTTTAGACGGTAATTGAGAATGTAGAAGTCAAAGGTCCCGTGAGCTCCGATACTATTCTCGAGGGTGTAAAAACCTAGCCTCCTAAGCTTTGCTAAAGGACAAGCTGAGAAGAAAGTCGCTACATGGAGTGATCTCTCCTTTGATTCTTCATTCTCTAATTATTGTCGTTGTTTTTCATCTAAGTGTCTTTTATTAGCTTAGCGGTGATTTCAAGATCTTTGATTTCAAAATCCCGCCGATCCCGGTACTATTCTCCGTGGGGTGTCAAAAGCCCGGGCACTTAACCGGTGAGATTGGGACGTCCCGAGAAGAAAGTTGCTACATGGGAAAGGCCATTTTTGAATCTTAAATCTCGTCATTTTCGGTGAGTCTAATACCCCACTTAGATGATTAGCAACCATAACAAATGTCGATTTGAACGATCAAAACTTTGAAAATGAACACTCTTACCTAGTCTTTTATAATTGTGGGAGTAAAAAGTTATGTTTACATAGGTTATTAGTATAAATAGTGTTAGCATTTTGCCAAAATATTTGCACAAGGAATCTTAGCTTAGTTGGGAGTAATAAAAAGAGGATGACGATATTTATTCCCTAGAGACACCCAGTTTGCGTGTTTCCCGTTCTATGATCCTTATACCTTGAATAAAAAGTCGAGCATGGTGGGTCATAATGAATAAAGTGGTTTTAAATTGTTTTTGAATTTAACGTTTGTGATAATAGTTGCTTGGGGGCAATCAACGTTTTAAGTGTAGGGGTGTGTTAAACATATTCATGCATTTAGTGAAAACTTCCCTCATTTTTCGCATAATAGATAGCAAAAATGAATTTTTAGTGCATATATCGCTTATATTTGCTATTTATTATTGTAGGTACGGATATCAAAGAAAATGAGCAAAAACGAAGCCAAAGAGCCAAAATCGAGCGCGAAAAATGGAAAGAGCACGAAAAATCGAGTCCGACGGTGTCTTCATATTTTAGTGGGCCGGCCCGACACCATTTAAATGGGTTGAACCGACCCATTAATATATCAAATAACTTCATATCGCAGCAGGCCCAACAAAGAAAAGCCACACAGGCCCCGATTGGTTTTAAAAAGGCCCACTAAAGAAAAATAATGAATGAAAAAGGCCATATGATGTGAAAGGAATAGATGAGACTTTTTGGCTTATAAAAAACGCATCATCTCATTATGATGGGATATCTTATCCTCATTTTTTTATCTCTAAGAGCTGCGTATATTTTATTTTTTTAGATTAGGAATAGTTTGTTATTTTTGCTCCATTCTTCTATTTTAAGCATTCAATTTCAAGGTTTGGATTTATAAAAATCTCTTTCTTTATTTATTAATCTTTTTCTGCGTTTCTAGATTAGGTGTAGCTACAATTTAAATTTAGTTTTATATGGCAGCTTGTTCTATTTCCTTCGTTATATTCAGTTCCAGATTTATCATTGAAAGGTGTATTCGGTTAGTTAATTTGCAGTTTTTGTTTAATACTAGGGATTTGATTTGTTTGATTTGAATCTTAAATTTCGGTATGAAGGTTTAAGTTTAATTCGGCTGTTGATTTTCATTACCGTAGGATTTCAGTTTTGGTGTTCGAAGATGATGGTCATACGCATATTAGAAAAACACTACTTCTTTCATTTTCTTTTGATCCCCTGCATTTTGTTTTTAGTAAAGTAAGGCATCTTTCATTTTATTTTTTTATGTGGCGTAAACTTAGTAGCAAACATTGGCAATTTTATTTTTGCTGTTTTTCCTTTCATCCGTTTTTTTATCTAATAATAGTTTAGATTCACAGTTGGTGTTTGTATTGAAAACTTGTGTTCTTTTGTCAACAGCCAAGAAAAAAAAATAATTATAATTTGTTTTCAACAAGTTTTGTCGCTAGTGGGAATCAAACTCTCGCCTTCTGCCCTTGCACCTAAACCATTTACCATTGTGCTACTCTTACTTCTATGTTGAATGTTGCTAAAATTTCTAAAAAATGATTAATTGGTTTAGTGTTATTAATTCATTTTCTAAATATCAGCCTTAATAAATACGTACTAGATTTCTTATATATTTTTGTAATCCTTTATATTAGGTGTAGTTTTATGTTATTTTATTATTTTGTATAAATTTTGTTTTATAAAATAGTTTTTTAATTAATTTAAAATGTCGTTTATCTTAATTGTCGTTAAAGTTTTATGTTTTATGTTATTTCGGCGTATCCGGTTCACCACTTTTGGCGAGGAGCTTAATAGGTCTTTTAGCCAAATTAGTAATTAAAGTTTATATATAGATTTGTTCTATCTTGGTAGTTAGTTGATAAAACTGACAACTTAATCGACTAATTAGTTTGATAATAACTTTGAAAATTGATAAACTTTAGATCTAATTTAGATATTTGATCGGGTGTTTAATTTTTCGTCTCCGGTTCATCATTACGGGTTAAATTCTCTATCTCTTTAATTATTTTATTTCATTAGGTTATTTATATAGTTATTGTTGCCTTGTGATGTTTAGCTTTATTGTCATGATTATAATAGTTTTAATTATGCTTGTTTAGTTTAGCATCTTTATTGTCATTTAGATTATTCTTAGATATTTGTAGCTTAATATTCATAGCATAATTGTCGCTTTTTATATCGTTTAATATTTTGTTATTAATATTAGTAGTTTAGCTATAAAAATCAAAACCCTTTTTATTCGAGCATTAAACTTGAGACATAAACGCGGATTTCCATTCACACTTCACCAGGAACTACGATAACCTTCGGGTGTACGCAAACGAATCAATCAAATTGCAAGAAATCAAAAACCTCCCCGGATCTCCAAGCTTAGTAGGCAACTTCTTAAGCAAAACCGCGGAGCAATTTTCATTCAAGGAAGCATTAGGCAAATCCACTAGTCTCTCCTTGTTAGAAAGTAAGTCCTTGATCATCTTAGCAAACTTAGGCATCTTGGCTAAGGCTTCCGCAAAGGAGATGTTTATGTTAAGTTGCTTGAACATCCTCAAAAAGTTTGAGACTTGTATATCATCCTTGTTATTAAGCTTGTCCTTTCTCAATATTGATGGATAAGGGAGATTTGGTTTTGGTTGTGGTTGAGTTGTTGATGAAGGATATTCCTTATTGGTTTCGTCATGAGTAGGTGTGGAAGTGGGAGAAATGGGAGAACTTGAGGATGGTGAACTAGATGTAGAAGGCTTATCACAAGAAATAATCATAGTAGGCTTTACCAAAGAAGGTTTGGGTTGTGAAGGATCATGAGTTTTCTTGCCACTTCATGTTGTAATAGCATTGACATTACCCCTCAGGTTTGTTTGTGTGTTAGATGGTAAAGCCCTTTGTGGTCTTTGATTTAAAAGCATCATAAACTTCTTGTTTGTTTCCTCATGCATTTCCTTTATTCTCTTCTCATTAGCTTGGAACCTCCTTTCATTCTCTTGATTCATTTTGTGAGGAAGCTCAATTGTGTTATAATCATGTGGCACATTCCCTTGAAAACCTTGGGGTTGGAAAGGTGGAGGTTGATTGTAAAACCCTTGGTTGTTGCCTTGAAAGGTATTTCCTTGATTGTGAAAGGTATTTGGTGGTCTATAGTTGTTCCCTTAGTATTGTGGCCTTGGCCCTTGGTTCCTTTGTAACAATTAAGGGGAATTGTGTTGATGTTGGGTGGGTGGTTGGGGTGGGAATCCCAGTGGAGCAAGGTAGTTTTGAGACTTGTAAGAAAGATTGTTTGGATTGGTGTTGGGTTTGAAATGTTTTCGATGTTCTTCTTGGTAAGCACAAAACTCCCCTTGATAACCTTGCACCTTATAACATTGTTGGTTGGAATGGGGACCTTCACAAGTCTCACATGGAAGAGTAATAGCATGCACATTATTGGTGGAATTGTTGCCCAAAGAGATTTTCATAAAGTCATTCATCATGGTTTGTTGCATCTTTTTGGGTGTTTTGCAAAATTGTTTGACTTTCTTTTTGAGCTTGAGTCAATTCTTGTATTGATGAAATGAGTTGAGTCTCAAATGGTTTGGAACCTCCTTATTGAATGACATGTACACTCTCATCAAATTGTGTGTTAGTTTGCACCATTGATTTGGTTTCAATAATGTCCCAAGCGTCTTGAATTGATTTAGCAAGAATATTTCCACCCGCGGAAACATTGAGAGTCTTGGTGATGAGGTCTTAGTCCATTGTAGAAAGTATTGATTTGGTGAACTTCATCGAATCCATGATTAGGGCATTTTCTCAATAACTCCTTGAACTCCTCCCAAGCATCACTAAAGGTTTGACTAGATTTTTGTTGAAAGCCTATAATTAAATTCCTCAAAGTCGTGGTCTTAGATGGGGGAAAGAACTTGTTCAAAAACTTCTTAGTGAAACAATCCCATGTGGTAATGCTCTCGGGTGGTTGTGTATCTAACCAATTGTTAGCACTTCCCTCTAATGAAAATTGCACCAATATCAACTTAATGGCATCATGGGGAACTCCATTGTACTTAATGGTGTTGCAAAGAGAAAGAAATTTCTTAAGGTGACCATGAGGATTATCATTCTTGTTCCCAAAAAATGATGTGTTTGAAACCAAGTTAATCATGGATGTTTTTAGCTCAAATGTGTTTGCGGGAATATCGGGTATCTTGATAGCATCGGCATATCCTTGCACATTGGATTGCAAGTGCTCCATCAAAGGTCGAGTGTCAACTCCTGCCATGGCTTCTTGTGGTGTCTGGGTCAAAGCACGATTCTCGGG
The DNA here is from genome assembly GCA_025667525.1 of Glebionis coronaria. Taxonomy (NCBI): domain Eukaryota; kingdom Viridiplantae; phylum Streptophyta; class Magnoliopsida; order Asterales; family Asteraceae; genus Glebionis; species Glebionis coronaria. The sequence continues at coordinate 396,738,572 of CM046879.1, forward strand.
ATCGGCTTGATGGACGGTGGTGTTCCTACTCTTTCTCTTTTTCTTCCTTTTCGGAGGAAGGGGTTGTACACCAATCGGTATTTATGCACGCCCGCGAGTGAGCATGCAACTCAATACAAGGAATGATAGAGAAGCTCTCGTTCGACTTTGAAGAAGAAGGGATTATCCTTTTCGAGATTCAATATGAAATATCCATAAGAGAGTATAATATATGTAATTACTACTTGGGTGCAAGACCCCCAATCAAGCCTTCCTTCTTAGAATATGCACTAGTGAACGGGGGGTTAGGTGGCGCGAAGCACTTAAGTACCCATTGACCCTTAGATGGCATTTTATAGCACATCGCCTTTCTATTCACTTTGTAGTTTGTATTCTTCGAATTATTGCCTATTGGAAGTATTTATCTATTCTTGCTTTATTGAATTTGATCGATACAAGTGTCAAGGACCGGAACGCCCCCTAACACGGTGTATTGCGTTGGCAATACTTATGGAAGATATGTGTATTGGTTGTTCTTCTATGTATATGTATCTACATAAAATAATATAGAGAAAATATTTTTGTATTTATTGGGGTTTCTTAAAGAAAATACTATATGTACATAAAAACCGAGGAAATGCAATAATATATATTTTTGGGTGCAATCTCTTAGGAAAAAGATTGTTTTTTAATTTTTTATTTTTTTGGTCAATTATTTAGGAAAAGAATTGTTTTTGTTATTTTTTAGTTTTTATATTTTTATATTTTTGATTTTTTTATGTTTTGGATTTATGATACGTAAAAATAACGTTCACGAGGTGAACGGATCCCAAAAGCCAATGAAAATCGTCAATCGATAGTCTCTCGTAAAGTCAAAGAACCGGCAACGGCACTATTTTGAAATTGAGTAAATTGAAGTTCCTTTATCTCGATTCTTAACCAATTGAAAGTCCTAACAATATCAAGTTTATTATTGTTTTTGGTTGATAGGGTTTTTTGTATTTTCTATGTCTATTTAACCAAGCACGTAAAAATGGTGAAAAATATTCAGCTACGTAACCGTAAAACACTTAGCAATTACCAATTAATATTCACAAAAGGACAAAATTGTAAAAGCTTGAAAGTAATGTGCCAAAAATGTAAAGTAAATGAAAGTTCTAAGCTTGAAATGTAAATTCTGAAAAGTTAAAGGACTAAATGTTTAAATTCTAAGAACTTTCTAACTAATTTTAACAAACTTGAAAACTAACTAACTGACTATGACAAGTATTTAAAAGTATAGGATTGAAACTTTCCAAACCCTAATTTCTAGCAAGATTAGCTCACAATGCAAACAAATTCAAATTACATGGACCAATGTGCAATTTAAAAGAACTATTTACCAAAAACGGGTATCAACTAAACAATAAGCTCGTATGAGCTTAATTCTCAACCAAATAAGCTCAAACAAGTTTCAAAATGCTTAAAATTGAAAATCACTTAGACTTGTATAAGGAAATTTCTTAAAACTCAGTAAAACTCAAATAAACTCAAACCAATAAGCCATGAATAAGCTAACTGAAAATCCAGACATGCACATTCAGAGTTTTAAGCTCAATCTTGTTAAACAGCTTAATGAGAGTATGGAATATCTTTTCTTTTGGAAAATGATCAAGTGAATAAGCAGGAAAATGAAATTAAGCTGAAACCTAGCTTATCTGACTTTTGTTGACCAAAAGTTGAAAAAGTTAAAAAGCTCAGATTTCACTCAGGACATGTTTCTAAACAAGAATGTGAAAGAAAATTACAAGTTTTATGAAGTGGATTTGGCTCTACAAGAAAACAGTCAACTCAATTATCACAGAAACTTGCATTAGCCTGAGTGCTTATTCAAAAACTGTTTTCTAGCTAAAATTGGAAAACAGTAGAATTTCCTTACAAAGATACTAATAGAAACTGGTTTCAAGAATTTTTACTAAGAAATGAACAGATTACAAGAGATCGAAAGTAGCAAGTTTCTGATGAACAAAGAACAAAGACTTGACCCAAAACTATTTTTTAGCCAATTGCCTGTTTGACTTAAATTTTGACCTCAAAACTAACCAAACTTGTTTCAAAAGACCTATTTAATGAAAATAAACAATACTTAACAAGTTCTATCAACTTGTTTCACTAAAACATGACAGATCCAATCACTCATTATGAAAACTAGAATGAAATTTTATAAAGGAATTTTTAGTAAATGACTAAAGTGAACAAAGACTGATATCAAAACTTGTTTGATGAGCAAAATGAAGAGTTTTAAGACTAAAAACAGACTTGATAACAGGTTTGAACACAAATTGCAATAACAAGCACTTAACTGATGAAATAAAGGACAGAAGCAAGTAAAATCAAACTAGAAGCTATAAAACTACCAACAAGCAATCAAATTAAACCAATTAAGCTAAACAGGACCAAATCACATGATCAGAGCAGCATAGAAGGTTTACACTAGAATTGAGCGGGCATTCAACAATTTAGTGGAATTTAAAAACAGAATTATGCAAACTTTTGAGCTTAGGCCTCCTTTGATGGAGGAGTGTGGTGCTGAACCAACTCAAGACTTTAAAACACCATAAGATCATCACCATACATCATTCAACAACCTCAGATCACCATTGTTGATCAAAATCAACTCAAAACAGCTACAAACTCTGAATTCAACTATTAGAAGGATCTGGATCAAACTGAATAGCAACAGAATCTCACAAGGCTTCCATTGATCAATGATGATCAATAGAAACTAAGAACAGTAACTGGATAAACAGAATGTGATGAACAAAATGAAGATTAAAGAAGGATTTGTGACTTTAATTGATGTAAGTGAAAATTGTTACAAAAGGTAAGTAAAGTTGTTATAACTACTAACAAACTCAAGAGGTTGTCAAGCTCTTGAGTTGCTAACTAATCTCTAACTGAATCTAAGGAGAAAAGAAAAGTGTGTGTGTTTTCACACTTTAGCTACTTGTACAAAATGAAAGACCTAAGCCCTATTTATAGAGGTTGAGATGAGGTGAGGTGAGTGTCAGTGACGTGTTCCCACCAATTAGAGGTTGTCAGGTGTCCTTTTCTGGTGAATTGCAATTTCTCCTCAAGAACATGAAAAGGGCTTTTCTTCTCCTTTGATGTTCAGCTTAATTGGATAATATAGTTGAATTCGTCATCCAAAAACGAGCACTTTTCATGTAGAAACTATTTCATGAAACGCATTGTAGATGAATCTCTGTTCTGGGCTCGTTTGAAGAAGAAGGTGATACGTGTCATTCTGTGGTTGGTTGTTTTTATGTCACACGAATTGTTATCCATATTGGATAATATGGATTATTGCATGGCAGGTTTCTATTGGTCAAAAAGTGGATAGTGGGAGTTGTTGTTGCAGATACGGCTCAATAAATGTGCTGGTGAGGTGGCATATGAGCTGGTGATCCGTGTTTAATATTTCTTGTGTTTTGATTGGCCCATAGCAAGTAAACATAGATCAAGACCAAATTTGATGCATTTTTGTCAAATTTATCCCCTTGACTTTGGTAGAATATCAAAGTAAGCTATAATCTTCATTCCAATGACATTTTTAGTCCTTCAACTTGCATTCTTGTTTATTTTGGCCCTTTTACTTGGTTGACTTTAGAGTTGACCAGGTTTGACTTGAATCTTGACTTTGACCAAATTACACTTTAAGTCCCTTAACTTTGGAATGTTGTCAAGATAGGTCCCTCATCTTCAAAGTCTTGTCATCTTTGATCCTTCTTTGTCTTTTTCATCACAAATAAGCTTGATTTCTTCTTGTTTGCTTGAAAATGTATCCTTTTTACCTATTTAAGCACAAACACAAAACATACCACATAATTCCGCTTTATAGCACAAAAGTTAGGTATTTTCCATGTGTTTTAGGGTGATTTGTTGATTAATTGATATGATCTTTTGCTCATATCAATTATAGGTCGAAAGGAGTCTTTTGAATATATTGTTCTAATCATCTATCAAGTAAAAGGAACTTATCAAATTAATAACCAAGTCTATGGGTCGAAAGGATTCTTGTTGTTATTGGTTTAGGCGTAAAGGCTCATGAGTGACCATTTGATTGAGACTTATGTATATTGTATTTATAAAGCACTAGTGTCTTATTATTGGTTCTATAGGTCGAAAGGATTACCTTTAATATGTTTTCCAAACTAAACATCCTAATGTCCATGTAATCATTTGACCATACATGTATGTTCTTTGTGTGTTTGTGCCTTAAAACGATTCTCATAGTGGTTTGATCGTGACAATCATACTTACCATTTGTTACAAACAAATAACATTTGAGTATAAGCAAGTCCCATGGGACGACCTTGACTTACCAATCTAATTTCAACATGACTAGGGTATACTTGCCTGAATTTGTGTTCTTAATTAAAATCGGTAATTCTTGTTTATAAATTAAAACTCAATGTGTGGAAAGAACGCATCAAGTTTTTGTCTTCTTTTATTTCTTTGTTGGAATTGTGTTCTTGAACTAATTGTTTCAATATCATAACACCAATGGAGCACATCAGGGGAGAAAAATGGATTTTGATATCAAAATAGATTTCATGGTGACATATACTTACCCACAACTCATTTATTTTACGAAGATGACGATTGTGGTGACATAACGATGGTAGGATAGGTTAAGTCCAATGACTCTTCCAAAACCGGAGGAATCTTTCCAAGGACATTCCATAGCTAGAAATAGTAGTCCTTAGGAAAGATGGAGAAAGTTTGTGAATGTAGTTGAATGATGACCAAATACTTAAGTTAGCACTGGAACAATCACAACAAGGTACTAGTTATGACGTATTAGTAGGCATTGAAGGGGTTGAAGAATGAAAAAGAATTGTAAAGATAAAGGGTGAAAAGAAATAAGCCCTCCTTACAACTTAGGCAGAAATCGGGTTAACTCATATGTTAATGAAGACAAGACATCATGGACCCAGTGATGTAATGCACAACCCATCCCAGCTAACTCAGATATCTCTCAAAAGGTATTTGTTTTAATCACACTGATATCAACATGTTATCTATTGATTTATTCACTCTGAATAAATTGGTATTGAAATGGTGGCACTCCTCCCCAGCCTCCGGTCACTAAAATCCAAAATGCACGATCAAGTCTAGAGCCATTTAAGATCATCAAATATCTCATTAGCACACATTTCCATATTTCCTTGCTTCTTCACACTCTGTGAAAAGTAAGAAAGATATTAAGAGTCCTACGCAAAATCTTTATAATCTTGCCTGAACATCTGAGTAATATGACAATATTTACAATGAAGATGGAAATCCTTCTTGAGTGAACATCAAAAAGCTCATGGTAGGTGACTTGTGCGATTCTTTATGAATCAAACTTGTGATAACTAGAAAGCAACAGTGGTTTACTTCTTAACTGAATTTAAACACGTTCCATGCCTCTACGCAATATCTTAGTGATCTTGCCAGAACACTTAGAGTGACACTCTTTAGTGTTCACAGTGATGAGTGGAAATTCTTCTAGTGTTAACATCAAACAGCACTTGGTAGTTAACTTGCAAGATTCTATACGAATCATGCTCGTGACAACTATAAAGCAACGATGGTGTGATTCTTAAATGAATCAAACTTGTTCCATGAATCGGAATTGACGGCTTCAATCATGTGGATAATATTATCCAAATGATTCACTCTTTATGTTCGTAGTCAGCTTTGGACAGTCGAATAAAGAGAGCGAGTTTACCCTCGAAATCTTGTAAAGGCGGTTCTTAATTGAAACTACCTGCCACAAGTATGATATTTAATATCGTCCAAAGGTCTTCACCGATCAGAGGTAAGATGCTACCTAATTAGGTTGAAATATTCAAATCCATTTCATCTGTGTCTATATTTTGTTGCTAACTATCTTATGCAGTGTAACAAGACGGTTGTATTGCGGTGTCCGAGAAGAAGTAGTCCCCGTATGCTTATACTTTTTGCACTTGATACTTCAATAAATTCAAGAAAGCCTAAAAGTCAAGTCTTTTGCTGTATCAAACTCTGAAGCTTTCAAGAATTTATAAAGGTATAAGTATGTGGAACATGAAGTCACGAGTAGGCGAATATCACAAGTGATGAATGCACAAGTTCAAGGCAAGAAAAAAGGCTCAAGACTAAAGTTAAAGATCACATCAGCATATTCACAAGAACAAGATCGAAGACTCAAGCATAGTATGCTAGGTTTACAATTTTGTAAAAAGGTATGACCACCCTTAGGGGGAGATTGTTGGGAATAGGAAATTCTTAAAAAAGTCTCGGTCACATCATAGTTAGCATAGCTAGCTAAAGACGAGCTATAGACTATTTAGGACTTTGTCACTTGGAGCGACCTCCCTAAGGGGGATATTGTTGGAAATACGTTTTTACGTATTAAGGAAGGATCGGTCACTCCAACGAGATACATCTAGTATGGGCTCGTGATCTAGTAAGATACAACATAACCCATAAAGCCCACATGTAGGATGGGCTATATATACCCCCTCCTAGCATGTTAGGAGGGGTTGGTTCTCACATTCATTAATTTAATATTATCTTTTCTCTTGTTTCTCTCTCTAGATCTCTTGTTTCTCTCTCTAGTTCTTTATCTATCTCTCTCACTTGTAATCATTCCAAGGTTAGGATCATCCAAGGATTATGTAGGCCTACACGTACCATCAAAATCAATCAATCATGTAATCAAAATCAATCCAGGTAATCATACTTGCAAGTCCACTTATGTTGTGGCACATATATAATTACGTTGGACACCATAATTATATATGTCCCCTTTCACGTATGTACTCCCTTCTATGACGACATTTCTTGGTATTAACGCATCATGCATCACATAACACATAAATTAGCCAACAAACCACAAAGCAATCATCATATAACTCAAATATAGATCTAGTAAAAATATCACTTATGCTAGAAAAAAATATCTCAAAACGGTAGAAAAGAAAATGAGAGATCCAAGTTTGAAATATAAGACATTCACATGAAATCACCAATGATAACAACGCGTACTTTATATTAGGTAGCAAATAAATAAGGGAAAACCAATATATACTATTATATACATATCATCGAAAATAATGAACAATTAAGCGATTTCCAAAGCGTTCGAGCACATATAAAATATAAGCATTTACGTACACACCACACACAATCCCTATATGCATGTACATGAGGCTTCCTAGATCATAAAACAAAATCCAACAATGACTAGTGTGGATGACTATGGTTCAACCCACACTAGTCTAAAATATGAAAAAAAGGAAACATGTGACTAAGTATGGACGCCTATTGTTCAATCCGTACTAGTCTAAAATTCGAAAGAAAGGAGCATATGACTAGATATGGACGACTATGGTTCAATCCATACTAGTCTAAAATTGGAAACAAATCATCATAATTAAGAATCAACGATATTCAGAAGAAAATCAATTAATATGATACACACATACTCCTATGACGCCAATATGTAGGGACCCTTAAGCTATAAACTAGGCTAGGCAACCTAATTTTCAATAACCATTGGCTTTGATACCATTCTGTCACATCCCGCCGTATCAGAACACGGGGCAAACTATGGATATCATCACAACAAACGGTGTATCTATAGAGAAAACTAAATGCAAGAAGAATGTCATTCAAGGCGACACAAAGTCGTGACAATATCCCAAACAATGGAGGGGTCTAGGTAAGTAGGTATGAAGTCATACCTCTTACCAAGACAAACAAACAAACAACCAATCCAACATATATGTATCATACAATGCATTTATTCAATCGAAACAAAAGGGCAGTCCTATGCATCTCCAATCCTAGCCACTTCTATTCTCTAACTTCACCACATTCTCACCTGAAAGAGACACTACAACATGTCAACATAAAGTTGGTGAGGGTCATAGGTTTAGACTCCAAGAACCAACACAATCATAAAGTTTTAAGCTGTGAATCATAACCATTAAACAATAAACATATGGACAAGGTGTTACAATATGCATTAACAAACTAGTTATCAAGATCACACAATCCAATCCATCCAAGGCTACCGATCTTACCAATCACACTGGTCCCATAGACGCCCATACATCTATGTAGGGCTGAGCATCGGTCCAGGACCGGACCGGACCGACCAAGACCGGACCGGACAGAGGACCGAAATGGTCCGAAACCTCAGACTGAGACCGGACCAAAATAGTCTGATTCGGTCCAGGTCGGTTCGGTCCGGTTCGGTCCTCGGTTCGGTCCGGTCCTATTAAGCAAAATCAATAAAAAAATTTGTAAGACCGAACCGGACCGATCGGACCGAGGATCGAAATTCTCCAAAACCCTAGACGAGGCTCAGACCATAATTATACGGTCCGGTTAGGTTTGGTCTGGTCCGGTTTTCTGGTTCGGGTCGGTTTTGGGTCTACCATGCTCAGCCCTACATCTATGTACCAAAACAAGGCTACTCACCTTACCAATATCCACTGGTCCTATAGACGTCCATACATCTATGTACTAAACCAAGGCTACCCGCCTTACCAATATCCACTAAGACAGTACATGTCCCCCAATCCAAATCACAACGCAATCAAGATTCACATAGCAAATAACACATAAGTAAACACACATTGTCCAACACAAACCATTAAAATCAATCACAGCTTACATTACAAAACCATTACAATCTCTCTTCCATCACATCTGGAAGTAAAGGAACATTTATAAAACTCAAGAACATGGGACTATGAAACTCACCTGAACATGCTTCCCAAAGTTCCCGCACATTAGCAAAGATCTATACACAACAACACATGAAATCAAAACATGAACCATCAATACCCCATCACGGATCATCAATCTATGATGGATGTCTAGCCCTCCCATGCATTTTTATCTCATTCTAAGACTATAAGTATCCTTTTTCACCCTTCTATGAGCTCCATAACTTAGTTAAGTTTATATCCTATCATGTTCTCATTTTACTCAAAACAGTCCCGTTTTTCATGTTCAATAAAGTGGGACGAAATCCCCCTTAATCAAACCCATTTATTCTATAAAGAAAACCCTATGACTTTACATGTGTTAGTTGTATCTCAGAATTTGATCCAACCCTAAATCTTCTTTTATGGCCCCGATATATAGATATATACTTTTGCCTATTTAGATTTCCTTGTTTTTACATATCAAAAGTTTGCTAACACCAGATGGTCTTAGACTATTCCAATAACTTAGCCCTTCATGGGTACTTCTATTTAACTTCTAAATAAGACCGCAAATTAATATGAAAGTCTTAATCCATCCCTAAGTACCTTAACCTTCTCAAAACATTATTTGTAAATAGGTTGATTGAAAATCAGTTTTGACCACGACTGTTGTAACCCCCTTTTGCCCCACTTCCCGACCTTCAATTAAGTTCTCGTTTCTTTCATTCAAAATCTTATTCAATTATATTTTTCTGGGCACCAAATTTGACTTCTATATATTTTCCAAACTCGAGTTATGATCAAAACAAGTGACCTAAAATTATGTCCTGATTTCAAAAATAATTTTTCCCTTCATTAGTCGAATTAATCACCTATTCCATGTGTATTTTTTACCCCTAATCAATCCTAGCATGTTTTATTAGATAAATTAAAAATTCATGATTAACCATAACCCTAAATCCATCATCAGCTGGTTTACATAATGATTAAAGCAAAAAAATAAACAAAGGTTTTGAAGGTTTTATCTTAGAAATCAATGGAGGCAATATTTTTTAGGAAACCCTAAATCCACCACGGATGAAATTCGGCTAGAAGGAGTTATGGTATTTAAAAATATGATTTTTAGAGTATATGGGCTTGTTTTATGGGTTTTAATTAAAAGGATCTCATAATTTGACTCAAATTGCGCTCCCCTTCCTTTCCTTAGGCTTAAGTCGGCCCAAATGCATACCCAAAACCCTTAGGCCGACTTTTTAACTAATAATATTGTTATTAAATCTTAACTAAACTTAATGGTACCATCGGGTTACTTCCGCGCCAAAACCTGAAAGCAACTTTTTACGCGATTTCCGAACTAACCTTCATTTCCAAAACTTTCTAAATACATAAAGTAACTCTAAAACTTATACTAACCATATAATATATACTTAATACATACATACAACATACGATGCGTAAACGAAAACTTATAAAAATGATACCAGAACTTTCCCGCAGTTCATTTCTGAACTCATTTCATTTCCAACTTGTACCATGATTTATACATCATGTAACTCATTCCATCCATTCTCATTTCCAAAATGACACCTATAGACACATAAATCACATAGAACACATAATCTAAGATATAACTAGAAATCAAGGGTGACAACTAACTCGTCAAAAACCCGAGTTGTCACATTAGAGGTTTGAGTTATGGACGCCATTAAAGAAAGATGGAGGTTTTGAAGGTTAGAGAGAGAAAGTTTGTGTGAGAAATGAGGTAAGATAAACACACGAGATGTGAGTCAAAGGGTAAATTAAAAGATCGTTGTTTATTCTTTTTGCATTAAATGCAAAGTAATCACTTTTTACAGAACGTGGGACCCTTTGTCTCTTCAAAGAATTTGTGTCCCCTTGGAAAGCGGGAAAGTTGTTAGCATTTAAAGAAATCATTTGAATTTAATATGATGAATAATTAATTTCCCTTTGAGAAGTAACTACCTCGTTACATTTAATTTCCTTAAATGCCCAGAGACAGATATCATTCATTAGATCTTTTCTTTTCCAATATTAAGCATACCCAGCTCAGCAACTAGACTAGTAAAACTTGGCTCAGCCAAAGGCTTGGTGAAAATGTCAGCGAGTTGGCATTCAGTGGATATAAAGTGTAGCTCCACCTTTTAAAATGTGGTCTCTGATGAAATGATACCTGATGTCAATATGTTTAGTTTTGGAATGAAGTACCGGATTATTAGAAATGGCTATGGCACTTGTGTTGTCACAGAATATGGGCATCTCTCATAGATGATCCCATAATCAGCTAATTGACTCTTCATCCAGAGAACTTGAGCACAGCATCCAGCGGCAGCGACATACTCAACTTCAACTGACGACATTGCCATAGAGTTTTGCTTCTTGGCGCTCCAACATACTAACTTTCCTCCAAGGATTTGACAGCTCCCAGATGTACTTTTCCTATCTAGGAAACATCCAGCGTAGTCTGAGTCTAAGTAGGCCTTTAAGTCAAATCCAGATCCATTTGGATACCAGAGACCCAATGAGAGAGATTCTTTGAGATACCTGAAAATTCTTTTGACAGCTACAAGGTGGGATTCCTTGGGGTTAGCTTGGTACCTTGCTCAAAGACATGTGGAGAATTGGATATCTGGTTTGCTCACAGTAAGGTATATCGGTGACCCAATCATGCCTCTATATAGGGTCTCATTTACATAGACCTCTGAGTCATCAGCTCCAAAATTATTAGGAGGATGAACGGGGCATTTCACTGATGCACAATCAGACAGATCATACTTCTTGAGCAAGTCTCTAACATATTTTTCTTGACAAATAGAACTTCCTTGATAAATTTGTTTTATTTGAAACCCTATAAAAAAATGTAGGTCCCCCATCATGCTCATTTCATATTTTTTTGTCATAATTTTGGCAAATTTCTTGCTCAATGTTATGTTGGTCGACCCAAAAATTATATCATCCACATATATCTGTACTATAATGACATCACCCTTGGACCTATAAGTGAACAAGGTTTGGTCAATAGTACCTCTAACAAATTTATTTTCAAGTAAGAATTTTGACAAGGTTAGATACCAGGCTCTAGGTGCTTGTTTCAGCCCATAAAGTGCTTTGTAGAGTCTGCACACATGGTTGGGATATTCATTGCTTTAATACCCTGGAGGTTGTTTAACATAAAATTCCTATGCAAGTTTCCCATTGATAAATGCACTCTTGACATCCATCTAGTACACCATGAAACCTATATAAGCAGCATAGGCTAGAAAGATTCTAATCGCCTCTAGTCTAGCAACTGGTGAAAAGGTTTCATCATAATCAATTCCCTTTGATTGATTCTAACCCAACTACTAGTCATGCTTTGTTCTTAACAATCATGCTAGCTTCATCCCTTTTGTTCTGGTATACCCATTTGGTTCCAACCACTTGTTTTCGAACTGGGGCTTTAACCAGAGTCCACACCTTGTTTCTCTTGATTTGATTCAACTCCTCTTGCATAGCGACAACCCATCCCTCGTCAAGCAGAGCAGCAACAACATTCTTAGGTTCATCCTCTGATATGAAGTCAACGAAGAGGCATTCATTTGCTGAGGCGGATTCTAAATATCTTAGTTTACCTCTGGTGGTGACTCCTTCAGAGGGTTTACCAAAAATATTCACAAGAAGAATATCTTGGCTTATGCATCACTTAGAATGAGGTGCATGAGTCTTTCTGGGTTCAGAAGTCATAATGGGTTCATTGTTTAAAGGTTGTTCATCACATAGGATTTCTTCATTCTAGATTTCTTCATTCATTTGAGAATCAATGATGTCAGAATCAGATCTTTCAACAGCCATAGGTGGGATGGGTGTTCCAAATACAGTTTCTTCTAGAGTTAGAACAGTGATGGAGTGGGAATTAAATGCATGAACATAAGGGAAGTCCTTGTGACTTGTTTGAGATTATTCCTTGGGGATTGAGAAATCATCTTATGGGTATGACTTGACTCCATTAAAGTTAATGTCACCAACTTCTGAGTTAAGATGTGAGATGACAACATCAGATTCATTGAAGGTAACATGGATAGATTCTTCAAGCTATTGTCTGCGAATGTTGAACACTCTAAATGCTCTAGAAGTTAGAGAATATCCAAGAAAGAAACCATCATCTAACTTTTCATCAAACTTCCCCATATGATCCTTGTAGTTGTGAATGAAAACACGGCAACCAAAGACATGGAAGTAGCTTATGTTCGGGGCTCTCTTCCTGTAAACTTTATAGGCAGTTTTACCATATCTCTTCACAATGATGGATCTATTTTGTGCGTAACATACTGTGTATACAGCTTCATCCTAAAATTACTTTGGAAGTCTGGATTCGCTAAGCATTGTTCTGGCAGCCTCTATGAGGGTTTTGTTTCTTCTATCAGCGACTCAATTTTGTTTAGGAGTGTATGGGGTTGAAAAGTTCTGTGATATACCTTTCTCATCACAAAAGGACTCCATGGTATGATTCTTGAATTCTGTGCAATTGTCACTTCTAATATCCTTAACTTTGTAGTTATTGAAGTTTTAAATTTCTCTTATGAAAGACATGATCCGATCAGCGGCTTCACTTTTTCTTTGGAGAAAGAATACCTAAGTAAATCTAGAGAATTCATCGACAATGACTAATTTGTATTTGTTCTGATTAAGGGATTGAGGTTTTACTGGTCCAAATAAGTCTATATGTATAAGATGAAGGCACTTATTAATGGAGAATGATTGTTTGGTTTTTAATGAGGCTCTGTGGTGCTTTCCTCTTTCACATGCTAAGCAAGGCCTATCTTTGGATAAGGTCAAAGAGGGAAGTCTAGTAACCAAATCATTCTTGGCTAGTTTGTTGATGTTTTTGAAGTTAAGGTGGGACAATCTCTTGTGCTAGAGCTGGTTTTCACTATCAGAGGCTTTGGCAAAGAGACAGGTGTTGCTTCCTTCTGGACATGATGTCATGTCAATAACATACACATCTCTTCTTCTTTGTGCAACTAGAAAAACATAATCATTTTGATTGAAGATTGTTCCTTGGATCTTGGTGAACAGAACTTTGAATCCAACATCATAGAGTTAACGAATGCTGATTAAGTTGTGCTTCAAACCATTGATATAATCGGTCCTTGTGAAGGCGATTTCATTACAATCCACTGAGCCATATCCTTCAGTAGCCCCTGAGGAGTCATCTCCAAAGACTACCTTGGGACCAGACTCCCTTTTATATCTATGCGGATATTGTTTAACCCTTGTCATGTGTCTGGAGCAACCACTGTCCAGATACCAAACAGATTTCTTCAAGTGTTCCAGCATAGATATAAAGAAACCAAATTCGTTTCGATGTCTTATTTGGTTCCTTTCTCCCCCTCTTTGGTTGCAGTCTCTGGTTTCATGAATCATACTACCACAGATATCACATCTGGGATAATGTTCACACTCATCAGAGTGATGATCTTGAAAACCACAGTACTTGTAAGGAGGGGAGGGTCTAAATATCTAGGGAGAGTCTTTGGGTCTGGGTTCAGGTCTCCTAGAGGACTTGTGAGGAGTTTTAGATCTTATCTTACTTCTGGCCTTTTGGACAGAAATGATCTCCTCATGTTCTCTGGAGGTATGTTCAGTAGATACACATGTGATACATTTGGGTTTCTTTAAGCAATTTTCTGAAGGATGATTCTTAAACCCACAATGCTTGCAAGGTCTGAACATAGTTCTTCCCTTTGAACTGCTACTAGTTCTTTCACCATGAAAACTAACAGATGAGCTGTCAGACAGAGGTTTGATTTGTTCTTTAATACCTTTAACTTCTTCCATTAGGGTGAGAAGAAGTTTCTTGCTGGGTGACAGCTCTTCAGAGGGAAAACTAGGATTTGTCACCTTGGGTTCCTTAGCCACAAACACCTTTTTATGGGGTTTTTCAGCAACTTTGGTTAAAGGTTTGACCTTATTAGGAAGACCAGAGGATTTGGTGGCTGGTATGGGACAAGTAAGGAATATGAAGGATCAGCCCCAACAAGTTTTGGTAAGGGATGTAGGGGGCTGAGTTCCTTAGACTCTTCTTTAGATTCATCAATAGCCATGGAGGGAGATTGTTCATCTGAAGGGACAAATTTTACCTTGGACAATCGATTGTGATGTTTAAACCTTCCCTTTCCCCCAATGGCTTAGACCACATCCCTATGTATGCATTTAGAGACAACGTCTTCAACAGTGAATTGGCCTTTAGCCCATTTTTCAATAACTTGTTTTTGTTTACTTTTTTCATCTGTCAAAGACTCACCATCAGATGAGAGACGACTTACTTCATTTTGAAGTTTAGAGGTGAGTCCAACAAATATTTTAAGATTAGTTACCTCAGATTGGCAAGAGTTTCGGTCCTATATTAAAGTATGAAATTTATTTAACAGGTTCTTTCTATGTTCTTCCACAAAGTGGAGGTCAATCAGAGTGTAGTCTAGGACATGGTCTTTGTCCGGACCTTCAGTCATGGTAAGCAGTCTTTGTACCTTTTTCATGGTGATATCAACCCATTGACCTGATCTAGCTTCACTTTTACCAACTGCTGGTTATTCATCAGCAATAGCCATAAAGGCATGAATAGTGGTGGTTGTTTCATCCTCTTATGTGAGAGGCTCATCATCCCAGTCAAATGAAGCAACTATCAACCCTTTCTCTGTCTTTTTGTTTTCCTTCTTCTTAGGTACATCATCAACTTTTTGATTCAACTTCATCAGTTCAGCTTTCAGAGCTTTGTACTTGACTTTGTAGTCTTTCTTTCCCTATTGAGTCTGAATGAGACGCTTGTTTGAAAGAGGATGGAGATAATTTTCTCTTGCCATAGATTTTGATGGTCGAAGGAAAGCTTGGAGAAGAGGTTTTGTTGGACCAGCAATCCTTTTGAAAGTAACCAGCTTTTCCACAAGTGAAACATATCACTTTGGATTTGTCTACTTTAGCGGCTCCAACTCTGCCAGATCTTTTGTAGTACCTCTTTTGATCAGCAAGAAGAGATCTGTCATGAAATTCAGCACTTAAGTCATCCAGGAAATCTTGACTACTTCTAGTGTCTTCTTCTACATCAGAGTTGTTGTCCTGAAAATAATGGTTAGCAACAACAACTTTTGATCCAGTGATCTGAGGGGTAAACCTATATGTTTCAAGTTTGTAAATAGAATCATTTAGGCCTTCTTCATAGTTATATCTTCCAAACAGCTGAGCCAGAGTGTCATTCTTAATAGCATTGTTAGCTCTTAGAGTTTGGTTAAGACTTAACCATATTCTAGGCAAACTATTAACAAAAGTGGCATTGACTTCAGCTTTAGGTAGAACTACATCATTATTTCCAAGATCGTTAAGCAGAATCTTAAGTCTACTATATGTTTGACTAACAGTCTCATTATCTAGAGCTTTAAAGGCATTGAACTTTAGTCAAAGAGCTTGGATCTTATTATCCTTAGTTTCCTTTGGACCTTCATACCCTAGAACTAATTCAGTCCACATCTCTTTAGTAGAGGAGCACTTAATGATGGACTTTATTATGTTCTTGGGTAGACAAGAGACTATGATACTTTTTAGTCTCTTGTCTTGGTTAGTCAGACGTCTATTCGCTGGGGTCCATTGTTTGACATGTTTTTTAAGAGGTCTCTCATGGGTTGAGGTGGCAGCCATAGGTACATAAGGTCCATATTCTAGAATCTCTATCAAGAAAGGTTCTAGACCATCTAGATATACGAGAAATCCGCTTTTCCAACTGGGGAAGTCTTCCTCATCAAATGTTGGAACGTTGGACAAATAAGACCCTCCTTTAACATCGAGAGCTTAGGAAGGTCTTCATCATTCTTACCCACACTAACAACTGGTGTAGGTGTGGGGTTACTTGATTTTGTGTCGGTGTTGTAACAAGCATTTGGTTGACTAGTTTGGCCTAAGGTGGAGGCATATGAGGCATAGTATCAAGCATATTAGGATCTTGATTTTAAAAACAAGAACGGTTTATAAAGAGTTTTATAAATCAAACCGCTCTGATACCAATTGAAAGTCCCAAAATACGCCTATTGTTGATACTATAACTCGAATACAATAAATAACACTTAGTGAATTACTTTTCAAACTCGTAATGCTTTATTAACTTATAAACAAAATATTACAAAGTGTTATAGATACACTCGTTGAATGACAATATAGAAAGAATCCTTTGAATAAGTAAACTTGATTCGAGACTTAAGTTTACAAGTGAACCCGAGAGTCGCTGGTAGACAACAAGAGACTCCAGAGGTTCAATGGGAGAAAGATAAAGATTCTAACTTAATATTACAAGTGTTATTGATATCTTCTTTCTCACTCCTATTTATAGTGGTACGAGGTTGATACCTTAGTGGGGGTAGTTGGCATGTGTCGACTTCTGTGTGGAAGTATTACACGACATTAAATGCATGTCTATATCCAAACATGCTTTTAATTAACTTTCTGTGAACAGTTCTGTCAACTGTTCACTTTATCCCACTAGGTCATACTAAGCTTATTTATCTTGAATCTTCACTTTGTCCCGCTCAAAGTGCTTTAGAGATTCTCTTGTCTAAACTATAAAGGGTTATGCAAGTCTCTGCTTGCTTAGGGGGTGTTTGGTTAAGCTTATGAGTGAGGCTTAGGTTATATTATATAAGCCATTTAAGGATTATATATCATAAGCATATAAGCATATGTTAAGTGTTTGGTTAGGCTTATTAAAATTAATAAAGTAAAATGACAAAAAAAACATATGAATGTTAAACTATGTAGTTATTAAATGGGAGTATAAAGGTCTTTTTATATGTAATAGTTATATAAGCCTATCTTTTGTTATAAAAGCCTCAAATTTTTTGCTAACCAAAACCCTCTTATATAAGCTTGTAAGCCTACTTATATAAGCTTAACCAAACACTTAGTTTCAGCTTATAAGCTTATATAAGCTAATAAGCTTATAAGCCCACTATATAAGCTAAAACAAACACTGCCTTAATCTATAAAGGATTGTAATTGACCTCTGAGCATTGTCATCTCAGAGGTCCTTGGACACCATCACATTCCTTCCAGCTTTATCCATAACAGCTGGTGAGTATGACTTCATATTATCTTCGACTTCTCTGACGTTGTCTTTGACTTAAATGTTTCTGGTGTGCCAGCTAAGGCTTTGCCTTCAACTAGTCTGGTCTTTGTCGCTGGACTCTATCATCGACCTTCAACACTAAGTCTAATTTAAATCAAATCTACATTGGGCCATAATAAGACTTTTATTGGTCCAACAACAACTTTTTGTAACAAACTTGTATAACAACCTATTAAAATAATGTTTTAATTCCAAATTGAAATATCTTTTTATCTAGTACTAATTATTTTCATAATTTAAATTCACCATATTTTTTAAAATTTTGTGCTCTTTAATTCAATATTTCAATAAGAACAATTAACGTTTGGTTTCTTTTTTTCATTTATAACGGGTTTATTTTGATTTAACTTTTTTATCACCTTAAATTTGTTCATTTCAAAAGTCGCTACCAAGTATTCATTGTTGCTTTGCGCGAGCAACATGCTAGCATATGTAATGGGTGATTATAGTATTCGACTTCTATGATAAGGAGTCGATGGGCATTTTTCATAAGCTTTTCAACTGACTTGACACTATTGTACCAAGTCATTAACACAACTTTTTGTATTGGAGATGATGACTTAAAATATGACTGATATTTATCAAATGTTCAAAGCAAATATTTTATACAATTGTTTATTTATTTTTATGTATAAACATTTGTGTTGTCCCATATATTTGTGATGATTAAGCAAGGAAGAAAGAAAGAAAATAGATGAAGTAGATGAATTCTAGAGAGAGAAAGTAGAGAGAAGATGGAGAACTAGGTGAGATTAGATTAAAATAATGAGAGTTACAAATAATAATCCACCCTTCCTAACATGCTAGGAAGGGCCTTATATAGCCGGGCTTACATGTAACCATAATGGGCTATATTGTTTGGACTGGGCTTGTCTTTTGGGCTTTCAGTAGCTTAAATCCAAGCCCGTGAACAACGACTATTTAACTAACTATTACAACGTTCTAATAAATGTTACAATAATAAACTATGACCGAGCATTCGTGTTTGACTCAATATTTTGAGGCTAACAATCTCCCCCAATGTGAGGTCATTCCCCTTCGATATTTGGAGATCAATGGAGATTACGAATCTCGTCATAAATGAGCCTTGAACGGAGGCTTTCGATGAATACCATCGATTCTGCTAAAATTCTTGACGAGAAGAAACAAGAGGTTAAATCATTAAACAAGATTTCAAAAATAGACAAGGCAAAGATACTGAAAAAGTAAAGGATCTCGAAGAACAAGTCGATTTTTTGAAAAAAGTTGTTTATAAAACTCATGAGTCTATTCAAACTGTCAGAATGATAGCACCTCCGTCATTTTTCAAGGGTCAATCTAGCTTTACCACACCCAAGTACCTCGAAAAAGCTCAAGCTGCTAACCCTCACTAATATCTTGATGAGTCCGAATGGACTGATAATGACTACCTAGTAGCTAACCTAGATAGTGAAGAGACGTCCCTTTGGGATGAGGAGAGTAGATCGCCGGTCAAAAAAGATTTTGTGAAACCATACAACTATGCTTATCTAAACAGTCTTCATGGTCTTTTCACTCCACAAAAACAGAAGTCTCGTGAGGAATTGTTTTTAGAATGCAAACAACAAATAATTCAATGGAAGAAAGCGTTTGCCGCTAAGAGGAAAACTAATGTTTTTAAATATATTAACTATGTGCCTCTAGATGTTTCTAAAAGCAAAAGTAGAAAAACACTTAGTTTTCTTAAACACCACATTGAAAATGTTCAATCAATTGTCGAAAGCGATTGGGAAAAACGTCAAAAGGATAAGTGGAAAACCGAGATTCCTCACAACATAACTGTTCTTGTGAAAGAACTTCTAATACCAAATACGAAGATAATAAAAGAACATGTTCTTGAGTTTGAAAACTTGATTCGGTCTTAAATGTTTGATGATTTGAAATATGTTGAGTCTCTTGAAAAAGAAATTGATGAACTCCAAAATGACAAATCAGATTTTTCAAACGAATATGATCTACTCTTAGAAGAATGTCTCTCCAAAGATATTTTGTGTGTTACTCTTCAATCGTGTGCTGATATCGATGAATATTCTGATTTTGCATGCAAATATCTTGATAAAATCAAAGAATGTGAGCGTCTTGAACTTGAGCTTTCGAAACGTAAAGAAAATGTTGATAAAAAGGCTTTTGAGTTACTTCAACACAAAACTGATTTCCTTCAAAAACATTGTCATTCTCTTGAACTTGCTTTGCAAAAAGACGTTGGTAGTTTTCCACATGATAATAACTTGCAAGAAAAACTTTCCAAAACGTTTCGTGAAATGAATGAAAAGAATTTGGAAATTAAAGGGTTGAAAGCTCAGTTACAAGACAAGGAAATAGCGATAGCAGAGTTGAAGAAACTCGTTGCTAAGATAGGTGGGAAAATTGTGGAACCTAGTGTTAAGAAACCTGTTGTAAGACAACCAAATTCGCAAAAAGTAACTAGACCCTCTGTCTTAGGAAAACCATCTGTTTTCTCTAATTCTGCCTTTGCAAAACCTGCGTTTGCCCCCAAGACAGATGGGAAGGATAGGTTACCACAAAACACTCCCAAAACACATATTCGATCACAAAGCATTAAGAGCACAAATGTGGTTAAACCAGGGATGTATAGATTGGCCACTACACCTACACACAACAAAGAAAGTCAATCACCTCAGACTTCTAGAAACACTAATAGACGTGTATCTTTTACTACAGGAGTAGTCCCCACTGATAGTGTTAGCCGGCCCCAGCTTAAGAGCACTCGCATGAATGAAAAGGTTTGGCAACACAAAAGTTAAGGGAAGATGAAGACAGTAGAAGACCACCCTAGGATTCTCAATGTTTCTAAGAATAAAATGTCTGTAATCGCGTGTAATGACGATTTGAATGATTCGACTTTGAATGCTTTGAATGTTAAGTTTGTTTTTTGTGAAATGTGGAAAGTGTGCTAATGCTAATCATGCTATGTGTGTTTCGAATAATGTCAAAGGCGTAGATACTAGAACTAAGAAGCAAACTGTGATGCCTATCAGTGCTAGAAAACCCAAACGCAAAGTGAACCATTCTGGTGCAACCCCCCCCTAAGAAAAGTATTGCATTAGACTCCACTACTAAGAACCCTAGAAGCAGAATTAGGGAATTATATGAGTCTGCTAGCAAGCCTTAGAAATGGTGTTTTTCTAATCAATGTCCTCCAGGATATAAATGGATGCCTAAGGTTTGGACAGAAAATGTGACTACGTACGTTAGTGTGCCTCTAAGTGATGAAACTAGGGAAACTAATGAATCGGAAATCACAACTAACATGGAATCCAATTTAGCAAATGCTCCATTGTGTTCTAATTCTTCTGTAGGTGATCGAAATAATTCTCTTCATACTGGACTCCGGATGCACGAAGTACATGACGGGGAATCTCAAGCTTCTAATTAACTTCGTGGAGAAGTTCCTGGGTACGATCCGATTCAGAAATGATCAATTTGCACCGATCCTAGGATATGTAGACTTGGTTCAGGGAAATATCACTATCAAAAGGGTTTACTACGTCGAAGGGCTCAATCACAATCTTTTCTCGGTTGGTCAATTCTGTTATGCGGATTTGGAGGTTGCGTTTAGAAAGAAGACATGTTTTGTTCGTGATTATGATGGGAATGACTTACTTACCGGTTCACATGGTACTGATCTCTACACTATTTCACTACAAGACTCCACATCTTCAACTCCAATCTGTTTCATGGCTAAAGCTTCAACGACTTAAGCTTGGTTATGGCATCAACGTTTATCTCATCTTAACTTTTATACCATCAACATGCTTTCCAAGAAAGATATTGTGTGAGGCCTTCCTAACTTGAAATTTATCAAAGATCATCTTTTTTCTTCTTGTGAGCTTTGTAAAGCTAAACGGAGCAGTTTCAAGACAAAGACAACACCAAGCTCTAAAGGACGGTTAGATCTTCTTTATATAGATCGGTGTGGCCCAATGCGTGTTCAAACCATCAAAGGAAAGAAATATGTTATGGTAATTGTCGATGACTACTCAAGGTACACGTGGACCCTCTTCTTAAGGTCTAAGGATGAAACACCTGAGGTTCTCATTAACTTCCTTAAGTTGGTACAACGTGGTCTTCAAGCTCAAGTAAAAGTGGTACGTACTGACAGAGGCAAAGAATTCTTGAATTCAACTCTTAAGAAATATTTTGAAGCCGAAGGGATTGAACATGAAACATCTATTGCTCGAACACCTGAATAAAACGGAGTTGTTGAATGACGAAATCGTACTTTAGTTGAGGCTGATCGAACATTATTATCTGCTTTAAAACTACCATTATTCTTTTGGGCCGAAGTCGTGTCAACTGCATGCTACACACAAAACCGATCCTTAATTATCCCAAGACACGAAAAGACACCATATCACATAATTAATGATCGCAAACCTTCACTCAAACACCTTCAAGTCTTTGGATATACGTGTTACATTATTTGAGATGGTGAAAATTTAGACAAGATGAAAGAGAAAGGTGATGCATGCATTTTAGTGGGATATGCAACTCAGTCTAAGGGATACAGAGTATACAACAAGAGAACAAAATTGATAGTCAAGACTATTCATATCAGATTTGATGAATTACAAGAAATGGCACTTGAACAAAACAGTTTAAGTCCCGATACACAACGACAAAAGACTTCTGTGCACAACCGCACGGAACTCGGAACTCAAGACCACAGCAATGAACCGTCAAGTTCAAAGCTGGTTCCTGAACATGTTCCTAGAGCAGATATGATAGTAGACACGACACTTGAAGAGTTGGAAATGTTATATGGACCAATGTTTGATGAATATTTCACGGGGGAGAAACATGTTATATCGAAGTCTTCCGCTGTCACTCATGATAAGAATGATGATACCGATCATCGTTAACAAAAGGATACAACTTCATCTACTTCAACACGGGTTGCTGCAGATTTACCTCCTCAGAATATCACATCAACAATCGCTCCTACAACATCCACAACTACTATCATTGCTCCAGAGAACACAAATCAAGCAGACAATGCATTATCTGACGAAGATGAATTTATCAACCCATTCGGTACACCGGTACACGAAACTGGAGAGTCTTCTACTCGCCATGTTGATCCGTCAAATATGCACACATTCTACCAAAGACATACTTCAACACATCATTGGACCCGAGATCATCCTTTGGTTCAAGTAATTGGAAACCCTTCACAGCCCATTCATACAAGACGACAGCTTAACACCGATGGCGACGTTTGTATGTTCACACTCGCCGTGAGTACAGCTGAACTGAAAAACATCAAAGAAGCCATGGTTGATCATGCTTGGATTAAATTGATGACGGATGAACTTTAACAATTTGAAAGACTTAAATTCTGGGAACTTGTTGACAGACCATACGATGTGATTCCATTAAATCTTGATTGGATCTGGAAAAACAAGATGGATGAAGAAAACACGATCATCACGAACAATTCTAGGCTAGTGGCTAAGGGGTATGGCCAGAAAGAGGGAATTGATTTTGACGAATCATTTGCACCAGTTGCTCGTATGGAAGTGGTCAGGATTTTCCTTACTTATCTCGCACATAAGGGATTCACAGTCTATCAAATGGACGTAAAGACGGCATTTCTTAACGGTACTTTAAAGGAAGAAGTCTATGTCACGCAGCCGGAAGGATTCGTCAATCCTCATTATCCTGACAAGGTGTATCGTCTCCACAAAGCACTATATGGACTCAAGCAAGCTCCAAGGGCGTGGTACGACGAGCTCTCGAAATTTCCGGTATCCAAAGTTTTCTCAAAAGGTTCCATTGATCTAACTTTGTTCACTTATAAATATGGGGATGACATTTTGCTTGTGCAGATTTATGTTGATGACATTATTTTTGGGTCTACAAACCCAAAACTTTCAAAATGGCTTGAAAAAGTCATGCACAACAAATTTGAAATGTCTATAATGGGTGAACTAAAATTCTTTCTAGGATCAAGTTCACCAATCCCCAAGTGGTATCTTTATAAACCAAGCTAATTATTGTCAAGAGATAATCAAAAAGCATGGTATGACTTCTTGTAACCCCGTTGGGACACCATTATCAACCACATCGCTAGATGCTGACTTGGAGGGAAATGCCATAGATCAAACGAGATATCGTTCCATGATCGGTTCCCTCATGTACTTGACAACAAGCAGACCTGATATTTCATATGCTACATGTTATTGTGCATGATATCAAGCACGACCTACTGAAAAGCACCTCAAGGAGGTTAAACGGATCTTTCGGTACCTCAAGAATACAATTCATTTAGGACTCTGGTATCTGAGGGAAACCGGTTTCTTTCTAACGGCCTATTCAGATTCTGATCATGCAGGGTGTCTTGATACACGAAAAATTACTTCTGGTGGTGCATAATTTCTAGGTCAAGATAAGCTTGTGGGATGGTCTTCCAAGAAGCAAGATTGCACGTCACTTTCATCAGCCGAAGCGGAGTATGTGTCTCTATCTGCATGTTGTGCTCAAGTTCTTTGGATGAGAACACAACTCACGGATTATGGATTCCACTTTGATAAAGTACCTATGTACTGTGACTCAAAGTCGGCTATAGCAATCTCCTGCAATCCGGTACAACATTCCCGCACGAAGCACATCGATGTCAGATACCACTTCATAAAGGAACAAGTTGAAAGAGGTATCGTTGAACTATACTTTGTTGGAACGGATTACCAATTAGCCGACTTGTTTACGAAAGCTCTGTCGAAAGATAGGTTTGAGTACCTCGTTAGGCAAATTGGTATGTGATGTTTGACTCCAGCAGACCTTGAGATTCTGGCAAAGGTGCCTGCTTGATTTATCTATCAAACATCTTGTAAATATCTTTGAAAAAGCAAAATACAAAAATATAAAACATATAAAAACAAAACACAAAATTAAAAATCTTTTAAAATCCAAAAATATTCCTCTCAACATGTCTTTCAGTATCGATAATATGGATGTGCCTAGAATGTCGCTCAATAACGACAGGGTGTGTACATAAAGCTCGAATGAAAGTTGTAAATATTTTTCAAAACATGTCATTTCTACTTTTAATAAAGGAAAGTGTATCTTTAAAGATAACTTATCCTAACAAACGGGTAGAGCAATCTATCACGGGTTGAGCTTGTCACAAAACATTCAAAGTTTTGAGCTCAACACAATGGCTTGTAATCACTTTCAGATTGCAACCCAGATCTATATTCACGGGGGAGTGTACGATTTCGTACTCTCACCCTTAGCAAAAGAAGAGAATTCTTCTTACACTTGAGTGGATTTGTCAAGACATTCAAAGTCTATGAACTCAAGTTTATGCTTTAGAAAAACCATATCGCCAAAAAGAATGGTTTTTTTTTCAAAAAACGTTGAACACAATTTTTTCAAGAGTTTTTCAATGATTATTCAAAATCTTTCAAAAATTGTGTGTTCAACAACTCCTATCCTCAAAAAGCAAAATGTGGATCATATACTCACAATGACAATTCAATTGGATCAATTTTTGAGGGGGAGCATTTCAACGTCATACAAAGATTGACACATCTTTCTCCCGAAGATTTTCAAGACTATTCTTTCAAAATATATTTTAATCAATTTTGGTATCTCTAATATCAAAAGATTTTATATATTAGAGATGGGGGAGAAAATGTGATTAAAATGTGATCTATTTTGAAAGACTCATGCACTTTAACTCTTACCTACATATGCGAAACACTTTCGATTATCGATGCACATGTGAAGGGGGAGCATTTCTGAAACGACAAAACTATCAAGGTGGTAAATATTTTTCAAACATCTTGTTAGACATTTGAAGTGGTTTTCATGGTTACGATCAAATACCCACAACATCTTTAGTTCATGACGTTATTGGTGTCAAAAGGGTGGTTAGGTTTAAGTCCTATGATCCAACCAGAACCGGAGGGATCTTCCCAGGGACAATCAAATAGATTATTAGAAGTCCTTAGGAAAGATGGAGTAGAATGTGAACGTAGCTGAATGCCGACTAAGTACTGATGCTAGCACTGGAACAATCAGAACAAGGTGCTAGTAATGATGTCTTGGTAAGCATTGAAGTGGTTGAAGAATGAAAAAGAAATGTAAGGATAAAGGGTGTAAAGAAATAAGCCATCCATACAACTTAGGCAGAAACCGGGTCAACTCATCATGAAGACAAACTCATCGTGGACCCAGTGATGTATGCACAACCCTTTCCTAACTACTCAGGCTTCTCTCAAAAGAAGTTTGTTTTATTGTCACGGATAACAACATGACTTCTATTGACTTTCTCACTTCGAGATAGTTGATATTGAATAGGTGGCATCTGCTCCAGCCTCCGACCACTAAAAGTGCACAAATCGAGTCTAGAGCCAAAAGATCAATCAAATCTCGTTAGGACACATAGATGAAGATCAAGAGAGCCCTACGTTATATCATTGTGATATTTCTAGAACACTCAGAGTGATACTACTTAGTATTCACAATGATGAGTGGAAATCCTTCCAGTGTTAACATCAAACAGCACTGCGGTAGGTCATATGCAAGATTCTTTATGAATTGAACATGTGTAAAACTAAAAAGTGTAACACTCCCAAATTTATACAACTCAATACAGCGGAAGACTAGTTGGTGATACGGGATAGCACATTACTCACATCATAGACAACGCATAAAAATCGCGTCGTTTAAGAATAAAGCATTTCCATTCATAAATATCAAATTTACATAGGTCCCAAGTCATTGTATTTCATACAGGTTTTACAAAACATTTGAATGGAAATTATTGTTTAAGTGCGGGCCATGAATTCTTGTTGTCTTCCCGAGAATTACCTTCAAGTACCTGAGACAAAACATGTTAAAAGAAAAGGTCAGCGATAACGCCGAGTGAATTCATAGAGTTTAATAAAACCATTAATATAACATCGGTATAAAATTATTACCGAAAATCATTTTGTACAAATCATCGTAATAGGCCATAAAATAGCCAAAGTCATTTTTATACAAATCCTTATCGAAAATCATAATATAGGCATTTGCCTTAAAAATCATTATACAAGCCAATGTCGTAAAAACATCATACAATACGTTTTATAACGTTATATAGATTAAATAAAAACTGTTATATGAATATGGTTATGAAAAACCAAAACACGAACATAATATCAATAGTATGACCCCGTATTGCTAGTCAGGCAATACTTCGTAATTCGGTGCGTATAGTAGTATTTCGTTAATTGGATTATTATAAGCCGCATGACATTGTTACCTTACTAAACCAAACAACGGGTAGCTAGCCCGAAACTGAATTTGCCCATCTAAATTAGCGTGTCGTCACAAAGTTCACGCTATGGAAATCTTCTCATACATAAATTCGCTTACCAATCAATGTGGCACGACGGGGATCAACCGTCAAGGCGCGAACTGGGGTGATCGTCCCCAAATAGTACTATTATATGCATAAGCGTCTACCAAATCCCGGTAGTTCACAATTCATGCTAATGGGACTTATAGTGACATAACCTAACTTTAATAATCCATTTTATTTCATCTATCGGGTCCTTTAATCATTCATAGGGTCATACAATCATCCGGGTCCAAATCAATAAACAAACAATCGGGACAAATGGTGTCCTATTTTATAAAAACTAACATGTTATCTCCCTCGCGGGTTTATAAAACATTTATAAAAACATTTAAAAGAGTGCGAGGCTATGAACTCACGTTGATGTGGGAAGGCGGGTTATCGGTAATTCGGACGTACGGTACGTGCTTCAATCACGGAAACCTAGACAAATAATACTCGTCTTAGACTCATGTCCAATGACTTTATAAAAATAACAATTATGTATACATATGATGATTATATATATATGATGATCAAGTGGGTTTACATATTCTCGTTTACTCATTTTAGTGTTTATGTATTGGTAACTTCTTACTAGTTTACTAGTTTTACCTATTTACGTGTTTTAGGTCCAATAAGCCTATTATAAGTTTATTAACTTGTATTAATCCATTTCATACTTGTATTATCAGTATTTATACTTTACATGTTGGGCCCAAATGGGTTAAGCCCAATAAATAAGTTTATAAGTGTTTTAGTCCATTTTGTTGTATTATTAATCCAATAACGTTAACTTAGCCCGTTAATGTCCGTATGTTATATAGTTTGGGTTTTATCGGTTTTTGCTTGTTATATATGTCTATATATCAGTATATGAGTTTATAAAAGTTTACATTAGACGGGTCCAACCGTCTAAGTTTTACTTAACAAAAACGTTAATTTTACGGTAATAGCCGAAAAAGTCGTAAAAATCATGTTTATAGTTTTTATAACTTAT
The DNA here is from genome assembly GCA_025667525.1 of Glebionis coronaria. Taxonomy (NCBI): domain Eukaryota; kingdom Viridiplantae; phylum Streptophyta; class Magnoliopsida; order Asterales; family Asteraceae; genus Glebionis; species Glebionis coronaria. Next base: position 396,766,813 of record CM046879.1, read on the forward strand.
AAAACTTATCAAACTACCATTTTTATAAAATGTCCATTTATTTATCCTTATACATATTTATATAAATGTATTATATAAGTTAATGGGTTTTAATTCATATTTTATACTATTTTTAGTTGAGTGCTTATATAATACTATTATACTTAAATTTCCAAAATCTGATTTTTATTTCCATGTTCACCATTTTTATCATATCTAGAGTTCTACAATGAATTAGAAGCTCATTTTTGGGTGGCATGATCTTCATATTATGTGCTACAATTAACTTAGTTATAGCTACTGCTATTTTTGGGTGGCATGATCTTCATATTATGTGCTACAATTAACTTAGTTATAGCTACTGCTCATTTTAAGTTTATCTATCCTTAAAAGTCCCTACAAAACAGCTTATTCAGATTAGCACACTCATCTTGTTTTGATCATATCTCACTCATTTTAATGATTCCATTGCATGACCAACTCTCACATGTGTATGACATCTTGTACTTACTGTAAATGGATTCTACCATGCAAGTTTATCAGTTCAAGGTTTGGTTACATACTGTTTTTATACAGCCAACAAATTAATCATGATTTTAGCCTTGTTTCTTATGGTTATTAATCTTTTTAAGCATATTTATCAACACTTGATCCCCACACAACATTTTTATCATCATATATTCATCATATACATATACAACAAGAAATAAAATACATTTTATCTTTACAAAAATAACAAGAGAAAATGGAGAGGATGATCTTCTTTACCAACCAAGAGTATATCTTGTTTTTGGAAGACAAGAACTTGATGAACACCAAATGTAACTCCAAGATCATCAAACACCAAGAAAATAAGTTGCGAAATCAGCCCTAGGACACAAGAAAATCACCTCTTTTGTTGTTAAAATGGCCACCAAGTGATCAAGGCTTCAAGGTAACTCCATGATATAGCTAGATAACAAGTATTTTGTGGCTAGAAAAGATCAAAAAGGGGTGTTTATGCTTGAAGTGGGACGGCAATGGTGGTAGTTTTGAGAGAGAATTGAGATTGTTTTGCATGTGTGATATGGTGGTATGAGTAGCTAGTTGTTGGTTTTGAGTTAGTGGAAGGAAGTAAGCTTAAGTGTTAAGTTAGGCTTACACTTGTATGTTTATCAAGTATAAAGATGCCACATCTTTGATGTGGTGTCTTACTTGGAACGTCCCATAGTTAGTGTGGTGGGATAATGTATTTTGTCCCATCCCGCTAATTTACGGGTACTCCTCGATTCTAGTTTCCTCGATTTACGTGCCCTCGGGTATTTTTACGAAAAACGTTTTTATAAATTATGAACCAACGGCACAAAACGAATCTAATAAAAATTGTCTCATCAAAAACGGAGTTCGAAAATGTAAATACGTAATCCTAGGGTTTCCGGTTTAGTCGTAAAGGACGTTAAAATAAAATTGTAAGTCCTAATCTCTTCTCGTAAATTTGTGAGTTTATGAACCAACACAAATTTAAAATCTCAAAATAATATTCACGGATAAATTTATTTTCTGAAATGTCGGACTGTCACCAAGGATGGTGTATGTAAATGTGAGCACGTAACGTAGAATCCTCCGGTTTAGACGTAGTCGATGCTACTTCAAGACGTAAATCCAAATTACTTCCCAAAAATAAGTGAGTTCATAATATAACATTAAAATAATGTTTTTAAATAATATCTGAGAATAAAATATCAACCATAAGTTGACGGATTGTCATAGCATTTACCCCTAAACAGGATCTTTGTCCTCAAAGATCATCTTACTACTTGCTTCTTATAGAGTTAAAGCCATGTGGGTATTTCCTCCACATTCGGTCTTTTCTCATAAGTGTAATCCATTACAATACGCGAGTTTCATCAAACATAACTATGGGAATAAGACCAGGCTTAATGTTGACTTACTTTCTCTATCCATGATGTTCACGGGTTTTTGATGAATGCAACTTTTCGCCGATCTAAACTCTACTAAGAAACAATCAGATTCTCACTTGATAGGTATTCCATCAAGTTTGATTTACGAAACATAATTCGCGCAGCTCTTGAAGTCCTAGGGTAGATCCAGCTTATATGCCTTTCAATCCCAACTTTTACATCATCTCAATGGTCCCATGTAACGGGGACTTATATCCCATGATCTTTCAGATCATTAATTCATTTTTCCATAGTTAAAATTTTTGGCATAACTTCGCTACCCATCTGGCACTTCAAGATCTACATTTCATATCCACATAACCTCCTACCCAATACCGGCAGTCACTAATCAGATCCTAGTTTCAACAATCATTTCAGGTCTCGCGGGTCGAGTATTTTGTGAGGTTAGGTTCGCCATCATAGGAAACCTTAAACCTACAAGACATGTCCAACTCACAATGGGTGTATGTCGGGTGTCTTCATCTCAACTCTTGCTTACTGATGCTCTAATATTTAGATCCTAACAAGATTTGATCTCGATATGAATATGATGATTATCAATGATAATCTTTCCAAAGGAAAATGATTATACGGTCTATTACCAAAGGTCAATCATTCAAACATAGAACAAAGCTTATAGTATTTTTGTATCGTTACTTTACCACGTCCCTTCGATTGGGGTGGTACACAGTACTCTCATCAAGATTCGTTCTTAATAACTTCTGAGCAAATCTCTAGAAATTCAATAGGAAACGAGGATCTTGATAGATATGATCGATACAGGCACACCATGTTTACACAACTCCTTTTAATACAAAGAGTCAATTTCTTCATCAAGAATCTATCATTAACAAGAATGATATTAGTAGATTTGGTCAGTCTGTCGACGATGACCCAAATCAAATTAAATTCAGATGATGACCTTTGCAATAGCTAGACGTTTACTAATGTATGAGGCGATGTCTGCCTTCATAATTTGCCATTAGTACAACTACTTCAGACAAAGATACTTTTAGTCAGAAATGACATAAATAGAATACTTATACTTACAAGATTCAAATGTAACTACATCTCACGATCTCCATATTTAGACAATAACAAGAGGCCTTTTATACATTTAACGCCATCGGGTTTTCAATTCTAAGGGTTCATATTAGCCGTGAAACCTTTCACTATTTATATTATCCTTCTTACAAACATCAGCTATTTTTAAATTGTTCGGCAATTTATTTTGTACTACCATTACTAAGGAGCACATCCTAATTGGTTCTTTATATTTTCTACATAATGTGTCAGTATCTATATTCACTTTTCCTGGTGAAATAAATATCATGTCCGTATTTATTCAGGAATCATTCCTTCATATTTCTATGTTTTAGTTTCGTCTCAACTTTCATTTTTATCAGTTTTGCTCAGTCCGGCGTCTAAAGCGTCAATAATTACTATAAGTAATTAATTAATAAGTATTTAATTTTTTTATGAAACATAAACGTAAAAATTTTAAATTTCTTAGTTTGACTAAATGTTCAAAATAATTTGAATTTAATTAACAAGATTTTTGTTGATTTATCAAAAGTAATTAAAATAATTAATAAGATCCATAAATGTTCGAAAAATCTTTGTTTATACTTTGGTCAAAATTTCCTTAGTTGAAAGAAAAAATTGTCGTTTAAATTTATAAGTCATGGTATAAATGGTTTTCCCTCAATCCTTCTTAAGTTGTCTTAAGGTATGCAAAAACATTTACCCCTAAACAGGAGTTTAGTTAAATGTTTTGTGTATAAGGGAATAATCCCTTTAAAATCCTTTGTTAAAACATTTGTCAAAACATATTTGCACTTTCTTTTTGGTAAAACCCAAAGTCTTAAAAGGGCTCTAAATTTTGAAGAGTCAATATAGATTCCATTATCTATTAATCACACGGTCAATTAATATAAAGGATTAAGTCTTAAATCACATGTTAATTATTCAAGGTACATGTTTTTATTGTTCGGCCAATTCAGGGCAATCTATAAATAATTATTAAATTCTTCTTATTCTTATAAACAAACAAATGGTCCTTAATGATCACAAGCATGAATTTATCAAATTACAGCCTACACACGTGATTCACCAAATTTATGAATGATACATGTGTATTAGTCAATCCAAACGACATCACATGAAACTCATAATGTTTATTACAAGTACCGGATGTAGTGATTGGAATAGATAATCTCCTTCGCGGACGCGAAGCTGATAATAACCATGCCGTGGATCAAATCTTTAAAACATACGCTAGAACCTTGTAAATGATCGAACAAATCTCCCATTTCGAGTTATGGATATCGTTTTCGATTGTCAATTTACTCAGTTCACAGTAATCTATAATTATAAGGAATGATAATACCATAGCTCTCCATAATGACGAGCTTGGTAGAATAAAATCTTTCTCCGACAACTCTCTCAGTTGTACGGTAATTCCTTTAATTCAGATGGTGCTGACATACAGTGCACAAGCCACGAGTGCAGCACCAGAAATATAATCAATACCAAATTCAACTTTCCTTAATGGCGAAAGTCTAGGTAATTCATCAACAAATACCTCCTAAAGTTTCAGATAACATAAACATCTTTTAATAAATTCATATTAGGTTCTTTCTAGATTATAATATCTATGACTAATTCACAACCATTCACAATAAAATTTCAAGTCTAAATGCAGGATATGGTCATCCATCAAGAATTATTTAGATCACTTTTGATAATCAACATCTTATCTTTTAGGGGATTTCTACTCGAGTTCCCATCTATTAAGACAATGTCGCCATGTCATAATCAATCAATCCATTCTACTGGCACTATCAACTTTTCAGTTTTATTGCCGTCGATAAGATGTGAACTTCTCAAAAGACTAATAATAACTCATAATCCTTCACAAGTTCAGGGATATATGGAGACACAACTACTATTAAAAGAGTAAGGTCAACGCAAAATCTATGCGAGAGAATTTCAAATCAGATACAGACGAAAACATTTAACGAATTTGAATATATCCCATGTTTTCCTAATTTGAGTACGCATTCGAATGCTCCTCGGATCGTTACCCAGGTCATTCAAATGAAATCTTAATCAAAAGAAATGATAGGAACGTCGATACATCCAGTCGGGTATCAACACTCGGTAATCAAATACTTTTCCTAAGAATCTCACTACGGGAGAATTGGACAAGAAGGGAATATCAATTGTCAAATAAGACAAATTCCACAGATGAGTAAATTTGACTCAGAAGAATAGTTGCTATAGGCACATATGTAGGTGTCCCTAGCACTATGTCCCTATTTTTCACTTCTTGCAGATCTCATAAAATTTAATCTTTCACAATCTTTAAAGAAAATGTAGTGTATATTAATCAGTTTTATGGTGACTACTAATCAGCCTTGCATAGTCCATTCCAAATTGTATGTAGGCGCGCAACTATATACAATTTCAAGATTAACGATGCAATACTCAGTTCGTCAAAATTTTATCATCATGTTTATAATAAAAACATTTTCATGCTTAATTCTTAAATAAGAATCAAAAATAAATTTACAAAGATTTTCTGTGTTATGGAAACAATTAAGTTTTTCCAAGGTGTTTTATAAACAACTTCATTTCGATAACAATCACTTATAAATCTCACTTTGAATAATCTTTGTAGTGATGAAAATTCAATTTTCTCATAGGATACTGTTTTATCTTATAAAAACAATTAGTGATTTGCAAAAGAGTGATGAGGAGTGGTTCACCAAGAACTAACTACAATATGATAGGAAATAAGCTTTAGCCAAGTAATCATGAGGTTCATGACCTCAATGGCGCTCAAAAAGAATAATCCACGACGTAACTCAATTCAAGATGAGTACTTGTTCAATGGTTGCATCGCTAATGCGAACATTAGGATGAAGCAATAAAGGATAGATAACATCGATACATGTAGAATTTAGCAATCAAAGGTAGTCTTTTCATTAATCACAAACGAGTCAAAATTGTACCGTAACACATTACGTGTCACTATGTCATACAATTCCAAGAACTCATCCTACCAACTGATATCTCAGTTAAGTTAGGGATTTTTAAAAGATACCACAATGAATACTAATCTACAAGAGTTATGGGGGTTCCACCTGTCCTCGAAGATCCATCGGTCCCAATTCAGAAGAAGATTTCTTCAATTTATTTCTTGGACACTGGGCATCCTCATTAGTGGACAATGGCCTAGGAACAACCCTTAACACGAACCAACAATCAATTAAAACCTTATAATTCAATCAAAGAACTTAACTACTTCCTCTTAACAATTTCTTATTCCATACAAGTTAAATTTTACATTATTCAAGTTTCAATCAACTTATACTCAATGCAACATCCTACCTCCTTTTCCAATACTTTCAATCTTATTCATAAACCTTAATAGGGCCATAAAAGCTCGATATGATCAACACTTAATTTCCAATCCTATAGCTCTTACAACAACAATTATCAAATGAGTCACTAGTATGAGATGACTCATACATTCAATTAGACTTCTTGGAAAGGTATTAGTGGCATGAGGCTTTTGGGTAATGGTTCCAATGACAGGCTCAAGTGCAACATTCACCCTTTCGATTTCAATTTAAGAATTGGATGACAACGAATCAGATGACATCTTTCTAGGTGGTAACGTTTTGTCAAACTCCACTCTATAAGGAAAGATCGTCATGACATCGATATCAGATTTAATCTCGTCAATTCTTTTTCAATTTCACAATCAACTAATACATACATTTTCTACGAATATCAACCATTTGTTGGGAACATAAATATCCACAACTTGGTTTAGATCTAGGATAGCTAGAATTCCTACGAGAATAGCTTCGATTAATTTACTAGGGGACTTAGGGTTCCTTGTGACAATCTACGTCGTATAAATACCTCGTATAAATATAGAAATAATCATCAAACAATCATGTAATAAAATTACATCAAATATATATATGTAATCCAAGTTATATATATATTAAAATAACACTTCTCAGTCTGGCCTTGTCGGTAACTCGGGAATTCTTTCGGCACCGTTATAGTCAAAAGATTTTTAGACATTTTTAGAAAAATGTTTATAGTTAAAAGATTTTGAAATGTTTTATTCCAAACCTTGGTTTTAAAAATCTTTCGTTCTCTACAACGAGAGCTCTGATACCAAACTGTAACACCCCCAAATTTATACAACTCAATACAGCGGAAGACTAGTTGGTGTTACGGTATAGCACATTACTCACATCATAGACAACGCATAAAAATCGCGTCGTTTAATAATAAAACATTTCCATTCATAAATATCAAATTTACATAGGTCCCAAGTCATTGTATTTCATACAGGTTTTACAAAACATTTGAATGGAAATTATTGTTTAAGTGCGGGCCATGAATTCTTGTTGTCTTCCCGAGAATTACCTTCAAGTACCTGAGACAAAACATGTTAAAAGAAAAGGTCAGCGATAACGCCGAGTGAATTCATAGAGTTTAATAAAACCATTAATATAACATCGGTATAAAATTATTACCAAAAATCATTTTGTACAAATCATCGTAATAGGCCATAAAATAGCCAAAGTCATTTTTATACAAATCCTTATCGTAAATCATAATATAGGCATTTGCCTTAAAAATCATTATATAAGCCAATGTCGTAAAAACATCATACAATACGTTTTATAACGTTATATAGATTGAATAAAAACCGTTATATGAATATGGTTATGAAAAACCAAAACACGAACATAATATCAATAGTATGACCCCGTATTGCTAGTCAGGCAATACTTCGTAATTCGGTACGTATAGTAGTATTTCGCTAATTGGATTATTATAAGCCGCATGAAATTGTTACCTTACTAAATCAAACAACGGGTAGCTAGCCCGAAACTGAATTTGCCCATCTAAATTAGCGTGTCGTCACAAAGGTCACGCTATGGAAATCTTCTCATACATAAATTTGCTTACCAATCAATGTGGCACGACGGGGATCAACCGTCAAGGCGCGAACTGGGGTGATCGTCCCCAAATAGTACTATTATATGCATAAGCGTCTACCAAATCCCGGTAGTTCACAATTCATGCTAATGGGACTTGTGACAAAACCTAACTTTAATAATCCATTTTATTTCATCTATCGGGTCCTTTAATCATTCATAGGGTCATACAATCATCCGGGTCCAAATCAATAAACAAACAACCGGGACAAATGGTGTCCTATTTTATAAAAACTAACATGTTATCTCCCTCGCGGGTTTATAAAACATTTATAAAAACATTTAAAAGAGTGCGAGGCTATGAACTCACGTTGATGTGGGAAGACAGGTTATCGGCAATTCGGACGTACGGTACGTGCTTCAATCACGAAAACCTAGACAAATAATACTCGTCTTAGACTCATGTCCATTGACTTTATAAAAATAACAATTATATATACATATGACGATTATATATATATGATGATCAAGTGGGTTTACATATTCTCGTTTACTCATTTTAGTGTTTATGTATTGGTAACTTCTTACTAGTTTACTAGTTTTACCTATTTACGTGTTTTAGGTCCAATAAGCCTATTATAAGTTTATTAACTTGTATTAATCCATTTCATACTTGTATTATCAGTATTTATACTTTACATGTTGGGCCCAAATGGGTTAAGCCCAATAAATAAGTTTATAAGTGTTTTAGTCCATTTTGTTGTATTATTAATCCAATAATGTTAACTTAGCCCGTTAATGTCCGTATGTTATATAGTTCGGGTTTTATCGGTTTTTACTTGTTATATATGTCTATATATCAGTATATGAGTTTATAAAAGTTTACATTAGACAGGTCCAACCGTCTAAGTTTTATTTAACAAAAACGTTAATTTTACGGCAATAGCCGAAAAAGTCGTAAAAATCATGTTTATAGTTTTTATAACTTATAAAACTTATCAAACTACCATTTTTATAAAATGTCCATTTATTTATCCTTATATATATTTATATAAATGTATTATATAAGTTAGTGGGTTTTAATTCATATTTTATACTATTTTTAGTTGAGTGCTTATATAATACTATTATACTTAAATTTCCAAAATCTGATTTTTATTTTCATGTTCACTATTTTTATCATATCTTGAGTTCTACAATGAATTAGAAGCTCATTTTTGGGTGGAATGATCTTCATATTATGTTCTACAATTAAATTAGTTATAGCTACTGCTCATTTTAAGTTTATCTATCCTTAACAGTCCCTACAAAACAGCTTATTCAGATTAGCACACTCATCTTGTTTTGATCATATCTCACTCATTTTAATGATTCCATTGCATGACCAACTCTCACATGTGTATGACATCTTGTACTTACTGTAAATGGATTCTACCATGCAAGTTTATCAGTTCAAGTTTTGGTTACATACTGTTTTTATACAGCCAACAAATTAATCATGATTTTAGCCTTGTTTCTTATGGTCATTAATCTTTTTAAGCATATTTATCAACACTTGATCCCCATACAACATTTTTATCATCATATACATATACAACAAGAAAGAAAATGCATTTGATCTTTACAAAAATAACAAGATAAAATGGAGAGGATGATCTTCTTTACCAACCAAGAGTATATCTTGTTTTTGGAAGACAAGAACTTGATGAACATCAAATGTAACTCCAAGATCATCAAACACCAAGAAAATAAGTTGAGAAATCAGCCCTAGGACACAAGAAAATCATCTCCTTTGTTGTTAAAATGTCCACCAAGTGATCAAGGCTTCAAGGTAACTCTATGATATAGCTAGATAACAAGTATTTTGTGGCTAGAAAAGATCAAAAAGGGGTGTTTATGCTTGAATTGGGACGGCAATGGTGGTAGTTTTGAGAGAGAATTGAGATTGTTTTGCATGTGTGATATGGTGGTATGAGTAGCTAGTTGTTGGTTTTGAGTTAGTGGAAGGAAGTAAGCTTAAGTGTTAAGCTAGGCTTACACTTGTATGTTTATCAAGTATAAAGATGCCACATCTTTGATGTGGTGTCTTACTTGGGCCGTCCCATAGTTAGTGGGGTGGGATAATGTATTTTGTCCCATCCCGTTAATTTACGGGTACTCCTCGATTCTAGTTTCCTCGATTTGCGTGCCCTCGGGTCTTTTTACGAAAAACGTTTTTATAAATTATGAATCAACGGCACAAAACGAATCTAATAAAAATTGTCTCATCAAAAATGGAGTTCGAAAACGTAAATACGTAATCCTAGGGTTTCCGGTTTACTCGTAAAGGACGTTAAAATAAAATTGTAAGTCCTAATCTCTTCTCGTATATTTGTGAGTTTATGAACCAACACAAATTTAAAATCTCAAAATAATATTCACGGATAAATTTATTTTCTGAAATGTCGGACTGTCACTAAGGATGGTGTATGTAAACGTGAGCACGTAACGTAGAATCCTCCGGTTTAGACGTAGTCGATGCTACTTCAAGACGTAAATCCAAATTACTTCCCAAAAATAAGTGAGTTCATAATATAACATTAAAATAATGTTTTTAAATAATATCTGAGAATAAAATATCAACCATAAATTGACGGATTGTCACAAAAAGCAACAGTGGTTTGATTCTGAATTGATTCAAGCTTGTTTCAGGTTTCTACGCAATATCTTTATGGTCTTGCCAAAACCTTCAGAGTGATATTTATTAATATTCACAGTGACGAATGGAAATCATTCTAGCGTCAACTATTGGGAATAAAATGTAGCCAGTACACTTAAACGCTGACAAGAAGAAAACAAGCGTTGATAAGAAGAAAACAAACGTTGACAGATCAAGCGTTGACAGGAAGAAGTCAAGCGTTGATAGGTTGAAGACAAGCACTGATAGAAAGATATGGTCTACGCGTATTATGTTTCTAGTTTGTTTCTAGTAAAGATAGGATCAACAATGTATTTTCTATAATTATCTTTACCTAGAATAGTTGATACGTAGACTCTTGTACAAGGCTTCTTATGTCTATAACAGAAGACCTTTAGGTTTAGTTTTCATATAAGTTTTCATACGTTTAACACTTTCATTGTAAGCAAGTTTGTTATCATCAATCAAGTGAAAGTTTGTTTTACAATTGTTTGTGTGTTCTTGTTTGAGTATTAATTCCGCATAATACTTAAATTGTTTTATACACAACAAAGTTTCTCTACGTGTTTAACTTGATCTAATCTCGTTTACACAAGCTAAATCGTTCTAAGTTTAGGATCAACAAGTGGTATCAGAGCTTGTTGAGAAACTTTGATCTAAAGAACACAAAACCCTAATTTTCACAAAACCCTAAAAACATCATGTCTACCCCAGAAGTAAACTCCTCCTCCTCCTCAAACCACAACATCAAGATTCCCATGCTAGACCCAAACAATTTTGAGCTGTGGAAGTTTAACTTTGAGCAATATCTACAAATCCATGACTACACTCTGTGGGAAATTATTGAATATGGAAACACATTCGATAAGGCTGCAAAGATTGCAGCTGCCATTGCTACAAGAACAGCAGTTCAAGGTTCTACTGAAGAGGAACGAAGAGAAAGACCTGATGATGGTAGAGCTATCTTAGTTGGGGATATAGCAAAATGAAGAGTTGATATGAAAACCCTAAGCATTCTGAAACTCTCTTTGGGACAAGAAAATCAACACAAATACAGAAATTATGAGTCTACAAAAGATCTTTGGGCAGCTCTTGAAGTTGCTTATGGTGGTAATGCTGATACTGTACAGGAGAAAAAAAAGCAACTCTTACATGAGTATGCTGTTTTTAAGGCTCAACCTAATGAGAAGCTAAGTAGTGTGAGAAGCAGACTGTTGGACATCATAAGAAAGCTATCCTTCATGGGAACAGTGCTTGGTGATGTTGATATTATCTCCACCTTTCTTAAAATCCTTGGTGATGCATGGAAGATTGAAGCAAGGTCTATAATTGCTAATAACACTCACAAAAGTTCTAATTTTGATGATGTGTAAAATAAACTGAGGCTGATAGAGAATGAAACTCTTTTGGATCATGGAAGCAAGTCTACCAATAGAAACATGGCCTTCTTCTCACATAGTGAAGGTCAATTTGATCAGAAGGAGTCATACATGCATCTAGTTACTGGATCAACCTGTGTCAACGTTGGATCATACCCTGTCAACACCTCACATTCAGACGCTGACATGTACAAAATTGACTCACCAAGAGTTAAGCCTGCTGGTATTGATCTAGATACTGTGTATGCATACATTGCCTCATTGCCCAATGGTTCAGTGATTACATATGAAGACCTTGAGCAAATAAGTGATGAGCATTTGGAGGAAATGGACATAAAGTAGAATATGGCTCTTGAAAGTATAAGAGCAAACAGATGGAATAGACGATTCAAGAAGAAGATGACTTTTAATGCTAAGGACACTGCTGGATTTGATAAATCCAAGGTTGAGTGTTATAATTGTCATCGTATGGGACACTTTATGAGAGAATGCAGATCTCCAAGAAGATCTGATGTTGGAAAACCCTCAAGCCAAATTGTTAAGGCTCAGGATCCCAAGGCCATGGTTGCAATGCAAGAAATTGATGGTGTTGGATGGGATTGGAGCTATTTGGCTAAGGATGAGGAAGAGAATAAAGCTTTGGTGGCTGAGATGGAAGAAGAAGAGCATGTTCACTATGCTCTCATGGCACACTCCTCATCTTCATCAGACAATGAGGTATATGATGATGCTTTTTGTAGTAAGGGTTGTCGTTTAAATACTGAAAGACTTAACAAAGAGGTTTTAAGATTGTCAACAGATGTGAGTAATGAGAGATGCAAGTTGTCTAACTATCAACTTGCTCTTACTCAAACTGAAAAGACTATAGCTGAGTATAAGAAAATGGAGCTTGACCTAAAAGATAAAATCAATATCTTAAAACATGATTTAAATGCTAGTACTGATATTAGAAACATCATAGAGAGGGTCAATGCTGAATTATAGGTTAAGTTCGATGAGGCTATCAAGAATAAGGATAATGTAGATCTTAAAATTCAGAGATTTGATAAAGCCTCTGATAGATGTAGAAATACGTCTTTTAGGAAAAAGAGCGTAAATAGGGTAAGCGTGCACGACGATTTAGGAAAACCGTGTGTGAATGACCCTAAAAGTGAGTTCGTTCTCGAGGAGGTATGGTGTTGTGAATTAACTTGTATTTCTTTGAGATTAATATTGATGGGATGGAATGACGGTTTTGTGAGAATTACACTATGACGTAAAAAAAACGTAAACGTAAAACCGTAGAAAAACTACTAAAATTAAAAATTATTAAAACCAAAAACAAAATCAAGAAAAAGTTTGGTTTTTTAAAAATAATTATAAAAATTAAAACCTAATAAAACTATTTTTAAAACTCTAAAAATGATTTAAACTAATTAAAAACTAATTAAACTTAAAATAATTATAAAAATAAATCTAAAAGCTTAAAAATTATTCTAAAAATGGAAATGGTCCTAATTAATGCTAAGGAATTTAAGAAAAATGAAAAATAAAGAAAAAGAAAATTTTGAAAATTAATTAATAAAATAATATTAAAACACTTAGTTGCGCCGCAACGTTTTTGTCATGCGCCGCAACTAGTGAAACGGGAATACCAAGATCTGCAGCTCCTTCAGTTGCGCCGCAGTCGGTGGGTCTTGCGGCGCAGCTTGTATAACGATAGCACCTTTGGTCTGTAGCTCCTTCGGTTGCGCCGCAACTAGTAGGTCTTGCGGCGCAATACTATGCAAAACGTGGCCTGGTTGTTTTCTGAACTGATGATCACAAAAGTGTGAGTGCACACTTTGTGTACTTGTGATGCCAAGAGGTCTTGGCTTGATGCTTTGTTTGGCGATTATTTGGACAATTGGGCACCCTTGAGCTTATTGAAGCTCAAGGAGTCAAGTAACACACAAATAACAACAAGAATCAAAGATTAAGCATCAAAATCATGAAAAACCAAGCAAATTTCACCCTTATGCAGATTTTTTAACACCCTTTATCCTTTTTTACCACTCCAATTAACTTCTAACTTGATCAAAATTGATTTACCAACTTACTAACACCTAACTTAACCTTAATCTAGTAACCTAACATCTTTTAGCAACATAAATCAATGATTGTACCCTGCTTAAACCTGTTGCCAAACACCCTTTAAACTTTTTGAAAACCAATTTTTCCAAATCAAAACCTTATGAAACCTAACCAAATTGTTATCAAAGCTTCATAACATGTATATAACATAACATAAACACAAATCAAGTAACTTAAACATACTTAATCAATCAATCAAGCAAATCATGTAACAAGCACTTTTATGAACTTTTCAAAGAGTAAAAGAGAGTTACCTTAGGACCCCTACATCCAAGGGTCCTAGTGGATGTTGAATCCACCTCCAAACCAACCCGGGTTGGTGCTGAACTAAATCAACAAGCCTTCAACCTGTTTATGACAAATCAAACAAACAAAATGGATAAAACAAGATATATCAATATTTTGTTTTTATTCTCTTTTTTTTTTTATAACTCTTCCAAAACCTTTTTAATCTTCTTAAAATGTTTCTATAACACTTAAATCACCAACAAACATGAACTCCTAACAACAAAAACCTTTTGAGAAGATTTTACCAAAATCTCTCAAAATCTCAAAACCTTAAACAACTTTGAAAATATTTTGAAACCTCAAAAACTTTTAACCAAATCAAACATGGAACTCAGAATTAAGCTTAACACAACACTCAACTTTTAAAAACAATAAAAAAGGAATTACACTTGAATATTTCAAAAACCAAACTTTTTATTTCTTTAAAAAGGTATTACATGTGCAAGCTTAAAAACTGGAACAAAGGGATCACCACAGCTTGGGTCTCCTTTTATAGAGCCTATAGAACATCCTAGAAGCATAAAAACATAAAACCCTAATACATAGAAAATCCCAAATGTGCCCTTGAATGGTTTTGAGTGCATTTTGTCCTCTCTTGATCTTGAACGTTTATTTTGCTTTGGGAGGAAGCAAATAATCTTGGCCATTGATTTAAGTCACGTCATGATGCTTGGGGGCTAAGGAATGATGTGATTGGTGGATTGGGGAATTGGGGGTTTGGTGCACATGAGTGGGATGCAGGTTTTTAGGAGTGGGAAAGGTTTGTGAGTGTGTGAATTACTTGTGTGCAAGTTTAATTGGTCTTTACCCAAGGAAAAGTGAAGGTAAATTCTGGGTGGTAAGAACAATGAATAGTAACAGTTTTAATCCGAAATTGGGGGTGGCATATGTGTTAGGCGCACTTTTTGGTTTAAATGTTTGGGTTTGGCAATTTCAGCCCTTGTCTTTTCAGATTTTTGGCTTTTAAAGATTTTCAGCCTAAAAAACATAATCCTTTGCAAATATCTTTCACCTTTTGACATATTTGGCACCAACTTTTCCAAAAAAATGTTTCAAGGACTATTTTTGACATCTTGAGTAATTTCAAGGGCTGAATTTGGACAAAGTTGATCTTCAAAGGTCTTCAATGTCTCTTAAACTTCATGAGGGACCATTTTTGGCAATTTGAATTTGTTGAGGGACTAAACTTGCCATTTCTTCAATCTTGAAGGACCTTTTTGCAATTTTGACAAACTTAAGGGACCAAACTTGTAATTATTACTATACAAGGGTTTTAAGTTGTCATTTCTTCATTCTTGGATGATCAATCTTGTATGTCTTCAAGTCTTCAAGGGTATTTGATGAAAATTCCATGATTAGGGCCCGGTTCTTTGTACGGCTTCGTTTCTCGTGTTCGTTTTTCCTTGTATCTTGTGATCTTTTGTCTTTTTCACGATATCCATACCTAAAACACACAAGTAAACAAACACAAGCATATATATGGTATTTTATGACATTTTTATACATTTAAAGCCCGAAAAGAATGATGAGATCATGTATAAATGCCATCTCATCACTCCCCCATACTAAGCCATTGCCGTGCCCTCACGCAATGCTAAGAATAAAGTATCTAAGCATCACCAAAGTTCAATTTTATTAACCTTTATTGAAGAGTAAAAGACTTGCAACATACTACGAGAATGTGTAAAGACATAATGTATGATTTTCATCACCGAAAGGTGACTTTTAGGGTCAAAGAATAGAAACAAGTTAATGTCCCTTAGAGTAAATTTCGTCATCCTTGATTGTCATACATTCCATGCTAAGTGCAAAAACAAGATCATTGTTGGTACAAGTCACAATGCTAACACTACTCATACGTCCAAATTGTGTAATACTTTTTCTCCCCGCAATCCTAGTTATTATAAAAGGAAATGGGTTACTAGCATTTTTTATCTAATTGTCATGGATCACAAGTGATTCATATTGACTTATTTAAGTAGTTATTAGTCCGAAAGCAAAGTAGCACGATTTGATCAATAGTTAGCCGAAGGACAAAATCTTTTAAAACGGCTTCTCGTGTATCTCCTTAAGTTCATATCTTGGCATAACTCGTTTCACGATTCGAGACCTTTCTCGGACCGATATTTGGCATGTACTTCATACTTCAAATCTTGGGAAGACGTTCTCGAAATTATGGTCTTCTCTTCATATAATTGGAATTTCTTCACTTGATGTTTTTGAGAGATTCTTCATATAGGACCACGACTTCATCATTTTTCTTCAATCTTTACTTTGGATTTTGATATACAACGATCCGCCTCCTTTTCGGACTTGGATATATTTATCCTCATACCTTGTTAGGGTCTTTTTGGATAGACTTTCTCCATTCTTTAGGGGAGTAATAGCTTCTCGTCGTGTGTCTCGATCCTTCATATTGATTTTGGAATAATGATACTTCACATCATCTTTGGATCTTTAGCAAAAATAGAGCTCCTCATGCCTTGTTAGGGCCTTTTTGGATGATCGCCAATCTTCGCGTCCCGCTTCAATAAGTTATGCCTTGGCTATGAACTCTATTCAACCCCGAGCAACTTTTAAACGATCTTGCGCTAGAGGCTAAGTAACTTTTCAAATCGTATGACTTTACTTATTGCAATTATGTTTTATTCCTAATGCATTGATCTTATGGGAAGAAAAAGCCACAATTAAAAACATATGAGTTTTTGAAAGAACACTTCCATGTTCTACGTTTAGCATGATCACTTGTCTAACTCTATCATTTCTCGTTCTTCACTATTTAAAGACCTCTAATTAAAGAGACTCGTGAATACTTAGCCATGCAAGTCAAAATTAAGCCAAATTTGGATTAGCTTTCATTAAGACTATATCAAATCAAAGTTTTGGGTTTTCAAGCTACCTATAGGATCTTGCACTTTCTTGGACTTTTTCAAGTTTAGAGAATGCGTTTTAAAGTTCCCTTGATAAGTGACTTTCTAGAATCAATTATAGGAACTTGCGAAAAGTTCTTGTTCTTAACCCGAATGAATTAAGACTTTTGCGTTTTAAAGCTCCCTATATAAAAGTCTAGCAAAACTTGAATTGAGCGGGTTAAGGAATGTAAATGGCTCCAAATGCCCATCAAGTCAAAAATTAACTCTTATTCTACCCATCGGAAAATATACATTCGTGTCTTAAAAACACTTATGAAAACTAAGAAAAATTTTAAAATTTGGCTATTTTTAGCCTTATTAGCAAAACAAAACATTGAAAGTTGGAAAACGTGAGGGCGTAGCAAAGCAAGTACCTATTCACCCCCCCATACTAAAAGTAAACATTGTCCTCAATGTTTCGAGTCTAAAAGGTGGAGCACCCCCATACTAGAGACGAAGAGTCGAATGCTTAGGATCTAGCATGGAAAGGGTGATCAACAATATATCTAAAGCCGTTTATTAATTATGCTAAAAGATAATTGTTAGAACAATAAAGGATATGTCATGGATTCGTGAAAAACTTCTTCAAACGAACGATGGAGGCTCACGTAAACGAACACGAGAGTCTTCAATCGTAGACGATGATGATGATCTAGATAACACAATCACAAACAACCACGAGACAACGAGTTGGAAGGGTACAAGTCCCCTTATTAGTGATCATAAAGCATAAAGATAAGCATGGGATCTCCCCCACGAGGCACCTCGTTTTTGATTACCGAGTCATGAGCTCGACTCGATCCCCTCAAAATGTGAACATTTAGGGATATCATGGTGTGGTCAAATTTTTGATGGGGCTTACATGGTAAACAAGGCCCAAAAAGCAACCGGTATAAAGGACTAAGTCCTTAAATGATGCAAAATACCGGGGTCGAAGATGGCGTTCTCGTTTTCATTGGAAAAACAAATTAACACCACTCCAACATGTGCCATAAACTCAAAGAGTTTGAAGAAAATAGATGAGAAATAGAAGGGTGAGACAATTGGTAAGACAAACGTTTGAGCTACTCGAGGTAGACTCGCACCAAGCAAATAGATATAGTTTCCATTTATTGCATCGGTGGAAGACCGAGATTTCCCTTTACATGAAATTCCGGGATCGAATATCTCGTCCTCGGTGGACAAGGATGAGGGAACATAAGGGGCTTCCCCCATACTAGAACCACACAAAACATCGTCAAAAGGAGTAGACGAGTTTGTAGTACACAAATCACGCGGTGATGACGGAGTTAGATTTGTAGAAAAATCACATTTAAGATCTTTTCCTTTTTTATCTTTTAAACTCTCCTTATGAAAACCCTTTTTAATTATGTCGAAAATATTCGGTGTTTCTAAGACGATGTTAGTTACACTAAAAATTCTCACATTTTGAAACCGTTTTGGTTTTGGTGGTGGCAAGTTCTCAAAACGTTTATCGACGAAGAAAACCTCCCCATCGGGGCCAACATATTCATCATCCGAAAGATCTTCCGTAGAAACCGGCAACTTATCAACACTTTTCAAGAATGAAGGTGAAGGATTTTTCGATTCAAGTATTGATGGTTTCTTCTTTGTAGGCTTAGCACTCATAACCTCCACCGGCGGAGGAAATGGTAAATTGTTTTTGGAGACATTCCCTAAAACTCTTGGTGAAAATTCTTTGCAAATGACATTGGTCGAGTCACCATGGTTTAAAGTTGCAATAGAATAGACATGAGAAAGATTGGAGTTTTGTGTTGCATTGATGACAAGTTCTTCTTCATTGAAACGAAGGGTGATTTTTCGAGCATGAACATCGATAAGTGCTCTTGATGTATCCAAAAATGAACGACCCAAAATGAGAGGAACTTTTCGATCGATGGGAATGTCTACAACGATAAAGTCAACGGGATAGTAAAACTTTCCGACTTTAACGAAAACGTCCTCGGCTACTCCACATGCCATAATCGTAGAATGATCGGCCATCTCGATGGACATGTTCGAAGGAGTAAGAGCCGGAAGCGAAAGCGATTTGAAAATCTCGAGAGGCATTAAATTAATACTAGCACCAAGATCGGCCAAGGCGTAGCATTCCTCCATATCTTGTATAGCACACGGAATCAAAAATTTACCGGGATCACCGACTTTTTGTGGTATGCGGCTTAGAAAAACCGATGAACAACTAGACGATTGTTGTAACTTCTCTTTGTTGTTTAGCATACTTTTGAAGTTTGCGGCGAATCGAGGCATCATGATTAAAGCATCGGCAAAACTTATGTTAAAATGCAAATCACGAAACATTTTCATAAATAGCTCAAATTGATAATTGTTCCTTTCTTGTGCTTTCTCTTTGTTACGTCTCGAAGGGTAAGGTAAAGGTGGTGTGGGTTGGTCATTAGGCAACGGCCTTGGAAACTCGGGTTCCACAATTGGTATTGGTGTAACCGTAGGTGTGGTTTGAGCGGTACTTCGTGGGATTGTAATGTGCTCCTTTTCGACCATCACCTCGGGTTCTTTCTCGATTTCCTTCTCCGTAGAAGTACTTGGACGAGAGATTGGTTCCTTGAAAGTTTTACCACTTCGGGTAGTAATAACCTTCATTTCTCCCCTCGGGTTTGCAATGGTATCACTAGGAAGACCACCCGAAGAAGAGGGCTTACACATGATAGCTTCAAACATCTTAGCCATTCGGTCCTCAAATTTAGATTGCCTAGCATCCGCTTTTAATAACTCTTGCTTAATCTCATGTTGTCCTAATTCCATCTTTTGTTGGTTTTGTTGAAGACGTTGGACATTTCCTTCCATTTTATTAGCATGAGTTTTAAGTTCATTAGCAAGTTCATTTTTAAGCTCGTTTTTCAACTCGGACCTTAAGCTAATCATCTCACGTTGCATATTATCAAATTTTGCATCATTTGCTTTAGCATAATCCAAAAATTCTCCTTGCAAATTTTTCGTGTGAGCATTTTGAAAACCTTGTATAGTATTTTGAAAATCACGGTTTTGGTTTTGATTAGAGATTTGTCCATTCCCACTTTGATAATTCCCTTTGTTGTAATTGCGTGTGTTGCCTTGGTAATTACCTTGGTTGTTGTTTCGATAATTGTTAACATTTTGGTTTGGTGGAGCTTGATTTTGGCGGGAACCTTGGCCGTTTTGGTTGTAAGTTCCCGTTGCTACGTAAGCACTCGAAGTGTTACCATCCGCGGTAATGCACTCGGATAAATCATGAGCTCCTCCACACGATAAACAACTCTTAGCAACCGCTTTAACCGAAGCGGAATTGGAAGCTTCTTGAGCCTTCCAATGGGACATTAGATTAGCAAATCTATCAAAAAACCGATTTTCCTCATTAGCTTCATCATGTAAGGCGTTAATGCTACGAGACGATTGTGATGACGATGATGAACCCATATTGGCAACACTCAGTGTGTTACGAGGGCTATAAACCTTAGATCGATTTTCAATGATTTGTAAAGCCTCATTTGTCGTCTTACACAAAAAATTACCACCCGCGGCGGCATTCAAATAATCTCGTTCATGATCATTAAGCCCATTATAAAAGGTATCAATTTGATGCAATTCCGAAAAATCATGATGAGGACATTCATGTAACATCTCCTTAAATCGTTCCCATGCCATTGAAAAACTTTCATTGTTACGTTGCACAAATCGTGAAATCTCATTTTTTAAGTGTGTTGTTTTCGATGGTGGAAAAAACTTGTTCACAAACTTAGAAACGAGATCGGCCCATGTCAAAATCAAATTTGGCGGTTCTTTCTCGAGCCAAATTTTAGCGGGTCCATCCAACGAATATGGAAACAACATCATCTTAATGGCGTCATGCGGAACATCTTTGAATTTGCTAGTGGCGGTGAGACGGTTGAAATTCCTAATATGGTAATGCGGGTTGTCTTTCTCGTGACCTCGAAATTTGTTTGCTTGCAACATCGACATTAAACCCGTCTTAATTTCGAAATTCTCCGCAAGGATGGCGGGAATAACAATTGCCTCTCCAAAACCCTCGGTGGGTGCTTGTAGCAACTCCATCATAGTACGATTAGCCATTACGACTTCTTGTTCTATAATAGGTTCAACAATTGGAGGTTCTTCAACAATCAACGATTGATTGGCTTGCTTTTGAAGTCGTTTACGAGCTCGTTTAGCTTGATTACGAGTGATCATAAACTTCACGAAGAATGGGAGGTGAGCAAAGAAGATTCTTTTTGGTCGTTTTGTGGATTTTCAATTTTTTTGTGTTTTTGATGATATTTAATTTTTTTGGTGGATTTTGGTGTATCTTCGTAGACAACAATCTACAAAATCTCTCCTCGAATCAAACTCTTGATTAAAGAAGCCTCAAAGGAATGAAAACGATCACGTGGAGTGAACGCCTTCGAATGACTTTAGAACTTTGGTGAAAACCAAATTGTTCACGAGGGTTTAATCACAAAGAAAACCAAGCAAATATAGTATACGTATTAATACTTTGGGCGGCAAAACCCTCGATTAGCCTTCAATCTCAAAATACTCACAAGCAAGCGGGGAAACGAGGCGGCGCGAAGCACTTAAGAGCCTTTTTCCTTAGGGTATATTTTATAATACCCGCCTTATACCCACCTTATAGTTCGTATCTTTCAAAATCGAGCTTCTCGAAAGTATTTATCTATTTTTGCCTTTTCTTTTTGTTTGAGATTCGAATACAATGATCGAGTGATGAAATCCCGAATCAAGGTTGTGTTTTCACACTTTTGGAGATATTGTATTTGGGTTGTGATACTTAATACAATATATTAATAATATTCACAAAGAAAAACCGAGAAAACCGATAATACGTGTTAAGGGAGTTCCACTTAACACAAATATTATTATGGATAATATCAAAAACAAAATTTTCCAAATTAAGACACGACACACCTCCCCGGCAGCGGCGCCAAAATGATAGATGTAGAAATACGTCTTTTAGGAAAAAGAGCGTAAATAGGGTAAGCGTGCACGACGATTTAGGAAAACCGTGTGTGAATGACCCTAAAAGTGAGTTCGTTCTCGAGGAGGTATGGTGTTGTGAATTAACTTGTATTTCTTTGAGATTAATATTGATGGGATGGAATGACGGTTTTGTGAGAATTACACTATGACGTAAAAAAAACGTAAACGTAAAACCGTAGAAAAACTACTAAAATTAAAAATTATTAAAACCAAAAACAAAATCAAGAAAAAGTTTGGTTTTTTAAAAATAATTATAAAAATTAAAACCTAATAAAACTATTTTTAAAACTCTAAAAATGATTTAAACTAATTAAAAACTAATTAAACTTAAAATAATTATAAAAATAAATCTAAAAGCTTAAAAATTATTCTAAAAATGGAAATGGTCCTAATTAATGCTAAGGAATTTAAGAAAAATGAAAAATAAAGAAAAAGAAAATTTTGAAAATTAATTAATAAAATAATATTAAAACACTTAGTTGCGCCGCAACGTTTTTGTCATGCGCCGCAACTAGTGAAACGGGAATACCAAGATCTGCAGCTCCTTCAGTTGCGCCGCAGTCGGTGGGTCTTGCGGCGCAGCTTGTATAACGATAGCACCTTTGGTCTGTAGCTCCTTCGGTTGCGCCGCAACTAGTAGGTCTTGCGGCGCAATACTATGCAAAACGTGGCCTGGTTGTTTTCTGAACTGATGATCACAAAAGTGTGAGTGCACACTTTGTGTACTTGTGATGCCAAGAGGTCTTGGCTTGATGCTTTGTTTGGCGATTATTTGGACAATTGGGCACCCTTGAGCTTATTGAAGCTCAAGGAGTCAAGTAACACACAAATAACAACAAGAATCAAAGATTAAGCATCAAAATCATGAAAAACCAAGCAAATTTCACCCTTATGCAGATTTTTTAACACCCTTTATCCTTTTTTACCACTCCAATTAACTTCTAACTTGATCAAAATTGATTTACCAACTTACTAACACCTAACTTAACCTTAATCTAGTAACCTAACATCTTTTAGCAACATAAATCAATGATTGTACCCTGCTTAAACCTGTTGCCAAACACCCTTTAAACTTTTTGAAAACCAATTTTTCCAAATCAAAACCTTATGAAACCTAACCAAATTGTTATCAAAGCTTCATAACATGTATATAACATAACATAAACACAAATCAAGTAACTTAAACATACTTAATCAATCAATCAAGCAAATCATGTAACAAGCACTTTTATGAACTTTTCAAAGAGTAAAAGAGAGTTACCTTAGGACCCCTACATCCAAGGGTCCTAGTGGATGTTGAATCCACCTCCAAACCAACCCGGGTTGGTGCTGAACTAAATCAACAAGCCTTCAACCTGTTTATGACAAATCAAACAAACAAAATGGATAAAACAAGATATATCAATATTTTGTTTTTATTCTCTTTTTTTTTTTTATAACTCTTCCAAAACCTTTTTAATCTTCTTAAAATGTTTCTATAACACTTAAATCACCAACAAACATGAACTCCTAACAACAAAAACCTTTTGAGAAGATTTTACCAAAATCTCTCAAAATCTCAAAACCTTAAACAACTTTGAAAATATTTTGAAACCTCAAAAACTTTTAACCAAATCAAACATGGAACTCAGAATTAAGCTTAACACAACACTCAACTTTTAAAAACAATAAAAAAGGAATTACACTTGAATATTTCAAAAACCAAACTTTTTATTTCTTTAAAAAGGTATTACATGTGCAAGCTTAAAAACTGGAACAAAGGGATCACCACAGCTTGGGTCTCCTTTTATAGAGCCTATAGAACATCCTAGAAGCATAAAAACATAAAACCCTAATACATAGAAAATCCCAAATGTGCCCTTGAATGGTTTTGAGTGCATTTTGTCCTCTCTTGATCTTGAACGTTTATTTTGCTTTGGGAGGAAGCAAATAATCTTGGCCATTGATTTAAGCCACGTCATGATGCTTGGGGGCTAAGGAATGATGTGATTGGTGGATTGGGGAATTGGGGGTTTGGTGCACATGAGTGGGATGCAGGTTTTTAGGAGTGGGAAAGGTTTGTGAGTGTGTGAATTACTTGTGTGCAAGTTTAATTGGTCTTTACCCAAGGAAAAGTGAAGGTAAATTCTGGGTGGTAAGAACAATGAATAGTAACAGTTTTAATCCGAAATTGGGGGTGGCATATGTGTTAGGCGCACTTTTTGGTTTAAATGTTTGGGTTTGGCAATTTCAGCCCTTGTCTTTTCAGATTTTTGGCTTTTAAAGATTTTCAGCCTAAAAAACATAATCCTTTGCAAATATCTTTCACCTTTTGACATATTTGGCACCAACTTTTCCAAAAAAATGTTTCAAGGACTATTTTTGACATCTTGAGTAATTTCAAGGGCTGAATTTGGACAAAGTTGATCTTCAAAGGTCTTCAATGTCTCTTAAACTTCATGAGGGACCATTTTTGGCAATTTGAATTTGTTGAGGGACTAAACTTGCCATTTCTTCAATCTTGAAGGACCTTTTTGCAATTTTGACAAACTTAAGGGACCAAACTTGTAATTATTACTATACAAGGGTTTTAAGTTGTCATTTCTTCATTCTTGGATGATCAATCTTGTATGTCTTCAAGTCTTCAAGGGTATTTGATGAAAATTCCATGATTAGGGCCCGGTTCTTTGTACGGCTTCGTTTCTCGTGTTCGTTTTTCCTTGTATCTTGTGATCTTTTGTCTTTTTCACGATATCCATACCTAAAACACACAAGTAAACAAACACAAGCATATATATGGTATTTTATGACATTTTTATACATTTAAAGCCCGAAAAGAATGATGAGATCATGTATAAATGCCATCTCATCAGCCTCACAAACCCTTAGAGAATGTGTTAGTAAACAAAGGGATTTTAGGGATATGACTGGGATTGGGATGAAAGAGTATGCTGGTGTTCCACCACCAGCTGGGGACTTCTATGGTGTCCTAAGAAAGGACTTATCTTGGACTGGTTTACCAGAACTCCAAGAGGAGGAATTTATTCCTCCATCAAGAGTCCTTACCCCAGTAGAAGAATATAGGAAGAAGTTGACTGATTTGGACCCATGGAAGAAAGCCAACCCTACCTTGTTTGTCAAGGGTGGTATGCTTTGTGATAGCCCAAATGAGTCTACCCCTATTAAAGTAACAAACCCAATCACTGGCAAGACTATTGACCTTATCTCAAACGTTGTTAGAAAACCTAGCATTAAATATGCAGAAATGTATAGAAAAACTAGGTCACCAAAAAGCAAAGTTAGTGATAATGGAACAGGTTTCTTTTCTTCCAGACCTAGAGTTATGTCTAGAAAAGCCTGTTATACTTGTGGTAGCTTTTCAAATTTAGCTTATAAGTGTGTCAACGCTTCAAAGGTCAACGCTGACAAAAGGTCAAACACTGTCAAACCCAAAACTTGTGTGGAGCAAAGTCCACAAGTTGTTAGACCAACCCCATTCTTTACTAAAGGGTCTAACACTTATGGACAAAGACCTTTTCAAAAGACCAATACATGGTCTAATATGCAATGGGTTCCTGTAGAAAACCCTAGGTTCAACGCTGATAAGGGTAATTTCAGTATTAACAAGACCAAATCAAACGCTGACAGAAACGTTGCCAGACCAAATAATGGTAAATATCTGCAACCACAGAGAAAGGGGTCTAAAGCTTCTTCTAGCTTGACATGGAGACTTACGCAAGATCAAAACCCTAATTCAAATGGGATTTCTATGACCTGTAACAGATTTAATTATATTTCAAAGGTCATTACAAAACCAATTGGGGTTAACTGGGTGTTTCATCCAAAAAGGGATGAACAAGGGGTTGTTATGAGGACTAAGTATGTTCTTGTTAAACAACCAAATGAATCCAAGTCTGCTCAGGCTTGGGTTCCCAAAGAAAAATTTGCTTTCTTTATGTGCAGGGCATTCAAAAGCAGGTAAATGATTATGGCTATTGGGATAGTGGATCCCCAAGGCACATGACTGGGAAGGAAGATTATCTCACAAACTTCACTCCCATTAAGGATGGTGATAAAGTTTACTTTGGAGGCAGATATGGGACTATCACAGGCAAAGGAACTCTTCTCACCAACATTTTGCGTTTTGAAAACGTGTTTCTGGTAAAAGAACTGGACTATAATCTTTTTAGTGTATCACAAGTTTGTGATAACAAAAATAAGGTTCTTTTCACTGCTACTGAATGCTTGGTGTTGAGCAAGGATTTTAAAATATCAGATGAGAAATTCATTGATTATAGGACACCTAGGCATAAGGACATTTATAATATGAATCTTAATGGGATTAGGATCAATAATAACTTGTCATGTCTTTATGCTAAAGCTTCAGTTGATGAGAGTAATCTATGGAACAAGAGACTAGGGCACATTAACTTTAAAAATATAAACAGGCTTGTGAGACATGGTTTGGTTGATGGTTTGCCTGAAAAGGCTTTCCACAATGACCACTCTTGTGTTGCATGCCTTAAAGGCAAACATCACAAGGTCTCATTTAAGTCTAAACAGGTGCACTCTAGTTCTAAACCACTTCACTTGCTGCATATGGACCTGTTTGGTCCAACTAATATAGAAAGCTTGAATGGTAAATCTTACTGTTTTGTCATCACTGATGATTTTTCTAGGTTTACTTGGACTTTCTTTTTAGCTTTGAAAAGTGACACTGCTGATACTTTAATTAACTTTATTAACCAAATTGAGAAGAAAACTGGTAATGAAGTTAAGATGCTTAGAAGTGATAATGGTGGTGAGTTTAGAAATAAGCTATTGGATGATTTTTGTGCCAAGAAATGGATTACTAGACAGTTTAGTGTTGCCAGAACCCCATAGCAAAATGGGGTTGCTGAGAGAAAGAATAGAACCCTCATAGAAGCAGCCAGGACTATGTTGGCTGATGCTCACTTTCCCATTGCTTTTTGGTCTGAGGCTTTGAATACAGCTTGTTATGTTCAGAATAGAGCATTAGTCAACAAGATACATAACAAAAGACCTTATGAGTTACTTTGGGGAAGGAAACCTAATATTGGTTTTCTTAAACCTTTTGGTTGTCATGTAGTTGTGTTGGACACTAGTGATGCCTTAGGAAAATTTAGTGCTAAAGGTGATGAAGGCTACTTCATGGGTTATTCAGTACAGAGTAAAGGATATAGGGTTTACATTAAGAAGGAAAAACATATACTTGAAAAGTACATGTTACGTTTTTAGAAAGTAAACCTAATGATCCTGAAAGTGGTCCAAATTGGTTATTTGACTTGGAACCTCTATCTAGGACTTTGAATTATATGCCTGTTATTAATCCAAACATTGTGAAGGTAACTTCAAGTGTTGTGGAAGAACCAGTTGTTGATGTTTCAAGTACACAGGTTCATGAAGAGGTTGGATCACAAGCAGACAAGTCATCTCCCATACTTGAGTATGTTACTATTCCCATATGGACAGATGCTTTTGCTACTGTTGCTGCTGGAAAGGAAAATGGTGGTCCCCAAGTATCACCAGTTAACAACATGCATGGTCTTTCAGGCGCTGACAAAGGAAAATCTGGCGCTGACAAGACAAATTCAGGCGTTGATGGCTCAAACGTTGACAACTCCATTTCAGACGTTGATGGCTCCAACGCTGACAACCTTGGTTCAGGCGTTGACAACTCTTTTGACCACATTTTCTCTTCCAATTTTGAACAAGGTGAACCTTCTAGCAGAAATGGAGAGGTTCATATAGATATTGATGGAAGAGAGTCTGAAGAAGATATTGGTAACGTGGATGATGAGATTGAAGACAACAGACTTTTTGAGAGAGGAGTTCTTACTTCTACAATGAAGGATCACCCGTCTTCTCTCATTATTGGTGATGTGATGTCTCCTGTTCAAACTAGAAGATCTCATCAGAATCTTGGAGGATTTATTACCAATATACACAAGAAGGTTGATACCCCTCTTGTAACACCCCCAAATTTATACAACTCAATACAGCGGAAGACTAGTTGGTGTTACGGGATAGCACATTACTCACATCATAGACAACGCATAAAAACCGCGTCGTTTAATAATAAATCATTTCCATTCATAAATAACAAAGTTACATCGGTCCCAAGTCATTACATTTCATACTAAGTTTTACAAAGTATTTGAATGGAAAATATAGTTTAGGTGCGGGCCATGAATTCTTGTCGTCTTCCCGAGAATTACCTTCAAGTACCTGAGATAAAACATGTTAAAAGAAAAGGTCAGCGATAACGCCGAGTGAATTCATAGAGTTTAATAAATTCCATCAATATAACTTTGGTATAAAATTAGTACCAAAAATCAATACGTACAAATCATTGTAATAGGCCGTAAAATAGCCAAAATCATTTTATACAAATCTTTGTAATAGGCCATAAAATAGCCAAAGTCATTTTTATACAAATTGTTATCGAAAATCATAATATAGGCATTTGCCTTAAAAATCATTATACGAGCCAATGTCGTAAAACATCATACAATACGTTTCGCAACGCTGTATAGATTAAATAAAAACCGTTATAAGAATATGGTTATGAAAACCAAAACACAAACATAATATCAAATAGTATGACCCTGTATTGCTAGTCAGGCAATACTTCGTAATTCGGAGCGTCTATTAGTATTTTGTAAATTTTGGATTATTATAAGCCGCATGACATTGTTACCTTACTAAACCAACAGCGGGTAGCTAACCCGATACCAATTTTGCCCATCTAAAGTAGCGTGTCGTCACAAAGGTCACGCTATGAAAATCTTCTCATACATAAATTCGCTTACCAATCAATGTGGCACGACGGGGATCAACCGTCAAGCCGCGAACTGGGGTGATCGTCCCCAAATAGTACTATTAAATGCATAAGCGTCTACCAACTCCCGGTAGTTCACAATTCATGCTAATGGGACTTTTAGTGACATAACCTAACTTTAACAATCCATTTAATTTCATCTATCGGGTCCTTTAATCATTTATCGGGTCATACAATCGGGTCATTCAATCATTCGGGTCCAAAATCAATAAACAAACAATCGGGACAAATGGTGTCCTATTTTTATAAAAACTAACATGTTATCTCCCTCGCGGGTTTCTAAAACATTTATAAAAACATTTAAAAGAGTGCGAGGCTATGAACTCACGTTGATGTGGGAAGGCGGGTGATCGGTAATTCGGACGTACGGTACGTGCTTCAATCATGGACAACTCTCACATGTGTACAAGACTCATAGCTTACTGTATATCAATTCTACTTCATCATTTTATCAGTTCATAACATGTTTCTTTACTGTTTTATACAGCCATGTAAATTAATCAAGATTTTAACCTTGTTTCTTATAGTTTTTCACCTCTTTAATCATATTTATCAACACCAAATCCCCACATAAAATTTTTATCATCATATAATCATCATATACATATACAATAGAAAATAAAATACATGTTTACATAATCAAAATAACAAGAAGATGAGGAGGACAATCTTTATACCACCATGATGATGTAGGTTGATCAAAACATGGATTTTTGATGGAGAAACTTGTGATGCACCAAGACCATCTTCATGACCACCATGCTTCATGAACTCCTTGTGTAAAATCAGCCCCAAGACACCATAAAAACTCCTCCATGGATGTTATAATCACCACCATTCAAGAGAGCTTTAAGAGGGCTTCAACATATGTAGAAATAACATGAGGTTTATGGTTAAATTTGATCAAAATGGAGTGTAGAGTGATGATGGTGGACGGCACACTTGAGAGAAGATGAGAGAGTTTGTGGTTTTGCATGGAGTAAAAATGAGTTAGTGGTTTATGTGTTGAATGGTTTTGTCAAGTTACAAGTAGCTAGGACAAGTGTCCTAGCTTACTTAGTAAGCTTTGACAATTGTTGTGTGTTGTAAGCTAAGTATGTGTGTTGTAAGCTAAGTAAAACCGTCCCATATTGGGGGTGGGGCAAAACTTGTTTTGTCTCATCCCCAATTATTTACGGGTACTCCTCGATTCTAGTTTCCTCGATTTGCGTGCCCTCGGGTCGTTTTACGAAAAACGTTTTTATAAATTATGAATCAACGACACAAAACGAATCTAATAAAAATTGTCTCATCAAAAACGAAGTTCGAAAACGTAAATACGTAATCCTAAGGTTTCCGGTTTAGTCGTAAAGGACGTTAAAATAAAATCGTAAGTCCTAATCTCTTCTCGTAAATTTGTGAGTTTATGAACTAACACAAATTTAAAACTCCAAAATAATATTCACAGACAAATTTATTTTTTGAAATGTCGGACTGTCACCAAAGACGGTGTATGTAAACGTGAGCACGTAACGTTGAATCCTCCGGTTTAGACGTAGTCGATGCTACTTCAAGACGTAAATCCAAATTTCTTCCCAAAAATAAGTGAGTTCATATCATAATATTAAAATAATGTTTTCAAATAAATATTGCGAATAAAATATCAACCATAAATTGACGGATTGTCACAACATTTACCCCTAAACAAGATCTTTGTCCTCAAAGATCATCTTACCTTACTACTCGCTTCTTATAGAGTTAAAGCCATGTGGGTATTTCCTCCACATTCGGTCTTTTCTCACAAGTGAAATTTATTACAATACGCGAGTTTCAGCAGACATAACTACGGGAATAAGATCAGGCTTAATGTTGACTTACTTTCTCTATCCATGATGTTCACGGGTTTCTGATGAATGCAACTTTTCGCTGATATAAGCTCTATTAAGAATAATCAGAATTTCACTTGATAGATATTCCATCAAGTTCGATTTACGAAACATAATTTACGCAGTCCTTGAAGTCCTAGGGTAGATCCAGCTTATATGCCTTTCAAACCAATCTTTCACATCATCTCAATGGTCCCAAACAACGGGGACTTATATCCCATGATTTGTCAGATCATGAATTCATTTTCCAAGTTTAAAAATTGTGGCATAACTTCGCTACCCATTTGGCACTTCAAGATCTACATTTCACATTCACATAACCTCTTGCCCACTACCGGCTGTTAATAATCAAATCCTAATTTCAACAATCATTTCAGATCTCGTGGGTCGGGTATTTTGTAAGGTTAGGTCCGCCATCATAGGAAACCTTAAACCTAAGACACATGTCCAACTCACTATGGGTGTATGTCGGATGTCTCCATCTCAACTCTTGCTTACAGATGCTCTAAGATTTGGATCCTAACAAGATTAGATCTCGATCCTAATACGATAGTTATCAAGGATAATCTTTCCAAAGGAAAACGATTATACGGTTCATTACCAAAGGTCATTCATTCAAACATAAAATAGCACTTATATTACCTTGTATCGTTGCTTTACCTCGTCCCTTCGATTTGGGGTGGTACATAGTACTCTCATCAAGGTTCGTTCTCAATGATTTCTGAGCAAATCTCTAGAAATTCGATGCGAAGCGAGGATCTTGATATAGATGATCGATACAGGCACGCTATGTTTATATAACTTCCTTTAAATAAAAGAGTCTATTTCTTCATCAAGATTCTATCATTAACGAGAATGATATTAGCAGATTTGGTCAGTCTGTCGATGACCCAAATCGAATCAAATTCAGATGATGACCTTTGCAAATAGCTAGACGTTTACTAATGTATGAGGCGATATCTGCCTTCATAATTGCCATTAGTATAACTTCTTCAGACAAAGATACTTTTAGTCAAAAATGACATACGTATAATACTTATACTTACAAATTCCAACATAACTATATCTCACAATCCTCCATCTTTAGGCAATCACAAATGGACTTTTAATCATTTAATGCTATTGGCTTCTCAATTATAATGGTTCACATTAGCCGTGAAACCCTTCACTATTTATATTATCCTTTTTACAAACATTGTTTATTTTTATATCGTTCGGCAATTTATTTTGCACCTTCATTATTAAGGACCATGTCCTAACTGGTTCTTTATCCTTATTTATATAATATGTCAGTATCTATATTCACTTCTCATGATGATGTAATTATCATGTCCACAATTCACTCAGATATTCTTTCTATATTATGCGTCAGTAGTTACGTTCACCTTCCTGATGAAACAAATATCACAACCGTATTTATTCAAAATTCTTTCTTCATATCTTCTATGTCTTAGTTCTATCTCAACTATTATTTTTATCCGTTTTACTCAATTCGACGTTTAAAGCATCGGTAATTATTACAACTAACTAAATATTAAATATTCAATTCTTATGAAACGTAAACGTAAAGATTTTAAATTTTCTTAATTTGTCCAATTATATTAAATGTTCAAAATAAATTTGAATTTAATTAACAAGATTTTTGTTGATTTATCGAAAGTATTTAATAAGATTCGTAAATGTTCGAAAAACCTTTGTTTATACTTTGGTCAAAGTTTTTCTTAGTTGAAAAGTAAAGATTATCGTTTCAGATTTTAAGTCATCGTTTAACGGTTTCCTCAATCCTTCTTAGGTTGTCTTGAGGTATACACAAACATTTACCCCTAAACAGAAGTTTAGTTAAATGGTTTGTGTATAAAGGAATAATTCCCTGAAAATCCTTTGTTAAAACATTTTTCCATTTCTTTTTGGTAAAATCCAAAGTCTTAAAAGGGCTCTTAATTTTTGAAGAGTCTATATGCATACATCTTACCATTATTAATCCAACGGTCATTTTATGTAAAGGATTAAGTTTTTAATCCCTAAGCGTTAATGGTTCTAATCTTTGAAAAGTCAATATAGCTTCCATTATCTATTAGTCACACGGTTAAATCATGTAAAGAATTAAGTCTTAAGTCTTATGTTAAATATTTAAGGTACATGTTTTCATTGATCAGCCAATTCAGGGCAATCTATAAATAATTATTAACTCATTCTTATTCTTATAAACAAACAAATGATCCTTAATGATCACAAGCATGAATTTATCAAATTATAGCCTACACACGTGATTCACCAAATTTATGAATGCTACATGTGCATCGGTCAATCTAAACGACATCACGTGAAACTCATAATGTTCATCACAAGTTCTGGATGTAATGATTGGAATAGATAATCTTTTTCGCAGATGCGAAGTTGATGATAACCATGCCGTGGATCAAATTGCTAGAACCTTGTAAATGATCGAACAAATCTTCCATTTTGAGTTATGGATATCGTTTTCGATTGTCAATTTACTCAGTTTATAGTAATCTATAAATATAAGGAATGATAACACCATAGCTCTTCAGGATGACAGGCTTGGTATAATAAAATCTTTCTCCGACAACTCTCTCAGTTGTACGGTAATTCCTTAAATTCAGATGGTGCTGACGTACAATGCACAAGCCACAGGTGCAGCACCGGGAATATAATCAATACCAATTTCAATCTTCGTTAATGGCAAAAGTCTAGGTAATTCATTAACAAATACTTACTAGAGTTTCAAATAACAGAAACATCTTTTAATAAATTAATATTAGGTTCTTTCTAGATTATAATATCTATAACTAATTCACAACCATTCATGGTATAATTTCAAGTCTAAATGCATGATATGGTCATCCATCAAGAATTATTTAGATCACTTTTGATAATCACCATCTTATCGTTTTAGGGGAATTCTATTCTAGTTCCCATCAATTAAGACAATGTCGTCATGTCATAATCAATCAATCCATTCTACTGGAACTACCAACTTTTTAGTTTCATTGCCGTCGATAAGATGTGAACTTCTCAAAAGACTAATAATAATTCATAATCCTTCACAAATTCAGGGATATTAGGATACACAACTACTATTAAAAGAGTAAGGTCAACGCATAATCTATGCGAGATAATTTCAAATCAGATACAGACGAAAACATTTAACGAATATGAATATATCCCATGTTTTCATAATTTGAGTACGCATTCGAAAGCTCCTCGGATCGTTACCCAGGTCATTCAAATGAAATCAACTCAAAAGAAATGATAGGAACGTCGATACATCCAGTCGGGTATCAACACTCGGTAATCAAGTACTTTTCCTAAGAATCTCACTACGGGAGAATTGGACAAAAAAGAATTGTCAGTTGTCAAATAGGACAATTTCCACAGATGAGTAAATTCGACTCAGAAGAATAGATGCTACAGGCACATATGTAGGTGTCCCTAACACTATGTCCCTATTTTTCACTTCTTGCAGATCTCATAAATTTTAATCTTTCACAATCTTCAAAGAAAATTTAGTGTTTATTAATTAGTTTTATGGTGACTACTAATCAGCCTTGCATGGTCCATTCCAAATTGTATGTAGGCGCGCCACTATATACAATTTCAAGATTAACGATGCAATACTCAGTTCGTCAAAATTTTATCATCATGTTTATAATAAAAACATTTTCATGCTTAATTCTTAAATAAGAATCAAAAATAAATTTACAAACATTTTCTTTGTTATGAAAACAATTAGGTTTTCCAAGATGTTTTATAAACAACTTTATTTCGATAACAATCACTTATAAATCTTACTTTGAGTAATACTTTTAGTGATGAAAATTCAATTTTTCTCAAAGGATATTGTTTTAACTTTATAAAAACAATGTGTGATCTGCAAAAGAGTGATGAAGCGTTGTTCACCAAGAATTAACTACGATATGATAGGAAATGAGCTTAGCCAAATAATCATGAGGTTCATGACCTTGATGGCACTCAGGAAGAATATTCTACCACGTAACTCAAATCAATATGAGTACTTGTTCAATGGTTGCATCACAAATGCGAACATTAGGATGAAGCAATAAAAGATAGATAACATCGATACATGTAGAATTTAGCAATCAAATGTAGTCTTTTCATTAATCACAAACAAGTCAAATTGTACCGTAACACTTTATGTGTCACTATGTCATACAATTCTCAGAACTCATCCTACCAACTGATATCTCAGTTAAGTTAGGGATTTTTAAAGATACCACAATGAATACTAATCTACAAGAGTCATTAGGTGTTCCACATGTCCCAGAAGATCCATCGGTCTCAATTCAGAAGAAGATTTCTTCAATTTATTTCTTGGACACTGGGCATCCTCGTCAGTGGACAATGGCCTAGGAACAACCCTTAACACGAACTAACAATCAATTAAAACCTTATGATTTAATCACAGAACTCAACGACTTCCTCTTAACAATTTCTAGTTTCCTACAAGTTAAATTTTACTTTTATTCAAGTTTCAATCAACTTATACTCAATTCGATATCCTACCTCATATTCCAATACTTTCAATCTTATTTTTCGGCCTTGTAAAGGCAATACAATCTCAATATGAATCAACACTTAATTTCCAATCCTATATCTCTTACAACAACAATTATCAAATGAGTCATTAATATGAAATGACTTGATCATTCAACTAGACTTCTCGGAAAGGTACTAGTGGCATGAGGCTTTTGGGTAATGGTTCCAATAACAGCCTCAAGTGCAACATTCACCCTTTCGATTTCAAATTTAAGAATTGGGTGACAACGAATCAGATGACATCTTTCTAGGTGGTAACGTTTTGTCAAACTCCACTCTATAAGAAAAGATTGTCATGATATCGATATCAGATTTAATCTCGCCAATTCTTTTTCAATTTCGCAATCAACTAATATCTATATTTCTACGAATATCAACCATTTGTTGGGATCATAAATATCCGCAACTTGGTTTAGATCTAGGATAGCTAGAATTCCTACGAGAATAGCTTCGATTAATTTACTAGGGAAGTTAGGGTTACTTGTGACAATCTACGTCGTATAAATACCTCGTATAAAAATCCAAATAATCATCAAACAATCATGTAATAAAATTACATTATATATATATAATCCAAGTTATATATATATTAAAATAACACTTCTCAGTCTTGGCCTTGTCGGTAACTCGGGAATTCTTCGGCACCGTTATAGTCAAAAGATTTTTAGACATTTTTAGAAAAATGTTTTTAGTTAAAAGATTTTGAAATGTTTTATTCAAAACCTTGGTTTTAAAAATCTTTCGTTCTCTATAACGAGAGCTCTGGTACCAAACTGTAACACCCCCAAATTTATACAACTCAATACAGCGGAAGACTAGTTGGTGTTACGGGATAGCACATTACTCACATCATAGACAACGCATAAAAACCGCGTCGTTTAATAATAAATCATTTCCATTCATAAATAACAAAGTTACATCGGTCCCAAGTCATTACATTTCATACTAAGTTTTACAAAGTATTTGAATGGAAAATATAGTTTAGGTGCGGGCCATGAATTCTTGTCGTCTTCCCGAGAATTACCTTCAAGTACCTGAGATAAAACATGTTAAAAGAAAAGGTCAGCGATAACGCCGAGTGAATTCATAGAGTTTAATAAATTCCATCAATATAACTTTGGTATAAAATTAGTACCAAAAATCAATACGTACAAATCATTGTAATAGGCCGTAAAATAGCCAAAATCATTTTATACAAATCTTTGTAATAGGCCATAAAATAGCCAAAGTCATTTTTATACAAATTGTTATCGAAAATCATAATATAGGCATTTGCCTTAAAAATCATTATACGAGCCAATGTCGTAAAACATCATAAAATACGTTTCGCAACGCTGTATAGATTAAATAAAAACCGTTATAAGAATATGGTTATGAAAACCAAAACACAAACATAATATCAAATAGTATGACCCTATATTGCTAGTCAG
Source organism: Glebionis coronaria (assembly GCA_025667525.1). NCBI lineage: Eukaryota > Viridiplantae > Streptophyta > Magnoliopsida > Asterales > Asteraceae > Glebionis > Glebionis coronaria. Next base: position 396,803,793 of record CM046879.1, read on the forward strand.
GCAATACTTCGTAATTCGGAGCGTCTATTAGTATTTTGTAAATTTTGGATTATTATAAGCCGCATGACATTGTTACCTTACTAAACCAACAGCGGGTAGCTAACCCGATACCAATTTTGCCCATCTAAAGTAGCGTGTCGTCACAAAGGTCACGCTATGGAAATCTTCTCATACATAAATTCGCTTACCAATCAATGTGGCACGACGAGGATCAACCGTCAAGGCGCGAACTGGGGTGATCGTCCCCAAATAGTAATATTAAATGCATAAGCGTCTACCAACTCCCGGTAGTTCACAGTTCATGCTAATGGGACTTTTAGTGACATAACCTAACTTTAATAATCCATTTAATTTCATCTATCGGGTCCTTTAATCATTTATCGGGTCATAGAATCGGGTCATTCAATCATTCGGGTCCAAAATCAATAATCAAACAATCGGGACAAATGGTGTCCTATTTTTATAAAAACTAACATGTTATCTCCCTCGCGGGTTTCTAAAACATTTATAAAAACATTTAAAAGAGTGCGAGGCTATGAACTCACGTTGATGTGGGAAGGCGGGTGATCGGTAATTCGGACGTACGGTACGTGCTTCAATCACGGAAACCTAGACAAATAATAATCGGTCTTAGACGTTTGTCCAATGACTTTATAAAAATATCAAGTATGTATACATATGATGATTATATATATATGATGATCAAGTGGGTTTACATATTCTCGATTACTCATTTTAGTGTTATGTGTCGGTAACGTTTATACTAGTTTACTAGTTTTACCTATTTACGTGTTTTAAGCCCAATAAACTTATTATGAGTTCCTTAACTCTTATTAATCCATTTTATACTTATATGATCAGTGTATACACCTTACAAGTTAGGCCTAAATGGGTTAATCCCAATAAGTTCTTTTTATAAGAGTTTAACTTATTTAGTCCAATTATTAGCCCAAGTATTAGTCCAATATGTTTACTTAGCTCGTTAATGTCTGTGTGCCCTATAGTTCGGGTTTTATCGGTTTTTACTTGTTATACATGTTTATATATCAGTATATAAGTTTTATAAAGTTTACATTAGACGGGTCCAACCATCTAAGTTTTATTTAACAAAAACGTTAATTTTACGGCAATAGCCGAAAAAGTCGTAAAAATCATGTTTATAGTTTTTATTACTTATAAATATTATTTCATTACCATTTATATAATTTATCCATTTAATTAACCTTTTATATATTCATATAAATAAGTTTTATAAGTTAGTGGGTTTTTATTATACATTTTATAAAATAAAATGTGAGTGCTTATATAATAGTATTATTCTTTAATTTCCAAAATCTGATTTTTATCTTCACTTTCACCAAAACTGCCATATCTTGAGTTCTATATGGAGATAGAAGCTCAAATTTTTATAACATAAACTACATGATATGTTCTACATTTAACTCTTCTATAGCTACTGTTGAATCATCTTCTAAATATTTTCTAAAAATCGTCCAAAACAGTAACCTCAGATTTACACCTTAAACTTGTTTTGATCATATCTCACTCATTACTTTGATTTCATTGCATGGCCAACTCTCACATGTGTACAAGACTCATAGCTTACTGTATATCAATTCTACTTCATCATTTTATCAGTTCATAACATGTTTCTTTACTGTTTTATACAGCCATGTAAATTAATCAAGATTTTAACCTTGTTTCTTATAGTTTTTCACCTCTTTAATCATATTTATCAACACCAAATCTCCACATAACATTTTTATCATCATATAATCATCATATACATATACAATAGGAAATAAAATACATGTTTACATAATCAAAATAACAAGAAGATGAGGAGGACAATCTTTATACCACCATGATGATGTAGGTTGATCAAAACATGGATTTTTGATGGAGAAACTTGTGATGCACCAAGACCATCTTCATGACCACCATGCTTCATGAACTCCTTGTGGAAAATCAGCCCCAAGACACCATAAAAACTCCTACATGGATGTTATAATCACCACCATTCAAGAGAGCTTTAAGAGGGCTTCAACATATGTAGAAATAACATGAGGTTTATGGTTAAATTTGATCAAAATGGAGTGTAGAGTGATGATGGTGGACGGCACACTTGAGAGAAGATGAGAGAGTTTGTGGTTTTGCATGGAGTAAAAATGAGTTAGTGTTTTATGTGTTGAATGGTTTTGTCAAGTTACAAGTAGCTAGGACAAGTGTCCTAGCTTACTTAGTAAGCTTTGACAATTGTTGTGTGTTGTAAGCTAAGTAAAACCGTCCCATATTGGGGGTGGGGCAAAACTTGTTTTGTCTCATCCCCAATTATTTACGGGTACTCCTCGATTCTAGTTTCCTCGATTTGCGTGCACTCGGGTCGTTTTACGAAAAACGTTTTTATAAATTATGAATCAACGACACAAAACGAATCTAATAAAAATTGTCTCATCAAAAACGAAGTTCGAAAACGTAAATACGTAATCCTAAGGTTTCCGGTTTAGTCGTAAAGGACGTTAAAATAAAATCGTAAGTCCTAATCTCTTCTCGTAAATTTGTGAGTTTATGAACTAACACAAATTTAAAACTCCAAAATAATATTAACAGACAAATTTATTTTCTGAAATGTCGGACTGTCACCAAAGACGGTGTATGTAAACGTGAGCACGTAACGTTGAATCCTCCGGTTTAGACGTAGTCGATGCTACTTCAAGACGTAAATCCAAATTTCTTCCCAAAAATAAGTGAGTTCATATCGTAATATTAAAATAATGTTTTCAAATAAATATTGCGAATAAAATATCAACCATAAATTGACGGATTGTCACACCTCTTGTTCAAGCATGTTTGTTTGCCTGTTTTCTATCACAATAGGAACCCAAGAAGATTTTTGATGCTCTCAAAGAACCAAGTTGGGTGGAAGCAATGCAGGATGAGCTTCACCAATTTGCTATTCAGGATGTTTGGGAGTTAGTTGATTGTCCTAGATATATCAGGCCTATTGGGACAAGATGGGTTCTTAGAAACAAGAAATATGAAAGAGGCATTGTGGTTAGAAACAAGGCACGTTTAGTGGCTCAAGGATATACACAAGAGGAAGGGATAGACTATGAGGAGGTCTTTGCACCAGTTGCAAGGATTGAGGTTATAAGGATATTTCTAGCCTATGCTTCCTGCATGGGGCTTTATTGTCTATCAAATGGATGTAAAGAGTGCTTTCCTTTATGGCACAATTGTTGAGGAGGTTTATGTAATGCAGCCTCCTGGTTTTGAAGATCCAGAGCATCCAGACAAGGTATATAGAGTCAAGAAAGCTATGTATGGACTTCATCAATCCCCAAGAGCATGGTATGGCACATTTTCCACCTATCTGGTGGAAAATGGATTCATAAAGGGCACCATAGACCAGACCTTATTTACAAAGAAGACTGGTAAGGATGTCTTACTTGTTCAGGTTTATTTGGATGATATCATCTTTGGATCATCAAACCCAAAGATGAGTGAAGACTTTTCCAAGCTTATGACAGACAAGTTCAAGATGAGTGCAATGGGGGAGATGAACTTCTTTCTAGGGTTACAAGTTCAGCAGAAAGAAGATGGTATCTTCATCTCTCAAGATAAGTATGTAGCAGAAATCTTGAAGAAGTTTAGCTTTTCTCCACATGAGAAAAGGGCTAGTACTCCTATAGATAGAGAACACCCTTGGGGAAAAGTTGGAGATGGAAAAGATGTGGATGTCAGGCACTATAGATCAATGATTGGTTCATTGATGTATCTCACAGCTTCAAGACCTGACATTATGTTTGCTGTGTGTGCATGTGCACGCCATCAAGTGACTCCTAAAGAGTGTCATCTTCATGCTGTCAAGAGAATCTTTAGGTACCTTAGATGTTATCCAGATTTGGGATTATGGTATCCAAAAGATTCACCATTGGAGCTTATTGCATATTCAGACAGTGACTATGGATGTGATAAATTTGATAGAAAATCCACAACTGGTGGATGTCAGTTTCTTGGGAGTAGGTTGATATCTTGGCAATGCAAGAAATAAACAGTGGTGGCCAATTCTACAACTGAAGCAGAGTATGTTGCAGCAGCTGCTTGTTGTGGACAAGTCTTATGGATTCAGAACCAGCTGTTGGATTATAGGTATATTTCATGCATACCAAGATTTTTGTAGACAATAACAGTACTTTATGCATTATTAAAAATCTTGTACATCATTCTAAAACAAAACACATAGAAATTAGACATCATTTTATAAGAGACTGTTTTGAAAAGGGTTTAATACAACCAGATAGGGTTGACACAGAAGAAAATGTGTCTGATTTATTAACTAAACCTTTTGATACTGGAAGGTTTCAATACTTGGTAACAAGTATTGGAATGATCAATCTCACCTAATATGTGTTTTGGGGTCTTAGTGAAAAAGTATGTACAGGATATGCATTGTTATTGGTCTTTTTGAGAAGTTAGATTTTCCACTATATTTGTCTAACGCTGACAAAGGTTATCTTAACGCTGATAAGTGTTATCGTGACGTTGTCAGCAACATGTTAGTTTTATGGTTTTAGATCTAAGTGTGCAGGCGTTGTTAGCATTGTACCATTGGATACATAGTTTCTTATGGATCCTTGGAGAATCATTGGAGCATGTTTCAATTTATGGATGATGGTTGGAATATTTATATTCCTATCTTGACATAAATTTTTATTTACATGCATATTATTGGGCAACATATGTATCATAGTTTAAGGGGAGGTTTTAGGAACCTTTAGGACTTTTGGGTATTCTTATAATACTCTTATCACAATTCTAGATTGTGTCCACTGGTGAGTATGAGTTAGTTTACTAAATCATGAGGCACTGTACCATGCAAAGTTGACATACTATGCATGCTGCCAAGACCTTTTTGGCCTAGAATTGGATGTGGTCTGTTGGGAGACTTGGGAATGATTTTTAATGGGTTTACCTGGGAGTTACAAGGAATTTAATGAGATAAATTAATTGTTAAGAATTTTGGTTAGCAAGGGACACTAGAGGACTGTTATGTCTATCTTGCATAAGCAAGTGTGCATAACTGGACAGTGCTTGCCGCCCTATAATAATTTTCAATTTTTAGGTTATCTTCACTAGGATAAATTACTTTGTTAAGGTCCTTTTTTTTTTTATTACTTTTATTTTTGGACGCTGACAAATATTTTTCCAAGCGTTGTTAAGACCAATTTAGACGCTGACATGGCTTTTGCAAACGTTGACAAGAATATAGCCGTTGGGCGTTGATGGGTTATTTTTGACCGTTGACACTCATTGGGACCTACCCAGTTGTTATTTTTGACGAATTTTGGGGCCGTAATTTTGGGAGTAGATAACTTTTAATTAATGCACAAGATAACTTATTTTCTTTTCAATATTTTCATCATTATATTTTGAAAATACTTGCCTTATTTTTTACCAATCACATGTGCCTATCTCTCCTATATATTTGGATCCTATTTTTAAACAGGGTACTATCGTATTCTTGTCTAACACTTTTTATCCTATAATTCATCTTTCATCAATCTTTAACAAACAGCTTTCTTCAACAATGGCACCAAAGTTTAAACCAAGTGACTTGGTATTGGGATTCAGGAGTCAGCAAAATATGATTGCTTATTTGGCGGCTGATGACACTTTGTTTCCACAATACACTCAGATGGTGGCGTATTTGAATGCATCTCCTCTTAGGTATGCTCTTTCTCATGCTCCTCTCATCCCTGTCACTCATATTAAACAGTTTTGGAACACTCTTAGTTCCTCAACACTTAATAATGTGACTACATTATCAGCTATTGTTCATGGGCGTACTTGGGTGGTTACTGAAGCCTTGGTTCGCCAGGCTTTGCATCTTAATGATGCAGATGGTATAACCACTCTCCCCATTAATGAAATAGAACAAGGACTTCGGGCTTTGGGGTATCCTTTCCCTGATGAGGATACTTTAAATAAATATCATAAACAACAATTTCCCCCAGCCTAGAAGTACCTCATACATGTCATCCTTCAATGTTTGAGTCCCAAATGTACTGCACATAATGAAATTAACAGATCCATTGCTAGTGCAATTGTGTGCATCACAAATGGGCAAAAGTTTAATTTTTCAAAACTGATTTTTGATGGCATATGTAAAGACAAAGGGAATAAGATGACTTTGGCTTATCCCAGATTTTTACAAATGATTTTTGATGACCAAGGGTATTGCACAAGGGATCATGATGATTTTTATGTGATCCCTGTGCAAAAGAAAGCTATTTTAGTAAGATGAACTCACCCCCTCACCGTGAATTACCCCTCACCCAAGCTATGCTTGCTATTATTGCAGCAGCACAACCCCAACCAGACCCACAACCACAACTTGACCCAATACCAGAACCTTTGCCTTCACCTCAACACATGGAAATTGACCAAGAATCCTTCGACGCTGACACATTAAATGTTGGCGTTGACACAAGTAATCAAACGTTGACACCTTTCCTTCACAGACCCAAACACCCCTTAACCTTCAAACTACCACCCAATCCACATCATCTTCTACACCCCCTTAATATAGGTTGCAAAAACGCCCACGGACTATTGGAGTGTTCTCCTCTAGTGGTCCTAGCCATGTTGCAGAGAGAACCACCACCACAAGTGTGGTTGGTGCTATGGATGAGGCTGGGACTATTGGTACTAGCTTAGATGCAGGCCAAGCCAGTCCTAACATCTTTAATACCTCATCCATGCCCCATGACTCTACTTTGTGAGGTAAAATACCCATTCTAGAGGAGGGCAGATTGGAACCATACACATTGACGGAATTGACGGCTGTCTGCATTAGCTTGCAAAAGCACAATGCAGACCTGGTACAAATAGTCAGTACACAATGCCTTGAACTCAAGAAATTGAGGGAGAGGATTGTTATTTTGGAGGATGCTAACACTAGGCATGGAATGGAGGATTCTTCCAAAGGGGAGGATGAGCATATCCATGTGAGTGACAAAGGCTCTCATGATGGAGAATCTTTGGGTGTTGCTGAAGCCTTTACTGAATTGAAGAAGCAACCAGGTTTTCACAAGTAAGGTGAGCGTTGACAAGCAAAATTTGAACGCTGAGACTACAAGCGCTAACAAGAGTAAGTTGGGCGCTGACACACAGAATTTGAGCGTTGACAAACCTGCAGATATGGTTGATGTATTCCAGTCATCAGCTATCATCAAAGAAGTGTCTTCACAGGTACCATCATCATCTTTACCCATCATTGATCCATTAGATAAGGGTAAAGGCATCATGGTAGAAATAGAAGTTCCAAAGGATGCAGCACAAGTAGAGTTTGATTCAAGGTTGGATGCACAACTTGTGGAACAAGAGATGAAGAAGGTTGGTGAATCACCATTTGTTGTCACTTCTGAGGAACAAGAAGGAAGTGATGAAGGGATTTCAGATTCAAGTGTGATGATAATTGAACAACCAGAAAGACTTGAATATGTTGATGACTTGGCAAGAGAGAAGCTTAGAGAGTTAAAATTGCAAGTAGACTTTGATATGCCAGAAGTTGTTCAGATGTACCATGCTTGGGAGAATAGGATTATGGAGAATCCGGATTTGACAATTTCAGACCAAATTTGGGGATTGGAGATTCTTCTAAGAGTTCAAAGAGACTGCAAGGTAATTCTGAAACATAAGGCTAGCAATGTTTTCTCACTGCTGAAGAGGGATAGAAGGGAGCTTTACTACATGTTACTCAGATGTCATGGAACTGGATGGACCTTCAAGAAATTGCAGGGATTGTCCTTTGAAGAATTAGAGTACAAGGCTTATCCCATTGGGGCAAGAGTGCAGGAAATGAATACTCTTATACTTCTTTCAAATGAAAGGAAAGAATAACTTGCAGAAGAGATGGAGATTCAAAAGGCAATGATTATTCCAAGGCCTTTGAAGAAGGGAGTTCCACTTGAGTTCCCTAAAGGTTTAAATAAAGTGAATCCCAGTGAAGCTGTTCTTAGAAGGAGCATTAAGCTCTCACCCATGGAAGCTTCAGATATGGTAGAAGTGTTACCTCTTGATGCCAGAAACCCTATCATTAGCTATGAAGAAGATGCAAGTGGGTTTTGGATGATTGGCAGATATGGGAAAGAGGTACACACATTTACTACTCTTATGTCTCTCTTTGCAAGTATGTATAGGAAAGACTTGGCAGACCTTTAGAGGTTGTTGCTGGCCAAGTATGAGACTGAAGCACCTACTTCAGTCAATGGAATAAAGCTTTGTTCAACATTCAAGAGAATGTGTGCACCAGAAGAAGAAGATCATATTTGGAAGGATCTTGAGGATGATATCAGTAGAATTCAATGGCGTTTGTATTCAGCTGCTGGTGTGTATTATTTGAGCTCTACAAAGTTTGCTGAGTATCTTCTTGTAGATGCTGAGTATCCCATGTCCAAAGAAGTTTTAGACAAGATGAAGACAACACAGCTGGAGATTGACTATTCAAGTGACGTGGCCAAAGATTTGATTAGGCATGTTTATTACCAATATGATAAGATTTGTAAGATTCCTCCTAGTTCTTAATTTTTATTCAGAAACTTGATTACTAGAGTAGATATCAAGTTTAGGGGAGGATTGTTGGGAATAAAATGTAGCCAGTACACTTAAACGCTGACAAGAAGAAAACAAGCGTTGATAAGAAGAAAACAAACATAGACAGATCAAGCGTTGACAGGAAGAAGTCAAGCGTTGATAGGTTGAAGACAAGCACTGATAGAAAGATATGGTCTACGCGTATTATGTTTCTAGTTTGTTTCTAGTAAGATAGGATCAACAATGTATTTTCTATAATTATCTTTACCTAGAATAGCTGATACGTAGACTCTTATACAAGGCTTCTTATGTCTATAAAAGAAGACCTTTAGGTTTAGTTTTCATATAAGTTTTCATACGTTTAACACTTTCATTGTAAGCAAGTTTGTTATCATCAATCAAGTGAAAGTTTGTTTTACAATTGTTTGTGTGTTCTTGTTTGAGTATTAATTCCGCATAATACTTAAATTGTTTTATACACAACAAAGTTTCTCTACGTGTTTAACTTGATCTAATCTCGTTTACACAAGCTAAATCGATCTAAGTTTGGGATCAACATCAACATCAAACAGCGCTACGGTATGTGACTTGCGAGATTCTTTATGGATCAAGCTTGTGTCAACTGAAAGAAACAATGGTAAGATTCTTTAAGAATCAAACTTGTTCCAGGAATTTGAATTGACGACTTTAATCAAGGGGATATATATCCAACTGATTCACTCTTTATGTTCGCAGTCTTTCTTTGATACGGTCCAGTAAAGAGAACGGCTAGTACTGCCGCAAAACCCTGTCAAGGAGATTCTTAATTGAATCTACCTAATCACAGGTACGATGTTTAATATCATATAACGGTCTTCACCGATTGGAGGTAAAACGCTACCGATTTAGGACGAATGTCAAAGCCATTCAGTCCGTGTCTATGTTTTGTCTCGAGAAGGTGGCGTCACGGTGTACTCAGCAAAGTCAAAGATTCAGAAACCACATACTCATGCCTAAAGACATATTCAACAATTAATAGTGTGAGCATGTGGATGAAGACACAAGATCGCAAGATGGCAAAGAAAAGTCAATGACGATTTGAAGATCTCAAGCTTAAAGACAAAGTCGAAAGACAACGTCAAAGGCTCAAAGATCACATCATGAAGAATCAAGACTATAATTACACGTTCAAGACTCATTTATGGTGAGATTAGTAATGTCTACAAATTTCCTAAATGACAAAGGTTTATGACCTCTCATTGGGGGAGATTGTTAGCCTCAAAATATTGAGTCAAACAAGAATGATCGGTCATAGGTTTATTATGTATCGTATTTTAGAATGTTGTAATAGGTAGTAGGTTAGTCGTGTTTTACGGGCTCAACTTTAAGCTAAAGTTCATTCATAAGTAACTAAAGCCTAAAGGAAAGCCCGACCCATGTAGTATAGTCCATACAAGCCCACATGTAGGGGGACTATAAATACCTTTCCTAGCATGTTAGGAAGGGTGTTGGTTCATTTTATTCTCTCTCACTTAATCTAACATTCACCTAGTTCCAACCAATTCTCTCTCTTTTCTCTCTCTATATTTTCTCTCTAGAATTCATCTTCTTCATCTATTTTCTTACTTTAATTCATGTTTAATCATCACACATATATATGGACAACAATTTTTCAGGTGTGAGATCGGATCTATATTCACGAGGGAGTGTACGATTTCGTACTCTTACCCTTAGCTACGTATGCAAAACTTATCAAAACACTAAATAAGCAAAATTTATAAAATAAACTTCTAAAAAGATTAAACTTTTGAAATTACTTAAAAGAGAATAAGCTAAACACAAAATCAATAAACTAACCATGAATCTAAGCAAATGATAAAACTTGTGAAACTTCAACACGTGAATCAATAAACACAAAAAGTAAAGATCTTTAAGTGGCGTTTATAAAAGTAAAGTGAAAAAGATGATGAACACGAAATCGTAACTAACAAGAAAGATTAAAAAAATGAAGATTAAACCAAGATTAAACTTTAAAAAGTAAAGATTAGATTAAAACAAGAAAGAAAATAAAAGATGAAGTTTTCCTAGTGAGAGAAAGTTAAACACTTTCTCTCTCTAAAAATTAAAGCTACAAAAGAAAAATGAAGACTGTTCTGCAGTCATTCTTAACGAACTTCCGGAAAAACTCGGAGATCCCGGTTGTTTTGTGTTACCATGTACTTTTAACCAAATCGAAGAATTTACTGCCTTAGCCGATCTCGGGGCAAGTATAAATTTGATGCCTTTAAGTGTTTGGAAAACACTATCATTACCCGACCTTACTCCAACAAAGATGACTCTTGAGCTAGCCAATCGCACTCTCACTTACCCTGTTGGTATTGCCGAAGATGTCTTTATTAAAGTTGGTACCTTCACTTTTCCGGTCGATTTTGTTGTTGTTGATTATGAAATGGACCCTCGTATTCCGTTAATACTTGGACGGCCATTTTTGAGAACCGGAAAAGCTTTAGTCGATGTTGCCGAAGGTGAACTCATTCTAAGAGTCGGGAATGATGCACAAGTGTTTAAAATGGGGAAGATTATAAACAAAACCAATGGAAGAGAATCAGCGAATATGATTAATGTGCTTCAAGACGAGCTTGATACAACTACTTGTGAAAGTACAAAGCTTGATGATTTTATCATCTACAACAATCCTCTTTTCGACTCTTGCTACGATAATCCACTTTTCCAAGATAATGTGGAGGATTCTCTCTCCAATTTGGATACTGCACCAATTTATGAGTCTCCACCAATCAATGATGACTATGATGATGATTCTAGTTCTGACATGGATGATTCTGATGATATTGTTTCAGAGTATAAATACATGCCAACTTATGATGATTTTGATGATGTTGATACTCTCTCGAATGATTCTTCAAATGATGACCTTGTTCCTACTTTTGATGAAGATCCTCCACCACCAATGCTTGATCCTACTTTGTATGACTACTCATTTGAGGAAGATTTTGCTACTTTTCTCAATACTTACTTCCCCAATGAGAATGATTCTCCTCCTTTGGACTTTGATTATGGTCTTTATCCTCCTTCGGATATGAAGAAACCCGTTTCAAAGGAGAAGAAGCCGGAAGACACCAATATCCGTAGTACCTATGTCTTGAAACCTCTTTATCCACCATCTGTGGATGAGATTGTAAGATTTATGAGCGGATATTCTTCAAGGTCTACTGAGCCTGAGTGTTATTTTCCCCTAAAGGAAAAGGTGTTCGATCCCGGTATTGCAATTTTTAAGCCATCTCAGTATCCATCTGATGAAATAAAAGGAAATATTTTTGGAACTTGTGGAGATATGCTTGCACTTCATCCTACTTTCTACCACCGTGCTCAATCTTTGCTTAAGGGAACCTTGCCTAATCTTCTTTGTCTTGCCTTGTTCACCTTAAGCTTGTATTACTTGATGGATGAAAACCATATCTTTGATCCCGGTGGATGTTCTTCAAGGTTATTACCATGCTAATCAAGATCGAGTCAGGCTCACGACTCAGTTACCAAAAACAAGCGCTTCTCGGGAGGCAACCCGCAGTATCAATCCTTTTTCTTTTGTTTTTATAATAAGTGTAGGGGAGACCCTAGTATGTGTTCGTTGTTTTCTTTCTTATCATGTCCAGGAATTCGAGCTTTCAAAGATCCATTCTTGATGACTTTTGACGACTCGTGATTCTGTTTACCCGTCTTCCCGGTTCTATCCTAAACTCTTTTGATTCATTATTTTATCATTTATGATCGAAATAGGAATCACTTTAGTTGTCTCTTCCTTAGCAAGATTTAAACAATGTGCACAATGTCCTAAGTGTAGGGGAGTTTACACCCGCATGCTTACACATTGAGGACAATGTTTATATTAAGTGTAGGGGGGACTATCGAAGTTAAGTGGGATTTTCCTTGTATTTGTCCTCATTTTAACCGGAAAATGGATTTTTCGACATTTTACAAAATTTTTGATCTATTTTGGCCTATTAGTATTTACCTTTGTTATAGTTATTTTCTTTCTTTGCTAGAATAAATTTTAATAAAGTGGTTTTAATTTTTAAACGTTGTGAATCTTTTAACTCAACCCGAGTTTACTTATCTAAGTTTACTCTAGCTAGTACCCTTAACGTGTTTAAGTTAAGTTTTGCTAGGATTTTATATAGGGAACTTTAAAACGCGAAAGTCTTAACTCTTATGGGTTAAGAACAAGAACTTTTCGCAAGTTCCTATAATTGATCCTAGAAAGTCGTTTATCAAGGGAACTTTAAAACTCAAATTCTAAAGTTGAAAAAGTCTAAGAAGTTGCAAGATCCAATATATGACTTGAAAACCCAAAACTTTGATTTAATTGGCTAAGCATCCACGAGTCTCATTCCTTGAGATTTTAAATTGTGGAGAACGAGAGATGATAGAGTCAATTATAAGTTTGGTATTCTTTCATGAATTTATGTGAGTTAATTATGAGCTTTTTTTCCCATCGCTTGCTAATAAATTTAATTGCAATAAATAAGGTTGTACGATTTGAAAAGTTACTTAGCTTCTAGCACAAGATCGTTTAAAAGTTGCTCGGTATTAATTAGAGTTCATAGCCAAGGCATAACTTATTGAAGCGGGATGCGAAGATTGGCGAGTCTGAAAAGGCCCTAACAAGGCATGAGGGCTACATTTTGTTGCTAAAGATCCCAAGTGATGTGAAGAATCATTTATCAAAAATCAATATGAAGGATCGAGACACACGACGAAAAGCAAATACTCCCGTAAAGATTATGGAGAAGTCTATCCAAAAAGACCCTAACAAGGTATGAGGATAAATAGATCTAAGTCCTAAAAGGAGGCGAATCGTTGTATATCAAAATCCCAAATAAATATTGGAGAAAAATGAAGAAGTCGTGGTCCAAATATAGAGAATCTCTCAAAAAGTTCAAGTGAAGAAATTCCTATTATGAAGAGAAGACCATTATTTCATGAACGTCTCTTAAGATTTGAAGTATGAAGTCAATGCCAAATATCGATCCGAGAAAGGTCTCAAATCGTGAAGCGAGTTATGCCAAGATATGAACTTTATGAGGTCCCGAGAAGCAGTTTTAAAAGATTTTCTCCTTTAGCTAACTATTGATTAAATCGTCCTACTTTATTTTCGGCCTTAATAAATTATCAAAATAAGTCAAACAATGCATCCTTGTGATCATTCAAGACAACAATAAAATATAAGAGATACACCTAGGAATAAGGGAGTCTAAGTGAATAATTGGCCCACATGAGTTTGTGATAGTTTGCTAACTTATAATAACAATGATCTCGTTTTTAAGCTTGGTATGGGGAACGTGAAACTTGAGGGTGATAAACATTCATGACATTCCAAAACCCTAAGGTAAGTCTTTGTTCTTTTTACTTGTCTTATGTTTAATAAAGGCCAAGGTGGATTGATTATGATGGAAAATGTAAAACTTGCTTTATAATTAATGCATTACATGAGGGCATTGCAATGGTTAAGTGTAGGGGATTTAATAAGTGTGAAAACACTTATCCTTTTACCACTTAATTATAATAATAACCAAGCCAAAACCTGTATTTTATGTCATAAATGTCGGAATTATGCATAGTTTGTGTTTTTGTTGTGATTTAGGATCAAAATGTGAAAAGGGAAGAAAACACGGGCTTTCACGGGCTTTTATTGAAAAAAGACAAAAGACGAAGTCAAAAGATCTAGAGTGCAAAAAGAACGGAAGTCCAAGGTCTATTCTGAAGATTTATCGAAGAAAAAGTCTAAAGATGGAAGTTTAATAAAGTCAAAGAACTCAAGTCTATTTAATGAAGAAATTACAAGACAAGTTCAATTTATCCATCGACAAATCCCGAGACAAAGTTGAAAAAGTCAAAGAATTTAGAAGACGAAAAGACGTGAAGAAGAAGAAAGAATGAACACATGCTAATCTCCCTATAAATAACCTCATAATGTGTCATTAGGAGGTGTTGACTATCTTGACAAAATAGTTCTTCCACATTTTTAATTTCATGTTATTTACTTAATTGTCATTTATCTTCCTTGTCTTGCACCTTTAATTTGTAAGCTCTTTAATTCTTGCTTTTACTTTTAATTGTTGAATCTTATTTTTAATCAAGTTTTTGTTATTAATCTCTCATTCTACCTTTCTTGTTTTGATTTAATCTTTATGTTTATGTGCTTATTATCATGCTTATTTGATAGTTTGTTATGTTTTTATGTGATTGATTGTGTTAGCTTATTGATTTTATAGCTTATTGTGTGCTTTTCTTAATTTTAATTAAGTGTTTTCAAAAGTTATTTTATAAAAAGTTGATTTAAAATATTTTTATTATTTAGTGTTTTTAAAAGTTTTTCAATTTTGGCTTATTAGCTTTTTCTTAAATTTGATTTGGTTAAAGTTTTGGTTAAATGCTTATTAGTTTTTAGCTTAATTTTGGTTCTTAGCTTAATTTCATTTTATTGTTATCTGGGTTTCTTTAAAACCCTAGCATTCTGTATAGCCAGCAAAACTCAACATTCCGAATAGTGGTCTTATTGTGGATTCTGGATAAGCACCTAATCTTCATATTCCGAATAGTCTTCCAATCCCACATCCCAGATAAGGAGGGTAATAAGTGTGAAAACACTTATCCTTTTACCACTTAATTATGATAATAACCAAGCCAAAACGTGTATTATATGTCGTAAATGTCGTAATTATATGTGGTTTGTGTTTTTGTTGTGATTTAGGATCAAAGTGTGAAAAGGGAAGAAAACACGGGCTTTCACTGGCTTTTATCGAAGAAAAAGACAAAAGACGAAGTCGAAAGATCAAGAGTGCAAAAAGAACGGAAGTCCAAGGCCTATTCTGAAGATTTATCGAAGAAAACGTCTAAAGACAGAAGTTTAATAAAGCCGAAGAACTCAAGTCTAATTAATGAAGAAATTACAAGACCAGTTTAATTAATCCCGAGACAAAGTCGAAAAAGTCGAAGAATTTAGAAGACGAAAAGACGAGAAAGAAACAAAGAAGGAAGCTGATAGGTGTGAAAACACCCATCCTTTTACCACTTAATTATAATGAAAACAAGACCATAACGTGTATTTTATGTCGTAAATGTCGGAATTATGCGTGGTTTGTGTTTTTGTTGTGATTTTAGGATCAAAATGTAAAAAGGGAAGAAAACACGGGCTTTAACGGGCTTTTATCGAAGAAAAAGACAAAAGACGAAGTCGAAAGATCAAGAGTGCTAAAAGAACGGAAGTCCAAGGCCAACTCTGAAGATTTATCGAAGAAAAAGTCTAAAGACGGAAGTTTAATAAAAGCCGAAAAACTCAAGTCTAAATTAATGAAGAAATTACAAGACGAGTTTATTAATCCCAGACAAAGTCGAAGAATTAAGAAGACGAGAAGTCGAGAAAGAAAGAAGAATGAACCAACACATGCTTAGTCTTTCCTAATCACCTATAAATAGACTCCTAATTTTTCATTAGGAGTTGTTGGCTAATTTGACACATTAGTTCTTCCACTTTAATTACTTGCACATTTACTTAATTGCACCTTTAATTACTTGTCTCGCACCTTAAATTTGTAAGCTTTTAATTCTTGTCTTTACTTTAATTGTTGAATCTTAATCTTAATCAAGTTTTTTTTTTTAATCTCTCATTCTACCTTTCTTGTTTTGCTTAATCTTTGTGCTTATTATCTTATTGTCATTCTTATTTGATTACTTCTTATGCTTTTATATTTTTGATCTTGTTAGCTTATTGATTTTATAGCTTATTATGTTTTTCTTAAATTTAATCAAGTGCTTATTAGTTAAATTTTATAAAAGTTGATTTTTAATATTTT
Organism: Glebionis coronaria; assembly: GCA_025667525.1. Lineage (NCBI taxonomy): Eukaryota > Viridiplantae > Streptophyta > Magnoliopsida > Asterales > Asteraceae > Glebionis > Glebionis coronaria. Next base: position 396,820,241 of record CM046879.1, read on the forward strand.
ATTGTTTAGTGTTTTTAAAAGTTTTTAAATTTTGGTTTAATAGCTTTTTCTTAAAAGTGTTTTGGTTAAGTTTTTAGATTATAGCTTATTGATTTTTGGCTTATCTCTAACTTATTTGCATTTTCTTTTAATCCGGATCTCTTAGAAACCCTCTTATTTCGGATAAGGGTATTAATCCCTTTTTCCGGATAAGGCCACTTAGATCATCAGTTTTGCGGATAAGCAGCAACCACTCCATATTCTGGATAAGGGTATTTACCCTTATTCCGGATTAGAAACGCAAGGGACTTTTCCGGATAAGAGCCGAGATTCCGGATTCCGGATAAGGAACTTATAGCATTTTCCGGATTAGCTTTTTAGGTTATTCTGGATAAGATTTTAGGATGTTTTGCGGATAAGAGTGACAATCTTTTTCGGATAAGCATTTAAGCAGGTATTCCGGATAACACGAAGAGTGTGTATTCCGGATAACGTCAAGGAGACGGATTCCGGATAAGGGTTGTAAGCATTTTCCGGATAGTGGTAGAAAGTAGTATTCCAGATAAGTGAGTTGTTGTGTTTTCCGGATAAGGCTAGGATTAGGATTCCGGATAAGAGTATTAGCCCGTTTTCCGGATAAGTGACATATCTAGATTGCGGATAAGACTTTTAGAAGGCGTATTCCGGATTAGGATTTTCTAGTTTTACGCTTTACTTTTCCCGCCTTTTTCCTTTAGTCGCACTTTAAGTTTCATTGTCTTTAGATTTATTTTAAGTATTGCACTTTTAGTTTACTTGCCTTAGTTTAAGTTTTAGTTTGCGTTTTAAGTTTCCGTTATTTATTTTTTTTACTTTAATTTCTCGTCATTTATTTTTAATTACTTTTAGCTTTATTTTACTTTGCATTTACTTTAAAGTTTTTGCACTTTATTTTACAACAACGAAAAACTTTTGTTTCACCAAAAGACGACTGAGTCGCACATTCTTCCCTTTCTCAATTCGAAAAGATCGGACGATAAAAAAATTTTAACTAGCCAAAACCCCAGTTATTAAATGGCGCAGCTGCCGGCTCTTTTCGTAAAGATTAACGGTTTTCTGTGAGAGACGCGTTGCCTTTTTGGGATCCGTTCATTCGTGAGCGTTATTTTTCGTGTAAAAAGTTTTTCAAAAAAAAAAATCCATAAAAATTAAAAAATTTCAAAAATCCAAAAAGATTTTTATTTTTTTTAATTTTCACAGTGTATATATATTGTCTATTGCTTTGGTATCTTTTTCTTTTGCTTTTGCAGGTGTATGCGTACTAGATCTTCAACTTATCCTGAGCCCGAGACTCGTGAAGATTTAGCTATGGCAGGTGTGAACAAAAACAATAATCCACCGCACCTCAACAATAACAACAACAATGTTCTTCCACAGCCCGATCTTCGGACAATGGAGGAGCTTTGTCAACCCACAATGTTTGGACGAGGAGGACCGATTGCGCCGATGCAAATCACGGCTTCGGAGTTTTCGTTGAAGTATCACATGATCCAACAAGTTCAAACTAACCCTTTTCGCGGATTGTCGGATGATGATGCCAACAAGCACCTCGACAAATTCATTACTATTACTCAAAGCATGAAGTTGCCCGGTGCTACTATGGATGTTCTTCGCCTTCAACTCTTTCCACATACTTTATCACACCACGCCGAAAAATGGTTTGATCGTCTCCCGAAGAATTCCATTCATACTTGGGACAACATGACTCAACGATTTTTGTCGCGCTACTTTCCACCATCCATGGTCACGAGCCTTCGAAATCAAATCAGCGGTTTCATGCAAGAACCCGATGAATCTCTCTTTGATGCTTGGGAAAGATATAATGTTTTAATCGATCAATGTCCAAACCACAACATGCTCCCAGATACGTTGATTGGTACTTTCTACAATGGTTTGACTTTTCGTGATCGTGATACGATTAATGCAGCCGCCGGTGGCACATTTATGAAAAGAAGACCCGAGGAGTGTAGAGAGCTTAATGAGAACATGATTACTCATCACAAAAATTGGGATTCCTCCGCTTCTTCAAGGAACAACCCGAGAGTCAATGTTTCTTCTACTTCAGCAAACCCCGATATGACTGAATTCACCCGCATGATGGCCGAAATGAACAAAAATATCTTGCACATAGCTACAAACCAACAACAACAAGTTAAAGCTGTAGCAAATTCTTGTGAGACATGCGGCGGTCCTTATTCATACACAGATTGTCCTTCTACTCAAGGAAATCCGGAAAATGTGTATGCGGCTTATGGTAACTATTCACCGGAAATTTACCAAGCCCGACCTCAAGGGGATCGAAATTTGCTAAGTTACCGGTCGAACAACTATCTTTCACCCGGTTTTTCTCCTCAAAACCACAACCCCAACAACAACTACAATAGAAGCAACCAAATCCCACCCCGAGCTTCTAATCCTAATCACCCACCCGCTCAACAAGCCCCACCCATTAATCACGATGTTGAAGCCTTAATGAGAACCCAAGGAGAGCAAATCAAGAATCTACAAAGCCAAATTATCAACTTGAAAGGGGATATCACTAAGCAAGGGAATGAAATTAGATCCGAGCTTCGAAATGATATACAATCCTCCTTCAGCACTCAAACGAATGATTTGAAGAATATGCTGGCTAGTTTCTTACCAACCACTCAACCCTCTACTTTGGGCTCTCTACCTTCAAACAATGTCACCAATCCGAGAGCGAACGTGAGTGCTATTACTACCCGTAGTGGAGCAACTTTAGTAGGACCATCTATCCCACCCCCAGTTACACCATCTACACCTCATCCACCACCATTTATCCCTACTACTCCCACACCTAGTATTAGTTCACCATTATCGTCTCCGCCTTGTCATGAAGAAGTACCCAAGACGAATCCTCCACCAACCCCACCTTCCACCTATAACCCCCATTCCTTACCCTTCTCGACTCAACATGGCTAGAATTTTGAATAAGAATGACGTTCGAGTCACTAACTTTTTGGAAAAGTGATACACTAGTTTTGATTGGGTTCAGATTAAGTTCTCGGAATCTCCTCGAATTGATCACGGTTCTAAGTGGAATGATTTGTTCTTGGTTAATAAAAAGGTGATGGTTTGTTTATCTAATTTAAACTAATAACAAGTAATTAAGTGTCGAAGAGTAAACTTAAAGCTTTAAAAGATTAAACTAAAAAGACGAGTTTAAAGATAAATGCTTGAAAACTTAAAGGGAAGATTAGAAAAATACTTGGACAATGAATAAAACTAACACTTGAAAGCTTTGCAAGAACAAGAAATTAAACAAATAATTTAACCCAAATCGGAATATCACTAAAAGTCCTAGATCGGAATATATTCCGATCTTATAATCGGAATGTATAGGAGTGCACTGATCGGAATGAGGGACTAAAATGGTGCAATCGGAATACTTGAAAATGAAGCTGATCGGAATAAACATAAAAGGGCAAATCGGAATATTTATAAATTGAGTCAGATCGGAATATCGCTAAAGAAGCACAATCGGAATATCTAAAAGCAACATCAATCGGAATCCACCAAAATAAGCTACAATCGGAATAAGAAAACCCTTTTCCGATCACTGCGATCGGAATAGGGTGTTGGTTCTCTGGTCGGAATGACCCAATCGGAAAGGGGTTTTACCCTTTCCGATATCCCTTTGATCTGAAATATAAGCAAGGTGAATAAGCTATCACAATAAGCTACTACCCAAACTAGCTCGAATCTATACTGAAACGGATTAAATAAGCTCAAATTACAACTTAACTAAACTTCAAATAAACAACTTTTAAATCGAATCAATAAAAAGATGAACTTTTTATAAAAATATTAAAAAGTAAATAAGCTAAATATACAAATAAGCCAATAAGCACAAAGATCTTAAAGCTTATTAGTATAGAAACTTAAGGAAACATAAAAAGATCAACTTTTTAAGCACGAAAACATAGATGAACAACACGGATCATAAGTAATTCGTACCAAAAGTTAATTAAAATCAAGAAAGGAAGAATGAGATTAAGGATTAAAAGCTTGAAATTAAACTTGATTAATGAAAAAAAACAATACAAAGGTTTGATCTAGAAAGAAAGAAAGATGAAAACTAGTGAGAGAAAGTTGGGAACTTTCTCTCTCTAAAACTAGAGAGAATGAAAATCTAAAAACTAACTAAAACTAACTAAGTGCTCCAAATTTGTGAAGTAAAGTCCTATTTATAGGCATGTCTTGTGGGCTTTGTGAATGGGCTTGGTTTTGGGCTTCTTTTCTTCTTTCTTCTTTAGTCTTTACGTTTCTTCTAAATAAACGTTTCCGACCTGGATTTGAGAAGTGTCGATGAATAATTCCAACTCGTCTTATAATCTTTTGTTTAATAGACTCGAGTTCTTCGACATATATGAATCTTCCATCTTTGGCTCTATTCTTCGATAAATCTTCAAATAGGCACAATGACTTCAAATCTTTTGCATCTCTTGGACAATAGACTTCATCTTGAGTCTTTTTCTTCGATAAAACCCGTGCAATCCCATGTTTTCTTCAATATTCTCCCGGTTGACTCTGAAAACACAATAAACACAAAAACCACGCATAATTCCAAACAAATGATATTAAATACGTGTTTTGGTCTTGTTTTAGCCAGAAATAAGTGGTAAAAGGATGGGTGTTTTCACACCTATCAAATCCCCTACACTTAACCATTGCCATGCCCTCATGCAATGCTTAGTGATAAAGCAAATTTACACTTTTCTCATAATCAATCAACCTTGGCCTTATTAAAATACTACTAAACAAAAATCTAAATACTAAGAGAAACTAAAACTTTAAAATAAACTAAAGGATGGAAATAACTTGCAAAGAGATCAAGGACTTACATTAGGGCTTTGGTGCTGCGAAGATTTATCATCCTCAAGTTTCACGTTCCCCAAACTAAGCTTAAAAACGAGATCATTGTTATTATAAGTTAGCATATCAAACACTTACACACATGGCTTAATTAAATGCTTAAACTCCCTTATTCCTAGAGGTATCTCTTATATTTTATTTTTGTCTTAGAATGATCATGAAGATGCATTTTTGGACTTATTTCGATAGTTTATTTAGGCTGAAAGCAAAGTAGGACGATTTGATCAATAGTTAGCTAAAGGACAAAATCTCTTAAAACTGCTTCTCGGGATATCAAAAAGTTCATATCTTGGCATAACTTGGTTCGCGATTTGAGACCTTTCTCGGGCCGATATTTGGCATGTACTTCATACTTCATATCTTGAGAGACGTTCTTGAGATAATGGTCTTCTCTTCGTAATAGAGTTTCTTCACTTGGAGACTTTTGAGGGGTACTCCAACATTGTTGACCACGACTTCATGATTATTTCTTCAATCTCTATTTGGGATTTTGAGATACAATGATCCGCCTCCTTTTCGGACTTGGATCTATTTATCCTCATACCTTGTTAGGGTCTTTTCGGATAGACTTCTCCATGATCTTTATGGGAGTTGATTGCTTTTCGTCGTGAGTCTTGATCCTTCATATTGATTTTAGGAATAATGCTTTTCACATCACGTTGGATCTTCAGCAATAAAATGGAATCCTCATGCCTTGTTAGGGCCTTTTCGGACTCGCCAATCTTCGCGCCCCGCTTCATAAGTTATGCCTTGGCTATGAACTCTTATCATTAACGAGCAACTTTTAAACGATCTTGGGCTAGAAGCTAAGTAACTTTTCAAATCGTACGACCTTACTTATTGCAGATAATTTATTAGCAAGTGATGGGAGAATAGGCAAATAATTACACCAAGTGAGCTTGCGCAAGAACACCGACTTATAATTGGCTCTATCATTTCTCGTCCTCCACAATTTAAAATCTCAAGTAATGAGACTCGTGGATGCTTAGCCTAATAAACCAATTAAGGTCTACATGATTAAGGATACTAGCTAGAATAAACTTGGATAAGTCTATTCGGGTTGAGTCAAAATAATCGCAACGGGCCTAATATGTCAAAGATTTCAAAACTAGCTACACCACTTTATTTATATTTTTGACTTTATTATGGAATATATACATATGAAAGCAACGATAAAAATTTTAAAATTACGACTTTATGGCCAAAGTTAATTAAAAATTTGAAAATTGTTGAAAAAGATGATTTAATAGGTTAAATGAAGGCATTTTCATAGAAAAGTCCACTTAAAACTTCGATAGAAGCCCCCCCTACACTTAAAATAAACATTGTCCTCAATGTTTAAGAATGTGGGAAAAGTCTCCCCTACACTTATGACATTGTGCACGTTGGTTAAATCAAGCTAAGGAAGGGACGACTAAAGTGATCAATTTCAAATGTGAGTATGAAGAAAATTGAATCACGATAGTTGAGAGATAGAACCGGATTTCAGATAACACGGGAGCACGGTTCTTCAAAGGTTCCAAAAGTGCATTCATCCCTGTAATCACATCACCACACAAATACAAACACCTATATAGGTCCCCCTACACTTAGGAGGTTAAAACAGAAAAGGATAGATACTCGGGCTGCCTCCCGAGGAGCGCTTGTTTTTTATAACCGAGTCACGAGCCTGACTCGACCCAAAATTAGTTCATGGGGAACGTGGTGAGGGATGGAATCATCTCCTGAGAGATGTCCTCACCAAAGTACAACTTCACTCGTTGGCCATTCATCTTAAAATTAGGTCCATTAGGTTGAGCAAGCTCGAGAGTACCATATGGAAAAATTTGGGCAATGGTGAATGGGCCGGACCAACGAGATTTCAGCTTGCCTGAAAAGATTTTCAACCAAGAGTTGAAGAGTAAAACTTTGTCTCCAACTTGGAACTCTCAGTTTTTAATCTTAGAGTCGTGAATGAACTTAGTCTTTTCCTTATAGATCAAAGAATTTTCATAAGCCTCATTATGGAGTTCATTCAGCTCATTGAGTTGGATTTTGCGTAGGTCACCGGCTTTGTTGATATCAAAATTAGCCCACTTCAAGGCCCAGTAAGCCTTGTGCTCCAACTCAATGGGGAGGTGGCATGCTTTCCCGTACACGAGATGATATGGTGTACAACCAATCGGAGTCTTGTATGTGGTACGGAAAGCCCACAGAGCATCATCAAGTTTATCAGCCCATGAGGCACGATGCTCTCCCACGGTTCTTTCAAGAATTCGCGTTAATCCTCGGTTAGAGATTTCAGCCTGGCCATTAGTTTGTGGGTGGTAGGCGGTGGAAAGACGATGATTGACACCATACTTAGCCATGACTCTTGCAAATTGATCGTTGCAAAAATGAGTCCTGCGATCACTAATAATGGCACGAGGCACACCGAATCTAGCGAATAGCGATTTCAAAAAGTTACAAACCACCCTTGCGTCATTAGTGGGTAAAGCTTTGGCTTCAACCCATTAAGAAACGTAGTCAACGGCAACAAGGATGTATTTGTTTCCTTTAGATGAAGGGAATGGCCCCATAAAGTCGATACCCCAAACATCAAAGATTTCACATTCTTGAATGAAATTCTGAGGCATCTCGTCTTTATGTATGATCTTGCCTTGTTTTTGGCAAGCATCACAACGTTTAACCATCTCGTGAGCGTCACGATAGATGGTGGGCCAATAAAATCCCGAGTCAAACACTTTTTTGGCGGTGTAGTTGGGACCAAAGTGACCACCGGTGGGTCCTTTGTGGCAAGCGTCAAGGATTTCTAAAGTTGTCGGTCCATCAACACATCGGCGAATAATCAAATCAGCACATTGTTTGAATAGATACGGGTCATCCCAAAAGTAAGTCTTAATATCTTTGAAGACCTTCTTCTTTTGTTGGGATGTTAACCCGTCAACGAGAATTCCACCCGCCAAGTAGTTTGCAATGTCCGCAAACCACGGGGTTTCATTAGAAGTCGAGTTGATAGACATTAAGGTCTCCAGGGGAAAAGAATCATTGATTTCTTTATTCGGATGATCCCCTTGGTAAGGATCCTCAAGTCTACTGAGATGATCCGCGGCTAGGTTTTCAGCTCCTTTTTTATCGCGAATTTCGATTTTAAATTCTTGAAGTAGCAAAACCCAGCAAAGAAGTCTTGGTTTGGAATCTTGTTTAGTTAACAAGTACTTCAACGCGGAATGATCGGTATAAACGATTGTGGTGGAAAGGAAAAGATAGGGGCGGAACTTTTCAAAAGCATAGACAACAGCTAAAAGCTCTTTTTTGGTTGTCGTGTAATGCAATTGAGCCCCCGTCATTGTCTTGCTAGCGTAATGGATCGGTTGGAAGTGTTTGTTCACTCTTTGGCCCAAAACTGCTCCAATAGCAAAGTCGCTAGCATCGCACATCAACTCAAAGGGAAGCTCCCAATTAGGGGTAACCAAGACGGGTGCCTTAGTTAGCTTATCCTTAAGCAAGTTGAAGGCTTCAATACACTCTTTGGAAAAGATAAAAGGAGTATCTTTTTCCAAGAGGTGGGTCATCGGGCGAGCGATTTTAGAAAAATCTTTGATGAATCGACGGTAGAAGCCCGCATGACCAAGGAAACTTCTCACACCCTTCACGGTTGAAGGTGGAGGCAACTTAGAAATAACATCGACTTTAGCACGGTCCACTTCAAGACCGGCTTTGGAGATCTTGTGTCCTAACACGATGCCCTCTTTTACCATGAAATGGCATTTTTCCCAATTAAGAACAAGGCGAGTGTCTTCACACCGCTTAAGCATACGTTCTAAATTGGCAAGGCAAGCAGAGAAAGAATCGCCATAAACCGAGAAATCATCCATGAATACTTCCATAGTGTCTTCCACCATGTCATGGAAGATAGCCATCATACACCTTTGGAATGTCCCAGGAGCATTGCATAAACCAAAAGGCATACGTTTGTAAGCAAATGTTCCATAGGGACAAGTGAATGTGGTCTTTTCTTGGTCTTTGGGATCGATGGGAATTTGAAAATACCCGAAGAAACCATCTAAGAAGCAGTAATAGTCATTACCAGCTAGAAGCTCGAGCATTTGATCCATGAAGGGAAGAGGAAAGTGATCTTTTCTTGTGGCATCATTGAGCTTGCGGTAGTCAATACAAACTCTCCACCCAGTAACGAGACGAGTGGAAATCAACTCGTTGTGTTCATTGGGAACAACGGTTATTCCGCCCTTCTTGGGCACACAATGGACGGGACTTACCCAAGGCGAATCCGAGATAGGGTAAATCAAGCCGGCATCAAGAAGTTTTATAACCTCTTGTTTGATGACGTCATGAATGCGAGGATTAACCCTTCTTTGGCTCTGGATTGCGGGTTTAAAGTCATCTTCCATGAGAATCTTGTGAGTACAAAAGTTTGGATCAATTCCGTGGAGGTCGGAAATTTTCCAAGCAATTGCCTTCTTATGATCTTTAAGCACGGCGATGAGGCGAGATTTATCTTCTTCTTTCAAGTCCTTAGCAATGATGACGGGCGACTTCTTCTTATCTTCAAGGAACACGTACTCGAGATGGGGCGACAACTCCTTAAGTTCTAAATCCGGAGGATTTTCGATGGGAGGCGTATTCAAAGTCGGTTCATCGATAGCAATAACCTTGGGAGATGGTGGAGAAATATTGTCTTCTTTAAGAAGGTTCTCAATGAGGCGAAGATCTTCATCCCAATCGGTGGGAGAATCGTCATGTTCTAAGTTCACATCTCCCATGGTGGCTTCCAAATCTTTCCAAAGGAAATCACTTTCTCCAAATAGAGATAGTGATGAGTCAATAGAGGAAACGGTCTCAACATTGGGAAGAGAGATAGGAATACTTTTACAAGCATCTTTGAAGTGTTCTTCACAAGCCTCATCAAGAACGTCAATACAATTAACACTCTCGTATGAATAAGGTTGTTTAGAAAGCTTTTCCATGTTGAAAATGATTTTATCGTCACCCACTCTCATGATAAGCTCACCCGCTTCAACATCGATGAGAGTGCGACCGGTCCTCAAGAATGGACAACCAACAATTAATGGCACACGAGGGTCCATATCGTAGTCGACAACAACGAAATCGACAGGAAAAGTGAATTTGTCGACTCCTACAAAGACGTCTTCGGCTATCCCCACTAGATAAGAAACCGTACGGTTAGCTAATTCAAAAGTCATTTTGGTGGGGACTAGCTCAGGGAGAGATAATTGCTTCCAAACACTTAAAGGCATTAAGTTAATACTCGCACCTAGATTGGCTAGGGCCATGCAGTTCTCTACTCCCGGGAAGTTACAAGGGATTAAGAAACGACCCGGATCACCAAGTTTGGTTGGCAATTTCCTTAAGAGCACTGCAGAGCAATTCTCATTAAGTTGGGTGTTAGCAATGTCAAGAAGCTTCTCCTTGTCGCTAAGAAGATCTTTGAACATTTTCGCATACTTGGGCATGTGAGCGAGAGCCTCAGCGAAGGAGATGTTAAAATTCAATTGTTTAAACATTTTAAGAAAGTTCCTGAAAATCGTCCTTGCTTTTGAGCTTCTCTTTCCTCAACCTTGAGGGATAAGGTATATCGGAAGAAGAGGAAGGCTTTGAGATCGAAGGATCACTCACATCCTTGGGTGGAGGAGGGGTATAAGTAAGAGGTGGAGAAATTGGGGAAGTAGAAGGTTGAGGAATATGAGCAGGTGACTCGTTTTCCTTAGTCACAATCACCGGTGGAGGTATAGGAAGCTCGGGTTCCTTGGTACCTTTGCCACTACGAGTGGTGATTGCTTTCATCTCCCCTCTTAGATTCGCAACGGTGTTACTAGGAAGAGTACCCGAAGAAGAGGATTGATTACCTTAGAAGAATCTAGCCATCATGTTCCTTAAGTCAGTCGTTTGACTTGCCAAAGTGTTTCTAATATCAGCTCTCAGATCGTTCCCTTGTTTCACCTGGTCTGCTTTCAAGTTGAGCACTTCCCGCTGAAGATTTCCCACGATCACAGCGTTAGTCCTCATGTAGGTTTCCACTTCTTGGTGTAAAGCGGTGGGTTGGTTGGGAGGAGCATTGTATGCGGGTGGTTGATAAGCAGGTTGCTGGTAAACTTGGTTGTTTTTTTGAGGTGGATGTTGTTGTTTGTGAGGTGGTATGTATGGTCCACGAGATTGTTGTTGTTGTTGAGGAGGGCGGTTGAGGTTTTATTGTTGGTTTGGGTTGTTAGGAGTAAAACCGGGTGGTGAGAGATAGTTGTTTGAGCGGTAGCTAAGCAGGTTCCGGTCTCCTTGGGGACGAGCTTGATAAGCGGGTTGAGGATAGGTACCGTATGTTGCATTCACATTCTCAGAAGGGTAGTCTTGGGTGGCAGTACAAGTGGTGTAAGCGTGAGGACCCCCGCATATCTCACATGGTTGGCTAACAGCATTGACTTGATCGTTTTTAGCGTTGATGTTGTTGGTGTTGCTGGCGGTTTGGGTAGCAAGCGATTCAAGAAGAGCAGTGATTTTGTCAATTCGCTTGTCGCTGTCACTAGTACTAGCACTAGCGACATTGGTCTGCACACTTTTGGTTTGCACACGAGACTTATTCTCAATGATATCCCAAGCAGCATTGGAAGTCTTAGCCAAAAGATTACCCCCGAGGCACTGTTTAGTGAATCTTGGTCATTCATGCTTAAACCATTATAAAAAGTGTTAATTTGGTGGAATTTGGTAAAACCATGTTGTGGGCATTTTCTTAAAAGATCTTTGAAACGATCCCAAGATTCACTAAACGACTCATCGTACTTTTGTTTAAAATTGATAATTTCATTCCGCAAAGCGGTAGTACGAGAGGGTGGGAAAAAGTAGTTGATAAACTTGGTCTCCAAATCCGTCCACGTAAGAATACTCTGTGGCGGTTCCTTAGCAAGCCAATGTCGGGCTTGTCCCTCTAAAGAAAAGGGAAAAAGTTGTAAACGGATTACCTCTTGTGGAACACCATTGAATTTGACCGTATTCGTGAGTTGCAGGAATCTCTTGATGTGGTCATGTGGATCATCAATGGTACGCCCCAAGAATGGTTGAGCAGAGACCATCTGGATAAAGCCGGATTTGAGTTCAAAGTTGTTGGCTGCAAACGCGGGTATGACAATTGGATCATTGTTGCCATCTACATGTGCTTGCAGAAGTTCAATCATCGGGCGATTGTCTGGTAGATGCTCATTGTTGTTGTTATTATTGTTGTTGAGCGGTGGATTATTATTGTTATTATTGTTTTGAGGTGGGTTATTGTTGTTGTTTTGTACACCGGCCATGTCTAAGTTATCGAGAGGCTCGGGCTCTTGATAAGACGTTGATCGTGTACGCATGCACCTGCAAAAGAACAAACAAAGCAAAAAGAAATATTTTTGGTTTTTTTATGTTGTTTAATTTTTTTTATTTTTTTTTTGTATTTTTGAAAATTTTATATTTTTTGGGTTTTTGAAAATTTTTATGAAAAAGTAACGTTCACGGTGAACGGCTCCCAAAATCCAAGTTCTCACAAAAAACTGATGATCTTAACGAGAAGAGCCGGCAGCGACGCCATTTGATACACTAGTTTTGATTGGGTTCAGATTAAGTTCTCGGAATCTCCTCGAATTGATCACGGTTCTAAGTGGAATGATTTGTTCTTGGTTAATAAAAAGGTGATGCTTTGTTTATCTAATTTAAACTAATAACAAGTAATTAAGTGTCGAAGAGTAAACTTAAAGCTTTAAAAGATTAAACTAAAAAGACGAGTTTAAAGATAAATGCTTGAAAACTTAAAGGGAAGATTAGAAAAATACTTGGACAATGAATAAAACTAACACTTGAAAGCTTTGCAAGAACAAGAAATTAAACAAATAATTTAACCCAAATCGGAATATCACTAAAAGTCCTAGATCGGAATATATTCCGATCTTATAATCGGAATGTATAGGAGTGCACTGATCGGAATGAGGGACTAAAATGGTGCAATCGGAATACTTGAAAATGAAGCTGATCAGAATAAACATAAAAGGGCAAATCGGAATATTTATAAATTGATTCAGATCGGAATATCGCTAAAGAAGCACAATCGGAATATCTAAAAGCAACATCAATCGGAATCCACCAAAATAAGCTACAATCGGAATAAGAAAACCCTTTTTCGATCACTGCGATCGGAGTAGGGTGCTGGTGCTCTGGTCGGAATGACCCAATCGGAAAGGGGTTTTACCCTTTCCGATATCCCTTTGATCCGAAATATAAGCAAGGTGAATAAGCTATCACAATAAGCTACTACCCAAACTAGCTCGAATCTATACTGAAACGGATTAAATAAGCTCAAATTACAACTTAACTAAAATCGAATCAATAAAAAGATGAACTTTTTATAAAAATATTAAAAAGTAAATAAGCTAAATATACAAATAAGCCAATAAGCACAAAGATCTTAAAGCTTATTAGTATAGAAACTTAAGGAAACATAAAAAGATCAACTTTTTAAGCACGAAAACATAGATGAACAACACGGATCATAAGTAATTCGTACCAAAAGTTAATTAAAATCAAGAAAGGAAGAATGAGATTAAGGATTAAAAGCTTGAAATTAAACTTGATTAATGAAAAAAAACAATACAAAGGTTTGATCTAGAAAGAAAGAAAGATGAAAACTAGTGAGAGAAAGTTGGGAACTTTCTCTCTCTAAAACTAGAGAGAATGAAAATCTAAAAACTAACTAAAACTAACTAAGTGCTCCAAATTTGTGAAGTAAATTCCTATTTATAGGCATGTCTTGTGGGCTTTGTGAATGGGCTTGATTTTGGGCTTCTTTTCTTCTTTCTTCTTTAGTCTTTACGTTTCTTCTAAATAAACGTTTTCGACCTGGATTTGAGAAGTGTCGGTGAATAATTCCAACTCGTCTTATAATCTTTTGTTTAATAGACTCGAGTTCTTCGACATATATGAATCTTCCATCTTTGGCTCTATTCTTCGATAAATCTTCAAATAGGCACAATGACTTCAAATCTTTTGCATCTCTTGGACAATAGACTTCATCTTGAGTCTTTTTCTTCGATAAAACCCATGCAATCCCATGTTTTCTTCAATATTCTCCCGGTTGACTCTGAAAACACAATAAACACAAAAACCACGCATAATTCCAAACAAATGATATTAAATACGTGTTTTGGTCTTGTTTTAGCCAGAAATAAGTGGTAAAATGATGGGTGTTTTCACACCTATCAAAAAGATTGCCGGCATGACCGTCACCTTTACCCTTGTTGAAGCTCTTGCCCAAATGCCACAATTTGTCAAGATGTTTAAGGAATTGCTTAGCAAAAAGGAGAAGATGGCCGAGTTTGTTAATACTCGATTGAATGAAAATTGTTCTGCTGTCCTTCTTAAAGAACTTCCGGAGAAACTTGGAGATCCCGGTCGTTTTGTGCTACCTTGTACTTTTACCAAACTGACGAATTTACTGCCTTAGCCGATCTCGGGGCAAGTATAAATTTGATGCTTTTAAGTGTTTGGAAAAAGTTATCATTGCCCGACCTTACACCAACGAAGATGATTCTTGAGCTTGCAAACCGCACTCTCGCTTACCCTCTTGGTATTGCCGAAGATGTGTTCATTAAAGTTGGCACATTCACTTTTCCGGTCGACTTCGTCGTTGTTGATTATGAAATGGACCCTTGTATTCTTTTAATACTTGGACACCCATTTTTGAGAACCGGTAAAGCTTTAGTGGATGTGGATAAAGGTGAACTCATCTTAAGAGTCGGGGATGATGCACAAGTTTTTGAAATGGGGAAGCTTACAAGCAAATATAATGGAAGAGAATCAGCGAATATGATTAATGTGCTTTATGATTTTGTCGTCTACAACAATCCTCTATTCGACTCTTGCTATGATAATCCACTGTTCCAAGATGATGTGGATGATTCTCTCTAATTCTGATCCTCCACCAATTTATGATTCTCCACCGATCTATGATGCTTATGATGATGATTCTAGCTCCGATGGGGATGATTATGATGATTTTACTTCTGAGTATCCAGACATGCCCACTTATGATGATTTTGATGAGGCCGATACTCTTTCGAGTGATTCTTCTCATGATGAAGATCCTCCGCCTACAACACTTGATCCTACTTTGGATGACTACTCATTTGAGGAAGACTTTGCTACTTTTCTCAACACATACTTCCCACATGAGAGTGAGGCTCCTCCTTTGGACTTTGATGATTATGGTCTTTATCCTACTTTGGATATGAAGAAACCCGCTTCAAAGGAGAAGAAGCCGGCCGACACCAATATCCGCAGCACTTATGTCTTGACACCTTTATATCCACCTTATGAGGATGAGATTGCGAGATTTATGATCGAATCTTCTTCAAGATCTGCTGAGCCTGAGTGTTATTTTCCCCTAAAGGAAAAGGTGTTCGATCCCGGTATTGCAATTGTTAAGCCATCTCAGTATCCATCTGATGAAATAAAAGGAAAAATCTTTGGAACTTTTGGAGATATGCTTGCACCTCTTCACCCTTGCTCCCACCGTGCTCACCAACTGCTTAAGGGAACCCTGTCTACTCTGCTTTGGCTTGCCTTGTTCGCCTTAAGCTTGTGCTTCTTGATGGACGAAAACCATGTCTTTGATCCCAGTGGATGTGTTTCATGTTTCTTCCTATGCTAATCAAGGTCGAGTCAGGCTCACGACTCGGTTAACAAAAACAAGCGCTTCTCGGGAGGCAACCCGCAGTATCTATCCTTTTCTCTTGTTTTTATAATAAGTGTAGGGGGAGACCCTAGTATGTTGTTTGTTGTCTTCTTTCTAATCATGTACAGGGATTCGAACTTTCCAAGATCCATTCTTGATGACTTTTGACGACCCGTGATCTCGTGTACCCGTCTTCCCGGTTCTATCCTAAACTCTTTTCATTCTCTATTTTATATTCTTCAATATTGAAATAGGAATCACTTTAGTTGTCTCTTCCTTAGAAAGATTTAAACAAAGTACACAATGTCCTAAGTGTAGGGGAGGTTACTTCCACATGCTTAAACATTGAGGACAATGCTTATATTAAGTGTAGGGGGGACTCCTATCGAAGTTAAGTGGTCTTTTCCTTGCGTTTGTCCTCATTTTAACCGGAAATTTTGATTTTTCAACATTTTTCAAAATTTTTAATCTATTTTGGCCTAGTAGTATAGTTGTATTTTCCTCTTTTTTAGTTATTTTATTTCATTGCTAGAATATATTTTAATAAAGTGGTTTTAATTTTCAACGTTTGGAATCTTTTGACTCAACCCGAGTTTACTTATCTAAGTTTACTCTAGCTAGTATCCTTAACGTGTTTAAGTCAAGTTTTGCTAGGCTTTTATATAGGGAGCTTTAAAACGCGAAAGTCTTAACTCTCACGGGTTAAGAACAAGAACTTTTCGCAAGTTCCTATAATTTATCCTAGAGAGTCGTTTGTCAAGGGAACTTTAAAATGCGATTTCTAAACTTGAAAAAGTCTAAGAATTTGCAAGATCCTATAGATGACTCGAAAACCCAAAACTTTGATTTAATTGGCTAAGCATCCACGAGTCTCATTCCTTGAGATTTTAAATTGTGGAGAACGAGAGATGATAGAGTCAATTATAAGTTTGGTATTCTTTCGTGAATTTATGTGAGTTGATTATAAGCCTATTCTCCAATCGCTTGCTAATAAATTTATCTGCAATAAATAAGGTTGTAGGATTTGAAAGGTTACTTAGCTTCTAGCCCAAGATCGTTTAAAAGTTGCTCGGTATTGATTAGAGTTCATAGCCAAGGCATAACTTATTGAAGCGGGATGCGAAGATTGGCGAGTCCGAAAAGGCCCTAACAAGGCATGAGGGCTACATTTTGTTGCTAAAGATCCAAAAGTGATGTGAAGAATCATTTATCGAAAATCAATATGAAGGATCGAGACACACGACGAAAAGCAAGTACTCCCCAAAAGATCATGGAGAAGTCTATCCGAAAAGGCCCTAACAAGGTATGAGGATAAATAGATCCAAGTCCTAAAAGGAGGCGGTTCGTTGTATATCAAAATCCAAAGTAAAGATTGGAGAAAAAGTAAAGAAGTCATGGTCCAGATATGAAGAATCTCTCAAAACTTCAAGTGAAGAAATTCCTATTATGAAGAGAAGACCATTATTTCATGAACGTCTCTCAAGATTTGAAGTATGAAGTCGCTGCCAAATATCGGTCCGAGAAAGGTCTCAAATCGTGAAGCGAGTTATGCCAAGATATAAACTTTATGAGGTCTCGAGAAGCAGTTTTAAAAGATTTTGTCCTTTAGCTAACTATTGATTAAATCGTCCCACTTTATTTTCAGCCTTAATAACTATCGAAATAAGTCAACAATGCATCCTTGTGATCATTCAAGACAAGAATAAAATATAAGAGATACACCTAGGAATAAGGGAGTCTAAGTAAATAATTGGCACACATGAGTTCATGTTAGTTTGTTAACTTATAATAACAATGATCTCGTTTTTAAGCTTGGTACGGGGAACATGAAACTTGAGGATGATAATCATTCATGTCATTCCAAAACCCTAAGGTAAGTCTTTGATTTCTTTACTTGTTTTGTTATTTTCTATCTCTTTAATAAAGGCCAATGTGGATTGATTGTGATGAAAAGTGTAATCTTGCTTTGTAATTAATGCATTGCATGAGGACATTGCAATGGTCAAGTGTAGGGGATTTGATAGGTGTGAAAACACCCATCCTTTTACCACTTAATTATAATGAAAACAAGATCATAACGTGTATTTTATGTCATAAATGTTGGAATTATGCGTGGTTTGTGTTTTTGTTGTGATTTTAGGATCAAAATGTAAAAAGGGAAGAAAAAACAGGCTTTCACGGGCTTTTATCGAAGAAAAAGACAAAAGACGAAGTCGAAAGATCAAGAGTGCTAAAAGAACGGAAGTCCAAGGCCAATTCTGAAGATTTATCGAAGAAAAAGTCTAAAGTCGGAAGTTTAATAAAAGCCGAAGAACTCAAGTCTAAATTAATGAAGAAATTACAAGACAAGTTTATTAATCCCGAGACAAAGTCGAAAAATTCGAAGAATTAAGAAGTCGAGAAAGAAAGAAGAATGAACCAACACATGCTTAGTCTTTCCTAATCACCTATAAATAGACTCCTAATTTGTCATTAGGAGTTGTTGGCTAATTTGACACATTAGTTCTTCCACTTTAATTACTTGCACATTTACTTAATTGCACCTTTAATTACTTGTCTCACACCTTAAATTTGTATGCTTTTAATTCTTGTCTTTACTTTAATTGTTGAATCTTAATCTTAATCAAGTTTTTTTTTATTTTAATCTCTCATTCTACCTTTCTTGTTTTGCTTAATCTTTGTTCTTATTATCTTATTGTCATTCTTATTTGATTACTTGTTATGCTTTTATGTTTTTGATCTTGTTAGCTTATTGATTTTATAGCTTATTGTGTTTTTCTTAAATTTAATCAAGTGCTTATTAGTACATTTTTATAAAAAGTTGATTTTTAATATTTTTATTGTTTAGTGTTTTTAAAAGTTTTTAAATTTTGGTTTAATAGCTTTTTCTTAAAAGTGTTTTGGTTAAGTTTTTAGATTAGAGCTTATTGATTTTTGGCTTATCTCTAGCTTATTTGCATTTTCTTTTAATCTGGATCTCTTGGAAACCCTCTTATTCCGGATAAGGGTATTAATCCCTTTTTCCGGATAAGGCCACTTATGCAGCAACCACTCCATATTCCGGATAAGGGTATTTACCCTTATTCCGGATTAGAAACGCAAGGGACTTTTCCGGATAAGAGCCGAGATCCCGGATTCCGGATAAGCTTTTTAGGTTATTCCGGATAAGAGTTTAGGGTGTTTTGTGGATAAGAGTGACAATCTTTTCCGGATAAGCATTTAAGCAGGTATTCCGGATAACACGAAGAGTGTGTATTCCGGATAACGTCAAGGAGACGGATTCCGGATAAGGGTTGTAAGCATTTTCCGAATAGTGGTAGAAAGTAGTATTCCGGATAAGTGAGTTGTTGTGTTTTCCGGATAAGGCTAGGATTAGGATTCCGGATAAGAGTATTAGCCCGTTTTCCGGATAAGTGACATATCTAGATTGCAGATAAGACTTTTAGAAGGCGTATTCCGGATTAGGATTTTCTAGTTTTACGCTTTACTTTTCCCGCCTTTTTCCTTTAGTCGCACTTTAAGTTTAATTGCCTTTAGATTCATTTTAAGTATTGCACTTTTAGTTTACTTTCCTTAGTTTAAGTTTTAGTTTGCGTTTTAAGTTTCCGTTATTTATTTTTTTACTTTAATTTCTCGTCATTTATTTTTAATTACTTTTAGCTTTATTTTACTTTGCATTTACTTTAAAGTTTTTGCACCTTTATTTTACAACAACAACAAACTTTTGTTTCACCAAAAGACGAGTGAGTCGCACATTCTTCCCTTTCTCAATTCGAAAAGATCGGACGATAAAAAATTTTTAACTAGCCAAAACCTCAGTTATTAGAAGCTTCCAACACATGCTTACCTCCCTAATCTCCTATAAATACCCTCCTAATATCACATTAGGAGGTGTTGGCTAATTTGACAAACTAGTCTTCCACCATTTTCATTAACTTGCACATTTATTTTCATGTCATTTACTTAATTGTCAATTTAATTACCTTGTTTTGCACCTTAAATTTCTTGCCATTAGTTCCAAGTAAGTCTTTTAATTTTGTTGTTGAATCTTTGTTTTCCTTTAATCAAGCTTTTTATTATCCATCTTATTCTACTTTTCTTGCTTTTGATTTTGATTATTAAATTGGATTAAGCATTCTTTTGCTTAATCTTATTGATTATTTGAGTAAAAAGTTTATTTTTTATTTCTATCTAGGCTTTTATACGAATTAATCTATAAGATTGACAATCTTATTGGCTTATTTTGTATTTAGCTTATTTGTTTTAAAGTTTTATTAAAAGTTTTATCTTTTTAAAGTTTATTTTATAAAGTTTGCTTAATTTGTGTCTTAAAAGTCTTTAAATTTGTGCTTATTTCATTCGTCTTATTCTTGTTTAATCAAGTTTTTTGTATTTGCTTTTTAGTCTTAGCTTATTTTTTTTGCTTATTTTGTATCTCATTCCATCGAAAAGGGATCCTGGATTCCGACAGCTTTTACTCTCATTCCGATCGTGACAATCGGCTTAGGGTTTTACAATCCGACTGAGTATTGCGATCAACATTCAGATAGAGTAAACACCCATCCTTTTTACCACTTAATTACAATAATAACCGAGCCAAAACGTGTATTTTATGTCATTTATGTCAGAATTATGCGTGGTTTGTGTTTTTGTTGTGATTTAGGAAGAAAATGTGAAAAGTGGAGAAAACACGGGCATTCACGGGCTTTTATCGAAGAAAAAGACGAAAGATGAAGTCAAGAAGTCAAGAGTGAAAAAAGAACGGAAGTCCAAGACAAATTCTGAAGATTTATCGAAGAAAATGTCAAAAGACAGAAGTTTACCAAAAGCCAAAGAACTCAAGTCTAATTTATTGAAGAATTACAAGACGAGTTTAAAGAAATCCAGAGACAAAGTCATTAAAGTCCAAGATTTAAAGAAGATTAAGAGGACAAGGACTTAAGCATGCAATTAAGAAAAGATAAAAGAGGGGAGGAAGCTTCCTAAGCACTCCCTAATCATCCCCTATATATAGATTAGACTAGATTCATTTTCATTTTGTTGGATAGCTTGACAAACTATTTCTTCCACTTTACTTTCCTTGTCATTTAATTTTCATGTCAATTTAAATACTTGTCTTGCACCTTAATTACATTTAATTTCAAGTAAGTTTTTCTTTTAATTCTTGTCAATCTTTACTTTATTGTTTGATCTCCTATCTTCCTTTCTTTAATCTTTATGCTTATTTGTTCATGTTCATGTTTATGTTTTGAGTTTTTATTGATCAAAGTGGGTTTTGATTACTTTGGTTATATTTGTTAGTTTGATTGTTTTGGATTGTTTGATTATCATTAGTAGATGTTTTGTGATTAGTTTGATTTAATCTTTTGTTTGATTTTGCTTAAGTTTGATTAGATCCGTGTTATCTGTTTCTTCCTTGTTCTTCGTATTGTCTGTTACTGTTCTTTCCCCAGTTATTCTGAATCAACAGTGCATTCCGGATCAAGGTTGTGTTGAAAGTTGTTCCGAATCAAAGCTTTCATCCGGAATAAGTGACATATTCCGGATCAAGTCCACATTCCGGATCAACAAAACATTCCGAGTGAAGGATTTTAGAGTTTTTTATTCATCCGGAATAACTTGTATTTCGAATCAAAGTTTGTTCATCCGGAATATTTATTATTCCGAATAAAGGTGATTCATCCAGAAATTCAAACATTCCGGATCAAGCCTTTCATTCGGAATACCAAACATTCCGGATCAAGCTTTATTCCGGATCAAGGAGATATTCCGGATCAAGGTGTTTCATCCGGAATCTTCAACATTCCGGATCAAGAGATATTCCGGATCAAGGGAAACATTCCGGATCAAAGCTACATTCCGAATCAAGAAGTTTATTCCAAATAGGTGACATATTCCGTGTAAGCATTTATTCCGGATCAAGGGTTTTGGTGAATATTCCGAGTGAAGAAGAACATTCCGAACGAAGGTGACATTCCGGATGAATGTTTATTCCGAACGAAGGTTTATTCCGGATGAGCTATTTTTCAGGTTCTTTTAAGTTACTGTTTTTAACTTTCTGTTTTTAATTTTCAAGTTTTACTTTTCCCGCCTTTTTCCTTAGTCGCACTTTAAGTTTATTTGCCTTAGATTTATTTTAGCCTTGCCTTAGTTTGTTTTAGTTGCATTTTAAGTTTTCCTTAGATAGTTTTAAGTTTGCGTTATTTACTTTTAGTGCCTTTTAATTTCCGTCACGCTTTTAAATACGTGTCTTTTATTTTAAATTAGAGTTAGATTTAAATTAACTGCCTTTTACTTTTACGTCTTGCACATTTTATTTTAAAACAACAAAAAATATTTGTTCCACCAAAAACAATAGAGTCGTACTTTGAACCGGAAATCAATTCGAGAAGATACCGAATTAAATTGAACCTAGCAAAATCTCTTTTATCAAATGGCGCCGCTGCCGGCTCTTTTCGTAAAGATTAACGGTTTTCTGTGAGAGACGCGTTGTTTTTTGGGATCCGTTCACTCGTGAACGTTATTTTTCGTGTCAAAATTTTTCAAAAAATCCCAAAAACATTTGAAAATCATAAAAAGCATTTCTTTTTCGAAAGTTTTGCACCAAAAATATTCCTCTTTATCCTCTATTATGTTTAATTCTTTTCTTTACCCCTCTTATTTATAATTCTTCATGGATTCGTCTTATGTACGGTGTGGGAGACCATGGCATGGTTTTTAAACATGTCAATGGTGTACTTGTGAGCGGTGTGGTTTTGATATCGACGATACACAATTTGGATTTTGTCCATTTTGCAATTCAACAAATTCATACTTCTCCTCTTACAATACTTTCTCACCTTCTCCCGTCTATGACAATCCTTATCCTCAAGATGCACCGGGTTTTTCTCCATACCTGTGGTGCTATATTTTTGTGGGGGCCCTCACGATGCTTCTTCTTGTGATCCGTCGAAGGTCTTTGAGAAAGTTCCGTGCTATCATCCCAGTGTGTATAACTTTGAGCCCCCACGTCACACCGTCACTCATCAACCCTTTTGTGCACTTCCTCCTGATCAACTTGCAACAATTTTTGACAACTTTCACAAAGTTCAAGAAGCTTGCAACAAGATGATGGAGAAATGTCAAGCGGATCAGCAACAAGAGCAGGTATCTAACCTTAATGCTTATACTCCCCCTCTTGTGCCTCCATATTATCATGACATTGATGACGATGAGAGTCCTATTTCTTAGAACGAAGAGAATTCTATTCCTTCTCCCACCTCGCCGGCTCTGGAGCCTATGGATTCACCCATCCTAGGGGATGAGGATCTTAGCACAATTCCTGCAAAGGAATCCAACGAATTCAATAAGTCTAGTGCTGATAACCGTGTCTCAATTCCAAGTGAATCTGAGTTGACATCCAACAGTGACGATGAGTATGATGTACTTTCTTCTAATGATGTTCTTTCCACCAAAACTTTGGAAGAGGATTCTTTGGCTTTCTCTAATCCTCTTTTTGGTCAAGATGATGATTTTACTTCTAGTGATGACGAGTCACTATCTGATGAAGACGTTCCGAAGGAAACTTTCAAGATTTATTCGAACCCTTTATTTGATTTTGATGACGATTACATATCTAGTGAGGTGAATCCTCTCTTTGACGATGGGATTGAGGACATTCATAGCTCTGCTTCTCTTGCTATTGATGAGCATACTTTGTTAGCCATGCCCCTTTCTATCGCAGAGGTAGAGAGTTCTGACTCTACTAGAAAGGTATCGCAGGTGGAAGGTAATTCTTCTCTTACTTCTCCTACTATATTGCCCCCTCATCATACTGAATGCACGCCCAAGCGGGTGATGTATCAATTTCACTCTCTAGGAAATGAGGATGAGTGCTTTGACCCGGGAGGTGAAAATGACCATTCTATGATTGATACCCTTACGGCTTTGCCAA
The DNA here is from genome assembly GCA_025667525.1 of Glebionis coronaria. Lineage (NCBI taxonomy): Eukaryota > Viridiplantae > Streptophyta > Magnoliopsida > Asterales > Asteraceae > Glebionis > Glebionis coronaria. The sequence continues at coordinate 396,843,796 of CM046879.1, forward strand.
TTGGTCAGCATCCATTGTCTTTGGAGGATGACAATGTGATTCCTATACCCACCCCACCTCCCGAGGATCAAGATTTCACATACTTCTCGTATGTTGAAAGGACCTTCCTACCATTCAAGACTTATCCTCCTGCCTCCCCTTTATTATATTCTTCTGGGAACGAGGACAAGGTCTTTGATCCCGGTATTACATTCGAGGCTTCTCCATGGACCATTTAATTCGGGGACGAGTCAGGCTCGTGACTCGGTTAACAAAAACAAGCGCTTCTCGGGAGGCAACCCGATTATCTATCTATCTTTTTCTTTGTTTTTACCATAAGTGTAGGGGGAGACCCGTTGGTGTTTGCTATTTCATCTCTTCTACTAATCAGGGATTCGAGCGCTCAATGCTCCACTCTTGATGATTCTTGACGACCCGTGATTCCGTGTTCCCAATTCCCCGGTTCTATCCTAAACTCTTTTCGATTCACTAATTTATATTTTCCAATATTAAAATAGGAATCTCTTTAGTTGTCTTTTCCTTAGCGAGATTTAAACAACGTGCACAATGTCCTAAGTGTATGGGAGTTTACTCCCACATGCTTAAACATTGAGGACAATGTTTATATTAAGTGTAGGGGGACTTCTATCGAAGTTAAGTGGCCTTTTCCTTGTATTTGTCCTCATTTTAACCGGAAAATCAATTTTTCGACATTTTTCAGAATTTTTGATCTAATTTGGCCTATTAGTTTTTACCTTTGTATAATTATTTTCTCTCTTTTCTAGAATAAATTTTAATAAAGTGGTTTTAATTTCCAAACGTTGTGAATCTTTTGACTCAACCCGAGTTTACTTATCTAAGTTTACTCTAGCTAGTATCCTTAACGTGTTTAAGTCAACTTTTGCTAGGCTTTTATATAGGAAGCTATAAAACGCAAAAGTCTTAACTCTCACGGGTTAAGAACAAGAACTTTTCGCAAGTTCCTATAATTGATCCTAGAGAGTTGTTTATCAAGGGAACTTTAAAATGCGATTTCTAAACTTGAAAAAGTCTTAGAGTTTGCAAGATCCTATAGATGACTCGAAAACCCAAAACTTTGATTTAATAGGCTAAGCATCCACGAGTCTCATTCCTTGAGATTTTAAACTGTGGAGAACGAGAGATGATAGAGTCAATTATAAGTTTGGTATTCTTTCGTGAATTTATGTGAGTTAATTATAAGCCTATTCTTCCATCGCTTGCTAATAAATTTATCTGCAATAAATAAGGTTGTACGATTTGAAAAGTTACTTAGCTTCTAGCCCAAGATCGTTTAAAAGTTGCTCGGTATGGATTAGAGTTCATAGCCAAGGCATAACTTATTGAAGCGGGATGCGAAGATTGGCGAGTCCGAAAAGGTCCTAACAAGGCATGAGGGCTATATTTTGTTGCTAAAGATCCCAAGTGATGTGAAGAATCATTTATCAAAGATCAATATGAAGGATCGAGACACACGACGAAAAGCAAAAACTCCCCAAAAGTCATGGAGAAGTCTATCCGAAAAGGCCCTAACAAGGTATGAGGATAAATAAAGCCAAATCCAAAAAGGAGGTGGATCGTTGTATATCAAAGTCCAAAATAAAGATTGGAGAAAAATGAAGAAGTCGTGGTCCATAAATGAAGAATCTCTCAAAATTTCAAGTGAAGAAATTCCTATTATGAAGAGAAGACCATTATTTCATGAACGTCTCTCAAGGTTTGAAGTATGAAGTCGCTGCCAAATATCGGTCCGAGAAAGGTCTCAAATCGCGAAGCGAGTTATGCCAAGATATGAACTTTATGAGGTCCCGAAAAGCAGTTTTAAAAGATTTTGTCCTTTAGCTAACTATTGATTAAATCGTCCCACTTTATTTTCGGCCTAAATAACTATCGAAATAAGTCAACAATGCATCCTCGTGATCATTCAAGACAACAATAAAATATAAGAGATACACCTAGGAATAAGGGAGTCTAAGTGAATAATTGGCCACATGAGTTCGTGTTAGTTTGATAACTTATAATAACAATGATCTCGTTTTTAAGCTTGGTTTGGAGAAAGTGAAAACTTGAGGATGATGATTATTCATTACATTTCCAAAACCCAAGGTATGTTTTTGATATCTTTACTTTGAATGTTTATTATTTTCTATCTCTTTAATAAAGGCCAACGTGGATTGATTTTGATGAAAAATGTAAACGTGCTTTGTAACTAATGCATTGCATGAGGACATTGCAATGGTCAAGTGTAGGGGATTTGATAGGTGTGTAAACACCCATCCTTTTTACCACTTAATTACAATAATAACTGAGCCAAAACGTGTATTTTATGTCATTTATGTCGGAATTATGCGTGGTTTGTGTTTTTGTTGTGATTTAGGACGAAAAGGTGAAAAGTGGAGAAAACACGGGCATTCACGGGCTTTTATCGAAGAAAAAGACGAAAGATGAAGTCAAGAAGTCAAGAGTGCAAAAAGAACGGAAGTCCAAGACAAATTCTGAATATTTATCGAAGAAAAAGTCAAAAGACGGAAGTTTACCAAAAGCCGAAGAACTCAAGTCTAATTTATTGAAGAATTACAAGACGAGTTTAAAGAAATCCCGAGACAAAGTCATTAAACTCCAAGATTTAATGAAGATTAAGAGGACAAGGACTTAAGCATGCAATTAAGAAAAGATGAAAGAGGGGAGGAAGCTTCCTAAGTACTCCCTAATCCTCCCCTATATATAGATTAGACTAGATTCATTTTCATTTTGTTGGATAGCTTGACAAACTATTTCTTCCACTTTACTTTCCTTGTCGTTTAATTTTCATGTCAATTTAAATACTTGTCTTGCACCTTAATTACATTTAATTTCAAGTAAGTTTTTCTTTTAATTCTTGTCAATCTTTACTTTATTGTTTGATCTCCTATCTTCCTTTCTTTAATCTTTATGCTTATTTGTTCATGTTCATGTTTATGTTTTGAGTTTTTATTGATCAAAGTGGGTTTTGATTATTTTGGTTATATTTGTTAGTTTGATTGTTTTAGATTGTTTGATTATCATTAGTAGATGCTTTGTGATTAGTTTGATTTAATCTTTTGTTTGATTTTGCTTAAGTTTGATTAGATCTGTGTTATCTGTTTCTTCCTTGTTCTTCGTATTGTCTGTTACTGTTCTTTCCCCAGTTATTCCGAATCAACAGTGCATTCTAGATCAAGGTTGTGTTGAAAGTTGTTCCGAATCAAAGCTTTCATCCGGAATAAGTGACATATTCCGGATCAAGTCCACATTCCGGATCAACAGAACATTCCGAGTGAAGGATTTTAGAGTAATTTATTCATCCGTAATAACTTGTATTCCGAATCAAAGTTTGTTCATCCGGAATATTTATTATTCCGAATAAAGGTGATTCATCCGGAACTTCAAACATTCCGGATCAAGCCTTTCATTCGGAATACCAAACATTCCGGATCAAGCTTTATTCTGGATCAAGTAGATATTCCAGATCAAGGTGTTTCATCCGGAATCTTCAACATTCCGGATCAAGAGATATTCCGGATCAAGGGCAACATTCCGGATCAAAGCTACATTCCGAATCAAGAAGTTTATTCCGGATAGGTGACATATTCCGTGTAAGCATTTTATTCCGGATCAAGGGTTTTGGTGAATATTCCGAGTGAAGAAGAACATTCCGAGCGAAGGTGACATTCCGGATGAATGTTTATTCCGAACGAAGGTTTATTCCGGATGAGCTATTTTTCAGGTTCTTTTAAGTTACTGTTTTTAACTTTTTGTTTTTAATTTTCAAGCTTTACTTTTCCCGCCTTTTTCCTTAGTCGCACTTTAAGTTTATTTGTCTTAGATTTATTTTAGCCTTGCCTTAGTTTAAGTTTTAGTTGCGTTTTAAGTTTTCCTTAGATAGTTTTAAGTTTGCGTTATTTACTTTTAGTGCCTTTTAATTTCCGTCACGCTTTTAAATACGTGTCTTTTATTTTAAATTCGAGTTAGATTTAAATTAACTGCCTTTTACTTTTACGTCTTGCACATTTTAATTTAAAACAACCAAAAATATTTGTTCCACCAAAAACAATAGAGTCGTACTTTGAACCGGAAATCAATTCGAGAAGATACCGAACCTATGCATGAAGAAGTACCTAAGAAAAACCCTTCACCCACCCCACCTTCCACCTATAAACCCAACATCCCTTATCCTTCTCACTTAGACAAAGACAGATTTCTCACCAAGGATGACATTCAAGTGTTAAACTTTTTGAAGAAGATTTCATGAATAACCAGTACCTTTAGCCTTGTTGAAGCTCTAGCCCAAATGCCGCAATTTGTTAAGATGTTTAAGGAATTGCTTAATAAGAAGGAGAAGATGGTCGAGTTTGTTAATACTCGATTGAATGAGAATTGTTCTACAATCCTTCTTAAAGAACTTCCAGAGAAACTTGGAGATCCCGTCTTTTTGTTCTACCATGTACTTTTAACCAAACCGAAGAATTTACTGCCTTAGCTGATCTCGGGGCAAGTATAAATCTGAGCCTTTAAGGGTTTGGAAAAAGTTATCATTACCCGACCTTACACCAACGAATATGACTCTTGAGCTAGCAAATTGCACTCTCGCTTACCCCGTTGGTATTGCCGAAGATGTGTTTGTTAAAATTGGCACCTTCACTTTTCCGGTCGATTTTGTTGTTGTTGATTATGAAATGGACCCTCGTATTCCGTTAATACTTGGTCGGCCATTCTTGAGAACCGGAAAAGCATTAGTCGATGTTGCTGAAGGCGAGCTCATTTAAAGGGTCGGGAATGATGCACAAGTGTTTAAAATGGGGAAGATCACAACCAAACCCAATTGAAGAGAATCAGCGAATATGATTAATGTGCTTGATGATTTTGTTGTCTACAACAATCCTCTTTTCGATTCTTGCTATGATAATCCACTGTTCAAAGATGATGTGGATGATTCTCTCTCCAATTTAGATCCTCCACCAATTCATGAGTCTCCACCAATATATGATGACTATGATGATAATTCTAGTTCCGATGGGGATGATTATGATAATTTTGTTTCAGAGTATCCAGACATGCCAACTTATGATGATTTTGATGATGTTGATAATCTCTCGAGTGATTCTTCTCATGATGACCTTACTCCTACTTTTGATGAAGATCCTCCGCCAACAACACTTAATCCTACTTTGGATGACTACTCATTTGAGGAAGATTTTGCTACTTTTCTCAACACTTACTTCCCAAATGAGAGTGATTCTCCTCCTTTGGACTTTAATGATGCTCTTTATCCTCCTTTGGATATGAAAAAACCTGTTTCAAAGGAGAAGAAGCCGGACGACACCGATATCCGCAGTACTTATTTCTTGACACCTCTCTATCCACCTTCTGAGGAAGAGATTGTGCGATTTATGAGCAGATCCTCTTCAAATTCTAGTGAGCCTGAGTGTTATTTTCCCCTAAAGGAAAAGGTGTTCGACCCCGGTATTGCAATTTTAAAGCCATCTCAGTATTCATCTGATGAAATAAAAGGAAAGATATTTGGAACTTATGGATATATGCTTGCACCTCATCACACTGTCTACCACCATGCTCAATCTGTGCTTAAGGGAACCTTGCCTACTCTTCTTTGGCTTGCCTTGTTCGCCTTAAGCTTGTGCTATTTCATGGACGAAAACCATGTATTTGATCCCGGTGGATGTGCTTCAAGCTTCTTCCTATGCTAATCAAGGTCGAGTCAGGCTCACGACTTGGTTAACAAAAACAAGCGCTTCTAGGGAGGCAGCCCGCAGTATATATCCTTTTTCTTTTGTTTTTATAATAAGTGTAGGGGGAGACCCTAGTATGTGTTTGTTCTTTTCTTTCTTATCATGTGCAGGGATTCGAGCTTTCAAAGATCCCTTCTTGATGACTTTTGACGACCCGTGATTCCGTGTACCCGTCTTCCCGGTTCTATCCTAAACTCTTTTGATTCTCTATTTTATATTCTTCAATATTAAAATAGGAATCACTTTAGTTGTCTCTCCCTTAGCAAGATTTAAACAAAGTGTACAATATCCTAAGTGTAGGGGAGGTTACTTCCACATGCTTAAACATTAAGGACAATGTTTATATTAAGTGTAGGGGGGACTTCTATCGAAGTTAAGTGGGCTTTTCCATGAATTTGTCCTCATTTTAACCGGAAAATTGATTTTTCGACATTGTCCAAAATTTTTTATCTATTTTGGCCTAGTTGTATTTACCTTTGTTATGGTTATTTTCTTTCTTTGCTAGAATAAATTTTAATAAAGTGGTTTTAATTTTCAAACGTTGTGAATCTTTTGACTCAACCCGAGTTTACTTATCTAAGTTTACTCTAGCTAGTATCCTTAACGTGTTTATGTCAAGTTTTGCTAGGCTTTTATATCGGGAACTTTAAAACGCGAAAGTCTTAACTCTTACGGGTTAAGAACAAGAACTTTTTGCAAGTTCCTATGATTGATCCTAGTAAGTCGTTTATCAAGGGAACTTTAAAATGCGAATTCTAAAACTTGAAAAAGTCTAAGAAGTTGCAAGATCCTATAGATGACTTGAAAACCCAAAACATTGATTTAATAGGCTAAGCATCCACGAGTCTCATTCCTTAGATTTTAAATTGTGGAGAACGAGAGATGATAGAGTCAATTATAAGTTTGGTATTCTTTCATGAATTTATGTGAGTTAATTATGAGCTTTTTCTCCCATCGCTTGCTAATAAATTTAATTGCAATAAATAAGGTTGTACGATTTGAAAAGTTACTTAGCTTCTAGCCCAAGATCGTTTAAAAGTTGATCGGTATTAATTAGAGTTCATAGCAAGGCATAACTTATTGAAGCGGGATGCGAAGATTGGCGAGTCTGAAAAGGTCCTAACAAGACATGAGGGCTACATTTTGTTGCTAAAGATCCAAAGTGATGTGAAGAATCATTTATCAAAAATCAATATGAAGGATCGAGACTAATACGTGGTTTTTACCAAGTATAAAAATTAAATTGTTCGTTGAAGTGGTCTAATCGAATGGATTACCGGTTTAAGTGCGACTCAACTGTCTTTTGGTGGGAAAAATATTTGCCGTTGTAGTAAAAGGAAAATGCAAAACTTTAAAGTAAAAGCAGGGAAATAAAATTAACAATGATTGAAAATAAATGACGAGAAAGTAAAGCGCGACGAAAAGTTAAAAGGAAATTAAAGTAAATAACGCAAACTTAAAACTATCCTAAAGGCAAACTTAAACTTAAACTAAGGGCAAGCTTAAACTAAATCTAAGGCAAGTAAACTAAAAGTGCGACTAAGTAAAAAGGCGGGAAAAATAAAGCTTAAGAATTTAAAAACATAAACTTAAAATAAACTAAAAACAGCTCATTTGGAATAAACCTTCGTTCGGAATAATCACTCGTTCGGAATGACACCTTCGTTCGGAATAATTCTTCTTCACTCGGAATATTTACCTCATGCGGAATAAATGCTTCATCCGGAATATAAGCTTATTCGGAATAATCAAACGAAATCCTTCATCCGGAATAATTAGTTCATCCGGAATAAACCCTTTATTCGGAATATCAGGCTTGGTTCGGAATGTCTGCTTATCCAGAATAAAAGTCTTCGTTCAGAATAATCTGAAATTCACTTGGTTCGGAATAACTTCCAAACCTTCATTCGGAATGTCTTGATCCGGAATAAGTTGTTGATCCGGAATATCAAGTTGATTCGGAATATGTTAGACTAAAACCTTTATTCGGAAAATCACTTCATCCGGAATAACATGTTTATCCGGAATATTTGATTCATCCGGAATAAATGCTTCACTCGGAATATAAGCTTTATCCAGAATAATACCTTTATTCGGAATACACACTTGATCCGGAATAAACTGCCTGAAAACCTTGATTCGGAATAACCTGGGAAAACAGAAAGTGCGAAGAACAAGGAAGAACAATAGCTACGAATCTAAACCAATCTAACCAAAATCAACCAAAAGATTAAGCAAGACTAATCACAAATGATCAACTAATGATAATCTATCAATCCAAACCAATAAAACTAACAATAATAATCAAAATAATCAAAACCCACTTGATTAAATCAATAAAAATCAAAGAACATAAACATAAACATAAAGCATGAAGATTAAAGATGGAGATTAACAATAAAAGTAAAGATTAATAACATTAAAAAGAAACTTACTTGGAATTAAAGGAATTAAAAGTGAAAGACAATTAATTAAAATGACATGAAATTAAATAGCAAGTAATGTAAATGGTGGAAGACTAATTGTCACTATTAGCCAACAAAAACAAATGAAATCCTAATGACTCTATTTATAAGGGAGGAGGTGATTAGTGGAAGGAAGCTTCCTCCTCTCTTTCTTCTTTCTTTAATTATCTTTTAATCCTTCGTCTTTATTCTTTAATCTTTTAAATTCTTCGACCTTTCAGACTTTGTCTCGGGATTACTTTAAACTCGTCTTGTGATTTCTTCATAAATTAGACTTGAGTTCTTCGGCTTTATTAAACTTCCGTCTTTGGACTTTTTCTTCGATAAATCTTCAGAATAGGCCTTGGACTTCCGTGCTTTTTGCACTCTTGATTTCTTGACTTCGTCTTTTGTCTTTTTCTTTGATAAAAGCCCGTGAAAGCCGTGTTTTCTTCCCTTTTAACAATTTGATCCTAAAATCACAACAAAACACAAACCACGCATAATTCCGACATTTACGACATAAAATACACATTTTGGCCTGGTTATTATTGTAATTAAGTGGTAAAAGGATGGGTGTTTACACACCTATCAAATCCCCTACACTTGACCATTGTAATGTCCTCATGCAATGCATTAGTTACAAAGCACGTTTTACATTTTCCATCATAATCAATCCATATTGGCCTTTATTAAAGAGATAGAAAATTATAAACATTCAAAGGAAGAAAGTAAGTAAAGAAATCAAAGACATACCTTAGGGTTTTGGAAATGTCATGAATGATCATCATCCTCAAGTTTTCACATTCTCCAAACCAAGCTTAAAAACGAGATCGTTGTTATTATAAGTTAGCAAACTAACACGAACTCATGTGGGCCAATTATTTACTTAGACTCCCTTATTCCTAGGTGTATCTCTTATATTTTATTGTTGTCTTGAATGATCACGAGGATGCATTGTTGACTTATTTCGATAGTTATTTAGGCTGAAAATAAAGTGGGACAATTTAATCAATAGTTAGCTAAAAGACAAAATCTTTTAAAACTGCTTCTCGGGACCTTAGAAAGTTCATATCTTGGCATAACTCGCTTCACGATTTGAGACCCTTCTCGGACCGATATTTGGCAGCGACTTCATACTTCAAATCTTTGAGAGACGTTCATGAAATAATGGTCTTCTCTTCATAATAGGAATTTCTTCACTTAAAGTTTTGAGAGATTCTTCATACTTGGACCACGACTTCTTCATTTTTTCTCCAATCTTTATTTTGGACTTTGATATACAACGATCCGCCTCCTTTTAGGACTTGGATCTATTTATCCTCATACATTGTTAGGGACTTTTTGGATAGACTTCTCCATGATCTTTTGGGGAGTTTTTGCTTTTCGTCGTGTGTCTCGCTCCTTCATATTGATTTTTGATAAATGATTCTTCACATCACTTTTGGATCTTTAGCAACAAAATGTAGCCCTCATGCCTTGTTAGGGCCTTTTCGGACTCGCTAATCTTCGCATCCCGCTTCAATAAGTTATGCCTTGGCTATGAACTCTAATCATTACCGAGCAACTTTTAAACGATCTTGGGCTAGAAGCTAAGTAACTTTTCAAATCGTACAACCTTATTTATTGCAGATTAATTTATTAGCAAGCGGTGGGAGAATAGGCTTATTATTAACTCACATAAATTCACGAAAGGATATCAAACTTAAAATTGACTCTATCATCTCTCATTCTCCACAACTTAAAATCTCAAGGAATGAGACTCGTGGATGCTTAGCCTATTAACTCAAAGTTTTGGGTTTTCGAGTCATCTATAGGATCTTGTAAATTCTTGGACTTTTTCAAGTTTAGAATTCGCATTTTAAAGTTCCCTTGATAAACGACTCTCTAGGATAAATTATAGGAACTTGCGAAAAGTTCTTGTTCTTAACCCGTGAGAGTTAAGACTTTCGCGTTTTAAAGCTCCCTATATAAAAGCATAGCAAAACTTGACTTAAACACGTTAAGGATACTAGCTAGAGTAAACTTAGATAAGTAAACTCGGGTTGAGTCAAAAGATTCACAACGTTGAAAATTAAAACCACTTTATTAAAATTATTCTAGCAAAGAAAGAAAATAATTATACAAAGGAAAAACTACTAGGCCAAAATAGATCAAAAAATTTGAAAAATGTCGAAAAATTGATTTTCCGGTTAAAATGAGGACCAATACAAGGAAAAGATCACTTAACTTCGATAGAAGTCCCCCTACACTCGATATAAACATTGTCCTCAATGTTTAAGCATGTAGGAGTAAACTCCCCTACAATTAGGACATTGTGAACGTTGTTTAAATCTTGCTAAGAAAGAGACAACTAAAGAGATTCCTATTTTAATATTGATAAATATAAAATAGTGAATCGAAAAGAGTTTTAGGATAGAACAGGGAAGATGGGAACACGGGATCACGGGTCATCAAAAATCATCAAGAGTGGATCATTGAACGCTCGAATCCCTAAATATGAGAAGAGAGGAAATAGCAAACACCAACGGGTCTCCCCTACACTTAGGATAAAGATAGCTAAAAGATAGATACATGGGTTGCCTCCCAAGAAGCGCTTGATTTTTGATCACCGAGTCGTGAGCCTGACTCGACCTTGATTAGCATAGGAAGAAGATTGAAAACATCCACCGGGATCAAATACATAATTTTCGTCCATCAAATAACACAAGCTTAAGGCGAACAAGGCAAGCCAAAGAAGAGTAGGCAAGGTTCCCTTAAGCAAAGATGGAGCACGGTGGGAGCAAGGGTGAAGAGGTTCAAGCGTATCTCCAGTAGTTCCAAAAATCTTTCCTTTTATTTCATCAGATGGATACTGAGATGGCTGAAGAATATCGATACCGGGGTCGAACAACTTTTCCTTTATGGGAAAATAACACTCAGGCTCAGCAGAATTTGAAGAAGATCCGCTAAGAAAATGTACAACCTCGTCCTCAGATTGTGGACAAAGAGGTGTCAAAACATACGTGCTGCGGATGTTGGTGTCGTCCGGTGTCATCTCCTTTGAAAGAATTTTCTTCAAATCCGTAAAAGGATGAAGACCATAATCATCAAAGTCCAAAGGAGGGGCATCACTCTCATGAGGGAAGTATGTATTGAGAAAAGTAGAAAAGTCTTCCTCAAATGAGTAGTCATCCAAAGTAGGATTAAGCATGGTTGGCGGAGGATCTTCATCATGAGAAAAATCACTCGAAAGAGTATCAGCCTCATCAAAATCATCATAAGTGGGCATGTCGGGATACTCGGAAGTAAAATCATAATCATCTCCATCGGAGCTAGAACCATCATCATAAGCATCATAGATCGGTGGAGAATCATATATGGGTGAAGGTTCCAAATTGGAGAGAGAATCATCCACATCATCTTGAAACAGTGGATTATCTTTGCAAGAATCGAATAGAGGATTGTTGTAGACGACAAAATCATCAAGCACATTAATCATATTCGCTGATTCTCTTCCATTATATTTGCTTGTAAGCTTCCCCATTTCAAAAACTTGTGCATCATCCCAGACTCTTAGGATGATTTCACATTTATCCACATCTATTAAAGCGCTACCGGTTCTCAAAAATCAGCGTCCAAGTATTAACGGAATACGAGGGTCCATTTCATAATCAACAACGAAAAAGTCGACCGGAAAAGTGAATGTGCCAACTTTAATAAAAACATCATCGGCAATACCAACGGGGTAAGCGAGAGTGTGATTTGCAAGCTCAAGAGTCATCTTCGTTGGTGTAAGGTCGGGCAATGATAACTTTTTCCAAACGCTGAAAGGCATCAAATTTATACTTGCCCCGAGATCGGCTAAGGCAGTAAATTTGTCGGTTTGGTTAAAAGTACAAGGTATCACAAAACGACCGAGATCTCCTAGTTTTTTCGGAAGTTCTTTAAGAAGGATTGCAGAGCAATTTTCATTCAATCGAGTATTAAGAAACTCGAACATCTTCTCCTTCTTATTAAGCAATTCCTTAAACATCTTGACAAATTGTGGCATTCGGACAAGAGCTTCAACAAGGGTAAAGGTGATGTTTATGCCGGAAATCTTGTCCAAAAAGTTAGAGACTTGAATGTCATTCTTAGTCAAAATTCTAGCCTTGTGGAGTCGAGAAGGGTAAGGAATGCTTGGGTTGGGTGGTGGAGGTGTAGAAGGTGAAGGTTGAGATGTTGATGGTTTAGAGGTGGAAGGTGGGGTTGGTGAAGGGTTCTTATTGGGTACTTCTTCATGACGAGGCGGAGACGGTAATGGTGAACTAATACTAGGTGTGGGAGTAGTAGGGATAAATGGTGGTGGAGGAGGTGTAGATGGTGTAACTGGGGGTGGGATAGATGGTCCTACTAAAGTTACTCCACTACGGGTAGTAATAGCACTCACATTAGTTCTCGGGTTGGTGACGGTGTTTGAAGTTAGAGAGCCCGAAGTAGAGGGTCGAGTGGTGGGTAAGAAACTAGCCAGCATATTCTTCAAATCATTCGTTTGATTGCTGAAGGAGGCATGTATATCATTTCGAAGCTCAGATCTAATGTCATTCCCTTGCTTAGTGATATCTCCTTTCAAATTGATAATTTGGCTTTGTAGATTCTTGATTTGCTCTCCTTGGGTTCTCATTAAGGCTTCAACATCTTGATTAATGGGTGGGGCTTGTTGAGCGGGTGGGTGATAAGGATTAGAAGCTCGAGGTGGGATTTGGTTGCTTCTATTGTAATTGTTGTTGGGGTTGTGGTTTTGAGGAGAAAAACCGGGTGCAAGGTAGTTGTTCGACCGGTAACTTAGCAAATTGCGATCCCCTTGAGGTCGGGCTTGGTAATTTTCCGGTGAATAGTTACCATAAGTTGCATACACGTTTTTCGGATTGCCTTGAGTGGAAGGACAATCAGTGTATGAACGAGGACCGCCGCATGTCTCACAAGGATTTGCTACAGCTTTAACTTGTTGTTGTTGGTTTGTAGCTATGAGCAAGATATTTTTATTCATTTCGACCATCATGCGGGTGAATTCGGTCATATCAGGGTTTGCTGAAGTAGAAGAAACATTGACTCTCGGGTTGTTCCTTGAAGAAGCGGAGGAATCCCAGTTTTTGTGATGAGTAGTCATGTTCTCAATAAGATCTCTACACTCCTCGGGTCTCCTTTTCATAAATGTGCCACCGGCGGCTGCATTAATCGTATCACGATCACGAAAAGTCAAACCGTTGTAGAAAGTATCAATTAAGGTCATGGGGAGCATGTTGTGGTTTGGACATCGATCGATCAAAACACTATATCTTTCCCAAGCATCAAAGAGAGATTCATCGGGTTCTTGCATGAAACCGCTGATTTGATTTTGAAGGCTCATGACCATGGTTGGTGGAAAGTAGCGCGACAAAAATCGTTGAGTCATGTCATCCCAAGTATGAATGGAATTCTTCGGGAGACGATCAAACCATTTTTCGGCGTGGTGTGATAAAGTATGTGGAAAGAGTTGAAGGCGAAGAACATCCATTGTAGCACCGGGCAACTTCATGCTTTGAGTAATAGTAATGAATTTGTCGAGGTGTTTGTTGGCATCATCATCCGGTATTCCGCGGAATAGATTAGTTTGCACTTGTTGGATCATGTGATGCTTCAACGAAAACTCCGGAGCCGTGATTTGCATTGGCGCAATCGGTCCTCCTCGTCCAAACATTGTGGGTTGACAAAGCTCCTCCATTGTCCGAAGATCGGGCTATGGAAGAACATTGTTGTTGTTATTGTTGAGGTGCGGTGGGTTATTGTTGTTGTTCACACCTGCCATAGCTAAATCTTCACGAGTCTCGGGCTCTGGATAAATAGAAGATCTAGTACGCATACACCTGCAAAAGCAAAAGAAAACAATACTAAAGCAATAGACAATATATATACACTATAAAAATAAAATCTTTTTGGATTTTTGAAAATTTTAATTTTTATGGATTTTTAACAATTTTTAAGTTTTATGGTTTTTTGAAAATTTTTAAGCAAGAAAATAACGCTCACGAATGAACGGATCCCAAAAAGCAACGCGTCTCTCACAGAAAACCGTTAATCTTTACGAAAAGAGCCGGCAGCGGCGCCATTTTAATACGTGGTTTTTACCAAGTATAAAAATTAAATTGTTCGTTGAAGTGGTCTAATCGAATGGATTACCGGTTTAAGTGCGACTCAGCTGTCTTTTGGTGGGAAAAATATTTGCCGTTGTAGTAAAAGGAAAATGCAAAACTTTAAAGTAAAATCAGGGAAATAAAATTAACAATGATTGAAAATAAATGACGAGAAAGTAAAGCGCGACGAAAAGTTAAAAGGCAATTAAAGTAAATAACGCAAACTTAAGACTATCCTAAAGGCAAACTTAAACTTAAACTAAGGGCAAGCATAAACTAAATCTAAGGCAAGTAAACTAAAAGTGCGACTAAGTAAAAAGGCGGGAAAAATAAAGCTTAAGAATTTAAAAACATAAACTTAAAATAAACTAAAAACAGCTCATTCGGAATAAACCTTCGTTCGGAATAATCACTCGTTCGGAATGTCACCTTCATTCGGAATAATTCTTCTTCACTCGGAATATTTACCTCATGCGGAATAAATGCTTCATCCGGAATATAAGCTTATTCGGAATAATCAAACGAAATCCTTCATCCGGAATAATTAGTTCATCCGGAATAAACCCTTTATTCGGAATATCAGGCTTGGTTCGGAATGTCTGCTTATCCGGATTAAAAGTCTTCGTTCGGAATAATCTGAAATTCACTTGGTTCGGAATAACTTTTAAACCTTCATTCGGAATGTCTTGATCTGGAATAAGTTGTTGATCCGGAATATCAAGTTGATTCGGAATATGTTAGACTAAAACCTTTATTCGGAAAATCACTTCATCCGGAATAACATGTTTATCCGGAATATTTGATTCATCCGGAATAAATTCTTCACTCGGAATATAAGCTTTATCCGGAATAATACCTTTATTCGGAATACACACTTGATCCAGAATAAACTGCCTGAAAACCTTGATTCGGAATAACCTGGGAAAACAGAAAGTGCGAAGAACAAGGAAGAACAATAGCTACGAATCTAAACCAATCTAACCAAAATCAACCAAAAGATTAAGCAAGACTAATCATAAATGATAAACTAATGATAATCTATCAATCCAAACCAATAAAACTAACAATAATAATCAAAATAATCAAAACCCACTTGATTAAATCAATAAAAATCAAATAACATAAACATAAACATAAAGCATGAAGATTAAAGATGGAGATTAACAATAAAAGTAAAGATTAATAACAATTAAAAGAAACTTACTTGGAATTAAAGGAATTAAAAGTGAAAGACAATTAATTAAAATGACATGAAATTAAATAGCAAGTAATGTAAATGGTGGAAGACTAATTGTCACTATTAGCCAACAAAAACAAATGAAATCCTAATGACTCTATTTATAAGGGAGGAGGTGATTAGTGGAAGGAAGCTTCCTCCTCTCTTTCTTCTTTCTTTAATTATCTTTTAATCATTCGTCTTTAGTCTTTAATCTTTTAATTCTTCGACCTTTCAGACTTTGTCTCGGGATTACTTTAAACTCGTCTTGTGATTTCTTCATAAATTAGACTTGAGTTCTTCGGCTTTATTAAACTTCCGTCTTTGGACTTTTTCTTCGATAAATCTTCAGAATAGGCCTTGGACTTCCGTTCTTTTTGCACTCTTGATTTCTTGACTTCGTCTTTTGTCTTTTTCTTCGATAAAAGCCCGTGAAAGCCGTGTTTTCTTCCCTTTTAACAATTTGATCCTAAAATCACAACAAAACACAAACCACGCATAATTCCGACATTTACGACATAAAATACACGTTTTGGCCTGGTTATTATTGTAATTAAGTGGTAAAAGGATGGGTGTTTACACACCTATCAAATCCCCTACACTTGACCATTGTAATGTCCTCATGCAATGCATTAGTTACAAAGCACGTTTTACATTTTCCATCATAATCAATCCATATTGGCCTTTATTAAAGAGATAGAAAATTATAAACATTCAAAGGAAGAAAGTAAGTAAAGAAATCAAAGACATACCTTAGGGTTTTGTAAATGTCATGAATGATCCTCATCCTCAAGTTTTCACATTCTCCAAACCAAGCTTAAAAACGAGATCATTGTTATTATAAGTTAGCAAACTAACACGAACTCATGTGGGCCAATTATTTACTTAGACTCCCTTATTCCTAGGTGTATCTCTTATATTTCATTGTTGTCTTGAATGATCACGAGGATGCATTGTTGACTTATCTCGATAGTTATTTAGGCTGAAAATAAAGTAGGACAATTTAATCAATAGTTAGCTAAAGGACAAAATCTTTTAAAACTGCTTCTCGGGACCTCAGAAAGTTCATATCTTGGCATAACTCGCTTCACGATTTAAGACCCTTCTCGGACCGATATTTAGCAGCGACTTCATACTTCAAATCTTTGAGAGACGTTCATGAAATAATGGTCTTCTCTTCATAACAGGAATTTCTTCACTTGAAGTTTTGAGAGATTCTTCATACTTGGACCACGACTTCTTCATTTTTCTCTAATCTTTATTTTGGACTTTAATATACAACGATCTGCCTCCTTTTAGGACTTGGATCTATTTATCCTCACAGCTTGTTAGGGCCTTTTTGTATAGACTTCTCCATGATCTTTTGGGGAGTTTTTGCTTTTCGTCGTGTGTCTCGCTCCTTATATTGATTTTTGATAAATGATTCTTCACATCACTTTTGGATCTTTAGCAACAAAATGTAGCCCTCATGCCTTGTTAGGGCCTTTTCGGACTCGCCAATCTTCGCATCCCGCTTCAATAAGTTATGCCTTGGCTATGAACTCTAATCATTACTGAGCAACTTTTAAACGATCTTAGGCTAAAAGCTAAGTAACTTTTCAAATCGTACAACCTTATTTATTGCAGATAAATTTATTAGCAAGCGGTGGGAGAATAGGCTTATAATTAACTCACATAAATTCACGAAAGGATACCAAACTTATAATTGACTCTATCATCTCTCGTTCTCCACAATTTAAAATCTCAAGGAATGAGACTCGTGGATGCTTAGCCTATAAACTCAAAGTTTTGGGTTTTCGAGTCATCTATAGGATCTTGCAAATTCTTGGACTTTTTCAAGTTTAGAATTCACATTTTAAAGTTCCCTTGATAAACGACTCTCTAGGATCAATTATAGGAACTTGCGAAAAGTTCTTGTTCTTAACCCGTGAGAGTTAAGACTTTCGCGTTTTAAAGCTCCCTATATAAAAGCCTAGCAAAACTTGACTTAAACACGTTAAGGATACTAGCTAGAGTAAACTTAGATAAGTAAACTCGGGTTGAGTCAAAAGATTCACAACGTTGAAAATTAAAACCACTTTATTAAAATTATTCTAGCAAAGAAAGAAAATAATTATACAAAGGAAAAACTACTAGGCCAAAATAGATCAAAAATTTTGAAAAATGTCGAAAAATTGATTTTCCGGTTAAAATGAGGACAAATACAAGGAAAAGACCACTTAACTTCGATAGAAGTCCCCCCTACACTTGATATAAACATTGTCCTCAATGTTTAAGCATGTGGGAGTAAACTCCCCTACACTTAGGACATTGTGCACGTTGTTTAAATCTTGCTAAGAAAGAGACAACTAAAGAGATTCCTATTTTAATATTGATAAATATAAAATAGTGAATCGAAAAGAGTTTTAGGATAGAACCGGGAAGATGGGAACACGGGATCACGGATCGTGAAAAATCATCAAGAGTGGATCATTGAACTCTCGAATCCCTGAATATGAGAAGAGAGGAAATAGCAAACACCAACGGGTCTCCCCTACACTTAGGATAAAGATATCTAAAAGATAGATACATGGGTTGCCTCCCAAGAAGCGCTTGATTTTTGATCACCGAGTCGTGAGCCTGACTCGACCTTGATTAGCATAGGAAGAAGCTTGAAAAACATCCACCGGGATCAAATACATAGTTCGCCCATCAAATAACACAAGCTTAAGGCGAACAAGGCAAGCCAAAGAAGAGTAGGCAAGGTTCCCTTAAGCAAAGATGAAGCACGGTGGGAGCAAGGGTGAAGAGGTGCAAGCGTATCTCCAGTAGTTCCAAAAATCTTTCCTTTTATTTCATCAGATGGATACTGAGATGGCTGAAGAATATCGATACCGGGGTCGAACACCTTTTCCTTTAGGGGAAAGTAACACTCAGGCTCAGCAGAATTTGAAGAAGATCCGCTAAGAAAATGCACAACCTCGTCCTTAGAAGGTGGACAAAGAGGTGTCAAAACATACGTGCTGCGGATGTTGGTGTCGTCCGGTGTCGTCTCCTTTGAAAGAATTTTCTTCAAATCCGTAAAAGGATGAAGACCATAATCATCAAAGTCCAAAGGATGGGCATCACTCTCATGAGGGAAGTGTGTATTGAGAAAAGTAGAAAAGTCTTCCTCAAATGAGTAGTCATCCAAAGTAGGATTAAGCATGGTTGGCGGAGGATCTTCATCATGAGAAAAATCACTCGAAAGAGTATCAGCCTCATCAAAATCATCATAAGTGGGCATGTCGGGATACTCGGAAGTAAAATCATAATCATCTTCATCGGAGCTAGAATCATCATCATAAGCATCATAGATTGGTGGAGAATCATATATGGGTGAAGGTTCCAAATTGGAGAGAGAATCATCCACATCATCTTGAAACAGTGGATTATCTTTGCAAGAATCGAATAGAGGATTGTTGTAGACGACAAAATCATCAAGCACATTAATCATATTCGTTGATTCTCTTCCATTATATTTGCTTGTAAGCTTCCCCATTTCAAAAACTTGTGCATCATCCCTGACTCTTAAGATGAGTTCACATTTATCCATATCTATTAAAGCTCTACCGGTTCTCAAAAATGGGCGTCCAAGTATTAACGGAGTACGAGGGTCCATTTCATAATCAACAACGAAAAAGTCGACCGGAAAAGTGAATGTGCCAACTTTAATGAACACATCTTCGGCAATACCAACGGGGTAAGCGAGAGTGCGATTTGCAAGCTCAAGATTCATCTTCGTTGGTGTAAGGTCGGGCAATGATAACTTTTTCCAAACGCTGAAAGGCATCAAATTTATACTTGCCCTGAGATCGGCTAAGGCAGTAAATTTGTCGGTTTGGTTAAAAGTACAAGGTAGCACAAAACGACCGGGATCTCCTAGTTTTTCCGGAAGTTCTTTAAGAAGGATTGCAGAGCAATTTTCATTCAAGCGAGCATTAACAAACTCGACCATCTTCTCCTTCTTATTAAGCAATTCCTTAAACATCTTGACAAATTGTGGCATTTGGGAAAGAGCTTCAACAAGGGTAAAGGTGATGTTTATGCCGGCAATCTTTTCCAAAAAGTTAGAGACTTAAATGTCATTCTTAGTCAAAATTCTAGCCTTGTGGAGTCGAGAAGGGTAAGGAATGCTTGGGTTGGGTGGTGGAGGTGTAGAAGGTGAAGGTTGAGATGTTGAGGGTTTAGAGGTGGAAGGTGGGGTTGGTGAAGGGTTCTTCTTGGGTACTTCTTCATGACGAGGCGGAGACGGTAATGGTGAACTAATACTAGGTGTGGGAGTAGTAGGGATAAATGGTGGTGGAGGAGGTGTAGATGGTGTAACTGGGGGTGGGATAGATGGTTCTACTAAAGTTTCTCCACTACGGGTAGTAATAGCACTCACATTCGTTCTCAGGTTGGTGATGGTGTTTGAAGGTAGAGAGCCCGAAGTAGAGGGTTGAGTGGTGGGTAAGAAACTAGCCAACATATTCTTCAAATCATTCGTTTGATTGCTGAAGGAGGATTGTATATCATTTCGAAGCTCGGATCTAATTTCATTCCCTTGCTTAGTGATATCCCCTTTCAAATTGATAATTTGGCTTTGTAGATTCTTGATTTGCTCTCCTTGGGTTCTCATTAAGGCTTCAACATCTTGATTAATGGGTGGGGCTTGTTGAGTGGGTGGGTGATAAGGATTAGAAGCTCGAGGTGGGATTTGGTTGCTTCTATTGTAATTGTTGTTGGGGTTGTGGTTTTGAGGAGAAAAACCGGGTGCAAGGTAGTTGTTCGACCGGTAACTTAGCAAATTGCGATCCCCTTGAGGTCGGGCTTGGTAATTTTCCGGTGAATAGTTACCATAAGCTACATACATGTTTTTCGAATTGCCTTGAGTGGAAGGACAATCAGTGTATGAATGAGGACCGCCGCATGTCTCACAAGGATTTGCTACAGCTTTAACTTGTTGTTGTTGGTTTGTAGCTATGAGCAAAATATTTTTATTCATTTCAGCCATCATGCGGGTGAATTCGGTCATATCGGGGTTTGCTGAAGTAGAAGAAACATTGACTCTCGGGTTGTTCCTTGAAGAAGCGGAGGAATCCCAGTTTTTGTGATGAGTAGTCATGTTCTCAATAAGCTCTCTACACTCCTCGGGTCTCCTTTTCATAAATGTGCCACCGGCGGCTGCATTAATCGTATCACGATCACGAAAAGTCAAACCGTTGTAGAAAGTATCAATTAAGGTAACGGGGAGCATGTTGTGGTTTGGACATCGATCGATCAAAACATTATATCTTTCCCAAGCATCAAAGAGAGATTCATCGGGTTCTTGCATGAAACCGCTGATTTGATTTCGAAGGCTCGTGACCATGGATGGTGGAAAGTAGCGCGACAAAAATCGTTGAGTCATGTCGTCCCAAGTATGAATGGAATTCTTCGGGAGACGATCAAACCATTTTTCGGCGTGGTGTGATAAAGTATGTGGAAAGAGTTGAAGGCGAAGAACATCCATTTTAGCACCGGGCAACTTCATGCTTTGAGTAATAGTAATGAATCTGTCGAGGTGTTTGTTGGCATCATCCTTCGGTATTCCGCGGAATGGATTAGTTTGCACTTGTTGGATCATTGTGATGCTTCAACGAAAACTCTGGAGCCGTGATTTGCATTGGCGCAATCGGTCCTCCTCGTCCAAACATTGTGGGTTGACAAAGCTCCTCCATTGTCCGAAGATCGGGCTGTGGAAGAACATTGTTGTGTTTATTGTTGAGGTGCGGTGGGTTATTGTTGTTGTTCACACCTGCCATAGCTAAATCTTCACGAGTCTCGGGCTCTGGATAAATAGAAGATATAGTACGCATACACCTGCAAAAGCAAAAGAAAACAATACTAAAGAAATAGACAATATATATACACTATAAAAATAAAATCTTTTTGGATTTTTGAAAATTTTAATTTTTATGGATTTTTAACAATTTTTAAGTTTTATGGTTTTTTGAAAATTTTTAAGCAAGAAAATAACGCTCACGAATGAACGGATCCCAAAAAGCAACGCGTCTCTCACAGAAAACCGTTAATCTTTACGAAAAGAGCCGGCAGCGGCGCCATTTTAATACGTGGTTTTTACCAAGTATAAAAATTAAATTGTTCGTTGAAGTGGTCTAATCGAATGGATTACCGGTTTAAGTGCGACTCAGCTGTCTTTTGGTGGGAAAAATATTTGTCGTTGTAGTAAAAGGAAAATGCAAAACTTTAAAGTAAAAGCAGGGAAATAAAATTAACAATGATTGAAAATAATGACGAGAAAGTAAAGCGCGACGAAAAGTTAAAAGGCAATTAAAGTAAATAACGCAAACTTAAAACTATCCTAAACGCAAACTTAAACTTAAACTAAGGGCAAGCTTAAACTAAATCTAAGGCAAGTAAACTAAAAGTGCGACTAAGTAAAAAGGCGAGAAAAATAAAGCTTAAGAATTTAAAAACATAAACTTAAAATAAACTAAAAACAGCTCATTCGGAATAAACCTTCGTTCGGAATAATCACTCGTTCGGAATGTCACCTTCGTTCGGAATAATTCTTCTTCACTCGGAATATTTACCTCATGCGGAATAAATGCTTCATCCGGAATATAAGCTTATTCGGAATAATCAAACGAAATCCTTCATCCGGAATAATTAGTTCATCCGGAATAAACCCTTTATTCGGAATATCAGGCTTGGTTCGGAATGTCTGCTTATCGGGAATAAAAGTCTTCGTTCGGAATAATCTGAAATTCACTTGGTTCGGAATAACTTTCAAACCTTCATTAGGAATGTCTTGATCTGAAATAAGTTGTTGATCCGGAATATCAAGTTGATTCGGAATATGTTAGACTAAAACCTTTATTCGGAAAATCACTTCATCCGGAATAACATGTTTATCCGGAATACTTGATTCATCCAGTATAAATGCTTCACTCGGAATATAAGCTTTATCCGGAATAATACCTTTATTCGGAATACACACTTGAACCGGAATAAACTGCCTGAAAACCTTGATTCGGAATAACCTGGGAAAACAGAAAGTGCGAAGAACAAGGAAGAACAATAGCTACGAATCTAAACCAATCTAACCAAAATCAACCAAAAGATTAAGCAAGACTAATCACAAATGATCAACTAATGATAATCTATCAATCCAAACCAATAAAACTAACAATAATAATCAAAATAATCAAAACTCACTTGATTAAATCAATAAAAATCAAAGAACATAAACATAAAGCATGAAGATTAAAGATGGAGATTAACAATAAAAGTAAAGATTAATAACATTAAAAAGAAACTTACTTGGAATTAAAGGAATTAAAAGTGAAAGACAATTAATTAAAATGACATGAAATTAAATAGCAAGTAATGTAAATGGTGGAAGACTAATTGTCACTATTAGCCAACAAAAACAAATGAAATCCTAATGACTCTATTTATAGGGGAGGAGGTGATTAGTGGAAGGAAGCTTCCTCCTCTCTTTCTTCTTTCTTTAATTATCTTTTAACCCTTCGTCTTTAGTCTTTAATCTTTTAAATTCTTCGACCTTTCAGACTTTGTCTCGGGATTACTTTAAACTCGTCTTGTGATTTCTTCATAAATTAGACTTGAGTTCTTCGGCTTTATTAAACTTCCGTCTTTGGACTTTTTCTTCGATAAATCTTCAAAATAGGCCTTGGACTTCCGTTCTTTTTGCACTCTTGATTTCTTAACTTCGTCTTTTGTCTTTTTCTTCGATAAAAGCCCGTGAAAGCCGTGTTTTCTTCCCTTTTAACAATTTGATCCTAAAATCACAACAAAACACAAACCACGCATAATTCCGACATTTACGACATAAAATACACGTTTTGGCCTGTTTATTATTGTAATTAAGTGGTAAAAGGATGGGTGTTTACACACCTATCAGAGACACACGACGAAAAGCAAATACTCCCCTAAAAATCATGGAAGTCTATCCGAAAAGACCCTAGCAAGGTATGAGGATAAATAGATCCAAGTCCTAAAAGGAGGCGGATCGTTGTATATCAAAATCCCAAATAAAGATTGGAGAAAAATGAAGAAGTCGTGGTCCAAATATGAAGAATCTCTCAAAAAGTTCAAGTGAAGAAATTCTTATTATAAAGAGAAGACCATTATTTCATGAACGTCTCTCAAGATTTGAAGTAAAGTCAATGCCAAATATCGATCCGAGAAAGGTCTCAAATCGTGAAACGAGTTATGCCAAGATATGAACTTTATGAGGTCCCGAGAAGCAGTTTTAAAAGGTTTTCTCCTTTAGCTAACTATTGATTAAATCGTCCTACTTTATTTTCAGCCTAAATAACTATCGAAATAAGTCAACAATGCATCCTCGTGATCATTCAAGACAATAATAAAATATAAGAGATACACCTAGGAATAAGGGAGTCTAATTAAATAATTGGCCCATATGAGTTTGTGATAGTTTGCCAACTTATAATAACAATGATCTCGTTTTTAAGCTTGGTATGGGGAACGTGAAACTTGAGGGTGATAAAAATTCATGACATTCCAAAACCCTAAGGTAAGTTTTTGATCTTTTTACTAGTTTTCTTCCTTTAAATATTTTGTCTCTTTAATAAAGTCCAATGTGGATTGATTGTGATGGAAAATGTAAAACTTGCTTTGTAATTAATGCATTGCATGAGGACATTGCAATGGTCAAGTGCAGGGAATTTAATAAGTGTGAAAACACTTATCCTTTTACCACTTAATTATAATAATAACCAAGCCAAAACGTGTATTTTATGTTGTAAATGTCAGAATTATGTGTGGTTTGTGTTTTTGTTGTGATTTAGGATCAAAGGGGAGAAAACACGGGCTTTTATCGAAGAAAAAGACAAAAGACGAAGTCGAAAGATCAAGAGTGCAAAAAGAACGGAAGTCCAAGGCCTATTCTAAAGATTTATCGAAGAAAACGTCTAAAGACGGAAGTTTAATAAAGCTGAAGAACTCAAGTCTTATTAATGAAGAAATTACAAGACGAGTTTAATTAATCCCTAGACAAAGTCAAAAAAGTCAAATAATTTAGAAGACGAAAAGACGAGAAAGAAAGAAAGAAGGAAGCTTCCAACACATGCTTACCTCCCTAATCTCCTATAAATACCCTCCTAATATCACATTAGGAGGTGTTGGCTAATTTGTCAAACTAGTCTTCCACCATTTTCATTTACTTGCACATTTATTTTCATGTCATTTACTTAATTGTCAATTTAATTACCTTGTTTTGCACCTTAAATTTATTGCATTTAATTTCAATTAAGTCTTTTAATTTTGTTGTTGAATCTTTGTTTTCCTTTAATCAAGCTTTTTATTATCCATCTTATTCTACTTTTCTTGCTTTTGATTTTGATTATTAAATCGGATTAAGCATTATTTTGCTTAATCTTATTGATTATTTGAGTAAAAAGTTTTTTTTTTATTTCTATCTAGGCTTTTATACGAATTAAGCTATAAGCTTGACAATCTTATTGGCTTATTTTGTATTTAGCTTATTTGTTTTAAAGTTTTCTTAAAAGTTTTATCTTTTTAAAGTTTATTTTATAAAGTTTGCTTAATTTGTGTCTTGAAAGTCTTTAAATTTGTGCTTATTTCATTCGTGTTATTCTTGTTTAATCAAGTTTTTGGTATTTGCTGTTTAGTCTTAGCTTATTTGTTTTGCTTATTTTGTATCTCATTCCATCGGAAAGGGATCCTGGATTCCGACAGCTTTTACTCTCATTCCGATTGTGACAATCGGCTTAGGGTTTTACATTCCGACTGAGTATTGCAATCAACATTCAGATAGAGTAAATCCCCCTTATTCCGATCGTGATTGCGATCGCTCCTTGCGATCGTATATTGCGACGGGTCTTAAGGCTTTATTGAGACGAAGTGCTGCCAAAATTTCCACAGCCACATTCCGATAGAAGTGACATTCCAACAGAGTGTCATTCCGATAGGGTCAAAGGGTTGTTATTCCGATAGGTTTGATTTTAAGTATTCTGATAGTCCCATTCCGACCACATTTCGATAGGGTATTCCGATTATCATTCCGACAGAATTGATTTTTGTTATTCCGATAGAAGTGGTAAGCATACATTCCGATCGGATTCCGATGGAAGGTATTCCGATGGTAGGTTGAGATTTATTATTTTGTGTTAGTTTTATTTTTAAGTTTGCATTGTTTTAAGTTTTCAAGTTTGCATTTTTATTACATTGTCAATTTTACTTTTCGTCGAGCTTTAATTTTACGTCATTTAATTTCTCGTCATTAACTTTTAAAAGTTTTAATATTGCACCATTTACGTTTTAGTTAGTCTTAGCTTTACTTACCGTCATTTACTTTAACGTCTTGCAATTTAACTTTACTACAACGACCAATATATTATTTTTTTTCCACCAAAAGACGACTGAGTCGCACTGTTAACTATTGTCAATTCGAATTGAGTCGAGACAATTTCAACTTAGTAATTTCTCAGTTATTAGAGGGAAATCTATATTCCGGACAAGAGTGATTTTATGGTTATTTCGAATAAGTAACATTTGGTGTATTCCGGATAAGGGCGTTCAAGGGATTCCGAATAAGAGAAAGATTCCATATTCCGGATTGCTTGATTATTGCAAATTCCGGATAGTGAGCTTAAGGTAGTATTCCGGATAGGGACCTAAACCTCATTCCGGATAGTTATAAGATTGAGGTATTCCGGATTGGTAGTCAAAGTCACATTCCGGATTGCCCTCTAAACCAGGATTCCGGATAAGAGAAGTAACAAACATTCCGAATAGTGGTGAAAGATCTGATTTCGGATAGTAAGCAAGTATTGGATTCCGGATAGTGACAGTATTTTAGATTCCGACTCAGGTTTTGTTTATTCCCTGTTTTATTTTCAAGCATTTATTTTTCCCGCCTTTTTTCTTTAAGTGTTATTTTAATTGTTTTTATTTATTTTAAATTTCAAGTTTGCATTTTTATTACATCATTTATTTACTTTTCATCAAGCTTTAATTTTTGTCATTTAATTAATTTACTTTTAAAATGTTTTAATTTTGCATCATTTACTTTAAAGTTTTGAAATTTATTTTAAACAACGACCAAAAATATTTCTTTCCACCAAAAGACGACTGAGTCACACCTTTAACCGGGAATCAATTCGAATTGAAACGAAGAACAATTAATCTAGTAAAATCCAGTTATTAAAATGTTCTGTCGGAATGTTCTGTCGGAATGTTCCCTGTCGCAATAACCCTGTCGCAAAGACCCCTGTGTCGGAATACCCTTCCTATCGCAATGTGGCAAATGAAATTTTGACAGAGTAACGTTTCACTTTGCCTTAATTCCGTCGCAATCCACGATCGCAATGTACGATCGCAATCCACGTTGGAATCAGGGGTATCGTAATAACTGATCGCAAAGTAAAACCCTAGGGTTATTGCGATCAAACTGTCCTTTCTTGTACTTTCCGATGGAATCACTTTGGTAATGGAAGAATAAATTTCGCAACTTTGAGCAAGAAATTCGTGTTGATAATCAAACCAAAATACCCAAATCACTACTACAACTATAGAGAAGATTTGTAGCAAGATTTAGAACACGAAAAACACAAAAAATCTTAAATTCGTAGATGAAATAAGGATCAAATCAAACGAATCAAATGAAAACACAACAACCAATCACAAAACTACCCCATGGCGATTGATACCAATTGTTGTCCCCATATATGTGTGATGATTAAACACGAATTAAAGTAAGAAAATAGATGAAGAAGATGAATTCTAGAGAGAGAAAGTAGAGAGAGAATTGGTTGGAACTAGGTGAATGTTAGATTAAGTGAGAGAGAATAAAATGAACCAACACCCTTCCTAACATGCTAGGAAGGGTATTTATAGTCCCCCTACATGTGGGCTTGTATGGACTATACTACATGGTCGGGCTTTTCTTTAGGATTTAGTTACTTATGAATGGACTTTAGCTTAAAGTTGAGCCTGTAAAACACGACTAACCTACTACCTATTATAACGTTCTAAAATGCGATACATAATAAACCTATGACCGATTATTCTTGTTTGCTCAATATTTTGAGGCTAACAATTTGGTACCAAACCTCTTATTCCAATAATTTGATACATTTGTAGTAGTTTTTTGCATTGGAAAAGAAGCTTACAAACAACACTTTATGTAACAAAATTAAATGAAACATTTATGCAATATATGAAATGAATAAGGCAATATTTGAATTGACATCTTGGATTAATTAAAAGTATGAAACCTCACATTCTATTTGCTTTTATCTATTGTAATAGTAGAGATTAATTTAAATTTAAAATAAAATATCACTAATGATAAAGTAATGAAATATTACTAGTGATAAAGCAATGAAATATCACAAATGATATTACACAGTATTTTTGTTTATAAAAAAAATCAGTGTTGCAAGAAAAAGGTCTATAAGGTTGATTAATCACCGCTTGATCGCTATAAGGCCATCAACCTTGCTGATCTATGTAAAAAACGACTAACGACGGTTAAATATGATTGACGACGGTCAAGGGAGGTTAAACGTGTCGTTAATCTGCAAATCTTGGTAAAAACACTTAAAACTAACTTGTTTTTATCATTTATAGTTACTATTTATATGTATGAGAAGTTGGTTTTGAAGAATAATATTGGCAAAAATTCATAAATCTCGTTAGAAATACCCAAAACTTGTTGGATATACTCGTAATTTTCTAAAAATGTCAATCCGTTAATCGCCGATTAATCTCGCCTAGAATGATTACAAGTTAGAAGGTGGTCAACCGGGCGACTAGCAATTCACGACTTTTGCAACATTGTGAAATATCACTAATTATATTTTATTACTTTATCACTAGTGATATTTCATTTCTTTTATCACTAGTACTTTTTGTCATATTTACAACTTTTATCTCTCAGCCGTTTTTTATAATTTTTGAGCATGTTGACAAAAATAGTCTTTTCTTGATTTATTGAATCTTAGGTAATAAATGAGCATGATTAGTACCTTGGTATGCAGTTAAAAAATAAAAATAAATTTATATAACACAGGCCGGTCCTGAGTTTTATATTCCCCTGGGCGAGATAATCGAAAAATGCCCCTCATGTGTGTTTAAAACTTAGCTAAGCTACGTAATTCATCTCGATATCAATGTTCTTTTAATAAGTAATAACTAATGAAATTAAAATATCTAAAATATTATATAACATATCATTAATTTAAATCTCAAATACCTTATAGATCAACAAAAGCCATATTTTTTCATCAGTCGTCACACAAACAAGTTAATTATCTTTTTATAAGTGACATCTTGCTACGAAATTTACCCTATTTATTGCTGGCGTAGCAAAGAGAATAAATGATGACCTGGCATGTCCTATAATCCATTCGATCAATAATAAAACTTATCTCAGTCGTATAAATTAAAACCAAAAAAATCTGGTGGCTTCCATGACTTATTCTTTCCCCATTCCTCACGTTTTAGGCTAGGCACAACGCATGGGGGTCGCGACCTAGTTTTTTCGGTCGGCGACCTAGTGCGACCTATTTGCCACAACCCGGCGACCTAGTGCGACCTAGTAAAAAAAAATTTTAAAATCAATATTTTTTCTTTATAAATACCACATTTTCACACACAGTTATTTCACACACAACTCAACACACAACTCTGTTTTTTCACACACACATTCAGAAATCAAAAATGGCATGCTCATTCCCACATACCGAAGCCGAGATTAAGGCTATAGTTAACAGACAAATACTTCAACAACAACGTCGTTACGAGCAGCTTACGAAGTTAGGTGATGATTTCGATGCTGCGTCCGAAGAGAATAGGGAATTGAGCTCGGCATGTAAGAAATGCCGTGATCTCTCCCCACAGGAGCGTCAGTTTATCGACACGTATCTTAGTAAGCAAGTTGAATTGGATTTCGGCCTCCGGAGATCTTTGTGTTGAAAGTCGACAAAATTTGAGGCTAGAATTGAAGAAAATATTTAATGGTTGAATAACTTTGGTTCTTCGTCCCGATATCAAACAACTCATATCGGTCCTTCGTCGCAACAACACCGAATAAGAAATGAGTCGCCCGATCTACCCTTTCCAATTCCAAACCTCACAGATGGCAGAATGACTGACAATGAGGTGTATCAAGAATACCTAGATCAAAAAGTGTTGAGACAAACTCAGGAAGAAGAAGAAAGGGAAAGAAGGGAGCTGGAGGCGCAAATTATGGCCGAAGAAGATGAAGAAGAAACATTGCGTTGGGAGTTTCCTTGTGGTCTGTTATCGGATTCGGATCCGGGAACTGACTAATCGTATTATGTAATTTTATTTTTAGTATCGTATTGCATTTCCTATTGTATTTCAGTATTTTCAAGTTTTATTAGTGTTAAATAAATTTTTAACTTTCGAATACAAGATTTTTACATTTCTTTTTACAGTATATAGTATTAATTATATAATAAATTTTTATTTTTTTTTAAACAGAAACATGTTTTTTTTTACACAAACACAAACACACAAATGAAACAAGGTCGTGACTAGGGTCGGTTTGGCCTCGATCGACACCGGCGACCGAATCGCCGCAACGTGACGATTCGGTCGCGACCTACTGAGGACCGAAAAAAAGCCGGTGCGTTGTGCCCAGCCTTATAAATTACATGTGAGGATAAGTACAAATATGGATTGTTATTTAAATTGACAAGGGCAAATCTCATCCACTTTAACTAACTTCCATACAAATATTGACTTCTAATAAACTTGGCGCCTATAAAATACATATGTTCACAGTGCATGATATCGCCAAACTAAATACATGCCTTTCTAGAGCAAGATCTTTATGCAATTTGGCTTCAAAATATATGTTCAACCATCATCTATTCGACCTGTATTCAGAAGCGGAGCTACGAGGGGGCATAAAGGGCACGTGGCCTCCCATCCGGAAAATTTTGTAGTGTATTTTTTTTTTGTATTTTTGAGGTATTTTCGACCCCTTTGGTAATTTTGTGGCTCCGCCCCTGCCTGTATTGTTCAAACATCGTATCAAAATTGATACATATCTCACAGGTTATCGTATTATTAGTACGTTCATTTATCGAAACTTTAATTCATATGTATCTTACATTTTTATTTATACCAAATGTCACAGGTGTTCTTCGAGAATAGGCTCTTCATGGTAGAACCAAAGGTTGTAACCTCTTTTTTTTTTTTTTTTTTTTTTTTTTTTTTTTTTTTTTTTATAATCATAATTGTTGATACTATGTATTCTTCCAGGTTTTAACACAATTTTTGTGAACATCTGATCTGAAAAACATTAACAAGTTTTCCTATTATAAAAAAACTACAGTGACATAGTATTCAGCGTTCGTTGCGGAGGAAATATGCTTTAACGTAAGATCATAATGTGATCGAGTCTAAACAATACACCAATGTTGTTGGTTGTTTTTACGTTTTGCGAAGTTAGATTTTATGCAGGGTGACATCTTGAATACTTAAATAAGCTATTCTACTATTAATGTTTATAACTATTGTATTTTTATTCCATTTTACTTTAATTTTATGATATTCAGGTGGATCGGAATTAAAGTCAGAAAACTTCTTCGCAAATTCATTTGAACCTTCTGATTGTTGAAACCATTGCATATAGTGGAAAGTGACATTCAATTCTACCTGAATACTATTTATGAAAAGAGGACACTACATCCACTCAAAGTTTACAAAAAAATTTTCACACAATGAGTTGTCAAGATTTTAATTGGTTTATTCAAAAGTAAGAGAGAAAAATAAAAACAAAAAGCACCAATCAAATCATTGACATGTCATTGTGTAAAATTCTTTGTGTAAAATTTGAGTTGATCTAGTATTTCTCTTATGAAAAAAGTCTCTACATTTTTCATACATGTTATTTTGAAATTTGGGTACTGAGTGACACGAGTTAAAAGAACAACTATCACTCACATTTATAATCTCCTTGCTAATTGTGTTACTCTGGTAATCGGGTTAACAATTTTTGTTTGTGATTTCATATTTTTCACCAATACCGATTGTGGTAATAATCTAATGTTTCCTTATTATGGAACAAGATTCATTGTATATGACATGATAGGTATCGAACTGGAGTAGAATGTACCAAGTTCTTAAAATAAGCGACCTTGGATGGTGTTTGTCATTATCGTGAACGATGTGAAAAACACATCATAAACTCGCGTCTAACGTAAGTCCAACATTAGAATCATGGGTCATGCTTACTCACTGTGATGTGAACATGAAGATAAGTGTTGAGGAGGCTACACTTGATCAAACGTGTCATACAATTATGGCTAGACGGTTACTTGCATCAGTGTATTCAATATTTTATGTGTCGTGAAAACCTTTCAATACCTAACATGGTATCTCTAATTGTAATGTTCGGAGTTGTATCTTTAAATCATTTTATTTATTTAATTCTGCATGATAGAATTATTTTGAAGGGAAGCTTCTTACCTGCCACAAATAAGCTGCAATTTAAGGTGATATTAATCATTTTAATAATATGTAAAAATACTAGCTAAAACCGAACATCAAATATACATCCTTTTGAACTGTTGCATATATAAAGACTGTTATAGTTTAACATTCATGATGTCGGTTTAGCAATCAAGGGAGATTGAACCTATTTTACATTATTTCACTAAACAAAAAAAATCACAAAAGAACTTACTAATGTCAAGCAAATAATATATTTTATGAACACTAAAACAGCCAACACACTTTAGCACCTCAGTAGTATGAACAATGCCTATTAAAATATTGTGTCATTTCAACTTAATAAGAATCTTTTAAAATTTTGATGTTATAACAATTTCTAACTTATAAATGATCGTCTACCCGTGCAACGCACGGGTATTGTTCTTGTTTTATCTGATCATAAAGACTTGGCATATTTAAATGTAAACATATCTTATATAGACATAAACTTCGAAATATAAACACATAAAAGACTAATTGATAAACTCAGAATAAATGTTTTGAAACCGAATGACAATGAGAATAGGGTCATCTTTCAAAGAGTATAGACTACAGAATTGTACATATTAAAATTAAAAAATCGAGTGTTGTTAGTACAAAATTAAAATTTGATTTACTTTTCTAACCGCCACGTGACACACTCACCTTACATAACCCACTCACCTTACATAGTACTATTACTGTACAAGTTTTATCACCCTCCTAGTTTTTACCCCACGTACCCTCTTTTTTTTGTTTATTTTAATTCTCTTTGTATGGCATCTTCTTCTTCCTTAAACTCCCATCTCCATTAGAATTTTAAGATCAGATCTTCCATATTTATTTCTTGGGAAAATTTCATGTATATCCTTGAAAATCTTCACAATTACATCAATATCCTTGTAAAATTTATAATTACATCAATATCCTTTTAAAACTTAATAATTCTCATATATGTCCAAATAATCAATTATATTAAAATTAAATGATTTTAGAAAATAAAAAAATTATATATAAAATAACTTAATAAATTTTTACATTGTTACCCTTCTTCAAGTTGCCTTGTTTCCTTGAACTTTGTTTCTAACTTATAAATTCACTTCTTAACAGATCGAATATCCATTCCATTTTATCAATTAGTTGTTCGTATTAACATTCTACTTTTTTTCATTTCGACACACTTAAATGTCCTTCTAATTAATTCAGTAAAAGTTAAAAAGTCAATCGTCGAAAGGATCACGGTAAATTTCTGCAATATAGCTAATTATCATTTAATTAAAGATCTATTTTGAAAATCACAAATTTGAAGAGCGCATGTGTTTTCTTTTATTAAGTAGATAACTTATGCATGGACAATTGGGTCTTGGAGAAGCCATTGATAAGAAAGCAATGATCGTAGGTATGAAACTATGAAAGTTAAGAATGGACGGAACTCGGATTTTTCATTAGAGGAATAAGGGCAAAATGGTAAAAGGTTTATTAACTCATAGTTGAAATACAAATCAATATTTTAAAGCCATTTAATTATGATTTGAATTTAACATTTGGACAAATTTGAGAGTTTTGAAGTTTTAAAAGGATAATTACAAATTTTACAAGGATATTGATGTAATTGTTATGTTTTTTAAGGATATATTTCTTTACTAATACATAGGGCTGAGCACGGCAGACTCAAAACCGACCCGGACCGGAAAACCGAACCGGACCGAGCAATTTCGGTCCGGTCCTCGGTCCGGGGTCTTAGATGAATTCGGTCCTCGGTCCGGTCCGGTCCGGTTCGGTCTTAACAAAATCTTGTCAAATATGTCTAATAGGACCGGACCGGACCGAGGACCGAACCGGACCGGACCAACCCGGACCGGACCGGACTATTTCGGTCCGGTCTCGGTCCGGGGTTTCGGACCATTTCGGTCCTCGGTCCGGTCCGGTCTTGGCCGGTCCGGTCCGGTCCCGAACCGATGCTCAGCCCTACTAATACAATATAGACTCCAAAAATATGCCCCTTAAAACTTGATGCCTTGAGCCGTCGCCTAGTACCAGGGCCGGCTTGTAGAACATTATATATATCCATGTATTGAAAACCAGCTTTGAAATCGATCTGGTCGAGTCATCGGATCAACTCGGCTTGACTCGGGTTAACCCGGTTTTCCGAAAGAAAAAAAGTTATATTTTCAATGATTAACAAAAATTATATAATATAAATCATAAAAAGGTTCATATATGAACAAATGCACGATAAATGTTGCTAATAATGGATAGTTCGATCCACAACAATGTTGGCAATATATCCACCGCCAAACTAGGATTACAACTTAGGAATGAAAAGCAACTCCTAATACAACAAGCAGCTCATACCCATATAATTTGAGCAACCTTTCGACATAAAATAACAAGTACAAGAAAAAAACCAAGCGAATTATTCACAAGCCAGTTTTGTGTCGAAACTGCTCAAGCATATGGCGAAAGCTTGAAATGCAGATAAAGGGTACCGATAATCCATAGTAAATATGTCTTTTCCAACTTTACCAAATTGCAAAATCACCTTATCATGAGATGACTGCGGCTGGGCTTGAGCGGTTTGTGGCGGCACTGAGGGATCCACCGCCACCTGAGGAGCGGCAGCAGCAATCAATTGGAAGTTCTTCACGGACGCAACAGTTACCCTGCCTTTAAAATTGAGGCACCAACATTGCAACTGTTCATGCCACCTCGGCTGTTTGTTCTTTAAAACCAAAGGTGCATTTTTCATCTGTTCTCCATTTTGTAGGGGACCTGCAATGTCGGAAAAACGGGAGCTACCAAACTCGCTTGTGTTATCGATTGCTTTGGAGAAGGAGATGCTTCTGAACGAGTCTTCAAAGGATTGTGGGAATAGGTTAGGGTGGTCAGGAATGATGGTGCCACCAGGTTCTAGGGCTGACATAGGGATTGACTGCATGACACAGTGCATCCTGCGTGGGCCGCGTGTGCCCAATACGTTTAGCTCGTACGAGATTTGGGCTATGTTGAAGCTTCCTGAGGGAACCTTCGGAGAAACTTTACGCGAAAACCGGCGACTTGAGCCTAATCGAACAGGTGGGACACTGCTGCTATGTGGCGGTTGGGAGTCATAAATAATGAACTTCGTACCGAGAAAATTCGATCTGAAAAGCAAAAAAATTGTTTATAAGTATATATGAGCACACAGATCCAACATAAACCGACATATTACACAATGGTACAGAAAATCAATCAATACACCTTAGGGGGAATTTCATCAATATCATTACAAAATTACATGACTATCCTTCTTAAAATTCAACACAACAACATACCCAATCCCACTGGAGCGGGGTAAGGGGGAGGTGAACTGTAGACAAATCCTACACCTACCTCGGGATAAACCCGAAAGTAAAGAGACTGCTTCCGGGGGACAAATACTACCTCGGGGACAAATTCTATCCTTCTTAAATTACAAAATACTAAAGTATGTCCAGATAAACATTTTATTTATATCTAAATGATCTTAAGTCTATTTCCACCCTGATTTTGATTTAAGTCAAAATGGTATACGTTTTACCCTTCCTCCAAAATTACACATATTCTATGGGCTGATAAGTTTTCCTTGCTACGTCAATTAGTATTGCTACACCTTTTAGTCTGTATATATTCTCTCGCAAACAAGTACCACTAATACATGCATGTGGAAATGGTTGAACCATTTGATGTCCTACCTTTAATCTATAGTATGGTGAACCATTTGAGATTCTACCTTTAATCAATAGTTTGAGACAGTTAGTATTGCTGTGTGTATCTATGCCTATGAGGGTTTATATATGGAGCATTCCATTATGCCATTAGTCCATCTGCGTAGATACTTTACATGATAAACGTGTGAACAGAACTACTCCAACTGCTATGTTCACATGCAGGCACTAATAACAAAATATAGTCACTAACTTTACACATACGACTATTCATGTAAAAAACTAATCTAAGACTGAGAGAATGACAGCATTTGCATATTAAAAATTTGGTTAAATTTGACAACGAGAAAAGGATGATTGAGAATTTGGTCACGAGAACAAAACATGATGAACTCTGAAAAATGAGAAGAGATCCTATTGAGAATTAGTTCATTTTAAAAAGAATGGCAGAAGGGTACTTTAACATGTCAGTTGATAACAAAATAAGTTTTGGAAGTTAATATTAACTAATTATAATTATTTTTTAATTTTTTTTGGATACGCATTGAAGTTTAACTATGATATTGACGTAATTAAAGAATTTTTATTGAAGTTTAAGTATGATGTTGACGTAATTATATACTAATTGATATTGATGTAGTTTTGATGTTTTGCAAGGACATGGATAAAATTGCCTAATTAAAGACATAGGGTGCTGATGGTTTGAAACTTATATATAAAATCTAAAGCCCAATATTAAAGTAACATTTCATATACAATAGCAAATCTAGGACACAAAGTGCACCTTTCTGAAAAATCTACAAACAAAAGTACTAGCTTTGTTGGTGTAGGCAATTGTAAACTTTTCAGAACCAGACCACACTCAAAACTGAATTGTCAGGATTCAACCAAGAACCGAACGAGCATAATACTACCAGTCCAGTACAAAGTCTAGTATTTTATAATATGAACTTCATTGTCATACCCCTAACTCAGCCTTAAATGATATGAACCTTTTTGGCATACCCGTAACTCAACCTTAAACGGGTCCCTATGAAATTGCATTAGAAGAACAGATGCTCATCTAAACATAAGCATCACAGGCCACAATCATCACACAGAATACTTCGAATACTGATCTTCATATGTTTGCTTATTTAGTTATTATATAGTTCTTAAGTTCTTTACAATCACTGCTAGAAACATGGCAAGATATGTAAACCGTGTACCTCACTTTTCCAACATAACTGCTATTTGACCTTGAAATGTTATCCGCATCCATTGAAATCACATACTCTGTACATGTACTTCTCCTATTCCGTTTAGCTGATAGAAGAAATTTCCCATTCTCCACCAGCAATGCTGCAAATAGAGCAAATTATCACACCAGAAGCGTGACCTGTAGCTATCACTAAACTGAGGAGAAACTGAGGAGCTAGAGAGAGAAAAAGAAAAAGAGGCACTCATTGTAATGCAAACAGTCTAAGGCACACCACAAATTTTCAGTTATAAAAATGTGTTACTGGCAATTATGCTTGTAATCAATTACCAGCTTGATATCATACTGGTCTACTAAATAATTGCCTTTTCAAGGGGCACTTTTGACGTTTAACCATAAATGCTCACATTTAATTGCATATGAGCATACCAAATAAACATTGCAGCTTTTCAGGACTAAGAAAGTGATAACAAAATATGCAAGACAGCTTATAACCCAAATTGTAAGCCAGCATTAATCAAAAACGTAAAAAACAATGTAAACAAATAGATACAGTAAATATTCAATTATAAGAGTGTAGACGTACCACTACTAAGGCAAAGATAAAGAAAATATGTAGAACTAGCTTTATCTCTCTTAATGAAGCACTGAATGGTGGTATCCCGTGGTCCCGGCTGTAAAAAATATTACACAAACAAGTAGGTTATATTTCACCAATATTGATGGCAACAGATACTCCGAGCTATAAGAATGCCAGAATAAGATTATTCGATTAGAATACCTGTAATCCCAGATTCTTTATTTGGTAAATTATTCTATTTCAGAGAACTTACTATCTTTCACCACACACTAAACCATAAATAGGATTAAAACGTACACTTCTATTAATCAAGTTGCCCCTTCTAAACACTAATACAAATAAGTCATTTTTCATTACAGTCAGACCTTTGCTCCATTCATCACTAAATCTATTGCTTTAGGAAAAGAGATTAGTATACTTGTGTAAAACTAAATCAAATGTAGCTCAAACAAGCGCAAAAAGAATCAAAGAATAAATATACTAAAAGTAGATTACCTGTTTTAGAGAAATCGGAAACGTAAGCTTCCCTGATGATTCAGGGGAGCTAACAATTTCTCTGCACATTTCCCTCCACGACCTACAAACAGCTGAACACGCGACCACATGCTTCCGAGCAGGCCAAGTACTTTCGCTTGCCTCTAACCTCTCAATAACATCTCTTAATAGCTCAAGAGGGAGACCATCCCAATGGCTATTAATAAACAAATCCTCGTGGTCATGGTTATCCAACTCATGAGCAACACTTTGTGATTTACTTCTATTAAGACTCGAGATTCTAACTTCAAAACCACGTCTAGATAAGCTCCCAATCCCATCTCTTAAATCACGAACTATGCTTCGAAATGACATTTACTTTAAACTGAAATGCATGGATTATACATTATATTTAAAATAGTTTCATGGGTAATAATCAAGAACAATGAAAGCATAGAACTTTTATCTTGATAGCTTAATAACCAAGGAAAAAAGATTTAAAGCAACATAAAGATAAAAAGTGAATAAGATGGGAGGAAGAAAAGCAAAGATAGAAAGAAGATTCTCAACAAAAAAAAGTTCTCAAATAAAAAATCCTAATATCTTTTACTTTAATCATTAATAACTTTCCACCACCTAAACATATTGCAAGACCATAAGTTTCAGTTTCCATTCACAACTAATTTCCGCTTTTTTAAAATATAGAAAACATGCTATAAATGTAATAGCATACATGTAATTGCTATCCACAACAATCAAGGTTTTGTTTGGCATAGAGCGTTTACGAGCATTTAAGGAGCATTTATGAGCTGTGTTTTATAAATTATGATTAGAACTAGAGCCATGTTACCAAACGGTTTTTTTTTTAATAGCCTGCTCAGAGCTACTCCCTACGGCTAGACTGCTAATGCTTAACGCTACTACTGCTCATCTACACCCATAGTACATTTTCACCTAAACACCTACAAGTCAGCGGTCTAATTCTAACATGATGCAACAACTTACGATATTTCAATCTTGTAAAATCAAATTTAAGACCAAATAAAATACATATAAACTTAATCCACAAATAAATATGTAAAATCAGAGATTCCTAAATTATATAACACAAAAATAAATAATTCAAGAATTAATAAAGAAAAATAGTTACTTGAGGAAAATCTTGTAGAAGAATTAATTAATTGAGGTGCAATAGTGTTTTATTTGGTTTTGATAAACGAAATGAAATGAGGAAGAGAAGAAGAAGAAGAAGAGTGATAGAGAAAGATTAAAGATCCTTGGCTTTCTCACGCGGTTTCTAATAAACAACAGTCAGAAGGACGGACCGACCTATTCTATTCAATTCGGTTCAACCAGGATGAGGAGAAGAACTTTAAAGTTTAAACTACAACTTTTTTTTTTAATAAACTATAACTAACTAACCCGCTTTCTTGTGATTAGGACCCGTTTTGATCCGATTTTTGTCGAAAAAACAAATCATATTGAAGCAGGTTTCTCAATTTCGTCACGGGATTTGAGGTAACTCGAATCAACTCGGTTCTCAAGACCCGGCCGAGTTTTGATATTTTGGTATGTTTTATTTAAAATATGTAAATTTTACGTATTTACGACTTATATTGTTGATCAATAGTTTATATTTTTAACATACGGAAGATATCATTATTTTTCTATATAATTTTTGTTATTCATTGAGAATAAATTTTTTTATATTTTTTTTAAAACCAGGTTAACCAAAATTCATTTGATTTGACCTAGATTGACTCGGACCTAGTGACTCAACCAAATCGATTTAAGAACCGATTTTTCAAAACATTGATTATTACACATGACATAAGATTACTTGACATGTTTTATTTTCATATATAACAATGTTATAATATATGAAAATAAAACATGTCCACTAATCTCATGTCATGTGTAATTATCAATGTTTTGAAAACCGGTTATAATAACATTTGACTATGTTACACTTTGGTGTTGATGGTTAATTGGCCTGAGATAACATCTATAAACCTATATTTGTGTAAAGATTCAATGGACACATTCAACCTTTTATCACAATTTTATATAGTGGTTGAGATTAAACTTACTTTTCATACTAGATGAAAAAAAACGTAGTATATATATATATATATATATATATATATATATATATATATATATATATATATATATATATATATATATATATATATATATATATATATATATATATATATATATATATATATATATATATATATATCCTTAAATTTTATATACACATTAATTTAGAAAAGAAAAAAAATCGACACCATCATCACCTACCTTCTACCGTTGATCTCTTTCCCTACCACACACCTTCCACGGCGACCATCACCACCTTCAACCCGCGACCTTTTCGACACCACAGACCTTCCAATGGTGATCATGTGTAACTGTTATATATTACTTATCCACAATTATGTGCAATTATTAAATACAGTAGTATAAAAAAGCATGTGAATTCTAACATAGTCGCTAGTTACTAGCAGTTTTCTAGTTACAATTGCCTGACAAATATTTAGATTTTAGCATGATAGTAATCTCCACGTTCTATAGAGTGCAATGCTTATCACAAAGTATTTTTGATATTGCAAAATATGAAATCAAAGATTATATGTTTCATCAGCTTTATTGTTGTTGACTCTATCGAGGACTTGATGGAGCTGCAAAATCTCTTTCGACTTCTCGAAAACTTTACAATAATAAGGATGTCTATTTGAAATGCTATTTGCAACAAAAATCCTACAAGGGTCATCAAACAATTACTCAAAGGGATGCCCATCATCAGCTAGCAGACCAGTATTATTTTTCATGAGGCTAATAAAATAAGACGTTACTACGTGTGTTAACAAGTCCTTTGCTTTTACACTGAAGGAGTGTTAGTCATCTGACAACCGAAAGTGTTATGAATGTAGGAATGTATAGTGAATTTTTATAAATGACTTGTTACCGTGTGTTTCTAGGAGTGCTCATCACTGAGGGCAAAAGCCAATATGGACGTTGAAACATGCTTGTAAGTTTCAGAAACTAGCTACCTTTTTTAACAACTCCAAAACCATATGTTGTGCTCAAGGAGACTTATGCATTGCTATTATGAGTAACATATAATTATACTTATGTTATTTCAGTTAAATTCCTCAAATGTTATATCCTTTGTAATTTAGAAGCTCTTGGATTATAATGTCCTACAAAATTAAAATGGAATTCCAGGTTTCATGTCTTAGGCTTTTATTGTTTGATTTGCAAAACTAATAAGAATTGATGCAGTTGAACAAGTGAGTGTACTTCTTGAATATTGTACTTCGTTTTGTTTGATATGCCATCAGATTTGTATTTTAAAATAAATCATAACCATATATGATTCATGTCGAATCATGTATGATTCTAGAAGAATCATGTATGATTCTAGAAGAATCATGTATGATTTTAGAGGAATCATATGATTCATCTAGAATCATATATAATTCTTAACAAAATAATATATTGTTAATACAAATATCTCCTAAAAATGATTTTAATATTCTTAATCCTCTCTTATGTTTTGTTAACGACAAAACATTAAATCTATTTGTAAGGCCCTATTAAAAGCAATACTAATTTAAGAAATATTGTTTTTATACTTCTCCTCTTTCATAATTTTTTTACAAAAATCATTTCCTTCGATCTCAACTTGTGTTTTAACCATGATACAAATTATAACACACATACACTTAAAACATAATTAAATAAAAATGGAAATTAGTTTTATTTAATATGTCCCCTACAATCCACAGTATCTCTTTCTATATTTGATCTAGAACTTTATGAAATATGAGAATCTTGGCAAGAGATTTGCTATTTATGGTTAATCCAAAGTCAACTCTTATAGACCCCTTCAATAAAGAATACGGACACCTTCGCAAGGGTCCGTGAGATCCGTGGTCTGCTATTATCCAACACGATCTCTTTCTATATCTGATCTAGAACTTTGTGAAATATGAGAATCTTGGCAAGAGAATTTCTATTTATGGTTGATCCAATGTCATCTCCCACGAACCCTTCAATAAAGAAGACGAACCCCTTCGTAAAGGTCTGTGGGATCCATGGTCTCCTGACCTGGATGCCTATAAATAGCGAACCATCTCCAAGCAATCAATCTCACCCCTTTCTAACATATACTCTCTATCTCTCTCTTATTATTTTCTCTAACTATCTCCATCTCTATCCCTCTCTTAATTCTTGTGATATAGATCTCCAACTCTTGAAGATCATCATCAAGAAAATTTTCCAAGCTTTTATCCTTCATTGCTTATTTGTGTGAATGTATTAAGCGTCACCTATGCATCCATCATTGTTGTACCTAAACATCTATGATGACGTATAGTACATAGTCGGGCTAGATAATCCGACTCGTGGGTACTACCCGCATCCATAAGGAATGGACTAATACTTATGCGATGCGCGCACAGCCCAGGAGGCCCAGTAAGTCGTTGACGCACATACGGTTTATTACTTAACCGTGTCCTCGTCGCACTGCGACAGGATCAGACAAGAATATAATCTATCATATGGATACATTCGCCTAAAGGGAAGAGATATACACTTGCCTTGGTTATGCGATAAGGATCGAACTATTCTGGGTCATTATCTCTTCCTTTGGTCGCAAGAGTAGGAGAGCCCAGCCAGGACTCTCTCGGGTATAAAAGGAACCACATAGATTCCACAAAGGTACGACACACACAATACCCTAAACCCTAACATACTCAAATCGACTACTTACTCTCACGCCGGAGTCTAATCGTGGGTCACAAAACCACGGCAAGCCTAACGGTGTCTGTTTTAGTGCGTAGGATCCTTAAACAAGTTTCACTTGGTGCAAGAGTCGGAGTCCACAAGACCCTGAATTAAGCCTAATTCGGGTCAAGCTCGGTCCATCCAACTTTTTTTATCAACAAGTTGGCGCCATCCGTGGGACCCTACACTAACTCTAAGCAATGACTAAAAACAGTGTGAACGAAGGCCATCGAAGATCTTTAACTGTAGATGGTCACATTGCATCCGCGAATGTTACTCCTAGATCCGCCAGCGAGGCAAACAGTCAGGATGTAACAAATCCACCTTTCAGAGGAACAAGTATGCTACTCCCAACTCCCCTACCTACTGTTGAGGAAAGAAATGTA
This sequence comes from Glebionis coronaria, assembly GCA_025667525.1. NCBI lineage: Eukaryota > Viridiplantae > Streptophyta > Magnoliopsida > Asterales > Asteraceae > Glebionis > Glebionis coronaria. Next base: position 396,886,994 of record CM046879.1, read on the forward strand.
GGGCAGGAGTCAGCTCAGCCTCCTCCTAATAAAGACAAAAGAAGGATACCCCCTGCATCAGAAGAAAGCGGGGAAGTAATCGCTACTGAGGCACGCGCGATGGAAGAATATGTAGCGAATAATCTGCAAGCCCTCATCCCACTAGTTGCCAAACACATGAAAAATCAGAATGGAACAAAAGGAAAGGAGTGCGTAGAACGCGGTCAATCCTTTGAAAGCGATCCATCAAGATCGGGTGATGACCACCCTACAAAGCGCATGCGTGAATATTACTCTTCAGATGACCTAGACTTCTCACAACCTTGGAGAAGAGCTAGAAAAAATGCTTTCACAAGCCGCATACAGTATTACTCGGATACAAGAAAGCGTCGCATGCCAGCAAACGTAAAAACATACGATGGCACCTCAGATCCAGAAGACCACCTAAAAGTCTTCGAATCCCAAGCAGGTATTGAGCAATGACCAGAACCTGTATGGTGCAATATGTCAAATTCTACACTTGTAGGAAACGCGCGGATTTGGTTTGATAGACTTCCGCCACGAACAATTAATGGGTTTGAAGCATTACGAAAAGCATTCAAAAGAAACTATGTGCAACAGAAAAGACATTATAGGAGTGTTGTGTCACTCGCAAGAATTAAGCAGAACCAGGGCGAATACCTGGAGGACTTTCTAGAACGTTTCAAAAGAGAATGTCTTCAAAGAAAGGAATGCCCAGAGATTTTAAAAGTATCTTGCTTCATGGCAGGTATACGCAACAGTGATCTAATAAAAAAGCTAAATGATAAAACCCTAGAAACCTTTAATGGGGTACTACGGCGAGTAATGTTAGAAATACGTTTTAACGTATATTAGAAGTATCGGTCACTCCATAATATGATTTATGTTGTAATAGCTCGTAGTTAGCAAATAGTTATTAGTTACTTATTAAGTTAAGTAAGAACCGGTCCATGGGCTTGTCATGGACCGGCCCAAGCCCAATGTTAGGCTTGGAGTATAAATACCCCTTTCCACCATGGAAAGGGGTTGGTTGTTGTTTCATTTGCACATTCATTTTAATAAAATCATACACATTTTCTCTCACTTTCTCTCTCTAGTTTCTCTCACTAGAAAACATCAACCCACTTCATAGTTTCATAGGTTATCAATATTCTACATTTGGTATCAAGAGCTATGGGGTGATTTAAGGTAAGGATTGTGTTGTTTTTTTAGTTTTTGAATCAATTAGTGATCTTTAGAAAAAATCAATCTTGAATCTTGTTGTTTTTGGTGTTTTTGTTATTGGGATTGATTGATAAGGATTGGGTTTAGCTTATTTTGGTAAAAATCATAAAACTTTTTGTGGTTTTGGATCAAAAATCGGAGTTAAAAGCTGATTTTTAAGTCTCGGAAACATTTTTTCCAGAACTTTCCGAATAGGGATTCCGAATAGGGAAATTTTTCAGTATAGAAGGTTTATTCCGAATAGGGATTCCGAATAGGAGAAATATTCAGAATAGAAGAAGTTTCCGCATAGACTTTCCGAATAGAAGAATTTTTCCGAATAGCAGCAATTTTTCCGAATAGCAGAAATCTTTCCGAATAGCAAAAAACTTTCCGAATAGCCTATAATTTTCCGAATAGCCAGATTTTTCCGAATAGCCAAAATTTTTCCGCATAGGAGAAATATTCCGAATATCTTTCCGAATTGCCCATCATTCCGAATAGGAGGTTTTTTCCGAATAAGCCAAATTGCCAGATATTCCGAATTGAAGAAATATTCCGAATAGGAGGTTTTTCCGCATAAAGGTTATTCAGCATAGAGTTTATTCCGAATAGGGTATTTTCAGCATAGGATTATTCCGAATAGGTATTATTCCGAATAGGGTTTATTCTGAGTTTGGGTTATTTCGTATAAGCAAGTTCAAGGGGTATTTGAGTTTTTTCGACGATCTTTAGTGGATTTAATCTTGAGTTCAACCAACACAACACAAATTCTCAACCTTTCTTCACTGCTCGATCAAACGATAATCTTTGAGTCTGTTAAGTGATCACAATGAATCCAAGTTCATTAATGCCTCAGATGACATCTCTTACGGATATCTCGATCATAACGGGGACTGATAGTCGTCCACCGATGCTTATTAAAGAGGTGTTTGAAGCATGGCAGGGCCGTATGATGCAATACTTGAAGGGCAAACCAACATACGGAAGGCTTATGGTCAAATCGATTTTGAATGGTCCACTCGACTATGGTACCATTGTGGCAAATAACGTGTCTCGACCAAGAGAATATGAAGAACTCACACCGGCACAACAACTCATTGCTGATGCTGATGAAAAGGCTCTACAGACACTTCTCCAAGCTCTTCCGCATGATATTTATCGTATGGTTAGTCAATATACGGTTGCCAAAGATTTGTGGGAACGTCTAAAGGTGTTGTTACAAGGTACGTCTCTCACCAAACAGGAAAGGGAGTGTCAGCTGTATGATCTGTTTGATAGATTCACGTACAGCCCAGGGGAAACACTACACGATTATTACTTCAGATTCACCACTCTAATGAATGATCTGAATGTATACAATCTGGTGATTGCTCCATTCCAGGTTAACACCAAGTTCTTGAATACTTTACCTCAAGCTGAATGGGGTGAGTATATTACCGATGTGAAGTTAACCCGGGATTTGCATAAGTGCAACTTAGATCAAATCTATGTTTTTCTTCAGCAGCATGAGAAGCATGTGATTATGCACCGTTCTCCTCGCGGTATGTACCCAGATTCCTTAGCTTTGATGGCGAATCAACCAAGCTTGTCACACAACAACACACCTTATATCTTGGGACATCAAGCCTATCATCCATCACCTTATATGACACCAACCTTCCCACAATACTCGATTCTACCGCAACCACCCACCTCACATCAGCAACAATATCGGTTCAATGCACCTTCACCACAGTATGCTTCACAACTTCATCCAGCAAATGTTGCACCTTATGCTCAGCCTTCATATTCTTCTTATCAAGAGAATGCAGCATATCCAACAAGCTACCCTGATCAAATGAGTATTCCTTCTACTGATTATGCAGCTCATCCAGATCAAGCACTGTATTGTGATGATGAGGAAGTCCCTGTTCCTGTTTTCCAACAAGGAGCTGACCCAGTTGAAGTGCTAACTACTATGTCTGCTTATCTCACAAGAACTTTAAGCAAACGAGGATACAGAGGATCAGCTCCTACCAACAATCAGTTGAGGAATTCATCCAATTCTCGCCAACAAGCTACAATTGAGAATGGCAGGGTAATGGTTCAGCCAATTCAACCATATCAGGGGAGACCTTCCACATCAACCAATGCTCGCACGGTCAATCCTGCTCCTGCTCTAATGGTCAACAATCCTCCACGGGCTAATACAGGCAAGTTGAGAATGATTACATGCTACAACTGCAAGGAAGAGGGTCATATGTCCAGGGATTGTAAGAAACCCAAGAGGAGAAGGGATGGACAGTGGTTTGCAGAAAAGATATATCTGGTAAATGCTCAGGCACAGGGAAGGGAACTTGATGAAGAGGAGCTTGCATTTCTTGCTGATCCCGGGATTGTTGAACAAGACGTTGTCACTACGCAGAATGCAGCTTACCAAGCCGATGATCTTGATGCGTATGACTCCGACTGTGATGACTTTCAATCTGCAAAGGCTGCTCTCATGGCAACTATCTCCAGCTTAGGGCCAGAAAAGAGATATGAGGTGGTCCAAATCATCCTGTGGTATTTGGACTCCGGTTGTTCAAAACATATGACCGGAAATCGCTCGATGCTCCGAAATTTCGTCAGCAAGTTTCTCGGTACGGTTAAATTCGGGAATGATCATATAGCAAAGATTATGGGGTATGGTGAATATCAGATTGGAAACATGACGATTTCTAGGGTATACTATGTAGAAGGTCTTGGTCATAACTTATTCTCAGTAGGACAGTTTTGTGATTCCAACCTTGAGGTTGCTTTTCGACAACACACTTGTTTCATCCGCAACTTGGAAGGAAAAGATTTGTTGAAGGGATCTCGTGGTGCAAATCTTTATACGTTGTCTCTACAAGATATGATGGCCGCCTCTCCAGTATGTCTTCTCTCTAAAGCATCTAAGACCAAGTCATGGTTATGGCATCGCAGATTATCTCATCTTAATTTTGATGCTATTAATCATCTGGCTAAAAACGAGTTAGTTCGTGGTCTTCCAAAGCTTAAATTTCACAAGGACCATTTATGTTCCGCGTGTTCAAGGGGGAAAAGCACCAAGAAATCTTACAAACCCAAAGCTGAAGACACCAATCAAGAAAAACTTCATCTTTTGCATATGGATCTTTGTGGGCCGATGAGAACTGAAAGTGTGAGCGGTAAGAAATTCATTCTCGTCATTGTGGATGATTTTTCCAGGTTTACATGGGTTAGATTTCTACGTACAAAGGATGAAGCACCGAAGGCTATCATCACTTTTCTGAAGTTCATTCAGGTACGTTTGAATACCACTGTCCGCCGTATTCGTACAGACAATGGTACAGAGTTCGTCAACCAGACTCTTCGTGATTATTATGAAGGAGTTGGTATATCACATGAAACATCCGCTGCACGCACTCCACAACAAAACGGTGTCGTTGAAAGACGGAATCGTACACTTATGGAAGCTGCTAGGACCATGCTTATTTATGCGAACGCTCCATTGTTCTTGTGGGCAGAGGCTATTTCTACTGCATGTTTCACCCAAAACCGTTCTATCCTTCGGAAACGCCATGGAAAAACACCTTATGAGCTTTTACATGACCGTAAACCCGATGTTTCATTTTTCCATGTGTTTGGTGCTCTGTGTTATCCAAACATCAATAGTGAGAACTTGGGTAAGCTTCAACCGAAAGCCGATATAGGGATTTTCATTGGTTACTCACCGTCCAAAAGAGCATACCGAATCTATAACCGTCGTCTTGGCAAGATTGTAGAAACTATGGACGCAGATTTCGACGAGCTGACAGCGATGACTTCTGAGCAACACAGCTCTGAACCCGCGCTTCATGAGATGGGAACCGGTGCTATTAGCTCCGGATTAGTTCCCAATAATCCTACTTCTACATCATTTTTACCACCATCAAGGCCCGAGTGGGATAAACTGTTTCAACCGTTGTTTGATGAATTCTTCGATCCCCCGACTGATGAAGTTCCAGCACCTGTAGTAATTGCTCCAATACCTGAAGTGGTTGCTCAAGTTAATGAACCTTTATCTAATGCATCTACAATTCACATTGAACCGGATGCACCTTCACCAAGTGATTCTCAAACTACACCTGAATCATCACCCCTACTTGTGCCTAATGATGTAGAAGAGGATTCTACTGATCACGACTTGGAATATGCTCACTTGCAAGAGCTTCCTTTCTTTGGTGTAGCGATCCCTGAAAACCCTTCAGCCGCGTCTACCTCAGAAGAAGCTCCTTCTATTGTTCACTCCAGACCACCTAGGATTGAAAACCATAGCACTAAATGGACAAAAGATCACCCAATTAGGAATGTTATTGGAGATCTAGATCGACCAGTCTCTACACGCCATCAATTACAAGAGAATGCACTCTATTGTTATTTTGATGCATTTCTCTCTGAAGTTGAACCCAAAAATTGGCAGCAGGCTATGACCCAATCATCTTGGATTGAAGCTATGCAGGAGGAACTAAACGAATTCCAACTACTTGAAGTATGGGAATTGGTTCCTCGCCCTGACAAGGTTAACATCCTTACTTTGTTATGGGTTTATAAGGTTAAACTTGATGAGATGGGTGCGGTATTGAAGAATAAAGCTAGATTGGTCGCTAGAGGATATAAACAAGCCTTGGGTATAGACTTTGAGGAATCTTTTGCTCCTGTGGCTAGATTGGAGGCGATTAGACTATTCCTTGCGTTTGCTGCTCATATGAACATGATCGTCTATCAAATGGATGTGAAGACGACATTTTTGAACGGTGAACTAAGGGAAGAAGTTTATGTTAGTCAACCGGATGGGTTCGTCAGTACGGAGTCTCCTAATCATGTGTACAAGCTTAAGAAGGCTCTCTATGGGTTGAAACAAGCTCCATGCGCGTGGTATGATCTCCTGTCAACATATCTCATGTCGGAAGGCTTCTCCAAAGGCAAAGTGGACCCCACTCTATTCACTCTCAAGGAAGGCAACGACATGCTTCTGGTACAAATTTATGTTGATGATATAATATTTGCTGCCACTAACATAGAATTGTCTAATCGATTTGAGAAGATAATGTCCACACGCTTTCAGATGTCGATGATGGGAAAAATTTCATTTTTCTTAGGATTACAGATTTCTCAGAATCCCAGAGGCATCTTTATTAATCAATCCAAATATGCTCTAGAATCTCTTAAGAAATATAACTTTGAAAATTGTGACCCCGTAGACACTCCAATGGTGGAGAAATCCAAGTTAGATGAAGATAGGAATGGGACTATTGTCGATCCAAAACTTTACCGTGGGATGATCGGCACCCTTCTATATTTGACTGCTAGCAGGCCTGATTTGCAATTTGCTGTATGCATGTGTGCCCGGTATCAGGCTCGGCCTACCGAAAAGCACCTACATGTTGTGAAAAGGATCTTTCGGTATCTAAAAGGAACACTTCATCGTGGTCTATGGTATCCGAAAGATTCCTCGATTGCTTTAATATCATACGCAGATGCCGATCATGCTGGATGTCAAGACACGAGGCGTAGCACTTCTGGATCTGTGCAACTCCTAGGAGATAGATTGATCAGTTGGTCTTCAAAAAGGCAGAAAAGCGCTGCAATTTCTAGCACGGAGGCTGAATACATCGCCATGTCCGGTTGTTGTGCTCAAGTCCTTTGGATGAGATCACAATTAACTGACTACGGTCTTGGATTTAACAAAATCCCGATGTATTGTGACAACAAGAGCGCCATTGCCCTTTGCTGCAACTATGTTCAACACTCCCGGGCCAAGCACATAGACATTCGCTACCATTTCATTAAGGAGCAGGTGGAGAACGGAGTGATCGAGCTGTATTTTGTCACTACTGAGTACCAGCTGGCGGATATGTTCACCAAAGCCTTAGATCGAGGACGAATCGAGTTTTTGATCGACAAGCTTGGCATGAAATCATTCACTCCAGCTACTCTCAAAGAGTTGGCAGAAGAATCAGCTGAATAGTCGTGGTAAACTATTCAGAGTATCCTTTGTTCGTGATCATGTATATTATCGTAAATATATAAAACACAAAAAGAAAATACAAAAATATAAAACCAAGAAAAACCATAAAAATATAAAACCTAGAAAAACCATAAAAATTATAAAATCAAGAAAAACCAAAAATATTTTTCGTTTAAAACGGGCATGTCTTTTAGTACGGTAATATTTACGGCCTTAGAAATGTCGATTAATATTGACACGGTGCCATAAATAGAGTCCGTATAAAAGTTGTAATGTTTTTAAAACATGCCCATTATGGCTTGTAGTTATTTCTGACTGCAACCCGGTTTTCATATTAAAGTCACGTATTTCCTTGGAAAAAGTTGGCTCAGAACGGGAATTAATTTTCTCGGGCGTGATTTACAAGCCAAATCATGCAAAGGGATCAAGTTTACTTTACAACTTGATCTAACACAAATTAGTGTACGTCTCAGTGCATTAAGTTGTTAAAATAAGAGAAATCTTATTGACACCACGAATCAAACTTTTTCAAGATATCAATTGGGAAATGTTTTTCATCATCCTGTGCCTCGTTAAACAATGACTACAGCTCTTTAAATAGAAAACGGGTCATCGTTTAAGGGGGAGAAAATGTTTCATCATCTTTCACATCAAAAAGATCTTCAAAAGTTCTCAAGGAAACTCACAAAGCTTAATGGTTAATGGTTGGATTGCTTTGGCATTTGTCTTGTTGTTGCTTATAAGCTTGTCATGAATAGTTTTGTGCTTGTGTTAAGATAGGATAATCACAAAGGCTAGGGTAATTAACATAGGATAGGTCAAAATGACAAGATTTAAAACTTGGAAAAACAAAAGAACTTTGTTTGTTGAAAGTAGAAAAATTGAGGGGGTAAAGTTGACAATAGGTCAAACTTATAAAAATTTTTGACTTAGTCAAAATCACCCACCCCCGTTCCATTTTCTTCCTTCACTGTTTACATTACCTTTTGCCGCCATTAACAAACCTTCCACACAAACACTCACGAAATTAATCCAACACGAATCAAAATCAATAAATCTTCTAAGATCAAGATCATCAAAAAGGTATATAATCGGTTTAATCATTCAAGCATATCAAGTTAATTAACTCTCTTAATTGAAAACGATTGATTGCAATTTCTGATTAATTAGGGTTAATTAAATTGGGGGTTTTGCCTGGGTTACATTCGGAATTGATCTATTTGCACAGATTTGTCCTTTAGAACACTTGAATCAAACGATTGCATGCCTAATTAGAAAAAATATAAGTGTTGAAAACTTTCCGCGTAAGAAGGACTTTCCGAATAACGCTTTCATTCCGAATAGAAAGAACTTTCCGCATAGAAGCTGTTTTTTCCGAATAGAAAAGTTTTTCCGCATAGACAAAAGTTTTCCGCATAGGCCAAATCTTTCCGCATAGAGAAATTTTTTCCGAATAGGATTTTATTCCGCATAGGACCAAATGTTCCGAATAAGGACTTTATTCCGCATAGGGCAAATGTTCCGAATAGGGGATTTTTTCCGCATAGGACCAAATGTTCCGAATAAGGACTTTATTCCGCATAGGACCAAATGTTCTGAATAAGGACTTTATTCCGCATAGGCCAAATGTTCCGGATAGGGAATTTATTCCGCATAGGACCAAATGTTCCGAATAGGATTTTATTCCGCATAGGTCCAATGTTCCGAATAGGGTATTTATTCCGCATAGGCCCAATGTTCCGAATAGACATCTTATTCAGAATAGGAATTTCTTTCCGCATAGGATAAATGTTCCGAATAGCCTTTTTATTCAGAATAGGGATGTTTTTCCGCATAGGTTATATGTTCCGAATAGACTTATGTTCCGCATAGGATTCATATTCAGCATAGACCTATTATTCCGAATTGAGTGGTTATTCCGTATAGAAGATGTTTGAATGGTTTCAAAGCTTAAAGGATTATGTCATATGTACAATGCTTAGGTTTAAAGTCATAATGATATTCATACTTGTATGTATCAACCTTTGTGTTTTATCTTAAGCAGAGACGATGACTAACCCTACCGTACAACAAATACAAGTCAACAGAGCCGCCGCCATTGCTGAAGCCAAGACTCTAAAGTTTATTCCGAACAACTTTCGTTTGAAGGAGGTATCTCACTCTACCCATAATGGATTTAAGGTAGGTACAGCTATGCTTGATAAATCTCATTTCAAGCATGCGCTAAGGAGAAGTGCTTCAGTGCCCTATGACTACCTTTACGAGTTCTGGGCTACCAAAGAGAGGACGTCCAACAAAATCACTTTTTCCTTGGACAACAAGCAGCAGACGCTTACTGTGTCAGACTTTAGGAAGATTTTTGGATTTCGGCCGACACTCAAAGACTTATCATACTCAGCCAACCCGACTAAGGACCAGATCATGGAGATGTTCACCGCCATTGGATGTCTTGACATACGAACCCCGTCTGAGTTTACTACTGCCAAAGTTGGTCAACCATGGAAAGCTATTTTTGGGATTCTAAGCCGATGTTTAACACCCAAAACAACTGGGTTTGATGCTGTTCGTCCACCATTCATCAAGATGTTTTATGGTATGTTCAAAGGTATGGGTATTGATTATGCATCACTGCTGTGGGAGGAGTTTACTTTTCAACTCTTCACAAACACAAAGGGTAAGGTTAAAAGCTACCAGTACCCTAGGTTTATTAAGTTGATCATACATTATTTTATGGAAAACGATGCATCCATTAACAAGCGTGCAGGTAGTCGTCACCACACGATAGATGATGATGATTTGGTAGACTTAAGGCAGGAGACTCATTCGAATACGGTTATTCCTGGTCCCATTCCCAGTCATCTTCTGAACGATGAGATTATTGCATCTGCTGATTACAAGAACTTGCTAACAGAAATTGAGAATCAACGAGCAAGTATTCTAGCAGGTGAAGACTCATCTACCACGGTTAAGAGCAAAGGTAAAAGGAAGCAAACAGATTTACCTGAACCCAAAACCAAGAAGAAGAAGACAGAGGGTAAGAAAGGAAAGGGTAAGGCTGATGAGATGCGTCTACGTGACGAAGAAAACATTGTTGATCCTGCTCTTGATAAAACTGAGAAACAAATGATGAAGATAGCTATTCAAAGGAGTAGGAAAGATACTGGCGGTAGTGGTTCAGGTGCAAGGGTAGACGTTGAGGATGAGTACATGGAACCAGATGATGTTGATGAGTTTGGGTGACCTGAACATTATTCCACTTCGAAGGAGCCATCAATCCCTATTTCAGCAAGTATGGAAAAGGAGTCTGTTGCTCCTACGATCACGATGTCAACCCAACCTTTAGCAACTCAACTTCAACCAACTCAACCCTTACCAACCAAACCGGTTTCAACACCATTTCCTCCACCACCAATAAAGCCCATCCTTAGTACAGCAGTTACAACCGAGCCTATTCCATCAACCCAAAGCAGCTCTACAACGTCTGCAATGGCCGCATTGGTAATGGCCGAGATGTTGGATAAACATGTGGATACTCACAAGAGAGAAATGGATGATCTTCGCCAAGAGCTAAATAGAAGAGCTCAAAGTGAAGAAGCATCAAGGAAAGCTCAAGAAGAGTTGATTGCCAAGTTCGCTGCAGACATGGAATTTACACGTAAAACTCATGCAGAAGAACTTGCTCGGGTTAAAAAGGCTGAAGCTGATAGGCATCAAGCACGAATTACGAGACTTAAGGCTATTAAGGATGACCTTAAAGAGCAAAAAGCAGCTCTTGAAGCTTCTATTGAGCAGAGAGTGAAAGACTCCATTGAATCCCTAATGCCAAAACTGCGTGATGATTTGAAGACGCTTGCTGCTGACAACTTAATGATCAAATCATCCAATCCTTCAGAAGCCGCCTACAAGATTGCTTATGACTTGACGGATTTTGAACTTACGAAGATCCTCAAAGCTCGAATGAAGGAACTTGGATCGTTTGATAAATCGAGGATTCAACGGGCTCTCTTCAAATCCCTGAATGACGCTATCATGGAGGATGATAGGTTGTTCAAGACGTTTGGAAGTGTGGTACCCTACCACATTCTCCCTGAAGAAGAAAGGGAAGAGAGCGACGAAGAAGAGGGTACTGGTGGAGAAGAGGAAGAAGAAGAAGAAGAAGATAAGAATGACGATGATAATGATGAGAATGATGAGGATCAGAATGATGAGGATGATGAGGATGATAATGATAAGGATGATGATACTGATGATGAGGATGATGATGACGATGATGATGATGGCGATGATGGTGGTGATGGTAATGAGGAGAGTGTTCGAGGGAGCAACGGGGATGATAATGAGGATGCTGATGGGGGGAAACAGCCTGAGAAAGGGGACAAGGCTGCCAGCTCAAAGAAAGTGGTTAAGTCTGGCACCAAGTCAAAGAAAGATGCAGCACCAAAGGAAAAATCTACATCCACGGAATCCAGACGATCGAAGTGGCGCCATGATGTGAATGCCACTACAGGGTCATCTATTCCTGGTACATTTATCCATGCATCAATACCTGTTACCACTAACCCTGTTAGTTCTATTGTTGTTGTTCCTGTGATTGCAGAATCGGTAACCGAACCTGAAGCTGCACAACACTCACCCATTCAGGACACTGCCGACATGCCTGAATCAGAACCAGCAGATGTTCACGTCTCCACTCCTCCGCAACAAAACCCACAATCTACTGTTCCAAGCACAAGGGACTGGGAGGACACGTTGGAGATCGACGAGACTGCTCCACCACAGGCTTGGATCACGGCAGCGGCGCAGTATGATCTGATCACCGACGCCGACAAAGATGTCTTGTATCTTCGTATCCGAAGTCCGATTGACTTATGTGCATTTCTTGCTCATGAGTATAAGACTTCGGTTACTCCATCTTTGGTGAAGAAAGTACTGAAGGATAAAAGACTTCGCGCCAAAACCCGGTTGACCCAAATGGAGTTCGAATATTATGCCGAGGAGATCCTGAAGGCTCTGAATACCGTTCAACGGCCAGGTCTTCATGAATCAGAAAGAGCTCCACCTCCAATGGATCCTACTCAAGATAATCAGATTGCTCTTGACTTCTTCGTCACCAATGATCTGGTGTATCTACTGAAGGGGTCATCAAAGTACGCAACCTCCCTGACCTTGCTGAAAGCTGCCAACTGGGGGACAATACCCTTTATCGAGGAAAAGGTAAACCGACTCTGGGTCCCTAAGATAAATCGTAATTATGATATGTATGCTGTCATAGGTGCATCTCATTGGGACGAACGAGTCCGAAGGGCGTACAGGGGTTGCTGCTTGGTCAATTCTGGAAGCAATGTTAGATCCGACATCCGCATCTCCAGCATCTTAGGAATGAAAACTGAAGCCAAGAATGGCTATTATCATGTGACGGAGATTCGTTTGAAAAGGGAGGATGACAGGGAATACAAAATCCAGCAGGGAGATTTTTCCATCATTCGCCTTGAGGATATCGAAGATATGCTGCTTCTGATGACCAGAGATCAACTCACACATATTCCTCGTGAAGACCTCATTGCTTTGAATACAGCACTTCGTATGTTCACACGAAGCGTTGTGATCAAGACACGAGTTGAAGATCTTCAGTTGGGAGTCGAAAGCTATCAGAGGAAGCTCAACCTAACTCGTCCAGTGAATAAAGTGCTACCTCAACATGTAGAAAGATGTCCCTATACCGGCATTTCAGTCCCAAATTACGGCATCTTCTACTTGAACAGCCGAGGTTTAATGAAGTTTATGAGGGTGGGTGAGCTCCACAAGTATAGTGATGGGACTCTTCTACAAGTCAGAGGAAAGTTGGAGCATCTGAACTCGGGTGGGACGTTGCCAGAAATGACGGAGGATTGGCATCCAGGTTACCGGCAGATGGCGAAGTATGTCATCAAGAAGATCGATCAGAAGCTCCGTGAACGTAGATTGATGAGGAGCCTGGAAAGATTTGTGGGTGGTAGACCATATGGAGTGCACTACAGGACACTGCAACGATCCATCTAAATGGGTCGTACATTTCAGGTCACTCTATATTGGTATTATTTGTGAATATGTATATTTGTGAATAATGTGCTTTAATGGCTTGTTGTAATGTTAAGGTATGATAATTTTTCAAGAATTTCTCACGAGATTCTAAATCTTTCAAAATATATCATACTAAAGCACTACAACTATCCCTTATTAATTTAAGGGGGAGCAATAACTTGTTCTATGGCCAAAATCGATTTCATTTTTACCCAAAGACCGGTTAATCCATTCAATATCCCAAATATTAATGGTTAACATTTTGGATAAGGGGAGAAAATGGGATTAAGGAGACCTAAGTGATACTTGGCTAAAAGATGAAAAAAGACTTAACGATATTCCAACTTAATATGTGCTAAGCACGTGTTAAGGGGGAGCGTTTTTGATGAACAAAACACCTAAGGTACAAAACTTTTGATTTTAATATCACAAGTACCTTATGTGATTTTTCAATGATTTTTCATGGTGGCAATTCCTTCCCTAAACACGCTTAATTCACGACGAATGTGGTGACAAAAGGGTGGTAGGAATAGGTTTAGTCCAATGATTCATCAGAGCCGATGGAATCTTCCCAAGGACAATTCCCTAGATAGAATTAGAAGTCCTAGGAAAGATGGAGAAAGAATGTGAACGTAGCTGAATGCCGACCAAGTACTTAAGCTAGCACTGGAACAATCACAACAAGGTGCTAGTGATGACGTATTGGTAAGCATTGAAGGGGTTGAAGAATGAAAAAGAATTGTAAAGATAAAGGGTGTAAAGAAAGAAGCCCTCCTTACAACATTAGGCAGAAACCGGGTCAATACATATGCTATTGAGGTCATTTTTGCTAATGATTCTCGGTATTGAAGAAAGACATCATGGACCCAGTGATGCAATGCACAACCCTTCCCAGCTAACTCAAATATCTCTCAAAAGGTATTTGTTTTAATCACACGGAGATCAACACGTTATCTATTGGTTTATTCACTCCGAATAGACTGGTATTGAAAAGGTGGCACTCCTCTCCAGCCATCGCTCACTAAATCAAAACGCACAATCGAGTCTAGAGCCAAGAGATCATCAAAAGTCTCATTAGGACACTTTCCATTTATTCCTTGCTTTCTCACACACTGTGAAAAGTAAGAGATTTTCATGAGTCCTACGCAGTATTCCTGTAATATTGCCAGAACATCCGAGTAATACGCAAGTATTACAATGAAGATGGAAATCCTACTTGAGCCAACATCAAACAAGCTCATGGTAGGTTACACGTGCGGTTCTTTTAGAACCAATCTTGTGAAAAACTGGAAGGTAACAGTGGTTTAATTCTTAATTGAACTTAAACTCGTTCCAGGCCTCTTCGCATTATCATATGATCTTGCCAGAACACTCAGAGTGACTCTTTATTGACCACAGTGACGAGTGGAAATCCTTCTAGTGTTAACATCAAACAGCACTTGGTAGGTGACGTGCAAGATTCTTTATGAATTGAGCTCGTGACAACTGGAAAGCAACGATGGTGAAAATCTTAATTGAAATTCACTTGTTCCAGGTTTCATGAATTGACGGCTTTTAATCACAAGGATAATTTATCCAAGTGATTCACTCTTTATGTTCGCAGTCAGCTTTGGACGGTCGAATAAAGAGAACGGGTTTACCCGCGAAATCCTGTCAGGAAGTTACTTAATTGAAACTATCCGTCACGGGTACGATATCTAATATCGTCCAACGGTCTTCACCGACCGGAGGTAAAATGCTACCGAATTAGAATAAAATGTTCAAAGCCATTTTATTCGTGTCGTTGCTGTGTACCTGTTAAAGACGGTGGCGTTGTTGTGTACCTGTTGAAGACGGTGGCGTTGCTGTGTACCAGTGAAGACGGTGGTGTTGCGGTGTACCTGTAAAAGTCGTTCCCACATGCTTATGTCTTTTGCAACAAAGTTCAGCAAAAATTCAAGAAAGTACAAGATAAAGTCTTCCGCTGTACCAAACTCTGAAGCTTTCAAGAATTCAACAAAAAGACGTAAGTGTATGGAACATGAAGTCACGAGGAGGCAAAGTTCACAAGAAAGGCAAAGATCGCACGTGAAAGGCCAAAGAACAATGCTCTCAAGTCAAAGCCAAAAAAATCAAACCAACATATTCACAACAAAAGAAAGAAAAGAAGAAAAGACTACGAGCTAAAGAACGAAGACTTAGTATAGTATGCTAGGTTTAGAACTTTGTAACGTGGAGTGACCTCCCTTAGGGGGAGATTGTTAGAAATACGTTTTAACGTATATTAGAAGTATCGGTCACTCCACAATATGATTTATGTTGTAATAGCTCGTAGTTAGCAAATAGTTATTAGTTACTTATTAAGTTAAGTAAGAACCGGTCTATGGGCTTGTCATGGACCGGCCCAAGCCCAATGTTAGGCTTGGAGTATAAATACCCCTTTCCACCATGGAAAGGGGTTGGTTGTTGTTTCATTTGCACATTCATTTTAATAAAATCATACACATTTTCTCTCACTTTCTCTCTCTAGTTTCTCTCACTAGAAAACATCAACCCACTTCATAGTTTCATAGGTTATCAATATTCTACAAGTAAGATCCTTCAGACATGGGGGAACCAGCTGCCTCAGAAGTCATGCAAAACGCCCATGGTTATAGACCCCGTGACGCGCCTAATAAAGGGTCTAGTAGACAAAGCAGGCCTGGAGGTCTCGACTACCAAGGAAATAAAAGAGAGGGACGAGCCAGTAACTTCATGTTTACTCCCCTTAAGTTAAATCCAAGGGAAATCGTTATATCAGAAGGCGCGAACTTCCCAAGACCAATGACCACTCCAGTAGAAAGGCGCATTGGCAACAGATATTGTGAATATCATGATGAGAAGGGACACGCTACGAATGAATGCATTCAGCTGCTGAAACATATCGAGAACATGGTAAAGAAGGCAAGTTAAAACACCTTGTCAAAACCGCGGAGAGTGGGAAACCAAAAACCGCTAATGGAAATGTTTACATGGTACAAGCGTGGCAGCGAAGGACAAAGCAAAAGGTGAGCCAAAAATTCTCGAAAGGAAGATACATCTCTTCCCCCCCCCCCCCCCCCCCCCCAACGCGAAGAATGTGGCAGAATGTCCGTTAGTGATAGAACTAAACATCGATGAACACAGTATACATCGTATGTATGTTGATGGAGGCTCATCAGCAGAAATAATATATGAACACTGTTTCCTGAAACTCAGCACAGAAGTAAGGAGCCAGATGGTACCTGCGACCTCACCGCTCATCGGATTCAGTGGAGAAGCGGTGTGGCCTTTGGGCCAACTAAATCTAGTAGTGAAAGTGGGAAGCGACGAACACTCAACGAAGGTCTCAATGAACTTCCTTATAAATACGATCACCATCGCAATATAGCGGAATCATTGGGCGATCTGCCATACCAGCAATGCGAGCTGTACCTTCTACGGCCCATGGCATGATGAAGTTCCCAGTGAAGGGAGGAATCGTAACGATCTTCAACACAGCCATCACCCTCCCAGAGTGCAACACGATTGCGGGACCCCCTCGGGTTACAGCGAAACCCAAGATAGATTCACCGCCGAACCTAAAAGTGGCAGTCCATCCATAATATCCGGATCAAGAGATAACGATTTGAGGGACATTATCCGACAAAGGAAAGGCTGACATGTGCCAACTCTTATAGGATAACCTAGACATCCTCGCGTTGGAACCTAAAGACATGACGGTGGTACCAAGGTCAACAGCCGAACACAAGATGCAAATCCGCGAAGGATATCCCCCAGTCAGGCAAAAGAAAAGAGGACAGGCTCCAGAGCGCAGCAAGGTGATACTTGAGGAAGTGAAGAAGCTGGTGGATGCAGGAATCATGCGAGAAGTATACTACTAATAAGTGTGAAAACACTTATCCTTTTACCACTTATCTATAATAAAAACAAGACCAAATCGTGTATTTAATGTCGTGAAAGTCGGAATTATGCGTGGTTTGTGTTTTTATTGTGTTTTAGGACAAAAATATGAAAAAGGAAAAAAACATGGGCTTTCACGGGCTTTTATCGAAGAAAAAGACAAAAGACGAAGTCAAATGATCAAAAGTGAAAGAAGAACGGACGTCAAAGGCCTATTCTGAAGATTTATCAAAGAAAAAGTCTAAAGACGGAAGTTTAACAAAGTCAAAGAATCAAGTCTATTAAAAGAAGAAAATTAGAAGACGAGTTCATTTTATCATTCGACTAATCCCGAGACAAAGTCGAGAAAGACGAGTTAATTAAAAAGTCGAGAAGACAAAAGAAAGAAAGAAGGAAGCACACCCACTTACCAACTCTCCTCTCCTATAAATAGAGACCCTTAACCTCATTTTTGAGGTGTTATCTAAATTCATATTTTTTAGCTCTCCAATTTATTTTTAAGCACTTTTCATATTGTCTTTCATTATTGTCTTTCTTTCAAGTTTATCATTTAAGTCTTTAATCTTGTTTGAATCTTTAACCTTTAATTTTAATTCAAAGTTTTGCATAATCTATCTTATTCTTCCTTTCTTGTTTGTTTTCATCTTGAGTTTTATTTGATTTAATCCCTCGAAAAGTTTTCATCTTTATGCTTATTTGATTTAAGTGCTTAACTTGTTGTTCTTATCAATTTCGTACGAGTGACGATCTCAACTTTTTGGTGTTTTTAGCTTATTTCGTGTTTAACTTATTTTCTTTTAAGTGTTTTAAAAGTTTGATCTTTTTAAAGTTGATTTTATAAATCTTGCTTATTTAGTGTTTTGAAAGTTTTTCATTCGTGCTTATTTAGTTCTTTTCATTATTGATTTGGTTAAGTTTTGGTTAGTGCTTATTAAAAAAGGAGCTTATTCGGTTTTGCTTATTTGCATTTTACATTCCATCGGAAAAGAATTTAGTTTTTCCGATTGTCATTCCGATAGTCTTCATTGAAAAGGGTTTAGTTATTCCGATCGTTATTCCGATCATCATTCCGATAGTATTGGTGATCAATCATTCCGACGATGTTTTCGACAGACTTTCCGACGGATTTTCCGATACATATTCCGATAGTTTTCACCATCTGTTATTCCGATACAGTTTTAGATATTCCGACAGGATTTTTGATAACATTCCGACAGGTTTTCCGATCATTATTCCGATGGTATTCTGACAGGGGGTATTCCGACAGGTTTGAGTTTTCCTTCCTATTTATGGAATTGATTTTTGTTCCAAATTAATTGTCAAATTTTCTTTTCCCGCCAATCAAGGTTAGATTTCTCTCTTTCATTTTTTTAATTTTTGTGATTAATAATTTTAGCTTTTATTTTTACAAGTAGAAATAGCTAATCAAAAGCTCCCCCTCTTAGTGACCAATTACAATAATTCCACCTTAAACCGTGATAATTCGATTAGACACCGAGAACGAACGAGTACACATATGCAAAAGTCATCATATTAAAATGGCGCCGCTACCGGCTCTTTTCGTAAAGATTAACGGGTTTTAGTGAGAAAAATTGGATTTTGGGATCCGTTCTTTTGGGAGCGTTATTTTCAAGCATAAAAATTTTCAAAAAAATCCTAAAAAGTATAAAATTTTCAAAAATCCAAAAAAATAAAAAAGATAAAAAAATAAAAAATATTGTATTTCATTTTTAGTGTATGTGTACTCGATCTTCGTCTTATCTTGAGCCCAAGACTCGTAGAGACTTAGATATGGCCGGTATGCATAATAATAACAATCCACCTCACCCCAATGTGAATAATAACAACCATGACCCTCAACCCGACCTTCGTACGATGGAGGAGCTATGCCAACCAACTATGAATGGACGTGGAGGACCGATTGCACCGATGCAAATCACGGCTCCCGAATTTCGCTAAAGCATCACATGATCCAACAAGTTCAAAATGATTGTCCATTTCGCGGATTACCGGATGATGATTCCAACAAACACCTCGATAAATTTATAACCGTCACTCAAAGCATGAAATTGGCCCGTGTTTCCATGGATTTTCTCCGCCTTCATCTTTTTCCACACACTTTATCCTACCATGCCGAAAAATGGTTTGATCGTCTTCCTATAAACTCAATTCATACATGGGACGAGATGACTCAAAAATTTTTGTCAAGATATTTTCCACCATCCATGGTAGCTAGTCTTCGGAATCAAATCAGTGGTTTCACTCAAGAAACCGATGAGTCTCTTTTGGATGCTTGGGAACGTTATAATGTCTTGATCGATCGTTGTCCTAACCATAATATGATACCCGTCACTCTAATTGATACTTTTGATAGGTGTGAAAACACCCATCCTTTTACCACTTAACTATAATAATAACCAAGCTTAAACGTGTATCTATTGTCGTAAAAGTCGGAATTATGCGTGGTTTGTGTTTTTGTTGTGATTTAGGACTAAAATGTGAAAAGGGAAGAAAACACGGGCTTTCACGGGCTTTTATCGAAGAAAACGACAAAAGACGAAGTCAAAAGATTAAGAGTGCAAAAAGAACGGAAGTCCAAGGCCTAATCTGAAGATTTATCGAAGAAAAAGTCTAAAGACGGAAGTTTAACGAAGTCGAAGAACCAAATATAATAAAAGAAGAAAATTAGAAGACGAGTTCATTTCATATCGACAAATCCCGAGACAACGTCGAGAAAGACGAAGAATTTAAAAGACGAAAAGACGAGAAGAAAGAAGAAAGCATCAACACATTTACTCCTCCTATAAATACCCTCCTAATATGTCATTAGGAGGTGTTAGTTAGTTTTTAGAAGTTAGTTTATTTTATGCATTAGGAGTAGGTAATTACTTTCTCTCTCTAGCTTTTCCTTAATGTTTTAAGCTTTTACATTAATCTTTTATTGAATCTCTTAATCTTAATCTTAATTTCAAGCTTTTCATTAATCATTCTCATTCTACCTTTCTTATTTTTTAATCTTGTTTAATTTTGATAATCATGTAGTTTGCTTAATCTTTATGCTTATTGCTTTATTGATGTTTTTGTTTGATTGTGCTTATTGATTTTCATGTGTTTGATTTTTATAGCTTATTGTGTTTAGTGCTTATTGTGTTATTTTTCTTATTTTTAATTAAGTGTCTTAATAGTTTATTTTATAAAAAGTTGATTTTAAATATTTTGATTATTTAGTCTTTTTAAAAGTTTTTAAACT
Source organism: Glebionis coronaria (assembly GCA_025667525.1). Taxonomy (NCBI): domain Eukaryota; kingdom Viridiplantae; phylum Streptophyta; class Magnoliopsida; order Asterales; family Asteraceae; genus Glebionis; species Glebionis coronaria. Next base: position 396,907,402 of record CM046879.1, read on the forward strand.
TTGGCTTATTAGCTTTTTCTTAAATTTGATTTAGTTAAAGTTTTGGGTAAGTGCTTATTATATTTTAGCTTATTTTCATTTTGCTTATTTTTATGTTATGCGGGTCTCATATACCCTCTTTTCCCGGATTAGAAGTTTCATAGTATTCCGGATAAGTGATTCTGGATAAGCATTTTTTTCCGGATAAGCATAGTTTCAAGTTATTCCGGATAGTGTCAAATTTGGGATTCCGGATAAGCTTTATTTGTTATTCCGGATAAGACACAAAACCAAAACCCGGATAACTTTATAAGTGCAAAACCCGGATAAGTGAAAGAACAAAAACCCGGATAACAAGAAGATCCCACATTCCGCCTAACTAGAAAATTACATATCCCGGATAACATATTGCATGGGAATCCAGATAACAATTCAAAAATGGATTCCGGATATCAAACATAAATAAAGATTCCGTATAACAATATATGTAAATGACATGCCTGCTTGGTAACTTCTTCTTTTTTCCGCCAAATTTGGTGTTCCCCTTAAGGGAACATGCTCCCCTAGGTTAAACATCTGTTCCGAAATCGATTAAGTTTTATCCGAAAGTCGTGTTTATTTTTATTCTGAAAGTCAGTTATTTTTAGTTATATTTTTCGTCAAATTTTAGTATTAGTATTTTTTCGAAAAGTTTAAGTTTTAACTTTTTATTTAGTACCCGCTTTAATATTTGTCTCGTTTGTTTTTAAAGTAGCCATATAGTCCAATTCCTTCTTTTTCATTAAGTAAGTTTTATTTTTAATTCGAAAATTTATTTTTATTTTTAGTTTTATTTTTATTAATCGTTTCTTTTTAATATTCGTTTTAATGTCGTTTCTTTATTATTTGTCATTCGTCTTTAGTTTATTTTTTTTACTTTTCGCATTTACTTTTTAATTAGCTATGGATAATCAACGACGTTTCCTTTCTTATTCACCAAGAATGACTGAGTCACACTTTCAACTGTAATCAATTCGAATCGAGACGAGACGATAACTTTTTATATACAAAATCGCTTACCAAATGGCGCCGCTGCCGGCTCTTTTCGTGAAGATTAACGGTTTTTTGTGAGAGACGCGTTGAATTTTGGGATCCGTTCACTTTTAAACGTTATTTTTCTTGCAAAATTTTCAAAAAAATCAAAAATCCAAAAAAAAAATTAAAAAATCATAAAAAGCATTTCTTTTTCAAAGTTTTGCACCAAAAATATTTTTTTTTTACGTTAGCTTTATTCCTTTTATTTCTTTGCTATATTTTTCTTTTGTAGGTGTATGCGTACCCGTTCACGCAAGAAGAAATCCATTCAAGCTACTATCATTCAGCCTCCGGTTGTCGAGCCTCCTGTTGTTGACACAATGGATAACCGTCCAATGATCAAGCTCTTGCAGTCACATGTTGAAGGCAATGAAGATGCGATTGTGGTTCCGGCTATTGATGCAAATAACTTCGAGCTCAAATCCGGGTTTATCCAAATAGTTTCCGCAACACCTTTTCTGGGCCGTACTCATGACGATCCTGTAAAATCCATGATTTTACCATGATTAAATATAATAAATTTCCACCTATTAGTCCTAGAACACAAACTCATGTGTTATATTTCTATAGGTCATGTGTGAACTTGTCTAACATGTACATATACTTTTGCATACACACTTGTTGTAATAAGACTCATAATGTAAACCTTGTACATAAGACTAAGGAAAACAAGTAGTAAAATGTATAACCAACATTTAATTAGACAACACTTAAAAAATGAGAAAATATGTTACACCATGTATATGTGACCGTATATGTATGTATGCATATTATAGGCATGCCTAAACTTTCTTGGACTAGCCCAAGGTTATGTATTCTTTATGTTCTAGCCCAACACAAGCCCACACAAGCCCATCCTCCTCTTTGGATAGCCTTACACGGTACACATATGCATATGTGGAAGAAGAAGGGTTCTCTTGGAAAGGAAAGAGCCTACACTTGGCATAAGTGTTCTTACCAAGGCAATCATGCCTTTTGCATTCTCTTTCCCTCTCTCATCTTTAATCCGAAACACACACATTCCCATCTCACCTACATGCAACCTCATTTCTCTCTTCATCTCTCTCTCTCTCTCTCTCGATATTTCGGCTATAAGCCACAAAACACCAAAGTTGATTCATTAAATCAACTAAATCTTTGTTCCATCTTGATTACAAATCATTTGGTAGCATCATTTCTCTTGGAAACACTATAAACAAGCCCTAGCCGAATCATTATAGGCCACGGATTGATTTATACATAGGGTTTTCTTCATCTTCAATATTAGATCTCTAATCTCTTTGTTCATCTAGATCCTCCTTAGTAACTTTTGAGCAAGAAAGGTATACACATCATGTTCTTCCATTTCTTCATGCATGCATCATCATACATCTATAAACACAAGTATATAACATGTTAAAAAAATCAAGATTTATAAAACCATGACCATTATAGGTCACGACATATTTATAAAAATCATGCTCATGATTTAAAATCTTTTAATAAGAAACCTATAACTTGTATTCTATGTTTTAAACTTGATTTAAAAACCATATGAGACGTTTGTAAATCTAAATGTTGCATGAGTTACAAATCTTGTTTTATGGGACTATGGTTAAACCAATAGTCATAGATCTCATAAAATGAATGTGTGTAACCTAAAAATCTTGAAGACTGATGGTTGATTTTTTGCACACCTTTAGGAAAAGGAAGGCAATTAGGGCAAGTATTAACGAGTAGTTTAGGAAAACCACAAGTTATGACCCTAAGTGGGGATCGTTCTCAAGGAGGCTAGTGTGTTATGTGTGTAATGATTTGGATTAGATTTGTGATTATATTTGTGAGAAAGAAAAGTAGAAATGAGATTAGAAGAGAATGACAGTTACGAAGACGGATTAAGCTAAGACGAAAAAGGTGTACACGTAAAACCGTAAAAAGCACTAAAATTAAAATTTTAACCTAAAAATTCCTAAAAATTACCAAAAATCCACAATAATATTCTAAGAGTTTACAAAAAAATCCAAACTTGCCAAAACCTTTTAATTAATTAGATAATGACTTTTTAATGCTAATTAAAGCCCTAAAAATCAAAATTAATTATTAAAAAGTTCCCAACAAGATCTTAAAGTTTGTAAACCTCAAAAATACCCTAATTAAGCTAAAAAGTATTTTTCAAAAATTTAAAACCACTAAAAACTATTTTTAAACAATTTAAAAGACTCTAAAAATAGTTGGAAAGTTGCAAAATTCCTAATTAAGTGTTTAGAACCTAGGAAAAATATAAAAAGTTAGAAAATCAGACTTTTAATTTTTAACAATAAAATAATATTAAAACATTATTAAAAATCCAAAAATCATAAAAAATTCTAAAAACTTGCAAACTAGCTTAATTTAACCTAAATAACTCAGAAATGAAAGTGAAATTACCTAAATACCCTTAATGGGCCTAGAAAATGGGCTAAACCCAAAATAGTCCACTATTGGACCAAATTTGGGCCCAATATAAGAAAGTGTTCAAAATAAGCCCAAAAAGCACTGGTTGACTCAAAATTTGATTTTAAACAACTTTTTCCAAAGGCCCAAAAGCTGAAAGTGTGAAATAAGCTAGCTTATACCAAACAGCTTATTCTTAATGGGCTTTTTGGCCCATTAAGCTATAAGCCAATGCCATAAGCTGAAATTAAACACACAAGCTTCTTTTGTCCTAAATAAGACTTTTGCAAAAAGAAATTTGAAATAAGCCCAAGGAATAAGCCTGAAAATGCAATAAGCAATCTATAGAAAACGACAAAATAGTCGTTTTTGAGTTCTAGGCCACCCTAAGTGCTGATTCAAGTTTCTATAGCTTTTAAATGACTTAATTAAGCAAAATCAACAAAGAGTTTTCAAATAAGCTGACTCAATAAGCTGACTCAATAAGCTGACTCAATAAGCTGGAAAAAGAAAATAAGCACTTATGTAAAAGTCAAATAAGTTGGTTTTCTAGTAAAAAGTCAAAGTCAAAGTCCAATAAGCTCCAGTCTACTCAAATGGGTCAAATAATGAAGACCTATCACAAAAAATAAGTTGTTGCAAGTCTGGATAAGCTAAAATAGCTTATTGATAAGCTGAGTACAAGTTTACACTAGCAGGGGCTAGTTTTGGGTGTTGAGCAGTGGGAACTTTTCCCACTGCTTGACTTATAGACTTTTTTGTCTTTAGTGAACTTTTTTGGGATTCAGATTACACAAAGGCACCCAAATGATCTTTGGATCATAAGGAGTCAATAACAATCAAAAATTCACAAACAAAATCACCCAATTTGCACAGATTAATCAATAAAGCACCAGATATAATACAGACATGAACAAATAAGCAGAACAGGTTCAATAAGCAATTTTAGCACAATTCAGCCAGCCAAATTCAACCAAATGCATACACAAGCTATATTAAACTCAAATAAGCAAGTCTAAACAGGTTTCATGCAATGATTCAAAGAATTAAGCAAGATTCAAGCACCTCAAGTTACTCATGAACACAAGAACATGAAATTTTTCACTTTGCTGATGTATTTGACACACAAGCCAGATTCAACACCTCAAATCTCACAAACAGGTTACAATAATGATGTTTTAACAACTTTTAGCCCTAAGCATGCATAAACTCTAGGTTTTCCCAAATTCTTAGGTCAAAATCAGTCAAACTCACAAAGATATAGCAGATTGTTTGATTTTAAGGTTTGGTTCCAAAAACTTGCAGCAAAACACTCTCAACAAGGCATATAACGGATAACAAGTGCAAACAACACCTTCTAACAACACAATACCAAGATTCAATCTCAAACAGGTAGACCCAAACACCCCTTTATCTTTTCAAATCCAAATTTAAACAAGAAAAAGTGAGATTTAAGACCACCCAAGCACCAATTAACACAATAACAGATTAAAACAACAGATTCAAGCAAGATCAAGCCACAAAACACACAAGAACATAGGCAACACTCAAATATCACAAATATCCAAAATATTTTCAGATTTTGGGATAAAGGGTGTGTACCTCATGGATGTACATCCACACCCACGGATTTTAAGCTTATGTGCTAGCAAGAACAAGCACAAGCTTCCACAATAAGACCTGCTAAGAATCAACAAAGTTAGAAGCACAAGTATAAAATCAGAAATATGAAAAATCCTTGATTGATGCAACTCTTGTCCTCCACACTTGATTATCCCCAAGTTATAAGCTTCACCACACCTTGATAACACAATATCAGGATGGTATTATCAGCCCTATAGCCCAAGAATTCCAAGATAGACCAAGATCTTAGCAAAATATCAAGAAAATGAAGAAAATGTGCAAACTTTTGCACACTCCTCTTTTGAAAACAGGTTTTTGATTCAGAAATATCAAACTAGAAACAATAATAAGCAGATTATAACAATGGTACTTGAGCTTTCTTCAACATTTCATTAAACTTGAAAAGGATTTACAGAAAAGTGAACTTAGGAAAATTCAAGAGCAAAAACAAATGTAGTAACCTAGGGCCTTTTTATAGGCATACATGAACTAGTAAGCAGTTTAAAAACGTAAACCCTAATGTTGTTGAAGCCCAAAAATGCCCTTGGAGTCTCTTGTCTTCTTTGGAGAATCATGTGACTTTTCTTGTTGTTTAGTGGTAGCTGGCATGTGTGAGTGCATCCAATGGTTTGTATGAAGCTTAGAAAGTAAGCATAATTCTCCAACGTTGGATTGCTGCCACCTTTTTGGCAGTATGCATGAGTGTGGAGCAGGGGAGTCACAAGGAGACAAATGGGGTGATGAGGTGTCCGATTTTAAGGTTGGGACGTGATTATGATATCCTTAATCATAAATCTGGACAAGATGGTGGCTTAATTTTGGCTTAAACAAAATTACCCAATTTGTGTTCTTGAGGGAATAGTAGTGTTTTTGATCCGGTTTAATATTTAAACATGTGTTAGGTGCCACTTTTATTAAACTAATAGGATTAGTTTAAATCAGTTAGTGGTGGGAAGTGATGTGGCATGATGGAGAAAGCTGATTGGTGGGATGGAGTAAGTGGGACAGGTGTCAAGCTTTGGTAGGTTAAGGTAAGTTTCTTGTCTGGCCATGTTTAATCCCTTCTCTTCTTTCTTTCTTTCACTTTGTAAATAATAGCACAAAACCGGATTCTCTTTGTAATTCAAGTTTTACTTTTCACATTTTGCCCCAAATACTTTTCCAAAGTATTTTCAGGGGTATTTCTTGCCATTTTGTGATTTTTGAGGGATTGATTTGGCATTTTGTTGATGGATAATGGTCTGACTTGCATGATTGGTATTTTGGAGGACTGAAACTGCCAAGTCTTGTTTGATGAGGGACCATTCTTGCCAAATGTTGAAAGTCAAGGGTCCTTTTTGTAATTTTAGGATTTTCAAAGGACCAAACTTGTAATTTCTTGTACTTTGAAGGACTTCATGATGTATTTGACTTTGTGGAGGATAATGGTTGACAATTTAGCTTTGTTGAGGGGCTAAACTTGTCAATTCTTCAAAGTGTAGGGCCCTTTTTGTAATTTTGACAAACTTTAGGGACCAAACTTGTAATTATGAGGATACAAGGATATAAAGTGTCAATTCTTCCATATTGGAGGACCCTTCTTCATAATTCTTCAAATCTTCAAGGGTTTATCTTGGGAAAGTCTTCATTAGGGCTTGGTTCATTGTGCGGCTTCGTTTCCCGTGTTCGTTTTTGCTTCATTCTTGTGATCTTTTGTCATTTTCTCAATATCCGTACCTAAAATACACAAGCAACAAACACAAGCATATATATGGGTATTTTGATGATATTTAATGCATTTTAAGCCCTATTTGGACGATGAGACTATGTATAAAAGCAGTCTCATCACTCCCCCATACTAAACCATTGTCGTGCCCTCACGCAATGCTAGAATAGAGTATCGTAGCACCTCCAAAATCCATTTTATTCACCTGATTGAACGATAAACTAGCTACACTACTATTATTGCTACAACTACTTGCGTTTTAGACATAATGTATGATTTTCATCGCAAAATGGGACGTTTAGGTTCATAGAATAAGAACACGTGAATGCTTTGTTAGAAATAATTTCATCGTTCTCGATTTTCACCCCAATTCCATGCCAAGCGTGCAACAAGATCATTGTCATTATAAGTTAGTAATGCTAACACTACTCATATGCCCTAATCACGTACTTATCCTCCCATTATTCCTAAGTTGTATCTCTTATATTTTATATTGTCTTGAATGTTTCACGAGGATACATTGTTTGACTTATGCGATAATAGAGATTTAGGTCTAAAAATAGAGTCCTAACGGTGTAACCAAGACCATCAAATCAATAACCCCTCCCAATAGACAACGATGTCAAAAAATTAAGTTAACAAGAGGAATCGACAAACACGGTTTTATAACGGTTTTAAACATGAGACTTATTACTAAGACTTTTATACGCCCCCTAACGGAAGGGCCTTATTATCTTTGGTTTACCTCCATCTTTTATTCAACTTCGCCATGAAGCTTTTATTATGACTTCGGTCTTGCCTTGCCTTTTATTATCCACCTCATCGGTAGTTTTATTAGCCAAAGACGTATATCCTCACGCTAAGGCGAATTTTGGATCTTTAAAGCTTCGAAGATTAAGGCTTGATTCACTTTCAATTTTGCATAGATTTTTCGGCCTTGTGGGGCTTCAAATTGTTTGCTTGATTTAGGCGAGCACTTGAAATCTTATTATTGGGTGAAGCTTTTGATTATTAGGGTGCCAATACTTCAAAACCGTGACGCTGGCGATACCTTAATGTCTTCCCAATTTAATTACACGGAAGCTACTAGAAAAGACTAGAAACCCAACAATCCCAACTAAACCGCTAAGTCAATAATTATTAAGCAAAAAATATTTACATGCGAAGGGAGAATAAGCAAACAACGAGAACACATGAGTTTTTGAAAGAATACGAGTACTCTACGTTTAGCATAGTAACTTATAATTAACCCTATCATTTCTCGTCCTCATTTAAGAGACTTAGCCTAATGTGAAGTTAAGGAACCAAAGCTAAGTGCTCAACACGCACGGTCGAGTAAAAAATTACTCTTATTCTCGCCATCGGAAAACCTACATTCGTGTCTTCAAACACTTATAAAACATGAGAAATTTTTTAAAATTTAGCCATTTTTAGCCTTATTTTGCAACAAAACGATAAACAAAAAGATAAACTTTGGAAAGCGTGAAGGTTTGGCAAGGCAAGTATCTATTCACCCCCCATACTAAAGTTAAACATTGTCCTTAATGTTTCGAGTCTAGGGGTGCAAACACCCCCATACTAGAGACGTAGTCGAATGCCTAATCTAGCATGGAAAGGGTGTAACCAATAAATTAATAGCCGTTTATGAAGTGTGCTAAAAACCTAAGGTTAGAACATCAAAAGGATATATCATGGATATTGGGAAAGTCTTCAAAGCAAACGATCGAGTGCTCCCATAAAACGAACACGAGAGGCTCCAATCGTCATGATCATCTAAATTCCACAATTCACAAACAACCACGGAACAAAGGTTGGAAGGGCACAAATCCCCACACGTTAACTACATTAGAAAGCGATAATATGTACATAGGATAAGCATGGGACTCCCCCACCAGGCACCTTGTTTTTGATTACCGAGTCATGAGCTCGACTCGATCCCCTCAATACTAATTGTCATTGGGGAAGGTGACTTGGTCGAGGTAGTTCAAGGATGGAACTTCCCCGCCAAAGTAGTGCTTCAACCTATGTCCATTCACCTTGAAGTTAGGACCATCATCTTGAGCTAGCTCGATGGTCCCATACGGAAACACTTGAGTCACGATGAACGGACCGGACCAACGGGATTTCAACTTACCGGAAAAGATTTTCAAGCGAGAATTAAAAAGCAAAACTTGATCCCCAATGTTAAAAACCCAGTTTTTAATTTTAGAATCATGCAACTTTTTAGTTTTTTCTTTATAAATTAATGAATTTTCATAAGCAATGTCCCTCAATTCATCCAATTCATTTAATTGCATTTCCGGTGTTTTCCCGCGGTCTCCATATCATCATTACAATGCTTTAGGGCCCAATAAGCCTTATGTTCTAACTCGATAGGCAAATGACAATTCTTTCCATACACAAGCTTATAGGGAGTGCACCCAATGGGCGTCTTATGAGCGGTCCTAAAGGCCCATAAAGCATCGTCCAACTTATCCGACCATGATTGTCGGTTTTCCCTAACGGATCTCTCCAAGATCCTCTTCAACGCTCGGTTTGAAACCTCGACTTGCCCACTCGTTTGTGGGTGATAAGCCGTAGAAAGCCGATGTGTAACCCCATATTTCCTTAGGACCCTATCGAATTGGTCGTTACAAAAATGGGTTCCACGATCGCTTATGATCGCATGAGGGGTTCTAAACCGAGAAAACAAGCTTTTCAAAAACTTGACTACCACACGAGCATCATTGGTGGGCAAAGCCTTAGCTTCCACCCACTTAGATAGGTAGTCAACCGCAACGAGGATATACTTATTACCACGAGATGATGGGAACGGCCCCATAAAGTCTATACCCCAAACGTCAAAGATCTCACACACTTGGATGATATTTTGTGGCATTTCGTCTTTTTGTGAGGCTTTTCCTTGTCGTTGGCATGAATCACACGACTTCACAAGATCTTGTGCATCTCGGTAAATAGTAGGCCAAAAGAAGCCGGAATCAAACACCTTCTTAGCCATGAGATTAGCACCGTGGTGACCTCCCGTGGGTCCCTCATGGCAAGCTCTAAGAATGTTAGAAGCTTCGGTGCCAAATACACAACGTCGAATGATTTGATCTGCACAAGTTCGAAACAAGTAAGGGTCGTTCCAAAAGTAGAACTTGACGTCACGAAAGAATTTTCGTTTTTCTTGAGTCGTCATACCCTTGATGATGAAGTTACCCGCATGGTAATTTGCAAAATCCACAAACCATGGGGTGGAATAATCAACCTTAGAATTCACTACACCAAGTGTTTCGAGCGGAAATGTTTCGGTGATTTCCTTGGGCTCGTAAAAACTTTGGTGAGGATCTTCCAAACGAGAAAGATGACCGGCCGCTAGATTCTCGGCTCCTTTTTTGTCAACGATGGTGTGATCAAATTCTTTAAGGAGGAGAATCCAAGGAAGTAATCTAGTCTTAGCATCTTGCTTTGCCATGAGATACTTAATAGCCGAGTGATCCGTATACACTATGCATTTCGTCAAGACGAGATAAGGTCAGAATTTCTCAAATGCATACACCACGGCAAGGAACTCCTTCTCCGTTGTGGTGTATTTAAGTTGAGCCTCGGTCATCGTCTTGCTAGCATAGTGAATAGACAAGAAATGCTTATCATGACGTTGCCCCAAAACGGCCCCAATAGCGTAATCACTAGCATCACACATGAGCTCAAAGGGGAGGTTCCAATTGGGAGCAACAAGAATGGGAGCTTTGGTAAGTTTCCTCTTGAGGATTTCAAAAGCTCGTACACAATCTTCGTCAAAGACAAAACGTGCCTCTTTTTCAAGAAGATGTGTAATGGGTCGAGAGATCTTTGAAAAATCCTTGATGAATCGACGATAAAATCCCACGTGGCCTAGGAAACTCCTAACTCCCTTAACGGTTTTGGGATGAGGTAATTTGGCGATGACGTCTACCTTAGCTTGATCTACCTCAATCCCCGCTTTCGAGACCTTGTGCCCTAAGACGATTCCACTCTTAACCATAAAATGACACTTTTCCCAATTGAGCACAAGGTTGGTTTCCTCACAACATTTCAACATTCTCTCAAGATTCGACAAACACGAAGTGAACGAACTACCAAACACGGAAAATTCATCCATGAAAACTTCCATCGTCTTCTCGATCATGTCATGAAAAATAGCCATCATGCACCTTTGAAAGGTTCCCGGTGCATTGCAAAGTCCGAATGGCATTCTACGATAGGCAAACGTTCCATATGGATACGTAAACGTAGTTTTTTCTTGATCACGAGGATCGATGGGAATTTGGAAGTAACCGGAAAAACCATCTAGATAGCAATAGAAATCGTTTCCCGCAAGACGCTCCAACATTTGGTCCATGAAGGGCAAGGGAAAATGGTCTTTTCGAGTGGCTTCATTCAACTTACGATAGTCAACGCACACTCTCCATCCGGTCACGAGTCTAGTGGGAATTAAATCGTTGGCATCGTTCGGCACAACGGTCATCCCTCCCTTCTTAGGGACACAATGGAAAGGACTCACCCAAGGGCTATCGAAAATAGGGTAAATCATTCCCGCGTCAAGGTGTTTAAGGACCTCCTTTTTGATGACGTCATGAATTTTGGGGTTCACCCTCCTTTAACTTTGAATTGCGGGCTTGTAATCCTCCTCCATTAAGATTTTGTGGGTACAAAACTTGGGATCGATTCCCTTAATGTCGGATAACTTCCATGCAATTGCCCCTTTGTGATCCTTTAGAACATCGACAAGTGCGGTTTTTTCATCATTCGAAAGTTCCTTCGCAATAATAACCGGCAACTTGTCGCCCTCCTCCAAATAGACATATTCGAGGTGGGGAGGTAAATCTTTCAACTCGAGGATAGGTGGTTCCTCAAGTGAAGATTTGGGCTCGATACTCATAACCTCCTCGGGTAGAGGAAATGGGAAATCGTTAAGAAAATCCTTGATAATCGAGAAGTCCTCATCGTTGTCGAGGTCTTCGTCACAAGTACGTGGAACATCAAATTCTTCCAACGTAAAACCACCACCTTCAAATGGAGTGAAGGTTGGTGTCGAATTATCAAGAATTGGATCTAACATAGTGGGATTGCCACTAGTTTCTTCATCACCAAAACCTAGAACTTCTTGTGAAAATTCCTCGCAAACCACGTCGATCATGTCAACGAGGTTAATGGTTGCAACGGAATAAACATGAGAAATTTGAGAGTTTTGAGTTGCGTTTATAACAAGTTCCTCGTCGTTGAAACGTAAGGTGATCTTTCTAGCATGAACATCGATCAAAGCCATAGACGTATCTAAAAACGAACGACCTAAAATGAGAGGAACTTGAGGATCCGTGGGGATATCAACACCGATAAAGTCTACGGGATAGTAGAACTTCCCCACTTTCACAAAAACGTCTTCCGCCAAACCACATGCGGGAATCGTGGAATGGTCGGCCAACTCGATAGACATTAGTGAAGGAGTAAGATTAGGAAGATTGAGCGACATGAAGATTGCAAGTGGCATCAAGTTAATGCTAGCACCAAGATCGGCCAAGGCGAAGCATTCCTCCATATCTTGGATTGCACATGGAATCAAAAATTTACCGGGATCACCGACTTTTTGAGGTATGCGATTAAGATAACCCGATGAACAACTAGACAATTGGTGCAATTTCTCCTTGTTGTTCAACATACTCTTAAAGTTAGCGGCAAATCGAGGCATCATGACCAAAGCATCGGCGAAACTCACATTAAAGTGCAAACCACGAAACATTTTCATAAAAAGCTCAAATTGATAATTTTCGCGCTCTTGACGTTTCTCCTTCCTAAGTCTCGATGGATAGGGCAAAGGTGGTGTGGGTTGAGGCATAGTAGGCATAGCCTTTGGAATCTCGGGTTCCAATGTTGGTAATGGGTCAACCGTAGGTGTGGCATGAGCGGTATTCGTGGGATTGGGACATGCTCCTTTTGGACCACCACCTCGGGTTCTTCCTCAATTGATTCCTCCGTAGGAGCAATTGGTTGAGGAGTCGGTTCCTTAAGTGTCTTACCACTACGTGTGGTAATCACTTTCATCTCACCCTTAGGGTTGGATACGGTGTTGCTAGGAAGACTACTCGAAGACGGTTTACACATTATTGCCTCAAACATAGACGAGATTTTATCTTCAAAATTGGATTGCCTCAATACGGCCTCGGTTTGCCTTTTCTCGGCCGTAATCATCTCTTGTTTAATCTCATGTTGCCCTTGTTCCATTTTTTGTTGGTTTTGTTGTAACCTAGTGACATTTCCTTCCATCTTGTTGGTGTGGATCTTAAGTTCATTAGCTAATTCATTTTTCAACTCTTTCTTCAAGTCGTTCTTAAACTCGGATCTTAGGCTAATGATTTCTCTTTGAATATTATCAAACCTAGCATCATTCCCATTAGCGTATTTAACAAATTCATTTGGAAGATCTTTCAACGTTTGCAAACCTTTGTTGTTTTGAAAATCATTTTGATTCTTGTTTGAAACTTGATTATTAGCCCCTTGATTCCCATAATTTCCCTTGTTGAAATTGTTTTTGAAACCAACTTGATTGTTGCGATAGTTGTTGTTAGCATTTTGATTTGAACCAAAACCCAGTGGTGTCAATCGATTAGAGCAGGAAACTTGACCGTTTTGGTTGTAATTTCTCGTGGCCGCGAAGGCACTCGAAGTGTTACCACCGTTGGTAATGCACTCGGAGAAATCATGACCTCCACCATAATACATGCAAGAAACCTCAACCGCTTTAGCCGTAGCGGGAGTACTTTGTTCACCAACTTTAAACTCAATCAAAAGTCCTTTTAGCTTATCAAAAATCTTGTTTTCCAAGTTCGCCTCAATTTGGCAAGCATCGATGGTAGTAGACAAAGAAGGTGAATTCGAAGACGAAGCCTTACGAACACTAGACGTGCTACGATGACTATACACCTTAGATCTATTATCAATTATCACCAAAGCTTCCTCAACCGTTTACACAAAAAATTACCACCCGCGGCGGCATTCAAACAATCCCTTTCATGATCATTAAGTCCATTGTAAGACGTGTCAATTTGATGCAAGTCGGAAAAACCGTGATGAGGACATTCATGTAACATTTCCTTAAACCTATTCCAAGTCGTTGAAAAACTTTCATTAAACTCTTGTGAAAACTTTGAAATCTCGTTTTTCAAGTGCGTAGTCTTAGAGGGCGGAAAAAATTGGTTCACAAATTTAGACACGAGATCCTTCCATGTCAATATAGAATTGGGTGGCTCTTTCTCTAACCAAATTTTAGCGGGCCCCGCTAAGGAATACGGAAAAAGCATCATCCTAATCGAGTCATTCGAGACATCCTTAAACTTGCAAGTGGTGGTAAGACAATTAAATTGGCGGATATGGTTGTGTGGATTGTCCTTCTCATCACCACGGAATTTGTTGTTTTGGATCATCGACAACAAACCCGTTTTCACCTCAAAATTCTCCGCAAGGATAGCGGGAATCACAATAGCCTCTCCATAACCCTCGGTGGGTGCTTGAAGTAACTCCATCATAGTTCGATTCGCCATGGTTGGTGCTTCTCTTACAATGGGTTCGTCAATAGGAGACTCCTCACTAGAAAGATTGGGAGTGGGAGTTTTGTTCTTTCGTTTACGTGCACGTCTTGCTTGATTACGAGTTAGCATAAACGTCACGTACAACGAGGGGACGAGGAAAGAAGATTCTTTTTGGTGTTTTGTATTTTTCAAATTTTTTTTGGTTTTTGATTGTATTAACCTTTTTGGATTTTGGTGAATGTATTAAGTAGACACAAATCTACAAATCTCCTCCTTAATCAAATCTCTTGATTAAAGAAGCCTCAAGGAATGAAAACGATCACGTGAAGTGAACGCCTTCGATGACTTTAGAACGTTGGTGGAACACCAAAACGTTCAAGAGGGTTTAATCAATGGAAACCAAGAAAATATATATGATACTTAGTAATACTTTGGGCGGCAAAACCCTCGATTAGCTCTCAAAATCAAATACTCACAAGCAAGCGGGGAAACGAGGCGGCGCGAAGCACTTAAGAGCCTTTTTCCTTAGGATATATTTTATAATATCCGCCTTATACCCACCTTATAGTTTGTATTTTTCAAGATTGAGCTTCACGAAAGTATTTATCTATTTTTGCCTTTTTCTTTGGTTTGAGATTCAAATACAATGATTGGGTAATGACCTCCCAAGTCAAGGTTGTGATTTCTCACGTATTTGGAGTACTTGTGAATTTATTGTTCTACGTATACACTATAGTAATAGTATTCACACAAAACCGAAAACCGATAATACGTATTAGTAGAGTGCTACTAATACAAATACTATCTATGGTTAGTATATAAAAACAACAATTCCAATCAAAACACAACACGCCTCCCCGGCAGCGGCGCCAAAATGATGGTTGATTTTTTGCACACCTTTAGGAAAAGGAAGGCAATTAGGGCAAGTATTAACGAGTAGTTTAGGAAAACCACAAGTTATGACCCTAAGTGGGGATCGTTCTCAAGGAGGCTAGTGTGTTATGTGTGTAATGATTTGGATTAGATTTGTGATTATATTTGTGAGAAAGAGAAGTAGAAATGAGATTAGAAGAGAATGACGGTTACGAAGACGGATTAAGCTAAGACGAAAAAGGTGTACACGTAAAACCGTAAAAAGCACTAAAATTAAAATTTTAACCTAAAAATTCCTAAAAATTACCAAAAATCCACAATAATATTCTAAGAGTTTACAAAAAAATTCAAACTTGCCAAAACCTTTTAATTAATTAGATAATGACTTTTTAATGCTAATTAAAGCCCTAAAAATCAAAATTAATTATTAAAAGTCCCCAACAAGATCTTAAAGTTTGTAAACCTCAAAAACCCTAATTAAGCTAAAAAGTATTTTTCAAAAATTTAAAACCACTAAAAACTATTTTTAAACAATTAAAACTACGAAAATCAATTAAAACTTAAATTAATTCTAGAAAATAATTAAAAGACTCTAAAAATATTTGGAAAGTTGCAAAATTCCTAATTAAGTGTTTAGAACCTAGGAAAAATATAAAAACTTAGAAAATCAGACTTTTAATTTTTAACAACAAAATAATATTAAAATATTATTAAAAATCCAAAAATCATAAAAAATTCTAAAAACTTGCAAACTAGCTTAATTTAACCTAAATAACTCAGAAATGAAAGTGAAATTACCTAAATACCCTTAATGGGCCTAGAAAATGGGCTAAACCCAAAACAGTCCACTATTGGACCAAATTTGGGCCCAATATAAAAAAGTGTTCAAAATAAGCCCAAAAAGCACTAGTTGACTCAAAATTTGATTTTAAACAACTTTTTCCAAAGGCCCGAAAGCTGAAAGTGTGAAATAAGCTAGCTTATACCAAACAGCTTATTCTTAATGGGCTTTTTGGCCCATTAAGCTATAAGCCAATGCCATAAGCTGAAATTAAACACACAAGCTTCTTTTGTCCTAAATAAGACTTTTGCAAAAAGAAATTTGAAATAAGCCCAAGGAATAAGCCTGAAAATGCAATAAGAAATCTATAGAAAACGACAAAATAGTCGTTTTTGAGTTCTAGGCCACCCAAGTGCTGATTCAAGTTTCTATAGCTTTTAAATGACTTAATTATGCAAAATTAACAAAGAGTTTTCAAATAAGCTGACTCAATAAGCTGGAAAAGGCAAATAAGCACTTATGTAAAAGTCAAATAAGTTGGTTTTCTAGTAAAAAGTCAAAGTCAAAGTCCAATAAGCTCCAGTCTACTCAAATGGGTCAAATAATGAAGACCTATCACAAAAAATAAGTTGTTGCAAGTCTTGATAAGCTAAAATAGCTTATTGATAAGCTGAGTACAAGTTTACACTAGCAGGGGCTAGTTTTGGGTGTTGAGCAGTGGGAACTTTTCCCACTGCTTGACTTATAGACTTTTTTGTCTTTAGTGAACTTTTTGGGATTCAGATTACACAAAGGCACCCAAATGATCTTTGGATCATAAGGAGTCAATAACAATAAAAAATTCACAAACACAATCACCCAATTTGCACAGATTAATCAATAAAACACCAGATATGATACAGACATGAACAAATAAGCAGAACAGGTTCAATAAGCAATTTTAGCACAATTCAGCCAGCCAAATTCAACCAAATGCATACACAAGCTATATTAAACTCAAATAAGCAAGTCTAAACAGGTTTCATGCAATGATTCAAAGAATTAAGCAAGATTCAAGCACCTCAAGTTACTGATGAACACAAGAACATGCAAATTTTCACTTTGCTGATGTATTTGACACACAAGCCAGATTCAACACCTCAAATCTCACAAACAGGTTACAATAATGATGTTTTAACAGCTTTTAGCCCTAAGCATGCATAAACTCTAGGTTTTCCCAAATTCTTAGGTCAAAATCAGTCAAACTCACAAAGATATAGCAGATTGTTTGATTTTAAGGTTTGGTTCCAAAAATTTGCAGCAAAACACTCTCAACAAGGCATATAACAGATACCAAGTGCAAACAACACCTTCTAACAACACAATACCAAGATTCAATCTTAAACAGGTAGACCCAAACACCCCTTTATCTTTTCAAATCCAAATTTAAACAAGAAAAATTGAGATTTAAGACCACCCAAGCACCAATTAACACAATAACAGATTAGAACAACAGATTCAAGCAAGATCAAGCCACAAAACACACAAGAACATAGGCAACACTCAAATATCACAAATATCCAAAATATTTTCAGATTTTGGGATTAAGGGTGTGTACCTCATGGATGTACACCCACACCCACGGATTTTGAGCTTATGTGCTAGCATGAACAAGCACAAGCTTCCACAATAAGACCTGCTAAGAATCAACAAAGTTAGAAGCACAAGTATAAAATCAGAAATATGAAAAATCCTTGATTGATGCAACTCTTGTCCTCCACACTTGATTATCCCCAAGTTATAAGCTTCACCACACCTTGATAACACAATATCAGGATGGTATGATCAGCCCTATAGCCCAAGAATTCCAAGATAGACCAAGATCTTAGCAAAATATCAAGAAAATGAAGAAAATGTGTAAACTTTTGCACACTCCTCTTTTGAAAACAGATTTTTGATTCAGAAATATCAAACTAGAAACAATAATAAGCAGATTATAACAATGGCACTTGAGCTTTCTTCAACATTTCAAACACATTTCATTAAACTTGAAAAGGATTTACAGAAAAGTGAACTTAGGAAAATTCAAGAGCAAAAACAAATGTAGTAACCTAGGGCCTTTTTATAGGCATACATGAACTAGTAAGCAGTTTAAAAAAACGTAAACCCTAATGTTGTTGAAGCCCAAAAATGCCCTTGGAGTCTCTTGTCTTCTTTGGAGAATCATGTGACTTTTCTTGTTGTTTAGTGGTAGCTGGCATGTGTGAGTGCATCCAATGGTTTGTATGAAGCTTAGAAAGTAAGCATAATTCTCCAACGTTGGATTGCTGCCACCTTTTTGGCAGTATGCATGAGTGTGGAGCAGTGGAGTCACAAGGAGACAAATGGGGTGATGAGGTGTCCGAGTTTAAGGTTGGGAAGTGATTATGATATCGTTAATCATAAATCTGGACAAGATGGTGGCTTAATTTTGGCTTAAACAAAATTACCCAATTTGTGTTCTTGAGGGAATAGTAGTGTTTTTGATCCGGTTTAATATTTAAACATGTGTTAGGCGCCACTTTTATTAAACTAATAGGATTAGTTTAAATCAGTTAGTGGTGGGAAGTGATGTGGCATGATGGAGAAAACTGATTGGTGGGATGGAGTAAGTGGGACAGGTGTCAAGCTTTGGTAGGTTAAGGTAAGTTTCTTGTCTGGCCATGTTTAATCCCTTCTCTTCTTTATTTCTTTCACTTTGTAAATAATAGCACAAAACCGGATTCCCTTTGTAATTCAAGTTTTACTTTTCACACTTTTGCCCCAAATACTTTTCCAAAGTATTTTCAGGGGTATTTCTTGCCATTTTGTGATTTTTGAGGGACTGATTTGGCATTTTGTTGATGGATAATGGTCTTGACTTGCATGATTTGTATTTTGGAGGACTGAAACTGCCAAGTCTTGTTTGATGAGGGACCATTCTTGCCAAATGTTGAAAGTCAAGGGTCCTTTTTGTAATTTTAGGATTTTCAAAGGACCAAACTTGTAATTTCTTGTACTTTGAAGGACTTCATGATGTATTTGACTTTGTGGATGATAATGGTTGACAATTTAGCTTTGTTGAGGGGCTAAACTTGTCAATTCTTCAAAGTGGAGGGCCCTTTTTGTAATTTTGACAAACTTTAGGGACCAAACTTGTAATTATGAGGATACAAGGGTATAAAGTGTCAATTCTTCCATATTAGAGGACCCTTCTTCATAATTCTTCAAATCTTCAAGGGTTTATCTTGGGAAAGTCTTCATTAGGGCTTGGTTCATTGTGCGGCTTCGTTTCCCGTGTTCGTTTTTGCTTCATTCTTGTGATCTTTTGTCATTTTCTCAATATCCGTACCTAAAATACACAAGCAACAAACACAAGCATATATATGGGTATTTTGATGATATTTAATGCATTTTAAGCCCTATTTGGACGATGAGACTATGTATAAAAGCAGTCTCATCAAAGACCACGACCTTAAAGGTCACGGCATACATGGTTAGTATATATATGATTTATGTGTTAAGTTTGAATGATGGAATATGAAATGTTACATGTTAAATGGACTATTAAAAATCATCAAAGTAACTTATGTGAATATATGTAGCCGTGGGTTACATATGACCCTAAATGGGTTAGATGTACATGCATGTTATTATACAACCTAGTTCTAGTAATAAGTGTTAACTTAACATGATTAACATGAAATAAGCTAATAGATCTTATAGGAATATTGGGAGACAACAATATAGCCATGGGCTATCTATTTTTTTCTTGGAATGATAGTAACCTTGGGAACATGCATGTAACCTAGATAATCATGATTGTATATTTGTAAATATTTACAAGACTTAAAGATTAACTAAAGTGTTCATCTTGGAAATACCAAGATTTAAAAATATAGTCGTGGGCTATATATGTGTGTACATGAATCTATGATTGATTTTAGGTCTAGACATAGTTTAGATCTCATTTTGGGACTTATGACTTATTTTCTTGATGTGTACATAGCTAGATCTATTTTTGTAACACTTATAAATTGCATGCAACCTTAAAATGAGACTTGACTTATCTTAATAAGCTATAACTAATTATAGCCGTGAGATATAAGCTCCTATTAGGGCTTATGACTTACTTACAACCTTATAACACACCTAGATCTAATTTGGTACATCACATAAAACAAATTATAAGTTTTATTCTTCTATTTAGATTTAAAACTAAATATGAATAAGCTCATAATAAACTTATAAGAATATCCTAAGTTAAAACTTACATAAAATGTAAAGTAGTGGTAATGGACTATTTAAGCCCATGAAATATTAATCCAAAACTTAATGGACCCAATAAGCCCATTTAATAAATCCTAGTAACTTAATGGACTTAAGATTCTTAAGATTACACTTAGGCCCATTTAACTAATTAAAGGACTTAAAAGTGTATTAAGCCCAACAAATGATTTAAAGGCCTATTTAAATTAGTCGACTTGAGATATATTTAAGCCCACTAAAATAGCCCATTAGATGCTTAGCCTATTTAATGACCCCATATAAAGTTTGAATGTTAAAATAAAAGTTTTTATAATAAAATATAACTTATAAAAACTTTTTGTATGAAAATGACAATTTATAAAACTTAAGGACTAAAACCGTAACTTATGAAACTTGTTTTGATAAACTAGTAAACACAAGGACTGAAAATGTAAATATCAAAAAGTCTAGGGTTTAATAAATACTACCCGTGGTAAATTAAACCCTAGGGACCATTTTGGGAAGTTTCTAAAAGTTATTTTGTCATTTTATAACCCTAAGGACTATTCTTGTAATTTGCCGAAACTTAAAGAAGCCCTAGGGGCTGTTTTTGTAATTTTAGTAAAGTTACAAAACCTAGGTATAACTAGGGGGACTAAATCTGCCATAAGCCGAAACTTTAACAAGCCCTAGGTACTAAATATGTAGAATCCGAAAGTTATACTTGTTTAAAAATATAGAGGGACTAGTTTTGCCATATTCCGAAACATTAACAAGCCCTAACCCTAAAACCTATTTTAATTATAATAAAACATAATTAAAATACTTAGACCATAAGAATTAAGGTATAAATTCTTAAGTTTAAATTATTTTATAAATATTAAAATAATATATGGAAACTTTAAAGTTAAATAAAATATTATATTTTATTTTCAAAATAAAATATTTATATTTACTTTAGGAAATAATTGTATAAAAAATTATGAATATGTATTACTCATACATAAACTCATATACTTTTAGAAAATAAAATTTATATGAACGTTGGATAAATTGAATGTTAATATTTAAGTAGAACATCTTACGTCTACTTAAAATATGAAACTTAATATTAAAGTTTAAATGAATGAGTATAATACATTAACTACGAACATGACTAATATTAAGTAGAATTTTTATGTTTACTTAATAATGAAACTTAATTGTAAATGAGTGATTATAATACTTGAACAGAGAACGTAAAATTAATATTTTAAGTAAGACATTATATGTTCACTTAAATAAGAAACTTAATTGTAAGTTGAATGATTATTATAAATACATGTATGCTAACTGATATTAATAGTTAAACATTTTATGTTTACTTAGAAATGAAACTTATATAGATAAGTTAAATGAATCTTGATGATACTTGAACTGCGGTTATTTAGATAAATACCGTAGCATAAATGAACTAACTAAAATCTGTATAAGCATACATATATGTTCTTTGTACTATCTATTAAGACTGTACTATCTGATTAGGCATAACTTTGGCGTGAGCTTTAATTGGACATTCGTATTAAACAACTATTGCCTACTCCCAGGTGAGTTTACAGCCCCATATAAACTTTTGATAAAACTTTCCCTTTTGGGAAAGAAAATATGCAAACATATAATAGACATAACCAGATTGTATAAACTTGACTATGATTGATTATTATTGGAACTGTTAAATTGTTGTAAATCGCCCGAATTTTATAAATAGATCTATTAGGGATTGACCATCCCCGTCTGGGTGAGTCATGCTCACTGTGCCTTGGCCGGGACAACAGACGTATGCCATGTTGGAACTAGAATGAGTGTCTTTTTGTAAGACACTACATCCTCATCTGTTGAGGACTATGGAGGTTAAGCTTCAGTTTCTAATAATAAACAAATGTAATCTACATTTTAGTAAGAATGCTTTGTGCATTGTTACTTCTATGATTAATGTATGTCCAAACTAACTAACTGTTAAAATATGTAAATTCACCAACTTTATGTTGACCCCCTTTAGTATGTTTTGCACAGGAATATGAAGTTAGTACGTAGTGTGTGCATGGTCTCCAACATCTTAGTAATCTGCATTGTAGGACTCGTCAGGGGTTCTATTTGGGAAACACAAACAATCACTCTTCACCATGTTTAAGACAATTTTTATTTATTTGTTTAAATAAACATGTAATCTGATTTGACTAACTCTTTATCTTATGCTCTATGGACTATATGCTATCGATCCACCCTAGTGACATCTCTGTGGATATTTCTGCATATTTTGACCCTACACGGGGTGTCACAGAGAATGGTACAGAGCATTAGTTATAGAGAACCAGATAAATTTTTAAATAAAATAAAAATAAAATGATTTTTCTTTTATTTAAAACTGGACTATAACTTATAAAAATCTTTTTGGGATTTTATTTTGGGACCGTATTAGTTAAGCCTATAGATCTTAGGGCATATTATGCTATGTGAACTAAGTGTATATATATATTGATTACTAAACTTGATTATTAATACTATTTAGTGAGATATTGCTATGAAAAATGTTAGACGTGCTAAACTTGAAAATTTTACACTACATAGTAAAATACTGAAATGAGAATATAGGCAATATTAAACCAAACTTCGCACTTACAAATTGATAAATGAACTACTTAAATGGTAATATATGTATATATATATATAAGTATTAATATAGGTAACCTTAAAACATTATAATAATTGTTTAAAAGGGATATATTTCATAAAGCATGTAATCTAAAATAACATTGTTCTTTGTTTGTAAGCTTATACTCACTTCAAACTTAAAATAATACTATTTCAGAGCATCATGACTCCGTCTACTGCATCCTCGACTCTTCTACCCGTAGTAGCTCCTGCTCTAATTGTTTATTCATCCCCACGATCGATGCAGTGTGGATGGTTGTCAGCCTCAGATTCAGAGGATGACCCAGCCATCGAAGCTGTACTCCCAGAGGACCCTTTTTCTATCTCAACATCTGCCACATTGGCCCCAACCTCTATAGAGGAGGACCGGGTCCCTCCTAGCATACCATCTTCCATGCCTCCATCCTTGTCATCGGGCTATTTTTCTGGGCCAGCACCCGTCTCCACTTATGAGACCGGGGAAGGCTTCGGGGCAGGACGTGTCGATTCCGTCCAGGCCCAGATCTCCGCACTGGCTGCACGCCAGGAGCGGGAGATATCCGACCTCCGCAGCCAGTTGACAGTCAGTCAACAAAGCCATGCTGTCATCTATGATCGTATCGACACTCTTTTCCGCACTATGAGGGGAGAATCCCAGACCGCTAAGGGCATCCAGGCTAGGACGAATGAGGCACTAAAGTGGTTATTGGATGAGAACTACCGCCTCCACAAGCGCATTCAGGTCATGGAGGGTCTACAGCATCAGACCCATGCTGCTCTTACCGCTCAGGAGCAATCATTATCCATTTTCTTTGATCTCGCCACTGTCCGGCGTGATGGGGTTACTGGGGAGATGGCTTATCTCCGAGGGGTCGTCGATAGACTCCGGAACCAGCTACTATCTTCCCTCCGTACGCTTAAGGAGACCCGAACGACAGTTCGGACTTTATGGAACACCAGGAGGAATTCTGCAGCCCCACCAGCTCCATCCGCACCGTCAGCTCCAGCATCATCTAGTGGACCATCCAGGCAGGATTAGTATAGACGTACTAGACTTCTTGTACGTCATGATAAGCTTACGGGTTACATCCCGGCTATCTTGACATAGGGCCTTTGTACTTTTATTTCTTCTTCAGCTTTTGGTGATGTAATCCCGTACTTTATCTTTCCTTTTCTTTTGGACATGTAATTTTGGGATGTGATGTTTTAAAGACTGTGTGTATCATTACTTTGGACTAGGTCCGACCGGCCTATGACTTAGATTGTGTTATGCTAGATGACTGTTAAATTTCTCATGGAAATAACATGTAATCACTTTCTTTATTATATCTGCTGTGCAATGTATTATATTATGAGATCTTGACAGGTTATCCAAATTTGCTATGAAATCAGTGCATAAGTTTTCTCGTGCAAATAATATAAAAAACTGTACTAACGCTTGAACTAATAATCTCATTTTGTATATGACTATAGACAAATGGTGATTACGAGATCAAATCCCAATAATGCAACCACTTCCAATGCCGATAATGCTGAATCCCCAGAAGCTACTCGAAATGTTACTGCCGCACAACTGCGGGAAATGATAAGTGAAGGCATCATAGCAGCCATGGCAGCCAGAGGAGCTGACCCAAATGCAAACAATGATCCAAACTTCGATGCACGCAGAAACAACACCAACAGGGGTTGCTCTTACCCCGACTTCTTAAAATGCAAACCCTCATACTACCGAGGGAAAGAAGGAGTTGTTGAGTTGATGTAATGGTTCGAAAGACTAGAGACAGTTTTCCGCAACAGCGGTTGTGCTGACGAGAACAGAGTTAAGTTTGCTACGTGCACCCTACTCGAGAGCGCCCTTACTTGGTGGAACTCCGTGGTCGCCATCCTTGGACATGACACTGCTTATACTCTCACTTGGGCCAACCTCAAGGAGAGAATGACTGAGAAGTATTGTCCCAGAGGAGAAATGAAGAAGTTGGAAGTCGAGCTGTGGGATCTCAAGTGTAAGAACAATGATATCCTTTGGTACAACCAAATATTTTAAGAGTTAAGCTTGATGTGCACCAGAATGTTTCCTCTAAGGAGTGACAAGATTGAAAAAAATGTCAGCGGACTCCCTGACAACATTCATGACAGTGTGCTAGCTTCACGACCCACTACCGTTGAAAGGTGCTATGGAATTTGCGACTGAGCTGATCAACAAGCGAGCCCGCAATCTGTCCGAGAGGCAAACGGACAACAAGAGGAAATCCGATGAAAACTCTCGTAGCCAGCACCAGCAGCCTTCCAAAAAGCAAAACGTTGGGCAAGCGGATGACACTACTCCCACAACCCGCACCAAGAACTACTTAGGGACCAAGCCTAAGTGTTAAAAGTGCAACTACCATCATGTTGCTAGAGGACAATGCCAAGGATGCTACAAGTGTGGCCAAGAAGGCCATTTTGCTTGCGATTGTCAAACCAATGTTGCTACCCCAGGTCGACCCAATACCAATCCCGAGAACAGCAACAAGGGCAAGTCCAACGCACATGGAAGTGGAAGTGGGCAGCAGGGAAACCGAAACCCCGCAGGTGGAAGTAGTAGCGGACCAAAGAAGCTGTGGTTTGTTACGAGTGTGGAACCCCTGGGCATGTGAGATCCGATTGTCCCAAGTTGGACAACCAGAAGAAGGACAACAAGGGAACTCCTTCGCAAGTGTACATGGCCGGAAATGCCTAAGCAAATCCAGGCTCCAACATCGTACCTGGTATGTTCTTACTAAACCAATGATATGCATCTATCTTGTTTGATACATGTGTAGAACAAAGCATTACAATTGCTAAATTTAGTAAGATGATGGAAATCCCTCCGATAGTTCTAGGCTCCCATTATACTGTGGAATAGTCGACGGAAAAGTTATGATAGTTAAACACCATCATCCGAGGTTGTTCCTTAAAACTTTCCAATCGCCCGTTTTACATCAATCAGATCCTAGAAAGTCTTGATAGCTTTGATATCGTCATTAGCATGAATTGACTAGCAAGTATCATACAATTATCCTATACGATCCAAAAATTGGTTCGTGTACCTTGGGGAGATGAAACCTTGATTATACTGGGGAGCCACAACCCCGATATAGTTAACACTAGATTTAGTGTCATCTCTAGCACCAACAGGCCAGGGAGTACTTGGTCCGGGAATACTCCATTTCCCTAACCTGTTTCTCCTCTGCCTAAACCTGAAAGACACATCCAACTCACAATGGGTGAATTTTGTAGGGTCATATCCGCCACTCAGGCAACCCTAAACCTGAAAGGCACATCCAACTCACAATGGGTGTACTTGGTAGGGCTATTTCCGACATCCCTCGTAAGGAGATGTTGAATGTCCCATGTTTTTGGACATTCCTCTTTCCTCTTCGGGTCTAATTAGTTCTACAATACCATCACCCACTAGACTCTGGGAGATGTGATTTCCTCTCTTTAGAAGTCAGAATTTGTACAAATTTTGAACCAGTAATAGTGAATGCATGACCCTTGTTACGACACCCGGCAAGGCGCGCACTTCTTTATTCTTGGTATCTTCTTTTATTTCCACCATTTGAGGTACTTATTTTCTGCGCCCCTCTCGCTCAGCCACACGGCGAATGAAGAAGATTCTTTGCAACTTCCTACCCGATCGCCATCAACAATAATCTTAACCTCTCTGTTGGGTAAAAACATTAGTACTAATAACTGATGTTTATACCCCACAAGCTTGAGGTATAATCGTAAGTCTTTTCTTAAAGCTATTGATATAGGAGGGGTTATAGTTAAAATGTTTTGTTTTACCTTCAACCCCAATTTTCATCATCGGGTGTGGAGATATAACCTGTATCTCACCCATGAAAAGGATGCAAATATAGTACATCCCCAGCTTCCCCAGCATATAAAACATGCTGGCGTGTCCTCCTCATATCAGAAACCATTTGCAATGGATTTGACATCCTAACCAAATCCGCAACACCATTGGTCCTCTCCCAGATCCTAGAAGGGTATGGCTGCGACCCCCGTTGGGAAGCTCGCACCTATACATCCATAGCAACAGTCTCCTTTACTGCTCAATCGGATGTATAGTGCGATCCAGATAAAGATCTCTTTGCATTCCTTTCCTATCCATCCACAGCAGCAGTCTCCTTTAATGCTCAATCGGATGTATAGTTCAATTCAGATAAAGATCTCTTTGCATTCCTTTCCTATTCATCCACAGCAGCAGTCTCCTTTACTACTCAATCGGATGTATAATACGATTCGGATAAAGATCTCTTCGCATTCCCTTCCTATCCATCCACAGCAGCAGTCTCCTTTACTGCTCAATCGGATGTATAGTGCAATTCGGATAAAGATCTCTTTGCATTCCTTTCCTATTCATCCACAGCAGCAGTCTCCTTTACTGCTCACTCGGATGTATAGTGCGATTCGGATAAAGATCTCTTTGCATTCCTTTCCTAATCATCCACAACAACAATCTCCTTTACTGCTCAATCAGATGTATAGTGTGATTCGGATAAAGATCTCTTTTCATTCCCTTCCTATCCACCCACAACAACAGTCTCCTATACTGCTCAATCGGATGTATAGTGTGATCCGGATAAAGATCTCTTTGCATTGCCTCCTGTCCATCCGTAGCAGCGGTCTCTTTTACTGCTCAATTGGATGAATAGTGCAACCCGGATAAAAATCTCTTCACATTCTCTTCTGTTCACCTGTAATGACAGAAGCTTTCATTAATGCCAAATCAGACGTATAAGAGTAACCTAGGTATAGACCACTTCGCGTTCATGCCGCCATCCGTACCTGAGAGAGAACCTAAAACGAATCATATACTTAGAACATCTTTCACTTAAAAGATAACTATGTTTTTAGTATCTTAGAGGACAAAGCTAAAATAACGGGGTGGTGCTGTAAAATCCATGATTTTACCATGATTAAATATAATAAATTTCCACCTATTAATCCTAGAACACAAACTCATGTGTTATATTTCTATAGGTCATGTGTGAACTTGTCTAACATGTACATACACTTTTGCATACACACTTGTTGTAATAAGATTCATAATGTAAACCTTGTACATAAGACTAAGGAAAACAAGTAGTAAAATGTATAACCAACATTTGATTAGAGAACACTTAACAAAAATGAGAAAATATGTTACACCATGTATATGTGGTCGTATATGTATGTATGCATATTATAGGCATGCCTAAACTTTCTTGGACTAGCTCAAGGTTATGTATTCTTTATGTTCTAGCCCAACACAAGCCCACACAAGCCCACCCTCCTCTTTGGATAGCCTTACACGGCACACATGCATATGTGTAAGAAGAAGGGTTGTCTTGGAAAGGGAAGAGCCTACACTTAGCATAAGTGTTCTTACCAAGGCAATCATGCCTTTTGCATTCTCTTTCCCTCTCTCATCTTTAAGCCGAAACACACACATTCCCATCTCACCTACATGCAACCTCATTTCTCTCTTCATCTCTCTCTCTCTCTCTCTCTCTCTCTCTCTCAATATTTCGGCTATAAGCCACAAAACTCCAAAGTTGATTCATTAAATCAACTAAATCTTTATCCCATCTTGATTACAAATCATTTGGTAGCATCATTTCTCTTGGAACCACTATAAACAAGCCCTAGCCGAATCATTATAGGCCATGGCTTGATTTATACATAGGGTTTTCTTCATCTTCAAGATTAGATCTCTAATCTCTTTGTTCATCTAGATCCTCCTTAGTAACTTTTAAGCAAGAAAGGTATACACATCATGTTCTTCCATTTCTTCATGCATGCATCATCATACATCTATAAACACAAGTATATAACATGTTAAAAAATCAAGATTTATAAAGCCATGACTATTATAGGTCACGGCATATTTATAAAAATCATGCTCATGATTTAAAATCTTTTAATAAGAAACCTATTACTTGTATTTTATGTTTTAAACTTGATTTAAAAACCATATGAGACGTTTGTAAATCTAAATGTTGCATGAGTTACAAATCTTGTTTTATGGGACTATGGTTAAACCAGTAGTCATAGATCTCATAAAATGAATGTGTGTAACCTAAAAATCTTGAAGACCATGACCTTAAAGGTCACGGCATACATGGTTAGTATATATATGATTTATATGTTAAGTTTGGATGATGGAATATGAAATGTTACATGTTAAATGGACTATTAAAAATCATCAAAGTAACTTATGTGAATATATGTAGCCGTGGGTTACATATGACCCTAAATGGGTTAGATGTACATGCATGTTATTATACAACCTAGATCTAGTAATAAGTGTTAACTTAACATGATAAACATGAAATAAGCTAATAGATCTTATAGGAATATTGGGAGACAACAATATAGCCGTGGGCTATATATTGTTTTCTTAGAATGATAGTAACCTTGGGAACATGCATGTAACCTAGATAATCATGATTGTATTTTTGTAAATATTTACAAGACCTAAAGATTAGCTAAAGTGTTCATCTTGGAAATACCAAGATTTAAAAATATAGCCGTGGGCTATATATGTGTGTACATGAATCTATGATTGATTTTTAGGTCTAGACATAGTTTAGATCTCATTTTGGGACTTATGACTTATTTTCTTGATGTGTACATAGCTAGATCTATTTTTGTAACACTTATAAATTGCATGCAACCTTAAAATGAGACTTGACTTATCTTAATAAGCTATAACTAATTATAGCCGTGAGATATAAGCTCCTATTAGGGCTTATGACTTACTTGCAACCTTATAGCACACCTAGATCTAATTTGGTACATCACATAAAACAAATTATAAGTTTTATTCTTCCATTTAGATTTAAAACTAAATATGAATAAGCTCATAATAAACTTATAAGAATATCCTAAGTTAAAACTTACATAAAATGTAAAGTAGTGGTAATGGACTATTTAAGCCCATGAAATATTAATCCAAAACTTAATGGACCCAATAAGTCCATTTAATAAATCCTAGTAACTTAATGGACTTAAGATTACACTTAGGCCCATTTAACTAATTAAAGGACTTAAAAGTGTATGAAGCCCAATAAATGATTTAAAGGCCCATTTAAATAAATTAGTTGAGATATATTTAAGCCCACTAAAATAGCCCATTAGATGTTTAGCCCATTTAATGAGCTCATATAAAGTTTGAATGTTAAAATAAAAGTTTTTATAATAAAATATAACTTATGGAAACTTTTTGGATGAAAATGACAATTTATAAAACTTAAGGACTAAAACCGTAACTTATGAAACTTGTTTTGATAAACTAGTAAACACAAGGACCGAAAATGTGAATATCAAAAAGTCTAGGGTTTAATAAATACTACCCGTGGTAAATTAAACCCTAGGGACTATTTTGGGAAGTTTCTAAAAGTTATTTTGTCATTTTATAACCCTAAGGACTATTCTTGTAATTTGCCGAAACTTAAAGAAGCCCTAGGGGCTGTTTTTGTAATTTTAGTAAAGTTACAAAACCTAGGTATAACTAGGGGGACTAAATCTGCCATAAGCCGAAACTTTAACAAGCCCTAGGTACTAAATATGTAAAATCCGAAAGTTATACTTGTTTAAAAATATAGAAGGACTAGTTGTGCCATATTTCGAAACATTAACAAGCCCTAACCCTAAAACCTATTTTAATTATAATAAAACATAATTAAAATACTTAGACCATAAGAATTAAGGTATAAATTCTTAAGTTTAAATTATTTTATAAATATTAAAATAATTTATGGATACTTTAAAGTTAAATAAAATATTATATTTTATTTTTCAAAATAAAATATTTATATTTACTTTAGGAAATAATTGTATAAACAATCATGAATATGTATTACTCATACATAAACTCATATACTTTTAGAAAATAAAAGTTATATGAACGTTAGATAAATTGAATGTTAATATTTAAGTAGAACATCTTACGTCTACTTAAAATATGAAACTTAATATTAAAGTTTAAATGAATGAGTATAATACATGAACTACGAACGTGACTAATATTAAGTAGAATTTTTATGTTTACTTATTAATGAAACTTAATTGTAAATGAGTGATTATAATACTTGAACAGAGAACGTAAAATTAATATTTTAAGTAAGACATTATATGTTCACTTAAATAAGAAACTTAATTGTAAGTTGAATGATTATTATAAATACATGTATGCTAACTGATATTAATAGTTAAATATTTTATGTTTACTTAGAAATGAAACTTATATAGATAAGTTAAATAAATCTTGATGATACTTGAACTACGGTTATTTAGATAAATACCGTAGCATAAATGAACTGACTAAAATCTGTATAAGCATACATATATGTTCTTTGTACTATCTATTAAGACTGTACTATCTGATTAGGCATAACTTTGGCGTGAGCTTTAATTGGATATTCGTATTAAACAGCTATTGCCTACTCCCAGGTGAGTTTACAGCCCCATATAAACTTTTGATAAAACTTTCCCTTTTGGGAAAGAAATATGCAAACATATAATGGACATAACCAGATTGTATAAACTTGACTATGATTGATTATTATTGGAACTGTTAAATTGTTGTAAATCGCCCGAATGTTATAAATAGATCTATTAGGGATTGACCATCCTCGTGTGGGTGAGTCATGCTCACTGTGCCTTGGCCGGGACAACAGACGTATACCATGTTGGAACTGGAATGGGTGTCTTTTTGTAAGACACTACGTCCTCATCTGTTGAGGACTATGGAGGTTAAGCTTCAGTTTCCAATAATAAACAAATGTAATCTACATTTTAGTAATAATGCTTTGTGCATTGTTACTTCTATGATTAATGTATGTCCAAACTAACTAACTGTTAAAATATGTAAATTCACTAACTTTATGTTGACCCCCTTTAGTATATTTTGCACAGGAATATGAAGTTAGTACGTGGTGTGTGCATGGTCTCCAACATCTTAGTAATCTGCATTGTAGGACTCGTCAGGGGTTCTATTTGGGAAACACAAACAATCACTCTTCACCATGTTTAAGACAATTTTTATTTATTTGTTTAAATAAACATGTAATCTGATTTGACTAACTCTTTATCTTATGCTCTATGGACTATATGCTATCGATCCACCCTAGTGACATCTCTGTGGATATTTCCGCATATTTTGACCCTACTCGGGTGTCACAGATCCTCATGATCACACCAAGAGGTTCGTACACTTATCAGATACTGTTAAATACAATGGGGTTTCACAAGAGGTAATTTGTTTGCTCCTCTTTCCTTTCTCCCTTGAGGGACAAGCCCAGACTTGGCTTGACAAAGAACCACCACGGAGTATTACAACATGGACGGACCTTGAGACCAAATTTATCATTTACTTTTTCCCACCCTCACGTACTACCGCTTTGCGGAATGACATTATCAACTTTAAACTAAAGTACAGTGAGACATTTAGTGAATCATGGGACCGTTTTAAGGAACTTTTAAAAAGTGTCCACAACACGGTTTTACAAAGGTACATCAAATTAATACTTTTTATAATGGATTGACTTTGAGTGACCAAGATTCATTAAATAATACCTCGAGGGGTAATATTCTTGTCAAAACTATGAATGAGGCTTGGGCAATTATTGAGAACAAAGCCAAAGTCCAAACCAAGAGTGTTAGAGATACTATGGCTAGTGCCAGTGAGAATGAGACGGATACTCAACTGAAGGAACTTACTTCAGTAATAAAACAACTTGTTTTAAGAGATAACCCTCCTAATCAACATGCCCATGCTCTCAATATTACTTGTGAAACTTGTGGTGGGCCACACTCTTATGCTAATTGTGATAAAGCTTATGATCAATCTCACAGGGAAGTGTATGCTTACAACAACGCCGAGAGAGTTCATTTTAAGCCTAATGTCTATGTTAAGCACTTGTCTTACAACTCGACAAATTACTTGGCTCCACCCAGGTTTCAACAAAGACCACACCCACCCACCCATAACAACCAAGGGCCACCAAGAGCAAATGTTCAACAAAACGAAAATGTGAGGGGCTACAATGCAAACCAAGGAGCTTATACAATGCAAAACCAAGGCTTTCAAAACCAAGGTTTCAATCCTCAAGGTTTTCAACCATATAACCAATACCCAAACTAATGTTTTCAACAACAAGGGTTTAATTTACCTCATCCGCATATGGACTTGATTCTACAAAAATTAACCGATCATGAGAAAACCATGAAGGAAATACAAGAGTCTACGGATAGGAAATTCGTTCAAATGTTTCAAACCCTTCGTCCTCAAGGTGCTCTTCCTTCTACAACCGAAACAAACCCTAGAGCGAATGTGAGTGCTATTACTACACGCAGTGGAGCAACTCTTGTAGGACCTTCTATCCCACCTCAAGTTACTCCATCTACACCCCCTCCACCTCCATTTATCCCTCCTACTTCCACGCCTAGTACTAGTTCTCCATTACCGTCTCCACCTCTTATGGAAGAAGTACCCAAGAAAAACCCTTCACCAACCCCACCTTCCACCTCTAAACCTTCACCCTCTCAACCTTCAACATCTCAACCTTCACCTTCTACACCTACACCTCCTAAACCCAACATCCCTTATCCTTCTCGGTTAGACACGTGCAAATTGCTCACTAAAGAGGATGCTCAAGTTACTTCTTTTTTGAAGACGATCTCCCAAATGAATTTCAACATTAGCCTTGTTGAAGCACTTGTCCAAATGCCGAAATTTGTCAAAGCATTCACGGAATTGCTTAATAAGAAGGAAAAGATGGTTGAGTTTGTCAACACACGCTTAAATGAAAACTGTTCTACAGTCCTTCTTAAAGAACTTACGGAAAAACTTGGAGATCCCAGTCGTTTTGTGTTGCCTTGCATTTTTAACAACGTTGAAGAATTTACTGCCTTAGCCGATCTTGGGGCAAGTATTAATTTGATGCCTTTAAGTGTTTGGAAAAAGTTATCATTACCCGACCTTACACCAACAAAGATGACTCTTGAGCTAGCAAATCGAACTCTCGCTTACCCCGTTGGTATTACCGAAGATGTTTTCGTTAAAGTTGGTACCTTCACTTTTCTGGTCGATTTTGTTGTTGTTGATTATGAAATGGACCCTCGTATTCCGTTAATACTTGGACGACCATTTTTGAGATCCGGAAAAGCTTTAGTCGATGTTGCCGAAGGTGAATTAATCTTTAAGATGGGGAAGATTACAAGTAAATCAAATGGAAAAGAATCAGTGAAAATGATTGATGTGCTTCAAGAAGAGCTTACTACTACTTTGGAGAGTATAAAGCTTGATGATTTTGTTGTATATGACAATCCTCTTTTCGAGTCTTGCTATGATAATCCACTTTTCCAAGACGATGTGGATGATTTGGATGATTCTCTCTCCAATTTGGATCCCCCACCAGTTTATGAGTCTCCACCGATCTATGATGATTATGATGATGATTCTAGTTCCGATGTGGATGATTATGATGATTTTGCTTCAGAGTATAAAGACATACCAACTTATGATGACTTTGATGATGTTGATACTCTTTTCGAGTGATTCTTCAAATGATTTTTCTTTTAATGATGATTATGCTCCTACTTTTGATGAAGATCCTCCACCAACAATGCTTGATCCTACTTTTATATGATTACTCATTTGAGGAAGATTTTTCTACTTTTCTCAATACATACTTTCCCAATGAGAATGATTCTTCTCCTTTGGACTTTTTTTGGTCTTTATCCTCCTTCGGATATTAGGAAACCCATTTCAAAGGAGAAGAAACCAGGCGACACCGATATCCGTAGTACTCATGTCTTGACACCTCTCTATCCACCTTCTTCGGATGAGATTGTGCGGTTTATGGGCGAATCTTCAAGGTCTACTGAGCCTAAGTCTTATTTTCCCCTAAAAGAAAAGGTGTTCGATCCGGGTATCACAATCCTTCAGCCATCTCAGTATCCATCTGATGAAATAAAAGGAAAGATTTTTGGAATTTATGGAGATATGCTTGCACTTCATCATACTTTCTACCACCGTGCTCAATCTTTGCTTAAGGGAACTCTGCCTACTCTTCTTTAGTTTGTCTTGTTCACCTTAAGCTTGTACTATTTGATGGACGAAAACCATGTATTTGATCCCGGTGGATGTTTTTATGCTTGCACTTCATCATACTTTCTACCACCGTGCTCACGACACGGTGAAAAAAAAAACAAGCGCTCATCAGGAGGCAACCCGAGTATCTATCCTTTTTATCCGTTTTTATAATAAGTGTAGGGGGAGACCCTACTATATATTTGTTGTTTTCTTTCTTATCATGTGCAAGGATTCGAGCTTTCAAAGATCCGTTCTTGATGACTTTTGACAACCCGTGATTCCGTGTACCCGTTTTACCGGTTCTATCCCAAACTCTTTTGATTCACTATTTTATATTCTTTAATATTAAAATAGGAATCACATTAGTTGTCCTTTCCTTAGCCAGATTTAAACAACGTACACAATGTCCTAAGTGGGACAATGTTTATCTTAAGTGTAGGGGGGGGGGGACTTCTATCGAAGTTAAGTGGGCTTTTCCATGTATTTGTCCTCATTTTAACCAAAAAATTGATTTTTTGACATTTCCAAAATTTTTAATCTATTTTTGCCTATTAGTATTTTCCTTTGTTATCGTTATTTTCTTTCATTAGAATAAATTTTAATAAATGGTTTTAATAAGTTTAGATGTCTTTGATATATTAGGCCCGTCATGAATCTTTTGACTCAACTCGAGTTTACTTATCCAAGTTTACTCTAGCTAATATCCTTAACATGTTTAAATCAAGTTTTGCTAGGCTTTTATATAGGGAACTTTAAAACCCGAAAGTCTTAACTTTTACGGGTTAAGAACAAGAACTTTTCGCAAGTTCCTATAATTGATCCTAGAAAGTCGTTTATCAAGGGAACTTTAAAATGCAAAGTCTAAACTTGAAAAAGTCTAAGAAGTTCCAAGATCCTAAAGATGACTTGAAAACCCAAAACTTTAATTTAATATGCTAAGCATCCACGAGTTTCATTCCTTGAGATTTTAAATTGTGGAAAACGAGAGATGATAGAGTCAATTATAAGTTTGGTATTCTTTCATGAATTTATGTGAGTTAATTATGAGCTTTTTCTCCCATCGCTTGTTAATAAATTTAATTGCAATAAGTAAGGTCGTATGATATGTGTGTAAACACACATCTTTTCTACCACTTAATTACAATAATAACCAGACCAAAGCGTGTATTTTATGTCTTTTATGTCGGAATTATGCGTGGTTTGTGTTTTTGTTGTGATTTAGGACGAAAAGGTGAAAAGTGGAGAAAACACGGGAATTCACGGGCATTTACGGGCTTTTATTGAAGAAAAAGATGAAAGACGAAGTCAAGAAGTCAAGAGTGCAAAAAGAACGGAAGTCCAAGACCAATTCTGAAGATTTATCGAAGAAAAAGTCAAAAGACGGAAGTTTACTTAAAGCCGAAGAACTCAAGTCTATTTTATTGAAGAATTAAAAGACGAGTTCAAAAGAAATCCCGAGCCAAAAGTCATTAAAGTCCAAGTTCAAAGAAGATTAGAAGAATAAAGGACTAATGGTGCAATTAATGAAGATTAAAAGAAGGAAGGACTTAATCTCGCAATTAAGAAGAAATGAAGGAGGGGAGGAAGCTTCCTAATCCTCCCCTATATATAGATTAGGATGATAATTATTTTTCTTGTTGGCTAAGTGTGACAATTAGTCTTCCACCATTTACTTACCTTGCACCTTTAATTCATGTCATTTAAATACTTGTCAATTTAAATACCTTGTCTTGCACATTAAATTCCTTTAATTTCAAGTAAGTTTTCATTTAATTCTTGTCAATCTTTATTTTATCTTGTCAATCTCCTATCTACCTTTCTTGATCTTTGATTTCTATGTTTATGTTTGTGTTCATGTTCATGTCTTTATTTTGATCACATGGGTTTTTGATTATTGTGGTTAAATTTGTTTGTTTTGTTGATTTAAATTGTTTGTTTATGATTGTTTGTTGTTCTGTTAATAGTTTAGTTAAATCGTTTGTTTGATTTTGGTTAATTTGTGGTTAGATTCTTGTTATTTTGATCCCTTGTTCTTCGGGGGAGTTTGTTTCTGTGTCTGATCTTTCCAGGAAAACTTCCGACTCAAGGGAGGGAGTTCTTTCATTCGGAACTTCAAATTTCAGGATCAAGGGCTTCATCCGGAAGAGTTCCGGATCAGCAAAAACTTCCGAGTCAAGCTTGTTCATCCGGAACATTCTAAGTTCCAGACGAAGACTTCCGAACGAAAAAGTTCCGGATCAACAGCAAAGTTCCGGATCAACACTTCAGAACCAAAGTTCCGACTCAAACTAGGTTCATCCGGAATTCTAAAAGTTCCGGATCAACTCGAAAGTACCGAACCAAGGGCAAAGTTCCGGATCAAAGGGGGCTTCATTCGGAAGTCTAAAAGTTCCGGATCAAGAAGGCTTCATCCGGAAGTCTTCCGAATCAAGGAGTTCCGACTCAATTGTGCTCATTCGGAACTCAAGAAGTTCCGAGTCAAATCAGTTCATTCGGAAGGTTTGAACTTCCGAATCAAGGTTTCTGTCAGGTTCTTTTTGGTTTTTCTTTTTAAGTTCTGTCTTTTATTTTCAAGCTTTATTTTTCCCGCCTTTTATTTAGTTGCACTTTAAATTTGCCTTAGCTTTATTTTAGTCTTGCCTTAACTTAAGTTTTCGTTGCGTTTTAACTTTGCCTTAGTTAGATTTAAGTTTGCGTCATTTACTTTAAGTGCCCTTTAATTCTAGTCTCGCTTTTAAATACTTGCCCATTATTTTTATTAGACTTAGATTTACTTTAATTGCACTTTTACTTTAAAGTTTCGCACTCTTTATTTAAAAACAACCAAAAATATTTGTTTCACCAAGATCAACTGAATCACATAGAGAACCTAGACCAATTCGTTAAGATATCGAGACTTGAACTTTAATTTTATATACGGGGTGTCAAAAGCCTTGTATCAAATGGCGCCGCTGCCGGCTCTTTCGTAAAGATTTACGGTTTTCTGTGAGAGACGCGTTGCTTTTTGGGATCTTTTCACTTGTGAGCGTTATTTTTCTTGCATAAAAAATTCAAAAAAAATCAAAAATTAAAAATTGATAAAAATCCATAAAAATTGGAAATTTCAAAAATCCAAAAAGATTTTATTTTTATTGTGTATATATATTGTCTTTGTGTTTGGTTTCTTTTTCTTTTGCATTTTCAGGTGTATGCGTACTAGATCTTCTAATTATCAAGAGCCCAAGACTCAAGAAGATTTAGCTATGTCAGGTGTTAACAACAATAATATTCCACCGCACCTTAATAATAACAACAATTTTCTTCCACAGCCCGATCTTCGGACCATGGAGGAGCTTTGTCAACCTACAATGTTTGGACGAGGAGGACCGATTGCGCCGATGCAAATCAACGCTCCTGAGTTTTTGTTGAAGCACCACATGATTCAGAAAATGCAAACTAACCCATTCCGTGGATTGCCTGATGATGATGCCAACAAACACCTCGACAAGTTCATTACAATTACCCAAAGCATGAAGTTGCCTGGTGCCACAATGGATGTTCTCCGCCTACAACTCTTTCCACATACTTTATCGCATCATGCCGAGAAATGGTTTGATTGTCTCCCGAAGAATTCTATTCACACTTGGGATGACATGACTCAACGCTTTTTGTCGCGCTACATTCCACCATCCATGGTCACGAGCCTTCGCAATCAAATCAGCGGTTTCATGCAAGGCCCTGATGAATCTCTTTTTGATGCTTGGGAGAGATATAATGTCTTGATCGATCGATGTCCAAACCACAACATGCTCCCTGTGACCTTAATAGATACTTTCTACAACGGTTTGACTTTTCGAGATCGTGATACGATTAATGCAGCCACCGGTGGCACATTCATGAAAAGGAGACCCGAGGAGTGTAGAGAGCTTATTGAGAACATGACTACTCACCACAAAAACTGGGATTCCTCTGCTTCTTCTAGGAACAACCTGAGAGTCAATGTTTCCTCCACCTCAGCAAACCCTGATATGACCGAACTCACCCGTGTGCTGACTGAAATGAACAGAAGTATGCAACTCTTGGCTTCAAACCAACAACAACAACAAGTTAAAGTTGTTGCTGCTCCTTGTGAAACATGCGGCGGTCCTCACTCATACACCGATTGTCCTTCGACACAAGGAAATCCGGAAAATGTGTATGCAGCTTATGGTAATTATTCACCGGAAAATTACCAAGCTCGACCTCAAGGGGGATAGAAATCTGCTGAGTTACCGATCCAACAATTACCTTTCACCCGGTTTTTCTCCTCAAAACCAAAACCCCGCCAACAACTACAATAGGAGCAACCAAATCCCACCAAGAGCTTCTAATCCCTATCAACCACCCGCCCAACAAACCCCACCCATTAACCCCGATGTTGAAGCCATCATGAGAACCCAAGGTGAGCAAATCAAGAATCTACAGAGCCAAATTATAAATTTGAAAGGAGATATCACGAAGCAAGGAAATGAGATTAGATCCGAGGTTCGCGATAATATTCAATCCTCCTTCAGCATTCAAACGAATGAATTAAAGAATCTATTGGCTAGTTTCTTGCCCGCAACTCAACCTTCTACTTCAAGTTCCCTACCTTCAAACACCGTCACTAATCCGCGAGCAAATGTGAGTGCTATTACTACTCGTAGTGGAGTTACCATCGTAGGACCACCAATCCCACCCCCATCATCTACACCTCCTCCACCACCATTTATCCCTACACCTCCTACATCTAGTATTAGTGCACCATTACCGTCTCCGCCTCGTCATGACGATGTATCTCGGAAGGACCCTTCAACATCTCAACCTTTACCGACTACACCTTCACCTTCCACCTATAAACCCAATATCCCATACCCTTCTCGCTTAGGCAAGACCAACGATCTAACAAAGGAGGACTCTCAAGTGACAAACTATATCAAGATGATTTCTCAAATGAGCTTCAGCATTAGTTTTCTTGAAGCACTTGTCCACATGACCAAATTTGTTAAAGCATTTAAGGAATTGCTTAACAAGAAGGAGAAGCTGATTGAACTCGCCAACACACGCTTAAATGAAAACTGCTCTGCAGTTCTTTTTAGAGAACTTCTGGAAAAGCTTGGAGATCCCGGTCGTTTTGTGTTGCCTTGCGTGTTCAACAAAACTGAAGAATTTACTGCCCTTGCTGATCTCGGGGCTAGTATTAATCTTATGCCTTTGAGTGTTTGGAAAACACTATCATTAACCGACCTCACTCCAACAAAGATGACTCTTGAACTTGCAAATCGCACTCTCGCTTACCCTGTTGGTATAGCCGAAGACGTGTTCATTAAAGTTGGCGCATTTACTTTCCCGGTCGATTTTATCGTAGTTGATTATGAAATGGACCCTCGTATTCCTTTAATACTTGGTCGGCCATTCTTTAGAACCGGACGTGCTTTAGTAGATGTTGCCGAAGGTGAGTTAATCTTAAGAGTCGGGAATGACTCACAAATTTTCAAAATGGGGAAGCTTACAGGCAAATACTATGGACGAGAATCAATGAATATGATTAATGTGCTCGATGATTTTGTCGTCTACAACAATCCTCTATTTGACTCTTGCCTTGATAATCCACTTTTTCATGATGATGTGGATGATTCTCGCTCCAATTTGGAAGCTTCTCCCATTTATGATTCTCCACCGGTCTTTGATGCTTATGATGATGACGATTCTTGCTCAGATTCGGATGATTTTGATTGTACTTCTGAGTATCCCGAGATGCCCACTTTCGATGATTTTGATGCGGCCGATACTCTTTCGAGAGACTCTTCACATGATGAAGATCCTCCGCCATCACTCGATCCTACTTTGGACGATTACTCATTTGAGGAAGACTTCTCTGAATTTCTCAACACTTACTTCCCTCATGAGAGTGATGCTCCTCCTTATGATTTTGAAGATTATCGTCTTGATCCTACTTTGGATTTGAAGAACATTCTTTCAAAGGAGAAGAAACCGGTCGACACGAATATCCGCAGCACGTATGAGTTAACACCTCTTTGTCCCCCTTCTGAGGACGAGGTTGTGCTTCTTCGCGGATCTTCTTCACACTCTGAGCCTGAGTGCTATTTTCCCCTAAAGGAAAAGGTGTTCGATCCCGGTATTGACATTCTGCAGCCATCTCAGTTCCACCTGATGAAATAAAAGGAAAAATCTTTGGAACTTATGGAAATCTGCTTGCACCACTTCAACCTTGCTTCCACCGTGCTCCATCACTGCTTAAGGGAACCTTGCCTACTCTTCTTTGGCTTGCCTTGTTCGCCTTAAGCTTGTGCTATTTGATGGACGAAAACTATGTCTTCGATCCTGGTGGATTTGTTTCATGCTTCTTCCGTTGATAATCAAGGTCGAGTCAGGCTCACGACTCGGTTAACAAAAATCAAGCGCTTCTTGGGAGGCAACCCATGTATCTATCTTTTCGCCTTCTTTATCATAAGTGTAGGGGAGACCCTTTGGTTTGCTATTTCCTCTCCTCTCTTCTTAATCAGGGATTCGAGCTTCAATGATCCACTCTTGATGATTCTTGACGACCCGTGATTCTGTGTTCCATTATCCCGGTTCTATCCTAAACTCTTTTCGATTCACTATTTTATATTTTCTCAATATTAAAATAGGAATCTCTTTAGTTGTCTTTTCCTTCGCAAGATCTAAACAAAGTGCACAATGTCCTAAGTGTAGGGGAGTTTACTCCCACATGCTTAAACATTGAGGACAATGTTTGTCTTAAGTGTAGGGGGACTTCTATCGAAGTTAAGTGGTCTTTTCCTTGTATTTGTCCTCATTTTAACCGAAAAATCAATTTTTCGACATTTTTCAAAATTTTTGATCTATTTTGGCCTATTAGTTTTTCCTTTTATATAGTTATTTTCTTGCCTTATTAGAATAAATGTTTAATAAAGTGGTTTTAATTTTCAAACGTTGTGAATCTTTTGACTCAACCCGCGTTTACTTATCTAAGTTACTCTAGCTAGTATCCTTAACGTGTTTAAGTCAAGTTTTGCTAGGCTTTTATATAGGGAGCTATAAAACGCGAAAGTCTTAACTCTCACGGGTTAAGAACAAGAACTTTTCGCAAGTTCCTATAATTGATCCTAGAGAGTCGTTTATTAAGGGAACTTTAAAATGCGATTTCTAAACTTGAAAAAGTCTAAGAATTTGCAAGATCCTATAGGCAACTCGAAAACCTAAAACTTTGATTTAATAGGCTAAGTATCCACGAG
The DNA here is from genome assembly GCA_025667525.1 of Glebionis coronaria. Taxonomy (NCBI): domain Eukaryota; kingdom Viridiplantae; phylum Streptophyta; class Magnoliopsida; order Asterales; family Asteraceae; genus Glebionis; species Glebionis coronaria. The sequence goes on from CM046879.1 coordinate 396,949,676, forward strand.
TCTCATTACTTGAGATTTTAAACTGTGGAGAACGAGAAATGATAGAGCCAATTATAAGTTCAGTATTCTTTCAGGAATTTATGTGAGTTAATTATGAGCCTATTCTCCCATCGCTTGCTAATATTTTATCTGCTAATAAATAAGGTTGTACGATTTGAAAAGTTACTTAGCTTCTAGCCCAAGATCGTTTAAAAGTTGCTCGGTATGGATTAGAGTTCATAGCCAAGGCATAACTTATTGAAGCGGGATGCGAAGATTGGCGAGTCCGAAAAGGCCCTAACAAGGCATGAGGACTATATTTTGTTGGTAAAGATCCAAAGTGATGTGAAGAATCATTTATCGAAAATCAATATGAAGGATCGAGACACACGACGAAAAGCAAATACTCCCCAAAAGTCATGGAGAAGTGTATCCGAAAAGACCCTAACAAGGTATGAGGATAAAATAGATCCAAGTCATAAAGGGAGGCGGATCGTTGTATATCAAAGTCCAAAGTAAAGATTGGAGAAAAATGAAGAAGTCGTGGTCCAAGTATGAATCTCTCAAAATTTCAAGTGAAGAAATTCCTATTATGAAGAGAAGGCCATTATTTCATGAACGTCTCTCAAGGTTTGAAGTATGAAGTCGCTGCCAAATATCGGTCCGAGAAAGGTCTCAAATCGCGAAGCGAGTTATGCCAAGATATGAACTTTATGAGGTCCCGAGAAGCAGTTTTAAAAGATTTTGTCCTTTAGCTAACTATTGATTAAATCGTTCACTTTATTTTCAGACTTAATAACTATCGAAATAAGTCAAAAATGCATCCTCGTGATCATTCAAGACAACAATAAAATATAAGAGATACCCCTAGGAATAAGGGAGTCTAAGTGAATAATTGGCCCACATGAGTTCGTGTTAGTCTGCTAACTTATAATAACAATGATCTCGTTTTTAAGCTTGGTTTGGAGAAAGTGAAAACTTGAGGATGATGATTATTCATAACATTTCCAAAACCCAAGGTATGCTTTTGATTTCTTTATTTTGTATGTTTTTAATTTTCTATCTCTTTAATAAAGGCCAACGTGGATTAATTGTGATGAAAAATGTAAACTTGCTTTGTAACTAATGCATTGCATGAGGACATTGCAATGGTCAAGTGTAGGGGATTTGATATGTGTGTAAACACACATCTTTTCTACCACTTAATTACAATAATAACCGGACCAAAACCTGTATTTTATGTCTTTTATGTCGGAATTATGCGTGGTTTGTTTTTTTGTTGTGATTTAGGACGAAAAGGTGAAAAGTGGAGAAAACACGGGAATTCACGAGCATTTACGGGCTTTTATTGAAGAAAAAGATGAAAGACGAAGTCAAGAAGTCAAGAGTGCAAAAAGAACGGAAGTCCAAGACCAATTCTGAAGATTTATCAAAGAAAAATTCAAAAGACGGAAGTTTACTTAAAGCCGAAGAACTCAAGTCTATTTTATTGAATAATTAAAAGACGAGTTCAAAAGAAATCCCGAGCCAAAAGTCATTAAAGTCCAAGTTCAAAGAAGATTAGAAGAATAAAGGACTAATGGTGCAATTAATGAAGATTAAAAGAAGGAAGGACTTAATCTCGCAATTAAAAAGAAATGAAGGAGGGGAGGAAGCTTCCTGATTCTCCCCTATATATAGATTAGGATGATAATTGTTTTTCTTGTTGGCTAAGTGTGACAATTATTCTTCCACCATTTACTTACCTTGCACCTTTAATTCATGTCATTTAAATACTTGTCAATTTAAATACCTTGTCTTGCACATTAAATTCCTTTAATTTCAAGTAAGTTTTCATTTAATTCTTGTCAATCTTTATTTTATCTTGTCAATCTCCTATCTACCTTTCTTGATCTTTGATTTCTATGTTTATGTTTGTGTTCATGTTCATGTCTTTATTTTGATCAAGTGGGTTTTTGATTATTGTGGTTAAATTTGTTTGTTTTGTTGATTTAAATTGTTTGTTTATGATTGTTTGTTGTTCTGTTAATAGTTTAGTTAAATCGTTTGTTTGATTTTGGTTAATTTGTGGTTAGATTCTTGTTATTTTGATCCCTTGTTCTTCGGGGGAGTTTGTTTCTGTGTCTGATCTTTCCAGGAAAACTTCCGACTCAAGGGAGGGAGTTCTTTCATTCGGAACTTCAAAGTTCAGGATCAAGGGCTTCATCCGGAAGAGTTCCGGATCAGCAAAAACTTCCGAGTCAAGCTTGTTCATCCGGAACATTCTAAGTTCCGGACGAAGACTTCCGAACGAAAAAGTTCCGGATCAACAGCAAAGTTCCGGATCAACACTTCAGAACCAAAGTTCCGACTCAAACTAGGTTCATCTGGAACTCTAAAAGTTCCGGATCAACTCGAAAGTTCCGAACCAAGGGCAAAGTTTCGGATCAAAGGGGGCTTCATTCGGAAGTCTAAAAGTTCCGGATCAAGAAGGCTTCATCCGGAAGTCTTCCGAATCAAGGAGTTCCGACTCAATTGTGCTCATTCGGAACTCAAGAAGTTCCGAGTCAAATCAGTTCATTCGGAAGTTTTGAACTTCCGAATCAAGGTTTCTGTCAGGTTCTTTTTGTTTTTTCTTTTTAAGTTCTGTCTTTTATTTTCAAGCTTTATTTTTCCCGCCTTTTATTTAGTTGCACTTTAAATTTGCCTTAGCTTTATTTTAGTCTTGCCTTAACTTAAGTTTTCCTTGCGTTTTAACTTTGCCTTAGTTAGATTTAAGTTTGCGTCATTTACTTTAAGTGCCCTTTAATTCTAGTCTCGCTTTTAAATACTTGCCCATTATTTTTATTAGACTTAGATTACTTTAATTGCACTTTTACTTTAAAGTTTCGCACTCTTTATTTAAAAACAACCAAAAATATTTGTTTCACCAAGATCAACTGAATCACATAGAGAACCTAGATCAATTCGTTAAGATATCGAGACTTGAACTTTAATTTTATATACGGGGTGTCAAAAGCCTTGTATCATCGTACGATTTGAAAAGTTACTTAGCTTCTAGCACAAGATCGTTTAAAAGTTGCTCGGTATTAATTAGAGTTCATGGCCAAGGCATAACTTATTAAAGCGGGATGCGAAGATTGGCGAGTCCGAAAAGGCCCTAACAAGGCATGAGGGCTACATTTTGTTGCTAAAGATCTAAAGTGGTGTGAATCATTTATCAAAAATCTATATGAAGGATCAAGACACACGATGAAAAGGAAATACTCCCCTAAAGATCAGGAGAAGTCTATCAGAAAATACCCTAGCAAGGTATGAGGATAAATAGATCCAAGTCCTAAAAGGAGGCGGATCGTTGTATATCAAAATCCAAAATAAAGATTGGAGAAAAATGAAGAAGTCGTGGTCGAAGTATGAAGAATCTCTCAAAAACTTGAAGTGAAGAAGTTCCTATTATGAAGAGAAGACCATTATTTCATGAACGTCTCTCAAGATTTGAAGTATGAAGTCAATGCTAAATATCGATCCGAGAAACGTCTCAAATCGTGAAGCGAGTTATGCCAAGATATGAACTTTATGAGGTTTCAAGAAGCAGTTTTAAAAGATTTTTTCCTTTAGCTAACTATTGATTAAATCGTCTTACTTTATTTTCTGCCTTAATAAACTATCGAAATAAGTCAACAATGCATTCTCGTGATCATTCAAGACAACAATAAAATATAAGAGATACACCTAGGAATAAGGGAGTCTAAGTGAATAATTGAGCCACGTGAGTAAGTATTAGCTTTACTAACTTATATTAACAATGATCTCGTTTTTAAGCTTGGTGCGGGAAACGTGAAACTTGAGGGTGATAAACATTCATGACAACCAAAGCCCTAATGTAAGTATTCGATCTCTTTACTTGTTCTTCCTTCAAACATTTTGTTATATTCTATCCTTTTAAGTTTTCTTTAATGTCTTGTGTTTAATAAAGGCCAAGGTGGGTTAATTATGATGGAAAATGTAAATCTTGCTTTGTAATTAATGCATTACATGAGGGCATTGCAATGGTCAAGTGTAGGGGATTTGATAGGTGTGAAAACACCCATCCTTTTACCACTTAACTATAATAATAACCAAGCTTAAACGTGTATCTGTTGTCATAAAAGTCGGAATTATGCGTGGTTTGTGTTTTTATTGTGATTTAGGACTAAAATGTGAAAAGGGAAGAAAACTCATGTTTCACGGGCTTTTATCAAAGAAAAAGACAAAAGACGAAGTCAAAAGATCAAGAGTGCAAAAAGAACGGAAGTCCAAGGCCTATTCTGAAGATTTATCGAAGAAAAAGTCTAAAGACGGAAGTTTAACGAAGTCGAAGAACCAAATATAATAAAAGAAGAAAATTAGAAGACGAGTTCATTTCATATCGACAAATCCCGAGACAACGTTGAGAAAGACGAAGAATTTAAAAGATGAAAAGACGAGAAGAAAGAAGAAAGCATCGACACATTTACTCCTCCTATAAATACCCTCCTAATATGTCATTAGGATGTGTTAGTTAGTTTTTATAAATTAGTTTATTTTATGCATTAGGAGTAGGTAATTACTTTCTCTCTCTAGCTTTTCCTTAATGTTTTAAGCTTTTACATTAATCTTGTATTGAATCTCTTAATCTTAATCTTAATTTCAAGCTTTTCATTAATCATTCTCATTCTACCTTTCTTATTTTTAATCTTGTTTAATTTTGATAATCATGTAGTTTGCTTAATCTTTATGCTTATTACTTTATTGATGTGTTTGTTTGATTGTGCTTATTGATTTTCATGTGTTTGATTTTTATAGCTTATTGTGTTTAGTGCTTATTGTGTTATTTTTCTTATTTTTAATTAAGTGTCTTAATAGTTTATTTTATAAAAAGTTGATTTTAAATATTTTGATTATTTAGTCTTTTTAAAAGTTTTTAAACTTTGGCTTATTAGCTTTTTCTTAAATTTGATTTGGTTAAAGTTTTAGGTAAGTGCTTATTATATTTTAGCTTATTTTCATTTTGCTTATTTTTATGTTATCCGGGTTTCATATACCCTCTTTTCCCGGATTATAAGTTTCATAGTATTCCAGATAAGTGATTCCGGATAAGCATTTTATTCCGAATAAGCATAGTTTCAAGTTATTCCGGATAGTGTCAAATTTGGGATTCCGGATAAGCTTTATTTGTTATTCCTGATAAGACACAAAACCAAAAACCGGATAACTTTATAAGTGCAAAACCCGGATAAGTGAAAGAACAAAAACACAGATAACAAGAAGATCCCACATTCCGCCTAACTAGAAAATTACATATCCCGGATAACATATTGCATGGGAATCCGGGTAACAATTCAAAAATGGATTCCGGATATCAAACATAAATAAAGATTCCGTATAACAATATATGTAAATGACATGCCTGCTTGGTAACTTCTTTTTTTTCCGCCAAATTTGGTTTTCCCCTTAAGGGAACATGCTCCCCTAGGTTAAACATCTGTTCCGAAATCGATTTAGTTTTATCCGAAAGTTGTGTTTATTTTTATTCTGAAAGTCAGTTTTTTTTAGTTATATTTTTCGTCAAATTTTAGTATTAGTATTTTTTCGAAAAGTTTAAGTTTTAACTTTTATTTAGTACCCGCTTTAATATTTGTCTCGTTTGTTTTTAAAGTAGCCATATAGTCCAATTTCCTTCTTTTTCATTAAGTAAGTTTTATTTTTAATTCGAAAATTTATTTTTATTTTTAGTTTTATTTTTATTAATCGTTTCATTTTAATGTTTCTTTTTAATATTCGTTTTAATATCGTTTCTTTATTATTTGTCATTCGTCTTTAGTTTAGTCTTTTTACTTTTCGCATTTACTTTTTAATTAGCTATAGATAATCAACGACATTTCCTTTCTTTTTCACCAGGAACGACTGAGTCACACTTTCAACTGTAATCAATTCGAATCGAGACGAGACAATAACTTTTTATATACAAAATCTCTTGTCAACTTTCTACAACGGTTTAACTTTTCGTGATCGTGATACGATTAATGCCGCGCCGGTGGTACATTTATGAAGAGAAGACCCGAGGAGTGTAGAGAGCTTATAGAGAACATGATCACTCATCACAAAAATTGGGATTCATCCGCATCTTCAAGAAATAATCCGAGAGTCAATGTTTCTTCTACTTCATCAAACCCCGAGATAGTTGAACTCACCCAACTCACCCGTCAACTAGCCGAGATGAACAAAAATTTCTTAACCATGGCTACGAACCAATTTCAACAAGTTAAAGCTGTAGCACTTTCTTGTGAGGCTTACGGCGGTCCTCACTCATACACCGATTGTCCTTCTACTCATGACAATCCGGAAAACGTGTATGCGGCTAACGGTAACTTTTCCACGGGAGGCTATTAAGCACGTCCTCAAGGTGACCAAAATTTGCTAAGTTATCGTTCAAACAATTTTTTTTCACCACCCGGTTTTCCTCCTCAAAACCAAAACAACCTTCATCGCAACAATCAAAACCAACCTCGAGCTCCTACTCAATATCAAACCCAAAGAAACCCATATCCACCTCAAGGAAATAATCAAGTTTACCAACCTCCCATATATCAACCACCCGCTTACCAAGCTCCTCCTCCCAACCAACCTACGACATTTAATCATGAGGTCGAAATTAAATGAGGACAAATGACGCGCTGGTGAAGAATCTTCAGAGCCAAATTATTAACTTGAAAGGTGACATGGCTAAACAAGGGAATGATCTTTGAGTCGAGCTTAGGAATGACATGCGAAACTCTTTAATCAATCAAACGAATGACTTAAGGGATATGATGGCTAGTTTCTTCCTAAGTAATCAACCCTCTGCTTCGGGTTCTCTTTCGAGTAACACCATTACTAATCCAAGAGGGGAGATGAAATCAATCACCACACGCAGTGGAAAAGGTTATAAGGAACCCGAGATTCCTAAACCTACTCTGGTGATTGTGACAAAGGATAACGAGCCCCCTTCACCAATTCCTCCACCTTCTACTTCTACCCCTCCTCCACCCAAGGATGTGAGTGAGCACTCCATTTCCAAGCCTTCTTCTCAACCCGACATACCTTATCCTTCAAGGTTGAGGAAAGAGAAGTTGAAGAACAAGGATGATATTCAAGTTTCAAACTTTCTTAAAATGTTTAAACAATTGAATTTAACATCTCCTTTGCCGAGGCTCTCGCTCACATGCCTAAATATGATAAAATGTTCAAAGATCTTCTAAGTGACAAAGAAAAACTCCTTGATATTGCTCAGACCCAACTTATTAAGAATTGCTCCGCGGTTCTCTTAAGGAAATTACCAACCAAACTTGGTGATCCGGGTCGTTTTCTCATTCCGTGCAACTTTTCTGGGGTAGAGAATTGTATGGCCCTAGCCGATCTAGGTGCTAGTATCAACGTAATGCCATTAAGCGTTTGGAAACAATTATCTCTACCCGAGCTAGTCCCCACACGAATGACATTGGAATTAGCTAACCGTACGGTTGCTTATCCGGTGGGGATAGCCGAAGATGTCTTCGTCGGTGTCGACAAATTCACCTTTCCGACGAATTTTGTTGTCGTTGACTACGAGATGGATCCCCGTGTTCCATTAATCGTTGGACGTCTATTCTTGAGGACCGGTTGAACTCTTATTGATGTAGCCGTGGGCGAATTAATCATGAGAGTTGGTGACGACAAAATCATCTTCAACATGGGTAAACTTTCTAAGCAATCTTATGAACACGAGAGCGTTAATTTCATTGACGTACTTGATGAGGCTTATGAAGAACATTTCAAAGATGCTTGTAAAAGTGGTTTTTCTTCTCTACCCATTGTTGAGACTGTTGCCTCTATTGCTCCCTCATTGACTCCATTTGGAGAAAGTGATTTTCTTTTGAAAGAATTTGAAGCAAGTTTAGGGGATGTGGACTTAAAATATGACGATTCTCCCTCCGATTGGGATGAAGACATTCGTACCATTGAGAAACTTCTCAATGAGGACCATATTTCTCCACCTTCTCCTAAGGAAGTTACAAACGATGATCCAAATTTGATTATACCTTCCATTGACAATCCTCCGGATTTAGATCTTAAGGATTTACCGTCTCATCTTGAATACATTTTCCTAGAAGACAATAAGAAGTTACCCGTCATCATTGCAAAGGACTTAAAAGAGGATGAAAAATCTCGACTTATCGATGTGCTCAAAAATCATAAGAAAGCAATTGCTTGGAAAATTTCCGACATCCGCGGAATTGATCCTAACTTTTGCACTCATAAAATTCTCATGAAAGATGACTTTAAACCCGCAATCCAAAGCCAAAGAAGGGTTAATCCAAAAATTCATGACGTCATCAAGAAAGAAGTTATCAAACTTCTAGATGCCGGAATGATTTACCCTATTTCGGATTCGCCATGGGTTAGTCCCGTCCATTGTGTGCCTAAGAAAGGCGGAATAACCGTTGTTCCCAATGAAAACAACGAGTTGATTCCTACTCGACTTGTCACGGGTTGGTGAGTTTGCAAAGACTATCGCAAGCTAAATGATGCCACTCGTAAGGATCATTTTCCTCTTCCTTTCATGGATCAAATGCTCGAGCGTTAGCGGGTAATGACTACTATTGCTTCTTAGACGGTTTCTCCGGGTATTTTCAAATTCCTATCGATCCAAAGACCAAGAGAAAACCACATTCATTTGTCCTTATTGAACATTTGCTTACAAACGAATGCCTTTCGGCTTATGCAATGCTCCTGGGACTTTCCAAAGGTGTATGATGGATATATTTCATGACATGGTTGAAGAAACTATGGAAGTCTTTATGGACGATTTCTCGGTCTATGGTGATTCTTTTTCTTCGTGACTTGCCAATTTAGAACGTATGATTAAACAGTGTGAAGACACTCGTCTCGTTCTTAATTGGGAAAAATGCCATTTCATGGTAAAAGAAGGCATTGTTCTAGGTCACAAAATTTCTAAATCCGGTATCAAAGTCAACCATGCTAAAGTTGACGTCATTGCTAAGTTGCCTCCACCTACCACCATCAAAGGAGTTAGAAGTTTTTTAGGTCATGCGGGATTTTATCGTCGTTTCATCCAAGATTTCTCTAAGATAGCTCGACCAATGACTCACCTCTTAGAAAAGGATGCTCCATTCATCTTTTCTCAAGATTTTATCGACTCTCTCATACTTCTTAAAGGTAAATTAACTAAGGCACCGGTCTTAGTCTCTCCAAATTTGGAGTTACCTTTCGAGCTCATGTGCGATTCTAGTGATTTCGCGGTAGAAGTGGTTTTAGGTCAACGAGTTAACAAACACTTCCAACCAATCCATTATGCTAGCAAGACAATGACGGGGGCTCAATTGCATTATACCACTACCGAAAAAGAGCTTTTAGCCGTAGTGTATGCTTTTGAGAAAATTCCCCCTATCTTGTGCTTTCCACCACCATCGTTTACACCGACCATTCCGCCTTGAAATACTTGTTGACCAAGCAAGATGATAAACCGAGACTCCTTCGTTGGGTTTTACTCCTTCAAGAATTCAAAATTGAAATTCGTGATAAAAAGGGAGCAGAAAACCTAGCCGTGGATCATCTTAGTAGACTCGAGGATCCTTATCAAGGGGAACTTCCAAATCAAGAGATTAATGAATCTTTTCCCTTTGAGGCCTTAATGTCTATTAACTCCAATATTGACGATACCCATGGTTTGCGGACATTGCAAACTATTTAGCGGGTGGTGTTCTTATGGAAGGGTTAACGTCCCAACAAAAGAAAAAATTCTTTAAGGATATTAAACACTATTATTGGGACGACCCTTACCTTTTCAAGCAATGTGCGGATCTTGTCATTCGTAGGTGTGTTGATGGGCCAACAGCTTTACTAATCCTTGAGGCTTGCCACAAAGGACCCACCAGTGGTCACTTTGGTCCTAACTATACCGCGAAGAAAGTTTTCGACTCTAGATTCTATTGGCCCACCATTTATCATGACGCTCATGAAATGGTTAAGCATTGTGATGCATGCCAAAGACAAGGCAAGATCACACATAAAGATGAGATGCCTCAAAATTTCATCCAAGAATGTGAAATCTTTGACATATGGGGCATCGACTTTATGGGGCCATTTCCATCATCTAAAGGGAACAAGTACATCCTCGTAGCCGTTGACTACGTATCTAAATGGGTTGAATCAAAGGCTTTACCTAATAACGATGCGAGGGTGGGTGTGAACATTCCGAAACAATTATTTTCTCAATTCGGTGTTCCTTGTGCTATCATTAGTGATCGCGGGACTCATTTTTGCAATGATCAGTTTGCTCGAGTCATGGCTAAGTATGGTGTCAATCATCGTCTTTCCACCACGTATCATCCACAAACTAATGGTCAAGTTGAGATCTCTAACCATAGACTTAAGCGAATTTTAGAGCGTACTGTGTGAGAACTTCGTGCCTCATGGGCCGATAAGTTAGATGATGCTCTGTGGGCTTTCCGTACCACATATAAGACACCTATTGGTTGTACTCATTATCGCCTTGTGTACGTAATGGCGTGCCACCTCCCCATTGAGTTGGAGCATAAGGCTTATTGGGCCTTGAAATGGGCTAATTTTTATATCAACAAAGCTGGTGATCTTAGGAAAATCCAACTCAATGAACTTAATGAACTTAGGAATGAGGCTTATGAGAATTCATTGATCTACAAGGAGAAAACCAAGCTCATTCACGATTCTAGGATTAAGAATCGAGAGTTTCACATAGGTGATCAAGTTTTACCTTTTAACTCTCGGTTGAAAATCTTTTCGGGCAAGCTTAAATCTCGTTGGTCCGGCCCATTCACTGTTGCTAAAATCTTCCCTTATGGTACCATTGAGCTATCTCAACCAAATGGGCCAAACTTTAAAGTGAATGGCCAGCGTGTTAAGTTGTACTTTGGTGAGGACATCTCTCATGAGATGATTCCATCCCTCACCACGTTTCCCTTGAATTAATTATGGGTCGAGTTACGCTCGTGACTCGGTTAACAAAAACAAGTGCTTCTTGGGAGGCAACCCGATGATCTATCCTTTTACCCGTTTTCAAAATAAGTGTAGGGGGAGCTACATAGGTGTTTGCTGTCTTGTTTCTTATGATGTGCATGGATTAAAGTTTTCAAAGAGCACTTTTGATGATATTTGACGACCCGTGATCCTGTGTTCCCGTCTTCCCGGTTCTATCCTAAACTTTTGTGATTCAATATTTCATATCTAATATGTTGACATTGAAATCACTTTAGTTGTCCTTTCCTTAGCAAGATTTATACAAAGTGCACAATGTCCTAAGTGTGGTGGAGTTTACTTCCACATGCTTAAACATTGAGGACAATGTTTATATCAAGTGTAGGGGGGACTTCTATCGAAGTTAAGTGGGCTTTTCCATGAATATGTCCTCATTTTAAACCGAAAATTTAAATTTTTCGACATTTTTCAAAATTTGTGATCTATTTTGGCCTAGTAGTATTTTTCATTTATCTTCTTTTATGTTCTTTCCTTTTGTTATCGCGTCGTATGTATATATTTCATTTCAAAAATAAAGTCAAAAGAGAAAAATAAAGTTAAATGAAATGGTTTTAACAAGCTTTGATGTCTTTGATATATTAGGCCCGTCATAAATCTTTTGACTCAACCCGAGTTTACATATCCAAGTTTACTCTAGCTAGTATCCTTAACGTGTTTAAATCAAGTTTTGCTAGGCTTTTATATAGGTAACTTAAAAATGCGAAAGTCTTAAATCTTACGGGTTAAGAACAAGAACTTTTCGCAAGTTCCTATAATTGATCCTAGAAAGTCGTTTATCAAGGGAACTTAAAAATGCGAATTCTAAACTTGAAAAAGTCTAAGAAGTTGAAAGATCCTATAGATGACTTGAAAAACCAAAACTTTGATTTAATAGGCTAAGCATCCACGAGTCTCATTCCTTGAGATTTTAAATTGTGGAGAACGAGCGATGATAGAGTCAATCATAAGTTTGGTATTCTTTCATGAATTTATGTGAGTTAATTATGAGCTTCTTCTCCCATCGCTTGTTAATAAATTTAATTGCAATAAGTAAGGTTGTACGATTTGAAAAGTTACTTAGCTTCTAGCACAAGATCTTTTAAAAGTTGCTCGGTATTAATTGGAGTTCATAGCCAAGGCATAACTTATTGAAGCGGGATGCGAAGATTGGCGAGTCCGAAAAAGCCCTAACAAGGCATGAGGGCTACATTTTGTTGCTAAAGATCCAAAGTGATGTGAAGAATCATTTACCAAAAATCAATATGAAGGATCGAGACACACGATGAAAAGCAAATACTTCCCTAAAGATCATGGAGAAGTCTATCCGAAAATACCCTAGCAAGGTATGAGGATAAATAGATCCAAGTCCTAAAAGGAGGCAGATCGTTGTATATCAAAATCCAAAATACAGATTGGAGAAAAATGAAGAAGTCGTGGTCCAAGTATGAAGAATCTCTTAAAAACTTCAAGTGAAGAAATTCCTATTATGAAGAGAAGATCATTATTTCAAGAACGTCTCTCAAGATTCGAAGTATGAAGTCAATGCCAAATATCTGTCCGAGAAAGGTCTCAAATCGTGAAGCGAGTTATGCCAAGATATGAACTTTATGAGGTTTTGAGAAGCAGTTTTAAAAGATTTTATCCTTTAGCTAACTATTGATTAAATCGTCCTACTTTATTTTCAGCTTAAATAAACTATCAAAATAAGTCAACAATGCATCCTCGTGATCATTCAAGACAATACTAAAATATAAGAGATACACCTAGGAATAAGGGAGTCTAAGCGAATAATTGAGCCACATGAGTGAGTGTTAGCTTACCAACTTATAATAACAATGATCTCGTTTCTAAGCATGGTGTGGGGAACGTGAAACTTGAGGGTGATAAACATTCATGACAACCAAAACCCTAATGTAAGTCTTCGATCTCTTTACTTTTTCTTCCTTCTAGCATTTTGTAATTTTTTATCTTTTTGGTTTCCTTATTGTCTAGTAATTAATAAAGGCCAAGGTAGGTTAATTATGATGGAAAATGTAAACTATGCTTTGAAATTAATACATTGCATGAGGGCATTGCAATGGTCAAGTGTAGAGGATTTAATAAGTGTGAAACACTTATCCTTTTACCACTTATCTATAATAAAAACAAGACCAAATCGTGTATTTAATGTCGTAAAAGTCGGAATTATGCGTGGTTTGTGTTTTTATTGTGTTTTAGGACAAAAATATGAAAAAGGAAGAAAACACGGGCTTTTATGAAAGAAAAAGACAAAAGACGAAGTCAAAAGATCAAAAGTGCAAGAAGAACGGAATTCAAAGGCCTATTCTGAAGATTTATCGAAGAAAAAGTCTAAAGACGTAAGTTTAACAAAGTCAAAGAACCAAGTCTACTAAAAGAAGAAAATTCGAAGACGAGTTCATTTTATCATTCGACTAATCCTGAGACAAAGTCGAGAAAGACGAGTTAATTAAAAAGTCGAGAAGACAAAAGAAAGAAAGAAGGAAGCACACCCACTTACCAACTCTCCTCTCCTATAAATAGAGACCCTTAACCTCATTTTTGAGGTGTTAGCTAAATTCATATTTTTTAGCTCTCCACTTTATTTTTAAGCACTTTTCATATTGTCTTTCATTATTGTCTTTCTTTCAAGCGTATCATGTAAGTCTTTAATCTTGTTTGAATCTTTAATCTTTAATTTTAATTCAAAGTTTTTCATAATCTATCTTATTCTTCCTTTCTTGTTTGTTTTCTTCTTGAGTTTTGTTTGATTTAATCTCGAAAAGTTTTAATCTTTATGCTTATTTGATTAAAGTGCTCAACTTGTTGTTCTTATCAATTTCGTACGAGTGATGATCTTAACTTTTTGGTGTTTTAGCTTATTTCATGTTTAGCTTATTTTCTTTTAAGTGTTTTAAAAGTTTGATCTTTTTAAAGTTAATTTTATAAATCTTGCTTATTTAGTGTTTTGAAAGTTTTTCATTCGTGCTTATTTATTTCTTTTCATTATTGATTTGGTTAAGTTTCGGTTAGTGCTTATTAAAAAAGGAGCTTATTCGGTTTTGCTTATTTTCATTTTACATTCCATCGGAAAAGGGTTTAGCTTTTCCGATCATTTTTCCGATTTTCATTCTGATAGTCTTCATCAGAAAAGGGTTTAGTTATTCCGATCGTTATTCCGATCATCATTCCGATAGTATTGGTGATCAATCATTCCGACGGTGTTTCCGACAGACTTTCCGACGGATTTTCCGATACATATTCCGATAGTTTTCACCATTTGTTATTCTGATACAGTTTTAGATATTCCGACAGGATTTTTGATAACATTCCGACAGGTTTTTCCGATCATTATTCCGATGGTATTCCGACAGAGGGTATTCCGACAGGTTTGAGTTTTCCTTCCTATTTGTGGAATTGATTTTTGTTCCAAATTAATTTTCAAATTTTATTTTCCCGCCAATCAAGGTTAGATTTCTCTCTTTCATTTTTTTTATATTTATGATTAATAATTTTAGCTTTTATTTTTACAAGTAGAAATAGTTAATCAAAAGCTCCCCCTTTTAGTGACCAATTACAATAATTCCACCTTAAACCGTGATCAATTCGATTAGACACAGAGAACGAACAAGTACACATATGCAAAAGTCATCATATTAACTACCATGATTGGCTCACTAACCCAATGATGGTTAAAAAACATGATGGCAGCTGGCGCATGTGTGTTGACTTCCCAGACCTCAATAAAGCCTGTTCCCAAGACTGCCATCCACTCCCAGAGATAGACTAGAAGGTGGAATCGTATGCGGATACCCTTTTAAATGTTTCTTAGACGCATACAAGGGATACCACCAGATACATATGGCAGAGAAAGAGGAAGAAAAAATAGCATTTCATACCAACCAGGGTCTGTATTGCTACACAAAAATGCCATTCGGACTTAAAAACTCAGGGGCCACGTACCAGCGATTGGTTAATAAAGTGTTCGAAGGTCAAATCGGGCGAAATTTGGAGGTCTATGTTGACGAAATGGTGATAAAAAGTCACACGGAGGATGAACTTATCCGCGATATAGAGGAAACATTCTCAACACTTAGGAAATAAACATGAAGTTAAACAAAATAAAGTGCACTTTCGGGCGACATAAGGCATGTTTTTAGGCTACATGATTGATCCCAATGGCATCAAACCTTGCCCAAAAAATAGAGGCATTCATACAACTTCAAAGCCCAAAGACAAAAAAGGAAGTGCAAGCGTTAAACGGGAAGCTCATAGGGTTGAACAGGTTCTTGTCCAAATCCGCAGAGAAATCGCTCCCTTTATTTAAAACACTCAAGAAGTGTATAAAAAGGGAGACTGCAATTGGACAAAGGAAGCTGAAAAAGCCTTCGAGGATCTAAAAACGTATTTAGCGTCGCTCCCTATGTTAGTCGCACCACACCCAAAAGAAGAGTTGATAATGTACTTGTCAGCTACACATGGAGTGATCAGCGCGATGCTAATGACGGATAGGGAGAATGTGCAAACACCAGTATACTTCATAAGCAGAGCATTACAAAGCTCGGAACTGAATTATACCCCAATGGAGAAGTTAGTACTCGCACTAGTATTTGCGGCGAGAAGGTTGCGTAGATACTTTCAAGCACATCCCATAGTGGTGATCACAGATCAACCCATAAAACAGATAATATCAAAACTAGATGTAGCGGGTAGACTACAGAAGTGGAGTGTTCTACTTGGGGTACACAATATTACGTACAGACCGCGCAACACCGTAAAAGGATAAATTCTGGCAGAATTCATCGTCGAAAAACCAGAAGAAGGCGATTAGGAGCCAAAACAAGAGGAAGAAGACCGAGACCCATGGATCTTATTCATTGATGGATCATCATGCACTGATGGATCTAGCGCAGGACTCATACTAACCAATCCCGAAGGAATGGAATTTACATACACGCTGCATTTTGAATTCATAGCTAAGAATAATGAGGCGGAATATGAGGCGCTTAAAGCAGGACTAAGAATTGCATCCCGAATAGGCGTGCACAATCTCGAAGAAAATGTAGATTATCGCCTGGTAGCAAACCACATACTTGGTGAATATGAAGCAAAGGAGGAAAATATGATATAGTACTTGCAAAAAGCCAAGTCATTGATTGAAGGATTCAAAAAGTTCCTAATACGTCAAGTACCTAGAGGGGAAAACAAGAAAGCAGACGCACTCAGCAAGATAGCGTCCACCAGCTTTACACACCTATCAAAGCATGTCTTGGTAGACATTCCTAAAGACAAATCCATAAAAGAGCAAGAAGTCACATCGTTCGTGGAGGAAGAAGGTCCTACATGGATGACAACGATCGTAAACTATTTGACGAAAGACTCACTCCCACATAACAAAACTAAAGCGCGACGAATACGAAGAAGCTTGAGGCAGTTCGAAGTCAGGGACAAGATTCTTTACAAACGCTCATTCCTTCAGCCATGGCTAAGGTGCGTGGGGCCGCGGCAAGCGCAGTATGTCATTAGTGAAATACACGAGGGATCCTACGGCATGCACGTATGACCAAGGTCAGTAGTGGCGACAGCGTTACGCAGTGGATATTATTGGCCAACGATGCACGCGAACGCAAGTACACTCATATACAAATGCAATGACTGCCAGGTACACAGGCCGGTACCGCGTCAAACCCAAGAGGAGCTAACATCTATCACTTCTCCTTGGCTATTTTTCAAGTGGGGAATAGACATCGCAAGACCTTTTCCTGTGGCTGCAGGTGGAATGAAATTTCTAATAGTAGCGATGGATTACTTCACGAGGTGGATTGAAGCAAAGGCAGTCGCAACAATCATAGAAAACCAAGTAACAAGGTTCGTATGGGACAATATAGTATTTCGCTTCGCGATACCTGGAGAGACCGTTTCTAATAATGGAAAACAATTCGTGGAGAACCCATTCAAAGATTGGTGCGCGAAAAACAACATCAATCAAAGGTTCACATCGGTAGCCCACCCACAAACAAATGGACTTGTGGAAAGAGCAAATATGAGTCTGTGAGACGGCATAAAGGCGCGATTAGAGGTAAGCAACAAAAAATGGGTCGACGAATTATCACATGTCTTGTGGGCACATCGCACAATGATAAAAACAACTAAGGGCGATACCCCTTTCGCCCTAACGTACGGAACATAAGCAGTTATCCCATTCGAAATTGGGTTACAAACGCTTCACACATCAGAAGTAGACATGGTTACAAATGATGACGAATTACGGCTGAACTTGGACATAATTGATGAGCGGAGAGAATTGGCAGCTTCCACGAGGCCAAGTCAAAAGCAAAAATGAAGGGTTACTACGATGCTAGGTTACGGAAGACTTCCTTTGGGGAGGTGAATTTGTGTATCGCTCAAACGCGGCCAACCGCGCTGAAAATACAGGAAAACTTGGACCTAAGTGGGAGGGACCTTACATGGTGACAGATGTATTTAGGAACGGCGCATATCGACTGCGTGAAATGGATGGTCGCGACCTACGGAGGACTTGGAATATATGCCATCTAAAGAAGTGCTACCTTTAGCAGTGAACCTCTGAAACCAATGTATTATATTTCTTTTATCTTTTGTATTATGTATTTAAAATCTTGCAAGTATTAATAAAAATGTCATGGTCCGTAGCTAGTTCCACGACGCGTTCTAAAAACGTTTATTTTTATCATACATACACTTTGTATATATTATATATTGCCTACTATATATTATATATGAATATATGTTTCCCTGAGTTTAGAGGCTGCACCTTAGTTTAGGCCCCTTGTTATTAATGACGTCATAGCAAGTCTTATAGCTAGTACATTCTGAGAATGAAAAGACACAATCGTGCACACATAACAACTGGTCAGCCTCACCTGGCCGTGTTTATGGTAGTAGCGGTCTACCGCACATAATGAGTTTGCCTCACCCATAAGGACCACTTATGTAATTACACTATTTCATAAACCAAGTCTGCGCTATAAACATTAAAGCGTGGAAACATATATTCATAAACAAAAATGGAAATTTTCATTACAGATAAAGTGCGAACATTCGCACATACAAATAAATGTTCACAAAATACAGCTAGTGTTTGAAAGTAAAATTGTAACCGAGGAAGATCTCTTCAGCTTCAACAAGGGAAGACAATATGCTGTGGCGCGGTGCTCTTTCATTTCTTTCTCCATTAAGTCAAGAACACGCGCGTCTCTCTCCAACAATATCAAAGGCAACACAAGGATAGAGGAAGTAAGGTGGGCAACACCAACAGAAGGTGCAACCTCTAAACTCAGGGCAATCTTCTTGGCAGCGGCACGGCTAGCATGCGCCGCAAGCACTTTAGACAATGGAACTTCCTTCTCAACCCTAAAAGGGTCAATCACATCCCTGAGATGAGCAAATATGGATACCATCAGTTGTTCAAGAGAAGGATTCAAGTGAAAGTCAACCTGTGTCTCCGCGCCCTCAACCTTATGGCGAGCCAAAGTCAGTCCTTCCATAACAACTTCAAGTGGCAGCTCATGATCATTGTCGCCAAGTCCGAAATATGGTAGGGGATATACACTCATGTTCTTTAGGGCTTTCGTGAGCTTAGACTCAGCAGCAGGATCATAAAAGGGCACCTTTGCCAAGTCTTTCTTCAATAGTTTGGCTTTGTGTGCTTTTACTAGACCCTTGGAGGTACCCTCATTCACTGCAACAATGATGGACTAGGAGAAGGTGGCCCGCAGAGTAGGGTCTTCCAGGGCACCCATGGCAGCTAGGCGCAGACAATGGCACATCAACCAACGCTTCTCAACCACCTCTCGCATCAAGCGCGGATACAAGTCTTCATCAAACTCAATGCTCAATCTCTTCAGTTGACTGCTGAGATCGCTCACATCACCTTTCACCCTTGCGCCCAGTGTATCTACATCATCCACAAAATGGTCCTTTCCCTGCTCAAAGGCACTCATTGCTTCTTGATTGGAGGCCTTTAGTAGATTGAGCTGGGTGCGCTCATCATCAAGCGCGGTGGCTAGCTCATCCCTCTCTTCAGTTAAGGAATGAATAAGGGCAGCATCTTGTCGCCCTATCTCGGCCTCTTTGTTAAGTTTTGCCTGCATCTCCTTAATGGCAAGAGTCTTCTCCTTAACAATTTGCCCAAGTCTCTCTTCAGTGGATTGGACTTGGGCGGACAACTCTAAGAACCTCTTCTTGATGCATGACATTAGTGTCACGTTCTGCGACAAAAAGTAACTAACTTCGTCTGCAAGAACCGCATCGTTCATCCCTTCCAGTATAACAGCTCGGCCAGGGGGCACGATGTTGTCCAGGAAGCTGGAACAATCAAAAGCACCGGTCATCTCTGAAGACACGGGCAACTCCTAGTTTGTAGCAAACACGGGGCTTGGGGGAACGCGCTTCCCCCCGCTGTTGAAGTCTCCTTTAGGGGGATAGCGCGACATCATCCTTCGTAGACGAATCTTCCCGGTCATCACTGTTGCAAGGAAATGAAGGATTAGAGGATTAAAAAGGAAACATAAGTACAATTGTATTAAGACAACGAATGAGTATATTTAACTTAAGTTGATGGTGGTAGGCGGAGTTCATGGAGGAGTCCTCGCATCCTCCTCCTCGATATCTTCTTCATCCACGCGCGTCTCTGTCAACGAGGGCCCAACCCCCGTGCAAGCGGACTTACGAAAAGCTGTTGGGGGGTTCCTCCAACTCTTCTCTGACAAAGTAGAGTTCTCTTCCTCCTCCTCAAATTGTTGAGCGGCGAGCTTCGCATCCTCGGTAAAATTGTCCGATGATAGAGAGGAGTTGAGAAACGGTGGTGGTGGTTGTTCTTGTGGTGGTTGTTTCTGTTGCACTGGTTGTTGTGGTTGCTACTCTGCGACGATGTCTTCTTGTTCTTGTGCTGTGGAAGCTTCCCCAACCTCTAGATCCATGGTATTCGTATGTGCACGTTCCTGCAGCAACTCTTCATTTTCTCTCTCGAGGCGGGTCTAGACTATCAAATCATCAAATAAAGCACCACGAACAAGGTCGAGTATATCCATTGCTGCACAACGAAAAAACAGACAAACAAGAAAACAAATTTTTAGTTTTTCAGATAAAGATGGTACTTACAAGTTGATATGAAGAACGCGGGAAGAACCACTAACCCTGGCCAGTTTGGGTGCGGAAGACAGGTATCTGCTGCGCGCCATAGATGACTGCGTAACTCAGGCCAAGAATAACCAACAAAGCCTCCGAGTACGGTTGTACAGGGAAGGCGGTTGTTATTCAAGGTCTCCGCGTCCCTAGTATTGTAGGAGTTAGGGCCAGGCGTTGGGTCCTTCCTCACCATTCCAGGGGTCAAAAAGGGAAAATGAAAGGGAAAGGCGGCTTCGTCAATCCAGAAAAACCTATCATTCCAATCCCTTAAAGAGTCTATGTTTCCATCATAACACTGCATTCCATTCTTTCGCTTAGCAAATGAAACCCAACCATTGTCAAGTTGACGTTGGTAGAATACACTGAATAAGTCTACGGTCGGCTCTATGTCTGAAGTACGACAATTGATTTCGAAGTTTGAAATTTTAGACGCCCCTATACAATGTAATTGAGATACATGGATCACGTAATGCATTAACACGTTGATAAGAAAACGAGACATGGGTATACCCTGATTCACGTAGTTAAAAAACCGGGTGTATATTCCTATTTCCCCCTTGGAGCCTGCCTGATGTTGTGTCGGGGGTTGGGAACTTCTAGGTGTAGATATATGGGGATGTAGTAGTCCGTCGTGAACTGGTCAAGTTCCCCTATGGTCAGGATCGAAGTGACGTCAGAAATTTGTCTAACCATGATTGTGCGGATAAAATATGTAGTAGCAAGGATTACCTTCGAAAGAATATGGTAAAAATGGCGGTTTTGAGAATCGTTAATAGAAGCTTGGGTGTTTGGAAGTGATGGGCAGTCAAATGGGCGGTGTCAATAGTATATATAGTCCTCCCAAATTTACTGTTCAAAGCTTGGATCTATGCCACGTGTTGTCCACTTGCTACATCCAACGGTTTAATGAAGGGGTTAATATGACATGGCAGGCGCATTTCCCGGGTTTCGAGGAGGTTAGGTAACAATGGGGGATGAATGTCTTCTTGGCGGGAGTATTCGAATTCTTCTTGGATACTCATGTGTGGTCTATACGCATATTGGTTTTTGAGCGCTTAGAAGGTTGTAGTCTAGTAGTCGCGGTTAGAACCTGCGACCACTAGACTGGGGGTGACACGATGTCGTATAGTCCATAGTCGGGTAATACAAGCTTTTTGTATGAGGTTCTAGATTCATCTCGGTATCCTCTCGAATTGATCATGGCTCTAAGTGGAATGATTTGTTCTTGGTTAATAAAAAGGTTTTGGTTTGTTTATCTATTTTAAACTAATGACAAATAAGTAAGTGTCGAAGAGTAAAATTAATACTTTTAAAAGATTAAACTAGATTGACAAGTTAAAACTGAATGCTTGAAAACGTAAAGAAAAGATTAGACGAATACTTTGAAAACCCAATTGAATTAATACTTAAAAACTTGTTCTATCGGAATATGGAAAATTATTTCTATCGGAATGTATTAAGTCAAAAGCATCGGAATGTAACAAAAATGATCCATCGGAATGTCGAGGCAAAGTCCATCGGAATGTCCATGATAGTCACCATCGGAATATTCAAAAACAAAGCTGTCGCAATGATGGGTGTCGGAATGAATTCGGTCGGAATGTAGCTATCGGAAAGTTCTTGATCGGAATGTTGTAAATAAAAATTGGCCAGAGTTTCAACTTAAAAAGGACCTTAGTCCCGTCGGAATGTGCGATCACAATAAACGATCGCAATCCAGATCGGAATAAGGGGGAATTACTACCCGATCGCAAAGTAGAACCCTTAAGGGTTATTGCGATCTAAACCACTGAAACCGTCGGAATATACAAAACCCCAATATTGGGATGGAGTGCAAAACTAATCTGAAAATGGTGAAAAGCTGAAATTTCAATAAGCATATACAATAAGCTATTTTAACCGGGACTTTAAATAACTTAAAAAGCTAAAATTTGACAACTTTTAAAAACGAGAAATCATAAACTTAATAAACGAAGCTTTTGAATGACTAAAAGCTTGATGAAATCCGAAAACAATAAGCTTAAACAAGAGTTAAGCCAATAAGCATGGAAGGCCTATAGCTTATCCATTGAGAGCTTAAAAAGAAACAAGAAAGATTAAACTTTGATCATAAACTCATCCACAAATCCAAACCGTATGAAATTAAACAATCGGATCAAGGATTTAGGTGAAATAAGAAAAGTAGAAGAAGATTAAAGAACTTAAAAGCTTAACTTGAATGAGATTAATGAAATTCAAAGTACAAAGATTAAAGAAAGCTTAAATTTGAAAGATGAAAACAAAGAAAAAGTTTAGTGAGAGAAAGTTTGGAACTTTCTCTCTCTAAAACTAGAGAAATGAAAAACTAAAACTAAGACTAACTAAGTAACTAAGTGCTCTAAAATTGTGAAGTGGGATATTTATATAGGCGTGTGATATGGGCTTGTGTATGGGCTTTGGTATCGGGCTTCTTTTCTTCTTTCTTCTTTAGTCTTTACGTTTCTTTAAATAAACGTTTCCGACTTTGGATTTTGCGAAGTGTCGGTGAATAATTCCAACTCGTCTTATAATCTTTTGTTTAATAGACTCGAGTTCTTCGACATATATGAATCTTCCATCTTTGGCTCTATTCTTTGATAAATATTTAAATAGGCACAATGACTTCAAATCTTTTGCATCTCTTGGACAATAGACTTCGTCTTAAGTCATTTTCTTCAATAAACCCGTGCAATCCCATGTTTTCTTCAATATTCATCCGGTTGACTCTAAAAACACAATAAACACAAAAACCACGCATAATTCCAAACAAATGATATTAAATACGTGTTTTGGTCTTGTTTTAGCCAGAATTAAGTGGTAAAAGGATGGGTGTTTACACACCTATCAAATCCCCTACACTTAACCATTGCCATGCCCTCATGCAATGCTTAGTGATAAAGCAAATTTACACTTTCCTCATAATCAATCAACCTTGGCCTTATTAAAATACTACTAAACAAAAATTAAAATACTAAGAGAAATCAAAACTTTAAAGTAACAAAAGGATGGAAATAACTTGCAAAGAGATCAAGGACTTACATTAGGGCTTTGGTGCTGCGAAGATTTATCATCCTCAAGTTTCACGTTCCCCAAACTAAGCTTAAAAACGAGATCATTGTCATTATAAGTTAGCAAATCAAACGCTTACACACATGGCTTAATTAAATGCTTAAACTCCATTATTCCTAGGTGTATCTCTTATACTTTATCTTTGTCTTAGAATGATCATGAAGATGCATTTTTGGACTTATTTCGATAGTTATTTAGGCTGAAAGCAAAGTAGGACGATTTGATCAATATTTAGCTAAAGGACAAAATCTCTTAAAACTGCTTCTCGGGATATCAAAAAGTTCATATCTTGGCATAACTCGGTTCACGATTTGAGACCTTTCTCGGGCCGATATTTGGCATGTACTTCATACTTCATATCTTGAGAGACGTTCTTGAGATAATGGTCTTCTCTTCGTTATAGAGTTTCTTCACTTGGAGACTTTTGAGGGGTACTCCAACTTTGTTGACCACGACTTCATGATTATTTCTTCAATCTCTAATTGGGATTTTGAGATACAACGATCCGCCTCCTTTTCGGACTTGGATCTATTTATCCTCATACCTTGTCAGGGTCTTTTCGGATAGACTTCTCCATGATCTTTATGGGAGTTGATTGCTTTTCGTCGTGAGTCTTGATCCTTCATATTGATTTTGGGAATAATGCTTTTCACATCACTTTGGATCTTTAGCAATAAAATTGAATCCTCATGCCTTGTTAGGGCCTTTTCGGACTCGCCAATCTTCGCGCCCCGCTTCATAAGTTATGCCTTGGCTATGAAATCTTATCATTACCGAGCAACTTTTAAACGATCTTGGGCTAGAAGCTAAGTAACTTTTCAAATCGTACGACCTTACTTACTGCAGATAAATTATTAGCAAGTGATGGAAGAATAGGCAAATAATTACACCAAGTGAGATTGTGCAAGAATACCGACTTATAATTGACTCTATCATTTCTCGTCCTCCACAATTTAAAATCTCAAGTAATGAGACTCGTGGATGCTTAGCCAAATAAACCAATTAAGGTTTACATGGTTAAGGATACTAGCTAGAATAAACTTAAATAAGTCTATTCGGGTTGAGTCAAAATAATCGCAACGGGCCTAATATGTTAAAGATTTCTAAACCAGCTACACCACTTTATTAATATTTTTGACTTTAATGCGGGATATATACATATGAAAGCAACGATAAAAATTTAAAAATTACGACTAAATGGCCAAAGTTAATTAAAAATTTGAAAAATGTTGAAAAATATGATTTTCCGATTAAATGAAGGCATTTTAATGGAAAAGTCCACTTAAAACTTCGATAGAAGTCCCCTTAAAATTAAGATAAACATTGTCCTCAATGTTTAAGTATGTGGGAAAAGTCTCCCCTACACTTATGACATTGTGCACGTTGGTTAACTCAAGTTAAGGAAGAGACGACTAAAGTGATCAATTTCAAATGTGAGTATGAAGAAAATTGAATCACGATAGTTGAGAGATAGAACCGGATTTCGGATAACACGGGAGCACGGTTCTTCAGAGATTCCAAGAGTGCACTTATCCCTGTAATCACATCACCACACAAAGACAAACACCTATACAGGTCCCCCTACACTTAGGAGGGTAAAACAGAAAATGATTGATACTCGGGCTGCCTCCCGAGGAGCGCTTGTTTTTTATAACCGAGTCATGAGCCTGACTCGACCCAAAATTAGTTCATGGGGAACGTGGTGAGGGATGGAATCATCTCATGAGAGATGTCCTCACCAAAGTACAGCTTTAGACGCTGGCCATTCACCTTGAAATTGGGCCCATTTGGCTGAGAAAGCTCAATGGTCCCATAAGGAAAGACTTTGGCGACGGTGAATGGACCAGACCAGCGGCTCTTCAACTTACCAGAGAAGATCTTCAACCGAGAGTTAAAAAGTAAGACTTGATCACCAACGTGGAACTCTCGGTTCTTGATTTTTGCGTCATGAATGATCTTCGTCTTCTCCTTGTAGATCAGCGAGTTCTCATAAGCTTCATTCCTCAGTTCGTTGAGCTCGTTGAGTTGAATCTTGCGATGATCACCGGCTTTGTTGATGTCGAGGTTAGCCCACTTCAAGGCCCAGCGCGCCTTATGTTCCAGCTCGATGGGAAGGTGGCATGCTTTCCCGTACACAAGACGATAAGGTGTACAACCGATCGGGGTCTTATAAGCAGTACGGAAAGCCCACAGAGCATCATCTAACTTATCGGCCCACGCGACACGATGCTCTCCCACAGTACGCTCCAAAATTCGCTTCAATCCACGGTTGGATATCTCGGCTTGCCCATTGGTTTGGGGATGATAGGCGGTGGAAAGACGGTGATTGACACCATACTTAGCCATGACTCTTGCAAATTGAGCGTTGCAAAAATGAGTCCCGCGGTCACTGATAATAGCACGAGGAACGCCGAATCTAGCGAACAGCGATTTCAAAAAGTTACAAACCACCCTTGCATCATTAGTAGGTAAAGCTTTGGCTTCAACCCACTTTGAAACATAGTCAACGGCTACAAGGATGTATTTGTTTCCTTTAGATGAAGGGAATGGCCCCATAAAGTCCATACCCCAAACATCAAAGATTTCACATTCTTGTATGAAATTCTGAGGCATCTCATCTTTATGTGTGATCTTGCCTTGTTTTTGGCAAGCATCACAATGTTTAACCATATCGTGAGCGTCACGATAGATGGTGGGCCAATAAAATCCCGAGTCAAACACTTTTTTGGCGGTGTAGTTTGGACCAAAGTGACCACCGGTGGGTCCTTTGTGGCAAGCATCAAGGATTTCTAAAGCTGCCGGTCCATCAACACATCGGCGAATAATCAAATCAGCACATTGTTTGAATAGATACGGGTCATCCCAAAAGTAAGTCTTAATGTCGTTAAAGAACTTCTTCTTTTTCTGGGAAGTTAACCCGTCAACGAGAATTCCACCCGCCAGGTAGTTTGCAATGTCCGCAAACCACGGGGTTTCATCAGAAGTCGAGTTTATAGACATTAAGGTCTCCAGGGGAAAAGAGTCATTGATTTCTTTGTTCGGATGTTCCCCTTGGTAAGGATCCTCAAGTCTACTGAGATGATCCGCGACTAGGTTTTCAGCTCCTTTTTTATCGCGAATTTCGATTTTAAATTCTTGGAGTAGCAAAACCCAGCGACGAAGTCTTGGTTTAGAATCTTGTTTAGTTACCAAGTACTTCAACGCGGAATGATCGGTGTAAACGATTGTGGTGGAAAGGACAAGATAGGGCGAAATTTTTCAAAGGCATAGACAACAGCTAAAAGCTCTTTTTCGATTGTCGTGTAATGCAATTGAGCCCCCGTAATTATCTTGCTAGCGTAATGGATCGGTTGGAAGTTTGTTCACTCTTTGTCCCAGAACCGCTCCAATAGCATAGTCGCTAGCATCGCACATCAATTCGAAAGGCAGATCCCAATTAGGGGTAACCAAGACGGGTGCCTTAGTAAGCTTATCCTTAAGCAAGTTGAAGGCTTCAAGACACTCTTTGGAGAAGACAAAAGGAGTATCTTTTTCCAAGAGGTGGGTCATCGGGCGAGCGATTTGAGAAAAATCTTTGATGAATCGACGGTAGAAACCCGCATGACCAAGGAAGCTTCTCACACCCTTCACTGTTGAAGGTGGAGGCAACTTAGCGATAACATCGACTTTAGCACGGTCCACTTCGAGACCGGCTTTGGAGATTTTGTGTCCTAGCACGATGCCCTCTTTTACCATGAAATAGCATTTTTCCCAATTAAGAACAAGGCGAGTGTCTTCACACCGCTTAAGCATACGTTCTAAATTGGCAAGGCAAGTAGAGAAAGAATCGCCATAAACCGAGAAATCATCCATGAATACTTCCATAGTATCTTCCACCATGTCATGGAATATAGCCATCATACACCTTTGGAACGTCCCAGGAGCATTGCATAAACCAAAAGGCATGCGTTTGTAAGCAAATGTTCCATAGGGACAAGTGAATGTGGTCTTTTCTTGGTCCCTGGGATCGATGGGAATTTGAAAATACCCGGAGAAACCGTCTAAGAAGCAGTAATAGTCATTACCCGCAAGACGCTCGAGCATTTGATCCATGAAAGGAAGAGGAAAGTGATCTTTTCTCGTGGCATCATTGAGTTTGCGATAATCAATACAAACTCTCCACCCAGTAACGAGACGAGTGGGAATCAACTCGTTGTGGTCATTGGAAACAACGGTTATTCCGCCCTTCTTGGGCACACAATGGACGGGACTTACCCACGGCGAATCCGAAATAGGGTAAATCAAGCCGGCATCAAGAAGTTTGATAACCTCTTGTTTGATGACGTCATGAATGCGAGGATTAACCCTTCTTTGGCTCTGGATTGCGGGTTTAAAGTCATCTTCCATGAGAATCTTGTGAGTACAAAAGTTCGGATCAATTCCGCGAATATCGGAAATTTTCCAAGCAATTGCCTTCTTATGATGTTTAAGCACGGCGATGAGGCGAGATTTTTCTTCTTCTTTCAAGTCCTTCGCGATGATGACAGGCGACTTCTTGTTTTCTTCAAGGAACACGTACTCGAGATGGGGCGGCAACTCCTTAAGTTCTAAATCTGGAGGATTTTCGATGGGAGGTGTTTTCAAAGTCGGAGCATCGATAGCAATAACCGTGGGAGATGGTGGAGAAAGATTGTCTTCTTTGAGAAGGTTTTCAAAGAAACGCATGTCGTCATCCCAATCGGTGGGAGAATCGTCATTTGTTAAGTTCACATCTCCCATGGTGGCTTGAAGATCTTTCCAAAAGAAATCATTTTCTCCAAATAGAGACAGTGATGAATCAATAGAGGAAACGGTCTCAACATTGGGAAGAGAGGTAGGAATACTTTTACAAGCATCTTTGAAGTGTTCTTCACAAGCCTCATCAAGAACGTCAATACAATTAACACTCTCGTTGGAATAAGGTTGTTTAGACAACTTTCCCATGTTGAAGACAATTTTATCGTCACCCACTCTCATGATAAGCTCATCGGCTTCAATATCGATGAGAGTGCGACCGGTCCTCAAGAATGGACGACCAACGATCAATGGCACACGAGGGTCCATGTCGTAGTCAATGACAATGAAATCGGCAGGAAAAGTGAATTTTTCGACTCCTACAAAGACGTCTTCGGCTATCCCCAGTGGATAAGCAACTGTACGGTTAGCTAATTCCAAAGTCATTTTGGTGGGGACTAGCTCAGGGAGAGATAATTGCTTCCAAACGCTTAGAGGCATTAAATTAATACTAGCACCTAGATCGGCTAGGGCCATGCAATTCTCTACTCACGGGAAGTTGCAGGGGATTAAGAAACGACCCGGATCACCAAGCTTGGTTGGCAATTTCCTTAAGAGCACTGCAGAGCAATTCTCATTAAGTTGGGTGTTAGCAATATCAAGAAGCTTTTCCTAGTCACTCAGAAGATCTTTGAACATTTTTGCGTACTTAGGCATGTGAGCGAGAGCCTCAGCGAAGGAGATGTTAAAATTCAATTATTTAAACATTTTAAGAAAGTTCGAAACTTGAATATCATCCTTGCTTTTGAGCTTCTCTTTCCTCAACCTAGATGGATAAGGTATATCGGAAGAAGAGGAAGTCTTTGGGATCGAAGGATCACTCACATCCTTGGGTGGAGGAGGGGTAGAAGTAAGAGGTGGAGAAATTGGGGAAGGAGAAGGATGAGGAATAGGAGCAGGGGACTCGTTCTCCTTAGTCACAAACACCGGTGGAGGTATAGGAAGCTTGGGTTCCTTGGTACCTTTGCCACTGCGAGTGGTGATTGCTTTCATCTCCCCTCTTGGATTCGCAACGGTGTTACTCGGAAGAGTACCCGAAGAAGAGGGTTGATTACCTTGGAAGAAACTAGCCATCATGTTTTTAAGTCATTCGTTTGACTATCCAAAGGTTTCTCATGTCACCTCTCAAATCGTTCCCTTGTTTTACCAGGTCTGCTTTCAAGTTGCGCACTTCCTGTTGGAGATTGTCCATGATCACATCATTAGTCCTCATGTAGGTTCCAATGTCTTGGTGTAATGCGGTGGGTTGGTTGGAAGGAGCATTGTATGCGGGTGGTTGATAAGCAGGTTGCTAGTAAACTTGGTTGTTTCTTTGAGGTGGATGTTGTTGTTTGTGAGGGGGTATGTATGGTCCACGAGATTGTTGTTGTTGTTGAGGAGGGCGGTTGAGGTTTTGTTGTTGGTTTAGGTTGTTAGGAGTAAAACCGGGTGGTGAGAGATAGTTGTTTGAGCGGTAGCTAAGCAGGTTCCGGTCTCCTTGGGGACGAGCTTGATAAGCGGGTTGAGGATAGGTACCGTATGCTGCATTCACATTCTCAGAAGGGTAGTCTTGGGTGGCAATACAAGTGGTGTAAGGGTGAGGACCCCCGCATATCTCACATGGTTGGCTAACAGCATTGACTTGAGCGTTTTTAGCGTTGATGCTGGTGTTGCTGGCGGTTTGGTTAGCAAGCGATTCAAGAAGCGCAGTGATTTTGTCAATTCGCTTGTCGCTGTCACTAGTACTAGCACTAGCGACATTGGTCCTCACACTCTTGGTTTGCACACGAGACTTATTCTCAATGATATCCCAAGCACCATTGGAAGTCTTAGCCAAAAGATTACCCCCCGAGGCACTGTTTAGTGAATCTTGGTCATTCATGCTTAAACCATTATAAAAAGTGTTAATTTGGTGCACTTTGGTAAAACCATGTTGTGGGCATTTTCTTAAAAGATCTTTGAAACGATCCCAAGATTCACTAAAAGACTCATCGTACTTTTGTTCAAAATTAATGATTTCATTCCGCAAAGCGGTAGTACGAGAGGGTGGGAAAAAGTAGTTGATAAACTTGGTCTCCAAATCCGTCCACGGAATAATACTCTGTGGCGGTTCCTTAGCAAGCCAATGCCGGGCTTGTCCCTCTAAAGAAAAGGGAAAAAGTTGTAAACGGATTACCTCTTGTGGAACACCATTGAATTTGACCGTATTCGTGAGTTGCAGGAATCTCTTGATGTGGTCATGTGGATCATCAATGGTACGCCCCAAGAATGGTTGAGTAGAGACCATCTGGATAAAGCCGGATTTGAGCTCAAAGTTGTTGGCTGCAAACGCGGGTATGACAATTGGATCATTGTTGCCATCTACATGTGCCTGCAGAAGTTCAATCATCGGGCGATTGTCTGGTAGAGGCTCATTGTTGTTGTTATTATTGTTGTTGAGCGGTGGATTGTTATTGTTATTATTGTTTTGAGGTGGGTTATTGTTATTGTTTTGTACACCGGCCATGTCTAAGTCTTCGAGAGGCTCGGGCTCTTGATAAGACGTGGATCGTGTACGCATGCACCTGCAAAAGAACTAACAAGGCAAAAACAAAGCAGAAATATTTTTGGTTTTTAGGATTTTTAATTTTTAGGATTTTTGAAAATTTTATATTTTTTTGTGTTTTTGAAATTTTTTATGAAAAAGTAACGTTCACGGGGAACGGATCCCAAAATCCAAGTTCTCACAAAAAACTGTTGATCTTAACGAGAAGAGCCGGCAGCGGCGCCATTTAATACAAGCTTTTTGTATGAGGTTCTAGATTCGTCTCGGTATCCTCTCGAATTGATCACGGCTCTAAGTGGAATGATTTGTTCTTGGTTAATAAAAAGGTTTTGGTTTGTTTATCTATTTTAAACTAATGACAAATAAGTAAGTGTCGAAGAGTAAAATTAAAACTTTTAAAAGATTAAACTAGATTGACAAGTTAAAACTGAATGCTTGAAAACGTAAAGAAAAGATTAGACGAATACTTTGAAAACCCAATTGAATTAATACTTAAAAACTTGTTCTATCGGAATATGGAAAATTATTTCTATCGGAATGTATTAAGTCAAAAGCATCGGAATGTAACAAAAATGATCCATCGGAATGTCGAGGCAAAGTCCATCGGAATGTCCATGATAGTCACCATCGGAATATTCAAAAACAAAGTTGTTCTAATGATGGTTGTCGGAATGAAGTCGGTCGGAATGTAGCTATCGGAAAGTTCTTGATCGGAATGTTGTAAATAAAAATTGGCCAGAGTTTCGACTTAAAAAGGACCTTAGTCCCGTCGGAATGTGCGATCGCAATAAGCGATCGCAATCCAGATCGGAATAAGGGGGAATTACTACCCGATCGCAAAGTAGAACCCTTAAGGGTTATTGCGATCTAAACCACTGAAACCGTCAGAATATACAAAACCCCAATATTGCGATGGAGTGCAAAACTAATCCGAAAATGGTGAAAAGCTGAAATTCAATAAGCATATACAATAAGCTATTTTAACCGGGACTTTAAATAACTTAAAAAGCTAAAATTTGACAACTTTTAAAAACGAGAAATCATAAACTTAATAAACGAAGCTTTTGAATGACTAAAAACTTGATGAAATCCGAAAACAATAAGCTTAAACAAGAGTTAAGCCAATAAGCATGGAAGGCCTATAGCTTATCCGTGTGAGAGCTTAAAAAGAAATAAGAAAGATTAAACTTTGATCACAAACTCATCCACAAATCCAAACCGTATGAAATTAAACAATCGGATCAAGGATTTAGGTGAAATAAGAAAAGTAGAAGAAGATTAAAGAACTTAAAAGCTTAACTTGAATGAGATTAATGAAATTCAAAGTACAAAGATTAAAGAAAGCTTAAATTTGAAAGATGAAAACAAAGAAAAAGTTTAGTGAGAGAAAGTTTGGAACTTTCTCTCTCTAAAACTAGAGAAATGAAAAACTAAAACTAAGACTAACTAAGTAACTAAGTGCTCTAAAATTGTGAAGTGGGATCTTTATATAGGCGTGTGATATGGGCTTGTGTATAGGCTTTGGTATCGGGCTTCTTTTCTTCTTTCTTCTTTAGTCTTTACGTTTCTTTAAATAAACGTTTCCGACTTTGGATTTTGCGAAGTGTCGATGAATAATTCCAACTCGTCTTATAATCTTTTGTTTAATAGACTCGAGTTCTTCGACATATATGAATCTTCCATCCTTGCCTCTATTCTTCGATAAATCTTTAAATAGGCACAATGACTTCAAATCTTTTGCATCTCTTGGACAATAGACTTCGTCTTGAGTCTTTTTCTTCAATAAAACCCGTGCAATCCCATGTTTTCTTCAATATTCATCCGGTTGACTCTGAAAACACAATAAACACAAAAACCACGCATAATTCCAAACAAATGATATTAAATACGTGTTTTGGTCTTGTTTTAGCCAGAATTAAGTGGTAAAAGGATGGGTGTTTACACACCTATCATCGGGCTAGATAGTCCGACTCGTGGGTACTACCCACATCCATTAGGAATGGACTAATACTTATGCGATGCGCGCACAGCCCAGGAGGCCCAGTAAGTCGTTGACGCACATACGGTTTATTACTTAACCGTGTCCTCGTCGCACTGCGACAGGATCAGACAAGAATATAATCTATCATATGGATACATTCGCCTAAAGGGAAGAGATATACACTTGCCTTGGTTATGCGATAAGGATCGAACTATTCTGGGTCATTATCTCTTCCTTTGGCCGCAAGAGTAGGAGAGCCCAACCAGGACTCTCTCGGGTATAAAAGGAACCCTATAGGTTCCACAAAGGTACGACACACACAATACCCTAAACCCAAACATACTCAAATCGATTACTTACTCTCACGCCGGAGTCTAACCGTGGGTCACAAAACCACGGTAAGCCTAACGGTGTCTGTTTTAGTGCGTAGGGTCCTTAAACAAGTTTCACTTGGTGCAAGAGCCAGAGTCCACAAGACCCCGAATTAAGCCTAATTCAGGTCAAGCTCGGTCCATCCAACTTTTGTATCAACAATCTACTACTTGTGTAATAGTGTGGTTAGTATTTTAGTCTTCAAAATACATATTGTGAAAGGAGTTGTAGTACCCGGTTGAAATAACATGATATCCTAGCTTAGGTTTCGGTAAATATGTAAGTGACGTGTAAAGGTTTTCAAAAATGATAAGTCGTAGAAATACGTCTTTTAGGAAAAAGAGCGTAAATAGGGCAAGCGTGCACGACGATTTAGGAAAACCGTGTGTGAATGACCCTAAGTGAGTTCGTTCTCGAGGAGGCGTGTGTGTTGTGTAATGAATTGATTTATGTTTGTGATTATTAACAAGAAGAAAAGATTATAGAATAGAAATGAGAAAGAAAAGGAAAGACGGTTACGAAGACGGATCGAGCTAAGACGAAAACGCGTTCAAGTAAAACCGTAAAAACTACAAAAATTAAATTTTAAAACCTAAAAATTAATTAAAAGCTAAAAGTAGTCTAAAATAATATAAATAAGAATAAAAATCCAATAAAAATATTTTAAAACCTATTATTAATTAAATATTCAATTTTAAATGCTAATTAAAGCCCTAAAATTAAATATAATTAATCAAAATGTCCAAAATATGATTTTATTGAACAAATAACTTACTTATATTATATAAAGACTAAAAAGTATTTTTCCTAATTTTTAAAAACTATTTTTCTATTTTTAAATTACTAAAAACTATTTTTAAAACTAAAATAATTATAAAAAATAATAAAATAATGCTAAAAATAATCTACCAATTTTAAAAATCCTAAATTACTCTGATGAACAGTAGAAAAATGAAAAAGATTGAAACATATTAAATTTTTCACTAAATGACAAAACTAGTTTAATTAAAACCCTAATTAAGTTAAATTAATTCTAAAAAATAATAAAAAGATGAACAGTAAAATCTTTTTTAACCAAACATCTTAAAATGTTTTTCTAAATACAAGAAAGTTTTTAAAACTGAAAAATCTTACAATTTTACACTAAAAGACAAAAACAGAAATATTAAAGTTAATTAAAAATGCCAATTAATCTAAAAAATATAAAATGAACAGTAGATAAAAATCTAATTAATCAAAAAAATCAAAAATAAAATAAGAAAAATAACAAAATTGGTTTGAAGGTCTAATTCAACTTTTTATGCACTAAAGACAAAAAAATCAGAAAACTGATAGTGACATGTGATTGGTGTTTGTCTGCTAGTGAAGCAGTGGTAACTTTTGTGATAGCAGGGGAAACTTTCTTCCCACTGCTAGTGCAATAATAATGGTCAGTTGACCAAGAGCTTAGGAAAGCCCTTTGTGAGCTTGTTCTTTGGACCACAAGGCACCCTTATACTCTTTGGAGTATAAGGAGTCAGATTAAACACAAAAAAACAACAACCACTTCACAAATTAAGCACCAAATAAGCCAATTAAGTTACTGATTAAGCACACATGTTGACTGATGAATATTGACCAATTTTACATGCATAAAAGTGAAATTCAAGGCCTCAAATCTTGCAGTCTAGCTAAACAAATGACATATAAATGATTTACAACCCTTAAACAACCTATTGTCTAGCAGCCTAACAAATCTGGTGACTCAAATTGCACAAAACAGACAGAAAACACCCTTTACTGATTTTAAGCAATTTTCAAAACTTTTTACATGCAAACTTGACTTAACTTCACCAAACATGAACACCAAAGCAACCTACAACCTATTTCTACCCCATGGAATGATTTAAACCAGCTTTTAACATTCAATCCCCTTAAGTTTTCAGAAAATGATTTCTACAAACCAAATCACACCAAATCAAAACCAAGCTGATCCTAATCACTTATAACATGCATATTACACCAGCTGAACTCAAATCAACCACATAAATAACACTAGAACAACTTTCTCACAAAATTCATGCAAATCACAATAATATCAAAAAAATGAAAATGAAAATTGGATTAAGAGTTTTTACCTAGAGAGACCTACATCCAGGTCTCTCAGTGACTGTTTGTCACCTCCCACAAACACGGGTTTGTGTTGAACCTTGGGGCTTTTGGCTGCAAACAGATGATAGCAATGGTATCCTTTGTCCTTGTTTTGATCCTACACAAACACAACCAACAAAGACACCAACTACAAGCTATATAAGCTTAGCATAGGCTGTTGTCAGCAGCTTATGGAAAGCTTATACAACAGTAAGAGTCAACAATAAGGAAAAATAAAAAAGGACTGATTTTTCTTCAAAATCTTTCTTGAAACCTTAAAATCCAACAAACCTTGGAGCCTTAAACACGTTTTAAAACAAGCTCAACTTCAGAAATCCTCAAGATATCCCATCCACTTCCACTTCAAGGAATCTTAAGTTTCTGAAATTGGAGCAGATATGAAACTTTTTTGAAAATTCAAACTTCAACACACAAGTGTTACACAAATGATATGGAACTCAGATTAATTACTCACAAACATATATCAATTTTAAAACTTATAAAAGGAATTACACTTGTTTCAAACACAAATACCAAACTTTATAAATATTTAAAAAGATTACAATTTTTTGAGTAAAATCTGGAACAAAACGTATGAGTGACATGCCACTCATACTTATACTAGCTAATGGAACTAACTAGAAGCTACAAATAAAAAATAATAAACTTGAAAACCCTAATGCCTGAAAATCCAAATTTGCCCTTGGTCTTTGTCTTCAAAATCAGTCAAATGCGCCCATGTGATCTTGTTGTTGTAGCCAGCTATTTCAAAGTGATCTTGGCCGTATATTTGTTCTTGGGGACAAAGGAATATGTGTGAAACGTTGGATGTGTCGGGTCTAGGGTTTGGGGGAAAACGATGGGTGCAGGGGAGGGTCCCACAAGACACATGGGTGTGTCTTGTGGTGGTTTGGTGTGTGGGTTTAAGTGATAAAGAGGGTAATTAGGGATCTGGAAACACTCAACTCAAACCCATTTGATTTAAGTCTAATTGGGTCTGGGGTTGATTAGGGTTTATGGAGGATTAGGATTAGTTTAATCTGCTTTGGGGGATTGGTTAATTTAAATTGTTGTTTTGGTGGGAAGGATTATAACTGATTAAATAAATCAGTTATTTAAGTGGTGGTGGGGTGTGACGTGGAAGGGGAGTGGTGAAGTGGAGGTTTGTGGTTGGTTGTTGGTGCTGAGGTGGATGGATGATTGGTTGGGAGAAGTTCCAGTGTCTGGAAGTTTAAGTCCCCCATGTTCCACACTTCTTTCATGTTGCATTAAACAGCCAACAACGCCTAAATTCCCTTTAACAACTTTTGCCATCTTGTCAAAAATGGCACAATTACTTTAAAAACTTTTCCAAGGGTTTCTTTTGTACTTCTTGGATTCTTCAAGGACTGAACTTGTATAGTCTTCAAACTTTAGGGACCCTATTCATAGTTTTGAATATTTGAGGGGTATAAAGTGTAAATCTTCAAAAGTTGAGGGACCAAACTTGAAAATCTTCAATTCTTCAAGGGTATTTTTGTAAAATCCAAACTTGGGCCCGGTTCATTGTGCGGCTTCGTTTCCCGTGTTCGTTTTTGAATGATTCTTGTGATCTTTTGCCATTTCCTCAATATC
The DNA here is from genome assembly GCA_025667525.1 of Glebionis coronaria. Taxonomy (NCBI): domain Eukaryota; kingdom Viridiplantae; phylum Streptophyta; class Magnoliopsida; order Asterales; family Asteraceae; genus Glebionis; species Glebionis coronaria. The sequence continues at coordinate 396,986,371 of CM046879.1, forward strand.
CGTACCTAAAAATACACAAGTAACAAACACGAGCATATATTTGGTAGTTTTAATGACATTTTATGCATTTTAAGCCCGATTTGGACGATGAGACCATGTATAAAAGCAGTCTCATCACTCCCCCATACTAAACCATTGCCGTGCCCTCACGCAATGCTAGAATAAAGTATCAAAGCACCTCCAAAATTCATTTTTATTCACTTTATTGGAATGATAAACTAGCTACACTACTACTATTACTACTACTTGTGTTTTAGACATAATGTATGATTTTCATCGCAAAATGGGACGTTTAGGTTCATAGAATAAGAACACGTGAATGCTTCGTTTAGAAATAATTTCATCGTCCTCGATTTTCACCCTAATTCCATGCCAAGCGTGCAACGAGATCATTGTCATTATAAGTTAGTAATGCTAACACTACTCATATGCCCCAATCACGTACTTATCCTCCCATTATTCCTAAGTTGTATCTCTTATATTTTATTATGTCTTGAATGTTTCACGAGGATACATTGTTTGACTTATGCGATAATAGAGATTTAGGTCTAAAAATAGAGTCCTAACGGTGTAACTAAGACCATCAAATCAATAACCCCTCCTAATAGACAACGATGTTAAAAAATTAAGTTGACAAGAAGAATCGATAAACACGGTTTTATAACGGTTTTGAACATGAGACTTATTACCAAGACTTTTATACGCCCCCTAACGGAAGGGCCTTATTATCTTTGGTTTACCTCCATCTTTTATTCAACTTCGCCATGAAGCTTGTATTATGACTTCGGTCTTGCCTTGCCTTTTATTATCCGCCTCATCGGTGGTTTTATTAGCCAAAGACGTATATCCTCACGCTAAAGCGAATTTTGGATCTTTAAAGCTTCGAAGATTAAGGCTTGATTCACTTTCAATTTTGCATAGATTTTAGGCCTTGTGGGGCTTCAAATTGTTTGCTAGATTTAGGTGAGGACTTGAAATCTTATTATTAGGTGAAGCTTTTGATTATTCGGGTTGCCAATACTTCAAAACCGTGACGCTGGCGATACCTTAATGTCTTCCCAATTTAATCACACGGAAGCTACTAGAAAAGACTAGAAACCCAACAATCCTAACTAAACCGCTAAGTCAATATTTATTAAGCAAAAAATATTTACATGCGAAGGGAGAATAAGCAAACAACGAGAACACATGAGTTTTTGAAAGAATACGAGTACTCTACGTTTAGCATAGTAACTTATAATTAACTCTATCATTTCTCGTCCTCATTTAAGAGACTTAGCCTAATGTGTAGTTAAAGAATCAAAGCTAAGTGCTCAACACGCACGGTCGAGTCAAAAATTACTCTTATTCTCGCCATCGGAAAATCTACATTCGTGTCTTCAAACACTTATAAAACATAAGAAATTTTTTAAAATTTGGCCATTTTTAGCCTTATTTTGCAACAAAACGATAAACTTTGAAAAGCGTGAAGGTTTGGCAAGGCAAGTATCTATTCACCCCCCCCATACTAAAGTTAAACATTGTCCTCAATGTTTCGAGTCTAGGGGTGCAAACACCCCCATACTAGAGACGTAGTCGAATGCCTAATCTAGCATGGAAAGGGTGTAACCATTAAATTAATAGCCGTTTATGAAGTGTGCTAAAAACCTAAGGTTAGAACATAAAAGGATATATCATATGGATATTGAGAAAGGTCTTCAAAGCAAACGACCGAGTGCTCCCATAAAACGAACACGAGAGGCTCCAATCGTGAAGATCATGATCTAAAAACCACAATGCACAAACAACCACGGAACAAAGGTTGGAAGGGCACAAATCCCCTCACATTAAACAAATTAGAAAACAATAATATGTTCATGGATAAGCATGGGTCTCCCCCACGAGGCACCTTGTTTTTGATAACCGAGTCAAAAGCTCGACTCGAATCCCCATAAATGTGATCATTTAGGGATATCATGGTGTGGTCAATTTTTGGTGGGGCTTACATGATAAACAAGGCCCAAAAACAACCGGTATAAAGGACTAAGTCCTTTGATGGTGCAAAATACCGGGATCGAAGATGGCGTTCTCGTTTTCATTGGAAAAACAAATCAACGCCACTTCATCATGAGCCAACAAAAACTCAAAGAGTTTCAAGAAAATAGGAGGGAAGAAATAGAAGGGTGGGACAATGGGTAAGTCTCTAAAAACATGAGCTACTCGAGGTAGACTCGCACCAATCAAGTGAAAAGATTTTCCATTTATTGCATCGGTGGAAGACCGAGATTTCCCTTTATAAGCAATTCCAGGATCAAATATCTCGTCCTCGGTGGAGAAAGGGGAGGGAACATAAGGGGATTCCCCCACACTAAGTCCACACAAAGCATCGTCAAAAGGAGAAGACGAGCTTGTAGTACTCAATACACGTGGTGATAACGGAGTTAGAGTTGTAGAAAAATCTTTTAAATCCAAGTTAAAATCTTTTCCTTTTTCATCTTTTACACTCTCCTTGTGAAAACCCGATTTGATTATGTCAAAAATATTTGGTGTATCTAAAGCAATGTTAGTCACACTAAAAATTCTCACATTTTGAAATCTTTTTGGCTTAGGTGGTGGTAAGTTTTCAAATCTTTTGTCAACAAAGAAAACCTCCCCATCGGGATCAACGTATACATCATCCGAAGAATCACTCGAGATTGGAATCATAGGCTTAACACTCTTAACCTCCACCGGCGGAGGGGACGGAACTTCATTTTTCTCAACAACTCCTAAAACTCTATTGGAAATCTTTTTGCAAATGCTTTTGGTGGAATTGACATTGTACAAAGATGTGATAGAATACACATGAGAAAGAGTGGAGTTTTGGGTTGCATTAATGACGAGTTCTTCCTCATTGAAACGAAGAGTGATTTTTCTTACATGCACATCGATAAGTGCTCTCGAGGTATCCAAAAAAGATCGACCTAAAATTAACGGAACTTTAGGATCGATAGGAATATCAACAACAATAAAGTCTACAGGATAGTAGAACTTTCCAACTTTCACAAAGACGTCCTCGGCAACTCCACAAGCTAGAATCGTAGAATGATCGGCCATTTCGATTGACATTCTTGAAGGAGTGAGATTTGGAAGATTGAGCGATTTAAAAATCTCAAGAGGCATCAAATTAATACTAGCACCAAGATCGGCCAAGGCGTAGCATTCTTCCATGTCTTGAATTGCACATGGGATTAAAAACTTTCCAGGATCACCGACTTTTTGAGGTATGCGGCTTAGAAAAACCGAAGAACAACTAGACGATTTTTGCAATTTCTCTTTGTTATTCAACATACTTTTGAAGTTCGCGGCAAATCGAGGCATCATGACTAAGGCGTCGGCAAAACTTATATTGAAATGCAAGTCACGAAACATTTTCATAAAGAGTTCAAATTGATAATTATTTCGTTCTTGTGCCTTTTCCTTGTCTCGTCTTGAAGGGTAGGGTAAAGGTGGTGTGGGTTGGGGCAAAGTAGGCATAGGCATCGGCCTTGGAATCTCGGGTTCCATGATTGGTATTGGTTCAACCGTAGGTGTGTTTTGAGCGGTACTTCGTGGGCTTGTAATTTGCTCCTTTTCAACCACAACCTCGGGTTCTTTCTCTTTTTCCTTCTCCATAGAAGTACTTGGACGAGAAATGGGTTCTTTGAAAGTTTTACCACTACGAGTAGTAATAACCTTCAATTCTCCTTTCGGGTTCAGGATGGTATCACTAGGAAGACCACCCGAAGAAGAGGGCTTAAACATGATAGCTTCAAACATTTTAGCCATACGGTCTTCAAACTTAGATTGCCTAGCATCCGCTTTTAACAACTCTTGCTTAATCTCATGTTGACCTTGCTCCATTTTTTGTTGATTTTGTTGGAGACGTGCGACATTTCCTTCCATTTTATTAGCATGAGTTTTAAGTTCATTAGCAAGTTCGTTTTTAAGCTCGTTTTTCAACTCGGATCTTAAGCTAACCATTTCACGTTGCATATTATCAAACTTAGCATCATTAGCCTTTGCATAATTCAAAAATTCTCCTTGAAGATTTTTGGTGTGATCGTTTTGAAAACCTTGGGCATTGTTTTGAAAATCACGATTTTGGTTTTGGTTTGAAATTTACCCATTACCACTTTGATAATTACCCTTGTTATAATTCCTTTGATTTCCTTGGTAATTTCCACCTTGGTTGTTATTTCGATAATTATTAGCATTTTGATTTTGTGGAGCTTGATTTTGGCGGGAACCTTGACCGATTTGGTTATAAGTTCCCGTGGCTACATAAGCACTCGAAGTGTTACCATCTGCGGTAATGCACTCGGAAATATCATGAGCTCCACCACACGAAATACAACTCTTAGCAACCGCTTTAACCGAAGCGGAATTTGAAGCTTCTTGAGCTTTCCAATGAGACATAAGAGTCGAAAACCTATCGAAAAACCGATTCTCCTCATTTGCTTCATCTTGCAAGGCATTAATGGAACGAGATGATGACGAGCCCAAATTGGCAACACTCGGTGTGTTACGTGGGCTATAGACCTTAGACCTATTTTCTATAATTTTCAAAGCCTCGTTGGTCGTTTTGCACAAAAAATTACCACCCGCTGCGGCATTTAAGTAATCTCGTTCATGATCATTAAGCCCATTATAAAAAGTGTCAATTTGATGCAATTCGGAAAAATCATGGTGTGGACATTCATGTAACATTTCTTTAAACCTTTCCCAAGCCATTGAAAAACTTTCATTTGGTCTTTGTGTAAAACGTGAAATCTCGTTTTTCAAATGTGTTGTCTTAGATGGTGGAAAAAATTGATTCACAAATTTAGACACGAGATCGGCCCATGTCAAAATCGAATTTGGTGGTTCTTTCTCAAGCCATATCTTGGCGGGTCCATCTAACGAGTAAGGAAACAACATCATCTTAATGGCATCGTGTGGCACATCCTTAAACTTTCTTGCCGCGGTGAGACGATTAAATTGCCTAATGTGATAATGTGGGTTGTCTTTTTCGTGACCGCGAAACTTGTTTGCTTGAAGCATAGACATTAAACCCGTTTTGATCTCAAAGTTCTCCGCAAGGATGGCGGGAATCACAATGGCCTCTCCAAAACCCTCGGTGGGTGCTTGAAGCAACTCCATCATAGTACGATTAGCCATGATAGCTTCTTGTTCTACAATAGGTTCCTCACTTGGAGACTCCTCACTAGAATGAGTTGGAGTGGGAGTTTTGTTCTTTCGTCTACGTGCACGTTTTGCTTGATTACGAGTGAGCATAAACGTCACGTACAACGTGGAGACGAGCAAAGAAGATTCTTTTTGGTATTTTGTGTTTTTCAATTTTTTTGTGGTTTTTGATGGTATTAACTTTTTTGGAAATTGGTGAATGTATTAAGTAGACAAAAATCTACAAATCTCCTCCTTAATCAAATCTCTTGATTAAAGAAGCCTCAAGGAATGAAAACGATCACGTGGAGTGAACGCCTTCGATGACTTTAGAACGATGGTGGAACACCAAATCGTTCAAGAGGGTTTAATCAATAGAAACCAAGAAAATATATATGATATGTAATAATACTTTGGGCGGCAAAACCCTCGATTCACTCTCAAAATCAAATACGCACAAGCAAGCGGAGGAAACGAGGCGGCGCGAAGCACTTAAGAGCCTTTTTCCTTTAGGTCGTGAAATACAACCGCCTTATACCCACCTTATAGTTTGTATTTTCAAGATTAAGCTTCACGAAAGTATTTATCTATTTTTGCCTTTTTTCTTTGGTTTGAGATTCGAATACAATGATTGGGTAATGACCTCCCAAGTCAAGGTTGTGATTGCTCACGTATTTGGAGTACTTGTGAATTTATTGTTCTACATATACAATATATTAATAATATTCACACAAAAACCGAAAAACGATAATACGTATTAGTAGAATGCTACTAATACAAATACTATTTATGGCTAATATAAAAAACAACAATGGTTCAATCAAAACACAACACGCCTCCCCGGCAGCGGCGCCAAAAATGATAAGTCGTAGAAATACGTCTTTTAGGAAAAAGAGCGTAAATAGGGCAAGCGTGCACGACGATTTAGGAAAACCGTGTGTGAATGACCCTAAGTGAGTTCGTTCTCGAGGAGGCACGTGTGTTGTGTAATGAATTGATTTATGTTTGTGATTATTAACAAGAAGAAAAGATTATAGAATAGAAATGAGAAAGAAAAGGAAAGACGGTTACGAAGACGGATCGAGCTAAGACGAAAACGCGTTCAAGTAAAACCGTAAAAACTACAAAAATTAAAATTTTAAAACCTAAAAATTAATTAAAAGCTAAAAGTAGTCTAAAATAATATAAATAAGAATAAAAATCCAATAAAAATATTTTAAAACCTATTATTAATTAAATATTCAATTTTAAATGCTAATTAAAGCCCTAAAATTAAATATAATTAATCAAAATGTCCAAAATATGATTTTATTGAACAAATAACTTAATTATATTATATAAAGACTAAAAAGTATTTTTCCTAATTTTTAAAAACTATTTTTCTATTTTTAAATTACTAAAAACTATTTTTAAAACTAAAATAATTATAAAAAATAATAAAATAATGCTAAAAATAATCTACCAATTTTAAAAATCCTAAATTATTCTAATGAACAGTAGAAAAATGAAAAAGATTGAAACATATTAAATTTTTCACTAAATGACAAAACTAGTTTAATTAAAACCCTAATTAAGTTAAATTAATTCTAAAAAATAATAAAAAGATGAACAGTAAAATCTTTTTTAACCAAAAATCTTAAAATGTTTTTCTAAATATAAGAAAATTTTTAAAACTGAAAAATCTTACAATTTTACACTAAAAGACAAAAACAGAAATATTAAAGTTAATTAAAAATGCCAATTAAATCTAAAAAATATAAAATGAACAGTAGATAAAAATCTAATTAATCAGAAAAATCAAAAATAAAATAAGAAAAATAACAAAATTGGTTTGAAGGTCTAATTCAACTTTTTATGCACTAAAGACAAAAAAAATCAGAAAACTGATAGTGACATGTGATTGGTGTTTGTCTGCTAGTGAAGCAGTGGTAACTTTTGTGATAGCAGGGGAAACTTTCTTCCCACTGCTAGTGCAATAATAATGGTCAGTTGACTAAGAGCTTAGGAAAGCCCTTTGTGAGCTTGTTCTTTGGACCACAAGGCACCCTTATACTCTTTGGAGTATAAGGAGTCAGATTAAACACAAAAAAACAACAATCACTTCACAAATTAAGCACCAAATAAGCCAATTAAGTTACTGATTAAGCACACATGTTGACTGATGAATATTGACCAATTTTACATGCATAAAAGTGAAATTCAAGGCCTCAAATCTTGCAGTCTAGCTAAACAAATGACATATAAATGATTTACAACCCTTAAACAACCTATTGTCTAGCAGCCTAACAAATCTGGTGACTCAAATTGCACAAAACAGACAGAAAACACCCTTTACTGATTTTAAGCTATTTTCAAAACTTTTTACATGCAAACTTGACTTAACTTCACCAAACATGAACACCAAAGCAACCTACAACCTATTTCTACCCCATGGAATGATTTAAACCAGCTTTTAACATTCAATCTTGTCACAAAGTCTGCTTAAAACACAAATCCAAACACCCCTTAAGTTTTCAGAAAATGATTTCTACAAACCAAATCACACCAAATCAAAACCAAGCTGATCCTAATCACTTATAACATGCATATTACACCAGCTGAACTCAAATCAACCACATAAATAACACTAGAACAACTTTCTCACAAAATTCATGCAAATCACAATAATATCAAAAAAATGAAAATGAAAATTGGATTAAGAGTTTTTACCTAGAGAGACCTACATCCAGGTCTCTCAGTGACTGTTTGTCACCTCCCACAAACACGGGTTTGTGCTGAACCTTGGGGCTTTTGGCTGCAAACAGATGATAGCAATGGTATCCTTTGTCCTTGTTTTGATCCTACACAAACACAACCAACAAAGACACCAACTACAAGCTATATAAGCTTAGCATAGGCTGTTGTCAGCAGCTTATGGAAAGCTTATACAACAGTAAGAGTCAACAATAAGGAAAAATAAAAAAGGACTGATTTTTCTTCAAAATCTTTCTTGAAACCTTAAAATCCAACAAACCTTGGAGCCTTAAACACGTTTTAAAACAAGCTCAACTTCAGAAATCCTCAAGATATCCCATCCACTTCCACTTCAAGGAATCTTAAGTTTCTGAAATTTGAGCAGATATGAAACTTTTTTTAAAAATTCAAACTTCAACACACAAGTGTTACACAAATGATATGGAACTCAGATTAATTACTCACAAACATATATCAATTTTAAAACTTATAAAAGGAATTACACTTGTTTCAAACACAAATACCAAACTTTATAAATATTTAAAAAGATTACAATTTTTTGAGTAAAATCTGGAACAAAACGTATGAGTGACATGCCACTCATACATATACTAGCTAATGGAACTAACTAGAAGCTACAAATAAAAAATAATAAACTTGAAAACCCTAATGCCTGAAAATCCAAATTTTCCCTTGGTCTTTGTCTTCAAAATCAGTCAAATGCGCCCATGTGATCTTGTTGTTGTAGCCAGCTATTTCAAAGTGATCTTGGCCGTATATTTGTTCTTGGGGACAAAGGAATATGTGTGAAACGTTGGATGTGTCGGGTCTAGGGTTTGGGGAAAACGATGGGTGCAGGGGAGGGTCCCACAAGACACATGGGTGTGTCTTGTGGTGGTTTGGTGTGTGGGTTTAAGTGAGAAAGAGGGTAATTAGGGATCTGGAAACACTCAACTCAAACCCCTTTGATTTAAGTCTAATTGGGTCTGGGGTTGATTAGGGTTTATGGAGGATTAGGATTAGTTTAATCTGTTTTGGGGGATTGGTTAATTTAAATTGTTGTTTTGGTGGGAAGGATTATAACTGATTAAATAAATCAGTTATTTAAGTGGTGGTGGGGTGTGACGTGGAAGGGGAGTGGTGAAGTGGAGGTTTGTGGTTGGTTGTTGGTGATGAGGTGGATGGATGATTGGTTGGGAGAAGTTCCAGTGTCTGGCAGTTTAAGTCCCCCATGTTCCACACTTCTTTCATGTTGCATGAAAAAGCCAACAACGCCTAAATTCCCTTTAACAACTTTTGCCATCTTGTCAAAAATGGCACAATTACTTTAAAAACTTTTCCAAGGGTTTCTTTTGTACTTCTTGGATTCTTCAAGGACTGAACTTGTATAGTCTTCAAACTTTAGGGACCCTATTCATAGTTTTGAATATTTGAGGGGTATAAAGTGTAAATCTTCAAAAGTTGAGGGACCAAACTTGAAAATCTTCAATTCTTCAAGGGCATTTTTGTAAAATCCAAACTTGGGCCCGGTTCATTGTGCGGCTTCGTTTCCCGTGTTCGTTTTTGAATGATTCTTGTGATCTTTTGCCATTTCCTCAATATCCGTACCTAAAAATACACAAGTAACAAACACGAGCATATATTTGGTAGTTTTAATGACATTTTATGCATTTTAAGCCCGATTTGGACGATGAGACCATGTATAAAAGCAGTCTCATCAGTTTTCTCTGCCGGTTAACGGAGGTTGGTTGACTAGTGAAAGTCGAACTCTCGAGTTGGATACTCGAGGAGTGGGAGTAGGGGAAAGATACGTGAGATCCTTCTAGGCTGAACCACTATAAATCTCTTGTCTTTTGTGGTTTGATTATATCCTCTCTTGTCCATATTTTTCGTCTTGATTAATTTTAGTCATACTCGATCTACATATCCTTACTTTTTCAATACAAAAGTTTCAAAGACATAAAATAAATTAGTAAAACTATTCAAACCCCCCAACCCCTTCTAGTTTTCCAATTGGTATCAGAGCTACGTTACTCAATATTCTTAAAATATATTGTATATTAATACTTGAAACGATCAATGAATTATGGAAATTATAAAGAAGGGAAGTCTATGCAGTTACCACCCATCTTTGAAATCGATGGTTTTATCTATTAGAAAATCGCTTTGAAACCTATGTGAAATCTAAGGATATAGATCTTTGGTACATTATCATTGAAGGAGATTATGCACCAACGGTGAAAAATGTAACTACTAACCTATTTGATACAGTCCCACGTGAGCACCTTAGTGATGATAAAAAGAAAATACTTTCTAAATACAGTTAAGGTAAATTAATGCTTTATAATGATTTGCCTAAAAAGGAGTACGGAAGAGTTTTCATGTGTCAAACGGCTAAAGAAATTCGGAACTCTTTAACTGTAACACATCAAGAAAACTCAAAAGTCAAGGATAAAAAATTGATCTTCTTGTCCAACAATATGAGCAATTTTCTATCATTGAAGATGAGTCAATTGATGTTGGGGTTTGCTCGTTTTAATACTATTATCACTTCGCTTAAAGCACTTGACGAAACAATTCTAGTAAGAATTTTGTCAGGAAATTTCTATGGACACTTCATCGTAAATGGAGAGCTAAAGTGACAGCCATTAAGGAACCTGATGACGTATATTCCCTAGTCGGGCTGGATAGTCCGACTTGTGGGTACTACCCGCATCCATCAGAATAGAACTAATACTTATGCGATGCGCGCACAGCCCAGGAGGCCCAGTAAGTCGTTGTCGCACATACGGTTTTATTGCTTAACTATGTCCTCGTCGCAATGCGACAGGATAAGAAAAAAATATAATCTATCATATAGATATATTCGCTTAAAGGGAAGAGATATACACTTTCCTTGGTTATGCGATAAGGATCAAACTATTCGGGGTCATTATCTCTTCCTTTGGCCGCAAGAGTATGAGAGCCCAGCCAGGACTCTCTTGGGTATAAAAGGAACCCCATAGGTTCCACAAACGTATGATACACACAATACCCTAAACCCTAACATACTCAAATCGATTACTTACTCTGACGCTGGAGTCTAATCGTGGGTCACAAACCCACGGTAAGCCTAACGGTGTTTGTTTTTAGTGCGCATGGTTCTTAAACAAGTTTCACTTGGTGCAAGATCCAGAGTCCACAAGACCCCGAATTAAGCCTAATTCGGGCCAAGCTCGGTCCATCCAACTTTTGTATCAACAAGTTGGCGCCATCCGTGGGACCCTACACTAACTCTAAGCAATGACTAAAATGGTGTGAACGAAGTCCATCATAGATCTTCGACGGTAGATGGTCACATTGCATCCGCGAATGTTACTCCTGGATCCGCCAGCGAGGCAAACAGTCGGGATGTAACAAATCCACCTTTTAGAGGAACAAGTATACTATTCTCAACTCCCCTACCTACTGTTGAGGAAAGAAACATTGGGCAGGAGTCAGCTCAGCCTCATCCTAATAAATACAAAAGAAGGATACCCACTGCATCAGAAGAAAGCGGGGAAGCAATCGCTAATGAGGCACGCGCGATGGAAGAATATGTAGCGAATAACCTGCAAGCCTTCATCCCACTAGTTTTCAAACACATGAAAAATCAGAAGGGAACGAAAGGAAAGGAGCGCGCAGAATGCGATCAATCCTCTGAAAGTGATCCATCAAGATCGGGTGATAACAACCCTGCAAAGCGCAGGCGTGAATATTACTCTTCAGATGACCTAGACTTCTCACAACCTTGGAGAAGAGCTAGAAAAAATGCTATCACAAGACACATACAATATTACTCGGATACAAGAAAGCGTCGAATGCCAGCAAACGTAAAAATATACGATGAAACCTCAGATCCAGAAGACCACCTAAAAGTATTCGAATCCCAAGTAGGCATTGAGCAATGGCCAGAACCTGTATGGTGCAATATGTTCAATTCTACATTTGCAGGAAACGCGTGGATCTGGTTTGATAGACTTCCGCCACGGACAATTAATGGGTTTGAAGCATTGCAAAAAGCATGCAAAAGAAACTATGTGCAACAAAAAAGACATGATAGGAGTGTTGTATCACTCGCCAGAATTAAGCAGAATGATGAGACTGCTTTTATACATAGTCTCATCGTCCAAAACGGGATTAAAATGGTTAGAATATCATAAAATGTGCCAAATATATGCTTGTGTTTGTTCAATGTGTATTTTAGGTATGGATATTAAGAAAATGACAAAAGATCACAAGAAACAAGCAAAAACGAACACGGGAAACGAAGCCGCACAATGAACCAAGCCCTAGTGTTGATTTTTCGAGAAAAATCCTTGAAGAATTGAATATTTACAAGAAAGGCCCTTCATCTATTTATTCTATTAAAAGAGGGTTTTGATGATGAAATTTTGCCGATGTGTCGTGTTGTAGAAGGTCCTTTAGAAAATCGCTGATGTCATTCTATTATATTGGTTTTTTAATTTTAAAAGAAAACTAATGCAGCAATCTAAATAAAAATATAGCATTTTTAGTCCATAAAACTTTGAAAAGCCCATCTACTTTGATATTGAAATACACACCTAGTAACTGCAAAATTCGTATCTATTGGTTAACACATTTATTAAGCTTTTTAGAGCTTTGATGCATCTCAAACAAAATTTGAAATTCAAGTTCTTTATTACTTCAATTCTCTGTCTTCAAGAAATAGTTAAATTCATCAATTTTGCATTCCAATTCGGACGAAGAGTTCCAGATGACGGATTGAAGGTTTGTTTCAGTTCTGTTTATTGTCTATACTCTATTACATACATATTGTTACTTTGGTTGATTTTATTGGCATCCTAATAGCAGTATAGAAGGTGTTTGTGTAAATGGTTGTGATAGAATATTCATTGCTTTCCTGCATATGCATTTGCTTGTTACAGTTGGACAAAGTCTTTATTTTGTTATAAAGAACCATGTTAATTTTTCATCATTTTAGATTTTGTAGATGGTTGGATTATTTCAAGCTGATATTTATTTGATTTTTTCTTAGTTTGTTAACTACAATATTTATCAATTGTTCAAATGCATGTATTATTTAGTCCAATTATTTCTCACTAACCTCCTTTGTTCAAGATCAAGTATTTTCTGAAACTTCTTACAACATAAGCATGCATCTTTTACAACTATAGTTTATGGAGGTCATGTTTTAGTTTTATCATTGATCCAGTTTGTCTGAAACCTTTCTACAACTTAAGCATGCTCTTAGCATTGATCCAGTCTTAAATATTTGGTACCTACTTTTTCTTGAATTCTCTAAATTAATACTGCTAATTTTTTAAGTTATCTTTGATAAAGTAGTTTGGTTTCAAAAGATAGATATATCATGTTATGAGAATATATTATTTTTATTAAACTGAGTGTCGCATGTTTAGATGCAGGATTTGTTGATCAAGAGTACAACAATGTTGTTTTCTGAAACTTTTTCCAGCCATATGTTAAAGTAATAAACATTCATCTATGGACGAATGTGTATGTTATTTTGTCTAACCAATCATAGAAATAACTAACATATTTATTTCATGAAGTTGAAAGTGTTATGTGTGACTGCTTAAAGATTGATAGTGTTGTTATATGAGATCTCCATTTGATGTTTAGTTACGTCTCCTATTTTAGCATGGTGATAGCTGATTATTTTAAGCAATTAAGCACTTTAAAGTAGGAAATACCAAACACCCCTTATATTAACAATGACCAAGTTGATGGTTGCATGATTTTTGAAGCCATAGCCAGTTTAATATCATCAATCTTAAACACCCCCTTTAAGCAGACTAACAGTTTATTCCTTTTTTCGAGTGTTTAATGGAACTATTATTTTACTGTAAGTGGGCGTTTGGGATTGCTTATCTAGGGACTGCATTTCCATCTTCTACTAGAGATGTTTATAGGCTTATATGGATTTAATATATAATTATTTTTAGCTAATTTGATTAAATGTAATGTCATGTATCTACAACTTTGTATCTGCTAACTTTTGCTATTTATAATTGTATGGCTTTGGTATGAAGCTCACGCACAAGAGAAATCCTCCTTGTTTAAAGGTAACCCGGTTTTAAGTTCAAATATTAATATTAGTCGAGATAATACAGCTATTGATCATCAAAGTAGAACATGTAATTAACACTTTCTTTTTAAGGTCACAACATGGATGGTATGGTGTAATCATTGGTGGAGATAGATGTATACAAAGACATCAATGAAGCAGTTATATCGATTGAGGTATGTACATATGAGCATTTTGTTTAATCAAGCAACTATTGTTTAGAACTTCAAACCATTACTCACACTTCAACCAACTACTTAATTTTTAGGCAACTTTGATTTCTTAGTTTAGAATCTATAATTACTTTAGTCATAACAACTTTTATTCCTTAAGTCATTGTTTTTGTGCTTATTTGCACTGATTTTGGTTTAGTGGAATTTAGCTTCTCTTTTTTCCCCGAAATAGTATTGACATCAAGTGTTAATTTTCCTCTTTCAAGAGAGGCATATGTGGCTAAAGAAAAATATCGTATGCAAATCTAAGTCTTCATATCAGTGTTTTGGGCTATTACATATATCAGCCAAAATTCGAGTTTGTGATTGTGCATTCATTTTGATTGACCGGGCCCATCTGGTAAATCTTGAGTCCCTATCTAATATTTATACTTTTGCTAGAACATATTTTTAGTTTACTTCTCTTCGCCTTGAATGTTTTAACTTCTAGATATGTGAGGACTGTTAGCAATTTTGTGGAACCCTTAGAAAACATATCTTGATATAAATTATAAACTAATGAACATTTAAGGTGTTATGAGCTCCTCCCGAATGATTATGTCTATATTAGGGATGGTCAGTGCCTCAGTGGTTATCATTGTCATGTATAATCGTAGTTGTTTGAACAAAAGTTGTTCCAAAATGGTTTTTCTTGACTGGTTTCATTCTACAAAATTATTTACGTCGTATCCAATTAGATTAGTTTCCTATTCAGACCCAATTATTTTGAGCGTTTATGCTGATTTTTGACCAGTATCATTTGCGATGCAATATGCTCTCTTTTATAATACTTTTTTGGTGATTAAACGTATATTATGTATAGGTCCTGCTTAAACTCAAATTCTCAGGGATACGAAATTGTTGGAGTTATTTTAACACGACTAATATTGTTGGCTATGGCGAAGACATAGATACCTTTTCAAATAATAGCAAGGCTACTGCTAGCTCATGATAAGATATGGTGAAGAGAATGGTATTATGAGAATCGCTTAGGAAAAAACTATTAATGTGTCATGAACCGTCAGAGTAATGTTAGTGTAATTAAAAATGGAAGTACACATAATAATCCTTTACTCATTTACTCCTATTTATTAATGAGTTTGTTTTGACCATGATTCTATACTAGCATGGTACCCGCGCAATGCAGCGACGGGTAATAAATGACGAACTTTTAGCAATTGAATTAACATTAAAATGTAAAAAAGTTGAATTAAAATAAATAAAATTACTAAAATTGAAAAAAAATAAAAAAAATTGTAAATATATCAAAATGGATGTTGAATTAAAGAGAACAAATTTTTAAAAAATATGGTGAAATTAGATTATGAAAAAAATAAACGAGTTAAAAGATATTTCATTTTAAAAATAAAAATGAGTTTTTAATAATTTGTTAAGAAGTTGTTACAAAAGTTTGTTACAAAGAAATGGATGGTTAAGATTTGAAGTTAGGTTTGGATTTAAAATGATCTAATGGTTAAGTTATTAATATGTTTATCTTAATTTTTGGTTTGGAGTTAGGTTTGGAGTTAGGATGTGTATATGCACCCTTTATAGATAGTATAGATATAGATACATAGTCAGTTGCCCCCTCAATTAGTTCTAAATTATTTTCTTCCCTTGAGGTTCTAGCATTATCTTCATCTGGGATTCAGTTGTGAAATTCACTAACTATCATTTTCAAGTTAGTAGCTATAATTTCTTATTATTTGGTGTTTGCTATCTTTGACGAGTTATATTATGCGTTTGTCTACATACATGTATATAATACTTAATTACTAAAAACAAGAGTGACTAAACTAAAGGTCATTTACAAATTTATATTGGAAAAATGCCAACAACTGCTCATGATATAATTTCGGCCAACGAAACTTAATTTTGATACTTTACACTATTGTCATTTGTTGCTTAATTGGCTGAGCATCGCCCCAAAACCGAACTAAACCGAAAAACGATTATGAGAAAAGCATAAACCGAAGTAAACCAGAAAACCGAAACCGAACCGAGCCGAGAAAAACCGAACCCAATAAATAGTTTAGGCGTATTTTTGTTGGTTTTAACCCGAAACCAAACCGAACCGAGCAAAACCAAAAAACCGAACCGAAATCGGTTTCGGTCGGCGCGGTTTTTCGGTTTGGTTTGGTTTGGTTTGGTTTTCGGTTAGTTTTGCTCAGCCCTACTTAACTAGCCCTACTTAACTGATACTACCAATTTTATTGGGATTAACTTGCAAGTATTGTAACACGTTTAAGGTATGGTACCCATAAATGATGATTTTATGTTCCGTTTAGTTGTTTATACGTTGCGATCAGCATATTTTAATGTTGTTGGTAGTTTAAGAAAAACATAAATTTGTGAAGTTTTAGCTACAATAATTCTAATGATATATTGGTTTCTAGATGATGTTATTCTTAACTTTTATACTCTACTAAACAATTGTGCATATACAAACCTATTTTTTTCTCTTCTTATCTTTGATAAGAAATTATTTTGGTGCTTTTAATGGCTTTCATTAACTAATTTAAATTCTAACTGGTTGAACCTTTTGAACGTAGTATGGAATTTCATGTGTAGTATGTTTGTTTAATGAAATCATATCTATTCCAGTTTGTAAATTTTAGGCCAAATATACATGTGATAGGAATATGAGGCTTCAGCTAAATCTGAAGTAGAATATCGCAAACGAAAGGTGAATGTAACTCAAGCAAAAGGTGAAGGTGAACATGAAGCTAGAATTCAACTGAAGTTAGATGTTGTCTGCTAATTTTATGCCAGACATTTCTCCATAGTCAATATAATTCTGATTGACAAGGTTTATGGGAAGTTATGTTTTACTTCATAGATTTTAAAGAGAACAAGCAGGGCTTTGATGATAAGCATTCCAGAGTCTAATTGCCTAAATTCCAAAAGGAAACCATGTAGACCTTTGAAGTTTTGACTCATCTTTGATTTTGTATTTTATCAGTTACATACATTGTACTCACTACTGTATACTATAATACTATGGTCGTTCTATTGTTTACTTTGATAATCTAAGTGTTGTATTGTGTTGTATCGTTTCTTCATGGATGGATTATTTTTGTTTTCCTCATTGTTGTCATCTCATTCCTCAAGACACTACATATATTACCTATAAAGGAAAACTCTACGCAACTCATCCAGTTCAAAATATTTGCTTTTCGTATACGTTAATAGAGCAACAAACATTAGAAAAGACATATTCCTAGCGACTAAGTGCAAAGTTAACTATGACTTTTGTTAAATTTATTATAAAGATGTATATTATGACAACCCGTGTATTACGGGGTCTTAATCTAGTTATTTAAGAATTGACACTTTAAACCCTTGTATATTCATAATTACAAGTTTGGTCCCTAAAGTTTGTCAAATTTACAAAAAGGACCCTCAACTTTGAAGAATTGGCAAGAATGGTCCCTCAAATTTGAAGAATTGTCACTCTTAGTCCTCCACAAAGTCAATCATAAAAGTCAAGACCTTGAAGATTGAAGACATTACAAGAATCACCCTTCAAATATCATCAAATGGCAAGAAATACCCTTTGAAATACTTTTGGAAAGTTTTTAGGGCCAAAGTATAAAAACCAAAACTTGGTTTTCAAAGGAAATCTGGTTATATCATGTTTAAACCTCAATGAAACAAAGAGAATAATTGAGGGTTAAAGCTGGCAAACATCAAAGATACCTAGACCAACCAGTGATGGACACGTGCCCCACTAACACCTTTTAACCAATCAAAACCCACCTTTATGCCACATCACCTATCCACTCATCGGTATTATAACTAATTTTTAATTGGTTATATTAAACTCGCGCTAAACACAAAGTTTAAAACCAAAACAGATCAAACCTCACTATTCACGTGAAGAACATAAATTGGGGATTTGTGTTTAAGCAACAATTAAGCCTTAATATTCTCCAGTTTAGTGATTAAGGTCTTAATGAACAAAACCCAACCCTTAAACCTTTGCCACATCACCTAAATGCTCACATGATATACCCTGCTACACGCTTTTGGGGAAGAAGACAAAACCATCCAGTAAATCAACGAACCATAATCTTGCATGCATTCTAAGCTCATTAGGAGCCCTTTGATCAAATTGGCACCACTGGCACCTTCATAAGACTCCAAGAAAACATCACATGAGCTCAAGTATTCAAAACTTCAAAGGGTAATTCTGAAACTTCATACACTAGGGTTTTAGTTATTTCAGCTTTCTAGAATCATTATAAGGCTCTATATAAAGCCTCCAGTATGCAACATTATCTTTTGCTCTTGGTTTTTCTTTGGTCAAAAATCTGTAAACCGTTATTTCTAGTGAATGAAAAAGTATATGATTTTGTTAACGAATTCCAAGTGCCATTTTTATTTACTTGTTATTGATGTTATAAGTTTGTGTTTATGAAATCTCAAGGATTGGTTTTAAGTATTGTGCAAGTTATTGCAAAAGTTTTCAAAAACCTGATTTTTTCTAAGTCTTGTTCAAACACTTGACTTTTTGGACAATAAGCTAATCATAGTACCCCGATAAGAAGATTATCAAGGTTCTGTGAAGCTTGTGGTTTGGGAAGGATCAAGGGGTGGGGTACACGCTTGAAAGGATCTTGGTCATTTTCCATTTTTCTTTTATTAATCAGTTTGTTAATCACTTTGTTATTCTTAGCAGCTTATTGGAAGCTTGTGGTTGTTAAGCTAAAACAAAAGCTCAAAAAATTCGTGAGTGTGGATGTACATTCATGAGGTTTGAACCCTTTTTACCAAAAATCTGTCAAAATACTTGTTCTAAGTGATTTTGTGGATTGCTGTTGTATGTTGTGTTCTTGTGGCTTGAATCTTGTTCTTACTGCATGATATTGTTGGTACGATGCTTGATTAGGCTTGGGTAAACCTGTTAAACACATTTGCATGTTTAAATTTTGATTTAAAAAGTTAAAAGGGTGTTTGGGGTCTACTAATTTTTGCTTTGTGTGTTGAATTGAGTATGTGTTAGGAGTTTATTCTTGTTTGTATCTGATATTGAGGTATTTGAGTGCTGATATTTGCAAGTCTTGTTCATTGAAACACCAAATCTGAAATTATGCTTTATCTTGCTTGTTTTACCTTATTTTGACTTGAAAATTCGGTAACACTTAGTGTGTATGCTTATTTAGGATTAACAAGTGTAAAAAAAAAGTTTGTGTAACCTGTTTTAGAGATTTGAGAGTTTGAAATTGGGTTTGTGGTCAAGTATATCAGCAAAGTCATTTTGTGTTCATTATTTGTTCATCAGTAAGTAACATAGGCTTGAATCTAGGTCTAATGTTTGATTCAGTGCATGAAACAAGTTTATTTATGCTTATTTAAGATTATTATAGCTTGTGTATGATTTTGGTTCAATTTGGTTGGCTTAATCTTGCTTAAACTGCTTATTTCTTCAAATCTGCTTATTTTCCATGTTTGTGCAATGTCTGGTGACTGTTTGAATTAACTGTACTAATTGGCTTGGTGAAATTGTGATTTCTTGCTTGTTATTGACTCCCTATAACCCACTGGTTATAAGGGTGCCTTGATTGTCCATTAATTCCAAGTAAATCTCACTAAAAACAAGAGTCAAGAAAGTCAAGCAGTAGGAACCCTTTCCCACTGCTACTAGCCACTGCTAGTGTTAATTTGTGTTCAGCTTATCAATAAGCTATAATAGCTTATTTAGACTAGCAACAACTTTGTTTTGGTAATCAATCTTCCTTATTTGACCCATTTGACTATTCTGGAGCATTTGAGCCTTTGACTTTTAAGTTTGACTAGAAAACGAATTGACTTTTCTTTTTCAAAACAGCTTATAGCTTATTCCAGCTTATTCAGTGTGCTTATTTGAAATCTTTTTTATTAAGCTTAGTTAAGTGATTTGAAACATTTTGCAAAAAGAATCAGCCCATTGAATTGGTCTAGAACTCGAAAACGACTATTTTTATCGTTTTGTGTAGAGAGCTTTTGCTTATTTCAGGCTTATTTCTTGGGCTTATTCAAAAATTATTTTTAAAAATAGATTTATAAGGTCAAGAGAAGGATGTGTGTCAAATTTCAACTTATGGCATTAGCTTATGGCTTAATGGGCCAAAAAGCCCATTAAGATTAAGCTGTTTGCTTATTAAGCTGTAATAAACTCACTTTCAGCTTTTGGACCTTTAGAGTTTTGTGTTTAAAATCAAATTTTAAGCTAGACTAAAGTTTTGGGCTTATTTGGATAACTTTTTGCTTATTGGGCCAAAAAGCCCATTAAGCTTGGACTGTTTTAAATTTAGGCCCATTTGGAGGCCCATTAGGGGTATTTTGGACATTTAGCTTTCATTTTCTATTTAACTAGATTAAAATAAATTAGTTTGCAAGTTTTTAGAATTATTTTATAATTTTTGGATTTTTATTAATATTTTATTATTATTTTATTATTAAAATTTTTTTATAATATTTTGCAACTTTTTTATTTTTCTTAGGTTAAATACATTAAGTTAGGATTTTTAAAACTTTTAGATTAATTTTCTTGTCATTTGATTAATTTTTAGGATTATTTCAATAATTTAATAGTTTCTAGTCATTTTTAAATAGTTTTAATTCATTATAAATTTTTCAAAAATAGTTTTTAGTTTAATTAAGTTCTTTTAGAGGTTTACAAATTGAAAAATCTCATTTTGGGCTTTTTGTTAATTGATTTGATTTTTTGGGCTTTAATTAGCATTAAAAAATTATTATTTAATTAAATAAAAGTTTTGAGTGATTTTGGATTTTTTGTAAACTCTAATTACATTTTTTAGGATTTATTGCAATTTTCTAGGAATTTTTAGGGTAATTTTTAAAATTTGTCACGTTTTACGGTTTTACGTTTACGACTTTCCTCTTAGTGTAATTTTAATCGTAACCGTCGTCCTTTTCTCTTTTCTTTATTCATAATCATAATCACAAATATTTAATCATCTCTTAACATAACAAACTAGCCTCCTTGAGAACGATCCCACACATTGGGTCATTTGTGCATGGTTTTCCTAAACCATCGTACTTACCCTTATTACGCTCTTTTTCCTAAAAGACGTAAAACTACGATTATCATTTTGGCGCCTGATAGGTGTGAAAACACCCATCCTTTTTACCACTTAATTACAATAATAACCGAGCCAAAACGTGTATTTTATGTCATTTATGTCGGAATTATGCGTGGTTTGTGTTTTTGTTGTGATTTAGGACGAAAAGGTGAAAAGTGGAGAAAACACGGCATTCACGGGCTTTAATCGAAGAAAAAGACGAAAGATGAAGTCGAAAGATCAAGAGTGGAAAAAGAACGGAAGTCCAAGACCAATTCTGAAGATTTATCGAAGAAAAAGTCAAAAGACGGAAGTTCACCAAAAGCCGAAGAACTCAAGTCTAATTTATTGAAGAATTACAAGACGCGTTCAAAGAAATCCCGAGCCAAAAGTCATTAAAGTCCAAGAGTTGAGAAGATTAAAAGGCTTAAGGACTAATGGTGCAATTAAGAGAAAGAAGAAAGAGGGAGGAAGCTTCCTAAGCTCCTCCCTAATCTCCCTATATATAGACTAGGTAGTTGTATTTTCATAGTTGTTGGTGGCTTGACAACCCATCCTTCCCCCATTTTCATTTCTTGTACTTTAATTTTGATGCACCTTAATTTCATGTTATGCACCTTTAAATGTTGATCCCAAACTTAGATCGATTAGCTTTATGTATACGAGATTAGATCAAGTAATACACTTAGAGAAACCTTTGTATATGCTTATGAATTTAAGTGTTATGCGGAATTTAACACTTAAACAAGAACACACAATGATATAAACAAACTTTCACTTTGATTATCAATATCAAACTTGCTTACAATGAAAGTAGTTTACGAATGAAAACTTATATGTAACATTAACCTAAAGGTCTTCTTTTATAGACATAAGAAGCCTTGTACAATAATCTACGTATCAGCTATTCTAGGTAAAGATAAATATAGAAAATACATTGTTGTTCCTATCTTTACTAGAAGTAATCTAGAATACAATAAACGCGTAGAGTATATCTTCCCATCAGTGCTTGTCTTCAATGTGTCAATGCTTGACTTTATCTTGTCAACGCTTGAGCTGTCAGCGCTTGTTTTGTTCTTGTCAACGCTTGTATTACTCTTGTCAGCGCTCAAGTGATCTGGCCTTAATTTATTCCCAACAATCCTCCCCTAAACTTGATATCCACTCTTATGATCAAGTTTCTGAATAAGCATTAAGGACTAGGAGGAATCTTACAAACCTTCTCATATTGATAATGAATAAATCTAATCAAATCTTTTGCCACGTCACTTGAATAATCTATTTCCAGCTGAGTGTCCTTCATCTTCTCCAAAATAGCTTTGGATATGAAATACTGACCATCCACAAGTAGATACTCAGCAAACTTTGTAGAACTCAAATGCTAAACACCAGCAGCTGAATATAACCTCCATTGAAGACCACTGAGGTCATCTTCAAGATCCTTCCAAACAGCAGGATCCTCATCTTTTGGTCCACACATTCTTTTGAATGTAGACCAAAGTTTTATTCCGTTAGCTGAAGTTGGTGCTTCAGCCTCATACTTGGTCTCCAACAACCTCCAAAGGTCCACCAAGTCTTCTCTATCACAACTTGCAAACAAAGATATGAGAGTGGTAAAAGTGTGTAACTCTTTGACATATCTGCCAATCTTCCAAAACCCACATTCATCTTCTTTATAGCTCATAATTGGGTTCCTGGAATCTAATGGTAACACTTGCACCATATTTGAAGCTTCTAAAGGTGAGAGCTTGAGGCTCTTTCTGATGACAGCTTCACTTGGATATAGTGGATCCATATCTTTGGGAAACTCAAATGAAATTCCCTTCTTCACTGGCCTGGGAACAAACATAGCTTTCTTGAGTTCCATTTCTTCTGCAAGTTCCTCCTTTCTTTCATCTGAAAGAAGTCTGAGAGTGTTTGCTTCCTGCACTCTCACCCAAATGGGATAAGCCCTGCTTTCCAACTCATCAAATGTCAAAGCCCTCAACTTCTGATAAGTCCATCTAACTCCATGACATCTGAGCAACATAAAGTATAGCTCCCTTCTATCCCTTTTCAACTCGGAGAGAATATTACTTGCCTTGTGTTTCAAAATTACCTGACAATCCTTCTGAACTCTAAGAAGAATATCCAAACCCCATATTTGATCTGAGATGGTCAAGTCTGGATTCTCCATACATCTTTCTTCCCAAGCATTGTACATTTGAACCACCTCTGGCATGTCAAAGTCAACCTGCAATTTCAACTCTCTCAGCTTCTCCTTAGCTAACTCATCACCATACTCAAGTCTTTCTGGTTCTATAATCATCACACTTGAGTCTGAGCTAGCTCCATCACTTTCCTCTTCTGAAGTCACAACAAATGGTGACTCTTTCACCTCCTTTTTATCCTGTTCCATAATTTGTACAGCTAATCTTCTATCAAACTCAACTTGAGCTACATCCTTTGGAACAATCTCTTCTACCAAAATACCCTTACCCTTATCTGATGGAGAAATGGTTGGTAAGGTAGATGGTGATACCTATGCAGAAACCTCCTTGATGATAGATGATGACTGGGATACATCACCTTCATGTGCAGGTCTGTCAACGTCCAATTTTGTCCTATCAGCGCCCAAAATATTTCTGTCAGCGTCCAACTCTTCCTTGTCAACGCCCAAATATCTTCCCTCAGCACCTTGTGTAACCTCTCTCAACATAGCTGTAAATGATAAATTTAAGTTGGTAGGAGAGACTAAGGACGTATCAAAACCTGTTTGTTTCTTCAAAGTTGTAAGGGCCTCAGCAACATCCATTGATTGACCATCATGACTGCCCTTATCACTTAGATTTAGTGGATCTTCCTCCTCTTTGGAAGATGCCTCCATTCCCCTCCTAGCACTAGCACTCTCCAAAACAACAATCCTCTCCCTTAATTGCTTGAGTTCAAGGCCTTGTGAGCTGACAACTTGTACTAAGTCTGCATTTTGCTTTTGCAAGCTCATGCAGACTACCGTCAATTCCATAAGAGTCATTGGTTCCAGTCTGCCCTCTTCTGAGATGGGAATTTGACCTCCCAAGTCAGATTCATTGGGCAAGGATGAGGACTTAATGATGATGGGACTGCCTTGGCCAGCATCTAAGCCAGAACCAATAGTCCCAGCCTCATCCAGATCACCAGCCACACTTGTGGTGGTGGTTCTCTCTGCTACATGGCTAGGACCACTAGAGGAGAACACTCCACTAGTCTTTTGGCGTTTCATCAACCTATATTCAGGGGGTGTGGAAGATGGTTTGGAAGAATGGGTGGATGTGGGTTGGTTAAGGGGTGTTTGGGTTTGTGAAGGTTGTGTGTCAGCGTTGGAAATAGGCACATCAATGCCAACATTTAATGTGTCAGCGTTGAAGGAAGCTTGGTCAATTTGCATGGGTTCAGGTGAAGGTATGGGTTCAGGTATTGGTTCAAGTTGTGGTTGGGGGTCAATTTGTGGTTGGGGGTCTGGTTGGGGTTGTGATGCTGCAATAACAGCAAGCATAGCTGGGGTCAAAGGTAGGTCACGATGGGGTGGTGAGTTCATATTCATAAAGATAGCTTTCTTTTGCTCAGGGATCTTATAAAAATCATTATGATCCCTTGTGCAATAACCTTGGACATCAAAAACCATTTGTAGAAAACGGGGATAAGCTAAAGTCATTTTGTTCCCCTTGTTTTTACACATGCCCTCAAAAATCATTTTAGAATAATTAAATTTTTGCCCTGTTGCAATGCACACAATAGCACTGGCAATGGATCTATTGATCTCATTGTGTGCAGTGCATTTGGGACTCAAACATTGAAGGAGGACATGTATGAGGTACTTCCAGGCTGGGGGAAATTCCTGCTTATGATACTTGTTTAAGGTACCTTCATCAGGAAAAGGATATCTCAAAGCCCTAAGCCCTTGTTCTATCTCATTAATGGGAAGGGTGGCTATACCATCAGCATCATCAAGATGCAAGGCTTGGCGTACCAAAGCCTCAGTAACCACCCAAGGTCTCCCATGAACAATAGAAGTCAATGTAGTCACTCTATTAACTGTTGAGGAACTGACAGTGTTCCAAAACTGCTTAATATGTGTGACTGGAATGAGTGGTGCATAAGAAAGAGCATACCTTAATGGGGATGCGTTCAAATATGCCACCAATTGTGTGTATTGGGGAAACAGAGCATCATCAGCTTTAAGATACGCAATCATGTTGTGTTGAGACCTGAACTCCAATTCCAATTCTGATGGTTTAAACTTGGGTGCCATTGATGAAAGCTGTTAATTTTAAGTGAAGAAGATGAAGTTGATAAGAGAAAATTGTGTTAGACAAGAATTATAGATACCCTACTTAAAATAGGAGCCAAATTTATAGGAGAAGAAAATGCATGTGATAGGCCCAAAAAGAGGCAAGTATTTTCAAAAATCAATCATGAAAATATTGAAAAAGTATAAGTTTATCTCATGCATTAAATGTAAAGTAACAACTCCCAAAATTACGACCTAAAAATATGTCAAAAATAACAACTGGGTAGGTCCCATTGAGTGTCAACGGTCAAAAATAACCCATCAACGTCCAACGGCTATAATCTTGTCAACGTTTGCCTATAGCCATGTCAGCGTCTAATTTGGTCACAACAACGCTTGGAAAATTCTTGTCAGCGTCCAAAAATAAAAATGTTTTAAAAATGAAAAATGACCTAAACAAGTAATTTATCCTAGAGAAGATAACCAAAAGCTGATAATTATTATAGGGCGGCAAGCACTGTCCAGTTATGCACACTTGCTTAAGCAAGATAGACATAACAGTCCTCTAGTGTCCCTTGCTAACCAAAACTCTTAACAACCAAGTTACCTTACAAAATTCCTTGTTATTCCCAGGTAAATCCCATAACAAAATTATTCCCAAGTCTCCCAACAGACCACAACCAATTCTAGGCCAAAAATGTCTTGGCAGCATGCATAGTATATCAACTTTGCATGCTACAGTGCCTCATGATTTAGTAAAACTAACTCATACTCACCTGTGGACACAATCTAGAATTGTGATAAGAGTATCATATGGATACCCAAACATCCTAAAGGTTCCTAAAACCTCCCCTTAAACTATGATACAAAAGTGTGCTAAAATCATGCATGAACATAAAAAATTTATGTCAAGATAGGAATGAAACATTCCAACCATCATCCATAAATGAAAAACTTGTCCAAATGCTTCTCCATTGATCCATAAGCAACTCTGTATCCAATGGTATACTGCTAACACCATCTGCACATTTAGATTGAAAACCACAAAACTAACATTGTTGCTGACAACGCCCCGATAACACATGACAGCGTTGAGGGAAGCTTTGTCAGCGTTAGACAATTATATTGCTGACAACGTTGCAAAAACACTTATCAGTGTTCAAGCAACCTTTGTTAGTGTTAGAAAAATATAGTGGAAAATCTAAATCATCATAAGACCAATAACAATGCATCATCCTGTACATACTTTTACAAAAAGATTCCAAAACACATATTATGTGAGATTGACCATTCCAATACTTGTTACCAAGTATTGAAATCTCCCAGCATCAAAAGGTTTAGTTAATAAATCTGACACATTTTCCTCAGTGTCAACCCTATCTGGTTGTATTAAACCTTTTTCAAAGCAATCTCTTATAAAATGGTGTCTAATTTCTATGTGTTTAGTTTTAGAATGATGTACAAGATTCTTAATGATGCATAAAGTGCTGTTATTGTCAACAAATATCTTGGTATGCATGAAATTATACCCATAGTCCAACAGCTGGTTCTGAATCCACAAAACTTGGCCACAACAAGCAGCTGCAGCCACATACTCAGCTTCAGTTGTAGAATTAGCCACCACTATTTGTTTCTTGCATTGCCAAGAGATCAACCTGCTCCCAAGAAACTGACATCCACCAGTTGTGGATTTCCTATCAAATTTATCACCTCCATAATCACTATCTGAATATGCAATCAGATCTAATGGTGAATCCTTTGGGTACCACAAACCAAGACCAGGATAGCATCTTAGGTACCTAAAGATCCTCTTCACAGCATAAAGGTGACATTCTTTAGGAGTCACTTGATGGCGTGCACAAGCACACACAACAAACATAATGTCAGGTCTGGAGGCAGTAAGATACATCAAGGATCCAATCATGGATCTATAGTGCCTGACATCAACATCTTTCCCATCTCCAATCTTTCCCCAAGGGTGTTCTCTATCCATAGGAGTAGTATCCCTCTTTTCATGTGGAGAAAAGCCAAACTTCTTCAAGATCTCAGCAACATATTTATCCTAGGAGATGAAGATACCATCTTCTTTCTGCTGAACTTGTAGACCAAGAAAGAAGTTCATCTCCCCCATAGCACTCATCTTGAATTTGTCTGTCATAAGCTTGGAGAAATCCTCACTCATCTTTGGATCAGTAGACCCAAAAATGATATCATCAACATAGACCTGCACAAGCAACACATCCTTGCCTTTCTTATTTGTAAATAGTGTCTGGTCTATGGTGCCCCTCTTGAATCCATTGTCCACCAAATAGGTAGACAAAGTACCATACCATGCTCCTGGGGCTTGATGAAGGCCATACATAGCCTTTTTGACTCTATACACTTTATCTGGATGCTCTGGATCCTCAAAACCAGGAGGCTGCATTACATATACTTCCTCAACAATAGTTCCATAGAGGAAAGCACTCTTGACATCCATTTGATAGACAGTGAAGCCCATGTAGGATGCATAGGCTATAAAAATCCTAATAGCTTTAATCCTTGCAACTGGTGCAAAGACCTCCTCATAGTCTATCCCCTCCTCTTGTTTATATCCCTGAGCCACTAACCTTGCCTTGTTTCTGACCACAATGCCTCTTTTATCTCTTTTGTTCCTTAGAACCCATCTTGTCCCTATAGGTCTGACATATCTGGGACAATCAACCAGCTCCCAAACATCCTGAATTGCAAATTGATGAAGCTCATCCTGCATTGCTTCCACCCAACTTGGTTCTTTGAGAGCATCAAATATTTTCTTGGGTTCCTGTTGTGACAGAAAACAGGCAAACAAACATGCTTGCACAAGAGGGGTATCAACCTTCTTGTGTATATTGGCAATAAATCCACCAAGACCTTGATGAGATCTTCTAGTCTGAACTGGAGTCATAATATCACCAATGATCTGGGAAGTGGGGTGATTTTTTCATTGTGGAAGTAAGAACCCCTCCTTCAAAAAGTCTGGTGTCCTCAACCTAATGCTCCAAGTTGCCAATATCTTCTTCATCAGACTCTCTTATATCAACATAAGGATGACCTTCTTCATATGAATTGGAAGGTTCACCTTGTTCAAAAGTGGAAGAGAAAAGATGTGCAAAGGTGTTGTCAACGTCTGAACCTTGTTTGTCAGCGCTTGGGCTAACAACGCTTGAACTGTTGTTGTCAACGTCTGAGCCATTAACGTCTGAATTGGTCTTGTCAGCGCTAGATTTTCCTTTGTCAGCGCCTGAAGGACCATGCATGTTTGTATCTGGTGATGCTTGGAAACCATCATTATCTTGTCCAGCAGCAGCAGCAGCAGAAAAAGCATCTGTCCAAATGGGAATGGTAACATATTCTAGGATAGGAGATGTCTTTTCTGCTTGTGATCCAACCTTTTCATAAACCTGAGTACCTGAAACATCAACAACTTGTTCCTCCATAACATTTGAAGTTACCTTCACAATGTCTGGATTAGTGACAGGCATATAATTTAAAGTTCTAGATAAAGGTTCCAAGTCAAACAACCAATTAGGACCACTTTCAGGATCACTAGGCTTATTTTCTAAAAACCTAACATGTACTCTTTCAAGTATACGTTTTTCTTCTTTAAGATAAACCCTATATCCCTTGCTCTGCACTGAATACCCCATGAAGTAACCTTCATCACCTTTTGCACTAAATTTACCTAAGGCATCACTAGTGTCCAAAACTACTACATGACAACCAAAAGGTCTGAGAAAACCAATATTTGGTTTTCTTCCCCAAAGCAACTCATAAGGTGTTTTATTCTGAATTTTGTTAACCAATGCTCTATTTTGAACATAGCAAGCTGTATTAACAGCCTCAGCCCAAAAGGCTATGGGAAAGTGAGCATCAGTCAACATTGTTCTGACTGCTTCAATTAGGGTTCTATTTTTCCTCTCAGCAGCCCCATTTTGTTATGGGGTTCTAGCAATACTAAATTGCCTAGTAATTCCTTTCCTGGCACAGAAATCATCTAGCTTCTTATTCCTAAATTCTCCACCATTATCACTCCTAAGCATTTTAACCTCATTGCCAGACCTCTTCTCAATCTGAGTGATAAAATTAATTAGAATATCAGTTGTGTCACTCTTCATAGCTAGAAAGAATGTCCAAGTAAACCTAGAAAAGTCATCTGTGATGACAAAACAATATGACTTACCATTCAAACTTTCTATATTGGTTGGACCAAAGAGGTCCATGTGTAGCATATGAAGAGCTCTAGAACTAGTGTGCACCTGTTTGGACCTGAATGAGACCTTGTGTTGCTTGCCTTTAAGACATGCAACACAAGAGTGGTCATTGTGGAAGGCCTTCTCAGGCAAACCATCAACTAAACCAAGTCTCACAAGCCTATTTATATTTTTAAAATTTATGTGCCCTAGTCTCCTGTGCCACAAATTACTCTCATCTACTAAGGCCTTAGCATAATAACAAGACATATTATTATTCATTTTAATCCCATTCAAATTCACATTATATATGTCCTTATGCCTAGGTGTTCTATACTCAATGTATTTCTCATCAGGAATCTTAAAATCCTTGCTTAACACCAAACACTCAGTATCAGTAAAGATAACTTTATTTTTGTTATCACAAACTTGTGATACACTAAAAAGGTTGTAATCAAGTTCTTTTACCGGAAATACGTTTTCAAAACGCAAATTCTTGGTGAGCAGGGTTCCTTTGCCTGTGATAGTGCCATATCCGCCTCCAAAGTAAACCTTGTCACCATCCTTAATGGGAGTGAAGTTAGTAAGATAATCTTCCTTCCCTGTCATGTGCCCCGAGCATCCACTATCCCAATATCCATAATCATTGACCTGTCTTTGAATGCCCTGCACATAAAGAAAACAAATTAGTTTTCTTTGGGAACCCAAGTCTTAAAAGACTTGGATTCATCTGGTTGTTCAATAAGAACAGACTTAGTTCTCACAACAACCCCATTCTCATCCTTCTTAGGATGAAATACCCAGTTAACCCCAATAGGTTTTGTAATGACCTTTGAAATGTAATTAAATCGATTGCAAGTCATTGAAATCCCATTATCATTAGGGTTTTGATCTTTCTTGGGTCTCCATGTTAAGCTTGAAGAAGCTTTAGACCCCTTACCTTGTGGTTGCAAATATTTAGGTCTGGTCACGTTTCTGTCAGCGTTAGAATTTGTCCTGTCAACGCTAAAATTACCCTTGTCAGCGTTGAACCTAGGGTTTGCTACAGAAACCCATTGCCTATTTGACTAGGTGTTTGTCTTTTAAAATGGTCTTGGTCCATGAGTGTTAGACCCTCTAGTAAAGAATGGGGCAGGTCTAATCACTTGTGGACTTTGCTGCACACAAGGTTTGGGTCTGACAACGTTTGACTTCCTAACAACGTTGACTTTATTCCTGTCAGCGCTGAAATTATTCCTGTCAGCGCTGGATTTGGGAGCGTTGACACACTTGTATGCCAAGTGTGAAAAGCTACCACAAGTGTAACAGGCTTTCCTAGACACAACCTTAGGTCTAGAAGAGAAGAAACCTGTTCCATGATTGCTAACTTGGCTCTTGGGTGACCTAGTATTCCTATACATCTCTGCATATTTAATGCTAGGTTTTCTATCAGTGTTTGAGCCTAGGTCAACAACTTTACCAGTGAGTGGGTTAGTAACCTTAATGGGTGTTGACTCATTGGGACTTTCACATAGTAAGCCACCCTTAACAAACAAAGTAGGGTTAGCTTTCTTCCATTCATTTAGGTCAGTCAACTTTTGTTGATACTCTTCAACTAGAGTGACAACTCTTGGTGGAGGAATGAATTCCTCCTCTTGGAGCTCTGGCAAACCAGTCCAAGATAGGTCCTTTTGTTGGACACCATAGAAGTCACCAGCTGGTGGTGGAACCAAAGAGTAATCATTCATCCCAATCCCAGTCATGTCCTTAGGATCCCTTTGTTTACCCACACATTCTCCTAGGGTTTGGGTGGCTCTATCAAATCTTTGAATTTTAAGGCCAACATTATCTTTATTCTTAATAGCCTCATCCAACTTAGCCTGTATCTCACCATTAACCCTTTCCATGATATTTCTAATATCCATACTAGCATCTAACTCATGTTTTAAGATATTGATTTTATCTTTTAAGTCAAATTCCATTTTCTTATATTCAGAAACGGTTTTCTCAGTTTCAGTAAGAGCTAGTTGGTAATTAGACAGTTTACATCTTTCAGTACTCACATCATCTAATAATCTTAACACTTCTTTGTTAAGTCTTTCAGTATTTAACCTACAACCTTTGCTACAAAAAGCATCATCATATACCTCATTATCAGATGAAGAGGAGGAGTGTGCCATGAGAGCATATTCAACATGCTCTTCTTCTTCAATATCAGCAACCAAAGCTTTATCCTCTTCAACATTCTTAGCCAGATAGCTCTAATCCCATCCTATACCATCAATTCGTTGAACTGTAACCATGGCTTTGGAATCCTGAGCTTTAACAACCTGACTTGAGGGTTTACCAGCATCAGATCTTCTAGGAGATCTGCATTCTCTCATGAAGTGCCCCATACGATGGCAATTGTAGCATTCAACTTTGGATTTATCAAATCCAGCTGTGTCTTTAGCATTGAAGGTCATCTTCTTTTTGAACCTTCTGTTCCACCTATTTGCTCTTATACTAGCAAGAGCCATATTCCACTTAATGTCCATCTCTTCCAAGTGCTCATCACTTATCTGCTCAAGGTCCTCATATGTAATCACTGAACCATTGGGCAAAGAAGCAATGTAAGCACAAACAGTATCCAAATCCAGACCAGCAGGTTTAACTCTTGGGGAGTCACTCTTGTATGTGTCAGCGTCTGAATAGGAGACGTTGACAGGACTTGTTCCAGCGCTGACATATGATGATCCAGTAACTGGATGCATGTAAGAGTCCTTCTGATTGAATTGACTTTCACTATGAGAGAAGAAGGCCATGTTACTGTTGGTAGACTTGATTCCATGCTCTAAAAGAGTTTCATCTTCCAACAGTCTTAGTTTGTTGTAGATGTCATCAAACGAGGAGCTCTTGTAAGTATTGTTGGCAAGAATAGATCTTGCCTCAATCTTCCATGCGTCACCAAGACTTTTAAGAAAGGTAGCATTAATATCAACATCACCAACTTGTGTCCCCATGAAGGACAACTTGCTTGTAATGTCAAGCAGTCTGCTTCTCACACTACTCAGTTTCTCATTGGGTTGAGCTTTGAAGACAGCATAATCATGCATGAGTTGCTTTTTCTTTTCTTCCTTAGTATCTGAATTGCCACCATATGCAACATCAAGAGCTGCCCAAAGATCCCTAGCAGATTCATAGCCTCTATATTTATGCTGGTTTTCTTGTCCCAGAGAGACTTTCAGAATATTTAGGGCTTTCATGTCAACCCTTTTCTTTGCTATGTCATCAGCAGCCACAGCTCTACCATCTCCAGGTTTTTTCTCTCTTATCCTCTTTAGAACATCCAGCAACAGCTGCTCTTTGAGCAATAACATTAGCAATCTTTTGAGCCTTATTGAATGTGTTTCCATATTCAATAATCTCCCAGAGTGTGTAGTCATAGATCCCCAAATATTGTTCAAAGTTGAACTTCCACAAGTAAAAGTTGGTTGCATCAAGCATGGGAATCCTGATGTTTGGTAAGGCTGAGGAGGAGGAGGTTATTGATTCAGACATGGTGTTGTTAGGGTTTCTGAGAAAATTAGGGTTTTGGTGATTTTTAGGGTTCTAGTGTTCTTTAAGATCAAAAGTTCCTCAACAAGCTCTGATACCACTTGTTGATCCCAAACTTAGATCGATTAGCTTTATGTATACGAGATTAGATCAAGTAATACACTTAGAGAAACCTTTGTATATGCTTATGAATTTAAGTGTTATGCGGAATTTAACACTTAAACAAGAACACACAATGATATAAACAAACTTTCACTTTGATTATCAATATCAAACTTGCTTACACTGAAAGTAGTTTACGAATGAAAACTTATATGTAACATTAACCTAAACGTCTTCTTTTATAGACATAAGAAGCCTTGTACAATAATCTACGTATCAGCTATTCTAGGTAAAGATAAATATAGAAAATACATTGTTGTTCCTATCTTTACTAGAAGTAATCTAGAATACAATAAACGCGTAGAGTATATCTTCCCATCAGTGCTTGTCTTCAATGTGTCAACGCTTGACTTTATCTTGTCAACGCTTGAGCTGTCAGCGCTTGTTTTGTTCTTGTCAACGCTTGTATTACTCTTGTCAGCGCTCAAGTGCTCTGGCCTTAATTTATTCCCAACATTAAATTCCTTTTAATTCCAAGTAAGTTTACATTTAATTATTGTTGAATCTTTACTTTTCTTGTTCAATCTCTCATCTACCTTTCTTGTTTGATTTGTTCTTAATCTTTGTGTTCATGTTCTTGAGTTTTTTATGGTTTTGATCAAGTGGGTTTTGATTGATTTGGCTTTGTTTGTTAGTTTTTGTTGATTTGTTTTGATTGATTATTGTTAGTAGATGCTTTGTGGTTGTTTTGGTTTAATATTTTGGTTTATCTTGGTTAGATTTTGTTAAATTCGTGTTCTATTTCATCTTACTGTTCTTCATGTTCATGTTACTGTATCTTGCCCAGATATTCCGAATAGGGAAATTATTCGGGATAGGCCAAATATTCTGAATAGGGAAATTATTCGGGATAGGGAAATTATTCCGAATAGGCCACTTATTCCGAATAGGAAACTTATTCCGAATAGGAAACTTATTCCAAATAGGCCACTTATTCCGAATAGGAAACTTATTTCGAATAGGAAATTATTCCGAATAGGCCACTTATTCCGAATAGGAAACTTATTCCGAATAGGAAACTTATTCCGAATAGGGCAAACATTCCGAATAGGACACTTATTCCGAATAGGAAACTTATTCCGAATAGGAAATTATTCCGAATAGGTCACTTATTCCGAATAGGAAAATTATTCCGAATAGGAAACTTATTCCGAATAGGAAACTTATTCCGAATAGGAAACTTATTCCGAATAGGGCAAACATTCCGAATAGCAAGGATATTCCGTATAGGCAGATTATTCCGAATAGAGAGGATTATTCCGGATAGGTGACATATTCCGAGTAAGCCATTTATTCCGAATAAGGGTATTATTCCGGATGAGCTGATTTTCAGGTTCTTTAATTCCAGTTTTTAATTTTCTGCTTTTAAGTTTCAAGCTTTATTTTTCCCGCCTTTTTCTTTATTTGCATTTTTATTTGCTTTCCTTTTAGTTTAAGTTTTAGTTTGTGTTTACTTACTTTTATTGCCTTTAATTTCTCACCATTTACTTTTCGCCAAGTTTTAATCTTTCTTTGTTTCTTCTTTTACCGTCTTTACTTTATTTTTATTGTTTCAAGTTTTTATTTTTAATTAGTTTTAGACAACGACCCTCTTTTATTTGATTCACTAAGAACAACTGAGTTAGACAATTAACCAGAGATCAATTCGAAGAGATTCCGAGAAACGAACTTTTTCAACTACTAAAATCTTTCTATCAAATGGCGCCACTGCCGACTCTTTTCGTGAATATTAACGGTTTTTTGTGAAAGACGCGTTGGCTTTTGGGATCCGTTCAATCCATGATGTGTTGAAAGTATAAGCAGATATTATATAAAAAGTATAGTTTTTGTTTGTTTTTTTTTTCTTTTTTTTTTTAGAAATCAATTAGTGTTTTTTTTAACTATAAAGAATGAAAGTCACCAATCACTTTACATATTGGTGAAAAGAATTACAATATGAACAAATGAACACAAAACATAAACACTTACAAACCAACCAAATCAGACACCAGAAGCAGCCATCTTATCAGCTTTCAAACGAGCTTGAATCCCCTCCACCAATGCAGTTGCCATAGACGACTCATTCCCTGAGGGAGCATTTGAAATCTGCAGGTGACAAGCCAGCATGGCCTCCATCGAAGAAATCGTCAACGGATAATCCAAGTCTGTCAGCATGAATACCATATGACCAGATTCCAATTCTAACATATGCACACCACAGCCCGCATATAACTTCCATCGCTGAATAACCCATTGCAGCTGGTCCTTCCAGACACCAGAAATAGGAGCATGGGGAGGGGCATCAAGCATCATCTTTAAATCAGCCCATACTCGCAGTCCAGGCCAGGAAGAGACAACAGTAGGATCATCAGGCATGCTGGTATCCACAAACCCATATAAAGCCATAAGATCCTTACGATCCGCCCAAGACAAAATACTCTGCAGACCCGAAGCAAACCTAACAGACCCATCACTAAGAGTAATCCGATGAGATACCGTACCAGGAAGAGTCGTGGAACGCGCAACCGTCCAACCAGTAATATATCCATTTCCCAAAGGCAAATCAGAGTCACTATCAGAAGCTGCATCGATAAGATTTCCGGTAGCACGCTTCTCATAGGGAACGGTCTTGCCACATCGAACACGTCGAGCCAATTTCTTGTGAAGCGAACGGCGAGGTGTGGGATCACTAGGCGAGGGTTCAACCTTTACCTTTACCTGAGCAGCAGAGGTGGGAGCAGTAGAAGTAGAATCAATATTTTTCCCACCCAAAGGATCAACATGAGCTGCATTAGAAGAAGGAACATGCTGAGAACCCGACACGGGTGGTGATGGTGATGCCATAGCAGGTGTAGCAGCAGTCGTGGTTGTGGTAGCAAAGGTGGTGGTGGTAGCATGTGTGGTGGTGGTAGCAGGACCTGAAGAAGAAACCGGAGGAGCAACCGAAGGAGTAGGGGTAGTACCAACTGTAGAAGCAGCAAAAACCGATGGAATAGCAGCAGAACCAGGAGTAGTATCAGATGTAGGACCAGTAGTAACAGCAGGTGAAGAAGTGGTCACCACACGTGGAGAAGGACGATAGATAAATCGCTCCGGAATTAGGGTGCTCTGATGCTTGACCATTCTTTCATAGAGTGCTTTAAGTTCATCAAAAGACAAAGCACGAACCCTGTCCCATTTCCAACCAGTAGTGAAATAGGCAGCCGACTGATACTTCACATATCGCTGCATCTGCTTTCGCTCCTCAGCTCTTGACAAAGGTCTGTTTTTACGTTTCTCACGAAGCTGTGCAACAAGCGCCAACTGATGCTTGCGCATTAATACCATGGCCCGAGGAATACAGTTATGCTCATCCACATCCGAACCCAAAAGATCAGTGAACTGGGAATAATCCTTGGTAAGAATAGTTAACACCTACATCCAGTCGCTATCATTCCAATGCATAGCATCATGCTGCACTTGTTCACGTCTCTGCTATTGAAGCGCTTCCTCCTCAGCCCGAGCAACTTGATCAAATTCGGCTTGCATTCTTTGAGCAGCCTCCTCACCCAACCTATCCTCCTCAAGCTGTCTGCGTGTACGCTTGTGAGGTGGTGAGGGAGCATCAGTCATGGGAGCCTTCCCCTTTGGATCATGGGATGGACCAGCATTGGAACCAGCAGTAGGACCAGAAGCACCATCCATTGGTGTGGGAATAGCAGAAGAAGAAGGAACACTGGAGGAAGTCGGAGGAATCGGCAAATCATCATACAATTTATCAGCAAAGGCAGCCTTGGCCAACAAAGTCAAACCATCCTCAACACGATCCTTAACCTCCTCATCAGAATTAGAGTGAACCACATGCTTCTTTCGTCGTCTTTGCTGAGTCTCCAAAGCTTTGATACGATCAGCCATGGGAAGAACAAACTCCCTAGTAAGCTTCTGGTGTTGATTCAAATCTGCTTCTAAGGAAAGAATGCGTGCATGATACCTGTGCATAAGATCAAGTAGAGAAGTAAGTGTAATAGGCGCCTCCGCTTTCCCACCAAGAGGACTTGGATCAGGGAAGGCGTCATTGGAACCAGAAGCAACAAATGGGTCAACATTAGGAGCACTAGCACCAGAAGGCTTATCAGAAGAGTGTGGAGCAGGACTAGGAGGGGGAGTCTCCACAAATGGAGACGAATGTGGCACTGAAAAAGGAGCAGCCTTGGAAGTGGATGGCCTTTCAACCACCACTTCCTCAACCAGCTCTTCCTCAACCACATGAGGTCCAGCACCAGCATGGTCCTCCTCCTCCATTGGGTCATCATCTAATTGAGGTTCCTCCTCGGCTTGTTCAACTGGAGGAACAACACCATCAGGAGGACCCTGAGCCAGCCCCAACATGGCCTCAGTAAGGGGCCACCACATCCCGCTAAACCCATGGACCATATTATAATACACTTTGGTAGTAAGCTTAGAAGGCACATGTTCAGTCCTATCACGAGGTATACAAACAAGGATCTGTTGTAAAAACCGAGGATACATCAGAAACTTCTTCCTAGAACTAGCACTAGACAAATTGCTAACCATTCCCTCAAACAAATAACGAGAGAAATTAAAAACCCTACCCTCTGCTAAGCAAATGAGACCAGTAGCCAAAGGAGTAGGGAATGCATCCCAACTCCCAGACTTGGGACTTAAACAATGAATTAGAAAATGCACTAGAAGCTTCCATTGGGGGGAAAACCGATTCTTTTGGAAGTTAAACTTCCCCTCATGATTATACCCAAGTGCAGCCATCCCCTCCAACACCTCCGCATTAGGTATGGAAACAACACCACCTTCATCTTGAAGATGAAGGGAACTTCGGATAGAATCCTCAGAAACCACGTATGAACGTCCATCGATGGTAGCATGGAGTTCACGTGGACGACCAACCACAACCACAAGACGAGCAGAAGCCCAAAACTGTCGAATGACACTATCATAAATAGTGGGACATACAGTAAATGCATACCTGAGGTTGGAAGCCTTATTGAAATCCAGAATGTCAGGGAAATCATCACGGTGTGGACCATCTCCTAGATAGGCGACCTTGTTGTGAGCAGGTTGGTATACTAGGGCAGCCATGGATCTTGATTAATAGTAATGGAAGATGATTTTTGTTAGGGTTGAGAGAGTAGGATCGGTTGTGTGTGTGTTATGAGTGAGATGAATGAGTCAAGGGGGGTTAATTGACCATAAATAATGGTGGGAGTAACTGTTCATTGACCCCTAATAATGGGGGGTTGCCCTTGCAAATTAGACAATTATTGCAAAGTAACCACTTGCCCATTTTAACATTGTTACCAAATTCCAATTTACCAAAGTTAAATAAGAGTATAGATACCAGAATTTGAATGCGTTGACTAAAAGTCAAAGCGCACAATGGTCAATACTAGAAGCAGAATGTGGTCAACAGAAGGCAATAAGATGAACAGTGTCCCAGACCATTACCAAAAGCCAACCAGCACTTGACCAAGAAGGATTTATATCCACCAGAAGCCAACCAATAATGACTAGAAGCTAACCAATGAGGACTAGAAGCCAGTCATGAAAGAATATAACCACCAGAAGTGAGCAAAATCCTCCACCAGGAGTAACACACACCACTAGAACCAATGCAATATGTTGTTAAAATCTACCAAAATGTTAGTCTGTGTAGATATATACACGAAGCCTCCCCTCAATCCTAGACCTCAAGGATTGACCATCCCAATGTGAACCACCAAGTGGTTGAACCGAGGACCATCAAAGGCTTTTGTCAACAAATCAGCAACATTATCATCCGTATGAACTTTAAGAACCTGTATCAACTTCTTCTCATTGGCATCCCGTATAAAATGGTGCCGAATTTCAATATGCTTTGTACGTTGATGAAAAACAGGATTCTTTACAATGCAGATAGTACTTTGATTGTCAATGAAGATTATGGTGTTCATAAAATTGAACCCATAATCCAACATCTGGTTTTGGATCCACAATACTTTTCCACAACAACTAGCAGCAACAACGTATTCAGCTTCTGTTGAAGAAGTAGCTACGATCGTCTGTTTCTTGCATTGCCATGAAATGAGCCTACGACCCAAAAATTGACAACCACCAGTAGTAGACTTTCTGTCATTATTAGCACCTGCATAGTCACTATCACTATATGCTTCAAGAACAAAAGGTGATTCTTTAGGATACCACAAGCCCAGCTTGGGTTGAGCCTTGATATACT
The DNA here is from genome assembly GCA_025667525.1 of Glebionis coronaria. Taxonomy (NCBI): domain Eukaryota; kingdom Viridiplantae; phylum Streptophyta; class Magnoliopsida; order Asterales; family Asteraceae; genus Glebionis; species Glebionis coronaria. Next base: position 397,025,977 of record CM046879.1, read on the forward strand.
TGAAAATCTTCTTAACATCATTCAATTTAGAAACCGTTGGAGCCACCTGATGTCTAGAACAAGCACTTACTGCAAACATGATATCCGGACGTGATGCAGTCAAATACACGAGTGAGCCAATCATAGACCTGTACATGTGAACATTGACCGGGGGATCTGGCTCATTATTGAGTTTGACTTTAGCAACTTCATAAGGAGTTGCTGCTGGTCTAAGAGGATCCATGTCAAACTTCTGAAGGATCTCATGAACATATTTATCTTGACTGATGAAGATCCCATCCGACTGTTGCTTGACTTGAAGACCAAGGAAGAAGGAAAGCTCTCCCATATCACTCATCTGAAATTCGCCTTTCATCAAGTGTTCAAACTCATCACACCATTCCTTCTTAGTAGAACCAAAGATAATATCGTCCACATAAACCTGAACAAGAATAATGTCCTTGGTATTCCTCTTAAGAAATAGTGTTTTGTCAATAGTACCTCTTCTATAGCCATTCTTTAACAAGAAAGTTGAAAGACGCTCATACCAAGCTCTAGGAGCCTGATGTAATCCATAAAGAGCCTTGACCACCTTGTAAACTTTCTTGGGATGAAGTGGATCTACAAAGCCCTTAGGTTGAGTGACATACACTTCCTCATCAATCTTGCCATAGATAAATGCACTCTTGACATCCATCTAAAAAACCGTAAATCCCACATAAGAAGCAAAAGCCAAAAACAAACGAATAGCCTCATTCCTAGCAACCGGAGCAAAAACTTCAGTGTAGTCAATGCCCTCAACTTGAGTGTGGCCCTGTGCGACAAGCCTAGCTTTATTCCTCCCGACAATTCCCCGTGCATCCTTCTTGTTCTTGAGAATCCATTTGGTATTGATTGTTGTCTTTCCATCTGGTAAGTCAACTAGAACCCAAACATTCTGAAACAAGAATTGCTGCATTTCCTCCTGCATAGCCTCCACCCAACTTTGATCCTCAAGAGCATGAGTGACCGATCTAGGTTCCACCTGTGAAAGAAAACAAGCAAACAAACAGTGTTGAAAGTCCGTATGATTATTACGCTTTTGATCTTCAATATAGCTCACAAGAGCATGATGATCAGACGTGGCCTTCTTATGCATTCTGCGTGTCTTGACAGTAGAACCAGGATCTCCAATGATTTGATTGGTAGGGTGATCTTTGTGGGATTGCAACACTGGATTGGAAGCTACCTCCACTTATGGTGCCAAGTTATTGAGATCCCTAACAAATTCAGCATCATATGAAGCAGTGTTGAAAATGCCATCTATTGGTTGTTTATGAATATCATCCAGCTTGGTAGAAGACTTCCTTTGATGGTTCCCCAAATCAGAAGAACTTGAGAATCGAGTATGTGAAGCAGACTCACTAGCTTAAATACCAATAGGTGATAGGCTAGCACTAGGAGTAGAAGCTGGGGCACTAGGAGCAGCTTTGTTAGTAGGCGTATTCAAGGGAAACTCAAAGCCACCTTGAGCTGCTGCTGAAGTAGCTTCTTGTTGTTGTTTGAGGAGAGTTTCAAGAGCTACTTGTGAATCCAAGACATCCAATGGAGTTGCATCACCAGGAGAAGTAGGAGAGACGGTGGTGGAATAGGATGGAACCACAAAAATATCATCCTCGTCATCTGAGTCAGAAAGACTAGAAGAAACACCTGTACTAGAAGTTGCAAACACTTGTGGACCTGCATCATGGTTAGTTTTGAAACGAAAATATCCTAATGAATCACTAAGATAATCAAGATCAAAGTACCATTCAGGACCCTTGCCTTAGATGTTTGACTTCTCTTCAAAATACCTGAGATTTATAGTTTCAATGACCCGCTTGGCTTGGAGATTATAGACACGATAAGCCCGAGAGTGAGCTGAATATCCCACAATGTATCCTTCATCTGCCTTGCCATCAAACTTCCCCAAATAGTCACTAGTATTCAGAATGGTGGCAGGACACCCAAACGGCTTCAAATGAGCAATATTTAGAACTTTGGCCGTTAGCAGCTCATAAGGAGTCTTCTTGTGAGCATTGGTAATAGAAACCCTATTCAAAACATAACTTGCAGTATTAACAGCTTCTGTCTAGAACATGGTTGGAAGCTTGGAATCGGCAAGCATTGTTCTTGTTGCTTCTATTAGAGTCCTGTTCTTTCGTTCTGCCACGTCATTCTGTTAAGGAGTTCTTGCTGCACTATAATCTCTTTTGATGCCCTTAGCATTACAAAGTGCTATGAGGTCTTTATTTTTGAACTCGGTTCCATTATCACAACGAATACCTTTAACCTTCTTGGACAACTGGTTCTCCATAAGGGTAAGAAAATCTCTAAGAATTGAGTAGGTCTCACTCTTGGCAGCCATGAAGAACACCCACGTAAACCTGCTATATCCATCAGTTACCACCAGACAGAATTGTTTGTGGTCAATGCTCCTATTGGAGGTAGGACCAAATAAATCCATGTGTAGTAGCTGCAATGGTTCAATAATAAGACTAAGAGCAGTAATGGCCTTGAAGGATGCTTTATGCTGTTTGCCTTTGCTGCAAGCAATACAATTTATATCATTTCTAAATGACTTGGGAGGTAAACCAGAGACCAGATTCAGATTTGCTAGTTTGTGAATGGTCTTGAAGTTCACATGCCCCATCCTTCTGTGCCATTGAGTGGCTTCATCTTCTGAGGCTTTAGCAACCAAACATGCTAGTTGACCATTAGGGTTGACTTCATTCAGCTTGATGCTATAGAGATTGTGTCTTCTAGGGATTCTGAGCAGAACATGTGAGTCATCCGGAAGTGTAAAGTCTTTGGAGAGCACAAGGGCATCAGTATCCGTAAAGAGAACAAACTGCTTCTTGTCACAAATCTGAGAGACAGATATCAAGTTGAAGTGCTGAAGTGCTTCCACATAATAGGCCTGCTCAAAATTTAGATTAGGCGTCTTAATTGTTCCTTTGCCAGTGATCCTGCCTTCACCTCCACCAAAATAGACCTTGCCGCCTTGAAATGGTACAAAGTTAGAGAGAAGACTTTATTTCCTGTCATGCTCCTAGAGCAACCACTATCAACAATTCCTAGACTAGGATCTTGGTATGGTGTAACCTACAACAACAAGATAAAAATGCAAACATTAGTGTCTTAAGGGGACCCAAACCTTTTCAGGTTTGAGCCTGCCTTGTGGATCTTTAGTAGAGAGCCAAGAAGATTGATGAGATCCACCATTGTTCCTTGGTTGCCTATGCATCATATGGGTATTATTGTTTGACCAAGAACAACCTGCTGAGGGCTTAACAGCAGTTCCCAAACTTCCCAAACCAAAATACATGTGGTCAAAATGATGTGGATAAATTGGATTAAAAGTTTGGAAATAGTTACTGGTGGTTCTATTGGTTGTTAATCCAATGTTTCTCCAATGATCAGAAGTTAATGGAGAGGACCTTCTAGAAGGAGAAAATGATTGAGCACTAGGATTGAGTCTTCTAGAAGTATATGGAGCAGCTCCTGGTGGACCAGGAGCAGGAAATACTTGATTAACAGAAGCATGTGTGTCATAAAAATCACAATCTTTAATCAAATGAAATGCACTTCCACAAACAAAACATGTTTTAATCGACCTTTTATTAGAATGACATTGTTTCATACTGCTAACATTATTACACACAATTCTAGGAGAATCAAACTTCCTAGGACTCAATAAACCAGGACCAGACACAGTTGACTTAAAAGTAACTTTCTCTTCACACTTCCTAGCACTAGTAGCAGCATGATCATTCTTCTTGGAACTTGTAGGTCTTGACTCTTCACTTGAACCACTTGATGCAGAGTCACTGGCTTTGTCACTGAAAGTACACGAGACAAAGTCATTAGAATTAGTAGAACTTTTTGGGGACTCATGCATCTGTGATCCATCCAAGTCAATATGCCTAGAAGTGGGCATAAAAGTTCCAGTAAGAGGTGGAGGGACAGCATGCATTTCTGCTGCTAGTTTAAACCTATTGTAACTAGGTTCTCCCTCTTCCTCTTTGTCGGCATCAAAGACACTCGAAAAAGATAAATCAAACACATCTTTTGAATCAATATATTTATCAAATCCTAACCCTCTTTTAGTCCTACCAGACATGCTACTATTGATTAATTTTGAAAGATTTTTAGGTGCCTTTTTCCATTTTTCAAATCTCAACATTGTAGCATCTAATCTTTCTTGCATCTCCTGTTTTTCTTTGATACTGGCATCTTTTACCTTTTCTGTATATTTAAGCATGTTTGTTGTGTTTTCTAAATCGATGCTCAGTATCCTAATTTTATCCTCATACTCTCGTTGAGTATCTTGTAACCACCTCTTTTGTTGTTCCAATGTGTTTAAAGAAGCCTTATAGGCTTGAACCTCTAAAAAATACTTATCATTCTGATCATTTACTTCATTAAATTGGGACAACAATTCTAAATATTTATCATGACAACCAAGAGGAAAATGTTGTACCTGAGGTGAGATGCCCATAAGAGCAAACTCGTCTGCTTCTTCTGCATCAGATAGATTCCCAGCAATCATTGCAAACACGTCAGTCGAGGACTCAGCTGATTCCAAAGTGGTAGTCTGATGATCATTCCAGTTAACCATAGAGTCAACAGATATTAATGCCTTCTTGTCATCTTTTACCTCCTGAACCTTAAAAGCTGAGTATCTGCTCTTCTCCTGGTCATTCTTTCTAGGGCATTCCCTTGCAAAGTGACCTTGCTGCTGGCAGTTATAGCATCGAACCTTGCTTCTGTCGAATCTTGCTGGCGCCCTTGGGTTGTAATTAAATTTTCGACTTGCTTTCTTCTCAAACTTGTGAACCCTAAGAGTGAGCATGGCCATCTGCCATTTAAGATCCATTTCATCCAGGTCAAGTTTATCGACCTGTTTTAAGTCATCAAAAGTAAGTTGTTGTTGAGCATCAACATCAGCCACAAAAGAATGAAGAACGGCTTCTACCATACTACCAGACTTGGTTGTAGGATCAGGAGCAGAAGTATGCTGAAAAGTATGTTGAGAAGACACAGTATTGCTTGGGCTACTAGCATACGACATGGGACTGGATGCCATAGAACTCACAAAGGCAGAATTAGCAGGAGTGGGAAAAGAATCGCTTGAATATCCTCTCACATGAGGTTCAAAAGTTTTGAGCTTGTGAAATAGATCATCAAAATTGAGATAGTCAAGCCCACCTTTTGCTTTGAGAGAGATTACCACCTGATTCCAAGAGTAGGGTAAAGCTCTAAGAAACCTTGCATTAATATCACCATCGTCAGGCTTCGACCGAAGTTGATTCAATTGGCTCAATATCTTTTGGAACCTGTCATACCCTTGATGTAAACCTTCAGTTTCTGAGATTTTGAATTCTGTGAATTCATCTCTCAGCATGGATCTTCGCATTTTCTTTGACTCCTCATTCCCACCAAACCTTGCTTTTATTCCATTCCAGATCTCTCTAGCATCATCCAAATGGTAGAAGTCACCCATGTGATCATCAGGCAGAGATTGAAGCAAAATAGTTTTTGCTTTGACCTCCTTCTGAATGGCTATGATTTCTTTATGAGTTTTAGGGTCAAGAAGAGTAATATTACCATTCTTGTCTCTTCCAGTTAGCTTCCTCCTGTTCCCATTCAGAATAACCTTCCAAAGGTCTTTATCAGTATTGGTGATCCACCATTCCATCTTCATTTCCCAACTATCATACTCGTCCTTTTTCAGAAGAGGGAATTTACCATTCGTGTTGGAAGCCGTAGCAACGATCTGCTGAGGTTGCACAGGTTTAGGAGTGCTGTCTTCTCCTGTTTGAGTAGAAGTTGAGGCAGACATGATAAAACAAAAATGTCAGTAAAAAGAAAACTTGATTCTTCTTGTACAGAGACCCTCCCAGGCTCTGATACCACTTGTTGGGTCCACTAGATGTGGATCTTGTAGCCTGTCAGGAACGATGAACGACTTCTGTAATCACAAGTCTATTCATAGAGAGACTCTATACACAATATAAATGCAGAATACAAATATAATAAAGAAGAACAGAATAACTATAAAGACTTGATCCTTTCTAAGGATTTCTAATATTGTAACTAGAACTACGTTTGATGAAGGTGTCTAACCCTTCTGCCTAAGGTTCCTTTTATACTACAAGGAAACCCTAATACAACATTAAAAAAAACGTGTAAAACTGATATGCATATCCTTTCCTAACATATCTCATGCATATCCTAACAGAATAATAAATAAATAATAAAGTTTGACTTTGACTAGGACCAGGAGCACGACTTGCTCCTACTACTACTAGGACCAGGAGGAACTACATACCTCCTAGTCTACCTATTACATTTAACTATTCCAATGGTCCTAACATATGAACTAGGAAAAATGAAAAAATTAGAAAAAACTAACTTTAATTTTTAATAATAAAATAATATTAAAATAATATTAAAAATCCAAAGTTTATAAAAAAATTCTAAAAAATTACTAAAAATCAAGATAAATGTAACTAAAACGAAAATGCAAACAAAAGTTTCCAAAACCTTTTTTATAATTTTATATTAATTTTTAAAGCTGATAAAAAACCCTAAAATTATATAAAATCAGAAATAAGTTAATTTGAAAACTTTAATTGCTGTAAACCTCAAAAATACTATTAAAAACTTAAAAACTAGTTTTTTAGATTTTTAAAACACTTTTTCCTATTTTTTATTTACTTTCTAAAATTAAAAGTTAAAATAATCCTAATAAATTAACTACATACGTGAAAAATAAGATTTTTATGCCAAAAAATCTTAAACCTAACAAAGAACAAAGGAAAAATGTAAACTGGTAAAAAGCTAAAATAAATAAGCTGAAATCAGCCTATTACTAAGCTGTTGGTTTGAATAAGCTAAAACCTAAACTACCTTAAGTATTAAATAAACCAAGTGATAACCAGTCAAAGACCCTAGGGAAACTGGTTATCACGTTGGTGTGTGGGAGAGATGGCGCAGGTTCGAGTCCTGGCCAGTCTCTTTTTGTTAAAATATTTTTTTTTATTTTCTTTTTATAAAACTTAAATCCAGTAACTTACACTACTCCAAAAACACAATAAGATTAAAATCAAACAAGATTAGAGCCTAGCTGAACCAAAAAAAAACGTGAAAAGAAAAATGGGACTATTGCTACAGTAACTCAAAAGAAAAACAAAGAAGATGATTTCTTCACTAATGAAAATGTGGACCAATTGAGGTCGTTTTGTAATGATTAGCACGTATTGATGGACAAGAGGGGCACCCCCACAACCAGTTGGGGTGTGGGGAGTCAACAATACAAGAAAATCACAAGTAAGCACACAAAAATCACATCTAAGATGCAAATCTAAGTCGCTGTAAGGCTATGGGTATGCTGATGTTTGATAGCTGATGCAGTTGGCTTTTCTTGTGAGATTCAGCTCACCAAATCTTACTCAATAGACTACCAATCCACAAAAGACCTAAACTCAATCCTTACTCCTAACCAACTCAAGCAGATTCATAATTTGATGAACAAATTATAGCTAATAACAAGGCAGAATGGCACTCTTCCTGATTTTACATGTTAAACACCCTATTTTAACTCATGCAATCTGTTTAAACATACCAAACTGATTTCTACTTGACAATATATGAAGCTTATGACTTAGTTAACTCAAAACTAGTGTGACAAGTGTATCTAGACTATCCTTAAACCAACAGATTAGCTCAACCTTAGCTTAATATGCAGATCCAAACACCCCTTATCTTTCTGACTTTTAACTTTAACAAACCAAATGTTTATAAACACAAACCAAACTAACTCTAACCTATCTAAGCATGCATAATAGACATAAATAGACTTAATCAAATAGGAAACACTCACATAAAAAAAACAAAATCATGCATATCATGAACCAAGCAGATTTTACAGAAAATTAAGGAGAAAAGAAGAAAATACTCTCACCTCCTCCCAACAACTTCCTATGGGAGGCAGCAATGCTCCCCTGAGCTTAACCAACAACTAGGTAAGCCAGGGGTCCTTGGAAGAGTACAAAAGAGGATGATGTTGGCTGATGAAAACACTCCAACAACTTTGATACTTTTAAATAGAGTGGGGCTTTGGTTTCCTGCACATTCACCACAAGACCAGTAACAGTTCCAAATATCAAATGATACAAGCTTTTGGCTTGTAGCTTTTGATACAGTAAGTGTGAACAACCAAATGGGTCAAAACAGCAAAATGGTTTTCACCTCACAACACTTTTTACCCAGGGACTATACCCACTGAATCTTGATATCTCCAAGATATCAGGGTTCTATGGTCATATAAGAGCCCAAGTAAACAACTTATGTGGCATTTGAACCTTCTTGCTAAACTAGAAAACGGATTTTTAAAACTTGAGATTGCCTTTTTGAAAATTCATTCAACAAAAGAACTCAACAAATCAATTTGGAACTCAGCTTGTTTTTCTGTAGACACCAACTTTCAAAACAACAAAAAGTAATTACAGGATTTTAACAATACCAACTTCTATTACTTTTAAAAAGGAATTACAATAGCAGAAAAACAAAAACTGGAACAAAGGGTCACTTACAAGCCAAGCACTCCTTTTATACTACACTACTGATCATTCTAGAACAAGAATAAAAAAAATAATAACTGACAAACCCTAGCTGACGATTTTCCAAGAATACCCTCTTGTTTGAATCTGGTCTTTGGTAAAAAACAGGAGCATGTGATCTTGAAGTGTTGCCAGGCTGTGAAGACTTCATCTAAATCGTTCATTGGTGAGTAGGGAACACGCCAAAGGATCCTAGCCGTTAAATGCCTGGTGCAATCTTGTCTTGGAGTAAAACGTGGGTCAGGGGAGGCTGGGTTCTTCACATGGGCGAAAGTGATGGGAAATCTTGGGGTGGGTTTAGGTTAAGAAAACCCTTAATTAAGGATCTGAAGAGTTTAACAAAATTCCCCTTTGTTTTGATGCCAATTTGAACTGGGATTAGTCTAGGGTTTATGGGGAGTGAAGGGGGTTTTAATATATTTTGGGGGTTAATTAATTTGAATTGGGTGTTTAGTGGGAAAAATATAACTGATTTAATCAGTTATATTAATTAATGGTGGGTGGAGTTATGACGTGGAGTGATAGTGTAAGGGGATTGGTAGAGAGGTATTTGGTGGGTGACGTGGAGAGCAGGGATATGAGGGTAGGTTAAGGTTGTCGGGGTAGGTTAGGTTTAATGGGTTGGGTGGTTAAATAGTTTAGGGTAGTTGGCAACATTAATCCCCCTGGTTAACTTCTCCTTTTGATGACTTTGCAAGTTAAGTCCATTTGACTTGCACCATCCGTCCCTATGCCATTTCATCAACAATCCTTTGCCATTACAAACTTAGTCCTTTGTTAGCATTGTTTGGTTTAAGGGCTTAAGTTATGTATTCTTCAAATTTGGAGGACTATTCTTGGTATTTCTTCAAACTTTAGGGACCCTAGAGTAATTTGTGATAGATGAGGGGTGTAAAGTGGCAATCTTCATAAGTTGAGGGACCAAAATTGACATTCTTCAATTCTTCAAGGGTCTTTTTGGGAAATCATGATTCGGGTCCGGTTCTTTGTGCGGCTTCGTTTCCCGTGTTCGTTTTTGATTGATTCTTGTGGTCTTTTGTCCTTTCCTCAATATCCGTACCTAAAATACACAAGCAACAAACACAAGCATATATTTGGTATTTTTAATGATATTTAATGCATTTTAAGCCCAATTTGGACGATGAGACTATGTATAAAAGCAGTCTCATCAATGACTTTGTTGACCTTGTCACTCTTATGAATGTGAACAAAAGGGTCATGATACTCAATATGAGACACATAAAAAACCCGCACATTAAGGTCAAAGTGGATGGGAGGAGGACTTGGGACGAAATCATCATCAAGTAAATTCTCTAAAAAGAGAGCGTCCCCCTCCGGGTCAAGTTCATCAACACCTGGTGGTATCGAATCATTTGAAGCAAGAAAAGTGTTAATTTCTTCCATAAGCGGATCACTATCATCAACGGGAATAAGAGATAGAGAGAAAGACTTGGTATTAGGCTTAGAATTCAAAGCTTCGATCTTAGAATGAGAAGATAGAGGTTGGATAATTTTTCTCGAAGAATCACGTCTTCCACATCTAAATGAGTAAGTTCATCAGAGAACTTCTCAAGGATCGGAATAGTCAAATCAACCTCATTTCCCGGTGGAAATTGGTCCAAAGGAGCAAGTTCAAAGGCGAACCTCTCAAAAATCGGATCACTATCATCCTCATTTCCCGGTGGAAATGGGTAAAGAAGAGTAGGTTCATCGGGAAACCCCTCATAATCCGAGTCGTGAATATCATCTTTATAAGAAAGTTCATCGGAGAACTCCTCATTAGAAAATTCACTAGAAGTTGTATCATACTCAAAATCTTCATTTCCATCACAATTTTCATCATTAGAATTGGAGAAAATCTCAAAGTGAATGGAAGAAGGAGAGTCATAACAATGTGGCAAATCACACGTTTCATTGGAAATACCATCGACCTCTCTTGGGTTTTGGACAAGGATCTAAACACTATACTTTATTACTCCGTCTGATTCCATTTCCGAAATAGTGCTAATATGCTCGTCCCCCATGCTTAGAGAATTTTCGGGTTCCATGGTCGAAGAATCAAGAATAGGAGTGGTGATGTTATGAAATGGAGTGAGATCAAAAACAGCCTCATCATCGTCATCGTCATAAAGACAAGAACGCTCGAGTTCACGAGTAGCAAGATATTTTGCTTCCTCTTGAGCTTGTTCTTTCTTTCGAATCTCAATGCTTAATCCATTATAATCTTGCGAAAGTTGTCTAATCTTAATCTCACACTCTCTTTTAAATTCCTCATCAATTATTTCTCCATGATATCTTCGACTTCCCAATTCATTAGTTATGTCGTTAATCTCTTTATCAATTCGTCTCTTTTCTTGCAACATATATTCGATACTCTTTTCAACAATTTCAACACTTCTTTGATTCATTATTATTGGAATAACGTTTCAATTCGTCTAAAATTTTACTATCGAGAGAAAATAGTGGGGACTGGTCAAAATCGGAAGGAATGGAATTATAGCAAGGAATGGGCTCATAAAAACTTTGATCCATCGGTTGACAACAAAAACTCTCGTGAGGACCTCCACAATACTCACAAAAAAGATATTGTTGTGATAAACTCGGTGAATCTTGTGGATAACAATTATCATTATAGTTTTGATTGTAGCACGGTTCTTGCTAGTAATTAAGAAAGAATCGATGCGAACAATTAATTCCAAAATTAGAATCGTTTCCACATAACTCACACGAGGGTGTCTCGTATGTGGGGTGTAGAGGTAGGTAAAAATCGAGAGGGTTATTTGAAAAATTCGGGTTTCCACATGAATTAATTTCATTACAAAAAGGACAAAATCCAACTCGTAAATCGTTTCGTAAATCATTTCCACAACGCTCACACGTACACCACCGACATGGTAAAAGACCATATAATGGTTCTCCACACCCTACACAACAGATGAAGGAATTCATAGAAGAATTAAAAATTGGAGGGTGAGGAGAAAATAATTAAACATGATAGAGGATTAAGAAGATTATTTTTGGTATTTTTATTTGGTATTGCTCAATCAAAAGATTAATAAAAACAAGAAATAAGGATAATTACTATGGAAGTAATCTACCCTCGGTTGACTTTGATACGTAGGTGAAAACCTAAACATCTCGAGGTTCAATATGTAAACAACAAAAATAAGATTCAATACTACCTGAGTCGGCAACCTATAATCGGTCGTCCCTCTCAATATACTCCCAAGCAAGCGGGGAAACGAGGTGGCACAAAGCACTTAAAAACCTTTTTCCTTAGACGGCCTTTTATAGCTCGTAGCCTTATACCCACCTTCTAGGTTGTATAAATCGAGTTCAAACTTTTTATTAGTATTTATCTATTTTGCCTTTATTTTTGTTTTGGATTCGAATACAATAGCTAGGTGATGAAATCCCAACTAAGGTCTTATTTGGAAGTAGGTAAATTTATTGTTCTACGTAATACAATATAGTAATAACAAAAAAACACGAAAAACGATATATACTATAATAGAAAAATAACAAAACTTTAGGAGGACGGAAAGGGTCTTCAAATCAACGATCAACAAATCTCCACGAACGAATCGTACACAAGATCCCCGGCAGCGGCGCCAAACTTTTTGATGAATCGAGAAAGTGTCGGTGTATTTTAATTAAATACTTTATAGAGCAAATTTAGGAAATTACCTTTAGAAAAAGGTAATAATCCATAAATAAGCTAAAGACGAATCAATTAAACACGAGAGTGAACCCGGTTCGTTGTACACAAGGAACTTGTGAATTTGAGACGTTCGATTTGATTAAGACAATTGATTTGAGTTGGGTTTCGGTTTTTAGCTAAATTAATTCTACAAATTTAATCCTAAATTGTATGAATCGTATCCCGACTTTAAATCTAAAAGACAAATATAAAAATCTATATAATATTTTTTACTTTTTACTTTTAAAATAACAAAACTAATTTAAATAAAAATATTAAATCAACATTGTTTAAAACAAATTTAATTAAAACTATATTACTTAAAAACAATTTTAAAACAATTTAAATTTTAATAAGTAATAAAATATATTTATTTTTATTTTCTTAAACTTCATTTATTTATTTATTTAAACTAATATATTTTTTTTCTTTACCAAATTTAAAATAACAAATTTTAAAAGTAATTAAATGAATTTTCAATTAACGTTTTGTACTAAGAAAATTGATTTAAAATGTTTTCATAAATCTGACAGTTCTAAATTAGCATTTAACAATCTTAAGATGAATAATATTAACAAAAAAGACTGCTAGAGCAGTTGGTTGGGTTACAGGTGTAATAAACTAAAGGTCACAGGTTCGAGTCCTGTGACAAACAAATTTTTGAAATAAATTTTTGGAATAAAGATTTTAACTATTTCAATCGAATATTAACTTTAAGACTCACATCAACAATCTCTGACACTCAGGATCGACTCTGGCAGTTGAAATCATCAAATCAAGACAGTATCTCCAATCCAATCCTTAAGTAGCAAGGATCATCCTAAATACCAATGCAGCCAAAATAAATCAACAAACAAAAACTCTTTATATTCAGTCACTATATCTGATATCCTTTTCAACCATTTGAAGTATATACAACAGAATAAATCAAATTATTAACAGTGAATTCTCAATTCAGCAGTAAACTAATTGCCACAAGGTTTGAAACAATATCTAAATTAAACACTCAAGTAGGCAGTTTTACAGAAAATAACAGTAATGAAAACCGAGACAAGTTAAAAATCAAATAAACTCATACATCAGCAACTTAACTAGGATACACATACAACTTATTCAGCTAGCATAAACTAAGAGGTTGCAAGAAAATTAGAAACAAAGCTTGACCGTATAAATGAAGATGTTCCGTTGAGGACGAAGGTAAGCGCTAAGCTTCCTTGATCAAATCTTCAACTTCCACTTCGCAAATAGATTCCAATAGGAATTGTCATCATCCCAACTGCTTCGATGTTCGGCAATCCTGTTATTGATTAAAAAAACAAGGAAAACTTCCAATTGCTTGTGATTAATCAATCCCTAGCTAAGATATTTTTATAACAACAGATTTCCAAACCATTGTTCTTATGCAAATCTGAAACTCAAGGTTCTCTTAAAACTGTAAACACCAACTTAAAATCAACTGATTCCTCTAAACGATTACTTGTTCAGATTCAATAAAAAGCATTTACATCCACATACCTAATTCTGATAACCTATTCGTTCAACTTTATTCATCTTAACTGACCGAGTTAAACCTATTATTTGATAAAACTAGTTATATCTACTCAGCGACTTGAGATGATTACTTGATAAATCTAGTTATATCTACTGAAAAAGTAATCAACTGATTCACAATTCCATCTACTGAAACAAGTCTCTTCACAGATTTGCAGTAACTTAGAAAAAGTATAATCGATCCCATTTAAACTTGTATGCATTTAAATTCACCCGATTCACTCAAATCATCTAATTATACTTTTTCATCAAATCCAGATTACATCTAACAACCATATTTAAGAAAACTTAAATATAATCAATGATTTGAATCATTCAAACCATTAAGCATATTATGACAGATTAAACAAAACGATAATCACTGTATTACAAGCTCAAAACCAATCAAAGCTAAATCATATATCAACTTTAAATAAGTGAGTTATAACACACTAAACTTATAATCTAACTCATTCAAATGAATCCAATATGAAAATCAAACCTAAACATCTATTATGTATTTTCCAAACATCAAATTCAAACAATAACATTAAAAGTAAACGAGTAACAAATTAAACCTTTCAGTCAAAACATCAATAACAGCCTTATATATTTCTCAATTTATCAGTTAGATAAATTGGTTCCCAAACTTAGCTCAAATGAATCTCCATGAACTAATTAAAGGTTTATAAGAATTCATCATATTATAAAGATAAAATCAGTTTATTAGGAATTCGAATGAAAAATAATTCATAAGCATTAAAACAATAACAATGTATTAAAAAGGAATTGAAACTTTATTTATTAAAACTGAACAATATTACAAGATTTAAAAAGTAAAAACTCCTAAAACTATTTTATCATAATAATAGTACACTAAAGAAAGGGATGATTACAAAGAAGAAAAATAAAAGTATTTATAGGCAAACCGAAGGGTAGGTTGTTGATGAAGAGTGAACCTCAGCCCTTAGATCATATATTCCTTCTTCTCTTTCATCTTTTCTTGATCGAATGGTTGAGATAATCCCTTGTGCACACGGATTGCCACCGTGGCACAAGGTATGCTTCTTGTGCTTCTTTGGAGATGACTTGGCAGATAGTGATTGGTCCATTGTCAGTGTGGCAGGATATCACCCAATCAAAAGAGAGGAGTGATGCAACCAAGTGCCACCTTGGCACTTGTTACTAAGCATCTACATGTATCACACGCTCAATCATACCCTGAATATACTGAATCATAGGCGTGTGGCCTCCAATTGACCGCTGGGTGGAAACCCCTAAATTCTAGGGTTTTATTTACTGGGGAGATGTTCATTGTTCTTCCCTCTTTTCCTTTTCTTCACGTTTATCTTTTATTTATCTTTTTGTGCAACGTTTGACCAAAAAGAATGGAAAGTTAAATAATAACTTTCTAACCGACTCATTTTTTCACTTGGGCTTTTAACCCAATTGACTTTACTTCAATAATTGTGGTATTGGGCTTTTAGGACTAAACTTGGACCCAAATGTAAACAAAATACCCATCCGTCTCATTGTAATTTAGTAATTGGGCCTTTATTTGGGTTTTGACCCAAAAGACATATAATACTCCATAATTGGGCTTCTAGGTCCATTATACATATGTGGGACCCACAAAGCCCAATAAACCTTAAAAACTCGAATCCCGTCTTAAAACGATTTGTCATTTGGCTTTTTGAACTTTCTTCAAACTCCGTGTCGGTTTTTGCCGTTTTTCGTGATCTTGGTACCTACACACATGAAACAACAAAACACGCCTATACAAGGCAAAAGTCATATGTTTTATGCATTTATTGTCCGTTTATTGATATAAATGATACGAGTAAATTCACTCATATCAGACATGAAAAAGACAACCCACATTATCATATTAGGTAATTCAATCGTCTCACCGTGACTAGCAAGTTTAAGGATGTGCCCCATGACGCCATTAAGATGATGCTGTTTCCATACTCGTTAGATGGACCCGCAAAAATTTGGCTTGAGAAAGAACTGCCAAATTCGATTTAGACGTGGGGTGATCTCATTTCTAAGTTTGTGAATGAAATTTTTCCACCATCTAAAACAACACATTTGAGAAACGAGATTTCAAGATTTACTCAAAGGCATAATGAGAGTTTTTCTATAGCTTGGGAAAGATTTAAAGAAATATTACATGAATGTCCACACCATGATTTTTCCGAATTGCATAAAATTGACACTTTTTATAATGGGCTTAATGATCATAAGCGAGATTACTTGAATGCCGCCGCGGGTGGTAATTTTTTGTGCAAAACGACCGATGGGGCTTTGAAAATAATTGAGAATAGGTCTAAGGTTTATAACCATCCTAACACACCGAGTGTTGCCACTATGGGTTCATCATCGTCGTCTCGTAACATGAGTGCCTTGCAAGATGAAGCAAATGAGGAAAATAGGTTTTTCGATATGTTTTCAACTCTCATGACTCATTGGAAAGCACAAGATGCTTTGAATTCCGCATCGGTTAAGGCGGTTGGAAAGAGTTATATATCGTGTGGTGGAGCTCATGATTTTTCCGAGTGCATTACCGCGGATGGTAACACTTCGAGTGCTTACGTAGAAAAGGGAACTTACAACCAAAACGACCAAGGTTCCCGCCCAAAACAAGCTCCACAAAATCAAAATTCTAACAACTTTCGAAACAACAATCAAAGTGGTGGTTATCAAGGCAATCAACGTAACTATAACAAGGGTAATTACCAAAGTGGGAACAATGGGCAAGTTCAAAATCAAAATCAAAACCGTGATTTTCAAACTACCACACAACTTTTTCAAAATGCTCACACCAAAAATCTTAATGGAGAATTTTTGGATTATGCAAAAGCAAATGATGCTAAGTTTGATAACATGCAACACGAGATGATTAGCTTAAGATCCGAGTTGAAAAACGAGCTTAAAAACGAACTTGCTAATGAATTAAAACTCATGCTAATAAAATGGAAGGAAACTTTCAACGTCTTCAACAAAATCAACAAAAAATGAAACAAGGTCAACATGAGATTAAGCAAGAATTGTTAAAAGCGAATATAAGGCAATCAAAATTTGAAGATCGAATGGGTAAAATGTTTGAAGCAATCATGTGTAAACCCTCTTCTTCGAGTGGTCTTCCTAGTGATACCATTGCAAACCCGAAAGGGGAATTGAAGGTTATTACTATTCGTAGTGGTAAATATTTCAAGGAACCAATCTCTCGTCCAAGTACTTCTACGGAGAAGGAAATCGAGAAAGAACCCGAGGTGGTGGTCGAAAAGGAGCATATCTCAATCCCACAAAGTACCGCTCAAACCACACGTACGGTTGAACCAATACCAATTGTGGAACCTGAGATTCCAAGGCCGACGCCTATGCCCCAACCTACACCACCCTTACCTTACCCATCGAGACAAAACAAGGAAAAGTCACAAGAACATAACAATTACCAATTTGAGCTTTTTATGAAAATGTTTCGTGACTTGCATTTTAACATAAGTTTTGCCAACGCTTTGGTCATGATGCCTCAATTTTCCGCAAACTTCAAAATTATGTTGAATAACAAAGAGAAATTGCAAAAATCGTCTAGTTGTTCATCGGTTTTTCTTAGCCGCATACCTCAAAAAGTCGGTGATCCTGGTAAATTCTTAATTTCGTGTGGTATTTAAGATATGGAAGAATGCTTCGCCTTGGCCGATCTTGGTGATAGTATAAATTTGATGCCTCTTGAAATTTTTAAGTCGCTCAATCTTCCTAATCTCACTCCTTCAAGAATATCAATCGAGATGGCCGATCATTCTACGATTCTTGCTTGTGGAGTAGCCGAAGACGTTTTCGTGAAAGTTTGAAAGTTTTAATATCCCGTGGACTTTATCGTTGTAGACATTCCCATGGATCCTAAAGTTCCTCTAATTTTGGGTCGTTCATTTTTGGATACGTCAAGAGCACTTATTGATGTTCATGCTAGGAAAATCACTCTACGTTTCAATGAGGAGGAACTCGTCATAAATGCAATTCAAAACTCCACGCTTTCTCATGTCTATTCTATTACGACTTTGAACCAAGTTGATTCAATCAATGACATTTGCAAAGAATTTTCAAAAAGAGTTTTAGGAGTTGCCGATAAAAACGATTTTCCATCTCCTACGTCGGTGGAGATTAAGAGTGTTGAACCTACGTCTTAAATTACAGAAGATCTTTCGGATGACGAATATGTTGACCCCGAGGGGGCGATGTTCTTTATTGATAAACGTTTTGAGAACTTGCCACCACCTAAACGTGTCTTACACGTGATAATTTTTAGTGTGCCTAACATCGTTTTAGAAACACCAAATATTTTTGACATAATCAAATCGGGTTTTCATAAAGAGTTTTCAAAAGATGAAAAAGGAAAAGTTTTTGAATTGGATTTAATTTTTTTCTTACAAATCTAACTCCGTCATCACCTCGTGTTTTGAGTACTACAAGCTCGTCTACTCCTTTTGATGATGCTTTGTGTGGTTTAAGTGTGGGGGAAGCCCCTTATGTTTCCTCAATTTTCTCCACCGAGGACGAGATATTCGATCCCGGAATTGCTTGTAAAGGGAAATATTGGTCTTCCACCGATGCAATAAATGGAAATCTTATCTATTTGCTAGGTGTGTCTCTACCTCGAGTAGCTTATGATTTTAGTGCCTTACCCATTGTCTCACCCTTCTGTTTCTCACCTATTTTCTTTGACCCCTTTGGGGTTGTTTTGGCTTCGGTTAGAGTAGCGTTGTTTCGTCTTTCATCCGAAAATGAGGATGCTAACTTTGACCCCGATATACGTTTATCGGGTTTTTAAGTACTCCAAGGACTTTTAGGCCTTTTTTATCATGTAAGCCCCACCAAAAGTTGACCATACCATGATTATCCCTAAATGATCACCTTTATGGGGGTTCGAGTCAAGCTTTTGACTCGGTTATCAAAAACAAGGTGCCTCGTGGGGGAATTTTCATGCTTATCCTTGTAAATATTATTTCTTTTTAGTTAACTTAACGTGAGGGGATTTGTGCCCTTCCAACCTTTGTTCCATGGTTGTTTGTGCATTGTGGTTTTTAGATGATCGTGATCTTCTTGATTGGAGCCTCTCGTGTTCGTTTTACGGGAGCACTCGATCGTTTGCTTTGAAGAATTTCTCGATATTCATATGATATATCCTTGATTGTTTTAACCTTAGGTTATAGCACACTTCATAAACGGCTATTGATTTAATGGTTCCACCCTTTCCATGCTAGATTAAGCATTCGACTACGTCTCTAGTATGGGGTATCCTACCCTTAGACTCGAAACATTGAGGACAATGTTTAACTTTAGTAAGGGGGGGGTGAATAGATACTTGCCTTGCCAAACCTTAACGCTTTCCCAAATTTATCTTTTTGTTTATCGTTTTGTTGCAAAATAAGGCTAAAAATGGCCAAATTTAATTTTTTTTTTCATGTTTTATAAGTTTGAAGACATGAATGTAGATTTTCCGATGGCGAGAATAAGAGTAATTTTTTACTCAACCGTGTGTGTTGAGCACTTAGCTTCGATTCCTTAACTTTACATTAGGCTAAGTCTCTTAAACGAGGACGAGAAATGATAGAGTTAATTATATGTTACTATGCTAAACGTAGAGTACCCGTATTCTTTCAAAAACTCATGTGTTCTCGTTGTTTGCTTATTCTCCATTCGCTTGTATATATATTTCGCTAATAAGTATTGTCTTAGCGGTTTAGTCTTGATTGTTGGTTTCTAGTCTTTTCTAGTAGCTTCCATGTAATTAAATTAGGAAAACATTAAGGTATCGCCAGCGTCACGGTTTTGAAGTATTGGCAACCCGAATAATCGAAAGCTTCACCTAATAATAAGATTTCAAGTGCTCACCTAAATCTAGCAAAAAATTGAAGCTCACAAGGCCGAAAAATCTATGCAAAAATTGAAAGTGAATCAAGCCTTAATCTTTGAGGCTTTAAAGATCCAAAGTTCGCTTTAGCGTGAGGATATACGTCTTTGGCCATAATAAACACCTCATGGCGAGGTTAAATAAAAGGCAAGGCAAGACCGAAATCATAATAAAAGCTTCATGGCGAAGTTGAATAAAAGATGGAGATAAACCTATGATAATAAGGCCCATCCGTTAGGGGGCTTATAAAAGTCTTGGTAATAAGTCTCATGTTCAAAACCATTATAAAAGTGTGTTTATCGATCCTTCTTGTTGACTTAATTTTTTGACATCGTTGTCTATTAGGGGGTTATTAATTCGATGGTCTTAGTTACACCGTTATGACTCTATTTATGGACCTTAATCTCTAGCATCGCATAAGTAAAAAATGTATCCTCGTGATCATTCAAGAAAAAAATAAAATATAAGAGATACCACTTAGGAAAATGGGAGTCTAAGTACGTGATTAGGGCATATGAGTAGTGTTAGCATTACTAACTTATAATGACAATGATCTCGTTGCACGCTTGGCATGGAATTGGGTGAAAATCGAGGACGATGAAATTATTTCTAACGAAGCATTCACGTGTTCTTGTTCTATGAACCTAAACGTCCCATTTTGCGATGAAAATCATACTTTATGTCTAAAACACAAGTAGTAGTAATAGTGGTAGTGGTGTAGTAAGTTTATGATTCAATAAAAGTCTATAAAAATGAATTTTGGAGGTGCTATGATACTTTATTCTAGCATTGCGTGAGGGCACGACAATGGTTTAGTATGGGGGAGTGATGAGACTGCTTTTATACATAGTCTCATCGTCCAAAACGGGCTTTAAATGGTTAAAATATCATAAAATGTGCCAAATATATGCTTGTGTTTGTTCAATGTGTATTTTAGGAACGGATATTAAGAAAATGGCAAAAGATCACAAGAAACAAGCAAAAACGAACACGGGAAACGAAGCCGCACAAGCCCTAGTGTTGATTTTCCAAGAAAAGTCCTTGAAGAATTGAATATTGCACAAGAAGGGTCCTTCATTATTGAAGAATAGACACTTTAAACCCTTGTATATTCATAATTACAAGTTTGGTCCCTAAAGTTTGTCAAATTTACAAAAAGGACCCTCAACTTTGAAGAATTGGCAAGAATGGTCCCTCAGATTTGAAGACTTGTCACTCTTAGTCCTCCACAAAGTCAATCATACAAGTCAAGACCTTGAATATTGAATACATTACAAGAATCACCCTTCAAATATCATCAAATGGCAAGAAATATCCTTTGAAATACTTTTGGAAAGTTTTTGGGGCCAAAGTATAAAAACCAAAACTTGGTTTTCAAAGAAAAACTGATTATATCATGTTTAAACCTCAATGAAACAAAGAGAAGAATTGGAGGGTTAAAGCTGGCAAACATCAAAGATACCTAGACCAACCAGTGATGGACACGTTCCCCACTAACACCTTTTAACCAATCAAAACCCACCTTTATGCCACATCACCTATCCACTCACCGGTCTTATAACTAATTTTTAATTAATTATATTAAACTCGCGCTAAACACAAAGTTTAAAACCAAAATAGATCAAACCCCACTATTCACGTGAAGAACACAAATTGGGGATTTGTGTTTAAGCAACAATTAAGCCTTAATCTTCTCCAGTTTAGTGATTAAGGTCTTAATGAACAAAACCCAACCCTTAAACCCTTTGCCACATCACCTAAATGCTCACATGATATACCCTGCTACACGCTTTTGGGGTAGAAGACAAAACTATCCAGTAATCAACGAACCACAATCTTGCTTGCATTCTAAGCTCATTGGGAGCCCTTTGATCAAATTGGCACCACTGGCACCTTCACAAGACTCCAAGAAAACATCACATGAGCTCAAGTATTCAAAACTTCAAAGGGCACTTATGGAACTTCATACACTAGGGTTTTAGTTATTTCAGCTTTCTAGAATCATTGTAAGGCTCTATATAAAGCCTCTAGTATGCAACATTAGCTTTTGCTCTTGGTTTTTCTTTGGTCACAAATCTGTAAACCCTTATTTCTAGTGAATGAAAAAGTGTATGATTTTGTTGACGAATTCCAAGTGCCATTCTTATTTACTTGTTATTGATGTTATAAGTTTGTGTTTGTGAAATCTCAAGGATTGGTTTTAATTATTGTGCAAGTTATTGCAAAAGTTTTAAAAAACCTGATTTTTTCTAAGTCTTGTTCAAACACTTGACTTTTTGGACTATAAGCTGATCATAGTACCCTGATAAGAAGATTAGCAAGGTTCCATGAAGCTTGTGGTTTGGAAAGGATCAAGGGGTGGGGTACAAGCTTAAAAGGATCTTGGTCATTTTACATTTTTGTTTTATTTATCTGTTTGTTACTCACTTTGTTATTCTTAGCAGCTTACTGGAAGCTTGTGGTTGTTAAGCTACCACAAAAGCTTAAACAATTCGTGAGTGTGGATGTACATTCATGAGGTTTGAACCCTTTTTACCAAAAATCTGTCAAAATACTTGTTCTAAGTGATTTTGTGGATTGCTGTTGTATGTTGTGTTCTTGTGGCTTGAATCTTGTTCTTACTGCATGATATTGTTGGTATGATGCTTGATTAGGCTTGGGTAAACATATTAAACACATTTGCTTGTTTAAATTTTGATTTAAAAAGTTAAAAGGGTGTTTGGGTTTACTGTTTTTTGTTTTGTGTGTTGAATTGAGTAGGTGTTAGGAGTTTATTCTTGTTTGTATTTGATATTGAGGTATTTGAGTGCTGATATTTGCAAGTCTTGTTCATTGAAACACCAAATCTAAAATTGTGCTATATCTTGCTTGTTTTTGCCTATTTTGACTTGAAAATTTGGGAACACTTAGTGTGTATGCTTATTTAGGGTTAACAAGTGTAAAAACAAAGTTTGTGTAACCTGTTTTAGAGATTTGAGGGGTTGAAATTGGGTTTGTGGTCAAGTATATCAGCAAAGTCATTTTGTGTTCATTATTTGTTCATCAGTAAGTAACACAGGCTTGAATCTAGGTCTAATCTTTGATTCAGGGCATGAAACAAGTTTATTTATGCTTATTTAAGATTATTATAGATTGTGTATGCTTTTGGTTCAATTTGGTTGGCTTAATCTTGCTTAAACTGCTTATTTCTTCAAATCTTCTTATTTTCTATGTCTTGCAATGTCTGGTGACTGTTTGAATTAATTGTACTAATTGGCTTGGTGAAATTGTGATTTCTTGCTTGTTATTGACTCCTTATAACCCACTGGTTATAAGGGTGCCTTGATTGTCCATTAATTCCAAGTAAATCTCACTAAAAACAAGAGTAAAAAAAGTCAAGCAGTGGGAACCCTTTCCCATTGCTACTAGCCACTACTAGTGTTAATTTGT
Organism: Glebionis coronaria; assembly: GCA_025667525.1. Lineage (NCBI taxonomy): Eukaryota > Viridiplantae > Streptophyta > Magnoliopsida > Asterales > Asteraceae > Glebionis > Glebionis coronaria. The sequence goes on from CM046879.1 coordinate 397,049,177, forward strand.
GTTTAGCTTATCAATAAGCTATAATAGCTTATTTAGACTTGCAACAACTTTGTTTCAGTAATCAATCTTCCTTATTTGACACATTTGACTATTCTGGAGCATTTGAGCCTTTGACTTTTAAGTTTGACTAGAAAACGAATTGACTTTTCTTTTTCAAAACAGCTTATTGCTTATTCCAGCTTATTCAGTGTGCTTATTTGAAATATTTTTTTATTATTAAGCTTAGTTAAGTGATTTGAAACATTTTGCAAAAAGAATCAGCCTTGAGTTGGTCTACAACTCGAAAACGACTATTTTGTCGTTTTATGTAGAGAATTTTGCTTATTTCAGGCGTATTTCTTGGGCTTATTCTAAAATTATTTTTACAAACAGCTTTAGAGGGTCAAGATAAGGATGTGTGTCAAATTTCAGCTTATGGCATTAGCTTATGGCTTAATGGGCCAAAAAGCCCATTAAGATTAAGTTGTTTGCTTATTAAGCTGTGATAAGCTCACTTTCACCTTTTGGGCCTTTAGAATTTTTTGTTGAAAATCAAATTTTAAGCTAGACTGGAAGTTTTGGGCTTATTTGGATAACTTTTTGCTTATTGGCCAAAAAGACCATTAAGCTTGGGCAATTTTAAGTTTTGGCCCATTTGGAGGCCCATTAGGGGTATTTTGGACATTTCACTTTCATTTTCTGTTTAATTAGATTAAAATAAACTAGTTTGCAAGTTTTTAGAATTTGTTTTATAATTTTTGGATTTTTATTAATATTTTATTATTAAAAATTGTTTTTAATATTTTTGCAACTTTTTCATTTTTCTTAGGTTAAATACATTAAGTTAGGATTTTTAAAACTTTTAGATTAATTTTCTTGTCATTTAATTAATTTTTAGGATTATTTTAATAATTTAATAGTTTTTAATCATTTTTAAATAGTTTTAATTAATTTTAAAATTTTCATAAATAGTTTTTAGTTTAATTAAGTTCTTTTAGAGGTTTACAAATTGAAAAATCTCATTTTGGGTTTTTTGTTAATTTATTTGATTTTTTGGGCTTTAATTAGCATTAAAAAATTATTATTTAATTAAATAAAAGGTTTGAGTGATTTTGGATTTTTTTAAAACTCTAATTACATTTTTTAGGATTTATTGCAATTTTCTAGGAATTTTTAGGGTAATTTTTAAATTTTGTCACGTTTTACGGTATAGTATGGGGGAGTGATGAGACTGCTTTTATACATAGTCTCATCTTCCAAATTGGGCTTAAAATGCATTAAATATCATCAAAATACCCAAATATATGCTTGTGTTTGTTGCTTGTGTATTTTAGGTACGGATATTGAGAAAATGACAAAAGATCACAAGAATCATGCAAAAACGAACACGGGAAACGAAGCCGTACGATGAACCAAGCCCTAATGAAGAATTTTCCAAAGAAAACCCTTGAAGATTTGAAGAATTATGAAGATTGGTCCTCCAAGTTTGAAGAATTGACACTTTATACCCTTGTATCTTCATAATTACAAGTTTGGTCCCTAAAGTTTGTCAAAATTACAAAAAGGACCCTTAACTTTAAAGAATTGGCAAATTTAGTCCCTCAACAAAATTAAATTGTCAATAATGGTCCTCCAAGAAGTCAACGAACAAGTCAAAGTCCTTAAAATATGAAGACATGTCAAGAACAGCCCTTGAAATATGAAGAAATTGCATTTTAAGTCCTTGTTTCAAGCCTATGAAGTTTTTGTGCTAAAATTGCCAAATGATGAAACTTGTTTACAAAGGGAAATGAAGTTTTAGCCATTTAATACAACATGCACAAAGTATGAAAAGAGAGGGGGCAAATCTGCCCAGACAACCTAAGACAACCCACCACTCACAGCTTGACACCTCACCAACCTTAAACAATCACCCAATCATATTCACCCTCCCCTCCACGTCACAAATCCACTCACCACTTTTTAAATTAACTTTAAACCGGTTTTAAATTTGGTGGCAAACACATATTTTAAATACTTAACCCCTCTTTTCAGATTAAACACTCCCTAATCCATCCTTAAACCCTAAAAATTTCCAGGAAGAACACTAATTAAAACAAAGGGTTTTTGGGTGATTCTTTCCAGATCCTTAATTAAACATCCCTTAAACCCAAAACCACCCTTAAACCCCCATCACCATCACCCCACATGCTTGTGCAACCCTCCCCTGCCCCACTATTCACTCCCAAACAAAAGAGGACAGCAAGATCAACAACTCACAGCATTTTCGTGTTCCTAAAGACTAAATGGACGTCCAAGATCCTTTTTTCATCACTGGCATCTCAACTACAAGCCAAAGATCTTCACATGGCTTTGTTTTGACTGAAATTTTCAAAATCGTCCAAGGGCAAGATTGGAAGTTCAAGTGTTAGGGTTTTCAGCTTCTATTCAGTTCTAGAATCACATTGTAGCCTCTATATAAAGGCATGTAGGACTTAACTTATTCCTGTTCTTGATTTTTCTCCTTTTTCACAAGCTTTGTAAATCCAGTTTATTAAGGAATATAAATGGTTTAAGTGTTTGTTGATGAGAAATATTGAGTTCCCTTTACATTTTCAGTTGATTTAATTTCATGTTGAGTTTGGTTTAAGTTTCAGCAAAGGTTTTCAAAATTCCAAGTTTCTGTTTTCTTTTTAAGCTTTTTTTTCTCAAATCTTAAAATTCATACAAATCTGATACAATGTTGATTAAGTGTGTTGGATTGATGGAATTTGAGCTTGTGTATGTCCATAACACCATGGCTTGTTCTGGTGTAGTGGGTACCCAAGTTTGAAATATCCATTGGTTTGGTCATTTCCTATTCTTGGCTTACCATATCTTTACCCACAAGCTAAAGCTCTCTTCTAGCTTAATCTATAAGCTAGGAGCAAGCCTTAAGCTTTTTACACAGCTTTTCCTTCTTTTCTCTTAGCAGATTCAAAAAAAAGGAGCCAATCTTATTCATTTTTGTTAAGCAAAATTTCATCAAAATCTCAACCAAGTTCAGCACAAGCCCGAGCTTGTTTGGAGGTGGTTTTTCAACCACTAAGGGTCCTGGATGTAGGACTAATAAGTGTGAAAACACTTATCCTTTTACCACTTATTTCCAATAATAACAAGACCAAAACGTGTGATTTATGTCGTAAAAGTCGGAATTATGCGTGGTTTGTGTTTTTATTGTGTTTTAGGACCAAAATATGAAAAAGGAAAGAAAACACGGGATTTCACGGGCTTTTATCGAAGAAAACGGGAAAAGACGAAGTCAAAAGATCAAGAGTGCAAAAAGAACGGAAGTCCAAGGCCTATTCTGAAGATTTATCGAAGAAAAAGTCTAAAGACGGAAGTTTAACGAAGACGAAGAACTTAAGTCTAATAGAAGAAGAAAATTAAAAAGACAAGTTCAAATCCCGAGACGACAAAGACAAAGAATTAAAGTCGAGTCGAGAAAACGTGAAGAAGGCAAGAAAGAAGATGCAACACATGCACCCCTTCCTCCTTCCCTATAAATACCCTCCTAATAGTCATTAGGAGGGTGGTTAGTTAGTTAGTTAATTTTTATTTTTCTTAGTCTTCTCTAGTTTTAGAGAGAGAAAGTCTTAAACTTTCTCTCACTAAACTTCATCTTCTTTCTTAATCTTTCAAGATTAAACACTTTGTATTGCTTATTTTTATTAATCAAGTTCATTTTAAGCTTTAAATCCTTAATCTCATTCTACTTTTCTTTGATTTTAGATTGATTTTGGTGCGATTATCAATAGATCCGTGTTGTTCTTAATGATTTCATGCTTAAAAAGTTAATCTTTTGATCATTTCATAAGTTTTCATTTGATTAAGCTTTAAGACTTTTGTGCTTATTGGCTTATTTTTATGATTAGCTTATTTACTTTATAAAAATCTTCCTTAAAAAGTTTATGTTTTTATTGTGTGATCCAAAAAGTTGCTTATTTTCGAGATAGATAAGTTGATTAGAGTGCTTATTTGATTCGACTTAGTTTGATTCGTTCTAGTTTTGGGAATAAGCTTGTCAAGATAGCTTATTTCTTGGCTTTTAACCGAATTCCACAATTTTAGGAAGGGGTACAAATCCCCTTTCCGATTGCCCCATTCCGAGCAGACCACCCTTTCCGATTGACCAATCGGAAAAGGGTTTCTGCTTTTCCGATCTACACCCTCAAGTATTCCGATCAGGTTAGGTCTTGAGTATTCCGACGGTAGCATTTGTCCAGTATTCCGATTGTGTATGTTAAGTATTCTGATTGGGACCTTGAGTGACATTCCGATTGAACCTTTTCGTGGATATTCCGATCTGTCCCTATCCCATATTCCGATCAACCGATCGGAAAACATTCCGATCGGGGCTTCTTTTGGCTTGTTTTGGTGTACTCCGTTCTTACTTTCTTATAGTACTTTTTAACTAAGTTTTTATTTTTAAAGTTTTCCTAGTGTTAATTCTTATTAAGTGTGCTAGAACTTTTCCATTGTTACCTTTTAGTTTTCAATCATTTATTTTTATTCGTCATTTTAAATATTAATCTTTATTCTTCCATTTTACTCAACGACACTTTAATTACTTGCTAATAGTTTAAAATTAGATAAACAAACCAAACCATTCTCTTGATTCACCAAAAGACGATTGAGTCGCACTTAAGACCGGTTTTCAATTCGAAAAGATTCGGACGATAAGATTTTATACAAAGGTAAATCCAAACATTAAATGGCGCCGCTGCCGGCTCTTTTCGTTACGATAAACGGTTTCTAGTGAGAGACGCATTGATTTTTGGGATCCGTTCTTTGAACGTTATTTTCCTTGCTTTAAAAATTTCAAAAATCCTAAAAAAATATATAAAACTTTTCAAAAATACAAAAACATTGAAAAATCATTAAAAGCAATTCTTTTCAAAAGGTTTTGCACCAAAAAGATTATATAGATATTCTCTTTGTGTATATTTTTCTTCTGCAGGTGTATGCGTACTAGATCTTCGAACTATTCTGAGCCCGAGACTCGTGAAGATTTAGATATGGCTGGTGTTAATAACAACAATAATCACCCACCTCAACACAACTTGAATAACAATAACAACAACAACAACAATGTCCTTCTATCTGATTTACGAACCATGGAGGAATTGTGCCAACCCACCATGAACGGACGCGGAGGCCCGATTGCGCCAATACACGTCACGGCTCAGGAGTTTTCGTTGAAACATCACATGATCCAGCAAGTGCAAACGAACCCATTTCGTGGAATTCCGGATGATGATGCCAACAAACACCTCGACAAATTCATTACCATGACCCAAAGCATGAAGTGCTCCGGTGTTTCTATGGATGACCTTCGCCTTCAAATTTTTCCACACTCGCTTTCTCACCATGCAGAAAAATGGTTTGACCGTCTTCCTAAGAATTCTATTCATACATGGAATGACATGACTCAACGCTTTTTATCGCGCTACTTTCCCCCATCCATGGTCACTAGCCTTCATAACCAAATCAGTGGATTCATGCAAGAGAATGATGAATCACTTTTCGATGCTTGGGAACGGTACAATGATTTGATCGACCGCTGTCCAAATCACAATATGCTCCCCGTCACTCTCATTGACACCTTCTACAATGGTCTCACTTTTCGTGATCGTGACACGATCAATGCCGCCGCCGGTGGTACTTTTATGAAAAGGAGACCGGAGGAGTGCCGAGAGTTGATCGAAAACATGACTACTCACCACAAGAATTGGGATTCATCCGCATCCTCAAGATCTAACTCGAGAGTCAATGTTTCTTCTACTACCTCCAATCCTGAAATGTCTGAAATTTCTCGACAACTCGCTAAAATGAACAAGAATTTCATGGCCATGGCCACAAACCACTTTCAACAAGCTAAAGTCGTTGCTATTTCTTGTGACACATGTGGTGGCCCTCACTCTTATAATGATTGTCCTTCTACCCAAGGCAATTATTCTGAAAACGTTAACGCAGCTTACGGCACTTATCCCACGGGAGGCTATCAAGCCCGCCCTCAAGGAGACCGTGGCTTGCTAAGTTATCGTTCCAACAATTATCTTGCTCCACCTGGTTTCCCTCCTGCAAACCAAAACCAACAACAAAACTATAACCGAAACAACCAATCCCAACCTCGTGCTCAAAATCAATATCAATCCCAAAGAAACCCATACCCAACTCAAGGAAATTCTCAAGCTTACCAAGCACCACCTCTCAATCAACCGATGGCAGTGAATCAAGACGTCGAGACGTTCATGAAGACTAATCGGGAGTTGGTGACGAATCTTCAGAGTCAATTTTTCAACTTGAAGAATGACATGGTGAAACAAGGGAGCGATATTCGAGCCGAGTTAAGGAATGATATGGCAAAACACAACAATGAGATTAATGCGAACATGCAAAACTCTTTTAATAATCAAGCTGTTCACCTTCGTGATATGATTGGTTCGCTCATCCAAAGTAATCAACCCTCTTCTTCGGGTACTCTTCCGAGTAATACCATTGCGAATTCAAGAGGGGAGATGAAAGCAATCACCACTCGTAGTGGAAAAGGTTATATGGAACCCGAGCTTCCTACACCTCCACCCGTGATTGTGAACAAGGAAACCGAGCAACTTTCCTCACCTCCTTCACCTTCTATCCCCATTTCCCCACCACCCGTGGTTGTGAGTGATCCTACTCCCTTAAAGCCTTCTTCTTCATCCAATATACCTTATCCTTCAAGGTTGAGGAAAGAGAAGCAAAAGAGCAAGGATGATATTCAGGTTTCAAACTTTCTAAAAATGTTTAAACAATTGAATTTTAACATCTCCTTTGCCGAGGCTCTCGCTCACATGCCCAAATACGCTAAGATGTTTAAAGATCTTCTAAGTGATAAGGAAAAGCTTCTTGATATTGCTCAGACCCAACTTAATGAGAACTGCTCCGCAGTGCTCTTAAGGAAATTGCCCACCAAACTTGGTGATCCGGGTCGTTTCTTGATTCCTTGCAACTTCCCGGGAGTAGAGAATTGCATGGCCCTTGCCGATCTAGGTGCCAGTATAAACTTAATGCCATTAAGTGTTTGGAAGCAATTATCTCTCCCCGAGCTAGTCCCCACCAAAATGACTTTGGAATTAGCCAACCGTACGGTTGCTTATCCAGTGGGGATAGCTGAAGATGTCTTTGTTGGCGTCGATAAATTCACCTTCCCGGCGGATTTTGTCGTCGTTGACTACGAGATGGATCCCCGTGTTCCATTAATCGTTGGACGTCCATTCCTGAGGACCGGTCGCACTCTCATTGATGTAGCCGCGGGCGAAATAATCATGAGAGTTGGTGACGATAAAATTGTCTTCAACATGGGTAAGATTTCTAAGCAACCTTATTCCTATGAGAGTGTTAATGCTATTGATGAGGCTTGTGAAGAACATTTTCATGATGCTTGCAAAAGTACTCTTTCTTCTCTACCCAATGTTGAGACCGTTGCCTCAATTGCTCCAACATTGACTCCTTTTGGAGAAAGTGACTTGGATGATTTCGAAGCTAGCTTGGGTCTTCTCGATATTAAGTATGATAATTTGTCCACCAATTGGGATGAAGACATTCGTACTATTGAGAGACTTCTCAATGAGGACCCGCTGTCTCCTCCTTCTCCTAAAGAGGTGACTAATGATGATCCATCGTTAGTTTCACCATCTATTAAGGATCCTCCTACTCTTGAGCTTAAGGACCTACCGCCTCATCTTGAGTACGTTTTCCTGGAAGACGACGAGAAGCTACCGGTCATCATCGCAAAGGATCTGAAAGAAGACGAAAAATCCCGACTTGTCGCTGTGTTGAAGAAGCATAAAAGAGCTATCACTTGGAAAATCTCCGACATCCGTAGAATTGATCCTCACTTTTGCACACATAAAATTCTCATGGAAGACGACTTTAAGCCCACAATTCAAAGCCAACGAAGGGTGAATCCTAAAATCCATGAAGTCATCAAAAAAGAGGTTATCAAACTTCTTGATGCGGGTATGATTTACCCTATTTCGGATTCACCATAGGTTAGTCCAGTCCATTGTGTGCCTAAGAAACGCGGAATCACCGTTGTTCCCAATGCAAACAACGAGTTAATTCCTACCCGTCTCGTTACTGGGTGGAGAGTTTGTATAGACTACCGCAAACTCAATGATGCCACGAGAAAGGATCATTTCCCTCTACCTTTTATGGACCAAATGCTTGAACGTTTAGCGGGTAATGAATATTACTGCTTTCTTGATGGTTTCTCGGGTTATTTTCAAATACCCATCGATCCCCAAGATCAAGAGAAGACAACATTCACTTGTCCCTATGGCACATTTGCTTACAAACGAATGCCTTTTGGCTTATGCAATGCCCCCGGGACTTTCCAAAGGTGCATGTTGGCTATCTTCCATGACATGGTTGAGCAAGCCATGGAAGTCTTCATGGATGATTTCTCGGTCTTCGGGGATTCCTTCTCTTCCTGCCTTGCCAATTTGGAACGTATGCTTAAGCGGTGCGAAGACACTCGCCTTGTTCTGAATTGGGAAAAATGCCATTTTATGGTAAAAGAAGGCATTGTGCTAGGACACAAAATCTCTAAAACCGGTCTTGAAGTCGACCGTGCTAAAGTAGATGTCATAGCCAAATTACCTCCACCTTCAACCGTGAAGGGTGTGAGAAGTTTTCTGGGTCATGCGGGCTTCTATCGTCGATTCATTCAGGATTTCTCTAAAATCGCTCGCCCGATGACCCACCTCTTGGAAAAAGATACTCCTTTTATCTTTTCTAAAGATTGTCTCCAAGCCTTCAATCTTCTTAAGGATAAGCTAACTAAGGCACCGGTCTTGGTTACCCCTAATTGCGAGCTACCTTTTGAATTGATGTGCGATGCTAGCGACTTTGCTATTGGTGCGGTTTTGGGCCAACGTGTGAATAAACACTTCCAACCAATCCACTACGCTAGCAAAACAATGACGGGGGCTCAATTGCATTATACGACAACCGAAAAAGAGCTTTTAGCTGTTGTCTATGCTTTTGAGAAATTTTGCCCCTATCTTGTTTTATCCCCCACCATCGTATACACGGACCATTCCGCGTTGAAGTACTTGATGACAAAGCTTGATGCTAAGCCAAGACTTCTTCGCTGGGTTTTACTCCTTCAAGAATTCAACATTGAAATTCGTGACAAGAAGGGAGCCGAAAACCTGGCCGCGGATCATCTGAGTCGACTTGAGGATCCATATCAAGGGGATCATCCGAAAAAAGAGATCAATGACTCTTTCCCCCTTGAGACCTTAATGTCTATAAATCTCAATCTTGATGGCACCCCGTGGTTTGCGGACATTGCAAACTACTTAGCGGGTGGTATTCTCATCAAAGGGTTAACATCCCAACAAAAGAAGAAGTTCTTGAATGATGTTAAGACTTACTTTTGGGATGACCCTTTTCTATTCAAACAGTGTGCTGATCTGATTATTCGTCGATGTGTTGACGGACCGGCAGCTTTTGACATCCTCCAAGCTTGCCACAAAGGACCCACCGGTGGTCAATTTGGTCCCAACTACACCGCTAAGAAAGTGTTTGATTCTGGATTCTATTGGCCCACCATTTATCGTGACGCTCACGAAATGGTTAAGCATTGTGATGCTTGCCAACGACAAGGCAAAATCACACATAAGGATGAGATGCCTCAAAATTTCATACAGGAATGTGAAATCTTTGATGTATGGGGCATCGACTTTATGGGGCCATTTCCATCCTCCAAAGGGAACAAGTACATCCTCGTCGCCGTCGACTACGTTTCTAAATGGGTTGAAGCTAAGGCTCTTCCTACGAATGATGCGAGGGTGGTTGTGAACTTTTTGAAGCAACTTTTCGCTCGATTTGGCGTTCCTCGTGCTATTATCAGTGACCGCGGGACTCATTTTTGCAACGATCAATTTGCAAGAGTCATGGCTAAGTATGGTGTCAATCACCGTCTTTCCACCGCCTATCATCCCCAAACCAATGGGCAAGCCGAGATTTCCAACCGTAGCTTGAAGAGAATTTTGGAGCGTACTGTAGGAGAGCATCGCGCCTCGTGGGCCGATAAGTTAGATGATGCTCTGTGGGCTTTCCGTACTGCTTACAAGACCCCGATCGGTTGTACACCTTATCGTCTTGTGTACGGGAAAGCCTACCACCTACCCATCGAGCTGGAACATAAGGCGCACTGGGCCTTGAAGTGGGCTAACTTCGACATTAACAAAGCCGGTGATCATCGCAAGGTTCAACTCAACGAGCTAAATGAACTGAGGAATGAAGCTTATGAGAACTCGCTGATCTACAAGGAGAAGACGAAGATTATCCACGATGATAAAATCAAGAACCGAGAGTTCCACGTTGGTGATCAAGTCTTACTCTTTAACTCTCGGTTGAAGATCTTCTCTGGCAAGTTGAAGAGCCGCTGGTCTGGTCCATTCACCGTCGTCAACGTCTTTTCTTATGGGACCATTGAGCTTTCTCAGCCGAATGGGCCCAATTTCAAGGTGAATGGCCAGCGTTTGAAGCTGTACTTTGGTGAGGACATCTCTCAAGAGATGATTCCATCCCTCACCACGTTCCCCATGAACTAAAATTGGGTCGAGTCAGGCTCATGACTCGGTGAACAAAAACAAGCGCTTCTCGGGAGACAACCCGTGTTCTATCCTTTACTGCTTTCATAATAAGTGTAGGGGGAGCCCCCGCATATGTTTGTTGTCTTGTTTCTTGTGCTGTGCAGGGATTAAAGCTTCAGAGAGCATCTTGATGACTTTTGACGAACCGTGATACCGTGTTTCCCATCTTCCCGGTTCTATCCTAAACTCTTGTGATTCAATATTTCATATTTTATATGTTCACATTGAATTCACTTTAGTTGTCCTTTCCTTAGCAAGATTTAAACAAAGTGCACAATGTCATAAGTGTAGGGGAGTTTACTCCCACATGCTTAAACATTGAGGACAATGTTTATCTCAATTGTAGGGGGGACTTCTATCGAAGTAAGTGGTCTTTTCCATGAATTTGCCCTCATTTTAACCGGAAAATTTGATTTTTCGACATTTTTCAAAATTTTTAATCTATTTTGGCCTAGTTGTATAGTTGTATTTGCCTTTGTTATGTTTATTTTCTCTCCATTGCTAGAATAGTTTTTCAATAAAGCGGTTTTAGATTTTTCTCAGTCGTGAACATTTTGACTCAACCCGAGTTTACTTATCTAAGTTACTCTAGCTAGTATCCTTAACGTGTTTAAGTCAAGTTTTGCTAGGCTTTTATATAGGGAGCTATAAAACGCGAAAGTCTTAACTCTCACGGGATAAGAACAAGAACTTTTCGCAAGTTCCTATAATTGATCCTAGAGAGTCGCTTATCAAGGGAACTTTAAAACGCAATTTCTAAACTTGAAAAAGTCTAAGAATTTGCAAGATCCTATAGATGACTCGAAAACCCAAAACTTTGATTTAATAGGCTAAGCATCCACGAGTCTCATTCCTTGAGATTTTAAACTGTGGAGAACGAGAGATGATAGAGTCAATTATAAGTTCGGTATTCTTTCGTGAATTTATGTGAGTTAATTATAAGACTATTCTCCCCCCGCTTGTTAATAAATTTATCTGCTAATAAATAAGGTTGTACGATTTAAAAGGTTACTTAGCTTCTAGCCCCAGATCGTTTAAAAGTTGCTCGGTACGGATTAGAGTTCATAGCCAAGGCATAACTTATTGAAGCGGGATGCGAAGATTGGCGAGTCCGAAAAGGCCCTAACAAGGCATGAGGGCTACATTTTGTTGCTAAAGATCCAAAAGTGATGTGAAGAATCATTTATCGAAAATCAATATGAAGGATCGAGACGCACGACGAAAAGCAAGAACTCCCCAAAAGTCATGGAGAAGTCTATCCGAAAAGACCCTAACAAGGTATGAGGATAAATAGATCCAAGTCCTAAAAGGAGGCGGATCGTTGTATATCAAAGTCCAAAATAAAGATTGGAGAAAAATGAAGAAGTCGTGGTCCAAAGATTAAGAATCTCTCAAAACTTCAAGTGAAGAAATTCCTATTATGAAGAGAAGACCATTATTTCAAGAACGTCTCTCGAAGATTCGAAGTTGAAGTTCCTGCCAAATATCGGTCCGAGAAAGCTCTCAAATCGTGAAGCGAGTTATGCCAAGATATGAACTTTATGAGGTCCCGAGAAGCAGTTTTAAAAGATTTGGTCCTTTAGCTAACTATTGATGAAATCGTTCACTTTATTTTCGGCCTAAATAACTATCAAAATAAGTCAAACAATGCATCCTCGTGATCATTCAAGACAAAAATAAAATATAAGAGAAACACCTAGGAATAAGGGAGTTTAAGTGAATAATTGGCCCACATGAGTTTGTGATAGTTTGCTAACTTATAATAACAATGATCTCGTTTCTAAGCTTGGCATGGGGAACGTGAAACTTGAGGATGATAAACGTTCATGGCTGCCAAAACCCAATGTAAGTTTTTAATTTCTTTACTTATTCTTATCTTTTATATTTAGTATTTAATAAAGGCCAAGGTGGGTTATTAATGATGGAAAATGTAAACCATGCTTTAAAGTTAATGCATTGCATGAGGGCATTGCAATGGTCAAGTGTAGGGGATTTAATAAGTGTGAAAACACTTATCCTTTTACCACTTATTTCCAATAATAACAAGACCAAAACGTGTGATTTATGTCGTAAAAGTCGGAATTATGCGTGGTTTGTGTTTTTATTGTGTTTTAGGACCAAAATATGAAAAAGGAAAGAAAACACAGGATTTCACGGGCTTTTATCGAAGAAAACGGGAAAAGACGAAGTCAAAAGATCAAGAGTGCAAAAAGAACGGAAGTCCAAGGTCTATTCTGAAGATTTATCGAAGAAAAAGTCTAAAGACGGAAGTTTAACTAAGACGAAGAACTTAAGTCTAATAGAAGAAGAAAATTAAAAAGACAAGTTCAAATCCCGAGACGAGAAAGACAAAGAATTAAAGTCGAGTCGAGAAAACGTGAAGAAGGCAAGAAAGAAGATGCAACACATGCACCCCTTCCTCCTTCCCTATAAATACCCTCCTAATAGTCATTAGGAGGGTGGTTAGTTAGTTAGTTAATTTTTATTTTTCTTAGTCTTCTCTAGTTTTAGAGAGAGAAAGTCTTGAACTTTCTCTCACTAAACTTCATCTTCTTTCTTAATCTTTCAAGATTAAACACTTTGTATTGCTTATTTTTATTAATCAAGTTCATTTTAAGCTTTAAATCCTTAATCTCATTCTACTTTTCTTTGATTTTAGATTGATTTTGGTGCGATTATCAATAGATCCGTGTTGTTCTTAATGATTTCGTGCTTAAAAAGTTAATATTTTGATCATTTCATAAGTTTTCATTTGATTAAGCTTTAAGACTTTTGTGCTTATTGGCTTATTTTTATGATTAGCTTATTTACTTTATAAAAATCTTCCTTAAAAAGTTTATGTTTTTATCGTGTGATCCAAAAAGTTGCTTATTTTCGAGATAGATAAGTTGATTAGAGTGCTTATTTGATTCGGCTTAGTTTGATTCGTTCTAGTTTTGGGAATAAGCTTGTCAAGATAGCTTATTTTTTGGCTTTTAACCGAATTCCACAATTTTAGGTAGGGGTACAAATCCCCTTTCCGATTGCCCCATTCCGAGCAGACCACCCTTTCCGATTGACCAATCGGAAAAGGGTGTCTCCTTTTCCGATCTGCACCCTCAAGTATTCCGATCAGGTTAGGTCTTGAGTATTCCGACGGTAGCATTTGTCCAGTATTCCGATTGTGTATGTTAAGTATTCCGATTGGGACCTTGAGTGACATTCCGATTGAACCTTTTCGTGGATATTCTGATCTGTCCCTATCCCATATTCCGATCAACTGATCGGAAAACATTCCGATCGGGGCTTCTTTTGGCTTGTTTTGGTGTACTCCGTTCTTACTTTCTTATAGTACTTTTTAACTAAGTTTTTATTTTTAAAGTTTTCCTAGTGTTAATTCTTATTAAGTGTGCTAGAACATTTCCATTGTTACCTTTTAGTTTTCAATCATTTATTTTTATTCGTCATTTTAAATATTAATCTTTATTCTTCCATTTTACTCAACGACACTTTAATTACTTGCTAATAGTTTAAAATTAGATAAACAAACCAAACCATTCTCTTGATTCACCAAAAGACGATTGAGTCACACTTAAGACCGGTTTTCAATTCGAAAAGATTCGGACGATAAGATTTTATACAAAGGTAAATCCAAACATTAAGGACCCTTAAGGTAGCTCATTGATCTTCTTTTCCATTTTCAATTTTCCAAAAATATTGTGTGTTATGTGATTTTGCATGTTATTTGTGATAATTGCTTAAGTGTTAGTTTAAGTGTTTAATATTGCTTATATAGGATGTGTATGCATGCTTAGATATAGTTTAAACAGTTTGGTTAAGTCTTGATTGGAGTTGTTTTGAAAATTTTGTGTTTATCAGATTTAAAGGGGTGTTTGGATTAAGGCTTTATTTGGTTTATATGATTTAGACTTGGCTTGAATATTGTTTAACTGCACTCACTAGGTTGGTATTAGTTTGTTGCTACTTGTTTGTCAGTTTGGGTGGGTTTTTAAACAATTTGCATGTCAAAATTTAGTCATATAGTCAAAAATCAGAAAACTGCCTTGTTTGATTGATTTTGTTGAAATTTGGTTAGCAAATCTTGCAAGCTGTTAGATATTAAGTTGTTTAAGGATTGTGATTCAGTTACATGCTATTTGCTTGATTTCTGTGCTCTATTTGAAGATTTGAAACTCACTTGTGTGCACACTAAACTAGCAAACATCATTAAACTTGTGCAAGCTATATCAACAACTCTAATCTGCTTATTTGTTTGATTTGTGGCTAAGTGCTTGCTTAATTTGTGTTGATTTTGACTCCTTATACTCCAAAGAGTATAAGGGTGCCTTGTTGTCCACCAAAAACATCCACAAAAGCAAGTCAAGACCTCTTGACAAACATTTGCACAAGTGAAGAAACTTCACTTGTGTTCATCAGAAAGTTCATCATAACTGGGCACGTTTTGCTTTGAATCTTGCTTTAATCCTTGATAAAATTTGGATTGTAGTTGTGTTTTTAGCTTAACATAGTTACTGGATTGTGATTTTAAAAAGAAAAAAAAAAAGAAAAAAATTGCAAAAAGCTCACCCTGCCTGGACTCGAACACGCGACCTTGCTTTCCAAGGGCTAGCGTGTTAACCAGTGATCTAGATGGCTTTTTACGTTTACCTTTCATTTCATTAGATATTTAAGAGGTGTTTGTTTTTTAGCTTATTTAGATAACAACTTTTAAATAAGCTGTTTCTAGCTTATTGCTTGTAGCTTTTTCCTGTTTGGCATTTTTCCTAGGATATTATTAGGGTTGTTGATTTTTCTGAGCAAAAAGCAAATTTTTCCCTTTATTATTTTATTTATTAGGATTATTTTAAGTTTAATTTTTAGAAAGTCATTAAAAAATAGTAAAAAGTAATTTAAAAATCTGGAAAAATAGTTTTTAGGTTTTTAATCATATTTTTGAGGTTTACAGCTAATTAGGTTTTCAATTTAGCTTATTTTTGATTTTATAGGATTTTAGGGTTTTTAAGCAACTTTAAAATTTAATATAAAATTATTAAATAGGTTTCAGAAAATTTGGATTGCATTTTTGTTTTAGTTACATTATTTAGGATTTTAGGTAATTTTTTAGAATTTATTTACAAATTTTTATTTTTTTTGAATATTTTAATATTATTTTATTTCTAAAAATAGAAAGTTGGTTTTTTCTAGTTTTTTCATTTTTCCTAGGTTAAGGACACTTAATTAGGAGTTTTGTCACTTTCCAAATATTTTTTAGACTTTTTAATTAATTTCTAGAATTAATTTAAGATTTAATAGATTTTAATAGTTTTTAAGTGTTTAAAAATAGTTTAATTTGGTTTTAAAATTTTTAAAAATAGTTTTTAGCTTAATTAGGTCATTTTTGAGGTTTACAAACTATTAGATCTTGTTTAAGGCTTTTTAATAATTAAAAGTGATTTTTAGGGCTTTAATTAGCATTAAAAAGTCATTATCTAATTAATTAAAAGGTTTTAGCAAGTTTGGATTTTTTGTAAACTCTTAGAATATTATTGGGGATTTTTAGTAATTTTTTGGAATTTTTAGGTTAAAATTTTAATTTTGGCACTATTTACGGTTTTACGTTTTCGCCTTTTTCGTCATAGTTTAATTCGTTGTCGTAACCGTCTTTCTCTCTTAATCCCATTTCTTTCTCAATCATATAATCACAAACATTAATCAACTCTTAACACAACGCACTTGCCTCCTCGAGAACGAACTCACTTAGGGTCATTCACACACGGTTTTCCTAAATCGTCGTGCACGCTTGCCCTACTTTGTGCATCCTTTTCCTAAAGGTGTACAAAATTAGCTACATCAGTCTCCAAAAAAAGGAATGCCCAGAGATCTTAAAAGTATCTTGCTTCATGGATGTATACTCAATAGTGATCTAACAAAAAAGCTAAATGAAAAAACCCCAGAAACCTTTGATGGGGTAGTACGACGAGTAAGATCCTTCTTACAGGTTGAATCAGCTGCCTCACAAGTCATACAAAACGCCCATGGTTATAGACCCCGTGACGCGCCTAATAAAGGGTCTAGTAGACAAAGCAGGCACGGAGGTCTCGACTACCAAGGAAATAAAAGAGAGGGACGAGCCAGTAACTTCAGGTTTACTCCCCTTAAGTTAACTCCAAGGGAAATCCTTATATCAGAAAGCGCGCACTTCCCAAGACCATTGCCAATAACCACTCCGGTAGAAAGGCGCATTGGCAACAGATATTGTGAATATCGCGATGAGAAGGGACACGCTACGAATGAATGTATTCAGCAGCAGAAACATATCGAGAATAAGGTAAAAGAAGGCAAGCTAAAACACCTTGTCAAAGAAACCGCGGAGGGTGGGAAACCAAAACCGCTAACGCAAATGTTTACATGGTACAAGCATGGCAGCGAAGGGCAAAGCAGAAGGTGAGCAAAAAATTCTCGAAAGGAAGAGACATCTCTTCCCCCCCCCCCCAACGCGAAGAATGTGGCAGAAGGTCCGTTAGTGATAGAAATAAACATCAGTGAACACATTATACATCGTATGTATGTCGATGGAGATTCATCAGCAGAAATAATGTATGAACATTATTTCCTAAAACTCAACGCACAAGTAAGGAGCCAGATGGTACCAGCGACCTCACTGCTCATCAGAATCAATGGAGAAGCGGTGTGACCTTTGGGCCAACTAAAGCTAGTAGTGAAAGTGGGAAGCGACGAACATTCAACGAAGGTCTCAATGAAATTCCTGATAATACGATCACCATCGCAGTATAACAGAATCATTGGGCGACCTTCCATACTAGCAATGCGAGCAAAACCTTCTACGGCCTATGGCATGATGAAGTTCCAAGTGAAGGGAGGAATCATAACGATCTTCAACACAACCATCACACTCCCAGAGTGCAACACGATCTCGGAACCCCCTCGGGTTACAACGGAACCCAAGATAGATTCATCGCCCAACCTAAAAGTGGCAGTCCATCCATAATATCCAGATCAAGAGATAACGATTGGAGGGACATTGTCTGACAATGGAAAGGCTGACATGTGCCACCTCTTAAAGGATGACCTAGACATCTTCGCGTGGGAACCTAAAGACATGACGGGGGTACCAAGGTCAATAGCCGAACACAAGCTGGAAATCCGCGAAGATATCCCCCAGTCAGGCAAAAGAAAAGAGGACAGGCTCCAGAGCGTAGCAAGGTGATACTCGAGGAAGTGAAGAAGCTGGTGGATGCAAGAATCATGCGAGAAGTCTACTACCATGACTGGCTCGCTAACCCAGTGATGGTTAAAAAACATGATGGAAGCTGGCTGATATGAGTAGAAATACTCATATAATTTATATCATACAACGGACTATAATGCATAAAACATATGAATATGGCCTTGTATGTGCAATGTTTTCTTGTTTTATGTGTGTAGGTACCAAGATCACGAAAACCGGCAAAACCGACATGAGATTTGAAGATTATTTCGAGAGCCAAAGGTCAAGGATCGTTTTTATTCGAGGATTTAACTTTATCAAAGTTATTGGGCCTTTGTGGGACCCACTTTTACTAAATGGGCCTGGAAACCCATTAATGAAGTCTAAGTCAACATTGGGTCAAAGCCCAACAAAATCCTAATTTCTAAATTATAAAGACGGATGGAAGTATTGCAAGTTTTGGTCAAAGCCCATTTACAATATAAGAGTGAACGGATGAAGTATTACATTGGGTCCAATTTCCATCCAAGCCCATAAACAAAAGAAAAGAAACGATGGAAGTTTATGGGTCCTATTTAAAGCCCATCACAAGTAAATATATAGACGGTGCAAAAGTTGTATTTAGTTTTGGGGTCAACAAGTCATTCGGTCAAAACAAGAAATAAAAAGAAAAGAAACGTGAGAAAGAGAGAAAGGATTTGGGGAAAAATATGCAGCAAAGATGAACCCTAGATTTTGGGGGTTTCCATTCCAACAGCAACTGGCCTCCACGCGCTTCAATTAATTGCCAAGAATTTAGGGAAGAAGAGTTGCTGCCACCAGGCTCCCACGTGGCACCATGAAGCGTCACATCCCATCCCCTATTGGTCAATTACCTGTCAACCAATCATTGGGCCAATGATTTCCTGCCACATCACCATAAAACTAACACAACTAGCACACAAAAATGCCACTGTGGCGATCCGTGTGAAAGAGGATGTTTTACAGCCCTTGGATCAAGTCAAGATGGAAAGAGAAGAGAGAGATTCGAATCTAAAGGCCACAAATTACTTCTTCATCAACAACCCATCCCCTCGTTGGCCTATATAAACCCCCCATTTTATTCAGTAATGTATCCCTTTTTTACTTTTAATGTTATAATGTTAAACTTTAGTTAGATTTGTAATTTCTTTTTAAAGATATTGTATTGCCATTTTGATTTAATAAAAGTTTAGTTCTAATTTTTAATCTCTCGTTTAATCTTATATTTTACTGTTTGCGTTTTAATCTGAATATATCATTATAACTGTATATTATTCATCTAAGCTGAATCTATAGCTTAAATGATTAATTAAGAGTGAATAAGGGAATGAAATATTTATCCCTACTGGATAAATAACAAGGCTGTTGTTTCGATATTAGATATGGTGGTTCGAGATGTCTTCCTTGGTGTTTAATGGTTAATGGTTCGAGGTGTTTGGTGTCGATATAAGGTCTAAGGTAGCTCAGCGCTACCTTCTTCATCAAAGGTTTCGTCTAATAATAATGGTTAAGCTCTTTTATGATTTTTCGAATTAATCTGATTCGTGTTAAGTTTTTTATGAGTATTTTGAGTTTTGTTGAATGTTCATTTAATCTTCTCAAGTTTTAGTCTAATCTGTTTTTTTTGTAATACATGTTAATGGATAGACTGTAATTGGTTAAACTGTTTGGATTTAATTTGTTAATGTTGATATTTGATCTAGATATTATGCTGCTATAAATTTTATGTATTGTTGGATTGCTGATTTGGATTTAACAGCTAAAATTGGTCTACTGTATGAATGATTTTGTAATGAACTGGTTGATTTAGATTTGTTAGAGTTTTATTAAGTTACTACTTTTGTATGGTTATAGTAGTTCATTGCTAGCAATCTAGATTTAGGGTTATTTGGGTTTTTGCTGTCTGATTTATTACTTTAACCGTGGAGTTTGAATTTGATTTTAGCAGTCTGTTTTATATTGTACGTTTTAGAATGTTGTTCCTGATTGATTTTATGAGATTGAAGATTAATTTTTATTGTTGATATGGATGTTTATATTAGTCTGCTGAAAATGTTCTTGATTCTGCATTTAACTGTTACTGTGGTTCGTGACTATCCATCCAGATCTGTTATATTTGGGACTGCTTTTGGTGCTTAGCTTAAATTTGATTTATGCATTAGAGGTTACTATTTTGTTGCTTCGGTCTGCTTGAGTTTTGGATGATTTCGTGGTTTGCTGATTTATTTTGGATTGTTGTTACATTTGTTGTTTCTGATTATTGTATTGTACTGATATATTAAGTAGACGCAAACGTTTTTGTTTAGTTTGCTGAATTACTAAATCTGAGCTCAAAAATAAATATTGCAAAAATAGTGTCACTCAGGAGTCTCGAACTCGAGACCTCCCATTCATCTATCCAATGACTTAACCATTTGGGCTATTGGCCCTTTTGGTTTATAATCCACCTTATTTGTTTATTATACGTTTGGCTTTTGGGATTCTAACTTTAGATTTTTAAACAAGTTTTATTAGTTAAACTTTTAAAATTTCTCTTATTTTAAAATTATTTTAATAAACAATTTTTCAATTTATTAGTTTTAAAAAAAATTATAAAAAATAACATTTACTTTTGTTAAAAATATAGTTTATTTTATTTAGTTTCAAATTATTAGTTTAAGATAAAATAAATAAAGTTTAAAAAAATAAAAAAATAAATATTTTATTACTTTTAAAAATTAATATTGTTTTAATATTGTTTTAAATAATTTTGTTTTAATAATTTTGTTTAAATACTTTGTTTCAATTAAAAAGTTAAAAAAATATATAGATTTAAATTTCGACTTTTAGATTTATTTTTGGGTACGATTCATGCACTTTAGGTTAAAAACGTAGGATTTTAGATAATACCGAAACCAATTCAAATTAATTGTCCTCTTCAAAACGAAAGTCTCAAATTCACAATTTCTTCGTGTACAACGAACCGGGATCACTCTCGTGTTTAATTGATCTGTCTTTGGCTTATTTTGGACTATTACTTTTTCCTAAAGGCAATTTCCTAAATTTGCTCTATAACGTATTATATTAAAATACACCGACACTTTCCCATACATAAAAAATTTTGGCGTCGCTGCTGGGGAAATTGTGTACGATTCTTTCGAGGGGATTTGTTGATCGTTGATTCGAAGACCCTTTCTGTCCTCGGAAAGTTTTGTTATTTTTCTATATATATTGTATATATCGTTTTTCGTGTTTTTTGTTATTCATATATTGTATTATGTAGAACAATAAATTTACCTACCTCCAAAAGCGTGAAAACGCAAACCTTAGTTGGGATTTTATCACCTAGCTATTGTATTCGAATCCAAAACAAAGAATAAAGGCAAAATAGATAAATACTAATAAAAAGTTTGAACTCGATTTATACAAACTATAAGGTGGGTATAAGGTGACGAGCTATAAAAGGCCGTCAAAGGAAAAAAGGTTTTTAAGTGCTTTGTGCCACCTCGTTTCCCCGCTTGCTTGTGCGTATATTGAGAGGGACGACCGATTATTGGTTTGCCAACTCAAGTAGTAATAGATCTTATTTTTGTTGTTTACTTATTGCACCTCGAGACGTTTAGGTTTTCACCTACGTTTCAAAATCGACCGAGGGTAGTTTACTTCCATAGTAATTATCCTTACTCCTTGTTTTTTTAATCTTTGATTGAACAATACCAAATTAAAATACCACAAATAATCTTCTTCTAATCTATTTTCTTTTATTCAACCCTCTAAATTCTCGTCACTTTGGTTTATGCAATTACGTTCTACTCGACTTTTGATTAATCACGATAGGTTTGAAAACATTCCTCGTAGGAATAGGAATCGTCAACAACGAGTAGTGGAACCCGAGCTTCCACCTATTGTTGTAGAGATGGCCGATAACCGAACAATGGAGGAATTGCCCCGTGCACCCACTGAAGGGTACGGGGAAGCAATCGTTGTGCCGGCTATTTTGGCGGATCATTATGAGATTAAGACGAGTCTTTTATCACTCATTCGTGCCGACCAATTTCGAGGAAATGAGACCAATAACCCGCATTCTCACATTCAGAATTTTCTTCGTATCACCCCGACTCTCAAGTTTAGAGATGTGCTGAATGACGCGTTTAAGCTCATGCTTTTTCCGTACTCGCTCGAGGGAAACGCTAAGCGTTGGTATGAAAAGGAACCACCGGGTTCGATTTTAACATGGGACGATCTAGTGTCTAATTTCATGAATTATTTCTTTCCACCATCCAAAACAACTCACTTTAAGAATGAAATAACTAGATTTGAACAAAAAGTGCATGAATCTTTTGGAGATGCTTGGGAAAGGTTTAAGGATTTGTTGAGACAATGTCCACACCACGGTTTCATGGACTTACACCAAATAAATACTTTTTATAATGGACTTAATATGGTTGAACAAGATTCTTTAAATGCCGTCGCGGGTGGTAGTCTTTTACGAAAAACTCCGAGAGACGCGTGGGGTATCATTGAGAATAAGTCTAGAGTGCAATATTCACGAAACACACCGGTTTTTTCTAATGTGAATTCATCTAATACCGAGATTGCTAGATTGGACTCTAAGATTGATACGATCTTGAATGAGATTAGGAAGAATCCTCATGGATCGATTAATGAGGTTGAGAATTTTTGTGTATCATGTGGTGGAGCACATCCGAATTATGCTTGTTCAATCACGGGGTTTGATCAAGCTAGTGCTTTTGTGGCAACGGGAACTTATGGCCCTAACGGTCAAGCTCCTCGTCATAACCATGTAGCTCCACCGGGTTTTCCACCGGTTCAAAATAGGTACAACAATGGAAACAATGGGAATAATTTTAACCGTGGTAACCAAGGGAATTTTAATCAAGGAAACGGATTTCATGGCAATCAAAACAATCAAGGTTTTCAAAGCAATAATCAAAATGATTTGTCAAGGTACATCAAAACTAATGAGACAAATTTGAAAGCTTTTAAAAATAATCTTCAAGGACAAATGGAAACATTGAAAAATGATTTTCAAAATTCGATCAAGGGGTAAAATAATATGATTGAGCTTAACCAACAAAGATTAGAGCAAAACCAAAACCGTATTGAGGGTAATCAAGCTAAGTTTAAGAACAAAATACTTTTAATGTTTGAAGTAATTATGTGCAAACCCTCCTCTTCTTCGAGTGGCTTACCTAGCAACACCCTTCCAAACTCGAAGGGAGAGATTAAGTCTATCACCATTCACAATGATAATATTTTGGATATGAATGTGGTTTCTCCGGTTACTCCCATCACTTTGGTTCCTATACCATAAGATGTGATAGAGTTTAATCCTTCACCTAAAGAGACATTTCTAGATGTTACCAAGGCTACTTTGGATGTGACTTGTTCCGCGGTTTTGCTTGATCTCTATCTTGAGAAATATGGAGACCCGGTCCAATTTTTGATACCTTGTGTTTTCAAAGGGCTTGAGGAATGCAAAGCTCTATCCGATCTAGGAGCTAGCATCAACTTAACGCCCTTATCCATATGGAAGACTCTAGAACTATTCCCACTTACTCCCACTCCAATGACCATTGACCTTGCTAATGGAACCACCGCTTTCCTGGTTGGTATAGCGGAAGATGTCATTCTTAAAGTGGGGATGTTTTTGTACCTTGCCGATTTTGCAATAGTTGATTATGAGACAAACCCTCGTGTGCCTTTAATTTTGGGACGTCCATTTTTGTCCACGGCTCAAGTTCAAGTTAATATGAGGAAAGATGAGATAAAGTATTTTATGGGGATAAAAATGTTGTTTTCAAGGCGTAAAAACTTCCAAAATATGTTTCTAAAAATGTGGAAAGTGTAAAACTTGTTGAAACTTTTGAAAGTAACACAAAAAAAAGATTTTCTCATTTACAAGGGTGTAAGGGCAATCATAGATTCCTCATTTAGGGAAGGTGAAAAGTTAATTCCGAAGGGAGATGTTTGTTCCGTTGAAACATGTTGTAATATTACCTCGTGTCCACTCACTCCATTTGAGGATAATGTTCGTTCTAAGATCGATGAAGAAATTGATGATTACCTTAGTGCACCATTCGATGCTAGTGAGTTTGATAGTTAGAATTTTGATCAGGAGGGAGATATTGCTTTAATTGAAAAATCGTTGAATATGGACCTATTTCCACTCCCTCCGAAGGACCAAATTGATGATACTAAGGAACATTCTTCAATTGAAGAGCCTTTGATTCCTAACTTCACACCGAGTGAGGTTAGTGACTATTCGTTAGATAAGTTCGTCGATGAGCTTGTTGCTCTTATTGATCCACTTCCACCGGGAAGTGAAGACGTTTTCGATCTCGAGATCGAGCTTGATCTTCATAATTTACCTTCCATTCTCGACGAGTTCTCCGATGAACTTCCTTCTAATGAGAATGATGATCTTGTATCCGAGTGTGACACACTCGATACTTTGTCGGATATTTCTTGTGATGACAAGATTAATGACACTTATGTGACTTACTCGAATCCTCTTTTGAATTTGAGGAAAAGTCCTATCAATCAAAGGAAAACACTCTCTATCATGAGAATTTTCTAGTGACGGCTTTGAAAACCCTTGGTTTGATCACCCAATTTATGATGATGATAATGTTGACCCAGAGGGAGAAATTTTCTTTACTCCAAATCTCCTTCCCACTCGCTTTGATCTTAATGTACGGGTTTTTCATGCGACTCATTTTGAGTATCATGACCCCTTTGTTCACATTCCAAAGAGTGATAAGGTCAACAAGGTTATGCATGTTGATACCACTATAGTTGAGACCTTCACCCCACCATTACCATGTGCTTTATATGATTATGGATTAGCATGGGGGGAAGACACCGTGTTGTCTATTCCTTTCTCTCCCGAGGACGAGGTATTCGATCCCGGTATCATTGATTTAAGGAAATCTCGGCCTTTCATCGATGTAATAATTGAAATATTTTTCGATCATCTTGATGCGAGTTTATCTCGGGGAACATACTATATCCATTTCATGATTTGTGACATTGACCACCATCTCCTTTTGGAGATTTATGTTGGGAGTTTCATCCTCTCGTTTTTCATCCGACAACGAGGATGTGATCTTTGACCCCGACATCGTGCTTTATGATAGATTTTATTCCATTATGTCGGTTTTCACCATTTTCCCTAAGGACCAATGAATGCGAGGATCGAGTCGAGCTCATGACTCGGTTAACAAAAACTAGGTGCCTTGTGGGGGAGTCCCATACATTCTATCTTCTTTCTATTTTCTAACACTAATAAGGCTTGATCTTTTCAAGCTCGTGCTCGTGTTTTGTTATGATGTGAATCTTAGGTATAACTCTAAATATTGAAGACTCTCGTGTTCGGTTTTTGCCCGGTCCACTTGAGCTTCCATACTTTGATTGTCAAAAGGGGCACTCACTATCCTTTGATTTTTATCAACTTACGTTTTATCTTGAGCATAATTAATAAACGGCTTATAGATTTGCGTACTCTTACCATGTTAGGGCTTTTGCATTCGACTCTTCGTGTTCTAGCAAGGGGGTGTTACTCTTGAGCTAGGAAACATTGAGGACAATGTTTGGTTTTAGCATGGGGGAGTCAATCGATATAATCGCGTGCAATTGCTTTTGTCGTGTTCAAACGTAATCGTTTTTCTCATTTTTCATAAAAGTTTTAAATTTTTTGTGCAATTTTGTGTGTTTTTGACACAAATGTATGCTTTCCGTTGGTGAAAATAAGAATAGTTTTCGACTCGATCGGTTTTACCTTAGCTCATTCCTTAACGTGTTTAAATCAAGTTTTGCTAGACTTTTATATAGGGAACTTTAAAATGCAAAAGTCTTAACTCATACGGGTTTAAGAACAAGAACTTTTCGCAAGTTCCTATAATTGATCCTAGAAAGTCATTTATTAAGGGAACTTTAAAACGTAAATTCTAAACTTGAAGAAGTCTAAGAAGATGCAAGATCCTATAGATGACTTGAAAACCCAAAACTTTGATTTAATAGGCTAAGTATTCATTAGTCTCACATCTTTGAGATTTTATAATATGGAGAACAAGAGATGATAAAGTTGAATCATAAGTTTTGAGGTTAGGTCTTCCTTGTATAAGTATTTTTGTGTTTGATTCTTTGTAAAACCCGCATGCTTTTACCATGAATAGTACCCTTAAGATCGTACGTACTAGATTAAAACTTTCCTTTTATAGTATGATTATGTTTTACGTATTACGTATGTGTTAGAACACGATAAGTATTTATTACGTACGAACGCACAATAATTATTTAAACAATAATTAATCACGAACATGCGATCATGAAATCATGAACGTAATTTAATCACGAGCTTATATTAATTTCGTATTTATATATTTATTTCGAACACGAATAAATATATTGAGTCACGATCGACAACAAATTAAATTACGTAAACTACGTAACACGTAATCACGAACATTTAAACGATTATTATCTTTACGTATATTTAAAATAACACAAGTAATTACGTAGTTAATATTACGTTAAACACGCATGAGAATAACTGTGATATTCACGACACTTTAATTATACAAACACGCGTACGTTTTATGATAAAATTAATACGAACGATAGGGAAAAGTATAGGGCTATTTTAGACAACAAGGGAAGAAGTAGGACTTGGGCTCAAGGCCCAAGTGGTTTTTTTGGCCGTGCATATCAAAAGGTAGGGGGAGGGGGGGGGGGGCTTTGTTTTCTTTTGGTCGACACAAACATAACACAAACCAGGAAACCCTAAATCTAATATAAATCAGTCGCCTCTTTTTCTCCTTGTGTCTCTTCTGCCATGGGTTTGCAACACCAAGAACAAGAACAAAAACCGCTGATTGATCCAAGGAATCAAGTTGAGTTCGTGTTTGTTCAATCCTAAACCCTAAAACAACAAGTAAGTAAAAACCCATATTCGTTTGTATTCTTTCTTTTAATCCGAATGTGGGGTATTAAAAACATGTTTAAACAATAAATAATATAAGGATTTCGTTTTAAGGGGCGTTGTGTTTGACCTAGCACACAAACCTAGACTCATAGGAGTCTCGGTGGTGAATTATTGCACTAGCCGCAACCCTAATTAGGGTTTTGGGCTTGGTTTGTGCTAACAGTGGGAACCCCGTAGGGGTGTTTGTACTAGCAGTGGAAACTGAGACCTGGGTGGTCTCGGTGGATACTTATAACAAGCAGGGGGAAATCCCCCACTGTCGGGGGGGGGGGGGGGGGGGGGGGGGAATTGTTCAGGGACAGGGGGTGTTTGGCAACCTATTTTAGAAGCTTTTAGGGGCTGTTTGGCTACGGGTTTAAGGGCAGAAAATTGGGCTGTTTGGTTCGGTCCGGTTCAAGGGAGCCGGTCTGGTTCATAATTAGTACAACTTAAATACGATTCACGACATGTAATATTTTAACATGGGATCGGTTCATACATTAATTTTACAAGTAAATTATTTTGCAAGATAAATAATTACCAGATTTATTTAAATTAATTAAACTTGTACATAATTAATTTTATTTAAACATGGACTTAGGTTTATATTATTAGTTGATAATACATTATTTAACCTAAGTATATTTATTTATTTAATCTAGACTAAGTAATTAATTAATTATTAAAACCATGACTTATAATTAATTAATTATCATGACTTAGGTTAATTATTATACTATTAATACATAGTTAAACCTAAGTATTTTAAATCATGAAAATTTGACTAAGTAATTAATTAATTATTAAAACCATGACCTATAATTAATTAATTCTCATGACTTAGGTTATATTAATATAATTGATAATACATGTTTTAACCTAAGTAGTTATATCTTTATTTAATTAAATGACATTATATTTAATTAAATCGTATAAACTATAGTTTATGTATTTTACATGAAATAATTAATAAACTATACATTATATCATATGACTTAGAAAATAATCATGAAAACACTTAGGCTTATATACTTAGCTTATTTGACCAGCTTATATCTATTTTTGGAAACTTTCTATTTTTTAGAAACTTATTTATTTCAGGCAGCTAATCTATTTATGGAAACTTATTTAATTAAGGCAGCTGATCTATTTATGGAAACTTTCTATTTTTAGAAACTTATCTATTTTAAGCAGTAATTCTATTTTTGGAAACTTTCTATTTTTGGAAACTTTCTATTTTTGGAAACTTTCTATTTTTAGAAACTTTCTATTTTTGGAACTTTCTATTTTAGGAAACCTGCTATTTTTGGAAAGTTACTTATTATTACACAGTAAGTATAATAATACATGAAATACCAGAAATACTTAATAAGAATCGACAGAATATATGATAAACACAGTTAAAGGCTTTAAACAGTGAAACATGATATGAACATATAAAATAAGCTAAGACATGATATAAAACCAGTTACGTATTTAGTAGTCAGATACTTATTCACGTATGTATTCATGTAGCATTAGTGATACGGAAGTAGGATTTCTCTCAGTTCGTCTTCTTCGTTCACTGGACATAAGGTACGGATTCCCGTCCTTTCAGTATGGACATTCTTTCCTTATTAGGATTTCCTGTATGCAGCCAAATGTTTTCCTGTAGTATAAGTTTTTTGTTTGATTTGCTTATGTTTAATTTAGAATACCTATAGCCATATACATGTATGACCAGTTTCACCTAGTTATGGAGGTACCATAACCATAACATTAGAGGCACTGATGTTATGACTTCACCACGGCGGAGTGATTGCTCGTGGCGTCCCTTCATCTTTTGGCCATTTATATTATATTTATCATGTGGGGCGTATGGGTGCATCCTAGTTACATGTTTTCAGTCAAGATTTCATGGTGAATGTGGTGTGTGCCTTGCATTCTTCACAAGGAGCTGATCCCAGGATTATGACTAAGTAATGGTTGGTACAGGATTGGCCCTATTTAGTCACATGTGCTTTTATCGAAACTTTTAACTTTGGGACCGACCCATAGGCGTCCGCTCGCCATGTCTTTTGTTTTGGGACCGACCCATAGGCGTCCCCTCACACATATAAAGGTTTTTATAAACTACATTATACGTTCATGTACTGTTTTTCATGCATAAAATTTTTCTCATGATTTAAATTGGCATAATTTTTTTTTTCATGTCCCCTCATAAGTTACTATGTTTTTATGTCAAGTATGTTTTCATACTGTCATGGTTAACTTTAGTTTCATGATGATTATGTTATACACTTCTTCATGATAGATGGTTTCATGTTTCTTCATGATAATTCCGTCTTCATGTTGATTATGTCTTACGCCTCTTTTGTTATTTACACTGTCCTGCAAGACATTGTTAGATTTCATTGAATCCTACTTTCAGGATAGTCATGGTTGGTTTTCATTGATCATGCTGTCAGGCAAATCATCGTTGAATTTTGTGTAACCACACTTTAATGTTTCCGTTACAACCAGAATGATGTCTATGCTAATACTGCCAGGTTATCATGATGGTTTTCCTAACCGTTTAACCGATATACTTTCCTTAGATCATGACAAAAGATCGACCCCATACCGATCATTTCAGGTGCATTCCACGTGTACTCCATGTACCGTATTTCATGTGTATTACACGTACCTTAATCCATGTATATTCCACTTGCAATACTTCACGAGTATATGCTAGTCGATTCTGAATCACCTCAGGCGTATTTTCTATTGTTAATATTCTATAAGATTGCTGATGCCGCTCATAACTTGGAGATGTTACTAAAGGTTGATGTTGCTGACGTTCGGAGACGCTACGAGATGCGGATGCTGTTCACAACCTGGAGATCCTACTAGACGAAGACAAAGGCGTCGGAGAAAAGCAATTGGACCAGAAGATGCTTCACCATCAGACATACTCCATCAATCATTGTCCCTAATTCTTAGTTACATGTCACACGTCATTCGGCTGTCATTTCAGCCATATGAGTGCAAACCGGTACCAGCCGGCCACTCAGCTGAATAGTTACATGAGTCACGGTCATGAGAATGACCGTCATGGAACTGACAAACAGGACGATAGTAAGCACTTCTATGACAGAAACTATCCTAGAAATCGCAACCGAGGCTCCGGCCGCGGACGTGATCAGACATACAAAGGACCAGTAGTCAAACCGATCCGCCAAGTTTGGCATAATAACCTAATATCGTGGTTCTATTTGTTTCACATCTCGAGACACATGTCAAGACACCAGTCAAGATATATGTCATGCTTATAGTTCCCAGACACGAGTCAAGACACATGACTCATGTCCAACTATGGAACATGTCTAAGAAATTCAGGGTACCCTCCAAGGGTATATCCATTTTGTTGTGCCATGTATGAATCAGGCCACAAGAATTTCAATACCATTACCGACACATCAGTGAAAACTGTCACGTTGCCGATGTCACTTTCATTTCTTTCACCCTATTTCATATATTCATGACCATGAAGGACGCCTTTCGTATTCCAATGTATACGAAGGTTTTCCTTTAGCTTAACGATGAGATCCAAGCTGCTAACGCATTTCCTCGGACAGACACGAGATGAATTTTATCCTAATTATGGACTATGAACAGCACACCATGCAACGATTCATGATTATGTATAGTAATGTTCAGGCTCCTGAATACATTCAGCTTGAATTTCCATCGGGAAAATCTGTACAAATTATCTATGCTTTCCAAGCACGTGCTTTGTTAGCCATGATTGCTAAAACTTCTAGCTGTCAATAAGACACGACTACTCAAGTCCTTTTACGCATAACCAACGGATTATTCCAAAATTATCCCTTACACTCCAGAAGAACCTTCAAGGAGGAGGACGATAACATAAGATTATGTGTCGACTACCGTCGATTTTTTTTAAACAAATCACCATTCATGACCGTTATTCTCCTCCACGTATTGACAACATGTCCAATCGACCTTATGGTGTTAATCACCTTTCCAAGATAGAACTCATGATCATGCTGCCAACAGTGACGAGTGAAAAAGCAGGACATGTCCATGACTGCTATTCGTACACGACTCGGTCATGCTAGATTTATGATTTTGAATTAGTCTCATCAATGCTCCAATGGCATTATAAGAATGAGTTTCCATGAACTCATAGCAAATTCATCAGTGTTTTCATTGAGGGTAACCTGATTTCCTCTAAGCCTAGAGATGAACAGGAAGACCATATCTGCACCATGTTGCAAATTCTATGACAAGAGAAATTTTACCCTAGAAATTTTTTCCAATATCAATTCTGTTTGATTACAGTGACACCCTAAATCATATGGGTTTCTACGGTTAATCTTATCATGACTTAGCTTATGCGTAAAGAAGAGAACCCTACACTACATTTGGTGTTCTAGAAAATCCTACGCTAGGAGAAGTTTAGATTCAGAAACCCAGAGTTTCGCAAACTCCTATGTATCAAGTTCTACAAACCAAAATACGGTTATGTTCATATCTAATTACCTGACATACCAACAGGTTAAGATAGGACACCAACAGACTGGGATGTTTTCATCATCTGAAATTGTGAATTGAAATGGGACAAGATCTTCACGGATTTTGGTTACCAGATTAACGCAAACTCAGAAGAAGCATGATGCTATCCAGTATTGCAAACAGTTGATCAAGTCTACAGAATCCTTACATCCGTAAGGATTTCAGAACCAACAGATTGATCAGACATGTTCCAGCCAAGGCTCATCCGATCACTTGGAAATTCCTTAATTATCGAGTCGGACAAATATTCATGATTATGCTCCTTATTTACTTCACGTCCTTGTTCTAACTTCACGACTTGCTTTCGCGCTCGCGTTCATGACACTATTCAAGTTCATGATGGCATCTCAGCTTACGATTTTACGTTCATTTTTGTTCTGGGAAGTTTTCCAAGAACTTGAGAGACCAAACCCAAGTTTAGTATAACTCCCTATCTTCAGATAGACGTTTCTCGTCATATTCTATGTCTCACCTTGTAGCATTTGGCTTACCGCCATCATATTCTACGTTTACGTTATGTTTCACATGTCATGTTCATTCCACGTTCCTCATATCATGATCAAGATATGCTACACGTATCATGGATCATGATATGTTTACTCATATTACACTCATCATAACTCCACGTATCACGTTCAAAATTTTTCACGTATGACGTTCAAAATTTTTCACATACTACATTTCCTTATGTCTCGCGCATCGTTGCTAATTATCAGTTAAGTTCGAAGTGTTTTGCACGATAACGTTTCAGTTACCCTTGCACGTTAATTCTTATTCCCTCGATTGAATTTAGGGGATCCATCTTACGTTGATAAACAACAACTTGTTTTCGCCAGGAGGACCAAGATTTATCATGACGTCAAAACCTTGAGAAGAAACCGTTCCAAGAAGGAAGCCACTCGGAAACGGACAAGTTCATCCGGACTTCTTAGCCGTTTTCTCTTATCGATTAGATATATCCTTTAAGCGATGTCACGTTCCATGTCCTTTCAAGACATGTCACGTTCCACGTCACCTTCATTTTTCCATTATTTTACATACCCTTCTAGTTTTAATTCGGGTGTGTTCCGCTTCCAGTTACGTTATCTATAATTCGGGGACGAATTATTCTTTTTAGGGGGGAAGAGTTGTAAAACCCGCATGCTTTTACCATGAATAGTACCCTTAAGATCGTACGTACTAGATTAAAACTTTCCTTTTATAGTATGATTACGTTCACGTGTTATAATTTTACGTATTACGTATGTGTTAGAACACGATAAGTATTTATTACGTACGAACGCACAATAGTTATTTAAACAATAATTAATCACGAACATGCGATCATGAAATCATGAACGTAATTTAATCACGAGCTTATATTAATTTCGTATTTATATATTTATTTCGAACACGAATAAATATATTGAGTCACGATCGACAACAAATTAAATTACGTAAACTACGTAACACGTAATCACGAACATTTAAACGATTATTATCTTTACGTATATTTAAAATCACACAAGTAATTATGTAGTTAATATTACGTTAAGCACGCATGAGAATAACTGTGATATTCACGACACTTTAATTATACAAACACGTGTACGTTTTATGATATAATTAATACGAACGATAGGGAAAAGTATAAGGGAAATTTTAGACAACAAGGGAAGAAGTAGGACTTGGGCTCAAGGCCCAAGTGGTTTTTTTGGCCGTGCATATCAAAAGGACGGTGGGGGGGGGGCTTTGTTTTCTTTTGGTCGACACAAACATAACACAAACCAGAAAACCCTAAATCTAATATAAATCAGTCGCCTCTTTTTCTCCTTGTGCCTCTTCTGCCGTGGGTTTGCAACACCAACAACAAGAACAAAAACCGCTGATTGATCCAAGGAATCAAGTTGAGTTCGTGTTTGTTCAATCCTAAACCATAAAACAACAAGTAAGTAAAAACCCAGATTCGTTTCTATTCTTTTTTTTCAATCCGAATGTGGGGTATTAAAAACATGTTTAAACAATGATTTATAAAAGGGTTTCGTTTTAAGGGGCGTTGTGTTTGACCTAGCACACAAACTGAGACTCATAGGAGTCTCGGTGGTGAATTATTGCACCAGGCGCAACCCTAATTAGGGTTTTGGGCTTGGTTTGTGCTAACAGTGGGAACCCCGTAGGGGTGTTTGTACTAGCAGTGGGAACCGAGACCTGGGTGGTCTCGGTGGATACTTATAAGAAGCAGGGGGAAGTCCCCCACTGTCGGGGGAATTGTGCAGTGACAGGGGATGTTTGGCAACCTGTTTTAGAAGCTTTTAGGGGCTGTTTGGCTATGGGTTTAAGGGCAGAAAATTGGGCTGTTTGGTTCGGTCCGGTTCAAGGGAGCCGGTCCGGTTCATAATTAGTACAACTTAAATACGATTCACGACATGTAATTTTTTAACACGGGCTCGGTTCATAAATTAATTTTACAAGTAAATTATTTTGCAAGATAAATAATTACCAGATTTAATTAAATTAATTAAACTTGTACATAATTAATTTAATTTAAACATGGACTTAGGTTTATATTATTAGTTGATAATACATGATTTAACCTAAGTATTTTTATTTATTTAATCTAGACTAAGTAATTAATTAATTATTAAAACCATGACTTATAATTAATTAATTATCATGACTTAGGTTAATTATTATACTCTTAATACATAGTTAAACCTAAGTATTTTAAATCATGAAAATTTGACTAAGTAATTTAATTAATTATTAAAACTATGACCTATAATTAATTAATTCTCATGACTTAGGTTATATTAATATAAATGATAATACATGTTTTAACCTAAGTAGTTATATCTTTATTTAATTAAATGACATTATATTTAATTAAATCGTATAACCTATAGTTTATGTATTTTACATGAAATAATTAATAAACTATACATTATATCATATGACTTAGAAAATAATCATGAAAACACTTAGGCTTATATACTTAGCTTATTTAACCAGCTTATATCTATTTTTGGAAACTTTCTATTTTTTAGAAACTTATTTATTTCAGGCAGCTAATCTATTTATGGAAACTTATTTAATTAAGGCAGCTGATCTATTTATGGAAACTTTCTATTTTTGGAAACTTTCTATTTTTGGAAACATTCTATTTTTGGAAACATTCTATTTTTGGAAACTTTCTATTTTAGAAAACCTGCTATTTTTGGAAAGTTACCTATTATTACACATTATGTATAATAATACATGAAATACCAGAAATACTTAATCAGAATAGACAGAATATAAGATAAACATAGTTAAAGGCTTTAAACAGTGAAACATGATATGAACATATAAAATAAGCTAAGACATGATATAAAACCAGTTACGTATTTAGTAGTCAAATACTTATTCACGTATGTATTCATGTAGCATTAGTGATACGGAAGTAGGATTCCTCTCAGTTCGTCTTCTTCGTTCACTGGACATAAGGTACGGATTCCCGTCCTTTCAGTATGGACATTCTTTCCTTATTAGGATTTCCCGTATGCAGCCAAATGTTTTCCCGTAGTATAAGTTATGTGTTTGATTTGCTTATGTTTAATTTAGAATACCTATAGCCATATACATGCATGACCAGTTTCACTTAGTTATGGAGGTACCATAACCATAACATTAGAGGCACTGATGTTATGACTTCACCATGGCGGAGTGATTGCCCGTGGCGTCCCTTCAGCTTTTGGCCATTTATATTATATTTATTATGTGGGGCGTATGGGTGCATCCTAGTTACATGTTTTCAGTCAGGATTTCATGGTGAATGTGGCGTGTGCCTTGCATCCTTCACAAGGAGCTGAACCCTCCTACCCAAAACCAGTATATTAAATTAGAGGCAACCCCTCTAATTTGCATGATGGGGTCACCCCTCCAAGTATTCATGCACGGTGGATTTTCATGACCTATATTGGATAATGGTAAAATATGTTAAACAGTTTTCATAAGATAAACATAAGGCTTTTCAAACTATAAAACCAGTTTATGAACATGTTCTAGGTTTTCCAGGACTTATACATTTCCGCTGCTATTAAGTCTTTATTATGCTTAGTCATTCATACTATGTCTATATCCATGCACTGAGCGTTTTGCTCATCCGTTACTTTCCTTTCCATGTCCTAAAACGGAAGGTACTCAAGGACTGACTGGAGCATTTGGAGGACACGCATAGGATGGGAGCTACCTTAGATTCCTTCTCCTCTTGCCTTCATATTTATGCTTGTTTAGTCTTCCTTTCTGTTCATTTACTTTATTTATGTTTTGGGCTTATGTTGGGAACCGATGTTTGATTCCGGTTTTCCCTATGGTCATGTATGTTTAGTACATATTACCTTTCATGCTTTGATGACACACCATAATTACGCGCGACATTTCATTTATCAAAATGGGGTGTTACATTCTTTCTCCTCGTATTTATTTTTCACACTTGATAATTTAATTGCTTAACAAATGAAGTTTTTAGCGGTTTAGGCTTAATATCTTAACTCATAACTCCTTCTTTTTCTTCCCTTGTAATTAAAGTAAGAATACATTGAGGGTGTCAGCGTCATGGACTTTTTGATCATGGGATTGCGGAAATTTGGCTTACTATATATATCATTAATAAAGAAGAATAAATAAAAACATGTTCTCTATGAGCCTTCGGGTGGGAGTCATGTAGCACTAGCCTTGTCATTAGAGCCTTAGGGTGTATGGCATGGTGACGGGTTTAATAAAAATTGCTTCATCATCATGAGCCTTAGGGTGGGATGGTGAATGTCAATTCCATTGTTTATGTCCAAAGAGCCTTAGGGTGTGGATCATAGATAAGGATCACTTTTACATCTTAAATAGCCTCAAGGTGTATGATGTAAATGTTGCTAACTCCATTAATAAGGTCAAATTGACTTTGGAGGAATTATTGTTGCTTTAAGTAGTCCTATTAGCCAAATTTCGGATCCGGGAATTTATTCCTCAAATCGTGTTAAGTTATCCTTGATGTGGGCTTTCTTTAGTAACAACGGTTTTTGAGGTCGAGGTTAGGTTTTGAGTGTTGGGTTTACACCGTTTTTGCCTTCATTGTTGGACTAATAATTATTAAATAAGTCAAATGAGCCTTTGGGTGAATGACAAACTTTAAAATCTAGAGATACAATTAGGAATAAAGGAGATTGAGTTTAACTCAAATTACTTGTATACGTGGTCGTAACATTGGAACTTATGATTGGCAATGATCTTGTTTTTAAACTTGGCATGGAAAGAGTGTAAAGTCGATGACGATGAATCTATTTAAGTTTTATGATCCTAAAAGTTATTTTTCAATAATGAAAGCAATACATTATGTCTTTGCAAAATAAAGTGTCAAAAGTTGAATAAAAAGTGTTGTTAGTAGCTTAATTTTATCATTGCGTGAGGACACGGCAATTGCTTAGCAAGGGGGAGTATGATATGAGTAGAAATAATCATATCATTTATATCATAAAACGGACTATAATGCATAAAACATATGAATATGGCCTTGTATGTGCAATGTGGTTGTGGTAAAATACGACTTTTTAGGAAAAAGGCGTAAAAGCGGTAAGTATTAAACAAATGACTTAGGAAAATCAAGTGTTAATGACCCAATTAAGTTCGTTTCCCAAGGAGGTATATGTGTGTGACTAAAATGCAATGATATTTGAGATTAATATTTGAAAGAAGGAGATGAGAAATAGAATGACGAAGACGTGAAAATTATTACTACGACGACTAAAATTAAAATCGTAAAAAGAGATAAAATAAAAATAAATTCTAAAAATTCCCAAGAAATTACCAAAAATCAAATTAAATAAACTAAGAGTTTGCAAATGATCAAAACTTTTTCAAGCCTTTTAATTAATTAAATATTAATTTTTAAATGCTAATTAAAGCCCTAAAAATCAAATTAATTATTAAAAAGCCCAAATAAAGATTTTTCACTTTGTAAACCTCTAAAATGACCAAATAAGACTAAAAACTATTTTTATGAATTTTTAAACTATTTAAAACTATATAAAATGATTAAAAATTATTAAAAACTTAAAATAATTCTAGAAAATAGAAAAATAATGATAAAATTAATCTATGAGTTGCAAAAATCCTATTTTAATGCATTAAACCTAAGAAAAATATAAAAAGTGCAAAAATGTGAAAATTGAAATTTAATAATATTAAAATAATATTAAAAATCCAAAAATTATAAAAAATTCTAAAAACTTGCAAACTAGTTTATTTTAACCTAAGTAATCAGAAAATGAAAGTGAAATTACCAAATTACCCCTATTGGGCCCCCAAATGGGCTTAAAACCAAAACAATCAACCTTAATAGGCTAAATGGGCCCAAAAAGTCAAACTTGGCCCAAATGACCTGAAAAAGCCCTATCTGACTCAAAATTCAATTCTAAACACAAAAGTCATGAAGGTCCAAAAGCTAGTTTTGAGCTTATCACAGCTTAAATAGTCAACAACTTATTCTTATTGGGCCAATAAGCCCATTAAGCAATAAGCCAATGCCATAAGCTCTAATTAAACACACAACCTTCTTTTGATATGCCTAAGAGATATGTGAAAAGAAATTTTGAAAAAGCACACTCAATAAGCCAGAAATAAGCAAGGAATAATTTCACTAAAAGACAAAATAGTCGGGTTAGAGTTCTAGGCTGTTTCAGAAGCTGATTCTTTTTGCAAAAGCTCACAAATAGCTTAACTAAGAATATTCAATCATAAAATTCACAAAAAGCCAAGTAGAATAAGCTGTAGGAGCAAATAAGCTGGCTGAAAAAGCCAAATAAGCTAGTTCTCTAGCAAAAGCTTAACCAAATGACTTGTAACCTTCCAGACTTGTTATTAAGCTGAGAAAAATGATACCTATTACAAAAGCCAAGTTGTTGCATGTACCAATAAGCAGTTCTCAAAAATAAGCCAAAATGTGCTTATTTGACCAAAAGTCAAAGTCCTCCAAATTTCACCAAATGTTCAGGAATTGTTTGAAAGCTTGTTTTAAGCAATTTTTGTGAAGAACTCAAGGTAGAGTCCTTGTGAATCAAGAGGTCAGTTGACCAAATGATGACAGATTTTGGCAAATAAGGCTTAATAAGCCAGTTAGTTTATAAGCTAGCAACAAAACACACCAAATAGCCAAATCTACCCACAAGCAGCACAAAAACAAGTTCCAAGCAATAAACAAGCAGGGCATACAATAGATAACAAGATGCAAGGCAAAATTGAGGTGGTCACTTTGTTGATGCAATTGACCACTTCAGCCAACTTTGATAAGCTCTAGTACCCGCAATAAGCCACCAAATTCAACAAACAGATATTGCACATATAGCTTATCACCTAAACTCTTCCCAAACCAAATTTTAGACCTTAGATCCAACAAACAAAGATTTTATTGGATCTGATGTGTTTGACCAAATTCAAACCAATTTTATCACATTTTTCCAAAACTTGAAATACCTTTTCAAAACCTCTTGAAACTTAACCAGTGACCAAAACCTATTGCATATGACTTGTTTAGACTCCCCAAACCCTAAGAACCAAGGGCACAAGGCCACAAGGCCTTATGATCCCAAAATGCCGAACAACCTTGTTTTAGTCCTTTTTCAAACAAACTTTTTATTCAATCACATAACCTACTGATTTTATGGTTCACTTCAACTAGGTGACAACTAAGAGAATACAACTATAAAAAACAAAGCACAAACACCAGAGCAACAAATCACATAGCAAAGTACAAATCAGACAATAACATGAAAAGTTTTAGAGGAAACTTAACAAGAGGTTATACCTATCCCCACAACTTCCTAGAGGGATCAGCTATGCTCCTTGGACCTTGTTCAACAGCTAGAACAAGACCAAGGTACTTGAACAAAGGAGATGAGATGTGCCTAGGTTGATGGTTCAAAGCAGAACCTCAAGGGCTTTATGTCTTCAACACAAACATCAAAAAACCTATCCAAAGGTTGATAAACCTTCACTAGCTTGGTTTCAACAAGCTTGCAAGGGCTTATAGCTTTTGGATAAGGGTTAGTACAAGTAAATTAAGCAAAATAGATGACTGATTTCAAGGTTTTTCAAACTTTGAAATCCTTACGAAACATAAACGTATTTAAACCACAAGATCTAAACACGTTTATAACATCAAACGGAACTCAGAATTACCCTTAAACAACACCAACTTTCAAAAACATAAAAAGGAATTACAATTTTCTTAAAATACTAACTTTTATAAATTTTAAAAAGGAATTACAATGTTTAAAGAGTAAAACTGGAACAAGGCTCTCTCACATGTTGAGGAGTCCTTATATAGGCCACAAGGGCTGAGATTACAATGAAAACCCTAGCTACAAAGTCCCTAAAATGCCCTTGAAATATTCTAGACGAATTGTGTTGTTGAGCTGTCCAAATGCATCCTGGCTGTTCATTTTAGCTTTGTATCCAAGCAAAGAGTCTTGGTTGTTGATTTGGCCACGTGGCAATCCTTGGAGATGAAGGAATGATGTGATAGGTGGACGGGTTTGAATGGTGGGTTCCTTGGGTGAGTGGGAGTGAGTGTTTTTGGTGTGGGATGGGTTTTAGAGTGTGTGAATTAAACGTGTGTCAAGGTAATTAGGATTTACCCTTTGTTTTAAGTGGAGTGGTAACAGGGTTCATCATGGTAAACAGTAAACAATTTGATCCGTTTTTGTAGGAGTGAAAGTGTTTGGCGCGTGTTTGTTATGTTTGAACTTTCAGAATGGCAATATGAGTCCTTGTATTTTGGAGAAAAGGGTAAAACGTGTTTTCAGCTAACAAAACTTGATTTCCCTTGTTAATGAAGTTACAAACTTCGCACTTTTGCCCCAAAACTTTGGCAAAAGGTTTTCAAGGGTTGTTTTTTGCCATTTTTGCATAGTTTGATGACTGATCTTAGACTTTCTTGATCTTCAAAGGTCTTCAATGTATATTTGTCTTCATGAGGGACCATTATTGACAATTAGAATTGTTGAGGGACTAAACTTGCCAATTCTTCAAAGTTGAAGGACCTTTTGGTAATTTTGACAAACTTAAGGGACCAAACTTGTAATTATGAATATAAAAGGGTTTTAAGTGTAATTTCTTCATAAATTGAGGAATAATCTTGTACATCTTCAAGTCTTCAAGGGTTTTTCTTGGATAAATCATGAACTAGGGCCCGATTCTTTGTACGGCTTCGTTTCTCGTGTCCGTTTTTCCTTGTTTCTTGTGATCTTTTGTCTTTTTCAAGATATCCATACCTAAAACACACAAGTAAGCAAATACAAGCATATATATGGTATGTTAATGACATTTTATGCATTTAAAGCCCGAAAAGAACGATGAGATCATGTATAAATGCCATCTCATCACTCCCCCATACTAAGCCATTGCCGTGCCCTCACGCAATGTTAGAATAAAGTATCTAAGCATCACCAAACTTTAATTTTATTAACCTTTATTGAAAAATAAAAGACTTGCAATAATACTACGAAGATGTGTAAAGACATAATGTATGATTTTCATCACGTGTATGACTTTTAGGGTCAATGAATAGAAACAAGTAAATGTCCCAAAGAGTAAATTTCTTCATCCTTGATTGTCATACATTCCATGCTAAGTGCAAAAACGATATCATTGTTGGTACAAGTCACAATGCTAACACTACTCATACGTCCAAATCGTGTAATACTTTTTCTCCCCGCAATCCTAGTTATTATGAAAAGAAATGGGTTTCTAGAATTTTTTTAACTATTTGTCATAGATCACAAGTGATTCATATTGACTTATTTGAGTGTTTATTAGTCCGAAAGTAATGTAGCACGATTTAATCGATAGTTAGCCTAAGGAAAAAATATTTTAAAACGGCTTCTCGTGTATCTCCTTAAGTTCATATCTTGGCATAACTCGTTTCACGATTTGAGACCTTTATCGGACCGATATTTGGCATGTACTTCATACTTCAAATCTTGGGAAGACGTTCTTGAAATTATGGTCTTCTCTTCATATTTTGGAATTTCTTCACTTGACGTTTTTGAGAGATTCTTCATACTTGGACCACGACTTCATTATTTTTCTTCAATCTTTAGTTTGGATTTCGATATACAACGATCCGCCTCCTTTTAGGACTTGGATATATTTATCCTCATACCTTATAACCCTATCACATTGTGTATGGATTAACAGCCTCATTGTAACCAGAATGAAATCCCCACCTATGAAATATCATAACTCCCTGACTAACTACCATGATCTAGTATCCATTTGCGTGCTTTGATGCATGAACCATTCAGACCACCATCGGTTCCTTATCCTAAAAGACGCATACAAATGTAACTGATGGTAAGGCAGAACATTGTGTTGTGACCCTCTATGAAATCCGCACCAACTATCTTCATTCTATTAATTTCAGATATCGTTGGTTAATTTTTCAAGACAAGCATACTCGATTTTAAACAATAACTACCTGATGACAATATAAATAACACAAGATTTATTACCAGTATTTAGCTAGGAAAACAATGTGAAGGTGTCCCGTAATATAAAAATTGATGACCTGCAATTTGTTTATTGGTTAGTGTATACAACCCATATTGAAAGTTCACTCATATGAAGGTGCTTTTGTTGCTTGAAGTTGTTATAGCAACTTCTGATTATGAGTCTGACATATTCCCTTTAAGTTAACAGTTCTACTACAGCTCTATGCACCATGGTGGGGACACTACAAGAAACTTGCTCTAATCTTGGACGAGGTTGTTGTTTCATTTGAAAACGATGCTGATGTCATGATCGCAAAGTTAGTGACTTCCTACTTTTATCTCGGTTTAACCATATTTTAATGCTAAAGTGATTCCAAATAGAAGCTACAGGTTTTGTTGTTTCTTTAGTAGTTAAAGGTGTGGCTCTCTCGAACTTAAGATTTCGGCTCCTTTAAAAAAGTCAACCTTAAACGATAACAGAAAATGCTGGTCAATGTCCTTACCAGTCACTGTAGCCTAATAAGCTTTCTGAACAATCTAAATTCTAAAACGCACATCAACAAGCCAGGACGCATCAGTATTGTATCTCGGTCAGCAACATCCAACTACAGGTGAAGTTTTGTTTATATTTACAGATTCTGAATTGTTTGTTTTCCTTTTGCTTTTTTTGAATCTCTTTCATGAAAGTTGTTATCTGATTATCACGAGTCAGATAGGTAAACTCAATAAAATTATCAATTTCTTTTATAAAAGATAAAAATCAACATTTTAGTAATAGTTTTTTGATCATAAATACAGTAATCTTAGTTTGAACTAAAGTTGTTTAAACACGACCCGCTGGCCGCTCCCATAGTTGTCGATTCCTCACCAGACCTTTGACTAGCAATCCTGAATTTCACCCAAATGACACAACTTATAAGAGTCATTATGGTTATAATAAGCTTATGTTACAATCTGTTCTAATATTTAATTTTTGCCTTGTATATAGCTTGGATACTTTTCTATTTGCAGGAACCACAAACACATGTGAATCCCTTTATATGGGAGTTCCATGTGTCACCATGGGTTTTGTACACACACATAATGTTTGGTGTCAGTGTTGTTAGTGTAGTTTGTAAGATGTCTTGATGCCACATTCTAATACTTTAACACAATTTATGCTCTTAAATTTATAAATAAATAATTACACTACTCTATATTGTAGGATTAGGACACCTGTACCAAGACCGAAGATGAGTATATACGGTTCGCAATACAATTGGCATCCGATGGTACAACTCGGTAACACCTCAGAATGGATCTTGAGAACCTAATGTCCAGGTCTCCTCTGTGCAATGGATCAAATTTTATTAATGAGTTGGAGTCTGCTTATCGAGATATGTGGTGAGGGTACTTTAAAGGTAACATTCCGTCTTTAAAGCGAATGGAGATGCTCGAGAATTATAATCACAATCAGGTGGCACAAATTACCTCAAGTTTAATGTTGCAAATATATAGAGTTCAATGCCCAAGTCACATTCAAGTTTATCATTATGTATAAATTTATGCAGCTTTTTCATATTTAATAGGCCAGATTTAGATGTGGATCAAAAGTTAAAGTTGT
Organism: Glebionis coronaria; assembly: GCA_025667525.1. Classification (NCBI taxonomy): domain Eukaryota; kingdom Viridiplantae; phylum Streptophyta; class Magnoliopsida; order Asterales; family Asteraceae; genus Glebionis; species Glebionis coronaria. The sequence goes on from CM046879.1 coordinate 397,092,672, forward strand.
TGACATAGACGAACCTAGCCGTTACGAGTAAGATTCTTTATATGGATCAAAAGGGGTGTCTCGATCCTTCATATTGATTTAGGAATAATGATACTTCACATCATCTTGGATATTTAGCAACAAAATAGAGCTCCTCATGCCTTGTTACGGCCTTTTTGGATCTTCACCAATCGTCGCGTCCCGCTTCAATAATTTATGCCTTGGCTATGAACTCTATTCAACCCCGAGCAACTTTTAAACGATCTTGTGCTAGAAGCTAAGTAACCTTTCAAATCGTACGACCTTACTTATTGCAATTATTTTTATTCCTAATGCATTGATCTTATGGGAGAAAAAGCCACAATTAAAAACATATGAGTTTTTGAAAGAACAATTTCATGTTCTACGTTTAGCATGATCACTTGTCTAACTCTATCATTTCTTGTTCTTCACTATTTAAAGACCTCTAATTAAAGAGACTCGTGAATACTTAGCCATACAAGTCAATAATTAAGCCAAATTTGGATTAGCTTTCATTAAGACTATATCAAATCAAAGTTTTGGGTTTTCAAGCCACCTATAGGATCTTGCACTTTCTTAGACCTTTTCAAGTTTAGAGAATGCATTTTATAGTTCCCTTGATAAGTGACTTTCTAGGATCATTTATAGGAACTTGCGAAAAGTTCTTGTTCTTAACCCGAATGAGCTAAGACTTTCACGTTTTAAAGTTCCCTATATAAAAGTCTAGCAAAACTTGAATTGAGCGGGTTAAGGAATGTAAAGGACTCCAAATGCCCATCAAGTAAAAAATTAGCTCTTATTCTACCCATCGGAAAATATAGATTCGTGTCTTAAAAACACTTATTAAACTAAGAAAATTTTTAAAATTTGGCCATTTTTAGCCTTATTAGCAACAAAACAAAACGTTGAAAATTGGAAAACGTGAGGGCGTAGCAAAGCAAGTATCTATTCACCCCCATACTAAAATTAAACATTGTCCTCAATGTTTCGAGTCTAAAGGTGGAGCACCCCCATACTAGAGACGAAGAGTCGAATGCTTAGGATCTAGCATGGAAATGGTGATCAACAATATATCTAAAGCCGTTTATTAATTATGCTAAAATTCAAAACACTTGTCCATCACATGATCTTCGCACGATGGAGGCGCTGTGTCAACCTACGATGAATGGACGAGGAGGACCGATTGCGCCGATGTAAATCACGGCTCCAGAGTTTTCGTTGAAGCATCACATGATCCAACAAGTTCAAAACACTTGTCCATTTCGCGGATTGCCGGATGATGATGCCAACAAACACCTCGACAAATTCATTACCGTTACTCAAAGCATGAAGTTGCCCGGTGTTACTATGGATTTTCTTCGCCTTCACCTATTTCCACACACCTTATCCCACTATGCCAAAAAATGGTTTGATCGTCTTCCGAAGAATTCAATTCATACTTGGGATGAGATGACTCAACGCTTTTTGTCGCGCTACTTTCCACCATGCATGGTCACGAGCCTTCGGAATCAAATTAGTGGATTTACTCAAGAACCCGATGAATCACTTTTTGATGCTTGGGAACGATATAATGTTTTGATCGATCGATATCCAAACCACAACATGCTCCCCGTCACCTTAATTGATACTTTCTACAACGGTTTAACTTTTCATGATCGTGATACGATTAATGCAGCCGCCGGTGGCACATTTATGAAAAGAAGACCCAAGGAGTGTCGAGAGCTTATCGAGAACATGACTACTCATCACAAAAATTGGGATTCATCCGCATCTTCAAGGAATAACCCGAGAGTCAATGTTTCTTCTACTTATTCAAACCCTGATATAACCGAATTGACATGCGCAATGATCCAAATGAGCAAAAATATGCAACTCTTGGATACAAATCAACAACAACAAGTTAAAGCTGTAGCAACTTCTTGTGAGATTTGTGGGGGTCCTCATTCATACACTGATTGTCCTTCTACTCACGACAATCCGGAAAACGTGTATGCGGCTCATGGTAACTATTCAACGGAACGCTATCAAGCCCGACCTCAAGGTGATCGTAACTTGCTAAGTTACCGTTCTAACAACTTTCTTTCACCCGGTTTTTCTCCTAAAAAACACAACCCCAACAACTACAATAGAAGCAACCCAAACCCACCTCGAGCTTCTAATCCTTATCACCCACCCGCTCAACAAGCACCACCAATAAATCAAGATGTTGAAACTTTCATGAAGACCCAATGAGAGCTAGTTAAGAATCTTCAGAGCCAAATCATCAATTTGAAAGGAGATATCACTAAGCAAGGGAATGATATTAGAACCGAGCTTCGACATGATATGCAAACCTCCTTCAGCAATCAAACGAATGATTTGAAGAATATGATGGCTAGTTTCTTTCAAGGTAATCAACCCTCTACTTCGGGCTCTCTTCCTTCTAATACTGTTACCAACCCAAGAGCGAATGTGAGTGCTATTACTACACGCAATGGAGCAACCTTAGTAGGACCATCTACCCCTCTCCTAGTTACTCCATTTACACCTCCTCCACCACCATTTATCCCTCCTACTCCCACGCCTAGTATTAGTTCTCCATTACCGTCTCCACCTCTTAATAAAGAAGTATCCAAGAAACACCCTTCACCAACCCCACCTTCCACCTTTAAACCTTCAACATCTCAACCTTTACGTGCTACACCTACACCAACTAAACCCAATATCCATTATCCTTCTCGCTTAGACAAGTGCCAATTGCTCACCAAGGATGATATTCAAGGGTAAAACTTTTTGAAGAAGATTTCGGGAGTGACCATCACCTTTAACCTTGTTGAAGCTCTAGCCCAAATGCCTAAATTTGTTAAGATGTTTAAGGAATTTCTTAATAAGAAGGAGAAGATGGCCGAGTTTGTTAATACTCGATTGAATGAGAATTCTTCTGCAGTCCTTCTTAAAGAACTTCCATAAAAACTTGGAGATCCCGGTCGTTTTTTGCTACCATGTACTTTTAACCAAACCGAAGAATTTACTACCTTAGCTGATCTCGGGGCAAGTATAAATCAGATGCCTTTAAGTGTTTGGAAAAAGTTATCATTACCCGACCTTACACCAACCAAGATGACTCTTGAGCTAACAAATCGAACTCTCGCCTACCCCGTTGGTATTGCCGAAGATGTGTTTGTTAAAGGTGGCACCTTCACTTTTCCGGTCGATTTTGTTGTTGTTGATTATGAAATGGACCCTCGTATTCTGTTAATACTTGGTCGGCCATTCTTGAGAACCAGAAAAGCTTTAGTCGATGTTGCCGAAGGTGAGTTAATCTTAAGAGTCGGGAATGAGGCACAAGTATTTAAAATGGGGAACATCACAACCAAACCCAATGAAAGAGAATCAACGAATATGATTAATGTGCTTGATGATTTTGTCGTCTAAAACAATCCTCTTTTCGATTCTTGTTATGATAATCCACTTTTCCAAGATGATGTGGATGATTCTCTCTCCAATTTTGATCCTCCACCAATTAATGAGTCTCCTCCAATTTATGATGACATGATGATGATTCTAGTTCTGACATGGATGATTCTGATGATTTTTCTTCTGAGTATAAAGACATGCCAACATATGATGATTTTGAGGATGTCGATACACTTTCGAGTGATTCTTCACATGATGACCTTACACCTACTTTTGATGAAGATCCTCCAACAAACACTATTGATACTTTGGATAATTACTCATTTGAGGAAGATTTTGCTACTTTTCTCAATACTTACTTCCCAAATGAGAATGATTCTCCTCCTTTGGACTTTGACTTTGGTATTTATCCTCCTTTGGATATGAAGAAAACCGTGTCAAAGGAGAAGAAACCGGAAGACACCAATATCTGCAGTACTTATGTCTTGACACCTCTTTATCCACCCTCTAAGGATGAGATTGTGCGATTTATGAGCGGATCTTCTTCAAGGTCTACTGAGCCTGAGTGTTATTTTCCCCTAAAGGAAAAGGTGTTCGATCCCGGTATTGCAATTTTTAAGCCATCTCAGTATCCATCTGATGAAATAAAAGGAAAGATTTTTGGAACTTTTGTAGATATGCTTGCACCTCATCACCCTTGCTACCACCGTGCTCCATCTTTGCTTAAGGGAACCTTGCCTACTCTTTTTTGGCTTGCCTTGTTCGCCTTAAGATTGTGCTACTTGATGGATGAAAACCATGTATTTGATCCCGGTATATGTGTTTCAAGCTTCTTCCTATGCTAATCAAGGTCGAGTCAGGCTCACGACTCGGTTAACAAAAACAAGCGCTTCTCGGGAGGCAACCCGTAGTATCTATCCCTTTTATTCCGTTTTTATAATAAGTGTAGGGGGAGTTCTAATACAAGGTTTTTAGCCAAGTATAAAATAATTTCGTTCCAAGTCTTTTCAAATTGATTACTAGTAGAAAGTGCGACTCAGTCGTTCTTGGTGGAAAATAAAAAAGTTTGATTATCTATTTTAATCTAAAAATGAAAATGTCGTTGAGTAAATAAGTAAAGATGAAAGCTTGAAAATTTAAACTAAAAATGAAGACTTTAAAAATCGAAAAGTAAATGATTACAACTTATAAAAATGTAAACTTTAAAGATTAAACTAAAGCAAGCCAAGTTAAAATAATTCTAAGTAAAAAGGCGGGAAAAGTAAAAATTCAAAAACTGGAAGTACAAACCCTTATCCGGAATCCTATCCGGAATCACTTGGAAGGCATATCCGGAATCTCTGACAAACTCCTTATCCAGAATCTCTTTATGATGCTTATCTGGAAAAATGACTTTATGCATATCCGGAAAAATGAACTGAGAAGTTTGCTATTCGGAATCGGCTAGGAGGGGTTATCCGGAATAAATTTCTTAAGCTTATCCGGAATAAATGTATTACAATTTATCCATAATACAAATAGAGCGCTTATCCGGAATACTGGGAGATGTAGACTTATCCAGAATAACTAACTGCTGCTTATCCGGAATGTGCAGGTCCGGAGGCTTATCCGGAATTACTTGGGGATGCTTATCCTGAACATCCTGAAGGTTACTATCCGGAATAATAAGATGAGTGCTATCCGGAATAAAGGAAACTACCACTATTCGGAATGAAGTTCTAATCACTATCCGGAATTACTGATGAAGCTTCTTATCCAGAGTAAAAGGGTTTAGCAAACCCGAATATCACTTAAACATAACAAATAAGCAAACCTAAAAATAAGCACATACCAAAACTTAAACCAAAAAGATTTTTAAGAAAAAGAAATAAGCTAAAATTTAAAAACTTTTAAAACACTAAATAATCTAAATATTGAAAATCAACTTTTTATAAAAATAATAAACTTATCAAAATCAACTTATTTTAAAAGCTATTAAGAATTAAGATTAAGGAAATAAGCACTTTAATATAGAAACTTTTAAGATCACCAATTTAATAAGCACAACTAAATAAGCTACACAATCAAATCATCAACAAAATTAAAATAAACTACATGATTATCAAGAATAAGAAAAAGATTAAGAAAGGTAGAATGAGAATTAAGGAAATAAGCTTGATTGATTAAAGATTAATAATCAAAAGATTACAAGATTAATGTAAAGATTTAATAAGCTTGAAAGGAAAACTAGAGAGAAATTAAAAACACACTTAATAAAACTAAAAATTAACTACAACTCCTAATAACTAACCACCCTCCTAATGACATATTAAGAGGGTGTTTATAGGAGGTGGGGAGATTAAGTTCTTAAGCTTTCTTCTTTCTTTCTTCTCGTCTCGACTCGATTTATTTCTTTGTTTTTCTCGACGTCGTCTCGGGATTTGTCGATATAAGTTGAACTTGTCTTATAATTTTCTTCTATAATTAGACTTGAGTTCTTCGACTTCATTAAACTTCCGTCTTTAGATTTTTTCTTCGATAAATCTTCAGAATAGGCCTTGGACTTCCGTTCTTTTTGCATTCTCGATCTTTCGACTTTGTCTTTAGTCTTTTTCTTCGATAAAAGCCCGTGATAGCCCATGTTTTCTTCCTTTTTCATCTTTTGGTCCTGAAACACAATAAAAACACAAACCACGCATAATTCCGACTTTTACGACATAAAATACACGTTTTGGTCTTGTTATTATTGGAAATAAGTGGTAAAAGGATAAGTGTTTTCACACTTATTAAATCCCCTACACTTGACCGTTGCAATGTCCTCATGCAATGCATTAATTTCAAAGCACAGTTTACATTTCTCATCATAAATAACCCACCTTGGCCTTTATTAAATACTAAACACTAAGTAAACTAAAAGAACAAAACAACTAAGAAATCAAAGACTTACATTGGGTTTTTGGTTGTCATGAATGTTCATCATTCTCAAGTTTCACGTTCCTCATACCAAGCTTAAAAACGAGATCATTGTTATTATAACTTAGCAAACTAACACGAATTCATGTGGCGCAATTATTTACTTAGACTCCCTTATTCCTAGGTGTTTCTCTTATATTTTAATATTGTCTTAAATGATCACGAGGATGCATTGCTTGACTTATTTCGATAGTTATTTAAGCTGAAAATAAAGTGGGACGATTTAAGCAATTGTTAGCTAAAGGACAAAATCTTTTAAAACTGCTTCTCGGGACCTCATAAAGTTCATATCTTGGCATAACTCGCTTCACGATTTGAGACCTTTCTCGGACCAATATTTGGCAGCGACTTCATACTTCAAATGTTTGAGAGACGTTCTTGAAATTATGGTCTTCTCTTCATAATAGGAATTTCATCACTTGAAGTTTTGAGAGATTCTTCATATTTGGACCACGACTTCTTCATTTTTCACCAATCTTTATTTTGGACTTTGATATACAACGATCCGCCTCCTTTTAGGACTTGGATCTATTTATCCTCATACCTTGTTAGGGTCTTTTCGGATAGACTTCTCCATGATCTTTAGGGGAGTATTTGCTTTTCGTCGTGTGTCTCGATCCTTCATATTGATTTTTGATAAATGATTCTTCACATCACTTTTGGATCTTTAGCAAAATGTAGCCCTCATGCCTTTTTAGGGCCTTTTCGGACTCGCCAATCTTCGCATCCCGCTTCAGTAAGTTATGCCTTGGCTATGAACTCTAATTAATACCGAGCAACTTTTAAACGATCTTGTGCTAGAAGCTAAGTAACTTTTCAAATCGTACAACCTTAATTATTGCAGATAAATTGATTAGCAAGCGATAGGAGAATAAGCTTATAATCAACTCACATAAATTCACGAAAGAATACCAAACTTATAATTGACTCTATCATCTCTCGTTCTCCACAGTTTAAAATCTCAAGGAATGAGACTCGTGGATGCTTAGCCAATTAAATCAAAGTTTTGGGTTTTCGAGTTATCTATAGGATCTTGCAAATTCTTAGACTTTTTCAAGTTTAGAAATCGTATTTTAAAGTTCCCTTGATAAACAACTCTCTAGGATCAATTATAGGAACTTGCGAAAAGTTCTTGTTCTTAACCCGTGAGAGTTAAGACTTTCGTGTTTTAAAGTTCCCTATATAAAATCCTAGCACAACTTGACTTAAAAACGTTAAGGATACTAGCTAGAGTAAACTTAGATAAGTAAACTCGGGTTGAGTAAAAATATTCACGAATTTGAGAAATTTAAAACCACTTTATTGAAAATTTATTCTATCGAAGAAAGTAAATAACGATAACAAAGGAAAACTACAAGGCCAAAATAGATTAAAATTTTTGAAAAATGTCGAAAAATCAAATTTTCCGGTTAAAATGAGGACAAATTCATGGAAAAGACTACTTACTTTGATAGAAGTCCCCCCTACACTTGATATAAACATTGTCCTCATTGTTTAAGCATGTGGGAGTAAACACCCTTACACTTATGACATTGTGCACGTTGTTTAAATCTTCCTAAGGAAAGGACAACTATAGTGATTTCAATGTGAACATATAAGCTATGAAATATTGAATCACGAAAGTTTAAGATAGAACCGGGAAGAAGGGTACACGGGATCACGGTTCGTCAAAAGTCATCGAGAATGGGTCTTTGAAGCTTAAATCCCTGCACAGAAGAAGAAACAAGACAACAAACACATACGGGGCTCCCCGACACTTATTATGAAAACGGTAAAGGATAGATCACGGGTTGCCTCCTGAGAAGTGCTTGTTTTTGTTCACCGAGTCACGAGCCTGACTCGACCCAGAACTTAATTCAAGGGAAACGTGGTGAGGGATGGAATCATCTCATGAGAGATGTCTGATAGGTGTGAAAACACCCATCCTTTTTACCACTTAATTACAATAATAACCAAGCCAAAACGTGTATTTTATGTCATTTATGTCGGAATTACGCGTGGTTTGTGTTTTTGTTGTGATTTAGGACGAAAAAGTGAAAAGTGGAGAAAACACGGCATTCAAGGGCTTTTATCGAAGAAAAATACGAAAGATGAAGTCGAAAGATCAAGAGTGGAAAAAGAACGGAAGTCCAAGACCAATTCTGAAGATTTATCGAAGAAAAAGTCAAAAGACGGAAGTTTACTAAAAGCCGAAGAACTCGAGTCTTATTTATAAAGAAAAATCAAGACGAGTTAATGAAATCCCAAGACAAAGTCCAAGATTAACAAAAGATAAAGAAGAAAAGGACTTAAGTGTGCAATTAAGGCAAAGAGGAAAGAGGGAGGAAGCTTCCTAAGCTCCTCCCTAATCACCCCTATAAATAGATTAGGCCTAGTTCATTTTCATGTTGTTGGTGGCTTGACAAGCCACACTTCCACCATTTTCATTTCTTGTCATTTAATTTCTTGCAATTTAATTTCATGTTATGCACTTTTAATTTCTTCAATTCAAGTAAGTCTTTTTATTTTGGAATCTTTTCTTTTAATCAAGTTCTTATCTTTAATCATCTTCTTCTCCCTTTCTTACTTTGCTTCTCTTTGATTCATGTTCATCCTTGATTTGTTTTCATCTTAATGCTTATTTGATCTAAAGTTTTCTTAAAAAGTTCATCTTTTTAAAAGTTTGATTTGAAAGTTTGCTTATTTTTAAGTTTGATAAGTTGTTATTCATGCTAATTAAGTCAATTTCGATTTAGATTCGTGCAAGTTTTAGTTTGAGCTTATTAACCATAGCTTATTGCTTTTGCTTAATTTTCGGATCAAAAAGTTAGATCGGAAAGGGTAAACCCCTTTCCAATCACGTATTCCAATCACCTTGATTGGAAAAGGGTTTTACATTCCAATCAGCATTCCAATCAACATTCCAATCAGCATTCCAATCAACATTCCAATCAGCATTCCAATCAACATTCCAATCAGCATTCCTTTCGCATTCCTTTTACATTCCTATTAGCATTCCAATCAGCATTCTAATCAACATTCCAATCAACATTCCAATTAGCATTCCTATTAGCATTCCAATCAACATTCCAATCAGCATTCCAATCAGCATTCCAATCAGCATTCCAATCAACATTCCAATCAGCATTCCAATCAACATTCCAATCAGCATTCCAATCAACATTCAAATCAGCATTCCAATCAACATTCCAATCAGCATTCCAATCAACATTCCAATTAACATTCCTATTAGCATTACAATCAGCATTCCTATCAGCATTCCTTTTAGTATTCCGATTGGGTATTTTTGTTTTGTTTTGTTTTAGTTAAAGTGGCAATTTCTCTCGTTTTATTTTTAGTTCATTTTTAATTCGTTTTGCATTTTTATTTAATTGTCAATTTACTTTTCGTTAAGTTTTAATTTTACGTCATTTAATTTCACGTCATTTACTTTTAACGTTTTAAATATTGCACCGTTTACGTTTCAACTAGTTTTAGTTTTAATTTCTCGTCCTTTATTATTAAGTCTTGCACATTTGTTTAACCAGATCCAAAAATATTTGTTTCACCAAGAATAACTAATCTCACACAATTAACCGGAAATCAATTCGATTAGACACCGAGAAAACGAACTCTTAACCTAGCAAAATCTTTATATTAAAATGGCGCCGCTGCCGGCTCTTTTCGTGAGGATTAAAGGTTTTTTGTGAGAGACGCGTTGGCTTTTGGGACCCGTTCACTTGTGAACGTTATTTTTCGTGTCCAAAAAAATTTTCAAAAATCCAAAAACATTTAAAAAATCATAAAAAGCATTTCTTTTTCAAAGTTTTGCACCAAAAATATTCTTCTTGCTTATCTATCTTTCTTTATGGATTTTTATGTCCATTACGTCGGGTGTGGGAGACGATTGTACGGGAACGACTCTTGTCAATGGTGTACATGTGAGCGGTGCGGAAACGATATCGACAACACACAATTCAGATTTTGTCCCTTGTGCAACTCGACTAATTCATTCTTTTTGAACCCACATCCTGTTCCCCCATGCATCTATTGTGGAAGCGATTCTCATTGGCATGTTTCGTGCCCGGTTCGATACCCGTATGGTCACGGGCAAGAACCGGGGTACAATTATGACAATGAAAATAGCTATCCACAAGATGCACCCAGTCTTTTTCCTCACCCGTTTTGCAACAACTGTGGGGGTCCTCACGAAAGTTTTCACTGCCCTACAGGGGATCAAAATTACTATAATTATACCCCTTCCAGTTTTGACCAACCCCTGCAATACCCAATTGATCATCAGCCTCGTCACGAGATGAGTTACCAAGAACCAATTGACGATCTTGCTACAGCCTTTCAAGAACAAAGAAACGATCTTGCTATAGCTTTTCAAGAACAAAGCAAAGAGCTTTTACACACGCTGCAAACTTGTATGGAGTCATTTTTACAGCAGCGAGATCAGACGAGTACTCATATCCCTGAGCTTATTATTGGCCCTTTAGGTAATGAGGAGAGTGATGACGATATTGAGGTTATTTTCGACGAGGAGGAATTTCTAAAGCAAAGTAAGACTTCTCCCCTTCCTCCTTCGTCTATTGCTATCACACCCGAGGAGCCCGTTGGCTCTCTCACCATGGAGGATCAGCATCTTGCCATTATCTCGGCTATGGAATCGGACAAATCCCTAAAGTCTAGTGTCGAGGAACTTGTTGTCATCCCAAGTGAGCCCACGGGTGTTCCGGAAAATTTGTGTGATGTGCCGACTTTTGTGGAGCTTACGGACAAGTTTGCTTCGCTAGTCAATGATCACATACTCACAACTCCACATCCGATATTTGATCCTCCCAACGAGAGTTCAACATGTGGTGAGTATGATGATTTCGTCTTCGAGCCAGAGATTGCAGAAATTATCGACCGAGAGCTAGCTCTTTTGCCTCCGCTTCCACCTACAAGCGAGGTCGACTTTTCCAACATCGATGCCGAACTTGATGAGTTGGAACGTCTTATTTTTCATAATAATGACGAACCAACTCACATGCCCAAACATCCTATTCTCGAGGAGTTACCTAATCAACACTCCTCTTATGAGAATTACGTTTACCACATTCGTGAGGATTTAACTTATGAACAATCCCCACAAATGAATGATGGTTTCGTACTTGATCGTGGTCTTCTCAAACGAGTTTCTACACTCCTTCTCTACGATCATGAGGATAAATGCTTTGACCCGGGAGGTGACATGGACCATTCTATGATTGATACTTCTACGGCTTTGCCAATTGGTCTGCCTCTATTGTCTTTTGAGGATGACAATGTGATTCCCTTACCCACCCCACCTCCCGTCAATCTGGACTTCACTTGCTTTTCTGGTATTGAGAGGACCTTTTTACCATTCAAGACTTATCCTCCTGCCTCTCCTTTATTGATGTCCTCCGGGAACGAGGACAAGGTCTTTGATCCCGGTATTACATACGAGGCTTCCCCATGGACCATTTAATTCGGGGACGAGTTAGGCTCGTGACTCGGTTAATATAAACAAGCGCTTTTTGGGAGGCAACCCAATTATCTATCTATCTTTCCTGTTTTCACCATAAGTGTAGGGGGAGCCCCGTTGGTGTTTCTTGTTCTCTTTCTTATCATGTGCAGGGATTAGAGCTTCAAAGATACACTCTTGGTGACTTTTGACGAACCGTGATTCCGTGTTCCCTTCTTCCCGGTTCTATCCTAAACTCTTTTCGATTCACTATTTTATATTTCTCAATATTAAAATAGGAATCTCTTTAGTTGTCTTTTCCTTAACGAGATTTAAACAAAGTGCACAATGTCCTAAGTGTAGGGGAGTTTACTCCCACATGCTTAAACATTGAGGACAATGTTTATATTAAGTGTAGGGGGACTTCTATCGAAGTTAAGTGGTCTTTTCCTTGTATTTGCCCTCATTTTAACCGGAAAATCAATTTTTCGACATTTTTCAAAATTTTTAATATATTTTGGCCTAGTTGTAGTCTCCTTTATTTTTGTTACTTTCTAGAATTTTAATAAAATGGTTTTAGCAAGTTTAGATATCTTAGATATATTAGTCCCGTTGTGAATATTTTGACTCAACCCGAGTTTACTTATCCAAGTTCACTCTAGCTAGTATCCTTAACCATGTAGACCTTAATTAGTTTATTAGGCTAAGCATCCACGAGTCTCATTCCTTGAGATTTTAAATTGTAGAGAACGAGAAATGATAGAGTTGGTTACAAGTTTGGTAGTCTCTCATTAACTTATGTGAGTTAATTATGATCTTTTTCTCCCATCACTTGCTAATAAATTATCTGCAATAAGTAAGGTCGTACGATTTGAAAAGTTACTTAGCTTCTAGCCCAAGATCGTTAAAGTTGCTCGGTAGTGATAAGAGTTCATAGCCAAGGCATAACTTATGAAGCGGGGCGCGAAGATTGGCGAGTCCGAAAAGGCCCTAACAAGGCATGAGGATTCCATTTTATTGCTGAAGATCCAAAGTGATGTGAAAAGCATTATTCCCAAAATCAATATGAACGATCAAGACTCACGACGAAAAGCAATCAACTCCCATAAAGATCATGGAGAAGTCTATCCGAAAAGACCCTAACAAGGTATGAGGATAAATAGATCCAAGTCCGAAAAGGAGGCGGATCGTTGTATCTCAAAATCCCAATTAGAGATTGAAGAAATAATCATGAAGTCGTGGTCAACAAAGTTGGAGTACCCATCAAAAGTCTCCAAGTGAAGAAACTCACTCTATTAACGAAGAGAAGACCATTATCTCAAGAACGTCTCTCGAGATATGAAGTATGAAGTACATGCCAAATATCGGCCCGAGAAAGGTCTCAAATCGTGAACCAAGTTATGCCAAGATATGAACTTTTTGATATCCCGAGAAGCAGTTTTAAGAGATTTTGCCCTTTAGCTAACTATTGATCAAATCGTCCTACTTTGCTTTCAACCTAAATAAATTATCGAAATAAGTCAACAATGCATCCTCGTGATCATTCAAGACATCAATAAAATATAAAGGGATACTCGTAGGAATAAGGGAGTTTAAGTGATTAATTGAACCACATGAGTAAATGTTTGTTATGCTAACTTTTACTAACAATGATCTTGTTTTTAAGCTTGGCATGGGGAACAAACTTGAGGGTGATGAACATTCATGACACACAAGCCCTAATGTAAGTCTTAGATTTCTTTACAAGTTTCTTCCTTGTTGCATCTTGTTATTTTCTATCTTTTTTTATTTTTCCTTAGTTGTTTAATAAAGGCCAAGGTAGGTTGATTATGATGGAAAATGTAAAACGTGCTTTGTAACTAATGCATTGCATGAGGACATTGCAATGGTTAAGTGTAGGGGATTTGATAGGTGTGAAAACACCCATCCTTTTTACCACTTAATTACAATAATAACCGAGCCAAAACGTGTATTTTATGTCATTTATGTCAGAATTACGCGTGGTTTGTGTTTTTGTTGTGATTTAGGACGAAAAAGTGAAAAGTGGAAAAAACACGGCATTCAAGGGCTTTTATCGAAGAAAAAGACGAAAGATGAAGTCGAAAGATCAAGAGTGGAAATAACGGAAGTCCAAGACCAATTCTGAAGATTTATCGAAGAAAAAGTCAAAAGACGGAAGTTTACTAAAAGCCGAAGAACTCGAGTCTTATTTATAAAGAAAAATCAAGACGAGTTAATGAAATCCCAAGACAAAGTCCAAGATTAACAAAAGATAAAGAAGAAAAGGACTTAAGTGTGCAATTAAGGAAAAGAGGAAAGAGGGAGGAAGCTTCCTAAGCTCCTCCCTAATCACCCCTATAAATAGATTAGGCCTAGTTCATTTTCATGTTGTTGGTGGCTTGACAAGCCACACTTCCACCATTTTCATTTCTTGTCATTTAATTTCTTGCAATTTAATTTCATGATATGCACTTTTAATTTCTTCAATTCAAGTAAGTCTTTTTATTTTGGAATCTTTTCTTTTAACCAAGTTCTTATCTTTAATCATCTTCTTCTCCCTTTCTTACTTTGCTTCTCTTTGATTCATGTTCATCCTTGATTTGTTTTCATCTTAATGCTTATTTGATCTAAAGTTTTCTTAAAAAGTTCATCTTTTTAAAAGTTTGATTTGAAAGTTTGCTTATTTTTAAGTTTGATAAGTTGTTATTCATGCTTATTAAGTCAATTTCGATTTAGATTCGTGCAAGTTTTAGTTTGAGCTTATTAACCATAGCTTATTGCTTTTGCTTAATTTTCGGATCAAAAACTTAGATCGGAAAGGGTAAACCCCTTTCCAATCACGTATTCCAATCACCTTGATTGGAAAAGGGTTTTACATTCCAATCAGCATTCCAATCAACATTCCAATCAGCATTCCAATCAACATTCCAATCAGCATTCCTTTCGCATTCCTTTTACATTCCTATTAGCATTCCAATCAGCATTCTAATCAACATTCCAATCAACATTCCAATTAGCATTCCTATTAGCATTCCAATCAACATTCCAATCAGCATTCCAATCAGCATTCCAATCAGCATTCCAATCAACATTCCAATCAGCATTCCAATCAACATTCCAATCAGCATTCCAATCAACATTCCAATCAACTTTCCAATCAACATTCCAATTAGCATTCCTATTAGCATTCCAATCAGCATTCCTATCAGCATTCCTTTTAGTATTCCGATTGGGTATTTTTGTTTTGTGTTGTTTTAGTTAAAGTGGCAATTTCTCTCGTTTTATTTTTAGTTCATTTTTAATTCGTTTTGCATTTTTATTTAATTGTCAATTTACTTTTCGTTAAATTTTAATTTTACGTCATTTAATTTCACGTCATTTACTTTTAACGTTTTAAATATTGCACCGTTTACGTTTCAACTAGTTTTAGTTTTAATTTCCCGTCCTTTATTATTAAGTCTTGCACATTTATTTTACCAGATCCAAAAATATTTGTTTCACCAAGAACAACTAATCTCACACAATTAACCGGAAATCAATTCGATTAGACACCGAGAAAACGAACTCTTAACTTAGCAAAATCTTTGTATTAATGTCCTCACCAAAGTAAAACTTCACGCGCTGGCCATTCACTTTGAAATTGTGCCCATTTGGCTGAGAAAGCTCAATGGTGCCATATGGGAAGACTTTGGCGACGGTGAATGGACCAGACCAGCGGCTATTCAGTTTTCCCAAGAAGATCTTCAACCGAGAGTTAAAAAGTAAGACTTGATAACCAACGTGGAACTCTCGGTTCTTAATCCTTGCATCATGGATGATCTTGGTCTTCTCCTTGTAGATTAATGAGTTCTCATAAGCTTGATTCCTTAGTTCACTTAGCTCATTGAGTTGAATCTTCTGAAGATCACCGGCTTTGTTGATGTCGAAGTTAGCCCACTTCAAGGCCCAGTATGCCTTATGTTCAAGCTCGATAGGGAGGTGGCATGCTTTCCCGTACACAAGACGATAAGGTGTACAACCAATCGGGGTCTTATAAGTGGTACGGAAAGCCCACAAAGCATCATCTAACTTATCGGCCCAAGAGGCACGATGCTCTCCCATAGTACGCTCAAGAATTCGCTTCAATCCACGGTTAGATATCTTGGCTTGACCATTCGTTTGAGGATGATAAGCGGTGGAAAGACGGTGATTGACACCGTACTTAGCCATGACTCGAGCAAATTGATCATTGCAAAAATGAGTGCCGCGGTCACTGATTATAGCACGATGAACATCGAATCGAGCAAAAAGCTGATTAAAAAAGTTCACAACCACCCTCGCATCGTTCGTGGGGAGAGCCTTAGCTTCAACCCATTTGGATACGTAGTCAACGGCTACGAGGATGTACTTGTTCCCTTTAGATGATGGAAATGGCCCCTTAAAGTCGATGCCCCATACATCAAAGATTTCACATTCTTGTATGAAATTTTGAGGCATCTCATCTTTATTTGTGATCTTGCCTTGTCTTTGGAAAGCATCACAACGTTTAACCATTTCATGAGCGTCATGATAATTATGGGCCAATAAAATCCAGAGTCGAAAACTTTCTTCGCGGTGTAACTGGGACCAAAGTGACCACCGGTGGGTCCTTTATGGCAAGCATCAAGGATTTGTAAAGCTGCCGGCCCATCAACACATCGACGAATGACAAGATCCGCACATTGTTTGAAAAGGTAAGGGTCGTCCCAAAAATAGTGTTCAATGTCTTTAAAGAACTTTTTCTTTTGTTGGGACGTTAACCCTTCCTTGAGAATTCCACCCGCTAAGTAGTTTGCAATGTCCGTAAACTACGGGGTGTCATCAAGATTAGAATTGATAAACATTAAGGTATCAAGGGGAAAAGAGTCATTGATCTCTTGGTTCGGATGATCCCCTTGATAAGGATCCTCAAGTCTACTTAGATGATCCGCGGCTAGGTTTTCGGCTCCCTGTTGGGTCAAAAAGTTGATGTGGCAGAAACTCAAAAACTAAGAAAACATGAAGATATTGTCTAAGCGTTGTCAAGAGCAATCCAAACGTTGACAAGAGCAAACTAGGCGTTGTTGGCTCAAGAGTTTTCATGTGCAATCTAAGCATTGTCACATGTAATTCAAGATTTGATAGAAATGTAGACAAGAAGCTTATGGAAACTTCTATTTAGATAAACATGCAAGATATATTCTGCATAAGTTTATCTAAATAGAAGATTTACTTGTTTATTTGTTTTTATCTCTTGTAAAACCCTAATCCTTACACTATAAAATGAACCAAGGGTTATTAGGTTTTTGATATAACTCATATTCACAATGTAAACCTTAAAGTGTGTTGCACTAGACGTGGGATTAATGTATACACGTCTAGTGGTTGTTTATTATTAATATAATGAGCAACCCATTTGTTTTAATTCATGTTATTGTGCCTAAACACCTTGTTAATGTGTCGTGTTCTAATTCCGCTTTGATTGTTTAATCATATGAACATGATGCATTCCTAGTAGCTTCAAAGATCCGGAAACCAAGGTTTCCACAATTTGTATCAGAGCCTCGTGGCTCGTGATGCTAGGACCAACAAGGTGTTCGTGTATGGTGAAGAAAAGAAAAATCCGTCTAAGGTTTTTTTGGACGTTTTTGTGTGCGCAGCAGTATTCAGAAGATCATAACTTTTGATTGAACCGTTGGATCGTCACGAAGTTTTATATGTGTGTTCTACATACATATATCTAAACATCCATCAGAGGGATTGTCCTGATTAGCCCTCTTTCAAAAGTTATTAGGCGTCAAAGTTGGTTGTAGAGATGATTTTCAGATTTTCAGATTTGCATAAAATCATGATTTAAGGGTTTCTCCAAACCCTAGATCATTCTTCTACAGAAAAGGAAGACATGTTTCTGTTTGTTATAAATAATCTTGCTAGCTTTGGTGAGTGATTCTTGTAATCATGATGAACCCTAGCAAGTTATAATATGATCATGGCTGTGATAATGATATTTAAGGTTTTCCAAAAACCCTAGATCTATGATAAACAGTAATAACAGCAGTCACGATGTAAGAATGAAACATGATTAGTATCCTTAATATTTGCGTGTGATTTGTGTTGCTGATGGTTTCAGACGTGACTTATAAACAAGATTCTTATCTGTTACGTGTATGATACATGGAGGATTTGGATAAAATCTGTAGCGTAATCACATGAAGATTTTGACTTGCTGATTTTCAGGATAAAAAGACGTGTGATGTTTAATGGTAAGATTATTACTTCCGTGATCTGTGGGATCTGTTTCAGTTTTCACTCAAACGTGGGTTATTCATGTGAAACGGGAAGAGCCCTACTTTGTAGGGAGTATATGTTAAATATGGAACTGATGGCTTGAAGATTTCAACAAGAAAAGAGTCAAAATTGCAAGATCTGAGAGTATTAAATCTCAATGACGTGAGAAAAGGAGAAGTCAGCATGTGTTTTAAAAGAAAACGTGGGCTTCAAAGAGATACCAAAAGGAATTCACGTGATTGTTTATAAGCCAAAAGGGGTATATATTTTTGTTGATTGTTTCTCACGTGGGCCAGGATAAAGTGAGAAGGAAAATATGTTTGCTAAAATATTGGGATCACATTCTGTGGTCTTTCTATTTTTGTGGAATATTGTCCTCTCACAATATTTGCTACATATATTGTAATCTACATGGGATTCAAGAAAGCAAAAGTGTATGGTTTGAAGCCACTGATGTCTCTAGTCGCTGACAAGAAAGTACGTTGGACGCTGACGTTTGTTATTTAGGCGCTGACATGTTGGAATTTGACGCTGACAGAATAAGTCAACGCTGACAGCGTTGACAGTGTTGTCCGATATATGAGAATTCAAACGCTGATAGGTATTTTCCGATATCGGACAATACATCAGATGAAGATCTTGGATAAGAGAGGATATTGGACAACACAAGGATAGCTGCTGTTTGAGAAAATTGGTACGTTTTTAGCACACAAAAAGGTGGTATTTACACACGAAGGTACATGGAATCTCCGTTTTAATTTAGAATATCATGTTGATATTTATGGCTCGGATATTTTTAAAAGGGGTTAATAATCTTAAAGCGAGTTAGAAACGATTCATGAAGTAATTTATTGGAGTATGTAATCGGGATAGCCTTGTGAAAGAGTAATTCGTTTACATCTTTTACATATGAAGATATTGACTTATCATGAAGAGGTGTTGACTTAAGGGGAAGAATTATTATGGTAAGTTTGATGTTTGAAGAAGATTTTTGCGAGTTTGTGTTCTATCATATCTTAAAGTCATGCACTTCCAGCCACTAACTTTAAAGGTAACTTGTTCGTGCTTATATTTTTGGTGATGAAGACTTGTCATAACACTTGAAGGAGTTACATTATCGTGCTCAGTGTCTCACAAAGGATGAGAATATGGACAAGGGATCGAGGTCTACTTATAATTTGCTATAGGTATAAGTTTTTCATCACGTGGATAGTACAAGACATGGAACACAAGGTTGGGTTATTCTACTTCTACATCAAGAATACTTTATTTATTTTACTTCAAGATCATTACTTAGAGCTACATTTGGAGAATCTTCAAAGATTGCATACATTGTTTACTTCTCTGTTGATGTGAAAAAAAGGGGAAGACATACATGCTACACTTGAGGGGAAGCAATTTGAAGATCATGTACAACTTACAAGAGATACACATAGAGTTTTGCCGACATCAGCTAGGGGAAGATTGTTGGGTCAAAAAGTTGATGTGGTAGAAACTCAAAAACGAAGAAAACATGAAGATATTGTCTAAGCGTTGTCAAGAGCAATCCAAGCATTGACAAGAGCAAACTAAGCGTTGTTGGCTCAAGAGTTGTCATGTGCAATCTAAGCATTGTCACATGTAATTCAAGAGTTGATAGAAATGTAGACAAGAAGCTTATGGAAGCTTCTATTTAGATAAACATGCAAGATATATTCTGCATAAGTTTATCTAAATAGAAGATTTACTTGTTTATTTGTTTTTATCTCTTGTAAAACCCTAATCCTTACACTATAAAAGGAACCAAGGGTTATTAGGTTTTTGATATAACTCATATTCACAATGTAAACCTTAAAGTGTGTTGCACTAGACGTGGGATTAATGTATACACGTCTAGTGGTTGTTTATTATTAATATAATGAGCAACCCATTTGTTTTAATTCATGTTATTGTGCCTAAACACCTTGTTAATGTGTCGTGTTCTAATTCCGCTTTGATTGTTTAATCATATGAACATGATGCATTCCTAGTAGCTTCAAAGATCCGGAAACCAAAGTTTCCACACTCCCTTCTTGTCACGAATTTTAATGTTGAATTCTTGAAGGAGCAAAACCCAAAGAAGAAGTCTTGGCTTAGAATCTTGTTTAGTCAACAAGTACTTCAACGCGGAATGATCGGTATACACGATGGTGGTAGAAAGGACAAGATAGGGATGGAACTTCTCAAAAGCATACACTACAGCTAAAAGCTATTTTTCGGTAGTGGTATAATGCAGTTGAGCCCCCGTCATTGTCTTGCTAGCGTAATGGATTGGTTGGAAGTGTTTGTTCACTCTTTGGCCCAAAACCGCTCCAATAGCAAAGTCGCTAGCATCACACATCAATTCAAAAGGTAGCTCCCAATTAGGGGTAACCAAGACCGGTGTCTTAGTTAGCTTATCCTTAAGAAGATTGAAGGATTCAAGACACTCTTTGGAAAAGATAAAAGGAGTATCTTTTTCCAAGAGGTGGGTCATTGGGCGAGCGATTTTAGAAAAATCTTGAATGAATCGACGATAGAAGCTCGCATGACCAAGGAAACTTCTCACACCCTTCACGGTTGAAGGTGGAGGTAATTTGGCTATGACATCCACTTTAGCACGGTCCACTTCAAGACCGGCTTTTGAGATTTTATGTCCAAGCACAATGCCTTCTTTTACCATGAAATGACATTTTTCCTAATTTAGAACAAGGAGAGTGTCTTCACACAGCTTAAGCATGCGTTCCAAATTGGCAAGGCAATGAGAGAAAGAATCACCATAAACCGAGAAATCATCCATGAAGACTTCCATAGTTTCTTCAACCATGTCGTGAAAGATAGCCATCATACACCTTTGGAACATCCCAGGAGCATTGCATAAGGTGAAAGGCATTCGTTTGTAAGCAAATGTTCCATAAGGACAAGTGAATGTGGTTTTCTCTTGGTCTTTAGGATCGATGGGAATTTGAAAATACCCAGAGAAACCGTCTAAAAAGCAGTAATAGTCATTACCCGCTAGACGTTCAAGCATTTGGTCCATGAAAGGAAGGGGAAAATGATCCTTTCTCGTAGCATCATTGAGTTTGCGATAGTCTATACAAACTCTCCACCCTGTAACGAGACAAGTAGGAATCAACTCGTTGTTTTCATTGGGCACAACGGTGATTCCGCCTTTCTTAGGCACACAATGGACGGGACTAACCCATGGTGAATCCGAGATAGGGTAGATCATTCCCGCATCAAGAAGTTTGATAACCTCGTTTTTGATAACGTCATGGATCTTGGGATTCACCCTTCTTTGGCTTTGAATAGTGGGTTTAAAATCGTCCTCCATGAGAATTTTATGTGTGCAAAAGTGAGGATCAATTCCACGAATATCGGAGATTTTCCAAGCAATCGCTTTCTTATGATTCTTTAGCACGGCGATAAGTCGGGATTTTTCTTCTTCTTTCAAGTCCTTTGCGATGATGATGGGTGACTTCTTTTTGTCTTCAAGGAAAACGTACTCGAGATGAGACGGTAGGTCCTTAAGCTCTAAATCTGGAGGATTTTCGATGGAAGGCGTAGTCAAATTCGGTTCATCGATAGAGATATCCTTAGGAGATGGTGGAGAAATATGGTCCTTATTGAGAAGTTTCTCAATGGTACGAATGTCTTCATCCCAATTGGAGGGAGAATCGTCATATTGCAAGTCCACATCTCCCAAAGTTGCTTCAAATTCTTTCAAAATGAAATCACTTTCTCCAAATGGAGTTAGTGATAGAGAAATAGAGGCAACGGTCTCAACAATGGGTAGAGAAGAAGAACCACTTTTACAAGCGTCTTTGAAATGTTCTTCACAAGCCTCATCAAGAACGTCAATGAATATAACACTCTCGTTTTCAGAAGGCTGCTTAGAAAGTTTACCCATGTTGAAGACGATTTTATTGTCACCGACTCTCATGATTAATTCGCCCGCGGCTACATCGATGAGAGTGCGACCGGTCCTCAATAATGGACGTCCAACGATTAATGGAACACGGGTGTCCATCTCGTAGTCAACGACAACAAAATCCGCCGGAAAGGTGAATTTGTCGACACCAACGAAGACATCTTCAACTATCCCCACTGGATAAGCAACCGTACGGTTAGCTAATTCCAAAGTCATTCGTGTGGGGACTAGCTCGGGTAGAGATAATTGTTTCCAAATGCTTAGAGGCATTAGGTTGATACTAGCACCTAGATCGGCTAGGGCCATACAATTCTCTACCCCGGGGAAGTTGCAAGGAATGAGAAAACGACCCGGATCACCAAGTTTTGTGGGTAATTTCCTTAAGAGCACTGCGGAGCAATTCTCCTTAAGTTGGGTCTGAGCAATATCGAGAGGTTTCTCCTTATCACTGAGAAGATCTTTAAACATTTTAGCATATTTCGGCATGTGAGCGAGAGCCTCAGCAAAGGAGATATTGAAATTCAGTTGTTTAAACATTTTGAGAAAGTTAGAAACCTGAATATCATCCTTGTTTTTCAACTTCTCTTTCCTCAACCTTGAAGGATAAGGTATGTTGGGTTGAGATGAAGGCTTTGTTATGGAATTCTCACTCACATCCTTGGGTGGTGGAGGGGTGGAAGTAGAAAGTGGAGGAATTGGTGAAATAGAAGGTGGAGGTATTGGAGAAGGGGAAGTTGAAGGAATTGGAGAAGGGGAAGTTGAAGGAATTGGAGAAGGGGACTCGTTTTCCTTTGTCACAATCACCAGTGTAGGTGTAGGAAGCTCAGGTTCCTTTAAACCTTTTCCACTTCGAGTGGTGATTGCTTTCATCTTCCCTCTTGGATTAGCAACGGTCTTACTCGAAAGAGAACCCGAACCAGAGGCTTGATTACTTGGGAAGAAACTAGCCATCATGTTTCTTAAGTCATTCATTTGACTTGCCAAAGTGTTTCGCATATCGGCTCGAAGATCATTTCCTTGTTTCACCATATCTGCTTTCATGTTGGCCATTTCCCGCTAAAGATTTTGCACTATCACATCATTAGTCCTCATGTAAGTATCAACTTCTTGATGTAATGCGGTGGGTTGGTTGGGAGGAGGAGCATGGTAGGCAGGTGGTTGATAAGCGGGTTGTTGGTTTTGATTGTTGCGATTGAGGTTGTTTGGGTTTTGTGTGGGAAAACCGGGTGGTGAAAGAAAGTTGTTTGAGCGATAGCTGAGCAAATTACGGTCACCTTAAGGACGTGCTTGATAGCCTCCCGTGGAATAGTTACCGTTGGCGGCATACACATTTTCCGGATTGTCATGAGTCGAAGGACATCGGTGTATGAGTGAGATCCCCCACATATTTCACATGATTGACTCATAGCATTAACTTGGGCATTGATAGCTTTGGCGTTGTTGGCAGTTTGTACATCAAGCGATTCCACAAGCGAAGTAAGCTTATCAATTCTCTTGTCGGCGTCACTAGTACTAGCACTAGCCACATTAGTCCGAACACTCTTGGTTTGCACTCTAGACTTATTCTCAATTATGTCTCATGCAGCATTAGAAGACTTAACCAAAATTTTACCCCCCGAGGCACTATTTAGTGAATCTTGGTCATTCAAGCTTAACCCATTGTAAAAAGTATTTATTTGATGTAATTTTGTGAAACCATGTTGTGGACACTTTCTTAAAAGTTCCTTAAAACGGTCCCAAGATTCACTAAATGTCTCACCATACTTTTGTTCAAAGGTAATGATTTCATTCCGCAAAGCGGTAGTACGCGAGGGTGGGAAAAAGTAATTGATGAATTTGGTCTCTAAATCCGTCCCACGTAAGAATACTTTGTGGCGGTTCCTTATCAAGCCAATTCCGGGCTTGTCCCTCTAAGGAGAAAGGAAAAAGTTGCAAGCGAATCACTTCTTGTGAAACCCCATTGTACTTAACCGTATTAGTAAGTTGAAGAAACCTTTTTATATGGTCATGAGGATCATCAAGAGAACGCCCCAAGAAAGGTTGAGCAAACACCATTTAAATGAAGCCGGATTTGAGCTCAAAATTGTTGGCTCCAATCTCAGGTATGACAATAGCATCGGTGTTGCCCTCTACGTGCGATTGCAAAAGCTCGATCATTGGTTGATTGTCCATGGTGACAATTGGTTGAGTAATGACTTCGGATTGAGCTACTTTCTTCTTACGAGCACGAGTACGCATACACACCTACAAAAGGAAAAGAAAAATAGACAAGAAATATTTTTGGTTTTTTATGTTTTTCTATTTATTTTTTTTTTATTTTTGAAAATTTTTAATTTTTATGATTCTTTTTTGAAAATTTAAGCAAGAAAATAATGTTCACAAATGAACGGATCCCAAAATCCAACGCGTCTCTCACTTAAAACCGTGAATCTTAATAAAAAGAGCCGGCAGCGGCGCCATTTAATACAAGGTTTTTAGCCAAGTATAAAATAATTTCGTTCCAAGTCTTTTCGAATTGATTATTAGTAGAAAGTGCGACTCAGTCGTTTTTGGTGGAAAATAAAAAAGTTTGATTATCTATTTTAATCTAAAAATGAAAATGTCGTTGAGTAAATAAGTAAAGATGAAAGCTTGAAAATTTAAACTAAAAATGAAGACTTTAAAAATCGAAAAGTAAATGATTAAAACTTATAAAAATGTAAACTTTAAAGATTAAACTAAAGCAAGCCAAGTTAAAATAATTCTAAGTAAAAAGGCGGGAAAAGTAAAAATTCAAAAATGGAAGTACAAACCCTTATTTGAAATCCAATCCAGAATCACTTGGAAGGCATATCTAGAATCTCTGGCAAACTCCTTATCCAGAATCTCTTTATGATGCTTATCCGGAAAAATGACTTTATGCTAATCCGGAAAAATGAACTGAGAAGGTTGTTATTTAAAATCGGCTAGGAGGGGTTATCCGGAATAAAATTCTTAAGCTTATCCGGAATAAATGTATTACAATTTATCCGGAATACAAATAGAGTGCTTATCCCGAATACTGGGAGATGTAGACTTATCCGAAATAACTAACTGCTGCTTATTCGGAATGTGCAGGTCCGGAGGCTTATCCAGAATTACTTGGGGATGCTTATCCTGAACATCCTGAAGGTTACTATCCGGAATAATAAGATGAGTGCTATTCAGAATAAAGGAAACTACCACTATTCGGAATGAAGTTCTAATCACTATCCAGAAATACTGATGAAGCTTCTTATCCGGAGTAAAAGGGTTTAGCAAACCCGAATATTACTTAAACTTAACAAATAAGCAAACCCAAAAGTAAGCACATACCAAAACTTAAACCAAAAAGATTTTTAAGAAAAACAAATAAGCTAAAATTTAAAAACTTTTAAAACACTAAATAATCTAAATATTGAAAATCAACTTTTTATAAAAATAATAAACTTATCAAAATCAACTTATTTTAAAAGCTATTAAGAATTAAGATTAAGGAAATAAGCACTTTAATATAGAAACTTTTAAGATCACCAATTTAGTAAGCACAACCAAATAAGCTACACAATCAAATCATCAACAAAATTAAAATAAACTACATGATTATCAAGATTAAGAAAGGTAGAATGAGAATTAAGGAAATAAGCTTGATTGATTAAAGATTAATAATCAAAAGATTACAAGATCAATGTAAATATTTAATAAGCTTGAAAGGAAAACTAGAGAGAAATTAAAAACACACTTAATAAAACTAAAAACTAAATACAACTCCTAAAAACTAACCACCCTCCTAATGACATATTAGGAGGGTATTTATAGGAGGTGGGGAGATTAAGTGCTTAAGCTTTCTTCTTTATTTCTTCTCGTCTCGACTCGATTTAATTTCTTTGTTTTTCTCGACGTCGTCTCGGGATTTGTCGATATAAGTTGAACTTATCTTATAATTTTCTTCTATAATTAGACTTGAGTTCTTTGACTTCATTAAACTTCCGTCTTTAGATTTTTTCTTCGATAAATCTTCAGAATAGGCCTTGGACTTCCGTTCTTTTTGCATTCTCGATCTTTCGACTTCGTCTTTAGTCTTTTTCTTCGATAAAAGCCCGTGATAGCCCATGTTTTCTTCCTTTTTCCTCTTTTGGTCCTGAAACACAATAAAAACACAAACCACGCATAATTCCGACTTTTACGACATAAAATACACGTTTTGGTCTTGTTATTATTGGAAATAAGTGGTAAAAGGATAAGTGTTTTCACACTTATTAAGACCCTAGTATATGTTTTCTTTCTTATCATGTGTAGGGATTCGAGCTTTCAAAGATAAATTCTTGATGACTTTTGACAACCCGTGATTCCGTGTACCCATCTTCCCGGTTTTATCCTAAACTCTTTTGATTCTCTAATTTATATTTTTCAATATTAAAATAGGAATCACTTTAGTTGTCTCTTCCTTAGCAAGATTTAAACAACGTGCACAATGTCCTAAGTGTAGGGGAGTTTACTCCCACATGCTTAAACATTGAGGACAATGTTTATATTAAGTGTAGGGGGACTTCTATCGAAGTTAAGTGGGCTTTTCCTTGTATTTGTCCTCATTTTAACCGGAAAATTGATTTTTCGACATTTTTCAAATTTTTTTTATCTATTTTGGCCTAGTTGTATTTACCTTTGTATAGTTATTTCTTTCTTTACGAGAATAAATTTTAATAAAGTGGTTTTAATTTTCAAACGTTGTGAATCTTTTAACTCAACCCGAGTTTACTTATCTAAGTTTACTCTAGCTAGTATCCTTAACGTGTTTAAGTCAAGTTTTGCTAGGCTTTTATATAGGGAACTTAAAACGCGAAAGTCTTAACTCTTACGGGTTAAGAACAAGAACTTTTCGCAAGTTCCTATAATTGATCCTAGAAAGTCGTTTATCAAGGGAACTTTAAAATGCGAATTCTAAAATTGAAAAAGTCTAAGAAGTTGCACGATCCTATAGATGACTTGAAAACACAAAACGTTGATTTAATAGGCTAAGCATCCACGAGTCTCATTCCTTGAGATTTTAAATTGTGGAGAACGAGAGATGATAGAGTCAATTATAAGTTTTGTATTCTTTCATGAACTTATGTGAGTTGATTATGAGCTTTTTCTCCCATCGCTTGCTAATAAATTTAATTGCAATAAATAAGGTCGTACGATTTGAAAAGTTACTTAGCTTCTAGCCCAAGATCGTTTAAAAGCTGCTCGATATTAATTAGAGTTCATAGCCAAGGCATAACTTATTGAAGCGGGATGCGAAGATTGGCGAGTCTGAAAAGGTCCTAACAAGACATGAGGGCTACATTTTGTTGCTAAAGATCCAAAGTGATATGAACAATCATTTATCAAAAATCAATATGAAGGATCGAGACACACGAAGAAAAGAAAATACTCCCCTAAAGATCATGGAGAATTCTATCCGAAAAGACCCTAACAAGGTATGAGGATAAATAGATCCAAGTTCTAAAAGGAGGCGGATCGCGTATATCAAAATCCCAAGTAAAGATTGGAGAAAAATGAAGATGTCGTGGTCCAAGTATGAAGAATCTCTCAAAACTTCAAGTGAAGAAATTCCTATTATGAAGAGAAGACCGTTATTTCATGAACGTCGCTCAAAATTTGAAGAATGAAGTCAATGCCAAATATCGGTCTGAGAAAGGTCTCAAATCGTGAAACGAGTTATGCCAAGATATGAACTTTATGAGGTCCCGAGAAGCAGTTTTAAAAGATTTTGTCCTTTAGCTAACCATTGATTAAATCGTCCTACTTTATTTTTAGCCTAAATAACTATCGAAATAAGTCAACAATGCATCTTCGTGATCATTCAAGACAACAATAAAATATAAGATATACACATAGGAATAAGGGAGTCTAAGTGAATAGTTGGCCCACATGAGTTTGTGTTAGTTTGCTAACTTATGATAACAATGATCTCGTTTTTAAGATTGGTATGGGGAACGTGAAACTTGAGGATGATAATCATTCATGACATTCCAAAACCCTAAGGTAAGTTTTTGATCTGTTTACTTGTTTTCTTCCTTTAAAATATTTTGTCTCTTTAATAAAGGCCAATGTGGATTGATTGTGATGGAAAATGTAAAACTTGCTTTGTAACTAATGCATTTCATGAGGACATTGAAATGGTCAAGTGTAGGGGATTTAATAAGTGTGAAAACACTTATCCTTTTACCACTTAATTATAATAATAACCAAGCCAAAACGTGTATTTTATGTCGTAAATGTCGGAATTATGCGTGGTTTGTGTTTTTGTTGTGATTTAGGATAAAAATGTGAAAAGGGAAGAAAACACGGGCTTTTATCAAAGAAAAAGACAAAAGACGAAGTTAAAAGATCAAGAGTGCAAAAAGAACGGAAGTCCAAGGCCTAAACTGAAGATTTATCGAAGAAAAAGTCTAAAGACGAAAGTTTAATGAAGTTGAAGAACTCAAGTGTAATTAATGAAGAAATTATAAGACGAGTTTAAATAATCCTGAAATAGAGTCGAGAAAGTCGAAGAATTTATAAAGACCAAAAGACGAGAAAAGGAAGAAAGCATCAAGACATCTAATCTCCCTATAAATACCCTCCTAATGTGTCATTAGGAGGTGTTAGCTAAATTGACAACTTAGTCTTTCCACCTTTATTTTTCATGTCATTTATTTACTTGTCAATTTACATTCCTTGTCTTGCACCTTAAATTTGTAAGTCCTTTAATTTTTACTTTTAATTGTTGTTGAATCTTTAATTTTAATCAAGTTTTTATATTAATCTCTCATTCTACCTTTCTTGTTTTGCTTAATCTTTATGTTTATTATCTTATTGTCATGCTTATTTGATTAATTGTTATGTTTTAATGTGTTTGATTGTGTTAGCTTATTGATTTTATAGCTTATTGTGTGTTTGATTTGATTTTAGTTAAGTGTTTTTATTAGTTTATTTTATTAAAAGTTGATTTTTAATTTTTAGTTTTATTAGTGTTTTTCAAGTTTTTAATTTGTGGTTTAATTAGTTTTTCTTAAAAGTGTTTTAGATTAAGTTTTGGTAGATTGCTTATTTGATTTTAGCTTATTCGTGGCTTATTTTCTGATTTTTAGTTGTTACTGTAATTTTTTATCTGATCTTTAGGATTTTCGGATTAGGGTTTTAAATTCCGAAGATTTCTCTGAATTGGTCATTTTTTCCGAAATTATTGCTTTTCCGAATATATGTCATTTCTCTGAAAATATTTGGTATTCCGAAGATTAGCATTTCTCAAAAAAACTCCCTTTTTTCGAAATTATAGTTTTTCCGAAGATTTTAGTTTTTCTGAAAATGTAGTTTATTCCGAATATATGGCATTTACCTGAAAATCCTTCTTTTTCCGAAAAAACACAAAAGTCCGAAATAGTTCAAAACTCTGAAAAAGTAAATTCTCCGAAAAAAGTTCTGAAAAACATTATTCCGAAAAAAGTTATGAAAACAAAAAGTTCCGAAAAAGTGAAAAAACAACATTCCGAAGAATTCTCCGAAAAATCAATTTTCCGAAAATTTTCATGAAAAATGACATGGCTGCCTACTTGCTTATTTTTTCGCCAAAAAAGGAGCAGCTAGCTTGCCTGCTTGAGCTAGTTGCTTGCCTGCTTGTTTATTATTTAGTATTGTTCCGTAATTGTTTAGTTTAATCTGAAAGTTGTTCCGATTTTAATTCTGAAAGTCACGTATTTTTAGTTGAATTTTTTATCAATTTTTAGTATTAATATTTTTTCGAGAAGTTTAGTTTTATCTTTTATTTAGCACCCGCTTTAGCTTTTCTCTCGTTTAGATTTAAAGTACCATCTTAGTTTTATTCTCTCCTTTTTCATTAAGTAAACTTTATTTTCGAGTCGATAGTTAATTTCGTCTTTTAGTTTTATTTTTATTAATTGTTTCGTTTTAATTTACGTTTATTTATTCGTTTCGCTCCTTTATTATTAGTTATTGGTTTTAATTTCTCGTCATTGACTTTTTAATCATTTATAGCTTAATTTACCTTGCCTTTTACTTTAAAGTTCTGTAATTTTATTTTACAACAACGACCAATCTATTTCTTTTTCACCAAAAACGACCGAGTCACACTTAAACCAGTAATCAATTCGATTAGACACATTCTACGAACTTAATTTTTAACTGAGTAAAAGCCAGTTCCCCGGCAGTGATGAGACTGCTTTTATACATAGTCTCATCGTCCAAAAAGGGCTTAAAATGCATTAAATATCATCAAAATACCCATATATATGCTTGTGTTTGTTTCTTGTGTATTTTAGGTACGGATATTGAGAAAATGACAAAAGATCACAAGAATCATGCCAAAACGAACACGGGAAACGAAGCCGGACATTGAACCAAGCCCTAATGAAAAAATTCCCAAGACAAACCCTTGAAGATTTGAAGACTTATGAAGAAGGGTCCTCCAATATGGAAGAATTGACACTTTATACCCTTGTATCTTCATAATTACAAGATTGGTCCCTAAATTTTGTCAATATTGCAAAAAGAGCCCTCCACTTTGAAGAATTGGCAATTTTTGTCCCTCAACAAAACTAAAATGTCAATATTAATCCTCCTCAAAGTCAAATACACCATGAAGAACTCCAAGATACAAGAATTGCAAATTTGGTCCTTTGAAAATATCAAAATTACCAAAAGGACCCTTGACTTTGAAGACTTGGCAAAAATGGTCCCTCATTAATCATGATTTGGCAATTTCAGTCCTCCAAAATGTCAATCATACAAGTTTAGACCATTATCCTTGAAGAAAATACCAAATAAGTCCTTCAAGAATTGGCAAGAATTACCCCTGAATTCACTTTACAAAACATTTTGGGGCAAAAGTGTGAAAAAGGAAAAGTTGTTACAAAGGAATTAGGCGTTGATAGAGTTTTAAGCTGAAGTGACAAAGGGAAAAGAAAGGAGGGGCTAAACATGGCAGACATCAAAGATACCTTAACCAACCACAACACGCCACCTGTCCCACTAACACCTTTCCACCAATGGGAACTCTCCCTGCTGCCATGTCACTACTCCACTCGCCAGGATTAAATAATTAACTAAACCTTGGCGCCATTAACACTTATTTAATATTAATCCACCCCGAAACCGGATCAAACTCTCAACTATTCACCTCAAGAACATAATTAGGGGTTTAATAATTACTTGTACATAGATAGGGTTTCACGTTTTTTTCAGCTTAACTAGTTCATTGTATTCTTATATAAAGGCCTTAGTTCATTACATTTTAGCTTGCTCTTGAATTTTCCTTGGTTCACTTTTCTGTAAATCATATATTCAATCTTAATGAAATATGTTTGAAATTGTGAAGAAAACTCAAGTGCCATCCTTTATATCTGTTTATTGTTGTTGATGTTTACTAGTTCTTGAATCAAAAACTTGTTTTAAAAGGAGTGTGCAAAAGTTTGCACATTTTCCACTTTTCTTGATATTTTGCTAAGTTTCTTGGTTCATCTTGGAATTCTTGGGCTATAAAGCTGATCATAGCATCCTGATATTGAGTTATCAAGGTGTGTGAAGCCTATAACTTGGGGATAATCAAGTGTGGAGTACAAGAGTTGCATTAATCAAGGATTTTTACTTTTTCTGATTTTCATATTGTGCTCTTAATCTTGTTGATTCTTAGCAGGGTTGTTTGTGGAAGCTTGTACTTGTTCTTGCTAGTACATAAGCTCAAAATTCGTGGGTGTGGATGTACATCCATGAGGTACACACCCTTAATCTCAAAATTTGATAAAATATTGGATATTTGTGATATTTGAGTGTTGCTTGTGTTCTTGTGAATTTTGTGGCTAAATCTTGCTTGAATCTGCTTATCTCATCTGTTATTGTGTTGATTTGGGCTTAGGTAACCTTGAAATGCTATTTTGATTTGAAAATCTTGATTTGAAAAGTTAAAAGGGTGTTTGGGATTACCTGTCTTGAATCATATTATGTTATTTGGTGGTTGGAAGTTTGTGTATTTGCTTGGTATCTGCTATATGCTTGTTTGAGTGCATTTTGCTACAAGTTTTTGGGCTTGAACCTTGAAATCAAAGATTGTGCTATAACTACTTGAGTTTGACTGTTTTTGACCTAAGATTTTGGTAAAATCCAGAATTTATGCATGCTTAGGGTTACAAGTTGTTTAAACATCATTTATATAACATATGTGATAGATTTGGAGGTTTGAATTTGGCTTGTTGGTCAATTGCATCAGCAAAAGTAAAAACTGCATGTTTTTGTCTTCATCAGTAACTTTAAGTGCTTGAATCTTGCTAAATACTTTGAATTAGTGCACGAAACCTATTTAGAATTGCTTTAAGTTTAATATTGCTTGTGTATGCATTTGGTTAAGTTTGACTGGCTGAATTGTGCTATAAGTGCTTATTGAACCTCAACTGCTTAAGTGTTCATGTATGTGTCAGATCTGGTGATTGATTGATTAAACTGTACTAATTGGCTGTTGTTGATTGTGATTTTTATGTTGTTATTGACTCCTCTTGATCCACTGATCAATTGGGTGCCTTTGTGTAACCTGAATCTCCAAAAAGTCACTAAAGACAAAAAAAGTCAACAAGTCAAGCAGTGGAAAAAGTTTCCACTGCTCAACACCCAAAACTAGCCCCTGTTAGTACAATTTTTCATTCAGCTTATCAATAAGCCATTTTGGCTTATCCAGACCTGCAACAACTTATTTTTAGTGATAGATCTTCATTATTTGACCCATTTGATTGAATTGGAGCTTATTAGACTTTGAATTTGACTTTTTGCTAGAAAACCAACTTATTTGACTTTTTCATAAGTGCTTATTTGCTTTTTCCAGCTTATTGAGTCAACTTATTTGAAAACTTTTTGTTGATTAAGCTTAGTTAAGTCATTTAAAAGCTTTAGAAACTTAAATCAGCTCTTAGGATAGCCTAGAACTCAAAAACGACTATTTTGTCGTTTTCTGTAGATTGCTTTTTGCATTTTCAGGCTTATTCCTTTGTCTTATTTCAAATTTCTTTTTACAGAAGTCTTAGTTGGCTCAAAAGAAGCTTTTGTGTTTAATTTCAGCTTATGGCATCAACTTATGGCTTAATGGGCCAAAAAGCCCATTAAGAATAAGCTATTTGGTATAAGCTTGCTTATTTCACAGTTTCAGCTTTTGGGCGTTTAAAAAGTTGTGCTTAAAATCAAATTTTGAGTCAGATAGGAGCTTTTGGGCTAAATTGGACAACATTTTTCTTATTGGGCTTATTTTGGCCATTAAGGTGACTGTTTGGACTTTTTGCCCATTTGGAGGCCCATTAGGGGTATTTTTGTAATTTCAAGTTCATTTTCTGCTTATTTAGGTTAAATTAAGCTAGTTTGCAAGTTTTTAGAATTTTTTTTTATAAATTTTGGATTTTTAATATTATTTTATTATTAAAAATTAAAATTAAATTTTTTCAAGTTCTTACATTTTTCTTAGGTTAAATACATAAAGTTAGGAATTTTAAAACTTTTAGAATATTTTTATTGTTCTTAGATTAATTTTTATAATTATTTTACGTTTTAATAGTTTTTAAATAGTTTTAATTAATTTTAAAATTTTCAAAAATAGTTTTAAATTAAGTTAGGGTATTTTAGAGGTTTACAAAGTGATAAAACTCATTTTGGGCTTTTTGTTAATTAAATTGATTTTTATAGCTTTAATTAGCATTAAAAAAATGATTATTTAATTAAATAAAAGGTTTGGGTGATTTTTGATTTTTTGTAAACTCTTAATACATTATTTAGGATTTATTGCAATTTTCTAGGAATTTTTAGAGTAAATTTTTAATTTTGTTGCTTTTACGGTTTTACGTGTACGACCTTTTCGTCTTAGTGTAATCGGTCATCGTAACCGTCATTCTCTTCTTATACCATTTCTATTTTCTTTCTCATAATCATATAATCACATAATTAATCATTTCATTACACACACACCAAGCCTCCTTGATAACGATCCCCACTTTGGGTCATAACTCGTGGTTTTCCTAAACTACTTGTGTACTTACCCTAATTACACTTTGTTTTCCTAAACAAGGTTGTAAAACTCAACTATCATTTTGGCGCCGCTGCCGGGGAGGCGTGTTGTGTTTTGATTTGGCAATTGTTGTTTTTATATATAGCCATAATATCTATTGTATTAGTAGCACTCTACTAATACGTATTATCGGTTTTTCGTTTTTGTGTGAATACTATTACTATATTGTATACGTAGAACAATAAATTCACAAGTACTCCAAAAGTGAGAAATCATAACCTTGACTTGGGAGGTCATTACCTAATCATTGTATTCGAATCTCAAACCAAAGAAAAGGAAAAAATAGATAAATACTTTCGTGAAGCTCGATCTTGAAAAATACAAACTATAAGGTGGGTATAAGGCGGGTATTATAAAATATACCCTAAGGAAAAAGGCTCTTAAGTGCTTCGTTCCCGCCTCGTTTCCCCGCTTGCTTGTGAGTATTTGATTTTGAGAGCTAATCGAGGGTTTTGCCGCCCAAAGTATTATTAAGTATCATATATACTTTCTTGGTTTCATTTGATTAAACCCTCTTAAACGTTTTGGTGTTCCACCAACGTTCTTAAGTCATCGAAGGCGTTCACTTCACGTGATCGTTTTCATTCCTTGAGGCTTCTTTAATCAAGAGATTTAATTAAGGAGGAGATTTGTAGATTTTGGTCTACTTAATACAATCACAAAAATCCATAAAAAAGTAAAAACAATCAAAAACCACAAAAAAAAATTGGAAAAATACAAAACACCAAAAAGAATCTTCTTTGCTCGTCCCCTCGTTGTACGTGACGTTTATGCAAACTCGCTCCAAAGCAATACGTGCACGTAAACGTCGTCAAAAGGAAGGAAACCAAACATCTTCTAGTGAAGAATCTCCCATTGTCGAACCCATTGCAAGAGAAGAACCAACCATGGTGAATGGAACTATTATACAGTTACTTCAAGAACCCACCGAGGGTTATGGAGAGGCTATTGTGATTCCCGCTATCCTTGCGGAGAATTTTTAAGTGAAAACGGGTTTGTTGTCGATGATCCAAAACAACAAATTCCGTGGTGATGAGAAGGATAACCCGCACAACCATAACCTCCAGTTCAATCGTCTTACCGCCACTTGTAAGTTTAAGGATGTTGCTAATGACTCGATTAAGATGATGGTTTTTCCGTATTCCTTAGCGTGGCCCGCTAAAATTTGGTTAGAGAAAGAGCCACCCAATTCTATATTGACGTGGAAGGATCTCGTGTCTAAATTTGTGAACCAATTTTTTCCGCCCTCTAAGACTACGCACTTGAAAAACGAGATTTCAAAGTTTTCACAAGAATTTAATGAAAGCTTTTCAACGGATTGGAATAGGTTTAAGGAAATGTTACATGAGTGTCCTCATCACGGTTTTTCCTACTTGCATCAAATTGACACGTTTTACAATGAACTTAATGATCATGAAAGGAATTATCTTAATGCCGCCGCGGTTGGTAATTTTTTGTGTAAAACGGTTGAGGAAGCTTTGGTGATAGTTGAGAATAGATCTAAGGTGTATAGTCCTCGTAGCACGTCTAGTGCTCGTAAGGTTTCGTCTTCGGCTTCACCTTCTTTGTCTACTACCATCGATGCTTGCCAAATTGAGGCGAACTTGGAAAACAAAATCTTTGATAAGCTTAAAGATCTTTTGATTGAGTTTAAAGTTGGAGAACCAAGTGCTCCCGCTACGGCTAAAGCGGTTGAGGTTTCATGCATGTATTGTGGTAGAGGTCATGATTTCTCCGAGTGCATTACCAACGGTGGTAACACTTCGAGTGCCTACGCGGCCACGGGAACTTACAACCAAAACGGTCAAGTTACCCGCTCTAATCAATTGACTCCACCTGGTTTTGGTTCAAATCAAAATGCTAACAACAACTATCGCAACAATCAAGTTGGTTTAAAAAACAATTACAACAAGGAAAACTATGGTAATCAAGGGGCTAATAATCAAGTTTCAAACAAAATCAAAATGATTTTCAAAACAACAACAAAAGTTTGCAAACGTTGAAAGATCTTCCAAATGAATTTGTTGAATACGCTAATGGGAACGATGCTAGGTTTGACAACATTCAAAGAGAAATCATTAGCCTAAGATCCGAGTTTAAGAACGACTTGAAGAAAGAGTTGAAAAATGAGTTAGCAAATGAGCTTAAAATCCAAACAAACAAAATGGAAGGAAATGTAACTCGGTTACAACAAAACCAACAAAAAATGGAACAAGGGCAACATGAAATTAAGCAAGAGATGATTAAAGCCGAGAAGAGGCAATCAATGTTTAAAGATAAAATTTCATCTATGTTTGAGGCAATTATGTGCAAATCGTCTTCGATTAGTCTTCCTAGTAACACCGTATCAAACCCTAAGGGTGAGATGAAAGTGATTACCACACGTAGTGGTAAGACACTTAAGGAACTGACTCCTCAAGCAATTGCTCCTACGGAGGAAGCAATTGAGGAAGAACCTTATGCGGTGGTCCAAAAGGAGCATGTTCCAATCCCACGAAGTACCACTCATTCCACACCTACGGTTGACCCATTGCCAACATTGGAACCCGAGATTCCAAAGGCTATGCCTATGCCTCAACCCACACCACCTTTGCCCTATCCATCGAGACTTAGAAAGGAGAAACGTCAAGAGCACGACAATTACCAATTTGAGCTTTTTATGAAAATGTTTCGTGATTTGCACTTTAATGTGAGTTTCGCCGATGCTTTGGTCATGATGCCTCGATTTGCCGCTAACTTTAAGAGTATGTTGAACAACAAGGAGAAATTGCATCAATTATCTAGTTGTTCATCGGTTTAGCTTAATCGCAAACCTCAAAAAGTCGGTGATCCCGGTAAATTCTTGATCCCTTGTGAAATCCAAGATATGGAAGAATGCTTTGCATTGGCCGATCTTGATGCTAGCATTAACTTGATGCCACTTGCAATCTTCAAGTCGCTCAATCTTCCTAATCTTACTCCTTCACTAATGTCTATCGAGTTGGGCGACCATTACACGATTCCCGCATGTGGATTGGCGGAAGACGTTTTTTTGAATATGGGAAAGTTCTATTATTCGGTAGACTTTATCGTTGTCGATATTCCCACGGATCCTCAAGTTCCTCTCATTTTAGGTCGTTCGTTTTTAGATACGTCTATGGCTTTGATCGATGTTCATGCTAGAAAGATCACCTTACGTTTCAACGACGAGGAACTTGTTATAAACGCAACTCAAAACTCTCAAATTTCTCATGTTTATTCCTTTGCAACCATAAACCTCGTTGATATGATTGACGTGGTTTGCGAGGAATTTTCACAAGAAGTTCTAGGTTTTGGTGATGATGAAAATAGTGGCAATCCCACTATGTTAGATCCTATTCTTGATAACTCGACACCAACCTTCACTCCATTTGAAGGTGGTGGTTTTACGTTGGAAGAATTTGATGTTCCACGTACTTGTAACGAAGACCTCGACAACGATGAGGACTTCTCAATTATCAAGGATTTTCTTAACGATTTCCCATTTCCTCCACCCGAGGAGGTTATGAGTATTGAGCCTAAATCTTCAATTGAGGAACCACCTATCCTCGAGTTGAAAGATTTACCTCCTCATCTCAAATATGTCTATTTGGAGGAGGGCGACAAGTTGCCAGTTATTATTACGAAGGAACTTTCCGATGATGAAAAAACCGCACTTGTCGATGTTCTAAAGGATCACAAAGGGGCAATTGCGTGGAAGTTATCCGACATTAAGGGGATTGATCCCAAATTTTGTACCCACTAAATCTTAATGGAGGAGGATTACAAGCCCGCAATCCAATGTCAAAGGAGGGTGAACCCCAAAATTCACGACGTCATAAAAAAGGAAGTCCTTAAACTCCTTGACGCGGGAATGATTTACCCTATTTCTGATAGCCCTTGGGTGAGTCCTATTCATTGTGTCCCTAAGAAGGGAGGAATGACTGTTGTGCCAAACGATGCCAACGAGTTAATTCCCACTAGACTCGTGATCGAATGGAGAGTGTGCATTGACTATCGTAAGTTGAATGAAGCCACTCGTAAAGACCATTTTCCCTTGCCCTTCATGGACCAAATGTTGGAGCGTCTTGCGGGAAACGATTTCTATTGCTTTTTAGATGGTTTTTCCGGTTACTTCCAAATCCCCATCGATCCTCGTGATCAAGAAAAAACTACGTTTACGTGTCCATATGGAACGTTTGCCTATCGTAGAATGCCATTCGGACTTTGTAATGCACCAGGAACCTTTCAAAGGTGCATGATGGCTATTTTTCATGATATGATCGAGAAGACGATATAAGTCTTCATGGATGACTTTTCCGTGTTTGGTAATTCGTTCACTTCGTGTTTGTCGAATCTTGAGAGAATGTTGAAACGTTGTGAGGAACCAACCTTGTGCTCAATTGGGAAAATGTCATTTTATGGTTAAAAGTGGAATCGTCTTAGGGCACAAGGTTTCGAAAGCGGGGATTAAGGTAGATCAAGCTAAGGTAGACGTCATCGCCAAATTACCTCATCCCAAAACCGTTAAGGGAGTTAGGAGTTTCCTAGGCCACGCGGGCTTTTATCGTCGATTCATCAAGGATTTTTCAA
The DNA here is from genome assembly GCA_025667525.1 of Glebionis coronaria. NCBI lineage: Eukaryota > Viridiplantae > Streptophyta > Magnoliopsida > Asterales > Asteraceae > Glebionis > Glebionis coronaria. Next base: position 397,131,354 of record CM046879.1, read on the forward strand.
AGATCTCTCGACCTATTACACATCTTCTTGAAAAAGAGGCACGTTTTGCCTTTGACGAAGATTGTGTACGAGCCTTTGAAATCCTTAAGAGGAAACTTACCGAAGCTCCCATTCTTGTTGCTCCCAATTGGAACCTCCCCTTTGAGCTCATGTGTGATGCTAGTGACTACGCTATTGGGTCCGTATTGGGGCAACGTCATGAAAAGCACTTCTTGCCTATTCACTATGCTAGCAAGACAATGACCGAGGCTCAACTAAAATATACTACAACGGAAAAGGAGTTCCTTGCCGTGGTGTATGCATTTGAGAAATTCCGACCTTATCTCGTCTTGACGAAATGCATAGTGTATACGGATCATTCGGCTATCAAGTATATTATGGCTAAACAAGATGCTAAGCCAAGATTACTTCGTTGGATTCTCCTCCTTCAAGAATTTGATCACAAAATTGTTGACAAAAAAGGAGCCGAGAATCTAGCGGCCGATCATCTTTCCCGTTTGGAAGATCCTCACCAAAGTGTTTACGAGCCCAAGGAAATCACCGAAACATTTCCGCTTGAGACACTTGGTGTAGTGAATTCTAAGCTTGATTCTTCCACCCCATGGTTTGCGGACTTTGAAAATTACCATGCGGGCAACTTCATCATCAAGGGTATGACGACTCAAGAAAAACGAAAATTCTTTCGTGACGTCAAGTTCTACTTTTGGACGACCCTTACATGTTTCGAACTTGTGCGGATCAAATCATCCGACGTTGTGTATTTGGCATCGAAGCTTCTAACATCCTTAGAGCTTGTCACGAGGGACCCACGGGTGGTCACCATGGTGCTAATCTCACGGCTAAGAAGGTGTTTGATGCCGGCTTCTTTTGGCTTACTATTTACCGAGATGCACATGAGCTTAAGTCGTGTGACTCATGCCAACGACAAGGAAAAGCCTCACAAAAAGATGAAATGCCACAAAATATCATCCAAGTGTGTGAGATCTTTGACGTTTGGGGCATCGACTTTATGGGGCCGTTCCCATCATCTCGTGGTAATAAGTACATCCTTGTTGCGGTTGACTACCTATCTAAGTGGGTGGAAGCTAAGGCTTTGCCTACCAATGATGCTCGTGTGGTAGTCAAGTTTTTGAAAAGCTTGTTTTCTCGGTTTGGAACCCCTCGTGCGATCATAAGAGATCGTGGAACCCATTTTTATAACGACCAATTCGAAAGGGTCCTAAGGAAATATGGGGTTACACATCGGCTTTCTACGGCTTATCACCCACAAACGAGTGGGCAAGTCGAGGTTTCAAACCGAGCTTTGAAGAGGATCTTGGAGAGTTCCGTTGAGGAAAACTGACAATCTTGGTCGGATAAGTTGGATGATGCTTTATGGGCCTTTAGGACCGCTCATAAGACGCCCATTGGGTGCACTCCCTATTTACTTGTGTATGGGAAAAATTGTCACTTGCCAATCGAATTGGAACACAAGGCTTATTGGGCCCTAAAGCATTGTAATGATGACATGGAGACCGCGAGAAAACAGCGGAAAATGCAATTAAATGAATTGGATGAATTAAGGGATATTGCTTATGAAAATTCATCGATTTATAAAGAAAAGACTAAAAAGTTGCATGATTCTAAAATTAAAAACCGGGTTTTTAACATTGGGGATCAAATTTTGCTTTTTAATTCTCGTTTGAAAATCTTTTCCGGTAAGTTGAAATCCCGTTGGTCCGGTCCATTCACCGTGACTCAAGTTTTTCCTTATGGGACCATCGAGCTAGCTCAAAATGATGGCCCCAATTTCAAGGTGAATGGACATAGGTTGAAGCACTACTATGGCGGGGAAGTTCCATCCTTGAACTACCTCGACCAAATCACCTTCCCCAATGATAATTAGTATTGAGGGGATCGAGTCGAGCTCATGACTCGGTAATCAAAAACGAGGTGCCTCGTGGGGGAGTCCTATGCTTATCCTATGTACATATTATCGCTTTCTAATGTAGTAACGTGTGGGGATTTGTGCCCTTCCAACCTTTGTTCTGTGGTTGTTTGTGAATTGTGGTATTTAGATGATCATGATCTTCACGATTGGAGCCTCTCGTGTTCGTTTTATGGGAGCACTCGGTCGTTTGCTTTGAAAACTTTCTCAATATCCATGATATATCCTTTGATGTTCTAACCTTAGGTTTTTAGCACACTTCATAAACGGCTTTAAATTTAACGGTTACACCCTTTCCATGCTAGATTATGCATTCGACTACGTCTCTAGTATGGGGGTGTTTGCACCCCTAGACTCGAAACATTGAGGACAATGTTTAACTTAAGTATGGGGGGTGAATAGATACTTGCCTTGCCAAACCTTCACACTTTCTAAAGTTTATCTTTTTGTTTGTCATTTTGTTGCAAAATAAGGCTAAAAATAGCCAAATTTTAAAAAATTTCTCATGTTTTATAAGTGTTTGAAGACACGAATGTAGATTTTCTGATGGCGAGAATAAGAGTAATTTTTTACTCGACCGTGCGTGTTGAGCACTTAGCTTTGATTCCTTAACTTCACATTAGGCTAAGTCTCTTAAATGAGGACGAGAAATGATAGGGTTAATTATATGTTACTATGATAAACGTAGAGTACAAGCATTCTTTCAAAAACTCATGTGTTCTCGTTGTGTGCTTATTCTCCCTTCGCTTGTAAATATTTTTTGCTTAATAAATATTGACTTAGCGGTTTAGTCTTGATTGTTGGGTTTCTAGTCTTTTCTAGTAGCTTCCGTGTAATTAAATTGGGAAGACATTAAGGTATCGCCAGCGTCACGGTTTTGAAGTATTGGCACCCGAATAATCAAAAGCTTCACCCAATAATAAAGATTTCAAGTGCTCACCTAAATCAAGCAAACAATTTGAAGCCCCACAAGGCCGAAAAGTCTATGCAAAAATTGAAAGTGAATCAAGCCTTAATCTTTGAAGCTTTAAAGATCCAAAATTCGCCTTAGCGTGAGGATATACGTCTTTGGCTAATAAAACTACCGATGAGGTGGATAATAAAAGGAAAGGCAAGACCGAAGTCATATTAAAAGCTTCATGGCGAAGTTGAATAAAAGATGGAGGTAAACCAAAGATAATAAGGCCCTTCCGTTAGGGGGTGTAAAAAAGTCTTGGTAATAAGTCTCATGTTCAAAACCGTTATAAAATCGTGTTTATCGATCCTTCTTGTTAACTTAATTTTTTGACATCGTTGTCTATTAGAAGGGGTTATTGATTTGATCGTCTTGGTTACACCGTTAGGACTCTATTTTTAGACCTAAATCTCTATTATCGCATAAGTCAAACAATGTATCCTCGTGAAACATTTAAGACATAATAAATATAAGAGATATAACTTAGGAAATTGGGAGGATAAGTACGTGATGAGGGCATATGAGTAGTGTTAGCATTACTAACTTATAATGACAATGATCTCGTTGCACGCTTGGCATGGAATTGGGGTGAAAAACGAGGACGATGAAATTATTTCTAACGAAACATTCACGTGTTCTTATTCTATGAACCTAAACGTCCCATTTTGCGATGAAAATCATACATTATGTCTAAAACGCAAGTAGTGGAAGTAATAGTAGTAGAGTAGCTAGTTTATCATTCAATAAAGTGAATAAAAATGAAATTTGGAGATGCTACGATACTTAATTCTAGCATTGCATGAGGGCACGGCAATGGTTTAGTATGGGAGAGTGATGAGACTGCTTTTATACATAGTCTCATCGTCCAAAAAGGGCTTAAAATGCATTAAATATCATCAAAATACCCATATATATGCTTGTGTTTGTTGCTTGTGTATTTTAGGTACAGATATTGAGAAAATGACAATAGATCACAAGAATCATGCAAAAACGAACACGGGAAAAGAAGTCGCACATTGAACCAAGCCCTAATGAAAAAATTCCCAAGAAAAACCCTTGAAGATTTGAAGACTTATGAAGAAGGGTCATCTAATATGGAATAATTGACACTTTATACCCTTGTATCTTCATAATTACAATATTGGTCCCTAAAGTTTGTCAATATTGCAAAAGGGCCCTCCACTTTGAAGAATTGGCAATTTTAGTCCCTCAACAAAACTAAAATGTCAATATTTATCCTCCTCAAAGTCAAATACACCATGAAGAACTCCAAGATACAAGAATTACAAATTTGGTCCTTTGAAAATATCAAAATTACCAAAAGGACCCTTGACTTTGAAGACTTGGCAAAAATGGTCCCTCATTAATCATGATTTGGCAATTTCAGTCCTCCAAAATGTCAATCATACAAGTTTAGACCATTATCCTTGAAGAAAATACCAAATCAGTCCTTCAAGAATTAGCAAGAATTACCCCTGAATTCACTTTACAAAACATTTTGGGGCAAAAGTGTGAAAAAGGAAAAGTTGTTACAAAGGAATTAGGCGCTGATAGAGTTTTAAGCTGAAGTGACAAAGGGAAAAGAAAGGAGGGGCTAAACATGGCAGACATCAAAGATACCTTAACCAACCACAACACGCCACCTGTCCCACTAACACCTTTCCACCAATGGGAACTCTCCCTGCTGCCATGTCACTACTCCACTCACCTGGATTAAATAATTAACTAAACCTTGGCGCCATTAACACTTATTTAAAATTAATCCACCCCGAAACCGGATCAAACTCTCAACTATTCACCTCAAGAACATAATTAGGGGTTTATTAATTACTTGTAATTAGCCTCTAATTATTTCAAGATTTATGATTAATGATCCTTTGAATATATCCCAACCTTAAAATCACTTGCCACATCACCCAAGAGTGCACATGGGACCTCCCCTACTACACCTTTGAGCAAGAAGACAAGATTGTAACAGCCATCCAACGTCCAAGGATCCAACTTACATTTCAAGCTTAATACAAGCCATTTGATCAACTTTTCACTTGCCAGCTACCACAAGACAACAAAAACCAGTCACATGATTCTCCAAGAGTTCAAACTTCAAAGGGCAATTTAGGGACTTCCATAGTTAGGGTTTCACATTTTTTTTCAGCTTAACTAGTTCATTGTGTGCCTATATAAAGGCCTTAGTTCATTACATTTTAGCTTGCTCTTGAATTTTCCTTGGTTCACTTTTCTGTAAATCATATATTCAATCTTAATGAAATATGTTTGAAATTGTGAAGAAAACTCAAGTGCCATCCTTTATATTTGTTTATTGTTGTTGATGTTTACTAGTTCTTGAATCAAAAACCTGTTTTCAAAAGGAGTGTGCAAAAGTTTGCACATTTCCCACTTTTCTTGATATTTTGCTAAGTTTCTTGGTTCATCTTGGAATTCTTGGGCTATAAAGCTGATCATAGCATCCTGATATTGAGTTATCAAGGTGTGGTGAAGCCTATAACTTGGGGATAATCAAGTGTGTAGTATAAGAGTTGCATTAATCAAGGATTTTTACTTTTTCTAATTTTCATATTGTGCTCTTAACCCTGTTGATTCTTAGCAGGGTTGTTTGTGGAAGCTTGTACTTGTTCTTGCTAGTACATAAGCTCAAAATTCGTGGGTGTGGATGTACATCCATAAGGAACACACCCTTAATCTCAAAATCTGATAAAATATTGGATATTTGTGATATTTGAGTGTTGCTTGTGTTCTTGTGAATTTTGTGGCTTAATCTTGCTTGAATCTGCTTATCTCATCTGTTATTGTGTTGATTTGGGCTTGGGTAACCTTGGAATGCTGTTTTAATTTGAAAATCTTGATTTGAAAAGTTAAAAGGGTGTTTGGGATTACCTGTCTTGAAACATATTGTGTTATTTGGTGGTTGGAAGTTTGTGTATTTTCTTGGTATCTGCTATATGCTTGTTTGAGTGCATTTTGCTGCAAGTTTTTGGGCTTGAACCTTGAAATCAAAGATTATGCTATAACTACTTGAGTTTGACTATTTTTGACCTAAGATTTTGGTAAAATCTATAATTTATGCATGCTTAGGGTTAAAAGTTGTTTAAACATCATTTATATAACATATGTGATAGATTTGGAGGTCTGAATTTGGCTTGTTGGTCAATTGCATCAACAAAGTAAAAACTACATGTTTTGTGTTCATCAGTAACTTTAAGTGCTTGAATCTTGCTAAATACTTTGAATCAGTGCATGAAACCTATTTAGACTTGCTTATTTAAGTTTAATATTGCTTGTGTATGCATTTGGTTATGTTTGGCTGGCTGAATTGTGCTATAAGTGCTTATTGAACCTCAACTGCTTAAGTGTTCATGTCTGTGTCAGATCTGGTGATTGATTGATTAAACTGTACTAATTGGCTGTTGTTGATTGTGATTTCTTTGTTGTTATTGACTCCTCTTGATCCACCGATCAATTGGGTGCCTTTGTGTAACCTGAATCTCAAAAAAAGTCACTAAAGACAAAAAAAGTCAACAAGTCAAGCAGTGGAAAAAGTTTCCACTTCTCAACACCCAAAACTAGCCCCTGCTAGTACATTTTTCATTCAGCTTATCAATAAGCCATTTTGGCTTATCCAGACCTGCAACAACTTATTTTTTGTGATAGATCTTCATTATTTGACCCATTTGATTGAACTGGAGCTTATTAGACTTTGACTTTGACTTTTTGCTAGAAAACCAACTTATTTTGTAACACCCCCAAATTTATACAATTCAATACAACGGAAGACTCGTTGGTGTTACGGGATAGCACATTACTCACATCATAGACAACGCTTAAAAATCGCGTCATTTAATAATAAAACATTTCCATTCATAAATATCAAGTTTACATAGGTCCCAAGTCATAGTATTTCATACAATTTTAAAAAACATTTGAATGGAAATTGTTAGTTAAGTGCGGGCCATGAATTCTTGTTGTCTTCCCGAGAATTACCTTCAAGTACCTGAGATAAAACATGTTGAAAGAAAAGTTCAGCGAAAACGCCGAGTGAATTCATAGAGTTTAATAAAACCATTAATATATCATCGGTATATAATTATTACCGAAAATCATTTTGTACAAATCTTTGCAATAGGCCATAAAATAGCCAAAATCATTTTATACAAATCCTTATCAAAAATCATAACATAGGCTTTTGCCTTCAAAATCATTATACGAACCATTGTCATAAAAACATCATACAATACGTTTTATAACGTTGTATAGAGTTAAATAAAAACCGTTATATGAATATGGTTATTTAAAACCAAAACACGAACATAATATCAATAATAAGACCCTGTATTGCTAGTTAGGCAATATATTGTAATTCAATGCATAAAGCAGTATTTTCGTTATTTGGATTATTACAAGCCGCATGACATTGTTACCTTACTACAACAAACAACGGGTAACTAGCCCGAAACTCAATTTGCCCATCTAAATTAGCGTGTTGTCACAAAGATCACGCTATGGAAATCTTCTCATACATAAATTCGCTTACCAATTAATGTGGCACGACGGGGATCAACCGTCAAGGCGCGAACTGGGTGATCGTCCCCAAATAGTACTATTATATGCACAAGCGTCTACCAAATCCCGGTAGTTCACAATTCATGCTAATGGGACTTTTAGTGACATAACATAACTTTAATAATCCATTTAATTTCATTTATCGGGTCATATATTCATTCATCGGGTCATACAATCATTCGGGTCCAAATCAATAAACAAACAATCGGGACAAATGATGTCCTATTTTATCAAAACTAACATGTTATCTCCCTCGCGGGTTTATAAAACATTTCATAAAAACATTTAAAAGAGTGCGAGGCTATGAACTCACGTTGATGTGGGAAAGCGGGTTATCGGCTATTCGGACGTACGGTACGTGCTTCAATCACGGAAACCTATACAAATAATACTCGTCTTAGACTTTTGTCAAATGACTTTATCAAAATAACAATTATGTATACATATGATGATTTTATATATATGATGATCAAGTGGGTTTATACATTCTCATTTACTCATTTTATTGTTATGTATTGGTAACTTTTATACTAATTTACTAGTTTTACTTATTTATATGTTTTAGGCCCAATAAGCCTATTATAAGCCCAATACTTTAAATTAGTCCATTTTACACTTTTATTATCAGTATTATACTTTACATGTTGGGCCCAAGTGGGTTAAGCCCAATAAGTAAATTTATAAGTGTTTAGCCCATTTAGTTGGATTAACAGTCCAATAAAGCTAACTTAGCCCGTTAATGTCCATATGTTATATAGTTCGCGTTTTATCGGTTTTTACTTGTATTAAGTACTTATATATCAGTATATGACTTATAAAAAGTTTACATTAGACGGGTCCGATCGTCTAAGTTTTAATTGACAAAAACGTTAATTTTACGGTACTAACCGAAAAGACGTAAAAATCATGTTTATAGTTTTTATAACTTATAAAACTTACCAAACTACCATTTTTATATAATGTCCATTTATTTATCCTTATACATATTTATATAAATGAAACATATAAATTAGTGGGTTTTAATTTCACATTTTATACTATATTATTTTGAGTGCTTATATAATACTATTATACTTTAATTTCATAAAATCTGATTTTTAGTTTCACTTTCACCATTTTTATCATATCTTGAGTTCTATAAGGAGATAGAAGCTCATATTAAGATGACATAAACTTCATATTATGTGCTAAAAATAAGTTAGTTATAGCTACTGCTCAATCCATGTCTAAGTATCCTTAACAGTCCCTACAAAACAGACTATTAATATTGGTATACTAATTTGTTTTGATCATATCTCACTCATTTTAATGATTCCATTGCATGGCCAACTCTCACATGTGTATGACATCTAATACTTACTGTAAATTGATCCCACCATGCCATTTTATCAGTTTATCATTTGGTTAGTTACTGTTTTTATACAGCCAACTTTATAAGCAATAATTTAACCTTTTTACTTATGGTTTTCCATCTTTTTTTTAACCATGTTTATCAAATCTATCAACACCAAATCCTCACATAATATTTTTAATCATCATTATCATCATATACATATACATAAATAAAGAAATTACAAGATTACATAATCAAAATAACAAGAGGATAGGAAGAACAATCTTTATACCACCAAGATTAAGTAGTTTATGATCAAGGCTTGGATTTTTGATGGCAAAACTTGTGATAGATCAACACCAATCTTCAAGACCACCAATACTTGTAAACTTCTTGTAGAAATCAGCCCTATGACACCAACAAATCTTCTCCTTGGATGTTAAAATTACCACCAATCAATAGAGCTTGAAAAGGGCTTCATCATATTTGTGAATAAGATATGATTTTATGGTTAAATTTGATCAAATGAGGGTGTTTAGGGGTGGTGGTGGACGAATTTTAGAGAGAGAGAGGAGAGAATGAGATTGTTTTGCATGAGTGAAATATGAGAAATGCTTTTGGGAGAATGGTTTTGAGGTGTAGTTGGTTTGATAGCTTACATTGTAAGCTTAGCTAACAAGTGTTAACTTGTTAGCTACAACTTTGCCACATCTTGTGATGTGGTGGCATTGTGTAGCCGTCCCATATAGTGGGGTGGGATAAACTTGTTTTGTCCCATCCCGCTAATTTACGGGTATTCCTCGATTCTAGTTTTCTCGATTTGCGTGCCCTCGGGTCGTTTTACGAAAAACGTTTTTATAAATTATGAATCAACGGCACAAAACAAATCTAATAAAAAATGTCTCATCAAAAACGGAGTTCGAAAACGTAAATACGTAATCCTAAGGTTTCCGCTTTAGTCGTAAAGGACGTTAAATTATGAATGTAAGTCCTAATCTCTTCTCGTAAATTTGTGGGTTTATGAAACAACACAAATTTAAAATCCCAAAATAATATTCACGGATAAATTTATTTTTTGAAATGTCGGACTGTCACCAAAAATGGTGTATGTAAACGTAAGCACGTAACGTAGATTCCTCTGGTTTAGACGTAGTCGATGCTACTTCAAGACGTACATCCCATAAATAAGTGAGTTCATAATATAACATTAAAATAATGTTTTTAAATAACACTTGAGAATAAAATATCAACCATAAATTGACGGATTGTCACAGCATTTACCCCTAAACAGGATCTTTGTCCTCAAAGATCAATTTATCTTACTACTCGCTTCTTATAGAGTTAGAGCCATGTGGGTATTTCCTCCACATTCGGTCTTTTCTCACAAGTGTAATTCATTACAATACGCGAGTTTCATCAAACATAACTACGGGAATAAGATCAGGCTTAATGTTGACTTACTTTCTCTATCTATGATGTTCACGGGTTTTTGATGAATACAACTTTTCGCCGATCTAAACTTTATCAAGAAGTAATCAAATTTTCACTTGATAGACATTTTATCAAGTTCGATACACGAAACATAATTCACGCAGCTCTTGAAGTCCTAGGGTAGATCCAGCTTATATGCCTTTCAAACCAATCTTTTACATCATCTCAATGGTCCCATTCAACGAAGACTTATTTCCCATGATCTTTCAGATCATCTATTCATTTTTCCAAGGTGAAATTTTTTTGCATAACTTCGCTACCCATCCGGCACTTCAAGATCTACACTTCTTATTCAATAACCTCCTTCCCACTACCGGCAGTCAATAATCAGATCCTAATTTCAACAATCATTTCAGGTCTCGCGGGTCGGGTTTTTTTTAAGGTTAGGTTTGTCATCATAGGCAACCTTAAACCTAAAAGACATGTCCAACTCACAATGGGTGTATGTCGGATGTACTCATCCCAACTCCTGCTTACAAATGCTCTCATATTTAAATCCTAACAAGATTCGATCTCGATCCTAACACGATAATTATCAATGATAATCTCTCCGAAGGAAAACGATTATACGGTTTATTACCAAAGGTCAATCATTCAAACATAAAACAAGACTTCTAGTGTTTTGTATCGTTACTTTACCTCGTCCCTTCGATTTGGGGTGGTAAACAATACTCTCATCAAGGTTCGTTTCCCAATGACTTCTGAGCAAATCTCTAGGAATTCGATGCGAAGCAAGGATCTTGATAGAGATGATCAATACAGGCACACTATGTTTACACAACTACGTTAAATACAAAAGAGTCAATTTCTTCATCGAGAATCTATCATTAACAGGAATGATATTAGCAGATTTGGTCAGTCTGTCAACGATGACCCAAATCGAATCAAATTCAGATGATGACCTTTGCAATAGTTAGACGTTTACTAATGTATGAGGCGATGCCTGCCTTCATAATTTGCCATCAGTACAACTTCTTTAGATAAAGATACACTTAATTGGAAATGGCATGAATAGAATACTTAAACTTATGAGATTCCAACATGACTAAATCTCAAAATCTCCATATTTAGGCAATTACAAGCGGCCTTTAAAACATTTAACGCCATCAGCTTCTCAATTCTAATGGTTCACATTAGCCGCGAACCCCTTTTATTATTTATATTATCTTTTTTACAAGTATCAGCTATTTTTAAATTGCTCGGCAATTTATTTTGCACAATCATTACTAAGGAACACATCCTAATTGATTATTCATCTTCTCCACATAATATGTTAGTAATTACATTCACCTTTCCTAATGATATAATTATCATGTCCACAATTCACTCAGAAATTCTTTCTACATATTTTCTAAGTTTTAATGTCGTCTCAACTATTATTTTTATCAGTTTTGCTCAATCCAACGTTTAAAGCGTCCAATAATATTTCAAGTAATTAAATAATAAATATTCAATTTTTATGAAATGTAAACGTAAAAATTTTAAATTTCTCGGTTCGTCCAATTATAGAAAAAGGTTCAAAATAAATTTTTGAATTTAATTAACACGATTTTTGTTGATTTATCGAAAATAATTAATAAGATCAGTAATTGTTCGAAAAATCTTTGTTTATACTTTGGTCAAAATTTTCTTAGTTAAAAAAGCAAAAATTGTCGTTTCAAATTCTAAGTCATGGTTTAAATGGTTTCCTCAATCCCTCTTAGGTTTTCTTGAGGTATGCACAAACATTTACCCCTAAACAGGAATTTAGTTAAATGTTTTAGTTATAAGGAATGATTCCTTAAAAATCCTTTGTTAAAACATTTGTCAAAACATATTTGCACTTTCTTTTTGGTAAAACCCAAAGTTTTAAAAGGGCTCTTAATTTTTGAAGAGTCAATATAGATTCCATTATATATTAATCACATGGTTAAATAATGTAAAGGATTAAGCCTTAAATCATATGTTAATTATTCAAGGTACAGGTTTTCATTACTCGGCCAACTCAGGGTAGTCTATGAATAATTATTAAATCATTCTTATTTTTATAAACAAACAGATGGTTCTTAATGATCACAAGCATGAATTTATCAAATTACAGCCTATACATGTGATTCACCAAATTTATGGATGCTACATGTGCATTGGTCAATCCAAACGACACAACATGAAACTCATAATGTTCATTACAAGTTCTAGATGTAGTGATCGGAATAGATAATCTTTTTCGCGGATGCGAAGTTGATGATAACCATGTCGTGGATCAAATCTTTAGAACATAAGCTAGAACCTTGTAAATGACTGAACAATCTATCATCTTGGGTAGTGGATATAGAATTTAATCGTCAATTTACTTAGTTCATGGTAATCAATAAACATAAGAAATAATAACACCATAGCTCTTCATGATGACGAGCTTGGTAGAATAAAAGCTTTCTCCGGCAACTCTCTCAGTTGCACGGTAATTCTTTCCATTTAGATGGTGTTGATGTACAGTGCACATGTCACAGGTGCAGCACCAAGAATATAATCAATATCAAATTCAACTTGCCTTAATGGCGAAAGTCTAGGTAATTCACCAACAAATACCTCCTAAAGATTCAGATAACGGAAACATCTTTTAATAAATTTTCTTTAAGTTCTTTCTAGATTATAATATCTATGACTAATTCACAACCATTCACGGTATAATTTCAAGTCTAAATGCAGGATATGGTCATCCATCAAGAATTATTTAGATCACTTTTGATAATCAACATCTTATCATTTAGGGGAATTCTACTCGAGTTCCCATCAATTAAGACAATGTCGTCAGGTCATAATCAATCAATCTATTCTACTGGCACTATAAACTTTCCAGTTTCATTACTGTTGATAAGATGTGAACTTCTCACAAGACTAATAATAACTCATAATCCTTTACAAATTCAAGGATATATGGAGACACAACTACCATTAAAAGAGTAAGGTCAACGCCTAATCTACGCGAGAGAATTTCAAATCAGATACAGACGAAAACATTTAATGAATATGAATATATCCCATGTTTTCATAATTTGAGTACGCATTCGAAAGCTCCTCGGATCGTTACCCAGGTCATTAAAATGAAATATAATTAAAAGAAATGATAGGAATGTCGATACACTCAGTCGGGTATCAACACTCGGTAATCAATTACTTTTCCAAAGAATCTCACCACGGGAGAATTGGACAAAGAGGGAATATCAATTGTCAATTAAGACAATTTCCACAGATGAGTAATTTCGATTCAGAAGAATAAATAGTTCGGGCACATATGTAGGTGTCCCTATCAATATGTCCCTATTTTTCACTTCTTGCAGATCTTATAAAATTTAATCTTTCACAATCTTCAAAGAAAATTTAGTGTTTATTAATAATTTCATGGTGACTACTAATCAGCCTTGCATGGTCACTTCCAAATAGTATGTAGGCGCGCAACTATATACAATTTCAAGATTAACGATGCAATACTCAGTTCGTCAAAATTTTATCATCATGTTTATAATAAAAACATTTTCATGCTTAATTCTTAAATAAGAATCAAAAATAAATTTACAAAGATTTTCTTTGTTATGAAAACAATTAAGTTTTCCAAGGTGTTTTATAGACAACTTCATTTTGATAACGATCACTTATAAATCTCATTTTGAATAATCCTTATAGTGATGAAAATTTAATTTTTCTCAAGGGATACTGTTTTATCTTATAAAAACAATGAGTGATCTGCAAAAGAGTGATGAAAAGTTGTTCACCAAGAACTAAATACAATATGCTAGGAAATGAGCTTTAGCCAAATAATCATGAGGTTCATGACCTCGATGGCACTCAAAAAGAATAATTCACAACGTAACTCAAATCGAGATGAGTACTTGTTCAATGGTTGCATCACTAATGCGAACATTATGATGAAGCAATAAAGGATAGGTAACATCGATACATGTAGGATTTAGCAATCAAAAGTAGTCTTTTCATTAATCACAAGCAAGTCAAATTTGTACCGTAACACATTACGTGTCACTATGTCATACAATTCCAAGAACTCATCCTACTAACTGATGTCTCAGTTAAGTTAGGAATTTTTAAAAATACTACAATGAATACTAATCTACAGTAGTCATTAGGTGTTCCACATGTCCCGAAAGATCCGTCGGTCCCAATTCAGATGAAGATTTCTTCAATTTATTTCTTGGACACTGGGCATCCTCGTTAGTGGACAATGGCCTAGGAACAACCCTTAACACGAATCAACAATCAATTAAAACCTTATCATTCAATCACAGGACTTAACGACTTCCTCTTAACAATCTCATATTCCATACAAGTTAAATTTTACTATTATTCAAGGTCCAACCAAATCATACTCAATGCGATATCCTACCTCATTCTCCAATAACTTCAACCTTATTCTTAGACCTTAATAGGGAAATGAAAATTCGATATGAACAACACTTAAATTCCAATCCTATAGCTCCTTACAACAATAGTTATCAAATGAGTCACTAGTATAAAATGTCTCGATCATTCAATTAGACTTCTCGGAAAGGTACTAGTGGCATGAGGCTTTTAGGTAATGGTTCCAATGACAGCCTCAAGTGAAACATTCACCCTTTCGATTTCAATTTAAGAAGTGGGTGTCATCGAATCAGATGACACCCTTTCCAGGTGGTAAGGTTTTGTCAAACTCCACTCTATAAGGAACGTCATGACATCGATATCAGATTCAATCTCGCCAATTCTTCTTTAATATCACAATCTACTAATATTAACATTCCTACGAATATCAACCATTGTGTTGGGATCATAAATATCCACAACTTGGTTTAGATCTAGAATAGCCAGAATTCCTACGTGAATAGCTTAGATTGATTTGCTAGGGAAGTTAGGGTTTCTTGTGACAATCTACGTCGTATAAATACCTCGTATAAATATTAAAATAATCATCAAACAATCATGTAATCAAATTACAACATACACATATAATCCAAGTTATATATATATATATATATATATATATTAAAATAACACTTCTCAGTCTGGCCTTGTCGGTAACTCGGGAATTCTTCGGCACCGTTATAGTAAAAAGATTTTTAGACATTTTGAGAAAAATGTTTATAGTTGAAAGATTTTGAAATGTTTTATTCAAAACCTTGGTTTTAAAAATCTTTCGTTCTCTATAACGAGAGCTCTGATACCAAACTGTAACACCCCCAAATTTATACAATTCAATACAACGAAAGACTCGTTGGTGTTACGGGATAACACATTACTCACATCATAGAAAACGCTTAAAAATCACGTCGTTTAATAATAAAGCATTTCCATTCATAAATATCAAGTTTACATAGGTCCCAAGTCATAGTATTTCATACAATTTTACCAAAAATTTGAATGGAAATTGTTAGTTAAGTGCGAGCCATGAATTCTTGTTGTCTTCCCGAGAATTACCTTCAAGTACCTGAGATAAAACATGTTGAAAGAAAAGGTCAGCGAAAACGCCGAGTGAATTCATAGAGTTTAATAAAACCATTAATATATCATCGGTATATAATTATTACCGAAAATCATTTTGTACAAATCTTTGCAATAGGCCATAAAATAGCCAAAATCATTTTATACAAATCCTTATAAAAAATCATAACATAGGCTTTTGCCTTCAAAATCATTATACGAACCATTGTCGTAAAAACATCATACAATACGTTTTATAACGTTGTATAGAGTTAAATAAAAACCGTTATATGAATATGGTTATGTAAAACCAAAACACGAACATAATATCAATAATAAGACCCTGTATTGCTAGTCAGGCAATATATTGTAATTCAATGCATAAAGCAGTATTTTCGTTATTTGTATTATTACAAGCCGCATGACATTGTTACCTTACTACAACAAACAACGGGTAGCTAGCCTGAAACTCAATTTGCCCATCTAAATTAGTGTGTCGTCACAAAGATCACGCTATGGAAATCTTCTCATACATAAATTCGCTTACCAATCAATGTGGCACGACGGGGATCAACCGTCAAGGCGCGAACTGGGTGATCGTCCCCAAATAGTACTATTATATGCACAAGCGTCTACCAAATCCCGGTAGTTCACAATTCATGCTAATGGGACTTTTAGTGACATAACCTAACTTTAATAATCCATTTCATTTCATTTATCGGGTCATATATTCATTCATCGGGCCATACAATCATTCGGGTCCAAATCAATAAACAAACAATCGGGACAAATGATGTCCTATTTTATCAAATCTAACATGTTATCTCCCTCTCGGGTTTATAAAACATTTCATAAAAACATTTAAAAGAGTGCGAGGCTATGAACTCACGTTGATGTGGGAAAGCGGGTTAGCGATAATTCGGATGTACGGTACGTGCTTCAATCACGGAAACCTAGACAAATAATACTCGTCTTAGACTTTTGTCCAATGACTTTATCAAAATAACAATTATGTATACATATGATGATTTTATATATATGATGATCAAGTGGGTTTATACATTCTCATTTACTCATTTTATTGTTATGTATTGGTAACTTTTATACTAATTTACTAGTTTTACTTATTTATATGTTTTAGGCCCAATAAGCCTATTATAAGCCCAATACTTTAAATTAGTCCATTTTACACTTTTATTATCAGTATTATACTTTACATGTTGGGCCCAAGTGGGTTAAGCCCAATAAGTAAATTTATAAGTGTTTAGCCCATTTAGTTGGATTAATAGTCCAATAAAGCTAACTTAGCCCGTTAATGTCCATATGTTATATAGTTCGCGTTTTATCGGTTTTTACTTGTATAAAGTACTTATCTATCAGTATATGACTTATAAAAAGTTTACATTAAACGGGTCCGATCGTCTAAGTTTTAATTGACGAAAAACGTTAATTTTACGGTACTAGCCGAAAAGACGTAAAAATCATGTTTATAGTTTTTATAACTTATAAAACTTACCAAACTACCATTTTTATATAATGTCCATTTATATATCCGTATAAATATATATAAATGAAATATATAAGTTAGTGGGTTTTAATTTCACATTTTATACTATATTATTTTGAGTGCTTATATAATACTACTAGACGAGTACCCGCGCATAGCGGCGGAAATTGTCTAGTAACAGATAATTAACACGATGCGATATTGTGGTAAGTGTTTCGGTGAAGTTCAAAATATAACGTCAAAAGATTAAACTTTTATTTCAAAGCGTTGTAACATGTTATAATTCAAAATATCTTATAAGTATGTTTCAATTGGATGAAAGGGTGCCATTTGTTTAATTAACGAAAGTTTATATCTTTTTTAATGAATAAGATTTGCATGTAGTAGTTTTTAATGGGACCCACATTTTTCAAGCATTCAACATTTTCAACTTTCAACCAAAGGGATACACCATTTATAATGTAATATAAATATATATTAATGGGACCCACATTTTTCCAGCATTCAACATTTTCAACTTTCAACCAAAGGATACACCCTTTATAATGTAGTATAGATATAGATTAGTGGGACCCACATTTTTCAACCATTCAACATTTTCAACTTTCAACCAAAGGGATACACCCTTTATAACGTAGTATAGATATAGATTAGTGGGACCCATATTTTCAAAACCATTCAACATTTTCAACTTTCAACCAAAGGGATACACCCTTTATAATGCAGTATAGATATAGATTAGTGGGACCCACATTTTTCAACCATTCAACCTTTTCAACTTTCAACCAAAGGGATATACCCTTTATAATGTAGTATAGATATATATTAGTGGGACCCACATTTTTCAACCATTCAACATTTTCAACTTTCAACCAAAGGGATACACCCTTTATAATATAGTATAGATATACATTAGTGGGACCCACATTTTTCAACCATTCAACATTTTTAACTTTCAACCAAAAGGATACACCCTTTATAATATAGTATAGATATAGATTAGTGGGACCCACATTTTTCAACCATTCAACATTTTCAACTTTCAACCAAAGGGATACACCCTTTATAATGTAGTATAGATATATATTAGTGGGACCCACATTTTTCAACCATTTAACATTTTAAACTTTCAACCAAAGGGATACACCCTTTATAATGTAGTATAGATATAGATTAGTGGAACCCATATTTTTAAACCATTCAACATTTTCAACTTTCAACCAAAGGGATACACCCTTTATAATGCAGTATAGATATAGATTAGTGGGACCCACATTTTTTAACCATTCAACATTTTCAACTTTCAACCAAAGGGATATACCCTTTATAATGTAGTATAGATATATATTAGTGAGACCCACATTTTTCAACTATTCAACATTTTCAACTTTCAACCAAAGGGATACACCCTTTATAATGTAGTATAGATATACATTAGTGGGACCCACATTTTTCAACCATTCAACATTTTTAACTTTCAACCAAAGGGATACACCCTTTATAATATAGTATAGATATAGATTAGTGGGACCCATATTTTTCAACCATTCAACATTTTCAACTTTCAACCAAAAGGATACACCCTTTATAATGTAGTATAGATATAGATTAGTGGGACCCATATTTTTCAACTATTCAACATTTTCAACTTTCAACCAAAGAGATACACCCTTTATAATGTAGTATATAGATATAGATTAGTGGGACCCACATTTTTCAACCATTCAACATTTTTAACTTTCAACCAAAGGGATACACCCTTTATAATGTAGTATAGATATGTATCAGTGGGACCCACATTTTTCAACCATTCAACATTTTCAACTATCAACCAAAGGGATACACCCTTTATAATGTAGTATAGATATAGATTAGTGGGACCCATATTTTTCAACCATTCAACATTTTCAACTTTCAACCAAAGGGATACACCTTTTATAATGTAGTATAGATATAGATTAGTGGGACCTACATTTTTCAACCATTCAACATTTTCAACTTTCAACCAAAGGGATACACCCTTTATAATGTAGTATAGATTATACTTTAATTTCACAAAATCTGATTTTTAGTTTCACTTTCACCATTTTTATCATATCTTGAGTTCTATAATAGAAGCTCATTTTTGGATGACATAAACTTCATATTATGTGCTACAAATAAGTTAGTTATAGCTACTGCTCAATCCATGTCTAAGTTTCCTTAACAGTCCCTACAAAACAGACTATTCAGATTAGTATACTAATTTTGTTTTGATCATATCTCACTCATTTTGATGATTCCATTGCATGGCCAACTCTCACATGTGTATGACATCTAATACTTACTGTAAATTGATTCCACCATGCCATTTTATCAGTTTATCATTTGGTTAGTTACTGTTTTTATACAGCTAACTTTATAAGCAAGAATTTAACCTTTTTACTTATGGTTTTCCATCTTTTTTAACCATGTTTATCAAATCTATCAACACCAAATCCCCACATAATATTTTTAATCATCATTCATCATCATATACATATACATAAATAAAGAAATTATAAGATTACATAATCAAAATAACAAGAGTATAGGAAGAACAATCTTTATACCACCAAGATTAAGTAGTTTATGATCAAGGCTTGGATTTTTGATGGCAAAACTTGTGATAGATCAACACCAATCTTCAAGACCAACAATACTTATAAACTTCTTGTAGAAATCAGCCCTATGACACCAACAAATCTTCTCTTTGGATGTTAAAATCACCACCAATCAATAAAGCTTGAAAAGGGCTTCATCATATTTGTGAATAACATATGACTTCATGGTTAAATTTGATCAAATGAGGGTGTTTAGGGGTGGTGGTGGACGAATTTTAGAGAGAGAGAGAGAGAGAGGAGAGAATGAGAGTGGTTTGCATGAGTGAAATATGAGAAATGGTTTTGGGAGAATGGTTTTGAGGTGTAGTTGGTTTGATAGCTTACTTTGTAAGCTTAGCTAACAAGTGTTAACTTGTTAGCTACAACTTTGCCACATCTTGTGATGTGGTGGCATTGTGTAGCCGTCCCATATAGTGGGGTGGGATAAACTTGTTTTGTCCCATGTCGCTAATTTACGGGTATTCCTCGATTCTAGTTTTCTCGATTTGCGTGCCCTCGGTTCGTTTTAAGAAAAACGTTTTTATAAATTATGAACCAACGGCACAAAACAAATCTAATAAAAAATGTCTCATCAAAAACGGAGTTCGAAAACGTAAATACGTAATCCTAAGGTTTCCGGTTTAGTCGTAAAGGACGTTAAATTATGAATGTAAGTCCTAATCTCTTCTCGTAAATTTGTGGGTTTATGAAACAACACAAATTTAAAATCCCAAAATAATATTCACGGATAAATTTATTTTCTGAAATGTCGGACTGTCACCAAAAACGGTGTATGTAAACGTAAGCACGTAACGTAGAATCCTCCGGTTTAGACGTAGTCGATGCTACTTCAAGACGTACATCCCATAAATAAGTGAGTTCATAATATAACATTAAAATAATGTTTTTAAATAACACTTGAGAATAAAATATCAACCATAAATTGACGGATTGTCACATATTTGACTTTTTCATAAGTGCTTATTTGCTTTTTTCAGCTTATTGAGTCAACTTATTTGAAAACTTTTTGTTGATTAAGCTTAGTTAAGTCATTTAAAAGCTTTTGAAACTTGAATCAGCTTTTGGGATAGCCTAGAACTTAAAAACGACTATTTTGTCGTTTTCTGTAGATTGCTTTTTGCATTTTCAGGCTTATTCCTTTGGCTTATTTCAAATTTCTTTTTACAGAAGTCTTAGTTGGCTCAAAAGAAGCTTGTGTGTTTAATTTCAGCTTATGGCATCAACTTATGGCTTAATGGGCCAAAAGCCCATTAAGAATAAGCTGTTTGGTATAAGCTTGCTTATTTCACATTTTCAGCTTTTGGGCCTTTGAAAAGTTGTGCATAAAATCAAATTTTGAGTCAGATAGGAGCTTTTGGGCTAAATTGGACAACATTTTTCTTATTGGGCTTATTTTGGCCCATTAAGGTGACTGTTTAGACTTTTAGCCCATTGGAGGCCCATTGGGGGTATTTTTGTAATTTCAAGTTCATTTTCTGCTTATTTAGGTTAAATTAAGCTAGTTTGCAAGTTTTTAGAATTTTTTATAAATTTTGGATTTTTAATATTATTTTATTATTATTTTATTATTAAAAATTAAAATTTAGATTTTTCAAGTTTTTACATTTTTCTTAGGTTAAATACATAAAGTTAGGAATTTTACAACTTTTAGAATATTTTTATTGTTCTTAGATTAATTTTTATAATTATTTTAAGTTTTAATAGTTTTTAATTGTTTTTAAATAGTTTTAATTAATTTTAAAATTTTCAAAAATAGTTTTAAATTAAGTTAGGGTATTTTAGAGGTTTACAAAGTGATAAACTCATTTTGGACTTTTTGTTAATTAAATTGATTTTTAGGGCTTTAATTAGCATTAAAAAATCATTATTTAATTAAATAAAAGGTTTGGGTGATTTTTGATTTTTTGTAAACTCTTAATACATTATTTAGGATTTTGCAATTTTCTAGGAATTTTTGGAGTAAATTTTTAATTTTGGTGCTTTTACGGTTTTACATGTACGACCTTTTCGTCTTAGTGTAACCCGTCATTGTAACGTTCATTCTCTTCTTATCCCATTTCTATTTTCTTTCTCATAATCATATAATCACATAATTAATCATTTCATTACACACACACCAAGCCTCCTTGAGAACGATCCCCACTTTGGGTCATAACTCGTGGTTTTCCTAAACTACTTGTGTACTTACCCTAATTACACTTTGTTTTCCTAAACAAGGTTGTAAAACTCAACTATCAGGCAGCGGCGCCATTTAATAACTTGCTTTTACTCAGTTAAAAATTAAGTTCGTAGAATATGTCTAATCAAATTAATTACTGGTTTAAGTGTGACTCAGTCGTTTTTGGTGAAAAAAATAGATTGGTCGTTGTTGTAAAATAAAATTGCAAAACTTTAAAGTAAAAGGCAAGGTAAATAAAGATATAATTGATTAAAAAGTAAATGAAGAGAAATCAAAACAAATAACTAATAATAAAGGAGCGAAACGAATAAATAAACATAAATTAAAACGAAACAATTAATAAAACTAAAACTAAAAGACGAAATTAACTATCGACTCGAAAATAAAGTTTACTTAATGAAAAAGGAGAGAATAAAACTAAGATGGTACTTTAAATCTAAACAAGACAAAAGCTAAAGCGGGTGCTAAATAAAAGATTAAACTTAAACTTCTCGAAAAAATATTAATACTAAAAATTGAAAAAAAATTCAACTAAAAATACGTGACTTTCAGAGTTAAAATCAGAATAACTTTCAGATTAAACTAAACAATTATGGAACAATACTAAATAATAAACAAGCAGGCAAGCAACTAGCTCAAGCAGGCAAGCTAGCTGCTCCTTTTTTGGCGCGAAAAAAATAAGCAAGTAGGCAGCAATGTCATTTTTCATGAAATTTTTCGGAAAATTGATTTTTCGGAGAATTCTTCGGAATGTTGTTTTTTCACTTTTTCAGAACTTTTTGTTTTCAGAACTTTTTTCAGAATAATGTTTTTCAGAACTTTTTTCAGAATAATGTTTTTCAGAACTTTTTTCGGAGAATTTACTTTTTCAGAGTTTTGAACTATTTCGGACTTTTGTGTTTTTTCGAAAAAAGAAGGATTTTCAGATAAATGGCATATCTTCGGAATAAACTACATTTTCAGAAAAACTAAAATCTTCGGAAAAATTATAATTTCGGAAAAAAGGAGTTTTTCAGAGAAATGCTAATCTTTGGAATACCAAATATTTTCAGAGAAATGACATATATTTGGAAAAGCAACAATTTCGGAAAAAATGACCAATTCAGAGAAATCTTCGGAACTTAAAACCTAATCCGAAAATCCTAAAGATCAGATAAAAAATTACAGTAACAACTAAAAATCAGAAAATAAGCCACGAATAAGCTAAAATCAAATAAGCAATCTACCAAAACTTAATCTAAAACACTTTTAAGAAAAACTAATTAAACTACAAATTAAAAACTTGAAAAACACTAATAAAACAAAAAATTAAAAATCAACTTTTAATAAAATAAACTAATAAAAACACTTAACTAAAATCAAATCAAACACACAATAAGCTATAAAATCAATAAGCTAACACAATCAAACACATAAAAACATAACAATTAATCAAATAAGCATGACAGTAAGATAATAAGCATAAAGATTAAGCAAAACAAGAAAGGTAGAATGAGAGATTAATATAAAAACTTGATTAAAATTAATGATTCAACAACAATTAAAAGTAAAAATTAAAGGACTTACAAATTTAAGGTGCAAGACAAGGAATGTAAATTCACAAGTAAATAAATGACATGAAAAATAAAGGTGGAAAGACTAAGTTGTCAGTTTAGCTAACACCTCCTAATGAAACATTAGGAGGGTATTTATAGGGAGATTAGATATCTTGATGCTTTCTTCCTTTTCTCGTCTTTTCGTCTTTATAAATTCTTCGACTTTCTCGACTTTGTCTCGGGATCATTTGAACTCGTCTTATAATTTCTTCATTAATTAGAATTGAGTTCTTTGACTTCATTAAACTTCCGTCTTTTGACTTTTTCTTCGATAAGTCTTTAGAATAGGCCTTGGACTTCCGTTCTTTTTGCACTCTTGATCTTTTGACTTCGTCTTTTGTCTTTTTCTTCGATAAAATCCCATGAAAGCCCGTGTTTTCTTCCCTTTTCACATTCTGATCCTAAATCACAACAAAAACACAAACCACGCATAATTCCGACATTTACGACATAAAATACACGTTTTGGCTTGGTTATTATTATAATTAAGTGGTAAAAGGATAAGTGTTTTCACACTTATTAATTATGCTAAAAGATGATTGTTAGAACAATAAAGGATATGTCATGGATTCATGAAAAACTTCTTCAAGCAAACGATCGAGTCTCACATAAACGAACACGAGAGTCTTCAATCGTAGTGATGATGATGATCTAGATAACACAATCACAAACAACCACGAGACAACGAGTTGGAAGGGCACAAATCCCCTCTCATTATTTATTAGAAATCATAAAAAGATAAGCATGGGATCTCCCCCACGAGGCACCTTGTTTTTTGATTACCGAGTCATGAGCTCGACTCGATCCCCTCAATGCTAATTATCTTGGGGAAGGTGACTTGGTCGAGGTCATCCAATGAAGGAACTTCCCCACCAAAGTAGTGCTTAAGCCTATGTCCATTCACCTTAAAGTTAGGACCATCATTTTAAGCTAGCTCGATGGTCCCATAAGGAAACACTTGTGTAATGGTGAAAGGACCCGACCAACGAGATTTCAATTTCCCGAAAAATATCTTTAATCGAGAGTTAAAAAGTAACACTTGATCACCAAGTTTTTAATCTTTGCATCATGAAACTTTTTAGTCTTTTCTTTGAAAATCAATGAATTTTCATAAGCATTATCTCTTAGTTCATCCAATTCATTCAATTATATTTTCCGGTGATCTACCGCGGTCTTCAAGTCAAAATTAGCATGCTTAAAGGCCCAATATGGCTTATGCTCCAATTCAATGGGCAAATGACAATTCTTCCCATAGACTAACTTATAAGGAGTACAACCTATAGGTGTCTTATAAGCGGTCCTAAAGGCCCATAAAGAGTCATCGAGTTTGTCGGACCATGAAGCACGATTTTCTCCAATCGACCTTTCTAAAATCCTCTTCAAAGCTCGGTTCGAAACCTCGACTTGCCCACTCGTTTACGGGTGATAAGCCGTAGAAAGACGATGAGTAACTCCATATTTCTTTAAGACCTTCTCGAATTGGTCATTACAAAAATGGGTTCCACGATGCTTATAATAGCACGAGGGGTTCCGAACCGAGAGAATAGTTGCTTCAAAAACTTCACTACCACACGAGCATCATTAGTAGGTAAAGCTTTAGCTTCCACCTACTTAGAAAGGTAGTCGACGACGATGAGGATATACTTGTTACCATGAGATGATGGGAACGCCCCCATAAAGTGTATGCCCCAAATGTCGAAAATCTCACACACTTGAATTATGTTTTGCGGCATTTCATCACGTTGAAACGATTTTCCTTGACGTTGGCACGAATCACACGACTTCACAAGTGTTGTGCATCACGATAGATAGAAGGCCAAAAGAAGCCGGCGTCGAACACTTTCTTAGCCGTAAGATTAGCACCGTGGTGACCACCCGTGGGTCCCTCGTGACAAGCTCTAAGGATGTTAGAAGCTTCGGCACCAAAAACACAACGTCGAACGAGTTGATCCGCACAAACCCGAAAGAGATAAGGGTCGTCCCAAAAATAGAACTTGACGTCACGAAATAATTTTCTCTTTTGTTGTGTCGTCATACCCTTGATTATGAAATTGCCCGCATGGTAATATGCAATGTCATAAAACCATGGGGTGATGTCTTTAGAATTCACTACACCGAGAGGCTCGAGAGGAAATGTTTCGGTGATTTCCTTGTTCTCGAAAAAATCTTTGTGAGGATCTTCTAGACGAGAGAGATGATCGGCCGCTAGATTCTCGGCTCCTTTTTTGTCAAGCACGGTGACATCAAATTCTTGGAGGAGGAGCATCCAACGAAGCAATCTCGGCTTAGCATCTTGCTTAGCTAAGAGATACTTGATAGCCGAATGGTCGGTATACACGATGCTTTTAGTTAAGACGAGATAAGGTCAGAATTTCTCAAAAGCATAGACCATGGCAAGGAATTCCTTTTCCGTTGTGGTGTACTTTAATTGAGCCTCGGTCATCGTCTTACTAGCATAATGGATAGGACGGAAATGCTTTTCATAACGTTGCCCTAAGACGGCCCCTATAGCATAATCACTTGCATCGCACATGATTTCAAAGGGTAATTCCCAATTAGGAGCAACAAGAATGGGAGCTTCGGTAAGTTTCCTTTTGAGAGTTTCGAAAGCTCTAACACAATCCTCATTGAAATTAAAATGAGCATCCTTCTCGAGAAGGTGTGTCATAGGTCGAGATTGGTTTCTTCACAACGTTTTAACATTTGCTCGAGATTAGATAAACACGACGTGAACGAATTGCCAAACACCGAAAAGTCATCCATAAATACTTCCATCGACTTCTCAATCATATCGTGAAAAATAGCCATCATACACCGTTGAAACGTACCCGGTGCATTACAAAGTCCGAAAGGCATCCTACGATAAGCAAACATTCCATACGGACACGTAAATGTAGTATTCTCTTGATCACGAGGGTCGATAGGGATTTGAAAGTAACCGGAATAACCATCTAAAAAGCAATAGAATTCATTTCCCGCGAGTCGCTTCAACATTTGATCCATGAAGGGCAAAGGAAAGTGGTCTTTACGAGTGGCGTCATTTAACTTTCGGTAGTCAATACACACCCTCCAACCGGTCACAACACGAGTGGGAATTAACTCGTTGTTTTCATTAGGCACAACGGTCATTCCTCTCTTTTTAGGGACACAATGGATTGGGCTCACCCATGGGATATCAAAGATAGGATAAATCATTCTCGCGTCAAGGAGTTTTAAAACTTCCTTTTTGATGACATCGTGAATTTTGGGGTTTAATCTTCTTTGACTTTGAATTGCGGGATTGTAGTCCTCCTCCATTAAAATCTTGTGAGTACAAAATTTTGGGTCAATACCCTTAATGTCGGAAATTTTCTACGCAATTGCCCCTTTATGAGTTTTAAGAACTTTCAAGAGCGCGGTTTTTCATCATTAGCAAGACCTCTTGCAATAATAACCGGCAACTTGTCATCGCCTTCTAAGAATGTGTATTCAAGATGAGATGGAAGATCTTTCAATTCAAGGATAGGCGGTTCCTCGATTGAAGATTTTTGCTCAACACTCATAACTTCCATCAGCGGAAGAAATAGTGGAATAGAAGTATCATTACCAATTGTCACCTCATCTTCATTGTCGATTTCATTTGAAGTAAAATCGCCTCCTTAGAATGGAGTGAGATTTGGTGTAGAATTAGCAAGAATCGGATCCAAAATAGTGGGATTGCCACTTGACGAGCTATCGGAAAAACCTAACACTTCTTGTGAAAACTCATCGCAAACCACATCAACTAAGTCGATGTGATTGATGGTAGCGATTGCATAAACATGAGAAGGTGTCGAGTTTTGAGTAGCGTTTATAACAAGTTCCTCTTCGTTGAATCTCAAAGTGATAGTTCTCGCATGAACGTCGATAAGCGATCTCGAGGTGTCTAAAAATGGACGACCTAAAATTAGAGGAACTTGATGATCCGTGGGGATGTCAACTACTATAAAATCAACGGGATAGTAGAACTTCCCCACTTTTACGAAAACATCCTCGGCTACTCCACATGCTAAAATCATAGAATGATCGGCCATCTCGATAGACATGTTCGAAGGAGTAAGAGGCGGAAGCGAAAGCGATTTCCAAATGGAAAATGGCATCAAATTAATGCTCGCACCAAGATCGGCCAAGGCGAGGCATTCTTTCATATCTTGTATATCACAAGGAATGAGAAACTTTCTGAGGTCACCAACTTTTCCTGGTATGCGGTTAAGATAAACCGAAGAACAATTAGCAAGCTTTGAAAGCTTTTCCTTATCATTCATCATACTTTTAAAAGTGAAAGAGAAACGAGGCATATATAACAACACGTCGGCTAAACTTACATCAAATTGAACTTGTTGAAACATTTTTATAAAAAGCTCGATTTGTTGTTTGTTACGTTCTTGCAATTTCTCTTTGTTTCGTCTTGAAGGGTAAGGTAAGGGTGGTGTGGGTTGGACATTAGGCAGATTGGTATTGGTTCAACCGTAGGTGTGGTATGAGCGATAATTCGTGGGCTTGTGATATGCTCCTTTTCGACCATCACCTCAGGCTCTTTCTCGATTTCCTTCTCCGTAGAAGTACTTGGACGAGAGATTGGTTCCTTGAAAGTTTTACTACTACGTGTAGTAATAACCTTTATTTCTCCCTTCGGGTTTGCAATGGTATCACTAGGAAGACCACCCGAGGAAGAGGGTTTACACATGATTGCTTCAAACATGTTTGCCATTCGGTCTTCAAATTTTGATTGCCTAGCATCCGCTTTTAACAATTCTTACTTAATCTAATGTTGTCCTTGTTCCATCTTTTGTTGATTTTGTTGAAGACGTTGAACATTTCCTTCCATTTTATTATCATGAGTCTTAAGTTCACTAGCAAGTTCATTTTTAAGCTCGTTTTTCAAATCGGATCTTAAGCTAATCATCTCACGTTGCATGTTATCAAACTTAGCATCGTTTGCCTTTTCATAATCCAAAAATTCTCCTTCAATATTTTTAGTGTGAGCATTTTGAAAAACTTGTGTAGTGTTTTGAAAATCACGGTTTTGGTTTTGATTTGAAACTTGTCCATTCCCACTTTGATAATTCCCTTTGTTATAGTTACGTGAATTGCCTTGATAACCACCATTTTGATTGTTGTTTCGATAGTTATTAGCAGTTTGATTTGGTGGAGCTTGATTTGGGCGGGAACCTTGGCCGTTTTGGTTATAAGTTCCCGTTGCTACGTAAGTACTTGAAGTGTTACCACCGGCGGTAATGCACTCGGAAAGATCATGAGTTCCACCACAAGATAAACAACTCTTATCAACCGCTTTAACCGATGCGGAATTCAAAGCATCTTGTGCTTTCCAATGAGTCATAAGATTCGAAAACCTATCGAAAAACCGATTTTCCTCATTAGCTTCATCATGTAAGGCATTAATGTGACGAGATGATGACGAACCCATATTGGCAACACTCGGTGTGTTACGAGGGTTTTAAACCTTATATCTATTCTCGATAATCTTTAAAGCTTCATCGGTCGTTTTTCACAAAAAATTACCACCCGCGGCGGCATTCAAATAATCTCGTTCATGATCATTAAGCCCATTATAAAAAATATCTATTTGATGCAATTCCGAAAAATCATGGTGTGGACATTCATGTAACATTTCCTTAAATCGTTCCCATGCTATTGAAAAACTTTCATTATTACGTTGTGTAAACCTTGAAATCTCATTTTTCAAATGTGTTGTTTTAGATGGTGGAAAAAATTGGTTCACAAACTTAGAGACGAGATCACCCCATGTCGAAATCGAATTTGGCGGTTCTTTCTCGAGCCAAATTTTAGCGGGTCCATCTAACGAGTATGGAAACAACATCATCTTAATGGCGTCATGTGGAACATCCTTAAACTTGCTAGTTGCGGTGAGACAATTAAAATTCCTTATGTGGTAATGCGGGTTGTCTTTTTCATGACCTCTAAACTTATTTTCTTGAAACATCGACATTAAACCCGTCTTAATCTCGAAATTCTCCGCAAGAATTGCAGGAATCACAATAGCTTCTCCAAAACCCTCAGTGGGTGCTTGAAGCAACTCCATCATAGTACGATTAGCCATGATAGCTTCTTGTTCTACAATAGGTTCAACAATTGGAGTTTGTTCTTCAATCAAAGGCTCTTGATTTCCTTGACTTTGACGACGTTTACGAGCTCGTTTTTCAACTTGATTACGAGTTAGCATAAACTTGATGAAGAATGGGAGGTGAGCAAAGAAGATTCTTTTTGGGTGTTTTGTGGATTTTCAATTTTTTTGTGTTTTTGATTGTTTTTAATTTTTTTGGATTTTGTGTATCTTTGTAGACAACAATCTACCAAATCTCTCCTCGAATCAAACTCTTGATTAAAGAAGCCTCAAAAGAATGAAAACGATCACGGGGAGTGAACGCCTTCGAATGAGTTTAGAACTTTGGTGAAAACCAAATTGTTCAAGAGGTTTTAATCACAAAGAAAACCAAGCAAATATATATGATACGTAATAATATTGTGGGCGGCAAAACCCTCGATTAGCCTTCAATCTCAAAATACTCACAAGCAAGCGGGGAAAGGAGGCGGCGCGAATCACTTAAGAGCCTTTTTCCTTAGGATATATTTTATAATACCCGCCTTATACCCACCTTATAGTTTGTATTTTTCAAAATCGAGCTTCACGAAAGTATTTATCTATTTTTGCCTTTTTCTTTTTGTTTGAGATTCGAATACAATAATTAGGAGATCAAATCCCAATTAAGGTTGTGTTTTCACACTTTTGGAGATATTTTGTGTTTGTTGTGATACTTAATACAATATAGTAATAATAATTTTCACAAGAAAAACGAAAAACGATAATACGTATTAGTAGAGTTCTACTAATACAAATACTATTTATGGTTAATATTAAAAACAAAATGACAAATTAATCACGACACACCTCCCCGGCAGCGGCGCCAAAATGATTGTGGTAAAATACGACCTTTTAGGAAAAAGGCGTAAAAGCCGTAAGTATTAAACAAATGACTTAGGAAAATCAAGTGTTAATGACCCAATTAAATTTGTTTCCCAAGGAGGTATATGTATGTGACTAAAATGCAATGATATTTGAGATTAATATTTGAAAGAAGGGGATGAGAAAATAGAATGACGAAGACGTGAAAATTATTACTACGACAACTAAAATTAAAACCGTAAAAAGAGCTAAAATAAAAGTAAATTCTAAAAATTCCCAAAAAATTACCAAAAATCAAATTAAATAAACAAAGAGTTTACAAATGATCAAAACTTTTTTCAAACCTTTTAATTAATTAAATATTAATTTTTAAATGCTAATTAAAGACCTAAAAATCAAAATAATTATTAAAAAGCCCAAATAAAGATTTTTCACTTTGTAAACCTCTAAAATGACCAAATAAGACTAAAAACTATTTTTATGAATATTTAAACTAATTAAAACTATTTGAAATGATTAAAAATTATTAAAAACTTAAAATAATTCTAGAAAATAGAAAAATAATGATAAAATTAATTTAAGAGTTGCAAAAATCCTATTTTAATGCATTAAACATAAGAAAAATATAAAAAGTGCAAAAATGTGAAAATTGAAATTTAATCATAAAATAATATTAAAAATCCAAAAATTATAAAACTTCTAAAAACATGCAAACTAGTTTATTTTAACCTAAATAATCAGAAAATGAAAGTGAAGTTACCAAATTACGCCTATTGGGCCCCCAAATGGGCTTAGAACCAAAACAATCAACCTTAATGGGCTAAAGGGCCCAAAAAGTCAAACTTGGCCCAAATGACCAGAAAAAAGCCTTGTCTAACTCAAAATTCAACTCTAAACACAAAAGTTTGAAGGCCCAAAAGCTGGTTTTAAGCTTATCACAGCTTAAATAGTCAACAGCTTATTCTTATTGGTCCAATAAGCCTATTAAGCAATAAGCCAATGCCATATGCTCTAATTAAACACACAACCTTCTTTTGAGATGACTAAGAGATCTGTGAAAAGAAAGTTTTAAAAAGCACACTCAATAAGCCAGAAATAAGCAAGGAAGAATTTCACTAAAAGACAAAATTGTCAGGTTAGAGTTCTAGGTTGTTTCAGAAGCTGATTCTTTTTGCAAAAGCTCACAAATAGCTTAACTAAGAATATTCAATCATAAAATTCACAAAAGCCAAGTAGAATAAGCTGTAGGAGCAAATAAGCTAGCTGAAAAAGCCAAATAAGCTATTTTCCTAGCAAAAGCTTAACCAAATGACTTGTAACCTTCTAGACTTGTTATTAAGCTGAGAAAAATGATACCTATTACAAAAGCCAAGTTGTTGCATGTACCAATAAGCAGTTCTAAAAAATAAGCCAAAATGTGCTTATTTGACCAAAAGTCAAAGTCCTCCAAATTTCACCAAATGTTCAGGAATTGTTTGAAAGATTGTTTTAAGCAATTTTTGTGAAGAATTCAAGGTGGAGTCCTTGTGAATCAAGAGGTCAGTTAACCAAATGATGACAGATTTTGGCAAATAAGGCTTAATAAGCTAGTTAGCTTATAAGCCAGCAACAAAGCACACCAAATAGCCAAATCTACTCACAAGCAGCACAAAAACAAGTTCCAAGCAATAAACAAGCAGGACATACACTAGATAACAAGATGCAAGGCAAGGTGGTCACTTTTGCTGATGCAATTGACCACTTCAGCCAACTTTGATAAGCTCTAGCACCCACAATAAGCCACCAAATTCAACAAACAAATATTGCACAGATAGCTTATCACCTAAACTCTTCCCAAACCATATTTCAGACCTTAGATCCAACAAATAAAGATTTTATTGGATCTGATGTGTTTGACCAAATTCAAACCAATTTTATCAGATTTTTCCAAAACTTGAAATCCCTTTTCCAAACCTCTTGAGACTTAACCAATGACCAAAACCTATTGCATATGACTTGTTTAGACTCCCCAAACCCTAAGAACCAAGGGCACAAGGCCATAAGGCCTTATGATCCCAAAATGCCAAACAACCTTGTTTTAGTCCTTTTTCAAACAAACTTTTTATTCAATCACATAACCTACTGATTTTATGGTTCAAAAACTTCAACTAGGTGCCAACTAAGAGAATACAACTATAAAACACAAAGCACAAACACCAGAGCAACAAATCACATAGAAAAGTACAAATCAGACAATAACATGAAAATTTTTAGAGGAAACTTAACAAGAGGTTATACCTATCCCCCACAACTTCCTAGAGGGATCAGCTATGCTCTTTGGACCTTGTTCAACAGCTAGAACAAGACCAAGGTACTTGAACAAAGGAGATGAGATGTGCCTTGGTTGATGGTTCAAAGCAGAACCTCAAGGGCTTTATGTCTTCAACACAAACAGCAAACAACCTATCCAAAGGTTGATAAACCTTCACTAGCTTGGTGTCAACAAGCTTGCAAGGGCTTATAGCTTTTGGATAAGGGTTAGTACAAGTAAAATAAGCAAAACAGATGACTGATTTCAAGGTTTTTCAAACTTTGAAATCCTTACCAAATATAAACGTATTTAAACCACAAGATCTAAACACCTTTATAACATCAAATGGAACTCAGAATTACCCTTAAACAACACCAACTTTCAAAAACATAAAAAGGAATTACAATTTTCTTAAAACTTTTATAAATTTTAAAAAGGAATTACAATGTTTAATGAGTAAAACTGGAACAAGGCTCTCTCACATGTTGAGGAGTCCTTATATAGGCAACAAGGGCTGAGATTACAATGAAAACCCTAGCTACAAAGTACCTAAAATGCCCTTGAAATCTTCTAGATGAATTGTGTTGTTGAGCTATCCAAATGCATCATGGCTGTTCATTTTAGCTTTGTATCCAAGCAAAGAGTCTTGGCTGTTGATTTGGCCACGTGGCAATCCTTGGAGATGAATGAATGATGTGATAGGTGGACGGGTTTGAATGGTGGGGTCCTTGGGTGAGTGGAAGTGAGTGTTTTTGGTGTGGGATGGGTTTTAGAGTGTGTGAATTAAACGTGTGTCAAGGTAATTGGGATTTACCCTTTGTTTTAAGTGAAGCGGTAACTGGGTTCATCATGGTAAACAGTAAACAATTTGATCCGTTTTTGTAGGAGTGAAAGTGTTTGGCGCGCGTTTGTTATGTTTGAACTTTCAGAATGGCAATATGAGTCCTTGTATTTTGGAGAAAAGGGTAAAACGTGTTTTCAGCCAACAAAACTTGATTTCCTTTGTTAATGAAGTTACAAACTTCACACTTTTGCCCCAAAACTTTGGCAAAGGTTTTCAAGGGTTGTTTTTGCTATTTTTGCATTGTTTGAGGACTGATCTTGGACTTTCTTGATCTTCAAAGGTCTTCAATGTATGTTTGTCTTCATGAGGGACCATTATTGACAATTTAGAATTGTTGAGGGACTAAACTTGCCAATTCTTCAAAGTTAAAGGACCTTTTTCTAATTTTGACAAACTTAAGGGACCAAACTTGTAATTATGAATATACAAGGGTTTTAAGTGTCATTTCTTCATAAATTGAGGATCAATCTTGTACATCTTCAAGTCTTCAAGGGTTTTTCTTGGATAAATCATGAACTAGGGCCCGGTTCTTTGTACGGCTTCGTTTCTCGTGTCCGTTTTTCCTTGTTGCTTGTGATCGTTTGTCTTTTTCACGATATACATACCTAAAACACACAAGTAAACAAATACAAGCATACATATGGTATATTAATGACATTTTATGCATTTAAAGCCCGAAAAGAACAATGAGATCATGTATAAATGCCATCTCATCACAATGTTTTCTTGTTTCATGTGTGTAGGTTCCAAGATCACGAAAACCGGCAAAAACGACATGAGATTTGAAGAGTATTTCGAGAGCCAAAGGTCGAGGATCGTTTTTATTCCAGGATTTAACTTTACCAGAGTTATTGGGCCTTTGTGGGACCCATATTTGCTTAATGGGCCTGGAAACCCATTAATGAAGCCCAAGTCAACATTGGGTCAAAGCCCAACAAAAGCCCAATTTCTAAATTATAAAGACGGATGGAAGTATTACAAGTTTTGGTCAAAGCCCATTTACAATATAAGAGTGGACGGATGAAGTATTACATTCGGTCTAATTTCCATCCAAGCCCATAAACAAAAGACAAGAAATGATGGAAGTTTATAGGTCCTATTCAAAGCCCATCACAAGTAAATATATACGGTGCAAAAGCTGTATTTAGTTTTGGG
Source organism: Glebionis coronaria (assembly GCA_025667525.1). Classification (NCBI taxonomy): domain Eukaryota; kingdom Viridiplantae; phylum Streptophyta; class Magnoliopsida; order Asterales; family Asteraceae; genus Glebionis; species Glebionis coronaria. Next base: position 397,166,262 of record CM046879.1, read on the forward strand.
GTCAACAAGTTAGTCGGTCAAAACAAGAGAAGAAACGTGAGAAAGAGAGAAAGGATTTGGGGAAAAATATGCAGCAAAGAGAACCCTAGATTTTGGGGGTTTCCATTCCAGCAGAAATTGGCTTCCGCGCGCTTCAATTAATTGCCAAGAATTTAGGTAAGAAGAGTTGCTGGCACCAGGCTCCCACGTGGCACCATGAAGCGTCACATCCCATCCCCTATTGGTCAATTACCTGTCAACCAATCATTGGGCCAATGATTTCCTACCACATCACCACAAAACTAACACAACTAGCACACAAAAATGCCACTGTGGCGATCCTTGTGAAAGAGGATGTTTTACAGCCCTTAGATCAAGTCAAGATGGAAAGAGAAGAGATAGATTCGAATCTAAAGGGCACAAATCACTTCTTCATCAACAACCCATCCCCTCGTTGGCCTATATAACCCCCCCCCCCATTTTATTCAGTAATGTATCCATTTTTTACCTTTAATGTTATAATGTTAAATTTTAGTTAGATTTGTAATTTCTTTTTAAAGATATTATAATGCCATTTTGATTTAATAAAAGTTCAGTTTTAATTTTTAATCTCTCGTTTAATCTTTTAATTTTAGTGTTTGCATTTTAATTTGAATATATCATTATAACTGTATATTATTCATCTAAGCTGAATCTATAGCTTAAATGATTAATTAAGAGTGAATAAGGGAATGAAATATTTATCCCCACTAGATAAATAACAAAGGTTGTTGTTTCGAGATTTGATATGGTGGTTCGAGATGTCTTCCTTGGTGTTTAATGGTTAATGGTTCGAGGTGTTTGGTGTCGATTTAAGGTCTAAGGTAGCTCAGCGCTACCTTCTTCATCAAAGGGTTCATCTAATAATAATGGTTAAGCTCTTTTATGATTTTTTTAGAATTAATCTGATTCGTGTTAAGTTTTGCTGTGAGTATTTTAAGTTTTGCTGAATGTTCGTTTAATCTTCTCAAGTTTTAGCCTAATCTGTTTTTTTGTAATACATGTTAATGGATAGAATGTAGTTGGTTAAACTATTTGGATTTAATTTGTTAATGTTGATATTTGATCTAGATATTATGCTGCTATAGATTTTATGTATTGTTGGATTGCTAATTTGGATTTAACAGCTGAAATTCGTCTACTATATGAATGCTTTGGCAATGAACTGGTTGATTTGGATTTGTTAGAGTTTTATTAAGTTACTGCTTTTGTATGGTTATAGTAGTTCATTGCTAGCAATCTAGATTTAGGGTTATTTGGGTTTTTGCTGTCTAATTTATTACTTTAGCCGTGGAGTTTGAATTTGATTTTAGCAGTCTGTTTTATATTGTACGTTTTAGAATTTTGTTCCTGATTGATTTTATGAGATTGAAGATTAATTTTTATTGTTGATATGAATGTTTATATTAGTCTGTTGAAAATGTTCTTGATTCTGCATTTGACTGTCACTGTGATTCGTGACTATCCATCCGGATCTGATATATTTGGGACTGTTTTTTGTGCTTAGCTTAAATTTGATTTATGCATTAGAGGTTACTATTTTGGTGCTTCAGTCTGCTTGAGTTTTGGATGATTTCATAGTTTGATGATTTATTTTGGATTGCTGTTACATTTGTTGTTTCTGATTATTGTATTATACTGATATATTCTGTAGACGCAAACATTTTGTTTAGTTTGCTGAACTACTAAATCTGAGCTCAAAAATAAATATTGCAAAAATAGTGTCACTCAGGGGTCTCGAACTCGAGACCTCCCATTCATCTATCCAACGACTTAACCTTCTAGGTTATTGGCCCTTTTGGTTTATAATCCACCTTATTTGTTTATTATACGTTTGGCTTTTGGGATTCTAAGTTTAGATTTTTAAACAAGTTTTATTAGTTAAACTTTTAAAATTTCTTTTATATTAAAATTATTTTAATAAACAATTTTTCAATTTATTAGTTTTAAAAAAAATAAAAAATAAAAAATAACATTTACTTTTATTAAAAATATAGTTTATTTTATTTAGTTTCAAATTATTAGTTTAAGATAAAATAAATAAAGTTTTAAAAAATAAAAATTTTATTACTTTTAAAAATTAATATTGTTTTAATATTTTTTTAAATAATTTTGTTTTTATACCTTTGTTTAAATAGTTTGTTTCAATTAAAAAGTAAAACAAATATATATAGATTTAAATTTTAACTTTTAGATTTATTTTTGGGTACGATTCATGCACTTTAGGTTAAAAACGTAGGATTTTAGATAATACCGAAACCAATTCAAATTATTTGCCCTCTTCAAAACGAAAGTCTCAAATTCACAATTTCTTCGTGTACAACGAACCGGGATCAAGCTCGTGTTTAATTAATCCGTCTTTGGCTTATTTTGGACTATCACTTTTTCCTAAATGTAATTTCCTAAATTTGCTCTATAACGTATTATATAAAAATACACCGACACTTTCCCATACATCACTGGCGCATGTGTGTTGACTTCACAGACCTCAATAAAGCTTGCCCTCAAGACTGCTATCCACTCCCAGAGATAGATTGGAAGGTAGAATTGTTATGCGGATATCCTTTTAAATGCTTCCTAGACGCATACAAGGGATAGCACCAGATACAAATGGCAGAGCAAGACGAAGAAAAAACAACATTTCATACCAGCCAGGGTGCGTATTGCTACACAAAAATGCCATTCAGACTTAAGAACGCAGGGGACATGTACCAACGATTGGTTGATAAGGCGTTCGAAGGTTAAATCGGGCGAAATTTGGAGGTCTATGTTGATGACCTAGTGATAAAAAGTCACACAGAGGATGAACTTATCCAGGATATAGAGGTAACATTCTCAAAACTTAGGAGAATAAACATGAAGTTAAACCCAAAAAGTGCACTTTTGGGGCAACATAAGGCATGTTCCTAGGATACATGATTGATCTAAATGGCATCAAACCCTGCCCGGAAAAGACAGACGCAGTCGAATTCAAAGCCCAAAGACAAAAAGGAAGTGCAATCGCTAAACGGGAAGCTCGTAGGGTTGAACAGGTTCTTTTCCAAATCCGCAGAGAAATCGCCCCCTTTATTTAAAACACTCAAGAAGTGTATAAAAAAGAGAGACTTCAATTGGACAAAAGAGGCTGAAAAAGCCTTCGAGGAACTGAAAACCCATTTAGTGTCGCTGCCTATGTTCGTCGCACCACGACCGAAATAAGAGCTAATAATGTATTTATCAGCTACACATAGAGCGATCAGCGCGATGCTAATGACGGATAGGGAGAATGTGAAAACACTAGCACACTTCATAAGCAGAGCATTACAAAGCTCGGAACTGAATTATACCTCAATGGAGAAGTTGGTACTCGCACTAGTGTTTGCGGTGAAAAGGTTGCGCAAATACTTCTAAGCACATCCCATAGTGGTGATCACAGATCAACCCATATAACAGATAATATCAAAACCTGATGTAGCGGGTAGGCTACAGAAGTGGAGTGTTCTACTCGGGGAACACAATATTACGAATAGACCGCGCAACACCAGAAAAGGACAAATTCTGGCAGACTTCATCGTTGAAAAACCAGAAGAGGGCGGGCAGGACCTAAAACAGGAGGAAGAAGACCAAGAGCCATGGGTCTTATGCACTCATGGATCATTCTGTACTGATGGATCTGGCGCAGGACTCATACTAACCAACCCTGAAGGAATGGAATTTACATAAGCACTACGTTTTGAGTTCACGACTACAAATAATGAGGCAGAATATGAGGCGCTTATTGAAGGACTAAGAATCGCAACCCGAATGGGTGTGCGAAACCTCGAAGAAAATGTAGATTCTCGCCTAGTAGCAAACCACATACTTGGTGAATATGAAGCAAAGGAGGAAACCATGATATAATACTTGTAAAAAGCCAAGTCATTGATTGAAGGATTCAAAAAATTCCTAATACGCCAAGTACATAGTGGGGAAAACATGAAAGCAGACGCACTCAACAAGATAGCGTCCACCAGCTTTACACACCTATCAAAGTAGGTCCTGGTAGAGATCCTTAAAGACAAATCCATAAAAGAGCAAGAAGTCACATCGGTAGTGGAGGAAGAAGGTCCTACATGGATGACACCGATCATGGACTATTTGACGAAAGACTCACTCCCACATGACGAAACCAAAGCACGACGAATACGAAGACGCTCGAGGAAGTTCGAAGACAGGGACGGGATTCTTTACAAACGCTCATTCCTTCAGCCATGGCTAAGGTGCGTAGGGCCGCGGCAAGCGCAGTATGTCATTTGCGAACTACACGAGGGATCCTGCGGCATGCACGTAGAACCAAGGTCGGTAGTGGCAACAACGTTGCACAGCGGATATTATTGGCCAACCTTGCACGCGGACACACGTACACTCATATACAAATGCAATGACTGCCAGGTACACAGGCCGGTACCGCGTCAACCCCCAAGAGGAATTAACACCTATCACTTCCCCTTGGCCATTTTTCAAGTGGGGAATAGACATCGCAGGACCTTTTACCGTGGCTGCAGGTGGAATTAATTTTCTAATAGTCACGATGTATTACTTCACGTGGTGGATTGAGGCAAAGGCAGTCGCAACAATCATAGGAAACAAAGTAAAAATGTTCGTATGGGATAATATAGTATGTCACTTCGGGCTACCTAGAGAGATCGTTTCTGATAATGGAAAACAATTCGCGGAGAACCCTAATATTTGATCTTTTCAAGTTCGTATTTCCCAACTCGCGAAAAATTAAAAGTCCAATTAACCTCAAGTTTTTAATTGTTTTTGGTTTTCAATAAGGATTTGGTATCTAGGTCTAATTCAAAGAATCACGTAAAAAGGGTAAAAATATTATAGCTACGTAACCGTAAAACAAGTTGCAATTACCACACTTAAAGCAAATTGTACAAGTTTTAAATGCACAATAGTAAAAATGCTCATAATGTAAAGAAAGTAAAAGTACAAGGACCAAATGTGTAAATTCAGAAAGTAAAAGGGCCTGAAGTGAAAAAAGTAACAAACTATTACTACCAAACAACAAACTTTCAAAACTGACTAACTAAATTGTAACAAACTCAAATTCTAAGGACTGAAAATTGCAAACCCTAAAAACTTGATTTTACAAAGCTGATTAACCAAACTTGAAAGTCTGATGACTAAAATGAAATTAAACAAAACCTTTAACCAAAAACGGGCAACAACATTTCAATAAGCTCGTTTGAGCTTATTACTTGACCAAATCAGTTCTAACTTTTTGCAAAACACTTAAATTTGAATTTAAGCTAGGCTTGTAAAAGGAAACTGACTGAAAGCTAGTAAAACTTAAGATAGCTTAACTCAATAAGCCTAAAATAAGCTATAAGTTGAATGAGACATCCAATATTTGATTTTTTGGCGGAAAATGATTAAGCTAGTGATAAAAAGACTGGAATGTCAAAAAATTTGAAAAATGGTCCAACCAATAAGCTGGAATCTCAAATTTAGCTCAAATGGCTAATCGTTGAATAAGAAATTCCAAAAAGCTGATTTTCTCAAAAATCACTTAAAACATGTTTGTGAACAAGTTTATGAAAAGAAATTGCTAAATTTCTGAAATGGATTAGTGGGAAATGAAAAAGAAGCAAGGACTTATCACAGGGATATGCAAATGCTCAACAGCTTATTAATAAGCTGATTTCTAACTCAAATCTTGAAACTGTATTATTTCACTCAGTGAGTCTGAAAGCTTATATATTGAACTACAATGGGAACAAAAACAACTAATATAATCCACTAACAAAGATTTACCAAGTGATTAAAGATTGCTTGTTTTTACTTGTGAAAAATGACCCAAACTCTTTTTATGCAAATTGCCTGTTTGACAAAAACTGTAACACCCCACTTGGATAAGTGGACCGTTACGTGTATTTATGGCGTGTCATCAAAGCTTAAGGTAAATGTCCTAAAACATTAACTGACCATAAAGGAAATACCGGAATCAAACATCAGCAATCCAAACATAAGCCCAGAACATGAAAAATAAAATACTGAATGAAAGGACTAAACATTGTCCAAAAAAGCGGAATAATGTAATAAATGCATAAAGTACGAAGTCTGGATAGCTTCCATCCAAATGCACATGCTCTTAGAATCCTAAAAGCGTCCTGGTGTACCTGCCGTTAGAACATGAAAGGAACTACGGCTGAGCATAACGCTCATTGAACGGATATGAAACATGATAAGGAAATTTCTGAAATGAAGTAGATGATAAATACTGAAGCAGTAAGACTGATAAATAAGGTTGCAGCGGAAATCTGTAAATAATCTGTAAAGTCTGATTTATCAATAATGAAACTGAATTGTTATTTGTTAAATCTGTATAACGTGCATTTACTGTATTTTAATTGCCAAGAGCTTATATAGGTCATGTGCTGTAACAACTATTGCATGAATACATAGAGGGGTGACCTCGTCATGCTGTAGAGGGGTGACCTCTAAATAACTGTGCTGGGTGGAGGGATCAGCTCCAATGTGAAGGATGTAGAGCACACACCACATTCACCTGCTAAACTGTAAGCTCTAGCCTAGGATGCATCCATACGCCCCACTAATAATACTGATAAAATGGCCAAGCTGAGCTGAGTGGGACGATGTAGGATATCACTCTCCTGCATGTGAGTCACGACACCGGTGCCTCTAGTGCCGTGGTTACGGTACCTCCGTAACTAGTACATAAACTAATCATGCTTGTATATAATGCTCAGGTAATTTATTTAATTATTAACATGATTACTGATAAGCTTAAACATATACTGGGGAAAATATTTGGCTGAAGATGGGAAATCCTAATCATGCGTAGAAAGGAAGTCCTTACTGAAAGGACAGAAAATCCGTACCTCGTGTCCAGTAACGGAATAAGAATGAAAGCTGAAAGATCTACTCCGACTTCACGGGTACTACAAAATTAACAGACGCGTAATAAGTTGTCTAGTTACTGTTTACTATTACTGATCTTAACTGTTCCTGTTTTAGTTTATTTATTTCTTGTATTACTGTTTGCATATAAACTGATACATCTGATTGTTCTAATATTACTGATTAATTTATATTCTGTATATCTGATTACGATATACTGTGTAATCCGATATAATTATTATTACTATAAATCGTAATCTAATATAGATAGCAAGTTTCTAAATTCATTTCTTTGAAATAAAAATATTAATTAAATCACACGTTTTAAAATAATAAAAGAATGAAACAAAATCGATTAATTGTACTAATTAAATTAATACAATTTAACAGTTTAATTAATCTATTTATAAAACTCCTTATAAAAAGATTTTATTAATATAATTAATATCCTCGTGTTTAAAAATACTAGTCATCCCAAAAACCCGTGCTAAACTCCCCGAGACACTCATGTCTCGGTTTAATTAAACCGAGTACACCACAACTTGTCGTGGTTTCCCCCTGCTATTAACGTCACCCAGCAATAGCAACTGTTAGTTATTTAGTTCCCCCTGCTTGTCTAAGTTCCCACTATTAGTTATCTAGTTCCCCCTACTTGTCTAAGTTCCCACTGTTAGTTATCTAGTTCCCCCTGCTTGTCTAAGTTCCCACTGTTAGTTATCCCAAACACCCCCTTGCTGCGAATTAGACCCAAACACCCCCTGTTGGCTGTTGTTGCTATTCGAAATAGCCAAACACCCCTGCTGTTTGGATTTTTTTGGCTGCGAGTTCAATCAAACACGCCACACACCCATTATGGGTCGTGGCTGATCAACCAAAGACACCACCGAGACCCTTGTGTGGTCACGGCTGGTCAAAAAAAAAACCACACACCAAGACCTGCTGGTCTCGGTCTTCGTGAATGCCCAAACAAACCGACCCCCTTTGTTCTTCTAAAAACCTATTCATTAATTACCCACATGTTTTTGTTATAACACCATGATCTTATGATCTGTATATAAAAAAAATGGAACCAGTTTATTACCTTTGAGGTATTCTTGGAATGGAAGGAGAGTGCACACATAACAATGAGGAAGCAAACACTACCCGATCTCTTCCCCTTTTTTTTTCTTTTTTTTTTCTTCCGGCGCCTCTTTCACAAACCCTATCTCGTTTCTTTTTTTTTGTGGCGCTGTGAGAGGGAAAGGGGAAACCCCCCGTGTTTTATTTTTTTGTACAATTGCAAAATGGGCTTAAAGCCCACTACTTCTTCTTGTTTCTATTTAAAAACCGCCAGCCCTTTTACATATTTTTGGTTTTCGTTTAATTTTCGACTTAGTATTTTATCGTGTGCGCTTGCATTATTTCTCGTGTTTTTAATTTCTAAAACGTAATTCTCTTTTCTATAACTAAAGTAATACATTCGATAATATTTATTTTCCTGAATAATTAATTTGTAATATTTAAATAAAACTGAGCGCGTAATTTACTGTCAACGTTTAATTATTTATTTTCTGAGCTTAATAATTATCTTGTGGATAATTATTTTGTTGTAGTAGTTAATAAACTGAGGCTGCGTATTAAATTTCTACGTTTATATCTCTGTCTAGTAATTAATACTTATATAGTTTATTAAAATTAAACTGCGTATTCAAATATTCTGATTTTTAAATACGGGTTTTACAATTCTTCCCCTCTAAAAACAATAATTCGTCCCCGAATTAAAGATACGACTATACTGGGTTTTATAATTCTTCCCCTCTAAAAAGGAGAAATTCGTCCTCGAATTAAAGGTAATAAGCTGATGAAGTTATAAGAACTGAAAGAACACGTAGTCTGAAAAGACAATTAAGCTGAAGGATGAATTGTCTTCTAATAAAGACATAATGTTGCTGATAGGTATAAACCTGACATGACTGAACTGAAGAGAACATGGAACGTGACATGACTGAAAGAACTTAACTGGATTTATTGAAGGAAAGGGGATGAGAGGTCCGGATGGACTCCTCTGTTTCGAGTGGCCTCCCGTTCGAAACGATTCCTTCAAAGGTATAAACATAATAATAAAAAAAAATCTTGGTCCTGATGACCCTTTCCTGATGATGTTGAATATTTTCAGGTTCCATACTTAAGATGGATTTTCTGAACCTGAATGAATAAGCTATAACATGTAGTATACATGAACGGTACGTACAATTATCCTAGAAAGATAACATTTATATCTCTGAACAAACTGCTGAGAATATGTATAAGGACGAACTACGTGAACAATTGTGAACATGCTAAGTGAGCAATTGTGAACGTGGTTCATAATTATATGAGGAGCGCTGGCATGGAATTAGAATATGATAAGTGAATCATAATGTGAACGTGATACTAGAACCTATCATGAACGTATGCTAACTGAGGAATGAATGCTAAACGATACGGCCTGAGATGTGAAACGCCTGCCTGGGTATGGAGAAGCTCTGCTAACTTGAGTCTGGTTTCTTAAGCTTTCTGTAACCGTATCCAGTAACAAGCTGTGAGACGTATACCGCAAGATGGAACACGAACCTGAACTTGGACAATGTCATGAACGCGAATGTGAACTTAAATCACGAGATAGCATCAATATGGACTGAAACAACATCATAATGTGAACGTGAGACGTAAACGTGAAGGTGAACGTAAACGTGACCGTGAACATAAGCGTGATCGAAATTCGCGAATGTGAAAGTTCTATCTGACATGATTGTTGATGGGATACCGTGAAATTGTAAGATTTATTGCTGAAATTCTCGTAGATTTGCTACTGCGTACTCATTTCGGATGAAAGAAAAACGCGTAGGTTGATTACATGGTCGACAATGACCTAGATAGTATTATACTTTTTCTAAGTCTGTGGTAACTGATAACAATCTCCATGGAGTCTTGTCTTCTTTCGGTCCAGAATTCCTACTGGTAGTAGTAACTCGATAGTATGACGGCGTTCTATCTTAAACCTGCTGAAATGACAGGTATTGAATATGAACATAGCTACCTTAATGGGTGATGTGGATTCTATCAAAGTTTTGTCTGGGATTATGGAACATTCTGGTGGAAATATGGTTGAATAGTCATAAAACATTTTTAGTGAGAACTGTCGGCAATTTCTGCGGTAGTAGTCAATTGAGTTCTAGAAAATTTTGTACTTCGTTCACAGTCGTCGGTCAGGACCATCAGGTGACGGCCTTCACCTTCGCAGGATTGTCTGAAATTTCTTTCTGCTGAAATAGGGTGGCTCAGAAATGCCACTTGTTCATCCGGGATATAAATTTAGAAAGCTGCTCATATAATTCCCTCCTATCTGGAAATCTGCATGGCCGTGAGAAGATGATCTCGCGTTCTTCTTTAGGATTTGGCAGCTCAGAATGTTATCAATAAATCACTGACGGTTTGTCTGAGAATTCATGAGAAAATTTTATTCATAATTTTCATAATATAGCTGGGGCATTAGAGAGCCCAGGAGTATGGATCAAAATTTTTGAAAGACTATAGTGGGTGCAACAGCAGTCTGGAGAATATCACGTTCTTCTTCTCACCACTGATGGTAGTATGATTGGAATCTTTCCAGAAAAATGTTCAAGGCATCGTAGCAGGTCAGATAAACCTTCTATACGTGGACTGAATATCAATTGGAATGGTAATCTGATAAATTTTCTAGTGTTCGATACATGATCTCATGTTACTGTTCTTATTCTGATGGACAGAAAACGATGCACCTTCTAGTGATGTGCTAATGCGATTTTGCCTCGTTCTGACAACTCTGGCAGCAAATGTTGCAACTCTTTTAACTTAGCTGATTCCTTGAAATAAAGAGTTTTGAAAACAGGTTCTGCTCTTGAGACGAGCTTGGTGTTAAGTTATGTCTAGTGGTTTGGAAGGAATTTCTGAAAAACCTTCAGGAATGACCCTTGGAAATTTTTGGATAATCTGCTGGTCATAAATTTAAAGAATTTCAGAATTAATTTATAATTGGTAGTTAAAAGTCTTCGTAACTATGGAATGAGAAGTCACGTGCTTATATAGCAGAATAATTTGTACTGATTTTTCTGTCTGGAAATATAATGAATATATTTGGGATTTAGTAAGACGGATCTCGTCGTTAACTGAAAGGAGAACTTTAATAAATATGGTGATACTGTTGAGTCCTTTCTGGCTGAGAGGCAGGTAACTACCTGGTTTGAGATAAAGCTGACATAGGAACACGTGAAATAAACATGGCGATTTTTCACGGAATGTGTTCGTCTGTAACCTCACAGGATGAATACTGTGTGTTTAATCTGAAAAATAATCTAGTGGTGGTGACTGAATTTTAATGATCTGATTCATGCGTGGCATAATAGAACGGGTATACCCCTTTCTGAAGGGTACCCTGAATTTCTGAGGGCCTGGTTTAGAAACATACTGGAGTTATGAGTTCTGACTCATATTTTGAGAAAAGATTCGTATGACGTGTACCATGACTGGTGTCCTGATATGTGTTTTCCGAATGATACTTGAGACCCGTGTCTTGACTGATGTCTTGACATGTATTTTGGTGGATGAATCTGGGTAAGGCTGGAAATTTTGGTAACTGCTAGGATCGGCGGACCGGTTAGACTGCTGACCTCTGCATTTCAGGTCACGTCCGTGCCGGAGTTCCGATGGTTACTGACTGATTAATTACAAGTACGATGGTTGTCACTACTGCTTTTTCTGTCAATTTATGACGGTCATTATCATGACCGTGATTCATGTAATTATTTCTGCTGAGTGGCCGGCTCGGTTCCGGTTCCCACTCTTCTGACAGAAAGATTAGCTAAGTGAAGTGTGACATCTAACTGAGGAAGTAAAAGCATGGAATAGGATGGTAGTGTGTGATGGTTGAATTTATTCTTGTCAGAAATTTCAAATTTATAGTTTTCGTCCTCGTTCCGCAGTCTTCATAGTATAAACGGCATCAGCATCTTAAGAAATCTCCAAAGCTCAGCAGTATCCGCATTTGTGAGGTCTTCAAAGTGTTAGCGGCATCAGCATCTAGCAAAATCTTCAACTCACGAGCAGCATCAGCAACTGATAAAATATCGACAAGTGGAAACGCCTGAGATAACTGAGGATCGATTTGCAATACCCATGGAGTAGGGTACCTGGAGTACACCTGGACTACTGTACATGAAGTATAAAATGAATACTGCACATGGTGCATATCTGAGACACTGTATGTGGAGTACACATGAAGTACTGTATATGGAGTATAACTGAGACACTGTACATGGGTACATATGGAATACTGTACATGGCACTGGTGGAAATTTCATGGGATGATCGATACTGGTGTCGCTTGTCTGACATGATCAAGGAAATAAATTGATTTAAACGGTAGTAAACTGATTCTGAAATAAATAACATGATAGGCTGACAATTCCTGCGTCGACTTAATGCTGGTTGTATAGAGGCTGAAAAGTATGATAAAACGGAGTTTCATCAATGTTCAGTATAAAAACATGATTGATGAAAACCAGAACATGATTTATCATGAAATAGGATGATACTGTAATCCTTCTGTATTTTAGGGTGAAAACACTATCACCTTGCTGAAAACATAATCCTCATAAGGAGACATGAACTTAGTCATCATGAAAACAACATTCTCGTGAAAGTATAAACTTGACTGATACAAATAACATAGGAGAATAATCAACTGAGGTTTAACATTAACTGATGTGGATAGCTATGGTTCAATCCTAAGAATCCAAAGAAGAAAACATGAGACTAAGTATGGGCTATTCTGGTTCGATCCATACTGGTCAAAATTTTCTGAGAACTGTCATGTATAGAAATTTATAATCTGGTATTAAATATGGATGGCTGTAGTCCAATCCATACTTGTCAAAATTTATAGAATGTCATGATATGACAAATGTGAACAACTATGGATCGGTTCACAAAACAACATTTGACTGAAAATCATGAAGTTTGATCTGAACCTTGGTGAACGTATATGGGCTGGTTCACCACGTAATATTGGACTGAAAACATGGATCTGACATGAGTAAGGATAAGCGCCCATGATCAGTTCATCTATACAAAAATCAGAACGGGCAAGGGTGAACGCCTATGGTCAGCTCACCAAAACGAAAATTCGCCAAAAGCACATGCGACTAAATATGGCTAGTTATGTACCAACCTTTTACTTAGTCAAAACTTTAAGAAAACTGACTGATAAATGGAGAAAACTGACTGAATAATCCATGAGAAACATGAAAGATAACAACGCCAAAATCTGGGAAGTTCCTGGTGACTACCCACTAGTCACAGGTCAAGTTTTAGAGCCTACAGGTCGAACCTTGCGCTTTGATACCATAATTGTAACACCCCACTTGGATAAGTGGACCGTTACGTGTATTTATGGCGTGTCATCAAAGCATAAGGTAAATGTCCTAAAACATTAACTGACCATAAAGGAAATACCGGAATCAAACATCAGCAATCCAAACATAAGCCCAAAACATGAAAAATAAAATACTGAATGAAAGGACTAAACATTGTCCAAAAAAGCGGAATAATGTAATAAATGCATAAAGTACGAAGTTTGGATAGCTTCCATCCAAATGCACATGCTCTTAGAATCCTAAAAGCGTCCTGGTGTACCTGCCGTTAGAACATGAAAGGAACTACGGCTGAGCATAACGCTCAGTGAACGGATATGAAACATGATAAGGAAATTTCTGAAATGAAGTAGATGATAAATACTGAAGCTGTAAGACTGATAAATAAGGTTGCAGCGGAAATCTGTAAATAATCTGTAAAGTCTGATTTATCAATAATGAAACTGAACTGTTATCTGTTAAATCTGTATAACATGCATTTACTGTATTTTAATTGCCAAGAGCTTATATAGGTCATGTGATGTAACAACTGTTGCATGAATACATAGAGGGGTGACCTCATCATGCTGTAGAGGGGTGACCTCTAAATAACTGTGCTGGGTGGAGGGATCAGCTCCAATGTGAAGGATGTAGAGCACACACCACATTAACCTGCTAAACTGTAAGCTGTAGCCTAGGATGCATCCATACGCCCCACTAATAATACTGATAAAATGGCCAAGCTGAGCTGAGTGGGACGATGCAGGATATCACTCTCCTGCATGTGAGTCACGATACCGGTGCCTCTAGAGCCGTGGTTACGGTACCTCCGTAACTAGTACATAAACTAATCATGCTTGTATATAATGCTCAGGCAATTTATTTAATTATTAACATGATTACTGATAAGCTTAAACATATACTGGGGAAAACATTTGGCTGAAGATGGGAAATCCTAATCATGCGTAGAAAGGAAGTCCTTACTGAAAGGACGGAAAATCCGTACCTCGTGTCCAGTAACGGAATAAGAATGAAAGCTGAAAGATCTACTCCGACTTCACGGGTACTACACAATTAACGGACGCGTAATAAGTTGTCTGGTTACTGTTTACTATTACTGATCTTAACTGTTCCTGTTTTAATTTATTTATTCTTGTATTACTGTTTGCATATAAACTGATACATCTGATTGTTCTAATATTACTGATTAATTTACATTCTGTATATCTGATTACAGTATACTGTGTAATCCGATATAATTATTATTACTATAAATCGTAATCTAATATAGATATCAAGTTTCTAAATTCATTTCTTTGAAATAAAAATATTAATTAAATCACACGTTTTAAAATAATAAAAGAATGAAACAAAATCGATTAATTGTACTAATTAAATTAATACAATTTAACAGTTTAATTAATCTATTTATAAAACTCCTTATAAAAAGATTTTATTAATATAATTAATATCCTCGTGTTTAAAAATACTAGTCATCCCAAAAACCCGTGCTAAACTCCCTGAGACACCCATGTCTCGGTTTAATTAAACCGAGTACACCACAACTTGTCGTGGTTTCCCCCTGCTATTAACGTCACCCAGCAGTAGCCACTGTTAGTTATTTAGTTCCCCCTGCTTGTCTAAGTTCCCACTATTAGTTATCAAGTTCCCCCTGCTTGTCTAAGTTCCCACTGTTAGTTATCTAGTTCCCCCTGCTTGTCTAAGTTCCCACTGTTAGTTATCCCAAACACCCCCCTTGCTGCGAATTAGACCCAAACACCCCCTGTTGGCTGCTGTTGCTATTCGAAATAGCCAAACACCCCTGCTGTTTGGATTTTTTGGGCTGCGAGTTCAATCAAACACGCCACACACCCATTATGGGTCGTGGCTGATCAACCAAAGACACCACCGAGACCCTTGTGTGGTCACGGCTGGTCAAAAAAAAAACACCACACACCGAGACCTGCTGGTCTCGGTCTTCGTGAATGCCCAAACAAACCGACCCCCTTTGTTCTTCTAAAAACCTATTCATTAATTACCCACATGTTTTTGTTATAACACCATGATCTTATGATCTGTATATAAAAAAAATGGAAACAGTTTAATACCTTTGAGGTATTCTTGGAATGGAAGGAGAGTGCACACATAACAATGAGGAAGAAAACACTACCCGATCTCTTCTCCTTTTTTTTCTTTTTTTTTCTGCCGGCGCCTCTTTCACAAACCCTATCTCGTTTTTTTTTTGTGGCGCTGTGAGAGGGAAAGGGGAAACCCCCCGTGTTTTATTTTTTTTTACAATTGCAAAATGGGCTTAAAGCCCACTACTTCTTCTTGTTTCTATTTAAAAACCGCCAGCCCTTTTACATAGTTTTGGTTTTCGGTTAATTTTCGACTTAGTATTTTATCGTGTGCGCTTGCATTATTTCTCGTGTTTTTAATTTCTAAAACGTAATACTCTTTTCTATAACTAAAGTAATACATTCGATAATATTTATTTTCCTGAATAATTAATTTGTAATATTTAAATAAAACTGAGCGCGTAATTTACTGTTAACGTTTAATTATTTATTTTCTGAGCTTAATAATTATCTTGTGGATAATTATTTTGTTGTAGTAGTTAATAAACTGAGACTGCGTATTAAATTTCTACGTTTATATCTCTGTCTAGTAATTAATACTTATATAGTTTATTAAAATTAAACTGCGTATTCAAATATTCTGATTTTTAAATACGGGTTTTACAAAAACTTTGACCACAATACTTTGTAAAGTGACTTGCAGTGACCTATTGAGTATGTATGAACTAAAATCAACAGGTTTCAAAAGCTAGATCACTATAACAGCTCTGATCGAAACATAAGTTTTTGACTGATGTGAAAAGTTTTGCAAAGACTTTTTGAGCAAAAGTTCATGAAATCAATTGACACTTATCTGAACTTGTCAAGTGACACAAATGAACTAATATCACACCAGTAACCAACAATATAACACTATGGAACACAATTAAGCTAACTGTTGTAATATTAAGCAAATTCAGACCAGATAAGCTAGACTTACTGAATCAAAGATTATGAAACTACTATCTATCTATCAAATCAAAGCAATTACACCAAATTAACACTAAAACAAGCACAATGCAACAGTTAAACTTTATATCTAGGAATTAAGCATGGCAAAGCAGTTTAGTGGAACTTAAAATGAGAATTTGATTCCTTTTTTATAAGAATCCTCCTCTGATGGAGTAGTTAGGCGTGGAGCCAACTATTATCAATACAAACATCAACTATCAACCACCATTAACCATCAAATCATCACCATCATCTACCATTCATCACCCCTACAACATTCTGATCTTTTGGCTATGGAAATGAACTAGAACTATCTGAACTCAGCTACAAGCTTCATAAACACATCAAACAAGCTCTATTGATCTTGTATGATCAATAGAACTCAGTAATAACAGGATAGGTAGGGTAATGTAGTTATGAGAAGATATTTGAGATGAAAAGTGAAAACTGAAGCTTCATTAATGGAGAATTGTTTGTTACAAGGTTGTTACAAGTCTAACTAACTACCTCAAGTGGTTGTCAATAATTTGAGGTTAGTTGCTAACTAAAATGCTAACTGAAATTTAGGGAAAAATGATAAGTGTGTGAAATTTCACACACTAAGTACATACATCAAATGACGAACAACTGGGTCTATTTATAGAAGAATTCTAGAGTTACTTGGGGATGAGTGACGTATTGGCTCCAATCATTTGCTTCCACGTAGCCTTAATTATCCAATTGAATTTATCCGTTGAAGAACACATTTGGGGTTTTTCATTTGAGTTGATTTTAGCTTAATTGGATGGTTGAAATGAATTCCTCATGTGATTTTAAGCATGTTTGATGTTGAACACTTGATCTTAAACTCACTCCTTCTCGATCATGAATATGGGTTCGTTTGAGTTTGAATAGTCCACGTGTTGGTTGTTTGTTGGATAAAAATCTTTCACTCGGATCATTATCTGATTTCCTATTTATGATTGGTTGAGACAATAGTTAGTGGGATTACACTGTGGAGATTTTGTTATTAAATATGGGCGGCTGTGAGTGGCCAGCTGGCATGAGGTGGCAATCCATGTGAATGAAATGAGCTCTTCTTATTGGTTAACATGTATATCACTCGGATCAAGCACAAACTTCTCTTCATTTTGGCAACTTTAACCCTTGTAATTAGCAGAATTGTAACTTGAGATAAAATCTTCATAAAGTTGTCATTTCTGATCCTTCAAGCTTCAAACTTGCACACAATTGATCCTTTGACTATTTGACTTGATAGTTTACCATGTTTGACTTGATTCTTGACTTTCTCATATTTTCACTTTAAGTCCTTCAACTTTGAAAGTTGTTAAGAAAGGTCCTTTGACTTCGATTGGCTTGTCACTTTTCATCCTCCTTTTGTCTTTTCTTCATCAATAAAGGCTTGATTCACTTGTTTGCTTCAAAATTGTATCTTTTTACCTACACAAGCACAAATAAAAAAATACCCATAATACTGCTTTTATGAATCAAAATTAGGTATTTTGCTTTGTGTTTTAGGGTTATTTGTGATATAATTGATATGAGATTTCACTCATATCAAATCCTCTACACTTGATCATTGCCATGACCTCATGCAATGCCACATTTTAAAGCACCAATTTACACTTTTATCATAATTAATCCACCTTGGCCAATATGGAATGCATTTACACTACACTACACTATTTGATGCATGATTTTGATTTCTACAATGCAATACAAAGGAAAGAAATTTTATTCATATATTTTCGGATTTTCTTGAAATAGTTTTGATGGAAATAACTCATAAAGAAATCAAAGACTTTAATTAGGGCTTTGGTACCATGAACACTTATCATCCTCAAGTTTCACTTTCCCCATACCAATCTTAAAAACAAGATCATTGTTATCCATAAGTGAAAGTGCACCGACTCATTCATAAAGATTAATTGTGTTACTATTATACCCCCACTTATTATGCCTCTAAGACCGGTTATTATTTGAGCAAATTGTTTTTGGGCAAATTTATCATTATTTAAAGCGTGAAATATAAGAAATGTAAAATCTCAAAATAAGGAAGCACGGTTTTAATTAATCCTAAGTAACCATCTTATCCATTACTCGAAAAACCACCCACAATTGATATAAGTCCGACCCAAAATAATAAGTCATTCGCCTTATGTGTAAGATCCTTATATCATGCATTAATAAGTAGCTACACACTCGCTAAGGAAACAAAAATAAAACTCACGCAATAATTTATATTTGCCGCCTTTTTGAGACATTAGAGCTTCAATCCCGCAAACCGTCAAGGTAATATTGGATTGGAGCAACTATCAAATCCCCGCAACCCTTGTGAGAGTAATATTGGAATTCAATAGCTACTATGATTAACACTTCACTGCTCCTCTTGGGAGTCTTGTATAATTAATTTTTTTTCTTTTTTTTTCTAGCCACTCATTTTTTTTAATAAGCTGCTCTTATTTTTCTTTATTCATCAAAAAGAAAGTTGATAAGAATAAAAGGAAAAACACCCGCTAAGTATTAATCATGACATAAGTCTAATACACATAAAATGTTCTAACTTAGAATTCTAAGACGTACTTATACCAACCACGAATGATTAGTCAAAAATACATAAGAGACTACAAACCGATTAAAACCGTTCTTGATTATTTATTAACAATATATACATGCGTTGACAAGAAAGTAAAGGTTACAAAAGGGGATATAAAAGCCACAATTGATCAATATGAGGTTTATCTAGCCCTTTACACTTACTTCAAACTATATCATCTCTTGTTCTCCACAGTTTAAAATCTCAAATAATGAGACTAGTGGATGCTTAGCCTAATAAACCAATAAGGGTTTACATGGTTAAGGATACTAGCTAGAGAAAACTTAGATAAGCAAACTCGGGTTGAGTCAAAGTATCTATAGCAGGCCTAATATGTCAAAGATATCTAAACTTGTTAAACCATATCCTATATTATATTTTTTTCATTTTTATATATTTTGATGAAAAATAAAAGAAGAAATATATTCAATGCAAATATGTTATGCAAATGAAAAATGATTGATGCGAAAATTATGATTGCATATTTTTGGTGTCCAAAGTAGATCAAAAATTTGAAAAATATTTGAAAAACTAATTTCCAAGTTATCATGAAGTCAATGACAATTTTCTAGGTAAGGTCACTTCGATAGAAGACCCCCTACACTTAAGATAAAAATTGTCCTCAATGTTTAAGAGTATTAGAGTAAACTCCCGTACACTTATGACATTGATAACTTTGATTAACCCAAGCTAAAGAAAGATCTACTATAGTGAATTCATTTTAAGCACAATGTGGTTTGAAAATCACAATAGTAACAAAGTGAACCCGATCAAGGGCCTCCTCTATAAGCTCCAATGCATGCAATGAGAGAGAGAAACCCTACAAACATCAAGAAGACAAAATAGAGGCATCCCCCTACACTTCTTCTCAACTATATACCCTTATTCCTATCCTACAACACTCTAGTCTAGAAACTCTAAGCCTAGTTATTCAAGCTTTATTTATGGAGTCTCTAGATCGACTCTTCCTACAATGAGTTAATTCATGGGGAAAATGGGGATCTCTTGTACCATTTCTATGGAAATGTCCTCCTAAAAGTAATGTTCAACACGGTGACCATTCACTTTGAAATTTGGGCCGTTTGGTTGTGACAACACAATAATACCATATGCAAACACTTATGCAATAGTGAATGGACCGGATCATCTTGACTTAAGCTTTCCTGCAAAGAGTTTCGACCTTGAGTTAAAGAGGAGAACCGGCTCTCCAACTTTGAACTCACGGTTCTTGATCTTAGCATCATGCAATTGCTTAGTCTTTTCCTTGTAAAGCAGCGACTTTTCATAGGCATTGGCTCTCAATTTATCCATCTCATTAAAATGATATTTCCTATTTGAACCGACTTAGTTTAAATGAAAGTTAGCCCATTTGAGAACCCATGAAGCCTTATGCTCTAACTCGAATGGGAGGTGGAATGCTTTTCCATAGACAAGCCTATATGGAGTACAACCAATTGGTGTCTTAAAAGCCGTCCTAAAAGCCCACAAAGCATCATCAAGCTTATCCGACCAAGAAGCTCGATGCTCTCCCACCATTCTCTCTAAAATCCTCTTTAAACCACGATTTGTGACCTTGGTTTGCCCATTGGTTTGAGGGTGATACGCGATAGAAAGTCTATGGTTAACACCATAATTCTTCATGACTCTTGTAAATTGATCATTACAAAAATGAGTCCCACGATCACTTATGATAGCCTGAGGTACACCAAATCTAGCAAATAATTGCTTCAAGAACTTGACTACAACTCTAGCATCATTGGTAGGCAAGGCTTTAACCTCAACCCACTTAGAAACATAGTCCACGACTATGAGTATGTACTTATTGCCCTTTGATGATGGAAAAGGTCCCATGAAGTCTATACCCTATACATCAAAAATCTCACACTCTTGTATGAAATTTTATGGCATCTCATCTCTTTGATTAATTTTTCCTTGTCTTTGACAAATATCACTAAATTTCACCATCTCTTGGGCATCTTTGTAAATTGAAGGCCAATAGTAACCCGAATCAAAGACTTTCTTGGCCATGTAGTTGGGCCTAAAATCCCCCCCCCCCCCCCCCCCCCCCCCCCCCCGTGGTTCCTTTATGACAAGCTTCTAAGATCTTAAATGCTTCGGGCCCATCTAAACACCGTCTTATGATTTTGTCCGCACATTGCCTAAAGAGGTAAGGGTCATCCCAAAAGTAATATTTTTCTTCCTTGAGAAACCTTTTCTTTTGTTGGGAAGTTAAACCCTCTATAAGCACATCCCCTACAAGATAGTTAGCAATATCTACAAACCAAGGGGTTGCATCCTCTTGTGAAGAGATAGACATGAGCTCCTCAAGTGGAAAGGACTCATTGATTTCCTTATGAGGTAAATCTCCTTGAAAAGGTTGCTCAAGTCTACTCAAGTGATCCGCTGCTAAATTCTCGGCTCCTTTCTTATCACGGATCTCTATAGAAAACTCTTGTAGCAATAAAACCCATCTCAAAAGCTTAGGATTAGCATCTTGCTTTGTCATGAGATACTTGAGAGCGGAATGATCCGTATACACTATGGTCTTAGAAAGCACAAGACATGGTCTAAATTTCTCAAAAGCATAAACAATAGCAAGCAACTCTTTTTCCGTGGTGGTATAATGAAGTTGAGCACCCGTCATTGTCTTACTCGCATAGTGTATAGGTTGGAAATGCTTATTAACTCTTTGTCCAGAAACAACCCCCACGGCTTAATCACTAGCATCACACATGAGTTCAAAAGGCAAATCCCAATTTGGTGAAACCAAAATGGGAGCCTTAGTCAACTTTTCCTTAAGAATCTCAAAGGAGTCTAAACACTCTTGTTTGAATATGAAAGGAGCCTCTTTTTTCAAAAGATGGGTCATGGGTCTTGCTATCTTAGAAAAGTCTTGTATAAAATGTCTATAGAAACCCGCATGACCCAAAAAGCTCCTAACTCCTTTTACCGTGGTAGGTGGGGGAAGTTTGGCACTAACATCTATTTTAGCTCGATCCACTTCTAAACCTTTGTTGGATATCTTATGTCCCAAAACTATCCCCTCTTTGACCATGAAATGGCACTTCTCCCAATTTAGAACAAGACCTGTTTCTTCACACCTCTTTAGCATACGTTCTAAATGGGAGAGACAAGAAGTGAATGAATCTCCAAAGACCGAGAAATCATCCATGAAAACTTCCATAGTGTGCTCGATCATGTCATGAAAGATTGCAATCATACACCTTTGGAATGTCCCCGGGGCATTGCACAAGCCAAAAGGCATCCTCTTGTAAGCAAATGTGCCATAGGGACAAGTGAATGTGGTCTTTTCTTATCCTTTGGATCAATGGGTATTTGGAAATAACCCGATAATCCATCTAGAAAGCAATAGTACTCATTTCCCGCTAAGCGTTCAAGCATTTGATCCATGAAAGGTAATGGGAAATGATCTTTCCTAGTGGCATCATTAAGCTTCCTATAGTCAATACAAACTCTCCAACCCGTGACAAGTCTAGTGTGGATTAGCTCATTCTTCTCATTAGCCACAACGGTGATTCCACCCTTTTTAGGCACACAATGCACCGAGCTAACCCATGGAGATTCGGAAATTGGGTAAATCATTTCGCATCAAGGAGTTTGATAACTTCCTTTTTGATGACCTCATAGATTTTTGGGTTAACCCTTCTTTGGTTTTGAATGGAGGGTTTGTAATTATCCTCAATAAGGATTTTGTGTGTACAAAAATTTGGATCAATTCCCTTTATGTCAGATATTTTCCAAGCTATAGCTTTCTTATGTTGCTTAAGCACCTCAATGAGTTTTTCCTTCTCATCATCTTTCAAGTCTTTAGCTAGGATAACCGGTAATTGGTCCTTTCCCTCTAAGAAGGCATATTCAAGGTGTGATGGAAGATCCTTAAGCTCTAGGGAAGGTGGACTCTAAATGGAAGGTTTCACTAACGATGGATCATCATTGGTAACTTCTTATGGAGTAGGTGAATGAATAGGATCCTCATTGAGCAACTTTTGGATAGTGAGAAGGATTCTTCCCAATTAATGGGAGAATCATCATTACCAATAAAGTTAGACTCAAATTCCTCTAAGAGGAAATCACTCTCTCCAAATGGTGTTAAGGAGGGAGCAATTGAGGCAACGGTCTCCACATGTGGCATGTTTTCACTATCATTCTTACAAGCTTCATGAAAATGTTCATCACACACCTCATCAAGAACATCCACTATGTTAATTGTTTCACAACTTTGAGATTTCTTGGTAACTTTTCCCAACTTAAACACCACTTTCTCATCCTCAACTCTCATAATTAGTTGTCCTTCCGCCACATCAATAAGAGTACGACCCGTCCTCAAGAAAGGTCTGCCAACAATAAGAGGAACTCTCGGGTCCATATCATAGTCAACAACTACAATATCCGAGGGGAATGTGAATTTATCAACCCCTACAAACACATCCTCCGTAATGCCTACCGGATAAGCTATGATACGGTTTGCTAACTCAAGGGTCATCCTAGTAGGAGTGAGCTCGGGAAGAGAGAGTTTTTACCAAACTGATAAAGGCATGGGATTAATGCTTGCCCCAAGATCCGCTAGTGCCATGCAATTTTCCACCCCGAGAAAATTACAAGGGATCAAAAATCGCCCCGGATCTCCAAGTTTTATGGGTAAACTCTTAAGTAACACGGCGGAGCAATTCTCATTAAGTGATGTGTTATGCATATCCACCAACTTTTCTTTATTAGAAAGGAGGTCTTTGAACATTTTAGAAAACTTTGGCATATAGGCTAGAGCTTCCACAAAGGATATGTTTATTTTCAATTTCTTAAACATTCTCAAAATGTTTGACACTTGAATATCATCCTTGTTTTTAAGCTTCTCCTTTCTCAATCTTGATGGGTATGGAAGACTTGGTTTGGGTGTGGGTTGAGTAGTTGTTGTGGAAGGGATCTCTTTATTGGCTTCTTCATTGATAGGTGTGGAAGGTGAAGGAGTAGTAGGTGTAGGATTAGAAGGTGTAGGTGTTGAAGTTGTAGAGCTTGAAGGTGTTGAGTTTGATGTTGTAGGCTTATCACAAGGTGGAACCATAGTAGGATTAAACAAACGAGGTATAGATGGTATTGAAGGATCAACAGTTTTCTTTCCACTCCTTGTTGTGATTGCATTAACATTAGCCCTTGGATTAGCTTGTGTATTTGAAGGTAGAGCACCTTGTGGCCTTTGATTAAGAAGCATCATAAACCTCTTGTTGGTTTCCTCATTCATAGCTCTTATTTGATCTTGTGTTCTCTTTTCACTTTCACGAATCCTTCTTTCGGTTTCTTGGTTCATCTTTTGAAGTAGCTCAAAGGTATCATTTTGCCCATATCCTTGATTGTATCCTTGATGGTGTCCTTGATGATGAAAAGGTTGAGGTGGTTGGTTAAATCCTTGATTATTTGCATGAAAGTTGTTTCCTTGATGTTGAAAGTTATTAGGTGCTCTATAGTTGTTGTGTTCTTGGTAGTTTGGCCTAGGCCCTTGATTTCTTTGAAGTAATTAAGGAGGGTTTGTTTAGTTTTGGGTGGGTGGATGGGGTGGAAAGCCGGGTGGAGCAAGGTAGTTATTTGACTTGTAAGAGAGATGGTTAGGGTTGATTTTAGGTTTGAAGTGATCTCTTTGTTCATCTTGATAAGCATAACATTCACCTTGATAATTTTGAACCTTGTCACATTGTAGGTAAGAGTGAGGTCCTCCACATGTCTCACAACTTATGGTAACAGCATTCACATCATTGTAAGAGTTGTTCAAGGACACTTTCATAAGGGCTTGGATCATCTCTTGATTCATCTTTTGATACTTTTCAATTACTTGAAGAATTTCATTGTGACTTTTGAGGAGTTGATTATCAATGGATGTGTGCGCATGCTCTTGCACTACATGGACCCTCTCATCTCTTTGGTTATTTGTTTTCACCATGGATTTAGTCTCAATAATGTCCCATGTCTCTTGTGTGGATTTGGAAAGAATGTTCCCACCTGCGGAGGAATTGAGGGAATCTTGATGATGTGGTCTTAATCCATTGTAGAAAGTGTTGATTTGATGAACTTGGTTAAATCCATGATTGGGGTATTTTCTCAATAACTCCTTGAACTCTTTCCAAGCATCACTAAAGGTTTGATCATTCTTTTGTTGAAAACCAATAATTAGGTTTCTCAAAGCAGTGGTTCTTGATGGAGGAAAGAACTTGTTCACAAACTTCTTCCTTAAGTCCTCCCAAGTCTCAATACTCCTGGAAGGTAGTCTATCTAGCCAATACCTAACATTACTCTCTAAGGAGAATGGGAATAGGATCAACTTAATAGCATCAGGAGGGACCCCATTATACTTAGGTGTATTGCATATGGACAAAAACTTCTTGATATGATCATGTGGATCATCCATTGGT
Organism: Glebionis coronaria; assembly: GCA_025667525.1. NCBI lineage: Eukaryota > Viridiplantae > Streptophyta > Magnoliopsida > Asterales > Asteraceae > Glebionis > Glebionis coronaria. The sequence goes on from CM046879.1 coordinate 397,191,661, forward strand.
CTCCCTAAGAAAGGTGTAGGAGAAACCATAGTGATCATATTTGTCTTAAGCTCAAAGGTGTTTGCTGGTATCTTGGGTATAACAATGGCATCAGCATTTCCCTCCACATTTGATTGGAGGATCTCCATCAATGGTCTATTATCAACGACGGCCATGGCTTCTTGTAAGTTGTTAAAAGCACGTTGCTCGGGATCGGCTTGATGGACAATGTTGTTCTTGTTCTTTTTCTTGTTCTTCCTTTTGGGAGGAAGGGGTTGTACACCAAAAGGTATATGTGCAAGCGCTCGAGTGCGCATGCAACTCAACTCGAGGAGTGAGAAAGGAGCTCTTGATCGACTTTGGAAAAGAAGGGATTATCCTTTCCGAGATTCAATAAGTAATATCCACAAGAAAATATAGTATATGTAAGTAATACTTGGGTGGCAAAACCCCCAACAAGCTTTCCTTCTTAGAATACTCACTAGTGAACGGGGGGAATGAGGTGGCGCATAGCTCTTAAGTACCTTTTTCCCTTAGGCTTGCATTTTATAGCAAAGCCCCCTATATGATTCACATTAGTAGTTTGTATTCTTTGAATTCTTGCCTATTAGAAGTATTTAACTATTTTTTGCCTTTAATTTACTTTGATCGATACACGAACTTAGGACCGGAACGCCCCCAAGCACGGTGTATTGTCTCGGCAATACTTATGGAAGTATGTGTATTGGTTGTTCGTAGTACGTATATGTATCTACATATAATAATATAGAGAAAATATTTTTGTATTTATTGAATTCTTAAGAAAATACTATATGTACGTAAAAATGATGGAAACCAATATATACAATATATGTTTGGTGTAATCTTATAGGAAAAAGGTTACTTTTTGGATTTTTTTGGTTCAATTCTTAGGAAAGAATTGATTTTGTGGTTTTTTATTTTTTATATTTTTATCTTTTTGATTTTTTTTATCTTTTGGATTTATGATACGTAAAAGGAACAATCACAAGGTGAACGGATCCCAAAATCCAATCGAAACCGTCAATCAATCGTCAATCGTAATGTCATGAACCGGCAGCGGCGCCATTTAATATTCGATCTTTTCAAGTTCGTATTTCCCAACTCACGACAAATTGAAAGTCTAATTAACCTCAAGTTTCTAATTGCTTTTGGTTTTCAGTAAGGATTTGGTATCTAGGTTTAATTCAAAGAATCACGTAAAAAGGGTAAAAATATTATTGCTACGTAACTGTAAAACAAGTTGCAGTTACCACACTGTAAAGAGAGTAAAAGTACAAGGACCAAATGTGGAAATTCAGAAAGTAAAAGGGCTAGAAGTAAAAAGTGTAACAAACTATAACTACCAAACAACAAACTTTCAAAACTGCCTCACTAAATTGTAACAAACTCAAATTATAAGGACTGAAAATTGCAAACCCTAAAAACTTGATTTTACAAAGCTGATTGACCAAACTTGAAAGTGTGAGGACTAAAATGCAATTAAACAAAACCTTTAACAAAAACGGGAAACAACATTTCAATAAGCTCGTTTGAGCTTATTACTTGACCAAATCAGTTCTAACTTTTTGCAAAACACTTAAAATTGAATTTAAGCTAGGCTTGTAAAAGAAAACTGGCTGAAAGCTAGTAAAACTCAAGATAGCTTATCTCAATAAGGCCAAAATAAGCTATAAGGTGAATGAGACATCCAATATCTGATTTTTTGGCTGAAAAAGATTAAGCTAGTGATAACAATACTGGAATGTCAAAAATTATGAAAAATGGTCCAACCAATAATCTGGAATCTCAAGTTAAGATCAAATGGCTTATCGTTGACTTTCGTTGACCAAGAAATTCCAAAAAGCTGATTTTCTCAAAATCACTTAAAACATTTTTGTGAATAGGTTTGTGAAAGAAAATTGCTAAATTTCTGAAATAGATTAGTGGGAAATGAAAAAGCAGCAAGAACTTATCATAGGGATATGCAAATGCTCAACAACTTATTAATAAGCTGATTTCTAACTCAAATCTTGAAATTGTATTATTTCACTTAGTGATTCTGAAAGCTTATATATTAAACTACAACTGGGAATAAAAAAACAGCTAATATCATCCAATAACAAAGATTTACCAAGTGATTAGAGATTGCTTGTTTTTGCTTGTGAAAAATGACCCAAACTCTTTCTATGCAAATTGCCTGTTTGAAAAAATCTTTGACCACAATACTTTGTAAAGTGAGTTGCAATGACCTATTGAGTATGTATGAACTAAAATCAACATGTTTCATAAGCTAGATCACTATAACAACTCTGATCCAAACACAAGTTTTTGACTGATCTGAACTTGTCAAGTGACACAACTGAACTAATATCACACCAGTAACAAAAAATATAACACTATGGAACACAATTAAGTTAGCTGATGCAATATTAAGCAAATTCAGACCAAATAAGCTAGACTTACTGAATCAAAGACTATGAAACTACTATCTATCTATCAGATCAAAGCAATAAGACCAGATTAACACTAAAACAAGCACAATGCAACAGTTAAACTTTATATCTAGAAATTAAGCATGGCAAAGCAGTTTAGTGGAACTTAAAATGAGAATTTGATTCCTTTTAACTAAAAAGCCTCCTCTGATGGAGTAGTTAGGCGCTGAGCCAACTATTATCAACACAAACATCAACTATCAACCACCATTAACCATCAAATCATCACCATCATCTACAATTCATCACCCCTGCAACATTATGATCTTTTGGCTATGGAAATGAACTAGAACTGTCTGAACTCAACTACAAGCTTCTAAAACACATCAAACAAGCTCTATTGATCTTGTATGATCAATAGAACTCAGTAGTAACATGAGAGGTAGGATAATGCAGTTATGAGAAGAGATTTGAGATTAAAAGTGAAAACTGAAGCTTCATTAATGGAGAATTGTTTGATACAGGGTTGTTACAAGTCTAACTAACTACCTCAAGTGGTTGTCAATCACTTGAGGTTAGTTTCTAACTAAAATGCTAACTGAAACTTAGGGGAAAATGATATATGTGTGAAATTTCACACACTGAGTACATACATCAAATGAAGAACAACTTGGTCTATTTATAGAATAATTCTAGAGTTAGTTGGGGATGAGTGACGTGTTGGCTCCAATCATTGGCTTCCACGTGGCCTTAATTGTCTAATTGAATTTATCCATTGTAGAACACATTTGGGGTTTTTCATTTGAGTTGATTTTAGCTTAATTGGAGGGTTAAAATGAATTCCTCATGTGTTTTTAAGCATGTTTGATGTTGAACACTTGATCTAAAACTCACTCCTTCTCGATCATGAATCTGGGTTCGTTTGAGTTTGAATAGTCTACGTGTTGGTTGTTTATTGGATAAAAATCTTTCACTTAGATCATTATCTGAATGTTGATTTATGATTGGTTGAGACAATAGATAGTGGGATTACACTATGGAGATTTTGTTATTAAATATTGCCGGCTGAGAGTGACCAGCTGGCATGAGGTGGCTATCCATGTAAATGAAATGATCTCTTCTTATTGGTTAACCTGTATATCACTCAGATTAAGCATAAACTTCTTTTAAATTTGGCAACTTTAACCCTTGTAATTAGCAAAATTGTAACTTGAGATAAAATCTTCATAAAGCTCTCATTTCTGATCCTTCAAGCTTCAAACTTGCACACAATTGATCCTTTAACGATTTGATCCTTCAAGCAAAAATGAAGGGTTACTACGATGCTAGGGTGCGAAAGACTTCCTTTAGGCCATGTGACTTTGTGTGTAAAACCCGCATGCTTTTACCATGAATAGTACCCTTAAGATCGTACGTACTAGATTAAAACTTTCCTATTATAGCATGATTACGATTACGTGTTAGGATTTTACGTATTACGTACGTGTTAGAACACGATAAGTATTTACTACGCACGAGCACGCAATAATTATTTGACAATAATTAATCACGAACATACGATCATGAAATCATGAACGTAATTAAATCACGAACTGTTATTAATTACGTATATATATTTATTACGAGCGTAAATAAATATATTAGGTCACGGTAATTATTTAACGAGAACACATTAAACGCGAACACAATTAATCACGAACGAGTAATTAAACAACGAGACACGGAAAACGGTAGGGGAACCCCATGTGGGGCCCTTACCCGTGGCAACAAGGGAGAGATGGGCCAAGCCCATCTCAAAATTTACTAAGAAGGGTAAAAGGAAAAGATCACTACTCATTTTCACTTTTACAAAAGATTTTTACAAAACCTAAAAAAGTTCTTCCTTCTCCTTTTTCTTTCTTTTGGCCGCCACCCATAAACACACCAAGAGGGTGTTTATTTGATCTTTGATCTTGGTTTTGGTGGAAGTGTTCATGTTTGTTCATCGTTGTTTAGATCCACGCATTCGGTAATTCGTTTAAACCCTTTTCTTTTGATTTGATCTTTTAAATAATTATGAACATGATGTGTTTTTTTAAAACCTAATTAAAATATAGATCTAACATGAAATTGGTTTTGGAATAAATCAAAAAGGGTGTTTTAGGGGTGTTTGTTCTTGGCCGGCGCCTAAACCGAACCCGAGGGGGTCTCGGTTTGGCTATTCGACCACCACCGATACCATATGGTCCCGGTTGGTTGGTGTGGGTCCCATGGTAGCAACAAGACAAGGGTAACCCCGAAGTGGTTCGGGGTATGGTGTCGATTTTATGTCCGGTTCATGGTTCTTAGTCAAGATCCGGTTCACGGTGTATGTTATGATTATTATTTTTATAATCATATGTTAAAATTAAATTAATAAACATGACATGATTAATTTAATAACATGACTTAGGTTATTTTAATTATTAAAAACATGAAATTATTAAACTAAGTATTTTATATTTTTTTAGACTTATAATTAATTAATTATTTAAAAACCATGGTTATAATTAATTAATTAACATGACTTAGGTTATATTATTAGTAAATAATAATACATGTTTTAACCTAAGTATTTAACTTTATTTAATTAAAAACATGATACACTTTAATTAAATATTTTTAACCTATAGTTTATTTTAATTACATGAAATAATTAATAAACTATACATTATATCATATGACTTAGTAAATAATCATGAAAACACTTAGGCTTATATAATTAGCTTATATAACCAACTTAAATCTAATTATGGAAACTTTCTATTTTTAGAAACTTATTTATTTCAAGCAGCTAATCTATTTATGGAAACTTTCTATTTTTAGAAACTTATCTATTTTAAGCAGTAATTCTATTTTTGGAAACTTTCTATTTTTGGAAACTTTCTATTTTTGGAAACTTTCTATTTTTGGAAACTTTCTATTTTTGGAAACTTTCTATTTTTGTTAACTTTCTATTTTTGGAAACTTTCTCTCACGAGATGATTCCATCCCTCTCCACATTTCCCTTGAATTAATTCGGGAAATTGAGTCGAGCTAGAGAATCGTGATAAATAAATCAAGTATGGTATAACTAGGTTAGATTTTTACCTTTACCATCCTTTCCACCCTTTTTTCACCTTCATCCATTTCCACCAATAAGTGTAGGGGGAGTCAAGTAGGTTGTTTGTGTGTTGTGATGTTGTGCAGGGACATGTGCTTTGATGATCCACTTTTGGTGCTTTTGACGTGACCTGTGATCCCGTGTTCCCGTATACCCGGTTCTCTCAAAACTATTGTGATTCATACATGTATATAAATAAAACAAATAAATGTACTCACTTTAGTTGTCCCTTCCTTAGCTCGATTTTAAACAACGTACTCAGTGTCCTAAGTGTAGGGGAGTTTATTCTCCCACATGCCTAAACATTGAGGACAATGTTTATATTAAGTGTAGGGGACTTCTATCGAATTTTAGTGGGCTTTTCCATGAATTTGACCCCATTTAACCGGAAAATTTAAAAAAAAAATCAACGTTTTTCAAATTTTTGATCTATTTTGGCCTAGTAGTATTTCCATTTATTTTCTTTCCTTTTTGTCATCGCATCGTATTTATAATTTCCATTTCAAGAATAAAAGTAAAAATAAATAAATAAATAAATAAAATGGTTTTAACAAGTTTAGATGTCTTTGATATATTAGGCCCGTCGTGAATATTTTGATTCAACCCGAGTTTACTTATCCAAGTTTACTCTAGCTAGTATACTTAACCATATGGACCTTAATTGATTTATTAGGCTAAGCATCCACGAGTCTCGTTCCTTGAGATTTTAAATTTTGGAGAACGAGAGATGATAGAGTTGATAATAAGTTTAAGGGTTAATTTTTGCTTATATGGTTTTTTTGGCTCTTTCTTCCCGCTTGTATATTTAATAGCTTAATAAATGAGGATTCTTGCGGTGTAGATTCGATATCTTAACTCTTAGCCAAATCTTTATTCTCCTTGTAATTAAAGCATGAACACATTGGGGGTGCCAGCGTTGTGGACTTCCGACTAAGGTGGCTCATAACCACTAAGTAGGAGGTATTCAGACCATGGGACCGCGGAATTTGGCCTACTATATATATCATAAATAAAGAAATAATAAGATTAAAACATGACCTCAAGGAGCCTTAGGGTGTGGGGCATGTAGCACGAACCTTGTCATTAGAGCCTTAGGGTGTATGGCATGGTAAGTGTTGAATAAAAATTGATCAAAAAATCAATTCCCTCGTTTATCGTTCAAGGAGCCTTAGGGTGTGGATAATAGATGGGGAGCATTTTTACATCTTAAAGAGCCTAAGGGTATATGATGTGAACTTGCTAAACTCCACATAAAGTCTACATGACTTTGGAGGAATAATTAATAAGTAGTACTATTTGGCCAAATTTTGGGTCCGGGAATTTATTCCCCAAATCGTGTTAAATCATCCTTGATGTGGGCTTACTATAGTGACAACGTTTTTGAGGACGAGGTTAGGTTTTGAGTGTCGGGTTTGCACCGTTTGGCCTTCATTTTTGGATTAATAATTATCAAATAAGTCAAATGAGCGTACGGGTGAATGACAATCAATAAAATCTAGAGATACAAAGTAGGAATTGGAGAAAGAGTATTACACAATTGTCTTATATAAGTGGTTTTAACTTGAGGACTTATGGTAAACAATGATCTCGTTTTTAAGCTTGGTATGGGGAACGTGAAACTTGAGGGTGATTAATATTCATGACACCAAAGCCCTAATTCAAGTCTTAGATTTCTTTACAAGTCTCTTCCATCAAATAATTTTCAAGTTAATAAAATTGTATTAACTTTTGTTTCCTTTAAAGTTTTTATCTTTTCATCGTAGTAGTAGTAGTAATAGTAATAAAGGCCGAGATAGATTAATTATGAGAGAAACGTAACTTAATGCTTTAAAACTATGCATTGCATGGGGTCATAGCAATGGTCAAGTGTAGGGGATTTAATAAGTGTGTAAACACTTATCCTTTTGCCACTAAAATCAAGGAAAAACAAGACCTAATCATGTGTTTAATATCATAAAAGTCGGAATTACGCGTGGTTTTGTGTTTTTGTGTTAAAATAGGTACAAATGATCAAAAGGAAAGAAAACACGGGTTTCACGGTCAAATTTTGAGGAAAATTCTAAGAAAGAGACGAAGACAAAGTCAAAAGACCAAAAGTGTGCCCAAGATCACAAAAACCAGCCAATTCAACACGGTTTTGAAGAAATAATCAAGGAAGCCAAAATCGAACTCGTTTTAGTGGATTTAATCATTTATTGAAGATTTTGGGCCTAGTGGGTCCCACTTATGCTTAATGGACTCACAAGCCCATTTATGCTTAATGGTTAACATAAAAGTGATCTATTGGGCGACAAAGCCCATTTATCACCTTTGATTCAATAACATGGGACGGATGGAATATTGGGCCAAAGCCCATTTGAGAAACAATTTTGGGACGGATGAAACAAAAGATTTGAGTTAAATCTTTATTCACTTTGAGGTCAAACCCCAGTCAACAAACCACACACACAAAATTAACCTACCCACACACACGTGTACTCTTTTTACTCATCACTTATCCCACACACAATAAATAAACGATTTATTTTACCCCATCCTATTTGGACGTTACAAACAAGAAACTTTCTCTCCCCCACTTTCATCCTCCCCACAAAAAACGCAGTCTACACCCAAACCCTAATTTTTACCATCACAAAATTAACCAACGAAAAATGGGGGGTTTTACCCTTATTGGTTAATTCACACCAATGGGAATTAAATCCCCATGAAAAAAGGAGGTGAACACCCATTGGTCCTCAATCCCATCATCTACGTGGACAAAACCCTTTAATTTGATTGGTTCCCACACGTTTCACACACCAATCCACCAATTAACAGCCTCCACCTCATCCATCAAACTATCACAACAAACACAACTTCTACCAGCCTGGCGATCCGTGTGGAAGGGAATTGCTTTCGGCCATTAGATCAAGAAAATAAAGAGAGAGAAGAAGAAAGATGGATTTGACGGCGTGGATTTGATGCTTACTATTGAAGCTAACAAGAGGGTTTCCAAGGGGTTTACCTACAAAAACCCCCTCACATCTGTAATTTACGATGCTTTTTCTTTATTTTAATTATTATTTCTGAAAAATAGAATTAGGGTTTTATGTAATTTTAATTTCAATCAAGTATTGTACTCAGTTTTTATATTAATGAAATTTCAATTTGTTAAATTCTTGGCTGCGTTTTATTATTATTGGAATTAATTTTAATTTAACTCTGATTTAATAATTATTAAAATAAAAGAGGTAGCAATAATTTACCCTACTAGGAAATTATTAAAAAAATAGCTTGATTTTATTGGTTGATGTTCTTGGCTCGATGATGATGGAAATTGGGTAATATCGGTGGTATTTGTTTGGTCTCGGTTTCGAATCATAGGGGGTTCAGCGCCCACCCTACTGCCCAAAGGATTCATCATAAGGTTTGTTTTCTTTTTAATTTTAAAGTTAAGTTCAATATTTAGTTTATGTTATTTTTAATCTGCTTATTTCTGCTTTTGAATTATTTATCTGCTTTGTATTCGAGTTGATTAAATCTGCTTATCTGCTTTTGTTAAGTTTGATTCTGCTTCGTTTTAGTTGTTTGGTTTATTTAGTTGGTTAGGATCTGCTTAGCTTGTTAGTTGTCTGGTTTATGTTATATCTGCACTATCTGCTTTTGATTCGGTTATTGTATTTGATATAACTGCTTGTATCGATGATGTTTGGATCTGCCCTTGTTAAGTTTTGTTATCTGCTTAAATTGTTTAATCTGTTTTAGTTTGGGTATAAGTTTGTTTGGATTGTTGATTTAATCTGGTATAAGCTAGTTTGGATATCTGCTTGTGTTTAGTAAGACTGTTAGGATCTGCTTATTAGTTTGGAGTTCGTTTTAGTTGTATTTGCTTTTTAGACTTTTCAGTTTATTGGTTTAAGTTCATATCAGCTTATTTAGTCTATATCATTTTAGCTTATTCGTTTAAACTGCTTACTTGGCTTATTCGTCTTAGTTGCTTATTTGTTACGGTTATATGGCTTATTTTGGCTTTTAATATGTGCTTATATTGCTGATACATAACAGATTCAATTGATCTGTTATTCTAAAATTCCAAAAAGTAAAAAAAAAATATTAATAGCAAAAACGTCCAAACAAGGACTCGAACCCTGGACCTCCTGTCCAGGAACCAAACGCCTTACCAACTGTTCTAGTGCTTCATTTGACTTTCTTTACTTAACATTCAATTTATATAGGATTTAAATTCTTAGCTGGCAGTTTAGTTACTTAGATTAAATCAAGTTTTTTAGTTTAATTAATTTTATATAAAAATTTTATTTCATTTTTCTTTAATTTAGTTTTAGAATATAAAAAGTTAAAAAATATTTTATTTACTTTTATAATTTTAATTTAGATTTCAATAGATTTTAAATTAGTTTATTTCAATTAATTTAGTTTTATTTTAAAATAGATTTCATTTAAAGTTTTTAAAAGTTTTTAGTTTAAAATTAATTAGAATTCAATTTAGATTTAAGTTTTATTTTAAAATTAGTTTTATTTAAATTGTTTTAATAGTTTTTAATATTAAAATAGATTTTAGTCTAAAAATACCTAAAATATAGTTACCAAGAACAAATTAGTTTTACGTTTAACCGGATATCAATTCGAGTGAGTCGAGGAAAAACGAACATTAATCGATTGAAAAATCTTTACATTATATACCAGATCGTATAAAATGGGAGTGGCAAGTAGTTGGTAGTATAGGGTAGATTTCGTAAATGTTTTATTTACTTTTGTACAATTAGCGTTTGAGGCTCGTTTGGACGACTTAACGGACGATTCAAGACACGAGACTTGCGCCATCGTTTTTAAAATCATTTTTCCAATAAAAATGAGTCCTTACTTCGTCGCATTTTGAAAACATTTTCTATGATTTATTTAAATGCCCGTTTAATCATTTCTAGCTATTCGGTTAGATTTCACTGTAAAAATAAAACATAAACTCTAATACTCACGTTATTAGCAACGTTTTAGAATATAATGAAAAATACTATTTCTTCATATTTTCAAAGTTTAAGTTTTGAATCGTTTCAACAATTATTTTTATTATTTTTTACGTGTCTGACGCTTAAAACGTCGAAAAATACTACAAGTAATTAAATAATAATTATTTAATTTATGAAACGTAAACGTAAAAATTTTAAATTTCTCAGTTCATAAACTAAAAGAAATTATTCAAAATAAATTTGAATTTAGTTAACATGATTTTCGTTAAATTATTGAAAATAAATAACAAGTTTCGTAAATGTTCAAAAAAAAATCTTAATTTTAAACGTTGGTCAAAATTTTCGGGTTGTTATAAAATTACGCGGGCAAATTATTTTGCACAGTCATTACTAAGGAACACATCCTAATTGATTCTTTATCCTTTCTGCATAACGTGTCAGCAACTATATTCACCTTCCCTGATGAAATAAATATCATGACCACAATTACTCAGAAATTATTTCTTCATATTTTCTAAGTTTTAGTTTCGTCTCAAATTTTATCTTTATTAGTTTGCCCAGTCCGACGTTTAAAACATCAATAAATATTACAAGTAATTAAATAATAAATATTTAATTTATGAAACGTAAACGTGAAATTTTTAAATTTCTTAGTTTTCCCAATTATAGAAAAATGTTCAAAATAATTTGAATTTAGTTAACACGATCTTTGTTGATTTATCAAAAAAAAATAATTAACAGAAACATAAATGTTCGAAAAATCTTTGTTTAAACTTTGGTCAAAATTTTCTTAGTTGAAGAGCAAAAACTGCCGCTCCAAATTCCAAGTCATGGTTTAAATGTTTTCCTCAATTCCTCCTAGGTTATCTTGAGGTATACACAAATATCTACTCCTAAGGGAGTTTAGTTAAATAATTTGGGTATGAGGGAATAATTTCCTTAATAGTCCTTTGATAAATATCTGTCAAAACGTATTCGTATTTCCTTTTTGGTATAACCCAAAGCCTTAATGGCTCCATCTTTAAAGAGTCACATAGATTTCACTACCATTAATCACACGGTCAAATAATGTAAAGGATTAAATCTTTAAATCACATGATAAATACTCAGGGTAGTCTACAGATGGTGTTGAATCCAAGATTGTTAGACTCAAACAGTCGAAACCGTTTTACCTAGAGTAATCATCATTCATATGATTTAACATAGCGGAATGGAACAATGATTAGAACAAGATGTTTAACAAAGACGAATTCTTCCCAAAGGGTTTGTATTATTGATTAACACAGACCACTCTAGGTGTCTGTACATTGAATCCCACACCTAGAGATCAAAGCAACAGTAGGTTACATTGTAGTAGGAATGTATGAATGAAGCCTACGGCTTACACACACAATTTATCAAATTCATGAATGTCACATGTGCATTGGTCAATCCAAACGACATCACATGAAACTCATAATGTTCATTACAAGTTCTGGATGTAGTGATTGGAATAGATAATCTCCTTTCCGGACGCGAATTTGATAATAACAGCCATACCGTAGATTAAATTTTTCAATATACACTAGAACCTTGTAAATGATCGAACAAATATTGGGTAATGGATATCAATTTTGATCGTCAATTTATTCAGTTCATGGTAATTAATGAATATATGGAATGATAACACCATAGCTCTTCATGACGACGAGCTTGGTGGAATAAAAGTTTTCCCCGACAACTCTCTCAGTTGCACGGTAATTCTTTTGATTTAGATGATGCTGACATATGGTGCACATGCCACAGGTGCAACACCTGGAATATAGTCAATACCGAATTCAACTTTCCTTAATGGCGAAAGTCTAGGTAATTCACCAGCAAATACCTCAGAAAGTTTCAAATAATAGGAACATTTTCTTATTTAATTCACCTTAGGTTCTTTAGAGATTACAAGATCTATGACTAGTTCATAACCATTCATGGTATAATTTCAAGCCCAAATGTAGGATACGGCCTCCCATCGGGAATTATTTGGATCACCTTTGATAATCAACATCTTATCTTTTAGGGGATTTCTACTCGGGTTCTCATCAATTAAGACAATGACATCATGTCATAATCAATCAATCCATCCAAATGGTTTATCAACTTTTTCCAGTTTTTATTACCGTCGATAAGATGAGAACTTCTCAAAAGGCTAAGAATAACTCGTAACCCTTCACAAATCAAGGATATCTGGAGACATAACTAACATTAAAAGAATAAGGTCAACGTATGATTTATGCGGGAGAATTTAAAATCAGATAAAGACGAAAATATTAACGATATAGATATACTCCATGTTTTCATGATTTGTGTATGCATCCGGAAGCACCTCGGATCGTTACCCATGTCATTAAAATAGAATCTAATCAAAATAAATGATAGAAACATCGATCCACCCAGTCGGGTATCAACACTCGATAATTATAAAATTTTACAAATAATATCATCATGAGAGAATTGAACAAGAAGGGGTTATCAAGTCAAATAAGATAATATCCACAAATGAGTAATTTCGATTCGAAAAAATAAATGGTACGGGCACATATGTGGGTGTCCCTAACAATATGTCCCTATTTTGCACTTCTTGCAGATCTCGTGGAAATTCAATCTTTCACAATTACAAAGAAAAATGTAATGTTTAGTAACAATTTCATGGTGACTACTAATCAGCCTTGCATGGTCCCTTCCAAATTGTACGTAGGCGCGCTTCTATGTACAACTTAGGATTAACGATGCAATTCTCAGTTCGTCAAAATTTTGTCATCACGTTTAAAATATATGTTCATGTTTAATTATGAAACAAAAATAAAAATAATTTTTACCGCAATGTTCATCATTATGAAAACATTTCCATTTACAAGACTTATAATAAAAACTTTATTTCGGTAGTAATTACTTAATAGTACCGATTTAAATAACTCATATGAAAATAAGAATTTCATATTCCCCCAGATGGTATTGTATTATTTATAAAAACAATGAGTGATCTGCAAAGGAGTGATGATGAGTTGCTCACCAAGGACTAATTACAGCATAATAGGAAATGAGCTTAGCCAATTAATCATGAGGTTCATGACCTCGATGGCACTCAGGAATACAAAGAGAAGAATCTAAAACGCAACTCTGTTCGAAATGAGTATTCATTCAGTGGTTGCATCAATAATAGAATAGTTAGAATGTAACACCCCATTTTGATAATGGAATGTCACGCGTAATTATGGCGTGTCATCAAAGCATACAAGGATAAATGTATAAAATATTACATGACCATAGGGTTAACCGGAATCAAACATCGGTTCCCAAACATAAGCCCAAAACATAATAAAGCAAACTAAATGAATGAAAGACTAAACAAGCATAAGTATATGAAGGCAAAAAGGAAAAGAAGTCTCTAGCAGCTTCCATCCTATGCACGTCCTCCAAATGCTCGAGTCTTTCCTAGGGTACCTGCCGTTTTGGGACATGGAAAGGAAACTAACGGCTGAGCAAAACGCTTAGTGCACGGATATAGACATAGTATGAATGACTAAGCATAATAAAGACTTAATAGCAGTGGAAATGTATAAGTCCTGGAAAACCTGGAACATGTTCATAAAACTGGTTTTATAGTTTGAAAAGCCTTATGTTTATCTTATGAATGTTGTTTAACATATTTTACCATTAGCCAATATAGGTCATGAAAATCCAACGTGCATGAATACTTGGAGGGGTGACCTCATCATGCAAATTAGAGGGGCTCCCTCTAATTTAATATACTGGTTTTGGGTAGGAGGGATCAGCTCCTTGTGAAGGATGCAAGGCACACACCACATTCACCATGAAATCTTGACTGAAACATGTAACTAGGATGCACCCATACGCCCCACATGATAAATATAATAATATGGCCAAAACTGAAGGGACGCCACGAGCAATCACTCCGCCGTGGGAAAGTCATAACACCAGTGCCTCTAATGTTATGGTTATGGTACCTCCATAACTAGGTAAAACTGGTCATGCATGTATATGGCTTTAGGTATTCTAATTAAACATGAGCAATTCAGAAACATATAAAATGTATACTGGGAAAACAGTTGGCTGCATACGGGGAATCCTAATAAGGAAAGAATGTCCATACTGAAAGGACGAGAATCCGTACCTTATGTCCAGTGAACAAAGAAGAGGAACTGAGAGGAATCCTACTTCCGTATCACTAATGCTACATGAATACATACGTGAATAAGTATCTGACTACTAAATACGTAACTGGTTTATATCATGTCTTAGCTTATTTTATATGTTCATATCATGTTTTACCGTTTAAAGTCTTAAACTGTGTTTATCTTATATTCTGTCTATTCTATGTATTATTATACTTACTGTGTAATAATAAGTAACTTTCCAAAAATAGCAGGTTTCTTAAAATAGAAAGTTACCAAAAATAGAAAGTTTCCAAAAATAGAAAGTTTCCAAAAATAGAAAGTTACCAAAAATAGAAAGTTTCCAAAAATAGAAATATAAGCTGGTTAAATAAGCTAAGTATATAAGCCTAAGTGTTTTTCTGATTATTTTCTAAGTCATAATGATATAATGCATAGTTTATTAATTATTTCATGTAATTTAAATAAACTATAGGTTAAAAGTATTTAATTAAAATATATCATGTTTTTAATTAAATAAAGTTAAATACTTAGGTTAAAACATGTATTATTATTTATTAATAATATAACCTAAGTCATGTTAATTAATTAATTATAACCATGGTTTTTAAATAATTAATTAATTATAAGTCTAAAAATATAAAATACTTAGGTTAATAATTTCATGATCTAATAACTAAATTATAACCTAAGTCATGTTATTAAATTAATCATGTCATATTTATTAATTTAATTTTAACATATGATTATATAAAAAATAATAATCTTAACATAAACCGTGAACCGGATCTTGACTAGAAACCATGAACCGGACATGAAATCGACACCATACCCCGAACCACTTCGGGGTTCCCCTTGTCTTGCTGCTGCCGTGGGACCCACACCACCCAACCGAGACCATATGGTCTCGGTGGTGGTCGAGTAGCCAAACCGAGACCCCCTTGGGGTTCGGTTTAGGCGCCGGCCAACACACAACACCCCTAAACCATCCTTTTTGATTTCTCCAAAAACCATTTTCATGTTAGATCTATGTTTTAAAAAAACACATCATGTTCTTAATTATTTAATAGATCAAATCAAAAAGAAACGGTTAAAAGAATTTACTGAATGCGTGGATCTAAACGAGGATGAACAAACACGAACACTTGCACCAAAAACCAAGATCAAAATCAAATAAACACCCTCCTTGTCTGTTTATGTGTGGCGGCCAAAAAGAAGAAGAAGAGGAGAATGAGAAAAACTTTTTAGGGTTTTTGGTGTTTTCCTATAAAGTGAAAAATGACCAAAATCTTTCTTAATTCCTTGTTTTAGTAAAAATTGATGGGCTAAGCCCATCTTCCCTCCCTAATTTCGTGGTATGGGGCCCACATGGGATAGCCCATTGGTATGTGTGGTTTTGTATAGGTTCAATTTATGTTCTCGATATCCTCTCGAATTGATCTCGGTTCTAAGTGGAATGATTTGTTCTTGGTTAATAAAAAGGAGTTGGTTTGTTTGTCTATTTTTAAACTAAAAAACAATTAAATGTAAATGACGTTGAGTAAATTAAAGCTTTGGGAGATTAAACTAAATTGACAAGTTAAAAATGAATGCTTGAAAATGTGAAGGAAAGATTAGAAAATTACTTGAAAACTTAATTAAACTAACACTTTAAATTTTGTAAAACTTTAAAACTTAGTCTATCGGAATATAGAATTGCAAAGCTGTCGGAATCTCAAAATCATGCCCATCGGAATGTCCATGTTTGGTACCATCGGAATACACAAAATTAAAACTGTCGGAATGATGTCCTATCGGAATGAATTTGGTCGGAATGTAGCTATCGGAAAGTTCCTGATCGGAATGTTGTAAATAAAAATTGGCCAGAGTTTCGACTAGAAAAGGGACCTAAACCCTGTCGGAATGTGTGATCGCAATACGCGATCGCAATCCCAGATCGGAATAGGGGGAATTACACCCTATCGCAAAGTAAAACCCTTAAGGGTTATTGCGATACCAAGCAAGAGATCCGTCGGAATGCGTTAAAAACCCTCTTGTTGCGATGGAAGCAGATATGTTCCGAGATTGGTGGGAAGCAAAAACTTCAGTAAGCAGAGGGAATAAGCTAACCAAACCGAAACTTTTAATAACTCAAAACCCTTAAATTTGACAACTTTTGAGAACAAGAAACCTTAAACTTAATAAACAAAACTTTTCAATGACTAAAACTTATATGGGACCCGAAAATAATAAGCTTAAACAATGAATAGGCTAATAAGCATGGAGAGCTTATAACCTATTCGTGTGAGAGCTTAAAGAGAAACAAGAAAGAACAAACTTTAAACACGAGCTCATTCGCCAAATACAAACCGTATGAAATGATAATCGGATTAAAGATTTTGGATAAACTAAGAAAAGTAGAAGAAAATTAAAGAGATTAAAAGCTTAACTTGATTGAGATTAATGAAATTCAAGGTACAAAGATTAAGGAAAGCTTAAATTAAAAGTTGAAAAACAAAGAAAAAGTTTAGTGAGAGAAAGTTTGGAACTTTCTCTCTCTAAAACTAGAGAAATGAAAAACTAAAGACTAAGTCTAGCTAAGTGTGTGAAAATTTGTGAGGTAAGGCCTTAATATAGGCGTGTGTGTATGGGCTTGTGTATGGGCTTTGGTATCGGGCTTCTTTTCTTCTTTCTTCCTTGGTCTTCACGCTTCTTGTAAATAACCGTTTTCGACTTTGGATTTTTAGAAGTGTCAGTGAATAATTCCAACTCGTCTTATAATCTTTTGTTTAATAGACTCGAGTTCTTCGATATATATGAGTTTTCCATCTTTGGCTCTATTCTTCGATAAATCTTCAAATAGGCACAATGACTTCAAATCTTTTGCATCTCTTGGACAATAGACTTCGTCTTGAGTCTTTTTCTTCGATAAAACCCGTGCAATCCCATGTTTTCTTCAATATTCTCCCGGTTGACTCTGAAAACACAATAAACACAAAAACCACGCATAATTCCAAACAAATGATATTAAATACGTGTTTTGGTCTCGTTTTAGCCAGAATTAAGTGGTAAAAGGATGGGTGTTTTCAAACCTATCAAATCCCAGACACTTAACCATTGCCATGCCCTCATGCAATGCTTAGTGACAAAGCACATTTACACATTTCTCATAATCAATCAACCTTGGCCTTATTAATATACTACTAAATGAAAATGAAAATACTAAGAGAAATTAAAACTTTTAAAATAAACAGAAGGATGGAAATAACTTGCAAAGAGATCGAGGACTTACATTAGGGCTTCGGTGCTGCGAAGATTTATCACCCTCAAGTTTCACGTTCCCCAAACTAAGCTTAAAAACGAGATCATTCTTATTATAAGTTAGCAATTCAAACATTCACACACATGGCTTAATTAAATGCTTAAACTCCCTTATTCCTAGGTGTATCTCTTAAATTTTATTTTTGCCTTAGAATGATCATGAAGATGCATTTTTGGACTTATTTTGATAGTTTATTTAGGCTGAAAGCAAAGTAGGACGATTTGATCAATAGTTAGCTAAAGGACAAAATCTCTTAAAACTGCTTCTCGGGATATCAAAAAGTTCATATCTTGGCATAACTCGGTTCACGATTTGAGACCTTTCTCGGGCCGATATTTGGCATGTACTTCATACTTCATATCTTGAGAGACGTGCTTGAGATAATGGTCTTCCCATCGTTCATAGAGTTTCTTCACTTGGAGACTTTTGAGAGGTACTCCAATTTTGTTGACCACGACTTCATGATTATTTCTTCAATCTTCTATTTGGGATTTTGAGATACAACGATCCGCCTCCTTTTCGGACTTGGATCTATTTATCCTCATACCTTGTTAGGGTCTTTTCGGATAGACTTCTCCATGATCTTTACGGGAGTTGATTGCTATTCGTCGTGAGTCTTGATCCTTCATATTGACTTTGGGAATAATGCTTTTCACATCACCTTGGATCTTTAGCAATAAAATGGAATCCTCATGCCTTGTTAGGGCCTTTTCGGACTCGCCAATCTTCGCGCCCCGCTTCATAAGTTATGCCTTGGCTATGAACTCTTATCATTACCGAGCAACTTTTAAACGATCTTGGGCTAGAAGCTAAGTAACTTTTCAAATCGTACGACCTTACTTATTGCAGATAAATTATTAGCAAGTGATGGGAGAATAGGCAAATAATTACACCAAGTGAGCTTGTGCAAGAATACCGACTTATAATTGACTCTATCATTTCTCGTTCTCCACAATTTAAAATATCAAGTAATGAGACTCGTGGATACTTAGCCTAATAAACCAATTAAGGTCTACATGGTTAAGGATACTAGCTAGAATATACTTGGATAAGTCTATTCGGGTTGATTCAAAATAAACGCAACGGGCCTAATATGTCAAAGATTTCTAAACCAGCTACACCACTTGAAAGAAACGATAAAAATTTAAAAATTACTACTAAGTGGCCAAAGTTAATTAAAAATTTGAAAATTGTTGAAAAATATGATTTTCCGGTTAAACGAAGGCATTTTCATGGAAAAGTCCACTTAAAACTTCGATAGAAGTCCCCCTACACGTAAGATAAACATTGTCCTCAATGTTTAAGCATGTGGGAAAAGTATCCCCTACACTTATGACATTGTGCACGTTGGTTAACTCAAGTTAAGGGAGAGACGACTAAAGTGATCAATTTCAAATTTGAGTATGAAGAAAATTGAATCACGATAGTTGAGAGATAGAACCGGATTTCGGATAACACGGGAGCACGGTTCTTCAAAGGTTCCAAGAGTGCATTCATCCCTGTAATCACATCACCACACAAAGACAAACACCCTATAGAGGTCCCCCTACACTTAGGAGGTTAAAACATAAAAGGATAGATACTCGGGTTGCCTCCCGAAGAGCGCTTGTTTTTGATAACCGAGTCACGAGCCTGACTCGACCCAAATTCAGTTCATGGGGAACGTGGTGAGGGATGGAATCATCTCCTGAGAGGTGTCCTCACCAAAGTACAGCTTCAGACGCTGGCCATTCACCTTGAAATTGGGCCTATTTGGCTGAGAAAGCTCAATGGTCCCATATGGAAAGACTTTGGCGACGGTGAATGGACCAGACCAGCGGCTCTTCAACTTGTCAGAGAAGATCTTCAACCGAGAGTTAAAAAGTAAGACTTGATCACCAACGTGGAACTCTCGGTTCTTGATTTTTGCTTCATGAAGGATCTTCGTCTTCTCTTTGTAGATCAGCGAGTTCTCATAAGCATCATTCCTCAGTTCGTTGAGCTCGTTTAGTTGAATCTTACGATGATCACCGGCTTTGTTGATGTCGAAGTTATCCCACTTCAAGGCCTAGTGTGCCTTATGTTCTAGCTCGATGGGAAGGTGGCATGCTTTCCCGTACACAAGACGATAAGGTGTACAACCGATCGGGGTCTTGTAAGCAGTACGGAAAGCCCACAGAGCATCATCTAACTTATCGGCCCACGCGGCACGATGCTCTCCCACAGTACGCTCCAAAATTCGCTTCAATCCACGGTTGGATATCTCGGCCTGCCCATTGGTTTGGGGATGATAGGCGGTGGAAAGACGGTGATTGACACCATAATTAGCCATGACTCTTGCAAATTGATCGTTGCAAAAATGAGTCCCGCGGTCACTGATAATAGCACGAGGAACGCCGAATCGAGCGAACAGCGATTTCAAAAAGTTACAAACCACCCTTGCATCATTAGTAGGTAAAGCTTTGGCTTCAACCCACTTTGAAACGTAGTCAACGGCTACAAGGATGTATTTGTTTCCTTTAGAGGAGGGGAATGGCCCCATAAAGTCGATACCCCAAACATCAAAGATTTCACACTCTTGAATGAAATTCTGAGGCATCTCGTCTTTATGTGTGATCGTGCCTTGTTTTTGGCAAGCATCACATCGTTTAACCATCTCGTGAGCATCACGATAGATGGTGGGCCAATAAAATCCCGAATCAAACACTTTTTTGGCGGTGTAGTTGGGACCAAAGTGACCACCAGTGGGTCCTTTGTGGCAAACATCAAGGATTTCTAAAGCTGCTGGTCCGTCAACACATCGACGGATAATCAGGTCGGCACATTGTTTGAATAGGTAAGGGTCGTCCCAAAAGTAAGTCTTAATATCGGTGAAGAACTTTTTCTTTTGTTGGGACGTCAACCCTTCCTTGAGAATTCCACCCGCCAAGTAGTTTGCAAAGTCCGCAAACCACGGGGTTTCATTAGAATTCGAATTTATAGACATTAAGGTCTCCAAGGGGAAAGAATCATTGATTTCTTTATTCGGATGATCCCCTTGGTAAGGATCCTCAAGTCTGCTGAGATGATCCGCGGCTAGGTTTTCTGCTCCTTTTTTATCACGAATTTCGATTTTAAATTCTTGGAGTAGCAAAACCCAGCGAAGAAGTCTTGGTTTGGAATCTTGCTTAGTCAACAAGTACTTCAACGCGGAATGACCGGTATACATAATTGTTGTAGAAAGGACAAGATAGGGGCGGAATTTTTCAAAAGCATAGACAACAGCTAAAAGCTCTTTTTCGGTTGTCGTATAATGCAATTGTGCCCCCGTCATTGTCTTGCTAGCGTAATGGATTGGTTGGAAGTGTTTGTTCACTCTTTGTCCCAGAACCGCTCCAATAGCAAAATCACTAGCATCGCACATCAACTCAAAGGGAAGCTCCCAATTAGGGGTAACCAAGACAGGTGCCTTAGTAAGCTTATCCTTAAGCAAGTTGAAGGCTTCAAGGCACTCTTTGGAAAAGATAAAAGGAGTATCTTTTTCCAAGAGGTGGGTCATCGGACGAGCGATTTGAGAAAAATCTTTGATGAATCGACGGTAAAAGCCCGCATGACCCAGGAAACTTCTCACACCCTTCATGGTTGAAGGTGGAGGCAACTTGGCGATAACATCGACTTTAGCACGGTCTACTTCCAGACCGGCTTTGGAAATCTTGTGTCCCAGCACGATGCCTTCTTTTACCATGAAATGGCATTTTTCCCAATTCAGAACTAAGCGAGTGTCTTCGCACCGCTTTAGCATACGTTCCAAATTGGCAAGGCAAGAAGAGAAGGAATCCCCGAAGACCGAGAAATCATCCATGAAGACTTCCATGGTTTGTTCAACCATGTCATGGAAGATAGCTAACATGCACCTTTGGAAAGACCCGGGCGCATTGCATAAGCCAAAAGGCATTCTTTTGTAAGCAAATGTGCCATAGGGACAAGTGAATGTAGTCTTCTCTTGATCTTAGGGATCGATGGGTATTTGGAAATAACCCGAGAAACCATCAAGAAAGCAGTAATATTCATTACCCGCTAAGCGTTCAAGCATTTGGTCCATAAAAGGTAGAGGGAAATGATCCTTTCTCGTGGCATCATTGAGTTTGCGGTAGTCTATACAAACTCTCCACCCAGTAACGAGACGAGTGGAAATCAACTCGTTGTGTTCATTGGGAACAACGGTTATTCCGCCCTTCTTGGGCACACAATGGATTGGACTAACCCATGGTGAATCCGAAATAGGGTAAATCATACCCGCATCAAAAGTTTGATAACCTCTGTTTTGATGACTTCATGGATTTTTGGATTCACCCTTCGTTGGCTTTGAATTGTGGGCTTAAAGTCGTCCTCCATGAGAATTTTGTGTGTGCAGAAGTGAGGATCAATTCCACGAATATCCGAAATCTTCCAAGCAATAGCCTTCTTATGATCTTTCAACACGGCGACAAGTCGGGCTTTTTCTTCTTCCTTTAGGTCCTTACCAATGATGACTGGCGACTTCTTCTCTTCTTCAAGGAATACATACTCAAGATGGGGCGGCAACTCCTTAAGTTCTAAATCCGGAGGATTTTCGACGGGAGGCGTATTCGAAGTCGGAGTATCGATAGCAATGACCGTTGGAGATGGAGGAGAAGGATTGTCTTCTTTGAGAAGGTTTTCAATGAGGCGGAGATCTTCATCCCAATTGGTAGTAGAATTGTCATTGTCTAAATTCACATCTCCCATGGTGGCTTCCAAATCTTTCCAAAGGAAATCACTTTCTCCAAATAAAGATAGTGATGAGTCGATAGAGGAAACGGTTTCAACATTGGGAAGAGAGGTAGGAATACTTTTACAAGCATCTTTGAAGTGTTCTTCACAAGCCTCATCAAGAACGTCAATACAATTAACACTCTCATAAGAATAAGGCTGTTTAGAAAGCTTCCCATGTTGAAGACTACTTTATCGTCACCCACTCTCATGATAAGCTCACCGGCTTCAACATCGATGAGAGTGCGACCGGTCCTCAAGAATGGACGACCAACAATTAGTGGCACATGGGGGTCCATCTCGTAGTCGACGACAACGAAATCAGCAGGGAAGGTGAATTTGTCGACTCCTACAATGACGTCTTCGGCTATCCCCACTGGATAAGTAACCGTACGGTTGGCCAATTCCAAAGTCATTTTGGTGGGGACTAGCTCTGGGAGAGATAATTGCTTCCAAACGCTTAGAGGCATTAGATTAATACTGGCACCTAGATCGGCTAGGGCCATGCAATTCTCTACTCCCGGGAAATTGCAAGGGATAAGAAAACGACCCGGATCACCAAGCTTAGTTGGCAATTTCCTTAAGAGCACTGCAGAGCAATTCTCATTAAGTTGGGTGTTGGTAATATCGAAGAGCTTTTCCTTGTCGCTCAGAAGATCTTTAAACATTTTCGCATATTTGGGCATGTGAGCGAGAGCCTCAGCGAAGGAGATGTTAAAATTCAATTGTTTGAACATTTTAAGGAAGTTCGAAACCTGAATATCGTCCTTGCTTTTGAGCTTCTCTTTCCTCAACCTAGATGGATAAGGTATATTGGAAGAAGAGGAAGGCTTTGGAAGAATAGGATCACTCACATCCGTGGGTGGAGGAGGGGTAGAAGGAAGAGGTAGAGAAATTGGGGAAGGAGAAGGATGAGGAATAGGAGCAGGTGACTCGTTCTCCTTAGTCACAATCACCGGTGGAGGTATAGGAAGCTCGGGTTCCTTGGTACCTTTGCCACTTCGAGTGGTGATTGCTTTCATCTCCCCTCTTGGATTCGCAACGGTGTTACTCGGAAGAGTACCCGAAGAAGAGGGTTGATTACCTTGGAAAAAACTAGCCATCGTGTTCCTCAAGTCATTAGTTTGGCTATCCAACGTGTTTCTCATGTCGGCTCTCAAATCGTTTCCTTGCTTGACCAAGTCTGCTTTCAAGTTTCGCACTTCCTGTTGGAGATTTTCCACGATCACATCATTGGTCCTCATGTAGGTTGCAACCTCTTGGTGTAATGCAGTGGGTTGGTTTGGAGGAGCATTGTATGCAGGTGGTTGATAAGCAGGTTGTTGGTAAACTTGGTTGTTACGTGGAGGTGGTTGTTGCTGCTTGTGAGGAGGGATGTATGGTGTACGAGGTTGTTGTTGTTGTTGAGGAGAGCGGCTGATGTTTTGTTGTTGGTTTGGGTTGTTTGGGGGGAAACCAGGTGGAGAAAGATAGTTGTTGGAGCGGTAGCTAAGCAAATTACGGTCACCTTGAGGTCTAGCTTGATAGGCGGGTTGAGGATAGGTGCCATATGCCGCATTCACATTCTCAGCAGGGTAGTCTTGGGTGGCGGTACAAGTGGTGTAAGAGTGAGGACCACCGCATATCTCACAAGGTTGGCTGACAGCGTTAACTTGAGTGTTTTTAGCGTTGTTGCTGTTGTTGTTGATGACGGTGTGGGTGACAAGCGATTCAAGAAGCGTGGTGATTTTGTCAAGTCGCTTGTCGCTGTCATTAGTGCTAGCACTAGCGACATTGGTCCGAACACTCTTGGTTTGCACACGAGATTTATTCTCAATGATGTCCCAAGCAGCATTGGAAGTCTTAGCCAAAAGATTACCCCCCGAGGCATTGTTCAGTGAATCTTGGTCACTCATGCTTAAACCATTGTAAAAAGTATTAATTTGATGTACTTTGGTAAAACCATGTTGTGGGCATTTTCTTAAAAGATCTTTAAAACGATCCCAAGATTCACTGAACGACTCATCGTACTTTTGTTCAAAATTTATGATTTCATTCCGCAAAGCGGTTGTACGAGAGGGTGGGAAAAAGTAATTGATAAACTTCGTTTCCAAATCCGTCCACGAGAGAATACTCTGTGGCGGTTCCTTTGCAAGCCAATGCCGGGCTTGTCCCTCTAAAGAAAAGGGAAAAAGTTGTAACCTTATAACCTCTTGTGGAACACCATTGAACTTGACCGTGTTAGTGAGTTGCAAGAATCTCTTGATATGGTCATGTGGATCATCAATGGTACGTCCCAAGAATGGTTGAGCGGAAACCATCTGGATAAAACCTGATTTTAGCTCGAAATTGTTGGCGGCAATTGGAGGTATGACAATTGGATCCGTGTTGCCATCGACATGAGCTTGAAGTAGTTCAATCATCGGGCGATTATCCGGAAGGGGCTCATTGTTGTTGTTATTGTTCATGTTGTTGAAAGGCGGGTTGTTGTTATTATTGTTGTTTGGAGGTGGTATGTTGTTATTGTTTTGTACACCAGCCATGTCTAAGTTATCGAGAGGCTCGGGCTCTTGATAAGACGTGGATCGAGTGCACATACACCTGCAAAAGAACGAACAAAGAAAAACAAAACAAAAATATTTTTGGTTTTTATGTTTTTTAATTTTTTTTTTTTGTATTTTTGAAAATTTTATATTTTTTAGTGTTTTTGAAAATTTTTGATGAAAAAGTAACGTTCACAGGGAACGGATCCCAAAATCCAATTTCTCACAAAAAACTTTTGATCTTAACGAGAAGAGCCGGCAGCGGCGCCATTTGGTATGTGTGGTTTTGTATAGGTTCAATTTATGTTCTCGATATCCTCTCGAATTGATCTCGGTTCTAAGTGGAATGATTTGTTCTTGGTTAATAAAAAGGAGTTGGTTTGTTTGTCTATTTTTAAACTAAAAAAACAATTAAATGTAAATGACGTTGAGTAAATTAAAGCTTTGGGAGATTAAACTAAATTGACAAGTTAAAAATGAATGCTTGAAAATGTGAAGGAAAGATTAGAAAATTACTTGAAAACTTAATTAAACTAACACTTTAAATTTTGTAAAACTTTAAAACTTAGTCTATCGGAATATAGAATTGCAAAGCTGTCGGAATCTCAAAATCATGCCCATCGGAATGTCCATGTTTGGTACCATGGAATACACAAAATTAAAACTGTCGGAATGATGTCCTATCGGAATGAAGTCGGTCGGAATGTAGTTATCGGAAAGTTCCTGATCGGAATGTTGTAAATAAAAATTGGCCAGAGTTTCGACTAGAAAAGGGACCTAAACCCCGTCGGAATGTGCGATCGCAATACGCGATCGCAATCCCAGATCGGAATAGGGGGAATTACACCCTATCGCAAAGTAAAACCCTTAAGGGTTATTGCGATACCAAGCAAGAGATCCGTCGGAATGCGTTAAAAACCCTCTTGTTGCGATGGAAGCAGATATGTTCCGAGATTGGTGGGAAGCAAAAATTTCAGTAAGCAGAGGGAATAAGCTAACCAAACCGAAACTTTTAATAACTCAAAACCCTTAAATTTGACAACTTTTGAGAACAAGAAACCTTAAACTTAATAAACAAAACTTTTCAATGACTAAAACTTATATGGGACCCGAAAATAATAAGCTTAAACAATGAATAGGCTAATAAGCATGAAGAGCTTATAACCTATTCGTGTGAGAGCTTAAAGAGAAACAAGAAAGAACAAACTTTAAACACGAGCTCATTCGCCAAATACAAACCGTATGAAATGATAATCGGATTAAAGATTTTGGATAAACTAAGAAAAGTAGAAGAAAATTAAAGAGATTAAAAGCTTAACTTGATTGAGATTAATGAAATTCAAGGTACAAAGATTAAGGAAAGCTTAAATTAAAAGTTGAAAAACAAAGAAAAAGTTTAGTGAGACAAAAGTTTGGAACTTTCTCTCTCTAAAACTAGAGAAATGAAAAACTAAAGACTAAGTCTAGCTAAGTGTGTGAAAATTTGTGAGGTAAGGCCTTAATATAGGCGTGTGTGTATGGGCTTGTGTATGGGCTTTGGTATCGGGCTTCTTTTCTTCTTTCTTCCTTGGTCTTCACGCTTCTTGTAAATAACCGTTTTCGACTTTGGATTTTTAGAAGTGTCAGTGAATAATTCCAACTCGTCTTATAATCTTTTGTTTAATAGACTCGAGTTCTTCGATATATATGAGTTTTCCATCTTTGGCTCTATTCTTCGATAAATCTTCAAATAGGCACAATGACTTCAAATCTTTTGCATCTCTTGGACAATAGACTTCGTCTTGAGTCTTTTTCTTCGATAAAACCCGTGCAATCCCATGTTTTCTTCAATATTCTCCCGGTTGACTCTGAAAACACAATAAACACAAAAACCACGCATAATTCCAAACAAATGATATTAAATACGTGTTTTGGTCTCGTTTTAGCCAGAATTAAGTGGTAAAATGATGGGTGTTTTCACACCTATCACCCATACATTTCCTGAGTCTAAATATAATAGCGTGTTCTCGTGTTCGTAATTTACGTGTTTTAATTAGTTATCAATCGTGACTTAATATATTTATTCGTGTTCGTAATAAATATATATACGTAATTATTATTAGCTCGTGATTTAATTACGTTCATGATTTCATGATCGCATGTTCGTGATTAATTATTGTTTAAATAATTATTGCGTGTTCGTGCGTAATAAATACTTATCGTGTTCTAACACGTACGTAATACATAAAATCCTAACACGTAAACGTAATCGTACTATAAAAGGAAAGTTTTAATCTAGCACGTACGATCTTAAGGGTACTATTCATGCTAAAATCATGCGGGTTTTACAACTCTTCCCCCCTAAAAAGAATAATTCGTCCCCGAATTATAGATAAAGTAAACTGGAAAAGAAGAACATACCAAACCGAGATGGTATTTAAGGTAAATGAACGTCATGGTAGAAGAAACTTGGAACGTGACATGTCTTGAAAGGACATGGAATGTGACTCTACTGAAAGGACATATCTAATTGATAAGAGAAAAATGGATAAGAAGTCCGGATGGACTTGTGCGTTTCCAAGTGGCTTCCCTCTTGGAATGGTTCCTTCACAAGATCTTGCCACAAATCATAAATCTTGGTCCTCCTGACCTTGACTTGGAATACGAAGAAGTTCTTCGTTATCAACTTAAGTTAGATCCCCTAAATTTGATCGAGGGAATAAGAATTAACGTTTAAGGGCAACTAAAACGTTATCGTGCAAGACACTTCTAACTTAACTGATAATTAGCAACGATGCGCGAGACATAAGGAAACGTAGTACGTGAAAAATTTTGAACGCAATACGTGAAAATTTTTGAACGTGATACGTGGAAATATGATGAGTGTAATATGCGTAAACATATCGTGATCCATGATACGTGTAACATATCTTGATCATGATATGAGGAACGTGGAATGTACATGACATGTGAAACATATCGTGAACATAGAATATAATGGCGGTAACGCCAAACGCTACAAGGTGAGACATAGAATATGACGAGAAACGTCTATCTGAGGATAGGGAGTTATACTAAACTTGGGTCTGGTCTCTCAAGTTCTTGCAAAACTTCCCAGAATGAGAAAAACAAACATAAAATTGTAAGCCGAGATGCCACATGAACGTTAATAGTGTCATGAACGCGAGCGCGAAAGCAAATCGTGAAATTAGAACAAGGACGTGAAGTAAATAAGGGGCACAATTGCGAATATTTGTCTGACCCGATAACTGATAAATTGCCAAGTGATCGGATGAGCCTTGGCTGGAACATGTCCGATCAATCTGTTGGTTCTGAAATCCTTACGGATGTAAGGATTCTGCAGACTTGGTCAAACTGTTTGCAATAAACCAGATAGCATCATGCTTCTTCTAAATTTGCGTTAATCTGGTAACCAAAATCCATGGAGATCTTGTCCCATTTCAATTTACAATTTCAGATGATGAAAACATCTCAGTCTGTTGGTGTCGTATCTTAGCCTGTTTGTATGACAGGTATGAAGATATGAACGTAACTGTATCTTGCTTCATCGAACTTGCTACATAGGAGTTTACGAAACTCTGAGTCTATGAATCCAAACTTCTCTTAGCGTAGGATTTTCTAGAACACCTAATGTAATGTAGGGTTACCTCCTTTACGCATAAGCTGAGTCATGGTAAGATTAACCGTAGGAAGCCATGTGATTCAGTGTGTCACTGTAATCAACCAGAATTGATATTGGAAAATTTTCCAGGGTCAAATTTCTCTTGTTATAGAATCGGCAACATAGTACAGATATGGTCTTCCTGTTCTTCTCTAGGCTTAGAGGAAATTAGGTTATCCTCAATGAAAACACTGATGAATTTGCTATGAGTTCATTGAAACTCATTCTTATAATGCTGTTGGAGCATTGATGAGACTAATTCAAAATCATAAATCTAGCATGACTGAGTCGTGCACGAATAGCAGTCATGGACATGTCCTGCTTTTTCACTCGTCACTATTGGCAGCATGATCATGAGTCCGATCTTGGAAAAAATGATTAACACTATAAGGTTAATTTTACATGTTGTCAATACGTGGAGGAGAATAACGGTCATGAATGGTGATTCGTTTAAGCCGACGGTAGTCGACACATAATCTCTTGGTACCGTCCTTCTCCTTGAAGGTTCTTCTGGAATATATGGGAAAATTTTGGAATAATCAACTGGCTATGCGTAAAAGGACTTAAGTAGTCGTGTCTTACTGACAACTAGAAAATTTTAGCGACCATGGCTAACAACGCACATGCTTGTAAACATAGATAATTTGTACATATTTTCCTGATGGAAAATCAAGCTGAATATATCTAGGAGCCTGAACATTACTGTACATAATTATGAATCGTAGCATGGTGTGCTGTTCATAGTACATAATTAGGATAAAATTCATCTCGTGTCTGTCCGAGGAAATGCGTTAGCAGCTTGGATCTCATACTTAACCTGAAGGAAAACCTTCGTATACGTGGGAATACGAAAGGCGTCCTTCATGGTCATGAATCAATGATTTATGGTTACAAGAATGAAAGTGACATCGGCAACGTGACAGTTCTCACTGATGCGCCGGTAATGGTATTGAAATTCTTGTGGCCTGATTAATACATGGCACAACAAAATGGATATACCCTTGGAGGGTACCCTGAATTTCTTAGAAATGTTCCATAGTTGGAAGTGAGTCATGTGTCTTGACTCGTTTCTTGGAACTATAAGCATGACATATGTCTTGACGGGTGTCTTGACATGTGTCTTCAGAAAGTGTACGTGAGACATGTGTCTTGACTGATGTCTTGACATGTGTCTCGAGACGTAATTCAATAGAACTACAATATTAGGTTATTATGCCAGACTTGGCAGATCGGTTGGACTACTGATCCTTTGTATGTCTGATCACGTCCGCGGCCGGAGCCTCGGTTGCGATTTCTAGGATAGTTCTGTCATAGTAGTGGTTACTATCCTCTTGTCTGTCAGTTCCATGACGGTCATTCTCATGACCGTGATTCATGTAACTATTCAGCTGAGTGGCCGGCTGGTACCGGTTTGCACTCATATGGCTGAAATGACAGCCGAATGACGTGTGACATGCAACTAAGAATTAGGAACAATGATTGATGGAAATCGTCTTATGGTGAAGCATCTTCTCATCCGATTGCTTTGATCTGACGCCTTTGTCTTCGTCTCGTAGGATCTCTAGGTTGTGAACAACATCCGCATCTCGTAGCGTCTCCGAACGTCAGCAGCATCAACCTTTAGTAACATCTCCCAGTTATGAGCGGCATCAGCAATCTTGTAGAATATCAGCAATTGAACATACGCCTGAGATGATTTAGAATCAACTAGAGAATACTCGTGAAGTATTGCAAGTGAAATACACATGGATTAAGGTATGTGAAATACACATGGAATACGGTACATGGAGTACACACAGAATGCACATGAAATGATCGGTATGGGGTCGATCATTTGTCATGATTTAAGGAAGGTGTATCGGTTAGACGGTTAGGAAAAACCCTCATGATAACCTGGCAGTATTAGCATAGACATCATTCTGGTTGTAGCGAGAAACGTTAAAGTGTGGTTACACCAAATTCAACGATGATTTGCCTGACAGCATGATCAATGAAAACCAACCATGACTATCATGAAAGCAGAATTCAATGAATCCAACTATTTCTTGCATGAAGGCATAATAACAAATGAGGCGTAAGACGTAATCCACATGAAGACGGAATTATCATGAAGAAACACGAAACGATTTAATCATGGAGGAGTGTATAACATAATCAGCATGAAACTGAGTTTAACCATGACAGTATGAAACCATACTTGACATAAAAACATAGTAACTTATGAGGGGACATAAAAAAAGAATTTATGCCAATAAATCATGAGAAAAATTTTATGCATGAGTGTGTAATGTAGTTTATAAAAACCTTTATATGTGCGAGGGGACGCCAATGGGTTGGTCCCAAAACAAAAGACACGGCGAGGGGACGCCTATGGGTCGGTCCCAAAGTTAAAAGTTTCGATAAAAGCACATGCGACTAAATAGGGCCAGTCCTGTACCAACCATTACTTAGTCATAATCCCTGCAACAATGATACATGAAACATAAATAAATGAAACTCATCTGTCAAAACTTATCAGAAAAAAAATTTTATGTGACTAATTATGAACTACTGGGGATCAGTCCACATAGCCACAGTTCACGAGGAACATTATGCATGAAACAATGACACATAACTAAATATGAATGACGGTTGTCCATCCATATTAGTAAAACAATATCGATGAAAACATCAAGGTTAAAACCTCAAGGTGCTGAAAACATCATGGTTAAAACAACAATGCGCTGAAAACATCAATACGTGGTAAAACAAACGTTGGCTTAGGAAGCTCCTGGTGACTACCCACTAGTCACAGGTCAAGTTTTAGAGCCTACAGGTCGAAGCCTTGTCTCTGATACCATAATTGTAACACCCCGTTTTGATAATGGAATGTCACGCGTAATTATGGCGTGTCATCAAAGCATACAAGGATAAATGTATAAAACATTACATGACCATAGGGTTAACCGGAATCAAACATCGGTTCCCAAACATAAGCCCAAAACATAATAAAGCAAAAGAAATGAATGAAAGACTAAACAAGCATAAGTATATGAAGGCAAAAAGGAAAAGAAGTCTCTAGCAGCTTCCATCTTATGCACGTCCTCCAAATGCTCGAGTCTTTCCTAGGGTACCTGCCGTTTTGGGAGATGGAAAGGAAAGTAACGGCTGAGCAAAACGCTCAGTGCACGGATATAGAGATAGTATGAATGACTAAGCATAATAAAGACTTAATAGCAGCGGAAATGTATAAGTCCTTGAAAACCTTGAACATGTTCATAAAACTGGTTTTATAGTTTGAAAAGCCTTATGTTTATCTTATGAAAGTTGTTTAACATATTTTACCATTAGCCAATATAGGTCATGAAAATCCACCGCGCATGAATACTTGGAGGGGTGACCTCATCATGCAAATTAGAGGGGCTGCCTCTAATTTAATATACTGGTTTTGGGTAGGAGGGATCAGCTCCTTGTGAAGGATGCAAGGCGCACACCACATTCACCATGAAATCCTGACTGAAACATGTAACTAGGATGCACCCATAGCCCCACATGATAAATATAATAATATGGCCAAAACTGAAGGGACGCCATGAGCAATCACTCCGCCGTGGGGAAGTCATAACACCAGTGCCTCTAATGTTATGGTTATGGTACCTCCATAACTAGGTAAAACTGGTCATGCATGTATATGGCTTTAGGTATTCTAATTAAACATAAGCAATTCAGAAACATATAAAACGTATACTGAGAAAACAGTTGGCTGCATACGGGGAATCCTAATAAGGAAAGAATGTCCATACTGAAAGGACGAGAATCCGTACCTTATGTCTAGTGAACGAAGAAGACGAACTGAGAGGAATCCTACTTCCGTATCACTAATGCTACATGAATACATACGTGAATAAGTATCTGACTACTAAATACGTAACTGGTTTATATCATGTCTTAGCTTATTTTATATGTTCATATCATGTTTTACTGTTTAAAGTCTTAAACTGTGTTTATCTTATATTATGTCTATTCTGATTAAGTATTTCTAGTATTTCATGTATTATTATACTTACTGTGTAATAATAAGTAACTTTCCAAAAATAGCAGGTTTCCTAAAATGGAAAGTTACCAAAAATAGAAAGTTTCCAAAAATAGAAAGTTACTAAAAATAGAAAGTTTCCAAAAATAGAAAGTTTCCAAAAATAGAAAGTTTCCAAAAATAGAAGGTTTCCAAAAATAGAAATATAAGCTGGTTAAATAAGCTAAGTATATAAGCCTAAGTGTTTTTCTGATTATTTTCTAAGTCATAATGATATAATGCATAGTTTATTAATTATTTCATGTAATTTAAATAAACTATAGGTTAAAAGTATTTAATTAAAATATATCATGTTTTTAATTAAATAAAGTTAAATACTTAGGTTAAAACATGTATTATTATTTATTAATAATATAACCTAAGTCATGTTAATTAATTAATTATAACCATGGTTTTTAAATAATTAATTAATTATAAGTCTAAAAATATAAAATACTTAGGTTAATAATTTAATGATCTAATAATTAAATTATAACCTAAGTCATGTTATTAAATTAATCATGTCATATTTATTAATTTAATTTTAACATATGATTATATAAAAAATAATAATCTTAACATAAACCGTGAACCGGATCTTGACTAGAAACCATGAACCGGACATGAAATCGACACCATACCCCGAACCACTTTGGGGTTCCCCTTGTTTTGCTGCTGCCGTGGGACCCACACCACCCAACCGAGACCATATAGTCTCGGTGGTGGTCGAATAGCCAAACCGAGACCCCCTTGGGGTTCGGTTTAGGCGCCGGCCAACACACAACACCCCTAAACCATCCTTTTTTATTTCTCCAAAAACCATTTTCATGTTAGATCTATGTTTTAAAAAAACACATCGTGTTCTTAATTATTTAATAGATCAAATCAAAAAGAAAAGGTTAAAAGAATTTACTGAATGCGTGGATCTAAACGAGGATGAACAAACACGAACACTTGCACCAAAAACCAAGATCAAAATCAAATAAACACCTTCCTTGTGTGTTTATGTGTGGCGGCCAAAAAGAAGAAGAAGAGGAGAAGGAGAAAAACTTTTTAGGGTTTTTGGTGTTTTCCTATAAAGTGAAAAAAGACCAAAATCTTTCTTAATTCCTTGTTTTAGTAAAAATTGATGGGCTAAGCCCATCTTCCCTCCCTAATTTCGTGGTATGGGGCCAACATGGGATAACCCATACATTTCCTGAGTCTAAATATAATAGTGTGTTCTCGTGTTCGTAATTTACGTGTTTTAATTAGTTATCAATCGTGACTTAATATATTTATTCGTGTTCGTAATAAATATATATACGTAATTAATATTAGCTCGTGATTTAATTACGTTCATGATTTCATGATCGCATGTTCGTGATTAATTATTGTTTAAATAATTATTGCGTGTTCGTGCGTAATAAATACTTATCGTGTTCTAACACGTACGTACTACATAAAATCCTAACACGTAAATGTAATCGTACTATAAAAGGAAAGTTTTAATCTAGCACGTACGATCTTAAGGGTACTATTCATGGTAAAAGCACGCGGGTCTTACATAGAAGAACCAAGAAAGATAGATAATAACGATACATGTAGGATTTAGTAATCAAAGATAATCTTTTCAGTAATCACAAACAAGTCACAAATTATAGCGTCATACATTACGTGTCACTATGTCATACAATTTCAAGGACTCATTCTACCAACTGATGTCTTAGTTAAGTTGGTGATTTTAAAAGATACTATAATGAATACTAGTCTACAAAAGTCATTATGTGTTCCACGTGTCCCGGAAGATCCATCGGTCCCGATTCAGAAGAAAATTTCTTCAATTTCTTTTTTGGACACTGGGCATCCTCGTCATTAGACAATGGCCTAGGAACAACCCTTAACACGAACCAACAATCATTTAAAACCTTATAATTCAATCACAGGACTCAACGATTTTCTCTTAACAATCTTATATTCCATACAAGTTAAATTTGACTGTATTCAAGTCTTCAGCCAACTTATACTCAATGCGACATCCTACCTCATTCTCCATTACTTACAACCTTATTCTTCGGCTTTGTAAAGGAAATAAAAGCTCGACATGAACAACACTTAGTTTCTAATTCTATACCTCTTATAACAATAATCATCAAATGAGTCGCGAGTAGGAAATGACTCACACATTCAATTAGACTTCTCGGAAAGGTACAAGTGGCATGAGGCTTTTGGGTAGTGGTTCCAATGACAGCCTCAGGTGCAACATTCACCTTTTCGATTTCAAATATAAGAATTGGGTGACACCGAATCAGATGACACATTTCTAGGTGGTGAGGTTTTGTCAACTCCACTCTATAAGGAAAGATTGTCATGACATCGATATCAGATTTAATCTCGATAATTCATCTTCAATATCACAATCATTTAATATCAACATTTCTATGAATATCAACCATTTTGTTGGGATCATAAACATCCACAACTTGGTTTAGATCTGGATTAGCTAGGATTCCTATAGAAATAACTTCGATTGATTTGCTAGAAGAGTTAGGGTTCCTTGTGACAATCTACGTCATATAAATATCTCGTATAGTATTAGAATAATCATCAAACAATCGTGTAATCAAATTACAACATATATATATAATCCAAGTCATATATATTACATCATATATATATATATATATATATATATATATATATATATATATATATATATATATATATATATATATATATATATATATATATATATATATATATATATATATATATATATATATATATATATATATATATATATATATATATATATATATATATATATATATATATATATATATATATATATATATATATATATATATATATATATATATATATATATATATATATATATATATATATATATATATATATATATATATATATATATATATAT
The DNA here is from genome assembly GCA_025667525.1 of Glebionis coronaria. Taxonomy (NCBI): domain Eukaryota; kingdom Viridiplantae; phylum Streptophyta; class Magnoliopsida; order Asterales; family Asteraceae; genus Glebionis; species Glebionis coronaria. Next base: position 397,227,524 of record CM046879.1, read on the forward strand.
ATATATAATCCAAGTTATATATATTAATATAACACTTCTCAATCTAGCCTTGTCGGTAACTCGAGAATTCTTCGACACCGTTATAGTCAAAAGATTTTTAAACAATTTACTCAAAATATTTATTTTAAAAGATTTATGGTTAAAAGATTTTTGAAATGTATTATTCAAAATCTTGGTTTCAAAAATCTTTCGTTCTCTATAACGAGAGCTCTGATGCCAAACTGTAACACCCCCAAATTTTCATATTTCAATTTAGCGGAAGAGTCTTTGTTGTTACGGGACATCACATTACTCAAATCATAGACAACGCTTAAAATCGCGTCGTTTAATAATAAAGCATTTTCCATTCATAAATATCAAATTACATAGGTCCTCAGGTCATAATGTCTTACAATATTTATAAAACATTTGAATGGAAACTTTTAATTAATTGCGGGCCATAAATTCTTGTCGTCTTCTCGAGAATTACCTTCAAGTACCTGAGATAAAACATGTTAAAAGTCAGCGAAACGCCGAGTGAATTCATAGATTTTAATAAAAACCAATAATATATATCATCGGTATATAATCATTACCGAAAAAGCATTTTGTACAATTCTTTGTCGTAGGCCCTAAAATAGGCCAAAGACATTTTTCACGAATCTTTATCCTAAATCATAATATAGGCTTTTGCCTTCAAAACCATTATACGAACCATTGTCGTAAAATAAAACATTATACAATACGTTTTATAACGTTGTATAGAGTTTAATAAAAACTGTTATATAAAAACAGTTATGTAACACCAAAACACAAACATAATATCAGTAATAAGACCCCATATTGCTAGTCAGGCAATATACTATAATTCAATTCATATATCAGTATTTTTATTATCGGATTATTATAAGCTGCATGACATTGTTACCTTTCTTTAACATATATCGGGTAGCTAACCCGTAATTCCTTTGCCCATCTAAAACAGCGTGTCGTCACAATAATCATGCTATATAAATCTTCTCATACATAAATTCGCTTACCAATCAATGTGGCACGACGGGGATCAACCGTCAAGGCGCGAACTGGGGTGATCTTCCCCAAATAGTACTATTATATGCATAAGCGTCTACCAAATCCCGGTAGTTCACAATGCATGCTAATGGGACTTTTAGTGACATAACCTAACTAATAATAATCTATTTCATTGCATTCATTGGGTCATCAAATCATTCGGGTCCATATCAATAAACATACAATCGGGACAACTTGTGTCCTATTTTTATTAAAACTAGCATGTTATCTCCCTCGCGGGTTTATAAAACATTTCATAAAACATTTAAAAGAGTACGAGGCTATGAACTCACATTGGTTGGGAAAGGCAGGTTTCGGGAACTAGAGTGTACGGCGCGTGAGTCGATCACGGGAAACCTAAACAAATAGTACTTCGTCTTAGACCATGCCAAATAAATTTATAAAAGTTGTTATGTATATGTGATGATGTTATAAATATGATGATGATCAAGTGGGATTTTATCTCCTCATACAACATTATATTTGTTATGTGTTAGTTAATTTAGACTAGTTATACTAGTTTTAGCCCATTTACATATTAAGGCCAATAAGCCCATTAAGGGTCCAATACATTATATTAGTCCGTTTATATTTTAAGACTAGGCCCATACTCATATGTTGGGCCCAAGTGGGTTAAGCCCATGAGTAAGTCCAATAACATTAAACCAAACTAGTTGGGCCTAGTGGTTCAACAAGGCTAATTTGGCCCATTATGGTCCATATGTTACAAAGCTCGGTGTTGTCAATTTTTACTTGTCAAGTGTGTTTACATATCATTATATGATTTATAAAAATGTTACATTATACGGGTCCGACCATTTAAGTTTTATTAGGTAAAAACGTTAATCTTTCGGTTTCAGCCGCAAAGACGTAAAAATCTATATACATAGTTTGTAGTTGGAAAACTAGTTAATTTGTACTTTTATAAAATGTGGTACTTATTCATTATAGTGTATAAATACATTTTATGATAGTGTTATCTTTTATTAAGTTTTATATACTTAATTTATATAGTATTTTACTCCAAGTGGGCTTTTTATTTTATATAGTATTTTAAGAAATCTGATCTCGAATCTTAAGTTCACCATTTTGATCATATCTTGAGTTATACAATGAGTTAGAACCTCAAATTTCCACAGCATAAACTACATGATGTGTGCTACAAATAATACATTTATAGCTCCTGCTCAATCAGCATCTAAGTATTATTAATAATTCGTCCAAGATAGACCAGCCAGATTTATACCTCAATAGTATTTTGGCCATATCTTGCTCATTTTATTCATTCCATTGAGTGGCCAATTCACGACTTGTGTAAAAATCAATTATCTATCTTCATATCCAATAATCCAAGCCATTTAACCAAGTCAAGATATTGGTACTTACTGTTTTATACAGCCTATGTGACTAACCATGATTTTAACATTTTTACTTGTTGATTTTAGCCTTTTTAGCCTAATCTATTAACACAAAATCCCCACACAATATATTGATCATCATTTATCATAATCATACATATACATTTTTGAAGAAAATAGATGAATACATATACAAAACAATAGGGTGATAGAAAGAAATTGATCTCTATACCAATTAATATGATGGAAAGGATGAGATTTTAGATGAACAAGGCTTGATCTTGCCACCAAATCTTCAACTTAGCAAATGGACTTTTTGAAATCTTCAAGTGGATGTACATACTCTTGAAATCAGCCCTTGAACCTCATGAAAATTCCTTTTCATAACATGTAATCACCTCCAAATAGCCTCCTTTCAAGTAGTGATCAATATATGTTGATTATAGATTATGTTGTAGGTTAAAAATTGACGATGATGGTGATTTTGTGGTGATGTGGGATGGCCAAAGAAGAGAGAAAGGGAGATTGAGAACATTTTTTTGATTAAAATTTAATATAGGTGAAGTATGGAGGAAGCTTTGAGGCTTGGTGGTTTTTGAGGTTATGGGACTATAGGACCTTTACACACGAACCAAATACGTAAAGTCTTGAACTTTATGTATCAAAATGAAGAGATGACGAACTAGATAATAGAACAAGTATATACATGATGAAAAACTAATAAAGATGATAAAATAGATGAAGATTAAACAAGGATTAAACTAAAAAAGAAAGATTAGAAAGGAAAAAAACAAAGATGGTGTTTTTCCTAGTGAGAGAAAACAAACACCCATTCTCTCTCTAAGATGAAACAAAATGGAAAACACACACACATACAAATGAGGTGGAGAGGCCTTTTATACTATGTATTAAACCTTTAGGAGGCCTTCCTTATTTGTGTGTTCGAGACTAAATCCCGTTACATAGACATTAATAACTAAGAACTCTCGACACCGTTGAATAGCATTTTTAACGAGCTTCGCAACGGTATATTATATGACCATCACTTTAAATACGGCTAACAATCTCCCCCTAAGGGGTGGTCATGTAATATGTGACTTCACTTCTTTGATGTTGTTGACTTTGAAGCTCATTGTTTTGAGAGTTCCTTCATAGTTCCTTTCATGACTTGTGATCTTGGATCTTTGATCTTTGATCTTTGCCTTGACTTGATCTTAAAACTTTGCCATCTTGTGTTCTTGTGTCTTTCCCCATATATTCAAACTTTGATTTGATATGAAAGCTTGTTAAAAATCTCCCTTGATCATCAGAGTAGCGGAAGTCTTTGTCTTTAGATGTTCTTGAGCTTTCTTCAGTTACATGAGCATGTGTTCTTGAATTACGACTCTTGAGGTTACGCCACCGTTTGCATTCCTCCGGTTTCCCGTTATACAGTACGAATATTGTACCTGTGATTAGGTAAGTTCAAAGAACTTCCTTGACAAGGTTTTCGGCTGTGGTAGCCGTTCTCAATACTTGAATATATTGAAAGATACTTCATAGTAAGGAGTGAATCATGCAGTTCCATTCTGCTGATTAAGTCATCAATTCAATTTCCTGGAACAAGTTTGACTCAATTAAAAATCAAACCATTGTTGCTTTCCAGTTGACACAAGTTAGATTCGAATGGAATCTCACAAGTCACCTACCGCAGTGCTGTTTGATGATGACACTGGAAGGATTCCCATTCGTCACTGTAAATACTGAGGAGTATTACTCTAAATGTTCTGGCAAGATCATAAAGATATTGCGTCGAGACCTGGAACGAGTTTGAATCACAAACGAATCAAACCACTGTTACTTTCCAGTCAACATATGTTCAATTTAAATGAATCTTACATATGACCTACCGCAGTGCTGTTTGATGTTAACACTGGAAGGATTTCCATTCATCACTGTAAATACTAATGAGTATCACTCTGAATGTTCTGGCAATATCACAAGGATAGAGCGTAGGACTCTGTAAATTATTGCATGTGTTCTAGTGATGAACAACAATTGATATATGGAATAAGTGTCCTAATGAGATTTACGATGAATCTCGTTGGCTCTAGACTCTATAAGTGCACGTTTATTTGGTGATCGGAGGCTGGAGCAGACTGCCACCATTTCAATATCTACTATCTCGGAGTGAGAAAGTTGATAGAAATGAGTTGAACTCCGTGACAATAAAACAAACTTCTTTTGAGAGAAGCTTGAGTAGGATGGGAAGGGTTGTGCATTGCATCACTGGGTCCATGATGCTTTGTCTTCAGTATCATAAATCATCAAAGTGATTCTGATAATAGATGTATTGACCCGGTTTCTACCTAAGTTGTATGGAGGGCTTCTTTCCTTACACCCTTTATCCTTACATTTCTTTTTCATTCTTCAACCCCTTCAATGCTTACCAAGACGTCATAACTAGATCCTTGTTGTGATTGTTCCAGTGCTAGCTTAAGTCATTAGTCGGCATTTTTCCCGTACACTCAACTACTCCATCTTTCCTAAGGAAATCTAAATTCTAATGGATTGTCCCTGGGAAGATCCCTTCGGTTCTGGTTGGATCATAGGACGAGTACCTAACCACCGTTTGACACCAATACCGTCGTGAATTAATGTCTTGAAGGGTATAGATAGCGTAACCAGAAAAACCTGTTGAAAAAGCAATCAAGGTGTTGATGAAATCAATGTTTACACCTTAAAGGTTTTTTGTATCACCAAATTGCTCCCCCTGCATATGTGCATCATAAAAGGAAAGGTTTTTGCACATATTAGGAAGAGAAAGCACTTATATCAAAGATCTTATCCAAGATAACAAATTTTAATCACTATTCTCCCCCTCAAAAATTGCATGAAATTGAAATTTTTGTGAAACTAGTGATGAAACATGGAGAGAATAATGTTGCATGAAAGTTTGTACTCCCCCTCGAAAAGAAATTCTCATTAAAATTAGGGGAGTATATGAGCACACAGTTTTGAAATACTTTGAAAAATTATGCTCAAAAAAACCCGAGGAAACTTACTTTCCCGTTGTTAAGGAATAATGTACATAAATAATCATTTTCCTTGTGTTCATGAGCTTAAAACTTTGAATGTTTTGATATAAGCCCATGACCGAGAAAAGTTAATTTCTCGTTGTTGAGGATAAGTCAAAGACTTTCCTTTCTTTGGGGACCGGGTTATAGTCTGACATGTGACTATAAGCCATTATGAGAGGAAAATAGAAAAGACATGTTTTGAAAACATTTTAACTCTCATTCGAACTTTATGTACGTACCCGTGTCGTTATTGAACAACATTTCTAAGTATGTCCATATTATCGATGCTGAGAGACATGTCGGAGAAGAATATTTTTGGTATTTTTGAAAGATTTTCTCATTTTTTATTTTGTTTTTATAGGTTTTATATTTTTGTATTTTGATTTTCTGATAAATATATACAAGATTACTGCGAATGTGCAAGACGTTCAAGTTCATCAGGAGTGAAACTACGCATACCAAGTCGACGAACCAAGAATTCGAATATGTCTTGAGAAAGAGCTTTGGTGAAGATGTCGGCTAGTTGGTAGTCCGTCTTGACAAAGAACAGTTCGATCGTTCCTTTTTCCACATGCTCCTTTATGAAATGGAATCGGACAGCTATGTGCTTGGTCTTGGAGTGTTGGACCGGGTTGCAGGATATGGTTATGGCTAATTGTGAATCACAATAAATAGGGACTTTGTTAAAGTAAAAGCCATAATCCGTGAGTTGTGTTCTCATCCAAAGGACTTGAGCACTACACACGGATAGAGACACATATTCTGCTTCCGCGGTGGACAACGCCATACAGTCTTGTTTCCTTGATGACCAGCTCACTAGCTTCTCGTTTAAGAATTGTGCCCCACCGGAAGTGCTCTTGAATGTATCATGACACCCTGCATGGTCGGCATCTGAAAAACCAGTGAGATTAAAACCAGAATCCTTCGTATACCAGAGACCCATGTTAATGGTTCCCCGGAGATAACGAAAGATTCTTTTAACCTCCTTGAGGTGCTTCTCTGTTGGCTTAGCCTGGTACCGAGCACATAAACAAGTAGCATGCACAATGTCTAGTCTGCTTGAGGTTAAGTACATAAGGGACCCGATCATACTTCGGTATTTTGTAGCATCTACAAATATCCCTTTCTTATCCAAATCAAGCTTGTGTTTAGTGTCCATTGGAGTACCAATAGGATCACAGTTATCCATACCAAATTTCGTAAGAATCTCAAGCACATACTTGGACTGATTTATGAAAATACCACGGGGGATTGGTGAACTTGGAGACCAAGAAAGAACATCATTTCCCTCATCATGGACATTTCGAATCGACTTTTCATAAGGTCGGCAAATAATATGTAATATTTTGGGTTAGTAGAACCAAATATAATATCATCTACATAGACCTGAGACACCAAGATGTCGTTGCCGTAGTGCTTGCTAAACAACGTTGGATCAATGGTTCCTTTGCTGAAGTGATTTTGGAGAAGAAATGATGATAATTCGTCGTACCATGTCCTCGGTGCTTGTTTCAAACCATAAATTGCCTTTTTCAACTTGTAGACATGGCTTGGATGTTCGGTGTTGATGAAACCTTTAGGTTGACATACATACACATCTTCTTTTAACGGCCCATGCAAGAAATCCGTATTCACGTCCATTTGATACACTGTGAATGATTTGTGAGCAGCGTATGCCAAGAAAATCCTAATAGCTTCCATCCGAGCAACCGGGGCAAAGGATTTTGTGAAGTCAATTCCCTCCTTCTATTTATAACCTCTCACAACTAACCGAGTCTTGTTCCTAATGACCGTTTGCTCCTCATCCATCTTGTTTTTGAATAACCATTTCAGAGTAAGGGGGTCGATATTGTCCGGTCGAGGTACTAACTCCCATACATCTAGCCGGATGAACTGATTGAGTTCTTCTTGCATAGACTCAATCCATGATGCATCGATCATTGCTTCTTTCACACTTGCTGGTTCCATTGTGCTGACTGAGAGTGCATAGATACACATATCACCGTCGGGTACGCAGCTGATTTCGTGTTGAGGCTGGTCGTGTGAGATTGCCAATCACTTGAACCAAAGGATGATTCTTAGTCCATTTGTGTTCATGTGGAAGTGTATGAGAAACTTGATGCGAGCTCAACGGATCCACATATGGTGTTGAAGGCTGAGTAGTACTTGTGGAAGCCGCAAATGGATTAACAAACTCATGTTCGTTGAGCATCGCATTGTTTGCATTTTCAGCAATTATTTCATTCTAAAGATGAACATGATTTGGAATTTGCTGAGAATGTTGTTGAGTTGCGTCAGCATTCGGAGAAGTAGTTAGAATATTTGGAGGCAATATGGTTGAGGTTGAGGTAGATGGTGCAGAAGTAGATGCCGTTGGTGTAGATGCAATCGAAGGTTCTTGAACTACCGTAGCAGGTGCAACCGGGGCATTTTGAGGAACACCAAATGACGAAGGACCCTCCATATATTTATCATATATTGTCCCAAATAAAACTTCCAAGTCACGTTCCGAAGGTTGTAATGATGAGATTTCTGACGGTGCAAATTGAAGCGCGAGTCCTGAACTTACGTGTCCAGAAGTCTGACCTTGATGCTCGGGATGTGAACTTCTATGCTGAGAGGCCATACCCGAGAGTTCATCAAAGGTAACGTTCATAGTCTCCATTACCTTTCTCGTCCTTCGATTATAAACCCTGTAAGCACAAGCAGTTGAAGAATAACCAATGAAAAAGCCAATATCACCTTTAGGTTCAAGTTTACCGATATCTTCACGATCATTCTTGGGATAACATAATGCACCGAAGACATGTAAAAATGAGATATCCGGTTTTCTTCCATTAATGATCTCATAAGGTGTTTTGTTGAAATGGGTGTGAATTATGGAATGGTTTTGAGTATAACATGCAGTTGCTATAGCGTCAGCCCAAAGAAATAACGGTGCACTGGAGGAAAGAAGCATCGTTCGAGCATCTTCAACTAACGTACGATTCCTCCGTTCCACAACTCCATTTTGCTCTGGAGTTCTTACAACCGAAGTTTGATGAGAAATCCCAACTTCGTCAAAATAAGCTTTCAATTTCTGATTGGTGAATTCTGTACCGTTATCCGTTCTCACAGTAATGACATGGGCTTGCAGTAGTACTGATGTTTTCTTCAGAAAATTAATAATTACATCAGGGGCTTCATCTTTCGAAGCAAGAAAATGAACCCATGTGTAACGAGAATAATCATCCACAATTACTAGGACATACCGCTTTCCATTAATGCTTTTGATTCTCATTGGGCCACATAAATCCATGTGAAGGAGATGCAGCCTATTCGTTGAATTTGGAACAGGTTTGGGTTTGTGAGGCTTCTTCTTACTTTTGCCTTGCTCACAAGAAGGACAAAGATGGTCTTTTGTATATTTAAACTTTGGAAGACTGGTAACGAGATCATCTTTCGCGAGTTGGGCGATGGCATCGAAATTGAGATGAGATAACCTTTGATGCCATAACCATGACTTTGTTGATGTGGCTCGGATCATGAGACAAATTGGAGAAGCATCAGACATTTGAAAAAGATCAATGGTGTAAAGGTTGGTGGTACGATTTACTTTTAACAAATCAATTCCTTCAAGATCTCTTACAAAACATGTATGACTTCTGAAAGCAACCTCCAAGTCTGAATCACAAAATTGCCCAACCGAGAACAAATTATGTCCCAAGCCATCAACAAAAGAGACTCTGGTGATGATTATATTTCCCCAATGAAGATCACCATAGCCTAGAATTGCCGCAACATGATCATTTCCAAATCGAACAGTTCCCATGAAATGCCATACAAAGTTTTTGAGAAGGCTTCGATTCCCAGTCATATGTTTGGAACAGCCCGAGTCCACGCACCAGAGACAAATTTCAACAGCCTGCCAATGATAAGAGAATAAAATATTTTGGCAACCGATGAAATAGGTTCCTGTAGGGTTAGATGATAATTAAGCCATATCACGTACCGACGTTTCACTGTCAGTATGAGATCTATTAGTGTCGATAATTTTGCCACTACAGTCAAAATTTCTACCAGTAGGCAACCATTTAGAGGTGAATCTAGGGCTACTAGGCTTAGCAAGACTTTCTGTGGACCCTACATACGTACTTTTTGGAACATACACCTTAGCCTTAGGGGTGCGTTGTTGTTCACTGACTGACAACTTGTCAATTTGAGTGTAACCACCATAATTCAAACCATTCATAGTCAAACCACAAGCATCATGACTAAAAGTAAAGAAACATTTATTACATTTAGCACAAATAACTTCAGATTTTTCATTCCGAATAGCAAGCTTAAAGTCATTACATTCAGATGAATTAGGTTTCTGATTATGATTAAAAGGCGGTAAATTCCTAGGGTGTTCTTCTACTTCCACATTATTGATCTTGGGGCGACTACTTCTAGAGGCAAAATGGACCCTATCATTCCTTGTATTGCTCGTAGGCTGTGGCCTTCTGCTCTTAGTATAGTTTTTTATTCCAGTAGAAGAAGACACACGTCTATTAGAATTAGCACTTTTTAAATCAATAACTTGTAGTTGAGTTATAGTGATCGGTTTTGTCCTAACGCTTGCTTTACGTTGTTTGCTAGGCACTGAATGAGAACTAACACGAAAAATTCCTGGGGCAATCACAACAGTTTTCGTTCCAACAACCTTGGGAAAAGGTGTCACAGCAATACGAGTGGGTCCCGAGGTTGCTGATTTCTGGATCATCGTATCCACAATCGAGCTAGGTTCTGAAGTCTTATCTTTTAACAAGGCCTTTAACTTACAGTTCTCACAGATTTTATTAATAAGTTTCTGATAGACAGACTTACTTTGTTCGACAGCCCGCTTATATGAAACAACAGATACTAAATCTGCAATCTTAGCCTTAATCTTCTGAACATTACCATCACTAGCACTCTCTAACCCTGAAGAGGCCAAATTCGTTTCCGTAACCCCTCCTAACTGAGCTTGCAACCATGCGATAGTTTGTTGCATTTCATTGTAAGCTTTTTCATACGAAATCTTGTCATATTTGCATTCATCACATTTTTTGACAAATTTATTCCAAAGATCGGTGAATTCTTTATCCTTTTTAATGACATAAGATTCCATTTTATCTTTCATAAGATCAAGCTCAGTTTGAAGTTTTCATTATGCAGCACCGAGGTACCTAACTCAACTGGGCTACTATCAACTCAATCACTTGCTTTAGAGAGGCGGTCAAGATCGTTTTCTAAAACTTTGATTTTATCAAGAGATTCATCAGCTTCCTTCGCCAAAGATTTAAAGTCTTCAACAAAGTTGGCAAATTCTTTTAGAAACGCGTTTTCCAAATTTCCTAACCGAGCATCAACTTGATTAATAATCGGATTAATATCGTTTTGAAGAATTTTCTGAACCTCAATTTGAACAGGTGATGTAAAATTTCCTCCGGTGATTTTGGAATTAACAACACGTTTAAGAATGACAAAGTTATCTTTAAGCTCGTTTAGAAATCGGTGTGTGATACTCGGTTTAGGAGGGTCATCAGCCAATTTCTCACTTGGGAGCAAAAGCATTTCAGTATTCGTTTTAGACCGAACAAAAAAAGTTGGAGGATTAATTTTCGGGTAATAAACGGGTGTCACTTCTTTATCAAGCTTTTTCATTCTTAAGCGAGTCTCTACTGCAAGATCAGTCGTTTCCTCAGAATCATACACACTGGGAGGATCATGCTCATCAGCCAAGAACACACTACCATTATATAACGTTTCATTAGTGGCCTGAACTTGCTTAAGATATCCGGGATTTAGAGGAAGAGGACAACCTAAAGCCAATTTGTATCTAGTGTAATTTATCTCATTCACTTTCGGTGCGAGCATATTTATCATCTGCATAGTTTGGCCACGTTTTACTAAAAGGTTGTCTAATTCTCTAATCCTATCCTGCGCTTTGCAAAAATCCTCAAGAAGCCCATCTTCTCGAATTTTGAAATCATGTTTCAGCTTTTTTCGTTCTTCTTTTAAATCCAAAATAATAGATTTTTTAGTTGAAAGTTGTTTATTAAGAGAGGTGATTTCATCATTCAATTCGCTTATCTTTTTAGCACTACTTAAGTGTAAGGCATTTAATTTCTTAGTTGTGCATTTTTCTTGATAAACCGATGTAGCAAGAGCTTGTTCAAGTTTCTTGATTTTAGCATGATGAATCTCAAAACTTTTCTCCCGTTCCTTCTCCCCTACAGTTGTAGCACTGAACTTGACGATTGTTGTTTCCATTTCCCGTACCAGTATTCTCAGCCCTTGCAGCCACAATGTTTCCCATCTGATTACCAACCATTGGCACAACAATTAACCCATTCTGATTACCCACATTTGGAACATTCGGATTCTGACCACGGATTTGTCCATATTGATTTGCTGCATTCCCCACATTCTTACCATATTATAACCTCGTTTTTCCAGCAGCTACCAATTGGCGATCTTGATTCGCATTCATGAAAGGTTGAGCAATCTGCCTATTTCTAGTGTTCGAGGAGATTCTCTAATTGTTGTTGGTGGGGTTAATGGTAAATTTGAATGCCTTTGCGAGAAGTGCAAGACCAGTATTAATCGCATGAGTAGGATCGGTGATGTCATCAAAACAGGCAATGGGTTGTTGTAAGTAGTTTACAGCAGTAGGAGGTTGATATCTATAAGAGGTGAGTTTTTGTTGTTGTTGTTGTTGTGGCAGGAAGTTACTTGATGAGGGTTGATGATAGGGTACCATGGGATATGACATAGATCATGGAGAGTTTGCCATAAAAGCCAATGGATCTTGTGTCTTGTCACGTCTTTCTGCCCTAACTTCGTTAGCTTCATCTTGATTCATCTTCAAATAGTCATATACTTGAGTGTAGTCCACGACATGAAGATCCTTGGTTTGATTGACAAGAGTGACATATCGTGACCATTCAGAAGGAAGATTATCAAGAAATTTGATGTTGGCAGCAATTTGTGCAGGTTCATGTTTGTTTCTTCTAAGATGATTCATGAGGGTTGAAAACCGATGATAATAAGGTTCAATTTGTTCCCCTTCAGTAGACGTAAATTTCTCCCATTCACGAAGCAACTTAGTTTCCTTTTCTTGTAAACCGATTTCACTGCCCTTCATCATTTTCTGAATCCTAAGCCACATCTCGTGTGCGGTTTCACAACTATCGACAGCAGCATAAACATCTTCAGGAAGTCCCATAAGAATGACTTGAATTGCTTGATCATCAGCGTCGAGTTGTTTGGATTCAGATTCAGTTAATTCTTCATCCGTTTGCTCATGACTAGAGTCAGCCACTGGGTTAGCATTCGTAGGATCCCTAGGCACAATAATTGTTCTTCTAACGTACGGACCCTTTTGAATCGAGTTGACAATCAACTTTCCCAGAGGTTTACATTTTGCATAACGAAGGAGACGACTAGCCCATGTAGTGTAGTTCTCCTTGGTAAGCATGAGTGGACGATTCTCAGTACCCGCAGCATAAATATCTTGTTGGGATGTCATCGTAAGAGTCGTGTGTAATTCAGGATCTCAGTTCGTAGAAATCGGAGTGAAAGGTTTATTAGTTAAATCCCCTAAAAAGTAAGATCAAGAAACCAACAAAAACTTCAATGTAAAATTGCACACGATTTGTACGAAAATTTCAAAATCACGTCTTTCGAAAATCTTAAAAAATTTCCAAAGATATCGCAATATGAAGATTCCGAAATAAAGTGCAATGATTTCGCAATACCTAGTGTTGAAACAAAATCGCAATCCTTGAAAGATTCCGCAATGCCAAACTGTTAGAATTCCGCAATGCTGTTTGAGTAAGATTTCGCAAAACAAAGAATTCGCAATTGGCAAAAATGCAAGATTTCGCAATTGACAAATCCGCAATTAACCAATAATTTCGCAATCCCCAATTGCAAAATTATCACAAGATTCTGCAATACCACTATAATTCCGCAATATACAAAATTCCGTAATACCACAATTCGCAATACCTAAGATAATTCCGTAATTCACGTAATTCCGTAATACACAGAATTCCGCAATACCACAATTGCGAAATGATGCAAAAGATTCCGCAATACACGTAATTCCGCAATACACGTAATTCCGCAATACCACGATTGCGAAATGATGCAAAAGATTCCGGAATTAGCAAGAATTCGCAATTTTTAGAAACCACCAATTCCGCAATAGAAACAATATTGCGGAATTATGCACTTTTTTCCTAGAAAATAGGATCACGGACAAGGACGAGAAATGGCTCACTTTTTCGCAACTTTGAAGGATTTTAAGCCAATAAAAACCACCAAAACGCTAACCACGAATCCCTTGGCGAATGATACCACTTGTAGGACCTTTACTCACGAACCAAATACGTAAAGTCTTGAACTTTATGTATCAAAATGAAGAGATGACGAACTAGATAATAGAACAAGTATATAGATGAGGAAGAACTAATAAAGATGATAAAATAGATGAATATTAAACAAGGATTAACCTAAAAAAGAAAGATTAGATTAAGGAAAGGAAAAAAGAAAACAAAGATGGTGTTTTTCCCAGTGAGAGAAAACAAACACCCATTCTCTCTCTAAGATGAAACAAAATAGAAAACACACACACACACAAATGAGGTGGAGAGGCCTTTTATACTATGTAGTAAACCTTTAGGAGGCCTTCCTCATTTGTGTGTTCGGGACTAAATCCCGTTACATAGACATTAATAACTAAGAACTCTCGACACCGTTGAATAGCATTTTTCACGAGCTTCGCAACGGTATGTTATATGACCATCACTTTAAATACGGATAACAGGGACAAGTGTCCTACATTTGTTATACTTTTGACAAGAAAGAGTGTGGTTATGGCTAGTTTTGGCCGCCCATAGTGGGGGTGGGACAAGTGTCCCACTTGTCTCATCTCCACTAATTTAAGGGTACTCCTCAATTCTAGTTTCCTCGATTTACGTGCCCTCGGGTCGACTTACGAAAAACGTTTTTATAAAATATGAAACTACAAGACAAAACAATTCTAATAAAATTGGTCTCGTCAAAACGGAGCACAAAAGCGTAAATACGTAAACCTAGGGTTTCCGGTTTAATCGTAAAAGACGCTAAATTATGCACTTGAGTCCTAGATTCTTCTCGTAAATTTGTGAGTTTATAAACCAACACAAACTAAAATTTCAAAATAATAAACGAGAATCAATTTATTATTTGAAATGTCAGACTGTTACAAAAACGGAGTATGTAAACGTAAACACGTAACGTAGAGTTCTCCGGTTTAGACGTAGTCGGTGCTACTTTAAGACGTAAACCCTAATTTCTTCCCAGGAGCGAGTGAGTTCATAAATTAACAATAAAATAATGATTATAAATGATACTTGAGAATAAAATAACGACCTCAAATTGACGGATTTTCACACATTAAGTGATCATTTACAAATGATTAGGATTAGAAACAAGAGAAAAGACTAAAAAAGATGTCCAAAAAGGGTTGATGAAAGTGCAGATTTGGTTCACTATTTATAGGAGATAAGATCCCAACGGCTACCTGGGGGTCGTTCCTTATCTACCCAGGCGGTTCCTTATCGATAGGGAACCTCATAGGCACTTAAGGAACCGCGAAGTGTAGACTCCGCTCCTTTTTGTCTTTTAGTG
Organism: Glebionis coronaria; assembly: GCA_025667525.1. Lineage (NCBI taxonomy): Eukaryota > Viridiplantae > Streptophyta > Magnoliopsida > Asterales > Asteraceae > Glebionis > Glebionis coronaria. The sequence goes on from CM046879.1 coordinate 397,242,672, forward strand.
AATTTGAAATATCTGAGGCTGTTTAAACCTTCAAAGGATATTCTTATGGCATTTGAAATATGCCATATTCAAATTTACATTTTCATTTTAATAAAACATTTTCTTAAAAATAAAGTTTATTAAAAATCTTTTGTCACATTTGACAAAAGTGAGTGTTAAGGCTAATCACTTTTATGATCACTAAGCATGATTAAGATATGTTAGTGTAATGATTATTACCTTGATGATAGTGTTTGTTAGATAATTCGTTGTATGGTTGTATTTGACAGTAAATGTCTTTGTAATTTGTCATGATCAAAACTAAGAAAGATTAATTAGTGCTAACAATGTTTTTAGGCATTGCTTTGCATTAACCGATAGCATGTCTTTAATATAATAATAAGACACAAAAATTTCAAGTTGTTACAAGCAAGCACGTCTTTAATATAATAATAAGACACGAAAATTTCAAGTTGTTACAGATCCTAGTACATGTTTATCAGATTTACACGGTAACTGTGGTGTGTGCTCTACATCTATTACATGGAGCTGATCCCTCCACTCAGACATGTATAATTAGAGGCAACCCCTCTAATTGCATGAAGATGTCACCCCTCTATGTATTCATGAACGTTGATATATTTCATGACTTATATGAGCTCTTTGGCATTTAAATTACAGTTTCATGATTTAACAGCAGATTTACCAGTATAAACATGAACATCAGACTTTTCAGATATAAATCAGTTTATATAACATGTTCCAGGTTTTTCAGGACTAACATTATTCCGCTGCATTTCATGCTTTACTTATGTTTCAGTTATTCATATCATGTCATGTTATATCCGTTCACTAAGTGTTTTGCTCAGCCGTATTTCTTTTCATGTCCTCGTATGGCAGGTACCCAAGGTCAGACTTGAGCATTTAGAGGACGTGCATGCAATAGGAGATATCTTACTTCTTCACTTTTTGTACTTCATTTACTTTATGCATGTTTTGGACTTATGTTTGGGAACCGATGTTTGATTCAGGTTTTCCTTTTGGTCATGTATGTTTTAGGACATATTATCTTGCATGCTTTGATGCCATGCCATAATTATCATGTAACAGTCCACTTATCAAAGTGGGGTGTTACAATGTGTATGTTCAATTAACTTATTAAACATCTACCGTTAACAAAACAATATATAAAGATAATAAATCGAAATTTAATTATAAACAAATGACTATAAACAGAATCTATATGCTATAAGATGAAACGATAGAGAAAATAATACCATGTCACCGATAATCATATTAGGGCGAAATTCCAGCAAAAGGACGTCTGGAAATAAGTGTGTGTGAGAATGAAGAGAGAGATAATGTTTGAGTTAATTTAAATTAATGGGATAATTAAATAATTATTTAACTGCTAATCTTTCTTTCCCGAAGGTAAAAAGTCAAATCCTAAAAACAGCAGTGTCAGAGTAGAGCAGCCGCCATAATACTAGGTAGAGCACATGACGTGGATAAAAATACAAAATACTAAGTGAATATAGTGGGCTAGGGTGAGGCAACTCAATATTTAGTGGGTCTAAAAATATACGATAGAGCATGACATATGTCAACCGATTGACATAAATAAAGCACGTTTGAATAGAACATGCTCAAAAAGTTCTACACCCCATGGCGATAACCAATGTTTTAAAACCCGGTTCAACCGGTTGAACCGGAAACCGGTCGGAGAACCATGCCGGATGCCAACGGGTTTTTGAGATATTCAGAACCGGATTAAACCGACCGGTTTTAAATGAACCGGATTGACCCGGTTTCAATAACCCGGCTGGGTCAAAAGTTTTTGCTTCATTTTTTAATAATAACTATGTTACTTTTGCTTCCTCCCATAAAAAGACATATCAGGCTATAAGGGGGTGTTTGGGATTGCTTATTAAAAATAGATTATGTGTTTTCAAAACGGATAATCAGATAATCAGATTTTACAAAACGTGAATATTATATATAGTGTTTGGATTTGATTATAATGTTTGATATCGCAATAATTAGATAATCAATTTTTGAGTGTTTGGCAAATATAATTAATTTGTAAGGTAATGTGTAAAGTTACCAAATTAGACATGTGCATACTTTATCAAGATGAGCATATCTAAATTAATCAAAGGGGCAATATATATATTAAACCTGTAATTTGTGGGCCACATGAAAATTAAATGAGTCAAACAAAAAAATCAAGCCTGCGTTTATGAAAAAGTAGCTCGGCATCTGCTTATTCAAAGTTGCGTTATGTCACTTTCATAACGTGAAAAAGTGATTATGTTATCATGCTACCCAAACACTTAGATTAGATTATCCACGTTCACAAGTTGCAATAAAGTAGATAATCATTTCTCAACCGCACTCCCAAACACCCCTAAATGTTTTTCACTTTCCCATACGCAGCAATCTTACCAAACTTTATCGTGACAATAAATAACTTCAAGAAAAGAAGTTATTTACTTTGCATTAATTGTTGTTTAATTAAATGCTAGTATTAATTATTTAAGAAATGTTACTTTTCATTTGTTTGATTATGGTTATTTCATTAGTTTTTTTTGCATAAATTAAAATATTCATTTAATTGTAAAACTAAAATTTTGATGATGATATTTGATATTCGTTAAATTTTGGTAAAAAGATTGAGTTAAATTGATGTAAAAATGTTGAAAGTATTGTTTCGTGACATCCTACATATATCATAGTTGAGTGTATAATGCTATTTATTATTATTTTTTTCTTTTTTTAGAACCAGGTCGATTCGATGGTTCAATCAGTTGAACCGGTGAACCGGTTCAACCAGTTGAACTGATGAACCGGTGACCCAATAACTTGACCGAATCAACTAAAAAACCGGTTTTTAAAACATTGGCGATAACCGAGATTTTCTCTTCTATTTTCTTTTTGTCAAATAATATGATACTGTACTACTAATAATATACAGCCGCCTCTTTTTTTTTCATTTTTTTTTTAGTTTTTGTTGTTGCCATTGAGATCTCTCTAGCATTGAATTATTATCTCGTCCCTGAAAACCAGGTATCACGTTCGTTCGTTTAACTGAAACCAAGAAAATACATAGAGTCCGGTTTTTTTTTCTCGAATGATTAGATTGCAGATCATTCCATTAACTAGTACTAGTATTAGATTGTAGATTTTTTAACACTGACTATGTCTAATTTTATCAGCTTGTTGCTCAAAATAGTTTATTTCCGTTTCTAAGAATTTACAAAGGCCAATAAGTTTGCGATAAGCATTATTATACTGCTTATCGCAAATGACTTATATTACCTTTAAGTAAGTGGATAATCTGCTTCATTTAGCAATCCCAGACATTCCCTAAATGTGGGAAGAAACTCAATGATATTTTTAGGATCCCACATCGATTGGTTGATGGTTTATATAGTCTAGGTGTCCCCTCCTCTAACAAGCTAGCTTTTTTAGTGATTTCTACACTTGGACTTATGAACCGATGCGAGCCTAGTATGTGATAGGTTCGTATCATGCATCTGTGCAAGGATGGGACAACCTAAATGGAAAATGGTGAACGATATAGGTTGTTGATTAGCATGTACTCTGAGTGTTAAATTTTGAAGAGTGCAATACAGTATCATATTATATGAAGAAACTTCTTGGGTCTTTTTAAGTCCATATCCGCTCCGGTCGGATAGGGTAGTGTTGATGTTTTTGTCAAAGAGAGTGAAATGGTAAAATTTCGAGTTTTTGTTATAATTTCAAGGGATGAACCTATGTTTTGTGCAACTTTAGATGTTGAACATTCGAGTTATTAATAGTCTTCTTGCCTTTAACAGTAAAAATATATGCACCCTATGAGCGAGTCTCCAACCTATAAAAATACAATCCAGAAGACTCAGTTATTTATATTGGTTAGCTAAAGAGATTTTAGCATGTCGCATTACATGACAAGTAGTCCCACTCGGTTTTGTGGCGCTCGCCTATCACAAATGTTTCAAAGTGTTGACGTTTCAGAATATTATTTGTTGTGCGCCAATGTTTGATAGGATTTATAATATGTTTAAAATTCTAAAATCTGTTGCAAACTAATTGGGCCAGTTAGCAGTGAAGTATTATGCATAAAACATTACTAGTTGATCTTACCTTAACTACTACGTTATGCTATCAGATTGTGAAACAGACACCTCGCCTATGACTTCTGATACTGGTAATGAGAATTGCCTTGGATGGGCAGCACGGGATCCTTCCGGATTTCTTTCACCTTATAAATTTGACCGCAGGTATGCTTCCCATTTAATTTCAAGTCATGTTTTAGTTCATCGTTAGGAGATCTCTATCATGTCTATGGACACTCTGTCGAAACAATTTTTAGAATCGAAGTGTGGATCATGGGGATCTCCTAGTGCCTTATATGTGAAGCAAAATACTACTAGATCATTTTATCAGTTAAAGATAGTCTGATTTCCTTGTAGATTTGAATATCTGTACAACCTTTCATCAAGGCTTTAACATTAGTTGTTTTATACGAACTCTAGCATAACCACGACATAGAAAAGCTTGAGCTCAATCTTTGAATAATGAAATGGTAAACATAATTTGAACCCATTACCTTGAATATATCACCTAATTAGGTAAGGATCAAATGTCAGTAAGCTAAATGCTTGATGGAATAAGTTTTGAAAATGTGTGCTATTTTCTTAGAAATTGATTACAATGCTAAATTTATGTTTTTTTTATTTTTTGCATGATACTGTGTCTCTAACTTCTAACTATATTCTTTAAATCTAAACAGAGATGTTGGAGTTGATGATGTTTCAATAACTATAACCCATTGTGGAGTCTGTTATGCGGATGTTGCATGGACTAGGAACAAGCAAGGGCATTCCAAGTATCCTTTGGTACCCGGGTATGTACCAAAGATTTGTGCACTCTGGACATAACCGATATAACATGCCAGTTTTCTTGTTATTTTCGTATATAATTATTTTTTATTGTCATCGTTATTTGCCAGTCATGAGATTGTTGGAATTGTGAAAGAGGTTGGGTCAAATGTTCAACGCTTTAGAGCGGGGGATCATATCGGAGTAGGTACTTATGTGAACTCTTGTAGAGAATGCCAGTATTGTGATGATGGACGTGAAGTGCAATGCTCAAAAGGAGCCGTACTAACATTTGATGGTATAGACGCTGATGGCACTGTAACTAAAGGAGGATATTCATCATACATAGTCGTTCATGAAAGGTTTGCATCGCTCATAATTTGCATTGGAGAAATCCTTATGATGAGATTACTAATGCGAATTATAATGGTTAAATTAAATCTACAGATACTGCTATAGAATACCAGAAAATTATCCACTGGCTTCTGCAGCTCCTTTGCTCTGTTCTGGAATCACCGTTTGGAGCCCCATGATGCGCCATAACATGAACCAGCCTGGCAAGTCTCTGGGAGTAATTGGGCTTGGTGGTCTTGGACACATGGCCGTGAAGTTTGGGAAGTCATTTGGATTAAAGGTAACGGTTTTCAGCACTAGTCCATCAAAGAAAGATGAGGCACTGAATCTGCTAGGAGCAGACAACTTCATTATCTCTAGCAATATTGATGAGATGAAGGTAAGACCATAACCTTGCCTATATCAATGTTCTGATGTTCATGCCTTGTTTTTTTATAACCGAATAAGCTACTCTCAAACTCAACATAGATATGTATATAATAACTTTTAAAGATCGAACTTAACGGATAAAATCCGTTCAAAGTTTGGATTCGAAAGCTTTATTGTTTGACCAGATTACCCTTCTATGTAAGCTCTTAATTTCGAGCAGTATTTGAAAACTTCGTATAACATGACAGGCAGTGGAGAAATCACTAGACTTCTTAATTAACACCGCTTCTGCTGATATCGCGTTTGATTTATACTTGTCATTGTTGAAGAGTGAGGGTGTGCTATCCTTGGTGGGGTTCCCAAGTGAAGTGAAATTTCATCCAGCAAGCCTTATTTTAGGTGCGATGTAAACGTTTTCCTTTTCATCATTGTCTCGGCTCTGTCTTTCTCCAGAAAAGTAATACTTTGCAGGCATGAGAAGCATCTCGGGGAGCATAACCGGTGGTACAAAGCAAACACAGGAAATGTTGGACTACTGCGCAGCCCATGAGATCCTTCCAAACATAGATATTGTCCCTATTCAGTATGCAAATGAGGCTCTTGAGACCGTTTTGTGATTGATCAAGAAGGATGTCAAGTACCGTTTTGTGATTGATATTGCAAGCTCCCTTAAGTAAGTTGGTGATCGGTATTGCAATCACAGACATACTTTACCATAAAATACATAATACCATAAGTTTGATATTATGATGAACATCCCGACAAACAGAAAGACGAACCAAACTACCCTGAAAAAGTGACTCTTATGTCATATAATACGAGTGCTCTTGTAAAACATTATAAATTGCTTCTTTTGAACTGAAATGAAAGTCTTGGTGTTGGAACTGAATTTGAAAGTCTATTATTGGTCTCGGAACTGAATTGAAATGAATTTGAAAGTCTACATATCACTGCAAGAATCATAGAATTGGCGGCTAGAAAACCCGCTAAACGACAAAAAGTCGTCCTACGGGGCACAAACTCACAGCGACTTTTGAGTCGAACTTTGACTAAATTTTTCCTTGCTACGTGTCGTTGAGGAAAAGTTGGTTCAGCCTTGCCCAAAAAAGTCTAAAAAAAGGCGGAAAATTTTCCTGCTAAGTTTTTCCCGACGTCGGAGAAAACTTTGCCAAAGTAATTAACGTTTTATTATGATTAACCTCTTGTTAAAAAAATATCCCACTTTTTCTGGCGACATGTTGTCGGGGAAAACACCCACTAAACACCAAAACTCCAAAGATTGAGCCAAAACGTTGGTGGGCTTTTACCTCAAATTATCCTCGGCGACATGTCGCCGGAGAAAACATGATCTAAAAAGTTATTTAATTATTCTTTTCATTATAGATATTTCTTTTATAAAAATAATAATATAATTATTATTTATAAAATAAAATGTAACTATATTATTATTATTTATATAATATATAAAAAATTTATGCACTATCGTGATCAGTGTCAACTCGGCATAATGACGCTTCATTATATTTTCGAGTTACTCTCCCGACGTTATACTACAAAATGAGACTTTCGTACAAACAAACATTTACTTATTCAAAATATTATACATACCCTTTGTGGAAACACATGGGAGACTTACAAACAGACACGCCTAAACATAGTTTTATTCGACACGGACACTTAAACATGCGTTTAAACATGCGTTTAAACATGCATATTACAACGATATCACAAACTAGTCCAAACTAATATTCCCTATGTCATCGGAAAGGTCGTGTAATAGTGCAGCTGAATTCATTGTGTGCATCTCAGGATGCCTATAAAATTCTATTGTTTTCTTAAGCACCTTTAGCTTTCCAATCAAGAGCACACAGTTTCCACACGCTGACGTGTAACTTGGAGTCGTTGAAGGTCTCGATGAAAAGCTTGGAGAAGAAATTGAAGACGTTGAAGGCCTCGAGGAAGAGCTTGAAGTTATTGAAGCTCCAAGAGAATTGACTAGTTGATGTAGCGAAAAACAACAAAATAAATAATTGAATATGTTGATTCTAAAAAATACCAGAAACAGCTCTTCCAACAATCGTTGATTCACACGAATACCGATTATTATGATGAAAATCGAACAATAAACCCTAACCTAGATTTAAGTCAATTAACAAAAGATTAAAAGTCTGTGTTTTTTATTCATAACTCCATAATCATACAATAGACCCTAGCCCTAATTTTTCAAGATAACTAAACTTGAAGAAAAAGTTAACAAATTATTCTAGAAAAATAAAATAAAGAAACTAAATGAAATATACCACAAAATAAGAAAACTAAATAAAAGATACTACAAAGTAAGGAACCTAAATAACCAGTTTATTTTTATGCTCCTCCATCATTCTCTCTCACTTCAAAAACTCGTCCTCGAGTTTGTCTCACTCGTCCCTTGTACTCGTAGCATCCAAATTTGTATCCCTTGCATCAAATTCCCTTTAATTATAATCAATCGACCTCGAACCTTGATCGTCTTAAAACCAGACTTTCGACCATGGATGCGGCTTCTTGATATATATATTTTTTTCAATCAAGATACTAACATCCACACATTTACCTTTTTGCAACCAAGTTAACTCGTGGGGGTTTGAAACTGCGGTTTTTGAATAATCAACACTTAATGTAGTTTGGATTATTGAAGAACAAAGATCATTAGCCACAACTACAACGTATTCGATGTTGTCTTCTTGGCCACCAAATCTTCCTTCCCGAGAAAATCCTTCTTCCTCCTCAATGACATCTTCAAGATCGGTATCATAAACTGCCATTGATTCTTCTTCTACACCCAACATAACATCCGAAGATGGCACATTATTTTGTTCCTCTTGAAAATTATGATAATCGTCAACAAAATGATACTCATCTTCCTCGGGTTCTTCATCATAAACCGGGGTTGCTTCATAATCACCACAAACGACATCATCATCATCCTCTTCGGAATCAGCAAATGGGTGTTCTGACTCTTCATCTTTAGTACCCCGTCCATTAAGATCATCACGCTTGTTCGTCAAGTGATTCATCCGGACAGCCAATTGATCAAGGAATTGATCCATTCGCTCCTCCATTCTTGCCATAACACGCTGCTCCAATTCTTGTTCATACACATCATGAAAATTCCTACTGTTTCTTGTAGGCATCTTAATAAGGAACTTTAGCTCTTGATACCAACTGATGTAGCGAAAAATAACAAGATAAATAATTGAATCTGTTTATTCTAAAGAATACCAGAAACAACTCTTCCAACAATCGTTGATTCACACGAATACCGATTATTAGGATGAAAATCGAACAATAAACCTTAACCTAGATTTAAGTCAATTAACAAAAGACTAACATAGCGTTTGGTAGCTTGTAATGGGAGTTGTAATGGAAAGGGTTATTATGATTGAATGAAAAAATTCTGTTTGTTTACAATTATGTTACGTAATGATTCATTACATGTAATGACTCATTACAACATTTGCATTCCTTAGGAGTCCCATCCTTTCCTTTGATTACATCTTGTAATGGAATCAAATGACATAAAAGTCCATCATAGTTGACCACATTAAATAAGCTTTTTATTAATAATGGGGCATTTTAGTATTTCTTTTTATAGATTACATTCCGTCTTATCGTACCAAGCTACCAACCAAACATTATTAATAACAGTAATGAATCATTACATTACACCATTTATTTCATTACGTCCTTTATTCCATTCATTTGACATTTTATTTCTTCTTACCAAATGAACCCTAAAAGTCTGTGTTTTTTTATTCGTAACTCCATAATCATACAATAGACCCTAGCCCTAGTTTTTCAAGATAATTAAACTTGAAGAAAAAGTTAACAAATTATTCTAGAAAAATAAAATAAAGAAACTAAATGAAATATACCACAAAATAAGAAAACTAAATAAAGATACCACAAACTAAGGAAACTAAATACCCAATTTATTTTTATGCTCCTCCATCATTCTCTCTCACTTCAAAAACTCGTCCTCGAGTTTGTCTCACTCGTCCCTTGTACTCGTTGCATCCAAATTTGTATCCCGTGCATTAAATTCCCTTTAATTATAATGAAAACTCGTTGAACTTCATTTATTTCCAAAACCAAATCTTGATCAGGATTTCTAAAACACGCTTTAATATTGTCCACAAACGGAATTATTCCGTCTCAAAACGCAGCTCTAGTGTGTTCAAAATTCCATTCACCTTCCATGATGGCCGAAGTAGTCATACGTTCCTTAATGACCTTGTCGAAATCGACAAAGTGTTGGTGCAACGCATTTAAGCTAGTAGACACCTTACTTACCGGTGGAATTAACTTAGTTAAGTCCTTTTTGACAAGTGTAGGAGACGTACTAGAAATGTCGTTTGACAAACTTCGGGGCATACAAGCTGATAATTGAGCTAATTCCTTTTGTAGTGTAAGGCGGGTCTTAAAATCAAATTGTTCTTTATTATGCTTTACATAATCAAATTTGTTATGATTTTTCGAAAGCATTTTTAATCGAGTTTCTTCCGCAAGTGACATCGTTGTATCATCATCCCGAACATAGGGAGCCTCTTTTGATTTACCAATTAGGGTCGCATCATAAAGACTAGGAATATGTTGCTGAGCTTTGTTTTGCATACCCCGGATTAGGTGGTAAATATTGAAGACGCTTGAGTTCTAGTTCTTGAAATGAGTTGGTTAATAAATGAACCTTTTATGTGGAAGCATATTGTTTTAAAAGTTGTTGTTCCTTAAATTTAAGATGTTTGGTAACATTAATATCCGATTCAAACTTTTTAGACTCGAGAGTTTCAAAATCCGTTTTAAGTTTTTGAAGATTATTGACAACCGACTCTTTTTTCCTTTAATTCATTTGAAAGATTAGCTCTTAATGTTTCTATTTCATTTAAGTGTTCTATCCTTTAAAAATAAAATTGGTCAAATTCAGAATAAGTTATTTTCTCTGCTTGAGGGACTATTTCAAAAGTTTTGACCTTTTCCTTATACAACGCAAGCTAAGCGGTTAGATTGGCATTCATATCAACGGTTTGTCGGACAACCACATTCATGTTATCAATAATATGTTTAGGCACCATTACCAAGTCATGTTGAGCATAAGATTTCATACCCGTCGTAGCATTTGGTTGAGGTTCACTTAAATGTGTAGGATTGGATACCACATCATTTGAGTTACTATTTACCGAAGGCTGTTCGGGGTTGTTATTTTCATGCCCAATTTGATGTTGATTATCATGAACAATATTGGTTGTGGTTGGTACCTCACTGACGACATTGGAACCGTAGTGAGAGAGATTACCAACGAGAGCAGCTTGAGCTGAGTGAATTTCATCACAATCCGAATCATATGCATCAAGATCATCTGCTTGATATGCTGCATTAGAAGTAGAGACGACTGCAATGCCTTCATTATCTGCTTCCCCTGGGTCTGCAAGAAATGCTAATTCCTTTAAATCCAAAATCTTTCCTTTAGATTGAGCGTCGACCAAATACATCTTCTCCTGAAACCACGATGCATCCCTTCTCTTTTTCGGCTGAGTGCATTGCCTAGCCATATGACCTTGTCCTCGAAAATTCTAGCAGGTCACAACCTTTTGAGGACCAATGAAACTTCAATTTATACTAGCTTGAGAATTCACAGCTTGAGCATTCACGGTCCTTGTAGTTGGTCCATATGAGTTTTGCCTTTCTTGAATAGATTGCACCGTCACTTGACCATCTTGAATAGTGTCTTGTTGGCAAGGATTTGAAGAAGTGTGGAGCTGATTGTTCGTTGGTGGAAAACCTCTAGTTGCAACAAGTTTTGACAAGTAGGCAGTGAGATGGTTCAAGATATCTATTGGCGTATCATTTTGAGTAAAGACCGGTGCTTGAATTGGTGGAAGTTCATTGGAATAAAAGGCTTGTGCTTGTGGTGCTTCAATTGAAAAATATCCTTGCTGAGGAGTATATCCCATTGGAGAAGTGATAGCTTGTGATGGTGATGCCTGATGTGATGGTTGCTGTGGATAAGGCTGTTGAAGACCACTTTGTTGAAATGCCTGATGTGGCATCATTAGTTGTTGATAAGATGGTTGTTGTGGTTGCTAATATGTGTGTTGTGGTTGCTGCATATATGATGGTTGTTGATAAGAGTATGCTAAGTTGTGTGGAGGATTCATTCGATGAGAAGCAATCATGGCAAGTGGATCATGGACTTGAGTTGTTGACAGCCGAGCCTCGATTACGTGTCGTTCATGTTGTTGAAGAAAAGCTTGAAGTTGATCCACGTTGGTTTGATGCAAATCCTTAGCCAATTTAACATCCGTCACGTACTTTCTCCATTCGGAAAGAGGAGTGTTCAAATACTTAGTGTTTAACTGAAACGTCGGAATTTCCATGCCATAAATGTTGAGCTCATTCATCAATAAAGTGAATCTCAAATAGTAATCATTGAGAGTCTCCCCGGGGATATAGACAAACTTATCAAACGTATCATATAGCTTACACTCTCGTTCTTGTTTAGTTAACGAGGTGCCTTGCATTGAAACACGAATTCTATCCCATAACTCTTTGGAAACTTTATGTTTACTCACGTGTTTGTAGACATCTGGAGGAAGGTGATAGTGGTAAACTTACACCTTTTAGGAAAAAGGCGTAAAAGCGGTAAGTATTAAATGATTGATTTATGAAAATCAACCACTAATGACCCAAAGTAAGAGTTCGTTTCCCAAGGAGGACTAATGTGTGTGTTAAAACTTGTATGTTTTTTATTAATATTTATTATGAAGAAAAGGGGAATAAAAAAAATGACATATACGATAAAATTAAACTACGACGTAAAAACGTAAAACCTTAAAAAATGACAAAATAGAAACTTACTCTAAAAATTCCCAAAAAAATACCTAAAAATATAACTAAGGTTTACAAATGATCAAAACTTCTTGAAACTTTCTAAATTAATTAATATTTAATTTTAAAATGCTAATTAAAGCCCTAAAAATCAAATAAATTAACAAAAAGACCGAATAAAGATTTTACAAATTGTAAACCTCAAAAATATCTTAACTAAGCAAAAAAAGTATTTTTCTAAATTTTTAAACCTTAGAAAACTTTTTAAAATCAAATAAAATATTCAATATTAAAAATCTAGAATTTATAAAAAATTATAAAAACTTGTAAACTAGCTTATTTTAACCTAAATAATCCCAAAACTAAAATCAAAATTACCAAAATACCCCTATTGGGCCCTAAAAACAATAAAACCCAAAACAACCCAATAAGTAATGGACTTTTCAGCCCAAAAACAAAACTTCACAAAAACTTCTCAAAATCTCCAGTCCAAATCAAAATTCAATTTCAAGAACAGAAGTCTAAAGGCCCAAAAGCTGAAAGTGAGCTTATCACAGCTTAACAACCAATAAGCTAATACTTAACGGGCCAATAAGCCCATTAAACTATAAGCCAATGCCATAAGCTCTGCTTAAACACACAACCTTCTTATTAGTTTTTAAACTTATTTTCAAAAAGAAATCCTGAAAAAGACCAAGTAATAAGCTCAAATTTGAAAAGAACGTTTTCATAAAACGACAAAATAGTCAGGTTAGAGTTCTAGGACGTTTCAAAAGCTGATTATTTTTGAAAAAGCTCACAAATAGCTTAACTAATAATAATCAACAAGAAAATCTCCAAAAAGCCAAGTGGAATAAGCTGTAGGACTCAATAAGCTGGCTGAAAAAGCACAATAAGCTAGTTTTCTTACAAAAGCTTGACCAAATGAGCTGAAACTTCTAGGAAATGACAATAAGCTGAGAAAAATAAAATCAACTACAAAATTGAAGTTGTTGGACAAGCCAATAAGTTAAACAGATTGATAAGCCAAATTTGGCTTATTTGACCAAAGTTGACCAAAGTCAAAAGCTGTCTTAATACTTCAAACTTGTTAAGGGAATGGTGTTGAGCTTGTTTGTAGCTCTTTTGGAGGAAGTCTCAAGGCTGAGACCAATGAACCAAGCTAACCAGTTGGTTAACTTAGCCTTGATTTTGGCAGGTATAAGCTTATAGGCCAGTTGGCTTATCAGATTTGCAATTAGCAATCCAACACTCAAAATAGCAACACCAACTGCCAAATAATCAAAAGCAAGCAACTAGAAAGTAGGGCAAGCACTAGAATAACAAATGCAATTCTAAAACCACGTGGTCACTTTGCTGATGCAAATGACCACTTTAGTGACTTTCAATAAGCTATAAGTCACTCAATAAGCTACCAAATCAAGCAACCAGATATAGCGCAGATAGATCACCACATAAGATTATAGCAAACTAAATTTCAGACCTAAACTCCATGTAACAAAGATTTTATGCCTTCTGATGTGTTTGACACTTTTCAAAACACTTAGAACTTGTTTTTATGAAACTTGAGAAATACTTATCCAATGTTAACCAAACTTAACCAGGTATCCAATTATACTTAATAAACACTTGTTTAACAAATTCTAACTCCAAGACCAAAGGCCACAAGGCCTTTTGACCCAAAATTTCTAAAACAGCCTTTTAAATGCACTTTTCAAATGAACTACTTATTTTTAAGAACATCCTATTGTTTTTATGGTTCAAATACTTCAACTAGGTGACTAATATCTATTTTTTTAGTTCGTTATTCTCGACTCAATACGAATTGATCAATCAAAAGAGATCAAGTTTACTAATTGTTTATGGTGTTTGGTTATAAGGATTTGGTAATCTAGGTCTAATTTCCACAAAGCACGTAAAAAAGTAAAAATAGTATCACTACGTATCCGTACTAAGCTAAAAACAAAGTGCACATACCACACATAATGCCAAAAGTACAAGTAATCAATGCACAAGATGTAAAATTGCTCAAAATGTAAAGTTCATAAAAGTAAAAGGACTAAAAATGTAAATTCTGAAAGTTAAAGGACTGAAAATGAAAGTATAACAAACTTATAACCAAAATTTAACAAACTTTCAAACTATCAAACTGAAATTGCAACTAACAACTAATCCAGTGACCTATTAACAAAACCTAACAAACTTATAACTATTTCTAACAGCTTAAACTAATCCCTAAAAACTAGGGACTAAAGTGAAATTAGTTAAAACTACTTAAGCAAAACGTGCACCTATGGTTCAATAAGCTATAACTAGAGAATTAAGCTACCAAATAAGCTGAGGTTTGTTTCAAAAAGCTTCTAATCTAAATATACCTAGTCAGTTTCAAAGAATCCAACTGAAATGACCTATAAGCCAGATAAGCACTTTTTGGAATAAGCACTTTTAAGAGAACAGCTTATTGGGATAAGCACTTAAGTTATAACTCTCAAATTATGATCAAAAGGCCAAATAAGGAGCACCTACTCAAGAATTTCCCAAAAAGTACCTAGCAATAAGCTAGAAAATCGAATAAGCTATTTTTGGGCTTATGTTGACCAAGCGTTGACCAAGTTTGACCAACTTTGACCTAGTTCCAAACTTATTTTCCCAACTTATGTAACTGAGCTATGAAATAAAATCACCACTTTTATGAAGGGAATAAGCAGTTATGAGAAATGTGTTAAGCTATGTTCACAGAAACTTGACTTTGCTCAAAGGCTTATACTATGGCTTGTTTCTTGCTTATTAGTGAGAACTGTATGGTCTACTTTATATCTCTAGAAAGCTTATATGATAAGATAAACTCAGAAACAAGAATCACTTCCTAACTCTAAGTAATCAAGATTTGGCATGAGATTGAAATAGGCATGTTTTTGGCAAGAAATCTGACCCAAAGTATTTGAAGTACCTTTTGCCTGATTGACTTACTATTTGACTCCAAAAACTTACAGACTTACTTACACTTAGCTAGTGAGTAAATGTAAACAACCTCCACTCAAAAACACTGGCTAAATCTCAAAGATCACACTGATCCAAACACTAGTTATGAAGCTGAATAAGAGAATTATCAAAGGACTAATGAGTTAAAGTCTATGAATTAAACAACACCTAATCAAACTATATCAGAACAACCACAAGTAACGTATAGCATGCAGTTACAAGTACTTTTACTCTAAAACTAAGAATTGAGCATGGTAGTGGTAGTTTAGAGGAAAACTTAATAGGAAATGAGTATTTTTTAGCTTTAGGCCTCCTTTGATGGAGAAGTGGAGCGTGTTGATCCCAAACTTAGATCGATTTAGCTTGTGTAAACGAGATTAGATCAAGTTATACACGTAGAGAAACTTTGTTTATGTATGAAACAATTTAAGTGTATGCGGAATTAACACTTAAACAAGAACACAACAAAGGATGTAAACAAACTTTCACTTGATTGAAATAACGAACTTGCTTACAATGAAAGTGTTTAACGTATGAAAACTTATTATGAAACATAACCTAAAGGTCTTCTTTTATAGACATAAGAAGCCTTGTACAAGAGTCTACGTATCAACTATTCTAGGTAAAGATAATTATAGAAAATACAATGTTGATCCTATCTTTACTAGGAACAAACTAGAAACAAAATACGCGTAGACCATATCTTCCTATCAGTGCTTGTCTTCAACCTATCAACGCTTGACTTCTTCCTGTCAACGCTTGATCTGTCAGCGTTTGTTTTCTTCTTATCAACGCTTGTTTTCCTCTTGTCAGCGCTTAAGTGAACTGGCTACATTTTATTATCAACAATCCTCCCCTAAGCTTGATATCTACTCTAGTAATCAAGTTTCTGAATAAAAATTAAGAACTAGGAGGAATCTTACAAATCTTATCATATTGGTAATAAACATGCCTAATCAAATCTTTGGCCACGTCACTTGAATAGTCAATCTCCAACTGTGTTGTCTTCATCTTTTCCAAAACTGCTTTGGACATGGGATACTGACCATCTACAAGAAGATACTCAGCAAACTTTGTAGAGCTCAAGTAGTACACACCAACAGCTGAATACAAATGCCATTGAATACCACTGATATCATCCTCAAGATCCTTCCAAACAGCAGGATCTTCTTCTTTTGGTCCACACATTCTCTTGAATGTTGACCAAAGTTTTATTCTATTGACTGAAGTAGGAGCTTCAGTCTCATACTTGGCCTCCAACAACCTCCAAAGGTCTACCAAGTCTTCTCTATCCACACTTGCAAAGAGAGACACAAGAGTAGTAAATGTGTGTACCTCTTTCCCATACCTGCCAATCTTCCAAAACCCACTTACATCTTCCTCATAGCTTATGATGGGGTTTCTGGCATCAAGAGGTAACACTTGTACCATATCTGAAGCTTCCATAGGTGAGAGCTTGATGCTCCTTCTTATAACAGCTTCACTGGGATTCAATTTATCCATATCTTTAGGGAACTCAAGTGGAACTCCCTTCTTCAAAGGCCTTGGAACAATCATTGCCTTCTGAATCTCCATCTCTTCTGCAAGTTCTTCTTTCCTTTCATCTGAAAGAAGTCTTAGAGTGTTCATTTCCTGCACTTTTGCCCAAACGGGATAAGCCTTGTACTCCAATTCTTGAAAAGATAATCCCTGCAATTTCTTGAAGGTCCATCCAGTTCCATGACATCTGAGTAACATGTAGTAGAGCTCTCTTCTATCCCTTTTCAGCAGTGAGAAAACATTGCTAGCCTTGTGTTTCAGAATTACCTTGCAGTCATTTTGAAATCTTAGAAGAATCTCCAATCTCCAAATGTGGTCTAAAATAGTCAAATCTGGATTCTCCATAATCCTATTCTCCCAAGCATGGTACATCTGAACAACTTCTGGCATATCAAAGTCTACTTGCAATTTCAACTCTCTAAGCTTTTCCCTTGCCAAGTCATCACCATATTCAAGTCTTTCTGGTTGTTCAATTATCATCACACTTGAATATGAACTTTCTTTATCACTTCCTTCTTGTTCCTCTGAAGTGACAATAAATGGTGATTCACCAACCTTCTTTATTTCTTGTTCCACAAGTTGTGCAGCCAACCTTCTATCAAACTCTACTTGTGCTTCATCCTTTGGAACTTCTACTTCTACCATAATTCCTTTACCTTTATCTAATGGATCAATGGTGGGTAAGGATGATGGTAATACCTGTGAAGACGCGTCTTTGATGATAGCTGATGACTGGAATACACCAACCACATCTACAGGTCTGTCATCGCTCAAATTCCTTGTGTCAGCGCCCAAATTACTCTTGTCAGCGCTTGGTGTGTCAGCGTTCAAATTTTGCTTGTCAACGCCCAACTTACTTGTCTCAGCGTCTCTTGTAAATTGCTCCAACATAGCTGTAAAAGACAAGTTTAAATTTGTAGGAGTTACCAGAGATCTATCAAAACCTGGTTGCTTCTTCAATTCAGTTAGGGCCTCAGCAATACCCAAAGATTCTCCATCATGTGAGCCTTTATCACTCACATTAATCTGCTCATCCTCCCCTTTGGAAGATTCCTCCATCCCACGTCTAGTGCTAGCATTCTCCAAAATGACAATCCTCTCCCTCAATTGCTTGAGTTCAAGGCCTTGTGTACTGACAATTTGTACCAAGTCTGCATTTTGCTTTTGCAAGCTAATGTAGACAGCCGCCAATTCCATCAATGTGTATGGTTCCAATCTGCCCTCCTCTAAAATGGGTATTTGACCTCCCAAGTTAGAGTCATGGGGCATGGACGAGGTCTTAAAGATGTTAGGACTGTCTTGGCCTGCATCTAAGCCAGAACCAATAGTCCCAGCCTCATCCATAGCACCAACCACACTTGTGGTGGTGGTTCTCTCTGCTACACGGATAGGACCACTAGAGGAGAACACTCTAGTAGTCCTTTGGCGTTTTTGCAACCTATATTGAGGTGGGGTAGAAGATGATGTGGATTGGGTGGATGTGGGAAGGTTAAGGGGTATGTGGGTCTGTGAAGGAAAGGTGTCAACGTCTGGAATACTTGTGTCAACGCCAACATTTAAGGTGTCAGCGTTGAAGGGTTCTTGATCAATTTTCATGTGTTGAGGTGAAGGAAAATGTTCTGGTATTGGGTCAAGTTGTGGTTGTAGGTCTGGTTGGGGTTGTGCTGCTGCAATAACAGCAAGCATAGCTGGGGTGAGGGGTAATTCACGGTGAGGGGGTGAATTCATCTTTGTAAAAATAGCTTTATTTTGCACAGGGATCTCATAAAAATCATCATGATCCCTTGTGCAGTAATTTTACACATCAAAAACCATTTGCAAAAATCTGGGATAAGCCAAAGTCATCTTATTCCCTTTGTTTTTACACATGCCATCAAAAATCAGTTTTGAATAATTAAACTTTTGCCCATTTGCAATGCACATAATTGCACTAGCAATTGATATATTAATTTCATTGTGTGCAGTACATATGGGACTCAAACATTGTAGGATGACATGTATGAGGTACTTCCAGGCTGGGGGAAACTCTTGTTTATGATATTTGTTTAAAGTGCCCTCATCAGGGAAAGGATACCCCAAATCCCGAAGTCCTTGTTCTATTTCATGAATAGGGAGGGTGGTTATACCATCTGCATCATCAAGATGCAAAGCCTGGCGAACCAAGGCTTTAGTAACCACCCATGTACGCCCATGAACAATAGCTGATAATGTAGTCACGTTATTAATTGTTGAGGAACTAACAGTGTTCCAAAACTTCTTAATATGAGTGACAGAAATGAGAGGAGCATGAGAAAGAGCATACCTAAAAGGGGATGCATTCAAATACGCCACCATCTGAGTGTATTGTGGAAACAGAGTATCATCAGCGTCCAAATAAGCAATCATGTTGTGTTGACTCCTGAATCCCAATACCAAGTCACTTGGTTTAAATTTTGGTGCCATTGTTGAAGAAAGCTGTTTGTGAATGATTTAGAAAGATGAATTATAGGAGAAAATTGTTAGACAAGAATATGAGATACCCTGTTTAAAAATAGGAGCCAAATATATAGGAGAGATAGGCACATGTGATTGGTCAAAAACTAGGCAACTATTTTCAAAATATAATGATGAAAATATTGAAAAGAAAATAATTTATCCTTGTGCATTAATTAAAAGTTATCTGCTCCCAAAATTACAGCCCCAAAATTCGTCAAAAAGTAACAACTGGGTAGGTCCCAATGAGTGTCAACGGTCAAAAATAACCCATCAACGCCCAACGGCTATATTCTTGTCAACGTTTGCCAAAGCCATGTCAGCGTCTAAATTGGTCATAACAACGCTTGGAAAAATACTTGTCAGCGTCCAAAAATAAAAGTAATAAAAATGAAAAAGGACCTTAACAAAGCAATTTATCCTAGTGAAGATAACCTATAAATTGATAATTATTATAGGGCGGCAAGCACTGTCCAGTTATGCACACTTGCTTATGAAAGATAGACATAGCAGTCCTCTAGTGTCCCTTGCTAACCAAAATTCTTAACAATTAAGTTATCTCATAAAATTCCTTGTAACTCCCAGGTAAAACCCATTATAAATCATTCCCAAGGCTCCCAACAGACCACATCCAATTCTAGGCCAAAAATGTCTTGGCAGCATGCATAGTATATCAACTTTGCATGCTACAGTGCCTCATGATTTAGTAAAACTAACTCATACTCACCTGTGGACACAATCTAGAATTATGATAAGAGTATTTTAAAAATACCCAAAAGTCCTAAAGGTTCCTAAAACCTCCCTTTAAACTGTGATACAGATGTTGCTCAATAATATGCATGAATATAAAAATTTATGTCAATATAGAAATATAAATATTCCAACCATCATCCATAAACTAAAACATGCTCAAATGATTCTCCAAGGATCCATAAGCAACTCTGTATCCAATGGTACAATGCTATCAACGCCTGCACACTTAGATTAAAAACCACAAAACTAACATTGTTGTTGACAACGTCACGATAACACTTGTCAGCGTTAAGGTAACCTTTGTCAGCGTTAGACAAATATAGTGGAAAATCTAACTTTTCAAAAAGACCAATAACAATGCATTATCCTGTACATACTTTTACAAAAAGACCCCAAAACACATATTAAGTGATATTGATCATTCCAATACTTGTTACCAAGTATTGAAACCTTCCAGCATCAAAAGGTTTAGTTAATAAATCAGACATATTTTCTTCTGTGTCAACCCTATTTGGTTGTATTAAACCCTTTTCAAAACAATCTCATATAAAATGATGTCTAATTTCTATGTGTTTTGTTTTAGAATGATGTACAGGATTTTTAATAAGGCATAAAGTACTGTTATTGTCTACAAAAATCTTGGTATACATGAAATTATACCCATAATCCAACAGCTGGTTCTGAATCCATAAGACTTGTCCACAACAAGCAGCTGCAACTACATACTCTGCTTCAGTTGTAGAATTGGCCACCACTGTTTGTTTCTTGCATTTCCAAGATATCAACCTACTCCCAAGAAACTGACATCCACCAGTTGTGGATTTTCTATCAAACTTCTCACCACCATAGTCACTGTCTGAATATGTAATAAGCTCCAATGGTGAATCTTTTAGGTACCACAATCCAAGATCTGGATAACATCTAAGGTACCTAAAGATTCTCTTGACAGCATAAAGGTGACACTCTTTGGGAGTCACTTGATGGCGTGCACATGCACACACAGCAAACATGATGTCAGGTCTTGAGGCTGTGAGATACATCAATGAACCAATCATTGACCTATAGTGCCTGACATCCACATCTTTTCCATCTCCAACTTTTCCCCAAGGGTGTTCTCTATCCATAGGAGTAGTAGCCCTCTTTTCATGTGGAGAAAAGCCAAACTTCTTTAAGATCTCTGATACATACTTATCCTGAGAGATGAAGATACCATCTTCTTTCTGCTAAACTTGTAACCCTAGAAAGAAGTTCATCTCCCCCATTGCACTCATCTTGAATTTGTCTGTCATAAGCTTGGAAAAGTCTTCACTCATCTTTGGATTTGAGAACCAAAGATGATATCATCAACATAAACCTGAACAAGTAAGACATCCTTACTAGCCTTCTTTGTAAAAAATGTCTGGTCTATGGTGCCCCTTTTGAATCCATTTTCCACCAGATAAGTGGACAATGTGCCATACCATGCTCTTGGGGCTTGATGAAGTCCATACATAGCTTTCTTGACTCTATACACCTTGTCTGGATGTTCTGTATCTTCAAAAACAGGAGGCTGCATGACATACACCTCCTCAACAATTATGCCATACAGAAAAGCACTCTTCACATCCATTTGATAGACAGTGAAGCCCATGCAAGAAGCATAGGCTAAAAATATCCTTATAGCCTCAATCCTTACAACTGGTGCACATAGTGGAAGTAAGAACTCCTCCCTCAAAAAGTCTGTTGTCTTCAATCTCATCCTCCAAGTTGCCAATATCTTCTTCAGACTCTCTTTCATCAATAGCTGTATGAACCTCTCCATTTCTGTTTGAAGGTTCACCTTGTTCAAAATTGGAAGAGAAATATGCTCAAAAGAGTTGTCAACGCCTGAACCAAGGTTGTCAGCGTTTGAGCCATCAACGCCTGAAATGGTGTTGTCAACGTTTAAGCCATCAACGCCTGAATTTGTCCTGTCAGCGCCAGATTTTCCTTTGTCAGCGCCTGAAGGACCATGCATGTTGTTAACTGGTGATACTTGGGGACCACCATTATCCTTTCCAGCAGCAGCAGCAGCAAAAGCATCTGTCCATATGGGAACAGTAACATACTCAAGTATGGGAGATGACTTGTCTGCTTGTGATCCAACCTCTTCATTAACCTGTGTACCTGAAACATTAACAACTGGTTCTTCCACAACATTTGAAGTTACCTTCACAATGTCTGGATTAGTAACAGGCATATAATTCAAAGTCTTAGATAGAGGTTCCAAGTCAAACAACCAATTTGGACCACTTTCAGGATCACTAGGTTTACTCTCTAAAAACCTAACATGTACTTTCTCAAGTATACGTTTTTCCTTCTTAAGGTAAACCCTATATCCCTTACTCTGCACTGAATAACCCATGAAATAGCCTTCATCACCTTTAGCACTAAATTTACCTAAGGCATCACTAGTATCCAACACTACTACATGACAGCCAAAAGGTTTAAGAAAACCAATATTAGGTTTCCTTCCCCAAAGTAACTCATAAGGTGTTTTGTTATGTATCTTGTTGACCAATGCACTATTCTGAACATAACAAGCTGTATTCACAGCCTCAGCCCAAAAAGCTATGGGAAAATGAGCATCAACCAACATAGTCCTGGCTGCTTTAATTAGGGTTCTAGTCTTTCTCTCAGCAACCCCATTTTGCTGTGGGGTTCTGGCAATACTAAACTGCCTAGTAATCCCTTTCTTGGCACAAAAATCATCCAATAGTTTATAAACTCACCACCATTATCACTTCTAAGCATTTTAACTTCATTACCAATTTTATTCTCTATCTGGTTAATAAAGTTAATTAAAGTATCAGTAGTGTCACTTTTCATAGCTAAAAAGAAAGTCCAAGTAAACCTAGAAAAGTCATCTGTGATGACAAAACAGTATGATTTACCATTCAAACTATCTATATTGGTTGGACCAAACAGGTCCATATGCAGCAAGTGAAGTGGTTTAGAACTAGAGTGCACCTGTTTAGACTTAAATGAGACCTTGTGCTGTTTGCCTTTAAGGCATGCAACACAAGAGTGGTCATTGTGGAAAGCCTTTTCAGGCAAACCATCAACCAAACCAAGTCTCACAAGTCTGTTTATATTTTTAAAGTTAATGTGCCCTAGTCTCCTGTGCCATAGATTACTATCATCAACTAAAGCTTTAGCATAAAAACATGACATATTATTATTCATCCTAATACCATTAAGAATCACATTATAAATGTCCTTATGCCTAGGTGTTCTATAGTCAATAAACTTCTCATCTGGCATTTTAAAATCCTTGCTCAACACCAAGCATTCAGTATCAGTAAAAAGAGCCTTATTTTTGTTATTACAAACTTGTGATACACTGAAAAGATTATAATCAAGTTCTTTTACCAGAATTACGTTTTCAAAACGCACGTTTTTGGTGAGAAGAGTTCCTTTGCCTGTGATAGTTCCATATCCGCCTCCAAAGTAAGCTTTATCACCATCCTTAATGGGATTGAAGTTAGTGAGATAATCTTCCTTCCCAGTCATGTGCCTAGAGCATCCACTATCCCAATAGCCATAATCATTTACCTGTTTTTGAATGCCCAGCACATAAAGAAAACAAATTAGTTTTCTTTGGGAACCCAAGCCTGAGCAGACTTGGATTCATCTGGTTGTTCAACAAGAACATACTTAGTTCTCATAACAACCCCTTGTTCATCCCTTTTTGGATGAAATACCCAGTTAACCCCAATTGGTTTTGTGATGACCTTTGAAATATAATTAAATCTGTTGCAGGTCATAGAAATCCCATTAGAGTTAGGGTTTTGGTCTTGCTTAGGTCTCCATGTCAAGCTTGAATAAGCTTTAGACCCCTTTCCCTGTGGTTGCAAATATTTAGGTCTGGCAACGTTTCTGTCGGCGTTTGATTTGGCCTTGTCAACGCTAAGATTACCCTTATCAGCATTGAACCTAGGGTTTGCTACAGGAACCCATTGCCTATTAGACCATGTATTGGTCTTCTGAAAAGGTCTTTGTCCATGAGTGTTAGACCCTTTGGTGAAGAATGGGGTTGGTCTAACAACTTGTGGACTTTGCTCCACAAAAGTTTTGGGTCTGACAGTGTTTGACCTTTTATCAGCGTTGACCTTGGAAGCGTTGACACACTTATAGGCTAAATGTGAAAAGCTACCACAAGTGTAACAGGCTTTTATAGACATAACTCTAGGTCTAGAAGAAAAGAAACCTGTTCCATTATCACTAACTTGGCTTTTTGGTGACCTAGTATTCCTATACATTTCTGCATACTTAATGCTAGGTTTTCTAACAGTGTTTGAGCCAAGGTCAACAGTCTTGCCAGTGATTGGGTTTGTTACTTTCATAGGGGTAGACTCATTTGGGCTATCACAAAGCATGCCGCCCTTGACAAACAAGGTAGGGTTGGCTTTCTTCCATTCATCCAAATCAGTCAACTTTTGCCAATACTCTTCAACTGGGGTAAGGAATCTTGGTGGAGGAATAAATTCCTCTTCTTGGAGTTCTGGTAAACCAGTCCAAGATAAGTCCTTTCTTTGGACACCATAGAAGTCCCCAGCTGGTGGTGGAACAACAGAATATTCTTTCATCCCAATCCCAGTCATGTCCCTAGAATCCCTCTGTTTACTAACATATTCTCCTAGGGTTTGTGAGGCCTTATCAAATCTCTGAATTTTAAGGTCTACATTATCCTTATTCTTGATAGCCTCATCTAACTTAGCCTGTAATTCAGCATTGACCCTTTTCATGATGTTTCTAATATCATTACTAGCATTTAAATCATGTTTTAAGATATTTATTTTATCTTTTAGGTCAAGCTCCATTTTCTTATACTCAGAAACTGTCTTTTCAGTTTGAGTGAGAGCAATTTGATAGTTAGACAACTTGCATCTCTCAGTACTCACATCTCCTAACAATCTTAAAACCTCTTTGTTAAGTTTTTCAGTATTTAAACGACAACCCTTACTACAAAAAGCATCATCATATACCTCATTGTATGATGAAGATGAGGAGTGTGCCATGAGAGCATATTGAACATGCTCTTCTTCTTCTATCTCAGCAACCAAAGCTTTATCCTCTTCCTCATCCTTAGCCAAATAGCTCTAGTCCCATCCAATGCCATCAATTTCTTGCACTGCCACCATGGCCTTAGGATCCTTAGCCTTAACAATTTGGCTTGAGGGTTTTCCAGCATCAGATCTTCTTGGAGATCTGCATTCTCTTATGAAGTGCCCCATACGATGACAATTGTAACACTCAACCTTGGATTTATCAAATCTAGCAGTGTCCTTTGCATTAAAGGTCATCTTCTTCTTAAGATTTTAAGATTTTAAGGTCATTTCCGACATTAAGGGTATTGACCCAAAATTTTGTACTCACAAGATTTTAATGGAGGAGGACTACAAACCCGCAATTCAAAGTCAAAAGAAGGGTAAACCCCAAAATTCACGATGTCATAAAAAAGGAAGTTTTAAAACTCCTTGACGCAGGAATGATTTATCCTATCTCCGACAGCCCATGGGTGAGCCCAATCCATTGTGTCCCTAAAAAAAGAGGAATGACCGTTGTACCTAAAGAAAACAACGAGTTAATTCCCACTCGTGTTGTGACTGGTTGGAGGGTGTGTATTGACTACCGAAAGTTAAATGATGCTACTCGTAAAGACCACTTTCCTTTGCCCTTCATGGACCAAATGAAGGAGCGACTCGCGGGAAATGAATTATATTGCTTTTTAGATGGTTTTTCCGGTTACTTTCAAATCCCTATTGACCCTCGTGATCAAGAGAAAACTACGTTTACGTGTCCTTATGGAACGTTTGCTTATCGTAGGATGCCTTTCGGACTTTGTAATGCACCGGGTACGTTTCAATGGTGTATGATGGCTATTTTTCACGATATGATCGAGAAGTCGACGAAAGTGTTTATGGATGACTTTTCGGTGTTTGGCAATTCGTTCACGTCGTGTTTATCTAATCTCGAGCAAATGGTAAAACGTTTTGAAGAAACCAATCTTGTGCTTAATTGGGAAAAATGTCATTTTATGTGTAAACAAGGAATCGTCTTAGGACATAAGGTCTCGAAAGCGGGGATTGAGGTAGATAAAGCTAAGGTAGACGTCATCGCCAAGTTACCTCATCCCAAAACCGTTAAGGGAGTTAGGAGTTTCCTAGGCCACGCGGGCTTTTATCGTCGTTTCATCAAAGACTTTTCGAAAATATCTCGACCTATGACACACCTTCTCGAGAAGGGTGCTCCTTTTATTTTCAATAAGGATTGTGTTAGAGATTTCGAAACTCTCAAAAGGAAACTTACCGAAGCTCCCATTCTTGTTGCTCCTAATTGGGAATTACCCTTTGAAATCATGTGTGATGCAAGTGATTATGCTATAGGGGCCGTCTTAGGGCAACGTTATGAAAAACATTTTCGTCCTATCCATTATGCTAGTAAGACGATGATCGAGGCTCAATTAAAGTACACCACAACGGAAAAGGAATTCCTTGCCGTGGTCTATGCTTTTGAGAAATTCTGACCTTATCTCGTCTTAACGAAAAGCATAGTGTATACCGACCATTCGGCTATCAAGTATCTCTTAGCTAAGCAAGATTCTAAGCCGAGATTGCTTCGTTGGATGCTCCTCCTCCAAGAATTTGATGTCACCGTGCTTGACAAAAAATGAGTCCAGAATCTAGCGGCCGATCATCTCTCTCGTCTAGAAGATCGTCACAAAGATGTTTTCGAGAACGAGGAAATCACCGAAACATTTCCTCTCGAGACTCTCGGTGTAGTGAATTCTAAAGACACCACCCCATGGTTTGCCGACATTACAAATTACCATGCGGGCAATTTCATAATCAAGGGTATGACGACACAAAAAAAGCGAAAATTCTTTCGTGACGTCAAGTTCTATTTTTAGGATGACCCTTATCTCTTTCGGGTTTGTGTGGATCAACTCGTTCGACGTTGTGTTTTTGGTACCGAAGCTTCTAACATCCTTAGAGCTTGTCACGAGGGACCCACGGGTGGTCACCACGGTGATAATCTCACGGCTAAGAAAGTGTTCGATGCCGGCTTCTTTTGGCCTTCAATCTATCGTGATGCACACGCACTTGTGAAGTCGTGTGATTCGTGCCAGCGTCAAGGAAAATCGTCTCAACGTGATGAAATGCCGCAAAATATAATTCAAGTGTGTGAGATTTTCGACATTTAGGGCATAGACTTTATGGGTCCGTTCCCATCGTCTCATGGTAACAAGTATATCCTCGTCATCGTCGACTACCTTTCTAAGTGGGTGGAAGCTAAGGCTTTACCTACTAATGATGCTCGTGTGGTAGTGAAGTTTTTGAAGCAACTATTCTCTCGGTTTGGAACCCCTCGTGCTATTATAAGCGATCGTGGAACCTATTTTTGTAATGACCAATTCGAGAAGGCCTTAAAGAAATATGGAGTTACTCATCGTCTTTCTACGGCTTATCACCCGCAAACGAGTGGGCAAGTCGAGGTTTTAAACCGAGCTTTGAAGAGGATTTTAGAGAGGTCGATTGGAGAAAACCGTGCTTCATGGTCCGACAAACTCGATGACGCTTTATGGGCCTTTAGGACCGCTTATAAGACACCTATAGGTTGTACTCCTTATAAGTTAGTCTATGGGAAGAATTGTCATTTCCCATTGAATTGGAGCATAAGGCATATTGGGCCCTTAAGCATGCAAACTTTGATTTGAAGACCGCGGGGGATCACCGGAAAATACAACTGAATGAATTGGATGAATTAAGAGACAATGCTTATGAAAATTCATTGATTTTCAAAGAAAAGACTAAAAAGTTTCATGATGCATAGATTAAAAACCGGGCTTTTAACGTTGGTGATCAAGTGTTACTTTTTAACTCTAGATTAAACATATTTTCCGGGAAATTGAAATCTCGTTGGTCGGGTCCTTTCACCATTACACAAGTGTTTCCTTATGGAACCATCGAGCTAGCTCAGAATGATGTTCCTAACTTCAAGGTGAATGGACATAGGCTTAAGCACTACTTTGGTGGGGAAGTTCCTTCATTGGATGACCTCGACCAAGTCACCTTCCCCAATGATAATTAGCATTGAGGGGATCGAGTCGAGCTCATGACTCGGTAATCAAAAACGAGGTTCCCCGTAGGGGAGATCCCATGCTTATCTTTTTTATGCTTTCTAATAAATAAGGAGAGGGGATTTGTGTCCTTCTAACTCGTTGTCTCGTGGTTGTTTATGAATGTGTTATCTAGATCATCATCATCACTACGATTGAAGACTCTCGTGTTCGTTTACGTGAGCCTCGATCGTTTGCTTGAAGAAGTTTTTCACGAATCCATGACATATCCTTTATTGTTCTAACAATTATCTCTTAGCGTAATTAATAAACGGCTTTAGATATATTGTTGATCACCCTTTCCCTGCTAGATCCTAAGCATTCGACTCTTCGTCTCTAGTATGGGGGTGCTCCACCTTTAGACTCGAAACATTGAGGACAATGTTTAATTTTAGTATGGGGGGTGAATAGATACTTGCTTTGCTACGCCCTCACGTTTTCCAACTTTCAACGTTTTGTTTTGTTTTATTGCTAATAAGGCTAAAAATGGCCAAATTTTAAATTTTTTCTTAGTTTTCATAAGTGTTTTTAAGACACGAATGTATATTTTCCGATGGGTAGAATAAGAGCAAATTTTTGACTTGATGGGCATTTGGAGCCCTTTACATTCCTTAACCCACTCAATTCAAGTTTTGCTACACTTTTATATAGGGAACTTTAAACGCGAAAGTCTTAGCTCATTTGGTTTAAGAACAAGAACTTTTCGCAAGTTCCTATAATTGATCCTAGAAATTCACTTATCAAGGGAACTATAAAATGCATTCTCTAAACTTGAAAAGGTCTAAGAAAGTGCAAGATCCTATAGGTGGCTTGAAAACCCAAAACTTTGATTTGATATAGTCTTAATGAAAGCTAATCCAAATTTGTCTTAATTTTGACTTGCATGGCTAAGTATTCACGAGTATCTTTAATTAGAGGTCTTTAAATAGTGAAGAACGAGAAATGATAGAGTTAGACAAGTGATCATGCTAAACGTAGAACATGAAAATGTTCTTTCAAAAACTCATATGTTTTTAATTGTGGCTTTTTCTCCCATAAGATCAATGCATTAAGAATAAAAATAATTATAGTAAGTAAGGTCGTACGATTTGAAAGGTTACTTAGCTTCTAGCACAAGATCGTTTAAAAGTTGCTCGGGTTTGAATAGAGTTCATAGCCAAGGCATAACTTATTGAAGCGGGATGCGAATATTGGTGAAGATCCAAAAAGGCCCTAACAAGGCATGAGGAGCTCTATTTTGTTGCTAAAGATCCAAGATGATGTGAAGTATCATTATTCCTAAATCAATATGAAGGATCGAGACACACGACGAAAAGCAATTACTCCCCTAAAGATCATGGAGAAAGTCTATCCAAAAAGACCCTAACAAGGTATGAGGATAAATATATCCAAGTCCGAAAAGGAGTTGGATCATTGTATATCAAAGTCCAAAATAAAGATTGAAGAAAAATGATGAAGTCGTGGTCCAAGTATGAAGAATCTCTCAAAAATGTCAAGTGAAGAAATTCCAAAATATGAAGAGAAGACCAGAATTTCAAGAACGTCTTCCCAAGATTTGAAGTATGAAGTACATGCCAAATATCGGTCCGAGAAAGGTCTCAAATCGTGAAACGAGTTATGTCAAGATATGAACTTAAGGAGATACACGAGAAGCCTTTTTAAAAGATTTTGTCCTTCGGCTAACTATCGATTAAATCGTGCTACTTTACTTCCAGACTAATAAATACTCAAATAAGTCAATATGAATCACTTGTAATCCATGACAAATAGTTAAAAAATTCTAGAAACCCATTTTTCTTTCATAATAACTAGGATTGCGGGGAGAAAAAGCATTACACAATTTGAACGTATGAGTAGTGTTAGCATTGTGACTTGTACCAACAATGATCTCGTTTTTACACTTAGCATGGAATGTATGACAATCAAGGATGACGAAATTTACTCTATGGTACATTTACATGTTGACCCTAAAAGTCACATTCGTGATGAAAATCATACATTATGTCTTTACACATCTTCGTAGTATTGTTGCAAGTCTTTTACTTTTCAATAAAGGATAATAAAATTGAATTTTGGTGATGCTTAGATACTTTATTCTAGCATTGCGTGAGGGCACGACAATGGCTTAGTATGGGGGAGTGATGAGATGGCATTTATACATGATCTCATCGTTCTTTTCGGGATTTAAATGCATAAAATGTCATAAATATACCATATATATGCTTGTATTTGTTTACTTGTGTGTTTTAGGTATGGATATCGTGAAAAAGACAAAAGATCACAAGAAACAAGGAAAAACGAACACGAGAAACGAAGCCGTACAATGAACCGGGCCCTAGTTATGGATTTCTCAAAGAAAAACCCTTGAAGACTTGAAGATGTACAAGATTGATCCTCAATTTATGAAGAAATGACACTTAAAACCCTTGTATATTCATAATTACAAGTTTGGTCCCTTAAGTTTGTCAAAATTACAAAAAGGTCCTTCAACTTTGAAGAATTGGCAAGTTTAGTCCCTCAACAATTCTAAATTGTCAATAATGGTCCCTCATGAAGTCAAAGATACATTGAAGACCTTTGAAGATCAAGAATGTCCAAGATCAGTCCTCAAACTATGCAAAAATGGCAAAAACAACCCTTGAAAACCTTTTACCAAAGTTTTGGGGCAAAAGTGTGAAATCATAAACTTCAATAACAAAGAAAATCAAGTTTTGTTGGCTGAGAATACGTTTCACCCTTTTCTCCAAAACACAAGGACTCAATGTGTCCTTTCCCAAAGTTCAAACCCAATAACACGCGCAAAACACTTTTATCCCAAAAAAACGGATCAAAATGTTTACTGTTTACCATGATGAACCCAGTTACCACTCCACTTAAAACAAAGGGTTATTTTAAATTACACAGGCACTCGTTTGATTCACACACTTGAAAACCCATCCCACACACAAAACCCTCAATCCCACTCACCAATGGCCCCCACCACTCAACCCGTTACCCAATCATATCATGCCTTCCTCTCCAAGGATTGCTACGTGGCCAAATCAACAGCTGACACTCATTGCTTAACCCCAAAGCTAAAATGAACGTCCCTGATTCATTTGGACAGCTCAAATAACAAATGCGTCTAGAATATTTCAAGGGCACTTTTGGGATTTCATAGTCTAGGGTTTTGCTTATTCATACCTTGTATTCAACTATAAAAGGAGGCCTCAACATGTGAGAGCCCCTTTGTTCCAGATATTAGCTATTTCTTTGTAAATCCTTTTTATTTAAATAAAATTTGAGTTTCTGAAAATTATGAGTTCTCTTTTATGTTTTATAAAAGTTTGGTGATTGAATAGCTGAAATCTGAGTTCCATATACATGTTTTGTTGGTTTTGAGAAAAGGTTTTAAGGTTTAGAACACTTGTTTTCAAAATCAAGGTTATAATATGTTTATTGCACACTTGTATGTTTGTTCATCTTAGCAGCTTTGGAAGTTGGTGATTGTTCTTGCTAGCACCTCAGCTCAAATATTCCAAGGCTTGGATGTAAATCTTGGAGGTTTGCATCTCTTTTCCTTTTTCATTTTTCTGATTTTTGTTGAATATTTGGTGATTTTTGCATGATTTATTGTGAATATGTGAATTTGTGGTTGATTTGAGTTTCTGAGGTTGGATTATTGTTGTTAGGGTTGATTAGATCTTGTTTGAAAGGTTAAATCATAACAATCCTTTGGAAGATTGAGAAATCAGATTCCAAAGGGGTGTTTGGGTTAACTGATTCAAAGGGATTTAAGGCAACTAGTGTTGTTGTTTTTGGTTCTATTGGGTTGGTATCTGTTTATCTGGTGCAAAGGGTTCATATTCTGCAAGTTTTGTGGCTTGAAACAACCAAATCAATCAAAAGGCTATAAAATCTGTTTAACTTGGGTATTTTGGCTAAAATTTTGGGGACACCTAGATCTAAGGGTAGACTAGGGTTAACAAGTGCTAAATTTTGGTTAAATTAATCAGGGAAGGGGATTTGAAGGCTTGAAATTAGATTGGTGGTCAAATAGATTAGCAAAAGGATTTTGGATAATCACTTTTGCTAATCAGTAACTTTTGGTGCTTGAATCTGCTTATTTACTTTGATCCATTGCTTGAAACAAGTTTATTTGTGCTTATTAGACTTTATTATAGCTTGTGTATGCATTTGGTTCAATCTGGCTGGCTTATTCATGCTCAATCTGCTTATTTGTTGGTAACTGCTTATTTTCAAGGTCTGTGGCATATCTGAGAACTGTTTGCTTATTATGTGCTTATTGAGTGGACCAAATTGTGATTTCTTTGTTGATATAGACTCCTTGTGATCCACTGATTACAAGGGTGCCCTTGTTTCCATTTGAATCCAACTGGATCTTTCTAAAAAAGCAAGTCAAATAGTCAAAGCAGTGGGAACTCCTTTCCCCTGCTGCTAGCCACTGCTAGTGTAATTTCAACTGGTGCTTATCAATAAGCTATCCTAGCTTATTTTAACCTACAAAAACTTTGAATTTGTAATAGGTGTCACTTATTTGACCCATTTGTTTATTCTAGAGCATTTGAGGGGTTGACTTTGACGTTTGACTAGAAAACCAATAACTTTTACTTTTAAATTTATCAGCTTATTGTGCTTATTTGATTTGGCTTATTGAACTTTTCTTTGTTGATTTTTCTTAATTAAGTTATTTAGATTCTTTTGCAACTTATTAGAAGGTTTGAGGTGGTCTAGAACTCTAAGTCGACTATTTTGTCTTTTAGTGAAATTCTACTTTGCTTATTTCTGGCTTATTAAGTGGGATTTTTCAAAATTTCTTTTCACATATTTCTTAGGCATCTCAAAAGAAGGTTGTGTGTCTAAACTGAGCTTATGGCATTGGCTTATTGCTTAATGGGCTTATTGGCCCAATAAGAATAAGTTGTTGACCAATTAAGCTGTGATAAGCTCAAAACCAGCTTTTGGGCCTTCAGACTTTTGTGTTTAGAATTAAATTTTGAGTTAGATAGGGCTTTTTTAGGTCATTTGGGCCAAGTTTGACTTTTTGGGCCCATTTAGCCCAATAAGGTTGACTGTTTTGGTTTTAGCCCATTTGGGGGCCTATTAGGGGTATTTTGGTCATTTCACTTTCATTTTCTGTTTACTTAGGTTAAAATAAACTAGTTTGCAAGTTTTTAGAATTTTTTTATAATTTTTGGATATTTAATATTATTTTAATATTATTTTATTATTAAATTTCAATTTTCACATTTTTGCACTTTTTATATTTTTCTTAGGTTTAATACATTAAAATAGGATTTTTGCAACTCTTGGACTAATTTTATCATCATTTTTCTAATTTCTAGAATTATTTTAAGTTTTTAATAGTTTTTAATCATTTTAAATAGTTTTAATTTGTTTAAAAATTTATAAAAATAGTTTTTAGTCTTATTTGGTCATTTTAGAGGTTTACAAAGTGAAAAATCTTTGTTTGGGCTTTTTAATAATTATTTTGATTTTTAGGGCTTTAATTAGCATTTAAAAATTAATATTTAATTAATTAAAAGGTTTGAAAAAGTTTTGATCATTTGTAAACTCTAAGTTTATTTATTTTAATTTTTGGTAATTTTTTGGGATTTTAAGAATTTATTTTTATTTTAGCTCTTTTTACGGTTTTAATTTTAGTCGTCGTAGTAATAATTTTTACGTCTTCGTCATTCTATTTTCTCATCCCCTTCTTTCAATTATTAATCTCAAATCAATTACGAATTATTCACACACATATACCTCCTTGGGAAACGAACTTTCACCTTTGGGTCATTAGTGTTTGATTTTCCTAAATCAACACTTAATACTTACCGCTTTTACGCCTTTTTCCTAAAAGGTCGTATTTTACCACAATCACCAGGATTCCTGGTCTTCCGATAATACCATTGTACGGAGAATGTAAACGTATCACCATAAAGTTCATCCATGTCGTAGTAGAATGCTCCTTATCTCC
The DNA here is from genome assembly GCA_025667525.1 of Glebionis coronaria. Taxonomy (NCBI): domain Eukaryota; kingdom Viridiplantae; phylum Streptophyta; class Magnoliopsida; order Asterales; family Asteraceae; genus Glebionis; species Glebionis coronaria. The sequence goes on from CM046879.1 coordinate 397,276,987, forward strand.
AATGGTTACCAACAAACGCAATTATCCTATCGGCCAAATAGTGTCCCCACTAAAGCCAATGACTGGCGACGTGGCTGACATTAATTGGCTTTTGATTTATGGTCGTAGTTGCACGAAGCAGTGTTCATAGAGAAATTCTGCCGATGATCCACCATCTACGTACATCCTACGAACGCTGTGAGTTCCAATGCTCACCTCAATCGTGAGAGGTGCGTCCGCCACGTTGCTCGCCGTGATGGGAGGGAATGAGATTTCCTTGTTGCGTGAAAATTTTTAACTAATTTTCTGCTTCGTCTTGCGCTGCCATGACTAAACCATGTATATGGTCGTAGGCTTGGCCTTTTAGAAATATTTTTTGTCGTTCTTTTTGTTATCCTTCCCATCCTTCAAATCCTTAACTAGATGTTTGAGTTTGCCTGATTTGATCAGTGACTCAATATGCTTTTTGAGTTGAATGCACTCATCTTTTACGTGTCCTTTGTCATTATAAAATTCGTAGAAGCGATTTCCCTAAGGACGGTCAACCGGAGTTGTCATTGGGGGAGGCCTTGGAAAATTTTCTCTTTCCGTTAGTAAGATGTCTCGGTAAGTCATCTTTAGAGGGGTGAACTTATCGTTCGACAGTCCTCCTTTTGTCTGGCTCTTATAATCCAAGCTCCTCTCATTGTCGTGATTGCCTTGTCCCCCCGATTGCCTCCTGGGTTAGTCGTTCGATCAATAACCATGGTTCCCCTTTGAGGGGTAGGCCGCGGCGACATCGGTTTCTCCTTCCATAAAGTTTCAAACCCTATCCATGAGTTCATCAAACTTCTCTGGACGTTTATCATTAAGGCGCCTGATTAGCTCCTTGTCTGCTATGGCATGCATATAGTCAGAGATTTTAAGGAGTTTTGGGCATGCTTTTGTGCGTGTGCACTCGTCATTAAAACGCTCCGTGAAGTCTTCTGTAGATTCTCCGGGCCTCTTTTTGACCGTTTCCAATGAGACCGGATTTCTATTATACTTCTTCTGCTGAGTATAATTGTTTTTAAACGATGTGTGTAATTCATCAAAGCTGTTGATGCTTCGGGGAGGAAGTTTTTCAAACCAATCGCGGGCATTGCCAATCAAGGTTCAATTGAACATTTGGCACCATATAGGAATTGGCCATCTTTCAATTTTAGCATGTGTGTCAAACACTTTGTTGGAAATACTTTTTACTATTTAGGAAGATCTGGTCACTCCGACAATATATTAAGTAGTAGCTCGTAGTCTAGTTACTTTATATTAATTAAACAAGGAAAAGCCCGGTCCATGTCATGTATGGCCGGCCCATCTTTTAAGCCCAAGCCCATCTCATGGGCTTGGTATATAAACCCTCTCTTTAGTTGGAGAGGGTGTGGTTCACATTGTATTTCACATAGTTGAAGGTGTTTTCCTTTCACTTTCTTTCTCTAAGTGTGTGTTTTCTCACCATCTCTCTATCTCTTTCTCTCTTAAGAATATAAGCAAGATTTACAATATCTTACAAATGGTATCAAGAGCCATGGGATGATTGTATTGTTTATGTGTTTGTGTTCTTGATTTTTGTGTCTATTTTGATTCAAAATCATTCGATCCAAATTTTTTTTTGTGTTTTTTATGGTTTATTCTTGATACAAATAATCCACATAGTTGCGGTAGAGATTTGGTATTGTTACTTTGGTTAAAAACGCAAATTTTTTGGGTGTTTGGATCCTCTTTTGGCTTAAAATCTCGAATTGGTTGGGTATTATCCAAGAAAAGTGGAAGTCGGCATATTGCGACGCACATTGCGACGTCTTTTCTGTCGGAATAAGCTAGGGTTTATATATTGCGACACTTTTTGCAACGCATATTGCGACAGACCTGGCATTGCGACAGACCTGACATGGCGGTAACAATGCGATCGATTTGATATTGCGACATATTTTTTATTGCGACAGGATTGTGATATTGCGACAAGTTTTGTGTTATTGCGACAGGTTTGTGATATTGCGACAAGTTTTGTGTTATTGCGACAGGTTTGTGATATTGCGACAAGTTTTGTGTTATTGCGACAGGTTTTTGATATTGCGACAAGTTTTATGATATTGCGACAAGTTTTGTGATATTGCGACAGTTTTGTAATATTGCGACAAGGTTGTGATATTCCGAGTTTCGTGAGTTTTTACTTGTCTTGGAATTTTTTGGATTATCGAGAACATATCTTAGGGGATTTCAACATTTTTCTTGACTTCTACACACGACAACAAACACATTTACTTTCTCTCATTGTTCGATCAATCTTTTTGTAAATCTTAACTTATCAAAATTGATTTTACATCACTTATGGATAAGTCCATCCTCTCGGGTACGGATAATCGTCCACCAATGTTGGTGAACACTATGTACGAGGATTGGACTTCCCGAATGGAACTTTACATGTTGAATAAAGAGAACAGACATCTCATTTGGGCATTGGTGCTCAATGGACCATTGGTATATGGTACTGTGATGGAAGGTGCAATTACTCGTCCTCGCACAACGGGTGAATTGACCAGATATATGAAGATTCAAGATAAGTGCGATAAACAAGCTGCAAACATCATTCTCCAAGCCCTTCCTCCAGATGTCTACAAATTAGTGAGAAAACATAAAAGTGCCAAAGAGTTATGGGATAGAATTTGTGTTCTAATGCAAGTCACCTCGTTAACTAAACAAGAACAAGAGTGTAAACTATATAATACGTTTGATAAGTTTGTCTATGTTCCCGGGGAGACTCTCAATGATTACTATTTGAGATTCACTATATTGATGAATGAGCTCAACATCTATGGCATGGCAATTCCTACATTTCAGTTAAACACCAAGTATTTGAACACTCTTCCTTCCGAATGGAGCAAGTACGTGACGGCTGTTAAATTGGCTAAGGATTTTCATAACACCAACGTGGATCAACTTCAAGCTTTTCTTCAACAACATGAATGCCACGTGATCGAGGCTCGGTTGTCAACACCTCAATTCCGTGATCCACTTTCCATGTATGCTTCTCAACAAATGACTCCCCAACAAAACTTGGCTTACACTTATCAACAACTATCATACTTGCAGCAACCATCACACATCTATCAGCAACCACAGCAATCATTTTATCACTCGTCAATGGCTACCACCACCATCTACCACCCAACTAGACCACCAGATCATAGTTTATAACAAACCCACAATAGGCATCAGCGCCAACGGTTCAATCCTTGGATCGTTCGTGTTTCTTGTTATTGATTGGGTGGTCTTAATATTTTTTTGGTTCGAATCTGTTATTAAATTTTTCGTCACTATGGTCTTGTCCTTATGTTCCATTAGTCTATGGTATTGTGTCGGTAAAAAGTTTAGATCATTTGTCCTCGGTTGTTGTTTTCTGGTCAAAAGTATCATTTTTGGTCAATGTTTGTGTTTTCATGGTCAACGTTAGATCAGATCTGGTATTACCATTGTTTATGGGTTTATTTATTATTTTTTTTAAGATGAAGATAAGATCTTGATAAACTTAGATCTAGAAACCCAGATCCAGAAAATCCAGAAAGGACAATCTGTATAAGATTTTGACATTGCGACGTTATGTTTCACAACAATGCAAAAGGTTTGTACTAAACATTGCGAAAGGTTTGTACTGACATTGCGGCGCTTTGTTTTACATCCACATTGTGACATATTGTTTTTGCAAACATTGCGACATTGTCTGTTTTACAACATTGCGACGCTTTGTTTTACATCCATATTAACACCATACTTGATCTACACCACCTTTTCACTCCAACCAAATCCACATATCTAAATCTAAACCCATCGACACCTATCCCATCTAATTACTCGAACTAGAAATAAACTAATGATAAAAGATTATGTCTCGTTTTCCTACTTTCTATAGTCATTTAAGATCTAGTCAAAACGAGACTCTCTCATCACAGATCTTTAAAAGGGATTATCCTTTCTTCTATGTTCGATGATAAAGAAAGATCATGAACAAGGTTGTTCACATCTGTTCTTTGTTTTGAATCAAAATCAACATGCATGTCATGATCGTTTTAGATCTAACACGAGCCATCATCACATATGTCAGTTTATATTCGGGCATCATTTAATATTCGAAATTAATGAATGATTGATAACAAGTTTGTTTCAATCAACTCAATATTTCGTTTTACAAACACATCGAATTAAAACATCATAATCAACCTACCTGAGATCAACTTAATTTGATCTTCAAGCCGTATGCCATCTGATTGCTTCGTGGTTATTGAATCAACTACAACGGAAAGTGTTGGTTGCATCAATTATTATGAACAATCGATTGATATGATGTGTAAGATTATTATTTCATGAGTTAAAATGTGAGATGTTTAGGATATGAATGTTATTCATTAATACAGATATGGATGAGTGAAGAAATCAGGATCTGATATTGATGACATGAGATAAGAAAGAGATGGGGGATTTGATATTTGGGGGCGGAGGTTACTAAGATATGTGATTAGGTTAAGAATGAGAAATATTAGGGTTATGTGCCTGTTATATTCTTAGTTGCTAGACCGGGTATTGCGTCTGATGGGCCTTGTATACACTAATCCATTTGTCGGACCAGCTATTAACATGTGGGTTGCGACTGTTTAGTGGGTTGCATCTTCCAATATATTATTGGACTGGTTGATATGGTACTGGACTTGGCTATGTCAATTATGACGGGCTGATCATTTAACTTGAGGACTTGAGACCGGGAATGATATTGCACGATAAGTTCGCTTGAAAACGTTTGTCAAGATATTATCGTTTTTGAGTATATTTGTTACATTCGGAATAAGGTCCAGTTGATAAAACTTATATCCGAATGTTATCTCAAAATTTATTATTTTGAATAAAATTTGTGTATTAAGTAATATTTTGGCTATAATCGGGTGTGACAATGACAAAGTAATATGACAAAAAGACGAGACAGAATGACAAGATTTATTTTAACGAGACCGAGAAAAATTGGCTAATTTTGAATTTTAGTGGCTACGGATTTTGTGATCGGGTATTATTATTTGAAGTTGATAACGAATTTTTCGAAGGCGTGCACTTATCTTATCTTTGAAAGATAATTTGTTCGTGCTTAATCTTAGGATGAAGACTTGATTATCTAGTTTCCGGTTTCGAGGTAGTTAGTTGATGACCTGGATAACTATCACGTTAATGAGCTACATTGTTGTACTCAGTGTCACGCGCATAGTCGACGTAGATAATTTCAAGAGTTGATGTACTTATATACTTCGTCAGTAATGTATTGGGTACTTAGAAATTTCTCAGCAATGATATTTCTACAACATTCCTCATTCAACAATAGTGCAAGCTTAAGTCACAAGGTCGAGGAATTTTTATTCAGTTTCACGTTTGGTATATCTGGTTCATTCCATCAGTGGTCACTTCAAATTGCCATCAAGGGGGTTGGTAAAGATAGCCATGGAGAGTTTATGAGTAGATAATTTCGATCAGAAACTGATTCTCTCGCCAAATATAATTCACCTTATTTATTATTCTCACGAGATTTCAGGTACATGTGCGTACGATTTATTGTTGGTTCCGAGTTTCGAAACCATCAAGGGGGAAAAAGAAGAAGACATATTGAACGCACAACGAGTACACGTGATGAATTTTACACCTTCTTTTTATTTGAAGGCATTCCGGGAAGACAAATGTCATAACCATAGAGAAAATCAGTGTTTTAACTCGTGGCATTATCAGTCTCTAAACGGTACACTATTGTTCGATTTTTAATTGTTTTGTTGTTGCAATTATTCATCATCATTATCCTATATGGAGAGATATGCATTTCTGGGACTTAATTGACTCTGGTGCATCTCCGGAAGAAGGTATGTGCATTTTCGGGACTTAATTGACTTTGGTGTTACGATGTCAACTTCATGAATAGGATAAAGTGTCTACTTCAGTATTTGGGCTTCATACATGGGATTGGTTTCCTTTCTTCAACTACGTGGGGGAAGAAATGTCTTGATTCTTTCTAGTATGCATAACTTGAACTTTCAGGGGGAAGAAAAATTCAGAAGAATTATTCAAGCGCGAGAAAGACGTTGTTGATCTACTTGGTGTGCCCCAAACTTTCAATCACTCATAGCAACATTATCATTTCATATGATGGGGTTTGCTTGTTAAATTCTGTTGTGCGCTTAATCATTCTAAGCTTTATTGAAAGCTTTAAAATTGATCACGAGGATTGTTGGATTAGGGGGAAGCTATTAAAAGCTTCTACGTCAAGATTATGTGGCATGAATTAGGGGGAACTTAATTCAGAAGCTTTTCCTTAACCAGAAGTATATGAGTTACTTAGCTCGTGCCGTTACAGTATTTCTTCTACAAGTTACTACAAAGATGAGTCATTTTGAAGTGAAGACTTGAAGTCAAAGGCCTCAGAAGACTTCATCAGCATTGGACGCTTCATGGAAGCTTGTGTTCTTAATCATTATGTACTTGTTAGGAAAAATATTGTAAGGAATTCTACACGTCGTCCCATGGGGGAAGATTGTTAGAAATTCATTTTATGTGACGACATTTAAGAATTCCCATTAGTTATCATAGTCACTCACGCAAAGATTAGACTAGGAACTATGTATAGTTTAGGCGCGTGAGTGACTATATATACCCCTCCAAGGCTTCCAATGAGGGGTTGTTGATTGTGTTTTTCTCTTTTCATTTTATACATTGCCTTTCTCTCTCTAGAAACACCTACAACATTCTCTCTCTATCTCCAACAATGGCTTCCATCTTCTTCTATAACCCTAGACAACCGGATCTAGTAAAAAGCAAACCCACACACTTTTAGATGATCATCCGAGTCGCCGAATCCGTCATAGGTCTTAACCGTTGCCGGCATGCGACGTTTCTTCTCCTCGGAGTAATCTCGTATGCGAAGAGTGATGGCGTCCTACCTCTCGCTACACCATGGAAGAGAAATGTCTTCTTCCTACCCCGCATGATAATAAGGCTCTTCATAGCGTCTTTCGCCGTCCGATGGTCCGGGAGGGGAGTACCTCGGCCGGCGACGTCTAGGATGATGATCGTCTGAATCTGACCCCAAAGGGTCGGGGTGAGGCGGTCGCGCCCCACTTTGGATTGAATTCGATAACCACTTTTGTGAGAAGAGGTAAGATTTTTCTTCCCACCAGATTCCATTCTACGCCATACACTAGTGCGACGGTTATTAGTAAGAGTTTCGAATGTCGTTCGTCCTACGGATCCGTCGGAGTTATCCTCATCACCCTGAGCTTCTTGCAATTCTTGCATGATTCGGTTTCCTATATGCTCGAACACATTCCGTGGTCGAGGTGGTTTCTCCGGTGGAGGTTGTTCCTGGGTTCAGGACTTCCTCAACCTTTTTTGAGTTTTAGCAGGGTTGTCACGTCTAGAGCTTCCGAAGTTGAGTCTGGACTGGAGGTTCCTGCTCAGATTCATCCTTACCGTGATGGCTGGGATGATTTTATCGAGGTTTTGCATAAGTACGCCCTCAAGATCCTCATCATCAAGTGAATTGGCCTCAATCTCCGGCTCGATCGCCGGCGGCTTTTGTACCTCCTTATTGGGAGCCTTAGGTGCTGATCTCGGGTCGGGATTATTCAGCATGAGGGTTGGTGGTGGGGTATTGTTAATCGTGCTCGCCCCACCGGGGGATTGAAACGATGTGTTGCGGTTGTTCGATCCTCCCGGTTGTCCACCTGAAGGAGGGGTTGGGGTGATTGGAATATCACCTCCGGACTTCCTTGAATTTCCCTGAAGTTGTCCTTTCGTCATTGGTAGAGTTCAGTTTAGTGTAGGGTCCCACGGATGGTGCCAACTTGTTAATACAAAAGTTGGATGATCCTAGCTTGACCCGAATTAGGCTTAATTTGGGTGCTTGGGCTCCGGCTCCTGCACCAAGTAAACTTCTGGTTGGGATCGTGCACACTAAAAGTAGCACGTTGTTAGGCTTACCGTGGGAATGTATCCTACGATTAGACTCCGGTGTGAGAGTAAGCAATCGGTTTAGGGTTAGTAATCGGATGTAGAGTGAGAGTATGAAGAATGTGATACCTTTGTGGAACACTTGGAGGTTCCTTATATAGGCGGTATAACCCTACTGGGCTGGTACCGATGCTTCGGCCCCAAACAAAGGATAAGTACCATAATTAGCTTGATTGTTATCTTCTAGTTATGGTTAGTGTATATCCTCCACTTTAGGGTAAATCCCAATCCTAATTAGATTGTGATTTTGTCTAACCCTGTACCGGCTGCGCCGGGCCATGGGTCGCGCCTATCTATGCGGACTGTTCATTCGAAGCCTGTAAGACCAAAGAACATTAATCCAACCCATTCGTGATGGGTCGGATACGGGTAGTACCCGTGGTCCGGGTTCATGACGCGGCTGGGATTATACGTCATCAAAGTCATTATTATCGCTTTAAGAGTGCTTCACTTTTGATAAACAAAAGCAAACGAACTTCAAACATAAAATATAAACATGTTTTATGTAGCTAGGTATTCTCTACAAAAAAACATGAGTTAGGCAGCAGCATAAATAAACTAGCTGGTTTCACGTTCGCACTCTTATATTCTAGTTGTATTCGTCTGATATCTATAGGACCTCGGTTTCATTTGTTCTTCTTCGAGTTCGGGATCATGTTCAGTTGGCCGTATGATTTAAATTTGGGATCAACATACATCAAAAGCTTGTGTTCTCGTGTTCCTGTTCGCACTCGTGTTCACAACCATGCATGGTGTTGGGTATACGGATAACTTTAATGGTTAAATTCCATGTTACGATTTAATGTCTTATATACTTCGAGTATCGGGCAGACTTAACTCTTCGAGTTTTCGTATTCATGTCGGTATTTAAACTCATGCATCACAACTCTGAATCACTCGTATCTCGATGTGAAGCTAAGGTATTACTCGATATCGATCTAAATATTACGCTTTGTTATTCGTTTTACAGTTCGATTGATGTATAGTTAAAACAAAGAACGATGGTTGCAATTTCCAAATGATTTTATACTGAGTATGAAGATGTGCACATATAAAGATGGCTATATACAAATGCACATTATAGGTTGTTAATATAACACTTTATGTCCTTCTTCATTTTATAATTTTCAAACAAGTCCTAAAATGTAACTTACTTATTTTAAAAGTGTATATTTTACTTATTTGACTTATTTGACTTATTTTAGTTTTATACATTGTCGTGTACATTTCTAAGACGCGCCATATTTATTTTAGGTTACTGTTAGAAGATTGTGGCTTCCCATTTTATTATATATCATCGTTGGCTATTATCGATTGACATCGTTTTGCTTCAAGGTGAGTTCATAGCCCCTTTTTTACTACTTATACATTGTTTCTAAACGCGGGGTGAGATTTTACATGGTGGAACAGATCCATTTAAAACTGTATGCTATCCAGAACTTGTATGCTAACCAGAACTTGTATGCTTTCCAGAACAGATTACCATTATTATTATTGCTTTTAGTTTCCATAGCCACTAAGATTCCCTACCATTTCATGCACCGTTAATTTTCTAGTGTTACCTTTTCTAAGCGCGAATGTTGTGGGTGGATCCATCGGGATTGACAATCCCCGTCCCGTATTATCTTGACGCATTACATTTGTTTATACTGGAGTATTTGGGCTGAATACTCACCAGGGAAACTTACCTTTTGTTAAGCTTCGGTGTCATGAGCTAAATAACAATAATAATGGTATCGGACTATGGTTGACGTATATAACCATCTTCCATGTTACATGTTTTACAAATGAATGCTTATGTTCCACAACTTTACTACTAAGCCTATAAATATCACTCAACTTTGTGTTGATGATTTTACATGTTTAATCTTAGGTAATAATACTTAGTTTTGCTTGGTTGGGAGCCCGCAGGATATTATCGCAGCTTAAAGATTTATGTGTTATATTTAAACTTTGGTTTTGGTAAACACTGGCAGAAGTTTATCCTATATTCTAGGTAACTATATGCTACAAAACCATGTTTAAATAGTAGATTTTTCTGCTTAAAAAAATCTGGGACCTTTTTTTAAAAACTCTGATCTTTTATGATGTAATGTGTATGTTTTTATTACATCAACTTTGTGTCAACAGTATTTCATTGTTTCTTGTACCATGACGTGGAACCCCCTTGCTGCCTACGTGTTTCCTTGCCTGATTTTGGGGGTCTCACATTTAACTTCAAAAAAAAAATCTTCAAATATTATTACCCGTTTACATCTGCTCACATTGTGTAAGTGCACAGTTGAGTAAAGGGTTTGTTAATTATAATTAAGAAATATATTTATTTAAAATAAAATTAATGAAAATAAAAAGAGTATGAAATTGCAATGAAGAATTGAAGTATTACTTAATTCATTCGTTATTACTCAATAATAATATTCCATTAACGAAATTATTACTTAATTCATCCTTTATTTTTAAGTCATGTACGTACATGAATATCAAGACTAATATAATTACTACCGAACGTATTTGGAAAACCCGCATGAAAATACCATTAAATTAAAACTTTTAATATTTAGATAATACACGACAAGTAAATACGTATATTAAATACGACATGACACGATATACATGAAAAAAATTCATGAGTATACGAATACACGAGGACTCAAGCTATGACACGAATTAAATATAATGAACTTATATAGGCATAAGCCTTATAAAATTACTTAAGGCCCAAGGCACGGTCCACTAAGCAAATGACTAACAAAACTATTTCAACATTCTCATTTGTCCAAGAAAAAAAATAAAGAAAACCCTAGGGGTGTTTGTGTTACCGCCGACCACCAAAGAAAAAAAAGGGGAGAAAACCTTTGTTTTGATCTTGATTATTACGTATAGTATTCGTGTTATGAATAAATAAAAACCTTATTTCTTATTTATTTTTCAAAGAATCATCAATTAATTTATTTTAAATGAAATGAACACATGGTATTAATCATCAAAACAAGCACGAAATCATGTTGGGAGCCTTTTGCTCGTTTTGTTTTTGTTCACAGCCGGCCGAGAGCCTCATGGCTCGGCTTGGTTTACTTTGTGGCTTGGCACACCGAGAACCCCCAAAGGGTCTCTCGGTGGTGTTTTGGCTCGTCAAACCGAGGAACACAAGGGTGGCCTCGATGGTGTTTTGCTCGGCCAACCGAGAGGTCCCACAAGGGGTCTCGGGGGAGTTTGCTTCGGGGGTGTTTGTTTCGGTGGTTTTGGCTCGGACCTAACCGAGAACCCACTAGGGGTGTCTCGGTGGTTTGTGACTCGGCAAGCCGAGATCCGACAAAGGGTGTTTGGTTTATTGTAATTCGGCTTTTTTTTAAACGGGCTTATTTGACCTCGGCTTATTTATATCGGCTTATTATTAATTCGGCTTATAATAAAATTGGCTTAATTAATAATTGCTTATTAATTCATGACTTATTAAATTTGGTTATTAAGTTAGACTTAATTAATTTATGGCTTATTAAAATTAGATTATTATGTAATCAGCTTAATTAAACCGGCTTATTGATTTAGACGTAATTGTACTCGGCTTATTTGAATAAAAGTCACCACACGATAAAAACAAGTTAAATTATCTACGTAAATAAAAACTAGCTAATTTACTATTTATAGAAACTTACTATTTATGGAAACTTGCTATTTTTGGAATGTTACTATATATGAAAACCTATTTTTTGGAAATTTACTTTATACGGAAAGCTTCTATTTATGGAAAGTTACTAATTATAGAGATACCAAGTATAATAACACACGAATCACGAAATACATTAATCAGGAAAACATGAACGTTTAACATTAAGGGAAGCTACTGAATTAGAAAACTACTAAAGAAGGAAAAACATGTCAAATCATGAACAAATAACTTACACCATGAAGAAGTAACTCATACACCTCCTTTAACATGTAGATCACGTGAAGTTGGAGTAGTTCAGATCTGATATCCATCTATCTCATTGCTTACAAGACACAATGTACGGATATTCCGTCCTTTCAGTAGGGACATTCATCTCTTTTCATGATTAGGATTTCCCGATTGCTATGCCACATGTTCTCCCATTTTCATGTTATAGATCTTTCATGACTGCCATGTTTTCCATTAGTTTATTAATGACCCGCATATTGCCCGAGCTATTTACATGCATGACCATGATATACATGATTTACCACCTAGTCATGGAGGTACCATGACCATGACAGATGAGGCACCTATGTTATGACTCTCCCACGACGAGAGTGATTTCTCACGACGTCCCTTCATGTTACATGTTATATTTATCAGTTGGCCATTATTATGATTACGGGGCGCATGGGTGCATCCTAGTTTTTAGGTTTACACGTACAGGGTGATTAGTTTGGTGTGTGCTCTACACCCCACCACATTGGAGTTGATCCCTCCATCCATGTTACTATTATTAGTGGTCATCCCTCTATTGCATGTTGAGGCAACCCCTCTACTTATCATGCACACGTTCACAATATTATTATGCATGACATGTTATGACCTAAATTAGCTCGTGGGCATTTACTTATATTACTTGTGCAATTCTTGACATTATTTACCCTATATTCTTCATAACTTATCTCCTAGGTTTTCCTTAGGACATGGACGTTAATTCCGTTGCTTTCATATTTATTATTCATGTTACATTTATCCTTATCTTGTCTTTATATCCGTTCACTGAGCGTATTGCTCAGTCGTATTTTTTTTTCATGTCTCATACGGCAGGTACCTAAAGACGGGATTTGGGGTTTGAGAGTGTGTGCTTAGGATGAGAGCTACCACAGACTCCTTTCCTTTATGCATTTTAATAAATATGATTTGTTGGACACATGTTTTGTCCTATAGACTTCTTTTATTTTATTCTTGTTGAGCTTATGTTAGGAGCCGGTGTTTGATTCCGGCTTTCTTGTTGGTATTTTATGTCTTTATGACGTTATGCCTTTATAATGATTTGATGACACGTCATGATTATGACATAACGACCTTCTTGTCAAAGTGGGTCGTTAAAATTATGGTATCAGAGCCAAGGCTTCGACATGTAGGCTCTAAAACTTAACTTGTGAGGATTGGTTAGTTACTAGGATCTTCCGTAACCGACGTTTGTTCTCTTCCATGTAATGATTTTTCTGAGTATTGTTGGTTCTCATTCATGATGTTTCATCTTGAATATTGACTAGTATGGATTGAACCATAGTCGTCCATACTTAGTCACATGTTTCTGCTTTTCGAATTTTAGACTGGCATGGTTGAACCATAGTCGTCCATACCTAATCACATGTTTAATTCTTTCTGAAGTTTTTGACTAGTGCGGGTTGAACCATAGTCGTCCACACTAGTTATTGTTGGATTTCGGTTGATTATGCTTTCATGTTTCTTTCATGTTTCTAACTGTTTAATTATTTACTTCCCTTTCATAATGTCAGATGGTTAAAACTCGTACCGATGTTGAACTTGTTGTAGCCATTCAAGCGACTTTGCAGACCTTACGTCTACAGATTCGCAACAAGATCCGTAAGAGGTTTGCGTTGGACCGTCTAATGGTTCAGGTGGAAACCCTTCACCAATCACTATTCATACTTCGCTTGAACGCTTTAATAAGCAAAAGCCTCGTTCGTTTGAAAAGGCGACAGTTCCTGGAGACGCGAAGAACTAGATCTCCCACATGGAAAATATATTTGATGCTATGTACCGTGACGATGGTTACAAGATAAGGTTGGCGGTGTATAAGTTTGAGGGTGATGCATTAGCTTGGTGGAAGGCCTATAGGCAGTCCAAAGGAGGAAAGACATGGCTCATCATTGTGACTTGACACAATTCAAGGAGATGTTCTATCTTCAGTTTTTCCCTCGAGCCAAGTAGGAGCGCCTGAAGAGGGAGTACCATTCCATCCGCCAGAAGACGAATGAGACTAGTACCGAGTTCATGCAGCGTTTTCTCCGATTGGCGAGTTTCTTTGGCAGGCTGCTGGTACTGCAGAGGAGCAGGCGAAGAACTTTCGTTGCGGTCTTCGCAAGTCGAATCTCGATCGTCTCATGTGTATCTCATTTACCAAGTTGTTGATGCTGCTCGCAGCTTGGAGATCCTACAGGGCAGAGATGAGTAAGATGGGTCGGAGCGACCAGACAAGAGGTATACTTCATCCATCAGACGTTACCATCTCATTGCATGTCTTTACTTTCTTATTTACATAACATGTACCATTCAACTATATCTTTCAGGCATAAGAGTGGAGATCGGTACCAGCCGGCCACTCAACAGAATAGTTACAGGAATCATGGTTTGAATAATGACCGTCATGGAGCTGACAGGCGAGGTGGTAGTGATAACTACCGTAACAACACCAACTACTCTACTCTGGCAATAACAACATGTCCCTCTTTCAACTTTTCGGTGTTAAACCGCTGTATGACACGATTCTAACATTGCCACATAATAACAGAAACTCCGATAATGGACACAACCATAGATACAAGGGTCAGCAGTCCAATCGAACCGTCAATTCTGGTATTATAACATAAAATTTCAAATTTATTCGCATTTACATCTCAAGACCCATGTCTCACGTAGATCTTTTGAACCAGGTTCTCAGCAGTCCATGGTAACCTCCGAGGGGTATACCCATCTTGTTTGTACCACGTGTGGACGTAGACACCCAGGAAAGTGGCGTCGTGCTGCTGGTACTTGTATCTACCAGTGGAAAAATTATCCTATCATCGATGTTCTAGCGAACTGAACTAATAATAGTTTATCATTTAGAAAGAATGGTGAAAGAGGCCTCATTGCATTGCCCAACTAGAGCGAAAAGCCTTGTTGCGGCCCGAAGTAGCTATGGGGTGTTGATGTACTTGGAACCTAGACTGGTTACCTTAGTATGGCGGTTCGCTAGCCGTTCAATGATAGCATGAGATCCTCTTCGATAAGTTACAAGGATGAATGCAAATAGCAAGGCGATGTGCTGTGTGAAGTGAGACTGGCTGCCCTAAGTTAAGTGCTTCCTAAGTTAAGTGCAAATAATAACTAGAACTCTTTTACTGACCTAAGTTTCCAGATACGAGGATAATAAAAAATACCAATTGACATTTTGTTTTTGATTCATTAGTTATTAATATAAGGCACTAACAAAGATAAGTGACATAAATAGAAAAAAAGATTCATCATCTGTTACATCTACTCATCCCACAATTCCGAATCAACAGACCCCATTACCGAGATATGGAAACTCTTTTTGAAAGTCATAGTAATAAGAACTGTTTCGTCTAACTTCATTCACAAAGAAATGGTGTAAGCGGAAGGGAAGGTGTGAATCCTCGATCGGCCACTAAGACTTCAGGTACCATCACTAGCATATTATTCATATTTGGGCACGCAGTGTTCGCTCTGTTTGATACGGGCGTGACACATTCAGTGATATCTACCATGTTTGCTTCATGTATTGATATGACACCTGCATTACTTGATCATGTATTATGTATATCTACTCCCATGAAAGATTCTGTTCGTATTACCCATGTGTATAGAGATCTTCCTCTACAGTTTGATGACAGGATCCGTTTTGTTAACGCACTTCCCTTGGACATGTGCGAGTTCAATATGATTCTGGGTATGGCCTGGTTAGCATCACATCGCGCTACAATTGATTTCCATTCATATCGGGTTATATTCGACGATATTCATGCTCTGGAATTTATTCATCATGGTTTCCTACCGGGAAAATCTGTGCATATTATTTCTACATTACAAGAACTTACCTTATTATCTCATGGCTGCGAAGGTTTTCTAGCTACCATTCATGAAACGACTTCTGAGGTTCCTTCCATTCATGATCAGCCTATTGTTTCTGAGTTTCCGGATGTATTTCCAGAAGAACTTCCAAGATCATCTCTTATCCGCGAGGTTGAGTTTGGCATTGAACTTGTTCCGGGAGCTGAACCTGTCTCCAAAGCTCCTTATTGCATGGCTCCCATTGAGTTAAAGGAGCCGAAGGATCAGTTGCAAGAGTTGCTAGAACGAGGTTTCGTTCGCCCAAGTGTATCACCATGGGGTGCACCAGTCTTGTTTGTCAAGAAGAAGGACGGTAGCATGAGATTATGTATCGACTACCGTGAATTGAACAAGATCACTATCCGTAATCGTTATCCCCTTCCACGTATTGATGACTTATTTGATCAACTACAGGGCGCTAAACACTTTTCTAAGATTGATTTATGATCAAGATACCATCAGTTGCGAGTAAAAGAGCAGGACATCTCCAAAACTGATTTTCGCACGCGTTATGGTTATTATGAATTCGTGGTTATGCCTTTAGTCTTACGACTGCTCCATCTGTATTTATGGACTTGATGAATCGAGTTTTTCATGAATTCTTAGACAAGTTCGTCATTGTGTTCATTGATGACATCCTGATCTTCTCTAAGTCTAGTTAAGAGCACAAGGATCATCTTCGCACTGTTCTACATATTCTACGATAGGAGAAATTGTATGCTAAGTTTTCCAAGTACAGATTCTGGTTGAGTAAAGTGGCATTTTTGGGCCACACTGTTTCAGCAGAAGGGTTTACCATGGATCCGACGAAGGTTGAGGCTATCACCAAATGTCCAAGACCAACATCTATGAGTCAAGTACGTAGTTTTCTGGGGTTAGCTGGTTATTACAAAAAAATTGTTAAAGGTTTATCACGGTTGGCCTTACCCTTGACTAAGCATATACGTAAGGGTGAGAAATTTGTTTGGAACGATGAGCAAGAGAAGATCTTCAAAGAGCTTAAGCAGCGTTTGGTTTCCGTGCCTATCCTTACTCTCCCATCTGGTACAGGTGGATTTCAGATTTACAGTGATGCTTCTAAGAAGGGTCTTGGTTATGTACTCATGCAGCATGGGAAGGTAATTGTTTATGCCTCACGACAACTAAACCCTATGAAGTGAATTATCCTACTCATGATCTAGAGTTAGCAGCCGTAGTCTTTGCACTCAAAATTTGGAGGCACTATCTCCATGGTGAGTCATGTGACATCTTTATCGACCATAAAAGCCTCGAGTATATTTTCACTCAGCGGGAGTTAAACGTGAGACAGAGACGTTGGTTGGAGTTGCTGAAGGATTATGACACCAATATTCAGTACCATTCGGGTAAAGCCAATGTAGTGGCTGATGCTCTGAGCAGAAAAATGTGAGACCCCCAGAATCTGACATGGAACAACTAGGCAACGAGGGGGTAACACGTCATGGTACAAGAAACAATGTATTACTGTTGACACAAAGTTAACGTAATAAAAACATGTACAGTACATCATAAAATATCATAGTTTTTTTATACAAAAGTCCCTGAGTTTTATGTGCGGAAAAATATATTATTTAATCATAGTTTTGTAACATATTGCTACAAAAAAGTACAGAATAACTTCTGACAGCTTTTACCAAAACCAAACTATAAAAGTAACACAGAACTCTCCAAGTTGCGATAATATCATGCGGGCTCCCATCCAAGCAAAGCTAAGTAATAATAACTGAGATTAAACATGTAAAAATCGTCAACATAAAGTTGAGTGATATTCATAGGTTTAGCAGTAAAGGTGTGATACACAATAGAATTTGTAAAACAAGTAATGGGGGGATAACTATGTACATTATACATAATCACGGTGCATATTATTGCTATTTAGCACATGAACCGAAGCTTAACTCAATGTAAGTTCCTCTAGGGACTATTCAGCCTAAATGCTCACGAATAATCGAATATTAGTGCGTCAAGGTACTTGAGACGGGGATAGTCAATCCCGATGGATCCACCCACAACATTCGCGCTTAGCGCAAAGCATACGGGACAATTAACGGTTCATGAACGGGAGAGGAAACTCAGGGCTAACGTCTAAAAGCAATAATATCATTGAATTCATCTGGAAAGCATACACGTTCTGGATAGCATACAATTATAGATAGCATATAGTTTTTACATGGTTGTGTTCCACCATGTAAAATCTCACCCCGTGTTTAGAAACCATGTACAAGTAAAAAGGGGTTATGAACTCACCTTAGCCATGAGGTAAGTGAATCACGGTACTCAGGAGCTGAGTAGAAACGGTAGTGGTAAGACGATCACCGACGATATGGATGCCCGGGAAACACGAAAGTCGTAACCTATCAAAATAAGGCGCATGTTAAGACTCGAACTCAAGTATCGATATATAACAAGTATAATATGACTTAAGTATTTTCAAAGTATTCATATTTCAAAACCAGTGACACGAACCAAATGATTTCATATTAACCCATTTATCCAACATTACCCGTTTAAACACTTGTACACTTGAAATTGACCCGTCATAAGACGCCAAGTCAATGCAAGTCAAACTATCCCTTTACCTTACTCGGACTAGTAGTTAAGTCACTTATATAATGACTAAACACTTGAGTAAGTCACCATGTCCAATAGTGAATACTCAAACTCACGCCACACGAGCATTGAACTATGTGTCCAAAATACCAATCAGCATGTACACTCCGAATGTACACACCGATCTACCCTATCTAGACTTGTCCGATTGAGATGAAATTTGGTCTCAAGGTCACTTATAAACTATATAAGACCCTGCCAAAATTTATACTTCAAAACCGATCAGCTCGACACTTTATTCGACTCTAAAGTTTGGGACAGAATTGTATACTTGCTTTATAAAACCGTTTATATCACTTTAAAACTATTATTTTGACAATCCGCCTTTTAGACCCACTACTACACTCATCATATTAAGCTTATAAACTTTAAAAACCAGTAGTATCAACTATCTAACCAAGCCTAAAGTCCCCGAGAGTCGACCCAAAATCAGCCACAATTTCAGATTGTGCCGATTTGCGTCTCCTGGTACACGAATACTAAAACTAGCATAACTTTTGACTCGAAATGAGTTAGAAGCTATATCTTGTACCAAAATTAGCGTCTCGGAAAACTCTACAACAAAATAAAATAATTTCAGACTATCTCAAAACTTAAACCCACGAAAAATCAGCCTAAACCCACTGATGTAATATATACTTTAGAAAATCATGTCAATTCAATTTTCCCACCAAATATAATCATTCCCATACCTCTAGAATCACTCTACCATCATACCCATCAACCAAGCACTCTTGAAAACACTTGTATGTAAAGTTTTACCAAAATCAAAGATAAAAAAATAAACCTTTTAACATGAAAACATGAAGATCTTTGCATAAACCACACATGCAAGATGATCAAAACACTTTCAAACCACCAAATCATAAAATCGTGAAAACTTGATGCATGTACATTATTTTGGTATCATTAGAATCACCACAAGATTTTAGAGATGGGTCTAATTTTTGTTTTGATTAATTCATAGTAAAAATTGATGTTTAGAGGGTGTTTAGGGGTGGAGGTGGCGGCAAAGGAGCAAGAGGGGAGAGTTTGTGTGTTTTTTTATAAAATGATTATATGTGTGTGATGGTGGAAGTAGAATGGGTTTATGTATGGTGGTTAGTTGTAGGGACTAAACTTGCAACTTTTGAAACTTTAGGACTAGAAAATAAATACTTTATTTAAAGAGTGGTAAATGACTATTAGTCAATTTTATAAATATTTACGGGGCTCGGGTTTTGTAAAAATACTTTTCAGAAGTTAAAATGCATCGTAAATATGATTATATGATTTCCCGACACGACTTAATACATAATTAAAACGACATCATCGAAAATATTAATTATCGAAACAATCGATAATAAAATGTAAAGTTTTGGGCATCCGTCGGTATCGCCATCGCTATGAATTCTCGTTGTACATTGATTTTGAGTAAACTCGTTTTAAAACGCACGCTGGTGATTTTAAATCAAAAACTTTGATTTAAATAAATATGGAAAATAAAATAAGAACTTTATAATTCCTGATAAAGTATTTATCAATGATCAGAAAATACTTGAAAAGTATAACTTATTAAAATTATCATGATCTCATGATTTACATATAAGAATACAAGAAAACGTAATACGTTGTAAAAAATTCAAGAAGCAGGAATAAAAGAATAAAATAATACTGGGAAAAGTACGGGTTCTTACAGTCTTCCCCCCTAAAGGAACTCTAGTCCCCCAGAGTTCTCCTGGAAACAGTAGAAGATGCAACAAGAGGAGGTACAAAGTGTAGAACAAATTCATTGCTTCCCAGGTAATCTCTACACCACGGCGTACCTTCACAATCTGAATTCACTACGCTTCAGTTTCTTAGCTCCTTTTCGAATAAATTTTCAAACTCGGATTAGAATAATGATCTTTGAGTACAGAGAATTATCAGGAGATAGAATGAACACAAGAAACACTTAAACGGACAAAGTGCGCTAAAATGAATCAAGATTGTTAATCAACAAGGAATCACAAATCGCGCAAACTGTAAAGCATGACAATCTTAGAACGTAACCATCTAGTTACAAGAGAAATAGAAGGGTAGAATGATTTACATATGATCATTTAAAATACAAGTTGTCACAATCAGTTGTCTAGGATTTTGGTATTACTTTAAAACTCAGTTTAAGTATTTCCTTGATTAAAAGTAAATTTTACAATGTGTAGTGATTTAAAATCAAACTATCTATATTTAGTGAGTAAGTTGTTGCTATATCTTTTTCTTGATCAGGATTTTCAAAGCAAAAGTAGAACAGTTCAAAATAGTTATCCTGATCAGCTTAAGAACTTTTGGATGACTGTATGAAATTATCGTTAAAACTCAGGTTTATCGCTACCATTAGAGAAAATCAGATTTTCCAAGTTAATTAGAATCATTGTTAGAAATTATAAATTAATTCGATAATTTCATTATATTGAAAGCAAAGTAAGATCAAATCAAATACGTTAAAAGATACAGCTTGACATCCTTTTAAACATTAGTTATGAATTTACCAAGAGGATATATATACCTGGTATTTAACTTGAAACAGTTATTTTGGTAATTTAAACATTTGATAAAATGTATAAAACGTTCTCAAAAATTAATAATAATTTTTAGAAATCCAAGAAGGTGTTTACTGCATCAAATGGTAAACATGTGACAGCTTCTGGTTTTCAAAAAGTGACAAAATAGCAAACGATTATGAAACGAATAACGATCAACAATTAGTATACAAGCAATAGCACAAGGGAATAAAACGAAATTTGTACCAATTTCTTAACAAACATGATAGGATAGATGCATCGATGATAGGGACAATAAGAAACAAACGATTATGGCAAGTCGTCACTTCTTGAGTGCAGTTGGTGTCACCAACAACGGCTTATTAAGTTCTCGATGGTCTATATACGGTCGAAAGAGAAAAGCCACACAACGAATTTTCGAATCAAAGAAAATTCTTAAGAAGTCACTTGAGAGGAATTCATGTAAAATGAACAACATTAGCAATGAAAGGCGAAATCAACACATGATTCACACGAATGAATTTCAAGACGATAGTGTCAAACACATATCAAGAATATTACACTAAATCATTGGTCACTTCCAGTCATAACTCACTATTCACGTCCAGAGATGTTTCGAAGGTCTACCAAAAGAGATAGAGAAGGTCGATCGATTTAGAAGCATAACAACGTTGAAAATTTGAAGTCTGGTATCAATGGTAAGAAATTAGACAAGTGGTAACGAGAATTGTATCATGAAGATGATGAGGTAATAAGTAAAGCAATGATCGTTGAGTAAGGAAATATGTGTTTGAGGCATGTACTTTGTTCAAGAAAAGATAAGGGTTCATATGTGTATGTCGTGAATTGTTGCTACTCGCATAAGATGTAAAAGTTTTCAAAACTTTATTTATCTAACTTTTTAAGGAACATAATTAAAAAGTTGATTCTTGGTTAAATATTTAAGGTGACTACTATTCGGCCTTGCATGGCTCCTTCTAAATTAAGCATAGGTGATCAGGCCATGCATAATTTAAGACTAGCAATGCGATGATCAGCTTCGTCAAACCAGTACTTGATGTGTCGTGGATAAGTATAGTGATTTATTTGATATACGTTATAGGGTAAATTAGAAAATTACCTTTAGGAAAAAGTAATAGACTAATAATACCAATGATGGATTCAATTAAACACGTGAGTGAATCAAGTTCGTTGTACACGAAGATCTTATGAATTTGAGACGTTTTGTTTTGATTTGGACAATCGATTTGAATTCGTTTTAGATTTTTAAACTACAATTAAAATCTACCAATTTTAAGCTATTTAATATTATCTTAAAGTGCATGAATCGTTAACCCCGCTATATTTAAAATCTAAAACAATTAATTACTTAAAAATTAATCACTATTTAAAATTAATCTATTTAATAATCTATTAAAATAAATTTACTAAATAATTTTAAAGCTATTTAAAAATCTAATTAAACTTTTTAAAACTAATATACTTTATTTTAAAAATACTTTAAACAAATCTATTTAAAAACTATATTTATTTAAATCTAAAGTTATAAAAATCTAATTAATTGAAATTTAAACTAATTAAACTTTTTAAATAAAAACATTTTTTATTTATTTTTTTATTTTTTTTATTTTATTTTATTTATTATATTTATTCTATTTTTATTTAACTAACATAAATTTTAACTTTAACAAAAATATTTTTTTAAAAGTTTAAAAAACAAACGAAAGTATAGTGAAACAAAAGTTACCTAAATTGAAACTGCCAAACTGCTACTACATAATATTAATTAAACTTCTGATAATAATAATCAAAAGAGCCTTGAGCTCATCTGGTTGACACGCTGGGCATTCAAACTTAAGGTCTCGAGTTCAAAACCCATACGGGACATAATTTTTTGCATTAAATTTCTTTTGACAGATATGACAAAGATAAGTCTCAGGTAAGACTTATGAAGCTTATCAGCTTAAAACTGTGAGGACACGGCCATTTGGGCTTATTAGATCAGTAAATCTGATAAGCTGGAAATTAAACAGATGCAATAATCAGTTAGCCAAAATGTAAATAGCAGATCCATCCCAAGTTTATCACAAAACGAAATCAAATTAACATTAAACAAAGTCTCCAAGCTCAAAGTAAATCAAAAAGATCAGTAAATAATAATCATAAAAATCAATAAAAACAAATCTAACTAACAATCTAAAACTTGGCTGAGCAATACTGAGATAAAAAATAAACTTGTTCAGCAACAAACTCAACAGATCAGCTTAACAGATTATCAGATTAAAATTAAACTAACACCATTCTCCAAACACATTATCAGCTATTCTAATATAAGAGCAGACTAGATTACGATAATATCCATAACAGTGCATATAAGCAGTTCCAAACAGAAACTTGTAATATAAGCGAAGCAGGTTATGGACTCAGTTTAATCATTCCAAAATAAACAAGAGCGGTTTTCTATGACAAAACCTTAAAGTATCTAAAACTTATAAACCCAAACAGTAAGTTATCAAACATATAAATACTCATACAGATTTAATCAGACTAAATGAACGAAACAAATAAATCATTTCAAACTTATAATCATATAACATCTCATGATCAAACATCATAAAAGTCAACATCACAGAAAATCAAAGAAGCAGATTTATAACAAAATTAATTCATAAACATTTAACCATTTAATCAACTAATTTTTTTTAAACTAAATAACAATAAAAATTAAAAGTAAAATGCACCTTTTTGTAGATAACCTTTGAGCCGAAGCACAGCGCTGAGCTGGCTTATGAATCGAAAGTAATACCAACGATCACCATGACTCGAACCACCAATTCCAGTCACCATTCAAACGCCATCACACGAACCAAGCAGTTTTGTATAATAAATTTATCCAGTAGGGATAAATAATGATCCAATTTTACTTCCAATATTAAACTTAAACTATCAATTAGTTTAAATCTAACATCTCAAATGTTATCATGTAAAACGGTAAATAAAATTTATTCATAAAAATTTCAATCAATTATAAAACGAGAGACACAATGGTAATTAAGTCAACTGATCTTTTATTAAACTTTAGAAAAATTACAAGGTTTAATAAAGAAAATACAAGAATAAATCCTACAACTATTTTAACAGAATAACATTAAAAGTAAAAGAAAGTATGATTACAAGTAGAAAAATAGGAGTTTTTATAGCCTCCCAAGGGCTGTTGATGAAGGGATATTCGGATCTCTAATAGAATATTCCATTCTAATCTTGGCCTTTGATCTTCAATTTCTCTCTCTTTCTTTGATCGAATGGCTGGTATGATTCAATCTAGCACACGGATTGCCAATGTGGCATCCGTGTGCTAGTTGTGTTTCTTTTAAAGCTCCTGATTGGCTGAATAGGCTAGATGAGGTGTTGCTTCCAATGATGATATGCCATGTATCCAAGCTTCTCCATACCCTCTCTTCCTGAAAACTTGGGGCTTTTATTTCTTTTTATGTGAATTAAAAGAATAAATAAAAAGCCCTAATTAAAATGGACTTTTTACTAGTTAGGTTTTTTTTTGTGAAACAGTAAGTTTTCGTCTGGTTTTAGGGCTATGGGGAAGATGGAGTAATGAGGAAGAAAATGGTCACATAGGACTTATCGAAAGGTATATATTTATTTGTGTGAGTGGGAAAAAGTGGGTGGGGATTTATTTATGTGAGTGTAACGTGTGTGAAGTGTGAGTGGGACGGTTTTATATTTGTGGATAAGAAATAGTTACGTTTTAAATAAACGTGTAAAGTAAAATGTTTTCTAACCAAAACCCTAGGCCCATCTCAATCTTTCATTTGTTTATTCCATTCCATGGCAGTTTAATGATCAATGGGCTTGGGCCCAACTCTTTATTTCCTTCCGTGTAAAATTCAATGGGCCAAGAGCGAATTTGGACCCATTTAGCACAAGTATTAACATGTTTATTCATTGTTGGGCTTGTAAGCCCAAATGCTCCAATGTGGGACCCACTTGACCCATTTTCTTGACAAATGATTAAATCCTCTAAAGTCGAACTTGATTTTGGCTCCTTTGATCTTTTTCTTCAAACTCATATCGATTTTTGCCGATTTTCGCGATCTTGGTACCTACACACATGAAAACAAGAAACAAGCATATCCAAGACATATTTGATACATTATGTGCAATATTTCATTGTTTATTAATACAAATGATATGAGTAAATACACTCATATCAAATTCCCCCATGCTAAGCAATTGTCGTGTCCTCACGCAATGATAGAATAAAACTATCGCTACACCATTATTCAACTTTTGACATTTTATTTTGCAATAACTTTAAGGATCATAAAACTCAAATAGATTCATCGTCCTCGACTTTTCACTTTTCCATGCCAAGTGCAAAAACAAGATCATTGTTATTATAAGTTGGTAGACTAACACGAACTCATGTGGGCCAATTAATCACTTAGACTCCCTTATTCCTAGGTGTATCTCTTATATTTTATTATTGTCTTGAATGATCACGAGGATGCATTGTTGACTTATTTCGATAATTTATTAGGCTTAAAATAAAGTGAACGATTTAATCAATAGTTAGCTAAAGGACAAAATCTTTTAAAACTGCTTCTCGGGACTTCATAAAGTTCATATCTTGGCATAACTTGCTTCGCGATTTGAGACCTTTCTTGGACCGATATTTGGCAGCGACTTTATACTTCCAACCTTGAGAGACGTTCATGAAATAATGGTCTTCTCTTCATATAGGAATTTCTTCACTTGAAGTTTTGAGAGATTCATACTTGGACCACGACTTCTTCATTTTTCTCCAATCTTTATTTGGGATTTTGATATACAACGATCCGCCTCCTTTTTGGACTTGACTTCATTTATCCTCATACCTTATTATGGTCTTTTTGGATAGACTTCTTCATGACTTTTAGGGAGTATTTGCTTTTCGTCGTGTGTCTCGATCCTTCATATTGATTTTCGATAAATGATTCTTCACATCACTTGAGATCTTTAGCAATAAAACATAGTCCTCATGTCTTGTTAGGACCTTTTTGGACTCGCCAATCTTCGCATCCCGCTTCAATAAGTTATGCCTTGGCTATGAACTCTAATCCATACCGAGCAACTTTTAAACGATCTTGGGCTAGAAGCTAAGTTACTTTTCAAATCTTTCAACCTTATTTATTGCAATTAAATTTATTAGCAAGTGATGGGAGAATAGGCTCATAATTAACTCACATAAATTCCCGAAAGAATACCAAACTTATAATTGGCTCTATCATCTCTTGTTCTCCAACAATGGATACTTAGCCTATTAAATCAAAGTTTTGGGTTTTCAAGTCATCTATAGGATCTTGCATCTTCTTATACTCTTTCGAGTTTTAGAATTTGCGTTTTAAAGTTCCCTTGATAGACGACTTTCTAGGATCAATTATAGGAGCTTGCGAAAAGTTCTTGTTCTTAACTCGTATGAATTAAGACTTTCGCGTTTTAAAGCTCCCTATATAATAGCCTAGCAAAACTTAATTCAAATACGTTAAGGAAAAGCTAAGGTTAAAAACCGAGTCTAGTCAAAAACTATTCTTATTTAAAGCCTACATTCGTGTCAAAAACACTTATTTTATTTATTAAAACTTAAAAATAACACAAAAGATTTAAAATTTTATTGAAAAATGAGAAAAACAATACGTTCGGACACGACAAAAGCAATTGCAAGCGATTATATCGATTGACTCCCCCATGCTAAAACCAAACATTGTCCTCAATGTTTCTTAGCTCAAGAGTAATACCCCCTTGCTAAAACACGAAGAGTCTAATGCAAATTCCTAGCATGGAAAGAGCACGCAAATCTATAAGCCGTTTATTAAGTATGTCTCAAGATAAAACGTTAGTCGATAAAAATCAAGGGATAGAAAGTGTGCCCCTTTTTGGCATTCAAAGAATGGAAGATCAAGTGGACCGGCAAAAACCGAACACGAGAGTCTTCAAATATTAGGGTCATACCTAAGATCACAACACAACAAAACACGAGCATGAGCTTGAAAGATCAAGCCTTATTAGGTGTTAGAAAATAGAAAGAAGATAGAATGCACTCGTTTTTGTTCACCGAGTCATGAGCTCGACTCGATCCCCGCATTCATTGGTCCTTAGGGAAAAAGGTGAAAACCGGCATAGTAGGATAAAATCCAACATAAAGCACGATGCCGGGGTCAAAGATTACATCCTCGTTGTCGGATGACAAACGAAAGGATAAAACTCCAACACGAATCTCTAACAAGAGATGGTAGTCACAACTAATGGTATGGATGTAGCATGCTCCCCGAGATAAACTCGCACCAAGATGATTTAAAAGTCTTTCAATTATTGCATCGGTGAAAGGCCGAGATTTCCCTAAATCAACGATTCTGGGATCGAATACCTCGTCCTCGGTGGAGAAAGGAATAGACAACAAGGTGTCGTCCCCCCATGCTAATCCTAAATCATATGAAGCACATGGTAAAGGTGGTACAAAAGTCTCAACACTAGTGGTTTCAACTTGCATGACTTTGTCAACCTTTTCACTCTTAGGAACGTGAACAAAGGGGTCATGGTACTCAATATGAGTCACGTGAAAAACCCGTACATTAAGATCAACGCGAGTGGGAGGGAGATTGGGAATAAAGAAAATTTCTCCATCCGGGTCGACATACTCATCATCACAAAAGGTGTGAGATGGAGGAGGTATGATGTTCTCAAAATCCTCTTGAAACAATGGATTATTGTTCAATGAAGCTTCAAATAGAGGATTTGAGTAAGTCACAAAAGTGTCGTCATCCTTGTCATCACAAGAAATATCCGACAAAGTATCGAGTGTGTCACACTCGGATACAAGATCATCATTCTCATTAGAAGGCAATTCATCGACGAATTCCTCGAGAATGGTAGGTAAAACACGAGAATCACGCTCGATCTCGAGATCGAAAACGTCTTCACTTCCCCGTGGAAGTGGATCAATGATAGCAAAAAGTTTATCGACGAACTTATCCAACGAATAGTCACTAATCTCACTCGGTGTGAAGCTAGGAATCAAAGGCTCTTCAATTGAAGATTGTGCCTTAGGAACTTCAACATGATCCATAGAAGAGAGTGAAAATGAGTCCATTTTCAAAGATTGTTCAATTAAAGCAATGTCACTCTCGGGATCAAAATTCTCATTATCAAACTCACTAGCATCAAATGGCTCACTCAAGTAATCATCAATTTGTTTTTCAATCTTATCATCCTCGTGTGGAGTGAGTATAGATGAGGTAACATTACAACATGATTCAACAAAATTAGGTTTATCAATTTCTACACTTTCCAATTTCTTAGGAACCAATCTGGGAATTTTTTCCGGTTTGAAAATCATATGTTTATCCCCATGAAACAATTTAAGCTCCCCTTCTTTCATATCAACAAAAACACCGGCCGTACACAAAAATGGTCGTCCTAAAATTATAGGCACACGAGGATTTGGCTCATAATCAATGATAGCAAAATCGGCTAGGTAAACAAACTCCCCCACTTTAACAATGACATTTTCCGCTATACCAACCGGACGGGTGGTGGTACCATTAGCAAGCTCAATGATCATTCGAGTGGGCACAAGTCGCAAATAGTCAAGAGTTTTCCGAAAGGACAAGGGCATTACGTTAATACTAGCTCCTAGATCGGCTAGAGCTTTGTATTCCCCATTCTCATCAAAAACACAAGGTATCAAGAATTGACCCGGATCATTATATTTCTTAGGAAAGAGATCAATGAAATCCGAGGTACTAATCACATTTAAAGTAGCCTTGGTGACATTCCAAAAGGTTTCTTTAGGTGGCACATAAAGCTCAAGCTTTCTTTCCAAATTATCATAAGCGGTAATAGCCTTAAGCTCTCCCCTCAGGTTTGGAATGGTATTACTAGGTAAGCAACCCGAAGAAGTAGATGGTTTAGACATGAATCCCTCAAACATCGAAAGCAATTTATTTTGATTTTGTTCCATATTTTGTTGCAAACGATTTTGACCTTGCTCGAACATTTGCTCAAATTTTTGTTCCATTCTTTGTTGATTAAGCTCAATCTTGTTATTTTGCCCCTTTAGCGTATTTTGAAACTCATTTTTCAAAGTTGCCATTTGTCCTTGAATGTTATTTTGAAAAGCTTTCAAATTTGCCTCATTTGATTTAATGTAGCTTGACAAATCATTTGGATTATTCCCTTGAAAACCTTGATTGTTTTGATTAGCATTAAACCCATTTCCTTGATTAAAATTCCCTTGGTTACCACGGTTAAAATTATTCCCATTGTTTCCATTGTTGTACCTATTTTGAACCGGTGGAAAACCCGGTGGAGCAACATGATTTTGACGAGGAACTTGACCGTTGGAGCCATAAGTTCCCGTTGCGGCAAAAGCACTAGTTTGATCAAACCCCGCGTTTAAACAAGCATAATTAGGATGTGCTCCACCACATGATACACAAACATTCTCAACCATATTAATCGATCCATGAGGATTCTTCCTAATCTCACTCAACAAAGTCGCAAATCCACTATCAATCTTAGAGTCCAATCTAGCAATCTCGAAATTAGATGAATTCACGTTGGAAACAACCGGTGTGTTTCGTGAATATTATGCTCTAGACTTATCTTCAATTATTCTCCACGCGTCTCTCGGAGTTTTTTTTAAAAGATTACCACCCGCGGCGGCATTTAAAGAATCTTGTTCAATCATATTAAGCCCATTATAGAAACTATTAATTTGATGCAATTCCGAGAAACCGTGGTGTGGACATTGTCTCAACAAATCTTTAAATCTTTCCCAAGCAACCCCAAACGATTCATGCACTTTTTGTTCAAATCTAGTGATCTCGTTCTTAAAGTGTGTTGTCTTAGAAGGTGGAAAGAAATAATTCATGAACTTAGACACTAAATCATCCCATGTTAAGATCGAACCCGGTGGTTCTTTCTCATACCAAAGCTTAGCATTACCCTCGAGCGAGTACGAAAAAAGCATGAGCTTAATCACGTCATTGGGCACATCTCTAAACTTGAGAGTCGAGGTAATTCGATTAAAATTCCGAATGTGAGAATGCGGGTTATCGGTCTCATTGCCACGAAATTGGTCGGAACGAATGAGCGATAAGAGACCCATCTTAATCTCAAAATGATCCGCCAAAATAGCCGGCACAACGATTGCTTCCCCATACCCTTCAGTGGGTGCACGGAGCAATTCCTCCATTGTTCGGTTATCGGCCATCTCTACAACAATAGGTGGAAGCTCGGGTTCCACTATTCGTTGTTGACGATTTCTATTTCTACGAGGAATATTTTCAAGCCTATTAAAATCAATCACAAGACGAGAAGAACGTAATTGCATACACTACAAAGACGAGAATTTAGAGGATTAAAGAAAAGAAATTAGACAAGAAGAAGATTATTTTTGGTATTTATTTGGTATTGCTCAGTCAATAATGATCGATAAAAAACAAGGAATAAGGATAACTACTATGGAAGTAAATTACCCTCGGTCGACTTTGAAACGATAAGTGAAAACCTAAACGCCTCGAGGTTCAATAAGTAAACAACAAAAAGAAGATTTATTACTACTTGAGTCGGCAAACCAATAATAGGTCGTCCCTCTCAATATACACACAAGCAAGCGGGGAAACAAGGTGGCACAAAGCACTTAAAAACCTGTTTCCTTAGACGGCCTTTTATAGCACGTCGCCTTATACCCACCTTATAGTTTGTATAAATCGAGTTCAAACTTCTTATTAGTATTTATCTATTTTGCCTTTATTTTTGTTTTGGATTCGAATACAATAGCTAGGTGATGAAATCCCAACTAAGGCTTATTTGAAAGATATGTAAAATTATTGTCTACGTAATACAATATATTATTCACAAAAAATGAGAAAAACGATACATACTATATAATGGAAAAATAACAAACTTTCCGAGGACGGAAAGGGTCTTTAAATCAACGATCAACAAATCTCCACAAAAGCGAATCGTACACAAGATCCCCGGCAGCGGCGCCAAAAAATTTTGATGTGTCGTGGATAAGTATAGTGATTTATTTGATATACGTTATAGGGTAAATTAGAAAATTACCTTTAGGAAAAAGTAATAGACTAATAATACCAATGATGGATTCAATTAAACACGTGAGTGAATCAAGTTCGTTGTACACGAAGATCTTATGAATTTGAGACGTTTTGTTTTGATTTGGACAATCGATTTGAATTCGTTTTAGATTTTTAAACTATAATTAAAATCTACCAATTTTAAGCTATTTAATATTATCTTAAAGTGCATGAATCGTTAACCCCGCAATATTTAAAATCTAAAACAATTAATTACTTAAAAATTAATCACTATTTAAAATTAATCTATTTAATAATCTATTAAAATAAATTTACTAAATAATTTTAAAGCTATTTAAAAATCTAATTAAACTTTTTAAAACTAATATACTTTATTTTAAAAATACTTTAAACAAATCTATTTAAAAACTATATTTATTTAAATCTAAAGTTATAAAAATCTAATTAATTGAAATTTAAACTAATTAAACTTTTTAAATAAAAACATTTTTTATTTATTTTTTTATTTTTTTTATTTTATTTTATTTATTATATTTATTCTATTTTTATTTAACTAACATAAATTTTAACTTTAACAAAAATATTTTTTTAAAAAGTTTAAAAAACAAACGAAAGTATAGTGAAACAAAAGTTACCTAAATTGAAACTGCCAAACTGCTACTACATAATATTAATTAAACTTCTGATAATAATAATCAAAAGAGCCTTGAGCACATCTGGTTGACACGCTGGGCATTCAAACTTAAGGTCTCGAGTTCGAAACCCATACGGGACATAATTTTTTGGATTAAATTTCTTTTGACAGATATGACAAAGATAAGTCTCAGGTAAGACTTATGAAGCTTATCAGCTTAAAACTGTGAGGACACAGCCATTTGGGCTTATTAGATCAGTAAATCTGATAAGCTGGAAATTAAACAGATGTAATAATCAGTTAGCCAAAATGTAAATAGCAGATCCATCCCAAGTTTATCACAAAACAAAATCAAATTAACATTAAACAAAGTCTCCAAGCTCAAAGTAAATCAAAAAGATCAGTAAATAATAATCATAAAAATCAGTAAAAACAAATCTAACTAACAATCTAAAACTTGGCTGAGCAATACTGAGATAAAAAATAAACTTGTTCAGCAACAAACTCAACAGATCAGCTTAACAGATTATCAGATTAAAATTAAACTAACACCATTCTCCAAACACATTATCAGCTATTCTAATATAAGAGCAGACTTTGTTACGATAATATCCATAACAGTGCATATAAGCAGTTCCAAACAGAAACTTGTAATATAAGCTAAGCAGGTTATGGACTCAGTTTAATCATTCCAAAATAAACAAGAGCAGTTTTCTATGACAAAACCTTAAAGTATCTAAAACTTATAAACCCAAACAGTAAGTTATCAAACATATAAATACTCATACAGATTTAATCAGACTAAATGAACGAAACAAATAAATCATTTCAAACTTATAATCATAGAACATCTCATGATCAAACATCATAAAAGTCAACATCACAGAAAATCAAAGAAGCAGATTTATAACAAAATTAATTCATAAACATTTAACCATTTAATCAACTATTTTTTTATAAACTAAATAAAAATAAAAATTAAAAGTAAAATGCAACTTTTTGTAGATAACCTTTGAGCTGAAGCACAGCGCTGAGCTAGCTTATGAATCGAAAGTAATACCAACGAACACCATGACTCGAACCACCAATTCCAGTCACCATTCAAACGCCATCACACGAACCAAGCAGTTTTGTATAATAAATTTATCCAGTAGGGATAAATAATGATCCAATTTTACTTCCAATATTAAACTTAAACTATCAATTAGTTTAAATTTAACATCTCAAATGTTATCATGTAAAACAGTAAATAAAATTTATTCATAAAAATTTCAATCAATTATAAAACGAGAGACACAATGGTAATTAAGTCAACTGATCTTTTATTAAACTTTAGAAAAATTACAAGGTTTAATAAAGAAAATACAAGAATAAATCCTACAACTATTTTAACAGAATAACATTAATAGTAAAAGAAATGATGATTACAAGTAGAAAATGGGGGTTTTTATAGCCTCCCAAGGGCTGTTGATGAAGGGATATTCAGATCTCTAATAGAATATTCCATTCTAATCTTGGCCTTTGATCTTCAATTTCTCTCTCTTTCTTTGATCGGATGGCTGGTATGATTCAATCTAGCACACGGATTGCCAACGTGGCATCCGTGTGCTAGTTGTGTTTCTTTTAAAGCTCCTGTTTGGCTGAATAGTCTAGATGAGGTGTTGCTTCCAATGATGATATGCCGCGTATCCAAGCTTCTCCATACCCTCTCTTCCTAAAAACTTGGGGCTTTTATTTCTTTTTATGTGAATTAAAAGAATAAATAAAAAGCCCTAATTAAAATGGACTTTTTACTAGTTAGGTTTTTTTTTGTGAAACAGTAAGTTTTCGTCTGGTTTTAGGGCTATGGGGAAGATGAAGTAATGAGGAAGAAAATGGTCACATAGGACTTATCGAAAGGTATATATTTATTTATGTGAGTGTAACGTGTGTGAAGTGTGAGTGG
Organism: Glebionis coronaria; assembly: GCA_025667525.1. Classification (NCBI taxonomy): domain Eukaryota; kingdom Viridiplantae; phylum Streptophyta; class Magnoliopsida; order Asterales; family Asteraceae; genus Glebionis; species Glebionis coronaria. The sequence goes on from CM046879.1 coordinate 397,310,660, forward strand.
GACGGTTTTATATTTGTGGATAAGAAAGAGTTACGTTTTAAATAAACGTGTAAAGTAAAATGTTTTCTAACCAAAACCCTAGGCCCATCTCAATCTTTAATTTGTTTATTCCATTCCATGGCAGTTTAATGATCAATGGGCTTGGGCCCAACTCTTTATTTCCTTCCGTGTAAAATTCAATGGGCCAAGAGCGAATTTGGACCCATATAGCACAAGTATTAACATGTTTATTCATTGTTGGGCTTGTAAGCCCAAATGCTCCAATGTGGGACCCACTTGACCCATTTTCTTGACAAATGATTAAATCCTCTAAAGTCGAACTCGATTTTGGCTCCTTTGATCTTTTTCTTCAAACTCGTGTCGATTTTTGCCGATTTTCGTGATCTTGGTACCTACACACATGAAAACAAGAAACAAGCATATCCAAGGCATATTTGATACATTATGTGCAATATTTCATTGTTTATTAATACAAATGATATGAGTAAATACACTCATATCAGTACTACATATCATATGATTTAAAATATGCATAAATGACATTTGTAAAAGCAGGAATTAAAATAATTTATGAACTCTTCGCCAATAAGTTACTGGCTAGATATTTAATTCAACAATTTTTTTAATGTTACAAGATTTCTTTACAAACCCAATCATTGAACAGTTTGTGAAAATACATTGTATAATTAGTATAAATTAATTTTATAAGATAGTATTCAAGTATTTAAGGAAGCCCACGTGAAACATTTTGTAAAATGATTCGCAAAGAATACCAGTTTGGGCTTATATGGTAACTTATAAAATAGCGAGTGGGTTACATGATGGTAATGAATAGTTCAAGACAGTCAATGAAATGGTTAATAGTTGATAAGGTTTCAAGAGGTTTAGTTGGAGTTGTCATGAGGTACGTGTCAAGATACTAATGAATGATGCGAAAGCAAGAACTTCAATCCTCAGCCAAAATCAGTGGTACGATAGAAGAAAAGAAAAACAATGTAGAATGACAATAAGTCATATATAAAGGAAGGATAGAGGAATCCCTATGTGTGCACATCGTAATTTATTTGACATAAATATACTTTTAAGAAAATAGAATGTCAGTTCCCAAATAGTTCAATTACTCCGAAAAGTTTCTATTTTAAAACGTTTTCATATGTAATCAGTGTTCTTAGTTGTAAAATATCATTAGTTAAAGTTTTGCGAGCTCAAACGAACTTAAAAATGTTTCAATCTGTATTTTTAAATTCTATCACTTTTGACCTTTTTTAGTCAACTTTGACTTTTTGGGTTTGACTAGACCAATTGATTCACTAAATGACATTTTAAGACTCAAAGTCTAGAGTAATTTGGTGTAAAATGATGTTTTGAACAACTTTATAGTCTTACTCGAGACTTGAAACGGATCAAAATGGACGAAAATGCCCTTGCATTAAATCTGTCAACAAAATGATATTTTAGAATTATTCAGAAAATAACTTCTTAGATTTTACAATCTCAAATGAGCGTAACTTGCTCAATTTTAATGTTTACTGGTAAAATATTATGTCCTAAATGTACATCTCAACAGGCAGAAATATATATTTTTATGTCTAAGTTATAAAAATATTTTCTCGACACTGTTAAATTCCCTGTAAAGTTTTTGTACAAAGTATATTTTTCGACATACCTTGAAATTAAATCTAAATTTCATAATAACTCAGAATTAATGTACACACAAGACTTGTAGATTCCATAAAGACGAAAGAGAATAAACTCTATAATTAGTCATGTAAATAAAAACGTAGTATAGAAATAGTTCAAGAATACCAAAGAAAATCTAAGAAATCCAAAACGGCGCATGACATTCATGTCTTCGATTTCAAGATGCAATGCAGGAAGGTCTCTTGACAGTGTAATTTTCCACAATCACAAGACATACCGAGAAAGAATTGGAACATTAACAGGTCACATTCCTATAGCGAGGAGGTTTAATAAAAAGGGGAGGATACAAGTTCATAGATGTAGAATCGAATTCCAAACAATCACCACATAATAGAGGATGAATTACAAGATAACGAGGGTGTTTTCAAGCTACAAACAGACGTTGTAATTCGAAATCGAAATATAGATTGGTCAATGAAATAAAATGTAGTCCATGTACAATTGTCGTGTAAAGCGGTGACATAAAGGTCAATCAATATTACGAAAGCCCACGATATTATTCAGCACGGATTCAAGGAATGCTTCGAGATGTGTGACTCACACGATGTCCTTTAGTCTTTCTAGGAGACACATTGATCTACACAATGGTCAATAGACTATTTTCAAGACATCCAATCACAATGATCGAAAAGAAATCTGCATATCTAAATAGATATTTTAAAGAGGTTTAATAATGAAAGCAACACGCACGGTAGTAAAATGAAAATCAGAAGTTTCATTGAAAACAACACTTCTTAATCCCGAACAATGGTACCACGAGAGTAAGCACAACATGTAACTGTGAGTTGAGAAAAATAGACGGTTCAAAACGAACGAGCATATGAAGTCAGTCGTATCACATATAAGCAAGATAACAATAGTACTCAGAAAAGTGAGTATGAAAAGTCGGCAGGATACGCGCTCTGACTACAAATATGTAACGTCGTAACAAAATAAAATCATCATAACAAGATCGGTTCACAAGAACAAGATTTCAAGAAATGCAGTAAGAGCATATGTAATCAAGTAATATCCAACGATAATTCATGAAGCACAAAGGCTTTGAAAAGACATAGTAATTATCGTCATTAGGGTAATGTAATATTTCAACATGAAATCAAGAGATGAAATATTAAAACGATAATTAAAGTAAATAATAAAGATTTGAGAGTTACCCGCGCAAATATCGAACAACATTGGTAGATTATGTGTTTGACACTTAGGAACGTAAAATATTTGAACTTTAGGTTATAGACTAAGTTTTGAAAAACGACTCAGTTCCCTATAAGCATCGCTCTGATACTAATCTATGAGACCCCCAGAATCTGACATGGAACAACTAGGCAACGAGGGGGTAACACGTCATGATACAAGAAACAATGTATTACTGTTGACACAAAGTTGACGTAATAAAAACATGTACATTACATCATAAAATATCAGAGTTTTTTTTATACAAAGGTCCCATAGTTTTATGTGCGGAAAAATATATTATTTAATCATAGTTTTGTAACATATTGCTACTAAAAAGTACAGAATAACTTCTGACAGCTTTTACCAAAACCAAACTTTAAAAGTAACACATAACTCTCCAAGCTGCGATAATATCCTGCGGGCTCCCATCCAAGCAAAGCTAAGTAATAATACCTGAGATTAAACATGCAAAAATCGTCAACATAAAGTTGAGTGATATTCATAGGTTTAGCAGAAAGGTGTGGAACATAATAGAATTTTTAAAACAAGTAATGGGGGGGATAACTATGTACATTGTCCATAGTTACGGTACATATTATTGCTATTTAGCTCATGAACCGAAGCTTAACTCAATGTAAGTTCCTCTAGGGAGTATCCAACCTAAATACTCAAGTATAAACGAATATTAGTGCGTCAAGGTACTTGAGACGGGGATAGTTAATCCCGATGGATCCACCCACAACATTCGCGCTTAGCGCAAAGCATACGGGAAAATTAACGGTTCATGAACGGAAGAGGAAACTCAAGGCTAACGTCTAAAAGCAATAATATCATTGAATTCATCTGGAAAGCATACACGTTCTGGATAGCATACAAGTTCTGGATAGCATACAGTTTTTAAATGGTTGTGTTCCACCATGTAAAATATCACCCCGTGTTTATAAACCATGTACAAGTAAAAAGGGGCTATGAACTCACCTTAGCCATGAGGTAAGTGAATCACGGTACTCAGGAGCTGAGTAGAAACGGTAGTGGTAAGACGATCACTGATGATATGGATGCCCGGGAAACACGAAAGCCGCAACCTATCAAAATAAGGCGCGCGTTAAGACTCGAACTCAAGTATCGATATATACCAAGTATAATATGACTTAAGTATTTTCAAAGTATTCATATTTCAAAACCAATGACACGAACCAAATGATTCCATATTAACCCAAGTATCCAACATTACCCGTTTAAACACTTGTACACTTGAAATTGACCCGTCATAAGATGCCAAGTCAAACTATCCATTTACCTTACTCGGACCAGTAGTTAAGTCACTAATATAATGACTAAACACTTGAGTAAGTCACCATGTCCAATAGTGAATACTCAAACTCACGCCACACGAGCATTGAACTATGTGTCCAAAATACCAATCAGCATATACACTCCGAATTTACACTCCGATCTACCCTATCTAGACTTGTCCGATTTAGATGAAATTTGGTCTCAAGGTCACTTATAAACTATATAAGACCCTGCCAAAATTTATACTTCAAAACCCATCAGCTCGACACTTTACTCGACTCTAAAATTTGGGACAGAATTGTATACTTTCTTTATAAAACCGTTTATATCACTTTAAAAGTATTATTTTGACAATCCGCCTTTTAAACCCACTACTAAACTCATCATATTAAGTTTATAAACTTTGAAAACCAGTAGTATCAACTATCTAACCAAGCCTAAAGTCCCCGAGAGTCGACCCAAAACCAGCCACAATTTCGGAGTGTGCCGATTTGCGTCTCCCGGTACACGAATACTAAAACTAGCATAACTTTTGACTCGAAATGAGTTAGAAGCTCTATTTTATATCAAAACGAGCGTCTCGGAAAACTATACCAAAAAATAAAATAATCTCAGCCTATCTCAAATCTTAATCCCACGAAAAATCAGCCTAAACCCACTGATGTAATATATACTTTAGAAAATCATGTCAGTTCAATTTTCCCACCAAATATAATCATTCCCATACCTCTAGAATCACTCTACCATCATACCCATCAACTAAGCACTCCTAAAAACACTTGTATGTAAAATTTTACCAAAATCAAAGATCAAAAATAAACCTTTTTAACATGAAAACATGAAGATCTTTGCATAAACCACACATGCAAGATGATCAAAACACTTTCAAACCACCAAATCATAAAATCATGAAAACTTGATGCATGTACATGATTTTGGTATCATTAGAATCACCACAAAGTTTTAGAGATGGGTCTAATTTTTGTTTTGATTAATTCATAGTAAAAATTGATGTTTAGAGGGTGTTTAAGGGTGGAGGTGGCGGCAAAGGAGCAAGAGGGGAGAGTTTGTATTTTTTTTTTATATAAAATGATTATATGTGTGTGATGGTGGAAGTAGAATGGGTTTATATATGGTGGTTAGTTGTAGGGACTAAACTTGCAACTTTTGAAACTTTAGGACTAGAAAATAAATACTTTAGTTAAAGAGTGGGAAATGACTATTAGTCAATTTTACAAATATTTACGAGGCTCGGGTTTCCTAAAAAAACTTTTTTCAGAAGTTAAAATGCATCGTAAATATGATTATATGATTTCTCGACACGAATTAGTACGTAATTAAAACGACATCATCGAAAATATTAATTATCGAAACAATCGATAATAAAATGTAAAGTTTTGGGCATCCGTCGGTATCGCGATCACTATGAATTCTTGTTGTACATTTATATTGAGTAAACTCGTTGTGAAACGCACGCGGGTGATTTTAAATCAAAAACTTTGATTTAAATAAATATGAAAAAATAAAATAAGAACTTTATAATTCCCGATAAAGTATTTATCAATGATCAGAAAATACTTGAAAAGTATAATTTATTAAAATTATCATGATCTCATGATTTACATATAAGAATACAAGAAAATGTAATACGTTGGAAAATTCAAGAAGCACGAATAAAAGAATAAAATAATACTGGGAAAAGTACGGGTTCTTACAAAAATCGGGCATGATAGCTGGTATCAAGGTGGAGGAGGAGATTATTCGCGACCTTGAGCGTTTGGAGATCGAGCTATGTGTACGTGGGAAGAATGGTTTATGGGACAGTATAAGTGTTAAGCTTGACTTAATTCTCGGATTAAGGCAGCTTAGAAGGATGAGAACGAGATATGGGCAATTATTCATAACACTGATCAGCAGACCGAGTTTCGCATTGATGACGACGGCATTGTATGGCAGGATACTAGATTATGTGTTCCAGAGGATCCTACTCTAAGAGAGGCCTTGTTGGCCGAGGTTCATAGTTGTTCATTTTCTATTCATCTGGATTCTACAAAAATATATCATGATCTCAAACAACATTTTTGGTGGAGCAGTATGAAACAAGATGTAGCTACTTTCATATCTAAGTATCTGATCTGCCAGCAGGTTAAGATTGAGCACCAGCGTGCTAGTGGTTTATTACAGCCATTAGAAATTCTTGAATGAAAGTCGGACAAGATATCCATGGATTTTGTTACTGGATTACCATAGACTCAGAGGAGGCATGATGCTATCTGGGTTGTTGTTGATCATTTGACCAAGTCTGCACATTTCCTCCCTATCCGCAAGGATTTCCTAGTTAGCAAGTTGGCAGGGATATTTCAGAAGGAGATCGTACGATTACACGGTAATCCATCAGCAATCATATCAGATAGAGATCCACGTTTCATGTCTCGTTTCTGGAAAGGGTTATAGAAGCTTGGGGAACCAGACTCAAGTTTAGCACAGCTTTCCATCCCCAGACAGACGGTCAGTCTGAGCATACGATTCAGACATTGGAAGACATGTTATGCTCTTGTGCGTTAGATTGGACAGGAAATTGGGACAATTATATATGTTTGGTTGAGTTTTCTTACAACAATAGTTGGCATGAAAGTATTAAATGTGCTCCTTTCGAGATGTTGTACGGTAGAAAATATCGTTCTTCGATTTTTTGGGATCAGGTTGGTGAGTGTATCATTGAGGGTCCGAAGATGATTGAGGTGACTAATGAGAAGGTCGTCGGTGCCAAGGAAAAACTTAAGGAAGCTCCTACACGTCAGAAAAGCTATGCTGAAAAACATCGTAGATCATTAGAGTTTCAGCCTGGTGATCGTGTTTTTTTGAAAGTATCACCTGCACGTGGAGAAAGACGTTTTGGTATCAAGGGCAAGCTTAGTCCTTGTTTCATCGGACCGTTAGAGATTCTCGATCGCATCGGTGAGGTTTCATACCGTTTGGCGTTACCTCCTCAGTTATCACACGTTCACAACGTGTTTCACGTATCATTACTCAGAGGTTACAAGTATCATCCTTTACAAGTTATCACGTATCCAATCGATCAGATTGGTGAGGATCTATCTTACGTTGAGGGACCAGAAGCTATTCTAGATTGTCAAGATAGGGTCATGAGGAACAAGACTATTCCTTTCATCAAGATCCTTTGGAGGAACCATCCCGAGCGGGAAGCCACTTAGGAAACCGAGGAGTTGATCCGGACTTATTATCCTCATTTTCTCCCATGATTCGGGTATGTTCTTTTCAGCCACATCATGTTTCTAATTCGAGGACGAATTATTCTTTTAGAGGGAAAGAGTTGTAAAACCCGCATGCAAATATCATTAAATTAATATATTTAATATTAAATTAATACACGACAAGTAAACATGTATATTAAATACGACATGACACGATATAACACGAAGTTAAAATTCATGAATATACAAATACACGAGGACACAAGTTATGACGTGAATTAAATATAATGGACTTATATAGGCATAAGCCTTATAAAATTACTTAAGGCCCAAGGCCCGGTCCACTAAGCAAATGACTAACAAAAATCTTCCAACATTCTCATTTGTTCAAGAGAAAAAAATAAAGAAAATCCTAGGGGTGGCCTCGGTGGTGTTTTTCTTAGCCAACCGAGAGGTCCCACAAGGGGTCTCGGGGGTGTTTGTTTTGGTGGTTTTGGCTCGGACCAAACCGCGAACCCACTAGGGGTGTCTCGGTGGTTCGTGACTCGGCAAGCCGAGAGCCGCCAAAGGGTGTTTGGTTTATTGTAATTTAGCTTTTTTTAAATGAGCTTATTTGACCTCGGTTTATTTAAATCAGCTTATTATTATTTCGGCTTATAATAAAATTGGCTTAATTAATAATTGCTTATTAATTCATTACTTATTAAATTTGCTTATTAAATTAGACTTAATTAATTTACGGCTTACTAAATTTGGCTTATTAAGTAATCGGCTTAATTAAAATCGTCTTATTGATTTAGACTTAATGGTATTCAGCTTAATTGAATAAAATTTCACCACATGATAAAAACAAGTTAAATTATCTACGTAAATAAAAATGAGCTAACTTACTATTTATGGAAACTTGCTATTTCTGGAAGGTTACTATATATGGAAACCTGCTATTTTTGGAAAGTTCCTTTATACGGAAACCTGCTATTTGTGGAAAGTTACTAATTATGGAAATACCAAGTATAATAACACACGAATCACGAAATACATTAATCAAGAAAACATGAACGCTTAACATTAAAGGAAGCTACTAAATTAGAAAACTGCTAAAGAAGGAAAAACACGTTAAATCATGAACAAGTAACTTATACCATGAACAAGTAACTCATACCATGAACAAGTAACTCATACACGTCCTTTAACATGTAGATCACGTGAAGTTGGAGTAGTTCAGTTTTGCTATCCATCTATCTCACTACTTACTGGACACAATGTACGAATATTCCGTCCTTTTAGTAAGGACATTTATCTCTTTCATGATTAGGATTTTCTGATTGCTATGCCACAAGTTCTTCCTATATTCATGTTATAGATCTTTCATGACTGCCATGTTTTCCATTAGTTTATTCATGACCCACATATTGCCTGATCTATTTACATGCATGACCATGATATACATGATTTACCACCTAGTCATGGAGGTACCATGACCATGACATATGAGGCACCTATGTTATGACTCTATCGCGACGAGATTGATTTCTCGCGGCGTCCCATCATGTTACATGTTATATTTATCAGCTGCCCATTATTATTATTACGGGGCGTATGGGTGCATCCTAGTTTACAGGTTTACACGTACAAGTGATTGGTTTAGTGTGTGCTCTACAACCCATCACATTGGAGTTGATCCCTCCACCCATGTTACAATTAGTAGAGGTCACCCCTCTATTGCATGTTGAGGCAGCTCCTCTACTTATCATGTACACGTTTACGATATTATTATGCATGACATGTTATGAACAAAATTAGCTCGGGGGAATTTACTTATATTACTTGTGCAATTCATGACATTTCAGTTACCCTATTTTCTTCATAACTTACCTTCGAGATTTTCCTCAGGACATGGACGTTATTTTGTTGCTTTCATATTCATTATTCATGTTACATTTATCCATATCTTGTCTTTATATCCATTCACTGAGCGTATTGCTCAGCCGTATTTTCTTTTCATGTCTCATACGACGGGTACCTAAAGACGGGATTTGGGTTTTGAGAGTGTGTTCTTAGGATGAGAGCTACCATAGACTCTTTTCCTTTATGTATTTTAATACTTATGCTTTGTTGGACACATGGTTTGTCCTTTAGACTTCCTTTATTTTATTCATGTTGAGCTTATGTTGGGAGCCGATGTTTGATTCCGGCTTTTCTGTTGGTCTTTTATGTCTTTATGGCGTTATGCCTTTATTATGATTTGATGACACGCCATGATTATGACATAACGACCTTCTTGTCAAAGTGGGTCGTTGGTATGAGTATAAATACTCATATCATTTATATCACAAATCGGGAATAAAACGTATATATTATATGAATTTTGTATTGTATATGCATGTTTTGTTGTTTCATGTGTGTAGGTACACAAATATAAAAAATAATCGCAAGAACCGGCAAAACCGACATGAGTTTAAAGATGTCACCAAAAGCCAAAAGACGAGTTCGTTTCTATCATGGAAAATTAGTTTATGAACAATATTCGGGTCAAGTGGGTCCCACATTTATCCTAATGAGCCTAAACTATTGGGCTAATGAAGTGAATTATAAATTCAAGCCCAAGTCACAAGATATTCGGGTCACAAGCCCAACATCAAGAAATAAAAAAAACGGACGAAGGTTTATCTAATCTTGGGTCAACATTTTCGGTCAAACACAAAGAAAGAAAAAAAAAATAAAGAGACGAGAAAGAAAGAAAAGGGGGAAGAACGAGTTAGCAGCCAAGAACCCTAGAAATTAGGGAATCACAATTAATCAAGGGTGATTGGAGTCACGCAGGCAAATTAGAAAATAAGGGGAAGAAGGGGCGCGTGTAATCACGCAGATGCTTATTACTAAGTGCCAACGTGGCATCTTGAATCGTCACAACAAGCCTCCCATTGGTCCATTTCCTGCCAAGTCAAAATCAAAGAAACACAAAATTGGTTAGTTTTTACACTAAATCCTTTGATAAAGAAGCACAAAAGTGGTTAAGTCACACGGATCTCCAACGTGGCATCCCATTGGAATGGATTGATCCAAGGGTGTTTGTTCAAGATGCTTCATCAACGGTGAAAAATCATTCATCCTCAACAACCCCTCACCCTCTTCTCCAACTATAAATACCCCGTCATTTTATTGTATTCATCATCCCTTTTTCTGTCTAAAGTTATAATGTTAGTTTGTAGCTAGATTTGTAATTTCAATTTTAATCTTGTAACTTCTGCTTTAAAATTAATAAAATTCGTTTTTATTTTAATTACTCTTCAATTTCTGTTATTAAGCTTTATTAATTATGATATTTATAAATGTTGTCTAATTAACTCATTATCGAGCCTTTGTCCGTGTAAGCTAAAATAATAGCTTATGTGGGTTAAGGAGATCGGATTAGGGAAACATGTTTATTCCCACTGAATAATCATTGAAATATAGTTGTTGGTTTGAGATTATGTTCGTGGTTCGAAAATATGTTTACAAGATCGAGGTCTTGGTTCAGTAAAATATTGATCGGGTTAAGTTACTGTATTTATCTGGTGGGGCGTTTTGTTGGCGTTGTGTAAGAGAAGTAAATTCAGTGCTTACTTCGACATCAACGGTCTAAACGACGGATGTTTGGTATTTTTCATCTTACGATTTTTATGCATACTAGTGGAATCTGCTAGTGTAGTTTTTGTTCTCTAAATGCTTGATTCACCTAGTTATTGAACGCTGGTTTTCTGTTTTAGTTGCTTGCGTTGTAGAGTTCGATTAGCTGCTCATAATTTATTTGAATTCTTGATACAAGTTTTCTTATTCCTTGATTTCATTATTTTCTTGATTCTGTTCTCATCTTGTTAGACTAATGATTTGCTTATAGAATTGCTTGAGTGATAGATTAGTGTAAGTATAGAAGATATTTGATTACTAGTATAAATGTTCGGCTTACATTTGGATTTTAGATTGTAGCCTGTGTAGTAAGCTTTGATTTGATTTGCCTAGTTGCCATATCAGTTAGTGAAATTATAGATTTAATATACATAATTAGTGTTTTGGTTAGACTGATATAAGAAGTTTTTGAGTGACACAGTAGGTTTTTGGATGAATTCAGTGTAGGATTGTATAGTGTAAATGTGGATTTTATCAAGTAGCTAATAATGAAGATAAGCTTTTCAAAGGGGAAAAAATTGAAAGTGATACAGTAGGCTAAGCAAGATTCGAAAGCGTGACTTCCACCTCAAGCACCCACATATTCACCACTTTGCCATATGATCTTTTTCTTATTAGTTTACAAATTGAATTCATTTTAAACATTGGTTACGTTATTAGAATGATAGCACTACTTAGATCAGTTAGTATTCTGTTAAGTTTGTAAGATTTGATCATGATGGGTCTTAAGAAGATTTCTGATAGGTTGTTTTTTGTAAAATATGTATCATCCAAGTCGGTAGGTGGAATAGGTTGTAATACTAGTTTAATAGTGAGGTTTAGATCTTGAGGTTTTTACGGGTGAATTTGGTTTGCCGAGTAAAGAGTTCTGAATGGCCTGTTAGAGTGTTTGGCATTTCATTTTATTAGCTTATGATTCGTAAATTTGGCATCAATTTAGAGCTGCATTGTTTCTAGTGAATTGTAATAGAATATTCGGTTGATAAAATTTGGATAGAGATAATTAGTGCATAGTCAATTAGATTGTAACTTAATAAGTGGAACTGATTTGTTGTTGCTGACAATCGATCTTGCATTCTGTTTTGAAAAAACTGAGTAGAAATCTTCAAAGTTTTGTATTTTCAATCCTCCACTTTGTTATTTGTTACAATAGGCACAGCCCAGTTGGTTAGCTTCAGTAAAGATCAGTTTTTATTCTAAGATAGCAGATAATGGATAGTGTTTTTTAGATGAGCTGCTTTAGTAAGAAATGTGGGTTGTTTCGTAAAAAAAAGTGTTGGTTATGAGAATCGAACTCACGACCTGCGGTTCATGCACCCACATCCCAACCATCTACTCTAGCGGACTATTTTGTTAAGTCAATGCTTTTAAACTTTAATATAGGTTTTGTAATTTACATTTTTATACTTTTCCTATCCGTTTTTAAAGTGATTTATTGTAGTTAGATTAAAAATTTGGTTTGTTTAAAATTAAAGTTAGTTTATTAAGGTTGAGTTTTAGTAAATAAAAATATAAAAAGAAAAAAAAACTTTTAAAAAAATAAATAAATCTATATATAATAATAAAATCAACTTTTAGATTTAAAGTTAATTTAGTTTTCGATTCATGCACTTTTAAATAAAACGTAGGACTTTTAGTTAACAATCCAAAATCTTTCAAATCGATTGTCCAAATCAAAACGAAAAGTCTCAAATTCATAATTTCTTCGTGTACAACGAACCAGGATCACTCTCATGTTTAATTAATCCGTCTTTAGCTAGTTTTAGATTATTAATTTTTCCGAAAGGTAATTTCTACTACTTGCTCTATAACGTATTACATTAAAAATACACCGACACGTTTCCCACACATCAAAATTTTTGGCATCGCTGCCGGAGAAATTGTGTACGATTCTTTCATGGAGGTTTGTTGATCGTTGATTTGAAGACCCTTTCCATTCTTGGAAGGTTTTGTTATTTTCTATATGTATATATAAAAATATCGTTTTTCGTGTTTTTTGTTGCTAATATATTGTATTACGTAGAACAATAAATTCACCTATCTCCAAAAGCGTGAAAACGCAAACCTTAATTGGGATTTCATCACTCAATTATTGTATTCGAATCCAAAACAAAAAATAAGGCAAAATAGAAAAATACTAATAAAAAGTTTGAACTCGATTTATACAAACTATAAGGTGGGTATAAGGCGACGTGCTATAAAATGCCGTCTAAAGAAAAAGGCTATTAAGTGCTTCACGCCGCCTCGTTTCTCCGCTCGCTTGTGTGTATATTGAGAGGGAAGACCGATTATTGGTTTGACACCTCAAGTAATAAACCGTACTTTTGTTTTGTTTTCATATTGCACCTCGAGACGTTTAGGTTTTCACCTACGTTTCAAAGTCGAACGAGAGTAGTTTACTTCCATAGTAAATACTTTCACTCCTTGTTTTTATTAATCGACCTTTGGTTGATTTGGATCCTTGTTGAAAGGATTCACCTTCTTCTCATCTATTTTCTTTTCTTCAACCCTCTAAATTCTCGTCATTTTGGTGTATGCAACTTCGCTCTAATCGTCTTTTGATTAATTACGATAGACTTGAAAAGATTCCTCGAAGGAATCGAAATCGTCAACAACGAGTAGTGGAACCCGAGATTCCAACTATTGTTGTAGAGATGGCCGATAACCGAACAATGGAGGAATTGTTTTGTGCACCCACCGAGGGGTACGGTGAAGCAATCGTTGTGCCGACTATTTTGGCGGATCATTATGAGATTAAGACGGGTCTTTTATCACTCATTCGTGCCGACCAATTTCGAGGCAATGAGACAGATAACCCGCATTCTCACATTCGGAATTTTCTTCGTATCACCTCGACTCTGAAGTTTAGAGATGTGTTGAATGACGCGATTAAGCTTATGATTTTTTCGTACTCGCTCGAGGGAAACACTAAGCGTTGGTATGAAAAGGAACCACCGGGTTCGATTTTGACATGGGACGATCTAGTGTCAAAGTCCATGAATTACTTCTTTCCACCATAAAAACCAACTCACTTTAAAAACGAAATAACTAGATTTGAACAAAAAGTGCATGAATCGTTTGCTGATGCTTGGGAGAGGTTTAAGGATTTGTTGAGACAATGTCCACACCACGGTCTCACGGTGTTTCACCAAATTAATACTTTCTATAATGGACTTAATATGGTTGAACCAGATTGTTTAAATGCCATCGCGGGTGGTAATATTTTAAGAAAAACTTTGAGAGACACGCGGTGTATCATTGAGAATAAATCTAGAGTTCAATATTCACGAAGCACACCGGTTGTTTCTCATGTGAATTCGTCTAACCCCGAGATTGCTAGATTGGACTACCGAAATAAGTAGTTATATTCTAATAGGCATGAAGGAGCTAAATGAGATACGTTTTTATATAGTTATAATAACTAGAACTCTTTTATTTTAAAAAACTTACCTAAGTTTCCAGATACGAGGATAATAAAAAATACCAATTGACAGTTTGTTTTTGATTCATCAGTTATTAATATAAGGCACTAACAAAGATAGAGTGACAGAGATAGAAAAAAAGATTCATCATTTGTTACATCTACTCATCCCACGATTCCGAATCAACAGACCCCATTACCGAGATATGGCAACTCTTTTTGAAAGTCATAGTAATAAGAACTGTGTCGTCTAACTTCATTCACAAAGAAATGGTGTAAGCGGAAGGGAAGGCGTGAATCCTCCAGAACTCGTACAAGCTACCGCCGCATCCATTTCATTAGGAATTGATGATCTTTTAACAATACCTTCTAAAAGATGGCTAGTTCAAGACGCTGAACAACAAAGTTTTATTTTGGAAAAACACCATCATTATGGGAATGTACACGCGGTAGAAAAATTACGTCAATCGATCGAGATATGGTATGCCACAAGTGAATATTTGCGACAAGAAATGAATCCGAATTTTCGGATGACCGATCCTTTTAATCCAGTCCATATAATGTCTTTTTCGGGAGCCAGAGGAAATGCATCTCAGGTACATCAATTAGTAGGTATGAGAGGATTAATGTCGGATCCCCAAGGGCAAATGATTGATTTACCCATTCAAAGCAATTTACGCGAAGGACTCTCTTTAACAGAATATATTATTTCTTGTTACGGAGCCCGTAAAGGAGTTGTGGATACCGCTATCCGAACATCAGATGCAGGATATCTCACGCGCAGACTTGTTGAAGTAGTTCAACACATTGTTGTACGTCGAACGGATTGCGGCACCGTCCGAGGTATTTCTGTAAGTCCTCGAAATGGGATCGATAGTGGATTCGCGACTTTGTTGAGTGAGATTAGGAAGACTCCCGCTTTGGTTAATGCAGTTGAGAATTTTTGTGTATTGTGTGGTGGAGCACATCCGAATTATGCTTGTTCAACCACGGGGTTTGATCAAGCTAGTGCTTTTGCGGCGATGGGAACTTATGGCCCTAACGGTCAAGCTCCTCGTCAAAACCATGTTGCTCCACAGGGTTTTCCACCAGTTCAAAATAGATATAACAATGGTAATAATGGGAATAATTTTAACCGTGGAAACCAAGGGAATTTTAATCAAGGAAATGGCTTTCATGGGAATCAAAACAATCAAGGTTTTCAAAACAACAATCAAAATGATTTGTCAAGCTATATCAAAACAAATGAGGTAAATTTGAAGGCTTTTCAAAACAACCTTCAAGGACAAATGAACACCTTGAAACTCGATTTTCAAAATACGATCAAGGGGAAAAACAATAAGATTGAGCTTAATCAAACTCGATTAGAGCAAAACCAAAACCGTATTGAGGGGAATCAAGCTAAATTTGAGAACAAAATTCTTTCGATGTTCGAAGCGATAATGAACAAACCTCCTCATCTTCGGGTGGTTTGCCTAGCAACACCATTCCAAACCCGAAGGGTGAGATGAAAGCTATCACCACACGTAGTGGGAAGGCTTTAGACGGACCTTTGCTTCCACACGTTAGTACCTCTCCGGTGAGGGAAGTGGAGCAAGAACCCGAGGTGGTTAAGGAAAAGAAAATTCCTAATCCACCAAAGGTAGACCAATTGCCTATTCCGAAACCCGAGTTTTCGAAGACTAAACCCAAACTACCCTACCCTTCTAGACTTAACCAAGATAAGCTCCACAAAAGATCCAATGCTCAAATGTCCATATTCCATAAGATGTTAAAGCAACTTCATTTTAATGTTAGTTTCGCGGATGCATTGCTTTACATGCCTAAGTTTGCTTCAACGATCAAAAAGTTGATGAACGACAAAGGGAAATTGGTAGAAGTGTCTACATCTTTAGATGCTAATTGTTCTGCGGTTCTTACGCAAAAGCTTCTCGTAAAGCTTGGAGACCCGGGAAAGTTTCTTATACCATGTGATTTCCCTAATATGGAAGAATGCTTAGCATTAGCCGACCTTGGTGCTAGCATTGACTTGATGCATCTTTCCGTGTGGAAAAGGTTATCACTTCCCGAGCTTACACCTACTAAGATGACTCTTGAGCTAGCGGACCGACCAGTCGTAATTCCAAAGGGAATAACCAAGGATGTGTTTGTCAAAGTAGGGAAACTCGTCTTTCCAAAGGATTTTGTGGTTGTCGATTATCCGGAAGATTCTCGAGTAACTCTTATTTTGGGAAGACCATTTTTATACACGGCTAGTGCTTTAGTTGATATCAAAGCGGGGAAATTAATCTTAAGTGTTGACGATGAGTGTATCACGTTTGATATTGGTCTATCTCGAGATATTCTTCCAAGTACTACGAGGAATCAATCAATCAAATCGATGTGATTGATGTTGCTTGTGAATAAATTTCTCAAGATATGCTTGGTTTTTCGGATATTTCCAAAAGTGGGAATCCCACTTCATCCAATCCGATTATCTCTTTAGCTACACCTCAACTCACTCCGTTTGAGGGAGGAGACTTCGTTCTAGAAGAGCTCGAGGATAATGTTCGTTCGATGATCGATAAGGAAATTGACGATTACCTTAGTCAACAATTCGATGTTAGTGAGTTTGATAATGAGAATTTCGATCCGGAGGGAGATATTGCTTTGATTGAAAAATTGTTGAACATGGATCCATTTTCACTCCCTCCTATGGACTTAAAAGTTGTAAACGAAAATGAAACGAAAGTGAAAACATCTCTTGAAGAAGCACCCGAACTTGAGCTTAAGGAACTTCCTACTCATTTGGAGTATGCTTTTCTTGAGGGGACGGATAAGTTACCGGTCATAATAGCAAAAGGTTTAAAAGATGATGAAAAGGACGCACTTATTAGGGTTTTAAAGAAACATAAACGAGCCATTACATAGCAAATCTCCGACATCAAGGGTATTGACCCAAAATTTTGTACTCATAAAATTTTGATTGAGGAAGATTACGAACCCGCTATTCAAAGTCAAAGAAGGGTTAATCCAAAGATTCATGAGGTGATCAAAAAGGAAGTTATGAAACTTCTAGACGCCGGAATGATCTACCCTATCTCCGATAGCCCATGGGTTAGCCCCGTGCATTGTGTTCCAAAGAAAGGAGGAATGACGGTCATGACTAATGAGGATAATGAATTGATTCCTACTAGACTCGTGACCGGATGGCATGTTTGTATTGATTATAGGAAGCTTAATGATGCCACTAGGAAGGATCATTTTCCATTACCCTTTATGGATGAAATGTTAAAGAGACTAGCGGGAAATGAATTCTATTGCTTCTTAGATGGATTTTCCGGCTATTTCCAAATTCCTATAGACCCTCGTGATCAAGAAAAAAGACATTCACTTGTCCTTATGGAACATTTGCTTATCGTAGAATGCCTTTTGGGTTATGCAATGCTCTGGGGACTTTCCAAAGGTGTATGATGGCCATTTTTCATGATATGATTGAGAAAACCATGGAAGTCTTCATGGATGATTTCTCGGTTTTCGGGGAGACTTTTGCTTCATGTCTCTCTAACTTAGAAAGAATGTGTCACCGTTGTGAAGAAACCAATCTCGTGCTTAACTATGAAAAATGCCATTTCATGTGCAAAGAAGGCATTGTTTTAGGACATAAGACCTCAAAGGCCGGAATTGAGGTAGATAGGGCCAAAATCGACGTGATTGCCAAATTGCCTCCACCCACCACCGTTAAGGGAGTTAGGGTTTTCTCGGCCATGCCGGCTTCTATAGACGTTTTATCTAAGACTTCTCTAAGATAGCTAGGCCTATGACCCATCTTTTGGAAAAAGAGACTCCATTTTTATTTTCGGATGAGTGCATCAAAGCCTTTGAGATGCTTAAAAAGAAATTAACCGAATCACCAATTTTAGTTGTCCCGGATTGGGATCTACCTTTTGAAATAATGTGTGATGCTAGTGATTACGCGGTAGGTGCGGTTTGGGGGCAACGTAAGACCAAACATTTCTTTCCTATACATTATGCAAGTAAGACTATGACGGATGCTCAAACTAAGTATACTACAACGGAAAAGGAGTTACTTGTCGTTGTATATGCTTTCGAAATGTTTAGACCATACCTCGTCTTGTCTAAAACCATAGTGTATACGGACCACTCGGCTATCAAATATCTTCTTAATAAACAAGATGCAAAGCCGAGGTTGCTCCGGTGGATTCTCCTCCTTTAAGAATTTAATGTCAAAATTCTTGATAAAAAAGGAGCCGAGAATCTCGCGGCCGATCATTTATCTCGACTTGAGAATACTCACCAAAGCGATCGAGAGAACAAGGAAATTAATGAAACATTTCCTCTCGAGACGCTTGGAATGATTACTTTTCGTGGTGATGATAGTACCCCATGGTTTGCGGACATCTCAAATTACCATGCGGGGAAGTTCGTGATTAAGGGTATGTCGTCCCAACGAAAACGGAAATTTTTCAAGGACATCTTACTATTTTTGGGACGACCCCTATTTGTTTCGAGTGTGCGCGGATCAAGTGATTCGTAGGTGTGTGTTTGGCAAACAAGCTAAAGATATTCTTAAAGCTTGTCATGAAGGACCCACCAGGGGACATCATGGTGCCAACTCCACCGGGAAAAAAGTCTTTGATGCCGGTTTCTTTTGGCCTTCCATATATCGAGATGCCCAAGACTTGATCAAGACTTGATCAAGACTTGTTAGGCTTGTCAACGTCAAGGAAAGAATTCACAAAGGGATGAAATGCCCCAAAACATAATCCAAGTTTGTGAAATCTTTGATGTATGGGGAATCGATTTTATAGGGCCATTTCCATCATCAAAAGGAAATAAGTATATTCTCGTAGCCGTGGACTGTTTGTCAAAATGGGTCGAAGCTAAGGCTTTGCCTACTAATGATGCTCGAGTTGTGGTAAAAATTTTAAAGCAACTTTTTGCTAGGTTTGGAACTCCACGGGCTATAATAAGTGATCGAGGGACCCATTTTTGTAATGGACAATTTGAAAAAAGTTCTAAAGAAATATGGTGTCACTCATCGACTTTCGACGGCTTATCACCCTCAAACGAGTGGTCAAGTGTAGGTTTCAAACCGTGCTCTTAAGCGGATTTTGAAGCGATCTATTGGAGAAAATCGCACTTCATGGTCGGACAAATTGGATGATGCATTGTGTGCCTTCCGTACGGCCTATAAGACTCCTATTGGTTTTACACCATTTCGGTTGGTCCACGGAAAGGCATTCCATTTGCCAATTGAACTCGAGCATAAGGCGTATTGGGCTCTAAAACATTGTAGACCGCGGGTGATCATCACAAGGTTCAAATAAATGAACTAAGTGAATTAAGGGATCAAGCTTATGAGAACTCTTTAATCTATAAAGAGAAGACTAAGAGGATTCATGACTCTAAGATCAAAAATCGCATTTTCAATGTTGGTGATCAAGTCCTCTTATTCAACTCTAGACTTAAGATTTTCTCGAGAAAGCTTAAGTCCCGTTGGTCCAGACCATTCACTATTTCACAAGTATTCCCTTATGGCACCGTTGAGCTTGCTCAAAAAGACGGGCCTAACTTTAAGGTGAACGGTCATCGAGTTAAGCACTACTTTGAAGGGGACGTACCTATTGAGGTTGTTCCGGATCTCCAAACTTTCCCTAAGGACCAATGAATGTGGGGACCGAGTCGAGCTCATGACTCGGTTACCAAAAACGAGGTGCCTTATGGAGGATTTCCATACATTCTATCTTCTTTCTATTTTCTAACACTAATAATGGCTTGATCTTTCAAGGTCGTGCTCGTGTTTTGTTGTGATGTGAATCTTAGGAATGACCCAAATCATTGAAGACTATCGTGTTTGGTTTTTACCCGGTCCACTCGAGCTTCCATTCTTTGATTGTCACATGGGGCATTCAATATCCTTTGATTTATATCGACTAACGTTTTATCTTAAAGCATAATTAATAAACGGCTTATAGATTTGCGTACTCTTACCATGTTAGGACTTTTGCATTCGACTCTTCGTGTTCTAGTAAGGGGGTGTTACTCTTGAGCTAGGAAACATTAAGGACAATGTTTGGTTTTAGCATGGGGGAGTCAGTCGATATAATCGCTTGCACTTGCTTTTGTCGTGTTCAAACGTAATCGTGTCATTTTTCGTAAAAATTTTAAATTTTTAGTGTAATTTTGTGTTTAATAATTAAGAAAATAAGTGTTTTGACACAAATATAGGCTTTCCGTTGGGGAAAATAAGAATAGTTTTTTACTCGACCGGTTTTTACCTTAGCTCATTCCTTAACCCGCTTAAATCAATTTTTGATAGACTTTTATATAGGGGACTTTAAAACGCGAAAGTCTTAACTCATACGGGTTTAAGAACAAGAACTTTTCGCAAGTTCCTACAATTGATCCTAGAAAGTCATCTATCAAGGGAACTTTAAAACGAAAATTCTAAACTTATCTAAGTCTAAGAAATTGCAAGATCCTATAGTGACTTGAAAACCCAAAACTACGATTTAATATAATCTTAATTAAGCTTAATTTCCGTTATGCTAAATTTTGACTCGCATGGCTAAGCATTCACGAAATTTCTTTAATTAGAGGTGTAGTGAAGAACGAGAAATGATAGAGTTAGACAAGTGATCATGCTAAACGTAGAACATGAAAATGTTCTTTCAAAAACTCATGTGTTTCTAATTGTGGCTTTTTCTCCCATAAGATCAATGCATTAGGATACATAAATTGCAATAAATAAGGTCATACGGTTTATACGGTATTTAGCTTCTAGAACAAGATTGCTTAAAAGTTAATTATGATTACATAAAGTACATTTTCAAAACATAACTTATCAAAACCGGATGCGAAGATTGACAAATCCAAAAAGGCCCTTACCAAGCATGAGTATTACCTTTTGTTGCTAAATTCAAGAAGATGTGAAGTTCACGACTCCAAATCCAATATGAAGGATGAAGATACACGACGAAAAGCAAAATACTCCAAAAAGGTTGCAGAAAGTTTATTAATCCAAAAGCTCCAAAAATGCTTAAGGATGAGTTTATAAATCCTAGTCCTAAAAATAGGCGGATCGTTGCATAATCGAAGTCCCTAAATGAGAAAAAAGACAAGTGAAGAAAGTCATGGTCAAATATGAAGCATCTTGAATCAAGTCATATCAAGAAGAAAGATGTATGCTATAAATGAAGAGAAGACCATAACGAAGATCGTCTCTCAAGATGAAGTGCGAAACACATGCTAAATATCGGTCCGGGAAAGGTCACACGTCGTGATCAAAGTTATGTGGAGAAATGGACTTTTTATAATTATAATAAACGTTTTAAAAGATCGTGTCATTTAGCTACTTATTAATTAAACCGTGTCAACTTTATTTTCGACTTAATAAATATCAAAATAAGTCAATATGAATCCTTGTAATCCATGACAAAATAAATAAAAAATTCTAGAAACCTTTTCTTTATAATTAGGATTGCGGGGAGAAAAAGTATTACACAATTTTAACGTATGAGTAATGTTAGCATTGTGACTTGTACCAACAATGATCTCATTTTGAAACTTGGCATGGAATGAGTAAAAAGTCGAGGACGATGAATCTATTCGAGTTTTATGATCCTAAAAGTTATTTTTCAATAATGAAAGCAATACATTATGTCTTTGTATAAAATAAAGTGTCAAAAGTCGAATAATAGTGTAGTTAGTTGCTTTATTTTACTATTGCGTGAGGACACGGCAATTGCTTAGCAAGGGGGGGGGGGGGTTTGGTATGAGTATAAATACTCATATCATTTATATCATAAATCGGGAATAAAACGTATATTTTATATGAATTTTGTATCGTACATGCATGTTTTGTTGTTTCATGTGTGTAGGTACACAAATATAAAAAAATCGCAAGAACCGGCAAAACCGAAACGAGTTTGAAGATGTCACCAAAAGCCAAAAGACGAGTTCGTTTCTATCACGGAAAATTAGTTTATCAAAAATATTCGGGTCAAGTGGGTCCCACACTTATCATAATGAGCCTAAACTATTGGGCTAATGAAGTGAATTATAATTTCAAGCCTAAGTCACAAGATATTCAGTTCACAAGCCCAACATCAAGAAAGAAAAAAAAAACGGACGAAGGTTTATATAATCTTGGGTCAACATTTTCGGTCAAACATAAAGAAAGAAAAGAAATAAAGAGACGAGAAAGAAAGAAAAGGGGGAAGAACGAGTTAGTAGCCAAGAACCCTAGAAATTAGGGAATCACAATTAATCAAGGGCGATTGGAGTCACGCAGGAAAATCAGAAAATAAGGGGAAGAAGGGGTGCGTGTAATCACGCAGATGCTTAGTACTAAGTGCCAATGTGGCATCTTGAATCGTCACAGCATGCCTCCCATTGGTCCATTTCCTGCCAAGTCAGAATCAAATAAACACAAAATTGGTTAGTTTTTACACTAAATCCTTTGATAAAGAAGCACAAAAGTGCTTAAGTCACACGGATTGCCAACGTGGCATCCCATTGGAGTGGATTGATCGAAGGGTGTTTGTTCAAGATTCTTCATCCACGGTGAAAAATCATTAATCCTCAACAACCCCTCACCCTTTTCTCCAACTATAAATACCCCTTCATTTTATTGTATTCATCATCCCTTTTTCTGTCTAAAGTTATAATGTTAGTTTGTAGCTAGATGTGTAATTTCAATTTTAATCTTGTAATTTCTGCTTTAAAATTAATAAAATTCGTTTTTATTTTAGTACTCCTCAATTTCTGTTATTAAGCTTTATTAATTGACAGATTTATAAATCTTGCCTACTTAACTCATTATCGAGCCTTTGTCCGTGTAAGCTAAAATATTAGCTTATGTGGGTTAAGGAGATCGGATTAGGGAAACATGTTTATTCCCACTGAATAATCATTGAAATATAGTTGCTGGTTCGAGATTATGTTCGTGGTTCGAAAATATGTTTAAGAGATCGAGGTCTTGGTTTAGTAAAATATTGATTGGGTTAAGTTATTGTATTTTGCTGGTGGGGCGTTTTGTTGGCGTTGTGTAAGAAAAGTAAGTTCAGCGCTTACTCCGACATCAACGGTCTAAACGACGGATGTTTGGTATTTTTCATCTTACAATTTTTGTGCATAGTAATGGAATCTGCTAGTGTGATGGTTGTAGTGTATTTTTTGTTCTCTAAATGCTTGATTCGCCTAGTTGTTGAATGTTGGTTTTCTGTTTTAGTTGCTTGCGTTGTAGAGTTCGATTAGCTGCTCATAATTTCTTTGCATTCTTGATACAAGTTTTCTTATTCTTTGATTTTATTATTTTCTTGATTCTGTTCTCAGCTTGTTAGACTAATGATTTGCTTATAGAATTGCTTGAGTGATAGATTAGTGTAAGTATAGCAAATATTTGATTACTAGGCTTACATTTGGATTTCGGATTGTAGCCTGTGTAGTAAGCTTTGATTTGATTTGCCTAGTTGTTGTCTCAGTTAGTGAAATTGTAGATTTAATATACATTTGGATTTCAGATTGTAGCCTGTGTAGTAAGCTTTGATTTGATTTGCCTAGTTGTCGTATCAGTTAGTGAAATTGTAGATTTAATATACATAGTGTTTTGGTTTAGACTGATATAAGAAGGTTTTAAGTGACACAGTAGGTTTGTGGATGAATTCAGTGTAGGATTTTATAGTGTAAATGTGGATTTCATCAAGTAGCTAATAATGAAGATAAGCTTTTCAAAGGGGAAAAAATTGAAAGTGATACAGTAGGCTAAGCAAGATTCGAAAGCGTGACTTTCACCTCACGCACCCACATATTCACCACTTTGCCATATGATCTTTTGCTTATTAGTTTACAAATTGAATTCATTTTAAACATTGGTTACGTTATTAGAATGATAGCAGTACTTGGATTAGTTAGTATTCTGTTAAGTTTGTAAGATTTGATCATGATGAGTCTTAAAAAGATTTCTGATAGGTTGTTTTTTGTAAAATATGTATCCTCCAAGTCAGTAGGTTGAATAGGTTGTAATACTAGTTTAATAGTGAGGTTTAGATCTTGAGGTTTTTACAGGTGAATTTGGTTTGCCGAGTAAAGAGTTTTGAATGGCCTGTTAGAGTGTTTGGCAATTCATTTTATTAGCTTATGATTCATAAATTTGGCATCAGTTTAGAGCTGCACTGTTTCTAATGAATTGTAATAGAATAGTCAGTTGATGAAATTTGGATAGAGATAATTAGTGCATAGTTAATTAGATTGGAACTTAATAAGTGGTATTGATTTGCTGTTGCTGAGAATCGATCTTGCATTCTGTTTTGAAAAAGCTGAGTAAAAATCTTCGAAGTTTTGTATTTTCAATCCTCTACTTTGTTATTTGTTACAATAGGCACATCCCAGTTGGTTACCTTCAATAGAGATCAGTTTTTATTCTAAGATAGCAGATAGTGGATAGTGTTTTTTAGATTAGCTGCTTTAGTAAGAAATGTGGTCTGTTTCGTAAAAAAAAATAAGTGTTGGCTATGAGAATCGAACTCGCGACCTGCGGTTCATGCACCCACATCCCAACCATCTGCTCTAGCTGACTATTTTGTTAAGTCATTGCTTTTAAACTCTAATATAGGTTTTGTCATTTACACTTATTTACTTTTCCTATCCGTTTTTTAAAGTGATTTATTGTAGTTAGATTAAAATTTTGGTTTGTTTAAAATTAAAATTAGTTTATTAAGGCTGAGTTTTAGTAAATAAAAATATAAAAAAAAAATTTAAAAATAAACTTTTAAAAAAAATAAATAAATCTATATATAATAATAAAATCAACTTTTAGATTTAGAGTTAATTTAGTTTTCGATTCATGCACTTTTAAATAAAACGTAGGACTTTTAGTTAACAATCTAAAATCTTTCAAATCGATTGTCCAAATCAAAACGAAAAGTCTCAAATTCACAATTTTTTTGTGTACAACGAACCGAGATCACTCTCATGTTTAATTAATCCGTCTTTAGCTAGTTTTAGATTATTACTTTATCCTAAAGGTAATTTCTACTATTTGCTATATAACGTATTACATTAAAATACACCTACACGTTTCACACACATCAGTCGTTACAGTATTCATCTGGTAGAGAAACAATTATGTCACCTATTACGTTCGAAATCCTTAATTTTTAGTTCAAAGTAATTAATTTATGTATAAACTTTATACGTGACTTATAAGCACCTAGTTTTATACTTCTTTCTTTTAGAGCGCTAGGAAAGGTTGGCCTTAAAGGTGGTTTCAAAAGCGCAACGTAAGATTTTGGGTTTTTGCATCAGAATCTTTTTAGTATCATATTTTTTTGGAATGGTTGGTACGAGAAATGTGGTACCAATGTGGTATGATGGGCTCACATATACCTACTTTTATTAAAAAAAAACTAGAAAATATCTACCAGCTGGGCAGGATGGGTTGGCGTGAGGCACGGAACGGTACGCCAACCACTTTCTGGTGCCAACCGCTTACCAGTCAAGTGGTCAGCCACCACTCCCTCAGTCCCTCAGTCTTATTGTTATAGTTCATGTTTGTATTTTACTCCCTCAGTCTTATTGTTATAGTTCATGTTTGTATTTTAGGTTGGTTTTAATTAATTGTTCATCTTTAAATGTAGATAATGAGGTTTTTGATTAATTTTACTTTATTACTTTCACTTGAGATAATGATTACAAATTTTAGAAAAGTTTTTGTCTTTGTGCAAAAAATAAAATAAAATAAACTATAAATAATTTGTGTGCTTTTTTAAGTAAATAATCTCAACTATATATTAAAAGAAAAATCGTACTATTTATAGAAATGTTACAAAATAAAGTTACAAGATTATATGCATATTTTACAAATACATAAATATAATTAGAAACCAATTCATACATAATTTAACATTCATTATTAAAACTAATTAATACATGATATTAAAACTAATTAATACATAATTTAATACACATATTAAAACTAATTAATACATAATAATTAATACACACGTAAAAAAATAGTTAATACACCTCATTATTTAAAAATACTATTATATGTTCATATTGTACGACAATTAAAAGCATATATATCTACAAAATCGTACATATATGTGAGACCCCCAAATCTGACATGGAAAAACTAGGCAACGAGGGGGTAACACGTCATAGTACAAGAAACATTCATACAAAGCTGACGAAATAAAAACATGTACATTACATCATAAAAAGGTCAGAGTTTTTAAACATAGGTCCCAGAGTTTTAAAAGCGGAAAATTATATTATTTCGTCTCGATTTGTAACAATAAGTTTCCCAAAAGATTAAATAAACTTCTGTTAGTTTATATAAAACAAATCTTTCAAAAGCATCACAGAAATCTCCAAGCTGCGTTCATATCCTGCGGGCTCTCATCCAAGCAAAGCTAAGTAATAATACCTGAGATTAAACATGTAAAATCGTCAACATAAAGTTGAGTGAAAATCATAGGTTTAGTAATAAGGATGTGGAACACAAGCATTCATTTGTAAAACAAGTAGTATGGAGTATGGTTATATACGTCAACCATAGTCCAAAGTCATTATTATTGCTGTTCAGTTCATGAACCGAAGCTTAACTTAGTGTAAGTTCCTCTAGGGAGTATTCAGCCTAAATACTCAAGTATAAACGAATATTAGTGCGTCAAAGTAATCGGGACGGGGATAGTCAATCCCGATGGATCCACCCACAACATTCGCGCTTCGCGCAATGCACACCGGAAAATTAACGGTTCATGATCGGGAGAGGAAACTTAAGGCTAGACTAAAAGCAATAATAATATCGAAAACCTGAAAATCATACATGTTCTGGATAGCATACAGTTCTGGATAGCATACGGTTTTTAATGGTTGTGTTCCAACATGTAAAATCTCACCCCGTGTTTAGAAACCATGTACAAGTAAAAAGGGGCTATGAACTCACCTTAGCCACAATTCACGGTACTCAGCAACTGAGTAGAAACGGTAGTGGTAGACGATCACCGACGATATGGATGCCCGGGGAAACACGAAAACCGCAACCTATAAAAAATAAGGCGCGCGTTAAGACTCGAACTCGAATATCGATATGTACCAAATATAATATGACACAAATGTTTTCAAAGTATACACGTTTCAAAACCATTGACACGAATCAAATGAACACATTTATCCAACGTTACACGTTAAAACACTTGAACACTTGAAAATGACTCGTCATACGACGCCAAGTCAACGCAAGTCAAAATATCCTTTACCCTTATTTGGACCAGTAGCTAAGTCATTTACATAATGACTAAGCACTTGAGTAAGTCACCATGTCTGATGGTGAACACTCAAACTCACGCAACACAAGCATTGAACTAAGTGTCCAAAATAAAAATCAGCAAGTACACCCCGAATGTACACACCGATCTACCCTATCTAGACTTGTCTGTTTTACATGAAAATTGGTGTCAAGGTCACTTATAACCTGTATAAGACCTCACCAAAATTTGAGCCAAAGTTCACACTTTAAAATCCATCAGCTCGACACTTTAGTCGACTCCAAATTTGGGACAGATTTGTGCACTTGTTTTGTAAAACCGTTTGGACCACTTTAAAAGTACTAACTCGACAATCCGTCTTTTGAAATCACTACTAGACTCATAAAACTCAGTTTGTAAACTTTGAAAATCAGTAGATACATTTATCTATCCAAGCCTAAAGTCCCCGAGAGTCGACCCAAAATCAGCCACAATTTCGGGTTGTGCCGACTTGCGTCTCCTGGTACACGAAAACTAAAACTAGCATAACTTTTGACTCGTAATGACTTAGAAGCTCTATCTTATACCAAAACGACCGTCTCAGAAAACTCTACAACAATTTCAAATAATCTCAGTCTTTCACAGAACTTAAACCCACGAAACCATCTGTTTAAAGCTGTTGTCCCAAAATACCTTTTTAGAAAACAAGACAAATCCATTTTTCACTCAAAACCAATCATTCCCATACCCCTAGGATCACTATACTATCATACCCATCATCTAAACACTCCTAAAAATACTTGCATGTAAAATCTAACAAAATCAAAGTTTAAAAACAAGACTTTTAAGGATCAAAACATGATAATCTTACCAAAAACCTTACATGCAAGATGATTTAAACATCAATCCACCATGAAATCATAACTTTGTGAAAACTTGATGCATGTTCTTGAATTTGATATCATTAGAATCACCATTGAATTCTAAGATGTGGTCTTTATTTTGTTTTGATCAAATCATATGGAAATATGATGAAGCGAGGTGTTTTGTATGGTGGTGGTGACGGTTTGAAGAAAGAAAATGGGCAGGGAGAGAAATTTTACTAGTGTGTTATTTTTGTGTGTAAAATGGGAGAAAAAAAGTGTATTTATTCTTGCCAATTTTGAAAGTTGTGGACTCAAAAACAATTAATAGTTTTAAAGGGTTGAAAATAGTTATTGGTAAATATTGAAAATATTTACGGGGCTCGGGTTTCGTAAAAATACTTTTCAAAAGTTACAATGCATCATAAAAATGATTATACGATTTCTCGACACGACTTAATACGTAATTAAAACGAAATCGGTGAAAATATTAATTATCGAAACAATCGATAAATAAACGTAATATTTTGGGCATCCGTCGGTATCGCGATCACTAGGAAATTCTCGTTGTACATTGATTTGAATAAACTCGTTGTAAAACGTACGCGGTTGATTTTAAATCAAAAACTTTGATTTAAATTAAATATGGAAAAATAAAATAAAATTTTTATAATTCCATACAAATTATTGTCAATGAACAGAAAATACTTAAAAAGTATAATCCATTTAAAATTTAAGAATCTCAGGATTTACATATAAAATTCAAGAAAACGAAATACGTTGAAAAATTCAGAAACACGACTGAAAAGAATAAAATAATGCTGGGAAAATACGGGTTCTCACAGTCTTCCCCCCTAAAGGAACTCTGGTCCCCGGAGTTCTCCTGAAAACAGTAGAAGATGCAAACAAGAGGAGGTACAAAGTGGAGAACGAAATTCATTGCTTCCCAGGAAATTTCCGTACCACGACGAATCTTAACGGTTAGAATTCGTTATGCTTCTGTTTCTTAACTCCTTTTCGTATAACTTTTCAGTCTCGGATTAGAATATCGATCTTTCAATACGGAGATACATCAAGAGATAGAGTTGTTGGAAATACGTGCGATAAACTAACAAGAATGAACACAAAAATCGCTTAAACCGGCAAAGTGCGATAAAATGAACCGTAATTGTTAAATCAACAAGGGGTCGCAAATCGTCCAACTGTAAAACGTGACAATCTTAAAATGTAAGAATCTAGTCACAAGTGAAATAGAAGAGAAAAATGAATAACATATGATCATTTAAAATACAAGCTGTCACAATCAGTTGTCTAGTATTTTGGTATAACTTTAAAACTTAGTTTTAAATATTCTCTTTATTAAAAGAAAATTTTACCAAGTGTAGTGATTAAAAATCAAACTCTATATAAAATGAGTGGGTAAACAGTTGTCAAATCTTTTTCTTGATCAGGATTTCAAAGCAAAAGTAGAACAGTTCAAAATAGTTATCCTGATCGGCTTAAGAACTTTTAGGTGACTACATGAAATTATCGTTAAAACCTCAGGTTTATCGTTACCATTAAAAAATCAGGTTTTTTTCCAAGTTATTTAGAATCATTGTTAGAAATTATAAATAATTAATAATTTCATTAGGTTGACAGTAAAGTATGATAAAATCAATTATTTAAAAAAAATACAACTTGACACTGTTTAAACATATGTTATAAGTTTACCCAAGAGGATGTACAGATTCGATATTAAACTTGAAATGGGTATTTTGACAATCTAAACATTTGGTAAAATGTATAAAACGTTCTTAAAAATTTATAATAATTTTTAGAAATTCAAGAAAGTGTTTAAGATATCAAACAATAAACACGTAACAGTTTCTGGTTTTCAGAAAGTGACAAAATAGCAAACGATTAAGAAACGAATATCGATCAACAATTAGTATACAAGCAATATCACGAGGGAATAAAACAGAAGTCGTATCAACTCTTAACGAACATGATAGAATAGATGCATCGATGATAAGGATAATAAGAAACAAGGATTATAGCAATGATTAATTTACGAGTGTGGTTGACATCACCACAACGGCTTATTAAGTTCTCGGGGGCCGATACACGATCGAAGGAGAAAATCCACATAAAGAATTTTCGAATCAAAGAAAATTCTTAAGAAATCACTTGAGAGAAGTTTCAGTAAGATGAACAACATTAACAATGAAAGGCAAAATCAATACATGGTTCAATGAATGAATTTCAAGACGACAAAGTCTAACACACATCATGACAATTACACGAAATCATCGTTCACGTCCAGTCGTAAATCATTAATCGCGTCCAGAGACGTTTCGAAGGTCTACCAAAAGAGACAGAGAAGATCGATCGATGAAGCATAACAACGTTGAAACTTTCAAGTCTAGTATCAATGGTAAGGATTTAGGCAAATGGTAACAAAAATCGTATCATGAGGATGATGAGGTAACAAGTAAAGCAAAGGTCGCTGAGTAAAGAAATATCTGCTTGAAGCATGTTCTTCGTTTCAAGAAAGATAAGGGTTCATATGTGTATGTCGTGAATTGTTGTTACTCGCATAAGATGTAAAAGTTTTCTAAACTTTATTTTATCAAACTTTTTAAGGAACATAATTAAAAAGTTGATTGTTGGTCAAATATTTTGGGCGACTACTATTCGACCTCATATGGCTCCTTCTAAATTAAGCATAGGTGATCAGGCCATGCATAATTTAGGACTAGCAATGCGATGCTCATCTTCGTCAAACCAGTATTACATATCATATGATTTAAAATATGTATATAATAGCATTTGTAAAAACAAGAATCAAAATAACATATGAAACTGTTCGCATATAAGTTACTGGCTACATATTTAAATCAACCATTTTATTGTTACAAGAATTCTTAACAAGACCAATGTAGAACAATTGGTGAGAATACATTGTAAAATTAATATAAATTAGTTTTATAAGATAACCTTCAAGTAATTTGTAAAGTACAAGTGGAACATTTTGTAAAATGATTCGCAAACAAGACCAGTTTGAGTTTATATGGTAACATGACAATAGTTTATAAAGTAGCGAGTAGGTTACAAGAGGGAAATAAGGAGTAGTTCAAGTCAGTCAATGAAATGGTTACAAGGTGATAAGGTTTCAAGAGGTTTAGCCGAAATCGTCATGAGGTACGTGTCAAGATGGTAACGAATGATACGAAATCAAGAACTTCAACCTCGGTCCAATTCAGTGGTACGATAGAAGCAAAGAAAGACAAAGTAGAATGACAAATAAGTCATATATAAAAGAAAAGAATAAGGAATCCGTATGTGCACATGGTAATTTATTTGACAAAAATACACTTTTAAGGAAGTAGAACATCAGTTTGTCAAATCACTTGATTTCTAAAAGTTCAAGATTTATGTATGTCCGAGCTCAAGTTACTATTTGTAAACGTTTTCAAACACAATCAATGTTTCATGGTTGTAAAATATTATTAGCTACAATTTTACGAGCTCACACGAACTTAAAAACGCTTCAAGACATATTTTTAAATTCTATAAGTTTGGACCTTTTTAGTCAACTTTGACTTTCGGGTTTGACCCGACCAATTAACTCTCTAACGATATTCTAAGACTCAAAGTCTAATTTATTTCGATGTAAAACAATGTTTTGAACAACTTTCTAGTTTTACCCGAGACTTGAAACGGAATAAAAATGGACGAAAATGCCCTTGCATTAAATCTGTCAGCAAAACGATATTTTAGAACTTTTAGAACTACGCAAAAATAAGTTCTTAAATTTTCACAATCTCAAATGAGCATAACCTGCTCGATTTTAATGTTTATTGGCCAAATTTTATGTCCTAAACGGACGTCTCAACAAGTAAAAATATATATTTCTATGTCTAATGTTATAAAAATATTTTCTCAACACTGTTAATTTCCTGTAAGGTTTCTGTACAAAGTATATTTTTTCGGCATAGCTTGAAATTAAATCCAAATTTCATAATAACCCAGAATTAATGTACACACAAGACTTGTGGATTCCATAAAGACGAAAGAAGATAAACTGTATAATTAGTCATGTAAAGAAAACACAGTATGGAAATGGTTCAAGAATGCCAATGGTAATCTGAGAGATAAAAATCGACGCATATCATCCATGTCTTCGGCTGCAAGATGCAATGCAGGAAGGTCTCCTGGCGGCTTGATTTTCCAAAATCACGAGACATACCGAGAAAGAAACAAAATATTAACAAGTCACACTCCTGAGGCGAGGAGGTTTAATGAAAAAGGGAGGATACAAGTAGGATCATATTCCAAACAATCGTCACATAATAAATGACGATCATGTGTTCAAGGTACAACGGATGTTGTAAGTCGAAGTCGAAACGTAGAATGGTCAATGAAATAAGATGTAATCCATGTACAAGTGTCGTGTAAAACGGTGACGTAAAGGTCGATCAAGATTACGAAAACTCACGATATTATTCAGGTACTGATTCAACGAATGCTTCGAGATGTGTGACTCACACGATGTCTTTTAGTCTTTTCCGGAGACACATTGAGCTACACAATGATCTATATACTAGGCATTCAATTACGAATGGTCGGAAAGAAAATCTGCGTATCTAAATAGATATTTTAAAGGAAATAAACAATGAAAGCAACATGCACGGTAGTAAGAATGAAAAATAGGAGTTTTATCGAAAACAACACTTCTTAATCCCGAACAATGGTATCTCGAAAGTATGCACAACATGTAACAGTGAACCGAGAAAAACATACGATTCAAAACAAACTAGCATATGAAGTCAGTCGTATCACGCATAAATGAAATAGCAATAGTACTCAGAAAAATGAGTATGAAAAGTCCG
The DNA here is from genome assembly GCA_025667525.1 of Glebionis coronaria. Lineage (NCBI taxonomy): Eukaryota > Viridiplantae > Streptophyta > Magnoliopsida > Asterales > Asteraceae > Glebionis > Glebionis coronaria. The sequence continues at coordinate 397,344,128 of CM046879.1, forward strand.
CAACATATGCGCTCTGAATACAAGTATGTAACGTCATAACGATATAAAATCATTGCAATAAGATCAATTCACAAGAACAAGAGTTCAAGAAATAAAGTAAGAGCAGATGTAATCACGGTAATATTCAATGATAATTCATAAAGCACAAGGCTTTGAAAAGACATAGTAATTATCGTCCTTAGGGAAATGTAATATTTCAACATGAAATCAAGAGATGAAATATTAAACGATAATTAAAAGTAAATAATAAGGATTAGAGAGTTACCCGCAAAGATATCGAACAAAAATGGTAGATTCTGTGTTTGACACTTAGAAACAATAAAATATTTGAACTTTCGGTTATAGACTAAGTTTTTGAAAATGACTCAGTTCCCTATAACCATCACTCTGATACCACTCTGTGAGACCCCCAAATCTGACATGGAACAACTAGGCAACGAGGGGGTAACACGTCATAGTACAAGAAACAATGAATTACAGTTCATACAAAGCTGACGAAATAAAAACATGTACATTACATCATAAAAAGGTCAGAGTTTTTAAACATAGGTCCCAAAGTTTTAAAAGCGGAAAATTATATTATTTCGTCTCGATTTGTAACAATAAGTTTCTTAAAAGATTAAATAAACTTCTGTTAGTTTATATAAAAAAAATCTTTCAAAAGCATCACAGAAATCTCCAAGCTGCGTTAATATCTTGCGGGCTCTCATCCAAGCAAAGCTAAGTAATAATACCTGAGATTAAACATGTAAAATCGTCAACATAAAGTTGAGTGAAAATCATAGGTTTAGTAATAAGGATGTGGAACACAAGCATTCATTTGTAAAACAAGTAGTATGGAGTATGGTTATATACGTCAACCATAGTCCAAAGTCATTATTATTGTTGTTCAGTTCATGAACCGAAGCTTAACTCAGTGTAAGTTCCTCTAGGGAGTACTCAGCCTAAATACTCAAGTATAAACGAATATTAGTGCGTCAAAGTAATCGGGACGGGGATAGTCAATCCCGATGGATCCACCCACAAAATTCGCGCTTCGCGCAATGCACACCGGAAAATTAACGGTTCATGATCGGGAGAGGAAACTTAAGGCTAGACTAAAAGAAATAATAATATCGAAAACCTGAAAATCATACATGTTCTGGATAGCATACAGTTCTGGATAGCATACGGTTTTTAATAGTTGTGTTCCACCATGTAAAATCTCACCCCGTGTTTAGAAACCATGTACAAGTAAAAAGGGGCTATGAACTCACCTTAGCCACGAGGTATGTCAATCACGGTACTCAGCAACTGAGTAGAAACGGTAGTGGTAGACGATCACCGACGATATGGATGCTGATAGGTGTGTAAACACCCATCCTTTTACCACTTAATTCGGGCTAAAACAAGACCAAAACACGTATTTAATATCATTTGTTTGGAATTATGCGTGGTTTTTGTGTTTATTGTGTTTTCAGAGCTAACCGGATGAATATTAAAGAAAACATGGGATTGCACGGGTTTTATCAAGGAAAAAGACTGAAGACGAAGTCTATTGTCCAAGAGATGCAAAAGATTTGAAGTCACTGGGCCTATTTGAAGATTTATCGAAGAAAAGGACCAAAGACGGAAGATTTACATAAGTCGAAGAAACTCAAGTCTATTTAACGAAGAAATTAAAAGACGAGTTGGATTTAATCGACAACAAATCCCGAATCAGAATCGAAAACGTCAACTTTTCTGAAAAGACGAGAAGACAAGAAGAAAGGGAGGAAGCCCACTCACCAACCAACCACTAGGACTATAAATAGATCTCTCCCTTCACATTTTAGGGAGTTAGTTCATTTTTTTCTTTTCCAGTTCTTGTTGGTTCGTTCCTTAACCAACTCCATTAGGGAGTTTGGTGATTTTTCTTCTTTCTTTCAATCTTGTAAGTTTGATTCAATACTCTTGTTACTTTTCAATTAATCAATCCATTCATCTTTTCATTCATCTTGTTCATCTCCATTTTTATTGCAAGTTTTTAAGTTTCTTATTTGATTCAAGTTTGATTTCAAAAAGTTGTTGATTTAGTGTTTTTATTAGTGGGATTTGTTTCTTATGGTATTTAAATGATTTGTGTTTAATTTGGTAAAACCTTTTTGAGTATTCAAGTCGGTTTGGATTTAATTTCGTGTCCCTGTTTTACTGCTACTGTTCTGTTCTTCGCTTCCCAGGACTTTCCGAATTGAGCCTTTATTCCGCGTAGGGATTTATTCCGAATGGGGAGATTTTCCGCATAGAGCATCTTTCCGCATAAGGGTGATTTTCAGCATAGAGCATTTTTCAGTAAGAATATTTTTCCGCTTTATTATTTGATTGCTTTTATCTACTGTTTCCGGCTTTAATCTTTATTCACTTCATTTATTTATTTATTTAGAATAGAAAACCAAATCCACTTTTTGTCACCAAGAACAAATCATTCCACTTTAAACTGAGATCAATTCGAGAGGATTCCGAGAAATATTTTGAACCCACACAAAAATACGTGTATCAAATGGCGCCGCTGCCGGCTCTTCTCGTTAAGATCAAAAGTTTTTTGTGAGAACTTGGATTTTGGGATCCGTTCCCCGTGAACGTTACTTTTTCATAAAAATTTTCAAAAACACTAAAAAATATAAAAATTTCAAAAATCCTAAAAATTAAAAAACAATAAAAACCAAAAAATATTTTTGCTTTGTTTTTCTTTGTTCGTTCTTTTGCAGGTGTATGCGCACTCGATCCACGTCTTATCAAGAGCCCGAGCCTCTCGATAACTTAGACATGGCTGGTGTACAAAACAACAATAACATACCACCTCCGAACAACAATAATAACAACAACAACCCGCCTTTCAACAACATGAACAATAACAACAACAATGAGCACCTTTCGGATAATCGCCCAATGATTGAATTGCTGCAAGCTCATGTCGATGGCAATACGGATCCAATTGTTATACCACCAATTGCCGCCAACAATTTCGAGCTAAAGTCAGGATTTATCCAGATGGTATCCGCTCAACCGTTTTTGGGACGCACCATTGATGACCCACACGACCATATCAAGAGATTTCTACAACTCACCAACACGGTCAAGTTCAATGGAGTTCCACAAGAAGTGATAAGGTTACAACTTTTTCCCTTTTCTTTAGAGGGACAAGCCCGGCATTGGCTTGCTAAGGAACCGCCACAGAGTATTCTCTCGTGGACGGATTTGGAAACAAAGTTCATCAATTACTTTTTTCCACCCTCTCGTACTACCGCTTTGCGGAATGAGATTATAAACTTTGAACAAAAGTACGATGAGTCATTCAGTGAATCTTGGGATCGTTTTAAAGATCTTTTAAGAAAATGCCCACAACATGGTTTTACCAAAGTACACCAAATCAATACTTTTTACAATGGTTTAAGCATGAGTGACCAAGATTCACTGAATAGTGCCTCAGGGGGTAATTTATTGGCTAAGACTTCCAATGCTGCTTGGGACATCATTGAGAATAAATCTCGTGTGCAAACCAAGAGTGTTAGGACCAATGTTGCTAGTGCTAGCACTAATGACAGCGACAAGCGATTAGACAAAATCACTACTCTTCTTGAATCGCTTGTCACACATACCGTCAGCAACAACAACAGCAACAACGCCAAAAACGCACAAGTGAACGCAGTCAGCCAACCTTGTGAGATATGCGGTGGTCCCCACTCTTACACAACTTGTACCGCCACCCAAGATTACCCTGCTGAGAATGTGAATGCGGCATATGGCACCTATCAACAACCTGCTTATCAAGCTAAACCTCAAGGTGACCGTAACTTGCTTAGCTACCGCAACAACAACTATCTTTCACCACCTGGCTTTCCTCCTGCCAACCAAAACCAACAACAAAACCTTAATCGCCCTCCTCAACAACAACAACAACCTCGACAACCATACATCCCACCTCACAAGCAGCAACAACCGCCTCAACGTAACAATCAAGTCTACCAACAACCTACTTACCAACCACCTGCATACAATGCTCCTCCCAACCAAGCCACCACTGCATTACACCAAGAGGTCGCCACCTACATGAGAACCAATGATGTGATAGTGGAAAACCTCCAAGAGGAAGTGCGCAATTTGAAGGCAGATTTGGTAAAGCAAGGAAATGATTTGAGAGCCGATATGCGGAACACGTTGGATAGTCAGACGAATGACTTGAGGAACATGATGGCTAGTTTCTTCCAAAGTAGTCAACCCTCTTCTTCGGGTACTCTTCCGAGTAACACCGTTGCGAATCCAAGAGGGGAGATGAAAGCAATCACCACTCGAAGTGGCAAAGGTACCAAGGAACCCGAGCTTCCTATACCTCCACCGGTGGTTGTGACTAAGGAGACCGAGTCGCCTGCTCCTATTCCTCCTCCTTCTCCTTCCCCAATTTCTCCACCTCTTCCTTCTACCCCTCCCCCACCCGTGGTTGTGAGTGATCCTATTCCTCTCAAGCCTTCCTCTTCTTCCAATATACCTTATCCTTCAAGGTTGAGGAAAGAGAAGCAAAAGAGCAAGGACGATATTCAGGTTTCGAATTTCCTTAAAATGTTCAAACAACTGAATTTCAATATCTCCTTCGCTGAGGCTCTCGCTCACATGCCCAAATACGCCAAAATGTTTAAAGACCTTCTGAGCGACAAGGAAAAGCTCCTCGACATTGCCAACACCCAACTTAATGAGAACTGCTCTGCAGTGCTCTTAAGGAAATTGCCAATCAAGCTTGGTGATCCGGGTCGTTTTCTTATCCCTTGCAATTTCCCGGGAGTAGAGAATTGCATGGCCCTAGCCGATCTAGGTGCCAGTATTAATCTCATGCCTCTAAGTGTTTGGAAGCAATTATCTCTCCCAGAGCTTGTCCCCACCAAAATGACTTTGGAATTGGCCAACCGTACGGTTGCTTATCCAGTGGGGATAGCCGAAGACGTTATTGTAGGAGTCGACAAATTCACCTTTCCTGCTGATTTTGTTGTCGTCGACTACGAGATGGACCCCCGTGTGCCACTTATTGTTGGTCGTCCATTCTTAAGGACCGGTCGCACTCTTATTGATGTTGAAGCCGGTGAGCTTATCATGAGAGTGGGTGACGATAAAGTAGTCTTCAACATGGGAAAGTTGTCCAAACAGCCTTATTCATATGAGAGCGTTAATTGTATTGACGTTCTTGATGAGGCTTGTGAAGAACACTTTAATGATGCTTGCAAAAGTATTCCTACCTCTCTTCCCAATGTTGAGACCGTGTCCTCCATTGATTCATCGTTGTCTCTATTTGGAGATAGTGATTTATTCTGGAACAATCTTGAAGCTACCATGGGAGATGCGAATTTAGCTACTAATGATTCTCCCACCGAGGGGGATGAAGACATGAATTTCTTTGACAATCTTCTCACCGAAGACAATCCTTCGCCTCCATCTCCCACGATCATTGCTATCGATGCCACGACTTTGCAAACGCCTCCCGTCGAAAATCCTCCGGATTTGGAACTTAAGGAGTTGCCGCCACATCTCGAGTACGTGTTCCTTGACGACAACAAAAAGTCGCCCGTCATTATTGCGAAGGATTTGAAAGATGAAGAGAAGACTCGCCTCGTCGCTGTGTTGAAAGATCATAAGAAGGCTATTGCTTGGAAGATTTCCGATATTCGTGGAATTGATCCTCACTTCTGCACACACAAAATTCTCATGGAGGACGACTTCAAGCCCACTATTCAAAGCCAACGAAGGGTGAATCCAAAAATACATGAAGTCATCAAAACAGAGGTTCTCAAACTTCTTGATGCGGGTATGATTTACCCTATTTCGGATTCACCGTGGGTTAGTCCAATCCATTGTGTGCCCAAGAAAGGCGGAATAACCGTTGTTCCCAATGAACACAACGAGTTAATTCCCACTCGTCTCGTTACTGGGTGGAGAGTTTGTATAGACTACCGCAAACTCAATGATGCCACGAGAAAGGATCATTTCCCTCTACCTTTTATGGACCAAATGCTTGAACGATTAGCCGGTAATGAATATTACTGCTTTCTTGATGGTTTCTCGGGTTATTTCCAAATACCCATCGATCCCCAAGATCAAGAGAAGACTACATTCACTTGTCCCTATGGCACTTTCGCTTACAAAAGAATGCCTTTTGGCTTATGTAATGCGCCCGGGACTTTCCAAAGGTGTATGTTAGCTATCTTCCATGACATGGTTGAACAAACCATGGAAGTCTTCATGGATGATTTCTCGGTCTTCGGGGATTCTTTCTCTTCTTGCCTTGCCAATTTAGAACGTATGCTAAAGCGGTGCGAAGACACTCGCCTTGTTCTAAATTGGGAAAAATGCCATTTTATGGTAAAAGAAGGCGTCGTGCTTGGGCATAAGATCTCGAAAGCCGGTCTTGAAGTTGACCGTGCTAAAGTCGATGTTATCGCAAAGTTGCCTCCACCTTCAACTGTGAAGGGTGTGAGAAGTTTCTTGGGTCATGCGGGCTTCTACCGTCGATTCATCAAAGATTTTTCTCAAATCGCTCGCCCGATGACCCACCTCTTGGAAAAAGATACACCCTTTATCTTCTCCAAAGAGTGCCTTGAAGCCTTCAACTTGCTTAAGGATAAGCTAACTAAGGCACCAGTCTTGGTTACCCCTAATTGGGAGCTGCCTTTTGAGTTGATGTGCGATGCTAGTGATTTTGCTATTGGAGCGGTTCTTGGACAAAGAGTGAACAAACACTTCCAACCAATCCATTACGCTAGCAAGACAATGACTAGGGCACAATTGCATTATACGACAACAGAAAAAGAGCTTTTAGCTGTTGTCTATGCTTTTGAAAAATTTCGCCCCTATCTTGTCCTTTCCACCACCATCGTGTATACCGATCATTCCGCGCTGAAGTACTTGTTGACAAAGCAAGATTCCAAACCAAGACTTCTTCGTTGGGTTTTGCTGCTCCAGGAATTTAAAATCGAAATTCGCGATAAAAAAGGAGCAGAAAACCTAGCCGCGGATCATCTCAGCAGACTTGAGGATCCATACCAAGGGGATCATCCGAACAAAGAAATCAATGATTCTTTCCCCTTGGAGACCTTAATGTCCATAAACTCGAAGCCGAATGAAACCCCGTGGTTTGCGGACTTTGCAAACTACTTAGCGGGTGGAATTCTCAAGGAAGGGTTGACGTCTCAACAAAAGAAGAAGTTCTTCACCGACATTAAGACTTACTTTTGGGACGACCCTTACCTATTCAAACAATGTGCCGACCTGATTATCCGCCGATGTGTTGATGGACCGGCAGCGTCTGAAATCCTTGATGCTTGCCACAAAGGACCAACCGGTGGTCACTTTGGTCCCAACTACACCGCAAAGAAAGTGTTTGATTCGGGATTTTATTGGCCCTCCATATACCGTGACGCTCACGATATGGTTAAAAAATGTGATGTTTGCCAAAAACAAGGCAAGATCACACATAAAGACGAGATGCCTCAGAATTTCATTCAAGAGTGTGAAATTTTTGATGTTTGGGGTATCGACTTTATGGGGCCATTCCCTTCATCTAAAGGAAACAAATACATCCTTGTAGCCGTTGACTACGTTTCAAAGTGGGTTGAAGCCAAAGCTTTGCCTACTAATGACGCAAGGGTGGTTTGTAACTTTTTGAAAGCTTTTTTCGCTAGATTCGGTGTGCCTCGCGCCATTATTAGTGATCGTGGGACTCATTTCTGCAATGACCAATTTGCTAGAGTCATGGCTAAGTACGGTGTAAATCATCGTCTTTCCACAGCCTACCACCCACAAACTAATGGCCAGGCTGAAATATCCAACCGAGGACTGAAGCAAATTCTGGAAAGAACCGTGGGAGAGCATCGTGCCGCATGGGCTGATAAACTCGATGATGCTTTGTGGGCTTTCCGTACTGCTTACAAGACCCCGATCGGCTGTACACCTTATCGTCTTGTGTACGGGAAAGCGTGTCACCTCCCCATTGAGTTGGAGCACAAGGCTTATTGGGCCTTGAAGTGGGCTAATTTTGATATAAACAAAGCCGGTGACCTACGCAAGATCCAACTCAATGAGCTGAATGAACTTCGGAATGAGGCTTATGAAAATTCCTTGATCTATAAGGAAAGAACTAAGCTCATTCACGACTCCAAGATCAAAAACCGAGTGTTCCATATTGGAGACAAAGTCTTACTTTTTAACTCTCGGTTGAAAATCTTTTCGGGCAAGCTGAAATCTCGTTGGTCCGGCCCATTCACCATCGCCCAAATTTTTCCATATGGTACTCTCGAGCTCGCTCAACCTAATGGACCAAATTTTAAGGTGAATGGCCAACGAGTGAAGTTGTACTTTGGTGAGGACACCTCTCACGAGGTGATTCCATCCCTCACCACGTTCCCCATGAACTGAATTTGGGTCGAGTCAGGCTCGTGACTCGGTTATCAAAAACAAGCGCTCCTCGGGAGGCAGCCCGAGTATCTATCCCTTTAACCCCCTAAGTGTAGGGGAGGACCTATTTTGGTCGTTTGTGTTTGTGTGGTGATGTGCTTACAGGGATAACTGCAATCTTGGAAATCTTTGAAGAACCGTGCTCCCGTGTTATCCGAAATCCGGTTCTATCTCTCAACTATCGTGATTCAATTTTCTTCATACTCACATTTGAAATTGATCACTTTAGTCGTCTCTTCCTTAACTCGAGTTAACCAACGTGCACAATGTCATAAGTGTAGGGGAGACTTTTCCCACATGCTTAAACATTGAGGACAATGTTTATCTTAAGTGTAGGGGAGACTTCTATCGAAGTTTTAAGTGGACTTTTCCATGAAAATGCCTTCATTTAACCAGAAAATCCTATTTTTCAACATTTTTCAAATTTTTTATTAACTTTGGCCATTTAGTCGTAATTTTTAAATTTTTATCGTTGCTTTCATATGTATATATCCTGCAATAAAGTCAAAAATATTAATAAGTGGTGTAGCTAGTTTAGATATCTTTGACATATTAGGCCCGTTGCGTTTATTTTGACTCAACCCGAATGGACTTATCCAAGTTTATTCTAGCTAGTATCCTTAACCATGTAGACCTCAATTGGTTTATTAGGCTAAGTGTCCACGAGTCTCATTACTTGAGATTTTAAATTGTGGAGGACGAGAAATGATAGAGTCAATTATAAGTCGGTATTCTTGCGCAAGCTCACTTGGTGCAATTATTTGCCTATTCTCCCATCACTTGCTAATAATTTATCTGCAATAAGTAAGGTCTTACGATTTGAAAAGTTACTTAGCTTCTAGCCCAAGATCGTTTAAGAGTTGCTCGGTAATGATAAGAGTTCATAGCCAAGGCATAACTTATGAAGCAGGGCGCGAAGATTGGCGAGTCCGAAAAGGCCCTAACAAGGCATGAGGATTCAATTTTATTGCTGAAGATCCAAAGTGATGTGAAAAGCATTATTCCTAAAGTCTATATGAAGGATCAAGACTCACGACGAAAAGCAATCAACTCCCATAAAGATCATGGAGAAGTCTATCCGAAAAGACCCTAACAAGGTATGAGGATAAATAGATCCAAGTCCGAAAAGGAGGCGAATCGTTGTATCTCAAAATCCCAATTAGAGATTGAAGAAATAATCATGAAGTCGTGGTCAACAAAGTTGGAGTACCCCTCAAAAGTCTCCAAGTGAAGAAACTCTATTATGATGAGAAGACCATTATCTCAAGAACGTCTCTCGAAGATATGAAGTATGAAGTACATGCCAAATATCGGCCCGAGAAAGGTCTCAAATCGTGAACCAAGTTATGCCAAGATATGAACTTCTTGATATCCCGAGAAGCAGTTTTAAGAGATTTTGTCCTTTAGCTAACTATTGATCAAATCGTCCTACTTTGCTTTCAGCCTTAATAAACTATCGAAATAAGTCCAAAAATGCATCTTCATGATCATTCTAAGACAAAAATAAAATATAAGAGATACAATTAGGAATAAGGGAGTTTAAGCATTTAATTAAGCCATGTGTGTAAGTGTTTGATTTACTAACTTATAATAACAATGATCTCGTTTTTAAGCTTAGTTTGGGGAACGTGAAACTTGAGGGTGATAAATCTTCGCAACACCAAAGCCCTAATGTAAGTCCTTGATTTCTTTACAAGTTATTCCCATCCTTTTGTTTATTTTAAAGTTTTAAGTTCTCTTAGTATTTTAATTGTTGTTTAGTAGAGTTTAAATAAGGCCAAGGTTGATTAATTATGAGAAAAATGTAAAAATTGCTTTATCACTAAGCATTGCATGAGGGCATGGCAATGGTTAAGTGTAGGGGATTTGATAGGTGTGTAAACACCCATCCTTTTACCACTTAATTCGGGCTAAAACAAGACCAAAACACGTATTTAATATCATTTGTTTGGAATTATGCGTGGTTTTTGTGTTTATTGTGTTTCCAGAGCTAACCGGATGAATATTAAAGAAAACATGGGATTGCACGGGTTTTATCAAGGAAAAAGACTGAAGACGAAGTCTATTGTCCAAGAGATGCAAAAGATTTGAAGTCACTGGGCCTATTTGAAGATTTATCGAAGAAAAGGACCAAAGACGGAAGATTTACATAAGTCGAAGAAACTCAAGTCTATTTAACGAAGAAATTAAAAGACGAGTTGGATTTAATCGACAACAAATCCCGAATCAGAATCGAAAACGTCAACTTTTCTGAAAAGACGAGAAGACAAGAAGAAAGGGAGGAAGCCCACTCACCAACCAACCACTAGGACTATAAATAGATCTCTCCCTTCACATTTTAGGGAGTTAGTTCATTTTTTTCTTTTCTAGTTCTTGTTGGTTCGTTCCTTAACCAACTCCATTAGGGAGTTTGGTGATTTTTCTTCTTTCTTTCAATCTTGTAAGTTTGATTCAATACTCTTGTTACTTTTCAATTAATCAATCCATTCATCTTTTCATTCATCTTGTTCATCTCCATTTTTATTGCAAGTTTTTAAGTTTCTTATTTGATTCAAGTTTGATTTCAAAAAGTTGTTGATTTAGTGTTTTTATTAGTGGGATTTGTTTCTTATGGTATTTAAATGATTTGTGTTTAATTTGGTAAAACCTTTTTGAGTATTCAAGTCGGTTTGGATTTAATTTCGTGTCCCTGTTTTACTGCTACTGTTCGGTTCTTCGCTTCCCAGGACTTTCCGAATTGAGCCTTTATTCCGAATAGGGATTCTCATTTTTCTTTTACTCGGAATATTTTCAATATTCCGCATGATAGCTTCTTCATTTCCTTATTCGGAATATTTTTCCGAATAGACCATATTTTCCGAATAGCCCTGCTTTTCCGCATAAGCTTGTTTTTCCGCATAGGAGTTCATCTTTCCGCATAGACCCGATTTTTCCGATTAGAGTGATTTTTCCGCATAAGCAATTTTTTCCGAATAGCATCATTTTTTCCGAGTAGACATTATTTTCCGCATAGGATCCTACTTTCCGCATAGCATTATTTTCCGAATAGACCATATATTCCGCATAGTACTCTTTTTCCGCATAGGACTTTTTATTCCGCGTAGGGATTTATTCCGAATGGGGAGATTTTCCGCATAGAGCATCTTTCCGCATAAGGGTGATTTTCAGCATAGAGCATTTTTCAGTAAGAATATTTTTCCGCTTTATTATTTGATTGCTTTTATCTACTGTTTCCGGCTTTAATCTTTATTCACTTCATTTATTTATTTATTTAGAATAGAAAACCAAATCCACTTTTTGTCACCAAGAACAAATCATTCCACTTTAAACTGAGATCAATTCGAGAGGATTCCGAGAAATATTTTGAACCCACACAAAAATACGTGTATCAAATGGCGCCGCTGCCGGCTCTTCTCGTTAAGATCAAAAGTTTTTTGTGAGAACTTGGATTTTGGGATCCGTTCCCCGTGAACGTTACTTTTTCATAAAAATTTTCAAAAACACTAAAAAATATAAAAATTTCAAAATATAACCGCAACCTATCAAAAATAAGGCGCACGTTAAGACTCGAACTCGAATATCGATATGTACCAAATATAATATGACTCAAATGTTTTCAAAGTATACACGTTTCAAAACCATTGACACGAATCAAATGAACACATTTATCCAACGTTACACGTTGAAACACTTGAACACTTGAAAATGACTCGTCATACGACGCCAAGTCAACGCAAGTCAAAATATCTTTTACCCTTATTTGGACCTGTAGCTAAGTCATTTACATAATGACTAAGCACTTGAGTAAGTCACCATGTCTGATGGTGAACACTCAAACTCACGCAACACAAGCATTGAACTAAGTGTCCAAAATAAAAATCAGCAAGTACACCCCGAATGTACACACCGATCTACCCTATCTAGACTTGTCTGTTTTACATGAAAATTGGTGTCAAGGTCACTTATAACCTGTATAAGACCTCACCAAAATTTGAGCCAAAGTTCACACTTTAAAATCCATCAGCTCGACACTTTAGTCGACTCCAAATTTGGGACAGATTTGTGCACTTGTTTTGTAAAACCGTTTGGACCACTTTAAAAGTACTAACTCGACAATCCGTCTTTTGAAATCACTACTAGACTCATAAAACTCAGTTTGTAAACTTTGAAAATCAGTAGATACATTTATCTATCCAAGCCTAAAGTTCCCGAGAGTCGACCCAAAATCAGCCACAATTTCGGGTTGTGCCGACTTGCGTCTCCCGGTACACGAAAACTAAAACTAGCATAACTTTTGACTCGTAATGACTTAGAAGCTCTATCTTATACCAAAACGACCGTCTCAGAAAACTCTACAACAATTTCAAATAATCTCAGTCTTTCACAGAACTTAAACCCACGAAACCATCTGTTTAAAGCTGTTGTCCCAAAATACCTTTTTAGAAAACAAGACAAATCCATTTTTCACTCAAAACCAATCATTCCCATACCCCTAGGATCACTATACTATCATACCCATCATCTAAACACTCCTAAAAATACTTGCATGTAAAATCTAACAAAATCAAAGTTTAAAAACAAGACTTTTAAGGATCAAAACATGATAATCTTACCAAAAACCTTACATGCAAGATGATTTAAACATCAATCCACCATGAAATCATAACTTTGTGAAAACTTGATGCATGTTCTTGAATTTGATATCATTAGAATCACCATTGAATTCTAAGATGTGGTCTTTATTTTGTTTTGATCAAATCATATGGAAAATTGATGAAGTGAGGTGTTTTGTATGGTGGTGGTGACGGTTTGAAGAAAGAAAATGGGGAGGGAGAGAAATTTTACTAGTGTGTTATTTTTGTGTGTAAAATGGGAGAAAAAAGTGTATTTATATGGTGGTTTAAGTGGAGGGATCAATCTTGCCAATTTTGAAAGTTGTGGACTCAAAAACAATTAATAGTTTTAAAACGTAATATTTTGGGCATCCGTCGGTATCGCGATCACTAAGAAATTCTCGTTGTACATTGATTTGAATAAACTCGTTGTAAAACGCACGCGGGTGATTTTAAATCAAAAACTTTGATTTAAATTAAATATGGAAAAATAAAATAAAATTTTTATAATTCCATACAAATTATTGTCAATGAACAGAAAATACTTAAAAAGTATAATTCATTTAAAATTTAAGAATCTCAAGATTTACATATAAAATTCAAGAAAACGAAATACGTTGAAAAATTCAGAAACACGAATAAAAAGAATAAAATAATGCTGGGAAAATACGGGTTCTCACAATATACCTAAAATGATGAGGTTCAACTGAGAACCAGAGTCACTGTCGGTTCAACTAACAAATAAAAACCATCAGAAAACGAACCGTAGAGGACCCACCAAAAGTTTTAAAAACGACGTCGTTAAATTAACTTGTACTACTTCTTTTAACGACACATAAAGCTGTACTACTTAGAAAAGAGGTTGCACCCCCTTTCTTCAAGATTTTAAGTAATAAAATGTAAAAATGTTTTGGTACAAAACTTTATAACACAAAATTTTCATAAATTTATTTCTATATTAATTGGTGGGCAATACACATTAAATGAAAAAATTTAATATGCAACATTATAGATGATTATTGCTATAAATTCTAATTTTATATACACAATTATTTAAATTATTCACTAATAAAAGTTTAATATCAAATTTCTGGTTTGCGTTTGAACCATTCAATTTTTTTTATAAATTTGCATTTTCAAATACTGATATTTTTCTAATTAATTTGATTAAGTTGCACTCATCAAAGTTGGAAGATTTTAAGATCATCATGATGTATGAAAACGTGTAAACATATTAATTAAGAAGATTTTCTATATTTATATGTTATATATATTTTATTGCGACAAATGTTACACATATTTGCAAATACCTTTCACTATCAACCATCACAATCTCGTAATATTATTTATATATGAAATGGTTTATTATTGCTCAAAGTTATTCCAACTTAAAAATATCGTCATTTTTAAAAATATAAGTATAAAACATTACGCTTGCAAAATTTTAGTTTCAAAATACCCACAGCCGCAACGCACGAATACCTGCTAGTAATTATTAAAACGTATGACCGCAACAATGATATAAGCAACTAGTGGCAATAACCATTGTCATTACCTTAACTTACCATTACAGAAACAACAAAAGTTCAAATGTAACCTTTTTTTTCACAAATAGGGGACAAATCTTCATCATCTATTTTAGTTTGATTTAAAAGTGGAGATCAACCTAAGATTTAACAAAACACACGGAGGGGTCATTTTTGTCAAAAAGTCCAAAAGTTTCAAAAATCGAGCGGAGGGAAAAAAGTTGTAAATTTTCTGAACTAACTTTTATCAATAGCGGTATTTCACTACTGACAAAACAATGAAATTTCACAGATGATTAAATAATTTTACCACCGGTGATATTTTATTATTTTTCATAACTGAAATATAAACGTTAATAAAAATCAGTTTGAAAAATTTACAATTTCAGTTTCTCCGATGATTTTTTTTCCATTTTTTAACATTTTGGCATAAATAATTCTTTCGTATTTTTTTCATTTGATTTAATTTTAGGTAATGAGTAACTAAAATTAATTCTCTTACCTGTAAGTAAAAAAAATACAAAACAATTCAACTCACATAAACATAGTTGAAATATATTAACTATTAGAACATCTGAAAATAGTGTGTTCATTACCAAAAGTTTGATGGTCGATAAAATAGAGATTTTACATGTTGTATTCGCAACAGGGGTGGAGGATCATTATAAACCCATGCTCATTTTGGGGTCGTGTGTTAAAAGGAATTTACTTTCCACACTCCAATTTCATAAAAGCTTCTAAAGGTTCACATCCATCATGGCTCTGGCAAAGTTTACTCCAAGGACGGGACCTCCTTCTTCATGGTATACGTTGGCAAGTTGGAAACCTCGTGGTCCTTTTGCACCAAATGCCTTGGTCTCTGATTTTATTACAAATGGTGAGTGGGATATTCCAAAACTTCAACTTTGTGTTCATCCTGAAGAAGTTAAGCTCATTTCAAAGATTCCTATATCCAGCACTTCAGTAGATAAAATTGTTTGGCATTATGAACTTAATAGGAACTATACTGTCAAATCAGGTTATTACCAAGCGCTCCTTCAGCGAGAAGCTATCTCAAAACCTGAAGCCTCTTCGTCATCAACCCCAAATTTTTTTTTCTGGAAACAAGTTTGGAACTTGAAGACACTTCCAAAAATCAAAATGTTTTGGTGGAAAGCTTGTTCAAACGCCCTTGCTACTTATGAGAAGCTTTCAAGAAGAGGGCATTATTGCTTACCGGTATGTTCTATTTACTGCACTGAAATTGAAACTATCGAGCATGTATTGTTTGAGTGCTCTTGGACAAAAGGGGTTTGGTTTGGATCACCTCTTAGTCTCCGTCTGGACGATTTCAGCGGGACTATTTTCTCGCGCGTCCAACATTTGTTAGATATGGTGTCATCTAACTCGGAGAGGATAAATCTCCATACATCTCTAGCTAATATTGCTTGGCAGATTTGGAAGTCCCGGAATGCTTATATTTTTAGTGGTGTCAGGCCTTGTCCAGTAAGCACCATTACACAGTTGGATTGTATATCTCAGTATTTAAGTTCTTTGTTCCCATCATCTTCACCCACATCTTGCGCCTCGGTTGTTCGTGATGAATCTCATGAGAGTTCACTTTGGTGGATCCCCCCCCCCCCACTTGTAATCGCGTGAAGCTCAATTGTAATGCATCCTGGAAATCAGACCGAGCATCATCAGGTATCATTGTACGGGACTCTACAGGATCAATTATTTTATGTCGTGGTGAAATCATATCTACCTCTGGCCCACTCATTGCTGAGCTCTTAGCCATCCGAAGTGCATGTCGTTTAGCTCTTACAAGTGGTTGGCAACATGCAACTATTGAGTCAGACTCTAAAGTAGCTATTTCACTTGCTTCTTCAGAAAGTGATCCTCCTTGGTACTTATATGCAATTGTGGCGGACATCAGAATATGGGCATCCCAGCTTGCTCTCTCCTTTTCATGGGTTAGGCGTGAATGTAATTTAGCGGCGCATCTTGTTGCTAATATAGCTTCTAAATCTCATGAAAACTTTGTTTGGAATGTTAATTTTTTAGATGTAATTACCTCCGTTGCGAGGAGTGATATAATATACTCCCTCCGTCCCATAATAATAGTCCACCGACCAAAAACACGCAGTTTAATAAAATCATCACTTTTTAGCTTTCTCTCTCTTACTTTTTACACAATTACAATTATACCCTTAACCAATTAATTTACAACTTCTTTATTAGTTGTAATAATACCTTAAAGTAAGGATAATACTGTAAACTTGATCTACATTTCTTATCTATTTTTGGACTGGACTATTAATATGGGACGTCCAAAAATAGTAACATGGACTGTTACTATAGTACGGAGGGAGTAACGTTTTACGGGCTACGGCCCTTCTTCTGTTAAAAAAAAGAACTAGCAACGAAATTAGAAAAAAAGAATGAAGGAAAAGGAGTAGAGACGGCCACGCATGCGATGGAGCACGTGCACGGCAACATGTATTTGCGACGTTAAACTACCTTGTTTATTGGGCTTTGTTGATCCCTATGTTTATTTTTTTATTTACTTATTATTATTATACTTTTACTTCTTCTGAAATTTTGGTCTCTCTCGTGCTACACATGTTTGACTTTTACTTACATAATTGGACAATCTTGCCCCTTTACATATCTTAGATTTTTGTTTACTATTACATGCTCTTATAAGACAAGTTGTAAAATACTTGCCTTTTATCTAATACTCTTTTCATCCAAATATAATTGTTAAAAGAGATAAAAAAACAGTGTCAAACTAGGAACGAGTAATTTTTTGTCCAAAAAAGATAAAGCTAGACTTTCAATGTTCCAGTGCTGTTTGTTTGTTAAAAGAATTTGAATATGGTTTGTACATTTGAATCTGAATATTCGGTAGAAATGTTTGAATCTGATTTTTATTTGAATCTAAATAAGCGGTTAAGAAATCTGAATCTAAAACAATTATAGTTTTTACAATTTAAATATAATACGAGTGCATTTACACAAGGAATAAAATTTATTAGATATAAGATAACAAAATTTATAATACGATTGATTTAAAGCTAAAAGTCTTTTAAACAAGACGTGCAATCTCATGTGTATTTAAATAAAATAAATGTGTCGGAGTTTAAATTTATCTTTAAAACGATAAACTGAATCGATCCTTTCAAGAGCAAAATATGAATCGTCACAAACCATTTTATAAACTCTTTATCTAGCAACACACATGCAACAATTTATAAAAGACAAAAATAAAACAAAAAAGAATGAAAAATAACACCAAAATAGAAAAAATATAACAAAAAAGTAAAATCAAAAAATCAAAAAAAAAAAAAGTAACAAAAATTAAGAAAAAGAAAAATGACATTAAAAGGTGTTAAGACAGCCCCTCTACATGTAGTTCAATCAGTCGTTTATGTCTCTTACTACCTCTTAATGATCAGATAAAAAACAAACGGTCTGAACACTCATTGTCTCTTATTGCCTCTGAATGAAATCAAAAAAAAAAAACAGTCTTAATGACTCAAATGTCTAACTGCATCTGACTGAGTCAGATTAAAATATTGTTAAAAGGCATTTCTTAAAAAACAAACACCACCCAAGTATTTATATGGGATTAAGCCGTATAATAGCAACGTACTTTCACAAATGTATCATTTTGGTACGTGAACAATTTTTTGTTTCACTCAATGTAACGTACTTTCAGATTTTGTGTCAATTTACACACTGAAACTTGTTTTACCGGAAACATTACATTTTTTCTTATTTTTTTATTTTATTATAAAATTACTTTTTAACTAAAAAAGATTTTTCTTTGAAACCTTTTTTAAGAAAGGTTAAACATACTAAACGTTTTTCTTCACAATTTTTAACACTTTTACACATTTTTATCTTTTCTATAAGTAAAACTAAAACTTTTTCAAAAAACTTTAAAAGTTTTAAATTTAACTTTTGTTTTAAGAAAACATAAAATGTTTTAAAAATTCCTAAAAATTTTAAATTTTTTGAAAACCTTTTTTCTTAACTTTTTGATAATTCAAATTTTTTGGGAATATCTTTTTTTATGAAATTTTAATTTTTTAAAATTGTTAAACTTCTTTTAAAAATTTCTTATAGTTCCTTTTCTAAAAATCTATCGCTTATGTATTTAAAGAAATTATAAAAAATTTAAATTTTTTAACTTGTTTTTAATATTTCATATTTTTAAGTTAAAAAAAACTTTCAAATTTTTATAAGTATAAAAACTTTATAAAGAAATTTGTAATTTTAAAATTTTAGATTATATTTTAAAAATGACTTTATAAAAAAATTTGTAGTTTTAACCAAGGATTTTTTTACCCTTTCTCGTAATTAAAAATGTTTATAATTTTTTTTTGTCATTTTAATTTTTCTTTTAAAGTTTTTCATAATATCTTGTAATTAAAAAAAAAGTTCACGTATCAAATCAGTACATTTGAAAAAGTTCATTGTTATTATACGACCTAATCTCTTTAAAATATATGGCTTATGGAATCTTTTTCGGGTTTCTAAACTTTTTAACCGGTAGCCTGTTAAAGTTGGTGCAAATCGACACAAAATCTGAAAGTACGTTACATTGAGTGGAACAAAAAATAGTTTACGTATCAAGATGATACATTTTTTGAAGTGCGTTGCTATTGTGCAGCTTAATCTCTATTTATATTGTTGTTATAAAATGCCTGAAAATGTTCAGTGTAAATTTCAATCGATGAGAAGATGTTTTAACGATAAAAATAGATATTTAATTATAAGTTCAAAACTAAGATAAGATTTAAAGTTAAAAATAACTCCTTTATACGTTAGTATAGATATTTATAAACTTTTTATTTTTTTATTTTTAGTGTCATTAATTTATTTTTATTCGAATTTTTTATATTTTAACATTAATTCGATTGTGACGACGTATAATATGAACCGTCCAGCCGAATATTATTCTTACTGGTCTATCTATCCATATCCCGAATATATGTGATAGCTTATGATGTTTGGCTCGTGGTAGGCCGTACTCGGTTTATCTGGATCGCAGCCATGCCATACGCGACATTACGTGATAGTTTGTATTTGTAAAAAAGATAAACTAAAATAAATGTAACAAGCCCAAATGCCATTGAGCTTTCTGCCAATTTGACACTTCCAATGCCGAGGGGCGTTTTGTTCTCGTGGGAGTGGACCAGACCTCTACATTCAACATCAGAACTTCAAGAATACCAAGATTTAGTCTCACTCGTTTGCAACCTATGCCTCTCTAATGACCTGGATATCTGGGAATGTATGATGATAGGAACTTCATAGTTAAGTGTATGCGGGCTCATATAACAAATATGCTCTACCCTTTAGATCCACAACCTTACAGATGGAACAAAACACTTTCGATCAAAGTCAATATCTTATCCTGGCGAATCCTCCATAAAAGACTTCCAACTCGCTCCAACATTGACCGTAGAGGTATTGACTTGAACTCTATTCTTTGCCCTGTTTGTGATGATTATATCGAGACGGAAGAACACCTTTTCACTTCGTGCGACTTCGCTAAAGATATATGGTCCAAGGTTCTCTCATGGTGGAATATTAATAACATCTCAATCTCCTCCTTAACTAATACTATTAATTTAGCCGACAAGATCATCTTCTCAGCTAATCTTAGAGTCCCGTTTGATGTAGTTGTTCAAACTACCCTTTGGAGTATTTGGAGATTTAGGAACGAGGTGTGTTTTTCCCAGAAACATCCTTCTAAGGAGTTGATCCTCAATGATATTAAGCTCTCTTCCTTCAATTGGATCTCCTACAGGTTTAGAAAGGCTGATTTAAGTTGGCCTGATTGGTTTGATAACCCTTGTAACAGTTTATGTAATTAACATTTGTACTTTGGCTACCTAGTGACTTACTAGGTAGTTGTTGTTCTCTTTATATATTTACCTTTTGCTGTTAAAAAAAACTTGTTTAGAAGGATTTGATAAAATCCTGAGTATTATGGTTATTACTAGAGTAGAATGATTAGAAAACCCTAAGGTGCCGTTTGGTTGGGGCATATTGGAGGATATTGGGGGATATTTAAAATTTTGACATTTTAATTTCCCCTAAATATTGTGTTTGGTATTACTAACGAAGGAATTTTAAATTCCCCGAATTCCCAAAATGAAGGATATTGAAATTACTCAAAAAAGTGAGGAATTTTAATTTACTTGAAAATTTTATTTTATAAACTTTTTTTCTAATAATTTTTATTCGGGTTTTTATGTTTATATAAAAAACCATAAAATTTAAAAAATTTATATAAAAATTATTTTTCGGTTTTTACTCTTTTAAATAGCAAAAATAAATTTTATATTAAAAATTTATAGAAATTTTTTATAAAACTTATAGAAATTTTTAATAAAATTTATAGGATTTTTTTACAAGATTTATATAAATTCTATAAAAAAATTATTGAAATTTTTATAAAATTATAATTTTTTTTATAAATTTTTTATAAGTTTTTATAAAGTTTATTTAACTTTTTTTTAAAATTTATATAAAATTTTTATAAACATTTTATAAACTTTAAATAAATTTTTTATAAAATTTATAAAAAATATTATAATTTTTTTTAAAAAAACTATATATTTTTTTTAAAAAATATATATAAAAAGTTAAAATTCGATTTTTAATTCTTAAAAAATTTTTATAAGATTTAAATAAATATTTTTATAAAACTTATATAAATTTTTTATACAATTTTTTATATATTTTTTATTAAAGGTTATATAAACTTTTTATAAAATTTAATGAATTTTTTTTATAAGATTTATATAAATTTTTTATAAAATTTGATGATCTTTTTATAAAATTTTTATAAGATTTATATAAAAAATTTATAACTCTTTTTATAAAATTTATAGAATGTTTTTTACAATTTATATAAATTTTATAAAAACATCATATAAATTTTTTTTATAAAATTTATATAAAAAGTGAACATTTTATTTTTACTCTTTTAAATAAAAAAAATTTGTCTAAAAAAAATTTATTCGTTAAAACTATTACAAATTTTTGTCAACCAAACAGGATTAAGCATTTTAAATTCTAGAATTTTAAATTCTTAAGAATTCTAATTTACTTAGAAATTAGAATTCCAGAATTTTAAAATCTTGAACCAAACGGCCCCTAAAGGGTATCTTGGTTATAAAAGAAATGATGTTAACATTATAACAGGTAGTCAATAAACCCTAACCATAATCAATTACTAGATAACATGTCTTCTTACTCTCACCCAAAAGTCTAATCGTAAGATACATTTCAATGAAAGTCGGCCAAACTTTTGCATTATGGTACTTGATGTCGCATAATGCGTGTACATTCCAGTAATATAAAAAAATTCTGTGCGTTATTGCCAAGTTAAATTTTATGCTCCGTATATTCTTTTTTTTATCGTTGTATTTCCCCGTTTTTTTAGGTTTATTTAACTGTGATTTGTCATACTGCAAAAGAGGGCAAATCGGTCATTCCATACTGTAAGGGCAATTTATTGAAGTTTGACTTGGTGAAATGCATCACAATCCAAAGTACAGAACAAGCATTTCAGAAACTTGATTCAACAAACCCAAGACCCATCCACAACTACCAATGCACAAATTATTATTTGCAATAAGTTAACATTCTTTCTATTTAAGAGGTTTAAACACCCAACAAATTGAATATTCTATTAATGCAACAAAGTAACATTCTTTCTAGTTATTAGAGGGTTAAAAACCCAATAAATCCAATATTAAACAGATACTTCATGTTATATAACTTACACCTTACAAGTTTATTCATGGGTCGACTGTAGTATCACAAACACTATTAGGTACCAAAAGTTGTAACTTTGTTACTATAATTTCTGTATGCTTTAGTTCATTCAGAATAGTGAACTTAGTTTATTGTTTATATTTGAACAAAAAAAATAAAATACAGAACAGGTTGGTGTCTGAGAATTATATAGTACTGTACTAGTTTAGAAAGGATGTAAAGAATATTTGAGAAAGAATATGTTTAAAAAAAATTAACCATTAATGAAAAATATCAAGAAAATAGATGAGTCAAAATGATAATCCAGAGAGTTTTGTAGAAATTTATACTCTACTGCGACGACATTTGCAAACGGTGTACGATGAGAATCGTACCCACGCACATGCATTGGGCGCAATTGAATGCAGAAAGTCCAAATATCACGTACGCACTAATAAACTACAGATATGAAAATTGAAATTTTGATAAATTTGGCGTTGAATTAAAATGAGACTCTCACCGTTTTTTTACCCACACGTTTAGCTTGCCTAAAAAACCGTTAACTTTAACCTCTCATAACACACATTAGTGTGTGAAAACAATATCAATCAAGATTTACGCCCTTCCTTCTTGTTAACGGCTTCGGGACCGCCCATGATACTTAGGCCCTAACCCTACTATATTTTCTACCCCACGCTACCACCTTTAGCCTTTTATATATCAATTTCAATTCTTTGCATACACAAACACACATACTCACTCTTCTCATTTTCTCTCTAAAAATGTTTGACCAAATGATGCTTCACTACCCACAAAGGGAAAATAGGTGGAAACCTAGTGTTGAAATTGCACCTAATTGCCCAAGATGTGCCTCACCAAATACCAAATTTTGTTACTACAACAACTATAGCTTATCACAACCTAGGTACTTTTGTAAAGGTTGTCGAAGGTATTGGACCAAAGGTGGATCCCTTCGTAATGTACCCGTTGGTGGTGGATGTAGGAAAAATCGCCGATCTAGGCCTTCAAGATCTTCACATAATGGAAGTGCTAGTTTGGGTTATCTCAATAACCCAAGTGTCAGTGGTGATTCATCTAATGAATCCCCTGAACGAGCTAATATTGACCTAGCTGACGTGTTTGCTAAATTTTTGAATCAAAATTCAGATCAAGAGATTCGGGACAATGTTGGTGACGAGTCTTCAAGTGGAACCGGGGTGCAATTATGTGATTTGAGTGAGGAAGGTGACATGCAAAACATGTTGGTTCCTCAATTTATTGGGGAAGAAGACAATGAAATGGATGAATTTATGGTTCAAAACACGAACCTTCTCGAGTTGCATGATATACTAAATGAAGAATTGCCGCAAGATGTATCTTGGAGCGATGAAACTACTACACTTTCGAATTTTGCATGGCAACAAGATTTTGAACCCTTTGTTTGCAACAACGATGATTTCAACATCTCCGCAAATGTGGTTACCGAGGATTGGAGCTCAACACCGTTGGATCTACCATCGGTCGGCAATTTTTTTCAGAGCTTTTAATTTGAAGAATTCTATTCGTCATCAATTTTTTTTTCTAAAAGATTAAGTTAGGAAAATATGCTTATCTTGGAAGTTAAATGTCACATTCCAAGAAAACTATACATATATACACACATTTACGAGGATAAGGAGTTTTAGTTATACGTAGCGAAATACAATAAGATCATTTTCTTTGATTTGATTATATTCAAACTTAATTTATTATTAGTCATATATATAGTACTGCTCATACATATTTTATGCAACTGAACAATGCCATCTTTTTTTTTAACGGCAAAGATATATATCATATAGGAAAATGCGAGTGAAAGTAGTTGCCGATAGTAATCAGCTATAAAACATAATTAGGCCAACCCCCGGACGCCGAATGCATACACTACAACATTAGACACTATTCTCATCAAGAATATCGCTCGTTCCTCAGCGATATATGAATGGGGTAGTTTTTCTCGGCGACATGTTACTGAAGATAACCCTTAACAAAACCAAAAAGTCAAACCTTGACCAAGGTTTTCCCTACAGCCTGCACAATGTGTGTTTTCTAGATTTTTTCATGAATTTTTTCGGAAAAAATCTACTAAAACCAAAAACTTTTATAAACCAATATGGAATCTACTCAAATACATTACAACTCGTACCAAAACAATACAATATAACGGATCAACGCATTTGATATATCAAGTTTAGATTTGTCCAGAATCTTACTAAACACATATAGTCTTAAAACGCGTGACAATATATTCACCTAGCTAGATAACATGTTCTAATTAAACATACCGGGAATCAAATGTTCACTTAAGGGACGCCAAAATAAACTACAAGTCACAAAATCACATATACTTACCCAAATCACCTAATCCTCGACCTCCTCGCCGTCATCGTCATCACCCACCTCATCATCATCCGCCTCATCGACCTCGCTACTGCCACCGCCACTACGTCGCTGAGACTTTAAATTAAGCTGTGTAAGCATCTGAGAAAACTTGTTGTCACTCTAAAACAACATCTTTTGCATTATGTGCTTGTTCTTTTTCTTTAAGCTCTTGTTCGCCTTTTTCAGCTTTTTGATCTCAGAGGCGTGAGTGCATTCAGGCGGGGGCGCGGGATAAACGTCGTGTCCAACCACAACCCTATGAATACCGGGAAGGTGTCCCCGCCCCTTGCTCGGGCGAGCTAGTCAAACAATATCTTGTTCGGTGTAGGGGACACCCGAGGGGGTGTCGGACCCTAAATCGTGTAACCTAATCATCTCGTCTTGCTTAGTCACAAAAACACAAGATAGTTAATATATTAGTGAGGTTTTCGGGCATTGTTTCTCGACAAATAATTAAAGTGCACCTATTTGGGATAAAACTTGCATATATAGCTTGGTCTTCGGGGATCGTGACTACGTCGTCTACTGTATGATACTGAAAGAAGGTATCACTAAGTTTTCGCATAGATTTTTACCAACGCTCAGATTCCCGGTGAGAACGCAGGTCAAACAGCTCCTTCCATTATATACAACAAAAACAGAGTTATAGATATAACTTACATATTTATCTAAAATTGTTTATTTATTTATATAATATATATAAATAAACAAATTTATAGATAATATTTATATATATTTTTTACTTGTTTATAACATATAAATAAATAAACTAATTTAGATAAATGTACACATTTAAATAAATGAACACGATAATGAAATATAAACATAAAATGATAATGAAATAACATACTCCAAGGCTACTTAGGACGAGGGCCTTCTCCTGCGTCGACATATCGTGCCAAGAAGGGTAGTACATCAGCAACTTTCTAATGATCTCCCCGAGGAAATCACCGGTAGGCATCATGGTGCTTTGGTTCTTAAGATCAAACTGGATTGGGAGGAGAACAAGTCTAACCCTAAGGTGCTTGAACGCGATGCTCTGGGTCTCATAACGGGTATTCATCCTACCCGCGCCCCTGCCACCCAAATTAGGTTTTCGCTAGCCCTTACCTACAAAATCAAGTGAGTGATAAAGTCATAAAAATTCAAGGCAAGCAACTTCAATGTATCAAGTTTATGCTTATATTACAATAATCCAGAAATACTTACCCCCGGTTAGTGAAGCAACCAATGGGAATTTTGGATGCATGGCGACCTCACCGCTAACGTCACCGCCGTGACCCCATGCAACATCTGCTGACATATGTACAAGTAGCATTAGGATAACATATAGAAATTCATGAACAAAATAATAAAATCATATCGAGTCATATGTTGAACGTCTAACATACCGACTCATTTGTTTAACGTTTGCCGTACAACCATAGCATATCGACTCATCCGTTGAACGTTTAACTTACAATAATAACATATGGACTTATTCGTTGGACGTCTAATGTACAACCATAGCATATCGACTCATCCGTTGGAAGTCTAATGTACAATCATAACTTATCGACTCATTTGTTGAACCTTTAATGTACAACCATAGCATATTAACTTATCTTGGTGAATGTTAACTAATCGTGATGGATGTTTAACTAGTCATGATGATTGTTAATTAATCGTGATGAATGTTAACTAATCGCGATGAATGTTAACTCATAGGTTGATTAACATTTATCACGATTAGTTAACATTCATCACGAACGTCTAACATACAACCATATCATATCGACTCATCCGCTAAACGTCTAACATAAAACCATAACATATCGACTCATCCATTAAGCATCTAATATACAACCATAGCATATTGACTTATCCGTTGAACATCTAATGTACAACCATAACATATTGACTCATCCTTTGAACGTCTAATGTACAACCATAGCATATCGACTCATCCGTTGAACGTCTAGCATAAGACCAGAGCATATCGAATCATCCGATAAACATCTAATGTACAACCATAGCATATTGACTCATCTGTTGAACATCTAATGTAAAACCATAACATACCGACTCATCCATTGAACATCTAAGGTACAACCATAGCATATCGACTTATCCGTCAAACGTCAAACGTACAACCATAGCATATCGACTCATCCGTTAAACGTCTAACGTACAACCATAGCATATGACTCATCCGTTAAATGTCTAACGTACAACCATAGCATACCGTCTAACGTACAACCATAGCATATCGACTCGTCCGTTAAACGTCTAATGTACAACCATAACATATCGACTCATCCGTTGAACGTCTAACGTACAACCATAACATACCGACTAATAGTGATGAATGTTAACTAATCATGATGAATGTTAACTGATCGTGGTGAATGTTAACTAGTCATGATGAATGTTAACTAATTGTGTTGAATGTTAACTAATCATGATGAATGTTAACTCATAGGTTGATTAACATTCATTACAATTAGTTAACATTTATCACGAACGTCTAATGTACAACCATAACATATCGACTCACCCGTTAAACGTCTAACGTACAGACATACAACCATAACATATCGAATTATCTGTTGAACTTCTAAACTTCAACCATAGCATATCGACTCGTGGGTTAAATATCTAATGTACAACTATAACATATCGACTCATTCGTTGAACGTCTAAACTACGACCATAGCATATTGACTTATGGGTTAGACATCTAATGTACAACCATAACATATCGAGTCATGGGTTAAACATCTAATGTACAACCATAACTAATGGTCATGAATGTTAACATCGAAAGCGTTGGCGGGAGAACGTTGGCGAGAAATTGTTAACCATTACCCTCATTTTGTTTTACCATAAAAGCACATGTTATCTTTATAATCACATACATTCTTACCAACACAACCACCAACAGATCACACACACAGTTATTATCACAACGACTCACAACCACATTGTTATTATGGAGATGTAGTTCTACGAGAATCGTGGTAACATAAAACCCTTTGTAGACCATAATATGCATGTCCACGTTCACATAAACCTCACATGTTTTTTTATTTGTGATATACAAATAATTTTGATAGTTATTAAACATTAGTTGCTTTACTCTTATACAGGCTCAAGTAAAATATCATGGATGTGACTTTTTTTACTGAAAGATGAACGAGTCAGACTACTAGTGATGGAGGAGCATAAAAATAAACTGGTTATTTAGTTTCCTTAGTTTGTGGTATCTTTTATTTAGTTTTCTTATTTTGTGGATATTTTATTTAGTTTCTTTATTTTTTTTCTATAATGATTTGTTAACTTTTTCTTCAAGTATAGTTATCGTATAAAATTTGAGCTAGGGTCTATTGTATGATTATGGAGTTGTGAATAAAATCAACACAGACTTTTAGTCTTCTGTTAATTGACGTAAATCCAGGTTAGGGATTATTGTTCAATTTTCATCCTAATAATCGATATTCCTGTGAATCAACGATTGTTGGAAGAGTTGTTTCTGGTATTCTTTTGAATAAACATATTCAATTATTTATCTTGTTATTTTATTCTACATCAGTTGGTATCAAGATCTAAAGTTCCTGATTAAGATGCCTCCAAGAAACAGTAGGAATGTTCATGATGTGTATGAACAAGAATTGGAGCAGCGTGTTATGGCAAGATTGGAGGAGCGAATGGATCAATTCCTTGATGGCTGACCTGATGAATCACATGACGAACAAGCGTGATGATCGTAATGGCCGGAGTACTGAAGATGGAGAGTCAGAAAACCCATTTGCTGATTCCGAAGAGGATGATGATGATGTCGCTTGTAGTGATTATGAAGCAACCCCGGTTTATGATGAAGAACCCGAGGAAGATGAGTATCCTTTTGTTGACAATTATCATAATTTTTAAGAGGAAGAAAATAATGTGCCATCTTCGAATGTTATGTTGGGTGTAGAAGAAGAATCAATGGCAGTTTATGATACCGATCTTGAAGATGTCATTAAGGAGGAAGAAGGATTTTCTGGGGAAGGAAGATTTGGTGGCAAAGAAGACAACATCGAATACGTTGTAGTTGTGGCTAATGATCTTTGTTATTCAATAATGCAAACTACATTAAGTGTTGATTAATAGAAAACCACAGTTTCAAACCCTCACGAGTTAACTTGGTTGCAAAAAGGTAAATGAGTGGATGTTAGTATCTTGATTGAAAAAAAATATCAGGTAGCCGCACCCATGGTCGGTAAGTTTGGTTATAGGACGATCAAGGTTTGAGGTCGATTCATTATAATTAAAGGGAATTTTATGCAAGGGATACAAATTTGGATGCTACGAGTACAAGGGACGAGTGAGACAAACTCGAGGACGAGTTTTTGAAGTGAGAGAGAATGATGGAGGAGCATAAAAATAAACTGGTTATTTAGTTTCCTTAGTTTGTGGTATCTTTTATTTAGTTTTCTTATTTTGTGGTATATTTCACTTAGTTTCTTTATTTTATTTTTCTAGAATAATTTGTTAACTTTTTCTTCAAGTTTAGTTATCTTGAAAAATTAGGCTATGGTCTGTTTTATGATTATGGAGTTATGAATTAAAAAAACACAGACTTTTAGTGTTTTGTTAATTGACTTAAATCTAGGTTAAGGTTTATTGTTCGATTTTCATCCTAATAATCGGTATTCATGTGAATCAACGATTGTTGGAAGAGTTGTTTTTGGTATTCTTTAGAATAAACAGATT
Source organism: Glebionis coronaria (assembly GCA_025667525.1). Classification (NCBI taxonomy): domain Eukaryota; kingdom Viridiplantae; phylum Streptophyta; class Magnoliopsida; order Asterales; family Asteraceae; genus Glebionis; species Glebionis coronaria. Next base: position 397,373,634 of record CM046879.1, read on the forward strand.
CAATTATTTATCTTGTTTTTTTTCGCTACATCAGTTGGTATCAAGAGCTAAAGTTCCTGATTAAGATGCCTCCAAGAAACAGTAAGAATGTTCATGATGTGTATGAACAAGAATTAGAGCAGCGTGTCATGGAAAGAATGGAGGAACGAATGGATCAAGTCCTTGATCATTTGGCTGACCGGATGAATCACATGAACAACAAGTGTGATGATCGTAATGGCCGGGGTACAAAAGATGGAGAGTCAGAAAACCCATTTGCGGATTCCGGAGAGGATGATGATGATGTCACTTGTGGTGATTATGAAGCAACCCCGGTTTATGATGAAGAACCCGAGGAAGATGAGTATCCTTTTGTTGACAATTATCATAATTTTCAAGAGGAAGAAAATAATGTGCCATCTTCGGATGTTATGTTGGGTGTAGAAGAATCAATGACAGTTTATGATACTGATCTTGAAGATGTCATTGAGGAGGAAGAAGGATTTTATGGGGATGGAAGATTTGGTGGCAAAGAAGACAACGTCGAATACGTTGTAGTTGTGGCCGATGATCTTTGTTCTTCAATAATCCAAACTACATTAAGTGTTGATTATTCAAAAACCGCAGTTTCAAACTCTCACGAGTTAACTTGGTTGCAAAAAGGTAAATGGGTGGATGTTAGTATCTTGATTGAAATATATATATATATATAAGGAATCCGCACCCATGGTAGGTAAGTTTGGTGTTGGAAATACGTTTTTACGTATCTTGATTGAAAAAAATATATATACCAGGAAGCCGACAATATATTAGCTAGGAGCTCGTAGTCGATGTATCTTTACATTAATCAAACAAGGAAAAGCCCGATCCATGTCATTTATGGTCGACCCATATTGTAAGCCCAAGCCCGTCTTGTGGGCTTGGTATATAAACCATGTCCTTAGTTGGAGAGGGTGTGGTTCACATTAACAAACACATAGTAAAAGGTTTTTTTCTTAGTTAAAATATGTTTTAGGTTTACAAGTTGGAAAATCTTTATTTGGGCTTTTTGTTGATTTATTTGATTTTTAGGGCTTTAATTAGCATTTAAATTAAATTGTAACACCCCCAATTTCGGGTCATAGCAGCGGAAGGGTCATTGGGTGTTACTATCATGGTTCAATCTCAATATCATAGAAAACGCCTCTAAACGAGTCGTTTTAATAAAACATACATCCATTCATTTGTTTAAAGATAAAACAGTTCACACGCGGTCCCAAATAGTTTTAAGGTTTACACAACCAACCAAAAGATAAAAGTTTCTTTGAATGAATATAGTTTAGAAAAGCGGGCCAAAACATTTTTAATTAAGCAAGCTGCACGAAACCACCTTCCTTGAGTGCCTTCTTCATGGACCTGAGATAAAACATGCTATAATGTCAACAAAAATGCTGAGTGAATCTATAGAGTTTAAATTAAATAAACGAACACAAGTATTCGGAATAAACCTTCCGTGGTTGACAATCATGTGGATCAGACATAATTATCGTTGTTATTTCATAAGTCTCGTGAAATTGAACGTTAACATATATTATTTCAGCCCAACACACCTAGCCAAGTGCGTATATTTCTCTTATACAATTGCATCCGATGTTTCATTACTGGTGCATCACAACACCACGCGATAGCTAGTCGCGACCGGACTGGGTGTCACCCCGATAGATCTATCCATAGTATTAGCGTTCCTTTCGATTAACAATTCACGATTCATGGGTCTTTTCAGGCTAAACAAAATTGTATAACAACTTTCATCTAAGCATACAATCGGGTCCTTTGTGTTCAATTTTAAAAGAAAGAGGGTTTACCACAACTTCTCGTTGTACCCTTCATTTATAATAAATGCTTTTCCAATAATAAGGGTTTCCACAACTTCTCGTTGTACCCCTTTTATTTTAATAAAACGAGCATGTTATCCCCTCGCGGGTTTTATAAAACAAGTAAACATGTCAAAGCGAGGCTATAGACTCACCTTGGTACGATAGTAGTAATGTGACGATCACCGACGATTTGTGATGCCGTTAAACACGAAGACCGCAACCTACCAAATAAGGCGCGTTCGTTAATAAACGACTCAAGTATAAATAATACTTAAATAATACGAAACTCAATTTCATATAACCATGAAAATCCCGAAAAATTAACAATATAAGTGTACTTCTATACCCTTTTATTTAACACTATTCTTTACAAACTTGCACTTTCGACATTGACCCGTCATAAGACGCCAAGTCAACGCAAGTCAAACCATCATTTTATTTCCCTCGGACCAGTAACTAAGTCATTTATATAATGACTTAACACTTGAGTAAGTCACCATGTCCAATAGTGAATACTCAACTCACGCCATACAAGTATTGAACTACGTGTCCAAAATACCAATCAACATGTACACTCCAAATGTACACACCAATCTAACCTATCTAGACTTGTCCGATTTCGACGAAACTTGGTGAAAAACTCACACATAATATGAATAAGACTCAGTTTAAGTTTCATTCAAAAATATTACTTCTAAGACCTTCTGCCCGACACACCTTCGTGTTATAAAAACCGGACAGTTTTACGCCTTTGACTTGTAAAACTATTTTGACTTATCTAAACAATTCCGTTTGCAAAACCGACACTCGGGTTTGAAAATAGACTCATGACCTGAGGTTTAGCAACTTACAACAGTCCTTGATAATTTTTAAAACTCATTCTATAGTCCACGAGATTCGATCCAAATATCGACAACAATTTTCGGATTGTGCCGATACCCGTCTACCGGTACACGAATACCAAAAGTGGCGTAACGTTTCGCTCGTAATGAGTTAGAAGCTATACTTTAGCTCAAATCGAAGCTAACGAAATTCTCTACGACCCTATCTTATTAGTTTACCAAGTTTATTACAGTAAGTAATTCAAAAATGTCCTTAAAGTTACTGCCTAAAATTGACCATGTAAAAATCATACCAAAACAAATTTTCAACCCATTCCAACAATTCCTATGGTCCTAATATCATTCTAATATAATACTAACACATCTAACTAACTCCTAACATCCTCAAATTCAATCTAACAAAAATTAAATAAATATAAACCTTGCATGCAACAACAACCCACTACTAATAGAATAATATTAACAACAAATATAACCGTAGAAATAGATCAAACACACGTTCTTCACCAAAATCTTGAAAAAAAATTAAAGTGAATGCATGTGAGAAAATTTTATACCAATATGAAGCTTATCAAATTTCAAAGATGGGTCTTTTGTTAGTTTTGGAAGAATCAAAGTGGAAAATAAAAATCAAGGGTGTTTTTGGTTGATGGGTTGGACGGCAAGAACAAAGAAAAGGGGTGAGGTGAGAGAAATTTTTATTAAAATGATATTGTGTGTGTATTTTGTAAGTGGAAAAATTATTTATAGTGGGGATGGAGGGTAGATTTTGCCAATTTGCATAGTTTTGGTCCACAATACAAATTAAATAGTTGTAAGGGTATAAAATGTAAATATTAAAATTTGAAAATATTTACGGGACTCGGATTTCGTAAAAATACTTTTCGAAAGTTAAAACGCTTGAAAATATAATAACAAAGCTTCGACACGACTTAAAACGTAATTAAATCGAAAACGTCGAAAATATAAAATATCGAGACAATCAATAATAAAACGTAAATTTTTTTGGCATCCGTCGGTATCGCGATCACTAATAGTTATCGTCATTCGTTAAAACGTAAAACACGAGAAATAAAGATTAAATATGATAAAAATCATTTTTATGATTATTTGAGAATATAATATCGATACCTAACATATTCCTTGTCGGTTTTCATCTAATCGACATTCTTACGCTAGTTTCAAGTCATAACCTTCTCGGTTAGTCGATAAATTTTAAATTCTCATTAAAGCAAACACGTAATACGTAATAGTCGAGATTAAAATAACGACTTGAAATTGACGGGTTGTCACATCATCCCCACCAAATTGGGATCTTCGCCCTCGAAGATCAACTTGCGTTCTTGCCCGATCGCTTGTTGAAATCAAAGAGATGAGGGTAATTCTTCCACATTTGGTCTTCTCGTTCCCAAGTAAACTTTTCGCTCCTCTTCGATTGTTCCATCGAACTTTGACAATAGGTATTCGGCTTTGCTTCAGTTGCTTGACCTCGTGATCCATGATCTCGACTGGTTCTTCGATAAAGTGCAACTTTTTATCAACCTTAACCTCGTCTAACGGTATAATGAGTTCTTCATCGGATAAACACTTCTTCAGATTCGACACATGAAAAGTGTTATGAATCCCACACAGTTCTTGTGGTAGTTCAAGTTGGTATGCCACGGGTCCTACTCTAGATGTAACCTTGAATGGTCCGATATAACGAGGACTCAACTTCCCACGTTTTCCAAATCGTACAACACCTTTCCATGGTGATACCTTTAGCATAACCTTATCTCCTACGTTAAACTCCAATGGTTTTCTTCTCACATCCGCATAACTCTTCTGTCGGCTTCGAGCAGACAACAACCTATTCTTGATTTGCACAATCATATCCATCGTCTCTCTAATCAAATCTGGTCCAGTGAGTTGGGCATCTCCAACCTCACTCCAACTAACGGGTGATCTACATTTTCTCCCATAAAGTGCTTCAAAAGGTGCAGCTTTAATACTCGCATGATAACTGTTATTGTACGAGAATTCGGTCAAATGTAAGTGCTTATCCCAGCTACTTCCAAAGTCTATCACACAAGCACGTAGCATATCCTCCAAAGTTTGGATTGTTCTTTCGATTTGCCCATCAGTTTGTGGATGATAGGCTGTGCTCATATCCAAATTGGTTCCTAATGAATTTTGAAGTGATCTCCAATATCTAGAAGCAAAACGACTATCTATCAGAAATGATTGAAATAGGAACACCATGCTTGCACATGATTTCCTTCAGATAAATATCGGCGAGTTTCTCCAAACCGAACCTCTCGTTGATTGGAATGAAATGAGCGGATTTAGTTAAACGGTCGACAATAATCCAAATTGCATCGAACCCAGACGGTGTCCTTGGGAGTTTTGTGATGAAGTCCATCGTAATTCGCTCCCTGATGTTGGAGTTTTGCAACCCTTTAGGAAAAGAGAGCAATAAAATAGGGCAAGTGCACGACGATTTAGGAAAACCGTGCGTGAATGACCCTAAGTGAGTTCGTTCTCAAGGAGGCAAGTGCGTTGTGTTATGAGTTGATTTATGATGTTTGTGATTATGATAATTGAAAAAGAAATGAGAAAGGAAAGAATTGACGGTTACGAAAACTAATTAAACTACGACGAAAAAGGCGTAAACGTAAAACCGTAAAAATGACGAAAATTAAAATTTTAACCTAAAAATTCCTAAAAATTACTAAAAATCCCCAATAATATTCTAAGAGTTTACAAAAAATCCAAACTTGCTAAAACCTTTTAATTAATTAAATAATGACTTTTTAATGCTAATTAAAGCCCTAAAAATCACTTTTAATTATTAAAAAGCCCTAAACAAGATTTTATAATTTGTAAACCTCAAAAATATCCTAATTAAGCTAAATACTATTTTTAAAAATTTTAAAACCAAATTAAACTATTTTTAAACACTTAAAAACTATTAAAATGTATTAAATCTTAAATTAAATCTAGAAATTAATTGAAAAGCCTAAAAATTAAATGGAAAGTGACAAAAGTCCTAATTAATGATAAAGAACCTAGGAAAAATGAAAAAGAAATAAAAATAAAACTTTTTATTTTAATGAATAAAATAATATTAAAATATTCTAAAAAATTAAAAGTCCTCAAATAAATTCCAAAAAATTCTCAAAAATCCTAAATATTATAACTAAGAAGAAAATGTAAATTAAAGTTTCTAAAACCTCTTAATTAATTTTATATTAATTTTCTAAGTTGCTTAAAAACCCTAAAATTAAATAAAATTAAAAATTAAAGTTTTTTGAAAACTTTTTATATGTAAACCTCAAAAATAAGAATTAAAACCTAAAAACTATTTTTTTGTATTTTTAAATTACTTTTTACTATTTTTAATTTACTTAAAACTATTTTAAAATTAAAATAATTATAAAAAAATGATAAAATAATGCTTAAATTAATCTACCAATTTTAAAAATCCTATTTTACTCTAATGAACAGTAGAAAAATGAAAAATCTTGAAAAATATTAAATTTCCCACTAAATGACAAAACTAGTTTAATTAAAACCCTAATTAACTTAAATTAATTCTAAAAATTAATAAAAAGATGAACAGTAACTAAATTTTAAACCAAAAACCTTAAAATATTATTCTAAGTTCAGAAAAATTGATTAAACTTAAAAAATATTACTTTTTGGCACTAAAAGACAAAAACAGAAACTTTAAAATTAACTAAAAATAGCTAAATAACCTAAAAATTACTAAATGAACAGTAAATAAAAATTTTATTAATCAGAAAAATCCTAAATTAAATAAGAAAAATAATGGCACTGGTTTCAAGGTCTGATTCCACTTTTTGGTCACTAAAAACAAAAAAATAAGAAAACAGATAGTGACATGTGATGGACTTTTGTCCTTTTGCTCAGCAGTGGTAACAAGGGCACTAGCAGTGGGAAAGGAGTTCCCACTGATAGTGTAAAATTTTGCTTTGATTTTCAATAAGCTTAGGAAAGCTTATCTTGATAGCTCTTTTGGACAATAAGGCACCCTTATACTCTTTGGAGTATAAGGAGTCTGATAAGCACAAAAAACAAGCAGCCACTTAACAAGAATAAGCACAAATCAAGCTTACAAGCTGATTAAGCATAACACAGGTCTGATGAATAATTGCTGGTTTTTCATGCACAAATCTGAATTTTATGGCCTTATATCTTGGAAATAAGCTCACAAGCATGCATACAAGTAACACACAATGCTCAAATACCCTAGGATCTAGCAACCTACAAAGTTTGATAGCACAATATCTCAAAAACAGTCATTCACAAGCAGATTCTGACTTTGGCTATGTTTTACCCTTTTTAAGTATGCAAAAGTGTTTCAAAACCACTCAAACTGAAACCAAAGACCTTATAACACTTCAATATAACCTAAGTGATGTTTCTAGACAAGATTTAACATGCAATTTTATTACAACTGCCTGCTGATTCCTTGACCCAAACACCCCTTAAAAATTAGTAACACAAATTTGAACAAGCAAACCTAAACAACTCTACCAAAATCTGATTCAAAGCTATCTAAACATGCATGTAAACTCATAAGAACACAACTCAAACAACTTAAACACACAATCCAAACAGATTCACACAAAATCACTTTAGACTACAAATTTTCCAGAAACTTAAAGAACTAAAAGGGAAATGAAAGCTACCTTGTTGGGCTTACTTCCAAGCCCAACAGTGGCTGAAAAGCCACCTCCTACAAGCCCGGGCTTGTGCAGATCAAGTTTGATTGGATTGAGTTGAGTGCAAATGAGAAGAAAATGATGAAAATGGACCTTGAGTGATTTTTGTTTCCTGCACACCACAAATAACCAAAGAAGAAAGAACAAGCTACTAGTTGTCCAATAAGCTTGGTTTAATAAGCTTATTGAACAGCTTATAGCAGTAAGCTTAATTATAAGTTTCTGAAAAAAATTTTTGAAAACAAGTGAAATACCAAAAACAAACTTGAGGATTTAAAAATGTTTTAATGAAAACAAACTTGAAAATGTAAATGCAGGAAAAATAAATGGATCACAGTTTCAATGTAGGTTGAAGAAAACTTTTCATTAATTTTAATAAAGTAAAAATACATCAAAAACTGGAACAAGAGAGATGCTAACAGGCTAGCACTCTTTTTATACTACTCAAGTGAAGATTCTAGATACAAGGTAAAATTGATAAACCCTAATCCTGAAAGTCCTAAAAAGCCCTTGGTCAAAAGTCTTCATAAATTGTCAAAGTGGCATCTTGTGAGTTTTCAGGGATCATGTGAGTATGCCAGTGAGGAGAACTGATATTGGCCATTAATTTGAGCTTGGGGAGCACTCAGTTGATCTAAAACGTTGATCTTGTCTCCTTCTTGAAATTGAGGGAAAGGGACGTGAGCAGGGTAGTGGGGTTTGGGGACCATAGGTGAGCTGGCAAGGTTTTGTGGGTGGGGCTGGGTTTAGAAGGTATCTAATCAGTGTTCTGGAGGAGATGGGGTTTAATCATGGAAGGATTAAGAAAACCCTAATTGGAGTTCTTGGGGAAAAAGGTGTGAGTTTAATCTGTTTTAAGAGAGAAAAAGGTGTTTCCCACGTAATTTGAATTTTTAAAAACGGATTAAACAATGTTTAGTGAGTGGATTGTGACGTGGGGCAAAGGAGGCGTGTGATTGGTTAAGAGGTTGAGTGGGGTGATGTGTCAGGCTGTAAGTGGCTGGGACAAGTTTGGTTGTCTGGCCATGAATGGTCCCTCATCTCCTTTCCCTTCTTCAAGTTGTAATAAACAGCCAATTCTTCTTTTCCTTTGTTAATAACTTTGGCAATGTGTCATTTTTGGCACAATGTTTTTGTAATCTTGAAACAAGGACCATTTGTGCAATTTCTTCATTTTCCAAGGACTGATTTTGCCATATCTTCAAACTTCAAGGCTTTGACTTGTTGGTTGACTTCTTGGAGGACCATATTTGACAATTTAGATTTGATGAGGGACTAAATTTGCCAATTCTTCAAAGTTGAGGGTCCTTTTTGTAATTTTGACAAACTTTAGGGACCAAACTTGTAATTATGAAGATACAAGGGTATAAAGTGTCAATTCTTCAAACTTGGAGGATTAATGTTCAACATTCTTCAAGTCTTCAAGGGTTTTCTTTGGAAAATTCCTCACTAGGGCTTGGTTCATCGTGCGGCTTTGTTTCCCGTGTTCGTTTTTGCGTGATTCTTGTGATCTTTTGTCATTTTCTCAATATCCGTACCTAAATTACACAAGCAACAAACACAAGCATATATTTGGGTATTTTGATGATATTTAATGCATTTTAAGTCCAAAAAGAACGATGAGACCATGTATAAAAGCCGTCTCATCACTCCCATTTCTAGATTAGAATTTCAGGTTGGACAAGTAATCCTGACGGAATCTGATATTCAGCTTTCACTTTTGCACATGTTACGCATTTCGCGACGTATGTTGCAATATCAGCTTTCATATTTGGCCACCAGTATAACTTTTTCAAGTCTTGGTACATTTTGTCAGATCCAGGGTGAATAGAATACTTGGACTTATGAGATTCTAACATAATCAAGTCTCTCAGTCCACCATATAATGGTAACCAAATTTGACCTCTCAAACATTTGATACCATCGGCTCGCGTCTCAAATGTTTCACCGTCTCCTCTAAATCTTTCGGCTGCAATATTTTCCTTCTTGCACCCTTCGATTTGTGCGTTTCGAATCTGCTCAGGTAAGTTATTATGAACTGTCACCACCAAAGCACGCACTCGAATCGGTTTCTCCCTTTCCTTTCGACTTAACGCGTCAGCTACCACGTTCGCCTTTCCTGGACAACCCATCGACGTTGCCTCATATTCAGCTCCTTTTGATCCAATATGTATTATAGGCTTTTATGATCAGTGAATACTGTACACTTCGTGCCATACAGATAATGTCTCCAAAGTCGCAGAGCAAAAACCACAGCGCCCAATTCCAAGTCATGGGCAGTGTAGTTCTCCTCATTCTTCCTTAATTGTCTAGAGGCATATGCGATCACCTTTTCACGTTGCATGAGAACAGCACCGTATCCTCGGAGAGATGCATCGCAACAAACAACAAAATATTCACATCCTTCAGGTAACGATAAGATCGGCGCACTACAGAGTTTCATCTTCAGGGTTTGGAAAGCTTCTTCTTCATCATCGCCCCACACATACGGTTTATTCTTCTGAGTCAGCTTAGTTAATAGTTTCGATATCAAAGAGAATCCTTCAATAAACCTTCGGTAATAACCAGCCAAACCTAGAAATTGTCGTACTTCAGTTGGAGTAGTCGGAGCACTCCAATTCTTGATGGCTTCGATCTTTGCAGGATCAACATGTACTCCACTTTTATCAATCACATGTCCGAGAAATTGTACAGAATTAATCCAAAAATCACACTTTGAGAATTTAGCGTACAACTTTTCGTTCTTTAACAAGTTCAAGATAATCTTTAAGTGTTCGGCATGCTCTTCATTGCTCTTGGAGTAGATTAGAATATCATCTATGAAAACGATCACGAATTTATCAAGATACGGCTTACAAATGCGATTCATTAAATCCATGAATACGGCAGGTGCATTAGTCAAACCAAAAGGCATAACCATAAACTCATAATGACCATAACGAGTTCTAAACGCCGTAATAGGAATATCTTCCTCACGTATGCGAAGTTGATGGTAACCAGAACGAAGATCAATTTTGGAGAAAACACGAGAACCTTGAAGTTGATCAAATAAATCATCAATTCTTGGAAGCAGATAACGATTCTTGATCGTTAGCTTATTCAGCTCTCGGTAATCAATACACATACGGAACGAACCATCTTTCTTCTTAACGAATAAGACAGGAGCTCCCCAAGGTGACGAACTCGGTCGTATAAAACCCTTATCAGATAACTCTTGCAATTGCACAGATAACTCCTTCAGCTCGGATGGGGTTAAACGATATGGCGCACGAGCCACGGGTGCAGCACCAGGAATTAGGTCAATTTGGAATTCTACTTGCCTTGGAGGCGGAAGTCCAGGCAAATCTTCCGGAAACACTTCAGGAAAGTCACGGATGATAGGTACATCTTCGGCACGTTTCTCCTTCGATTCCTTCTCCAATACTTTAGCTAGGAATAACTCACAACCTCTTTCGATATACTTACGAGCCTTAATGCACGAAACGATTTTTAGTCGTGAATTACGTTGATCACCTTCGATAACCATGGTCTTGTCATCCAAGGGAATCCTAACTTTCTTTTCTCCACACAAGATAGACGCGTTATACTTGGATAGCCAATCCATTCTGATAATAATATCAAAACTTCCCAATTCGACAATCATCAAGTCTATTTTGAAAATACGGTTCAGAAGATTAAGAGAACATCCTAGGAGCGCACGATTGGTACTCACTAATTTACCATCAGCTAGTTCTACCTCATAACTCGCGTCTAATTCGACCAGTTTGATATCAATTAAGGTACTAAAACTTGTAGACACAAAGCTTTTGTCCGCACCAGAATCAAATAAAGCTGTAGCATAACGGTTGTTCAGTAAAAACGTACCAGTGACAACTTTTGGGTTTTTCTTCGCTTCGGCTTCACCCAACTGATAAGCTTTTCCCTGGTTATCTCCACCACGTGCATTCTTCGGAGGTTGAGGGCATTGGTTCCTCATGTGACCTTTACCTTGGCAGTTAAAACACGTCACTCCCTTCTTTCCTGGTCCCCAACAGTCTTCAGTCTTGTGACCTAACTTGTTGCACTTCCCACACTTAGCACACTCACCAGTATGAGACTTCTTGCAGCGTTGACATCTGGTTCCCTTATCAGCAGATGCAGTTTCAGTCATCGCATTAGCATTACCCCTCCTTCGGTTTTGATTCCTACTGTGAGGTTGACGGTTATCACCACGATCATCACTATCATTTTCAGCTCTTCTTTTATTACCTTCAGAAACACCATCAGCCTTGTCTTGGATGATTTGACCCATTAGTTGGTAGGCCATACGAACTGCTTCATCAATGTTGGCAGGTTTAGATGAGGTCACATCACCACGGATGTTGGTAGGTAATCCTCGAATATACTGCTCCACCTTCAAGTATTCTGGGTTAACTTTGTTTGGACAAAGTAAAGCAAGTTCCTGGAATTTGTTTGTGTATCCATCGATGTCAGTACCCTTCAGTCTCAGCTGATATAGTTCCTATTCTAACCTCTGAATAACACTCCTTGGACAGAATTCCTCAGTCATCCACCTTCTTACTTCAACCCAAGGTGTAGCATAAGCAGCATCCATACCCATTGATGCCATCCTTCCATTCCACCAAGTTAATGCTCGCCCTTGAAGAGTAGCAGAGGCAAACATCACCTTATCTCCTTCCTCACTTCCACTAAATCGAAACACGGATTCCAATTTTTCAAACCATTGCATTAACCCAACAGCACCTTCAGTACCCTTAAAAGTTGGAGGTTTGCATTTCATGAACGAGGTATAATTACACTTCTTGTTTTCAGGAATCACTGGTCTATCAGTATCACCAGTTCCAGCACCAGCATTGCCAGCTCCCATATTACCAGCTCCAGTATTATCGGTTCCAGTGTTACCAGCTCCAGTAGTGCCAGTTCCAGTGTTGCCAGCTCTAGTATCGCCAGCTCCACCAGATCCACCAGCTCCACCAGACCCACCAGATCCAACAGCTCCACCAGATCCACCGGCTCCATTATTCATATTTGCCATAAATGCCTTCATAGACACCTGAAATTAATCAGCTACTATAGCACGTAACTGAGTCTCAGTCAACTGTTTTGGCGGCATGATCCTGTTACACAATTCACATCAAAATGAGTATTCATTCAACGCTTGTGATAACAAAACATGAATAACACAAAATAAGAATAGATAGATGAAAAGAAACAAGAATGGATGATAGATCAAAGAGTAGAATTTAGACAAGGGACGAAGATTCACGAGGAATGAGTCAAAACACAGGGATTTCTATTGTGACAATCAGCGCCGTTTGTAAATCACATATTAGTATTATAATAATCAAATAATAAACATTTATAAATAAATAAATGTAATCCATTATGCTTTAAGCATAAATAATAATTAAATATGTATAAAATATATATACTTTTCTTGTTCTCGTCCATTGGCAACTCGGAGGTTTCGCTTGCAGATGTTATAGTCAAAAGATTTCAAAATTTCATTTTTGGAAAATCTTTTCGTTCTCTATAACTTGAGCTCTGATGCCAATCTGTAACACCCCCAATTTCGGGTCATAGCAGCGGAAGGGTCATTGGGTGTTACTATCATGGTTCAATCTCAATATCATAGAAAACGCCTCTAAACGAGTCGTTTTAATAAAACATACATCCATTCATTTTTTTAAAGATAAAACAGTTCACACGCGGTCCCAAATAGTTTTAAGGTTTACACAACCAACCAAAAAATAAAAGTTTCTTTGAATGAATATAGTTTAGAAAAGCGGGCCAAAACATTTTTAATTAAGCAAGCTGCACGAAACCACCTTCATTGAGTGCCTTCTTCATGGACCTGAGATAAAAATGCTATAAAGTCAACAAAAATGTTGAGTGAATCTATAGAGTTTAAATTAAATAAACGAACACAAGTATTCTGAATAAACCTTCCGTGGTTGACAATCATGTGGATCAGACATAATTATCGTTGTTATTTCATAAGTATCGTGAAATTGAACGTTAACATATATTATTTCAGCCCAACACACCTAGCCAAGTGCGTATATTTCTCTTATACAATTGCATCCGATGTTTCATTACTGGTGCATCACAACACTACGCGATAGCTAGTCGCGACCAGACTGGGTGTCACCCCGATAGATCTATCCATAGTATTAGCGTTCCTTCCGATTAACAATTCACGATTTATGGGTCTTTTCAGGCTAAACAAACTTGTATAACAACTTTCATCTAAGCATATAATCGGGTCCTTTGTGTTTAATTTTAAAAGAAAGAGGGTTTACCACAACTTCTCGTTGTACCCTTCATTTATAATAAATGCTTTTCCAATAATAAGGGTTTCCACAACTTCTCGTTGTACCCCTTTTATTTTAATAAAACGAGCATGTTATCACCCTCGCGGGTTTTATAAAACAAGTAAACATGTCAAAGCGAGGCTATAGACTCACCTTGGTACGATAGTAGTAATGTGACGATCGCCGACGATTTGTGATGCCCGTTAAACACGAAGACCGCAACCTACCAAATAAGGCGCGTTCGTTAATAAACGACTCAAGTATAAATAATACTTAAATAATACGAAACTCAATTTCATATAACCATGAAAATCCCGAAAAATTAACAATATAAGTGTACTTCTATACCCTTTTATTTAACACTATTCTTTTAAAAACATGCACTTTCGACATTGACCCGTCATAAGACGCCAAGTCAACGCAAGTCAAACCATCATTTTATTTCCCTCGGACCAGTAACTAAGTCATTTATATAATGACTTAACACTTGAGTAAGTCACCATGTCCAATAGTGATTACTCAACTCACGCCATACAAGTATTGAACTACGTGTCCAAAATACCAATCAGCATGTACACTCTAAATGTACACACCAATCTAACCTATCTAGACTTGTCCGATTTCGACGAAACTTGGTGAAAAAGTCACACATAATATGAATAAGACTCAGTTTAAGTTTCTTTCAAAAATATTACTTCTAAGACCTTCTGCCCGACACACCTTCGTGTTATAAAAACCGAACAGTTTTACGCCTTTGACTTGTAAAACTATTTTGACTTATCTAAACAATTCCGTTTGCAAAACCGACACTCGGGTTTGAAAATAGACTCATGACCTGAGTTTTAGCAACTTACAACAGTCCTTGATAATTTTTAAAACTCATTCTATAGTCCCCGAGATTCGATCCAAATATCGACAACAATTTTCGGATTGTGCCGATACCCGTCTCCCGGTACACGAATACCAAAAGTGGCGTAACTTTTCGCTCGTAATGAGTTAGAAGCTCTACTTTAGCTCAAAAATCGAAGCTAACGAAATTCTCTATGACCCTATCTTATTAGTTTACCAAGTTTATTACAGTAAGTAATTCAAAAATGTCCTTAAAGTTACTGCCTTAAATTGACCATGTAAAAATCATACCAAAACAAATTTTCAACCCATTCCAACAATTCCTATGGTCCTAATATCATCCTAATATCATACTAACACATCTAACTAACTCCTAACATCGTCAAATTCAATCTAAAAAAAATTAAATAAATAAAAACCTTGCATGCAACAACAACCCACTACTAATATAATAATATTAACAAATATAACCATAGAAATGGATCAAACACATGTTCTTCACCAAAATCTTGAAAAAAGATTAAAGTGAATGCATGTGAGAAAATTTTATACCAATATGAAGCTTATCAAATTTCCAAGATGGGTCTTTTGTTAGTTTTGGAAGAATCAAAGTGGAAAATAAAAATCAAGGGTGTTTTTGGTTGATGGGTTGGACGGCAAGAACAAAGAAAAGGGGTGAGGTGAGAGAAATTTTTATTAAAATGATATTGTGTGTGTATTTTGTAAGTGGAAAAATTATTTATAGTGGGGATGGAGGGTAGATTTTGGCAATTTGCATAGTTTTGGTCCACAATACAAAGTAAATAGTTGTAAGGGTATAAAATGTAAATATTAAATTTTGAAAATATTTACGGGACTCGGGTTTCGTAAAAATACTTTTCAAAAGTTAAAACGCTTGAAAATATTATAACAAAGCTTCGATACGACTTAAAACGCAATTAAATCGAAAACGTCGAAAATATAAAATATCGAGACAATCGATAATAAAACGTAAATTTTTTGGACATCCGTCGGTATCGCGTTCACTAATAGTTATCGTCATTCGTTAAAACGTAAAACACGAGAAATAAAGATTAAATATAATAAAAATCATTTTTATGATTATTTGAGAATATAATATCGATGCCTAACATATTCCTTGTCGGTTTTCATCTAATCGACATTCTTACGCTAGTTTCAAGTCATAACCTTCTCGGTTAGTCGATAAATTTTAAATTCTTATTAAAGCAAACCCGTAATACGTAATAGTCGAGATTAAAATAACTACCTGAAATTGACGGGTTGTCACATAAATATTAACTAATTTAAAAAGTTTCAAGAAGTTTTGATCATTTTTTAACCTTAGTTATATTTGTAGGTATTTTTGGTAATTTTTTGGAATTTTTAGAGTAAGTTTTTATTTTGTCATTTTTTAAGGTTTTACGTTTTTACGTCGTAGCTTAATTTTATCGTATCCGTCATTTTCTTTTATTCCCCTTTTCTTCATAATCAATATTAATAAAAAACCTACAGATTTTAACACACACATTAGTCTTCCCTGGTAAACAAACTTTTACTTTGGGTCATTAGTGGTTGATTTTCATAAATCAATCATTTAATACTTACCACTTTTACGCCTTTTTCCTAAAAGGTGTAAGTTTATCACAATCATTTTGGCGCCGCCACCGGGGAGGCGTGTTGTGTTTAAATTTGGAGAATTTTTTTTAATATTATCCATAAATTTTTATTTGTGTGATTAACACTCTAATCATACGTATTATCGTTGTTCTTTTTGTGTGAATATTATTACTATATTGTATTACGTAAATTCAAAGTATCTCCAAATACGCGAGGAATCGCACCTCATTAGCGGGCGTTCAGGTCGTTAGTGAGTGTATCGAATTAAAATAAAAAAAAGAAAAATAGATAAATACTATTAAGAAGCTTAATCTTCATAAGTGCAAACTATAAGGTGGGTATAAGGCGGTTGGATTTCACGACCTAAAGGAAAAAGGCTCTTAAGTGCTTAGCGCCGCCTCGTTTCCTCTGCTTGCTTGTGCGTACTTAGAAAGTGAAGGCTAATTAAAGGTTTGCTAACCAAAGTATTATCTACGTATCATATATATTTGCTTGGTTTTGAATTATTGAACCATCCTAAACGTTTTGGTGTTCCACCAACGTTTTCATGTCATCGAAGACTTTCACTTCACGCGATTCGCTTTCATTCCTTGAGGCTTCTCTAATCATAAGGTTTGATTCGATGAGAGATTTTGTAGATTTTTGTCTACGTAATTCACAAGAAAATCCAAAAAAATTAAAAACAATAAAAAACACAAAAAAATTGAAAAACGTAAAAACACCAAAAAGAATCTTCTTTTCTCACCTCCACGTTCTACGTTACGTTTATGCTAACTCGCTCACAAGCGAAACTTTCTCGTAAACGTCGTCAAAAGGAAGGAAACCAAGATCTTTCAATTGAAGAAGAAACTCCAATTGTTGAACCCGTTGTAGAACCAATAGTCACCATGGCTCGTACTATGATGGAGTTGCTTCAAGCACCCACCGAGGGTTTTGGAGAAGCGATTGTGATTCCCGCTATCCTAGCAAAGAATTTTGAGATAAAGACGGTTTTAATTTCGATGCTTCAAGCTAACAAATTTCACGGTCACGAAAAAGACAACCCTCATTATCATATTCGGAATTTTAATCGTCTCACCGCGACAAGCAAGTTTAAGGATGTTCCACACGACGCGATTAAGATGATGCTTTTTTCGTACTATTTAGATGGGCCCGCCAAAACTTGGCTCGAGAAAGAACCACCAAATTCGATAACTACGTGGAACGGTCTCGTGTCTAAATTCGTTAATCAATTTTTTCCGCCATCTAAGACTACACATTTAAAGAACGAGATTTCAAGATTTACGCAAAAACCTAACGAGAGTTTTTCTATGGCACGCGAACGACTTAAGGAGATGTTACATGAATGCCCACACCATGATTTTTCCGAATTGCATCAAATTGATACTTTTGATAATGGACTTAACGATCAATAACGATATTATTTAAATGCCGCCGCGGGTGATAATTTTTTGTGTAAAACGACAAATGAAGCTTTAACGATCATCGAGAATAGATATAAGGTTTATAACCCTCGTAACACACCGAGTGTTGCCAATATGGGTTCATCTTCGTCGTCTCACAACATGAACGTTTTGCAAGATCAAGCTAATGAGGAAAATAGATTTTTCGATAGATTTTCATCGTTTATGACTCATTGGAAAGCACAAGATGCTTTGAGTTCCACAACGGTTAAAGCGGTTGAGAAAAGTTGTATATCGTGTGGAGGAGCTCATGATTTTTCCGAGTGCATTACCGCCGGTAGTAACACTTCGAGTGCTTACGTAGCAACGAGAACTTACAACCAAAACGGTCAAGGTTCACGTCCAAATCAAGCTCCCCAAAATCAAAATGCTAACAACTATCGAAACAATAATCAAGGAAGTGGTTATCAAGGAAATTCACGTAACTACAACAAGGGTAATTACAACAACAACAATAGTGTAAAAAACGGGCAAGTGCAAAACCAAAATCAAAATCGTGATTTTCAAAATACAAGTCAAGGTTTTCAAAATGCTCACAATAAAAATCTTCCAAGTGAATTTTTAGATTACGCTAAGGCAAATGATACTAAATTTGATAACATGCAAAGGGAAATGATTAGCCTAAGATCCGAGTTGAAAAATGAGTTAAAAACGAACTTAAAACTCATGCTAATAAAATGGAAGGTAATGTTCAACGGCTTCAACAAAATCAACAAAAAAATGGAACAAGGCCAACATGAGATTAAGCAAGAGTTACTTAAGGCGGATAAAAGGTAATCAAAATTTAAAGATAGAATGGCAAGCATGTTCGAGGACATAATGTGTAAACCCTCTTCCTCGGGTGGTCTTTCAAGTGATACCATTGTGAATCCGAAGGGAGAAATGAAGGTTATTACTACACGAAGTGGTAAAACTTTAAATGAGCCTATTTCTCAATCAAGTACTTCTACGGAGAAGGAAATCGAGAAAGAACCCGAGGTGGTGGTTGAAAAGGAGCATATCTCAATCCCACGATGTACCGCTCAATCCACACCTACGGTCGAGCCAATACCAATTATGGAGCCCGAGATTCCAAGGCCGTTGCCTACGCCCCAACCACACAACCCTTACCTTATCCATCGAGACGAAACGAGGAAAAATAAAATGAACGTAACAATCAACAAGTCGAGCTTTTTATTAAAATGTTTCAACAAGTTCACTTTAATTTGAGTTTAGTTGACACTTTGTTATATATGCCTCGTTTTGCCTCCACTTTTAAAAGTATGATGAACGATAAGGAGAAGCTTTTAAAGCTATCTAATTGTTCTTCGGTTTTTCTTAACCGAATACCAAAAAAAGTTGGTGATCTCGGCAAATTCCTTACTCCGTGCGATATTCAAGAGATAAAAGAATGCCTCGCCTTGGCCGATCTTGGCGCGAGCATTAAACTAATGCCATTTTCCATGTGGAAAACGTTATCTCTTCCAACTCTCGTACCTTCGAGAATGTCTATCGAGATGGCCGATCATTCTAATATCATGGCATGTGGAATGGCCGAAGACGTTTTTGTTAAGGTTGGAGAATTTTACTTTCCGGTCGATTTTATCATAGTAGATATTCCCATGGATCCTCAAGTTCCTCTAAATTTGGGCCATCTATTTTTAGATACCTCGAAATCGATTATCGACGTACATGCTAGAAAAATCACCTTACGATTCAACGAGGAGGAACTTGTTATAAACGCTACTCAAAATTCGACACCTTCTCATGTTTACGCTATCACTACTATTAATCACGTTGATTTAATTTACGTAGTTTGCAACGAATTTTAACAAGAGGTGTTAGGATTTTACGAAGGTTCTATCAGTGGCAATCCCACTATTTTAGATCCTATTGTTGCAAAAAATTCACATTCTCTCGCTCCATTCGAAGGAGGCGATTTTATCGACAATGAAGAAAATGTGACTTTTAGTACCGAAAAAATTCCACCATATTTTCCGCCGATGGTAATTATGAGTGTTGAACCGAAATCTTCAATCAAGGACCCACCTATCCTAGAATTGAAAGATCTTCCACCTCATCTAGAATACGCATTTTTAGAAAGCGAAGATAAGTTGCCGGTAAGTATTGCGAAAGATCTTTCCAATATCAAAAAACGCACTTATAAAAATCTTGAAAGCTCATAAAGGGGCAATTGCGTGGAAAATTTCCGACATTAAAGGAATCGATCCTAAATTTTGTACTCACAAATTTTAATGGAGGAGGACTATAAACCCGTAATTCAATGTCAAAGAAGGGTAAAACCCAAAATTCACGATGTCATTAAAAAAGAGGTTTTAAAACTTCTCGACGCGGGAATGATTTATCCTATCTCTGATAGCCCATGGGTGAGCCCAATCCATTGTGTCCCTAAGAAGGGAGGAATGACCGTTGTGCCCAATGAAAACAACGAGTTAATTCCAACTCGTCTTGTGACCGGTTGGAGAGTGTGCATAGACTATCGGAAACTTAACGATGCCACTCTAAAAGACCATTTTCCCTTGCCCTTCATGGATCAAATGTTGGAGCGAATTGCAGGAAACGATTTCTATTGCTTTTTAGATGGTTTTTCAGGTTACTTTCAAATCCATATCGACCCTCGTGATCAAGAGAAAACTACGTTTACGTGTCCATATGGAACGTTTGCTTATCGTAGAATGCTATTCTGACTTTGCAATGCACCGGGAACTTTTCAACGGTGTATGATGGTTATTTTTCACGATATGATCAAGAAGTAGATGGAAGTGTTCATGGATGATTTCTCGGTATTTCATGATTCGTTCACGTCATGCTTAAATAACTTGGAAAAAATGCTAAAACGTTGTGAAGAAACCAATCTCGTACTTAATTGGGAAAAATGTCACTTTATGTGCAAACAAGGAATCGTCTTAGGACACAAAATATTGAAAGCGGGGATTGAGGTCGACAAAGCTAAAATCGACGTCATCGCTAAATTACCTCACCCCAAAACCGTCAAAGGAGTTCGGAGTTTCCTAGGCCACGCGGGATTTTATCGTCGATTCATTAAAGATTTTCGAAAATATCTTGACCTATGGCACGTATCCTCGAAAAAGATGCTCCCTTTATCTTAAACGAAGATTATGTTCGAGCTTTCAAAACTTTAAAAAGGAAACTTACCGAAGCTCCCATTCTTATTGCTCCTAATTGGGAATTACCCTTTGAAATCATGTGCGATGCTAGTGATTATGCAATTGGGGCCGTTTTAGGGCAACGTCATGGAAAACACTTCTTGTTTATTCACTATGCTAGTAAGACGATGACCGAGGCTCAATTAAAATATACTACAATAAAAAAAGAATTACTTACCGTAGTATATGCTTTTGAAAAACTCCGACCTTATCTCGTCTTAACTAAAAGCATATTGTATACGGATCATTCGGCTATCAAGTACCTCTTCTCTAAACTTGATGCTAAGCCGAGATTGCTTCGTTGGATTCTCCTCCTACAAGAATTTGATGTCACAATACTTGACAAAAAAGGAGCCGAGAATCTAACGGTCGATCATCTCTCTCGCTTAGAAGATCCTCACAAGAACGAGTTTGAGAACAAGGAAATAACCAAAACATTTCTTCTCGAGACTCTTGGTGTGGTGAATTATAAAGACAACACCCCATGGTTTGAGGACATCTCAAATTACCATGCGTGCAATTTCATAATCAAGGGTATGACGACACAACAAAAACGAAAATTATTTCGTGACGTCAAGTTCTATTTTTGGGACGAACCTTATCTCTTTCGAGTATGTGCGGATCAACTCGTTCGACGTTGTGTATTTGGCACCAAAGCTACTAATATCCTTAGAGCTTGTCACGAGGGACCCACGGGTGGTCACCATGGTGCTAATCTAACGGCTAATAAAGTGTTCAACGCCGACTTCTTTTGTCCTACGATCTATCGTGATATACACACACTTGTTATGTCTGTGATTCTTGCCAACGTCAAGGAAAATCCTCTCAAAAGGATGAAATGCCACCAAATATAATCCAAGTTTGTGAGATTTTCGACGTTTGGGGCATTGACTTTATGGGGTCGTTCCCATTGTCTCATGGAAACATGTATATCCTCGTCGCCGTCGACTACTTATCCAAATGGGTGGAAGCTAAGGCTTCACATACGAACGATGCTCGTGTTGTAGTCAAATTCTTGAAGCAATTATTCTATCGGTTTGGAACCCCTCGTGCTATTATAAGCGATAATGGAACCCATTTTTGTAACGACCAATTCAAAAAAGTCTTAAAGAAATATGGAGTTACACATCGTCTTTCTACGGCTTATCACCCGCAAATGAGTGGGCAAGTCGAGGTTTCAAATCGAGCCTTAAAGAGGATTTTGGAAAGGTCGATTGGAGAAAAACGTGCTTCATGGTTCGACAAACTCGACGATGCTTTATGGTCCTTTCGTACCGCTTATAAGAAACCTATCGGTTGTACTCCTTATAAGTTGGTATATGGAAAGAATTGCCATTTGCCCATCGAATTAGGACTTAAGGCATATTAGGCCCTTAAGCATTCAAATTTTGATTTAAAGACCGCGAGAGATCACCAGAGAATACAACTTAATGAATTGGATGAATTGCGAGATAATGCTTATGAAAAATCATTAATTTTTAAAGAAAAGACTAAAAAGTTTCACGACGCTAAAATTAAAAACTGGTTTTTAACGTTGGAGACCAAGTGTTACTTTTTAACTCTCGTTTGAAAATATTTTCCGAAAAGTTGAAATCCCGTTGGTCGGGTCCATTCACCGTCACACAAGTTTTTCCATATGGGACCATCTAGCTAGCTCAAAATGATGGATCTAACTTCAAATTGAATGGACATAGGCTTAAGCACTACTTCGGTGTGGAAGTCCCTTATTTGGCGACCTCGACCAAGTCACCTTCCCCAATGATAATTAGTATTGAGGGGATCGAGCCACGCTCATGACTCGGTAATAAAAAACGAGATGCTTCGTGGGGAATTCCCATATTTATCCATGTACATATTATCTCTTTTAAGAGTAGTTAATGTGAGGGGATTTGTGCCCTTCCAACTCGTTGTCTCGTGGTTGTTTGTGAATGTGTTATCTAGATTATCATCATCACGTTTGAAGCCTCTCGTGTTCATTTCACTCAATCTTCAATCGTTTGCTTTGAGGAGTTTTTCACGAATCCACGACATATATACTTTGACGTTCTAGCAATAGTCTTTTAGCAAAATTAATAAACGGCTTTAGATTATTTGTTGCTTACCCTTTCCATACAAGATCATAAGCATTTGACTCTTCGTCTCTATTATGGGGGTAATCCACCCTTAGACTTAAAACATTGAGGACAATGTTTACTTTTAGTATTGGGGAAGGGGGGTGAATAGATACTTGCCTTTCCTACGTTTTCACGCGCTCTAAAAGTTATCATTTTGTTTTTATTTTTAATAAGGCTAAAAATGGCCAAATTTTAAATTTTTCTCATGTTTTCATAAGTGTTTTTAAGACACAAATGTATATTTTCCGTTGTGTAGAATAAGAGTTAATTTTTGACTTGATGGGCATTTAGAGCCCCTAGCATTCCTTAACCCGCTTAAATCAAGTTTTGCTAGACTTTCATATCGGGAACTTTAAAACGAGAAAGTCTTAACTCATACGGGTTAAGAACAAGAACTTTTCGCAAGTTCCTATAATTGATCCTAGAAATTCATCTATCAAGGGAACTTTAAAACGCAAATTCCAAACTTATCTAAATTCTAAGGAATTGCAAGATCTGGCTTGAAACCCAAAACTTTGATTTAATACAGTCTTAATGAAGCTAATCCAAATTTGGCTTAATTTTGACTTGCATGGCTAAGTATTCATGAGTCTCTTTAATTAGAGGTCTTTATATAGTGAGAACGAGAAGTGATAGAGTTAGACAAGTGATCATGCTAAACGTAGAACATGAAAATGTTCTTTCAAAAACTCATATGTTTTTAATTATGGCTTTTTCTCCCATAAGATCAATGCATTAGGATAAATAAATTGTAATAAATAAGGTCATACAGTTTATATGGTATTTAGCTTCTAGAACAAGATCATTTAAAAGTTAATTATGATTACATAAAGTACATTTTCAAAACATAACTTATCAAAATGGGATGCGAAGATTGGTGGATCCAAAAAGGCCCTTACAAGGCATGAGGATTACCTTTTGTTGCTAAATCCAAAAAGATGTGAAGTTCACGAATCCAAATCCAAAATGAAGGATGAAGACACACGACAAAAATCAAATACTCCACTAAGGTTGCAGACAAGTCTATGAATCCAAAAAGGCCCACAAGGCATGAGGAATAATTTATGAATCCAAGTCCGAAAAGGAGGCGGATAGTTGCATAATCAGAGTCCCTAAATGAGGAAAAACATAAGTGAAGAAAGTCGTGGTCAAATATGAAGCATCTTAAATCAAGTCATATAAAAAAGAAAGATGTATGCTATAAACGAAGAGAAGACCATAACGAAGATCGTCTCTCAAAATGAAGTGCGAAACACATGCGAAATATCGGTCTGGGAAAGGTCCCACGTCGTGATCATAGTTATGTGGAGAAATGGACTTTTTATGATTATAATAAACGTTTTAAAAGATCGTGTCCTCTAGCTACTTATTAAATAAACCGTGTCAACTTTATTTTCGGCTTAATAAATATCAAAATAAGTCAATATGAATCCATGTGATCTATGACAATAATAGTTAAAAATTTCTTGATACATTTTTCTTTTCTTAATAATTAGGATTGCGGGGAGAAAAAGTATTACACAATTTGAACGCATGAGTAGTGTTAGCATTATGACTTGTACCAACAATGATCTCGTTTTTACACTTAGCATGGAATGCGTGACAATCAAGGATGACAAATTTTACTCTATAAAACATTCACTTGTTTTTTTTCTTTGACCCTAAAAGTCACATTCTTGTGATAAGAATCATACATAATGTCTCTAACACAAGTAGTAGTAGTGTAGTAAGTTTACGTTTCAATAAAGGTTAATAAAAATGAATTTTGGAGTTGCTTAGATACTTTATTCTAGCATTGCGTGAGGACACACCAATGGTTTAGTATGGGGGAGTGATGAGACTACAATTATACATGGTCTCATCGTTCTTTTTGGGCTTTTAATGCTTATAAATGTCATAAAACACCGTGAAATATGTTGTGTTTGTTGTTTGTGTATTTTAGGTACGGATTTCATGAAAAAGACAAAAGATCACAAGAAACAAGCAAAAATGAACACGAGAAACGAAGACGCACAATAAACCGGGCTCAAGTTATGAATTTCCAAAGAAAGTCCTTGAAGATTTAAAGATGTACAAGAAAGGTCCTTCAACTTTGAAGAAATGACACTTTATACCCTTGTAAAATTCATAATTATAAGCTTGGTCCCTAAAGTTTGTCAAAAGTACAGAAAGGCCCTTTGAGTTTGAAGATTTGGCAACATTAGTCCCTCAAGAAATATGGAATTCTCACTTTTGGCCCTTGAAATGTAGTATAATGCAGTTCGTTTTTTCTCAGTTCTTGCTAATGGAAAGTCCAATCAATATCGGGTTTTTAACTGTTTTTGGTTGTTAAACTTGTTTGGATATTCTATTTGCTAATTCAACAAAGTCTTGCAAAAAGGAAAAATATTACCTACTTATATGTAAAACATCTTGCAAATACCAAGTTTTTACTCAAGTAAAATTCAAAATGTAAAATATGAAACTTAAAGGACTGAAAATGTAAATTCTAGGAAAGATAAATGCTTGAAATGTAAATTCTAACAAGTCTAGGGACTAAAAGTGTAAATCAGTAAACCACAAGGATCAAATATGTAAATTCTATAACAAACTAACTAAAATGTAACAATACCAACAACTTGCTAACTGAAATTAACAAATCTCAAAACTGCAAGGGCTTAACAATTGCAAACCCTAAAAACATTGAAGTTTAGCCAAGTTTACACACTGCTTAAAACATTAGGGACTAGAGTGCAATTTCAAGAACTCTTTAAGCCAAAAACGGGTTTAGCATGAAAATAAGCTCGTTTGAGCTTATTTCTTAACCAAATTCAATGAAACAAGTTGCAAAACGTTTTAAATCCAAAATAAGCTACGTGTGTAAAAGGATTTTGGCTAAAGTTGTAAAATAAGCAAATGAGAACTTATCAATAAGCCCACAATAAGCTACAACAAAATCTAGACAATCACAACTTGATTTTCTTGTTGAAACTGATTAAGCTATTCAAGAGATGAATGGGAAATCAAACTAGAACAATTTTCATCCAGAAATAAGCTAGAAAAATGGATTAAGCTGAAAAGAGCTTATCGTTGACCAAGCGTTGACCAACTTTTTTTCCAAAAAGCTGAAACTTTCAAAAATCAAGTAACTCTATGTTCTAAGTGGATTTGTGAAGAAAAATGGCCAGGTTTATGAAAAGGATTAAGAGATACAAATTCTCAGTTTCAATTTACAGAAACTTGCCTCAACTTTGCTTATCTGAATTATGCTTATTCCTATTTGCTTATTGAAAACTGTATAAAATGCTCTTGGAATCTGAATCTATATGATATTAGCTACAACTGAGAACAAATTTGGTACAATTTCATCAAGTAATGAATGAATTCTAGCCAAAAGAAAATGACAAGTTCTAAATGACAAAACTAAATGAAATTGACCCAAACATTTTTAATGCCATTTGCCTGTTTGACTCTCAAATTGACTTGTAAATGACTTGAAACACTTTATTACCACCTATTAACTGCAAATGAACTTTAAAACGCCAAAACACAATACTTGAAAACTTTTGATTAACTATTGCCAAACACTCCTTTATCTGATTTTTATGAAAATTTATGAAGACTATTTAAGCACCAATTAAAGCTGAAAGAAAACCTTTAACAAACCAAGTTTATTGATCAAAAAGAGATGTGTAAAAGCTAAATGCACTCAATTATCACTACTAGAACTCAAGTAAATCAGCAAGGCTAAAAAGTGACTGAATAAGGATAAAAGCTAGAACTTAATCCAAATCTAAGAACAAGTAAACAGAATCAAACTACAAGCAATCAAAGATCAAGCAATGAGCAAATCTAAACAACTTTTATCATGCAAACATCAAGATTACACTATGAAAGGTAGCATGCATTTGACTTATTGAGTGGAACAAAAATAAGAACTTTAAAACCTTTTGAAGTAAACCTTTGGGAAGAAGAGGAGTGTTGAACTCTCTTACCCTAGTGATAACCACCACCTTATCACTAGTTCAGCTAATCAATCATCAAAACAGCCATCAATCAACAGAAATCATCAAAATGCTTGAAAACTTTAATGAAACTAGGTTCTGAACTAGAATCACAACAAAATGCTCTCAAACTTCTTCAAGGTCAGTTATGATCAATCAATGATCATAACAAACACAATGCAGCAACACAAGTATCCAATAGCAGCAAGTAATGAACAGTAGAATGAAGAACAGATTTGGCGGGAAATGAGAAATTTGAATTTTATTCCATGAAAGTTGTTACAAAGCTGTTAGAAAGCTGCTAACTAACTAACTAACTCAAGAGTTTGTCAGACTCTTGAGTAGTTAGGGTAAAGAAGAAGGAAAAATGAAAGGAAATTTAGAAGTGTGTGTTTTTACAAAATTAAGCTACCAGTTACAAATGAGGTCCTATCCATCTATTTATAGACTTGAGAAAGATGATTGTTGGGGTTGGTGACGTGTCAGGACCAATCCCAGCTCTCCACGTGGACTAATTCTGTTAAAGTGATTTCCAGGTATGAACAATGATTTGGGGTTTCTTGATTGAATGGATGAAATGTTAATTGAGGATAACCATTGAATTCGTCTCTCAAAATTGAGCAACTTTGATGTTAATACTTCTTCATGAAATTGTTTCTAGCTAAAAAACGATCCTGGGAAAAATTTTCCTTCTTGAAGATGCCACGTGTCGTCCTGTGAATGGTTGAAAAAGCGTCACACGGATCACACTGTTGAGATTTTCTTCATTTAATGTGGCGGTTGAGTGGGAATTAATTACTTAAGAGTTGGCAATCTGTGTGCCTCTCATTCTCTCTTCTTATTGGCTCATAACTTGTACACATGGATTAAACTTGTGTAACTTTCCAATATTGGCAGTTTCAACCCTTGTACTTTGGCAGATTGCATTAAAGGCTTGCTTTATTTCTTTGACACTTTAAGTCCTCCAAACTTCATCTTTGAGCAGGATTGACCCTTTGACTTTGTTGACTTGATAGTTGACCAATTTTGACTTTGAACTTGACTTTTTACAATATTTGCACTTTAGTCCTTCTACTTTGGCAATTTGTCAAGATAGGTCCTTGTACTTCAAAGTCTTGACACTTTTGATCCTTCTTTGTCTTTTTCATCCATTTGAGCTTGATTTTTCTTTGTTTGCTTGAAAATGTATCCTTTTACCTACACAAGTGTACACAAACACAAACATACCACATAACACTGTTTTTGCAAGATAAATTGGTATTTTGCTTCATGTTTTAGGGTTATTTGTTGTTAAAAGGATATGAGTTTAAGCTCATATCAAAATCCCCTACACTTGAACATTGTCATGTCCTCATGCAATATTATATATTAAAGCTCAAATTTACATTTCCCTCATAATTAATCCACCTTGGCCATATGAGATGCATCTACACTACTCTAAACTAAATGATGCATGATTTTGATTTTTAATAATGCAATGAACAAAATTCAATTCTATCCTATATCTTTTTGATTTTTCTTGAAATGGTTTTGATGGAAATAACTCATAAAGAATTCAATGGCTTAGATTAGGGCTTGGGTACCATGGACATTTATCACCCTCAAGTTTCACTTTCCCCATACCAAGCTTAAAAATAGGATCATTGCATTCACAAGTAAAAAGTGCATCAACTTATTCATGACAATTAAATGTGTAACCGGTTATTATTTGAGCAAATTGCTTGTGGGCAAATTTGTCATTATTCAAGTGGGAAGTATAAGAAGTGTAAAATCCAAAAATAAGGAAGCACGATTTTAATCCTAAGTAATCCTCTCATCCATTACTTGAAAAACCGCTCACAATTAATATAAGTCCGTTTTAAGAGTAATAAGTCATTCGCCTTATGTGTAAAATCCTCATGTCATGCTTTCATAAGTAACTACACACTCGCTAAGGAAAGGAAAATAAAACTCACGCAATAATTTACCGCCATCTTTTTGAGACTTTGGATCTTCAACCCCGCAACCAGTCAAGGTAATATTGGATTGGAGCAATCTATTGAATCCCCGCAACCCGTCAAGGTAATATTGGAACTCAATAGTCACTATAATTAACACCACACTGCCCCTCTTGGGAGTCTTGCATTATTTTTTTTTTCTTTTTCTTTCTTTTTCTTTTCTTTTTTTTTTCTAGCCACTCATTTTTTTTCATAGGCCGCTCTTATTTTTCTTTATTCCTCACAAAGAAATTTGAAAAGAAGAAAAAGAAAAACACCCGCTAAATATGGAGCATGACATAAGTCTAGTACACATAAAACGTGCTAACTTAGAATCTTAAGACGTACTCATATCAACCATAAATGATTAGCTAAAAATGCATAAGAGATTACAAACCAATTAAAACCGTACTTGATTATTTATTAACAATTATATACATGCGAAGAAATAAGAGGCAAAGAAGAGAAGGGTTTAGCCACAAGTAATTATCATGAAGTCTATCTAGCCCTTTTATACTTGCTTCAAATCTATCATTTCCCATTCTCCACAAATTTAAAATTTCAAATAATGAAATTGGTGGATGCTTAGCCTAATAGACCAATGAAGGACTACATAGTTAAGGATACTAGCTAGAGAATGCTAAAATAAGCAAACTCGGGTTGAGTTAAAATATCCATGGCGGGCCTAATATGTCAAAGAAATCTAAACTTGTTAAAACCATGTTTTATTACATTTTTCTCTTTTATATATTTTTTTGATGAAAAATAAAAGAAGAAATATATACAATGCAAATGTGTTATGCAAAATGATTAATGCAAAAATTATGAATGCATATTTTTGGTGGCCAAAGTAGATCAAAAATTTGAAAAATGTTGAAAATTCAATTTTCCATGTTATCATGCAAGACAATGACAAATTCTAGGTAAGGTCACTTCGATAGAAGACCCCCTACACTTAAGCTAAACATTGTCCTCAATGTTTAAGAGCATGGAAGTATAAAAACTTCCCCTACACTTATGACAATGAATAGACTTTGCTTAACCCAAGTTAAGGAAAAGTCAACTATTAGTGAAATCATGTTGAAGCACAAGGTGTTAATGAAAAATCACTAAAGTAACAAAGTGAACCGGATACAAGGGTCTCCTCCATAAGCTCCAAAGCATGAGATGAGTGAGCAACCCTACAAACAATCATGAAGACAAAAGAAGGTCTCCCCTACACTTATCTCCAAGTCTATACCTTTATTTCTAACCTACAACACTCTACACCTAGTTATACGATGCATGAGTTAATGAGTCTCTAGCTCGACTCGTCCCTCAATGAATTAATTCATGGGGAAAATGGGGACCTCTTGGACCATTTCAACGGAAATGTCCTCCCCAAAGTAATGTTTGACACGGTGACCATTCACTTTAAAATTTGGACCATCGGGTTGGGACAACTCAAGAGTTCCATATGGAAACACTTGAGCAATAGTGAATGGACCGGACCATCTCGACTTAAGCTTGCCCGCAAAAAGCTTCAATCTTGAGTTAAAGAGGAGAACCGGCTCTCCAACTTTGAACTCACGATTCTTGATCTTAGCATCATGCAATTTCTTAGTCTTTTCCTTGTAAAGCAAAGAATTCTCATAGGCATTGGCTCTCAACTCATCCATCTCATTGAGTTGATCTTTCCTATGTGAACCGGCTTGGTTTAAATCAAAGTTAGCCCACTTGAGAGCCCAAGATGCCTTATGTTCTAACTCAAATGGGAGGTGGCACGCTTTTCCATAGACAAGCCTATAAGGCGTACAACCAATTGGTGTTTTAAAAGCCGTCCTAAACGCCCACAAAGCATCATCAAGCTTATCCGACCAAGAAGCTCGATGCTCTCCCACCGTTCTCTCTAAAATTCTCTTTAAACTACGATTTGTGACCTCGGTTTGACCATTTGTTTGAGGGTGATACGCGGTAGAAAGTCTATGATTCACTCCATATTTCTTCATAACTCTCGTGAATTGATCATTACAAAAGTGCGTACCACGATCACTTATGATGGCCCGAAGTACACCAAATCTAGCAAACAATTGTTTCAAAAACTTCACAACAACTCTAGCATCATTGGTAGGTAAGGCTTTAGCCTCCACCCATTTGGACACATAATCCACCGCCACAAGTATATACTTGTTTCCCTTAGAGGATGGAAAAGGTCCCATGAAATCAATGCCCCACATATCAAATATCTCACACTCTTGGATAAAATTTTGTGGCATCTCATCACGTTGTGTAATTTTTCCTTGTCTTTGACAAACATCACAAAATTTCACCATTTCATGGGCATCTTTGTAAATGGAAGGCCAATAGTAACCCGAATCAAAGACTTTCTTGGCGGTGTAGTTAGGCCCAAAATGTCCACCCGTAGGTTCTTTATGACACGCCTCTAAGATCTTAAATGCCTCGGGCCCATCTACACACCGTCTAATAATTTGGTCCGCACATTGCCTAAAAAGATATGGATCATCCCAAAAGTACTACTTAACTTCCTTAAGAAACTTTTTCTTTTGTTGATAAGTAAGACCCTCAATAAGCACATTGCCCACAAGATAGTTTGCGATATCCACAAACCAAGGTGTGGCATCCTCTTGGGAAGAGATAGACATGAGCTCCTCTAATGGAAAGGATTCATTGATTTCTTGGTGTGGGAAATCTCCTTGAAAAGGATGCTCAAGTCTACTCAAATGATCCGCCGCTAAATTCTCGGCCCCTTTCTTATCACGAATCTCTATCTTAAACTCTTGAAGCAACAAAACCCATCTCAAAAGCCTAGGCTTAGCATCTTGTTTTGTCATAAGATACTTGAGAGCGGAATGATCCGTATACACTATGGTTTTGGAAAGCACAAGATATGGTCTAAACTTCTCAAAAGCATATACTATAGCAAGCAACTCTTTTTCCGTGGTAGTGTAATGAAGTTGTGCACCGGTCATGGTTTTACTCGCATAGTGTATAGGTTGAAAATGCTTATTAACTCTTTGTCCTAAGACGGCCCCCATAGCATAGTCACTAGCGTCACACATAAGCTCAAAAGGTAATTCCCAATTTGGAGAAACCAAAACGGGAGCCTTAGTCAATTTTTCCTTAAGAGTCTCAAAAGAGTCTAAACAATCTTGGTTAAAAATGAAAGGAGCCTCTTTCTCCAAGAGGTGAGTCATCGGTCTAGCTATCTTAGAAAAATCTTGTATAAAGCGCCTATAAAATCCCGCATGACCTAAGAAACTCCTCACACCTTTAACCGAGGTGGGTGGGGGAAGATTAGCAATCACATCAATTTTAGCTCGATCAACTTCTAATCCCTTATTGGATATCTTGTGTCCTAAAACAATCCCCTCTTTCACCATAAAGTGACATTTCTCCCAATTAAGCACCAAACGTGTTTCCTCACAACGCTTAAGCATTCTCTCAAGATTGGTGAGACATGAGCTAAATGAATTTCCAAATACGGAAAAGTCATCCATAAAAACCTCAATGGTTTGCTCTATCATGTCATGGAAAATCGCCATCATGCACCTTTGAAACGTCCCCGGTGCATTACATAAGCCAAAAGGCATCCTCTTGTAAGCAAATGTACCGTAGGGACAAGTGAATGTGGTCTTTTCTTGATCCTTAGGGTCAATGGGTATTTGGAAATAACCCGAAAAGCCATCAAGAAAACAATAGTACTCATTTCCCGCTAAGCGTTCAAGCATTTGATCCATAAAGGGAAGCGGGAAATGGTCTTTCCTAGTTGCCTCATTGAGTTTTCTATAATCAATGCAAACTCTCCAACCGGTCACAAGTCTCGTGGGAATAAGCTCATTGTTCTCATTAGGCACCACGGTAATTCCACCCTTCTTAGGAACACAATGAACCGGGCTAACCCATGGAGAGTCGGAAATGGGATAAATCATACCCGCATCTAAGAGTTTAATCACTTCTTTCTTAATAACCTCATGGATTTTTGGGTTAACTCTCCTTTGGTTTTGAATGGCGGGTTTATAGTCATCCTCCATAAGGATTTTGTGTGTACAAAAATGTGGATCAATTCCCCTTATGTCGGATATTTTCCATGCTAAAGCTTTCTTATGTTTCTTAAGAACTTCAATAAGTTGCTCTTTCTCATCCGCTGTCAACTCTTTAGCAATGATCACCGGTAATTGGTCTTTTCCTTCTAAGAAAGCATATTCTAAGTGGGATGGAAGGTCCTTAAGTTCAATGGGAGGTGGACTCTCTATGGAAGGTTGTACTATGGAAGGTTCCTCAATAGTAATCTCTTGTGGAATAGGAGAAGGAATAGGGTCCTCATTGAGCAACTTTTGGATTGTAAGAATATCTTCTTCCCAATTGATGGGAGAATCATCATCACCAAGAAAGTTGGACTCAAATTCCTCCAAGAGGAAATCACTCTCTCCAAAAGGTGTTAAAGAGGGAGCAATTGAGGCCACGGTTTCAACATGGGGTATCTCATCACTAGCACTCTTACAAGCATCATGAAAGTGTTCATTACACACTTCATCTAGCACATCCACAATGTTAATAGTCTCACAAGGTCTAGACTCCTTAACCTCTTTCCTATCACAAACTTTCCCTAACTTAAACACCACTCTCTCATCTTCTACTCTCATAATTAATTCTCCTTCTGCCACATCTATCAAGGTACGACCCGTTCTCAAAAACGGTCTACCAACAATCAAAGGCACTCTAGGATCCATGTCATAATCAACCACTACAAAGTCGGCTGGAAAGGTAAACTTATCCACACCTACAAACACATCTTCCGCTATACCTACGGGGTGAGCTATGGTTCGGTTGGCTAGTTCAAGAGTCATCCTAGTGGGAGTGAGCTCGGGAAGAGATAGTTGTTTCCAAACCGACAAAGGCATGAGGTTTATGCTCGCCCCTAGATCCGCCAAAGCCATGCAATTTTCAACACCGGGAAAATTACAAGGTATCAAGAAGCGCCCCGGATCTCCAAGTTTTGTTGGTAAGGTTTTAAGTAACACCGCGGAACAATTTTCATTAAGGGATGTGTTGGGCAAATCAACCAATTTTTCTTTGTTTGAGAGCAAATCCTTGAACATCTTAGCAAACTTTGGCATATACGCAAGAGCTTCCGCAAAGGATATATTGATGTTGAGTTGCTTAAACATCCTTAAGAAATTAGAGACTTGGATGTCATCCTTGTTCTTTAACTTGTCCTTTTTCAACCTTGAAGGATATGGAAGAGTAGGTTTTGGTGTAGGTGGAATAGGTGTAGTAGTGGAAGATTTGTCTTTGTTAGTTTCTTCATTGGGAAGTGTGGAAGGTAAAGGAGAAGTATGAGGTGGTTGAGAAGGTGTGTTTGAGTGAATAGGAGCATTTTGAGGAGGCAAAGTAGAAGTAGAAGGCTTGTCACAAGTAGGAGCACAAGTGGGTTGAACAATAGGAGGTATAGGTGGTGAAGGATCCTTTGTTGTTGTTCCACTCCTTGTTGTAATAGCATTGACATTGGCCCTAGGGTTTGTTTGTGTGTTAGAAGGTAAAGCCCCTTGTGGTCTTTGATTTATTGCCACTAAAACCCTATTGATTTGGTCATCCAATGTACGTTTCATTTGGTCATTCATTCTCTTCTCAATTTCACGCATTTTCTTGTCAACATACTCTTGAGTCTCTTGCATCCCATATCCTTGATTTTGAAATTGAGGGTAAGCTTGATTTGGAATTGGAGCATATGCTTGATTGGGAATAAATGGAAGTGGTTGATTAAATCCTTGTTGTGGTGGATAAAAGGTATTTCCTTGATGTTGAACATTGTTGGGTGCCTTGTAGTTATTTCCTTGGTAAGGTGGTCTTTGCCCTTGATTCCTTGGTAAAATTTGAGGAGGATTTTGTTGAATTTGGGTGGGTGGTTGGGGTGGGAATCCGAGTGGAGTAAGGTAGTTTTGGGATTTGTAAGAAAGGTTATTTGGATTGATATTAGGCTTGAAGTGTTCACGATGTTCCTCTTGGTAAGCATAACATTCCCCTTGATACCCTTGCACCTTATCACATTGTTCATAAGAATGGGGACCTCCACAAGTAACACAAGAAATGGCAATGGCATTCACATTATTTGAAGAATTGTTCAATGAAACGGTCTTAAAGGCTTGAACTATCTCGTGAGTCATTTCTTGTTGTCCTTGTTTGACTTGTTGAAGGATCTCTTTAAGAAGTTGATTGTCACAAGGAGTTTGAGAATTGTTTTGGATAACATGAACCTTTTCTTCAAATGGATTGTTTGTTTGAACCATTGCTTTAGTCTCAATGATGTCCAAAGCCTCTTGATATGTTTTAAGAAGAATATTCCCTCCCGCGGAAGCATTGAGTGAATCTTGGTGGTGAGATTTAAGGCCATCATAGAAGAGGTTGATTTGGTGAACTTGATCCAATCCATGATTAGGGCATCGCCTCAATAACTCACTATACTCTTCCCAAGCATCACTAAAGGATTGACTAGGTTTTTGTTGAAAGCCCATAATTAAAGTCCTCAAAGCCATAGTCTTATGTGGAGGAAAGAACTTGTTCAAAAACTTAGTGGTGAAACCATCCCATGTGGTGATACTATCGGGTAGTTGGGTGTCTAACCAATGCTTAGCGGTTCCCTCTAAAGAAAATGACACTAACATCAACCTAATCACCTCATGTGGAACCCCATTATGCTTAATGGTATTGCAAAGAGAAAGGAATCTCTTAAGGTGAGCATGAGGATCCTCATTCTTGTTACCAAATAAAGGTGATTGTGAAACCATATTGATCATAGATGTATGTAGCTCAAATGTGTTTGCGGGAAAGTCGGGAATCTTAATAACACTAGAATATCCATGAATGTTGGTTTGCATACGTTCATACAAAGAGCGATTATCAATAGCCATGGCTTCTTGTGGTGGAGTCAAAGCACGATTCTCGTGATCGGCTTGGTGGACGATGGTGGTCTTACTCTTTCTCTTTTTCTTCCTTTTCGGAGGAAGAGGTTGTACACCAATCGGTATTTGTGCACGCCCGCGAGTGAGCATGCAACTCAATACGAGGAATGAGAGAGAAGCTCTCGTGTGACTTTGAAGAGAAATGGATTATCCTCTTCGAGTTGCAATATTAAATATCCACAAGAAAATAACAATATACGTATGTACTACTTGGGTGCAAGACCCTCAATGAAGCCTTCCTTCTTAGAATACTTACAAGTGAACGGGGGGTTAGGTGGCGCGAAGCACTTAAGTACCTATTGACCCTTAGATGGCATTTTATAGCACATCGCCTTTCTATTCACTTAAATGTTCGTATTCTTCGAATTGTTGCTTATTGAGAGTATTTATCTATTCTTGCTTTATTTTGTTTGATCGATACACGTGTCAAGGACCGGAACGCCCCTTAACACGGTGTATTGCCTCGGCAATACTTATGGAGAATATGTAGATTGGTTGTTCTTATACGTATACGTATTTACTTATAATAATATATGGAAAATATTTTTGTATTTATGAGTTTTTTAAGAGAAAATACTATATGTACATAAAAACCGAGAGAATCCAATAATATATATTTTTGGTTGCAATCTCTTAGGAAAAAGATTGCTTTTTGGATTTTTTTATTTTTTTTGTCAATTCTTTAGGAAAAGAATTGTTTTGTTAATTTTTTAGTTTTTATATATTTTTATATTTTTGATTTTTTTATTTGTTTTTGATTTATGATACGTAAAAATAACGTTCACAAAGTGAACGGATCCCAAAAGCCAATGAAAACCGTCAATCGATAGTCTCTCGTGTAGTCAAAGAACCGGCAGCGGCGCCATTTGAAATGTAGTATAATGCAGTTTGTTTTTTCTCAGTTCTTGCTAATGGAAAGTCCAATCAATATCGGGTTTTTAACTGTTTTTGGTTGTTAAACTTGTTTGGATATTCTATTTGCTAATTCAACAAAGTCTTGCAAAAAGGAAAAATATTACCTACTTATATGTAAAACATCTTGCAAATACCAAGTTTTTACTCAAGTAAAATTCAAAATGTAAAATATGAAACTTAAAGGACTGAAAATGTAAATTCTAGGAAAGATAAATGCTTGAAATGTAAATTCTAACAAGTCTAGGGACTAAAAGTGTAAATCAGTAAACCACAAGGATCAAATATGTAAATTCTATAACAAACTAACTAAAATGTAACAATACCAACAACTTGCTAACTGAAATTAACAAATCTCAAAACTGCAAGGGCTTAACAATTGCAAACCCTAAAAACATTGAA
The DNA here is from genome assembly GCA_025667525.1 of Glebionis coronaria. NCBI lineage: Eukaryota > Viridiplantae > Streptophyta > Magnoliopsida > Asterales > Asteraceae > Glebionis > Glebionis coronaria. The sequence goes on from CM046879.1 coordinate 397,410,794, forward strand.
GTTTAGCCAAGTTTACACACTGCTTAAAACATTAGGGACTAGAGTGCAATTTCAAGAACTCTTTAAGCCAAAAACGGGTTTAGCATGAAAATAAGCTCGTTTGAGCTTATTTCTTAACCAAATTCAATGAAACAAGTTGCAAAACGTTTTAAATCCAAAATAAGCTACGTGTGTAAAAGGATTTTGGCTAAAGTTGTAAAATAAGCAAATGAGAACTTATCAATAAGCCCACAATAAGCTACAGCAAAATCTAGACAATCACAACTTGATTTTCTTGTTGAAACTGATTAAGCTATTCAAGAGATGAATGGGAAATCAAACTAGAACAATTTTCATCCAGAAATAAGCTAGAAAAATGGATTAAGCTGAAAAGAGCTTATCGTTGACCAAGCGTTGACCAACTTTTTTTCCAAAAAGCTGAAACTTTCAAAAATCAAGTAACTCTATGTTCTAAGTGGATTTGTGAAGAAAAATGGCCAGGTTTATGAAAAGGATTAAGAGATACAAATTCTCAGTTTCAATTTACAGAAACTTGCCTCAACTTTGCTTATCTGAATTATGCTTATTCCTATTTGCTTATTGAAAACTGTATAAAATGCTCTTGGAGTCTGAATCTATATGATATTAGCTACAACTGAGAACAAATTTGGTACAATTTCATCAAGTAATGAATGAATTCTAGCCAAAAGAAAATGACAAGTTCTAAATGACAAAACTGAATGAAATTGACCCAAACATTTTTAATGCCATTTGCCTGTTTGACTCTCAAATTGACTTGTAAATGACTTGAAACACTTTATTACCACCTATTAACTGCAAATGAACTTTAAAACGCCAAAACTCAATACTTGAAAACTTTTGATTAACTATTGCCAAACACTCCTTTATCTGATTTTTATGAAAATTTATGAAGACTATTTAAGCACCAATTAAAGCTGAAAGAAAACCTTTAACAAACCAAGTTTATTGATCAAAAAGAGATGTGTAAAAGCTAAATGCACTCAATTATCACTACTAGAACTCAAGTAAATCAGCAAGGCTAAAAAGTGACTGAATAAGGCTAAAAGCTAGAACTTAATCCAAATCTAAGAACAAGTAAACAGAATCAAACTACAAGCAATCAAAGATCAAGCAATGAGCAAATCTAAACAACTTTTATCATGCAAACATCAAGATTACACTATGAAAGGTAGCATGCATTTGACTTATTGAGTGGAACAAAAATAAGAACTTTAAAACCTTTTGAAGTAAACCTTTGGGAAGAAGAGGAGTGCTGAACTCTCTTACCCTAGTGATAACCACCACCTTATCACTAGTTCAGCTAATCAATCATCAAAACAGCCATCAATCAACAGAAATCAACAAAATGCTTGAAAACTTCAATGTAACTAGATTCTGAACTGGAATCACAACAAAATGCTCTCAAACTTCTTCAAGGTCAGTTATGATCAATCAATGATCATAACAAACACAATGCAGCAACACAAGTATCCAATAGCAGCAAGTAATGAACAGTAGAATGAAGAACAGATTTGGCGGGAAATGAGAAATTTTAATTTTATTCCATGAAAGTTGTTACAAAGCTGTTAGAAAGCTGCTAACTAACTAACTAACTCAAGAGTTTGTCAGACTCTTGAGTAGTTAGGGTAAAGAAGAAGGAAAAATGAAAGGAAATTTAGAAGTGTGTGTTTTTACAAAATTAAGCTACCAGTTACAAATGAGGTCCTATCCATCTATTTATAGACTTGAGAAAGATGATTGTTGGGGTTGGTGACGTGTCAGGACCAATCCCAGCTCTCCACGTGGACTAATTCTGTTAAAGTGATTTCCAGGTATGAACAATGATTTGGGGTTTCTTGATTGAATGGATGAAATGTTAATTGAGGATAACCATTGAATTCGTCTCTCAAAATTGAGCAACTTTGATGTTAATACTTCTTCATGAAATTGTTTCTAGCTCAAAGACGATCCTGGGAAAAATTTTTGTTGGAAATACGTTTTTACGTATTTAGAAAGGATCGGTCACTCCAACAATATTGGGCTCGTGATCCAATATAGCCCATATAGCCCATATGTAGGGTGGGCTATATAAACCCCCCTCCTAGCATGTTAGGAGGGGTTGTTGGTTCACTTACCATTCCACAATCACATTTCCATCTTTCTCTTAACTCTCTCCTTTCTCTCTCTTCTTTCTCTCTCTAAAGTTCTTCCATTTATCATCCATTCAATAGATAATCCATACTTGCTAAATCCTTAGAAAACTAAGATCCTACAATTGGTATCAAGAGCATGGTTGATTCTTTGGATTAACACGTTTTATTTATTGATTTGGTGACAAAGTTTCTTTCTTTTACAATTTTTTTTCTATCTTTATTTCGTCTAATTTTTTTTTCTTTCTTTAAGCTCAAGGTTTTAAAATTTATTTTTATAAAATCTTTGATAAAATTTTTTATCAAAATTTTTATATATTGATTTACTTGGTCAAAATCTTTTTCTTTTTTTCCTTTCTTTCTAAAATCTTTTTCAATTTTATTTTCTTTTGTCTCGAATCTGATAATCCATTTGGAATTGCGTGTCATCATTCTGTCTATCTATCAGTTTTGAATTGCGTGTCATGTTTTGTGTGGGATAATCTCACTCACAAAAGTATATTTTTTTTTATAAAAAGTATCATTTTTTTATTTTTTTAATTTTTTTAATCTATTTGTTCCTGTTGCCTATTCAGTTAAGGGTTTATCATTCCGATACTCCTTCCGACACCTTTTCCGACGGTTTCAAGTTCCTTATTCCGATACTTTGTCATTTCGATCGCAATAACCGAAAGGTTCTACTTTGCGATCACGTTTTCTGATTACATTATTCCGACGCGTATTCCGATCGCCTTTTGCGATCGTGATTGCGACGGGATTTAGGTTAAAGTAGAGACGAAACTCTGTCCAAATTTTTTCAGTCTCATTGCGATGGCAGGTTTTTGAATATTGCGATGAATATTTGAAAAATATTGCGATGGTGAGATGTGTGAGTATTGCGATAGAAGGGTTGTATAGTGCGATGGCTATTTAAATTAGACACTAGACCTGAATTGACTCGGACACAAAACCGATTCTCGACTCTCTTACAAAGCTTCTCGACAACACAACCACTTCACAGACTCGATTCAAACAAACACCCAACTTCGACTCAACAAGACTGATTTTCGACTGAACTCACAACTCATACAAATCCATCAAACAAAACCGACTTAGTAAACATACAAGACTCGATCTACCCTATCCCAACACCAACACTCACCAACCAAACAGACCTATCCCAACGACTCTCACCGTTCTATCCCATCTCAAAATCCTCATCTGACTTTTAACCACATCGACCCAAACCTCTCGACACCTGACTCCTAGACTCGCCAACATACCTAGCCTCGCACCCCCAAAACTTCGACTTAGACTCACACCATATAACCACCCACCCTCTCTCGAACCCCTCACTTCTCTTGGCCCACCCTCGTACAACACTCTTGTCAGACCCTCTTCATCACAACATAGACTCAACAACACTGACACCAAAACTCAGCATCGAAACACCTCTCGTATCACCCACCCTCGACTCCCACTCGGCCTCGACACTCTGAGCTTCGACTCAAACACTCCCTCACAACCCTCCCTCACTCTGGACTCAATACCATCACCAACACCCCCTCACAACCCTCGACACACCTCACCCTTACTCTCGACTGCCACAACTCAGAAACCAAACAACTCGACCCAACCCAATTTATATAAAACCCAAACCCAAACGAACACAACCCGACCCACACACACAGAAAGATCTCCGTATAAACAAACATCCTCGATCCACAAAAGAAAGAAAATACCTACCCGAGACCCTTGGACGGATCTTGATGTCATGTTTCTGATAAGCTTCGAATATGGTTTGTTGTTGCGAGTTTCAAACGATACCTATTTGATTCATATGATTTAAATCAAATTAATACATAGATCGGTTGTGATTCGTCTGGGATTGAGATTGTTTAGTTGAGAGAAAACAGATAAGAGAGAGAGATATTAGGTAAGGTATAGTCAGAGAAACAAGAAAGGGGCGTTATTTACAACGTTTGTGAGAATTATTAGGGGTTGTGGGTTTGCGTAATATGTTTTATAAATCACTCTCTCTAATTTTTCATAGGCCACGTATTTTTTTTTAGTATGCCACGTTTGTTTGAAAAGGTTTTTCTTTAGGCCACGTTTCTTTAAAGTTTTGGATTGTCATTTTTTTTTTTTTTTTAATTTAAATTCTAGTCTCTTTTCTAAATTTAGGCCACGATTTTTTTTTAAAAAACGATCCAAACCATATCAGATATTTTTTTTACTTTTTTAATTTTAGTTAAGTTTTTAAGTTAAGTAAAGTTTAGTCATTTTATTTTTATTTTGGAAATTTTTTTTTTTATTTTGGATATTAATTGTTATTTTGGATATTAATTTTTGATAATCAATTGATATTTTTATTTTTATTCAAATTTTTATTTTGAAAATTTTTATGATATTACGTTATAGTCGTGACAAAAGTGACGTGACAACGTGATAAAGTGCCTAGGTTTATTTTGCTGACGGATTTCTCATCGGGTATTATTATTTGAAATTGACGACGGATTTTTAATCAATCAGTAATCCTTAACGATCATTTTTCATCATAAATCAATGGAGTCTTTGAATACGAAATTTCAAGAGGGAGACTTGCATCACATGCAAAACACAGCTAGAGAAAGTAGTATAATTTCATGTCGACTACTTCAGTCACATCTTAGGACTATTGCATGGGTTCAAGGAGAAAGCGAATTTGTGACACTCTTTGGTCAACATCATTATACATTCATCAATTCACTATATCTCAACTTGGACCACCTAGCTGAGCAACTTCACAAAGAAGACTTTAATCACTCTGCATCAGAAACTGCATATCAGGCTCTTGTGACACAACTCACGCCTTTCCTCCAATTCAATATCATCAAGTATGACAATTCATGGATATGCCGGTCATTTTTTCAATACACACAGAACGATGTTAAAGATTTCCGTGATAAACTATTGAAATTTATGACATCAGTTTCGTCTTCGATTTATGAAAGATCTAGACTTCACCAAGTGTATGATAATGGAGTGCAAGAATCTATGATGCAAATACAAGAGGAGAATGGTCATACGGTTGACAACTTGGAGCCTAACGATGGCAAGAGCACGGAATCAGGAGGACAACATGATACCAGTGGCACGTCAGGCAATGTTCACGAGATATCATTTGATGTCACCTTACCCGTTAATGACGAAGAGCCTGCGGACATGGTACAATGTAATGTTGATGATGTATATGCTGATGAAATACCGCATATTGAGCATTCTGAACCTAACTATGACAAACATGGGATGGAAAAGAGTGATAGAAATACCACTTCTGATTCATCCGATGTGAGTCATAATGGGGGAGAAAGTGTTCAAAATGCTAGACATCATGATAATTATCTTATAACTGCTTCATTAACTGCTTCTGATTCCAAGATTAGAGAGCTCGAAACGATTTTAGCTCAGCAATCCAAAGAGCTTGAGGATGCCAAAATTGAATTTTCGAAGAAAACGGAGAAATTTGAAACATATTTTGAAAAACTTGAAAAGTCAAACGTTGTTCTTGAACGAAAATTGGATCAAACTGTTCTAGACTCTAAAGCTGAAAAGGATAATCTTTTTAAACAAATTAAGTTGCTTGAATCTAAGTTGGCATCCCAAGATGAATTGCTCAAAGAGAATGAGACCTTAAAGGCTCAAGTACAGGAAAAGGTCTTTGCTATAGCTGCGTTGAAAAATGATTTGCGGAAAACTAAAGGACCTAGTGTGGACACTAAGCTTGAAAAACCATCAATCTTGGGGAAACCGCCTACAAATCAGTTCGTCAGACAACCGACTGTCAGACAACCTACTGCATTTAGATCCGAGCGATCACAATCCTCGAGACCGCGGTTTGCCTCCCAAGTTGATATGGTTCATCTTTCTAGAACAGTCACTCCACCATCTAGGCCCAATGTGACTAAAACAGCTTTTGCAAGACCTAATCACATGATTGCCTCTAATTTCCCTAGACATAGTCCTAAGAATACGTCTGGAACTCGTTCAAATGATGTTCGCCATACATTTGGTCTAAGGGAAGCTAAGCAAAAGACACAAGTAAGAGATAGGAATTACAAACCTAGTCAGATGCCTTCTAGTTTACCCAACACTGCTAAACGTAGCATGTCACATCCTAGGAGCATCAATCAATCATCTAGGAATTCTAGATCCTACTCGGACATTAAATATGCTACTTGTAAAACATGTAGAAAATGTGTCTTTACGGCAAATCATGATTCTTGTATCAAGAAACTACTTAATGAGGTGAACTCCCGTGCTAGACTTAAATCCCAGTGGGTTGCCAAAATCAAACCCATTGGTAAAATGTGGCGCCCCACTGGTAGAACTTTCACTCTTGTAGAAAAAGAGTGCCCTTTAACTAGGATAGTCTCCGATTCTATTAAGACTACTAGGGAAGAAATTGAAAAGGAGGATGCATCACCTAAGCCTGAACTTAAGGTTTTCTATAAAAGGAAACGTTTACCAGCTAAGACAAGTGAATCATCTCCTATGAACACCTCTGGCACAAGTAAGGACAACTGTGAACCCCCACTTGCTTCTAAGATAGATATCGCTAACCCTTATCCAAGCATGCAAATTCCTAATGAAAATGCAGGTACCAAAGAGGATGTTCCAAAAGAACGAAGCGGTCCAATCATTGTATACCATTCAATTAAGGACACTCTCAGAGTTTGGTTGCTAAAGAAGCTGATATCTACGAAACAAGTGTCTCAGGGGATTTCCAGTTAAGCTTACAGTGTAAAGGACTTATAGTCACATCACAGACTATAACTCGATCTTCAAAGAAAGGAAAGTTTATCGCCGATGGTAAACTTATCCTAACAACGAGAAATTAATTTTTCTCGGGCATGAGCTTATATAAAAAACATTCCAAGTTTTTAAGCTCATGCATGATGGCTCCTCGTTAAATGACAGACGATGACCCGGACTTCAGAGACAGGGAAGTTTATCTATGCAACGATAACTTACCCTTTTAACGAGAAATTAAGTTTTCTTGGACACGAGCTTATCCTAAAACCATTCAAAGGTTTTAAGCTCGTGTATAAGGCTCTTCATTAAATGTCAGATGATGACCCGATCTTCAAATTAAGGAAAGTTTATCGCCGATGATAAACTTATCCTCACAACGAGAAATTAATTTTTCTCGGGCATGAGCTTATATTAAAAACATTCGAAGTTTTTAAGCTCATGCACAATGACTTACAGTTAAATATCAGACTGTAACTCGGACGTCAACTTTAGGAAAGCTTATCTTTAAAGATAGCTTATCCTCGTAACGGGAAATTAAATTTTCTCGGTCATGAGCTTGTATTAAAACATTCCAGGTTTTAAGCTCAGAAAGGAAAGTGAATCTTTTAAATAAGAGAACTTTTCCTCATAACGAGAAATTCACCTTTCTTGGTCATGAGCTTTTCGTTAAAACATTCAAAGTTTTTCAAGCTCATGAAAACGACTTCTAAGTAAATGTCAACTTAGGACTCGTTCTTCAGTTAAAAGGAAAGTTTATCGCCGATGATAAACTTATCCTTAACAACGGGAAGTTTACAACTTCTCGGACTTGAGCTCGTTTTGCAAGATATTCAACATCTTAAGCTCAAGTAATTGGTTTTCAAAACGTTGAACACAATTTTTCAAGAATTTTTCAAAAGGTTTTTCTAAATCTTTCAAAATTGTGTGTTCAAAAACGTTTTGATAAAACGAGCATGTCTTCTGGAATCGATAATATTTACGAACCTAGAAATGTCATTCAATAATGACACGGGGTTGTAAATAAAGTTCGAGCAGAAGTTTAAACGATTTAAAACATGCTCCATATGGTTTGCTATTATTTCAGATAGTAACCCGCTTTTCATAATCAAGTCAAGCATTTCACCGGAAAGCTTTGACTCAACAACGGGAATTAATTTTCTCGGGCATGGTTTACTTTATAACCATGTAAGGGATTGTGTTTACGTAATAACACAATCTAACACGAATATATGTACGTGTCAGTGCATTTATTTGTTAAAACAAGAGAAATCTTGTTTTTATGAAGTAATCATCTCCACCAACCGTAGCAATTTACAATTGATATCTACATACTCGACGAGGCGACTACTCAAACGGTGACTACAGCTCTTTCAATAGAACACGGGTCAACAATTGAGGGGGAGCGATTGTCCAGCATTCAGAATCCTTGACGCCGAAAGTGCCAAGTTCACATGTTGGTGTCAAGACAACGATATCAATCAAATGGAGTCAAGAGATAACTTCAGACGTGATGAGGCGACCAACATTCGTGAACAAGAACCATGTGCTTCTTTCATATGATGTTCTTCATCATTCAGGTCCAACCTCATAAATTGCTAATCTTGTGAATTCATTATCATATATGATCTTTGCACGTGATAAATACCTTACACTTGTGTTTAAAAGGTATTTAATTTACGTTTCAAGTACACCCTCATTAATTTGAGGGGGAGCTTGTGTAATTCATGAAAGATAATTGGATTTGCATTTTTCTTCCCAAATTTTTCTTAAAATGCTATTAAATCAATTGATATTAAAAACATCGATTGGGTTAATATTTTTAATATGGGGGAGAAAATGTGATTTAATATGGGATATGATCAATCATAAATGGTTTGACTTAACGTGATAGCTCATCCCGACATGTGCGAAATGTTTTCGGATATCGTGGCATATGTTAAGGGGGAGAAAAATGGATTTGCACTATCAAAATGGATTTCATGGTGACATACACTTACCCAAAACATCTCTATTCACGACGGTGAAGATTGTGGTGACATAAGGATGGTAGGATAGGTTAAAGTCCAATGATTCCTCTAGAACCGGAGGAATCTTCCCAAGGACATTCCATAGCTAGAAATAGTAGTCCTTAGGAAAGATGGAGAAAGATTGTGAACGTAGCTGAATGCCGACCAAGTACTTAAGTTAGCACTGGAACAATCACAACAAGGTGCTAGTGATGACGTATTGGTAAGCATTGAAGGGGTTGAAGAATGAAAAAGAATTGTAAAGATAAAGGGTGTAAAGAAAGAAGCCCTCCTTACAACTTTAGGCAGAAACCGGGTCAATACATATGCTATTGAGGTCATTTTTGTTAATGATTCTCGATATTGAAGACAGACATCATGGACCCAGTGATGCAAGGCACAACCCATCCCAGCTAACTCAGATATCTCTTAAAAGATATTTGTTTTAATCACACGGAGACAACGCATTATCTATTGATTTATTCACTCCGAATAAATTGGTATTGAAAAGGTGGCACTCCTCTCCAGCCTCCGATCACTAAAATCCAAAGTGCACGATCGAGTCTAGAGCCATTTGAGATCATTAAATATCTCATTAGGACACACTTTCATAATTCCTTGCTTCTTCATACACTGTGAAAAGTAAGAAAGATCTTAAGAGTCCTACGCAAAATCTTCATGATCTTGCCTGAACATCCGAGTAATACGAAAGTATTTACAATGAAGATGGAAATCCTTCTTGAGCGAATATCAAAAAGCTCATGGTAGGTGACTTGTGCGATTCTTTATGAATTAAACTTGTGATAACTGGAAAGCAACGGCTGTTTAATTCTTAACTGAATTTAAACACGTTCCAGGCCTCTACGCAATATCTCAGTGATCTTGCCAGAACACTCAGAGTGGTATCTTTGTGTTCACGGTGATGAGTGGAAATCCTTCTAGTGTTAACCTCAAACAACACTTGGTAGGTAACTTGCAAGATTCTATACGAATCAAGCTCGTGACAACTGGAAAGCAACGATGGTGCGGTTCTTAATTGAACTTCACTTGTTCCAGGAACATGAATTGACGGCTTCAAATCATGCGGATATTATTATCCAAATGATTCACTCTTTATGTTCGCAGTCAGCTTTGGACGGTCGAATAAAGAGAACGGGTTTACCCGCGAAATCCTGTCAGGAAGTTACTTAATTGAAACTATCCGTCACGGGTACGATATCTAATATCGTCCAACGGTCTTCACCGACCGGAGGTAAAATGCTACCGATTTAGAATGAAATGTTCAAAGCCATTTCTTTCGTGTCTACTTATGTTGCGGCATTTGAAGACGGTGGCGTTGCGGAATCCAAGAAGAAGTCGTCCCCACATGCTTATACTGCATACACTCAGTACTTCAACGAATTCAAGAAAGTCTTAAGGTCAAGTCTTCCGCTGTATCAAACTCTGAAGCTTTCAAGAATTATAAAGGTATAAGTGTGTGGAACATTAAGTCACGAAGAGGCGAATATCACAAGTGATGAATGCACAAGGTCAAGGCAAGAGAACATGCTCAAGACTAAAGTCAAAGATCTCATCAGCATACTCACAAGAACAAGATCGAAGACTCAAGCATAGTATGCTAGGTTTAAGATTTTGTAAAATGGTGTGACCTCCCTTTGGGGGAGATTGTTGGAAATACGTTTTTCCAAGGAAAGTCTCGGTCACATCATTATTAGCATAGATCACGAGCTTTAGACTATTTAGGACATTGTAACTTGGAGTGACCTCCCTTTGGGGGAGATTGTTGGAAATACGTTTTTACGTATTTAGAAAGGATCGGTCACTCCAACAATATTGGGCTCGTGATCCAATATAGCCCATATAGCCCACATGTAGGGTGGGCTATATAAACCCCCCTCCTAGCATGTTAGGAGGGGTTGTTGGTTCACTTACCATTCCACAATCACATTTCCATCTTTCTCTTAACTCTCTCCTTTCTCTCTCTTCTTTCTCTCTCTAAAGTTCTTCCATTTATCATCCATTCAATAGATAATCCATACTTGCTAAATCCTTAGAAAACTAAGATCCTACAATTTTCCTTCTTGAAGATGCCACGTGTCGTCCTGTGAATGGTTGAAAAAGCGTCACACGGATCACACTGTTGAGATTTTCTTCATTTAATGTGGCGACTGAGTGGGAATTAATTACTTAAGAGTTGGCAATCCGTGTGCCTCTCATTCTCTCTTCTTATTGGCTCATAACTTGTACACATGGATTAAACTTGTGTAACTTTCCAATATTGGCAGTTTCAACCCTTGCACTTTGGCAGATTGCATTAAAGGCTTGTAACTTTATTTCTTTGACACTTTAAGTCCTCCAAACTTCATCTTTGAGCAGGATTGACCCTTTGACTTTGTTGACTTGATAGTTGACCAATTTTGACTTTGATCTTGACTTTTTACAGTATTTGCACTTTAGTCCTTCTACTTTGGCAATTTGTCAAGATAGGTCCTTGTACTTCAAAGTCTTGACACTTTTGATCCTTCTTTGTCTTTTTCATCCATTTGAGCTTGATTTTTCTTTGTTTGCTTGAAAATGTATCCTTTTACCTACACAAGTGTACACAAACACAAACATACCACATAACACTGTTTTTGCAAGATAAATTGGTATTTTGCTTCATGTTTTAGGGTTATTTGTTGTTAAAAGGATATGAGTTTAAGCTCATATCAGCCCTCCTTAATGTCATTAATACAAGAAAGGACGTTCAAGATTCAAGAAATACAAAGTTTACCCCTTCAAGAATCAAGAAAAGTGCAAAAATAGTCCTTACACCATTTCACTAAAAGTCTTGTGGCTAAAGTGTGAAGAAGAAAACTTCATTAACAAAGGAAATAGGTTTATAGGCTGAATAAACTTGTTTTACAAATTTTGCCAAAGACTGAGGGGCATTTGTGTACACTCAAACATTCAAACATAACAAACACGCGCCAAACACCTTTCACCCCCTAATTTCGGATCAAAAGTATTACTATTCACCATTCATCCTCCCATATTTTACTTCCACTTAAAGAAAGGGTAAAACTTAATTACCCTCACCCAACCTTGATTCAACCTCACACGCTTAGATCCCCACACTCACATCTCACCCCCTTCACCCATGGACCCCACGCTTCAACCTCGTCCACCTATGACATCACTACTTCCTCTCCAAGGAATGCCACGTGTCCACATCACGTCTTAGGCTTTATACTTGGTCCGTAAGGCAATATGAACGATCAAGATCATTTGGGGACAACTCATACATCAAAATCTATCTAGAAGCAACAAGGGCATTTCTAGGACTTTATAGCTAGGGTTTCTAGTATTTTTAGCTTCTAGAATTATCATTAGAGTAGTATAAAAGGACCCCCAACCTATGGTGAGGCCTTTGTTCTATTTCGTAGCTTTCATCTTGTAATTCCTTTCAAGTTTAGTGAAAAGTTTGGTATTTTGCTTTGCGCAATTGTAATTCCTTTTTCATTATTGAAGTTGGTATGGTATTGCTAGAATCTGAGTTCCAATATCATTGTTAACTTGTTTTCAAAGTTTGGTTTGCATACGTTTTAATTTGATAAGGTTTTGAAGGTTTCAAAAAGGTTTCAAAGAGGTTTCTGTTTTGATCATTTTGTGTACTAACCCTATTCCAAAAGCTATAAGCTCTCATAAGCTTCATCACAGCAAGCTTTTGGAGGTTTATCAACCTTTCATTTAGCTGTTTGTTGCTTGTGTTGAAGATCCAAGGCCCTTTGGTTCAGTTGTTAAACCATCAACAAGGGTCCCTTGTGTTCACTCTTGGTTCAAGAACCCTAGGTTGTGCTAGTAGTTGCATCAGATCTAGGGAGCATTGCTTACTCTCCCTTGGAAGTTAAGGGGAGAGAGGTGCACTCCTTTTCTCTTTTCTCTTTTTGGAATTTGGTTAGAAATTGCATAAGTGTTGTATGCTAAGTGATTTTTTGTTCTATTATTTGTGGTGTTGATTTTATAGCTTACATATGTAAGTTATCACTGATATGAGTGAAATCTCATATCAATTATAACATATAAAACTCTAAAACACAAAGTAAGATACTTGATTTTATGTATAAAAGTAGTATTATGGGGTATTCTTTATTGTTTGTGCTTGTGTAGATAAAACGATATGAATTTGATGCAAACACAGATTTCAAGGCATTTTATTAAAGAAAAGACACAAGAAGGACTCAAAGTGACAAGTCAACCAAAGACAAAGGACCTTTCTTGACAAGATTCAAACTCAAGGGACTTAAAGTGCAAAGTTGGAAAAGTTAATAACAAAGTCAAACATGGTGAAAGACAAAGTCAACAAGGCAAGGGATCATTCCTACTCAAGGTCAAAGTCAAAAGGGCCAAATATGTCAAGTGTGTGAAGATCCTAGCTCAAAACAGCATTCTGCTAATCAGAAGGACAAAAGCTGCCATTTTTGGAAGTTATATTAGACTTGATACGCGCGATAGTCCAATCAACCAATGAGAAGCTTCTAAATGGAAAAGTGGGATTGCCAGCTCAAGACTCATTAATGAGGAGGGAAATAAATCCTAACAGTGAAACGCATTACCAGTCTCCACCAATCAGAAGACAACACTCAATAATATCCACTGTTCAAACAGATAACAACCCGTGTGACATTCTCTCTGTAACACCCCATTTTGATAATGGAATGTCACACGTAATTATGGCGTGTCATCAAAGCATACAAGGATAAATGTATAAAACATTACATGACCATAGGGATAACCGGAATCAAACATCGGTTCCCAAACATAAGCCCAACACATAATAAAGCAAAATAAATGAATGAAAGACTAAACAAGCATAAGTATATGAAGGCAAAAAGGAAAAAAAGTCTCTAGCAGCTTCCATCCTATGCACGTCCTCCAAATGCTCGAGTCTTTCCAAGGGTACCTGCCGTTTTGGGACATGGAAAGGAAAGTAACGGCTGAGCAAAACGCTCAGTGCACGGATATAGACATAGTATAAGTGACTAAAACATAATAGAGACTTAATAGCAGCGAAAATGTATAAGTCCTGGAAAACCTGGAACATGTTCATAAAACTGGTTTTATAGTTTGAAAGCCTTATGTTTATCTTATGAAAACTGTTTAACGTATTTTAACATTAGCTAATATAGGTCATGAAAATCTACCGTGCATGAATACTTGGAGGGGTGACCTCATCATGCAAATTAGAGGGGCTGCCTCTAATTTAATATACTGGTTTTTGGGTAGGAGGGATCAGCTCCTTGTGAAGGATGCAAGGCACACACCACATTCACCATGAAATCCTGAATAAAAACATGTAACTAGGATGCACCCATACGCCCCACATGATAAATATACATAAATGGCCAAAAGCTGAAGGGATGCCACGAGCAATCACTCCGCCGTGGTGAAGTCATAACATCAGTGCCTCTAATGTTATGGTTATGATACCTCCATAACTAGGTGAAACTGGTCATGCATGTATATGGATATAGGTAATCTTAATTAAACATAAGCAATCAAACACATAACTTATACTACGGGAAAACAGTTGGCTGCATACGGGAAATCCTAATAAGGAAAGAATGTCCATACTGAAAGGACGGGGATCCGTACCTTATGTCCAGTGAATGAAGAAGATGAACTGAGAGGAATCCTACTTCCGAATCACTAGTGCTACATAAATATATACATGAATAAGTATCTGCTTACTAAATACGTAGCTGGTTTTATGTCATGTCTTAGCTTATTTTATGTGTTCTTACTATGTTTTACTGTTTTAAAGCCTTAAACCGTGTTTATCTTATATTCTGTTTAATCTGATTAAGTATTTCTGGTATTTCATGTGTTATTATACTTACTGTGTAATAATAAGTAACTTTCCAAAAATAGCAGGTTTCCCAAAATAGAAATTTACCAAAAATAGAAAGTTTCCAAAAATAAAAAGTTTCCAAAAATAGAAAGTTTCCAAAAATAGAAAGTTTCCAAAAATAGAAAGTTTCCAAAAATAGATTTACTGCTTAAAATAGATAAGTTTCTAAAAATAGAAAGTTTCCATAAATAGATTAGCCGCCTTAATTAAATAAGTTTCCATAAATAGATTAGCTGCCTGAAATAAATAAGTTTCTAAAAATAGAAGGTTTCCATAAATAGATTAGCTGCCTTACTTAATTAAGTTTCTAAAAATAGAAAGTTTCCATAATTAGAAATAAGCTGGTTAAATAAGCTAAGTATATAAGCCTAAGTGTTTTCATGATTATTTTCTAAGTCATATGATATAATGTATAGTTTAATAATTATTTCATGTAATTAAATTAAACTATAGGTTAAATTATTTAATTAAAGTATAACATGTTTTTAATTAAATATAGTTACATACTTAGGTTAAAACATGTAATATTATATATTAATAATATAACCTAAGTCATGTTAATTAATTAATTATAGTCATGGTTTTTAAATAATTACTTAATTATAAGTCTAAAATATAAAATACTTAGGTTAATTAATTTCATGATTATTAATAATTAAATAACCTAAGTCATGTTATTAAATTAATCATATCAATTTATTAATTTAATTTTTAACATAAGATCATAAAACATAAAAAAACTAAACATACAACATGAACCGGATCTAGACTAAAAAGCATGAACCGGATATGAAATCGACATCGTACCCCGAACCAACTCGGGGTACCCCATGCCTTGATGCTGCTGTGGGACCCACACACACCAACCAAGACCATATGGTCTTGGTGGTGGTCGGTTGGCCAAACCGAAACCCCCTTGGGGTTCGGTGCAGCCTGCGGCCAAAACAAACACCCCTTAAAAACATACTTTTGATTTTATTAAACCCCAAATCATGTTAGATCCATGTTTATTTATTAGGTTTTTGTAAAACAATAACATGTTCTTGATTTATAAAAAGATCAAATCAAAAGAAAAGGTTTAAAAAGGATTTACCGAATTCGTGGATCAAAAGGATGAAGAACAAACACGATCACCAACTTAAATTCCAAGATCCAAGATCACAAACCACCTCCTTGTGGTGTTCTTAAGGTGGCGGCACAAAGAAGAACAACGAAGAGGATTTTAGGGTTTTTCTAAAAATCTTCTGTAATTGTAAATGAGTAGTGAAGAATCCCTTTTCCCCTTTTAGTAAAAAAATTGATGGGCTAAGCCCATCCTGCCTCCCTAATTTCGTGGTAATGGGGCCCACAAGGGGTAACCCGAATGTTTTCCGTGTCTAAAATATTGGTGTGTTCTCGTGTTCGTGTTTTACGTGTTCTCGTTAAATATTAACTGTGACTTTATATATTTATTCGTGTTCGTAATAAATATATATACGTAATTAATATTAGCTCGTGATTAAATTACGTTCATGATTTCATGATCGCATGTTCGTGATTAATTATTGTCAAATAATTATTGCGTGCTTGTGCGTAGTAAATACTTATCGTGTTCTAACATGTACGTAATACGTAAAATCCTAACACGTAATCGTAATCATGCTATCTTAGGAAAGTTTAAATCTAGTACGTACGATCTTAAGGGTACTATTCATGGTACAAGCATGCGGGTTTTACAACTCTTCCCCCTTAAAAAGAATAATTCGTCCCCGAATTATAGATAACGTAACTGAAAGAGAAACATACCCGAATCAAACTGAGAGGGTATGTAAGATTAATGGACGTGCGGGTTTCCTGGCAGAAGGAACGCGGAACGTGACATGTCTTGAAAGGACATGGAACGTGACGTGACTGAAAGGATATATCTAGTTGATAAGAGAAAAACGGATAAAAGTTCGGATGAACTTGTCCATTTCCAAGTGGCCTCCCTCTTGGAACGGTTCCTTCAGAAGATCTTGACACAAATGAGAAATCTTGGTCCTCCTGGCCTTGACTTGGAATACGAAGAAATTCTTGGTTATCAACGGAAGGTAGATCCCCTAAATTCGATCGAGGAAAATAAGAGTTTACGTGCTAGGGTAACTGAAATGTTATGATGCAAGACAATCTGACTTAACTGATAATTAGAAACGATGCGCGAGACATAAAGAAACGTAGTACGTGAAAAATTTTGAACGTGATACGTGAAAATTTTTGAACGTGCTACGTGAAGATATGGCGAGTGTAGTATGAGTAAACATATCGTGATCCATGATACGTGTAACATATCTTGATCATGATATGAGGAACGTGGAATTAACATGACATGTGAAACATATCGTGATCATAGAATATAATGGCGGTAACGCCAAACGCTACAAGGTGAGACGTGGAATATGACGTGAAACGTTTATCTGATGATGAAGAGTTATACTAAACTTGGGTCTGGTCTCTCAAGTTCCTGCAAAACTTCCCAGAACGAAATGAACGTAAAATCTTAAGCCCAGATACGATCATGACCGTGAATAGTGTCATGAACGCGAGCGTGAAAGCAAGTCGTGGAATTAGAATGAAGACGTGAAGTAAATAAGGAGCACAATTGTGAATCTTTGTCTGACCCGATAACTGAGGGATTGCCAAGTGATCGGATAAGCCTTGGCTGGAACATGTCCGATCGATCTGTCGGTTCTGAAATCCTTGCGGATGTAAGGATTTTGCAGACTTGATCAAACTGTTTGCAATAAACCAGATAGCATCATGCTTCTTCTAAGTTTGCGTCAAACTGGTAACCAAAATCTGTGGAGATCTTGTCCCATTTCAATTCACAATTTTAGATGAAAACATCCCAGTTTGTTAGTGTCCTATCTTAACTTGTTGGTATGTCAGGTACTTAGATATGAACGTAACTGTATCTTGCTTCATCGAACTTGCTACAGAGGAGTTTACGAAACTCTGAGTCTATGAATCCAAACTTCTCTTAGCGTAGGATTTTCTAGAACACCTAATGTAATGTAGGGTTCCCTCCTTTACGCATAAGTTGAGTCATGGTAAGATTAACCACGCAATTCCATGTGATTCAGCGTGTCACTGTAATCAACCAGAACTGATATAGGAAATTTTCAGGGTGGAATTTCTCTTGTCATAGAATTTGCAACATAGTGCAGATATGGTCTTCCTGTTCTTCTCTAGACTTAAAAGGAAATCAGGTTATCCTTAATGAAAACACTGATGAATTTATTATGAGTTCATGGAAACTCGTTCTTATAATGCCGTTGGAGCATTGATGAGACTAATTCAAAATCATAAATCTAGCATGACCGAGTCGTGTACGAATAGCAGTCATGGACATGTCCTGATTTTTCACTCGTCACTGTTGGCTGCATGAGTTCGATCTTGGAAAAGTAATTAACACTATACGGTTGATTGGACATTTCGTCAATACGTGGAGGAGAATAACGGTCATGAATGGTGATTTGTTTAAAATCGACGGTAGTCGACACATAATCTTATGTTACCGTCCTTCTCCTTGAAGGTTCTTCTGGAGTGTAAGGAAAAATTTTGGAATAATCCGTTGGTTATGCGTAAAAGGACCTTAGTAGTCGTGTCTTACTGACAGCTAAAAAGTTTAGCAATCATGGCTAACAAAGCACGTGCTTGGAAAGCATAGATAATTGTACAAATTTTCCTGATGGAAAATCAAGCTGAATGTATTCAGGAGCCTGAACATTACTGTACATAATTATGAATCGTAGCATGGTGTGCTGTTCATAGTCCATAATTAGGATAAAATTCATCTCGTGTCTGTCCGAGGAAATGCGTTAGCAACTTGGATCTCATCATTAAGCTGAAGGAAAACCTTCGTATACGTGGGAATACGAAAGGTGTCTTTCATGGTCATGAATCAATGATTTATGGTTACAAGAATGAAAGTGACATCGGCAACGTGACAGTTCTCACTGATGCGCCGGTAATGGTATTGAAATTCTTGTGGCCTGCTTAATACATGGCACAACCAAATGGATATACCCTTGGAGGGTACCCTGAATTTCTTAGAAATGTTCCATAGTTGGACGTGAGTCATGTGTCTTGACTCGTTTCTTGGAACTATAAGCATGACATATGTCTTGACTGGTGTCTTGACATGTGTCTTCAAAAATTATACGTGAGACATGTGTCTTGACTGATGTCTTGCCATGTGTCTTCGGAAAGTATACGCGAGACATGTGTCTTGACTGATGTCTTGACATGTGTCTCGATCATAGAACTACAATATTAGGTTATTATGCCAGACTTGGCGGATCGGTTGGACTACTGATCCTTTGTATGTCTGATCACGTCCGCGGACGGAGCCTCGGTTGCGATTTTTAGGATAGTTCTGTCAAAGTAGTGGTTACTACCGTCTTGTCTGTCAGTTCCATGACGGTCATTCTCATGACCGTGATTCATGTAACTATTCAGCTGAGTGGCCGGTTGGTACCGGTTTGCACTCATATGGCTGAAATGACAGCCGAATGACGTGTGACATGTAACTAAGAATTAGGGACAATGATTGATGGAAATTGTCTGATGGTGAAGCATCTTCTCGTCCAATTGCTTTGCTCCGACGCCTTTGTCTTCGTCTAGTAGGATCTCCAGGTTGTGAACAGCTGCCGCATCTTGTAGCGTCTCCGGACGTCAGCAACATCAACCTTTAGTAACATCTCCAAGTTATTAGCGGCATCAGCAACCTTGTAGAATATTAGCAATAGAAAATACGCCTGAGGTGAATCAGAATCGACTAGCGAATACTCGTGAAGTATTGCAAGTAGAATATACATGGATTTAAGGTACGCGTAATACACATGAAATACGGTACGTGGAGTACACGTGGAATGCACATGAAATGATCGGTATGGGGTCGATCATTTGTCATGATTTAAGGAAAGTATATCGGTTAACGGTTAGGAAAACCATCATGATAACCTGGCAGTATTAGCATAGACATCATTCTGGTTGTAACAGAAACGTTAAAGTGTGGTTACACAAAATTCAACGATGATTTTCCTGACAGCATGATCAATGAAAACCAACCATGACTATCATGAAAGCAGGATTCAATGAAATCTAACAATGTCTTGCAGGACAACGTAAATAACAAAAGAGGTGTAAGACATAATCAACATGAAGACGGAATTATCATGAAGAAACATGAAACCATCTATCATGAAGAAGTGTATAACATAATCAGCATGAAACTGAAGTTAACCATGACAGTATGAAAACATACTTGACATAAAAACATAGTAACTTATGAGGGGACATGAAAAAAAAATCTATGCCAATTTAAATCATGAGAAAAATTTTATGCATGAAAAACAGTGCATGAATGCGTAATGTAGTTTATAAAAACCTTTATATGTGCGAGGGGACGCCTATGGGTCGGTCCCAAAACAAAATACATGGCGAGGGGACGCCTATGGGTCGGTCCCAAAGTTAAAAGTTTCGATAAAAGCACATGCGACTAAAGAGGGCCAGTCCTGTACCAACCATTACTTAGTCATAATCCCTGCAACAATGATGCATGAAACATAAATCAATGAAACTTATCTGTCAAAACTTATCAGAATAAATTTTATGTGACTAATTATGAACTACTGGGGTTCAGTCCACATAGTCACAGTTCACGAGGAACATTATGCATGAAACAATGACACATAACTAAATATGAATGACGATTGTCCATCCATATTAGTAAAACAATATCGATGAAAACATCAAGGTTAAAACCTCAAGGTGCTGAAAACATCATGGTTAAAACAACAATGCGCTAAAAACATCAATACGTAGAATAACAGACGTTGGCTTAGGAAGCTCCTGGTGACTACCCACTAGTCACAAGTCGAGTTTTAGAGCCTACAGGTCGAAGCCGTGGCTCTGATACCATAATTGTAACACCCCATTTTGATAATGGAATGTCACGCGTAATTATGGCGTGTCATCAAAGCATACAAGGATAAATGTATAAAACATTACATGACCATAGGGATAACCGGAATCAAACATCGGTTCCCAAACATAAGCCCAAAACATAATAAAGCAAAAGAAATGAATGAAAGACTAAACAAGCATAAGTATATGAAGGTAAAAAGGAAAAGAAGTCTCTAGCAGCTTCCATCCTATGCACGTCCTCCAAATGCTCGAGTCTTTCCTAGGGTACCTGCCGTTTTGGGACATGGAAAGGAAAGTAACGGCTGAGCAAAACGCTCAGTGCACGGATATAGACATAGTATAAGTGACTAAAACATAATAGAGACTTAATAGCAACGGAAATGTATAAGTCCTGGAAAACCTGGAACATGTTCATAAAACTGGTTTTATAGTTTGAAAAGCCTTATGTTTATCTTATGAAAACTGTTTAACGTATTTTACCATTAGCCAATATAGGTCATGAAAATCTACCGTGCATGAATACTTGGAGGGGTGACCTCATCATGCAAATTAGAGGGGCTGCCTCTAATTTAATATACTGGTTTTTGGGTAGGAGGGATCAGCTCCTTGTGAAGGATGCAAGGCACACACCACATTCACCATGAAATCCTGAATAAAAACATGTAACTAGGATGCACCCATACGCCCCACATGATAAATATAAATAAATGGCCAAAAACTGAAGGGACGCCACGAGCAATCACTCCGCCGTGGTGAAGTCATAACATCAGTGCCTCTAATGTTATGGTTATGGTACCTCCATAACTAGGTGAAACTGGTCATGCATGTATATGGCTATAGGTAATCTTAATTAAACATAAGCAATCAAACACATAACATATACTATGGGAAAACAGTTGGCTGCATACGGGAAATCCTAATAAGGAAAGAAGGTCCATACTGAAAGGACGAGAATCCGTACCTTATGTCCAGTGAACGAAGAAGATGAACTGAGAGGAATCCTACTTCCGAATCACTAGTGCTACATAAATATATACATGAATAAGTATCTGCTTACTAAATACGTAGCTGGTTTTATGTCATGTCTTAGCTTATTTTTTGTGTTCTTACTATGTTTTACTGTTTTAAAGCCTTAAACCGTGTTTATCTTATATTCTGTTTAATCTGACTAAGTATTTCTGGTATTTCATGTGTTATTATACTTACTGTGTAATAATAAGTAACTTTCCAAAAATAGCAGGTTTCCCAAAATAGAAAGTTACCAAAAATAGAAAGTTTCCAAAAATAGAAAGTTTCCAAAAATAGAAAGTTTCCAAAAATAGAAAGTTTCCAAAAATAGAAAGTTTCCAAAAATAGATTTACTGCTTAAAATAGATAAGTTTCTAAAAATAGAAAGTTTCCATAAATAGATTAGCTGCCTTAATTAAATAAGTTTCCATAAATAGATTAGCTGCCTGAAATAAATAAGTTTCTAAAAATAGAAGGTTTCCATAAATATATTAGCTGCCTTATTTAATTAAGTTTCTAAAAATAGAAAGTTTCCATAATTAGAAATAAGCTGGTTAAATAAGCTAAGTATATAAGCCTAAGTGTTTTCGTGATTATTTTCTAAGTCATATGATATAATGTATAGTTTAATAATTATTTCATGTAATTAAATTAAACTATAGGTTAAATTATTTAATTAAAGTATAACATGTTTTTAATTAAATATAGTTACATACTTAGGTTAAAACATGAATTATTATATATTAATAATATAACCTAAGTCATGTTAATTAATTAATTATAGTCATGGTTTTTAAATAATTACTTAATTATAAGTCTAAAATATAAAATACTTAGGTTAATTAATTTCATGATTATTAATAATTAAATAACCTAAGTCATGTTATTAAATTAATCATATCATTTTATTAATTTAATTTTTAACATAAGATCATAAAACATAAAAAAAACTAAACATACACCATGAACCGGATCTAGACTAAAAAGCATGAACCGGACATGAAATCGACATCGTACCCCGAACCAACTCGGGGTACCCCGTGCCTTGATGCTGCCGTGGGACCCACACACACCAACCAAGACCATATGGTCTTGGTGGTGGTCGATTGGCCAAACCGAAACCCCCTTGGGGTTCGGTGCAGCCTGCGGCCAAAACAAACACCCCTTAAAAACATACTTTTGATTTTATTAAACCCCAAATCATGTTAGATCCATGTTTATTTATTAGGTTTTTGTAAAAACATAACATGTTCTTGATTTATAAAAAGATCAAATCAAATTAAAAAGGATTTATCGAATTCGTGGATGAAAAGGATGAAGAACAAACACGATCACCAACTTAAATTCCAAGATCCAAGATCACAAACCACCTCCTTGTGGTGTTCTTAAGGTGGCGGCACAAAGAAGAACAAGGAAGAGGGTTTTAGGATTTTTCTAAAAATCTTCTATAATTGTAAATAAGTAGTGAAAAATCCCTTTTTCCCTTTTAGTAAAAAAATTGATGGGCTAAGCCCATCCCCCCTCCCTAATTTCGTGGTAATGGGGCCCACAAGGGGTAACCCGAATGTTTTCCGTGTCTAAAATATTGGTGTGTTCTCGTGTGTTCTCGTGTTCGTGTTTTACGTGTTCTCGTTAAATATTAACCGTGACTTTATATATTTATTCGTGTTCGTAATAAATATATATACGTAATTAATATTAGCTAGTGATTAAATTACGTTCATGATTTCATGATCGCATGTTCGTGATTAATTATTGTCAAATAATTATTGCGTGCTCGTGCGTAGTAAATACTTATCGTGTTCTAACACGTACGTAATACGTAAAATCCTAACACGTAATCGTAATCATGCTATCTTAGGAAAGTTTAAATCTAGTACGTACGATTTTAAGGGTACTATTCATGGTACAAGCATGCGGGTTTTACACTCTCCACTAATAACAAGTTGACGCATGGACCTTCCAAGCCCATATCAAATCCAGAGATTGAGTGAAGATCACAAGGAGATTTCTACATGAAAAACACTCGTAATCATGAGACGAATCCATCCCACTTATCCAATTAAACTAAAACTCACTCATAAAGAAAATCCCAATTTTGTTCAAGACCTATAAATCACAATCTGAAGAATGAAGACACTTGGCAGTCCTTGATTGGTTGCAATACGTCATAACACCTCACCAACACTCATTCTCAAGTCTATAAATAACCCTAGCTAGTTCATTTGTAATCAAGTAGCTAGAGTGTGAAAACACACACATCTTTAATTCTCTCTCTATTCTGTTATCACTTAGCAGTTAGAAACTTCTCAAAGTGATTAACAACCACTTTGAGATAGTTTGTTAGTTAGTTAATACAGTTGTAACCGTTTCTCACCATTAATAAAATTCTCAAGTTCAATTCACTCAAATTCCTTCTACTTCATTACTACATTCTTACTATACACTGTTACTTGTTGATTCCATTGATCACACTTGATCACTAGAGTGTGTTTGATTGATTTGGAAGCATTTTAGTTGATCAGAAGTACTCTTTTAGATTTCATAGCCAGTTCTAGCCAGAGATCAGTTCAGAGGTTTATCAGTGTAGATGATGATGATCAATGATGGTTGATTGTGTTTTGGTAACTGATTAGTGGTGATAAGGAGTTGTAGTTTTGATCAGTCCTTGTAGCAGTTCAAGTATAAGCCAGTTTTGGTCATTGAGCCTATTCAGACAGAAGCAGATTAATCATGATGATGGTTTATGGAGGATGATGGCGATTTGCTGATTGTAGATAGTTTATTGGGTGGTGGTTAAAGGCTAAGTGAGCTCAGCGCTCCACTTCTCCATCAAAGGAGGCCTAAAGCTAAAAAGTACTCATTTCCTATTTAGTTTTCCTTTAACTACAACTGCCATGCTCAATTCTTAGTTTTAGAGTAAAAATACTTGTAACTGCATGCTATATGTTACTTTTGGTTGTTCTGATATAGTTTGATTAGGTGTTGTTTGATTCATAGACTTTAGCTCATTAGTCCTTTGATAATTCTCTTATTCAGCTTCATAACTAGTGTTTGGATCAGTGTGATCTTTGAGATTTAGCCAGTGTTTTTGAGTGGAGGTTGTTTACATTTACTCACTAGCTAAGTGTAAGTAAGTCTGTAAGTTTTTGGAGTTAAATAGTAAGTTAATCAGGCAACAGGTACTTCAAATACTTTGGGTCAGATTTCTTGCCATAAACATGCCTATTTCAATCTCATGCCAAATCTTGATTACTTAGAGTTAGGAAGTGATTCTTGTTTATGAGTTTAGCTTATCATATAAGCTTTTTAGAGATATAAAGTAGACCATACAGTTCTCATTAATAAGCAAGAAATAAGCCATGGTATAAGCCTTTGAGCAAAGTCAAGTTTCTGTGAACATAGCTTAACAGATTTCCCATAACTGCTTATTCCCTTCATAAAAGTGGTGATTTTCTTTCACAAATCAGTTACATAAGTTGGGAAAATAAGTTTGGAACTAGGTCAAAGTTGGTCAAACTTGGTCAACGCCTGGTCAACATAAGCCCAAAATAGCTTATTCAATTTTCTGGCTTATTCCAAGGTGCTTTTTGGAAATTTCTTGAGTAGGTGCTCCTTATTTGGCCTGTTGAACATAATTTGAGAGTTATAGCTTAAGTGCTTATCCCAATAAGTTGTTCTCTTAAAAGTGCTTATTCCAAAAAGTGCTTATCTGGCTTATAGGTCATTTCAGTTGGATTCTTTGAAACTGACTAGGTATATTTAGATTAGAAGCTTTTTGAAACAAACCACGGCTTATTTGGTGGCTTAATTCTCTAGTTCTACCTTATTGAACCATAGGTGCACGTTTTGCTTAAGTAGTTTTAAGTAATTGCACTTTAGTCCCTAGTTTTTAGGGATTAGTTTAAGTTGTTGGAAATAGTTATAAGTTTTTTAGGTTTTGCTAATAGGTCCCTGGATTAGTTGTTAGTTGCAATTTCAGTTTGGTAGTTTGAAAGTTTGTTACATTTTGGTTATAAGTTTGTTATACTTTCATTTTCAGTCCTTTAACTTTCAGAATTTACATTTTTAGTCCTATTACTTTTATGAACTTTACACTTTGAGCAATTTTACATCTTGTGCATTGATTACTTGTACTTTTGGCATTATGTGTGGTATGTGCACTTTGTTTTTAGCTTAGTACGAATACGTAGTGATACTATTTTGACCTTTTTACGTGTTTTGTGGAAATTAGACCTAGATTACCAAATCCTTATCAATTCGTATTGAGTCAAGAATAACGAACTAAAAAATAAATATTAAATGGCGCCGCTGTCGGTTCATTACGTGGAGATTGACGATTGATTGATGGTTTCATATTGGCTTTTGGGATCCGTTCACTTGTGGACGTTCCTTTTACGTATCATAAGTAAAAAACATAAATAAAAAATCAAAAAGATAAAATTATACAAAATAAAAAATCACAAAATCAATTCTTTTCCTAAAGAAATGAACCAAAAAAATAAAAAAAAATCCAAAAGTAATCTTTTTCCTAAAAGATTACACCAAAAATATATTGTATATATTGGTTTCCATCGGTTTTTACGTACATACTATATTTTCTTTAAAAAATCAAATAAATACAAAAATATTTTCTCTATATTATTATATGTAAATACATATACGTAGATACGAACACTCAATAAACCTACATCCATAAGTATTGCCGAGGCAATACACCGTATTTGGGGGCGTTTCGGTCCTAAGTACGTGTATCGATCAAATTAAATTAAAAGCAAAAATAGATAAATACTTTCAATAGGCAAGAATTCGCGAAATACGAACTATTAAGTGAATAGAAAGGCGAAGCGCTGTAAAATTCCGTCTAAGGGAAGCTAGGTACTTAAGTGCTTCGCGCCACCTCATTCCCCCCGTTCACTAGTTAGTATTTCAAGAAGGAAAGCTTGTTGAGGGTTTTCCCGCCCAAGTAGTACTTACATATATATTATACTTTCTTGTGATTTTCATTATTGAATCTCGAAGAGGATAATCCCTTCTTCTTCAAAGTCAAACGAGAGCTCCTCTCTCACTCCTCGTGTTGAGTTGCATGCGCACTCGAGCGCGTGCACATATACCTATTGGTGTACAACCCCTTCCTCCCAAAAGGAAGAAAAAGAACAAGAACAACACCGTCCATCAAGCCGATCACGAGCATCGCGATTTCGACAACGAAGTCATGGCCACCGCTGATAATCGACCATTCTTTGAGATTCTCCAATCCAACATGGAGGGGAATGCGGATGCAATAGTTATTCCCGAGATACCCGCTAAGACTTTTGAGCTTAAGAAATGCATGATTACTATGGTTTCTTCTATCCCCTTCCTAGGGAGACCTATGGATGACCCTCATGACCATATCAAGATATTCATGTCCCTTTGTAATAACCTTAAGTATAACGGGGTCCCTCACGATGCAATTAAGATGGTCTTATTCCCTTTCTCTTTGGAGGGAAATGCTAGGAATTGGCTAGATAAGCAACCTTCTAGGAGCATTTTCACTTGGGAGGATTTGAAGATGAAATTTGTGAATAAGTTCTTTCCTTCTTCTCGAACCACTACCTTGAGAAACCAAATCATAGGTTTTAAATAAAAGCAAGACCAAAACTTTAGTGAAGCTTGGGAAGAGTTCAAAGAGTTGTTGAGAAAGTGGTCAAACCATGGTTTTAACTAAGTTTACCAAATTAACATCTTCTACAATGCTTTGAGACCTCACCATCAAGATTCCCTTAACTCGGCCGCAGGTGGGAACATTCTTTCAAAATCCACACAAGATGCATGGGATATCATTGAAACAAAATCTATGGTTCAAACTAATAATCAAAGATATGAGGTGGTCCATGTTGTTCAAGAGAGTGCTCATACATCAATTGATAATCAACTCCTCAAGAACCACAATGAAATACTTCAAGCACTTAACAAGACTCAAAATATGAATCAAGAG
This sequence comes from Glebionis coronaria, assembly GCA_025667525.1. Classification (NCBI taxonomy): domain Eukaryota; kingdom Viridiplantae; phylum Streptophyta; class Magnoliopsida; order Asterales; family Asteraceae; genus Glebionis; species Glebionis coronaria. Next base: position 397,438,547 of record CM046879.1, read on the forward strand.
ATGTTTCAAGCCTTTATGAAGCTTTTCATGAACAATTCTTCTACCAACGATGTCAATGTCATTACCCTATCTTGTGAGACATGTGGAGGACCTCACTCATACTTGCAATGAGATCAAGTTCAAAACTTTCAAGGAGAATGCTATGCTTATCAAGATGAACAAAGAGAGCACTTTAAACCCAACATCAATCCTAATCACCTCTCTTACAAGTCCAACAAATACCTTGCTCCACCAGGTTTCCCTCCCCATCAACCCACCCAAAACCAAACACACACTCCACAAATGCTCAATAGAAACCAAGGGCCAAGGGGAAATTATCAAGGGAACAATAAGAATAGAGGGCCTAATAACTTTCTAAATCAAGGAAAGAACTTTCATGGAAATAACCAAGGGTTTCACCAACCACATCCCACCCCAATATCCAAACCAAGGTTTTCATCAAGGAAATATGCAACCTTCTCCCATGGATTTGATTCTTCAAAAGCTTACTACTTATGAGAGACAAATGAAGGAAAATCAAGAGGAAAACAACAAGAAATTTGCTCTTTTACAAACATAAATCTTGCAAACCCAAAGACCACAAGGTGATTTACCATCCAACACTCAAACCAATCCAAGGGTAAATGTAAATGAAATTACTACAAGGAGTCAGAAAACAACCATTGACCCTTCAATTCCTGCTACACCTCCTTTGGTGACACCTACCACGGTTCCTCCTTGTGAAAAGCCTACACCTTCTAAGCCTACCACTTCTAATCCTACACATTCTACTCCTACACCTATTAATCCTTAACCTCCTTCACCTATCAATGAAGAAACCCAAGAAGAGAGTCCTTCAACAACTACCACTCAACCTTTATCAAAACCAAATATTCCATATCCTTCAAGATTGAGAAAAGAAAAGCTTAAGAACAAGGATGAAATTCAAGTGTCTAAATTTTTGAGGATGTTTAAGCAATTGAATATCAACATATCTTTTGCGGATGCTTTAACTTATATGCCCAAGTTTGACAAGATGTTTAAGGACCTTCTCTCTAACAAAGAAAAATTGATAGATATGCCTAACACGTCATTGAACGAAAATTTTTCCGCGGTGTTGTTTAAGACTTTACCAACTAAACTTGGTGATCCGAGCCGGTTCTTGATTCCTTGTAATTTCCCAGGGGTAGAGGATTGCATGGCACTTGCGGATCTTGGTGCAAGTATAAATTTGATGCCTTTGTCGGTTTGGAAACAACTCTCTCTTCCCGAGCTCACACCTACTAGGATGACCCTTGACTTAGCAAACCGTTCAATAGCTTATCCGGTGGGGATTGCAGAAGATGTGTTTGTAGGAGTTGATAAGTTCACATTCCTCGCGGATTTTGTAGTTGTTGACTATGACATGGACCCTAGAGTTCCTCTCATTGTAGGAAGGCCTTTCTTAAGGACAGGTCGTACTCTTATTGATGTGGCGCAAGGAGAACTAATTATAAGGGTAGAGGATGAGAAAGTAGTGTTTAAGTTGGGGAAAGTAACAAAGACATCTCAAAATTGTGAAACCGTTAACATTGTGGATGTTCTTGATGAGGTTTGTAATTAACACTTTCATAAAGCTTGCAAAAGTGATAATGAGGACATTCCACATGTTGAAACCGTTGCCGCAATTGCTACCTCTTTAACACCATTTGGAGAGAGTGATTTCCTCTTAGAGGAATTTGAGTCTAACTTTCTTGGAAATGAAGATTCTCCTATCAATTGGGAAGAAGATATTCTTACTATCCAAAACTTACTCATTGAGGATCTCATTCCTTCACCTACTCCACAAGAGGTTAATAATGATGATCCCACATTAGTTCAACTTCTATTGAGAGTCCAACTTCCCTTGAGCTTAAGGATCTCCCATCACACCTTGAGTATGCTTTAGAGAGGGAGAGGACAAATTAACAGTTATCATAGCCAAAGACTTGAAAGATGATGAGAAGGAAAAGCTTATAGGAGTTCTTAAGAAGCATAAGAAGGCTATAGCTTGGAAAATATCTGACATAAGGTGTATTGATCCTAATTTTTGTACTCACAAAATCCTTATGGAGGATGATTACAAGCCCGCTATCCAAAACCAACGAAGGGTTAACCCAAAAATCCATGAAGTCATCAAAAAGGAAGTTATCAAACTCCTTGAAGCGGGTATGATTTACCTAATTTCCGACTCCCCATGGGTTAGCCCGGTGCATTGTGTGCCTAAAAAGGGTGGAATCACCGTTGTTCTAAATGAAAACAATGAGTTGATTGCCACTAGAATTGTCACGGGTTGGAGAGTTTGTATTCATTATAGGAAGCTTAATGATGCTACTAGGAATGACCATTTCCCATTACCTTTCATGCACCAAATGCTTGAACGCTTAGCGGGAAATGAATACTATTCTTTCTAGATGGATTTTCGTGTTATTTCCAAATACCCATTGATCTAAAAGATCAAGAAAAGACCACATTCACTTGTGCATATGGCACATTTGCTTATAAGAGAATGCCTTTTGGCTTGTGCAATGCCCCGGGGACATTTCAAAGGTGTATGATGGAAATATTTCATGACATGATAGAGCACACTATGGAAGTGTTTATGGATGATTTCTCGGTCTTTGGAGATTCATTCACTTCTTGTCTCTCCCATTTAGAACATATGCTAAAAAGGTGTGAAGAAACATGTCTTGTTCTAAATTGGGAGAAGTTCTATTTCATGGTCAAAGAAAGGATAGTTTTGGGGCATAAGATATCTAACAAAGGTTTAGTAGTGGATCATGCTAAGATTGATGTTATTGCCAAACTTCCCTCACCTACCACGGTGAAAGGAGTTAGGATTATTTTTGGACATGCGGGTTTTTATAGACGTTTTATACAAGACTTTCCTAAAATAGCTAGACCCATGACCCACCTCTTAGAAAAAGAGGCTCCTTTCATATTCACAGAAGAGTGTTTAGAGTCTTTTGAGACTCTTAAAGAAAACTTGACTAAGGGTCCCGTTTTGGTTTCACCAAATTGGGATTTACCTTTTGAACTCATGTGTGATGCTAGTGATTATGCCGTGGGGGGCATTTTGGGGCAAAGAGTTAATAAGCATTTTCAAACTATACACTATGCGAGTAAGACAATGATGGGTGCTCAATTACATTACACCACTACGGAAAAAGAATTTCTAGCTATTGTATATGCTTTTGAGAAATTTAGACCCTATCTTGTGCTTTAGAAGACCATAGTGTATACGGACCATTCTGCTTTCAAATACCTTATGACAAAGCAAGATTCTAAGCCTAGATTATTGAGATGGGTTTTGTTACTCCAAGAGTTTTCCATAGAAATTCGTGATAAGAAAGGAGCCGAGAATTTAGCCGGAGGATCATTTGAGTAGACTTGAGCATCCTTATCAAGGAGAATTGCCTCATACGGAAATAAATGAATCCTTTCCACTTGAGGAACTCATGTCTATCTTTTCACACGAGGATGCCACCCCTTGGTTTACGGATATTGCAAACGATTGGGATGATCCTTTTGGGATGATCCTTACCTCTTTAGGCAATGTGCGGACCAAATCATAGACGTTGTGTAGATGGGCCCGAAGCACTTACGATCTTAGAAGCTTGCCATATGGGACCCACGGGGGGCTATTTTAGGCCTAACTACACGGCTAAAAAGATATTTGATTCGGGTTACTATTGGCCTTCCATTTACAAAGATGCCCAAGAAATGGTGAAACATTGTGATGTTTGTCAAAGACAAGGAAAAATTAATCAAAAAGAGATGAGATGCCACAACATTTCATACAATAATGTGAGATATTTGATGTATGGGGCATAGATTTTATGGGACCTTTTCTATATTCAAAGGGAAATAAGTACATACTCGTAGCGATGGATTATGTTTCTAAGTGGGTTGAGGCTAAGGCCTTGCCTACCAATGATGTTAAAGTTGTAGTCAAGTTCTTGAGGCAATTATTTGCTAGATTTGGTGTACCTCGTGCCATCATAAGTGATCGTCGGACTCTTTTTTGTAATGATCAATTTACAAGAGTCATGAAGAAGTATGGTGTTAACCATAGACTTTCTACCGCGTATCACCCTCAAACCAATGGACAAATCGTGGTTTAAAGAGGATTTTAGAACGTATGGTGGGAGAGCATCGAGCTTCTTGGTCGGATAAGCTTGATGATGCATTATGGGCTTTTCGAACCGCTTTTAAGACACCAATAGGTTGTACACCTTATAGACTTGTCTATGGAAAAGCATGCCACCTCCCATTCGAGTTAGAACATAAGGCTTCATGGGCTATTAAATGGGCTAACTTTGATCTAAACCAAGCCGGTTCACATAGGAAAGACCAACTTAATGAGATGAATCAGCTTAGAACCGATGCCTATGAAAACTCACTGATTTACAAGGAAAAGACTAAGCGATTGCATGATGCTAAGATCAAGAACCATGAGTTCAAAGTTGGAGAGTCGGTTTTACTCTTTAACTCACGGTTGAAACTTTTTGTGGGCAAGCTTAAGTCATGATGGTCCGGTCCATTCACTATTGCTCAAGTATTTTCCATATGGGACTCTTGAGTTGTCTCAACCAAATGGCCCAAATTTCAAAGTGAATGGTCATCGTGTGAAGAATTACTTTGGGGAGTACATTTCCGTTGAAATGGTCCAAGAGACCCACATTTTCCCCATGAATTAATTCAGTGTGGGAAGAGTTGAGCTAGAGACTCCTTAACTCAAGCATTGTATAACTAGGTTAGACCATCTAGAGTAGATCTTGGTAGGATAGGAATAAGAGGGTTTATATTTGAGATGAAGTGTAGGGGGTGCCTATCTTTTGTCTTCTTGGTGTTTGTGTAGGGTTTCTCTCTCTCATTTCATGCAATTGGAGCTTATGGAGGAGGCCCTTGTATCGGGTTCACTTTGTTACTTTTGTGGTTCAAACTTGGCTATTAATAATGTCTAACATGAATTCACTTTAGTAGACCTTTCCTTAGCAAGAGTTAAACAAAGTACGCAATGTCATAAGTGTAGGGGAGTGCACTCCAATACTCTTAAACATTGAGGACAATGTTTATCTTAAGTGTAGGGGGTCTTCTATCTAAGTGGCCTTACCTAGAACATTGCCTTGCCTTCATGATAATTGGGAGATTGTTTTTAACGCTTTTCAAATTTTTGATCTACTTTGGCCGCCGAAAATATTGCATTTATATTTTTGCATAAATCATTTTGCATTTGCATAACACATTTGCAATGTATATATTTTTCTTTTATTTCTCATCAAAAATATATGAAAAGAAAAATAAATATAATAAAAGATATAGTTTAACAAGTTTAGATATCTTTGACATATTAGGCCCGCCATGATTCCTTTGACTCAACCCGAGTTTGCTTATCCAAGCTTACTCTAGCTAGTATCCTTAACCATGTAGACCTTTATTGGTTTATTAGGCTAAGCATCCACGAGTCTCATTATTTGAGATTTTAAATTGGGGAGAACGAGAAATGATAGAGTTTAAAGTAAGTGTAAAGGGCTAGATAAACCTCATATTAATTACTTCTGGCTATTATATCCCTTTCGTAAACTTTACTTTCTTGTCAACGCATGTATATACTGTTAATAATAATCAAGAACGGTTTTAATCGGTTTGTAGTCTCTTATGCATTTTTGACTAATCATTCGTGGTTGGTATAAGTACGTCTTAAGATTCTAAGTTAGAACGTTTTATGTGTACTAGACTTATGTCATTATTAATATTTAGCGGGTGTTTTCCTTTTATTTTTTTCAACTTTCTTTGTGAGGAATAAAGAAAAATAAGAGCGGCTTGAAAAAAAACGAGTGGCTAGAAAAAAAAGGAAAAAAAGAAAAAGAAAAAAAATTATTATACAAGACTCCCAAGTGGGGCAGTGTGGTGTTAATTATAGTAGCTATTGAATTCCAATATTACTCTCACAAGGGTTGCGGGGATTTGATAGCTGCTCCAATTCAATTATACCTTGACGGGTTGCGGGGTTAAAGATCCAAGGTCTCAAAAAGGCGAAAGATATAAATTATTAAGTGAGTTTTATTTTTCTTTCCTTAACGAGTGTGTAGCTACTTATTAATGCATGACATAAGGATCTTACACATAAAACGAATGACTTATTATTTTGGGTCGGACGTATATCGATTGTGCGCGGTTTTTCAAGTAATGGATGAGATGATTACTTAGGATTAAAACCGTGCTTCCTTATTTTCAGATTTTACATTTCTTATACTTCACGCTTTAAATAATGACAAATTTGCTCTCAAGCAATTTGCTCAAATAATAACCGGTCTTAGAGGCACAATAAGTGGGGGTATAATGGTAACACAATTAATTTTTATGAATAAGTCGATGCACTTTCACTTATGAATGACAATGATCTCGTTTTTAAGCTTGGTATGGGGAAAGTGAAACTTGAGGATGATAAGCATTCATGGTACCAAAGCCCTAATCAAAGTCATTGATTTCTTTATGAGTTATTTCCATCTAACCATTTCAGGAAAAATACAAAAATATATAAACAGAATTGTTTTCCTTACATTACATTGTATTAATCCAAAATCATGCATCATATAGCATATCATAGTGTAGTAGCATATCATCTTGGCCAAGGTGGGTTAATTATGAGAAAAGTGTACTTTTGAGTTTTGACATATGGCATTGCATGAGGTCATGGCAATGGTCAAGTGTAGCGGATTTGATATGAGTGAAATATCATATTAGTTATAACATATAAAAACCCTAAAACACAAAGTAAGATACCTGATTTTATGTGTAAAAGTAGTATTATGGGGTATTCTTTGTTGTTTGTGCTTGTGTAGGTAAAAAGATATGAATTTGATGCAAACACGGATTTCAAGGCATTTTATTGAAGAAAAGACACAAGAAGGACTCAAAGTGACAAGTCAACCAAAGACAAAGGACCTTTCTTAACAAGATTCAAACTCAAGGGACTTAAAGTGCAAAGTTGGAAAAGTTAAGAACAAAGTCAAACATGGTCAAAGACAAAGTCAACAAGTCAAGGGATCATTCCTGCTCAACTTCAAAGTTAAAAGGGCCAAATATGTCAAAAGTGTGAAGATCCTAGCTTAAAATAGCATTCTGCTAATCAAAAGGACCAAAGCTGCCATTCTTGGAAGTTATATTAGACTTGATCCGTGTGATAGTCTAATCAACCAATGAGAAGATTCTAAATGGAAAAGTGGGATTGCCAGCTCAAGACTCATTAATGAGGAGGGAAGTAAATCCTAACAGTGAAACGTATTACCACTCTCCACCAATCAGAAGACAACACTCAATAATCTCCACTGTTCAAATAGATAACAATCCGTGTGACATTCTCTTCACTAATAACAAGTTGACACGTTGACCTTCCAAGCCCAGATCGAAGCCAAAGATTGAGTGAAGATCACAAGGAGATTTCTACATGAAAAACACTCGTAATTATGAGACGAATCCATCCCACTTATCTAATTAAACTGAAACTCACTCATAAAGAAAAGCCCAAATTTGTTCAAGACCTGCAAATCACAATTGGAAGAATGAAGACACTTGGCAGTCCCTGATTGGTTGCAACACATCACAACACCTCACCAACACTCATTCTCAAGTCTATAAATACCCTTAGCTAGTTCATTTGTAATCACGTAGCTAGAGTGTGAAAACACACACACTCTTTAATTCTCTCTCTATTCTGTTATCACTTAGCAGTTAGAAACTTCTCAAAGTGATTGAAAACCACTTTGAGATAGTTTGTTAGTTAGTTAATACAGTTGTAACTGTTTCTCACCATTAATAAAATTCTCAAGTTCAATTCACTCAAATTCCTTTTACTTCATTACTGGATTAGTACTATACACTGTTACTTGTTAATTCCATTTGTCACACTTGATCAATGGAGTGTGTTTTATTGATTAGGAAGCATTTCAGTTGATCAGAAGTACTCTTTTACATTTCATAGCCAGTTTTAGTCATAATTCAGTTCAGAGGTTTAGCAGTGTAGATGATGATGATCAATGATGGTTGATTGTGTTTTGGTAGTTGATTAGTGGTGATAATGAGTTGTAGTTTTGATCAGTCCTTGTAGCAGTTTAAGTATAAGCCAGCTTTGGTCATTGAGCCTATTCAGACAAAAGCAGATTGATCATGATGATGGTTTATGGAGGATGATCGTGATTTGCTGATTGTAGATAGTTGATTGTGTAGTGGTTAAAGGCTAAGTGAGCTCAACGCTCTGTTGGGAATAAAATGTAGCCAGTTCACTTGAGCGCTGACAAGAGGAAAACAAGCGTTGATAAGAAGAAAACAAACGCTGACAGATCAAGCGTTGACAGGAAGAATTCAAGCGTTGATAGGTTGAAGACAAGCACTGATAGGAAGATATGGTCTACGCGTATTTTGTTTCTAGTTTTTTCCCAGTAAAGATAGGATCAACATTGTATTTTCTATAATTATCTTTACCTAGAATAGTTGATACGTAGACTCTTGTACAAGGCTTCTTATGTCTATAAAAGAAGACCTTTAGGTTATGTTTCATAATAAGTTTTCATACGTTAAACACTTTCATTGTAAGCAAGTTCGTTATTATCAATCAAGTGAAAGTTTGTTTACATCCTTTGTTGTGTTCTTGTTTAAGTGTTAATTCCGCATAACACTTAAATTGTTTCATACATAAACAAAGTTTCTCTATGTGTATAACTTGATCTAATCTCGTTTACACAAGCTAAATCGATCTAAGTTTGGGATCAACAAGTGGTATCAGAGCTTGTTGAGAAACTTTGATCTAAAAGAACACAAGAACCCTAAAATCACCAAAACCCTAATTTTCACAAAACCCTAAAAACATCATGTCCACTCTAGAAGTAACCTCCTCCTCCTCAAACCACAACATCAAGATTCCCATGCTAGATGCAAACAGTTTTGAGCTGTGGAAGTTCAACTTTGAGCAATATCTATAAATCCATGACTACACTCTCTAGGAGATTATTGAATATGGAAACACATTCAATAAAGCTCAAAAGATTGCAAATGCCATTGCTACAAGATCAGTTATTCAAGGATGTTCTGAAGAAGATAAGAAAGAAAAACCTGAAGATGGTAGAGCTGTGTCTGCTGATGACATAGCAAAGAAAAGGGTTGATATGAAAACCCTAAGCATTCTGAAACTCTCTTTGGGACAAGAAAATCAGCACAAATACAGAGGTTATGAGTCTGCAAAAGACCTTTGGGCAGCCCATGAAGTTGCCTATGGTGGTAATGCTGATACTAAGGAAGAGAAGAAGAAGAAGCAACTCTTGCATGAGTATGCTGTTTTTAAGGCTCAACCTAATGAGAAGCTTAGCAGTGTGAGAAGCAGACTGCTTGACATTACAAGCAAGCTGTCCTTCATGGGGACAGTAATTGGTGATGTTGACATTATTGCCACTTTTCTTAAAAGTCTTGGTGATGAATGGAAGATTGAGGCAAGATCTATAATTGCCAATAACACTCACAAAAGTTCTACTTTTGATGATGTCTACAACAAACTGAGGCTATTGGAGAATGAAACTCTTTTGGAACATGGAAGTAAGTCTACCAATAGTAACATGGCCTTCTTCTCACATAGTGAAGGTCAATTTGATCAGAAGGACTCATACATGCACCCAGTTACTGGATCAACATGTGTCAACGCTGGATCATACCCTGTCAACGCCTCACATTCAGACGCTGACACATACAAAATTGACTCTCCAAGAGTTAAGCCTGTTGGTTTGGATCTGGATACTGTGTGTGCATACATTGCTTCATTGCCCAATGGTTCAATGATTACATATGAGGACCTTGAGCAAATAAGTGATGAGCACTTGGAGGAGATGGATATAAAGTGGAACATGGCTCTTGCAAGTATAAGAGCAAACAAGTGGAATAGAAGGTTCATTTCTGGTTGTTTAAGTTGAAATAAGTTATTTTGCAAGTTTTTAGATTTTTTTAGAATTTTTGAATTTTTTATTATTATTTTATTATTAAAAATTATTTTTAGGGTTTATTTATTTTTTTTGCTACTTTTTCAGTTTTCTTAGTTTAAATACATTAAGTTAGGATTTTTAGACCAATAAAAAAAAATTTCTCATCATTTAACTAATTTTTAGGATTATTTTAATATTTTAATAGTTTTTAATTCATTTTAAATAGTTTTAATAGGTTTTAGATTTTAGAAAACTACTTTTAGCTTAAGTAAAATATTTTTGAGGTTTACAAAGTGAAAAATCTTTGTTTGGGCTTTTTATTGATTATTTTTATTTTTAGGGCTTTAATTAGCATTTAAAAATCAATAATTAAATAAAAGGTTTGAAAAAGTTTTGATCATTTGTAAACCTTAGTTATATTTTTAGTAATTTTTTGGGAATTTTTAGAGTAATTTTTATTTTTACCCCTTTTTACGGCTTAACGTTTACGTCATTCGTCTTAGTTTAATTTTATTCGTATCCGTCATCATTTTTTCTTTTTCCATTCTCTCATCAATATTAATCACAAACATTATCAAATTAAACACACACATTAGTCCTCCTTGGTGAACGAACTTACATTGGGTCATTAACACTTGATTTTCCTAAATCATTTGTTTAATACTTACCGCTTTTACGCTCTTTTTCCTAAAAGACGTATTCATACCACAATCATTTTGGCGCCACTGCCGGGGAGGCGTGTTGTGTTTTAGTTTGAACAAATTTTGTTTTTATATTATCCGTAATAAATATTTGTGTGTTTTAGAACTCTAAGCACACGTATTATCGATTTTCGTTTTCTTTGTGAATATTATTACTATATCGTATTACGTATCACAATAAATCAACAATATCTCCAAAAGCGTGAAAACGCCACCTTAATTGGGATTTTATCACTCAATTATTGTGTTCGAATCTAAAGCAAAAAAGAAAAGGCAAAATAGATAAATACTTTCGTGAAGCCTAATTTTGATTTACACAAACTATCAGGTGGGTATAAGGCGGTTGTATTTCACGACCTAAGGGAAAGAGGCTCTTAAGTGCTTCGCGCCACCTCGTTTCCCCCGCTTTCTTGTGCGTGTTTTGAGAAAAAGAGCTAATCGATGGTTTGCCACCCAAAGTATTATTACGTATGATATATATTTGCTTGGTTTCAAAGATTAAACCCTCTTGAACGTTTTGGTGTTCCACCAACGTTCTAAAGTCATCGAAGGCGTTCACTTCACGTGATCGTTTTCATTCCTTGATGCTCCTTTAATAGAGAGATTGATTCGAGGAACGATTTGTAGATTTTGGTCTACGTAATTCACAAAAAATCCAAAAAAGTAAAAAACAATCAAAAACACAAAAAATTGAAAAACGAAAAAACACCCAAAAGAATCTTCTTTGCTCACCTTACGTTGTACGTTACGTTTATGCAAACTCGATCCAAAGCCAATTGTTCACGTAAACGTCGAAATCGAAAGGAAACAACACCAATGTTTTCTAGTGAAGACTCTCCTATTGACGAACCCATTGTAGAACAAGAAGTCACCATGGCTAATCGTACTATGATGGAGTTGATTCAAGCACCCACCGAGGGTTATGGAGAAGCGATTGTGATCCCGCTATCCTTGCGGAGAATTTTGAAGTTAAGATGGGTTATTGTCCATGATCCAAGACAGCAAGTTTCGTGGTGACGAAAAGGACAACCCTCATAACCACATTCGCCATTTCAATCGTCTTACGTCGACATGCAAATTTAAGGACGTCTCGAACGGCTTAATCAAGAAGATGCTTTTCCGTATTCCTTAGCGGGGTCCGCTAAAATTTGGTTAGAGAAAGAGCCCTCTAAGACTACGCATTTGAAAAACAAAATTTCAAAATTTTCACAAGAATACAATGAGAGTTTTTCAACGGCTTGGAATCGGTTTAAGGAAATGTTGCACGAATTTCCTCATCACGGTTTTTCCGACTTGCATCAAATCGATACGTTTTACAATGGTTTGAACGATCATGAGCGTGATTATCTTAATGCCGCCGCGGGTGGTAATTTTTTGTGTAAAACGGTCGAGGAAGCATTGTTAATCATTGAAAATAGGTCTAAGGTCTATAGTCCTCGTAGCACACCGAGTGTTAAAAAGGCTTCATTTTCACCTTCATCGTCGTCACATACCATTGATGCTTGCCAAATCGAGGCAAATTTGGAAAACAAGATTTTCGATAAGCTTAAAGGGATATTAAAAGAGTTTAAAATTGGAGAACAACCCGCTCTCTCTACGGCTAAAACGGTTGAGGTTTCTTGTGTTTATTGTGGTGGAGGTCATGATTTCTCCGAGTGCATTACCACCAGTGGCAACACTTCGAGCGCCTACGCGGCCACGGGAACTTATAACCAAAACGGTCAAGTTACCCGCACTAATAAATTGACTCCACTGGGTTTTTCACCAAATCAAAATCGAAACAATCAAGGTGGTTACCAAGGCAATCAAAGGAATAACTATAAGGGTAAAAATTACAACAATGGGGGGAATACTAGTCAAGTGCAAAACCAATATCAAAACCGTAATTTTCAAAACCCACAAGGATTTCAAAATGCTTACAATAAAGAAGTTCCTAATGATTTTTTGAATTACGCTACGGCAAATGACAAAATTCTTGAAAACCTCCAAGAGCAAATGGCTAGTCAAGCTAGGGAAACGGCTAAGAACGCGAAGGAATTGGCAAATCTCGCTAAGGAAAATGCCCATATGAAAATTGAGTTGAAAAACGATTTTGTTAATCAAATTCGATGTCAAAACAACAAAATAGAGCAAATTCAATATAGGATTGAACAAAGTATAGACCAAAGAGCCGCTAATCAAGACGTTAAGCTAAATGCTATTTTGGAAGCAATCATGATGAACAAAGCCTCTACTTCGGGTTCACTTCCTAGCAACACCGTGTCAAACCCGAAGGGAGAGATGAAAGTGATTACCACACGTAGTGGTAAGACCTTTAATGAGCCTATTTCTCAACCAATTACTCCTACTGAGGGGCCGATTAAGGAAGAACCCGAGGTTGTGGTTGAAAAGGAGCATATCTCAATCCCACGAAGTACCACTCAAACCACACCTACGGTCGACCCTCTACCCATATTGGAACCCGAGATTCCAAAGGTTATGCCTACGCCCCACCCAACACCACCCTCTTTCTTTGAACCATCATTGTCTTCACCAACACCACCTTTGCCTTACCCTTCAAGACTTCGAAAGGAAAAATTGCAAGAACGAGACAATTACCAATTTGAGCTTTTCATCAAAATGTTTCTTGACTTTCATTTTAACATAAGTTTCGCCGACGCTTTAATTATGATGCCTCGATTTGCCGCTAACTTTAAGAGTATGTTGAATAACAAGGAGAAATTGCAAAAATTGTCTAGTTGTTCATCGGTTTATCTTAACCGCATACCTCAAAAAGTCGGTGATCCAGGTAAATTTTTAATTCCGTGCGGTATTCCAAATATGGAAGAATGCTATGCCTTGGTCGATCTAGGTGCGAGCATTAATTTGATGCCTCTTTTGATCTTTAAGTCGCTCAATCTTCCTAATCTTACTCCTACGAAGATGTCTATCGAAATGGCCGATCATTCTACGATTCCCGCATGTGGGACGGCCAAAGACGTTTTTGTTAAGGTGGGACTACTATCTTGTAGACTTTATCGTTGCTGATATTCCCACGGATCCTCAAGTTCCTCTCATTTTAGGTCGTTCGTTTTTAGATACGTCGCAAGCAATTATTGACGTTCATGCTAGAAAAATCACTTTACGATTCAACGACGAGGAACTTGTTATAAACGTAACTCAAAACTCGAAACATTCTCATTTTTATTCTATCGCGACTATGAAACATGTTGATATGATCGGCGTCGTTTGCAAAGAATATTCACAAGAACTTTTAGGGTTTGTTGATGAAGCAAATTGTGGCAATCCCACTATGCTCGATCCTATTCTTGATAATTCGACACCTTCGTTCACTCCATTTGAAGGAGGTGGTTTTACGTTGGAAGAATTTGACGTTCCTCGTACTTGTGACGAAGACCTCGATGACGATGAGGACTTCTCGATTATCAAGGATTTTCTTAACGATATCCCATTTCCTCCGCCGGTGGAGGTTATGAGTATCGAACACACATCTTCAATCGAGGAACCACCAACCCTCGAATTGAAAGATCTTCCTCCTCACCTCGAATACGTATTCTTGGAAGGAGACGATAAGTTTCCGGTTATTATTGCGAAGGATCTTTCCGATGATGAAAAAATCGCACTTATCGATGTTTTAAAAGCTCATAAAGGGGAAATTGCATGGAAACTCTCTGACATTCAGGGAATCGATCCTAAATTTTGTATGCATAAAATCTTAATGGAGGAAGACTACAAACCCGTAATCCAATGTAAACGAAGGGTAAACCCCAAAATTCACGACGTCATCAAAAAGGAAGTTCTTAAACTACTAGACGCGGGAATGATTTACCCTATATCTGATAGCCCTTGGGTGAGCCCCATTCATTGTGTCCCAAAAAAGGGAGGAATGATCGTTGTGCCAAATGATGACAACAAGTTAATTCCCACTAGACTCGTGACCGGGTGGAGGGTGTGCATCGACTATCGAAAGTTGAATGACGCCACTCGTAAAGACCACTTTCCCTTGCCCTTCATGGACCAATTGTTGGAGCGACTTGCGGGAAATGACTTCTATTGATTTTTAGATGGTTTTTTCGGTTACTTCCAAATCCCCACCGATCCTCGTGATCAAGAAAAAACTACGTTTACGTGTCCATATGGAACGTTTGCCTATCGTAGAATACCATTCGGACTTTGCAATGCACCGAGAACTTTTCAGCGGTGTATGATGGCTATTTTTCATGAAATGATCGAGAAGACGATGGAAGTCTTTATGGATGACTTTTCCGTGTTTGGTAGTTTGTTCACCTCGTGTTTAGGAAATTTGGATAAAATGCTAAAACGTTGTGAGGAAACCAACCTTGTGCTTAATTGGGAAAAATGTCATTTTATGGTTAAAGAAGGAATCGTCTTAGGGCACAAGGTCTCGGAAGCGGGGATTGAGGTAGACAAAGCTAAGATAGACGTCATCGCCAAATTACCTCATCCCAAAACCGTCAAGGGAGTTAGGATTTACCTAGGCCACGCGGGCTTTTATCATCGATTCATAAAGGATTTTTCAAAGATATCTCGACCTATTACACATCTTCTCAAAAAAGATGCTCCTTTCGTTTTTAACGAGGATTGTGTACGAGCCTTTGAAATACATAAAAGGAAACTTACCAAAACTCCCATTCTTGTTGCTCCAAATTGGAACCTCCCCTTCGAACTTATGTGTGATGCAAGTGATTACGCTATTGGGGCCGTTTTGGGGCAACGACATAACAAGCATTTCTTTCCCATTCACTATGCTAGCAAAACGATGATCGAGGCTCAACTTAAATACACCACAACGGAAAAAGAACTACTTGCGGTGGTGTATGCATTTGAGAAATTCCGACCTTATCTCGTTTTGACAAAAAGCATAGTGTATACGGATCATTCGGCTATCAAGTATCTCTTTGCGAAACAAGATGCTAAGCTGCGTTTGCTTCGTTGGATTCTCCTCCTACAAGAAATTGATGTCAAAATCCTTGACAAAAAAGGAGCCGAGAATCTAGCGGCCGATCACCTCTCTCGATTGGAAGATCCTCACCAATGTGTTTACGAGAACAAGGAAATCACCAAAACATTTCCTCTTGAGACGCTTGGTGTAGTGAATTCTAAGAAAGATTCGTCCACCCCATGGTTTGCGGACATCGCAAATTACCATGCGGGCAACTTCATTATTAAGGGTATGACGACACAACAAAAACGAAAATTCTTTCGTGACGTCAAGTTTTATTTTTGGGACGACCCATATCTATTTCGGACTTGTGCGGATCAAATCATTCGGCGTTGTGTTTTTGGAACCAAAGCTTCTAATATCCATACAGCTCGCCACGAGGGACCCACAGGTGGTCACCATGGTGCTAATCTCACGGCTAAGAAAGTTTTTGATGTCGGCTTCTTTTGGCCTACTATTTACCGAGACGCGCATGTACTTATCAAGTCGTGTGACTCATGCCAACGTCAAGGAAAGTTATCACAAAAGGATGAAATGCCTCAAAATATAATCCAAGTTTGTGAAATCTTTGACGTGTGGGGCATTGACTTTATGGGGCCGTTCCCATCATCTCGTGGTAATAAGTATATCCTTGTGGCCGTTGACTACCTTTCCAAGTGGGTTGAAGCTAAGGCTTTGCCCACGAACGATGCTCGTGTGGTAGTCAAGTTTTTGAAACAATTATTCTCTCGGTTTGGAACCCCTCGTGCTATCATAAGCGATCGTGGAACCCATTTTTGCAATGACCAATTTGAAAAAGTTTTAAAGAAATATGGGGTTACACATCATCTTTCTACGACTTATCACCCACAAACGAGTGGGCAAGTCGTGGTTTCAAACCGAGCTTTAAAAGGGATTTTGGAGAGGTCGACAGGAGAGAACCGACAATCTTGGTTGGATAAGTTAGACGATGCTTTATGGGCATTTCGTACTGCCTATAAGACACACATTGGGTGCACTCCGTATAAGCTTGTGTATGGGAAGAATTTTCACTTTCTAATTGAACTCGAACACAAAGCTTATTGGGCCCTAAAGCATGCTAACTTTGATTTAAATACCATGGGGGATCACCAGAAAATACAATTCAATGAATTGGATGAATTACGTGATAATGCTTATGAAAATTCATTGATTTTTAAAGAAAAGACTAAAAAGTTTCATGATTCAAAGATTAAAAACCGAGTTTTTAACATTGGTGATCAAGTATTACTTTTTAACTCTCGTTTGAAAATATTTTTCGGAAAATTGAAATCCCGTTGGTCGGGTCCGTTCACCGTCACACAAGTGTTTCCATATGGGACCATCGACCTAGCTCAAAATGATGGTCCTAACTTCAAGGTGAATGGACATAGGCTCAAGCACTACTTTGGTGGGGAAGTCCCTTCTTTGGACGACCTCGACCAAGTCACCTTCCCCAATGATAATTAGTATTGAGGGGATCGAGTCGAGCTCATGATTCGGTAATAAAAAACGAGGTGCCTCATGGGGGAGCTCCCATGTTTATCCATGTACATATTATCGCTTTCTAATGTAGCTAATGTGAGGGGATTTGTGCCCTTCCAACCTTTGCTCCGTGGTTATTTGTGAATTGTGGTTATTAGATCATCATATTCTTCACGATTCAAGCCTCTCGTGTTCGTTTTACGTGAGCCTTGATCGTTTGCTTTGAAGAATTTCTCGATATCCAAATGATGTATCCTTTATTTTTCTAAACATAGGTTTTTGGCACACTTCATAAACGGCTATTTATTTAATGGTTCCACCCTTTTCATGCTAGATTAAGCATTCGACTACGTCTCTAGTATGGGGGTATCCTACCCTTATACTCAAAACATTAAGGACAATGTTTAACTTTAGTATGGGGGGGGGGGGGGGTGAATTGATACTTGCCTTGCTAAACCTTCACGCTTTCCAACTTTCATGTTTTTGTTTCTCGTTTTGTTGTAAATAAGGCTAAAAATGGCCAAATTTTAAATTTTTCTCATGTTTTTATAAGTGTTTAGTGACACGTATGTAGATTTTGTGATGGCGAGAATAAGAGTACTTTTGACTCGACCGTGCGTGTTGAGCACTTAGCTTCGATTCCTTAACTTTTTAGGCTAATTCTCTTAAATGAGGACGAGAGATGATAACGTTAATTATAAGTTACTATGCTAAACGTAGAGTATTCGTATTCTTTCAAAAACTCATGTCCCTAATTGTTTTCTTATTCTCCCTTCGCTTGTATATAAATTTTGCTTATAATTATTAACTTAGCGGTTTAGTCTTAATTGTTGGTTTCTAGCTTTTTCTAGTAGCTTCCATGTCATTAAATTAGGAAAACATTTTTGAATCGCCAACGTCACGGTTTTGAAGTATTGGCAACCCGAATAATCGAAAGCTTCATCCAATAAATTATTTCAAGTGCTCACACCTAAATCAAGCAAAAATTTGAAGCTTACAAGGCCGAAAAATCTATGCAAAACTGAAAGTGAAAAGCCTTAATCTTTGAAGCTTTAAAGATCCAAAATTCGCTTTTAGTGTGAGGATATGCGTCTTTGGCCATAATAAACACCTCATGGCGTGGTTAAATAAAAGGCAAGGAAAGACCAAAGCCCAAAAGGTGGAGGTGAACCTATGATAATAAGGCCCATCCGTTAGAGGGCGTATAAAAGTCTTGGTAATAAGTCTCATGTTCAAAACCGTTCTAAAACCGTGTTTATCGAATCTCACTTGTTAACTTAATTGTTTGACATCGTTTTCTATTAGGGGAGGTTATTAATTCGATGGTTTTGATTACAACGTTTCGTTTCTATTTTTGGACCTTAATCTCTATCATCGCATAAGTCAACAATGTATCATCATGATCATTAAGACAAGAATAAATTATAAGAGATACCAATTAGGAAATGGGAGTCTAAGTACGTGATTAGAGCATATGAGTAGTGTTAACATTACTAACTTATAATGACAATGATCTCGTTACACGCTTAGCTTGGAATTGGATGAAATTTGAGGACGACGAATTTATCTCTATGAGGCACTCAAATGTTCTTATTCTATGAACCTAAACGTCCCATTTTACGATGAAAATCATACATTATGTCTAGAACACAAAGTAGTAGTAGTGTAGTAAGTTTACCTTTCAATAAAAGTCGATAAAAATGAATTTTGGGGATGCTTAGATACTTTATTATAGCATTGCATGAGGGCACGGTAATGGTTTAGTATGGGGGAGTGATGAGACTGCTTTTATACATGGTCTCATCGTCCTAAATGGGCTTAAAATTTTAAAAAGATCATCAAAAGTGCTATAAATATGCTTGTGTTTGTTCAGTGTGTATTTTAGGTACGTATATTGAGAAAATGCCAAAAGATCACAAGAAACAAGCAAAAACGAACACGAGAAATGAAGCCACACAATGAACCAGACCCAAGTGTTGATTTTCCATGAAAAGTCCTTGAAGAATTGAAGAATGTACAAAAAGGATCCTTCATTATTGAAGAATTGACACTTTATACCCTTGTATATTCATAATTACAAGTTTGATCCCTAAAGTTTGTCAAAGTTACAAAAACGACCCTTAACTTTGAAGAATTGGCAAGAATGGTCCCTCCTAACTGATGACTTGTCACTTTTAGTCCTTCATGAAGACAAGAATACAAGCGAAGACCTTGAAGTATGAAGACATGCCAAAAACAGCCCTTCAAATATCATCAAATTACAAAACAAGTCCTTTATAAACTTTTGGAAAGTTTTTGTGGCCAATGTATGAAGTTTGAAACTTCAATTACAAAGGATATTCAGTTTTGGAGGTTTAAACATGAAATGAAACAAAGACGAAAGGAGAAGGGTTAAACATGGCAAAGATCTAAACTAACCTAGACCAACCAGCTTTTGACACCTCACCCACTCAATCCCCACAACCAATCACAACCCACCATTTTGACACATCACACTCCACTAACCCATTTACTAAAGTAATTATTAATTAGTTTATAAACTGGCGCCTAAACATGTTTTTAATCACTAAACAAAATCAAAACCTACACTATTCACTCAAGAACATGTTTTGGGTTTTCCTTAATTACAAATAATTGAACCCTAATCTTGTGCAGATTTATGATTGAGGGTTTAATTAACAAAACCCAACCCATAAACCTGGTGCCACCTCACTCCTTTAGTCACATGAAGCATCCCCTGGCCCACAAACCTGCAAGAAAACAAAAGGGTGTCAGGGAATCAACGACCCAAGCTTAGCTTGCATCCTAAGCTCAACATGGACGTCCAAGATTAATTCATGCCAACTTAACAGCTCCACAAACAACCAAGACTTCACAAAAGTTCAAGAAATATTCAAATGCCAAAGGCAATTTTGGGACTTCATCACTTAGGGTTTTAGTTTATTTTTAGCTTTCTAGAACTCATTGTAGCCTATATTAAGGCATTAGGGTTACACATTAGTTCTTGTTCTTGGTTTTCCTTTAGTCAAAAGTATGTAAATCATTTGTTCTTTGAATGAAAAATGTTTGAACTTTGTGACGAATTCCAAGTACCACTTTACTTTTCCTGTTGTTAGTTAATGATTTGAATTTGATATTTGAGGTTTCAAAGTTTGGTTTCAAGTTATCGCAAGTTTGTTCAAAGTTTTCCTAAAACCTGATTTTTTTCCAAGTTTTTGTTTAAACACTTGAACTTTTTGGATCAAAAGTTGATCATATCACCCTGATAAGATAATTATCAAGGTGAAGTGAAGCTTGTGGTTTGGGAATATTCAAGGTGTGGGGTAAAAGTTGGAAGAAATCAGCCTGTTTTCCATTTTTTTATATAATTTGTTTCTTGACCTTGTTGATCTTTGCAGTGTGTTTTGGAAGATTGTGTCTTGTTTAGCTAGACACATAAGCTCTCACATACGAGAGTGTGGAAGTACATTCCTGAGGTTTGCCTTCTTCTCTTGAAAAATATGTCAAAAAGTGGTACTAAGTGATTTTGGGTATCTGATGTTGTATGTTGTGTTCTTGTGCATGAATCTTATTCTAAGTGCATGCTAGTGTTGTTATGATGCATGTTTGAGCTTGATTCAGTCTTGAAAACATTTTGGCTTTATAAAATTTAGATTTCAATTTTTAAAGGAGTGTTTGGGATTACTGTATTGTTGAACTTTAGTATAATTTGAGTAGGTGTTTTAGGTTATTAAGTGTTTGCATCTGATATTGGGTTGGTTGTATGCTAAAATCTACTTGTCTTGTGCTTTGAACCACTAAAACCTAATCTTTGACATAACCAAGTTGTTTTAGGTTCTTGTAACCTGAAATCCTGTCATCACCTAGATTACATGTTAAACTAGGGATAACAAGTGTTAAAACAAAGTTTGTGCAACCTGAGTAGTAGATTTAGGGCTTTGAAATTGGATTTGTGGTCAAATAGTTTAGCAAAGGTCAAACTTTTGTTCATTGTTACATCAGAAACATTACTTAGGCCTAAAATCAGTTCAAATCTTTAATCCATTGCATGAAACAAGTTTGTTTGTGTTCACTTAAGTTTATTTAAGCTTTTGTATGCATTTGGTGGAATTTGGTAGGCATATACTAGCTTAAACTTAGCTTATAACCATTAGATCTAGCCTGTATCATGTCTGCATCATGTTTGAGCACTTTTTGAATTAACTGTATCATTTGGCCTGTGGATTTGAGTTTTTTTCTTGTTCTTGAATCCCTACATCCAACTGGTTGTGGGGGTTCCCTTATTGTCAAAAGAAACCAAGTGAAACTCTATAAAAAAACATTTATTAAAAGCAAGCAGTGGAAACTTATTCCCGCTGAAAGTTCCCAATGACAGTGTTAAATACCAATCAGCTTATTAATAAGCCATTTCACCTTATTCAAACGTGCAACAACTTATATTTTGTAATCAGTCTTCCTTATTTGACCCATTTACTTGATCTGGAGCTTGGTAGCCTTTGACTTTTAGGTTTGACTAGAAAACGAATTGACTTGACTTTTTCAAAACAGCTTACTCATTAATCCAGCTTATTGAGTGGACTTTTTGGAAATCTTTTTGCTATATTTGCTTAATTGAGTCATTACAAACCTTTTGCAACTTGAATCAGCTCTTGAAGTGGTCTAGAACTCGAAAACGACTATTTTGTCGTTTTGTGTAGAGCTTTGGCTTATTTCAGGCTTATTTCTTGAGCTTTTTCAAGTTTCTTTTTACAAAAGGCTTTATAAGCTTAAAAGAAGGATGTTTGTGAAATTTCAATTTATAAGTTAACCAAAAATCCAAAAGTAGAACCTATAGCTCGCGGCTATAAATAAATCCATAGAATGGTTTTTATGATTTTTACCATGTTTAATATAAGTAAATAATCATGTGTTTCTTACCAAATAATTTTTATACATGTCTTATGACATATCAAAAATATGTCGTGACCTATATAGGTCATGGTTTCATAAATCTTGATTTTTCAACAAGGTCTTCATATGTGTTTATCAAGTGAATGATTATGCATGGAAAGAAAATATAAGTAGATAATGAAAAGCAAGATTAGAGATACCTTCTAGTTAATGTTACCAAGAAAAGATTAAGAGAACTAAGAAGATTAGTGTTTCAATCTTGAAGATGAAACCCTAAACCTAATCTAAACCGTGACCTAGATTGGTTTGGCTAGGGTTTATCTTGGTTGTTTATGGAGTTCAAGTTAGTAGAGATACTACCAAATGATTAGGAGTAAAGAGGATGAAGACAAGATCTTGAAGTTAATATGTTTTGGATGGATCTAAGCCTGAATCCGTATGATTGAGAGTGTTTGAGGTTGAGAGAGAGAATTGTGAGATTTGGATTGTATGTATACTGAGTATATGAATTGATATAGGCGGCTAGGGAGAGAGAGATGGGTGGGGGACAAGATCTCTCTTGGGAGGATTCTCAATGCCATGTGTTACGTGCTTTGGAAAAAATAAGACACCCCTTGCTCTTCTCCATTTTGCCGTGTGAAGGTGATCAAAGAAAGGCATAAGTTGCCAAGTGTGTCCTTCTAAGTTGTGTGGGCTGAAGCAAGAATGGTATTATAGTCATTTCCCAAGTTTACATGAAAGTGTATGCATGTACTCATGCACATACACGGCTAGACTTGGGCATAGGGTAGAAATGTTTTAAATTTTTGTTAAGTACTTGTGTGTAATCACAAGTGTATGCATCTTATTATTTGTCCATGTTTAATTACAAGGTATGTACCATATATTTATTCTTTGTAAGAAGCATGTAAGTATATAAGTACACATAAGGCATGTTCATATATTTATAAAATACATCACATGAGAATAAGTTTTAGAGTTATTGGGTACAACATTGTTATAATTTATAATTGTAAAATCATGGATTTTATAGCACCACCCCGTTATTTTAGATTTGTCCTCAAAGCTACTAAGAACGTTGTCATCGGTTAAGTGAATAGATGTGGATTAACAACTTACGGTGTTTGGGAATGGTACAAATAGCATACAAATGGCATACAAAGCATCGATCATAGTTATATGATTTTGAAATACAATTGATACAAATATTAATTTAGTACAATCAATTGAAATGTTGAATATCAATTGTTATAAATATCCTAGTACAAATAGATCCCCCAATCATTTTTATGCTCCTAAATGATGCTCAATCCATGCTCAGATAATTCAGCTTAATTTCCTAAGAAAGTCATGCTTAAAACAGTCAACATAAAGTTGGTGAATTGATAGGTTTTGTAAAAGTTTAGTTTAGGACTATAAATTGTCCTACATAGTGTTGTACAATGTTTGATATAAAAATCTAGTTCATAGTTTCCAATTATTCCATACAGTGTTGTACTAAGCAGTATAAAATCAAGTTTAGTAACGCAAACATCAACATCAATAGCAATGCACAAAGCATTTATACTAAAAGGTAATTACATTCCCTGTTGCCTGAAACTGAGGCTTAACTCCATATGTCCACAACAAATGAGAACCCCCGTTGCCTCAGAAAAAGGCTCCCATTTTCTATTTCCAACATGGTATACATCTGTTGTCCAGGCCAAGGCACAGTGAGCGCTACTCACCCAGATGAGGATCATCAATCCCAAATAGATCTATTTATAATTTCAGGCAATTGCAATAATTTTAACAGTTTCTACAATAGGCAATAGTAATCAAAGTTTGTACAGTTCAATTTTCGTCCTATAAAATATGTTATAATCATATTATCAAAACAAGTGGAATTTCTTTAGTAGCATGTCTCCCCCTCGCGGGTTAGTAAAAGCATAAAATTATTTAAATGTGAGGCTATGAACTCACCTGAATAATACTGCTCGAGGATGATCAAGTATACAAGTCACAAATAACACAGTACATCGAATACCTAAGTAATTGAGTAGATCTCAGTATATGCATAATTAATAATTGCATGCAGTTTAATTAGTCGTAAGTTCATTCTCGTTATTAATATATCACAGTATATTTAATTATTTATATATACTGTTATGACCATGGTTAAGTGTGCATGTTGTTCGTTTACTGTTTCCGCGTACCCCCGATGTTTATAAAATATGTACGATATCGTAGTCTTTATAAATAAATTATTAAATTAATTTAATAGTTTATAAGATACCAAAAATAATTAATAAGAGATTATTAGTAATTAATCCCGACTTTTAAAATGCGTTTCCTGTTGTAAAACATAATGTTATTATTCCAAAAACTATTAAAATCGTCCTTCGTGTACCAACAGTGGCTATTTAAGCTAACAGTGGGTATCGTTTGAGAAAACAGTAGCTACATTAAGAAAACAGTGGGTACCATTAACTGTCGGTAGTAACAGTGGTTAATATTAAAGCTAACAGTGGTAACTTTAAAGCTAACATTGGCAACTTTAAAGCTAACAGTGGCAACTTTAATGTAAAGGTGGTAATATTATAACTAACGGTGGCAACATTACCTCATGCAGATTTATGTCCGTCGAAACACAACCCTATCGCTATATATTAGCAACCTAACATGCACTCGTCATCAGCAGTCCCAAACGCCCCTCCTAATCAGCATATCCAAACACTCCCCAACTGCTGCTCTAATCAGCAGATCCAAACAGCCCTACTACTGCGGCTAACAGCAGATTCAAACGCCCTGCATGTTGCAACAAACAGCAGATCCAAACGTCCTGCATGTTGCTCCCAACAGCAGATCCAAACACCCCTCTTCCTGGCCGTTAACTGCAGACCCAAACGCCCTGCATGTTGCTCCAAACAGCAGATCCAAACACCCCCTTTTTTGGCCGTTAACTGCAGATCCAAATGCACCTCTTCTGGTGCTAATCTGCAGATCCAAACACCCTCTCGGCTGCTTGTTGGTGGTCCCGAACAGTGGTGATGGTCACGAGGTAGTGTGGCAGCGACGGTATTATGAGGACAGTGGGTGATGGTGGCTTGAGGTTTCGACAATATTTCTATGGTGGTGTAAGTTATGTGGAGAGGTGGCGTGTGGCTTAATACCACCACCGTGGCTGTTGCGATGATGTGGCAGTGGTGGTGGTTGCGTGGTGATGATGGTTAAACAGAGGCTGGTGATGGTGGGTTCAGTGGTGGCTGGACGTGGTGGTCACAAGACACCACGATGGTGGCTGGTGGTTTCTTACCGGCGCCAGTAGGTGGTGGATATGGTGGCAGCTTTACAATGATGGCGGAAACAAGGTTATAACAGCTGCGGTATGTGGGTGACGGTTTATGGTGGATTTATATGGTGCATAAGATAGCTCCCTACGATCTATTATTATAGGATGGTGGCGACATATTTTCCGGTGGCCGGAATACTCGCCGGAAAAGTGACGGCTGCCACTTTTAGAGAGGGAGAATAAGTGTGTTATAAAGTTGGAGGCTAGGGTTAGAAATGAGCAACAAAACCCTAATTTTCATTTTTATATATGCTAGTCAAATACAAGGTGAAATCTTTCTCATACTATAGGGACTAAAATGTATGTTTTATTATAACTTTCGTTAATAATTGGTTTGGGGCTCGTTCATATTTTATAAAATTAGATTCGTCTTACGACATTTGCGCCATTGATTTTAAAAATTTCTCCAATAAATTAAATTATTTATACGACTTTTATATATGAATAATGTGTGCGTTCATTTAAATGACGATTATAAGTATATCTTTTTAATAAAAATAAATTCTCATTAAATCTCTTCGTACATTATTATAATGAAATATTAAACAATTTAATTAATCGTTTTATCAAGTATCTCGCAACAATTAATTATGAAATTAAAAATTTAAATCATCGGTACGCAGATTGTGTGACTTTTCAGATTTTGTGAAAAATATCATGTTTTCAAATTCAATAATTTTTGTATTGCTGAAAACAAATTTTGAAATATAATTTATTATTATTTAAAGTACGAAAAAATCTCGGTTGTTACAGGTTTTGTCTTACTTTTGTTAGATTCAAGCTAAATTTTGAGATGATGGTGGTAGGGGGTGACGACAAAGGTGGAGAAGAGAGGGAGGGAGAGAGAAAACTTTGATAGTTATGATTTTTGTGTGTTTTGTTAATAAATAAAATCTATTTATATGGTGGAAGTTTGGGGTAGTTTTTGCCAATTGATGATTCTTTTGGACCAAAATACAAATACTTGTTTAAAAAGCGGGAAATGACTATTAGTCAATTTTGAAAATATTTACGGGTCTCGGGTTTCATAAAAGTACTTTTTAAAACTTAAAACGCACACAAAATATGATATAATATAGTCCCGACATGACTTAATACACAATTTAAAATAAAACGTTAAAATATTAAACATCGATATGATTAAAAATAAAACGTAAATTTCGGGCATCCGTCAAAACGTAAAAATAAAACTTCCAACATTCATCCAACTCAAGTCACCAAATATCACAACATTCAATCTCGTAAAAAATTTCAAAAATATACGTAAAATATAATTTAATAATGACCTCGGGTTCGGCTTATAACATCCTACCCTCCTTAAAAAGAGCGACGTCCCGGTGCTCGACCCGTCTCATACTCGCATTTTGTACCTCTAGAATCATTGAGATCTCTTTTCCTTAAGAAATCCTCACGTTTCTCACACCAGACCGACTCAATTCTTATGATGTCACCATAACAAAGAATTTCTACTGTACTTCACCCTCTTAATTTCAGTTTCCAATAATGTCAATCTTTCATTATCCATAACCCTTCTACACCATCTCCTCAGTTCCCTTCCTTACTCCAATACACAGAAGCCTATCTTACATCCACATAAAGCCTCAAACAGTACGTCCTAATTACTGATATGACGGCTATCATTGTATAGATATTTCATCAATAGTTGATTTTATTTTGGTTTGCAGTGAAATAGTTGAAAACATCATCACTCCAAGTTTTAAGCGCATCTACACCAGTACAATTTCCATTGTTTAAATCATCCTTTCACTCTATCCATTAGTTTATGAAGAATACACGATATTCCTACTTAACTCGACTTCTCTCGCTTCCTTTAAAGATTCCCAAAAATCAAAAATAAACTTCATTTTCTTGGTCATATATTATATAAAACTTTATTCCATTCTCATTCCTTCCTAAATATTTCCAAAAATTCAAAAATAACTGGCATCTCGTCCCGAGGGTATGGATAATTTTCATCACTAAATCCTTTGTAATTTCTTTCTTTTCCATTCAGAGATTTTATTTTTTACTAATTACCTAGATAATTCTCTATATCCATGTTCCAGCTTTATCCAAATCAACAAATACCAACACACTGAACCACTGAACCATTCATAGTACACCAACATCTATTTAGTTAACTCAATTGAATTCCTTTATTCATATCTGATCATAAATACATCCTCCTTGCGTCATAATACATTTTACCCCAACCAGAATGTATCAATACTTTAACTCGTGAAATTTACCTCGGTACTAATTATAACATTTTCAACACATTTAAAGAATTTAACTCTCTTGGATCTGTGAAATTCATTCACCACCAACCCTCGCATTTCTAACACGTCCTCTTCAAATAGATAATACAATAACCGAATCCGGTTTTCCAAAATATCTCATCTTAATCATCCTTACTACAATCTGTTTCATAATTTTGACAACCTGTAGAGCTACTTTCCTTACATTCTTCTCCATCATTAATTCAAATCTTAAATTTTATTCCATCAATTCACACCTTTCGTTATTACCAAGACTCAAAACCTCAGAACTTAAAATAAAAAACTCAAAACTCAAAACTTCATAACTTTAGAGACCTTTTTACTTCTCGTTTCTACTATGTGAATTAGCTACCACACTCGTCTTCCAGAATCGTAGCGAATCCCGTGAGCATGATCACTTACTACTATAATTACTGATTACCACCTTTCATCCAACACTAAGTAATATTTTACTCATCTCTGTTAAAATTACTAGAGGTTAAATATGAGTAAACCCTCATTATTCTTAGTTATCACATACTTGATTCATACAGGTAATATTTCAGAGTTCCAAAATAAGCACTACAACTATAGAAACTTAGAATTATAGTTTCCTTTGTAATTCTCTAATTAATTCAACACACCACTAATCACTTTCTTCTACTATTTAATAATGATAAGATAGCATCATCTCAAATCTATAAACTCTTCAAAATCCTCTGATAACGACAATACTGACAGAAGACACAACCTATCCCCAACGTTCACAAACAGCTTCCTCATCTAACGAAGGGCAGATCTCAAAACTGCAACTTAGAAATATGAATGGGTTTCACACATTTAGTTCTTCTTTGTTAGTTTAATCAATGGTTTAACAATCAGTGAAAGCCTTTCGATAAACCTTCGATAATACTCAGCTTAGGCAAAGGAATTAACAAGCTTCAGTCGGTTTTTTTGGTATCGACAAATCCTTAATCGCTTCAATCTAGACGAGATTTTCACGAATGCTTCCGCTAAAAATCACACATTCCAGAATCTACACTAACTCCAGCCAAAATTCATATCCAAAGAATTTTGTACACCATTCCTCGTTCCTTAACAATTCCGTAATTCTTGTCAAATACGTTTCTTATCCCTCCTTTCAATTGATCAAACCAAACATCAATCATTTTATCCCCAAAACATCCATCCTCTTTCATGTTATTAATACTATGTTCCTTATGGCTTACCCTTCCACCTTTATTAATTAGCTTCGTTGCCTTATCCATCAGATATTACAATTTATCAAATAACCATTCTCAATTCCTAACATTATCAAACGACAAAACACACAAGCAACCTACATTACTTCCAACACTAAACCAACACAAACTCCATTTCACAAGACGATAGTGAACTCTACAATTCCACAGGAAAACTTCAAAATACTCTTAAATACAAACACGTCTTCTTATTTTCCTTCAACTGCTACTGATGAAGTGCTCTGAGCATACAAAATATTATGGTCTCCTCCTTTCTTACCTTCTCATTTTTAACCAAATAAAATTTTCAAGTTGATAGTTTACTCATCAATTCCTGCAATCAATGCTCAATTCTCAGCAGAATTTAAACCAATCATTCTCACAATTACTCATCATACCCTACAACTTTTATTTCTACATCAACAATCTACATCACGATCCTATATTGGTTAGGTGTGCGATTCCATCTGTTTTCTTTAGTCCAAAGAATGCCCTCTTAATGTAGAATTAATTATTAACAGTCTTCCCATCAGTTAATTTCTCATCACAACTAGTTGCTAATTCTTACTTGTTCCTCATCCTAAAGTCAGCTAAATCTAACATCTTTAAAATTCTTTATCGGATATAATATTCAAACAATATACTGACCCAATGATCATCAAATAAGAACATGCCAATTACAACATCTGAATTTCAAAACTTATCAACATTCCTAACAATATAGGCGGTAGCAGCAGCAACATTCCTTTCCTGTTGATTCTCAATATCTAAACAATTTCCTTACTTATACTCTTCTTTCCCATGATGAAAACATATCACTATTCCAGGAATACTAATTCCTATAACCACATTCCTTTTCCTACATCCAGTATTAAGCCATACCATAGTTGTGATAAGTAGCAAGACAATTACCTATATGATACAATGTACACCGCTTACACTTTATATTTTTATTGCTTCCTTGATTTACAGTAGCAACACGAATACCATTCTTTCTTACCTTAGAACGTTGAATTCCGAATTTATTTTCTGTTAGAGGGAATAAATTTTTATTTCCTATTGTCATTCGCAACAATACCGTCCGTTTTCTCTTTTATACTACACTTACTTTTGAACAAGCATCAACTTTAAAATTATTCTCCATTTCGTCCATCCATTCATATATTTCCAAATTACTATTAATATTAGGATATATTTATCAGCTACTTTAACTCATCCATCTAGTTTCTCATCTCTAAAACACTATTAGTATCATGAGATACTCTTCACAACACTCCTTCTCAATCTTATGAATCTAACATACGGACCTCCTTTACAATCTTGCAGAATAGCAGCAGCATCTCCAAGTATGTTATCCTATAGATTTCGTGATGATTAAACAAGAAAGAAAGGTAGAAGGTAGATGAATTCTATAGAGAGAAAGTAGTAAGAGAAAGTAGAGAGAATGGTTGGAAATTTTGGAGGATTAGAATAGAGAGATGAAAAATGAAAATGACCAACACCCTTCCTAACATGCTAGGAAGGGTATTTATAGTCCACCCACATGCGGGCTTGGTTATGGACTATAGTCTAATAGGTCGGGCTTTCCTTTTGGGCTTTAGTTACTTATGAATGAACTTTAGCCTAAAGTTAAGCCCGTATAACACGACTAAACTACTACTTATTACAACGTTCTTATATACGATACATAATAAACATATGACCGAGCATACTTGTTTGACTCAATATTTTGAGGCTAACAATCTCCCCCAATGAGAGGTCATTACCCTTTATGAGAGGTCATTACCCTTTTTAATTTGGAGATTTGTAGAGATTACTAATCTCGCCATAAGTGAGTCTTGAACGTGTAATAGTAGTCTTGTTTCTTCATGCAGTGATCTTTGAGCCTTTGTCGTTGTCTTTCAACTTTGTCTTTTAGTCTTGAGATCTTCAAATCACCCTTGACTAGACTTTGCCATCTTGCGATCTTGTGTCTTCATCCACATGCTCACGCTATTAATTGTTGAATATGTCTTTAGGAATGAGTATGTGGTTTTGAATCTTTGACTTTGCTGAGTACACCGTGATGCCACCTTCTTGAGACAAAACATAGACACGGACTGAATGGCTTTGACATTCGTCCTAAATCGGTAGCGTTTTACCTCCGGTCGGTGAAGACCGTTATACGATACTAAATATCGTACCTGTGATAGGTAGATTTAGTTAAGAATCTCCTTGACAGGGTTTCGGGGCTGTACTAACCGTTCTCTTTACTCGACCGTCTCAAAGCAAGACTTCGAACATAAAGAGTGAATAAATTGGATAAATATCCGCTTGATTAAAGTCTTCAATTCAAATTCCTGGAACAAGTGTGATTCATAAAGAATCTTACCATTGTTGCTTTCCAGTTGACACAAGCTTGATTCATAAGAATCTCACAAGTCACCTACCGTAGCGCTGTTTGAGGTTGACGCTAGAAGGATTTCCATTCATCATTGTGAATATTAATGAATATCACTCTGAATGTTCTGACAAGACCATAAAGATACTGCGTAGAAGCCTGAAACGAGTTTGAATCAATTCAGAATCAAACCACTGTTGCTTTTCAGTTCTACATATGTATAATTCATAAAGAATCTTACATATGACCTACCGCTGTTGTTGTTTGATATTAACACTGGAAGGATTTCCACTCATCATGTGATTACTAAGTAGTATCACTCTGAGTGTTCTAGCAATATCACAAGGATATAGCGTAGGACTCTCTTTATCGTCATTCCGTGTGTCCTAACGAGATTTGATTGATCTCTAGGCTCTAGACTCGATTTGTGCACTTTTAGTGGTCGGAGGCTGGAGCAGATGCCACCTATTCAATATCAACTATCTAGGAGTGAGAAAGTAAATAGACGTCATGTTGTTCTCCGTGACAATAAAACAAACTTCTTTTGAGAGAAGCCTGAGTAGCTAGGGAGGGTTTGTGCATTACATCACTGGGTCCATGATGAGTTGTCTTCATGATGTGTTGACCCGTTTTTTGCCTAAGTTTTATGGAGGGCTTCTTTGTTTACACCCTATATCCTTACATTTCTTTTTCATTCTTCAACCCCTTCAATGCTTACCAAGACATCATTACTAGCACCTTGTTGTGATTGTTCTAGTGCTAGCATCAATACTTAGTTGGCATTCAGCTACGTTCACATTCTACTCCGTCTTTGCTAAGGACTTCTAATAATCTATTGGATTGTCCCTGGGAAGATCCCTCCGGTTCTGGTTGGATCATAGGACTTAAACCTAACAACCCTTTTGACACCAATAACGTCGTGGATTAAAGATGTTGTGGGTATTTGATTGTAACCATAAAAACCACTTCAAATGTCTAACAAAGTGTTTGAAAAACATTTAACACCTTGCTAGTTTTGTTGTTTCAAAGTTTCTCCCCCTTCACATGTGCATCGATAATCGAAAGTGTTTCGCACATGTAGGTAAGCGTTAAAGTGCTTGAGTCTTATATACGATCACATTTTAATCACATTTTCTCCCTCTATCTCTAATATATAAAATCTTTTGATATTAGAGATACCAAATTTGATTAAAATATATTTTGAAAAATAGTCTTGAAAATCTTCGGGATAAAAGATGTGTCAATCTTTGCATGAAGTTGAAATGCTCCCCCTCAAAAATTGTTTCTTTAGTGACAACGGTCTTTGAAGTCGAGGTTAGGTTTTGAGTGTTGAGTTTACACCGTTTTTGCCTTCATTTTTGGATTATTAAATATCAAATAAAGTCAAATGAGCCTACAGGTGAATGACAAGTAAAATCTAGAGATACAATTAGGAATAATAGGAGATTAAGTTTAACGCAATTTACTTGTATGAGTTGTGTTAATTTTGGGGCTTATGATTGACAATGATCTTGTTTTTACACTTGGCATGGAAAAGTGAAAAATCGAGGACGATGAATCTATTTGAGTTTTATGATCCTAAAAGTTATTTTTCAAATAATGAAAACAATACATTATGTCTTTGCAAAATAAAGTGTCAAAAGTTGAATAATGGTGTAGTTAGAGTTTTAATTTATCATTGCGCGAGGACACGGCAATTGCTTAGCAAGGGGGAGTTTGATATGAGCTAAAATACTCATATCAATTATAGCAATAAACAATGAATATATGCATTAATTGTATAAATATTGTCTTGTATTCGTTTGTTTGTCGTTTGATGTGTGTAGGTACCGAAGTTCGTGAGAACCGACAAAAACGACACGAGTTTGAAGAAAAGATAGTCAAAGACAAATACAAGCTCGTTTTTAGCGGATTTAATCTTAGATGAAGTTTATTGGGCTTGTGGGTCCCACTTATGATTAATGGGCCTAAAAGCTCAAAGTTTTGAAGAATGCTTTTGATAATTTACAAGTCAGCCCAGGCCCAAGGCCCAAAACAACAAATAAAAGAAACAGATGAAGTTTAGTTCACATTTGCCAAATTGGGTCAAAGGCCCAAGAAAAGAAGAAATAGACGAAGGAAGTTTATATCTATTTGTTTGGTCAATTCGGTCAAAGAATAAACAAAGAAAGAAGTAACGAAGTCCAAGCCCAAGTTGCAAGTTAAAATAAATAACTTTTCAAACTTACACACATACCACTTTTTCACTCTCGATAATACCTATGCTTCACCCCTTTCTCTTTCACCCTCACCCAAATAAACCTATAAAAAACACTGTTTCCCTAACCATAATTTCACAATATAAACTGGGGCTTTTTATTGATTAAGGGCGCGTGTATCACACAGCCCCTTAATTAATTCCCAATTAATTCGGAGCTCATAGATGGAAGAAGTTGGATGACGTGGCATCTCTCTCATCCATGATTGGCTCACACACCTCATCTACAACCAATCAACCAATAAGAGGAGGAAAAGTCAGCCTACAACTAACACAACTAGCACAACATCCTGCCATCGTGGCAATCCATGTGACCAAGAGCTATCCACAGCCGTTGGATTAAAAGAAAGAAAGAGAAAGATAGATTGAAGGGCCGAGATTAAAGTTTCTTCTCAACAAACTCCTCACCGCAACACCTCAGGTTCGAGTATAAATACCCCATCTATTTTCTGTATTTTGCATCCCTTTTTCTTTCTTAGAGTTATAATGCTAGATTAAATTTAGGATTGTAATTTTCTTTTTCTAAAAGTTGTAATGAATTTATGATTTAATAAAATTTTGTTTTCTGTTTAAAATGATCTTTTAATTATTACGTTTTTATTGCGTTGTGAATTATTGCAATCTGAAGTTTAAACTCGTTGTAACAAGTGTTATTCACATAAGCTTCATTAGTAAGTTTTTGTGGGTAATTGAGTTAGAAATAGGGGAAAACAAGTTCATCCCCACTGGATGAATGTTTAAAATCAAAGCTACGTAACTGGTTCGAATGTGGTTTGTAGAATGAGTTACTTTTTGGTTCGATGGTAATAATGGTGGTTCGTATGGTGAAAGGTGGTCTCGATCCAACGTTTTAGACGGCTCAGCGCCGCTCTACTTCCCAAAGGTTGTCTTCAAAAGGTTTGTTATCATTTTTAAGTTTCATATTATTATTATTTTAGCATAAATATGTTTGAGCAATATTTTTATGATAAATGTTTTGGTTTGTAATAACTAGATTTTACTTAGTTATAAAAGAGATTCGTTTTTCCAGTCTTTTCGAATTAATTAACGTTAATCGTGCGACTCAGTCGTCTTTTGGTGGAAAATAATAGGTTGGTCGTTGTAGTAAAATTAAATTGTGAAACGTTAAAAGTAAATGACGGGTAATTAAAACTAAAGCTAATTAAAACGTAAATGGTGCTATATTAAAACTTTTAAAAGTAAATTAATTAAATGACTTAAAATTAAAGTTTGACGAAAAGTAAAATTGACAATGAAATAAAAATGAAAATTTGAAAACTAAAAATAATGCAAACTTAAAAATAAAACTAAGACAAAATACTAACACTAAACTTGTCGGAATACACCCATCGGAATCCCGTCGGAATGATCCATCGGAATTCGATCGGAATCCAAACTTACCACTACTATCGGAATATGGTCACGGTCAAAATCCAGATCGGAATGTACCAAGATTACCTCTGTCGGAATGTTGATCGGAATCCGCTATCGGAATGACAAACCTTGGGACGATCTGAATGATGATCGGAATCCTAGTCGGAATGAAGGACACAAACTCCTAATCAGAATACCAAACAAGCACCCGCGTTGGAATGCAAATTGGAATCCCCATCAGAATTACAAACCCTTTTCCAATACTCCAATCGGAATCCTCGTCGGAATGCAAAACCCCTTTCCGACAGGTGGTGATCGGAATGTATTAAAAACGTAAATAAACAAAAACACAAATAAGCTATGAACCAAATAAGCATTAAACTAAAAACATAACCAAAACACGTATAAGAAAAAGCTAATAAGCTAAAATTTAAAATTTTTTAAAAACACTAAATGATAAAGATAATCGAAAACAACTTTTATATAAAATTAACTTTTATAAACACTTAGGTAAATTTAAGGAAAGAAACGAATAAGCTATAAAATCAATAATCCAAAACAATCAAAACATAAAACATGACACTTAATCAAATAAGCATAACAATAAGCACATAAAAATAAAGATTAAGCAAAACAAGAAAGGTAGAATGAGAGAATTATAAAAACTTGATAATAATAAGATTCAATAACAAAATTTAAAGACTTACTTGAAATTAAAGGCAAGAAGTTAAGGTGCAAGACAAGAAAATTAAATGACAATTAAGTAAATGACATGAAAATAAATGGTGGAAGAACTATGTGTCAAATAGCCAACACCTCCTAATGTGTCATTAGGAGGGTATTTATAGGTGATTAGGGAGGTTAGCATGTGTTGCTCCTTTCTTTCTTTTCTCGTCTTTTCGTCTTCTAAACTCTACGACTTTTTCGACTTTGTCTCGGGATTATTTGAACTCGTCTTGTAATTTCTTCATTAATTAGACTTGAGTTCTTCGACTTTATTAAACTTCCGTCTTTAGACTTTTTCTTCGATAAATCATCAGAATACGCCTTGGACTTCCGTTCTTTTTGCACTCTTGATCTTTCGACTTCGTCTTTTGTCTTTTTCTTTGATAAAAGCCCATGAAAGCCCATGTTTTCTTCCCTTTTCACATTTTGATCCTAAATCACAATAAAAACACAAACCACGCATAATTCCAAAATTTTACGACATAAAGTACACGTTTTGGCTTGGTTATTATTATAATTAAGTGGTAAAAGGATAAGTGTTTTCACACTTATTAAATCCCCTACACTTGACCATTGCAATTTCCTCATGCAATGCATTAATTACAAAGCAAGTTTTACATTTTCCATCACAATCAATCCACTTTGGCCTTTATTAAAGAGATAAAATATTTAAAGGAAGAAAACAAGTAAAAAAAGATCAAAAACTTACCTTAGGGTTTTGGAATGTCATGAATGATTATCATCCTCAAGTTTCACGTTCCCCATACCAAGCTTAAAAACGAGATCATTGTTTTTATAAGTTAGCAAACTATCACAAACTCATGTGGGCCAATTATTTACTTAGACTCCCTTATTCCTAGGTGTATCTCTTATATTTTATTATTGTCTTGAATGATCACGAGGATGCATTGTTGACTTATTTCGATAGTTATTTAGGCTGAAAATAAAGTGGGTCGATTTAATCAATATTTAGCTAAAGGACAAAATCTTTTAAAACTGCTTCTCGGGACCTCATAAAGTTAATATCTTGGCATAACTCGTTTCACGATTTGAGACCTTTCTCGGACCGATATTTGGCATTGACTTCATACTTCAGATCTTGAGAGACGTTCATGAAATAATGGTCTTCTCTTCATAATAGGAATTTCTTCACTTGAACTTTTTGAGAGATTCTTCATACTTGGACCACGAATTCTTCATTTTTCTCCAATCTTTATTTGGGATTTTGATATACAACGATCCGCCTCCTTTTAGGACTTGGATCTATTTATCCTCATACCTTGTTAGGGCCTTTTTGGATATACTTCTCCATGATCTTTAGGGGAGTATTTTCTTTTCGTCGTGTGTCTTGATCCTTCATATTGACTTTTGATAAATGATTCTTCACATCACTTGGGATCTTTAGCAACAAAATGTGGCCCTCATGCCTTGTTAGGGCCTTTTCGGACTCGCCAATCTTCACATCCCGCTTCAATAAGTTATGCCTTGGCTATGAACTCTAATTAATACCGAGCAAATTTTAAACGATCTTATGCTAGAAGCTAAGTAACTTTTCAAATCGTACAACCTTATTTATTGCAAATATATTTATTAACAGGCGATGGGAGAAAAAGCTTATAATCAACTCACATAAATTCATGAAAGAATACCAAACTTATAACTGACTCTATCATCTCTCGTTCTCCACAATTTAAAATCTCAAGGAATGAGACTCGTGGATGTTTAGCCAATTAAATCAAAGTTTTGGGTTTTCAAGTCGTCTATAGGATCTTGCAACTTCTTAGACTTTTTCAAGTTTAGAATTTTCATTTTAGAGTTCCCTTGATAAACGACTTTCTAGGATCAATTATAGGAACTTGCGAAAAGTTCTTGTTCTTAACCTATAAGAGTTAAGACTTTCGCGTTTTAAAGTTCCCTATATAAATGCCTAGCAAAACTTGAATTAAACACGTTAAGGATACTAGCTAGAGTACACTAAGTAAACTCGGGTTGAGTCAAAAGATTCACAACGTAGAAAAATCTAAAACCACTTTATTTAAAATTTATTCTAACAAAAAAAGAAAATAACTATAACAAAGGTAAATACTAATAGGCCAAAATAGATCATAAATTATAAAAAAATGTCGAAAAATCAATTTTCCGGTTAAAATGAGGAAAAATGCAAGGAAAATGCCACTTAACTTCGATAGAAGTCCCCCTACACTTAATATAAACATGGCCCTCAATGTTTAAGCATGTGGAAGTAAACTCCCCTGCACTTAGGACATTGTGCACTTTGTTTAAATCTAGCTAAGGAAGAGACAACTAAAGTGATTCCTATTTTAATATTGAAGAATATAAAATAGTGAATCAAAAGATTTAGGATAGAACCGGGAAGATAGGAACACGGGATAATGGTTGTCAAAAGTCATCAAGAATGGATCTTTGAAAGCTCGAATCCCTGCACATGATAAGAAAGAAAACAACAAACAACATACTAGGGTCTCCCCCTACACTTATAATAAAAAAATAGATAAAAAGGATAGATACTCGGGTTGCCTCCCGAGAAGCGCTTGTGTTTGTTAACCGAGTCATGAGCCTAACTCGACCTTGATTAGCATAGGAAGAAGCTTGAAACACATCCACCGGGATCAAATATATGGTTTTCCCATCAAATAGCACAAGCTTAAGGCGAACAAGGCAAGCCAAAGAAGAGTAGGCAAGGTTCTCTTAAGCAGAGATCGAGCACGGTTGTAGCAAGGGTGATGAGGTGCAAGCATATCTCTAAAAGTTCCAAAAATCTTTCCTTTTATATCATTAGATGGATATTGAGATGGCTTAAAAATTTCAATACCGGGATCGAACACCTTTTCCTTTAGGGGAAAATAACACTCGGGCTCAGTAGACTTTGAAGAAGATCCGCTCATAAATCGCACAATCTCATCCTCAGAAGGTGGATAGAGAGGTGTCAACACATAAGTGCTACGGATATCGGTGTCGTCCGGCTTCTTCTCCTTTGAAACGGGTTTCTTAATATCCAAAGGAGGATAAAGAGCATCATCAAAGTCCAAAGGAGGAGAATCATTCTCATTTGGGAAGTAAGTGTTGAAAAAAGTAGCAAAGTCTTCCTCAAATGAGTAGTCATCCAAAGTAGGATCAAGCATGGTTGGTGGAGGATCTTCATCAAAAGTAGGTGCAAGGTCATCATGTGAAGAATCACTCGACAGAGTATCGACATAATCAAAATCATCATAAGTTGGCCTGTCTGGATACTCTGAAATAAAATTATCATAATCATCCCTATCGGAACTAGAATCATCATCATAGTCATCATAAATTGGAGGAGACTCATGGATTGGTGGAGTATCTAAATTGGAGAGAGAATCATCCACATCATCTTTGAACAGTGGATTATCATAGCAAGAATCTAAAATAGGATTGTTGTAGACGACAAAATCATCAAGCACATTAATCATATTCGCTGATTCTCTTCCATTTGATTTGGTTGTGATCTTCCCCATTTTTAATACTTGTGCCTCATTCGTGACTCTTAAGATTAACTCACCTTCGGCCACATCGACTAAGGCTTTTCCGGTTCTCAAGAATGGCCGACCAAGTATTAATAGAATACGAGGGTCCATTTCATAATCAACAACAACAAAGTCGACCGGAAAAGTGAAGGTACCAACTTTAACAAACACATCTTTGGCAATACCAACGGGGTAAGCGAGAGTGCGATTTGCTAGCTCAAGAGTCATCTTTGTTGGTGTAATGTCGGGTAATGATAACTTTTTCCAAACACTTAAAGGCATCAGATTTGTACTTGCCCCGAGATCAGCTAAGGTAGTAAATTCTTCGGTTTGGTTAAAAGTACATGGTAGCATAAAACGACTGGGATCTCCAAGTTTTTCCAAAAGTTCTTTAAGAAGGACTGCAGAACAGTTTTCATTCAATCGAGTATTAACAAACTCGGCCATCTTCTCCTTCTTATTAAGCAATTCCTTAAACATCTTAAAAAATTTAGGCATTTGGGCTAGAGCTTCAACAAGGCTAAAGGTGATGGTCAATCCCGAGATCTTCTTCACAAAGTTTGACACTTGAATATCATCCTTGGTGAGTAATTGACACTTGTCTAAGCAAGAAGGATAAGGGATATTGGGTTTAGGTGGTGTAGGTGTAGCAGGTAAAGGTTGAGATGTTAAAGGTTTAAAGGTGGAAGGTGGGGTTGGTGAAGGGTGTTTCTTGGTTACTTCAGTAAGAGGTGGAGACGGTAATGAAGAACTAATACTAGGCGTGTGAGTAGGAGGGATAAATGGTGGTGGAAGAGGTGTAGATGGAATAACTGGGGGAAGGGTAGATGGTCCTACAAGATTTGCTCCACTGCGTGTAGTAATAGCACTCACATTCGCTCTTGGGTTGGTGACAATATTTGAAGGAAGAGAGCCCGAAGTAGAGGGTTGAGTAGTTGGTAAGAAACTAGCCAGCATATTCTTCAAATCATTTGTTTGATAGCTAAAAGAGGTTTGTATATCATGTCGAAACTCGGATCGAATATCATTTCCTTACTTAGTGATATCTTCTTTCAAGTTGATGATTTGGCTTTGCAGATTCTTGATTTGCTCTCCTTGGGTCCTCATGAAAGCTTCAACATCATGATTAATGGGTGGTGCTTGTTTAGCGGGTGGGTGATAAGGATTAGAAGCTCGAGGTGGATTTGGGTTGCTTCTATTGTAGTTATTGGGGTTGTGGTTTAGAGGAGAAAAACCGGGTGAAAGAAAGTTGTTAGAATGGTAACTTAGCAAGTTATGATCACCTTGAGGTCGGGCTTGGTAGCTTTCCGTTGAATAGTTACCATGAGCCGCATACACATTTTCCGGATTGTCATGAGTATAAGGACAATCAGTGTATGAATGAGGACCCCCGCAAATCTCACAAGAAACTGCTACAGCTTTAACTTGTTGTTGTTGATTTGTAGCCAAAAGTTGCATATTCTTGCTCATTTCGACCATTGCGCGGGTTAATTCGGTGATATCAGGGTTTGAAGAAGTAGAAGAAACATTGATTCTCGGGTTATTTGTTGAAGATGCGGATGAATCCCAATATTTGTGATGAGTAGTCATGTTCTCGATAAGCTCTCTACACTCCTCGGGTCTTCGTTTCATAAATGTGCCACCGGCGGCTGCATTAATCGTATCACGATCACGAAAAGTTAAACCGTTGTAGAAAGTATCAATTAAGGTGACGGGGAGCATGTTGTCGTTTGGACATCGATCGATCAAAACATTATATTGTTCCCAAGCATCAAAAAGTGATTCATCAGGTTCTTGTGTAAATCCATTAATTTGATTTCGAAGGCTCGTGACCATGGATGGTGGAAACTAGCGCGACAAAAAGCATTAAGTCATCTCATCCCAAGTATGAATTGAATTCTTCGGAAGACGATCAAACCATTTTTCGGCATGGTGGGATAAGGTGTGTGGAAATAGGTGAAGGCGAAGAAAATCCATAGTAACACCGGGCAACTTCATGCTCTGAGTAACGGTAATGAATTTGTCGAGGTGTTTGTTGGCATCATCATCCGGTAATCCGCGAAATGGACAAGTGTTTTGAACTTGTTGGATCATGTGATGCTTCAACGAAAAAACTGGAGCCGTGATTTGCATCGGCGCAATCGGCCTTCCTCGTCCGTTCATATTAGGTTGACACAGCTCCTCCATCGTTCGAAGGTCGGGTGGGGGAACATTGTTGTTGTTATTCATGTTGGGGTGGGGGTGGATTATTGTTGTTGTGTACACCAGTCATATCTAAATCTTCACGAGTCTCGGGCTCTGAATAAGATGAAGATCTAGTACGCATACACCTGCAAAAGCAAAAGAAAAAGATACCAAAGAAAGAGAGAATATATATGTACGTGTAAAAATAAAAATAAAATCTTTTTGGATTTTTGAAATTTTTGAAATTTTTATGGATTTTTAACAATTTTTAATTTTTATGGATTTTTGAAAATTTTTGAGCAAGAAAAATAATGTTCACGAGTGAACGGATCCCAAAATTCATTGCGTCTCTCACAGAAAACCGTTATCTTTACAAAAAGTGCCGGCAACGGCGCCATTTAATAACTAGATTTTGCTTAGTTATAAAAGAGATTCGTTGTTCCAGGCTTTTCGAATTGATAACCGTTAATCGTGCGACTAAGTCGTCTTTTAGTGGAAAATAATAGGTTGGTCGTTGTAGTAAAATTAAATTGCGAAACGTTAAAAGTAAATGATGGGTAATTAAAACTAAAGCTAATTAAAACGTAAATGGTGCAATATTAAAACTTTTAAAAGTAAATTAATTAAATGACTTAAAATTAAAGCTTGACGAAAAGTAAATTTGACAATTAAATAAAAATGAAAATTTGAAAACTTAAAATAATGCAAACTTAAAAATAAAACTAAGACAAAATAATAACACTAAGCCTGTCGGAATACTCCCATCGGAATCCCGTGGGAATGATCCGTCGGAATTCGATCGGAATCCAAACATACCACTACTATCGGAATATGGTCATGTTCGGAATCCAGATCAGAATGTACCAAGAGTACCTCTGTCGGAATGTTGATCGGAATCCACTATCGGAATGACAAACCTTGGGACGATCGGAATGATGATCGGAATCCTGGTCGGAATGAAGGACACAAAATCCTAATCGGAATACCAAACAAGCACCCGCGTCGGAATGCAAATCGGAATCCCCATCGGAATTACAAACCCTTTTCCGATACTCCAATCGAAATCCTCGTCGGAATGCAAAACCCCTTTGTGACGGGTGGTGATCGGAATGTAGTAAAAACGTAAATAAGCAAAAACACAAATAAGCTATGAACCAAATAAGCACTAAACTAAAAACTTAACCAAAACACGTATAAGAAAAAGCTAATAAGCTAAAATTTAAAATCTTTTAAAAACACTAAATGATAAAGATAATCGAAAACAACTTTTATATAAAAATAACTTTTATAAACACTTAAGTAAATTTAAGAAAGAAACGAATAAACTATAAAATCAATAATCCAAAACAATCAAAACATAAAAACATGACACTTAATCAAATAAGCATAACAATAATCACATAAAAACAAAGATTAAACAAAACAAGAAAGGTAGAATGAGAGATTTATAAAAACTTGATTATAAATAAGATTCAATAACAAAATTTAAAGACTTACTTGAAATTAAAGGCAAGAAATTAAGGTGCAAGACAAGAAAATTAAATGACAATTAAGTAAATGACATGAAAATAAATAGTGGAAGAACTATGTGTCAAATAGCCAACACCTCCTAATGTGTCATTAGGAGGGTATTTGTAGGTGATTAGGGAGGTTAGCATGTGTTGCTCCTTTCTTTCTTTTCTCGTCTTTTCGTCTTCTAAATTCTACTACTTTTTTGACTTTGTCTCGGGACTATTTGAACTCGTCTTGTAATTTCTTCATTAATTAGACTTGAGTTCTTCGACTTTATTAAACTTCCGTCTTTAGACTTTTTCTTCGATAAATCTTTAGAATAGGCCTTGGAGTTCTGTTCTTTTTGCACTCTTGATCTTTCGACTTCGTCTTTTGTCTTTTTCTTCGATAAAAGCCCGTGAAAGCCCATGTTTTTTTCCCTTTTACATTTTGATCCTAAATCACAACAAAAACACAAACCACGCATAACTCTGACATTTACGACATAAAATACACGTTTTGGCTTGGTTATTATTATAATTATGTGG
The DNA here is from genome assembly GCA_025667525.1 of Glebionis coronaria. Classification (NCBI taxonomy): domain Eukaryota; kingdom Viridiplantae; phylum Streptophyta; class Magnoliopsida; order Asterales; family Asteraceae; genus Glebionis; species Glebionis coronaria. The sequence continues at coordinate 397,481,850 of CM046879.1, forward strand.
TAAAAGTATAAGTGTTTTCAAACTTATTAGTTTGTTTACTGCTTATATCTAGAAATTAAATCTGTTTAATTTGGTTTGTTTATGATGAATGCATATGTTGTAGTTAGGTTAGATGTATCTGAATTTGATAATTCAGTTGCGTAAGTGTATTGAAATGTTGTTGAAATGATGCAGTAGTGTAAGTGTTTTAGATCTCAGTTTGAGCTGATTTTTAGATTTTGTTTAGGACTGAGTATTTAGTATGTTTAATTAGGGAGAGGCTGCTTTGTTCTGTCCGCTCTTAATTTGACTAATGAATCTGATTTAGAAGCTTGCAAACTTTGAGTTCTTTTCAGTTTGCTTTTTGCATTTTGAATTTCCTGAGTTGATCTGCTGAATATTTGATTTTGCTGATATATTCATAGTTTTACTTTGTTGTAGTATAATTGTTTTGCTGATATTGTTAATGTTTTAGTCTGCTGGTTATTATGGTGCTTAGTTTGCTTGATTTAGGTCTTCTGTTATGTGTATGATTTTAGAGAGTTGTGCTTTGACTGATTTATGTTTCTCCTACTAATCTGATAAGATGTTTAAATCTGTTATTTGAGCTTAAATTGTTGTTTCTAGTCTTGATGTTTTAAGTTCATATAAGTGCTGATTTTAGTTTGCCTTTTACTTGATTATATTGTTTTGCTTATATAGATAAGCTTTCAGATTCCACTAATCTTAAGGCTCATAAGCTGATAAACTTACCAGCTTTCAGAATCACACCATACTCAAAAGTCATTCTTGTGGCTTGTTTAACTTTAAACTGCCAAAAAAATAATAATCACAAAAATATGCCGTCAACGGGATTCGAACCTGTGACCTCCTGGTCACAGGCCAAACGTGTTTACCATCTCAACTAGTCGCCTGTTTTGGTTATTATACCATTTCAGTTATTAATATAGCTAATTAATTCAGTTGTCAGACTTTGAAAAATTATTTAATTACATAGTTTTTATTTTTAATTTCTTTTATAAAATTTACCAATAAATAAATAAAAACTAATATATAAAAAACATGTTTTATTAATTAGTTAGTAAAAATTAGTTTATTTAATTTTTGAGTTTAAAATTAGTTTTTAGATAAATTAGTTTTTTTAAATAGTATAAATTTTAATTAGTTTAGGTTTTAAATAAAAATTAGTTTTTAACATAGAATTTGTTTAGTAAATAGTAAAAGTAAATTTTTAATGGATTTAATTAATTTTTAGATTTAAAATAGTTTTTTAAATTAGTTTAAATTTAGTTTTTAAATAATTTTATTAAATAGATTAAGATTTTAATTAATTTTAAATAGTTTAATTTGTAAATAGTTAAAAAGTTTTAATTAAATAATGGGGAACGATTCATGCACTTAGGTTTTAATTTGTAGGATTTAGTTTTAGTTTAAAAACCGATAACCCATTTGAATCAATTGTCCAAATAGAAACAAAACGTCTCAAATTCACTCGATCTTCTTGTACAACGAACTTGGTTCATCATATTGTTTAATTAAATCCTTCTTTGGTGAATTTAGTCTATTACTTTTTCCTAAAGGTAATTTTCTAAGTTTACCCTATAACGTATCTAATTAATATACATTCCACGACACATCAGTGTTATAGAAAACATAATAAAATTAATGTTAAACAAACGATAATCAAAGATTAGTAAGCAAAACTCGAAGGTCATAAGGATCCGGAAAAGAATCGGAAAAATGATTGATTGCGAGGTGTTTTGGGGTTTTCGCCAAACAAATCGCCTTATGGTTTCGTGTGGTTCAATTGACACTTTTATTTTTTGAATTTTGGTATACATGATCATTGTTCTATCAAAGAATGACAAAACCCCGTAGGTATAGTTTTATTAATGGACCACAATATATATGAGATTACAAGAATGAAACCCTAAAGAACCTTAAGCTCATAAACCGGGCTTGAGTCTATATATCATCTAATACTCTTCTGGAGTTCGAGCGGTGAAATCACGAAAGCTCAGACTAAAGTAGGAAAAACAAGGAAAAAAATTAACATAACTTTAGACGAGTCAAAACACAACCATGTCAACAGCGGACTTTAGACGACCGGTACCAACAGTTGGTTAAGTCGGCTGATAACATGATCGTACCAATAGTCGATTCTAGGTACTGGTACTAACGTTCAACTTTAGTCTATTGCTAAAAAATCTGTATGAACAATCGAATAACGAACACAGTCATACAACGATAGCTTCTCTTTTTTTGAACGTAAACTTTTTATAAAAATAAAAATCTAGCAAGGAGCTAGAACAAACATTACAAAGTAATTAAATAAGGATGTTGTAACCAACTCCAAACTAAACAAACGATTACATCTAGATTGACACCATAAAAAAGTACGGGACACAATATCATCAAATAAAACATCCTTCCAAGTAGCTTGCGAATAAAACAAAAGTTGATTCCGGAACACCCAAACACTCCACCAAGTAGAGAAAATCACCCCTTCCGACAACGCTTTAAGCATAGAACTTAACCTGATGGGATTAAAACACGAAAACCATTCAGCAAACGACCCAAGGGGAGACCCAACCAAGTTCTACCAACGACAAATTGATCTGACAACATCCGTAACCATCTGACAGGATAAGAAAAGGTGCAAACCATCCTCTTGCGCCGAGGATCAAATCGGGCAAAAATCATTAGGGTCAAGCACTCCCTGAAGAATTAGATTAATATGAGTAAGTAAACGATATGGAATCAACTTCCAAACAACAATGTTAACTTTAATCGAAATATACTTACACCGTCGAGTAGTACTTGCAGGCTTAGGAAGAAATAAATCAGCGAGCGAGTATCTTTAACTTTGAAGACACCATCCCCATTCAAGTCTCAAAACCACCTATCTTCCATATTAGACAGAATAACTTGTTGAAGAGTATCCTGTAAGCGATCAAGTTGCTCCGCCTCTACACCACCTCTGACCTCGTGCCTTAATGAACCAGAACCATGATGAAGCTTGTTGGGAATAAATTAAGGCCAGATCACTTGAGCGCTGACAAGAACAAATCAAGCATTGACAAGAAGAAAACAAGCGCTGACAGCTCAAGCGTTGACAAGTTAAAGTCAAGCGTTGACACATTGAAGACAAGCACTGATGGAAGATATAATCTACACGTTATTATATTCTAGAATACTTCTAGTAAGGATAGAAACGATAATGTATTTTCTATGTTTATCTTTACCTAGAATAGTTGATACGTAGATTATTGTACAAGGCTTCTTATGTCTATAAAAGAAGGCCTTTAGGTTATAAGTTTTATATATAAGTTTTCGTTTGCAAACATCTTTCATTGTAAGCAAGTTCGACATTGATAATCAAAGTGAAAGTTTGTTTACATCTTGTGTGTTCTTGTTTAAGTGTTAAATTCCGCATAACACTTAGATTCATAAAGTATATACAAAGGTTTCTCTACGTGTATTACTTGATCTAATCTCGTATACACAAAGCTAATCGATCTAAGTTTGGGATCAACAAGTGGTATCAGAGCTTGTTGAGGAACTTTTGATCTTTAAAGAACACCATACACGAACACCAGAACCCTAAAACACCAAAACCCTAATTTTCTCTGAAACCCTAACAACACCATGTCTGAAGCAATAACCTCCTCCTCCTCAGCCTTACCAAACATCAAGATTCCCATGCTTGATGCAACCAACTTTCACTTATGGAAGTTCAACTTTGAACAATATCTAGGGATCTATGACTACACACTCTGGGAGATTATTGAATATGGAAACACATTCAATAAGGCTCAAAAGATTCTTGATGCCATTAGTCAAAGAACAGCTGTTGAAGGATGCCCTGAAGAGGATAAGAAAGAAAAACCTGGAGATGGTAGAGCTGTAGCTGTTGATGATATTGCAAAGAAAAGGGTTGACATGAAAGCCCTAAATATTCTGAAAGTCTCTTTGGGACAAGAAAATCAACATAAATATAGAGGCTATGAATCTGCTAAGGATCTTTGGGAAGCTCTTGAATTTGCATATGGTGGCAATGCAGACACTAAGGAAGAAAAGAAAAAGCAACTTCTGCATGATTATGCTGTCTTCAAAGCTCAACCCAATGAGAAACTGAGTTGTGTGAGAAGCAGATTGCTTGACATCACAAGTAAGTTGTCCTTCATGGGGACACAAGTTGGTGATGTTGACACCAATGCTACCTTTCTTAAAAGTCTTGGTGAGGCATGGAAGATTGAGGCAAGATCTATTCTTGCCAACTATACTTACAAGAGCTCCTCGTTTGATGACATCTACAACAAACTAAGATTGTTGGAAGATGAAACTCTTTCAGAGCATGGAAGCAAATCTACCACTAGCAACATGGCCTTCTTCTCTCATAGTGAAGGTCAATTCAATCAGAAGGACTCTTATATGCATCCAGTTACTGGATCATCATATGTCAGCGCTGGAACAAGTCCTGTCAACGTCTCCTTTTCAAACGCTGACACATTCAAGAATGACTCCCCAAGAGTTAAACCTGCTGGTTTGGATTTAGATACTGTTTGTGCTTACATTGCTTCTTTTCCCAATGGTTCAGTAATTACATATGAGGACCTTGAGCAGATAAGTGATGAGCACTTGGAAGAGATGGACATCAAGTGGAACATGGCTCTTGCTAGTATAAGGGCAAATAGGTGGAATAGAAGGTTTAAAAAGAAGATGACGTTCAATACTAAAGACACAGCTGGATTTGATAAATCCAAAGTTGAATGCTACAACTGTCATCGTATGGGGCACTTCATGAGGGAATGCCGATCTCCTAGAAGATCTGATGCTGGTAAACCCTCAAGTCAGGTTGTTAAAGCTCAGGATTCCAAAGCTATGGTTGCAGTTCAAGGAATTGATGGTACAGGATGGGATTGGAGCTATCTGGCTAAGGATGTTGAAGAGGATAAAGCTTTGATTGCTGATATTGAAGAAGAAGAGCATGTTGAATATGCTCTCATGGCACACTCCTCCTCTTCATCTGATAATGAGGTATATGATGATGCTTTTTGTAGCAAAGGTTGTAGGTTAAATACTGAAAGACTTAACAAAGAGGTGTTGAAACTAAAAAATGACATGAGTACTGAAAGATGTAAATTGTCTAATTACCAACTAGCTCTTACTGAAACTGAGAAAACCGTTTCTGAATACAAGAAAATGGAATTTGACTTAAAAGATAAGATCAATATCTTAAAACATGAGTTAGAGGGTAGTATGGATGTTAGAAACATCATGAAAAAGGTTAATAGTGAATTACAGGCTAAGTTAGATGAGGCCATTAAGAATAAAGATAATGTTGACCTCAAAATTCAAAGATTTGATAGAGCCACCCAAACCCTAGGAGACTGTGTAGCTAAACAAAGGGATCCTAAGGACATGACTGGGATTAGGATGAATGATTACTCTCTGGTTCCACCACCAGCTGGTGACTTCTATGGTGTCCAAAGAAGGGACTTATCTTGGACTGGTTTACCAGAGCTTCAAGAGGAGGAATTCATTCCTCCACCAAGAGTTGTCACTCCAGTGGAAGAGTACCAACAAAAATTGACTGACCTAAATGAGTGGAAGAAAGCTAACCCTACTTTATTTGTTAAGGGAGGTTTACTATGTGAAAGTCCCAATGAATCACCACCCATTAAGGTTACTCACCCAATCACTGGTAAAGCTATTGACCTAGGCTCAAACACTGTTAGAAGACCTACCATTAAATATGCAGACATGTATAGGAATAATAGGTCACCCAAGAGCCAAGTTAGCAATCATGGAACAGGTTTCTTCTCTTCTAGACCTAAATTTGTGTCTAAGAAAGCCTGTTACACTTGTGGTAGCTTTTCACATTTGGCATACAAGTGTGTCAACGCTCCCAAAGCCAGCGCTGACAGGAACAATTTCAACGCTGACAGGAAGAAAGTCAACGTTGTTAGAAAGTCAAACGTTGTCAGACCCAAACCTTGTGTGCAGCAAAGTCCACAAGTGATTAGACCTGCCCCATTCTTTACTAGAAGGTCTAACACTCATGGACAAAGACCTTTTCAAAAGACAAACACCTGGTCAAATAGGCAATGGGTTCCTGTAGCAAACCCTAGGTTCAACGCTGACAAGGGTAATTTCAACGTTGACAGGACAAATTCTAACGCTGACAGAAACGTGACCAGACCTAAATATTTGCAGCCACAAGGTAAGGGGTCTAAAGCTTCTTCAAGCTTAACATGGAGACCCAAGAAAGATCAAAACCCTAATGATAATGGGATTTCAATGACTTATAATAGATTTAATTACATTTCAAAGGTCATTACAAAACCTATTGGGGTTAACTGGGTATTTCATCCTAAAAAGGATGAGAATGGGGTTGTTGTGAGAACTAAGTCTGTTCTTATTGAACAACCAGATGAATCCAAGTCTTTTGAGACTTGGGTTCCCAAAGAAAACTAATTTGTTTTCTTTATGTGCAGGGCATTCAAAGACAGATCAATGATTATGGATATTGGGATAGTGGATGCTCAAGGCACATGACAGGGAAGGAAGACTATCTGACGAATTTCACTCCTATTAAAGATGGTGATAAGGTATACTTTGGAGGTGGATATGGTACTATCACAGGCAAAGGAACCCTTCTCACCAATAATTTGCATTTTGAGAACGTCTTCCTGGTAAAAGAACTTGATTACAACCTGTTTAGTGTATCATAAGTTTGTGATAACAAAAATAAGGTTCTTTTTACTGATACTGAGTGTTTGGTGTTAAGCAAGGATTTTAAGATCCCTGATGAGAAATATATTGAGTATAGAACACCTAGGCATAAGGACATATATAACGTTAATTTAAATGGGATTAAAATGAATACCAATACGTCTTGTTTTTATGCTAAGGCCTCAGTAGATGAGAGTAATTTCTGGCACAGGAGACTAGGGCACATAAATTTTAAAAATATAAATAGACTTGTGAGGCTTGGTTTAGTTGATGGTTTGCCTGAGAAGGCCTTCCACAATGACCACTCTTGTGTTGCATGTCTTAAAGGCAAGCAGCACAAGGTCTCATTCAAGTCCAAACAGGTGTGATAGGTGTGTAAACACCCATCCTTTTACCACTTAATTCTGGCTAAAACGAGACCAAAACGCGTATTTAATATCATTTGTTTGGAATTATGCGTGGTTTTTGTGTTTATTGTGTTTTCAGAGCCAACCGGATGATTATTGAAGAAAACATGGGATTGCACGGGTTTTACCGAAGAAAAAGACTCAAGATAAAGTCTATTGTCCAAGAGATGCAAAAGATTTGAAGTCACTGGGCCTATTCGAAGATTTATCGAAGAAAAGGACCAAAGATGGAAGATTTACATAAGTCGAAGAAACTCAAGTCTATTAAACGAAGAAATTAAAAGACGAGTTGAATTTAATCGACGACAAATCTCGAATCAGAATCAAAATCGTCAACTTTTCTGAAAAGACGAGAAGACAAGAAGAACGGGAGAAAGCCCACTCACCAACCAAGGGGAACACATATATATAGTCCACCCCTCACACAATAGTGCCAGTTAGTTTTTTTAGTTTTCTTCTCTCCCCTTTTTTCTCCCTTTCTGTTTCGTACCATCACCAACACCACTAGGGTGTTTGGTGATTTTGATCTTTGATTTTTAATCTTGTAATTTCATTCTTGTTTAGTGATTGTTAAAAACATTAATCATTCAATACAAGTTCTTGTTTAATCTTTCCATTTCATCTTGTTCATCATCATCTTTCTCTTCAAGTTCTTAAGTTCTTATTTTATGGATTTGATCTTTAAAAATTGTTGGGTTTTGTGTTTTTGTTGATGGGATTTGTAGTTTATGGTTAGTTGATGCTTAGTGATTAGTTTATTTAAGTTTTTGGTGAAAAACTTGGTGATTTTTTGATTAAAATTGGTTTCCTTGTTCTTCGGGTAAAGTTCATGTTTCTGGGTGTTCCCAGGTTCCGAGTGAACCAAAGTTCCGGGTGAACTAGAAAGTTCCGGATGAACATTGAGTTCCGGATGAACAGCTTAAGTTCCGAATAAATTTATTTTCCAAAAAGTTCCGAATGAACTTAAACTTTCGGATGAACAAAAGTTCCGTATGAGTTTAAGTAGTTCCGGATGAATTTCTCCCTTAAAAGTTCCGAATGAGCAATAAGTTCCGGGTGAAAAACTTCCGAATGAGTTGAATGTTCCGAATAAACTTCCGAATCAAGAGTTCCAAACCAAGTTCCGAGTGAAAAGTTCCGAATCAAGGTTAAAACTTCCGAATCAGTCATCTTTTGAGCATTATTAATTGTAACTGTTTCTGTTTCTTCATTTTTATTTCATATTTTAATTTTAATTTTAATTTTAATTTTAATTCAAGGCTTTATTAATTGTCATTAAATTAATTGTCTTTGATATAAGTTTTCATTTTAATACATTTAAACTTTTTAGTAGATTAGATATCTAAAACCCCTTTTTTAGTAACCAAGAACAAATCATTCCACTTAAGGCCGAGATCAATTCGAGAGGATACCGAGAGACATAATAATCTGAACCCAAAAAAAAAACAATGTATCAAATGGCGCCGCTGCCTGCTCTTCTCGTTAAGATCAAAAGTTTTTTGTGAGAACTTGGATTTTGGGATCCGTTCCCCGTGAACGTTACTTTTTCATCAAAAATTTTCAAAACCACTAAAAAATATAAAATTTCAAAAATCCTAAAAAGTAAAAAACCTAAAAAAACCAAAAATATTTTTGCTTTGTTTTTCTCTTGTTAGTGCTTTTGCAGGTGTATGCGCACTCGATCCACGTCCTATCAAGAGCCCGAGCCTCTCGATAACTTAGACATGGCCGGTGTACCACCTCCAAACAATAATAACAACAACAACCCTCCTTTCAACAACATGAATAATAACAACAACAATGAGCCTCAACCGGATAATCGCCCGATGATTGAACTTCTTCAAGCTCATGTAGATGGCAACACTGATCCAATTGTTATACCAGCAATTGCAGCCAACAATTTCGAGCTTAAATCAGGCTTTATCCAGATGGTCTCTGCTCAACCATTCTTGGGGCGTACCATTGATGACCCACATGACCACATCAAGAGATTCTTGCAACTCACCAACACGGTCAAATTCAATGGTGTTCCACAAGAAGTTATCAGGTTACAACTTTTTCCCTTTTCTTTAGAGGGACAAGCCCGGCATTGGCTTGCTAAGGAACCGCCACAGAGTATTCTCTCGTGGACGGATTTGGAGACTAAGTTTATCAATTACTTTTTCCCACCCTCTCGTACTACCGCTTTGCGGAATGAAATCATAAATTTTGAACAAAAGTACGATGAGTCGTTCAGTGAATCTTGTGATCATTTTAAAGATCTTTTTAGAAAATGCCCACAACATGGTTTTACCAAAGTACATCAAATTAATACTTTTTACAATGGTTTAAGCATGAGTGACCAAGATTCACTAAACAGTGCCTCGGGGGGTAATCTTTTGGCTAAGACTTCCAATGCTGCTTGGGATATCATTGAGAATAAGTCTCGTGTGCAAACCAAGAGTGTTCGGACCAATGTCGCTAGTGCTAGCACTAGTGACAGCGATAAGCGACTTGACAAAATCACTACGCTTCTTGAATCGCTTGTTACCCACACCGTCAGCAACAACAACAGCAACAACGCTAAAAACGCTCAAGTCAATGCTGTTAGCTAACCATGCGAGATATGCGGGGGTCCTTACTCTTACACCACTTGTACTGCCACCCAAGACTACCCTGCTTAGTTACCCCTAATTGGGAGCTGCCTTTCGAGTTGATGTGCGATGCTAGCGACTTTGCTATTGGTGCGGTTTTGGGCCAAAGAGTGAATAAACACTTCCAACCAATCCACTATGCTAGCAAGACAATGACGGGGGCACAATTGCATTATACGACAACCGAAAAAGAGCTTTTAGCTGTTGTCTATGCTTTTGAAAAGTTCCGCCCCTATCTTGTCCTTTCCACCACAATCGTATACACGAACCATTCCGCGTTGAAGTACTTGATGACAAAGCATGATTCTAAGCCAAGACTTCTTCGCTGGGTTTTACTCCTTCAAGAATTCAACATTGAAATTCGTGACAAGAAGGGAGCCGAAAACCTGGCCGCGGATCATCTGAGCAGACTTGAGGATCCATATCAAGGGGATCATCCGAACAAAGAGATCAATGACTCTTTCCCCCTTGAGACCTTAATGTCTATAGATCTCAATCTCGATGGCACCCCGTGGTTTGCGGATATTGCAAACTACTTAGCGGGTGGTGTTCTCATCCAAGGGTTAACATCCCAACAAAAAAAGAAGTTCTTGAACGATGTTAAGACTTACTTTTGGGATGACCCTTTTCTATTCAAACAATGCGTGATGCTCACGAGATGGTTAAACATTGTGATTCTTGCCAAAAACAAGGCAAGATCACGCATAAAGATGAGATACCTCAAAATTTCATACAAGAATGTGAAATCTTTGATGTATGGGGCATCGACTTTATGGGGCCATTCCCTTCTTCTAAAGGCAACAAATACATCCTTGTCGTTGTTGACTACGTTTCCAAATGGGTTGAAGCCAAGACTTTACCCACTAACGACGCGAGGGTGGTTTGTAAATTCTTGAAACAACTGTTTGCTCGATTCGGTGTTCCTCGTGCTATTATTAGTGACCGCGGGACTCATTTTTGCAACGATCAATTTGCAAGAGTCATGGCGAAGTATGGTGTCAATCACCGTCTTTCCACCGCTTATCATCCTCAAACCAACGGTCAAGCAGAAATATTCAACCGTGGATTGAAGAGAATTTTGGAACGTACTGTGGGAGAGCATCGCGCCGCGTGGGCCGATAAGTTAGATGATGCTCTGTGGGCATTCCGTACTGCTTACAAGACCCCGATCGGCTGTACGCCCTATCGTCTTGTGTACGGGAAAGCTTGCCACCTCCCTTTCGAGCTGGAACATAAGGCATACTGGGCCTTGAAGTGGGCTAACTTCGACATCAACAAAGCCGGTGATTTTCGCAAGATTCAACTCAACGAGCTACAAGAATTGAGGAATCAAGCTTACGAGAACTCATTGATCTACAAGGAGAAGACCAAGATGATCTATGATGCTAAAATCAAGAACCGAGAGTTCCACGTTGGTGATCAAGTCTTACTCTTTAACTCTCGGTTGAAAATCTTCTCAGGCAAGTTGAAGAGCCGCTGGTCTGGTCCATTCACCATCGCCAATGTTTTTCCTATGGCACCATTGAGCTTTCTCAGCCAAATGGGCCCAACTTCAAGGTGAATGGCCAGCGTTTGAAATTGTACTTTGGTGAGCACATCTCTCAAGAGATGATTCCATCCCTCACCACGTTCCCCATGAACTAAATTTGGGTCGAGTCAGGCTCGTGACTCGATGATAAAAAACAAGCGCTCCTCGGGAGGCAGCCCGAGTATCTATCCTTTTACATTTAACCTCCTAAGTGTAGGGGGACCTCTATAGGGTGTTTGTTTTTGTGTGGTGATGTGATTACAGTGATAAGTGCACTCTTGGACTCTCTAAAGAACCGTGCTCCCGTGTTATCCGAAATCCGGTCCTATCTCTCAACTATCGTGATTCAATTTTCTTCATACTCACATTTGAAATTGATCACTTTAGTCGTCTCTTCCTTAACTTGAGTTAACCAACGTGCACAATGTCATAAGTGTAAGGGAGACTTTTCCCACATGCTTAAACATTGAGGACAATGTTTATCTTAAGTGTAGGGGGGACTTCTATCGAAGTTTTAAGTGGACTTTTCCATGAAAATGCCTTCATTTAACCGGAAAATCATATTTTTCAACATTTTTTAAATTTTTAATTAACTTTGGCCATTTAGTCGTAATTTTTAAATTTTTTATCATTGCTTTCATATGTATATATCCCGCAATAAAGTCATATTTTAATAAAGTGGTGTAGCTAGTTGAGAAGTCTTTGACATATTAGGCCCGTTGCGTTTATTTTGACTCAACCCGAATAGACTTATCCAAGTTTATTCTAGCTAGTATCCTTAACCATGTAGACCTTAATTGGTTTATTAGGCTAAGTATCCACGAGTCTCATTACTTGAGATTTTAAATTGTGGAGGACGAGAAATGATAGAGTCAATTATAAGTCGGTATTCTTGCACAAGCTCACTTGGTGTAATTATTTGCCTATTCTCCCATCACTTGCTAATAATTTATCTACAATAAGTAAGGTCGTGCGATTTGAAAAGTTACTTAGCTACTAGCCCAAGATCGTTTAAAAGTTTCTCGGTAATGATAAGAGTTCATAGCCAAGGCATCACTTATGAAGCGGGGCGCGAAGATTGGCGAGTCCGAAAAGGCCCTAACAAGGCATGAGGATTCCATTTTATTGCTAAAGATCCCAAGTGATGTGAAAAGCATTATTCCCAAAGTCAATATGAAGGATCAAGACTCACGACAAAAAGAAATCAACTCCCATAAAGATCATGGAGAAGTCTATCCGAAAAGACCCTAACAAGGTATGAGGATAAATAGATCCAAGTCCGAAAAGGAGGCGGATCGTTGTATCTCAAAATCCCAAATAGAGATTGAAGAAATAATCATGAAGTCGTGGTCAACAAAGTTGGAGTACCCCTCAAAAGTCTCCAAGTGAAGAAACTCTATGAACGATGAGAAGACCATTATCTCAAGCACGTCTCTCAAGATATGAAGTATGAAGTACATGCCAAATATCGGCCCGAGAAAGGTCTCAAATCGTGAACCGAGTTATGCCAAGATATGAACTTTTTGATATCCCGAGAAGCAGTTTTAAGAGATTTTTTCCTTTAGCTAACTATTGATCAAATCGTCCTACTTTGCTTTCAGCCTAAATAAATTATCGAAATAAGTCCAAAAATGCATCTTCATGATCATTCTAAGACAAAAATAAAATATAAGAGATACACCTAGGAATAAGGGAGTTTAAGCATATAATTAAGCCATGTGTATAAGTGTTTGATTTACTAACTTATAATAACAATGATCTCGTTTTTAAGCTTAGTTTGGGGAACGTGAAACTTGAGGGTGATAAATCTTCGCAGCACCAAAGCCCTAATGTAAGTCCTTGATTTCTTTGCAAGTTATTTCCATCCTTTTGTTTACTTTAAAGTTTTAATTTCTTTTAGTACCTTAATTTTTGTTTAGTAGTGTTTGAATAAGGCCAAGGTTGATTAATTATGAGAAAAGTGTAAAATTGCTTTATCGCTAAGCATTGCATGAGGGCATGGCAATGGTTAAGTGTAGGGGATTTGATAGGTGTGTAAACAACCATCCTTTTACCACTTAATTCTGGCTAAAACGAGACCAAAACGCGTATTTAATATCATTTGTTTGGAATTATGCGTGGTTTTTGTGTTTATTGTGTTTTCAGAGCCAACCGAATGATTATTGAAGAAAACATGGGATTGCACGGGTTTTACCGAAGAAAAAGACTCAAGATAAAGTCTATTGTCCAAGAGATGCAAAAGATTTGAAGTCACTGGGCCTATTAGAAGATTTATCGAAGAAAAGGACCAAAGATGGAAGATTTACATAAGTCGAAGAAACTCAAGTCTATTAAACGAAGAAATTAAAAGACGAGTTGAATTTAATCGACGACAAATCCCGAATCAGAATCGAAATCGTCAACTTTTCTGAAAAGACGAGAAGACAAGAAGAACGGGAGAAAACCCACTCACCAACCAAGGGGAACACATATATATAGTCCACCCCTCACACAATAGTGCCAGTTAGTTTTTTTAGTTTTCTTCTCTCCCCTTTTTTCTCCCTTTCTGTTTCATACCATCACCAACACCACTAGGGTGTTTGGTGATTTTGATCTTTGATTTTTAATCTTGTAATTTCATTCTTGTTTAGTGATTGTTAAAAACATTAATCATTCAATACAAGTTCTTGTTTAATCTTTCCATTTCATCTTGTTCATCATCATCTTTCTCTTCAAGTTCTTAAGTTCTTATTTTATTGATTTGATCTTTAAAAATTGTTGGGTTTTGTGTTTTTGTTGATGGGATTTGTAGTTTATGGTTAGTTGATGCTTAGTGATTAGTTTATTTAAGTTTTTGGTGAAAAACTTGGTGATTTTTGGATTAAAATTGGTTTCCTTGTTCTTCGGGTAAAGTTCCTGTTTCTGGGTGTTCCCAGGTTCCGAGTGAACCAAAGTTCCGGGTGAACTAGAAAGTTCCGGATGAACATTGAGTTCTGGATGAACAGCTTAAGTTCCGAATAAATTTGTTTTCCAAAAAGTTCCGAATGAACTTAAACTTCCGGATGAACAAAAGTTCCGTATGAGTTTAAGTAGTTCCAGATGAATTTCTCCCTTAAAAGTTCCGAATGAGCAATAAGTTCCGGGTGAAAAACTTCCGAATGAGTTGAATGTTCCGAATAAACTTTCGAATCAAGAGTTCCGAACCAAGTTCCGAGTGAAAAGTTCCGAATCAAGGGTAACTTCCGAATCAGTCTTCTTTTGAGCATCTTTAAGTTTTAATTAACTGCTATTAATTTAATTCTTTTAAATTTAAGTTTACATTTTCGTGCATTTAAACATTTAGTAGATTAAAAATCCAAAACCCCCTTTTGGTAACCAAGAACAATCATTCCACTTAGAACCAAGATCAATTCGAGAGGATATCGAGAGACATAATCTGAACCCAAAAAAAACAATGTATCAAATGATTTGATAGGTGTGTAAACACCCATCCTTTTACCACTTAATTCTGACTAAAACGAGACCAAAACGCGTATTTAATATCATTTGTTTGGAATTATGCGTGGTTTTTGTGTTTATTGTGTTTTCGGAGCCAACCGGATGATTATTGAAGAAAACATGGGATTGCACGGGTTTTACCGAAGAAAAAGACTCAAGATAAAGTCTATTGTCCAAGAGATGCAAAAGATTTGAAGTCACTGGGCCTATTCGAAGATTTATCGAAGAAAAGGACCAAAGATGGAAGATTTACATAAGTCGAAGAAACTCAAGTCTATTAAACGAAGAAATTAAAAGACGAGTTGAATTTAATCGACGACAAATCCCGAATCAGAATCGAAATCGTCAACTTTTCTGAAAAGACGAGAAGACAAGAAGAACGGGAGAAATCCCACTCACCAACCAAGGGGAACACATATATATAGTCCACCCCTCACACAATAGTGCCAATTAGTTTTTTTAGTTTTCTTCTCTCCCTTTTTTTCTCCCTTTCTGTTTCGTACCATCACCAACACCACTAGGGTGTTTGGTGATTTTGATCTTTGATTTTTAATCTTGTAATTTCATTCTTGTTTAGTGATTGTTAAAAACGTTAATCATTCAATACAAGTTCTTGTTTAATCTTTCCATTTCATCTTGTTCATCATCATCTTTCTTTTCAAGTTCTTAAGTTCTTATTTTATTGATTTGATCTTTAAAAATTGTTGGGTTTTGTGTTTTTGTTGATGGGATTTGTAGTTTATGGTTAGTTGATGCTTAGTGATTAGTTTATTTAAGTTTTTGGTGAAAAACTTGGTGATTTTTGGATTAAAATTGGTTTCCTTGTTCTTCGGGTAAAGTTCCTGTTTCTGGGTGTTCCCAGGTTCCGAGTGAACCAAAGTTCCGGGTGAACTAGAAAGTTCCGGATGAACATTGAGTTCCAGATGAACAGCTTAAGTTCCGAATAAATTTGTTTTCCAAAAAGTTCCGAATGAACTTAAACTTTCGGATGAACAAAAGTTCCGTATGAGTTTAAGTAGTTCCGGATGAATTTCTCCCTTAAAAGTTCCGAATGAGCAATAAGTTCCGGGTGAAAAACTTCCGAATGAGTTGAATGTTCCGAATAAACTTCCGAATCAAGAGTTCCAAACCAAGTTCCGAGTGAAAAGTTCCGAATCAAGGGTAACTTCCGAATCAGTCTTCTTTTGAGCATCTTTAATTGTTACTGTTTCTTCAATATTACTGTTTCTTCACTTCTATTTCATATTTAATTTTAAGTTTTAATTAACTGCTATTAATTTAATTGCTTTTAAATTTAAGTTTACATTTTCGTGCATTTAAACATTTAGTAGATTAAAAATCCAAAACCCCCTTTTGGTAACCAAGAACAATCATTCCACTTAGAACCAAGATCAATTCGAGAGGATATCGAGAGACATAATCTGAACCCAAAATAAAAACAATGTATCAAATGGCGCCGCTGCCGGCTCTTCTCGTTAAGATCAAAAGTTTTTTGTGAGAACTTGGATTTTGGGATCCGTTCCCCGTGAACGTTACTTTTTCATCAAAAATTTTCAAAACCACTAAAAAATATAAAATTTCAAAAATCCTAAAAAGTAAAAAACCTAAAAAAACCAAAAATATTTTTGCTTTGTTTTTCTCTTGTTAGTGCTTTTGCAGGTGTATGCGCACTCGATCCACGTCCTATCAAGAGCCCGATCCTCTCGATAACTTAGACATGGTCGGTGTACCACCTCCAAACAATAATAACAACAACAACCCTCCTTTCAACAACATGAATAATAACAACAACAATGAGCCTCAACCGGATAATCGCCCGATGATTGAACTTCTTCAAGCTCATGTAGATGGCAACACTGATCCAATTGTTATACCAGCAATTGCAGCCAACAATTTCGAGCTTAAATCAGGCTTTATCCAGATGGTCTCTACTCAACCATTATTGGGGCGTACCATTGATGATCCACACGACCACATCAAGAGATTCTTGCAACTCACTAATACGGTCAAGTTCAATGGTGTTCCACAAGAGGTTATCAGGTTACAACTTTTTCCCTTTTCTTTAGAGGGACAAGCCCGGCATTGGCTTGCTAAGGAACCACCACAGAGTATTCTCTCATGGACGGATTTGGAGACTAAGTTTATAAATTACTTTTTCCCACCCTCTCGTACTACCGTTTTGCGGAATGAAATCATAAATTTTGAACAAAAGTACGATGAGTCGTTCAGTGAATCTTGGGATCGTTTTAAAGATCTTTTAAGAAAATGCCCACAACATGGTTTTACCAAAGTACATCAAATTAATACTTTTTACAAAGGTTTAAGCATGAGTGACCAAGATTCACTAAACAGTGCCTCGGGGGGTAATCTTTTGGCTAAGACTTCCAATGCTGCTTGGGATATCATTGAGAATAAGTCTTGTGTGCAAACCAAGAGTGTTCGGCCCAATGTCGCTAGTGCTAGCACTAGTGACTGCGATAAGCGACTTGACAAAATCACTACGCTTCTTGAATCGCTTGTTACCCACACCGTCAGCAACAACAACAGCAACAACGCTAAAAACGCTCAAGTCAATGCTGTTAGCCAACCATGCGAGATATGCGGGGGTCCTCACTCTTACACCACTTGTACTGCCACCCAAGACTACCCTGCTGAAAATGTGAATGCGGCATATGGCACCTATCCTCAACCTGCTTATCAAGCTAGACCTCAAGGTGACCGTAATTTGCTTAGCTATCGCTCCAACAACTATCTTTCTCCACCCAGTTTTCCTCCTACCAACCCAAACCAACAACAAAACCTCAACCACCCCCCTCAACAACAACAACAACCTCGTACACCATACATCCCTCCTCACAAGCAGCAACAACCACCTCAACGAAACAACCAAGTATACCAGCAATCTGCTTATCAACCACCCGCATACAATGCTCCTCCACACCAACCCACCGCTCTTCACCAAGAAGTGGAAACTTACATGAGGACGAACGATGTGATCGTCGGAAACCTTCAGCGTGAAGTACTCAACCTGAAAGCAGAATTGGTCAAACAAGGGAACGATTTGAGAGCCGACATGAGAAATACGTTGGATAGTCAAACAAATGACTTGAAGAACATGATGGCTAGTTTCTTCCAAGGTAGTCAACCCTCTTCTTCGGGTACTCTTCCGAGTAACACCGTTGCGAATCTAAGAGGGGAGATGAAAGCAATCACCACTCGCAGTGGCAAAGGTACCCAGGAACCCGAGCTTCCTATACCTCCACCGGTGGTTGTGACTAAGGAGAACGAGTCACCTGCTCCTATTCCTCATCCTTCTCCTTCCCCAATTTCTTCACCTTCTACCCCCATTTCCCCACCACCCGTGGTTGTGAGTGATCCTATTCCCCTAAAGCCTTCTTCTTCATCCAATATACCTTATCCTTCAAGGTTGAGGAAAGAGAAGCAAAAGAGCAAGGATGATATTCAAGTTTCAAACTTTCTCAAAATGTTTAAACAATTGAATTTTAACATCTCCTTTTCCGAGGCTCTCGCTCACATGCCCAAGTACGCTAAGATGTTTAAAGATCTTCTAAACGACAAGGAGAAGCTTCTTGATATTTCTAACACCCAACTTAATGAGAATTGCTCTGTAGTGCTCTTAAGGAAATTGCCAACCAAGCTTGGTGATCCAGGTCGTTTCCTCATCCCTTGCAACTTCCCGGGAGTAGAGAATTGCATGGCCCTAGCCGATCTAGGTGCCAATATTAATCTAATGCCTCTAAGCGTTTGGAAGCAATTATCTCTCCCTGAGCTAGTCCCCACCAAAATGACTTTGGAATTAGCTAACCGTACGGTTGCTTATCCAGTAGGGATAGCCGAAGACGTCTTTGTAGGAGTCGAAAAATTCACTTTTCCTGCTGATTTCGTCGTTGTTGACTACGACATAGACCCTCGTGTGCCATTGATCGTTGGTCGTCCATTCCTGAGGACCGGTCGCACTCTAATCGATGTTGAAGTCGGTGAGCTTATCATGAGAGTGGGTGACGATAAAATCGTCTTCAACATGGGAAAGCTTTCTAAACAGCCTTATTCATACGAGAGTGTTAATTGTATTGACGTTCTTGATGAGGCTTGTGAAGAACACTTCAAAGATGCTTGAAAAAGTATTCCTACCTCTCTTCCCAATGTTGAGACCGTTTCCTCTATCGACTCATCACTATCTCTATTTGGAGATAGTGATTTCCTTTGGAAAGACTTGGAAGCTACCATGGGAGATGTGAACTTAGATCATGACGATTCTATCACGAATTGGGATGAAGATCTCCGCCTCATTGGAAACCTTCTCAAAGAAGACAATCTTTCTCCTCCATCTCCGACGATTACTGTTATTGATCCTCCTTCTCCTAAAGAGGTGACTAATGATGATCCATCGTTAGTTTCACCATCTATTGAGGATCCTCCCACTCTTGAGCTTAAGGACCTACCTCCTCATCTTGAGTACGTTTTCCTTGAAGACAACGAGAAGTCGCCCGTCATCATCGCAAAGGACCTAAAAGAAGAAGAAAAAGCCCGACTTGTCGCCGTGTTGAAGAAGCATAAAGCAGCTATCGCTTGGAAAATCTCCGACTTTCGTGGAATTGATCCTCACTTCTGCACACACAAAATTCTCATGGAGGACGACTTTAAGCCCACAATTCAAAGCCAACGAAGGGTGAATCCAAAAATACATGAAGTCATCAAAACAGAGGTTATCAAACTTCTTGATGCGGGTATGATTTACCCTATTTCGGATTCACCATGGGTTAGTCCAATCCATTGTGTGCCTAAGAAAGGCGGCATCACCGTTGTGCCAAATGCAAACAACGAGCTGATTCCTACCCGTCTCGTCACTGGGTGGAGAGTTTGTATAGACTACCGCAAACTCAATTATGCCACGAGAAAGGATCATTTCCCTCTACCTTTTATGGATCAAATGCTTGAAAGTTTAGCGGGTAATGAATATTACTGCTTTCTTGATGGTTTCTCGGGTTACTTCCAAATACCCATCGATCCCCAAGATCAAGAGAAGACAACATTTACTTGTCCCTATGGCACATTTGCTTACAAAAGAATGCCTTTTGGCTTATGCAATGCCCCCGGGACTTTCCAAAGGTGCATGTTGGCTATCTTCCATGACATGGTTGAACAAACCATGGAAGTCTTCATGGATGATTTCTCGGTCTTTGGGGATTCCTTCTCTTCTTGCCTTGCCAATTTGGAACGTATGCTTAAGCGGTGCGAAGACACTCGCCTTGTTCTGAATTGGAAAAAATTGCCATTTTATGGTAAAAGAAGGCATTGTGCTAGGACACAAAATCTCTAAAGCCGGTCTTGAAGTCGACCGTGCTAAAGTAGATGTCATAGCCAAATTACCTCCACCTTCAACCATGAAGGGTGTGAGAAGCTTTCTGGGTTATGCGGGCTTCTATCGTCGTTTCATTCAAGATTTCTCTAAAATCGCTCGCCCGATGACCCACCTCTTGGAAAAAGATACTCCTTTTATCTTTTCCAAAGAGTGCCTTGAAGCCTTCAACTTGCTTAAGGATAAGCTTACTAAGGCACCCGTCTTAGTTACCCCTAATTGGGAGTTGCCTTTCGAGTTGATGTGCGATGCTAGCGACTTTGCTATTCGTGCGGTTTTGGGCCAAAGAGTGAATAAACACTTCCAACCAATCCACTATGCTAGCAAGACAATGACGGGGGCACAATTGCATTATACGACAACCGAAAAAGAGCTTTTAGCTGTTGTCTATGCTTTTGAAAAGTTCCGCCCCTATCTTGTCCTTTCCACCACAATCGTATACACAGACCATTCCGCGTTGAAGTACTTGATGACAAAGCATGATTCTAAGCCAAGACTTCTTCGTTGGGTTTTACCCTTCAAGAATTCAACACTGAAATTCGTGACAAGAAGGGAGCCGAAAACCTGGCCGCGGATCATCTGAGCAGACTTGAGGATCCATATCAAGGGGATCATCCGAACAAAGAGATCAATGACTCTTTCCCCCTTGAGACCTTAATGTCTATAGATCTCAATCTCGATGGCACCCCGTGGTTTGCGGATATTGCAAACTACTTAGCGGGTGGTGTTCTCATCCAAGGGTTAACATCCCAACAAAAAAATAAGTTCTTGAACGATGTTAAGACTTACTTTTGGGATGACCCTTTTCTATTCAAACAATGCGCTGACTTGATTATTCGCCGATGTGTTGACGGACCGGCCGCTTTGGACATTCTCCAGGCTTGCCACAAAGGACCCACCGGTGGTCACTTTGGTCCCAACTACACTGCCAAAAAAGTGTTTGATTCGGGATTCTATTGGCCCACCATTTACCATGATGCTCACGAGATGGTTAAACATTGTGATTCTTGCCAAAAACAAGGCAAGATCACGCATAAAGATGAGATGCCTCAAAATTTCATACAAGAATGTGAAATCTTTGATGTATGGGGCATCGACTTTATGGGGCCATTCCCTTCTTCTAAAGGCAACAAATACATCCTTGTCGTTGTTGACTATGTTTCCAAATGGGTTGAAGCCAAGGCTTTACCCACTAACGACGCGAGGGTGGTTTGTAAATTCTTGAAACAACTGTTTGCTCGATTCGGTGTTCCTCGTGCTATTATTAGTGACCGCGGGACTTATTATTGCAACGATCAATTTGCAAGAGTCATGGCGAAGTATGGTGTCAATCACCGTCTTTCCACCGCTTATCATCCTCAAACCAACGGTCAAGCAGAAATATCCAACCGTGGATTGAAGAGAATTTTGGAACGTACTATGGGAGAGCATCGCGCCGTGTGGGCCGATAAGTTAGATGATGCTCTATGGGCATTCCGTACTGCTTACAAGACCCCGATCGGCTGTACACCCTATCGTCTTGTGTACGGGAAAGCTTGCCACCTCCCTATCGAGCTGGAACATAAGGCATACTGGGCCTTGAAGTGGGCTAACTTCGACATCAACAAAGCCGGATTTTCGCAAGATTCAACTCAACGAGCTACAAGAATTGAGGAATCAAGCTTACGAGAACTCATTGATCTACAAGGAGAAGACCAAGATGATCCACGATGCTAAAATCAAGAACCGAGAGTTCCACGTTGGTGATCAAGTCTTACTCTTTAACTCTCGGTTGAAGATCTTCTCAGGCAAGTTGAAGAGCCGTTGGTCTGGTCCATTCACCATCGCCAATGTTTTTCCCTATGGCACAATTGAGCTTTCTCAGCCAAATGGGCCCAACTTCAAGGTGAATGGCCAGCGTTTGAAATTGTACTTTGGTGAGCACATCTCTCAAGAGATGATTCCATCCCTCACCACGTTCCCCATGAACTAAATTTGGGTCGAGTCAGGCTCGTGACTCGATGATAAAAAACAAGCGCTCCTCGGGAGGCAGCCCGAGTATCTATCCTTTTACATTTAACCTCCTAAGTGTAGGGGGACCTCTATAGGGTGTTTGTTTTTGTGTGGTGATGTGATTACATGGATAAGTGCACTCTTGGACTCTCTGAAGAACCGTGCTCCCGTGTTATCCGAAATCCGGTCCTATCTCTCAACTATCGTGATTCAATTTTCTTCATACTCACATTTGAAATTGATCACTTTAGTCGTCTCTTCCTTAACTTGAGTTAACCAACGTGCACAAGGTCATAAGTGTAGGGGAGACTATTCCCACATGCTTAAACATTAAGGACAATGTTTATCTTAAGTGTAGGGGGACTTCTATCGAAGTTTTAAGTGGACTTTTCCATGAAAATGCCTTCATTTAACCGGAAAATCATATTTTTCAACATTTTTCAAATTTTTAATTAACTTTGGCCATTTAGTCGTAAATTTTAAATTTTTTATCATTGCTTTCATATGTATATATCCCGCAATAAAGTCAAATTTTAATAAAGTGGTGTAGCTAGTTGAGAAGTCTTTGACATATTAGGCCCGTTGCGTTTATTTTGACTCAACCCGAATAGACTTATCCAAGTTTATTCTAGCTAGTATCCTTAACCATGTAGACCTTAATTGGTTTATTAGGCTAAGTATCCACGAGTCTCATTACTTGAGATTTTAAATTGTGGAGGACGAGAAATGATAGAGTCAATTATAAGTCGGTATTCTTGCACAAGCTCACTTGGTGTAATTATTTGCCTATTCTCCCATCACTTGCTAATAATTTATCTGCAATAAGTAAGGTCGTACGATTTGAAAAGTTACTTAGCTACTAGCCCAAGATCGTTTAAAAGTTTCTCGGTAATGATAAGAGTTCATAGCCAAGGCATAACTTATGAAGCGGGGCGCGAAGATTGGCGAGTCCGAAAAGGCCCTAACAAGGCATGAGGATTCCATTTTATTGCTAAAGATCCCAAGTGATGTGAAAAGCATTATTCCCAAAGTCAATATGAAGGATCAAGACTCACGACGAAAAGCAATCAACTCCCATAAAGATCATGGAGAAGTCTATCCGAAAAGACCCTAACAAGGTATGAGGATAAATAGATCCAAGTCTGAAAAGGAGGCGGATCGTTGTATCTCAAAATCCCAAATAGAGATTGAAGAAATAATCATGAATTCGTGGTCAACAAAGTTGGAGTACCCCTCAAAAGTCTCCAAGTGAAGAAACTCTATGAACGATGAGAAGACCATTATCTCAAGCACGTCTCTCAAGATATGAAGTATGAAGTACATGCCAAATATCGGCCCGAGAAAGGTCTCAAATCGTGAACCGAGTTATGCCAAGATATGAACTTTTTGATATCCCGAGAAGCAGTTTTAAGAGATTTTGTCCTTTAGCTAACTATTGATCAAATCGTCCTACTTTGCTTTCAGCCTAAATAAATTATCGAAATAAGTCCAAAAATGCATCTTCATGATCATTCTAAGACAAAAATAAAATATAAGAGATACACCTAGGAATAAGGGAGTTTAAGCATATAATTAAGCCATGTGTGTAAGTGTTTGATTTACTAACTTATAATAACAATGATCTCGTTTTTAAGCTTAGTTTGGGGAACGTGAAACTTGAGGGTGATAAATCTTCGCAGCACCAAAGCCCTAATGTAAGTCCTTGATTTCTTTGCAAGTTATTTCCATCCTTTTGTTTACTTTAAAGTTTTAATTTCTTTTAGTACCTTAATTTTTGTTTAGTAGTGTTTGAATAAGGCCAAGGTTGATTAATTATGAGAAAAGTGTAAAATTGCTTTATCGCTAAGCACTGCATGAGGGCATGGCAATGGTTAAGTGTAGGGGATTTGATAGGTGTGTAAACACCCATCCTTTTACCACTTAATTCTGGCTAAAACGAGACCAAAACGCGTATTTAATATCATTTGTTTGGAATTATGCGTGGTTTTTGTGTTTATTGTGTTTTCAGAGCCAACCGTATGATTATTGAAGAAAACATGGGATTGCACGGGTTTTACCGAAGAAAAAGACTCAAGATAAAGTCTATTGTCCAAGAGATGCAAAAGATTTGAAGTCACTGGGCCTATTCGAAGATTTATCGAAGAAAAGGACCAAAGATGGAAGATTTACATAAGTCGAAGAAACTCAAGTCTATTAAACGAAGAAATTAAAAGACGAGTTTTAATTTAATCGACGACAAATCCCGAATCAGAATCGAAATCGTCAACTTTTCTGAAAAGACGAGAAGACAAGAAGAACGGGAGAAAGCCCACTCACCAACCAAGGGGAACACATATATATAGTCCACCCCTCACACAATAGTGCCAGTTAGTTTTTTTAGTTTTCTTCTCTCCCTTTTTTTCTCCCTTTCTGTTTCGTACCATCACCAACACCACTAGGGTGTTTGGTGATTTTGATCTTTGATTTTTAATCTTGTAATTTCATTCTTGTTTAGTGATTGTTAAAAACATTAATCATTCAATACAAGTTCTTGTTCAATCTTTCCATTTCATCTTGTTCATCATCATCTTTCTCTTCAAGTTCTTAAGTTCTTATTTTATTGATTTGATCTTTAAAAATTGTTGGGTTTTGTGTTTTTGTTGATGGGATTTGTATTTTATGGTTAGTTGATGCTTAGTGATTAGTTTATTTAAGTTTTTGGTGAAAAACTTGGTGATTTTTGGATTAAAATTGGTTTCCTTGTTCTTCGGGTAAAGTTCCTGTTTCTGGGTGTTCCCAGATTCCGAGTGAACCAAAGTTCCGGGTGAACTAGAAAGTTCCGGATGAACATTGAGTTCCGGATGAACAGCTTAAGTTCCGAATAAATTTGTTTTCCAAAAGTTCCGAATGAACTTAAACTTCCGGATGAACAAAAGTTCCGTATGAGTTTAAGTAGTTCCGGATGAATTTCTCCCTTAAAAGTTCCGAATGAGCAATAAGTTCCGGGTGAAAAACTTCCGAATGAGTTGAATGTTCCGAATAAACTTCCGAATCAAGAGTTCCGAACCAAGTTCCGAGTGAAAAATTCCGAATCAAGGGTAACTTCCGAATCAGTCTTCTTTTGAGCATCTTTAATTGTTACTGTTTCTTCAATATTACTGTTTCTTCACTTCTATTTCATATTTAATTTTAAGTTTTAATTAACTGCTATTAATTTAATTGCTTTTAAATTTAAGTTTACATTTTCGTGCATTTAAACATTTAGTAGATTAAAAATCCAAAACCCCCTTTTGGTAACCAAGAACAATCATTCCACTTAGAACCAAGATCAATTCGAGTGGATATCGAGAGACATAATCTGAACCCAAAAAAAAAACAATGTATCAAATGATTTGATAGGTGTGTAAACAACCCATCCTTTTACCACTTAATTCTGGCTAAAACGAGACCAAAACGCGTATTTAATATCATTTGTTTGGAATTATGCGTGGTTTTTGTGTTTATTGTATTTTCGGAGCCAACCGGATGATTATTGAAGAAAACATGGGATTGCACGAGTTTTACCGAAGAAAAAGACTCAAGATAAAGTCTATTGTCCAAGAGATGCAAAAGATTTGAAGTCACTGGGCCTATTCGAAGATTTATCGAAGAAAATGACCAAAGATGGAAGATTTACATAAGTCGAAGAAACTCAAGTCTATTAAACGAAGAAATTAAAAGACGAGTTGAATTTAATCGACGACAAATCCCGAATCAGAATCGAAATCGTCAACTTTTCTGAAAAGACGAGAAGACAAGAAGAACGGGAGAAAGCCCACTCACCAACCAAGGGGAACACATATATATAGTCCACCCCTCACACAATAGTGCCAGTTAGTTTTTTAAGTTTTCTTCTCTCCCCTTTTTTCTCCCTTTCTGTTTCGTACCATCACCAACACCACTAGGGTGTTTGGTGATTTTGATCTTTGATTTTTAATCTTGTAATTTCATTCTTGTTTAGTGATTGTTAAAAACATTAATCATTCAATACAAGTTCTTGTTTAATCTTTCCATTTCATCTTGTTCATCATCATCTTTCTCTTCAAGTTCTTATGTTCTTATTTTATTGATTTGATCTTTAAAAATTGTTGGGTTTTGTGTTTTTGTTGATGGGATTTGTAGTTTATGGTTAGTTGATGCTTAGTGATTAGTTTATTTAAGTTTTTGGTGAAAAACTTGGTGATTTTTGGATTAAAATTGGTTTCCTTGTTCTTCGGGTAAAGTTCCTGTTTCTGGGTGTTCCCAGGTTCCGAGTGAACCAAAGTTCCGGGTGAACTAGAAAGTTCCGGATGAACATTGAGTTCCGGATGAACAGCTTAAGTTCCGAATAAACTTAAACTTCCGGATGAACAAAAGTTCCGTATGAGTTTAAGTAGTTCCGGATGAATTTCTCCCTTAAAAGTTCCGAATGAGCAATAAGTTCCAGGTGAAAAACATCCGAATGAGTTGAATGTTCAGAATAAACTTCCGAATCAAGAGTTCCGAACCAAGTTCCGAGTGAAAAGTTCCGAATCAAGGGTAACTTCCGAATCAGTCTTCTTTTGAGCATCTTTAATTGTTACTGTTTCTTCAATATTACTGTTTCTTCACTTCTATTTCATATTTAATTTTAAGTTTTAATTAACTGCTATTAATTTAATTGCTTTTAAATTTAAGTTTACATTTTTGTGCATTTAAACATTTTGTAGATTAAAAATCCAAAACCCCCTTTTGGTAACCAAGAACAATCATTCCACTTAGAACCAAGATCAATTCGAGAGCATATCGAGAGACATAATCTGAACCCAAAATAAAAACAATGTATCAAATGGCGCCGCTGCCGGCTCTTCTCGTTAAGATCAAAAGTTTTTTGTGAGAACTTGGATTTTGGGATCCGTTCCCCGTGAACGTTACTTTTTCATCAAAAATTTTCAAAACCACTAAAAAATATAAAATTTCAAAAATCCTAAAAAGTAAAAAACCTAAAAAAACCAAAAACATTTTTGCTTTGTTTTTCTCTTGTTAGTGCTTTTGAAGGTGTATGCGCACTCGATCCACGTCCTATCAAGAGCCCGAGCCTCTCGATAACTTAGACATGGCCGGTGTACCACCTCCAAACAATAATAACAACAACAACCCTCCTTTCAACAACATGAATAATAACAGCAACAATGAGCCTCAACCGGATAATCGCCCGATGATTGAACTTCTTCAAGCTCATGTAGATGGCAACACTGATCCAATTGTTATACCAGCAATTGCAGCCAACAATTTCGAGCTTAAATCAGGCTTTATCCAGATGGTCTCTGCTCAACCATTCTTGGGGCGTACCATTGATGATCCACACGACCACATCAAGAGATTCTTGCAACTCACTAATACGGTCAAGTTCAATGGTGTTCCACAAGAGGTTATCAGGTTACAACTTTTTCCCTTATCTTTAGAGGGACAAGCCCGGCATTGGCTTGCTAAGGAACCGCCACAGAGTATTCTCTCGTGGACGGATTTGGAGACTAACTTTATAAATTACTTTTTCCCACCCTCTCGTACTACCGCTTTGCGGAATGAAATCATAAATTTTGAACAAAAGTACGATGAGTCGTTTAGTGAATCTTGGGATCGTTTTGAAGATCTTTTAAGAAAATGCCCACAACATGGTTTTACCAAAGTACATCAAATTAATACTTTTTACAATGGTTTAAGCATGAGTGACCAAGATTCACTAACCAGTGCCTCGGGGGGTAATCTTTTGGCTAAGACTTCCAATGCTGCTTGGGATATCATTGAGAATAAGTCTCGTGTGCAAACCAAGAGTGTTCGGACCAATGTCGCTAGTGCTAGCACTAGTGACAGCGATAAGCGACTTGACAAAATCACTACGCTTCTTGAATCGCTTGTTACCCACACCGTCAGCAACAACAACAGCAACAACGCTAAAAACGCTCAAGTCAATGCTGTTAGCCAACCATGCGAGATATGCGGGGGTCCTCACTCTTACACCACTTGTACTGCCACCCAAGACTACCCTGCTGAAAATGTGAATGCGGCATATGGCACCTATCCTCAACCTGCTTATCAAGCTAGACCTCAAGGTGACCGTAATTTGCTTAGCTATCGCTCCAACAACTATCTTTCTCCACCCGGTTTTCCTCCTACCAACCCAAACCAACAACAAAACCTCAACCGCCCCCCTCAACAACAACAACAACCTTGTACACCATACATCCCTCCTCACAAGCAGCAACAACCACCTCAACGAAACAACCAAGTATACCAGCAACCTGCTTATCAACCACCCGCATACAATGCTCCTCCACACCAACCCACCGCTCTTCACCAAGAAGTGGAAACTTACATGAGGACGAACGATGTGATCGTCGGAAACATTCAGCGTGAAGTACTCAACCTGAAAGCAGAATTGGTCAAACAAGGGAACGATTTGAGAGCCGACATGAGAAATACGTTGGATAGTCAAACAAATGACTTGAAGAACATGATGGCTAGTTTCTTCCAAGGTAGTCAACCCTCTTCTTCGGGTACTCTTCCGAGTAACACCGTTGCGAATCCAAGAGGGGAGATGAAAGCAATCACCACTCGCAGTGGCAAAGGTACCCAGGAACCCGAGCTTCCTATACCTCCACCGGTGGTTGTGACTAAGGAGAACGAGTCACCTGCTCCTATTCCTCATCCTTCTCCTTCCCCAATTTCTTCACCTTCTACCCCCATTTCCCCACCACCCGTGGTTGTGAGTGATCCTATTCCCCTAAAGCCTTCTTCTTCATCCAATATACCTTATCCTTCAAGGTTGAGGAAAGAGAAGCAAAAGAGCAAGGATGATATTCAAGTTTCAAACTTTCTCAAAATGTTTAAACAATTGAATTTTAACATCTCCTTTGCCGAGGCTCTCGCTCACATGCCCAAATACGCTAAGATGTTTAAAGATCTTCTAAACGACAAGGAGAAGCTTCTTGATATTTCTAACACCCAACTTAATGAGAATTGCTCTGCAGTGCTCTTAAGGAAATTGCCAACCAAGCTTGGTGATCCATGACGTTTCCTCATCCCTTGCAACTTCCCGGGAGTAGAGAATTGCATGGCCCTAGCCGATCTAGGTGCCAGTATTAATATAATGCCTCTAAGCGTTTGGAAGCAATTATCTCTCCCTGAGCTAGTCCCCACCAAAATGACTTTGGAATTAGCTAACCGTACGGTTGCTTATCCAGTGGGGATAGCCGAAGACGTCTTTGTAGGAGTCGACAAATTCACTTTTCCTGCTGATTTCGTCGTTGTTGACTACGACATGGACCCTCGTGTGCCATTGATCGTTGGTCGTCCATTCCTAGGACCGGTCGCACTCTAATCGATGTTGAAGCCGGTGAGCTTATCATGAGAGTGGGTGACAATAAAATCGTCTTCAACATGGGAAAGCTTTCTAAACAGCCTTATTCATACGAGAGTGTTAATTGTATTGACGTTCTTGATGAGGCTTGTGAAGAACACTTCAAAGATGCTTGAAAAAGTATTCCTACCTCTCTTCCCAATGTTGAGACCGTTACCTCTATCGACTCATCACTATCTCTATTTGGAGATAGTGATTTCCTTTGGAAAGACTTGGAAGCTACCATGGGAGATGTGAACTTAGATCATGACGATTCTATCACGAATTGGGATGAAGATCTCCGCCTCATTGAAAACCTTCTCAAAGAAGACAATCTTTCTCCTCCATCTCCGACGGTTACTACTATTGATCCTCCTTCTCCTAAAGAGGTGACTAATGATGATCCATCGTTAGTTTCACCATCTATTGAGGATCCTCCCACTCTTGAGCTTAAGGACCTACCTCCTCATCGTGAGTACGTTTTCCTTGAAGACAACGAGAAGTCGCCCGTCATCATCGCAAAGGACCTAAAAGAAGAAGAAAAAGCCCGACTTGTCGCCGTGTTGAAGAAGCATAAAGCAGCTATCGCTTGGAAAATCTCCGACATTCGTGGAATTGATCCTCACTTCTGCACACACAAAATTCTCATGGAGGACGACTTTAAGCCCACAATTCAAAGCCAACGAAGGGTGAATCCAAAAATACATGAAGTCATCAAAACAGAGGTTATCAAACTTCTTGATGCGGGTATGATTTACCCTATTTCGGATTCACCATGGGTTAGTCCAATCCATTGTGTGCCTAAGAAAGGCGGCATCACCGTTGTGCCAAATGCAAACAACGAGCTGATTCCTACCCGTCTCATCACTGGGTGGAGAGTTTGTATAGACTACCGCAAACTCAATGATGCCACGAGAAAGGATCATTTCCCTCTACCTTTTATGGATCAAATGCTTGAAAGTTTAGCGGGTAATGAATATTACTGCTTTCTTGATGGTTTCTCGGGTTACTTCCAAATACCCATCGATCCCCAAGATCAAGAGAAGACAACATTTACTTGTCCTTATGGCACATTTGGTTACAAAAGAATGCCTTTTGGCTTATGCAATGCCCCCGGGACTTTCCAAAGGTGCATGTTGGCTATCTTCCATGACATGGTTGAACAAACCATGGAAGTCTTCATGGATGATTTCTCAGTCTTTGGGGATTCCTTCTCTTCTTGCCTTGCCAATTTGGAACGTATGCTTAAGCGGTGCGAAGACACTCGCCTTGTTCTGAATTGGAAAAAATGCCATTTTATGGTAAAAGAAGGCATTGTGCTAGGACACAAAATCTCTAAAGCCGGTCTTGAAGTCGACCGTGCTAAAGTAGATGTCATAGCCAAATTACCTCCACCTTCAACCGTGAAGGGTGTGAGAAGCTTTCTGGGTCATACGGGCTTCTATCGTCGTTTCATTCAAGATTTCTCTAAAATCGCTCGCCCGATGACCCACCTCTTGGAAAAAGATACTCCTTTTATCTTTTCCAAAGAGTGCCTTGAAGCCTTCAACTTGCTTAAGGATAAGCTTACTAAGGCACCCGTCTTAGTTACCCCTAATTGGGAGCTGCCTTTCGAGTTGATGTGCGATGCTAGCGACTTTGCTATTGGTGCGGTTTTGGGCCAAAGAGTGAATAAACACTTCCAACCAATCCACTATGCTAGCAAGACAATGACGGGGGCACAATTGCATTATACGACAACCGAAAAAGAGCTTTTAGCTGTTGTCTATGCTTTTGAAAAGTTCCGCCCCTATCTTGTCCTTTCCACCACAATCGTATACACGGACCATTCCGCGTTGAAGTACTTGATGAAAAAGCATGATTCTAAGCCAAGACTTATTCGTTGGGTTTTACTCCTTCAAGAATTCAACATTGAAATTCGTGACAAGAAGGGAGCCGAAAACCTGGCCGCGGATCATCTGAGCAGACTTGAGGATCCATATCAAGGGGATCATCCGAACAAAGAGATCAATGACTCTTTCCCCCTTGAGACCTTAATGTCTATAGATCTCAATCTCGATGGCACC
This sequence comes from Glebionis coronaria, assembly GCA_025667525.1. Taxonomy (NCBI): domain Eukaryota; kingdom Viridiplantae; phylum Streptophyta; class Magnoliopsida; order Asterales; family Asteraceae; genus Glebionis; species Glebionis coronaria. The sequence goes on from CM046879.1 coordinate 397,513,425, forward strand.
CCGTGGTTTGCAGATATTGCAAACTACTTAGCGGGTGGTGTTCTCATCCAAGGGTTAAGATCCCAACAAAAAAAGAAGTTCTTGAACGATGTTAAGACTTACTTTTGGGATGACCCTTTTCTATTCAAACAATGCGCTGACTTGATTATTCGCCGATGTGTTGACGGACCGGCCGCTTTGGACATTCTCCAGGCTTGCCACAAAGGACCCACCGGTGGTCACTTTGGTCCCAACTACACTGCCAAAAAAGTGTTTGATTCGGGATTCTATTGGCCTACCATTTACCGTGATGCTCACGAGATGGTTAAACATTGTGATTCTTGCCAAAAACAAGGCAAGATCACGCATAAAGATGAGATGCCTCAAAATTTCATACAAGAATGTGAAATCTTTGATGTATGGGGCATCGACTTTATGGGGCCATTCCCTTCTTCTAAAGGCAACAAATACATCCTTGTCGCTGTTGACTATGTTTCCAAATGGGTTGAAGCCAAGGCTTTACCCACTAACGACGCGAGGGTGGTTTGTAAATTCTTGAAACAACTGTTTGCTCGATTCGGTGTTCCTCGTGCTATTATCAGTGACCGCGGGACTCATTTTTGCAACGATCAATTTGCAAGAGTCATGGCGAAGTATGGTGTCAATCACCGTCTTTCCACCGCTTATCATCCTCAAACCAACGGTCAAGCAGAAATATCCAACCGTGGATTGAAGAGAATTTTGGAACGTACTGTGGGAGAGCATCGCGCCGCGTGGGCCGATAAGTTAGATGATGCTCTGTGGGCATTCCGTACTGCTTACAAGACCCCGATCGGCTGTACACCCTATCGTCTTGTGTACGGGAAAGCTTGCCACCTCCCTATCGAGCTGGAACATAAGGCATACTGGGCCTTGAAGTGGGCTAACTTCGACATCAACAAAGCCGGTGATTTTTGCAAGATTCAACTCAACGAGCTACAAGAATTGAGGAATCAAGCTTACGAGAACTCATTGATCTACAAGGAGAAGACCAAGATGATCCACGATGCTAAAATCAAGAACCGAGAGTTCCACGTTGGTGATCAAGTCTTACTCTTTAACTCTCGGTTGAAGATCTTCTCAGGCAAGTTGAAGAGCCGCTGGTCTGGTCCATTCACCATCGCCAATGTTTTTCCCTATGGCACCATTGAGCTTTCTCAGCCAAATGGGCCCAACTTCAAGGTGAATGGCCAGCGTTTGAAATTGTACTTTGGTGAGGACATCTCTCAAGAGATGATTCCATCCCTCACCACGTTCCCCATGAACTAAATTTGGGTCGAGTCAGGCTCGTGACTCGATGATAAAAAACAAGCGCTCCTCGGGAGGCAGCCCGAGTATCTATCCTTTTACATTTAACCTCCTAAGTGTAGGGGGACCTCTATAGGGTGTTTGTTTTTGTGTGGTGATGTGATTACAGGGATAAGTGCACTCTTGGACTCTCTAAAGAACCGTGCTCCCGTGTTATCCGAAATCCGGTCCTATCTATCAACTATCGTGATTCAATTTTCTTCATACTCACATTTGAAATTGATCACTTTAGTCGTCTCTTCCTTAACTTGAGTTAACCAACGTGCACAATGTCATAAGTGTAGGGGAGACTTTTCCCACATGCTTAAACATTGAGGACAATGTTTATCTTAAGTGTAGGGGGACTTCTATCGAAGTTTTAAGTGGACTTTTCCATGAAAATGCCTTCATTTAACCAGAAAATCCTATTTTTCAACATTTTTCAAATTTTTTATTAACTTTGGCCATTTAGTCGTAATTTTTAAATTTTTATCGTTGCTTTCGTATGTATATATCCCGCAATAAAGTCAAATTTTAATAAAGTGGTGTAGCTAGTTTAGAAGTCTTTGACATATTAGGCCCGTTGCGTTTATTTTGACTCAACCCGAATAGACTTGTCCAAGTTTATTCTAGCTAGTATCCTTAACCATGTAGACCTTATTTGGTTTATTAGGCTAAGTATCCACGAGTCTCATTACTTGAGATTTTAAATTGTGGAGGACGAGAAATGATAGAGTCAATTATAAGTCGGTATTCTTGCACAAGCTCACTTGGTGTAATTATTTGCCTATTCTCCCATCACTTGCTAATAATTTATCTGCAATAAGTAAGGTCGTACGATTTGAAAAGTTACTTAGCTTCTAGCCCAAGATCGTTTAAAAGTTGCTCGGTAATGATAAGAGTTCATAGCCAAGGCATAACTTATGAAGCGGGGCGCGAAGATTGGCGAGTCCGAAAAGGCCCTAACAAGGCATGAGGATTCCATTTTATTGCTAAAGATCCAAGGTGATGTGAAAAGCATTATTCCCAAAGTCAATATGAAGGATCAAGATTCACGACGAAAAGCAATCAACTCCCATAAAGATCATGGAGAAGTTTATCCGAAAAGACCCTAACAAGGTATGAGGATAAATAGATCCAAGTCCGAAAAGGAGGCGGATCGTTGTATCTCAAAATCCCAAATAGAGATTGAAGAAATAATCATGAAGTCGTGGTCAACAAAGTTGGAGTACTCCTCAAAAGTCTCCAAGTGAAGAAACTCTATGAACGATGAGAAGACCATTATCTCAAGCACGTCTCTCAAGATATGAAGTATGAAGTACATGCCAAATATCGGCCCGAGAAAGGTCTCAAATCGTGAACCGAGTTATGCCAAGATATGAACTTTTTGATATCCCGAGAAGCAGTTTTAAGAGATTTTGTCCTTTAGCTAACTATTGATCAAATCGTCCTACTTTGCTTTCAGCCTAAATAAATTATCGAAATAAGTCCAAAAATGCATCTTCATGATCATTCTAAGACAAAAATAAAATATAAGAGATACACCTAGGAATAAGGGAGTTTAAGCATTTAATTAAGCCATGTGTGTAAGTGTTTGAATTGCTAACTTATAATAACAATGATCTCGTTTTTAAACTTAGTTTGGGGAACATGAAACTTGAGGGTGATAAATCTTCGCAGCATCAAAGCCCTAATGTAAGTCTTTGATTTCTATGCAAGTTATCTCCATCCTTTTGTTTACTTTAAAGTTTTAATTTCTATTAGTATTTTAATTTTTGTTTAGTAGTATTTAAATAAGGCCAAGGTTGATTAATCATGAGAAAAGTGTAAAAATTGCTTTATCACTAAGCATTGCATGAGGGCATGGCAATGGTTAAGTGTAGGGGATTTGATAGGTGTGTAAACACCCATCCTTTTACCACTTAATTCTGGCTAAAACGAGACCAAAACGCGTATTTAATATCATTTGTTTGGAATTATGCGTGGTTTTTGTGTTTATTGTGTTTTCAGAGCCAACCGGATGATTATTGAAGAAAACATGGGATTCCACGGGTTTACCGAAAAAAAGACTCAAGATAAAGTCTATTGTCCAAGAGATGCAAAAGATTTGAAGTCACTGGGCCTATTCGAAGATTTATCGAAGAAAAGGACAAAAGATGGAAGATTTACATAAGTCGAAGAAACTCAAGTCTATTAAACGAAGAAATTAAAAGACGAGTTGAATTTATTCGACGACAAATCCCGAATCAGAATCGAAATCGTCAACTTTTCTGAAAAGACGAGAAGACAAGAAGAACGGGAGAAAGCCCACTCACCAACCAAGGGGAACACATATATATAGTCCACCCCTCACACAATAGTGCCAGTTAGTTTTTTTAGTTTTCTTCTCTCCCCTTTTTTCTCCCTTTCTGTTTCGTACCATCACCAACACCACTAGGGTGTTTGGTGATTTTGAACTTTGATTTTTAATCTTGTAATTTCATTCTTGTTTAGTGATTGTTAAAAACATTAATCATTCAATACAAGTTCTTGTTTAATCTTTCCATTTCATCTTGTTCATCATCATCTTTCTCTTCAAGTTCTTAAGTTCTTATTTTATTGATTTGATCTTTAAAAATTGTTGGGTTTTGTGTTTTTATTGATGGGATTTGTAGTTTATGGTTAGTTGATGCTTAGTGATTAGTTTATTTAAGTTTTTGGTGAAAAACTTGGTGATTTTTGGATTAAAATTGGTTTCCTTGTTCTTCGGGTAAAGTTCCTGTTTCTGGGTGTTCCCAGGTTCCGAGTGAACCAAAGTTCCGGGTGAACTAGAAAGTTCCGGATGAACATTGAGTTCCGGATGAACAACTTAAGTTCCGAATAAATTTGTTTTCCAAAAAGTTCCGAATGAACTTAAACTTCCGGATGAACAAAAGTTCCGTATGAGTTTAAGTAGTTCTGGATGAATTTCTCCCTTAAAAGTTCCGAATGAGCAATAAGTTCCGGGTGAAAAACTTCCGAATGAGTTGAATGTTCTGAATAAACTTCCGAATCAAGAGTTCCGAACCAAGTTCCGAGTGAAAAGTTCCGAATCAAGGTTAAAACTTCCGAATCAGTCATCTTTTGAGCATTATTAATTGTAACTGTTTCTGTTTCTTCATTTTTATTTCATATTTTAATTTTAATTTTAATTTTAATTTTAATTCAAGGCTTTATTAATTGTCATTAAATTAATTGTCTTTGATATAATTTTTCATTTTAATACATTTAAACTTTTTAGTAGATTAGATATCTAAAACCCCTTTTTTAGTAACCAAGAACAAATCATTCCACTTAAGGCCGAGATCAATTCGAGAGGATACCGAGAGACATAATAATCTGAACCAAAAAAAACAATGTATCAAGGTGCATACTAGTTCCAGACCTCTTCATATGCTTCACATGGACCTTTGTGGTCTAACAAATATAGAAAGTTTGAATGGTAAGTCGTATTGCTTTGTTGTCACAGATGACTTCGTTAGATTTACTTGGACATTCTTTCTAGCTATGAAGAGTGACACAGCTGATGTTCTTATTGATTTTATCACTCAGATTGAGAAAAGGTCTGGCAATGAGGTTAAAATGCTTAGGAGTGATAATGGTGGAGAATTTAGGAACAAGAAGCTAGATGATTTCTATGCCAGGAAAGGAATTACTAGGCAATTTAGTATTGCTAGAACCCCACAACAAAATGGGGTTGCTGAGAGGAAAAATAGAACCCTAATTGAAGCAGCCAGAACAATGTTGGCTGATGCTCACTTTCCAATAGCCTTTTGGGCCGAGGCTGTTAATACAGCATGCTATGTGCAAAATAGAGCATTGGTTAACAAAATTCAGAACAAAACACCTTATGAGTTACTTTGGGGAAGAAAACTTAATATTGGTTTTCTCAGACCTTTTGGTTGTCATGTAGTAGTGTTGGATACTAGTCATGCCTTAGGGAAATTTAGTGCAAAAGGTGATGAGGGTTACTTCATGGGGTATTCAGTGCAGAGCAAGGGTTATAGGGTTTATCTTAAAGAGGACAAACGTATAGTTGAGAGAGTACATGTTAGGTTCTTAGAGAATAAACCTAGTGATCCTGAAAGTGGTCCTAATTGGTTGTTTGATTTGGAACCCTTATCCAGAACTTTAAATTATATGCCTGTCACTAATCCAGACATTGTGAAGGTAACTTCAAATGTTGTGGAGGAACAAGTTGTTAATGTTTCAGGTACACAGGTTCATGAGAAGGTTGGATCACAAGCAGAAAAGGCATCTCCTACATTAGAATATGTCACAATTCCCATTTGGACAGATGCTTTTGCTGCTGCTGCTAGACAAGATAATGTGGTTTCCAAGTACCACCAGATACAAACATGCATGGTCCTTCAGGCGCTGACAAAGGCAAATCTAGCACTGACAAGACCAATTCAGACGTTGATGGCTCAGACGTTGACAACAACAGTTCAAGCGTTGTTAGCCCAAGCGCTGACAAACAAGGTTCAGACGTTGACAACACCTTTGCACATCTTTTCTCTTCCACTTTTGAACAAGGTGAACCTTCCAATTCTCATGAAGAAGGTCCTCCTTATGTTGATATAAGAGATTCTGATGAAGAAGACATTGGCAACATGGAGCATGAGGTTGAGGACACCAGACTTTTTGAAGGAGGGGTTCTCACTTCCACAAGTTTGTGCAAGCATGTTTGTTTGCATGTTTTCTGTCACAAGAAGAACCCAAGAAAATATTTGATGCTCTCAAAGAACCAAGTTGGGTGGAAGCAATGCAGGATGAGCTTCACCAATTTGCAATTCAGGATGTTTGGGAGCTGGTTGATTGTCCTAGATATGTCAGACCTATAGGGACAAGATGGGTTCTCAAGAACAAAAGAGATGAAAGAGGTATTGTGGTCAGAAACAAGGAAAGGTTAGTGGCTCAAGGTTATACACAATAGGAGGGGATAGACTATGAGGAGGTCTTTGCACCAGTTGCAAGGATTAAAGCTATTAGGATTTTTCTAGCCTATGCTTCTTGCATGGGCTTCACAGTCTATCAAATGGATGTCAAGAGTGCCTTCCTGTATGGCACCATTGTTGAGGAAGTATATGTAATGCAACCTCCTGGTTTTGAGGATCCAGAGCATCCAGATAAAGTGTATAGAGTCAAAAAGGCTATGTATGGCCTTCATCAAGCCCCTAGAGCATGGTATGGTACTCTGTCTACCTATTTGGTGGACAATGGATTCAAGAGGGGCACCATAGATCAGACACTATTTACAAAGAAGAAAGGCAAGGATGTGTTGCTTGTGCAGGTCTATGTTGATGATATCATTTTTGGGTCTACTGATCCAAAGATGAGTGAGGATTTCTCCAAGCTTATGACAAACAAATTCAAGATGAGTGCTATGGGGGATATGAACTTCTTTCTTGGTTTACAAGTTCAGCAGAAAGAAGATGGTATCTTCATCTCCCAAGACAAATATGTTGCTGAGATCTTGAAGAAGTTTGGTTTTTCTCCACATGAAAAGAGGGCTACTACTCCTATGGATAGAGAACACCCTTGGGGAAAGATTGGAGATGGGAAAGATGTTGAAGTCAGGCACTATAGATCCATGATTGGATCCTTGATGTATCTTACTGCCTCTAGACCTGACATTATGTTTGATGTGTGTGCTTGTGCACGCCATCAAGTGACTCCCAAAGAATGTCACCTTTATGCTGTGAAGAGGATCTTTAGGTACCTAAGATGCTACCCTAGTCTTGGTTTGTGGTACCCAAAGGATTCACCATTGGAGCTGATTGCATATTCAGATAGTGATTATGGAGGTGATAAGTTTGATAGGAAATCCACAACTGGTGGATGTCAGTTTCTTGGGAGCAGGTTAATATCTTGGCAATGCAAGAAACAAACAGTGGTGGCTAATTCTACAACTGAAGCAGAGTATGTGGCTGCAGCTACATGTTGTGGTCAAGTTTTGTGGATTCAGAACCAGCTGTTGGACTATGGGTATAATTTCATGCATACTAAGATATCTTTTGACAATAATAGTACTTTATGCATCATTAAGAATCCTGTACATCATTCTAAAACTAAACACATAGAAATTAGACACCATTTTATAAGAGATTGCTTTGAGAAAGGTTTAATACAACCAGATAGGGTTGACACTGAGTAAAATGTGTCAGATTTATTAACTAAACCTTTTGATGCTGGGAGATTTCAATACTTGGTAACAATTATTGGAATGGTCAATCTCACATAATATGTGTTTTGGATTCTTTTTGTAAAAGTATGTACAGGATGATGCATTATTACTATTGGTCTTATTGATGATTTAGATTTTCTACTATATTTTTCTAACACTGACAAAGGTTGCTTGAACACTGATAAGTGTTTTTGCAACGTTGTCAGCAATATAATTGTCTAACGCTGACAAAGCTTCCCTCAACACTGTCGTGTGTTATCGGGGCGTTGTCAGCAACAATGTTAGTTTTGTGGTTTTCAATCTAAATGTGCAGATGGTGTTAGCAGTATACCATTGGATATAGAGTTGCTTATGGATCAATGGAGAAGCATTTGGAGAAGTTTTTATTTATGGATGATGGTTGGAATGTTTCATTCCTATCTTGACATAAATTTTTATGTTCATGCATGATTTTGGCAAACTTTTTATCATAGTTTAAGGGGAGGTTTTAGGAACCTTTAGGATGTTTGGGTATCCATATGATACTCTTATCACAATTCTAGATTGTGTCCACAGGTGAGTATGAGTTAGTTTTACTAAATCATGAGGCACTGTAGCATGCATAGTATATCAACTTTGCATGCTGCCAAGACATTTTTGGCCTAGAATTGGTTGTGGTCTGTTGGGAGACTTGGGAATGATTTTGATATGGGATTTACCAGGGAGTAACAAGGATTTTATAAGGTAACTTGGTTGTTAAGAGTTTTGGTTAGCAAGGGACACTAGAGGACTGTTATGTTTATCTTGTTTATGCAAGTGTGCATAACTGGACAATGCTTGCCGCCCTATGATAATATCAGCTTTTGGTTATCTTCTCTAGGATAAATTACTTGTTAAGGTCATTTTTCACTTTTTAAAATATTTTTATTTTTGGACGCTGACAAGAATTTTCCAAGCGTTGTTGTGACCAAATTGGACACTGACATGGCTTTAGGCAAACGTTGACAAGATTATAGCCGTTGGGCGTTGATAGGTTATTTTTGACCGTTGACACTCAATGGGACCTACCCAGTTGTTACTTTTTGACATATTTTCAAGCCGTAATTTTAGGAGTTGTTACTTTCATTTAATGCATGAGATAACTTATAACTTTTTCAATATTTTCATGATTGATTTTTGAAAATCTTTGCCTATTTTTGGGCCAATCACATGCATTCTTACTCTCCTATAAATTTGGCTCCTATTTTAAACAGGGTATCTATAATTCTTGTCTAACAATTTTCTCTTATCAACTTCATCTTCTACATTTAAAATTCACAGCTTTCATCCATGGCACCAAAGTTTAACTCAGCAGAATTGGCATTGGGGTTCAGATCACAACACAACATGATTGCTTATCTTGAAGCTGATGATGCTCTGTTTCCCCAATACACACAAATGGTGGCGTATTTGAACGCATCCCCATTAAGGTATGCTCTTTCTCATGCATCACTCATTCCAGTCACACACATTAAGCAGTTTTGGAACACTGTTAGTTCCTCAACAGTTAATGGAGTGACCACATTGACTTCTATTGTTCATGGGAGATCTTGGGTGGTTACTGAGGCTTTGGTACGCCAAGCCTTGCATCTTGATGATGCTGATGGTATAGCCACCCTTCCCATAAATGAAATAGAACAAGGACTTAGGGCTTTGGGATATCCCTTTCCTGATGAAGGTACTCTAAACAAGTATCATAAGCAGGAATTTCCCCCAGCCTGGAAGTACCTCATACACGTCCTCCTTCAATGTTTGAGTCCCAAATGTACTGCACACAATGAGATCAATAGATCCATTGCAAGTGCTATTGTGTGCATTGCAACAGGGCAAAAATATAACTATTCTAAAATGATTTTTGAGGGGATGTGTAAAAACAAGGGGACAAAAATAACTTTAGCTTATCCCCGTTTTCTGCAAATGGTTTTTGATGATCAAGGTTACTGCTCAAGGGATCACAATGATTTTTATAAGATCCCTGAGCAAAAGAAAGCTATTTTTATGAAGATGGATTCACCACCCCATAGAGACTTACCTTTAACCCAAGCCATGCTTGCTGTTATTGCAGCAGCACAACCCTAACCAGACCCCCAACCACAAATTGACCCTCAACCACAACTTGAACCTATTCCTGAACCTTTACCCTCACCTGAACAAATTCAAATTGACCAACAACCCTTTGACGTTGACACATCAAATGTTGGCGTTGATGTGCCTATTTCTAACGCTGACACACAACCTTCACAATCCCAAACACCCCTTAACCAACCCACATCTACCCATTCTTCTACACCATCTTCCACACCCCCTGAATATAGGTTGATGAAACGCCAAAGGACTACTGGAGTGTTCTCCTCTGGTGGTCCTAGCCATGAAGCAGAGAGAACCACCACCACAAGTGTGGCTGGTGCCCTGGATGAGGCTGGGACTATTGGTTCTGGCTTAGAAGCTGGCCAAGGCAGTCCCACCATACTTAAGTCCTCATCCTTGTCCAATGAATCTGACTTGGGGGGTCAAATCCCCATTTTAGAAGAGGGCAGACTGGAACCAATGACTCTTATGGAATTGACGGCAGTCTGCATTAGCTTGCAAAAGCAAAATGCAGACTTAGTACAAATTGTCAGCTCACAAGGCCTTGAACTCAAGCAATTGAGGGAGAGGATTGTTGTTTTGGAAAATGATCGTGTTAGAAGGGGTATGGAGGAGTCTTCCAAAGGGGAGGAAGATCAAATAAATCTGAGTGATAAGGGCAGCCAGGATGGTCAATCAATGGATGTTGCTGAAGCCCTTACAACTTTGAAGAAACAAACAGGTTTTGATACGTCCTTAGTCTCTCCCACCAATTTAAATTTATCATTTACAGCTATGTTGAGAGAGGTTACACAAGGCGCTGAGGGAAAATATTTGAGCGTTGACAAGGAAAATTTGGACGCTGATAGAAGTATTTTGGGCGCTGATAGGATAAATTTGGGCGTTGACAGACCTGCACATGAAGGTGATGTATCTCAGTCATCATCTATCATCAAGGAGGTTTCTACTCAGGTATTACCATCTACCTTACCAACCATTGCACCATCAGATAAGGGTAAGGGTAAAATGGTAGAAGAGATTGTTCCAAAGGATGCAGCCCAGGTTGAATTTGATAGATTGTTAGCTGCACAAATCATGGAACAAGATGAAAAGGAAAAGTCACCATTTGTTGTGACTTCAGAAGAAGAAAGTGATGGAGCTAGCTCAGAATCAAGTGTAATGATTATAGAACCTGAAAGGCTTGAGTATGGAGATGAGTTGGCCAAAGAGAAGCTGAGAGAATTGAAATTGCAGGTTGACTTTGACATGCCAGAAGTGGTTCAAATGTATAATGCTTGGGAAGAAAGATGCATGGATAATCCAGACTTGACCATTTCAGATCAAATATGGGGTTTGGAGCTTCTTCTTAGAGTTCAGAAGGATTGTAAGGTAATTTTGAAACATAAGGCAAGCAATATTCTCTCAGGGTTGAAAAGGGATAGAAAGGAGCTCTACTTTATGTTGCTCAGATGTCATGGAGTTGGATGGACATATCAGAAGTTGAAGGCTTTGACATTTGATGAGTTGGAAAACAGGGCTTATCCCATTTGGGTGAGAGTGCAGGAAGCAAACACTCTCAGACTTCTTTCAGATGAAAGAAAGGAGCAACTTGCAGAAGAAATGGAAATCAAGAAAGCTATGATGGTTCCCAGGCCAGTGAAGAAGGGAATTAAAATTTAAGTTTCCAAAAGATATGGATCCACTATATCCAAGTGAAGCAGTTATAAGAAAGAGCCTCAAGCTCTCTCCATTAGAAGCTTCAGATATGGTGCAAGTGTTACCATTAGATCCCAGGAATCCAATTATGAGCTATGAAGAAGATGAATGTGGATTCTGGAAGATTGGCAGATTTGGCAAGGAGGTACATACTTTTACCACTCTCATATCTTTGTTTGCAAGTTGTGATAGAGAAGACTTGGTGGACCTTTGGAGGTTGCTGGAGACCAAGTATGAAGCTGAAGCACCAACTTCAGCTAATGGAATAAAACTTTGGACCACATTCAAAAGAATGTGTGGATCAAAAGATGAGGATCCTGCAATATGGAAGGATCTTGAAGATGACCTCAGTGGTCTTCAATGGAGGTTATATTCAGCTGCTGGTGTATACCATTTGAGTTCTACAAAGTTTGCTGAGTATCTACTTGTGGATGCTCAGTATTTCATATCCAAGGCTGTTTTGGAAAAGATGAAGGACACTCAGCTGGAAATAGATTATTCAAGTGACGTGGCAAAAGATTTGATCAGATTTATTCATTATCAATATAAGAAGATTTGTCAGACTCCTCCTAGTCCTTAATGCTTATTCAGAAACTTGATCATAAGAGTGGATATCAAGTTTAGGGGAGGATTGTTGGGAATAAATTAAGGCCAGATCACTTGAGCGCTGACAAGAACAAATCAAGCGTTGACAAGAAGAAAACAAGCGCTGACAGCTCAAGCGTTGACAAGTTAAAGTCAAGCGTTGACACATTGAAGACAAGCACTGATGGAAGATATAATCTACACGTTTATTATATTCTAGAATACTTCTAGTAAGGATAGAAACGATAATGTATTTTCTATGTTTATCTTTACCTAGAATAGTTGATACGTAGATTATTGTACAAGGCTTCTTATGTCTATAAAAGAAGGCCTTTAGGTTATAAGTTTTATATATAAGTTTTCGTTTGCAAACATCTTTCATTGTAAGCAAGTTCAACATTGATAATCAAAGTGAAAGTTTGTTTACATCTTGTGTGTTCTTGTTTAAGTGTTAAATTCCGCATAACACTTAGATTCATAAAGTATATACAAAGGTTTCTCTACGTGTATTACTTGATCTAATCTCGTATACACAAAGCTAATCGATCTAAGTTTGGGATCAACAAAGCTTATCGGCCACCTAACACTCTGGAATAGATTCAAGAGCAAATATACGAGGAAACATCTCACATAATCGAGATTCACCAATCCAAAGATCTGTCCAAAGCTTTGTACCTAAACCATTACCCACTTTACGATGATAATGAGACAGGAGATCGACGCCAGCATCTTTGAGCTTGAGAACTTCTCGCACAATGGAATTCCAATTCAAAAAACAAAACTTGGATGCCTTAGATAACATCCTGCCATGCATACACTTAATGAATCGACACCATAAAGAATTATCATCAGAAATATATCTCCATACCCACTTAAATAGGAGAGCCCTATTTAAAGCATAGAAACTTGACACCCCTAATCCACTATACTTCTTAGCAGCAAGAACTTGCGAACATTTTACCCATGTAATCTTCCTCTCTCCGCCTTGAGTACCATTGAAAGAATTCCTACGAATAGCTTCCATTTTATGTAACACCGAACTCGGAACCTTATAAATTGACATGTTATAAATCGGAGTCGATCCAAGAACTTATTTAAGAAGAGTAAACCTACCTCCAACTGATAAGGCTTTAAGCTTCCAATTAGAAAGAAGAGCCTTAACCTTTTCAACTGTGTCATCCCACATATACACCTTGGAACAATTACCCCCGACCATCACCCCTAAATACTTAAAAGGGGTCTTCATTATAGAACAACCAATATTGGTAGCAGCAACATGCACATCCTCACAAGAAACCCCGACGCTGAAAAATTAACTTTTCTTAAGATTAATCTTGAGACCAGATACCAAAGAGAAACATTGAAGGATCTTAGTAATACCCGATATATTATCCCTAGATCAATCACCTAAAAAAACTGCATCAACCGCGTAGAAGAGATGTGAAATCGAAAAAGACGAACCAATATTGAGACCTGTGAAAATGCCCACATCAATAACCCTACATAACGAAAGATGTAGGGTTTCGATAACTAGAACGAAAAGAACCGGGGCCAAAGGATATCCCTGCTTCAAACCACAATGAAAGTGGAATTCCGATGTAGGACAATCCGTCAGAAAAACCGAAGCCGTGGCAGACTGCAAACAGCCACGAATCCAAGAACACCATTTAGAACCAAAACCAAATCCTCTAAGGATATCTTAGAGGTAATACCATCTAACTGAATCGTAGGCCTTGGGAAAATCGACTTTGCACACCATGGCTTGTTGTTTCTTATACTTACACTAAGATAAAAGCTCCTTAATAATGAACGGACCATCAAGGATTTGTCTATTAGGCAAGAAAGTAGATTGACCAACAAATATGAGATCCGGGATGACCAATACCAAACGGTTGTCGAGAAATTTGGTAACAACCTTATAAAGACATCTAATTATGCTAATAGGCCAATAATCACTTACAAATTTAGCGTCATGCGTTTTAGGAATAAGTGTGATAAACAAAGCATTGCATCCTCTAGAAAAGGAATAATTATCAAAGAACCACGCCACCACTTCAAAAAGATCATAACCGATGATGTCCTAATACTTGCAAAAAAACTCAAAACTAAAGCCATCAGGACCAGGTGATTTATTATCCCCACAACCCCATACGTCCTTACGAACCTCCTCAAGAGACATCGAAGCTTTTAGATCATCAGCTTAGGTAGAATCCAACCGTTTAGGAAACATAAACTCAAGTTTGAACTATTACTCATAGGAGCTTGAAATCGATTTGAAAAATGAGATCTAAACTCATCTTTAACACGATCTGGGTCATCCAGCCATTCACCATCCACCATGACTCCTTTAACAGCCAAATTCGCACGTCGACGATTAATCATACCATGGAAAAATTTGAGTTTTCATTCCCCGCAATCGCCCACTTGATTTTCGCCTTTTGAATACCATCCCAATCATTAGAAGCTTGAATTTCTTGGAATTCTTGAATCAAATTCAAACGCAACAATAATGTGTCTTCATTAGCTTCCCTATGATCAATAATCATATCTAAACCTCTAAATTTGACTTGGAGATCATTGATACAGTTAGTGCGAGTCTTTTTATAACCGTTTATCCATGACTGAGTCTCCTTCTTAAGAAATTGTAGTTTCCTTTTGAATCGAATCATCATATTGCGATCATCAAGAACAAGCTTATTCCATGATTTACCATTTGATTAAAACCCTCCATACCGAACCACGAATGATATACGCGAAAAGGAGGCGGCCCATACTCTATACAGTTTTCACGAAGAAAAATAGGTCTATGTTCTGAAAGATGTCGATCAAGACAAATACCTGATAAATGAGGAAACGTGGCAAGCATCTCACCATTAACAAAGAACCTATCAAGTTTATTCGTTTTCTTAGAAGACGGATGCGACCAAGTAAACGTAAAAACCTCCTGCTTAACCTCAATAAGATCCAAGTTAGAATGAAACGATTGAACTCATTATCACCTTGAGCAATGAAAACCGATCGAAAACGATCTTCACTACATATTACTTCAATAAAATCACCCAATACCACACACAAAGCATTCCAACGACGCACTAAAGAATAAATATACTCCCAAAGAATGAGTTTACCTGTAACATAATGAGGTGCATAAATAGAAATCAACAAGATTTTCAACTATTTTGGAATACATGTACCGTAAAGAGCAACAAAATTGTTCGATAAGATGTGGTTATCCTAATGGAAAAGAGCCGGGTCCCAAGCAAATAGAATACCCCTGAAGCACCAATAGCCTCACTAAATACATACTCAAATTTATAATTACCCTAAACCGATTTAACATCCAACTCCGAGATGTTATTCATCTTCGTTTCTTGAATTGATAGAAACGTCACCTTTTGTAAATTATTTAAACCCTTAATCTAATCCCTCTTCGCCTTGGATCCTAGGACCTGAATATTAGATTATTCATTGGAGACCATCAGGAACTCCTTGTGAATCAATGATATTCTCCATATCGTTAATACATCCTTCCATATGATAGCCCATAGCTTGACCCACTTTAATTAAATCATCGAGGACATCTAACACAGAACCACCATTTTTAGTTTTGTCATCCGTACCAGGAGCAGGCTCAAAATTAGTCTGCTCAGATTCCTCCATTACACGTTAAATGATGCCAACGGAACCTTTCTGAGAAGGAGTTGTATTCTCTCTATGTTCCCTCGAAACAAAACTATTACATGGAGCGTTCTCCAGTTTAAACCTAGGTGGATGTTTTAAGCTCGGATCCTCCTCAGTGGTTTTATCACCCTTTCCATAATTATTAATTAGATCATTGATTTCAAAAGGATCGCTAGACACCTCCTGTTCATTTGCAACATTATTCGTCTTTCCCAAGACATCTTCTTGATCCCCGAATACAGTTTCTGAAATGCCTTCCACATCACTATCTTCATCCTCTTTATTAACCTTTCTCAAATTAACATTACTTTCATCAACCTCCTTAAACTCATCATCGTCTGAACAATACTCCATCTCCTTAATTTCCTTAAACACGGGAGCCCATACAAACAACTTCTTAGCTCGCACTACAAAAACTTTACCACGAATGATAATCTTATACTTCTCCAAAATATTATCTTCATTGGTCGTTTTGATGCACACATGCTTACCAGCGAAAAAATCACCATTGCAATCCTCCATGTCCATCACCTCTCCCCAGTGAGATCCTAACTTGGTGAATGTAAAACATGATCACACATGCAATGGTACTCCCTTAATATCAACCCAAACGATCCGATCTTTCGACACAAAATCAGGTTCAGGATTACGTAATTCCTTAAATCACGAAGCAACACCTACGTGTTTCAAAATATAATGCTTCAACTTGATAGTGGATAAATCAATTATGAACCATTAGCCACCCAAATAAGCAACCTTCACTCGTGAAAAAACCCTCATTAGGCAGTAGCAAATAAAGATTATTAATGGATGAAAACTCTTTGACTTCACTCATCACAACAGAATTAAGATTGTGGTTTACTACACATTCATCACTAAGTACCGTAGCTCGTGCCAATGAAGTCAAATCCAAATTACCCTTATTCCCTTTTAGAACTGATGCAAACGATACTCCATAATTAAAGGCAGCAACATTATGTCTACGAGGGGTTCCATTACTAGTATTAGCGACATTAGGTTTGGAATAAAACTGATAGTGAGGAGAATTAGCCGCAACCCGCTCAAACCTAACAACATTTGCATGCAAATGCATACGACCAATCCATAACGTGCACAAGTTCCCCACAAGACGCTCAACATTATCCACCTTTATGAACCGAACAAAGGCAAACCTTTTCCCAACTTTCGATAAATGATTTGGGATATAAACATCGACAACAGTCCCATAAACTTTACAAAGTTCCCATAAATCTTTAGACGCAGTACTAACCGGAAGGTTAGTAACAAAGATAGATTTAAAGATAACGCGAGTATTATCCGCTTTAGAACGAAACTACGACACCATAAGAGAATGAATAAAAAACATCATCAACAAAGAAAAAACCCTGAAAACAACAAAAACCCTAATTCGCAAAAACCAAAATCTGACTTAAAACCCTCGTCGATTCTTGATAATAACAAATTAGATGATTAAAAACAAGAAAACTGTCAAATGCAAAATGTGATTGGTGAATAACAAGTCGGATAAAAGCAGATCAAAAGATCAAACCTTAATCCTCACGAATACGTCAAACCAATCGCATAAGAAAGAGATACATATATCCATGTGTAATCCTCAATAATCAATTATTATAAGTGAATGAAGGGTTAACAAGATCAAGAATATGATGTCGGCGATTAAGGTGAAACGTCTGTCAAGATCCCCACACACCAACTGATCTATCTCTATGGACTCAAGAATGTCACCTCGTGTAAAATCGCTCGCTCTTGAGAGATCAATGACAAGTGAGATCAATCCCAAAACAGCATGGACCTTTCATAGATGAATAACTTCTCTTTTTAGCATAAAGACAAAAAAAATATAGACAAATGGATATTCTTGTAGGCCGTATATGATGTCAAACTATAGAAATATAAAGGGTGAACTTTTATTCTAATTGTGGTTCTCTCTTTTTTGAAATTCACTAATCATATGTCTCTTATCATGTTAGCGAATGATAAAATCCACATATATTATCTTATGAGAGAAGTGTAAAAATCATCCTTGTGTTATATTAGAAATCGAATTAAATCTTGCGTTAGTTTTTTGGACATCAACCATTTCTCCGTCAGTGAACGGTGTATTATATATCCCTCTAGATTGAGGGTGCAAATGTTTTTTCTAAGTATTAACAAGGTTTAAAAAGAAGGTTATTCTTGTTCTTTTTTTTTTACACGGATGTATAAAGAACCTTTCTTTTTTAATAATTTTTTTCAAAAAAAATGTTTTAAATCAAAAAAAGTAACCTAAGCGTTTTTAAAATTTTTTTGAAAGAAAACCATTTTGCAGTTAAGAAATTTTATTTTTTTTAGGTTTTTACCAAAATTTTTTTGAAAAAACTAAAATAACTAAGCGTTTTTTCCAAAAATTTAGCGTTTGTAAAGAAAATTTAGAACATAAAAAATATTTGGAAAAAAAAATCTCATTATTTCTAACGTTTTAAGAAAATTCAAAAGAAATGTACAAACAGAATTTTATTTACAAAGCTTTTAAAAAAGTATAAAAAATTCTAATCTTTTTAGAAAAGACATTTTCTAGTTTTCACTTTTCAATTGAAAATTTTTCTAAAAAAGTGAGGGATTTTTCTACAACTAAACACACTCTTAAGCTTTTATTCTAGAAAAAACATTTATTTTTTAAAACTTTTGAACGCTTTTTAAATATTTTTTATGCATTATCAAGATAAAAAGTAAAAGTTATAATTCGAAGATTATATTTTTTTATGTTATTCTTCTAATTTTTTATAAAATAAAAATTAAAAATTACTAAACTTTTTCTTTAAAAAAATTAACTTTTTTTTAAAACGTTCAATTTTTGGAATTTTTTAAATTTTTTTTTTTGAAAAAAAAGTAAAAGATTTAAATTTCTTAACTTAAATTTTCTTTTATTTCGAAATTGAAACCTTTTTTTCTAAATTAAAAAAAAAATCGAAAAAATTAATTTTTTTGGTAAATGAAAACACTTTTCAAAAAAGTTATTTTAAAAAAAAGTTCACCATAATAACATTTCTTTTATACCTTGTTAATTTTTAACGGAAGATACATTTGCACCATTTGTTCAAAGAGAGTGTGCATCGTTAACTAATAAAAGGATGATTGGTGTCCAAAAAATATAATTCAATTTTTTTCACACTTCTCTCTTATTTTTTTAATAATCACAATATACATGAAATTATAAAAATAAAACCTTAACGGACCTTAAGCTGCTAATCAAAATTAAACCTATTTGTCATCTAATATTATCACCTTATAACGAATTTTAGTTATTCTGTAGCCTCCATGAACATTGAATATTTTTATGTTTTTCGTTACATATTTAAAAGTAAAAAAATAAATAAGTAGCATTTGGAGATTTGTTTGACTATTAGCTTTTTGCAATAACTCCATCACTCATGGAGGTGGCTGACTTCAAGAATTATATATCATAAGATTTAATTAAATGAACATGGAGAATGACTTACTTGTAACTCCATCACAACCCACTTACAGATTTCACTTCACTTTAGGGGCCGTTTGGTTGAGCTATTTTTCCAAAAATTTGGTATTAATGGTAAAGATTATGTGTTTGGTACAATTTTGTGGGGCCCTTGATTGGGGATTAACCATATAAAAATGGTATCTAAAAATCATGGGTACACTACGAGGATTATAGTGGATTCATCATTTAATAATAATAAATATATTGTCGTTACTTAAAAAATAGTGGCCCCACCTTTTGATATTATCTCGGTGACAAATTTACACTATTTATTAATAATAAATTTGTACTTTTACTATTATATTTATTTATAAATTAATTTCTCTTTCATCATTAAATGCAAAATCTCAAATCTCTTAAATCCTGATATAACCCAAAACCTAAATCCTAAATCTAAAGTCACGTGCAAACCAAACAGGTATTTTATTAATTTTAACATACAATGAAGCCCGAAAGTACTTTTTAAAAAAGGCTAATCTTAAATTCACTTCGCGTAATCATTGTAAGGTCTTTAGTTTCTATTAGAGGTGAGCATGAAACGGTTTGGGACGGTTTTTTTAAACTAAAATCAAACACCGAATCAAAAACTTCGATTTTTAAGAATCACAAACCATTTGGTTTCGTTTTTTTTCCTTTAAAATTTACCAATTTGTTAACTTAATACTATGATCCAAACATTAACTAGTTTCGTATATAAATAAAACAAGGAACTAATGGTTTTCATATCACTCTTAACAACATTTTCATCATTTAACATGTTCAATATCCAAATAAAAAATATCTTCGTCTCTTTTATTGTTAACCTCATCCTCGTTGAGGATTTAAACGGTATAGCTAAAACGCAACAAGATAGTCAATTTATACACAGAAAATATAAATTACATAAGCAACACTCGTTAACAACAAATACTCCATTAGTTCAATTACTAGTAATAAGTATGACGAGTTTCAAAAATTAAAATAATAGAATAATGAATTAAGATATTAAGTCACAACTTAGAATCAACATCCTTTTTTTTCTAGTTTATATGCAAACATTTTATACGTATATATAACAAACTTCTAACAATAATGACGTAAACCATAATTGGGTTATGAAATAAAAAGTGATTATTAGATTATTACATTAACATTGATGGTCAAGTTCAGTCATCGTTATGTATACAAATCAAGGTTGCAAAAATCGCTCGGTGCTAGCTAGGCGGATGGGTACCACCAAGCGCTTTATCAGTTTGGCGGGGATTAATTGAGGATTAATCAGATTAGATTTTTTATGTATAAAATTATAAAATTTTGAAAGTATATGACCAATTAGGCCGATTTATCCGATATAGCCGATTTATATACGAAATCAAGTTGGCTGATTTATCTCTTTTTTTAAGATTTGATCGATTTATCCCTGATGTATTCCCGATTTATCTGATTTTTGACCAATTTTGACCAAAACGATTAATAAGGTCGATTAATGAAAATTGTGACGGTTAATCCCGCGAAGCAATTTATCCCCGATTAATCGACCGTCAAAAACGATTTTTCCAACACTGATACAAATCGATCATTATTAATGAGAAAAAATAACAACTGATAACTAATTACTAATACTTGCATTACAATTAATCCAACTAAACATAAAATATCTGATAAGTTTATATATAAAATAAAAGAAATCAACAACATATAGTTAGTATATTTATTTTAATTACATACTACGGAGTAATAAATTATGAGTAAGAAAAATTAAAATATTCATGATTCATGATCAAACATATAATACTATTACTTGTCAAAAAAAGTCTTCAAATGAAACATTTAAATGTTTGTAATAAATAGTTTAACATCAATGCTTTTTATAAATATATAAATGTTTTTGTAAAATTTAAAACACGTATAATGATAGACGGAGCGGTTTTTTGGTTCGATTTTTTATGCAACCAAAAATGTATAGAAACTTTCTATAAGTTTTAGTAAAGTTGTAAATCTACCTATATCATATACTTTGAACATTTTTAATTCTTTAAAACAATAACTCTATGTATTTATTTTTGTTGTATAGTTATTAAATTAATCGTGACACTAATAAGAACTGTTCGGGTTTACTTCGTTCCAACGAGGTAAAGATAATCAACAGCTTAAGTACGTACCAATGAATGGTTACCGGATATCACTTGAAGTCGTGTAATCACTTTCCAAAGAAGATTATCAGACCCTATGCATGGGTTAACGCGTAGGGTTCTTGATTTGTGCCTAAAATAAGAACAAACACTTGGTTTTATCCCAAGGAGGTATTCATGTTAACCCAGTCATAGGGTCAAATAATCTTCTTTGGAAAGTGATTACACGACTTCAAGTGATATCCGGTAACAATTCATTGGTACGTAGTTAGGCTGTTGATTATCTTTACCCTGTTGGAACGACATAAACCCAAAAATCAAAGAAGATTATTGTGTGATAATCAATGGTGGCTGCAATGACGCATATGGTGGCTAACTTCTCTAAACTGGACAAGTTTGAAGGGGTTGATTTTAGGAGATGGCAAAAGATGATGCACGTTCTTCTTTCTACCATGAGCGTGGTGTACGTGCTGACAACTCCTACTCCTGATGGTGGTGATGATACTACTTTGAAGGACATAAGGAAAAGGAGAAAATGGGAGAATGATGACTATGTGTGTCGTGGCATGATTCTCAATGGTATGTCTGATTCTTTGTTTGATATTTACCAAAATTTTAAATATGGTAAAGAACTATGGGATTCCTTGGAAGCCAAATATATGGCTGAGGATGCATCAAGTAAGAAGTTCCTTGTGAGTGATTTCATAAATTAGAAAATGACTGATTCAAGACCAGTCATGGAACAATACAATAAACTTCTTAGAATACTTGGTTGATTTACAAAACATAAAATGAACATGGATGAGACCATTCAGGTCTCGTGTGTCATTGAAAAACTACCTCCTTGTTGGAAAGATTTCAAGCACACCTTGAAAAATAAGAAGGAGGAGTTAACTCTTGTTGATTTGGGCAGTCATTTGCGCATTGAGGAATCCCTCAAGGTGCATAAAAGTAATAAACTAAAGAGCAACAATGTTGTTGGTTCATCTGTTGTCAATATGGTGGAGCATAACAACTCCACCGGGTACAATACAACAAGGGCAAACGTAAGCATCAGATAACACCAAAGCTAATCCTACCAATAAGCCCTTAGTGACTTGTTGGAAGTGTGGGAAACCTAGTCACTTGAAAAGGGATTACAAAGGTGTTGGTGTTAGCAGCAAAAGCCAATGGATCAGGCACAAAAGGTCAGAATATGTTTAATGAATCTCTCCAGATTTATTATGTTACATATGTATCTGAAGCATATTTTATGCAGGATAATGATGTGGCATGGTGGGTTGACTCTGGAGCAATAGTTCATGTGTGTAAATAAATATGTTGGTTCAAGACTTATGAGTCAATGAATGATAGATCTATTCTTCACATGGGGAATGAGTCAACAGCCCTATTGCATGGACGTGGTTGTGTAGATCTTAAACTTAGTTCTAGAAAGATTATTTCCTTGTTTAATATTTTGCATGTTCCTAATATTAGGAAGAATTTTGTTTCTAGTAGTGTTTTGAATTTTAGTGGTTATCAATAAGTTATTGAATCTAATAAATTTGTTTTATCTAAACATGGTGTGTTTATTAGTTTTGGTTATTTGTGTAATCAAATGTTCAGGCTTAATATTGATTCTAGTATGAATGGTGATTCTGTCTTGATGTCTACCACTAAACTGAATGACTCATCACTATGACATGCTAGATTAGGCCATGTCCACTATAAGAGAATGAAAGATGTATCTAAGGATGGGTTAATTCTAGCTTTTGACATGGACACTGATAAGTGTCAGACTTGCATGTTGAATAAAATTACTAAGAAACCATTTCAAAATGTAAAACGTAAAACTACAGTTTTAGAGCTAATCCATAGTGACCTATGTGATTTGAATGCTACTCCCTCATTAGAGAATACGAAATACTTGGTAACATTTATTGATGATGCTTCTAGGTTTTGTTATGTTTACTTGCTACATACTAGGAATGAAGCATTAGATAACTTTAAAGTATTTAAAACTGAAGTTGAATTACAACAAGGAGTCCAAATCAAAATATTCAGGACTGATAGGGGAGGTGAGTACATGGATACTTTGTACTTTCAGTCTGTCTGAATAATCCATGAAACTACTGCCCCCTATACTCCACAACAAAATAGTATATCAGAAAGGAAAATAGAGTACTAAAAGAGATGGTTATTTTTATGTTGTCCTATTCAGGATTGACTCAAGGGTTTTGTGGTGAAGCTATGTTAACAACTTTCTATTTATTAAATAGGGTTCCCAATAAAAGGAACAAGATTACCCCTTATGAAGTCTGGACTAAAAGGAAACCAAAATTGATTTATCTCAAGGTTTGGGGTTGTAGGGCTGTTGTAAGACTCCTTGATCCAAAGGTGAAAACCTTGGGTGAAAGAGGCATTGAATGCATCTTTGTTGGATATGTTGAGTATTCTAAGGCTTATAGGTTCTATGTTATTGAACCTAATAATTTTGTTTCAATATACTCAATCATTGAATCAGGGGATGCTAACTTTGATGAGACTAGGTTCTCATCAATCCCTAGACCAAGCCTTAGGACTCCTACTAGAGCCGAGGATATTGGTGCTTCAGTGGAACCTCAAAGGGGCACTGATGAGATTGGGGTTCAGCAACCTGAGCATGAGCTTAGAAGAAGCACAAGGCAAAGGACTCCAAAGAACGTTGGGCCTGAATTTCAACTGTACTTAGTTGAAGGGACAAGGGATGAGGTCTCTGATCACTAATCCTATTGCTTTAATGTTGAGGATGACCCTAAATCATTTGATGAAGCAATAAAGTCCCAAGATGTTGCTTTCTGGAAAGAAGCAATCAATGATGAGATGGATTCCATCATGGGTAACAACACTTGGCTGTTGGCTGATCTACCTTCAGGTTGCAATCCACTTGGATGCAAATGGATCTTCAAAAGAAAGATGAAGGTAGATGGAACTATTGAAAAGTTTAAGGAATTTTTAGTCATTCAAGGCTTTAGGAAGAAGTCAGGGATAGACTACTTTGATACTTATGCTCATGTAGCACGCATAAGTACCATAAGAATATTGATTGTCTTGGAAAGTATTCACAATCTGATTATTCATCAGATGGATGTGAAGACAACATTCTTGAATGGTGATTTAGATGGGGAGATTTATATGAACCAACCTCAAGGTTTCATCATGCCTGGTCATGAAGGTAAGGTGTATAAACTGATTAAGTCCTTATATGGACTGAAGCATGCACCTAAGCAATGACATCAAAAATTTGATGAAGTGGTTTTGTCTAATGGTTATTTACTTAACCAAGCTGACAAATGTCCATATAGCAAATTTGAAGAATCTGGTAAAGGAGTCATCATTTGCCTATATGTTGATGACATGTTAATCTTTGGTACTGATCAAGTTTAGGTTGACTTGACGAAAGATTTTTTTATCATCTAAGTTCTCCATGAAAGACATGTGTGGGGGGGGGGGGGGCTGATGTTATCCTTGACATAAGGATTAAACATAAAAGTGATTGTATTGTAATTTGTCAGTCTCATTATATTGAGAAGGTCTTGAAGAAATTCAATCACTTTGATTGTACTCCAGTGATTACACCTATGGATACAAGTGAGAAACTAATGTCTAGCATTCGTCAGGTTGTCTCCCAGCTTGAGTATTCAAGGGTGATTGGTTGCTTGATGTATGCCATGACTAGTACAAGGCCTAACATTGCATTTGCTATGGGTAAACTGAGTAGGTACACTAGTAATGCTAGTACTCAGCATTGGCAAGTAATTCAGAGGGCACTGAAGTTTTGAAAGGAACAATAGATTATTGTTTGTCGTATACTGGATATCCTTCAGTGGTGTAACTTCTTGGGCATCCAAGAAGCAAACTTGCATTACTAGTTTAACAATGGAATCTGAGTTTGTGGCTATAACAGCTACTGGTAAAGAAGTTGAATGGTTGATAAACTTGCTTTTTGAGATTCCATTGTGGGTCAAACCTATGGCACCCATATCTATCCGTTGTGATAGTGCAGCTATAGTGGCTAAGGCATATAGCCAGATGTACAATGATAAGTCTAGACAGTTAGGTGTTAGACATAGCATGATTCGTGAACTAATCATGAATTAGGTGATTTCAATAGAGTTTGTGAGGTCTCAACAAAATTTAGCTGATCACTTGACGAAGGGATTGGCTAGAGACTTGGTTATAAAGTCTGCTGAAGGGATGGGTTTAAAGTTCAAACTAGTCACTAAATGTTAGGACACCCAACACCCTCCTAAGGAAACTTAAGAGTTGATTTCAATGTGGAAAGCTGAACATTAAGGGGAATGGATCACATGTTTTACATAGCATCCCAAGGATGTGCTTGTACCTGCTGAAAGGAGGATGAAGTTATAAACTTCTTAGTGGTTAAATTCTTTGAAAAAGTGCTTAAGAAGGAGCATGAACAAAAGAGGAACCACCTATGTAAATGTTGAGGTTTCGCAGCCTGAAGGAGCATGGACTTTGGCTCTTACAACATTTATGAATTGGATATGGACACAAAGCTTGTATGGTGTCAGGAGCATTTTAAGTGTTTAAAAACTTGTGTGTATTTTATCTTCAGGTATTCAAAGTAGTTGAAGGGTTCAATTCGTAGAACACCCTGATTCTCGAATATTTGAAGTGATGTACTAAGATGGAAATTCAATCCTTAGGACATTTTCATTTATGCACTATTTTTTTAAAGTTAATTTTCATGCAAACGGAATTGTACTAAATTGGGTAGGATTGTTGGGAATTTAGTGCAATTGGGGGATGTGGTCAGACTTGTAAATGGGTTTGGAGGTACGGAGTGTACACCCACTAAGTCCCTGACCTCCCTGGACTCAATATAGTGGTTTGCTGATGATTCCTGTTAGGGGCTAGATTATGCTTGTCAGAGGCTAGATTTTTCCGTGTCAGCTGATAGATTTTGCCTTGTCACCGGCTAGGCTTTGCCTTGTCAGCGGCTAGGTTATGTGATAGGTGTAGAAATACGTCTTTTAGGAAAAAGAACGTATAAGTGCGGCAAGTATTAAACTCGACGATTTAGGAAAACCGAAGAGTCGAATAAATGCGGGTTCGTTCTCGACGGAGGTGTGTGTATTAATGTGCCAATATATATGAAATCATGTTTGGATTAGTGATGTTTTTGGTTTAGAAGAGAAAAAGTAAAGACGAGCTATGACTACGATTTAAACTATGACGTTGACGTAAAACGCGAACGTAAATATGAAAAACGCGACAAAATTAAAATCAAAACCTAAAAATTAATTAAAATATTAAACTAAGTCTAAAATAATATAAATAAGAATAAAAATCCAACAAAAATATTTTAAAACCTTTTATTAATTAAATATTCAATTTTTAATGCTAATTAAAGCCCTAAAATCAAATATAATTAACAAAATGTCCAAAATATAATTTTATTGAACAAAAAAGTTACTTATATTATCTAAAGACTAAAAAGTATTTTTCCTAAATTTTCAAAACTATTTTTCTAATTTTTTAATCACTAAAAACTATTTTTAAATTAAAATAATCCTAAAAAATAATAAAATAATGCCAAAAATAATTTGACAATTTTAAAAATCCTAAATTACACTAATGAACAGTAGAAAATTGAAAAAGTTTGAAAAATGTAAAATTTTTCACTAAAAGACAAAACAGTTTAATATTAAAACCCTAATTAACTTAAATTAATTATAAAAAATAATTAAAAAATGAACAGTGAAAAACTTTTAAACTAAAAATCTTAAAATACTTTTCTAAATATAAGAAAAATTTTAAAACTGAAAAATATTACTTTTTACACTAAATGACAAAAACAGCCTAATTAAAATGCAATTAAATGTAAAAAATAGGAAATGAACAGTAATCAGAAAATAAATTATACTGAAAAATCAGAAATTAAAAAAGAAAAATAATGGAAAAAGTTTGAACCCCTAATTCCTATTTAAGGGCACAAAAGACAAAAAATCAAAATGTGATAGTGACACTTGGTCACTTTCTGTCTTTTACCTAAGCAGTGGGAACAACAAAGCTAGCAGTGGGAAAGGAGTTCCCACTGACAATAAAAATAAACGGGTCTGGTGGTTGTTTGATTTATAACTTGCTTGTTTTTGAGTTTTGATGGGAAACAAAGGCACCCCCACACTCATGGAAGTGTGGGGAGTCAGTTTAAACAATAAAACACTCAAGCACAATGCAAATTAAGCACAAGAAAGGCACAAATAGGGGACTGTTAAAGCTTATAAGTTTCTGTGAACAGTGCTGGTTTTCTAGATGCACAAAAACGAATTTTAAAGGCCAAATTCTAAATCACAACATTACCAATTCACAAACAAAGTTAACCAAACCCTAGATTATACTGATTTATAGCAATGAGCAAGATTTTTAAGGCAAAATTTACTCTAAATTAAATAGAAAATGGACTTAACTGATTAAGCTATGTTAACCAAGAATTTTAGCATGCAATTTCTACTTCCTTCTACCAAACATGAAACAAACAACTAAGTTATCCCTACCCTACCCAAAATGAGAATGTTTAAACTGAATAAAGGCCAAATAGTGTCACTCAACTTAACCTAAATAGCAGATCCAAACACCCCCTTAAAATCAGAAATCACCAATTAACACACCAAGTCCTATTTAAACAAGTTCAAACAGATTAAATCCTATTCTAACAAGCATATAAATCATAAATAAGCATAAATGAACAAGAAAAACATCAACCAAGCAGGTTTCTCACAAATCAAGCAAAAGTTATACAAAATGCTCAAATTTAAGCTAATGGAAGGTTCAAGCCATACCTTTGGGCTGAGGCCATTTCCAAGAGTTTGTTGAGCTTTTGTGGGCTGATGAATGAAGTAGAGAGAGCTTGTTGTGGGAATCCAAAGCAGGACCCCAAGCTTACTATGTCTTTAAATGACTAAAAAAAATGGATGGTGGAATGAGGAACTTGCTTGGAGTACTTCTTCTTGCACAACCACAACCAACAATGAACAACTTCAAGCTGAATAAGCTTGATACCAATAAGCTTGTCAGGCTTATTGGTGTTAGCTTATTCAACAGTAAGTGATAAAGAGAATCATAGATTTAAAAAAAAATCTTGAAAACTGATTTTAATGGAAAAATCTTTTTAAACTAATCTAGAAAATCAGAAACTACTTCAAAATCAACAAGCTAAGCTAAGCTTCCACTTTCACTTCCACATTACCTTAGCTAGAAATTTTGAAGCAAATTTTTTTTTTAAAAACGTCACTTGGACAATTCCTTAAACCAATCATCAAATTTGAAAACTTATACTAACTTGCATAAAAGTGAATGTTAACTAGAAAAGCAGTAAAATTGGAACACAATTTATAAAAAACTGAATATTTTCATTTTCATTAATCATATAAAGTTTTTACAAAAATTGGAACAAAAAGCTTATGCCACAAACGGCTTAGCTTTTATAAACAACTAAAGAAGAGTCTAGAAAAAGGGGAATACAATGAAACCCTAATAACTATAAATTTCCCAATGTGCCCTTGCTTTTGAATCTTCAAACTTGGTCTTTGCTCTCCATGTGATTTCTGAGGTGTTGCCAGCTGTTAGAAGCAATCAGGGACGTTTACTTGGTCCTTGGGGACCAAGTTTTGGCTTGTGGTTCGTTGATTAGCTGAGAGATACCTTCTTTGCCCAAAATAGCTAAGCAGGGGACAATGGGGGTCCCATTTGGTGAAGGTGAGGACGAAAGTGAAAGGTGGGATGGGTTGGGTGTAGTGTAAATTATTATTCTGGATAATTTGGGGTCTTAAAATTGGGTGATTAGTGTTTTAAGAATTAGTGTTCTTGGCTGGTTTAGGGAAAGTTTAATCCAGATTTCTTTTTAAACATGTAAAAAAAAGCGTTTCCCTCACTAAAAATGTATTAATAATACGGGTTTAAAAAGTTAGTGGGAGGTTTGACCAAATTTGACTTGGGTGACGTGGGGTGATGATGTGGTGTAAGGGGATGAGGTGGCAGCAGTTGAGTGGTGAGGAGAGGTTTCTTGTCTGGTCATAAAAGGCCCCCCCAATTCCCTTTGTCTTTGCACTTTGTAACAAATAGCCAAAAAAATCCAATTCCCTTTGTTTTAAGTTTCACCAAGTTGTCATTTATGGCACAATGCATTTCCAAACTTTTATCAAGGACCAAATATGCAATGTTGACCATTCTTGAAGGGCATAACTTGTAATATCTTGATAATTTAGGGACCCAAATGCAAATAGTGAGTTTTGTAAGGGGTATAAATTGCCAAGTCTTCAGAACATGAAGGACCAATCTTGCCAATCTTCAAAACTTCTAGGGCTTGATAGGAAAATCATGATTCGGGTCCGGTTCTTTGTGCGGCTTCGTTTCCCGTGTTCGTTTTTGCTTAATTCCTTTGATCTTTTGGTGAATTCACGATATCCGTACCTGAAATACACAATGAACAAACACAGGCATATATTGGGTATTTTGACGATATTTTAAGCGTTTTAAGCCCGATTTGGACGATGAGACTATGTATAAATACATTCTCATCATTATGCCTGTCAGCGTCTAGGTCATCAGTGAGTGGGTTATCTTTGTAACCTCTTTGACCGTTTCATAAGGGGTTTAAGATTGACTTAATGACCATTATTATGGTCATGTAACCACTATGTAATCATGTGATAAATAATGATATTAATTGGCTGATTAATACTCATTATTCCTTTGACTATGAGTTACATTCTTAGGAATGGGATCACTATAAATAGTGATCACATTTGCATGATGAAAAAGACAGAAACAAGAAACACTTAAACGCGTAGGGTTCTTGATTTGTACCTAAAACAAGAACAAACTCTTGCTTTTATCAGGAGGTATTTGTGTTAACCCATGTATAGGGTCGAGTAATCTTCTCTAGAAAGTGATTACACGAAGTAATGTGATATCCTGTAACCATCATTGGTACGTAGTTAGGCTGTTGATCATCTTTACCCAGTTGGAACGAAGTAAACTACAACAAGAACTCGTGTTTGCATATTTTATGTTTAACTTAATTCAAAATCTTATGTGCACACTTGTCTCCAAACGAAATTAATATAAAAAAACTATATCATCATAGAGTTTAATTTAAAGCTTATAAAAAAATAATCAATCAGCATGTATGTAAAATCAAGTGTTATGATTGATCGAAAAACCAGTATTGAATACAATTTAGCAAAATGAGAATTTTATTGAAAGAATTTGATAAAGGCAAAAAAGATTATAAAAATATAAATGTCAAATTCCTAAAAAAAACTTGGAAAAAGAAAAGTTAATTAATAAAATATTAACGGTTGAGTTTTAAATAAATTATATAAATTTAAGTGAAAGCTTATAATTTTACATCTTTTTCAATAAATTTAAAAAATAAACACATATTGTCTTAAACTTTATACCCTCTACACTTTATACTTTAGAGATACAACATATACATTGTTTTACTGAATAAACAAATACATACACACATGATTATATAGATCAAAATAAAAAGTCACGAGTTATTGTTTATTTATATTTTGACACTTAACTGAATCAAACGATGAGATCGACGTAAATTATTATTAACAAGATTATAAATATCAAAATGAAGGCATGACCGCAGACGTTAGTGTGAGACGGAAATAAATAGACAGGATTTTACATATTACAATGACACAAATATTTAAAGGTTATTGGCATGGTACTAAACACATATAATGTGTAGAACGTAATAACTAAAATTTCAGCTAAACAAATTCAAATACTTTATGTAACAAAAATCTATAGAAAATACCAATCGATATTAACACATTAAAACAATATAATCAGACATATAAATATAAATATTCTTAAAAAGCGTATAATATATAAAACCAAAACACAAAGTTATTACACAAGTTATCCTTTACTAATAATGTGATAACCCGAACCCGAGGTCATTATTAAATTATATTTTACGTATATTTTTGAAATTTTTGACGAGATTGGATGTTGTGATATTTGGTGACTTGAGTTGAGTGAATGTTGGAAGTTTTATTTTTACGTTTTGACGAGTTATGAGGATTATTAGTGATCGTGATATCAAACGGATGCACGAAATTTTACGTTTTATTTTTAATCATATCGATGTTTGATATTTTGACATTTTATTATAAATTAGGTATTAAGTCGTGCCAGGACTATACTATATCATATTTTTTGTGCGTTTTAAGTTTTGAGAAGTAATTTTATGAAACCCGAGACCCGTAAATATATTGAAAATTGACTAATAGTCATTTCCCCTTTTTAAACAAGTATTTGTATTTTGGTCCAAAAGAAACATCAATTGGCAAAAACTACCACAAACTTCCACCAAATAAATAGATTTTATTTATTAACAAAACAAACACAAATCATAACTATCAAAATTTTCTCTCACCTCCCTCTATTCTTCACCTTTGTTGTCACCCCCTACCACCATAAAACCACCATCATCTAAAAATTTAGCTTGAATCTAACAAAAGTAAGACAAGACCCATCTTAATTTTGATCTCCTCATCATATTGGTATGAAAATTTACAACATGCACGAACTTTTTCTCAAAAACCATTTTTCTTGAAAAATCTTATGTTTTGATCTATTTTATTGATTGTATGTAGGTGTCTGTAGGGTTATATTTGATTTTTATTAGTTCCATGTAAGATTTTTGGAAAGGGTTTTTTTCATTTGATCATATAAGTGAAAATAGGATGTAAGGATTGAAGAGGATGATATTAGGATGATATTAGAAGCATAGATGATGATAAAATGAGTTAAAAGTATGATCTTATATGATTTTTAAGAGGGTAATTTAGGTCAGCGGCTTTGAGGCTAAGTTTGGAAAACTTAAGTTTGAATATGATATGATATGATTAGATATTGTTGTAAAGAATTTCATAAGTTTCGATTTGAGATAAGGTAGAGCTTCTAACTCCAAACGAGGAAGAAGTTATGATTCATTATTCGTGTACCGGGAGGCGAGTATTGACACAATACGAAATTGTTGTCGATATTTGGATCAAATCTCAGGGACTATAGAATGAGTTTTTGAAAATGAATAAATGCTGTTCTTGAGTTCCAAACCTAGGATGTTGAGTCTATTTTTAAAACTAAGTGTCGTTATTATCAATGGAATAGTTTATAAAAGTTAAAATGGTGTCGTAAGTCAAATACGTAAACCTGTCCGAATTTTGTAATTTAAAGATGTGTCGGGCAGAAGGTCTTAGAAGTAAAAATTTTTGATAAATTCTTTGGAGGACTTTCTATATATAGTAAGTGAGTTGCTCCATTAGTACCATAAGCTTTTGATGTTTTTAAGTAGGGGAAAACAGTTTGGACATTTAGTATGTACCGACATGTTTTTTTTAATAAAAGAAATATATGATAAAGTAAAGTTGTAGAAGATATATATACTAGAAACACTTGAATGGGAATTTTGTGAGTTTAATTTTGATTTTGAATTATTTATTTGATTTTATTAAGTATAAAATCTTACTTGAATATATTATTAAAAGTGCGTGTTTTATTTGGTAGATTGTGACTTTCGTGTTCGCCGGGCATCGTCAATCGTTGAAAGTCGTCTTACTACTGCTATTACTCAAGGCGAGTCTATAGCCTCACTTTATACTTGTTTTTAATGATTTTAAGCCCGCGAGGCGGATACATGCTATTTGAAATAAAATGAACACATTTCATGAATCATTGTTGGACCCGAATGTTGCCTAATGTTGCCTGATGTTGCCTGAGTTGCATTGAATTGTATAAGTACCTAAGTTGGGAATAGCCGCTTGTTCAAATGATAGTACTATTAGGTTGACGACCCTATCTGAGACCAGGGCTTTACGTTGAGTAACCTCTGGGAAGGATAATTTACGAGAATGAGAATTAGTGGTATATAAATTGCAACTAATACCCAAGTGGGGGCATTGGAATTCGTATAGTCATGCTGGCATTTGGCATGGATGACTAAGTTAAGGGGTCGGTGTCATGCGCTTAATACAATTCTATAGCTATTGCTATAAGATGGAATACTTGATTAATAGATTGTATGGCCACAATGCTATTAGACGATTATGATTGATTTTATCATGTGTTCAAATGCCTTTTGTTAAACCTATAGATTCACTCAGCATTATTTGTTGATTCGTTTAAGCATGTATTTCAGGTAATCTGAATTGTTGATGATGGAGAATGCTTCAGAAGGTTGCGATGTCACTTTTATAATTGTGTGGTCTAAAACGGATTTCTTTCCCTAATGTTATTAAATAGTATCTTTTGACTTTGTATGACTAAGTAACTAATTTTTCTTGATCTTGTAAACAAGTAAAAGATTTACTGGTTGGTTGAAATCTTTGGGGGACCGAAACGCTACTCTGATATTTATAAAAATCATTTTATGGGGATTGAAGGTTTTGGACAAAAAGCCAGTTTTGTTTTATCTTATATTTTAAATGTCTCATTTTGAGATCGTTCAAAGTGTTTTGTGTAATGAGGTTTGAGTTTAGCACCCAAATGTGTATTTCCACTACGCAAAGTAATTTGGGGGTGTTAAAGATTGGTAATCAGAGCTTTAAGTTATAGAGAACTAGGTCGATTTTTGAAAAATTTCCTAAACTATAACTTTGGTGTCGAAAATATTTTATAAAAGCAACGCAACTTCTCCGCAAGGGTCCGGTGAGATTATTTTTAGTTATGCTTTATATTATATTATAGATGTTGTTGATACAAAAGTTTGATGGACCGAGCTTGACCCGAATTAGGCTTAATTCGGGGACTTGTGGACTCCGGCTCTTGCACCAAGTGAAACTTGTTTGAGGACCCTGCGCACTGAACATACACCGTTAGGCTTACCGTGGGTTTGTGACCCACGATTAGACTCCGACGTGAGAGTAAGTAATTGGTTTGAGTATGTAAGTGTTTAGGGTATTGTGTGTATCGTACCTTTGTGGAACCGAGAAGGTTCATTTTATACTCGAGAGAGTCCAGGCTGAGCTCCCTGTTCTTGCGGCCTAAGGAAGAGATAATGACTCAAAATAGCTTGATCTCCATTATCTAACTAAGGTAAGTGTATATCCCTTTTCCTTAGGCGAATATAACTATAATATAAGTTATATTATGTCTGATCATGTCGCACTGCGACAAGAACCTGGTTAAGTAATCAGCCTTATGTGCGACAGCGGCTTACCGGGCCTCCTAGGTTGCGCGCGCACATCGCACAAGTATCCAATCCATTCCTGATGGATGCGGGTAGTACCCGTGAGTCGGACTATCCAGCCTGACTAGGGACTATACGTCATCATGTCCCCCCAGTCAAGTGGTCGCAGGTCCAATCTGTGGCCACTAGACTATAATTGAACCAAAAACAGTCGCATAGTCCAAGCATAAACACAGATTTGAAATATTCCCGCCAGGAAGACATACATCCCCCCATTTACCTACCCTTCTTGGTATCCGGGAAAAGCGCTTGCCACGTCAGAATTACCCCTTCATCTTCCACCGTTAGATCTGTCAAGTGGGTAACACGTGGCACACATCCGACCGTGAACAGAAATCCGGGAAGCCTATATAAACCCATCACGCCTCTTTTTGACTGCTTACCATCTACAAAACTTTCAAATCACCATTAACGCCTCTATCCTATACCATCATCACCAGATCTCATATTAAGGTAATTTGCGCGACCATTGTTTTGTATATACCACGCCATGGTGAGACAGCTAACCCATATTACATCAATCTTGACCATAGAACAGCTAGGCCAATTCACCTCCGACTTCTACATACCCAACTACCTGCACCCAGAAGTTTCAAACCCGTAACACAATATAAGCCAGTTCCCGCAGGGAAGATAGGGTTGTACACCCATTTCTTCGATTACGCAAACCAGCGTATACCTATGTCACGCTTCCTCCTGAGTGTGCTAATACAATACGAGACCCGCTATAAAATCTATGATTTTACCATGATTTTTATGTAATGAAGTTTCACCCGTTAATCCTAGAACACATACTCACATGTGTATTCCTATAGGTTGAGAGTGAACTTGTTCATTTAGGTACTTATACCTTTACATTCACACTTGTTGTAAATAAGTTACATAGCTCAAACCTTGTACTTAAGACTAGGAGAACAAATGATAAAAATGTATAATCAATACTTGGCTATACACACAACACTAAATCAAAGTTGGAAAAACATGCTACATAGTGTATGTAGCCGTGTATGTGTGCAAGGGTGTATACCACAAACATGTTCTTAACCTCCTTGGACTATCCCAAGACCTTACTCTTTATGTACTAGCCCAACATGAGCCCAAGCCAAAGCCCATTACCCTCCTTTTTGGCTAGCTAGACACGGCACCCCATATGTGGAAGAAGAATGGTTGTCTTGGTTTTGGAAAATCCAACATATGGCACACTGATTCTTACCAAGGCAATCATGCCTTTTTTCCTTCACCCTTCTCTCTCTCTTTAAGCCAAAACACACACATACATTCTCTCAACCTCTCATGCAACCAAATCTCATTCTCCCTTCATCTTTCTCTCTCAAATCATTCGGCATTAAGCCACAATAATCCAAAGTTGTTCATTAAATCCACCAAGATCCTTGTCTCATCTTTACTTCAAATCATTAGTAGTATCATTCCATTGGATTCACTATAAACAAGCCCTAGCTAAGCCATCTAGGCCACGACTTGATTTATACATAGGGTTTCTTCATCATTTTGAGTAGATCTCAAACCACCTTGTTCACCTAGATCATTTGTGGTACTTTTAGGCAAGAAAGGTATACACTACTTGTTCTTTCATTTCTTCATGCATGCATCATCATACATCTATAAACACAAGTAAGATAACATGTTAAAAATCAAGATTTGATGAAGCTTTGACCATTATAGGTCATGGCTTATGTATAAAAATCATGTTCATGATTTAAAAACCTTTTGATAAGGAACTTATGATTGGTATGCTATGTTTTAAACTTGATTTAAAAACCATATGAAACATTTTGTAAATCAAAAAGTTGCATGAGTTACAAATCTTATTTTATGGGACTATGGTTAAACCAATAGTCATAGATCTCATAAAATGGATGTGTGTAACCTAAAAGTCTTGAAGACCATGACCTTAAAGGTCACGACATATATGGTTAATGTTTATGTGAGTCATGTGTTAAGTTTAAATGATGGAATATGAAATGATACATGTTAAAATGACTATTAAAAATCACAAATACAACTTATGTGTATAAACGTAGCCGTGGGTTACATAAGATTTAAATGGATAAAATATACATGCATGTCATTATAAACCATAGATCTAATGGCAAAGGCTAACTTGAATATGTTAAACATAAAACAAGATTATGGGAACCTTGGGAAGAGGCAATATAGCCGTGAGCTATATGTGGTCTCCTTGGAAAAATAGTAACCTTGGAAACATGCATGTAAACTAGATAATCATGATTGTATTTTTAATTAATTACAAGACATAGAAACTAGATATAGTGTTAATCTTGGAAGTACCAAGATCTAAAATATAGCCATGAGCTATATAAGAATGTACATGGATTTATGTTTGATTTTTAGGTCTAGACATAGTTTAGTTCTTATCATGAACTTGTGATTTATTTTCTTGATGTGTACATAATGACATCTAATTTTGTAACACATATAAACTATATGCAACCTTAATATGGGACTTGATCTATCCTAATATGCTATAACTAATGTAGGCCGTGAGTTATAAGCTCCTATTAGGGCTTATGACTTACTTGTAACCTTATGACACACCTAGATCTAATTTGGTATAACACATAAAATGAATTTTTAAGATTATTCATCTATTTAGATTGAAAACTAAATATTAATAAGCATAGTAAGCTTATATTAATATTCTAAGTAAAAACTTATATAAAATGAAAAGTAGTGTTAATGGACTATTTAATCCCATGAAAAGTTAACCTAAAACATTAAATGGACCTAATAAGCCCATTTCATAAATTATAGTAATTTAATTGAACTTAAGATCACAATTAGGCCCATTTAACAAATTAAAGGACTTAAAAATGTATTAAGCCCAATAGATGATTTAAAGGCTCATATAAATAAATTAGTGAACATGAAATATATTTAAGCCCACTAAAATAGCCCGTTTGATGTTTAGCCCATTTAAAGAGCCCATATAAGTTTAGATGATAAACCGAAAGTTTTTATAATAAAACATGACTTATAAAAACTTTTTGAATAAAAATGACAAATCATAAAGCTTAAGGACTAAATCCGTAACTTATGAAACTTATTTTAATAAGCTAGTAAGCACAAGGACTGAAAATGTAAATATCCAAAAGTCTAGGGTTTAATAATTATTTTTCGTGGCAATTTAAACCCTAGGGACCATTTTGGGAAGTTATTAAATGTTATTTTGTTATTCTAAAACCCTAAGGACCATTTTGGCAATAATCCGAAACTTAGAGAAGCCCTAGGGGCTGTTTTGTCATTTTAGTAAAGTTACAAAACCCAGATAATACTAGAGGGACTAAATCTGCCATAATCCGAAACTATAACAAGCCCTAGGTGCTAAATATGTAAAAATCCGAAAGTTATACTTGTTTAAAAATATGTAGGGACTAGTATTGCCATATCTCGAAACATTTCCAAGCCCTAAATCTAAAATCTATTTTAATTATAATAAAACATAATTAAAATACTTAGACCACAAGAATTAACGTATAAATTGTTAAGTTTAAATTATTTTAAAATAATTCATGGGAACTTTAAAGTTAAACAAAATATTTTGTATATAAAATATTTATATTTACTTTAGGAAATAATTGTATAAACAATTATGAATATGTATTGTTAATACATGTACTTATATACTTTTAGGAAATAAAATTATGTGAACGTTAATTAAAATAAATATTACTATGTAAATATGTTATAAGTGAAACTCCTCATGTTTACTTAAATATAGAACGTGGTTATAAAATTTAACGGGATGTTATTGATACAAGCACTATAAACACAGATTAATATTTTTAAGTAAAACATTTTCTTTTATGTTTACTTAAATGTAGAACTTAATTGTAAAATTGGATGATTACCATAAATACATGTATGCTAACTAATAGTAATAGTTAAACATGCGATGTGAGCTTAGAAATGAAACTTATATAAATAAGTTAAATGGATATTGATGCTACTTGAACTATGGTCATCTAGATAAATGCCATAGTATGAATGAACTAAATAAAATCCGTATAAGCATACCTATATGTTCTTTGTACTATCTATTAAGACTGTACTATCTGATTAGGCATAAATTTGGTGTGAGCTTTATTTGGATACCCGTGTTAAACAACCAATTGCGTACTCCCAGGTGAGTTTAAAGCCCCATTTAAACTTTGATAAAAGTTTCCCTTTTTGGGAAAGAAAATATGCAAACATATATTGGACATGACTGGATTGTATAAACTA
Organism: Glebionis coronaria; assembly: GCA_025667525.1. Classification (NCBI taxonomy): domain Eukaryota; kingdom Viridiplantae; phylum Streptophyta; class Magnoliopsida; order Asterales; family Asteraceae; genus Glebionis; species Glebionis coronaria. The sequence continues at coordinate 397,552,154 of CM046879.1, forward strand.
GATTATGATTGCTTACTATTGAAACTGTTAAATTGTTGTAAATCGCCCGAATGTTATAAATAGATCTATTAGGGATTGAGCATCCCCTTCTGGGTGAGTCATGCTCACTGTGTCTTGGCCGGGACAACAGACGTATACCATGTTGGAACAGGAATGGGTGTCTTATTGTAAGACACTATGTCCTCATCTGTTGAGGAATATGGGGTTAAGCTTCAGTTTCTAAAAATAAACAAATGTTATTTACATTTTAATTAGAATGCTTTGTGCATTATTACTACTATGATTATTGCATGTCCAAACTAATTAATTGTTAAAATATGTAAATTCACCAACTTTATGTTGACCCCGTTAGTATGTTTTGCACAGGAATATGAAGTTAGTACGTGGTGTGTGCATGGCCTCCAGCATCTTAGAAATCTGCATCATAGGACTCGTCAGGGGTTCTATTTGGGAAACTCAAACAAACACTCTCCACCATGTTTAAGACAATTTTTATTTATTTGTTAAAATAAACATGTAATCTAATTTAAGTTACTTTTATCTTATGCTCTATCGACTATATGCTATCGATCCGCCCTTGTGACATCTCCGTGGATATTTCCGCGTATTTTGATCCTACCCGGGGTGTCACAGAGAATGGTATCAGAGCATTAGTTATAGAGAACCATATAAATTTTTAAATAAAATAAAAATAAAATGATTTTTCATTTATTTAAAACTAGACTATAACTTATAAAACTCTTTATGGGATTTTATTTTGGGACCGTCTTAATTAAGCATATAGATCTTAGGGCATTTTACGCTATGTGAACTAATTGTATATATATATGTTTACCACACTTGATTATAAATACTGTTTAGTAAGGTATTGCTATATGTTAGACGTACTGAACTTGAAAAATTTTACACTACATAGTAAAATACTGAAATGCGAATATGAGTAATATTAACCTAAAACATCACACTTACTAACTGATAAATGAACTACTTACATGATAGTACATATATATGTATAAGTATAAATATTAGTAACCTTAAAACATTCTTATAATTGTTTAAGAGGGGATATATTTCATAAAGCATGTAATCTAAATAATATTGTTCTTTGTTTGTAAGCTTATACTCACTTCAAACTTAAAATGATATTATTTCAGAGCATCATGACTGCGCCTACTGCATCTACGACTCTTCTACCCAGAGTAGCTCTTACTCTAGTTGTTTGTTCATCCCCACGATCGACGCAGTGTGGATGGTTGTCAGCCTCGGATTCAGAGGATGACCCAGCCACCGAAGCTGTACTCCCAGAGGACCCATTTTCTGTCTCAGCATCAGCCACACCGGCCCCAACCTCTATGGAGGAGGACCGGGTCCCTTCTAGCATACCATCTTCCGTGCCTCTGTCCTTCTCATCAGGTTATTTCTCCGGACCCCTCACCCGTCTCCACTTATGAGACCGGGGAAGGCTCCGGGGCAGGACATGTCGATCCCATCCAGGCCCAGATCTCCGCATTGGCTGCACGCCATGAGCGAGAGATATCCGACCTCCACAGCCAGTTGGCAGTCAGTCAACAGAGCCATGCCGTTATCTGTGAGCGTATCGACACTCTTTTCCGCACTAAGAGGGAAGACTTCCAGACTGCTAAGGGCATCCAGGCTAGGACGGACGAGGCACTGAGATGGTTATTGGATGAGAACTACCGCCTCCACCAGCGCATTCAGGTCATGGAAAGTCTACAGCATCAGACCCATGCTGCTCTTGCTACTCAAGAGCAATCCTTGTCCATCTTCTTTGATCTCGCCACTGTCCGACATGATGGGGTTACTGGGGAGATGGCTTATCTCTGAGGGGTCGTCGATAGGCTCTGGAACCAGATACTGTCTGGACTCCGTACGCTCAAGGAGACCCGAACGACAGTTTAGACTTTGTAGAACACCAGGAGGAATTCTGCATCCCTACCAGCTCCATCTGCACCATCAGCCCCGACATCATCTAGTGGACCATCCAGGCAGGATTAGTATAGACGTACTAGACTTCTTGTATGTCATGATAAGCTCACGGGTTGCATCCCAGCTATCATGACATAGGGCCTTTGTACTTTTATCTCTTGTTCAGCTTCTGTCATGTAATCCCGTACTTTATCTTTTCTTTCTTTTGGGACATGTAACTTTGGGATATGATGTTTTTAAAGACTGCGTGTATCATTACTTTTGATTAGGCTCGACCGGCCTATGACTTAGATTGTGTTATGCTAAGATGACTGTTAAATTTATCATGGAAATAACATGTAATCACTCTCTTTATTATATCTGTTGTGCAATGTATTATATTATGAGATCTTAACAGGTTGTCCAAATTTGTTATGAAATCAGTGCATAAGTTTCTTTGTGCAAATAATATAAAAACTGTACTAATGCTTGAACTAATAATCTCATTTTGTATATGATTATAGACAAATGGAGATTACGAGGTCAAATCCCAATAATGCAACCACTCCCAATGCCGACAATGCTGAATCCCCAGGAGCTACACGAAATATCACTGCCACGCAACTGCGGGAAATGATAAGTGAAGGCATCACAGCAGCTATGGCAGCCAGAGGAGCTAACCCAAATACAAACAATGATCCAAACTCCGACGCCCACAGAAACAACACCAACAGGGGTTTCTCTTACCCCAACTTCTTGAAATGTAAACCCTCATACTACCGAGGTAAAGAAGGAGTTTTTGAATTGATGCAGTGGTTTGAAAGACTAGAGACAATCTCCCGCATCAGTGCTTGTGCTGACGAGAACAGAGTTAAGTTTGCCACGTGCACCCTACTTGAGAGTGCCCTTACCTGGTGGAACTCTGTGGTCGCTATCCTTGGACATAACGTCGCTTATGCTCTCACTTGGGCCAACCTCAAGGAAAGAATGACTGAAAAGTACTGTCCCAGAGGAGAAATGAAAAAGTTGGAAGTCGAGTTGTGGGACCTCAAGTGTAAGAACAATGATATCATTTGGTACAACCAAAGATTTCAAGAGTTAAGCTTGATGTGCATGGTGAAGCTTATAACTTGGGGATAATCAAGTATGGAGGACAAGAGTTGCATTAATCAAGAAGTTTTCATATTTTTGTTTTGATAATTGTGCTTCTAACTTTGTTGATTCTTAGCAGGGTTGTTTAAGGAAGCTTGTACTTATTCTTGCTAGTACATAAGCTCAAAATTCGTGGGTGTGGATGTACATCCATGAGGTTTGCATACTTAATCCCAAAATCTGCTTAAATCTTAATTTTTGGTGATATTTGTGTGTGACTTGTGTTCTTGTGAATTTTGTGGCTTAATCTTGCTTGAATCTGCTATATACATCTGTTATTGTGTTAATTTGGGCTTGGGTGGTCTTAAATCTCACTTTTGATTTGAAAAACTTGGTTTTGAAAAGTTAAAGGGGTGTTTGGGATTACCTGTTTGAGATTAAAACTTGTTATTGTGTTGTTAGAAGTGTGTATTTGTGCTTGGTATCTGTTATACACTTGGTTGAGAGTTGTTTGCTGCAAGTTTTTGAGTTTGAAACCTCAAATCACATAATCTGCTATAACTTGTTGATTTTAGCTGTTTTTGACCTATGATTTTGGTGAAATCTAGAATTTGTGCATGCTTAGGGTTAAAAGTTGTTTAAACAACATTATTATAACATATGTGATAGATTTGAGTGGTTGAATCTGGCTTGTTGGTCAATTACATCAGCAAAAGTGAAAACTGTATGTTCTTGTGTTCATCAGTAACTTTAAGTGCTTGAATCTTGCTTAAAACTTTGAATCATTGCATGAAACCTGTTTATACTTGCTTATTTGAGTTTATAATAGCTTATGTATTCATTTGGTTAAGTTTGGCTGGCTGAATATTGCTAAAAGTGCTTATTGAACCTTAACTGCTTATTGTTCTAAGTCTGTGACAGATCTGGTGCTTAATTGAATTAACTGTACAAATTGGCTTGTTGGATTGTTGATTTCTTTGTTTGTATTGACTCCTTATGATCAAATGATCATTTGGGTGCCTTTTTGAAACTTGAATCTCCAAAAAAGTCGCTAAAGACAAAAAAGTCTACAAGTCAAGCAGTGGAAACTTTTTCCACTTGTTGAGGTTCAATAAGCACTTTTAGCAATATTCAGCCAGTCAAACTTAACCAAATGCATACACAAGCTATTATAAACTCAAATAAGCAAGTCTAAACAGGTTTCATGCAATGATTCAAAGTTTTAAGCAAGATTCAAGCACTTAAAGTTACTGATGAACACAAGAACATACAGTTTTCACTTTTGCTGATGTAATTGACCAACAAGCCAAATTCAACCACTCAAATCTATCACATATGTTATAATAATGATGTTTAAACAACTTTTAACCCTAATCATGCACAAATTCATGATTTCACCAAAATCTTAGGTAAAAAACAGTTAAAATCAACAAGTTATAGCAGATTATGTGATTTGAGGTTTCAAACTCAAAAACTTGCAGCTAACAACTCTCAACCAAGTGTATAGTAGATAATCCCAAACACCCCTTTAACTTTTCAAAACCAAGTTTTTCAAATCAAAAGTGAGATTTAAGACCACCCAAGCCAAATTAACACAATAACAGATATATATAGCAGATTCAAGCAAGATTAAGCCACAAAATTCACAAGAACACAAGTCACACAAAAATATCACCAAAAATCAAGATTTAAGCAGATTTTGGGACTAAGTATGCAAACCTCATGGATGTACATTCACACCCACGAATTTTGAGCTTATGTACTAGCAAGAACAAGTACAAGCTTCCTTAAACAACCCTGCTAAGAATCAACAAAGTTAGAAGCACAATTATCAAAACAGAAATATGAAAACTTCCTGATTAATGCAACTCTTGTCCTCCACACTTGATTATCCCCAAGTTATAAGCTTCACCACACCTTGATAACACAATATCAAGATGCTATGATCAGCCCTATAGCCCAAGAATTCCAAGATAGACCAAGTGTGGAAAATGTGCAAAATTTTGCACACTCCTCTTTTGAAAAGAGGTTTTTGATTCAAGAATAATGAACAAAGAACAATAATAAACAGATTATAACAATGGCACTTGGTCTTTCTTCAACAAACTTAACACAATTTCATTAATCAGAAAAGAGGCTTTATAAGTTTGTGAACAAGGAAAAACCAAAAAGCAAACTACAAATGTTGCACCCTAAGGCCTTTAAATAGGCTTACAAGTTATCTAGAAAGCTGAAAAATAAGTGAAAACCTAGCTTTGAACTTCCATATTTGCCCTTGTCTTGTTTGAGTTTTTGAGAATCATGTGATGGATTTTGTTGTTTTGTGGAGGTGGCATGTGTGAAAAGTGATCAAAGGGCTTGTAACAAGCTTAGGATGTAAGCACAATCCTTGGACGTTGGATTGCTGGCTCAACTTTGTCTTCTTCCCAAAAGTGTGTGCAGGGGAGGTCCCATGTAGCATGTGGGTTGTTAGGGTGGCTAATGTTAAAGTTGGGATGTGATTAGGACATCATTAATCACTAATCTGGAAGAGGTGGTAGTTTAATTTTTGCTAAAACAAAAATCCCCAATTATGTTCTTGAGCTGATGAACATAGGTTTTGATTTGTTTAAGGGGTGATTAAGATTTAAATAAGTATTTAGGCGCCAAGATTAATTAATATTAATCTGGTGAGTGGAGGGTGATGTGGACAAAAGGTGAGTTGTGATTGGTTGGATGGAGTGAGTGGGACACGTGGGAGGTTCTGATTGGTCTAGGTTAGAATCTTGTCTTGCCATGTTTAATCCCCTATCATTGCAATACTTGTCATTTCCATTTAAAAAGCTGTCAACGCCAAATTCCTTCATAACAACTTTGCATTTTTCACACTTTTGCCCCAAAAAGTTTTGTAAAATGATTTCAGGGGTATTTCTTGCCAATTTGTGATTTTTGAAGGACTGATTTGGTATTTTCTTCAAGGATAATGGTCTAAACTTGTATGACTGACATTTTGGAGGACTGAAATTGCCAATTCATGTTTGATGAGGGACCATTTTTGCCAAATCTTCAAAGTCAAGGGTCCTTTTGGTAATTTTGATATTTTTAAAGGACCAAACTTGTCATTCTTGTAACTTGGAGTCCTTTTTGATATGTTTAACTTTGAGGAGGATAAATATTGACAATTTAGCTTTGTTGAGGGGCTAAAATTGCCAATTCTTCAAAGTGGAGGGCCCTTTTTTGTAATATTGACAAACTTTAGGGACCAAACTTGTAATTATGAAGATACAAGGGTATAAAGTGTCATATTTGAGGACCCTTATTCATAAATCTTCAAGTCTTCAAGGGTTTTCTTGGGAAAATTCTTCATTAGGGCTTGGTTCATTGTGCGGCTTCGTTTCCCGTGTTCGTTTTTGCATGATTCTTGTGATCTTTTGTCATTTTCTCAATATCCGTACCTAAAATACACAAGCAACAACCACAAGCATATATATGGGTATTTTTATGATTTTTGATGCATTTTAAGACCTATTTGGACGATGAGACTATGTATAAAAGCAGTCTCATCACTCCCCCATACTAAACCATTGTCGTGCCCTCACGCAATGCTAGAATAAAGTATCGTAGCACCTCCAAAATTCATTTTTATTAACTTTATTGAACGATAAACTAGCTACACTACTACTATTACTACTACTACTTGCGTTTTAGACATAATGTATGATTTTCATCGCAAAATGGGACGTTTAGGTTCATAGAGTAAGAACACGTGAATGCTTCGTTAGAAATAATTTCATCGTCCTCGATTTTCACACCAATTCCATGCTAAGCGTGTAACGAGATCATTGTCATTATAAGTTAGTAATGCCAACACTACTCATATGCCCTAATCACGTACTTATCCTCCCAATTTCCTAAGTTGTATCTCTTATATTTTATTATGTCTTGAATGTTTCACGAGGATACATTGTTTGACTTATGCGATAATAGAGGTTTAGGTCTAAAAATAGAGTCCTAACGATGTAACCAAGACCATCAAATCAATAACCCCTCCTAATAGATAACGATGTCAAAAATTAAGTCAACAAGAAGGATCGATAAACACGGTTTTATAACGGTTTTGAACATGAGACTTATTACCAAGACTTTTATACGCCCCATAACGGAAGGGCCTTATTATCTTTGGTTTACCTCCATCTTTTATTCAACTTCGCCATGAAGCTTTTATTATGACTTCGGTCTTGCCTTGCCTTTTATTATCCACCTCATCGGTAGTTTTATTAGCCAAATACGTATATCCTCACGCTAAGGCGAATTTTAGATCTTTAAAGCTTCGGAGATTAAGGCTTGATTCACTTTCAATTTTGCATAGATTTTTCGGCCTTGTGGGGCTTCAAATTGTTTGCTTGATTTAGGTGAGCACTTGAAATCTTATTATTGGGTGAAGCTTTTGATTATTCGGGTGCCAATACTTCAAAACCGTGACGCTGGCGATACCTTAATGTCTTCCCAATTTAATTACACGAAAGCTACTAGAAAAGACTAGAAACCCAACAATCCCAACTAAACCGCTAAGTCAATATTTATTAAGCAAAAAATATTTACATGCGAAGGGAGAATAAGCAAACAACGAGAACACATGAGTTTTTGAAAGAATACGAGTACTCTACGTTTAGCATAGTAACTTATAATTAACCCTATCATTTCTCGTCATCATTTAAGAGACTTAGCCTAATGTGAAGTTAAGGAATCAAAGCTAAGTGCTCAACACACACGGTCGAGTCAAAAATTACTCTTATTCTCGCCATCGGAAAACCTACATTCGTGTATTTAACACTTATAAAACATGAGAAAAATTTTAAAATTTTGCTATTTTTAGCCTTATTTGCAACAAAACGATAAAAAAAAGATAAACTTTGGAAAGCGTGAAGGTTTGGCAAGGCAAGTATCTATTCACTAGTGGAAACTTTTTCCACTGCTTGACTTGTAGACTTTTTTTTGTCTTTAGTGACTTTTTTGGAGATTCAAGTTTCAACAAGGCACCCAAATGATCATTGGATCATAAGGAGTCAATACAAACAAAGAAAGCCAATTTGTACAGTTAATTCAATTAAGCACCAGATTTGTCACAGACTTAGAACAATAAGCAGTTGAGGTTCAATAAGCACTTTTAGCAATATTCAGCCAGCCAAACTTAACCAAATGCATACACAAGCTATTATAAACTCAAATAAGCAAGTCTAAACAGGTTTCATGCAATGATTCAAAGTTGTAAGCAAGATTCAAGCACTTAAAGTTAATGATGAACACAAGAACATACAGTTTTCACATTTGCTGATGTAATTGACCAACAAGCCAGATTCAACCACTCAAATCTATCACATATGTTATAATAATGATGTTTAAACAACTTTTAACCCTAAGCATGCACAAATTCTAGATTTCACCAAAATCTTAGGTCAAAACAGTTAAAATCAACAAGTTAAAGCAGATTATGTGATTTGAGGTTTCAAACTCAAAAACTTCTAGCAAACAACTCTCAACCAAGTGTATATCAAATACCAAGCACAAATACACACTTCTAACAACACAATAACAAGTTTTAATCTCAAACAGGTAATCCCAAACACCCATTTAACTTTTCAAAACCAAGTTTTTCAAATCAAAAGTGAGATTTAAGACCACCCAAGCCCAAATTAACACAATAACAGATGTATATAGCAGATTCAAGCAAGATTAAGCCACAAATTCACAAGAACACAAGTCACACACAAATATCACCAAAAATCAAGATTTAAGCAGATTTTGGGATTAAGTATGCAAACCTCATGGATGTACATCAACACCCGCGAATTTTGAGCTTATGTACTAGCAAGAACAAGTACAAGCTTCCTTAAACAACCCTGCTAAGAATCAACAAAGTTAGAAGCACAATTATCAAAACAGAAATATGAAAACTTCTTGATTAATGCAACTCTTATCCTCCACACTTGATTATCCCCAAGTTATAAGCTTCACCACACCTTGATAACACAATATCAGGATGCTATGATCAGCCCTATAGCCCAAGAATTCCAAGATAGACCAAGAACTTAGCAAAATATCAAGAAAGTGTGGAAAATGTGCAAACTTTTGCACACTCCTCTTTTGAAAATAGGTTTTTGATTCAAGAATAATGAACAAAGAACAATAATAAACAGATTATAACAATGGCACTTGGTCTTTCTTCAACAAACTTAACACAATTTCATTAATCAGAAAAGAGGCTTTACAAGTTTGTGAACATGGAAAAACCAAAAAGCAAACTGCAAATGTTGCACCCTAAGGCCTTTAAATAGGCTTACAAGTTATCTAGAAAGCTGAAAAATAAGTGAAACCCTAGCTTTGAACTTCCAAATTTGCCCTTGTCTTGTTTGAGTTTTTGAAGAATCATGTGACGGATTTTGTTGTTTTGTGGAGGTGGCATGTGTGAAAAGTGATCAAAGGGCTTGTAACAAGCTTAGGATGTAAGCACAATCCTTGAACGTTGGATTGCTGGCTCAACTTTGTCTTCTTCCCAAAAGTGTGTGCAGGGGAGGTCCCATGTAGCATGTGGGTTGTTGGGGTGGCTAATGTTAAAGTTGGGATGTGATTAGGACATCATTAATCACTAATATGGAAGAGGTGGTAGTTTAATTTTTGCTAAAACAAAAATCCCCAATTATGTTCTTGAGTTGATGAACATTGGTTTTGATCTGTTTAAGGGGTGATTAAGATTTAAATAAGTGTTTAGGCGCCAAGGTTATATAATATTAATCTGGTGAGTGAAGGGTGATGTGGACAAAAGGTGAGTTGTGATTGGTTGGATGGAGTGAGTGGGACACGTGGGAGGTTCTGGTTGGTCTAGGTTAGAGTCTTGTCTGGCCATGTTTAATCCCTATCTTTGCAATACTTGTCATTTCCATTTAAAAAGCTGTCAACGCCAAATTCCTTCATAACAAGTTTTCATTTTTCACACTTTTGCCCCAAAAAGTTTTGTAAAATGATTTCAGGGGTATTTCTTGCCAATTTGTGATTTTTGAAGGACTGATTTGGTATTTTCTTCAAGGATAATGGTCTAAACTTGTATGATTGACATTTTGGAGGACTGAAATTGCCAATTCATGTTTTATGAGGGACTATTTTTGCCAAATCTTCAAAGTCAAGGGTCCTTTTGGTAATTTTGATATTTTTAAAGGACCAAACTTGTCATTCTTGTAACTTTGAGTCCTTCTTGATATTTTGACTTTGAGGAGGATAAATATTGACAATTTAGCTTTGTTTAGGGGCTAAAATTCCCAATTCTTCAAAGTGGAGGGCCCTTTTTGCAATATTGACAAACTTTAGGGACCAAACTTGTAATTATGAAGATACAAGGGTATAAAGTGTCAATTATTCCATATTGGAGGACCCTTCTTCATAAATCTTCAAGTCTTCAAGGGTTTTCTTGGGAAAATTCTTTATTAGGGCTTGGTTCATTGTGCGGCTTCGTTTCCCGTGTTCGTTTTTGCATGATTCTTGTGATCTTTTGTCATTTTCTCAATATCCGTACCTAAAATATACAAGCAACAAACACAAGCATATATATGGGTATTTTGATGATATTTAATGCATTTTAATCCCTATTTGGATGATGAGACTATGTATAAAAGCAGTCTCATCAGTGCACCAAAATGTTTCCTCTAAGGAGTGACAAGATTGAAAAGTATGTCAGCGGACTCCCTTACAACATTCATGACAGTGTGTTAGCTTCACGACCCACCACTGTTGAAAGTGCCATGGAATTTGCGACTGAGCTGATCAACATACGAGCTCGCAATCTGTCCGAGAGGCAAACGGACAACAAGAGGGAATCCGATGAAAACTCTCGTAGCCAGCACCAACAGCCTTCCAAAAAGCAAAACGTTGGGCAAGCAGATGACACTACCCCCACAACCCGCACCAAGAGCTACATAGGGAGAGAACCCAAGTGTCCAAAATGCAACTACCATCATGTTGCTGGAGGACAATGTCAAGGATGCTACAAATGCGGCCAATAAGGACACTTTGCTCGCGAGTGTCCAACCAATGTTGCTACCCCAGGTCGACCCAACACCACTCCTGGAAACAGCAACAGGGGCAAGTCTAATGCACAAGGGAGTGGAAGTGGGAAACAAGGAAACCGAAACCCCACTGGCGGGAGCGGTGGCGGGCCGAAGAAAGCTGTGGTATGCTACGAATGTGGGACCCCTTAGGACAATCAGGTCTCACGTGCCCAGGAGTAGACAAAGCACTACAATTGCTAAATTTAGTAAGGTAATGGGAATCCCTCTGACAATTCTAGGCTCCTATTATATTATGGAATAGTCGACGAAAAAGTTATGATAGTTAAACACCATCATCCGAAGTTGTTCCTTAAAAACTTTCCGAATCAGCCGTTTTACACCAAACAGATCCTAGAAAGCCTTGATAACTTTGATAGCGATCTTAGCACAAATTGGCTAGCAAGTAGCATGCAGTTATCCCTTATAGCCAAAAATGGACTGGTGTACCTTGGTGAGATGGAACCTTGATTATGCTAGGGAGCCATAACTCCGATATAGTTAACACTAGATTTAGTGTCATCTCTAGCACCAACGGGCTAAAGAATATTTGGTCTGAGAGTGACCCGTCTCCCTAACCTGCTTCTTCCCTGCCTAACCCTGAAGGACACACCCAACCCACAATGGGTGTATTTTGTAGGGTTACTTCCGTCACCTAGACAACCCTAAACCCAAAAGGCACATCCAACTCACAATGGGTGTACTTTGTAGGGCTACGTTAGGCATCCCTCATAAGGAGATAATAAATGTCCTATGTTTTTGAACATTCCTCCTTCCTCTTCGGGTCCAATTAGTTCGACAATACCATCACCCACTAGACACCGGGAGATTAGAATTCCACTCTTTAGAAGTCAGAATTTATACAAAATTTTGAACCGGAAATAATGAATGCATGACCCTTGTTACGACACCCTGCAAGGCGCGCACTTCTCTATTCTTGGTATCTTCTTTTATTCCCACCACTTGAGGTACTCCTTTTCTGCGCCCCTCTCACTCCGCCTCACGACAAAGGAAACAGATTCCTTGCAACTTCTTACGCAAACGCCATCGACAACAATCTTAACCTCCTTGTTAGGTAGAAACTTTAATACCATTGACTAATGTTTGTACCCCGCCGCCTTGAGGTAATAGATCGTAAGTCTTTTCTTAAAAGATGCTAATATAGGAGGGGTTAAAGTCAAACATGTTTATTTTACCCTCAACACCCAGTTCTTCATCCGCGAGTATGGGATATAACTTGTATCTCACCCATGAAAAGGATGTAAAAATAGTGCATCCCCAAACTCCTAGCGTATGAAATATGTTGGCGTGTCCTCCTCATATCAGAAACCATTTGCAATGGATTTGTCCTCCTGACCAAATCCACCACGCCAATGGTCCCCTCCCATATCCGGGACAAGTACAACTACAACACCCATTGGGAAGCCCCTCGCCTACCCATCCCCACAGCAGCAGTCTCCTTTACTGCTCAATCGGATGTATAGTGCGATCCAGATAAAGATCTTTTGCATTCCTCGCCTACCCATCCACAGCAGCAGTCTCCTTTACTGCTCAATCGGATATATAGTGCGATCCGGATAAAGATCTTTTGCATTCCTCGCCTACCCATCCACAGCAGCAGTCTCCTTTACTGCTCAATCGGATGTATAGTGCGATCCAGATAAAGATCTCTTTGCATTCCCCGCTTACCCATCCACATCAGCAGTCCCCTTTACTGGTCAATCGGATGTATAGTGCGATCCGGATAAAGATCTCTTTGCATTCCTCGCCTACCCATCCACAGTAGCAGTCTCCTTTACTACTCAATCGGATGTATAGTGCGATCCGGATAAAGATCTCTTTGCATTCCTCGCCTACCCATCCACAGCAGCAGTCCCCTTTACTGCTCGATCGGATGTATAGTGCGATCCGGATAAAGATCTCTTTGCATTCCTCGCCTACCTATCCACATCAGCAGTCCCCTTTACTGCTCAATCGGATGTATAGTGCGATCCGGATAAAGATCTCTTTGCATTCCTCGCCTACCCATCCACATCAGCAGTCCCCTTTACTGCTCAATCGGATGTATAGTGCGATCCGGATAAAGATCTCTTTGCATTCCTCGCCTACCCATCCACAGCAACAGTCCCCTTTACTGCTCAATCGGATGTATAGTGTGATACATAGCTTTTACAGCAAGTATAAAATCTTATCGTCCGATCTCTTCGAATTGATTAATGGTAGAAAGTGCGACTCAGTTGTTCTTGGTGGAAGAGAAAATGGTTTGGTTGTCTAATTTAAACTAATAGCAAATATGAAAATTGTCGTTGAGCAAAATTAAAGCTTTAAAATATAAACTAAAACGACGAGTTAAAAATAAATGATTGAAAACTTAAAGACAAGATTAGAAAAATACTTGAAAACTTAATGAAACTAACACTTGAAAACTTTGGAAAAACAAGAAATTAAACCCAGTAGGAAAGTGATCGGAGTACGGCCAAATCAGAATATCCAAAATGCTACAATCAGAATGTATGGTCGGAATATGGGAAAACAAGGCTGATCGGAATGTATAAAAAGGAAGTGATCGGAATGTCAATAAAAACTTGCTGTCGGAATAAGGCAAAATAATTCAATCATAATATATCTAAAACCAGGCAATCGGAATGCCAATATAAACACCCTAGATCGGAATCCCAACCGGAATCCAAATCGGAAAGCTAAAACCCTTTTCCGATCTTGTAGATCGGAATAACACTGAAGTAATAGGAATGTTGAAACCCTATTCCGATCTTGTTGATCGGAATAAAGGTGAAGCTGATTGGAATGTCAAATCGGAAAGGGGTTTACTGTTAGAAATACGTTTTAACGTATATTATAAGTATCGGTCACTCCACAATATGATTTATGTTGTAATAGCTCGTAGTTAACAAATAGTTAATTGTTACTTATTAAGTTAAGTAAGAACCGATCCATGGGCTTGTCATGGACCGGCCCAAGCCCAATGTTGCTTGGAAGTATAAATACCCCTTTCCACCATGGAAAGGGGTTGGTTGTTGTTCACATTTCATGTTTTCATATTAATAAGAAAGACACATTTTCTCTCACTTTCTCTCTCTAGTTTCTCTCACTAGAAAACATCAACCCACTTCATAGATTCATAGGTTATCAATATTCTACATTTGGTATCAAGAGCTATGGGGTGATTTAAGGTAAGGATTGTGTTGCTTTTTTAGTTTTTGAATCAATTAGTGATCTTTAGAAAAAATCAATCTTGAATCTTGTTGTTTTTGGTGTTTTTGTTATTGGGATTGATTGATAAGGATTGGGTTTAGCTTATTTTGGTAAAAATCATAAAACTTTTTGTGGTTTTTGATCAAAAAATCGGATTTAAAGCTGTTTTCAAAGTCTCGAACTGATTTTTCCAGATTATTCCGAATAGACATTCCGAATAGGAGAGTTTTCAGAATAGCAGGATTTTTTCCGAATAGACATTCCGAATAGTAGTATTTTCCGAATAGCAGCATTTTTTCCGAATAGGAAATTCTTTCCGAATAGGAAATTATTTCCGAATAGCAAATTCTTTCCGAATAGCAATTTGTTTCCGAATAGCAAAATCTTTCCGAATAAGCCCATCTTTCTGAATAGCCAAAAATTTTCCGAATAGCCGATCATTCCGAATAGCAAAGTTTTCCGAATAGCCAATTGCCAAACATTCCGAATTGAAGAATTATTCCGCATAAGGATTTTTCCGCGTAAGGTTTATTCAGCATAGGGTCTATTCCGAATAGGATATTTTCAGAATAGGGTTATTCCGCATAGGGTTATTCAGTATAAGGATTTTTTCAGCATAGGGTTATTCCGAATAAAGATTATTCCGAATAGGGTTTATTCTGAGTTAGGATTATTCCGTATAAGCAAGTTCAAGGGGTATTTGAGTTTTTTCGACGATCTTTAGTGGATTTAATCTTGATTTTAACAACACAACACAAATTCTCAACCTTTCTTCACTGCTCGATCAACCGATAATCTTTGAGTCTTTTAAGTGATCACAATGAATCCGAGTTCATTAATGCCTCAGATGACATCTCTTACGGATATCTCAATCATAACAGGAACTGATAGTCGTCCACCGATGCTTATTAAAGAGGTGTTTAAGGCATGGCAGGGCCGTATGATGCAATACTTGAAGGGCAAACCAACATACGGAAGGCTTATGGTCAAATCGATTTTGAATGGTCCACTCGACTATGGTACCATTGTGGCAAATAACGTGTCTCGACCAAGAGAATATGAAGAACTCACACCGGCACAACAACTCATTGCTGATGCTGATGAAAAGGCTCTACAGACTCTTCTCCAAGCTCTTCCGCATGATATTTATCGCATGGTAAGTCAATATACGGTTGCCAAGGATTTATGGGAACGTCTAAAGGTGTTGCTACAAGGTACGTCTCTCACCAAACAGGATAGGGAATGTCAGTTGTATGATCTGTTTGATAGATTCACGTACAGCCCAGGGGAAACGCTACACGACTATTACTTCAGATTCACTACTCTAATGAATGATCTGAACGTATACAATCTTGTGATTGCTCCATTCCAGGTTAACACCAAGTTTCTGAATACTTTACCTCAAGCTGAATGGGGTGAGTATATTACCGATGTTAAGTTAACCCGGGATTTGCATAAGTGCAATTTAGATCAAATCTATGCTTTTCTTCAGCAGCATGAGAAACATGTGATTATGCACCGTTCTCCTCGAGGTATGTACCCTGATTCCTTAGCTTTGATGGCGAATCAACCAAGCTTGTCACACAACAACACACCTTATATCTTGGGACATCAAGCCTATCATCCATCACCTTACATGACACCAACCTTACCCCAATACTCGATTCTATCGCAACCACCCACCTCACATCAGCAACAATATCGGTTTAATGCACCTTCACCACAGTATCCTTCACAACTTCACCCAGCAAACATTGCATCTTATGCTCAGCCTTCATATTCTTCTTATCAAGAGAATGCAGCATATCCAACAAGCTACCCTGATCAAATGAGTATTCCTTCTAGTGATTTTGCAGCTCATCAAGACCAAGCAATGTATTGTGATGATGAGGAAGTCCCCATTCCTGTATTCAAACAAGGAGCTGACCTAGTTGAAGTGTTAACCACTATGTCTGCTTATCTCACAAGGACTTTAAGCAAACGAGGATACAGAGGATCAACTCCTACCAACAATCAGTTGAGGAATTCATCCAATTCTTGCCAACAAGCTACTATTGAGAATGGCAGGGTAATGGTTCAGCCTATTCAACCATATCAGGAGAGACCTACCACATCAACTACCAATGCTCGTACGGTCAATCAGGCTCCAATGGTCAATCCTGCTCCACGGGCTAATCCCACAGGCAAGTTGCGAATGATTACATGCTACAACTGCAAGGAAGAAGGACACATGTCCAGGGATTGCAAGAAACCCAAGAGGAGAAGGGATGGACAATGGTTTGCAGAAAAGATCTATCTGGTAAATGCTCAGGCACAAGGAAGGGAACTTGATGAAGAGGAGCTTGCATTTCTTGCTGATCCAGGGATTGCTGAACAAGACGTTGTCACTACACAGAATGCAGCTTACCAAGCCGATGATCTTGATGCGTATGACTCAGACTGTGATGACTTTCAATCTGCAAAGGCTGCTCTTATGGCAACTATCTCCAGCTTAGGGCCAGAAAAGAGATCTGAGGTACTTATTAATACCACCGATAATACCACTAATGCTAGTATTCAACCACATCAAGTTGTGCAAGAGAATGCTGATTCGAATGAGTCTTCGGTGGCGAGTCTTTCAAATGAGGAGACAATCAATGATAGCAATATCAATGTGAGTCCCCAGACTTTGAGTGAATCACAACCGGGAGCCATTTCGCATACGCCTACTCCTGCTCAACAAGATTTGGTCATGGTTCCTGCTACTTTACTTAGCCAAATGAATGCTGCACTCTTAGAAACCCTAGCTAAGAATAAGAATTTGTCTGATGAGCTTGCCTTAAGCAATGAGAAAGTTCAAACCTTGGAATTAGTGCCTTCGTCAAGTGTTCTAACAAATCCCGAATATGATCACTTTCGAAACAAACAAATGGGTCATTTGCAAGAAATTGAAAACTTAAGAGCAAATCTTTCTAATGAACTTAAAGAAAAGGAGTTAGTGGTCACTAATTTTCAAAAACTTCAAACGGATTTTGAGTCACTCGAGTCTAAGAAGAATGAAATGGAGATTAATGCTGCTAATAAGATTAGAAGTCTAGATTACTTGCTTTTAAGACAATACGCTGCTTCTCAACTAGTGCACTTATTTGATGCTTCATTTAGAGAATTTAACTTATCACGTCAAAAAGGCCTCCCCCCTAATCCAAGGTATGCAAAACAAGCTTTAAGACATAGTCCAAGACTTTATAATGCAACCCAATTAGGATTGGTCTTAGACCCGATTGTTATTTTCGATGATCGAACAAGTAAGGATCTAGTTGATGAAGATCAGTCATACAATTCTACAAAATATCCCGAGTGTGACTATTTTAAAATGAATAAGGAGCTTGCTAAAACGGATTTTAGAATTCGCTTCCATATGGACAAAGATCTCATTACAGCACCAACCTACATGTTGAATGAAGAAAACCCTAGTACATTTCCTACACTTGTCAACATGGAAGGTCCTAAGGAAATTCCAAAGGATCTTCCACCTGTTAGCACTGTATGGTTAAACTTGCAAGAGATTAATCAATACTTTACTAATTTTGAAAAGGTCATTTTGGAATGTACGACTTCAAATGGCCTAAACGCCGGAGAATGGGCTTTCGAACACATGAACGAGGTGTTTAAAACTGAGATCAATCCGTTTGTCAAAAGTCTAAAAGGAAGTTTTGCATCTCTTAAGGAAAATCTTGTGTTTGAAATTGGTGAAGTTCAAAAAGTGTTTTATGAAATGGACACCGCTTACGAACTACAACTAATTGAAAAAGAAAAGATTTTAACCGAATATGACCGATTCTTGTCTGCAGTAATCTCGTGTGATGTGCTTACTACTGTAAATGTTAATTATTCGAATGAGCTTACATCCGCTATGATTAATTGTGATGCTGTGAATATTTGTGATGATATTTGTGATGATGTTTGTGATCTCTCTGTAAATGTTGCTGATACTGTAAATGAGGTAGATAATCATTCTTGTCACGAATCTAACGCTGAGTTTTTAAAGCTACAAGATTCTTACAATTTACTTTCAAAACGCTTTAATCAACTAGAACAACATTGTATATCTTTAGAATTAAAACAACAAACTCAAAATGAGAATCTTTTGATATCAAATGGTTGTGAAAACGGTGTTGAGACGAGTGACAAGATGATTGCAATTGTTAAGGCATTAGAGGAAGAGATTATGAGATTGAAGAGAGATGTGTCATCAAATGAAACACTCAAATTGGAACTAGAGGCTGCAGAGTCTAAAAACCAGGTCTTAGAAATTAGACTTTCGTCTGTTCTAGGGGAGATGGATCGGACAAGACAGGGACTATCCGCTCTTTATGGTTCACTAGAAGAACGCTTCGCTTTTAATGCGGCACAGCAACAATCTTATGTTGAACAACTGAACCAAAAGTGCGAGGAAATCTCTGACTTGAACATCCTGCTCATTGACAAAAATATGGTTTTGGCCGAGTTAAAGGAGACACTTCTTCTCACCCGACAAGAAGTTGTTGATAACTTAGCTACCGACTCTGCACCATCCACTAGTGCTCCAACAACCAAGTCAGTATTGCTTTATAAGAACCCGCTTCATAAGAGAAACCCGGTTACCTACGATGATTATATGAGGAATGCCATTAAGCATGTAGATCTTGTTAGGGATATTTTAGACGATCTTAATGCCTTAGATCCCTCAAGTAGCTACTATTATACGGCTCATGAATATATTAAGCGAGTTCAATATTGCTTAGCATATTTGCAATACATAGGTAAACCAGGCTCTGCACTACTTACTAATAGGCCCATTGCTGTAACTCCATTCAATAAGACTCCAGGAGCAAAACCGTCATTGGCACAATCAAGTAAGGCACCTTTAAAATCTGTTGCTAATATTCCCACTTTGCCTTCTACAGGATTAAAAGAGACTACTATGGCTAAAGGATCGCCACTCAAGAAAGATAAGATCAAGCCCTCCACTAGTAGTGCCAAAAAAAGAAAGTAGAAGATCACCATAGGAATGTTAGTTCAGTTTTAAATAAGAAGAATCATGTTAAGACTAAAAGCTCTGCGCCTGTGCTGAAGCCTAAACCATTCGTGAATTCTAATTTGAATTGTTGGAATTGTAATGAATGTATGTTTTCCCAACGTCATGATTTGTGTCTTATTGATCATGTGAATGAAATGAATGCCATTAAGAATGGTCTTGAATGGAAGCCAACGGGTAGAACTCGTACCCAGGTTGGCTGGCAATGGCGTCCCACTGGTAGGACCTTTACATTAGATGGAACAATGTGCCCTTTAACTAGGAATGCATCCATTGAGGTTAGGTCTGAGCGTCCTTTAGTTAGGAACACTCGCACTCAAGTATGGAAACAGCGCCCTTTAATTAGGTCAGCCCCCACTATAGTGCCTATCAGTGAAGAAATACCACAGGTTTTAAGCCAACTAGAATCTACACCACCAATTAGGAAGAAGAAGGCTAGGAAATCTAAGAAACCTAGAGTTAGCAAATCTAAGATTATTAAATATGTACCTGCTAATAACAAGGAACACTCATATTCCGATACCTCTACATTGTCTTTGTGTGGTGATATTTTCAGGTGGTCCAAATCATCCTCTGGTATTTGGACTCCGGTTGTTCAAAACATATGACCGGAAATCGCTCGATGCTCCGAAATTTCGTCAGCAAGTTTCTTGGTACGGTTAAATTCGGGAATGATCATATTGCAAAGATAATGGGGTATGGTGAATATCAGATTGGAAACGTTACGATTTCAAGGGTATACTATGTAGAAGGTCTTGGTCATAATTTATTCTCAGTAGGACAGTTTTGTGATTCCAACCTAGAGGTTGCTTTTCGACAACACACTTGCTTTATCCGCAACTTGGAAGGAAAAGATTTGTTGAAGGGATCTCGTGGTGCAAATCTTTATACGTTGTCTCTACAAGACATGATGGCCACTTCTCCAGTATGTCTTCTCTCTAAAGCATCTAAGACCAAGTCATGGTTATGGCATCGCAGATTATCTCATCTTAATTTTGACGCTATCAATCATCTGGCTAAAAACGAATTAGTTCGTGGTCTTCCAAAGCTCAAATTTCACAAGGATCATTTATGTTCCGCGTCTTCAAGGGGGAAAAGTACCAAGAAATCATATAAGCCCAAAGCTGAAGACACCAATCAAGAAAAACTTCATCTTTTGCACATGGATCTTTGTGGGCCAATGAGAACTGAAAGTGTGAGCGGTAAGAAATTCATTCTGGTTATTGTGGATGATTTCTCCAGGTTTACATGGGTTAGATTTCTACGTACCAAGGATGAAGCACCAAAGGCTATCATCACTTTTCTGAAATTCATTCAGGTACGTTTGAATACTACTGTCCGCCGTATTCGTACAGACAATGGCACAGAGTTCGTCAACCAGACTCTTCGTGATTACTATGAAGGAGTTGGTATCTCACATGAAACATCCGCTGCACGCACTCCACAACAAAACGGTGTCGTTGAAAGACGGAATCGTACGCTTATGGAAGCTGCTAGGACTATGCTTATTTATGCGAACGCTCCATTGTTCTTGTGGGCAGAAGCTATATCTACTGCATGTTTCACCCAAAACCGTTCTATCATTCGGAAACGCCATGGAAAAACACCTTATGAGCTTCTACATGACCGTAAACCCGATGTTTCATTTTTCCATGTGTTTGGTGCTCTTTGTTATCCAAACATTAATAGTGAGAACTTGGGTAAGCTTCACCCGAAAGCCGATATAGGTATTTTCATTGGTTACTCACCGTCCAAGAAAGCATACCGAATTTACAACCGTCGTCTTGGCAAGATTGTAGAAACTATGGACGCAGATTTCGACGAGCTGACAGCGATGGCTTCTGAGCAACACAGCTCTGAACCCGCGCTTCATGAGATGGGACCCGGTGCTATTAGTTCTGGATTAGTTCCCAATAATCTTACTTCTACATCATTTTTACCACCATCAAGGCCCGAGTGGGATAAACTGTTTAAACCGTTGTTTGACGAATTCTTTGATCCCCCAAATGATGAAGTTCCAGCACCCGTAGTGATAGCTCCAATTCCTGAAGTTGTTGCTCCAGCCAATGAAGCTTTATCTAATGCATCTTCAATTCACATCGAACCGGATGCACCTTCACCAAGTGATTCTCAAACTATACCTGAATCGTCACCCCTACTTGTGCCTAATGATGTGGAAGAGGATTCTATTGATCACGACTTGGAATATGCTCACCTGCAAGAGCTTCCTTTCTTTGGTGTAGCGATACCTGAAAATCCTTCAGCCGCGTCTACCTCAGAAGAAGCTCCTTCTATTGTTCACTCCAGACCACCTAGGATTGAAAAACATAGCACCAAATGGACAAAAGATCACCCTATTAGGAATGTTATTGGAAATCTAGATCGACCGGTCTCTACACGCCATCAATTACAAGAGAGTGCACTCTATTGCTACTTTGATGCATTTCTCTCCGAAGTTGAACCTAAAAACTGGCAACATGCTATGACTCAATCATCTTGGATTGAAGCTATGCAAGAGGAACTAAATGAATTTCAAAGACTTGAAGTATGGGAATTGGTTCCTCTCCCTGACAAGGTTAACATCCTTACTTTGTTGTGGGTTTATAAGGTTAAACTTGATGAGATGGGTGCAGTATTAAAGAATAAGGCTAGATTGGTTGCTAGAGGATATAAACAAGCCTTGGGTATAGACTTTGAAGAATCTTTTGCTCCTGTGGCAAGATTGGAGGCAATTAGACTATTCCTTGCGTATGCTGCTCATATGAACATGATCGTCTATCAAATGGATGTGAAGACGGCATTTTTGAACAGTGAACTAAGGGAAGAAGTCTATGTTAGTCAGCCAGATGGGTTCGTTAGTACGGAGTTTCCTAATCATGTGTACAAGCTTAAGAAGGCTCTCTATGGGTTGAAACAAGCTCCACGCGCGTGGTATGATCTCCTCTCAACATATCTCATTTCGGAAGGCTTCTCCAAAGGCAAAGTGGACCCCACTCTATTCACTCTCAAGGAAGGCAAGGACATGATTCTGGTACAAATTTATGTTGATGATATAATATTTGCTGCCACTAACATAGAATTGTCAAATCGATTTGAGAAGATAATGTCCACACGCTTTCAGATGTCAATGATGGGAAAAATCTTATTTTTCTTAGGATTACAGATTTCTCAAAATCCCAGAGGCATCTTTATTAATCAATCCAAATATGCTCTAGAATCTCTTAAGAAATATAACTTTGAAAATTGTGACCCCGTGGACACTCCAATGGTGGAGAAATCCAAGTTAGATGAAGATAGGAATGGGACTATTGTCGATCCAAAACTTTACCGTGGGATGATCGGCACCCTTCTATATCTGACTGCTAGCAGGCCTGATTTGCAATTTGCTGTATGCATGTGTGCCCGGTATCAGGCTCGGCCTACCGAAAAGCACCTACATGTTGTGAAAAGGATCTTTCGGTATCTAAAAGGAACACTTCATCGTGGTCTATGGTATCCGAAAGATTCCTCTATTGCTCTAATATCATACGCAGATGCCAATCATGCTGGATGTCAAGACACGAGGCGTAGCACTTCTGGATCTGTGCAACTCCTTGGAGATAGATTGATCAGTTGGTCTTCAAAAAGGCAGAAAAGCGCTGCAATTTATAGCACGGAGGCTGAATACATCGCCATGTCCGGTTGTTGTGCTCAAGTCCTTTGGATGAGATCACAATTAACTGACTACGGTTTGGGATTCAACAAAATCCCGATGTATTGTGACAACAAGAGCGCCATTGCCCTTTGCTGCAACTATGTTCAACACTCCCGGGCCAAGCACATAGACATTCGCTACCATTTCATTAAGGAGCAGGTGGAGAACGGAGTGATCGAGCTGTATTTTGTCACTACTGAGTACCAGCTGGCGGATATGTTCACCAAAGCCTTAGATCGAGGACGAATCGAGTTTTTGATCGATAAGCTTGGCATGAAATCATTCACTCCAGCGACTCTCAAAGAGTTGGCAGAAGAAACAGCTGAATAGTCTTGGTAAACTATTCAGAGTATCCTTTGTTTGTGATCATGTATATTATCGTAAATATATAAACCCCAAAAGAAAAATACAAAAATATAAAACAAAGAAAAACCATAAAAAATATAAAATCTACAAAAACCATAAAAATTATAAAATCAAGAAAAACCAAAAATATTTTTCGTTTTTAAAACGGGCATGTCTTTTAGTACGGTAATATTTACGGCATTAGAAATGCCGATTAATATTGACACGGTGCCATAAATAGAGTCCGTATAAAAGTTGTACATTTTTAAAACATGCCCATTATGGCTTGTAGTTATTTCTGACTGCAACCCGGTTTTCATATTAAAGTCACGTATTTCCTTGGAAAACGTTGGCTCACAACGGGAATTAATTTTCTCGGGCATGATTTACAAGCCAAATCATGCAAAGGGATCAAGTTTACTTTACAACTTGATCTAACACAAATTAGTGTACGTCTCAGTGCATTAATTTGTCAAAATAAGAGAAATCTTATTGCCACCACGAATCGATCTTTTCAAAACATCAATTGGAAAATGTTTTTCATCATCATGTGCCTCGTTAAACAATGACTACAGCTCTTTAAATAGAAAACGGGTCATCGTTTAAGGGGGAGAAAATGTTACATCATCTTTCACATCAAAAAGATCTTCAAAAATTTTCAAGGAAACTCAAAAAGCTCAATGGTTAATGGTTGGTTTGCTTTGGCATTTGTCTTGTTGTTGCTTATAAGTTTGTCATGAATAGATTTGTACGTGTGTTAAGATAGGTTAATCACTAAGGCTCGGGAATTTAACATAAGATAGGGTCAAAATGACAAGTATTAAAACTTGGTAAACAAAAGAATGTTGATTGAAGTAAAAAGAAAAAGTGAGGGGTTAAATGTGACTATGTATCAAACTTGTTAAAAGTTTGACCTAGTCAATCATCACCCCCCCCCCCGTTTTCTTCTTTCTCTCATTCAACTGTTCCCCTTCTCTTTGCCGCCATTAACATACAAGAACACAAAAACTCACGAAATCAAACACAAACAATTTATTTCATTCAATCTTTTAGATCAAGATATTCAAAAGGTATTAAATCGGCTTAACATTCATTCAATTCAAGTTAATTATCTCTTTTTAATCAGAATCAATCAAACGAAGTTACTGCTTAATTAGGGTTTAATTAATTGGGGGTTTTGCCTGGGATTTATTCGGAATAGAACAAATGAACTGCTATGGCCTTTAGAACACTTGAAACAAACGATTTCGTGCTTAATTAGAAAATACATAAGTGTTGAAAACATTCCGAATAGGAGGACTTTCCGATAAGGCATTTATTCAGAATAGAATGAACTTTCCGAATAGGAGGATTATTCCGCATGGAGAAATTTTTCCGAATAGAAGCTTTATTCCGCATAGGAAAATCTTTCCGAATAGAAGCTTTATTCCGCATAGGAAAATCTTTCCGAATAGAAGCTTTATTCCGCATAGAAAAAATCTTTCCGAATAAGAATCTTATTCCGCATAGAGAAATCTTTCCGAGTAAAATTTTTATTCCGCATAGGCCAAAACTTTCCGAATAAGTATTTTATTCCGCATAAGTGAAATCTTTCCGAATAGGATTTTTATTCCGAATAGAAATTTTATTCCGCATAGATTGATCTTTCCGAATAGAGAATTTATTCCGCATAAGACTATCTTTCCGAATAGACCAAATATTCCGCATAGGATAATTATTCCGTATAGGAACATTATTTCGAATAGGAGGTTTATTCCAAATAATGGTTTATTCCGGATAGGAAATTATTCCGAATTGAATGTTTATTCCGTATAGAAGATGTTTGAATGGTTTGCAAGCTTAAGGGATTAGGTCATATGTTCAATGCTTAGGTTTAAAGTCATAATGATATTCATATTTGTATGTTTCAATCTTTGTGTTTTATCTTAAGCAGAGACGATGACTAACCCTACAGTACAACAAATACAAGACACCAGAGCCACCGCCATTGCCGAAGCCAAGACTCTAAAGTTTCTTCCAAACAACTTCCGTTTGAAGGAGGTATCTCATTCTACCCATAATGGATTTAAGGTAGGTACAGCCATACTTGATAAATCTCATCTAAGGCATGCGCTAAGGAGAAGTGCTTCAGTGCCCTATGACTACCTTTACGAGTTCTGGGCTACCAAAGAGAGGACGTCGAACAAAATCACATTTTCCTTGGACAACAAGCAGCAGACGCTTACTGTGTCAGACTTCAGGAAGATCTTTGGATTTCGGCCGACACTCAAAGGCCTATCATACTCAGCCAACCCGACTAAGGACCAGATCATGGAAATGTTCACTACCATTGGATGTCTTGACATACGAACCGTGTCTGAGTTTACTACTGCCAAAGTTGGTCAACCATGGAAAGCTATTTTTGGGATTCTAAGCCGATGTTTCACACCCAAAACAACTGGGTTTGATGCTGTTCGTCCGCCAATCATCAAGATGTTTTATGGTATGTTCAAAGGTATGGGTATTGATTATGCGTCATTGCTATGGGAGGAGTTTACTTTTCAACTCTTCACAAACACGAAGGGTAAGGTTAAAAGTTACCAGTACCCTAGATTCATTAAGCTGATCATACATTACTTTATGGAAAACGATGCATCTATTGATAAGCGTGCAGGTAGTCGTCACCACATGATAGATGATGATGATTTGGTAGACTTAAGGCAGGAGACTCATTCGAATACGGTTATTCCTGGTCCCATTCCCAGTCATCTTCTGACCGATGAGATTATAGCATCTGATGATTACAAGGACTTGCTACAAGCAATTGAGAATCAACGAGCAAGCATTCTAGCAGGTGAAGACTCATCTACCACGGTTAAGAGCAAAGGTAAACGGAAGCAAATAGCTTTACCTGAACCCAAAGCCAAAAAGAAGAAGACTGCAGTTAAGAAGGGAAAGGGTACGGCTGATGAGTTAGTTCTCCACGATGAAGAAGATGTTGATGATCCCACTCTTAACAAAGCTGAGAGAAAAGCGATGAAGATAGCTACGGAAAGGAGTAGGAAAGACACGGGAGGTAGTGGTTCGGGTGCACGGGTAAATATTGAAGAAGAGTACGAGGAGCCAGAGGATGTTTTTGAGTTTGGATCACCTGAAAAGTATTCTACTTCGAAGGAGACATCCACCCCCCCTGTTTCAGCAAGTGTTGAAAAGGAGTCCGGTTCTCCTACAACCATAGTGTCTACTCAATCTTTAGCAACTCAACCTCCACCAATACAACCCTTACCAACCAGACCGGTTTCAACACCATTTCTTCCACCACCAATAACTCCCATCCTTAGTACCGTAGTAACAACCGAGCCTATTCCATCAACCTAGAGCAGCTCTGCAACGTCTACAATGGCTGCATTGGTAATGGCCGAAATGTTGGATAAACATACGGATAATTACAAAAGAGAGATGGATGAACTTCGCCAAGAGCTACATAGACGAGTTCAAAGTGAAGAAGCATCTAGGAAAGCCCAAGAAGAGATGCTTGCTAAGTTTGCTGCAGAGATGGAATTGACGCGAAAAGCTCATGCAAAAGAACTAGCTCAAGTTAAGAAGGCTGAAGCTGATAGGCATGAAGCACGAATTACGAGACTTCGCGCTATTAAGGATAACTATAAAGAGCAGAAAGAAGCTCTTGAAGCTTCTATTGAGGAGAGAGTGAAAGAATCCGTTGAATCCATTATGCCTAAACTGCGTGATGAATTGAAGACACTCGCTGCTGATAACTTGATGATCAAATCATCCAATCCTTCGGAATCCGCCTACAAGATTGCTTATGACTTGACGGATTTTGAATTGAAGAAGATCCTCAAAGCTCGTATGAGGGAACTTGGATCGTTTGATAAATCTAGGATTCAACGGGCTCTCTACAAATCCCTGAATGACGCTATCATGGAGGATGATAGGTTATTTAAAACGTTTGGAAGTGTGGTACCCTACCACATTCTCCCTGAGGAAGAAAGGGAAGAAAGTGAAGAAGAAGAGGGTACGGGTGAAGAAGAGGAAGAAGAAGAAGAAGAAGGAGAAGATAATGATGATGAGGATGATGATGATAAGAATGATGAGGATGATGATGATAAGAATGATGATGATGATGAGGATGATGATGATGAAGATGATGATGATGATGATGGTAATGATGGTGGTGATGGTAATGTGGAGAGTGCTAAAGGGAGCAACGAGGATAACGATAAGGATGATGATGGGGGTAAACAGCCTGAAAAGGGGGATAAGGTTGCCAGCTCAAAGAAACCTGCTAAGTCTGGAACCAAGTCTAAGAAAGATGCAGCAACAAAGGAAAAATCTACTTCCACAGAATCCAGACGATCCAAGTGGCGCCACGATGTGAATGCTACTACAGCGTCATCTATTCCTGGTACATCTATCGCTGTATCTATACCTGTTACCACTAACCCTGTTAGTTCTATTGTTGTTGCTCCTATGATTGCAGAATCGGTAACTGAACCTGAAGCTGCACAACACTCACCCGTCCATGACACTGCCGAGATGCCTGAATCAGAACAAGCAGATGTTCATGTCTCCACTCCTCTACAACAAGAACCTCTATCTACTGTTCCTGAATCAAGCACAAGGGACTGGGCAGACACGTTGGAGATTGACGAGACTGCACCACCACAGGCTTGGATCACGGCAGCGGCGCAATATGATCCGATCACAGACGCTGACAAAGATGTTTTGTATCTCCGTATCCGCAGTCCGATTGAATTATGTGCATTTCTTGCTCATGAGTATAAGACTTCGGTTACTTTATCTTTGGTGAAGAAAGCGCTGAAGGATAAGAGACTTCGCGCCAAAACCCGGTTAACCCAAATGGAGTTCGAGTATTATGCCGATGAGATCCTGAAAGCTCTGAACACCGTTCAACGGCCAGGTCTTCATGAATCAGAAAGAGCCCCACCTCCAATTGATCCTACTCAAGATAATCAGATTGCTCTCGACTTCTTCGTCACCAATGATCTTGTGTATCTTCTGAAGGGGTCATCAAAGTACGCAACCTCCCTGACCTTGCTGAAAGCTGCCAACTGGGGGACAATACCCTTTATCGAGGAAAAGGTAAACCGACTCTGGGTCCCAAAGGTAAATCGTAATTATGATATGTATGCTGTCATAGGTGCATCACACTGGGACGAACGAGTTCGAAGGGCGTGCAGGGGCTGCTGTCTAGTTAATTCAGGGAGTAACGTTAGATCCGATATTCGCATCTCCAGCATCTTAGGGTTGAAAACTGAAGCCAAGAATGGCTATTATCATGTAACGGAGATTCGCTTGAAAAGGGAGGATGACAGAGAATACAAAATCCAGCAGGGAGATTTTTCTATCATTCGCCTTGAGGATATCGAAGATATGTTGCTTCTGATGACCCGAGATCAACTCACACATATTCCTCGTGAAGACCTCATTGCCTTGAATACAGCACTTCGTATGTTCACACGAAGCGTTGTTATCAAGAAACGAGTTGAAGATCTTCAGTTGGGAGTCGAAAGCTATCAAAGGAAGCTTAACCTAACCCGTCCAGTGAATCAAGTGTTACCTCAACATGTAGATAGATGTCCCTATACCGGCATTTCTGTCCCGAATTGCGGTATTTTCTACTTGAACAGTCGAGGGTTAATGAAGTTTATGAGGGTGGGTGAGCTTTATAAGTATAGTGATGGAACTCTTGTACAAGTCAGAGGAAAGTTGGAGCATCTTAATTCGGGTGGGACTTTACCAGAGATGACCGAGGACTGGCATAAGGGTTATCGGCAGATGGTGAATTATGTGATCAAGAAGATTGATCAAAATCTCCGTGAACGTAGATTGATGAGGAGTTTGGAAAGATTCGTTGGTGGTAGACCATATCTAGTGCACCACAAGCTACTGCAACGATCCATCTAATGGGTCGTACATTTCAGGTCCACTTTATATTGGTTTTCAGTTGTGAATATGTATATTTGTGAATATTGTGCTTTAATGGCTTGATGTAGTGTTAAGGTATGATAATTTTTCAAGAATTTCTCACGAGATTCTAAATCTTTCAAAATATATCATACTAAAGCACTACAACTATCCCTTATTAACTTAAGGGGGAGCATGAACATGTTCTATGGCCAAACATCGATTTCATTTTTACCCAAAGATCGGTTAATCCATTCAATATCCCAAATATTAATGGTTAACATTTTGGATAAGGGGAGAAAATGGGATTAAGGAGATTTAAATGATACTTGGCTAAAAGATGAAAAAGACTTAACGATTATCCAACTTAATATGTGTAAAGCACGTGTTAAGGGGGAGCGTTTTTGATGAACAAAACACCTAAGGTACAAAACTTTTGATTTCAATATCACAAGTACCTTAAGTGATTTTCAATGATTTTTCATGGTGGCAATTCCTTCCCAAAACACGCTTAATTCACGACGAATGTGGTGACAAAAGGGTGGTAGGAATAGGTTTAGTCCAATGATTCATCAGAGCCGATGGAATCTTCCCAAGGACAATTCCCTAGATAGAATTAGAAGTCCTAGGAAAGATGGAGAAAGAATGTGAACGTAGCTGAATGCCGACCAAGTACTTAAGCTAGCACTGGAACAATCACAACAAGGTGCTAGTGATGACGTATTGGTAAGCATTGAAGGGGTTGAAGAATGAAAAAGAATTGTAAAGATAAAGGGTGTAAAGAAAGAAGCCCTCCTTACAACTTTAGGCAGAAACCGGGTCAATACATATGCTATTGAGGTCATTTTTGCTAATGATTCTCGGTATTGAAGAAAGACATCATGGACCCAGTGATGCAATGCACAACCCTTCCCAGCTAACTCAAATATCTCTCAAAAGGTATTTGTTTTAATCACACGGAGATCAACACGTTATCTATTGGTTTATTCACTCCGAATAGACTGGTATTGAAAAGGTGGCACTCCTCTCCAGCCATCGCTCACTAAATCAAAACGCACAATCGAGTTTAGAGCCAAGAGATCATCAAAAGTCTCATTAGGACACTTTCCATTTATTCCTTGCTTTCTCACACACTGTGAAAAGTAAGAGATTTTCATGATTCCTACGCAGTATTCCTGTAATATTGCCAGAACATCCGAGTAATACGCAAGTATTACAATGAAGATGGAAATCCTGCTTGAGCCAACATCAAACAAGCTCATGGTAGGTTACACGTGCGGTTCTTTTAGAACCAATCTTGTGAAAAACTGGAAAGAAACAGTGGTTTAATTCTTAATTGAACTTAAACTCGTTCCAGGCCTCTACGCATTATCATATGATCTTGCCAGAACACTCAGAGTGACTCTTTATTGATCACAGTGACGAGTGGAAATCCTTCTAGTGTTAACATCAAACAGCACTTGGTAGGTGACGTGCAAGATTCTTTATGAATTGAGCTCGTGACAACTGGAAAGCAACGATGGTGAAAATCTTAATTGAGATTCACTTGTTCCAGGTTTCATGAATTGACGGCTTCAAATCATAAGGATAAATTATCCAAGTGATTCACTCTTTATGTTCGCAGTCAGCTTTGGACGGTCGAATAAAGAGAACGGGTTTACCCGCGAAATCCTGTCAGGAAGTTACTTAATTGAAACTATCCGTCACGGGTACGATATCTAATATCGTCCAACGGTCTTCACCGATCGGAGGTAAAATGCTACCGAATTAGAATAAAATGTTCAAATCCATTTTATTCGTGTCGTTGCTGTGTACCTGTTAAAGACGGTGGCGTTGCTGTGTACCTGTTGAAGACGGTGGCGTTGCTGTGTACCAGTTAAAGACGGTGGTGTTGCGGTGTACCTGTAGAAGTCGTTCCCACATGCTTATGTCTTTCTGCATCAAAGTTCAGCAAAAATTCAAGAAAGTACAAGATGAAGTCTTCCGCTGTAACAAACTCTGAAACTTTCGAGAATTCAACAAAAAGACATAAGTGTGTGGAACATGGAGTCACGAGGAGGCAAAATTCACAAGTAGGCAAAGATCGCACGTGAAAGGCCAAAAGAACAATGCTCTCAAGCCAAAGCCAAAAAAAATAAAATAAAAATCAAACCAACATATTCACAACAAAAGAAAGAAAAGAAGAAAAGACTACGAGCTAAAGAACGAAGACTTAGTATAGTATGCTAGGTTTAGAACTTTGTAACGTGGAGTGACCTCCCTTAGGGGGAGATTGTTAGAAATACGTTTTAACGTATATTAGAAGTATCGGTCACTCCACAATATGATTTATGTTGTAATAGCTCGTAGTTAATAAATAGTTAATTGTTACTTATTAATTTAAGTAAGAACCGGTCCATGGGCTTGTCATGGACCGGCCCAAGCCCAATGTTGCTTGGAAGTATAAATACCCCTTTCCACCATGGAAAGGGGTTGGTTGTTGTTCACATTTCATGTTTTCATATTAATAAGAAAGACACATTTTCTCTCACTTTCTCTCTCTAGTTTCTCTCACTAGAAAACATCAACCCACTTCATAGATTCATAGGTTATCAATATTCTACATTTACCCTTTCCGATGGTATGTATTCAAGAATAAGCTAAGTATTTAGCTACTTTCAATAAGCCAAATCCAAAACTTGATCGAATCTATAATGAAAGAGACTAAATAAGAATTAATAACAACTTTTCCAACTTAAAATAAGCAATCTTTTAAATCAAACCATAAAAAGATGAAACTTTTTAAGAAAACTTTCAAAAAGTAAATAAGCTAAACATACAAATAAGCCAATAAGCATGAATAGCTCAAAGCTTAATCCGTGTAAGACTTAGAAAGGCATAAAAAGATGAACTTTTAATCAAATAAACAATAAGATTAAGCAAAATCAATGCTTAATCCGAATCACAATCAAATCAAAACAAGAAAAGTGGGATGAGAAAGATAAAGAAAAGCTTGATTAAAGGAAAATAAAGATTAACAATAAAATAAACTTACATGGAATTAAAAGATAAGAAATTCAAGACATGAAATTAAAATGACAAGAAATTAAAAGGTACAAGTAATGAAAATGGTGGAAAGACTAATTTTGTCAAAATTAGCTAACAAGTGTGAAATGAGGTGGAAGTGAACTATATATAGGGAGAAGGGAAGCATGTGTTGCTTCCTTCTTTCTATCTATCTTTCTTTCTTTCCGTCTTTTCGTCTTGTTAATTCTTCGACTTTTTCGACGTTGTCTCGGGATTAATTAAACCCGTCTTGAAAATTCTTCATTAATAAGACTTGAGTTCTTCGGCTTTATTGAACTTCCGTCTTTAGACTTGTTCTTTGATAAATCTTCAGAATAGGCCTTGAACTTCCGTTCTTTTTGCACTCTTGATCTTTTGACTTCGTCTTTTCTTGTTTTCTTCGATAAAAGCCCGTGAAAGCCCATGTTTTCTTCCTTTTTCATCTTTTGGTCCTAAAACACAATAAAAACACAAACCACGAATAATTCCGACATTTAAGACATAAAATACGCGTTTTGGCTTGGTTTTTATTATAATTAAATGGTAAAAGGATGGGTGTTTTCACACCTATCATAGTGCGATCCGGATAAAGATCTCTTTGCATTCCTCGCCTACCCATCTACAGCAGCAGTCTCCTTTACCGCTCAATCGGATGTATAGTGAAATCCGGGTAAAGACCTCTTTACATTCTCTTCTGTTAACCTATAATGACGGAAGCTTCCATAAATGCCAGATTAGGCATATAAGAATAACCTAGGTGTAGACCACTTCGCGTTGTGCCGCCATCCGTACCTGAGAGAGAACCTAAAACAAATCATGTACTTAGAACATCTCTTACTTAGAAGATAACTAGGTTTTTAGTAGCTTTGAGGACAAAGCTAAAATAACGGGGTGGTGCTGTAAAATCTATGATTTTACCATGATTTTTATGTAATGAAGTTTCACCCGTTAATCCTAGAACACATACTCATATGTGTATTCTTATAGGTTGAGAGTGAACTTGTTCATTTAGGTACTTATACCTTTACATTCACACTTGTTGTAAATAAGTTACATAGCTCAAACCTTGTACTTAAGACTAGGAGAATAAATGATAAAAATATATAATCAATACTTGGCTATACACACAACACTAAATCAAAGTTGGAAAAACATACTACATAGTGTATGTAGCCGTGTATGTGTGCAAGGGTGTATACCACAAACATGTTCTTAACCTCCTTGGACTAGCCCAAGACCTTACTCTTTATGTAATAGCCCAACATGAGCCCAAGCCAAAGCCCATTACCCTCCTTTTTGGCTAGCTAGACACGGAACCCCATATGTGGAAGAAGAAGGGTTGTCTTGGTTTTAGAAAATCCAACACATGGCACAATGATTCTTACCAAGGCAATCATGCCTTTTTGACTTCACCCTTCTCTCTCCCTTTAAGCCGAAACACACACATACATTCTCTCAACCTCTAATGCAACCAAATCTCATTCTCCCTTCATATTTCTCTCTCAAATCATTCGGCATTAAGCCACAATAATCTAAAGTTGTTCATTAAATCCACCAAGATCCTTGTCTCATCTTTACTACAAATCATTAGTAGTATCATTCCCTTGGATTCACTATAAACAAGCCCTAGCTAAGCCATCTAGGCCACGACTTGATTTATACATAGGGTTTTCTTCATCATTTTGAGTAGATCTCAAACCACCTTGTTCACCTAGATCATTTGTGGTACTTTTAGGCAAGAAAGGTATACACTACTTGTTCTTTCATTTCTTCATGCATGCATCATCATACATCTATAAACACAAGTAAGATAACATGTTAAAAATCAAGATTTGATGAAGCTATGACCATTATAGGTCACGGCTTATTTATAAAAATCATGTTCATGATTTAAAAACCTTTTGATAAGGAACTTATAATTGGTATGTTATGTTTTAAACTTGATTTAAAAACCATATGAAACAATTTGTAAATCAGAAAGTTGCATGAGTTACAAATCTTGTTTTATGGGACTATGGTTAAACCAATAGTCATAGATCTCATAAAATGGACGTGTGTAACCTAAAAGTCTTGAAGACCATGACCTTAAAGGTCACGGCATATATGGTTAATGTTTATGTGAGTCATGTGTTAAGTTTAAATGATGTAATATGAAATGATACATGTTAAAATGACTATTAAAAATCACAAACACAACTTATGTGTATAAACGTAGCCGTGGGTTACATAAGATTTAAATGGATAAAATGTACATGCATGTCATTATAAACCATAGATCTAATGGCAAAGGCTAACTTGAATATGTTAAACATAAAACAAGATTATGGGAACCTTGGGAGCAAGCAATATAGCCGTGAGCTATATGTGGTCTCCTTGGAAAAATAGTAACCTTGGAAACATGCATGTAAACTAGATAATCATGATTGTATTTTTAAATAATTACAAGACTTAGAAACTAGATATAGTGTTCATCTTGGAAGTACCAAGATCTAAAATATAGCCGTGAGCTATTAAGAATGTACATGGATTTATCTTTGATTTTAGGTCTAGACATAGTTTAGATCTTATTATGAATTTGTGATTTATTATCTTGATGTGTACATAGTGAGATCTAATTTTGTAACACATACAAACTATATGCAACCTTAATATGGGACTTGATCTATCCTAATATGCTATAACTAATGTAGGCCATGAGTTATATAAGCTCCTATTAGGGCTTATGACTTACTTGTAACCTTATGACACACCTAGATCTAATTTGGTATAATACATAAAATGAATTTTTAAGATTATTCATCTATTTAGATTGAAAACTAAATATTAATAAGCATAGTAAGCTTATATTAATATTCTAAGTAAAAACTTATATAAAATGAAATGTAGTTTTAATGGACTATTTAAGCCCATGAAAAGTTAACCTAAAACATTAAATGGACCTAATAAGCCCATTTCATAAATTATAGTAATTTAAATGGACTTAAGATCACAATTAGGTCTATTTAACAAATTAAAGGACCTAAAAATGTATTAAGCCCAATAGATGATTTAAAGGCTCATATAAATAAATTAGTGAACATGAAATATATTTAAGCCCACTAAAATAGCCCATTTGATGTTTAGCCCTTTAAAGAGCCCATATAAGTTTAGATGATAAAATGAAAGTTTTTATAATAAAACATGACTTATAAAAACTTTTTGGATATAAATGACAAATCATAAAGCTTAAGGACTAAATCCGTAACTTATGAAACTTATTTTAATAAGCTAGTAAGCACAAGGACTGAAAATGTAAATATCCAAAAGTCTAGGGTTTAATAATTATTTTCCATGGCAATTTAAACCCTAGGGACAATTTTGGGAAGTTATTAAAAGTTATTTTGTTATTCTAAAACCCTAAGGACCATTTTGGCAATAATCCGAAACTTAAAGAAGCCCTAGGGGATGTTTTGTCATTTTAGTGAAGTTACAAAACCTAGATAATACTAGAGGGACTAAATCTGCCAAAAGCCGAAACTATAACAAGCCCTAGGTGCTAAATATGTAAAAATCCGAAAGTTATACTTGTTTAAAAATATGGAGGGACTAGTTTTGCCATATCCCGAAACATTTCTAAGCCCTAAATCTAATATCAATTTTAATTATAACAAAACATAATAAAAATACTTAGACCACAAGAATTAAGGTATAAATTCTTAAGTTTAATATATTTTAAAATAATTCATGGGAACTTTAAAGTTAAACAAAATATTTTGTATATAAAATATTTATATTTACTTTAGGAAATAATTGTATAAACAATTATGAATATGTATTGTTAATACATGTACTTATATACTTTTAGGAAATAAAATTATGTGAAGGTTAATTAAATTAAATATTACTACGTAAATATGTTATAAGTAAAACTCCTTATGTTTACTTAAATATAGAACGTGGTTATGAAATTTAACGTGATGTTATTGATAGAAGCACTATAAACACATATTAATATTTTTAAGTAAAACATTTTCTTTTATGTTTACTTAAATGTAGAACTTAATTGTAAAATTGGATGATTACTATAAATACATGTATGCTAACTAATAGTATTAGTTAAACATGCGATGTGAGCTTAGAAATGAAACTTATATAAATAAGTTAAATGGATATTGATGCTACTTGAACTATGGTCATTTAGATACATACCATAGTATGAATGAACTGAATAAAATCCGTATAAGCATACCTATATGTTCTTTGTACTATCTATTAAGACTGTACTATCTGATTAGGCATAACTTTGGTGTGAGCTTTATTTGGATACCCGTGTTAAACAAGCAATTGCCTACTCCCAAGTGACTTTACAGCCCCATTTAAACTTTGATAAAACTTTCCCTTTTTGGGAAAGAAAATATGCAAACATATATTGGACATGACTGGATTGTATAAACTGGATTATGATTGCTTACTATTGAAACTGTTAAATTGTTGTAAATCGCCCGATTGTTATAAATAGATCTATTAGGGATTGACCATCCCCGTCTGGGTGAGTCATGCTCACTGTGCCTTGGCCGGAACAACAGACGTATACCATGTTGGAACAGGAATGGGTGTCTTTTTGTAAGACACTACGTCCTCATCTGTTGAGGACTATGGGGTTAAGCTTCAGTTTATAATAATAAACAAATGTTATTTACATTTTAGTAAGAATGTTTTGTGCATTATTACTCCTATGATTATTGCATGTCCAAACTAATTAATTGTTAAAATCTGTAAATTCACCAACTTTATGTTGACCCCGTTAGTATGTTTTGCACAGGAATATGAAGTTAGTACGTGGTGTGTGCATGGCCTCCAGCATCTTAGAAATATGCATCATAGGACTCGTCAGGGGTTCTATTTGGGAAACTCAAACAAACACTCTCCACCATGTTTAAGACAATTTTTATTTATTTGTTAAAATAAACATGTAATCTGATTTAACTTACTTTTATCTTATGCTCTATGGACTATATGCTATCGATCCTCCCTTGTGACATCTCCGTGGATATTTCCGCGTATTTTGACCCTACCCGGGGTGTCACACCCACGTCTCCCAACTACATTGCATAGGGGCAACAAAAATTTTGAATTTCGAAATAAACTGTCGCACCCTAGACATAGAACCACAGTGAATCTCTTCCGCGTCTTCTACCAATGTCAATTAGCCAATGGCTGGGTATCCTTCGCTAAGGGAATGGGCGGTATGCAATGTTTCGATGGAAACATAGATTCCTTAAGGAACTGGACCGATAGATTCTTCTGGATCGATGACGCTGCCTTCCCTTTCCACTTTCCCTTCCTGACCCCCTGACACTGTGAGGAAGGATCCCCTACCTGGCCCCGACTCCTACAACATTGCATATGCGGAAACGTTGAGCAACAACCGCATTCCCGTGTAATCCTATATGGAGAGTGTGTTAGTCACTCTTGGCCTAAGCCGCGCAGTCATCTGTGCCGAGAACAGGGTACCAATGTTCCCTAGAGAGAGTGTCGATGGTTAGTGGTCCTTCCCGCCTTCATCATAACATTTAGTAAGTACCATCGCATATCAAAAGACTAAAATATGTTTTCCTATTTTCTGTTTGCTTCCTTTCGTAGTTATGGACGTTCTTGACCTTGTCCATGGCGCCTTCCCCGAAGATTTGCTGGTGTACTCTCGCCCTCAGCTGGAAAATGAAGAGTCACTCCATGACCGTGCGTAGAAAAATACCATGGACCTGGAGATTGGAGAGTCGTCTACCGCCCAAGAGAGTGAATACATAGGCGCAGACCAAACACCGCCCCCTCCACCAGTTCAACCGTTGGAACAACAGCCACCAATGCAACATCAACCACCACCCTTTCTCAGCTCCTCACTGTCTTCGGACAGCCCTACCGGGGACGTTGAGAAAGCCGCAGCTGGTTTTGAGGAAGAGGACATCACCTCACTGGGGAAAAGACATAGAAGCCCCCCATTGTCTCCACACAAATCCGCGCGCATCAGGGCCGGTCCCTCATAGACAGGGGCGCGCACAACCGAGGAAGAGTTCGAGGTGAACCTCGCAAAGACCCCCCCCCCCCCCCCACGCACTCCTCCCGCCACCATCAACCTAACGTACCTCTTCTATACAGTAGCAGTCAATCATACGTCCTTTCGCATATGTCACTATTTTCAATGCGTCCACCTAACCATTACTCTTATGCAGCAGTGACGAACAGGAAAAATATGCTGAAAAGGTAAAGATCACGCCCTCCCCCAATAAGGAGACTTCATCAGTGGGGGGAAGCGGGTTCACACAAGATCCTACCTTTGCTCCTGATTGGGAGCTGCCTCCATCCTCCGACCTAACGAGTGCCTTTTTCTGCGCAAGCTTCTTAGACAACATCGTTCCACCTGGCCGAGAGGAAGTACTAGAAGGGATGAGCGATGTTGTCCTGGTCGACGAGGCTAGCTACCTAGCAGCACAACATGTGATATTGGCTTCGCACCTCAAGAGGAGATACCTGGAATTGTCTGCCAAACTCTACACTACATAGGAAAAACTGAGGCAGATGACTGAAGAGAAATCCTCCACTCTCAGCGATATGTAAGAAAAATTAGACCAAGAGGCCGAGAGAGGAAGAAAAGATGCCACCCTCCTCCAATCTTTAACAGAGGAAAGGAACAGGTTATCCGTCGTCCTTGATGAAGAGCGCGCCCAACTCCACCAGATAAAGGCCTCCAACCTGGTTGCGATGTGGGCCTTTGAGGAGGGAAAGAATAGGTTTGTTGCTGATGTTGACGCGCTGGGCGCTAAGGTGAAGGAAGATGTAAACGATCTCAGTTGCCAATTGAAGAGGCTGAGCATCGAACTGGATGAAGAACTGTACCCCCGCCTAATGAAAGAGACAGCCGAGAAGCTGTGGCTAGTGCACCATGGCATGCGTCTAGCCGTAATGGGTGCTTTGGAAGACCCCGCCCTTAAAACCTCCTTTTCCAAATCTTTTATTGCCGCTGTCAACGAAGGTACTTCAATGGGTTTGGTGACAGCGCACAAGGAGAAGTTATTGAACAAAGAACTGAGATAGGTGTCTTTTTATGATCCTAAGGCCGATGCCAAGTGATGAGACTGTATTTATACATAGTCTCATCGTCCAAATCGAGCTTAAAACGCTTAAAATATCATCAAAATACCCATATATGTGCTTGTATTTGTTCATTGTGTATTTTAGGTATGGATATCGTGAATTCACCAAAAGATCAAAGGAATCAAGCAAAAACGAACACGGGAAACGAAGCCGCACAAAGAACCGGACCCTAATCATGATTTTCTTTGAAGTCCTTGAAGTTTGAAGAATTGGCAAGAATGGTCCCTCTACTTTTGAAGACTTGACATTTTATACCCTTGCAAAACTCATAATTGCATTTGGGTCCCTAAAATGTTGATTACTTACAAGATTGGCCCTTGAAGATCTCAAAAATTCACAAGTATAGTCCTTGTTTTCATGACTATTACTTGGAAGGACTAATTTTGCCAACTGCCTAAACATTTAACAAAGGGGAAAAAGAGTTTGAAGCATTTATTTGCAAAGTGAAAGAAGCAAGGAATTGGGGGACTAAATTCGTCCAGACATCAAACTAAACCCAGCCATTCACCTACTGACACCTCACCTTTACCCACCCATAACCATTACCCGACCTTCTACCCAACCAAACCCGAAACCCAGCCCAAACCTCAACCCGGTTTCATTTAAATAAGTCAAACTAGTCAAATCTTGTTTTTTTCCCACTAAACATATTTTTTAAATATGTTTAAGTCCCTAAACAGATTAAAGCACCAGTTCATCACCTATATTATCCATATAAACCCTAATTGAGAAATCCTAATTTCCTCCATAATTACACCCAATTCGCTCCAGAATACCAATTAACCCCACCCTAAGCAAAACCCACCACCCACTTTACCCATCCCGTGACCACAAGAGGGTCCCCCGTCCTCCCCTGTTTGTTCATAAATGGCAAAAATCGAATATCTTGACTCCATCAACGGCTCAAAGCAAAATCTTGGTCCCCAAGGACCAAATTAACGATCCAAGATCAAAAGTACCAGCTGTCATATCACATGGGCAAATTGACCAAGTTTCAAGATTCAAGCTAAGGGCTTTTTAGGAAATCCGTTTGCTAGGGTTCCTGTATTTTTTAATTATTCTAGATAGTTCTTAGCTAGCTATAAAAGGAGGTCCAACCTGTGGCACCCCTTTTTGTTCCAGATTTTTGTACTCTTTTTTTTAAAGTAATGAAAATGAAACAATTGATTTAGTACAAAATTCTGAGTTCCTGCTTATTGCTTTCATAGTTTAAGGAGTTATTTTTATTTGCAAAGTTAGTTTAAAAAGTATCAAACTTCACTCTTTTTACAAGAATTTCAGAAATCCGTTTCATTTGTTTTTTCTTAGAAGTTGATTTAATTTTCTGGATAAACCTTTGTGAGGAAGTGAAAGTGGAATCACAAAGGTGAATCCAGAATTTTGGTTAAGTTGTTATTGATTTCAAAAAAAAAGATATAGTTCTAAGGATTTTATCAAAATCCCATTTTTTCACTGATTTTAGCTTACTGCTTAATAAGCCAACTCATAAGCTAGCTTATGAGCTTAGCTTATTAAGCTTGTGTTCTTTGCTTGGTTTGTTTTGTTTGTGTGCAGGCTACAAGAAGCAACAAGTACTCCATCCTTTCCATTTTCCATTTTTTTTGAAGATATTTCAAGCTTTGGTTATGTTGTTGAACCCCAACAAAGCTTCTCTACATACTCCATAAGCTCTTGAAAAGTCCAAAGATTCACTTGGGAAGGCATCAGCTAAAGGTTCTAGGCTTGAACCCCCTTGTGCTATTTTTCTTCTTTTTCTAGCGATTTTTGTGATTTAGTGTATATCCTGTTTTTTATGTGATTTTTTTGTTTGATGTTGCTTGATTATGATTTGAATGCATGCTTAGATCAATAGCATTCAGTTTGATCAAGTTTTTAAGAGATTTGTTGTGTTAATTTTTGATTTCAGAAAATAAGAGGGTGTTTGGGACTAGGGTATAAACCAAGATTGGTGACAGATTTACCTGCTAAAACATGCCTTTTATATGAATGTTAGTAGTTTATGTTAGTTACCTTCTATTTTAGGAAGGTTTAAATCAGTTTTGCATGCTTAAACTTGGTAAACATTGGCTAAAATCAGCAAACACTTTTTTCTGCCTTGTTTTGATATAAGTGTGCTCTCATTTTGTGTAATCTGCTAGTGTAGGGTTTTAATCTAGGGCTTGTTATTATACTTGTGTGATTTGGAGCTGAATTTAGCAAGTTTGGTGAGCCCTAAACTCACCAAACTGCCAAGTGCATAAGCAAAGGCCACCAGGCCCCCTTTCTGAATACAATAACTGCAATTTGGTCCATTGAGTGTGAAATCTGCTTTGTGCTTTGTTTTTTTTGCTTAATATTGACTCCCCGCACTTTCATGAGTGTGGGGGTGCCTTTGTTCCCAAAAGAATCCAAGTGAAAAGCAAGCTACAAGCTCCAATCTCCACAGACCCGTTTTTTTAAACTGTCAGTGGGAACTCCTTTCCCACTGATAGCTTTGTTGTAGCCACTGCTACACTAAAAGACAGAAAAACAAGAAAGTGTCACTATCAATCTTAACTTTTTTGTCTTTTGTGCTTAAAAATAGGAATTAGGATTTAATTTTTGTTGCATTATTTTTCTTATTTTATTCTTAATTTTTCAGTATAATTTAATTTTAAGTTACTGTTCATTAAGTAATTTTTGGATTAATTAGCCATTTTAATTACTTTTTTAATTACTATTTTTTGTCATCTAGTGTAAAAAATTATCATTTTTCACTTTTAAAATTTTTCTTAGTTTTAGAAAATTAATTTAAGATTTTTAGTAAAAAAATTAGTCACTGTTCACTTTTTTAATTATTTTTTATAATTAATTTAAGTTAATTAGGGTTTAATTATTAAATAGTTTTGTCTTTTAGTGCAAATTTTTACCTTTTTCAAACTTTTTCAATTTTCTACTGTTCAATAGGATAATTTAGGATTTTTAAAATTGTTAGATTAATTTTGTCATTATTTTATTAATTTTTAGGATTATTTTAATCTTAAAAATAGTT
Source organism: Glebionis coronaria (assembly GCA_025667525.1). NCBI lineage: Eukaryota > Viridiplantae > Streptophyta > Magnoliopsida > Asterales > Asteraceae > Glebionis > Glebionis coronaria. The sequence continues at coordinate 397,594,669 of CM046879.1, forward strand.
TTAAGTCATTAAAAAATAGAAAAATAGTTTTTAAAATTTAAGAAAAATAGTTTTTAGTCATTAAATAATATAAGTTAGTTATTAGTTCAATAAATTAATATTTTGGGCATTTTGTTAATTATATTTAATTTTTGGGCTTTAATTAGCATTAAAAATTGAATATTTAATTAATAAAAGGTTTTAAAATATATTTGTTGGATTTTTATTCTTATTTATATTATTTAAGACTTAGTTTAATATTTTAATTAATTTTTAGGTTTAATTTTTAATTTCGTCACGTTTTACGTATTTACGTTCGCGTTTTACGTCAACGTCGTAGTTTAATCGTAGTCGTAGCTCGTCTTTTATTTTTCTCTTCTAAACCAAAAACGTCACTAATCCAAACATTGTTATTTTATATATTGGCACATTAATCCACACACCTCCTTCGAGAACGAACTTGGAATTTATTCGTCTTCACGGTTTTCATTAAATCGTGTCGATTAATACTTGCCGCATTTATACGTTGTTTTCCTAAACGCGTATATCATTTTCTACATCAATTTTTGGCGCCGCTGCCGGGGAGGTGTTTAGTGTGCCATTATTATTAGTATCGTGTTTGTGTGAGTAGTGCGTTTTTGCTTTTCATTTTTTGGAAAGCGTGAATATCGTACATACTCATTTTTGTTATTTTTATCTATTATAGTATAATATCCAAATAAATCGTGTTTAATTTTCCTAAGTTAAACACAAATCAATCTTTTACTATATTGTAGATATATTGGTTTTCGTTTTTCTTGTGAATATTATTATTACTATATTGTACTACGTAAGAACAATAAAAATACAAGTACTCCAAATACGTGAGAAATCACAACCTTGATTCGGGATTTCATCACTCGATCATTGTATTCGAATCTAAAGCAAAAGTTTAAAGGCAAAATAGATAAATACTTTCGTGAGGCTTAATTTCAATTAACACAAACTATAAGGTGGGTATAAGGCGGTTGTATTTCACGACCTAAAGGAAAAAGGCTCTTAAGTGCTTCGCGCCGCCTCGTTTCCTCCGCTTGCTTGTGCGTGTTTTGAGAAAGAAGGCTAATCGAGGGTTTGCCGCCCAAGTATTATCTACGTATACTATATTTGCTTGTGTTTTCAAGATTAAACCCTCTTGAACGTTTTGGTGTTCCACCAACGTTCTAAAGTCATCGAGAACGTTCACTCCACGTGATCGTTCTCATTCTTTGAGGCTCCTTTAATCGAGAAAGTCGATTCGAGGGGAGATTTGTAGATTTGTGTCTACGTAATACATTCAAAAATCCAAAAAAAATTAAAAAACCAATCAAAAACCAAAAAAATTGAAAAATCGAAAAACCGCAAAAAGAATCTTCTTTGCTACCACCCATTCTACGCTTAGTGCATGCGCACTCGATCGAAGGATTATTCCAATTCTAGTGAAGCTTCGAATCGACGCAATCGTAATCGAAGGAATCGACGACGTAGACGAGAATTAGAAACCGACGTTCCTAATATCGTTGTTGAAGAAACCGTAGAGGAGATGGCCGACAATCGTTCTATGATGGAATTGCTCCAAGCGCCCACCGAGGGTTATGGAGACGCGATCGTAATTCCCGCTATCGAAGCGGAGAATTTTGAGATAAAGAGCGGAATGCTTTCGTTGATCCAAGCTACGAAGTTTCGAGGTCGTGAAGCCGATAATCCTCACGACCATATTCGGAATTTTGATCGTCTTTTAGCCACGAGCAAGTTTAAGAACGTCGACACCGATGTCGTCAAGCTTATGCTTTTTCCGTACTCGCTCGATGGTGCCGCCAAGGATTGGTACGAGAAAGAGCCACCTAATTCCATTACTACGTGGAAGGATCTCGTTTCCAAATTCGTTAATTATTTTTTCCCACCGTCTAAGACAACGTTTTCCAAAAACGAGATTACAAAATTTGAGCAAAAACCGAATGAATCTTTTAGAGACGCGTTGGATCGCTTTAAGGAATTGCTTAGGCAATGTCCTCACCATGGTTTTTCCGAGTTGCACCAAATCGATAGGTTTTACAACGGTCTTAATTTTCACGAACAAGACTCGTTGAATTCCGCCTCCGGTGGCAAGTTTTTGTGTAAGACTCCGAGAGAAGCTTTGATAATTATCGAGAACCGATCCAAGGTTTACCAACTCCGCAATGCACCGAGTGTTGCCAATGTCGCCAATGTTAGTAGTTCTAATCGCGACATTGAGAGAGTTGATGCAAAAGTCGACAAGCTTACGAATGTGTTCACGTCTTATCTCATTGAGATGCAAAAGAAAGACGCTCCCGCTACGGTGAAAGCGGTTGAGGTTTCATGTACGTTTTGTGGTGGACCTCATAATTATTACGAGTGTGCGGCTACGGATGGCCAAACGTCGAATGTGAGTGCGTTAAACAACAATTTTTCTAATCAAAATAACGCCGGTCCATCACAACAAGGAAATTATAACCAAGGCAACAATTTTCAAAACCGAAACAATTTTCAAGGAAATAATCATCAAGGAAATTTTTCGAATCAAAATCAAGGAGGTTATAATCAAGGTCGTAATATAACTTGGCAAAATAGAGATAACAATCAAGGAAACAATTTTTCAAGTGGGAATCAAAACAATTTTCAAAGAAATAATCAAAACCAAGGGAACTTTAACTCAAATCAAAATAGTTCGTCAAACGATTTTCAAAATTACATGAAAACGAATGAGGCTAATATGAGACGATTAGAGGGAGAAATTGGTACTTTGAAAAACGATTTTTCTAATACTTTGAAATTGCAAAACACGAAGATTGAGCAAGGGCAAATTGATATAAAAAAGATGTTTTCGGCAATAATGAACAAAGCCTCGGGTTCGTCATCGAGTTTGTTACCTAGTGACACTGTTGCTAATCCGAAAGAACAATGTAAAGCCGCCTCGTCTCGTGAGAAAGGTCGTGTGATTACCCCTAACCTTGAAGGATTCCGTGTTGTTTATCCCTCTCAACCCTCGACTTCTAAGACGTCTTCTTGTTCTAAAGTCGATGGGGTGAACGTGGCGACCAAGGAAAAGAGTGCACATCCTCGTGTACCTCAATTTCCATCCACGGTTCAAAAAGAGAGCTTTGTCGACCTTACCAAAGTAACCCTTGAAGAAACTTGTGCTTCGATCCTTCTTAAAAAACCCAAAAGGCGTATGCCGAGAAAGGAAAAGGATCCGGGCCAATTTCTATTACCTTGTGATTTTTCCGAGACTGAGGGATGTTTAGCCCTTGCCGATTTAGGTGCTAGCATCAATCTTATGCCTCATTCTCTTTGGAAATTGATGAGATTGCCTTCGCTTACCCCCACAAAAATGACAATCGAGCTTGCAAATTGTACTCCACTTATACCAATTGGAATAGCCGAGGATGTCTATGTTAGGATTGGAAAGTTTGTTTTTCCCGCGGATTTCGTTATATCCGATTACGAGTGTGACCCTAAATGTCCCATTATTTTAGGCCGACCATTCTTATCGACGGCTCGAACCGTAATCGACGTTCACGAGGGGAGACTTACTATGGGATATGGGGATGAGAAAATAGACTTTTTCGCTAGAAAATCCCAAGGATTTTATGAGAATGAAAAAACCGAGGTTTCAAAACCTAATGATTCAAATTCTAATGATTTCAAAATGTTTACTTTGGCGGAAAGAATGAAGCTTGATGCATGTTTTGAAAGAATTAAGAAAAACGGTTTTAAAGATGATGATTTTAATGATAAAGAATATGTGTACCTAATTCAAAAGGGTATGTGTAAATTTATGGATGAAAACTCACTTTGGGATGTTTTTAGCGAAACAAGTGAACCACCAATTCCGAAGGGTGACGTTAATGCCATCACGACAATGACCAAAATGGATTCGTCTTCACCACCTTCGAAGGACCATGACTTTGAGGCTTCAACTTCTAACTCCATCGAAGTGCCTCCTTTGCCTAGCCCAACACCCGTTGAGGCTAAAGGGTTTATCGACATCGATCCTCTCGTCTTAGAAAAGTCACCTAAGCATAGCCCTAGTGCTTGTAAGTCCATGGTTGTGAGTGCTCACATCGACTCTTTCTTTGACGACGACGATGGCGATTTTGCCGAGCTTGATCACGTACTTCGAAATCCACATGCTATTTTTGATTCTCCTAAGAAGAAACATGTGAAGTACGATTATTATGAGTTTGATCCCGAGATTGAGGAAATCATTGAACGAGAGCTAGCTCTTATGCCTTCACTTCCACCTACGAGTGAGGTCGACCTTTCCAAGATCGAGGATGAACTTAATGAGTTGGAACGTCTTATTTTCGATGACGAACCAACTCATGTGACCACTAAAAATCCCATTCTCGAGGAGTTACCTAATCAACACTCCTCATTTGAGAATGACGTTTACCACATTCGTGAGGATCTAACTTATCAACGATCCCCACAAAAGAATGATGGTTTCGTGCTTGATCGTGATCTTTTCGAGAGAGTTTCTAAGATACTCAAGGAGGGGAATGACAAACCTTGGTTTGACAAGCCTATCTTTGATGAAGAAATCGATGAGATCGACGTTCATGAGGATGACGAGTATGTTGACCCCGAGGGGGCGGTGTTCTTTATTGACAAACGTTTTGAGAACTTATATAATCCCCTACCCCCTCCCACCAATGACTTAAATGTGAGGATTTTTAGCGCGACTAATTTTCAATTTGACACGCCAAATATTTTCGACATTATTCAATCGGGTTTTCATAAAGAGTTTAAAAACGATGAAAAAGGAAAAGATTTTGAAAATGTTTTAAATGATTTTTCTACATGTTTAACTCCGTCATCACATCGTGTTATGAGTGCTACCACCTCGTCTACTCCTTTTGACGACGGTTGGTGTGGATCTAGTGTGGGGGAAGCCCCAAATGTTCCCTCCCATTTCTCCACCGAGGACGAGATTTACGATCCCGGAATTGCTTGTAAAGGGAAATCTCGGTCTTCCACCGATGCAATAAATGGAAAATCTCTTCGTTTGCTTGGTGTGAGTCTACCTCGAGTAGCTCATATGTTTGACTTACCCATTGCCCCACCTTTCTACTTCTTATCTTTTTTCTTCTACCCCATTGGGGTTTGTGTTGAAGTAGCGTTGTTTCGTCTTTCATCCGAAAACGAAGACGCTATCTTTGACCCCGGTATACTTTTATCGGGTTTTTAAAGTACTCCATGTACTTTTGGGCCTTGTTTATCATGTAAGCCCCACTAAAAATGACCAAACCAAGATTATCCCTAAATGATCACATTTATGGGGATCCGAGTCGAGCTTTTGACTCGGTTATCAAAAACAAGGTGCCTCGTGGGGGATTCTCATGCTTATCCTTGTACATATTATCGCTTTCTTAGTTAACGTAACGAGGGGACTTGTGCTCTTCCTACTTTGTTTCGTGGTTGTTTGTGATTGTGATCTTTAGGTTCATCGTCACCATTGAAGCCTCTCGTGTTCGTTTTATGGATCACTCGAGCTTCGATCGTTGCCTTTGGAGATTCCGATATCCGATGATATCCTTTTATGTTCTAACGTTTATCTTATTAGCATAATTCATAAACGGCTTATAGGTTATTCGTTTTACCCTTTCCATGCTCGAGATTAAGCATTCGACTTCGTCTCTAGTATGGGGGTGTTTACACCCCTAGACTCGAAACATTGAGGACAATGTTTAGTTTTAGTATGGGGGGGTGAGTAGATACTTCACCTTGCTCACGTCAACACGCAATCCAATATTCATCTTTTTGTTATCGTTTTATACAAAATAAGGCTAAAAATGGCCAAATTTTAAAATTTTCTAGTTTTTCATAAGTGTTTAAGACACGAATGTAGGTTTTCCGATGGTGAGAATAAGAGTAATTTTTGACTCGACCGTGCGTGTTGAGCACTTAGCTTCGATTCCTTAACTTTTTAGGCTAAGTCTCTTAAATGAGGACGAGAAATGATAGAGTTATTTATAAGTCTCGTAATCGTCACGATCTTATGTGTAGTAATTATTAGCTTATTCTCCCAACGCTTTTGCATAATAAATTGTTAATAAATATTGATTTGGCGGTTTAGTCACTATTGTTGGGTTTCTAATTTGTTTTGGTAGCTTCCATGTAATTAAATTGGGAAAACATTAAGGTATCGCCAGCGTCACGGTTTTGAAGTATTGGCACCCGAATAATCGAAAGCTTCACCTAATAATAAGATTTCAAGTGCTCACCTAAATTAAGCAAAAATTTGAAGCTCACAAGGCCGAAAAATCTATGCCCAAATTGAAAGTGAATCAAGCCTTAATCTTCGAAGCTTTAAAGATCCAAAATTCGCTTTAGCGTGAGGATATACGTCTTTGGCTAATAAAACCACCGATGAGGCGGATAATAAAAGGCAAGGCAAGACCGAAGTCATAATAAAAGCTTCATGGCGAAGTTGAATAAAAGATGGAGGTAAACCAAAGATAATAAGGCCCTTCCGTTAGGGGGCGTATAAAAGTCTTGGTAATAAGTCTCATGTTCAAAACCGTTATAAAATCGTGTTTATCGATCCTTCTTGTTGACTTAATTTTTTGACATCGTTGTCTATTGGGATGAATTATTAATTTGATGATTTTGGTTACACCGTTAAGTTTCTATTTTTAGACTTAACCTCTATTCACGCATAAGTCAATGATGTATCCTCGTGATCATTAAGACAAAATAAAATATAAGAGATACCAAGTAGGAATAAGGGAGTTTAGGTTCGTAATTAACACTCATAAGATGTGATCGTGTTGCTAACTTACAATAACAATGATCTCGTTACACGCATAGCATGGAATTGGGTGAAAATCGAGGACGACGAAATTATTTCTAACGAAGCATTCATGTGTTCTTGTTCTATGATCCCAAAAGTCACATTCTCGTGATGAAAACATTACATTATGTCTAAAACACGTGTAGTAGTTTATTTAAATTTATGTCTTCAATAAATGTCATCATAAAATGGATTTTGGAGGTGCTATGATACTTAATTCTAGCATTGCGTGGGGACACGGCAATGGTTTAGTATGGGGGAGTGATGAGACTGTATTTATACATAGTCTCATCGTCCAAATCGAGCTTAAAACGCTTAAAATATCGTCAAAATACCCATATATGTGCTTGTATTTGTTCATTGTGTATTTTAGGTATGGATATCGTGAATTCACCAAAAGATCAAAGGAATCAAGCAAAAACGAACACGGGAAACGAAGCCGCACAAAGAACCGGACCCTAATCATGATTTTCTTTGAAGTCCTTGAAGTTTGAAGAATTGGCAAGAATGGTCCCTCTACTTTTGAAGACTTGACATTTTATACCCTTGCAAAACTCATAATTGCATTTGGGTCCCTAAAAACCACAGCCTTGAATGAAATGAGCGTATGTCCGCTGCCCTCATTTGGCCTGGAGGACAAGGATCATGAAGTTCCCTTTGAAGTTGTAATTGAGGGCCTCACCTTAGCGCGCCACAAGGCAGAGGGCGCAGAAGCACTTCCAGACTTCCACTTAAAGCCATCCCTAGAGCAGCTAACCATACCATTTTTTTCTCACCCCAGGGACGTTCTTGTTCCCTTCAAAATTGAGAAGGAAGTTCCACTTGCCGAGGTGCTCGCAGCCCATGAGAGCCGCGCTGCTGCCAAAAAAGACCTGCTGAACATAGAAGCGACACCTTCTATTGGTGCGGCCCTTCTTGCGCCATCTATCCCTGTGTTGCCATTACTACTACAAAGGGACTCGTGCATGCTGGAGCGGATGGAAAAAGTCTGAAGGATCATCGCACAACTGCGTACTGCCCCCCTTTGCTGAAACTGAAGAGGTCCTCTTCCGAGACCCATTTGCTTTCCAACCGCCTTACTGATTTCTAAATATTTTGTATTTTGTTATTCACGAATATTTGTCTTTGTAATAAACACTACCTTCTTTTGTTATGAAAAAAGTACGTTCAATGTTTATATCACAGTTTCACATAATAAGTTTAATGTAAACTTACAAATGGTCCATATGGGTTTGAGAAGCTGATTACGTGCGGTATACTGCTACTACCACAAGGACGGTCAGGTGAGGCTGACCAATTGTTAGGTGCGCACAAGTGTGTCTTAACAGTCTTAGAGTTTATTGGCTGCATAACTTGCTACGACATCATTAATAGCAAGGGTCCTAACAAGGATACACGTTCCATGGTCGAAGGGGTTGCATCCCACTTATTCGACGAGTCTAATTAGTAGGGTAGACTCATTCCTCTTATTTCTCCTGGAAATTGTGCACGCGTGCGCCAATAGGCAATATATAATAAGAAAGAACGTATGTATGACATAAAGAATTTTTTTAGAATGCGTCGAGGAATTTGCTAGGGACCACGACTGTTTTATTAATACTTGCAAGATTTTAAATACATAAAATAAAAGAAAAAACAATACATTCACTTAAGAAGTTCGCCATTAAAGGTAGCACTTCTTTAGATGGCATATGTTCCAAGGCCTTTGTAGGTCGCGACCATCCATGTCGCGTAGTCGGTGCATGCCATTTCCAAGTGCATCTGTCACTATGTAGGGTCCTGGCATGACTAGCAAAGTTTGAACGATACACGAAGTCACCCCGCCTGAAGGAGGTTTTTCGTACCCTCGCATCATAGTAACTTTTCATTTTTGCCTTTGACTTAGCTTCATGGATTGCCGCCAAATCTCTTCGCTCCTCGATTATGTCTAGGTTTAATCGTAGCTCCTCGTCATTTGTGACCATATCTACCTCTGCTGTGCGAAGTGTTGGTAATCCAACTTCCGCTGGAATGACTGCCTCCGTACCATATGTTAAGGCGAAAGGGGTATCCCCCGTGGCTATTTTGATCGTCGTGCGAAGTGACCATAGGACATGCGACAACTCATCGACCCACTTCTTGTTATGCTCCCCCAATCTCGCTTTTATGCCATCCCCCAGACTCCTGTTTGCTCTCTCTACCAGTCCATTTGTTTGCGGATGGGCCACCGATGCAAACCGCTGGTGTATTCCATTTTTTTCGCGTACCAATCCTTAAATGGGTTTTATGCAAATTGCTTTCCATTATCAGAGATTATTTCACCTGGTAGTCCGAAACGACATACTATATTATCCCATACGAACCTCTTTACCTGGTTCCCCGTGATTGTTGCAACTGCCTTCACCTCAATCCATCTCGTGAAGTAATCCATCGCGACTACGAGGAACTTAATACCACCTACCGCGACGAGAAAAGGTCCCGCTATATCTATTACCTACTTAAAAATGAAGTGATAGGCGTCATTTCCTCCTGGGCTGTTGCGGTATCGGCCAGTGCACCTGGCAGTCGTTGCATTTGTTGATGAGCGTGCGCGCGTCTGTGTGCATAGTAGGCCAGTAATATCCACTGCGCAACCTGTTGCTACCACGGACCTCGTCCGTGCGTTCATGCCGTACGACCCCTCGTAGATTTCTCTTATGAGGTACTGCGCTTGGCGTGGCCCTACGCATCTTAGCCATGGCTGAAGAAATGATTGTTTGAAGAGAATTCCGTCGCTGACTTCAAATTGCCTTGATCGTGTCCGTATTCGCCGTGCCTAGACTTCGTCATCGGGGAGGGAATCGTTGGTTATATAGTCCACAATTGGTGTCATCCATGTAGGACCTTCTTCCTCCTCTATCGTTGTTACCTCTTGCTCTTTTATTGATTTATCCTTGAGGATCTCCACTAGGACCTGCTTTGACAAGTGGCAAAACTGGTGGACGCTATCTTGCTAAGTGCGTCTGCTTTCTTGTTCTCCCCCTGGGTACTTGGCGTATCTAGAACCTATTGAACCCTTCAATCAGTGCTTTGGCTTTTTGTAAGTATTGCACCATATTATCTTCTTTCGTTTCATAATCGCCAAGTATATGGTTTACCACTAGTCTAGAATCTACGTTCACTTCCAGATTGCGCACACCCATTCTCGCAGCAATTCCTAGCCCTGCTATCAACGCCTCATAATATGCCTTATTGTTTGTGGTTGTGAACTCAAAACGTAATGCGTATGTGAATTCCATTCCTTCGGGATTGGTGAGTATGAGTCCCGCACCTGATCCATCAGTGCAAGACGACGCATCTGTGAACAAGATCCACGAGGCTTGGTCCTCTTCCTTTTGATCTAGCCCCTGAACTCCTTCCTCTGGTTTTTCAATGATAAAGTCTGCCAGAATTTTTCCTTTCACGGCATTGCGCGGTCTGTAGGTAATGTTGTGTTCCCCTAATAGAACACTCCACTTTTGGAATCTGCCTGCGACCTCTAGTTTTGATATCACCTGCTTTATAGGTTGATCCGTTATCATTACTATTGGTGAGCTTGGAAATATCTGCGCAATATTTTTGCCGCAAACACTAGCGCAAGTACCAATTTATCCATTAGGGTATAGTTTAGCTCCGCGTTCTGTAATGCTCTACTTATGAAGTACACTGGTGTTTGCACATTCTCTCTATCCGTTATTAGCACCGCGCTGATCGCTCCATGCGTTGCAGACAAATATATTATCAACTCTTCTTTAGGTCTGTTGGGAATAAATTAAGGCCAGATCACTTGAACGCTGACAAGAACAACTCAAGCGTTGACAAGAGCAAAGTGAGCGCTGATAGCATAAGCGTTGACAAGTTAAAGTCAAGCGTTGACAGATTGAAGACAAGCACTGATGGAAGATGTGAGCTACACGTTTATTATATTCTAGAATACTTCTAGTAAAGATAAGCTCGACATTGTATTTTCTATTATTATCTTTACCTAGAATAGTTGATTCGTAGCTTATTGTACAAGACTTCTTAATCTATAAAAGAAGGTCTTTTAGGTTAATGTTCAATATAAGTTTTCATAAGTTTTCGATTGTTAAACCCTTTCATTGTAATCAAGTACGATCATTCTAATACAAGTGAAAGTTTGTTTAACATCTTTGTGTTTTAGATCAAGTGTTAATTCCGCATAACACTTTGTTACTTTATTCATAAGCAAAGGTTTCTCTACGTGTAGTACTTGATCTAATCTCGTATACACAAAGCTTAATCGATCTAAGTTTGGGATCAACAAGTGGTATCAGAGCTTGTTGAGAAACTTTTGATCTTTAAGTAACGCAAGAACCCTAAAACACCAAAAACCCTAAAAACCCTAAAATTCTCAAAACCCTAAAAACACCATGTCTGGCACAGATCAACCTGCTGCTTTGCTACAAAATAACTCCTCAAATCCTAGTATCAAAATTACCATGTTTGATGCCAGGAACTTTGAGCTTTGGAAGTCAAATTTTGAGCAATATATAGCTATTCATGACTACACTCTTTGGGAGATTGTCGAATATGGGAACACATTCGACAAAGCAGCAAAGATTGCTGCTGCAATTGCCACAAGGACAGCTGTTCCTAATTGTCCTGAAGCTGATAAGAAGGAAAAGCCTGGAGATGGGAGAGCTGTAGCTGTTGAAGATATAGCCAAGAAGAGGGTGGACATGAAAATCTTGAACATCATGAAACACGCCCTAGGTCATAAGAATCAGCACAAGTACAAACGCTTTGAGTCTGCAAAAGAGCTTTGGGAAGCTCTTGAAGTAGCACATGGTGGCAATGCTGACACAAAAGAAGAAAAGAAGAAGCAACTCTTGCATGAGTATGCTGTCTTTAAAGCTCAACCCAATGAAAATCTCAGCAGTGTGAGAAGTAGACTTCTTGACATCACAAGTCAACTTTCCTTCATGGGAACACAGATTGATGACCCTGAATTGAATGCTACTTTTCTCAAAAGCCTTGGTGATGTATGGAAGATTGAGACAAGATCCATTCTTGTCAATAATACCCACAAGACCTCCAGGTTTGATGACATCTTCAACAAACTAAGACTGTTGGAGAATGAATGGCAATTGGATAGTGATAATAAATCTTCCAGTAGTAACATGGCCTTCTTCTCACAAAGTGAAGGCCAATTTGATTCCATGAACTTCTATGGACATCCAGCCACTGGATCTCAAGGTGTCAGCGCTGGATGTCAGTCTGTCAGCGCTGGATCATATCCTGTCAACGCTTTATACTCAAGCGCTGACACACACAACTTTGGCGCTGATAGACTTAAACCTGCTGGTTTAGATCTAGATACTGTGTGTGCATTCATTGCTTCTTTGCCCAGTGATTCAAGGATTACATATGAAGATCTTGAGCAGATAAGTGATGAACAATTGGAAGAGATGGACATCAAGTGGACTATGGCTCTTGTAAGCTTAAGAGCAAACAGGTTTAATAAAAGGTTCAAGAAGAAGATGACCTTTAATGCTAAGGATGTTGCTGGCTTTGACAAGTCCAAGGTTGAGTGCTACAACTGTCATAGGATGGGGCACTTCATGAGGGAATGTAGATCTCCAAGAAGATCTGATGCTGGTAAGCCCTCAAGCCAAATGGTTAAGAGCCAAGATCCCAAGGCCATGGTTGCTGTTCAACAAATTGATGGCGTTGGAGAATGGGACTAGAGCTGGATGGCTAAGAATGAGGAAGAGGATAGAGCTTTGGTTGCTGAAGTTAAAGAAGAGCATGTTGAATATGCTCTCATGGCACACTCCTCCTCTTCATCAGATAATGAGGTATATGATGATGCTTTCTGTTCTAAGGGTTGTCGTTTAAATACTGAAAAACTAAATCAAGAGATAGTAAAATTATTAGATGAGGCAAGTACTGAAAGATGCAAAGTATCTAATTATCAAATTGCTCTTACCCAAACAGAAAAGACAGTAGCTGAGTATAAGAAAATGGAGTTTGATTTAAAGGATCAAATAAATATCTTAAAACATGAGTTACATCAGAGTAAAGATGTTCAAGATATAGTAAATAGGGTTAATATTGATTTGATAGCTCAGTTAGAGGAGGCTAACAAAAATAAAGATAATGTGAGTCTTAAAATCCAGAGATTTGATAAGGCCACACAATCCCTAGGAGAGTGTGTTAGTAAACAAAGAGACTCTAAGGATATGAGTGGGATTGGGATGAATAGTTATACTGGTGTTCCACCACCAGCTGGGGATTTCTATGGTGTCCAATCAAAGGACTTATCTTGGACTGGCTTGCCAGAATGCCAAGAGGAGGAATTCATTCCTCCACCTAGAGTGACTTCCCTAGTTGAGGAATACAAGCAAAAACTGACTGACCTAGATGAGTGGAAGAAAGCTAACCACACCTTGTTTGTTAAGGGAGGGTTGTTGTGTGAAAGTCCAAATGAGCCCACACCAAACATGATACCAATTGTGGTTTCCAATAATGATCCTAAACCTATTAAGATCACACACCCTACCACTGGCAAAGCTGTTGACCTTGGCCCACAAACTGTTAGAAAACCTAGTGTTAAATATGCAGAGATGTATAGGAATACTAGGTCACCAAAAAGCCAAGTTAGTAACCATGGAACAGGCTTCTTTGCTTCTAGACCTAAGACTATGTCTAGAAAAGCTTGTTACACATGTGGTAGCTTCTCACATTTGGCATACAAATGTGTCAACGCTTCCAATGTCAACGCTGATAGGAACCATTTCAGCGCTGACAAAAGTCAACATAGGTCAAACACTGTCAGACCCAATACTTATGTGAACAAAAGTTCACAAGTTGTTAGACCAGCCCCATTCTTTTTAGAGGGTCTAACACACAAGGTCTAAGACCTTTTCAAAAGTCAAACACTTGGTCTAATAGACAATGGGTTCCTGTAGCAAACCCTAGGTTTAACGCTGATAAAGGCAATCGGGGCGCTGACAAGAGCAATTTCAGCGCTGACAGACACACTGCCAAACCTAGGTATTTGCAACCACAGGGAAATAGGTCTAAAGCTTCTACTAGCTTAACATGGAGACCAAAACAAGACCAAAACCCTAATTCTACTGGTATTTCTATGACATGCAACAGGTTTCATTATATTTCAAAGGCATTGTCAACACCAATTGGGGTTAACTGGGAATTTCATTCAAACATGGATGAAAATGGGGTTGTTATGAGAACCAAGTCTGTTCTTGTTGAACAACCAAATGAATCCAAGTCTTCCAAGGCTTGGGTTCCCAAAGAAAACTAATGTGTTTTCTTTATGTGCAGGGCATTCAGAAGAAGATCAATGATTATGGATATTGGGATAGTGGATGCTCAAGGCACATGACAGGGAAGGAAGACTATCTGACTAATTTCTCTCCTATTCAAGATGGTGATAAGGTATACTTTGGAGGGGGCTACGGCACCATCACTGGAAAAGGAACCCTTGTCACCAACAATCTACGGTTTGAGAATGTCTTCCTGGTAAAAGATCTGGATTATAATTTGTTTAGTGTATCACAAGTGTGTGATAACAAAAATAAGGTTCTTTTCACAGATACTGAGTGCTTGGTGTTAAGCAAAGATTATAAGCTCCCTGAGGAAAAATACATAGATTTTAGAACACCAAGGCATAAAGACATATATAATGTGAATCTTAATGGAATTAAGATAAATAATAAAATGTCATGTCTGTATGCTAAAGCCTCAGTAGATGAAAGTAATCTTTGGCACAGGAGATTAGGGCACATAAACTTTAAGAATATCAATAGACTTGTGAGGCTTGGTTTAGTTGATGGTTTGCCTGAAAAGGCTTTCCACCATGACCACACTTGTGTTGCATGTCTTAAAGGCAAGCAGTACAAGGTCTCATTCAGGTCTAAACAGGTGCACTCTAGTTCTAAACCACTTCACTTATTGCATATGGACCTCTTTGGTCCAACTAATATAGAAAGTTTGAAGGGTAAATCATATTGTTTTGTTATCACTGATGATTATTCCAGGTTTACATGGACTTTCTTTTTAGCCAAGAAAAGTGAAACTGCCCAAAGTCTGATTAATTTCATTACCCTGATTGAAAAGAAGAATGGTAATGAGGTCAAAATTATTAGAAGTGACAATGGGGGTGAGTTTAGAAATCAGTTGTTAGATGATTTTTATGCTAAGAAAGGGATTACTAGGCAGTTTAGCATAGCTAGAACCCCACAGCAAAATGGGGTTGCTGAAAGGAAGAATAGGACCCTTATTGAAGCAGCCAGAACCATGTTGGCTGATGCCCACTTTCCTATAGCCTTTTGGGCTGAAGCTGTTAACACAGCTTGTTATGTTCAAAATAGGGCATTGGTCAACAAAATACATAATAAGACACCTTATGAATTACTTTGGGGAAGGAAGCCCAATATTGGCTTTCTCAAGCCTTTTGGATGTCATGTAGTTGTTCTAGAAACTAGTGAGGCCCTAGGTAAATTTGATTCAAAAGGTGATGAAGGCTACTTCATGGGTTATTCAGTGCAGAGCAAAGGATATAGGGTTTACATTAAAAAGGTGAAGGTCTACGGGATTAATGGCCTATTCTATATCATGGATTTGGTGGATTAGGTTGGTTGATTTAGATGATAATCATAAGGAAATGAAGGAAAGAGATGAAGGATTAGAGAGAGAAAGGAGAGAAAAGGGGAAATGTAGAGAGAGAAAGAAAAGATGGAAATATGATTAATTGTGAAATGGAATCAACAACCCCCTCCTAACATGCTAGGAGGGGTTATATATAGCCCACCCTACATGTGGGCTATATGGACTATACAATAATTAAATAGATCACGAGCCCATTACATAATTATCGTTGGAGCGACCGATCCTTCATAAATACGTAAAACGTATTTCCAACAATCTCCCCCTAAGGGAGGTCGCTCCAAGTTACAAAGTTCTAAATAGTCTATAACTCGTGATCTATGCTAACTAAGATGTGACCGAGACTTTATTGGGAAAAACGTATTTCCAACAATCTCCCCCTAAGGGAGGTCACATCTTTTTACAAAATCTTAAACCTAGCATCTATGCTTGAGTCTTTGATCTTGTTCTTGTGAATATGCTTGATGTGATCTTTGACTTTAGTCTTGAGCATGTTTCCTTGCCTTGACCTTGTGCATTCTTCACTTGTGATATTTGCCTCTTTGTGACTTCATGTTCCACATACTTATACTTTTAAATTCTTGAAAGCTTCAGAGTTTGATACAGCGGAAGACTTGACCTTCAGGCTTTCTTGAATTTGTTGAAGTACTAATTGTATGTAGTATAAGCATGTGGTGACGACTTCTTCTGGATTGTACACCGCAATGCCACCTTCTTGTTACGCTGCATAAGACAGTTAGCAACAAACAATATACACGGATGAAATGGCCTTGAACATTTCATTCTAATTCGGTAGCAATTTACCTCCGGTCGGTGAAGACCGTTGGACGATATTAAATATCGTACTTGTGGCAGGTAGTTTCAATAAAGAACCTCCTTGACAAGATTTCGCGGGTAAACCCGTTCTCTTTACTCGACCGTCCAAAGCTGACTGCGAACGTAAAGAGTGGATCATTTGGATAATATTATCCGCATGATTTGAAGCCGTCAATTCATGTTCCTGGAACAAGTGAAGTTCAATTAAGAACCGCACCATCGTTGCTTTCCAGTTGTCACTAGCTTGATTCATATAGAATCTTGCAAGTTACCTACCAAGTGCTGTTTGATGTTAACACTAGAAGGATTTCCACTCGTCACTGTGATCAATAAAGAGTCACTCTGAGTGTTCTGGCAAGATCATATGATAATGCGTAGAGGCCTGGAACGTGTTTAAATTCATTTAAGAATTAAACCACTGTTGCTTTCCAGTTATCACAAGTTTGATTCATAAAGAACCGCACAAGTCACCTACCATGAGCTTTTTGATATTCGCTCAAGAAGGATTTCCATCTTCATTGTAAATACTTTTGTATTACTCGGATGTTCAGGCAAGATCATGAAGATTTTGCGTAGGACTCTTAAGATCTTTCTTACTTTTCACAATGTGTGAAGAAGCAAGGAATATGAAAGTGTGTCCTAATGAGATATTTGATGATCTCAAATGGATCTAGACTCGATCGTGCATTTTGGATTTTTAGTGATCGGAGGCTGGAGAGGAGTGCCACCTTTTCAATACCAGTCTATTCGGAGTGAATAAACCAATAGATAACGTGTTGATCTCCGTGTGATTAAAACAAATACCTTTTGAGAGATATTTGAGTTAGCTGGGAAGGGTTGTGCATTGCATCACTGGGTCCATGACGTCTTTCTTCAATATCGAGAATCATTAGCAAAAATGACCTCAATAGCATATGTATTGACCCGGTTTCTGCCTAAAGTTGTAAGGAGGGCTTCTTTCTTTACACCCTTTATCTTTACATTTCTTTTTCATTCTTCAACCCCTTCAATGCTTACCAATACGTCATCACTAGCACCTTGTTGTGATTGTTCCAGTGCTAACTTAAGTACTTGGTCGGCATTCAGCTACGTTCACAATCTTTCTCCATCTTTCCTAAGGACTACTATTTCTAGCTATGGAATGTCCTTGGGAAGATTCCTCCGGTTCTAGAGAAATCATTGGACTTTAACCTATCCTACCATCCTTATGTCACCACAATCTTCACCGTCGTGAATAGAGATGTTTTGGGTAAGTTTATGTCACCATGAAATCCATTTTGAAGTGCAAATCCATTTTGCTCCCCCTTAACATATGCTACGATATTCGAAAACATTTCGCACATGTCGGGATGAGCTAACACGTTAAGTTAAACCATTTATGATTGATCATATCCCATATTAAATCACATTTTCTCCCCCATATTAAAAATATTAACCCAATCGATGTTTTTAATATCAATTGATTTAATAGCATTTTAAGAAAATTTGGGAAGAAAAATGCAAATCCAATTATCTTCATGAGTTACACAAGCTCCCCCTCAAATTAATGAGGGTGTGCTGAAACGTAAATTAAATACCTTTTAAACACAAGTGTAAGGTATTTATTACGTGCAAAGATCATATATGATAATGAATTCACAAGATTAGCAATTTACGAGGTTGGACCTGAATGATGGAGAACATCATATGAAGGATTCACATGGTTCTTGTTCACGAATGTTGGTCTTCCTCGTAACTTCTGAAGTTATCTCTTGACTCCATGTGTATGATTGATATCATTGTCTGAACACCAATATGTGAACTTGGCACGCTCGGCATCAAGGAATCTGAATGCTGGACAATGGCTCCCCCTCAATTGTTGACCCGTGTTCTATTGAAAGAGCTGTAGTCACCGTTTGAGTAGTCGCATCGTCGAGTATGTAGATATCAATTGCAACTAACTTTGGATTGTGGAGTTGATAACTTCGGATTTTGAAGTCAAAGCTTTCCGGTGAAATGCGTGACTTCAATGTGAAAAGCGGGTTACTATCGGAAATAATAGCAAACCATTTTGAGCATGTTTTAAAAGGTTGAACTTCTGCTCGAACTTTATTTACAACCCCGTGTCATTATTGAATGACATTTCTAGGTTCGTAAATATTATCGATTCCAGAAGACATGCTCGTTTTATCAAAACGTTTTTGAACACACAATTTTGAAAGATTTAGAAAAACCTTTTGAGAAATTCTCGAAAAATTGTGTTCAAAGTTTTGAAAAACAAATTACTTGAGCTTAAGATGTTGAATATCTTAAAAGCGAGCTCAAGTCCGAGAAGTTGTGAACTTCCCGTTGTTAAGGATAAGTTACCATCGGCGATAAACTTTCCTTTTATCTAAAGGACGAGTCCTAAGCTGACATTTACTTAGAAGTCGTGTTCATGAGCTTGAAAACTTTGACTGTTTTAACGGAAAGCTCATGACCGAGAAAGGTTAATTTCTCGTTACGAGGAAAAGTTCTCTTAGTTAAAAGATACACTTTCCTTTATGAGCTTAAAACTTCGAATGTTTTAAGACAAGCTCATGACCGAGAAAGGTGAATTTCTCGTTAAGAGGATAAGTTATCATAAAAGATAATCTTTCCTTTATTTTTTAAGTTCGAGTTACAGTCTGACATTTAACTGTAAGTCATATACACGAGCTTAAAACCTTTGAATGGTTTTAATGTAAGCTCGTGTCCGAGAAAATTTAATTTCTCGTTGTAAGGATAAGTTTATCATCGGCGATAAACTTTCCTTTATTTGAAGAACGGGTTACCATCTGATATTTAATGATAAACCATAATGCATGAGCTTAAAAACTTGGAATGTTTTTGATATAAGCTCATGCCCGAGAAAAATGAATTTCTCGTTTTTAGGATAAGTCATCATCGGGATGAACTTTCCTGTCTTTGGAGATCGAGTTACAGTCTGTTATGTGACTATAAGTCCTAGTTTGCAGCTTAACCATGAATCCCCTGAGACATTTGTTTCTCTGTTATCTGCTTCTTCAGCAACCAAACTCTAAGAGTGTCCTTAGTTGAACGGTACACAACGATTGGACCGCTTCGTTCTTTTGGAACATCAACTTTGGTACCTGCAATCTCATTAGGAATTTGCATGCTTTGACGTGGGTTAGCAATATCAATTATAGAAGCACATGGGGGTTCACAGTTGGCTTTACTTGTTTCAGAGGTGGCCTGAGGAGATGATTCACTAGTCTTGGCTGGCAAACGTTTCCTTTTATAGAAAACCTTAAGTTTAGGCTTAAGTGATGTATCATCCTTTGCAATTTCCTCCCTAGTAGTCTTCGTAGAATCAGAGGCTATCCTAGTTAAAGGGCACTCGTTTCCTACAAGAGTGAAAGTTCTACCAGTGGGGTGCCACATTTTGCCAACGGGTTTGATTTTAGCAACCCACTGGGATTTAAGTCTAGCACGGGAGTTCACCTCATTAAGCAATTTTTTGATACAGGCATCATGATTTGCCGTAAAGACACATTTTCTACATGTTTTACAAGTAGCATATTTAATGTCCGAGTAAGATCTAGAATCCCTAGATGATTGATTGATGCTCCTAGGATTGGGCATGCTACGGTTAGCAGTGTTGGGTAAACTAGAAGGCATCTGACTAGGTTTGAAATTCCTATCTCTTACTTGTGTCTTTTGAATAGCTTCCCTTTGACCAAAATCATGGCGCACATCATTTGAACTAGTTCCAGACGTGTTCATTGAACTATTCTTAGGGAAATTAGAGGCAATCATGTGATTAGGTCTTGCTAAAACTGATTTAGTCACATTGGGCCTAGTTGCTGGAGTGACTGGTCTAATAAGATGAACCAAATCATCTTGGGAGGCAAACCGCGGTCTCGAGGATTGTGGTCGCTCGGATCTAAATGCAGTAGGTTGTCTGACAATCGGTTGTCTGACGAACTGATTTGTAGGCGGTTTCCCCAAGATTGATGGTTTTTCAAGCTTAGTGTCCATACTAGGTCCGTTACTTTTCCTTAACTCGTTTTTCAACGCAGCTATAGCAAAAACCTTTTCCTGTACTTGGGCCTTTAACGTTTCATTTTCTTTGAGCAAGTTATCTTGGGATGCCAATTTAGATTCAAGCAGTTGAATTTGTTTCAAAAGATTATCCTTTTCAGCTTTAGAATCTAGAACAGTTTGATCCAATTTTCTTTCAAGAACAACGTTTGATTTTTCAAGTTTTTCAAAGTATGTTTCAAATTTGGCCGTTTTCTTAGAAAATTCAAGTTTGGCATCCTCAAGATCTTTTGATTGCCGAGCTACGATCGTTTCGAGCTCTTTAATCTTGGAATCAGAATTAGTTAATGAGGCAGTTATAAAGCATTTATCATGATGAACTATAGCATTTTGAACACTTTCTCCCCCATTATGACTCACATCGGATGAATCAGAAGTGGTATTGCTATCACTCTTTTCCATCCCATGTTTGTCATAATTAGGTTCAGAATGCTCAATATGCGGCATATCATCAGCATAGACATCATAAACAATATTACATTGTACCAAGTTTGCAGGCTCTGCGTCATAAATGGGTAAGGTGTCATCAAGAGAAATCTCGTGAACATTCCCTGACGTGCCACTGGCATCATGTTGTCCTCCTGATTCTGTGCTCGTGCCATCGTTAGGCTCCAAGTTGTCAACCGTATGACCATTATCCTCTTGCATCTGCGTCATTGATTCTTGCACTCCATTAACATACACTTGCTGAAGTTGTGATCTTTGATATATCGAAGACGAGACCGATGACATGAGTTTCAAAATCGTATCACGGAAAACTCGAAGCTCGGTATTTGTATCTCGAAGAAATGATTGGCAAATCACTGAACTTTCAGGCTTGATGATATTGAATTGGAAGAAAGGCGTGAGGTGTGTCACAAGAGCCTTGTATGCAAGAGTCGATGCAGAGTGATTAAAGTTGTTATGGTTGAGTTGCTCGGCGAGTTGGGTCAAAGTGGTAAACATGGAGTCGATGAATATATGACGATCTTGTCCAAAGATTGTCACAAATTCGCTCCCTCCTTGAATCCTCGAAAGAGTGACAAGATGATACTGGAGTATTTGAAAGGAGGTGATGCCACTTTTCCTAACTTCGTTTTGCCTGAAATACAACTCTCCCTTTTGACATGTCGAATCGAACGAATCCATTAAAGATCGATTAAGAATGACAGGGATGTTGTTGTTGACGGGATTATACAAATCGACTCGTCACAAAAATATGTTGTCGGCTCAAACGATTATAGATTATACCGGATACTAATATGTCTAATTTAAACTCGGCTCTCAGCAAAAATAAATCCCGTCATTATAACTCGTTACTTTTGTCTTCAAAGCCGGCCACAAAACTTTTAACCCGTCACTGTAACTCGTCACTATAACCCGTCAAAAATTTGTCACGGTAACTTTTAACGGAATGCCCGCGTTAATATGACGTACTAAAAATTAATAAACAAAATTTTCTTAACTAAAAAGTTCAATTTAAAATCTATAAACTTAAAAAAATTGGCTTAAGAAAAATAATGTAACTGAAAATAATAATAAAAAAATAATAATAAGAACAATCTGATATTCGTTTTTTAAAAATACCCGCCTCAACACATTTTGCCAAAAAATAAGGAAACTTTTAAAAATTAACTTTAAAAAAATAAAATAAAAAGTAAACTTAATCTAAAAATTATTACATTACTAAACTTAAAAAATAAAATCTTGATAACAAATCAAATAAATGTTGACTTAAACACAAAAAAAAAGAGACGTGTCCCAAACTGAAAATGTTTTCACTCGGTTAAAAAAAAATAAAAAATTGTTTTACTAAAAAAATACTTAACTAAAATAGAATAAGGAAATAAAAGAAAAATCTGATCTAGTTATAACTTCGTTTTCTCCGTCAAACAAAAAGTGTCCACACACAAGTCACCATACGTGGCCCAATCAAAAACAAGTCACCGCCCCACCTTTCCTAGTTATATCCGCCCCTTAAACCTAATTTAATCTCTCTCTCTCTCACACAATACTCCTTCGTCTCTCTCTGCTATATTTTCTCTCACTTAAAGCAAAATCAAACAACCTCTCTCTCATAAATCATGAAAACCTCCGTCTTCAATTCTTAGATACCATCGAAAAGTAAAGGCTTCAAGATCGCCTAACAGGGGTCTCGGGTAAGGTTTATTTTTCTGTTTGAGTCTCTCTCTCTACTGTACGAGTCTTTCTGTGTTGGTGTTCGAGTCGAGAGGGTGTCGGATGTGGGTGGAGTGATGTGAGGGTGTGTTGTGTTGGAGTGTGTGAGTCTGGAGGGGGTGAGAGGGTGTCGGGGTTAGAGTCGGGTGTGTTTGGGTCGATGTGGGTCTGAGTCTGTTTTTGGACGAGAGTGTGTAAATGAATCGAGGGTAATAGAGGGTGTTGTGAGTCTGAGTCGAGGGTGAGAGTGGTTTGGGCGAGGGGTGTCGAGGATGGGGAGGTGTTTGGGTGTGTTTCTTGAGTCGGTCTTGAGGGTGAGAGAGTCCTGGGTGTGTTGGGTGTGCGAGGTGTTGAGTCTGGATGAGGGAGGGTGTTGGGGGTTTGCGTATGTGTCAAGTGTGAGGGAGTCTGTTTTTTAGTCGAGGGAGAGGGTGTCTTTGGAGTCGGGGCTGTCGAGAGGGTGTTTTTGGTGTTTTTGGGTGACGAAAGATTGGGTGTTGAGGGAGTTAGGGTCGGAGGTAAAAGCGAGGGTGAGTTTTTTCGAGTGTTGGGTGAGGGTAAACAATGAGAGTCGGTTTGAGTGTAGATTGTGTTGTGTGGTTTTGATACGAGGGAATGAGTCTATTCAAAAAGACGATGATTTGCCCGTTGATTTTGAATATTGTTGCTTCATTCGGAAGAGTTCCGAATCGGAACTTTTTTCTTGATCCGGAAGTTCTTGGTTCGGAAGTTCTTGATCCGGAACTTCTTGATCCAGAACTTTTGGCTTGATCCGGAAGTTCTTGGTTCGGAAGTTCTTGATCCGGAACTTCTTGATCCGGAACTTTTGGCTTGAGCCGGAAGTTCTTGGTTCGGAAGTTTTCTGTTTGATTCGGAACTTAAAAAATTGATTCGGAACTTTTAGTTTGATTCTGGACTTTAGGATCAGTTTAGATGGACAAATTTGGGACAGAGATACTTGGACAAATGGACAGAATATGATAACCAGGAAACAGTTGACAGTTTGACAGATGACCAAAAAAGAAAAACTGACCAAAAAAAGAAAGACCCAGATATGATGAAAACAGAGACACGGATAAACGAAAAACACTGATTAAAAAATTTATATAAAAATCTGATAAAGATAAAAATAAGATAAAAAATAAAAAAATATAGAAAACTGAATATGAAAAAAAAACTGGATAAAAGTGAAAATGGATATACGAAAAATAAATAAATAAAAAATACAAACTTTAAAAGAAAAAATTGATAAAATTGATAAAAATTTAGAAATTTATAAAATTGATAAAATTGATACAAACTTTTTATAAAAAACTACAAAATTAAAAAGAGAAAAAACAAAAACTTTTATAAAAAACACCAACTTTTTTATAAACACAAACTTTTTAAGGTTTTATATAAGAAAAATTTGATTTTTATAAAAAAATTTGTGATTTTTTATCTAAAAAATAAGTAGATTTGAAGATTTGATATGATTTAACACATAAAAACACAAACTTTTTATAAAAAATACAAACTTTTTAAAATTTAAGCATGATTAAATCAAAAACCCACCAAAATCAAAAAGATCTTTCCAACAATCTCCCCCTAAGGGAGGTCGCTCCAAGTTACAAAGTTCTAAATAGTCTATAACTCGTGATTTATGCTAACTAAGATGTGACGGAGACTTTATTGGGAAAAACGTATTTCCAACAAAAGGAAAAACGTATACTTGAAAAAGTACATGTTAGGTTTTTAGAAAGTAAACCTAGTGATCCTGAAAGTGGTCCAAATTGGTTGTTTGACTTAGAACCTTTATCTAGAGCTTTAAATTATATGCCTGTTACTGATCCAGACATTGTGAAGGTAACTTCAAGTGTTTTGGAAAAGAGAATTGGTAATGTTTCAGGTATACAGGTTGCTAAGGAGGATGGACCACTAGCAGTTGAATCATCTCCTACACCAGAATATGTTACACTTCCTATATGGACAGATGAGTATTATGCTGCTGCTGCTGCTGCTAGAAAAGATAATGGTGGTTTTCAAATACCACCAAATACAAACATGCATACTTCTTCAGGCGCTGACAAAGGGAAATCAAGCGCTGACAAGACAAATTCAGACGCTGATGGCTTAGACGCTGACAACAACATTTCAAGCGTTGTTAGCCCAAGCGCTGACAAACAAGGATCAGACTTTGGAGACACCTTTACACAGCTTTTCTCTTCCCATTTTGAACAAGGTGGACCTTCCAATGTCCATGAAGAGATTCATGTTGATCAAACAGAGTCTGATGAAGAAGATATTGGCAACATGGAGCGTGAAGTTGAGGACACCAGACTTTTTGAAGGAGGAGTTCTCACTTCCACAGCTAAGGATCACCCCACATCTCAGATCATTGGTGATGTTATGGCTCCAGTTCAGACAAGAAGATCCCATCAAAGTCTTGGTGGATTTATTGCCAATATACACAAGAAGGTTGATACCCCTCTTGTACAAGCATGTTTGTTTGCCTGTTTTCTGTCACAGGAAGAACCCAAGAAGATTTTTGATGCTCTCAAAGAACCTAGTTGGGTGGAAGCAATGCAGGATGAGCTTCACCAATTTGCTATACAAAATGTTTGGGAGCTGGTTGATTGTCCTAGATATGTGAGACCAATTGGGACAAGATGGGTTCTAAGGAACAAGAAAGATGAAAGGGGCATTGTGGTCAGAAACAAGGCACGTTTGGTAGCTCAGGGATATACACAAGAGGAAGGCATAGATTATAAAGAAGTCTTTGCTCCAGTTGCAAGAATTGAAGCTATCAGAATTTTCCTAGCTTATGCCTCTTGCATGAACTTCACTATTTATCAAATGGATGTGAAGAGTGCTTTCCTCTATGGGACAATTGTTGAGGAAGTGTATGTCATGCAACCTCCTGGTTTTGAAGATCCTGAGAATCCAGACAAGGTTTATAGAGTGAAGAAAGCTATGTATGGACTTCATCAAGCCCCTAGAGCATGGTATGGTACCTTGTCTACATATCTGGTTGACAATGGATTCAAGAGGGGCACCATAGATCAGACACTATTTACAAAGAAGAAAGGAAAACATGTGTTGCTTATGCAGGTCTATGTTGATGATATCATTTTTGGGTCTACTGATCCAAAAATGAGTGAGGACTTTTCCAAGCTCATGACAGATAAATTCAAGATGAGTGCAATGGGTGAGATGAACTTCTTTTTAGGTTTACAAGTTCAGCAGAAAGAAGATGGTATCTTCATCTCCCAAGACAAGTATGTAGCTGAAATCTTGAAGAAATATGGTTTTTCTCCACATGAAAGGGATGCTTCAACTCCTATGGATAGGGAACACCCTTGGGGAAAGATTGGAGCTGGAAAGGATGTGGATGTTAGGCACTATAGATCAATGATTGGTTCATTGATGTATCTTACAGCCTCAAGACCTGACATCATGTTTGCTGTGTGTGCATGTGCACGCCATCAAGTGACTCCCAAAGAATGTCACCTTTTTGCTGTGAAACGAATTTTTAGGTACCTAAGATGTTATCCAGATCTTGGCTTGTGGTACCCAAAAGATTCTCCATTGGATCTTATTGCATATTCAGACAGTGATTATGGTGGTGACAAGTTTGATAGGAAATCCACAACTGGTGGATGTCAATTTCTTGGGAGCAGATTAATATCTTGGCAATGCAAGAAACAAACAGTGGTGGCAAACTCTACAACTGAAGCAGAATATGTGGCTGCAGCTGCTTGTTGTGGACAAGTCTTATGGATTCAGAACCAGCTGTTGGATTATGGGTATAATTTTATGCATACCAAGATTTTTGTAGACAATAACAGTACTTTATGCATTATTAAAAATCCTGTACATCATTCTAAAACCAAACACATAGAAATTAGACATCATTTTATAAGAGATTGCTTTGAGAAAGGTTTAATACAACCAGATAGGGTAGCCACAGAAGATAATGTGGCTGATTTATTAACTAAACCTTTTGATGCTGGAAGATTTCAATATTTGGTAACAAATATTGGAATGGTTAATCTCACTTAATATGTGTTTTGGAACCTTTTTGTAAAAGTATGTACAGGATAATGCATTGTTATTGGTCTTTGTGATGCTTTAGATTTTTCAGGTTTATTTTTCTAACACTGACAAAGGTAAATGTAACGCTGTCAAGTGTTATTTTGCCGTTGTTAGAGATATTATTGTCTAACGCTGACAAGAGTTCCTTCAACGCTGACACGTGTTGTCGGGGCGCTGTCAGCAACAAATGTTAGTTTTGTGGTTTTCATCTAAATATGTAGGTAGGTGGTAGCTTTATGCCATTGGATACAGAGTTGCTTATGGATCTTTGAAGAGCTATTTGGACATGTTTTTGTTTATGGATGATGGTTGGAATATTTATATTCCTATCTTGACATAAATTTTTAATGTTCATATATATTTTGAGAACTCATGTATCATAGTTTGAGGGGAGGTTTAAGGAACCTTTAGGACTCTTGGGTATTCTTACAATACTCTCATCACAATTCTAGATTGTGTCCACAGGTGAGTATGGGTTAGTTTTACTAAACCATGAGGCACTGTAGCATGCATAGTATATCAACTTTGCATGCTGCCAAGACATTTTTGGCCTAGAATTGGTTGTGGTCTGTTGGGAGACTTGGGAATTCTTTTGATATGGGTTTTACCTGGGAGTAACAAGGATTTTATAAGGTAACTTGGTTGTTAAGAATTTTGGTTAGCAAGGGACACTAGAGGACTGTTATGTCTATCTTGCTTATGCAAGTGTGCATAACTGGACAGTGCTTGCCGCCCTATGATAATTATCAGCTTTTGGTTATCTTCTCTAGGATAAATTACTTGTTAAGGTCATTTTTCACTTTTTAAAACAATTTTATTTTTGGACGCTGACAAGATTTTTCCAAGCGTTGTTGTGACCAAAATGGACGCTGACATGGCTTTAGGCGAACGTTGACAAGATTATAGCCGTTGGGCGTTGATGGGTTATATTTGACCGTTGACAATCAATGGGACCTACCCAGTTGTTACTTTTTGACATATTTTCAAGCCGTAATTTTAGGAGTTGTTACTTTCATTTAATGCATGAGATAACTTATATCTTTTTCAATATTTTCATGATTAGTTTTTGAAAATCTTTGCCTATTTTCGGGCCAATCACATGCATTCATCCACTCCTATAAATTTGGCTCCTATTTTAAACAGGGTATCTATAATTCTTGTCTAACAACTTTTCTCTTATCAACCTTCATCTTTTATATTTCAAATTAACAGCTTTCATCAATGGCACCAAGATTTAACTCAGCAGAATTGGATTTGGGGTTCAAGTCTCAACACAACATGATTGCTTATCTTGTTTCTGATAATACTTTGTTTCCTCAATACACACAGATGGTTGAGTATTTGAACGCATCCCCATTAAGGTATGCTCTTTCTCATGCGCCACTCATTCCAGTCACACACATTAAACAGTTTTGGAACACTGTCAGTTCCTCAACAGTTAATGGAGTGACCACATTAACTTCTATTGTTCATGGGAGATCTTGGGTGGTTACTGAGGCCTTGGTACGCCAGGCCTTGCATCTTGATGATGCTGATGGTATAACCATTCTTCCCATATCTGAAATAGAACAAGGGCTTAGGGCTTTGGGATACCCTATTCCTGATGAAGGTACTCTTAATAAGTACCATAAGCAGGAATTTCCCCCAGCCTGGAAGTACCTCATTCACATTCTCCTTCAATGTTTGAGTCCCAAATGTACTGCACACAATGAGATCAATAGATCCATTGCAACTGCTATTGTGTGTATTGCAACAGGGCAAAAATATAATTGGTCTAAAATGATTTTTGAAGGAATGTGTAAAAACAAGGGGACAAAAATGACTTTAGCTTATCCCCGTTTTCTGCAAATGATTTTTGATGCTCAAAGATATTGTTCAAGGGATCACAATGATTTTTATACAATCCCTGAACAAAAGAAAGCTATTTTTACCAAGATGAATTCACCACCTCATAGAGACCTACCTTTAACCCCAGCCATGCTTGCAGTTATTGCAGCAGCACAACCCCAACCAGACCCCCAACCTCATATTGACCTTCACCCACAACTTGAACCTATCCCTGAACCTTTACCCTCACCTGACCAAATGCAAATAGACCAAATTCCCTTTGACGCTGACACATTTAATGTGGGCGTTGATGTGCCTATTTCCAACACTGACACCCAACCATCACAATCCCAAACACCCCTTAACCAACCCACATCTACACCTTCTTCTACACCATCTTCCACACCACCTGAATATAGGTTGTTTAAACGCCAAAGGACTGCTGGAGTGTTCTCCTCTGGTGGTCCTAGCCATGAAGCAGAGAGAACCACCACCACAAGTGTGGCTGGTGACCTGGATGAGGCTGGGACTATTGGTTCTGGCTTAGCAGCTGGCCAAGGCAGTCCCACCATAATTAAGTCCTCATCCATGCTCAATGAACCTGACTTAGGAGGTCAAATCCCCATTTTGGAAGAGGGCAGACTGGAACCTATGACGCTTTTGGAATTGACGGCTGTCTGCATTAGCTTGCAAAAGCAGAATGCAGACTTGGTACAAATTGTCAGTAACCAAGGCCTTGAACTCAAGGAATTGAGGGAGAGGATTGTTGTTTTGGAGAGTGCTCATGCAAAGGGAGGTATGGAGGAGTCTTCCAAAGGGGAGGAAGATCAAAGAAATCTGAGTGATAAGAGCAGTCAAGATGGTCAATCATTGGATGTTGCTGAAGCTCTTACTACTTTGAAGGAACAAACAGGTTTTGATACGTCCTTGATCTCTCCAACCAATTTAAATTTATCATTTACAGATATGTTGAGAGAGGTTACACAAGGCGCTGAGGGAAAATATTTGAGCGTTGACAAGACAAGTTTGGACGCTGATAGAAGTATTTTGGGCGCTGATAGAGGAAATTTGGGCGTTGACAGATCTGCATATGGAGGTGATGTATTCCAGTCATCATCTATCATCAAAGATGTTCCTACTCAGGTATTATCATCTACCCTACCAACAATTGCACCAACAGATAAAGGTAAGGGTAAGTTGGTAGAAGAAATTGTTCCAAAGAATGCAGCTCAGGTTGAATTTGATAGAAGATTGGCTGAGCAAATGATGGAACAAGGTGAAAAGGAAAAGTCACCATTTGTTGTGACTTCTGAAGAAGAAAGTGATGGAGCTAGCTCAGATTCAAGTGTGATGATTGTTGAACCAGAAAGACTTGAGTATGGTGATGAGCTTGCTAGGGAAAAGCTGAGAGATTTGAAGTTGCAGATTGATTTTGATATGCCAGAGGTGGTTCAGATGTACAATTCTTGGGAAGAAAGCTGTATGGATAATCCAGACTTGACCATTTCAGATCAGATATGGGGTTTGGAAATTCTTCTTAGAGTTCAGCAGGATTATAAGGTGATTTTGAAGCACAAGGCAAGCAACATTCTCTCTGAGTTGAAAAGGGATAGAAGGAAGCTCTACTTTATGTTGCTCAAATGTCATGGAGTTGGATGGACACATCAGAAGCTGAAGGCTTTGACATTTGATGAGTTGGAACATAGGGCTTATCCTATTTGGGTGAAAATACAGGAAGAAAACACTTTCAGACTTCTTTCAGATGAAAGAAAGGAGCAACTTGCAGAGGAGATGGAAATCAAGAGAGCTATGATAGTTCCCAGACCAGTAAAGAAAGGATTTGTACTTGAGTTTCCAAAAGATATGGATCAACTATATCCAAGTGAAGCAGTTATTAGAAAGAGCCTCAAGCTCTCCCCATTAGAAGCTTCAGATATGGTGCATGTGTTACCACTAGATTCCAGGAATCCAATTGTGAGTTATGATGAAGATGAATGTGGATTCTGGAAAATTGGAAGATTTAGCAAAGAGGTACACACTTTTACCACTCTCATATCTTTGTTTGCAAGTTGTGATAGAGAAGACTTGGTGGACCTTTGGAGGTTGCTAGAGACCAAGTATGAGGCTGAAGCACCAACTTCAGTCAATGGAATAAAACTTTGGACCACATTCAAAAGAATGTGTGGGACAAAAGAAGAAGATCCTGAAATATGGAAGGATCTTGAAGATGACCTCAGTGGTCTTCAATGGAGGTTATATTCAGCTGCTGGTGTATACCATTTGAGTTCTACAAAGTTTGCTGAGTATTTACTTGTAGATGCTCAGTATTTCATATCCAAGGCTGTTTTGGAGAAGATGAAGGACACCCAGTTGGAGATAGACTATACAAGTGACGTGGCAAAGAATTTGATCAGATTTATTTATTACCAATATGATAAGGTTTGTCAGACTCCTCCAAGTTCTTAGTGTTTATTCAGAAACTTGATCATAAGAGTGGATATCAAGTTTAGGGGAGGATTGTTGGGAATAAATTAAGGCCAGATCACTTGAACGCTGACAAGAACAACTCAAGCGTTGACAAGAGCAAAGTGAGCGCTGATAGCATAAGCGTTGACAAGTTAAAGTCAAGCGTTGACAGATTGAAGACAAGCACTGATGGAAGATGTGAGCTACACGTTTATTATATTCTAGAATACTTCTAGTAAAGATAAGCTCGACATTGTATTTTCTATTATTATCTTTACCTAGAATAGTTGATTCGTAGCTTATTGTACAAGACTTCTTAATCTATAAAAGAAGGTCTTTTAGGTTAATGTTCAATATAAGTTTTCATAAGTTTTCGATTGTTAAACCCTTTCATTGTAATCAAGTACGATCATTCTAATACAAGTGAAAGTTTGTTTAACATATTTGTGTTTTAGATCAAGTGTTAATTCCGCATAACACTTTGTTACTTTATTCATAAGCAAAGGTTTCTCTACGTGTAGTACTTGATCTAATCTCGTATACACAAAGCTTAATCGATCTAAGTTTGGGATCAACAAGGTCGTGGCGCGACTAACATAGGGAGTGAAGCTAAGTGTGCTTTTAGTTCCTCGAAGGCCTTTTCCGCGTCCTTCGTCCAATTGAAGTCCCCTTTCTTGATGCACTTTTTGAGTGTTTTAAATAAAGGGAGCGACTTCTCCACTGATTTGGACAGGAACCTATTCAGCCCTGCGAGTTTTCCATTCAGCGACTGGACTTCCTTTTTTGTTTTCGGACTCTGGAGTTGAATGACCGCTTCTATTTTTTCGGACAGGGTTTGATGCCATTGGGGTCAATCATGTATCCTAGGAACATGCCTTCTGTCGCCCAAAAGTGCACTTCTTTAGATTTAACTTCATGTTTATCCTCCTGAGTGTTGAGAATGTTTCCTCTATATCCCGAATGAGCTCGCTCTTTGTATGACTTTTTATCACCAAGTCATCGACATATACCTCCAAGTTTCGCCCTATTTGGCCTTCAAATGCTTTATCCACCAGCCGCTGATACGTGGCCCTCGCGTTCTTGAGTCCAAACGGCATTTTAGTGTAACAATACACACCCTGGCTGGTATGGAATGCTGTTTTTTCCTCATCTTCTTCTGCCATTTGTATCTGGTGGTAGCCCTTGTATGCGTCCAGGAAGCATTTGAAGGGATACCCACACAACGATTCTACTTTCCAATCTATCTCTGGGAGTGGGTAGCAATCTTGAGGACAGGCTTTATTGAGGTCTGTGAAATCAACGCACATGCGCCAACTACCATCATGTTTCCTTACCATTACCGGGTTAGCGAGCCAGTAGTGATAGTAAACCTCCCTCATGATTCCCGCGTCTACCGGCTTTTTTCCTCCTCTAGTATCACTATCTTTCGTTCTGGGGCCTGTCCTCTTTTCTTTTGCCTAACTAGAGGGTATCCTTCTCGGATTTGAAGTTTGTGTTCGGCTATCGACCTTGGTACCCCTGTCATATCTTTGGGTTCCCATGCTAAGACGTATAGGTTATCCTTCAAAGGCGACACGTGTCTGTCTTTCCTTTGTCAGATAATGTCCCACCGATCGTTATCTCCTAATCCGGATACTGCGAATGCACTGCTACATTTAGGTTTGGTGGCGAGTTCACCTTTGGTTCCATCGTGATCCTAGGGGGTTCTATGATCGTGTTGCACTCTGGGGGTGTTACTGCCGTGTTGAAGATCGTTACGATCCCTCCATCCACTGGGAATTTTATCATGCCATGAGCCGTAGAAGGTACCGCTCGCATTGCTAGTATAGCTGGCCGCCCTATGATCCCGTTATATTGTGATGGCGACCATATGATCATAAAAATCATTGGAACTTTCATCGAATGCTCATCATTCCCCACTCTTACTACTAGATTTAGTTGGCCCAAGGGCCATACCGCTTCTCTGCTGAATCCAATGAGCGGGGAAGTCGTTGGCATCATTTGGCTCTTTATTTATGCGCTAATCTTTAGAAAGCGGTGCTCGTACATTATTTCCGCTGATGAACCTCCATCCACATACATCCGATGTATGCTATGCTCACCAACGCTTACTTCTATGACTAGCGGGCCTTCTATAATATTCCTCGTGCTGAACGATGGGAAGGAGATATCTTTTCCTTTTGAGAATTTTTGGCTCACCTTTTGCTTTGTCCTCCGCTGCCATGATTCTACCATGTAAATAGTTATGCTAGCGATTTTTCGTCCTTTATTTTTCTCGTTTTCCTTAACAAGGTGATTCAGCTTGCCTTCTTTTACCATATTTTCGATATGTTTCTGCAGCTGAATACACTCATTCGTAGCATGCCTCCTCTCATCATGGTATTCGCAATACCTATTAACGGTGCGCTTTTTGACCGGGGTGGTCATTGGTGTTGGCTTTAGAAAATTCACACCTTCTGATACGAGGATTTCTCTTGGGGTTATCTTAAGGGGGTTGAATCTGGAGTTATTAGCTCACCCCTCTCTTCTCCTTCCTAGGTAATCAAGACCTCTAGGTCTGTCCTTCTTGCCGAGCCATTCGCTGGGCGCGTTGAACGACCTGCGTCCTTAAGTGTTTCGTATAACTTCTGAAGCAGCTGATTCCCCTTGTATGAAAGATTTTACTCGCCTCAGTACTCCATCAAAGGTTTTGGGCGTTTTTTCGTTTAGCTTTTTTATCAGATCAATGTTTCGTATACCCACCATGAAGCAAGATACCTTCAACATCTCTGGGCACTCTTTTATCAGGAGGCACTCGCTCTTGAAACGTTCCAGGAAGTCCTCCAGGTATTTGCTCTGATTCTGCTTGACTCTGGCGAGTGACACTGCGCCCCTATCGTGTCTCTTCTGTTGCACATAGTTTCTTTTGAATGCTTTCCGCAGCACTTCATATCTGCTGATTGTTCGAGGCGGAAGTATGTCAAACCATACCCTCGCGTTATCTACGAGCGTGGCGTTGAACATGTTGAACCATATAGGTTCTGGCCATTGCTCAATACCTGCTTGGGATTCAAAGACTTTTAAATGGTCTCCTGGATCTGTAGTGCCATCATAAGTTTTCACGTTTGATGAAATGCGACTCTTTCTTATATCTACGTAGTACTGTATGCGCCTTGTAAAAGCGTTCTTTCTTGCTCTTCTCCATGGTTGCGAGAAACTTTGGTCATCTGAGGAGTAGTTTTCGCGCACGTAGGTTGTCATCCAATCTTGATAGGTTGCTTTCGGAGGATACAACGTGTTTCGCGTGCTTTGCTTTTTTTATTCTCTTTTCGTGTTTAGAAACCAAAGGGATGAGGGTTTGTAGGTTACTGGCTACGAACTCCTCCATTACGCGTGCTTCCGTGGCAACGACTTCCTCTCTATCTTCTTGAAGCATTCTTCTTTTTTGTTTATTAGGAGGAGGCTGAGTTGACTCTCGCTCCGTTCCTCCTTCTCCTACAGCGGGCATGTGGATTGAGAACAGTCCGCCTGTTCTTATGACTAGTGGGTTGTTTACATCCCGAGTGTTTGCCTCACTGGTAGATCCAGGAGTAACATTCGCAGATGTGATACGACCATCCACCGTTGAGTAGCCTTGACGACCCTCCTTTGTGTCGCTTTCCGTCATTTAGCTAGAGCTTAGTATAGCGTCCCACGGATGGCGCCAACTTGTTGATACAAAAGTTAGATGGACCGAGCTTGACCCGAATTAGGTTTAATTCGGGGACTTGTGGACTCTGGCTCTTGCACCAAGTGAAACTTGTGTAAGGACACTCCGTACTGAATAGACACCGTTAGGCTTACCATGGGTTTGTGACCCACGATTAGACTCCGACGTGAGAGTAAGTAATCGGTTTGAGTATGTAAGTGTTTAGGGTATTGTGTGTATCGTACCTTTGTGGAACCGAGGAGGTTCCTTTTATACTCGAGAGAGTCCAAGCTGGGCTCCCTGTTCTTGCGGCCTAAGGAAGAGATAATGACTCAAAATAGCTTGATCTCCATTATCTAACTAAGGTAAGTGTATATCCCTTTTCCTTAGGCGAATATAACTATAATATAGGTTATATTCTGTCTGATCCTGTCGCGCTGCGACAAGGACCTGGCTAAGTAATCAGCCTCAGGTGCGACAGCGGCTTACCGGGCCTCCTGGGCTGCGCGCGCACATCGCACAAGTATCCAATCCATTCCTGATGGATGCGGGTAGTACCCGTGAGTTCGACTATCCAGCCTGACTAGGGACTATACGTCATCAAATGTATCCCTCAAAATTGTTATGAATTCCCGAGTATTTATTAAGTAAATACTATGATAATGTGTTGGTATTAATGAAAGTATGCTGAGTGCTTTTCATCGTAATTTCTTTTTGTAAGCATTGCATAATTATCATTTGCATTGCATTGCATACATATATTGGCATACTGAAATTTGTATAGTTGAAGTTCGTTTTTCTCAGTTCTTAACAAATTGAAAGTCCTAACAAGATCGAGTTTTTAATTGTTTTTGGTTGGTAAAGTATTTGGATATTCTATAGCTAATTCAAACAAATCCTTGCTAAAATGAAAAATACAGTCTACTTATACGTAAAACAAAGTACACAAACCAAGTATTTATTCAATTAAATGCTCAAATGTAAATTCTACAAAATATAAGGACTGAAAATGTAAATTCAATGAAAAATAAATGCTAAAAATACAAAGTCAAAAAGTCTAGGGACTATGCAAAATCAGTTAACTAAATGGACTCAAAGTGAAAATTTATCAAACAAAGTAACTAAATTTAAACTAACTTGAAAACTGACTAACCACTTTTAAACAACTTTGAAAATACAAGGACTATAGTTTTGAAAACCCTAATTAGTTGGAAAATTAGCCTATTATGGAAACTGTTTAATACCAAAAGGACTAAAAGGCAATTTTCATAAACTTTAAACCAAAAACGGGTTTAAGAACAAAATAAGCTTGTTTGAGCTCGTTTCTTGACCAAATAAGCTCAAACCAATTTCAAAAGTCTTAAAATCAAAATTAAGCTAGACCTGTCAAAGGAATTAAGTTGAAACTATCTAGAAATCTTATAAGCAAATTCAAATAAGCTCAAAATAAGCTAACTGATAAGCTACTCATGCACAACTTGATTTTAATGAAGAAACTTGTTAAACAGCTCAAAAGAAGAATGGGAAATCTAGTTTCAAAGAAAATGATCCTGTAATAAGCTCTAAAATTGAAAATAAGCTAAAATGAGCTTATGTTGACTTTCGTTGACCATATTTTTCAAAAATCTCAAAATCTCAAAACTTACTCATGAACACTTGCCTAAATGGAAATATGAAAGAAAATTAACAGATTTCTGAAGTGGAATTGGAGATATGAGAAATCAGTTCACCTATTTATCATAGGGAATTGAAAATGCTCTAGAGCTTAATAAAGTGCTTATTTCTCACTCAAAACTAGATACTGTATAATTTCCTTCTATAAGCTAAAACTTCATATTGAGTGAAAGATGAGAATTGGTTTCAAAGAATTTCATCAAGAAACAAAGAATTACCAAGCAATTGAAATCATGAACTTTCTGAAAACTTACTTAATAAAAACTGACCCAAACTTTTTTGTATACCAATTTCCTTTTTGACTAAAGCCTTGACTTGAAACTGACTGAAATCATTATGCTAACACTATTGAAATGAACCAGAATTGGCCAAATACTAACACTTAACAACAACTTGTAAACTAATCCCAAACACCACTTATCTGATCTCTAACAAACTTTTATGAAGGAATTTTAAGCTTTTAGTTAAACTGAGTGAAATGTGATATCAAACTAAGTTCAATGAACTAAATGAAATGCAAATGAACCAGTTATAAACAGTCTAAAAGGCTAACACTCAATATGATCTATTAAGCTGAAAATGACTGATTAAGCTAAAAGCAGAACAAGTATAAGGCTAATGAGCAAGTATTAAGCTACAATAAAGCTACTCAAACACTGAAATCAGATCAAAGACTAGCTAAACACCTTTTATCATGCATTCACTCAAGAATTAACTAGGAATTGAACAGGCAAGCAACAATTGAGTGGAACAAAAACTCAGAACTTGAAACCTTCTAGCTTAGGCCTCCATTGGGGAGTAGAGAAGCGCCGAGCTTTCTAGCTAGTGCTAAACCACCACCTTAGCACTAGAAACAACCAAACATCTACAAATCAACAGCTACAATCACCATAATCTCCGTTGTTGAACAGGAAAGCTTCAAAATCTACTCAATACTTGGACTGGAATGAACTGAACAGGATCAACAGCTACAAGTCTTCTTAATCAGCTAATCATGATCAAATGGTGATCATAACTAACTAGAACAGCAACAAAGTAACAAGATGCAGGGTATGAACATTGGAATAGCAGTGAAGAATTTGGAGGGAAAATTGAAATTTTATTGATTATAGATGAAAAGTGGTTACAAGATTAGTTATAACTACCTAACAGACTCTCAAAAGGTTGTCAAGCTTTTGAGAGTTGTTAACTACAACTATGAACAGAATTAAGAGAGAGAGCTAAATTCTAGTGTGTGTGTTTTCACACTAGCTACATTACAAGAAATGAGAACTCCTATGCCTATTTATAGAATGGAAATGTGAAGTAGTTAGGGATTGTGACGTGTCAGAACCAATCAAATGCTTCCACGTGGACAATTCTGCTTGATTGAATTTTACAGGTGAAGAACACTTTTGGGGATTTTTGATTGAGATGATTTCATGTTAATTGAGTTGTATGGTTGTATTTGTCTCTTGATTTTGATCAACTTTGATGTTTATATCATCTTCTGAAATGCATCCTAGCTCAATCCCGATCCTGGCAAATTTGTTGAAGAAGTTGAACACGTGGCAGGTTGTGATTTTTGCTCACTAGCTCACAAGGATTGTTATCCAAACTGGATAAAAATGATTATTGCATGGCGTGTTGTCATTGGTGGAAAAAGGAAGTAGTGGAGGCACTGTTGGGATTCGGTTTATTAATTGCTTGGCTGCTGTTAGTGGCCAGGTGGCGCTTGTTTGGCAATCCAAGATCTTTGTTTCCTTGCTTCCCATTGGCTGAGAATAGTTCACACGGATCAAGCACCATTTAACTTCCAACAAATGGCAAAATTAACCCCTCAACTTTGGCAGTTTGAACTTTTGAGCTATAATCTTCATTTCTTGGACAATTTCAGTCCTTCAACTTGCATTTTTAAACATTTAAGCCCTTTGACTTGATTGACTTGATAGTTGACCAGATTTGAATTTGATCTTGACTTTGACAAATTTTCACTTTAGCCCCTCAACTTTGTAAAGTTGTCAAGATAGGTCCTTGCACTTCAAAGTCTTGTCACTTTTGATCCTTCTTTGTCTTTTTCATCCAATTAACTTCATTTTCTTCTTGTTTGCTTGAAAATGCATCATTCTTACCTATTTGCACACAAACACAAAACATACCACATAATTCCGCTTTATAGCACAAATTTTAGGTATTTTCCTTGTGTTTTAGGGTGTTTTGTTGATAAATTGATATGAGTTTTTGCTCATATCAAATCCCATACACTTGAACATTGTCATCTCCTCATGCAATGCTATATTTTAAAGCACAAGTTTACATTTTCCTCATAATTAATCCACCTTGGCCATTATGGAATGCATTTACACTACTCTACACTATATGATGCATGATTTTGATTTTGAACAATGCAATGCAAAAGAAACAATTTTACTTATATATTTTTGGATTTTTATTGAAATGGTTTTGATGGAAATAACTCATAAAAAAATCAATGACTTAGATTAGGGCTTTGGTACCATGGATACTTATCACCCTCAAGTTTCACTTTCCCCATACCAAGCTTAAAAATGGGATCATTGTATTCACAAGTAAAAAGTGCATCAACTTATTCATGACAATTAAATGTGGAACCGGTTATTATTCGAGCAAATTGCTTGTGGGCACATTTGTCATTTATTTCAAGTGTGAAGTATAAGAAATGCAAAATCTAAAAATAAGGAAGCACGGTTTTAATCCTAAGTAATCCTCTCATCCATTACTTGAAAAACCGCTCACAATTAATATAAGTCCGTTTCAAGAGTAATAAGTCATTCACCTTATGTGTAAAATCCTCATGTCATGCTTTCATAAGTAGCTACACACTCGCTAAGGAAAGAAAAATAAAACTCACGCAATAATTTACATCCGCCATCTTTTTGAGACTTTGGATCTTCAACCCCGAAACCCGTCAAGGTAATATTGGATTGGAGCAATCTATTGAATCCCCACAACCCGTCAAGGTAATATTGGAATTCAATAGTCACTATAATTAACACCACACTGCCCCTCTTGGGAGTCTTGTATATATTTTTTTCTTTCTCTTTTCTTTTCTTTTTCTCTTTTTTTTCTAGCCACTCATTTTTTTTTCATAAGCCGCTCTTATTTTTCTTTATTCCTCACTAAGAATGTTTAAAAGAATAAAAGGAAAAGCACCCGCTAAAATTGAGCATGACATAAGTCTAGTACACATAAACTGTTCTAACTTAGAATCTTAAGACGTACTTATATCAACCACAAATGATTAGACAAAAATGCATAAGAGATTACAAACTATTAAAACCGTTCTTGATTATTTATTAACATATATACATGCGAAGAAATTAGAGATAAAGAAGAGAAGGGTTTAGCCACAAGTAAATATCATGAAGTTTATCTAGCCCTTTTATACTTGCTTCAACTCTATCATTTCCCATTCTCCACAAATTTAAAATCTCAAATAATGAGATTGGTGGATGCTTAGCCTAATAGACCAATGAAGGACTACATGGTTAAGGATACTAGCTAGAGAATGCTAAGATAAGCAAACTCGGGTTGAGTCAAAATATCCATGGCGGGCCTAAAATGTCAAAGAAATCTAAACTTGTTAAACCATATCCTTATTATATTTTTTTTCTTTTTATATATTTTTGATGAAAGATGAAAGAAAAGATATATACAATGCAAATGTGTTATGCAAATGAAAAATGATTTATGCAAAAATTATGAATGCATATTTTTGGTGGTCAAAGTAGATCAAACATTTGAAAAATGTTTGAAAAATTAATTTTCCAATTTATCATGAAGGTCAATGACAAGTTCTAGGTAAAGTCACTTCGATAGAAGACCCCCCTACACTTAAGATAAACATTGTCCTCAATGTTTAAGAGCATGGAAATATAAAAACTTCCCCTACACTTATGACAATGAATATACTTTGCTTAACCCAAATTAAGGAAAGGTCAACTATTGGTGAATTCATGTTTAAGCACAAGGTGTCAATGAAAGATCACAATAGTAACGAAGTGAACCGGATACAAGGGCCTCCTCCATAAGCTCCAAAGCATGAAATGAGTGAGCAACCCTACAAAAAACATGAAGACAAAAGAAGGTCTCCCCTACACTTATCTCCAATTCTATACCCTTATTGCTAACCTACAACACTCTAAACCTAGTTATACGATGCTTGAGTTAAGGAGTCTCTAGCTCGACTCGTCCCACACTTTAAAAGTGTATAAAACCTATCATGGAGAAGAAAATTTTTGCCCTTTTTAAGAAAACTCTCCATGATGAGGTAAAACAAGTTTTCATTTATCAAAACTCCATAAATATCCCCCATGATCAAATACATAATTACCATCCCACTTATAACACAAATCCAAAACTAACTTCCCAAGCAATGGTGAAAAAGATGAGGTGTTCTTCAAAAGGTAATAAGATGATGCTCTCAAATCTTTCACAAGTTTTCCTTTTGTTACATCAGGCGGATACTGAGATGGTTTAGTAAGCTCTATGCCAGGATCA
The DNA here is from genome assembly GCA_025667525.1 of Glebionis coronaria. Lineage (NCBI taxonomy): Eukaryota > Viridiplantae > Streptophyta > Magnoliopsida > Asterales > Asteraceae > Glebionis > Glebionis coronaria. Next base: position 397,635,390 of record CM046879.1, read on the forward strand.
AAAATCCGTTCCTTTATGGGAAAACAACAAGTGTTGGTTGCCTTAGAAGATTCTCCCTTGTAGGTCACATGATGAGAGAAAAAGTGTGGAGTCATGGATAAGCTCTTAGAAAGAACCATCATGGTTTATTTTCCATTTTCACATGAAAGGGTTGAAGTGGACAAGGAAGTAGGTAAAGGATCTTCATGCAATAGAGATTCTAGATATAGTATGTCCCCCTCCTCATCAAGATATCCAAGATTATACTCAAAAGGTATATCCACCTCTAAAAACTCATCAATCTCATCAATGATAGAAACCTCCTCATCACCATAAACATCATAGATAGGTCTATCAAAGATTGGTGATTCCTCAAAACCCAAAGAAGTATGATCATCAACAAATGGAGAGTCACAAGTAGAAATCTCATCATCACTATAGTCATCATATATTGGTGTATCACAAAGAAGAGATTCTTCATCACTAAAGTCCACATGAATATCGTCATCATTATGGAAAAGTGGATTGTCATATGAGGTTTCAAAAAGAGGATTGGAATAGATCACAAAATCACCAAAGTTAAGCTCTTGAGATTCATGAAAATCCAAGGATGAAGTAATGGAAGCAATGGTCTCAACATGAGGTAAATCATAATCTCCACTTGAGCAAGCTTCATAAAAACATTCATCACATACTTCATCAAGGATATCATCATGAGTTTCCTCCTCATTCACAACATCAATATGTTTTACCGCTTCGGGCTCATTAGACTTCTTTGACAACTTTCCCATGTTAAAAACAACTCTCTCATCTCCTACCCGCATTGTAAGTTCACCTTCCGCCACATCTATGAGAGTTCGACCCGTTCTCAAAAATGGCCTACCAACAATCAAAGGCACTCTAGGATCCATATCATAATCAACCACCACAAAATCCGTGGGAAAAGTAAATCTATCAACCCCAACAAAAACATCCTCCACAATTCCCACCGGATATGCTATAGTACGGTTGGCCAACTCAAGAGTCATCTTAGGAGGAGTGAGCTCGGGAAGTGAAAGTTTCTTCCAAACCGATAATGGCATAAGATTTATGCTCGCTCCTAAATCCGATAAAGCCATACAATTTTCCACCCCCGGGAAATTGCACGGAATCAAAAACCTCCCCAGATCTCCAAGCTTAGTAGGCAACTTCTTAAGCAAAACCGCGGAGCAATTTTCATTCAAGGAAGCATTAGGCAAATCCAACAATCTCTCCTTGTTAGAAAGTAAGTCCTTAATCATCTTAGCAAACTTAGGCATATTGGCTAAAGCTTCTGCAAAGGAGATGTTAATGTTAAGTTGCTTGAACATCCTCAAAAAATTTGAGACTTGTATATCATCCTTGTTCTTAAGCTTTTCCTTTCTCAATCGTGATGGGTAAGGGAGATTTGGTTTTGGTTGTGGTTGAGTGGTTGTTGAAGGATTTTTCGTGTTGGCTTCTTCATGGTGAGGTTTGGAAGGTAAAGGAGTAGTAGGTGTAGGATGATGAGGTGTAGATGTTGGGTTAGTGGAGCTTGAAGGTGGTGAAGAAGATGTAGAAGGTACATCACAAGGTGGAACCGTAGTAGGCTTAACCATTGAAGGTGTAGGAGGTGAAGGTTCTTGAGTTGTCTTTCCACTTCTTGTTGTGATAGAATTAACATTGGCCCTTGGATTTGTTTGTGTGTTAGAAGGTAAAGCCCCTTGTGGTCTTTGATTGAATGCCATTAAAAGCCTATTGGTTTGTTCCTCCATTGTACGTTTCATTTGGTCATTCATTCTTTTCTCACTTTCACGAATTCTACTCTCAACATACTCATGAGTCTCTTGTAGCCCATATCCTTGATTTTGAAGTTGAGGGTAACCTTGGTTTGGTATTTGAGAATATCCTTGATTTGGGAAGGGTGGAAGTGGTTGATTAAATCCTTGATGTGGTGGATAAGAGTTATTTCCTTGATGTTGAAAATTGTTGGGTGCCTTGTAGTTATTCCCTTGGTAATGTGGTCTTGTGCCTTGATTCCGTTGTAACATTTGAGGAGGATTTTGGTGAGGTTGGGTAGGTGGTTGGGGTGGGAATCCCGGTAGTAAGGTAATTTTGGGACTTGTAAGAAAGGTTATTGGGATTGATATTTGGCTTGAAGTGTTCACGATGTTCCTCTTGGTAAGTATAACATTCCCCTTGATAACCTTGCACCTTATCACATTGTTCATAGGAATGGGGACCTCCACAAGTCACACAAGAAAGAGTAATGGCATGCACATCATTTGAGGAATGATTGCCCATAGAAAGCTTCATAAAGTCATTCATCGTTGTTTCTTGCATCTTTTGAGTGTTTTGCATTAATGTTTGACTTTCCTTTTGAGCTTGAGTATATGATTGAATGCATGAAATGAGTTGAGTTTCCAACGGTTTAGAACTTCCTTCTTGAATGACATGATTTCTTTCATCAAATTGTGTGTTGGTTTGCACCATTGCTTTGCTCTCAATAATATCCCAAGCCTCTTGAATGGATTTAAGAAGAATATTTCCTCCCGCGGAAGCATTGAGTGAGTCTTGGTGATGTGGTTTAAGACCATTGTAGAAAGTATTGATTTGGTGAACTTCATCTAATCCATGGTTAGGGCATCTCCTCAATAACTCTCTAAAATCCTCCCAAGCATCACTAAAGGTTTGACTAGGTTTTTGTTGAAAGCCTATAATTAAGTTCCTCAAAGTCGTGGTCTTAGATGGGGGAAAGAACTTTTTAAAGAACTTAGTAGTGAAACCATCCCAAGTGGTGATACTATCGGGTGGTTGTGTGTCTAACCAATGCTTAGCCGGACCCTCTAGTGAAAATTTCACCAATATCAACTTAATGGCATCATGGGGAACTCCATTGTACTTAATGGTGTAGCAAAGAGCAAGAAATCTTTTAAGGTGATCATGAGGATTATCATTCTTGTTACCATAGAAAGGTGTGTTTGAAACCAAGTTAATCATAGCCGTTTTTAGCTCAAATGAATTTACGGGAATATCGGGAATCTTGATAGCATCGACATATCCGTTAACATTGGATTACAAACGTTCCATCAAAGAACGAGTAACAACTCTAGCCATGGCTTCTTGTTGTGGATGAATCAAAGCAGGATTCTTGTGATCGGCTTGATGGACGGTGGTGTTCCTACTCTTTCTCTTTTTCTTCCTTTTCGGAGGAAGAGGTTGTACACCAATCGGTATTTGTGCACGCTCGCGAGTGAGCATGCAACTCAATACGAGGAATGAGAGAGAAGCTCTCGTGTGACTTTGAAGAGAAAAGGAGTATCCCCTTAGAGTTTCAATATGAAATATCCACAAGAAAATAATAATATATGTATGTACTACTTGGGTGCAAGACCCCCAATGAAGCCTTCCTTCTTAGAATACTCACAAGTGAACGGGGGGTTAGGTGGCGCGAAGCACTTAAGTACCTATTGACCCTTAGATTGCATTTTATAGAACATCGCCTTTCTATTCACTTAATTGTTTGTATTCTTCGAATTGTTGCTTATCGGAAGTATTTATCTATTCTTGCTTTATTTTGTTTGATCGATACACATGTCAAGGACCGGAACGCCCCTCAACACGGTGTATTGCCTTGGCAATACTTATGGAGAATATGTGAATTGGTTGTTCTTATACGTATACGTATTTACTTATAATAATATATGGAAAATATTTTTGTATTTATGAGTTTTTAAGAGAGAATACTATATGTACATAAAAACCGAGAAAATCCAATAATATATATTTTTGGGTGCAATCTCTTAGGAAAAAGATTGCTTTTTGGATTTTTTTAATTTGTTTGGTCAATTCTTTAGGAAAAAAATTGTTTTGTTAATTTTTTAGTTTTTATATATTTTTATATTTTTGATTTTTTATTTGTTTTTGATTTATGTTACCTAAAAATAACGTTCACTAGGTGAATGGATCCCAAAAGCCAATGAAAACCGTCAATCGATAGTCTCTCGTAAAGTCAAAGAACCGTCAGTGGCGCCATTTGAAATTTGTATAGTTGAAGTTCGTTTTTCTCAGTTCTTAACAAATTGAAAGTCCTAACAAGATCGAGTTTTTAATTGTTTTTGGTTGGTAAAGTATTTGGATATTCTATAGTTAATTCAAACAAATCCTTGATAAAATGAAAAATACAGTCTACTTATACGTAAAACAAAGTGCACAAACCAAGTATTTATTCAATTAAATGCTCAAATGTAAATTCTACAAAATATAAGGACTGAAAATGTAAATTCAATGAAAAATAAATGCTAAAAATACAAAGTCAAAATGTTTAGGGACTATATATGCAAAATCAGTTAACTAAATACACTCAAAGTGAAAATTTATCAAACAAAGTAACTAAATTTAAACTAACTTGAAAACTGACTAACCACTTTTAAACAACTTTGAAAATACAAGGACTATACTTTTGAAAACCCTAATTAGTTGGAAAATTAGCCTATTATGGAAACTGTTTAATACCAAAAGGACTAAAAGGCAATTTTCAGAAACTTTAAACCAAAAATGGGTTTAAGAACAAAATAAGTTTGTTTGAGCTCGTTTCTTGACCAAATAAGCTCAAACCAATTTCAAAATTCTTAAAATCAAAATTAAGCTAGACCTGTCAAAGGAATTAAGCTGAAACTATCTAGAACTCTTATAAGCAAATTCAAATAAGCTCAAAATAAGCTAACTGATAAGCTACTCATGCACAACTTGATTTTAATGAAGAAACTTGTTAAATAGCTCAAAAGAAGAATGGGAAATCTAGTTTCAAAGAAAATGATCCAGTAATAAGCTTTAAAATTGAAAATAAGCTAAAATGAGCTTATGTTGACTTTCGTTGACCAGATTTCCAAAAAGCTCAAAATCTCAAAACTTACTCATGAACACTTTCTAAATGGAAATATGAAAGAAAATTAACAGATTTCTGAAGTGGAATTGGAGATATGAGAAATCAGTTCACCTATTTATCACAGGGAATTGAAAATGCCCTAGAGCTTAATAAAGTGATTATTTCTCACTCAAAACTAGATACTGTATAATTTCCTTCTATAAGCTAAAACTTCATATGTTAAGTGAAAGATGAGAATTGGTTTCAAAGAATTTCATCAAGAAACAAAGAATTACCAAGCAATTGAAATCATGAACTTTTTGAAAACTTACTTAACAAAAACTGACCCAAACTTTTTTGTATACCAATTGCCTTTTTGACTAAAGCCTTGACTTGAAACTGACTGAAATCATTATGCTAACACTAGATGACTTGAAATGAACCAGAATTGGCCAAATACTAACACTTAACAATAACTTATAAACTAATCCCAAACACCACTTATCTGATCTCTAACAAACTTTTATGAAGGAATTTTAAGCCTTTAGTTAAACTGAGTAAAATGTGATATCAAACTAAGTTCAATGAACTAAATGAAATGCAAATGAACCAGTTACAAACAGTCTAAAGGGCTAACACTCAATATGATCTATTAAGCTGAAAATGACTGATTAAGCTAAAAGCAGAACAAGTATAAGGCTAATGAGCACGTATTAAGCTACAATAAAGCTACTCAAACACTGAAATCAGATCAAAGACTAGCTAAACACCTTTTATCATGCATTCACTCAAGAATTAACTAGGAATTGAACAGGCAAGCAACAATTGAGTGGAACAAAAACTCAGAACTTGAAACCTTCTAGCTTAGGCCTCCATTGGGGAGTAGAGAAGCGCTGAGCTTTCTAGCTAGTACTAAACCACCACCTTAGCACTAGAAACAACCAAACATCTACAAATCAACAGCTACAATCCCCATAATCTCCATTGTTGAACAAGAAAGCTTCAAAATCTACTCAATACTTGGACTGGAATGAACTGAACAGGATCAACAGCTACAACTCTTCTTAATCAGCTAATCATGATCAAATGGTAATCATAACTAACTAGAACAACAACAGAGTAACAAGATGCAGGGTATGAACAGTGGAATAGCAGTGAAGAATTTGGAGGGAAAATTGAAATTTTATTGATTATAGATGAAAAGTGGTTACAAGATTAGTTATAACTACCTAACAGACTCTCAAAAGGTTGTCCAGCTTTTGAGAGTTGTTAACTACAACTATGAACAGAATTAAGAGAGAGAGCTAAATTCTAGTGTGTGTGTTTTCACACTAGCTACATTACAAGAAATAAGAACTTCTATGCCTATTTATAGAATGGAAATGTGAAGTAGTTGGGGATTGTGACGTGTCAGAACCAATCAAATGCTTCCACGTGGACAATTCTGCTTGATTGAATTTTGCAGGTGCAGAAAACTTTTGTGGATTTTTGATTGAGATCATTTCATGTTAATTGAGTTGTATGGTTGTATTTGTCTCTTGATTTTGATCAACTTTGACGTTTATATCATCTTTTGAAATGCATCCTAGCTCAATCCTGATCCTGGCAAATTTGTTGAAGAAGATGAACACGTGGCATGTTGTGATTTGTGCTCACTAGCTCACACGGATTGTTATCCAAACTGGATAAAAATGATTATTGCATGGCGTGTTGTCATTGGTGGAAAAAGGAAGTAGTGGAGGCACTGTTGGGATTCGGTTTATTAATTGCTTGGCTGCTGTTAGTGGCCAGGTGGCGCTTGTTTGGCAATCCAAGATCTTTGTTTCCTTACTTCCCATTGGCTGAGAATAGTTCACACGGATCAAGCACCATTTAACTTCCAACAAATGGCAGAATTAACCCCTCAACTTTGGCAGTTTGAACTTTTGAGCTATAATCTTCATTTCTTTGACAATTTCAGTCCTTCAAATTGCATTTTTAAACATTTAAGCCCTTTGACTTGATTGACTTGAGAGTTGACCAGATTTGACTTTGATCTTGACTCTGACAATTTTTCACTTTAGCCCCTCAACTTTGTAAAGTTGTCAAGATAGGTCCTTGCACTTTAAAGTCTTGTCACTTTTGATCCTTCTTTGTCTTTTTCATCCAATTAACTTGATTTTCTTCTTGTTTGCTTGAAAATGCATCCTTCTTACCTATTTGCACACAAACACAAAACATACCACATAATTCCGCTTTATAGCACAAAGTTTAGGTATTTTCCTTGTGTTTTAGGGTGTTTTGTTGATAAATTGATATGAGTTTTTGCTCATATCACATACGTAAAACATTTGCATTTGCATGACATGCATTGCATATATATAATTTCGAATAACGACCTTATGTATATTGAATTTTCTGTGATTGCAGAAAATGGCCGATATACCACCTAGTAGCAGTAGGGATGGATATGCTGTGGGCAAACCAGGTGTTCTGTTTCCGTGGGGTAATGGTGGGTTGATAGAAGAGGAGAATGATAAGAATGAAATTGTGGAATCTAAGAGTGAAAATATGAGGACTGAGAGCAAAACTGGGAAGAATGAGATTAGGGCTGAAGTGAGAAGTTATGGTACAGATTTTAGGATGTTTTAGGAGGAGAAAGCTAGGCTAGACAAGTTGAGTGATTTGGAAGCCCGTCTTAGACCATTTCTTAGTCAGGGTTTGAAATTTCAGGACGATGAGGACTACGCTGATTCTCATTTCATGAGTTATCCACCGTGCCGAGGTACGAATCTGAAGTATGGAGGAGAGGAGCCGCCGTGCTATGATCCAGAAGGGAGGTGCAAGCTGGAAGTGGACGAGGAAGAAATAGTTGTTAGTCAAGTTGGAGAAAATGATTTACCATATCCTATGGAGTGATCACTTGATGGACTTTCTTATATTTTATCTTTATGTACTTGTTGTATTGTATTTGGATTAATTTAGACTTTATGAGGTAGTACTGTGATGGAACATGTTTTCTTCTAGGTTGATAGGGTGAATGATTGTGGTGATAGATCTTTTCACAATTTTTTCGGATTCTACTGATGCAATTTATTTTTACCCTTTATTATCTTGATGTGCCCTTATTATTTCTTTTGTGAGTTGATTGGTGAATTTAGGCAGTATTGTGTTGTTTGCACATTTAGTATCCATGATATATCTTGATAAAGAGATCCTTTTTTTATTTAGATGTGTATACTTGGCATGTTTCTCTCATTTGTGATAACAGTGAAAAGAATTGAGTGAGACATTTTCTGTCATTAGTGGATCTCCACGTGACTGAGTTTCTTGAAATATGTCTCCAGAATTAACTACCTCTAGGGTAGACTTTATGATTGAGGAAGCGATTGCTAGGACGCTTGAAGCTGACCGTGTTGCAAGGAATCAAGGTGCCGAGACAGAACTTGTTGCTAATCTAGTTAGTTAGCCTCAAAATATGGAGTCAAACAATAATGCTCGGTAATGTAGAGATTTTACTAATTGAAAAAGTTCGTTTCTCGAAATCTCTTCGAATTGATCTCTGGTTAATTGTGCGACTCAGTTGTTCTTGGTGAATCAAATAAAAGAGTTGTCGTTGTCTAAAACTAATTAAAAATAAAGACCTGAAACAATTAAAAATAAAGTAAAGACGGTAAAAAGAAACAACAATGAAAGATTAAAACTTGACAGGAAATAAATGACGAGAAATTAAAGGCAATAAAAGTAAGTAACACAAACTAAAACTTAAACTAAAAGGAAAGAAAATAAAAATGCAAATAAAGAAAAAGGCGGGAAAAATAAAGTTTAAAACTAAAAACTGAAAAACTCATTCGGAATAAAACCTCTACTCGGAATAATTAAGCTGTTCGGAATAAAGCTTCTATTCGGAATAAATGGCTACTCGGAATACTTGAACATTCCGAATGGGACTCCCTATCCGGAATAATTTAATATTCCGAATAGAAGACTCTATTCGGAATAACCTAATATTCCGAATAGAAGACTCTATCCGGAATAATCAGATATTCCGAATAGGAGACTCTATCCGGAATAATCTAATATTCCGAATAGAAGACTCTATTTTTAATTAGATATTCCGAATAGGAGACTCTATCCGGAATATTAGAGATATTCCGAATAGAAGAATAAGAAGGCAGTTCATCCGGAATGTCTAGGTAAGATACATAAACTTGAACAAGAAACAGGGGATGAAGAACAACACACGAATTCGATCAAATCTAATCAAAACAAACCAAAAGATTAATCCAAAACAACCACAAATGATCTACTAACAATAATTAATCAAAACAAATCATCAAAACTAACAAACAAAGCCAAATCAATCAAAACCCACTTGATCAAAACCATAAAAACTCAAGAACATGAACACAAAGATTAAGAACAAATCAAACAAGAAAGGCAGATGAGAGATTGAAAAAGAAAAGTAAAGATTCAACAATAATTAAATGTAAACTTACTTGGAATTAAAAGGAATTTAAAGGTGCATAACATGGAATTAAGGTGCATCAAAATTAAAGTACAGGAAATGAAAATGGGGGAAGGATGGGTTGTCAAGCCACCAACAACATAAAAAATGAAACTACCTAATCTATATATAGGGGAATTAGGGAGGAGCTTAGAAAGCTTACTCCCTCTTTCTTCTTTCTCTTAATTGCACCATTAGTCCTTAAGCCTTTTAATCTTCTCAAATCTTGGACTTTAATGACTTTTGGCTCAGGATTTCTTTGAACTCGTCTTGTAATACTTCAATAAATTAGACTTGAGTTCTTCGGATTTTGGTGAACTTCCGTCTTTTGACTTTTTCTTCGATAAATCTTCAGAATTGGTCTTGGACTTCCGTTCTTTTCCCACTCTTGATCTTTCGACTTCATCTTTCGTCTTTTTCTTCGATAAAAGCCCGTGAATGCCGTGTTTTCTCCACTTTTCACCTTTTCGTCCTAAATCACAACAAAAACACAAACCACGCATAATTCCGACATAAATGATATAAAATACACGTTTTGGCTCGGTTATTATTGTAATTAAGTGGTAAAAAGGATGGGTGTTTTCACACCTACCAAATCCCCTACACTTAACCATTGCAATGTCCTCATGCAATGCATTAGTTACAAAGCAAGTTTACATTTTTCATCATAATTAATCCACGTTGGCCTTTATTAACGAGATAGAAAATTATAAACATACAAAGTAAAGAAATCAAAAACATACCTTTGGGTTTGGAAGTGTCGTGAATGATCATCATCCTCAAGTTTTCACTTTCTCCAAACCAAGCTTAAAAACGAGATCATTGTTATTATAAGTTAGTAAACTAACACGAACTCATGTGGGCCAATTATTCACTTAGACTCCCTTATTCCTAGGTGTATCTCTTATATTTTATTGTTGTCTTGAATGATCACGAGGATGCTTTGTTGACTTATTTTGATAGTTATTTAGTCCGAAAATAAAGTGAACGATTTAATCAATAGTTAGCTAAAGGACAAAATCTTTTAAAACTGCTTCTCGGGACCTCATAAAGTTCATATCTTGGCATAACTCGCTTTGCGATTTGAGACCTTTCTCGGACCGATATTTGGCAGGGACTTCATACTTCAAACCTTGAGAGACATTCATGAAATTATGGTCTTCTCTTCATAATGGAATTTCTTCACTTGAAGTTTTGAGAGATTCATACTTGGACCACGACTTCTACATTTTTCTCCAATCTTTATTTTGGACTTTGATATACAACGATCCGCCTCCTTTTTGGACTTGGCTTTATTTATCCTCATACCTTGTTAGGGCCTTTTAGGATATACTTCTCCATGACTTTTGGGGAGTTTTTGCTTTTCGTCGTGTGTCTTGATCCTTCATATTGAATTTCGATAAATGATTCTTCACATCACTTTGGATCTTTAGCAACAAAATGTAGCCCTCATGCCTTGTTAGGGCCTTTTTGGACTCGCCAATCTTCGCATCCTGCTTCAATAAGTTATGCCTTGGCTATGAACTCTAATCGATACCGAGCAACTTTTAAATGATCTTGGGCTAGAAGCTAAGTAACTTTTCAAGTCGTACAACCTTATTTTTTGCAGATAAATTTATTAGCAAGCGATGGGAGAATAGGCTCATAATTAACTCACATAAATTCACGAAAGAATACCAAACTTATAATCGACTCTATCATCTCTCGTTCTCCACAATTTAAAATCTCAAAGAATGAGACTCGTGGATGCTTAGCCTATTAAATCAAAGCTTTGGGTTTTCGAGTCGCCTATAGGATCTTGCAAACTCTTAGGCTTTTTCAAGTTTTAGAATTCGCTTTTTAAAGTTCCCTTGATAAACGACTCTCTAGGATCAATTATAGGAACTTGCGAAAAGTTCTTGTTCTTAACCCGTGAGAGTTAAGACTTTCGCGTTTTATAGCTCCCTGTATAAAAGCCTAGCAAAACTTGACTTAAACACGTTAAGGATACTAGCTAGAGTAAACTCGGGTTGAGTTAAAAGATTCACAATGTTTGAAAATTTAAAACCACTTTATTAAACATTTATTCTAATAAGGAAAGAAAATAACTATACAAAGGTAAAAACAACTATACAACTAGGCCAAAATAGATTAAAAATTTTGAAAAATGTCGAAAAAAATTGATTTTTCGGTTAAAATGAGGACAAATACAAGGAAAAGAGCCACTTAACTTCGATAGAAGTCCTCCCTACACTTAATATAAACATTGTCCTCAATATTTAAGCATGTGGGAGTAAACTCCCCTACACTTAGGACATTGTGCACTTTGTTTAAATCTCGCTAAGGAAAAGACAACTAAAGAGATTCCTATTTTAATATTGGAAAATATAAAATAGTGAATCGAAAAGAGTTTAGGATAGAACCGGGAAGAAGTGAACACGGAATCACGGTTCGTCAAAAGTCATCAAGAGTGTGTCTTTGAAGCGCTAATCCTTGCACATGATAAGAAAGAAAGCAAGAAACACTACGGGGCTCCCCTACACTTATGGTAAAAATAGATAGATAATTGGATTGCCTCCCAAAAAGCGCTTGTTTATATTAACCGAGTCACGAGCCTGACTCGTCCCCGAATTAAATAGTCCATGGGGGAGCCTCAAATGCAATACCGGGATCAAAGACCTTGTCCTCGTTCCCGGTTGACATCAACAAAGGAGAGGCGGGGGGATAAGTCTTGAATGGGAGAAAAACCCTTTCAACATACGAGAAGTATGTGAATTCAAGATCCACGGGAGGTGGGGTGGGTAAAGTAAGCACATTGTCATCCCCCAAAGACAATGGAGGCTGAGCATTCGGCAAAGCCGTGATGTTATCAATGATAGCATAATCAATGTCACCTCCCGGGTAAAAGCACTCATCCTCCGTGATTGTCTCTAACGGAGTGGAGGAAAGGTGCTCGGGAGGGGAACTTGGGACAATACCTGCCTGCAGCAAATTATCAAAAATAATGTCCCCCTCCGTGTCATAATCATCAATACCTGGAGGGATGGAGTGGATATCGATTTCTTCCAGCAATGGGTCATTATCTTCAACGGGAGGAATAGATGGGGGTAAAGACTCGGAAAGAGAAGGAGAAGTCCACTCTTCGATTTGAGCAATAAGAAGGTGCACTTTCTGTAATCTATCGCGAAGAAGCACGTCTTCCACCTCATTCACAAGATCAAGTTCATCGGTGAACTTCTCGTAAGCCGAAGAGAATAAATCGTCATCACCCGCATCTCCCGGTGGAGATTGAGAAATTTCAAAAGTGAAATTCTCATAGCAGAGAGAAGAATCGTCATCACTAGGATCGATCTCTTCCGTAAGATCAACGTCGTCCTGAAGCTCCATAGCAGGTAAGTCACAAACCTCATCATCCAATACCTTGTCGAGACCAACATCACTAAGCTCATTCAACGAATCTAGATCCTTAGGCGCAATAGGAACATTGAGAGTAGGAGCAGCAACTTCAAAAGATTGGTTGAAAGTGTAGACATCATCGTCGTCGTCATCATCATAATAGATGGGACAAGTCCAGTTAGGAGTGACGTAGTCGGCTAACTCTTCCTTGATAACCTCCACATCTTTAAGAAGCTCATGCAGCAACTTTTGTTGTTCATCTCCCCGAGTATGTTCAATTTCACCAATTCTATCCGACGCTGTAATTAAACATTTTGGTGTAGAAAAGAAGGGGAAACGACTAAATTGGCTCAAAAAGGTGTCGGTGGTTTTCAAGGTTTCATCCACATCAAGCAAAGGTTGCTTTTCCGGATGCAAGTCAGCTCGAAGTTGAGCTATACTTTCTAGAATGCCATTCAAAGTAGTGAGTTGTTGATCAAGACTAATTTGCTGAGAGGATTGATGATTGAGGGTGTGATGTGGGGGCTCAAAGTTATAGACACTTGGATGATAGCACGATACTTTCTCAAAGACTTGCGACGGATCACAAAAAGAAGCATCGTGAGGGCCCCCACAAATATAGCACCATGGGTATGGAGAGAAACTGGGTGCTTCTTGTGGATAGCTATTATCATTGTCATAATTGTACCCCGGTTCTTGATCGTGACCATACGGGTATCAAACCGAGCACGAAACATTCCAATGAGAATCGCTTCCACAATAGATGCACGGGGGAACAGGAGGAGGTGGGTTCAAAAAAGAAGAATTAGTCGAGTTGCACAAAGGACAAAATCCGAATTGGAATTGTGTATTGTCGATATCATTTCCGCACCACTCACATGTACACCATTGACAAGAGTCGTTCCCGTATAATCGTCTCCCACACCCGACGCAATGGACATAAAAATCCATAAAGAAAAATAGACAAGCAAGAAGAATATTTTTGGTGCAAAACTTTTGAAAAAGAAATGCTTTTTATGATTTTTCAAATGTTTTTGGGATTTTTGAAAATTTTTGACGCGAAAAATAACGTTCACAAGTGAACGGATCCCAAAAGCCAACGCGTCTCTCACAAAAACCTTTAATCCACACGAAAAGAGTCGGCAGCGGCGCCATTTTAATGTAGAGATTTTACTAATTAAAAAAGTTCGTTTCTCGGAATCTCTTCGAATTTATCTCTGGTTAATTGTGCGACTCAGTTGTTCTTGGTGAATCAAATAAAAGAGTTGTCGTTGTCTAAAACTAATTAAAAATAAAGACTTGAAACAATTAAAAATAAAGTAAAGACGGTAAAAAGAAACAACAATGAAAGATTAAAACTTGACGGGAAATAAATGACGAGAAATTAAAGGCAATAAAAGTAAGTAACACAAACTAAAACTTAAACTAAAAGGAAAGCAAATAAAAATGCAAATAAAGAAAAAGGCGGGAAAAATAAAGTTAAAACTAAAAACTGAAAAACTCATTCGGAATAAAACCTCTACTCGGAATAATTAAGCTGTTCGGAATAAAGCTTCTATTCGGAATAAATGGCTACTCGGAATACTTGAACATTCCGAATGGGACTCCCTATCCGGAATAATCTAATATTTCGAATAGAAGACTCTATTCGGAATAACCTAATATTCCGAATAGAAGACTCTATTCGGAATAATCAGATATTCCGAATAGGAGACTCTATCCGGAATAATCTAATATTCCGAATAGAAGACTCTATTCGGAATAATTAGATATTCCGAATAGGAGACTCTATCCGGAATATTAGAGATATTCCGAATAGAAGAATAAGAAGGCAGTTCATCCGGAATGTCTAGGTAAGATACAGAAACTTGAACAAGAAACAGGGGATGAATAACAACACACGAATTCGATCAAATCTAATCAAAACAAACCAAAAGATTAATCCAAAACAACCACAAATGATGTACTAACAATAATTAATCAAAAAAAATCATCAAAACTAACAAACAAAGCCAAATCAATCAAAACCCAATTTATCAAAACCATAAAAACTCAAGAACATGAACACAAAGATTAAGAACAAATCAAACAAGAAAGGTAGATGAGAGATTGAACAAGAAAAGTAAAGATTCAACAATAATTAAATGTAAACTTACTTGGAATTAAAAGGAATTTAAAGGTGCATAACATGGAATTAAGGTGCATCAAAATTAAAGTACAGGAAATGAAAGTGAGGGAAGGATGGGTTGTCAAGCCACCAACAACATAAAAAATGAAACTACCTAATCTATATATAGGGGAATTAGGGAGGAGCTTAGGAAGCTTCCTCCCTCTTTCTTCTTTCTCTTAATTGCACCATTAGTCCTTAAGCCTTTTAATCTTCTCAAAACTTGGACTTTAATGACTTTTGGCTCGGGATTTCTTTGAACTCGTCTTGTAATACTTCAATAAATTAGACTTGAGTTCTTCGGATTTTGGTGAACTTCCGTCTTTTGACTTTTTCTTCGATAAATCTTCAGAATTGGTCTTGGACTTCCGTTCTTTTCCCACTCTTGATCTTTCGACTTCATCTTTCGTCTTTTTCTTCGATAAAAGCCCGTGAATGCCGTGTTTTCTCCACTTTTCACCTTTTCGTCCTAAATCACAACAAAAACACAAACCACGCATAATTCTGACATAAATGATATAAAATACACGTTTTGGCTCGGTTATTATTATAATTAAGTAGTAAAAAGGATGGGTATTTTCACACCTATCACTCGGTCATATGTTTATTATGTATCGTATATAAGAACGTTGTAATAGGTAGTAGTTTAGTCGTGTTATACGGGCTTAACTTTAGGCTAAACTTCATTCATAAGTAACTAAAGCCCAAAAGGAAAGCCCGACCCATTAGACTATAGTCCATAACCAAGCCCGCATGTGGGTGGACTATAAATACCCTTCCTAGCATGTTAGGAAGGGTGTTGGTCAATTTCATTTTTCATCTCTCTAATCTAATCCTCCAAAAGTTCCAACCATTCTCTCTACTTTCTCTCACTACTTTCTCTCTCTATAATTCATCTATCTTCTACCTTTCTTTCTTGTTTAATCATCACGAAATCTATGGAACAACAATTGAAAGCAACTAAATCCCTACCACAACTATGTAGGAGATGTGTATCAAGATTTAGAGCACGAAAAACACAAAAAAAATTTGAATTCGAGAGATGAAATAGAGATTAAATCTTACGAATCAAATAAAACCATAACCAATCATAAATCGACCCATGGCGATTGATACCAATTGTTATCCCATAGATTTCGTGATGATTAAACAAGAAAGAAAGATAGAAGATAGATGAATTCTAGAGAGAGAAAGTAGTAAGAGAAAGTAGAGAGAATGGTTGGAACTTTTGGAGGATTAGATTAGAGAGATGAAAAAATGAAAATGACCAACACCCTTCCTAACATGCTAGGAAGGGTATTTATATTCCACCCACATGCGGGCTTGGTTATGGACTATAGTCTAATGGGCCGGGCTTTCCTTTTGGGCTTTAGTTACTTATGAATGAACTTTAGCCTAAAGTTAAGCCCGTCTAACACGACTAAACTACTACCTATTACAACGTTCTTATATACGATACATAATAAACATATGACCGAGCATTCTTGTTTGACTCAATATTTCACGGGGGAGAAACATGTCGTATCAAAGTCTTCCGCTGTCACTCATGATAAGAATGATGATATCGATCATCATCAACAAAAGGATTCAACTTCATCTACTTCAACACGGGTTGCTACAGATTTAACTCCTCATAATATCACTTCAACAATCGATCCTACTACATCCACAACTACTGTCATTGCTCCAGAGAACACAAATCAAGCAGAAGATGCATTATCTGACGATGACAATTTTCACAACCCATTCGGTACACCGGTATACGAAATTGGAGAGTCTTCTACTCGCCATGTTGATCCGTCTAATATGCATACGTTCTATCAACGAAATCCTTCAACACGTCATTGGACCCGAGAACATCCTTTGGTTCAAGTAATTGGAAACCCTTCATAACTTGTTCGTACAAGACGACAACTAGCCACCGATGGCGATGTTTCTATGTTCGCACTCGCCGTGAGTACAGCAGAACTGAAAAAATCAAAGAAGCCATGGCTGATCATGCTTGGATTGAATCGATGACAGAAGAACTTCAACAATTTAAAAGACTTAAAGTCTGGGAACTTGTTGACAGACCAAACGATGTGATTCCATTAAATCTTCGTTGGATCTGGAAAAACAAGATGGATGAAGAAAACACAATCATTAAGAACAAAGCTAGGCTAGTGGCTAAGGGGTATGGCCAGAAAGAGGGAATTGATTTTGATGAATCATTTGCACCAGTTGCTCGTATGTAAGCGGTCAGGATTTTCCTTGCTTATGCTGCACATAAGGGATTCACTGTTTATCAAATGGAAGTGAAGACAACATATCTGAACGGTCCTTTGAGGAAGAAGTCTATGTTACGCAACCGGAAGGATTCGTTAATCCTCACTATCCTGACAAGGTGTATCGTCTCCACAAAGCACTTTATGGACTCAAGCAAGCTCCAAGGGCGTGGTACGATGAGCTCTCGAAATTTTGGGTATCCAAAGGTTTCTCAAAAGGTTCCATTGATCTAACTCTGTTTACTTATAAATATGGGGATGACATTTTTCTTGTGTAGATTTATGTTGATGACATTATTTTCGGGTCTACAAACCCAAAACTTTCAAAATGGTTTGAAAAAGTCATGCACAACAAATTTGAAATGTCAATGATGGGCGAGCTAAAATTCTTTCTAGGAATTCAAGTTCACTAATCCCCAAGTGGTATCTTTATAAACCAAGCTAAGTATTGTCAAGAGATAATAAAAAAGATTGGTATGACTTCATGTGACCCCGTTGCGACACCATTATCAACCACATTGCAAGATGTTGACTTGGAGGGAAATGTCATAGATCAAACGAGATATCGTTCCATGATCGGTTCCCTCATGTACTTGATAGCAAGCAAACCTGATATTTCACATGCTACATGTTATTGTGCACGATATCAAGCACGACCCACTGAAAAGCACCTCAAGGAGGTTAAACGAATCTTTCGGTACCTCAAGAATACCATTCATTTGGGACTTTGGTATCCGAGGGAAACCGGTTTCTTTCTAACGACCTATTCAGATTCTGATCATGCAGGGTGTCTTGATACACAAAAAAGTACTTCTGGTGGTGCACAATTTCTAGGTCAAGATAAGCTTGTGGGATGGTCTTCCAAGAAGCAGGATTGCACGTCACTTTCATCAGCCGAAGCAGAGTATGTGTCTCTATCTGCATGTTATGCTCAAGTTCTTTGGATGAGAACACAACTCATAGATTATGGCTTCCACTTTGATAAAGTACCTATGTACTGTAACTCAAAGTCGGCCATAGCCATCTCCTGCAATCCGGTAAAACATTCTCGCACGAAGCACATCGACGTCATATACCACTTCATAAAGGAACAAGTTGAAAGAGGTATCTTTGAACTATACTTTGTTGGAACGGATTACCAATTAGCCAACTTGTTTACGAAAACACTGTCGAAAGATAGGTTTGAGTACCTCGTTAGGCAAATTGGTATGAGATGTTGACTCCAGCAGACCTGGAGATTCTGGCAAGGTTCCTGCTTGATTTATCTATCAAACATCTACCTGTAAATATCTTTGAAAAAGCAAAATACAAAAATATAAAACATATAAAAACAAAACACAAAATTAAAAATCTTTCAAAATCAAAAAAATATTCTTCTCGACATGTCTTTCAGTATCGATAATATGGACGTGCCTAGAAATGTCGCTCAATAACGACACGGGTGTGTACATAAAGCTCGAATGAAAGTTGTAAATATTTTTCAAAACATGTCATTTCTTCTTTTAATAAAGGAAATTGTCCATTTTGGACAATATTTCCAAACAACGGGTAGAGCAATCTATTACGGGTTGAGCTTGTCACAAAACATTCAATGTTTTGAGCTCAACACTATGGCTTGTACACTTTCAGATTGCAACCCGGTTCGATATTCACGGGGGAGTGTACGATTTAGTGTGCTTACCCTCATCAAAAGAAGAGAAATCTTCTTACACTTGACTGGATTCGTCAAGACATTCAAAGTCTATGAACTCAAGTTTATGCTTTAGAAAAACCTCTTCGCCAAAAAGAAATAGATTTTTCAAAAAGTGTTGAAGAATTAAAGACTATCACTTTAGGCCCTTGTAAAACTCTAATTACAAGTTTGGTCCTTTAAATTTCAAGAAATTACAAAAAATACCTTGAAGAATGATAAAAATACATCATAAGTCCTTTTCTATATTTGCAAAAGTTAAAGGGACCAAATTGCCAAATGGGCAAAGTTATTTGCATTAGATTTGCCCTAATTTTCTACCATGGAAGTTTGTAAGGAGAATGAAGAAAACTACTAAGTTAGGGGGTAATTTGATAATCATCAAAACCCATATTAGCTATAAACTGGTCTAAACCCAACACCTAAACCCATTTTACCCATAAGCCTAACAAAGCCTAAACCACTACCCTTTGCCTGACCCAAAACCAACCTAAACCCACGTGCCTAACATAAACATTTCCCCTTTATTTGGATTAAACACACAGTTACACTCACACTTAAAAACAGAAAACCGTAAAACCCTAATCCCCATTAATCCCTCAAATTGAAACCCAATACTTACCAGATCCTCAATTTAGCATCTCCTAAACAAAATCCCACCATCAAAACCCATCTCACACCTCCCACATGGGCAGTGGACCCATCCCCTGCCCCATGGTTCCTCCTAAAATATCATACACTAGCAAATCAACGGTTCATGGCTATTCCTTGCTCCCAAATGTTTTAATGGATGACTATGATAGGATAAATCTTCACATGGGTATATTTTGACCAAGTTTAAAATTTTCAACCAATGGGAATTTCTGGAAATAACAATGCTAGGGTTTCTCTTATTTCTTGTAATTCTAGAGGATTCTATTCAGTAGTATAAATACTAAGCCATATTGTGTCTAGTATTTTTGTTCCAATTTCTTGTATTAAATTTATTTTTATTAAATGAAAATTTGTACAAAAGGTTTTGCAAGATCTTGAGTTCTAATTTATTTTATGGAGTTAAATTTTAAGTCATTTAGTTTTATGCAACTATTTCTATTCACCAAAACTTTAATCAAATCATTTTTGAAGAATTTTTGGGACCCTTAGTGATATACATGATCATACCAGCCTAAACTTGACAAGTTTAAGCTGGTGTGAGTGTATATTACTAAGTTACATTATTTGCTTGTTATTCCTTTATTTTGCAAAAAGATTGATTTTCCAAGAGTTTGGTTTAAGAAATCTGTGGTTCTTTTTTTATTGGTGACTCACTATTTTATAAACACCAGCCAAAAGCTCTTGACAAAATCTTTTGGCTGAGTTTTAGGAATTTGAAGTGGTTTCTTTGTTGTGTGTTCAGCAGGTACCTAAAAGCACCACCCTTTTGACTGTTGTAGTGTAGGGTGGTGTGGTTGTTCTTTTCTCCTTGCATCTACCATTCCCATAAGCCCAAAGATTAGGAAGCTTGTGCCCAAGCACAGGAGCTCAATCCCTAGTAGTGTGGATGTACACTACCACAAGTTTGTGGCTTTGAGAACTTTAAACAAGTTTCTTTTTCATATAATGCGTTTGTGTGATTTATTGTGTGTTAGTTGAATAGCTTAGTTTCATTGCTTGATTCAAGTTCTTTTATTGGTTTATGCATGTTCATAATCCTTTTGATTTATTTTAAATTGTTTTTATTGAAAACTCTTTGTTAATTTTTAGTTTAAATCAGTCAAACGGGTGTTTGGGTAAAGTGGTTTAAAATTTTTTGGGTGACAACAAGCTTTCTTTTTGCCTGTAAATATTTGTATTGGTTTAGACTAGTAGTTATTAGGTGTTGGTTTTGTTCAGTTGGTAGTATAATAGAAATTGCATAGCTTGTTCTAAAAACCGCAATATTGCATCAGTAGGTCTAATTGGTTCAGTTTTGTGATTTAGCATCTAACATATTGTAATCTGGTAGTCCTTAGGATTGTTTAGGTTTGTGGATAAGTGGTGTTAAGTCTTTTATCTTATTGATAGATTTATAGCTTTTTGAAATTCACGTTTTTTCTTTTATCTAAACTTGCCCGAGAAACCCTGCAAGGTAGTTTCATCCGATATCTGTCAGAACTAGGTAGTGTTCTCTGACAGATATCAAACGAAAGGGCATAACTGTCTATTAGCTTATTTGAGGACTATGTGCTGATTGTGGCCTATTAGTGCTTAGGGCTTGATTGTTTTATGCTTATTCTGACTCCCCAATAGCATAAAGCTATTTGGGGTGCCTTTGTTTCCAAAAAAAAATAAATACTTTTTAGCATTAGATAAATAATTTTGAGGCTTACAAACTTCAAAATCTTTGATTGGACTTTTTATTTGTTACTTTTTATTTTTAGGTCTTTAATTACATTTAAAAATTAAATAAAAAATTACTAAAAGTTTTTCTTGATTTCTAAACCTTAATTATATTATGTAGGAGTTATTTGAAATTTTTATAAATTTTTTAGTCAACTTTTATTTTTCTTCATGTTTTACGATTTTACGATTTTTACGTCTTAGTGTAATTTTAGCATAATCGTCCTTCATATTCCATCTTTTCTTCCAAAAACGAACTAATCCAAATTACGTAATATAATTTTGGTACTAAAAAAACAGTCAAACACTCCCTTGAGGCATGAACTCACTTGTCGGATTTTGCGTTTTTCCTATAATGTAATGTCTAATACTTTGACGATAGTTGTTTTTACTTTCTTTTTAATAAAAGATAGTATACATCTATTTTTACTACAATCAACCGTCATATGTCTTAACATTAGACGAATACGCCTCCTTTTACCTTCTGAGTAGGTTATGATGCGTCTCGTGAACGCGTTGTCCTTTTCGCGACGCCATGGGAGAGATAGATCTTTATCGCTTCGTTGTCAGGGTTGCTGGTATGTACTACGACGTTTCCTCTCGTAGTCGGAGGAATCTGTGGATGAGTAACGTGTCCTGCAACGCCTAGGATGTTGGTCGTCAGAGTCAGAAGTGAATGAGCTGTCGCTCGGGGACCTTCTCCCCCACCTAGATTTTTTTTCATAGCTCATCCCGTCCCTGTGTTCTTTGGGTTCCTGAGTTGATTCTCCCTCCCTTGGAGATGGTCCGATTCTTTATTAGGCGCTCGTGCGCTGACCTCGTGGTTCCTGAGGTAATCCCCCTCCATTGGGGGAGATCCAACTCTGTCTAAGGCACTTGTGCGCTTCTTTTCCTTGGTGGGGATAACTTGGGCTTCTCGTTCTCTTGAGTCATCCGAGTATTCTGTCGATATTACCCCTATCTTATACCCTTTAGGATAAGTGACCCGCTTAAAAACGGTTTGTCTGTTTTCCTTCCATTGTTTTTGTTTTAACGAGTGGTGTCCATTTCTAGGAACGAATCCTTTCACACCCCTACCTCTCTTTCAAAGTAAAGGCAAACCTGTAGGTCATCATTTGGGGTACTTCTCATTCTCGCGATCAGGAGAGGTGACACTCTCAAACTTAGATCGATTTAGCTGTGTATTATCGAGATTAGATCAGGTATAATACGTAGAGAAACTTTGTGTATTCGAAAATCTAAGTACTATGCGAAATATAATACTTAGAACAAAGAACAATTCAACAAAGCACGTATACCAATCTTTCAATCCATTAACCAAAACAAACGGTGAACAATGTATCAGAGTCTTTGAATAAACAAACCATAAGGTCTCCTTTTATTCACTAAGGAGCCTTGAACAAAAATCTACGAATCAACTGTTCTAGGAAGAGATAAATGTCGAAAATACAATATTTGAACATATCTTCCTAATATAACTAAACGTGTTGATCCAAACAACTCATGCAATCTTTCAGTGGATAAGTTTTTTTTTCAGCGGCTACAATTTGTCTTGTCAGTGGCTACAATTTGTCTTGTCAGCGTCTAGAATCTTACTTGTCAGCGGCTAGGGACTTAGTCATTTTATTCCCAACAATCCTCCCCTAAACTTGATATTTATACCAACTATCAAGTTTATGAATAAAACAAAACTATACAGAGAGGATTCTTACAAACTTATTTATCCCCGAATTTGAGTATGAATTAACCTTAGAAAATAAATACTCAAATCACTGGTGAAGTCCACTTTTAACTTTGTGCAGACCATCTTCTTTAATACTTCGTTTGTCAGCGGATAGATCTTGTCCACCAATAAATACTCTAAAAACTTTTATGTGCAAAGATGAAATTCACCAGCTACAGAAAACAAACGCCACTCCGAACCACTCAAATCATCTAAATCCATCTGTACTAGACCATCTTGGTCATGATCAAACATCCTTAAAAATGTTACCAAATCTTTATTCCATCATTAGTCGAAGGAACCTCAACATTATACTTTTCCTTCAATAGATCCCAAATGTTCTCCAAGTCCTCTTTATCCATACTCCCAAACAGAGAAATAAGGGAGGTAAAGACCTGAACCTTATCACCATACCTTGTGATCTTCTAGAAACCTGTACTTGGATCCTCATCATACTTAATCACATGGTTTATAAAATCCACATGCTTAATAATAATAATATCTTAGGAAGAAAGATGCAAAATTTCCTTCAAAACACTTTCGCTAGGCAATTTTAGATCTAAACATCATATTCTGGAAATCAAGCTTAACTCCCTTCTTTCTTGGCCTTGGTACCTGTGCTGCTTTCATTAGCTTTATCTGCTCTTCCAGTTCTTCTTTCTTTCAGCATATAGCATAAGATGAGTATTACAAAATTTTTAACCAAGGTAGGATATGCTCTAAACTCTAACTCTTCAAAAGTCATTATGTAGAATTTGCTCCATATCCATCGAGTCTCATTACTCCTCATCAACATCTTATAAAACTCTCTTCTTGATGACGTAGGCTTTATCAAAACATTACAAGCTCTATTTTCTTCTATCATCTTCAAATCTTTCTGCACTCTTAGCAAATTCTCAACCCCCCAAATTCTCATATACATAGGAAGATTTTTCTCAATAGCTTCTTCTTGCATACCTGAAATATAAACTTGCAATTTGGGGCATGTCATAGTCAATCAGCAAAGCTAAGCTTTTGTACTTTTCCTTGGCTACTTCATCTTCACCATACTCTAACTGCTCTGGCTCTTCATCAAGATCTATATCAGGATTAGAGCTATGTGAAATACCATCATCATCATTATCTTCTTCCATGCTCCCAGACTCAGAACTAAGTATCTACCATCTAGTTCTTCTTTTTGTAATTTGTGTGCCAACAGTTGATCAAACATAGCTTGTGCATTATCCTTGGGAACCTGTTCTTCTACCAAAATAGCTTTACCTCTATCTATTAGATCAATGGAAGGTAAAGTGGTTGGTACATGTGTAGATGCCTCTCTAGTAATCATTTGTGGTTGGGATACACCATAAACGAACAGAGGTCTGTCAAGGGATAGAAATTTTTAGTTTATCGTATTCCTTGGATTATCTAACTATGGAATGATTTACAAGAGAGAGAGAGAGAGAGATGAATAACTAGAGAGAGAAATAAGAGAGAAGTTGGAGAGAAAAGGAAAAATGTAATAGTAGATCAGATGTAAATGAGAACCAACCCTTCCTAACATGCTAGGAAGGGGTATATACAGCCCACCCTACATGTGGGCTTTATGGTTTATATTGTAATACCTATGACTACGAGCCCATACTATGTATATATTGTTGGAGTGATCGATCCTTCCTAAATACGTAAAAATATATTTCCATCAATATCCCCCTAAGGGAGGTCACTCTAAACAAGCGCATTACCCGAGTTACAATAATAAAATAAGCCTAGCATACTATGCTTGTCTTGAACTCGAAGTTGTATTTTCTTTTGTCTTGTAAATATGCCGATGAGATCTTTGACTTTAGTCTTGAGCATTTTTCCTTTCCTTGACCTTGTGCATTCATCACTTGTGATATTCGACTCCTCGTGAATTCATGTTCCACACACTTATAACTTTATAATTTCTTGAAAGCTTCAGAGTTTGGTACAGCGGAAGACTTAACTTTTAGGATTTCTTGAATTTGTTGAAGTCTTCAGTGCAGAAAGTATAATCATGTGCGGACGACTTCTTCTCGGACACCGCAATGCCACCGTCTTGTTACGCTACATAAGACAGTTAGCAAAAAAGCATACACACATATGAAATGGCTTTGAACATTCATTCTGAGTCGGTAGCATTTTACCTTCGGTCGTTGAAGATCGTTGGACGATATTAAATATCGTACTTGTAGCAGGTAGTTTCAATTAAGAACCTCCTTTACAAGATTTTGCGGGTAAACCCGTTATCTTTATTCGACCGTCCAAAGCTGACTGCGAACTTAAAGAGTGAATCATTTGGAAAATATTATCCACATGATTGAGGCCATCAATTCATATACATGGAACAAGTGAAATTCAATTAAGAACCACACCATCGTTGCTTTCTAGTTGTCACAAGCTTGATTCATATTGAATCTTGCAAGTTACCTACTAAGTGCTGTTTGATGTTAACATTAGAAGGATTTCCATTCGTCACTGTAAATACTTAATAGTATTACTCTGAATGTTCTAACAAGATCACTAAGATATTGCGTAGAGGCCTGGAACGTGTTTAAATTCAGTTAAGAATTAAACGATTGTTGCTTTCCAGTTATCACAAGTTTGATTCATAAAGAATCGCACAAGTCACCTACCATGAGATTTTTAATGTTCACTCAAGAAGAATTTCCATCTTCATTGTAAATACTTTCGTATTACTCAGATGTTCAGGCAAGATCATGAAGATTTTATGAAGGACTTTTAAGATCTTTCTTACTTTTCACAGTTTGTGAAGAAGCAAGTAAATATGGGAATGTGTCCTAATGAGATATCTGATGATCTTAAATGGTTCTAGACTCGATCGTGATTTTGTATTTTATTGATCGAAGGCTGGAAAGGAGTGCCACCATTTCAATACCAAATTATTCGGAGTGAATAAATTGATAGATAACATGTTGATCTCTGTGTGATTAAAACAAATATCTTTTAAGAGATATGTGAGTTAGCTTGGATGGGTTTTGCATTGCATCACTGGGTCCATGGTGTCTTATTCAAATTCATGGAACAAGTTTGATTCGTTAAGAATTGCACCATTGTTTCTTTCCAGTTGTCACGAGCTTGATTCATATTGAATCTTGCAAGTTACCTACCATGTGCTGTTTTACGTTAACACTAGAAGGATTTTCATTTGTCACTGTAAATACTAAAAAGTATTACTCTGAATGTTATGGAAAGATCACTAAGATATTGCATTGAGGCCTGGAAGGTGTTTAAATTCAGTTAAGAATTAAACCATTGTTGCTTTCTAGTTATCGCAAGTTTGATTCATAAGGAATCGCACAAGTCACCTACCATGAGCTTTTTGATGTTTTCTCAAGAAGTATTTCCATCTTCATTGTAAGTACTTCCGTATTACTCGGATGTTCAGGCAAGATGATGAAGATTTTGCGTAGGACTCTTAATATCTTTCTTACTTTTCACAGTGTGTGAAGCAACAAAATACGGAAGTGTGTCTTAATGAGATATTTGATGATATCAAATGGTTTTAGATGGATCATTCATTTTGGATTTTAGTGATCGGAGGCTGGAGAGGAGTGCCACCATTTCAATACCAAATTATTCAGAGTGAATAAGTTGATAAATAACATGTTTATCTCCGTGTGATTAAAACAAATATCTTTTAACAAATATCCGAGTTAGCTGGGATGGGTTGTGCATTGCATCACTGGGTCCATGATGTCTTATCTTCAATATCGAGCATCATTAAAATGATCTCAATAGCTAATGAGTTGACCCGGTTTCTGCCTAAGTTGTAAGGAGGGCTACTTTCTTTTCACCCTTTATCTTTACAATTGTTTTTAATTCTTCAACCCCTTCAATGCTTACCAATACGTCATAACTAGAACATTTTTGTGATTGTTCCAGTGCTAAATTAAGTACTTGGTCGGCATTCAGCTACATTCAATCTTTCTCCATCTTTCCTAAGGACTACTATTTATAGCTATGTAATGTCCTTGGGAAGATTCCTCCGATTTTGGAAGAATCATTGGACTTTAACCTATCCTACCATCCTTATGTCACCACAATCGTCACCCTCGTGAATAGAGATGTGTTGGGTAAGTGTATGTCACCATGAAATCCATTTTGATATCCAAATCCCAATCCATTTTGGAATGAGCCATCACATTAAGTCAAACCATTGAATTAATTGATCTTAATATTAAATCACATTTTCTCCTCATATTAACAATATTAACCCATTCGATGTTTTTAATATCAATTGATTTAATGAAGTTTTAAGAAGATTTGGGAAGAAAAATGCAAATATAATTATCTTCATGATTTTCACAAGCTCCCCTTCAAATTAATGAGGGTTTACTTGATACGCTAATAAAACTAATCATGAGCAAAGATCATATATGATAATGTATTCACAAGATTAATAAATTTACGGGGTTGGACCTAAATGATGAGAACATCATATGATAGAATCACGTGGTTCTTGTTGGCGAATGTTGGTCTCCCCGTAACGTCTGAAGTTATCTCTTAACACAACATATACGATTGGTATCGTTGTCTTGATATCAATGGTGAACTTGGTGATGACGTCTTGACATTAATTGAAAGATGAATAATTCGTCTTAGCACTAATACTTAGCACCGGTAATTCACAGAGAATCAAAATCGAAGAATCTGAATGCTAGACAATTGCTCCCCCTCAATTGTTGACCCTTGCACTACTTAAGAGCTGCAGTCATTATTTGAGTAGTCTCACAGTCGAGTATGCAGATACCAATAGTAAAGAACTTCGATTTAAGAGATGATAACTTCATAAAAGCAAGATTTCTCTCATTTTAACAAATAAATTCACTAAAGCGTACATATATTCGTGTTAGATTGTGTTATAATGTAAACACAACCCCTTACATGGTTAGAAAGTAAACCATGCCCGAGAAAATGAATTCCCGTTGTTGAGCCAAAGCTTTCATAATAAATACTTCACTTGCATATGAAAACCGGGTTACTATCAGAAATAATAGCAATCCATTTTGAGCATGTTTTAAAACATTTAACCTTATGCTCGAACTTTATTTACAACCCCGTGTCATTATTAAACGATATTTCTAGGATCGTAAATATTATGGATTCCAGAAGACATGCTCTTTTTATCAAAAAAAAAATTTGAACACATAATTTTGAAAGATTTAGAAAAATCTTTTGAAAAATTGTGTTCAACGTCTTGAAAAAACAATTACTTGATCTTAAGATTTTGAATATCTTACTAAACGGGCTCAAGTCTGAGAAGTTGTAAGCTTCCCGTTGTGAGGATAAGTTATCATTAAAGATACACTTTCCTTTTAACTGAAGAGCGAGTTCTAAGCTGACATTTATTTAGAAGTCGTTTTCATGAGCTTGAAAACTTTTGAATGTTTTAGCGTAAAGCTCATGACCGAGAAAGATGAATTTATCGTTATGGGGATTAGTTCTCTTATTTAAAAGATACACTTTCTTTTCTGAGCTTAAAGCTTGGAATGTTTTAATACAAGCTAATGACCGAGAAAAATTAATTTCTCGTTACAAGGATAAGTTATCATTAAAGATTAACTTTCCTTTCTTTAAATATCGGGTCACAATCTGTAATGTGACTGCGAGCCATATACATGAGCTTAAAACCTTTGAATAGTTGTAACGTAAGCTCGTGTCTGAGAAAATTTAGTTTCTCGTTTTGAGGGTAAGTTATCGTTGAATAGATAAACTCCCGTTTCTATGAAGTCCGGGTCATCGTCTGCCATTTAACGACGAGCCATATTTTTGTAAGCTTAACCGCAATCCCATGAGATAGTTGTTTATTAGATATCAGCTTCTTCAACAACCAAAATATGAGAGTGTCCTTAGTTGAACAGTATACAATGATTGGACCTCTTTGTTCTTGTTGAACGCTGACTTTGGTACCTACATTCTCATTAGGAGTTTGTATGCTTTGATATGTGTTAGCGATAACTATTTTAGAACCATGCAGGGGTTCACAGTCAACCTTGGTAGTACTAAACATCCCTCCTGTAGGAACCCATTGAAGATTAACCGATTTGATAATCCTACCAGTGGGTTGCCACCTAGGATTGGATTTGGGTGACATGGCTTTCTTATGCACAGCGAAAGACTTAGCGGTAGAAAAGTGAACTATTGACTTTGTAATGTTTTTAACCTTAACTTCAAATATTACTAACTTCGGAATAAATTGGCCACTGACTTTGCAATATTCCCAGTTCGCAATATAAGCTCAGTTCGTAAAAAAATGCTGAAAAAGTGGATCTCGGATCAACAAAATGGATTTACGAGTTTTTCACCAAAAATCGAGCCAAACGCCAAAATTTTTTTGTGTTTTTAACCAAAACAAGAAACCCAAATCACTACCACAACTATGTAGATGATATTGGGAAATATTAAACAACAAAAAACACAACAACAAAAAATTAGATCGTGGGTTTTTGGATCAAATAGTCACGAAAATCAATAGTAACAAACACAAAAACAAAGCCATCATCCCATGGCTCTTGATAGCAAATGTTAGTTTATCGTAATCCTTGGATTATCTAACTATGAATGATCTACAAGGGAGAGATAGAGAGATGATGAACTAGATAAAGAAAGAAGAGAGAAGTTGGAGAGAAAAGGAAAAATGTAATATTAGATTAGATGTAATGAGAACCAACCCTTCCTAACATGCTAGGAAGGGGTATATAGCCCACCCTACATGTGGGATTTGTGGGTTATATTGTAAAACCTGTGAATACGAGTCCATACTATGTATATATTGTTGGAGTGACCGATCCTTCCTAAATACGTAAAAACGTATTTCCAACAGGAATGAAGTGTAAGTGGCTACAAAAGGCTTGTCAGCAGCTGCACCCTTTCCTGTGCTCATTTGTTCCATCAGGTGAACGAAGGAGAGTTTTGTTGGTGTGATTATTAAAGCATCAAACTCCTTGTTCTCCTTCATAAATGTAAGAGCATAAGCTATGTCCATTGTACCTATGGAGCCTTCCTTGCTACTTTTGTCACTCAAATTCAGCTGCTCCTCCCCTTTGTAAGACTCCTTTATATGATCAATCTTTGAGGATCTTACCACAACTGCTCTCCTAGACCTATGATCAATCTCTAAAATAGAAAGCCTCTCCCTTAATTGAATGAGTTGAAGACCTTGGATGTTGACAGTCTGTACAAGATCCGCATTTTTCTTTTGCAAGCTAACACATATATTCGTCAATTCCAATAATGTCAAAGGTTGCATACTTCCCTCATCCACATTCGGGAAATTAATCCTCAATGTATATTCATAGGGCGTGGGAATATGCTTATTTACACTAGGCCTGGCTTGACCTACATCTAAACCAAAGTCAATAGGCCCAGCCATCTCCACATCACTAACCACCCTTGTGGTAGTGGTCTTCTCTGCTACATGGCTAGGACCACCAGGGGAAGACACACAGTGACCTTTTGGCGTTTAGCTAACCTAAATTCTTGTGGTGAAGAGAATGAAGAGGTGTTTGGGTCTATATTTGGGTTGTCAGAGGCTACAACATTAGTGTCGAGGGCTACATTTTATCCGTTGGGGGCTAGGGTTTGAGGTGTAGGGTTATCAACTTGTATATTAACAGCATTTTGCAGGGTAGATGGTTGGTTTTTTTCTTGTTCTTGTGCCACATCAGCATCTTGAATGATATCAAGCATGGGTTGGGTTAATGGCACAACTATGTATGGAATTTTATTAAGGGTGGTGAAAAGTTTATGTTTTTTGATAGGAATCTCATAAAAATGAGAATGATCAACATTATACCCCCCTTGTAGTTCCAAAACCATATGTAAAAATATAGGATTAGCAAGTGTCATCTTGCAACCCTTGTTGTTTAGCATGCCTTCAAAAAATAATTTTTAAAAAAATGTATCTTTCCCCATTAACTATACAAATAAGAGCACTAGCAATCGAATGATTGATTTCATTAAAAGATGAGCATTTAGGACTTAGACACTGAGGAAGGACATGGAATTAGAATTTACAGGATGGGGGAAATTGATTTTTGTCAAATTTTAAAACACGCCTCTCTAGTGGAAGGGCATAGCCCAAGCCTGTTAACCCTTGATGTAGCTCATCAATGGGAAGGCCTTCAACTCCATCTAAATCATCAAGCTGTAAAGCTTGAAGAATAAAAGTTTCAGTCACAATTTTCTTCTTCCTATGACAAAGCCTTCAATGTTCATCACATAGTTATTTGTTTTGGAAGTGACAGTCTTCTAAAACTGTTTAATATGTGATTCATGTATCATAGGATCATGAGTTAAATACTACAGTATATTGGAAGCCAATAGAAAATCATTCATCCCATGATACTATGGTTGGCTGTTGTCCCTTGTCAATAGTGTAATCATTATGTTGAGGTTTTAATTCGAGAGTGCCACCGGCAAGTTTGAACTTTTGAGCCATTGTTATGTGAATGAAAGCTTAAGATGAATGAAAGATTAAGTTTTATGGTTATGGGAGAGAAAATATCAAATAAGCAAGTGGCACTATTAAAGAAACGTAATAGGGTAAATATAGCAACCAACTGGCTTAGTTCAGTTGGCCACCAAGGTTCCACTAAGTGGTTTCCTTGGTGGAGGTTTCCTGGAGGTCTTGGGTTTCTAGACCTGCCAAGGGCCTTTCAGGCGAAACGGATAAGGAGTCTAACATATCTAGGCGTGGGTTCAAAGAAGACATTCTTCCGGTTGGATTTCGTTGTACGACTCGACCCACTAACCACCAACATTTTCCGTTCTAAAAAAATTGGGGTAAATATAGCAGACAATAGGCAACCTATTGGTTGAAAAAGAGGTAAGTAAAACAGAAGTTTCAAAATATACTCAAGTGAATATTTGTAAAGAATAAAATTATCTCATAGTAATTAAAGAAAATACGTACTCTGCTAGAATTACGGCCCAAAATTATCTCAAAGTTTTGTTAGTGCCAATAGATATATTTGTTAGCGTTTAGAACGTGTCTTGTCGAGGGATAGAATGTACATGTCAGCGGTTAGAAAGCCAGTGCTCAAAGGCTAGAAAAATCAAAACCTTAACAAAGAAATTAATCCTAAGGGAATCAATCAGTCTTCAAAAAGTATGAGTTTTGCAAGCACTGTCCGATCATACACACTTGCATAAACAAGATAGATATGATTGTCCTTAAGTGTACCTTGCTCACAAATTCCTTAAGAATGATATAACTCATATAATATCTGTGTAACACCAAGGTAAGCCCAAAAGAAATATAGTTCAAGTCTCTCATCCGACCAAGCCCAATTCTAGACTAAAAAGTCTTGGCGACATGCATATATGAAGAAACATGCATGGTACAGTGCCTCAAGGTTCAGAAATTCCAATAATCTCAAAAGGAAGATTTTCATTATTTCTAACCCCCACTCACCAGTGGACACAATCTAGAATTGTGATAGGAGTAATGTAAGAGTACCCAAAAACCTAAAGGTATCCTAATACCTCCCCTTAAAATATGCTTACAAACTTTTATAAAATAACAGATTTTATTTCAAGATAGGAATGTAAACATTCCAACCATCATAAATAAACCTTTGTTATAGCCTATCAATCCATAAGCAACTCTGTATCCAGCCTTATGTTGCTCCATGTCCCTACAATGTTAGAGAAAAACCACCAAAACATACCAATATAATGCTGTCAGAGGCTACATAACCCTTGTCAGTGTCTAGAACTAGCTTGTCAGCGGATAGAAAAATATGGTGGAAAAGACTAACTTTGCATAATCACAATGCACATCCTGTACATACTTTTACAACAATTTTCAAGGATTGATCATCCCAATACTTGAAACCAAGTACTGGAACCTCCCAACATCAAAAGGTTTTGTTAAAAGATCTGACACATTTAATTAAGTATCTATTTTCTCTGGTTGAATTAAACCTTTTCAAAAACAATCCCTAATAAAATTATGTCTAATTTAGGTATGCTTAGTTTTAGAATGATGCACAAGATTCTTAATTATACACAAAGCACTGTTATTATCTACATATATCTTAGTATGCATAAAATTGTACCCATAGTCTAGAAACTGGTTTTGAATCCATAGCACTTGACCATAACATGCAACATCAACCACATATTCAGCCCAGTTGTAAAATTGGCCATAATGGTCTGTTTCTTGCATTGCTAAGATATCAATCTACTCCCAAGAAATTGGCATCCACATGTGGTTGATTTTCTGTCCCCATTGTCACCACCATAGTCACTATCTTAATAACCAATCAACTCCAAGGGAGATTCTTTAGGATATCCCAAAGTGGGATAGCACCTAAGGTACCTAAAGATCCTCTTCACAGCATGTAAGTGACACTCTTTAGGAGTCACTTGATGCCATGCACATGCACATACTAGAAACATGATGTTTGTTCTAGATGTTGTGAGATACATCAATGAGCCAATCATTGATCTATAACGCCTGACATCTACTTATTTTCCTTCTCCAAGCTTTCTCCAAAGGTTTTCTCTTTCATAGGTGTGCTAGCCCGTTTTTCATGAGGTGAAAACCCAAACTTCTTTAAATCTTCTTCATATACTTGTCTTGTGAGATGAAATTTCCATTCTCCCTTTGTTGTACTTGAAGACCAATGAAAAAGTTCATCTCTCCCATAGAACTCATCTTGAACTTATTAGTCATAGGCTTGCATAATCCCTCACTCATCTTTGGACTAGAGTAACCAAAGATGATATCATTAACATAGACCTATACAAGAAGAATATAGTTTCCTTTCTGTTTGGTGAATAATGTCTGGTCTATGGTCCCCTTCTTGAATCCATTTTACACAAGGTAAGCGGATAATGTACCATACCATGCTCTAGGGTCTTGATGAAGGCCATACATTGCCTTTTTTCACTTTGTAGACTTTTTCTGGATTCTCTGAATCTTTAAATCGACGTGGTTGCATCACATAATCTTCCTCCTGAATGGTTCCATATAAGAAAGAACTCTTCATGTCCATTTGATAGACTATGAAAACCATGCAAGATGCATAGGCAAGGAGAATCCTTATTTCTTCAATCCTAGTAACAGGCGTAAAAACCTCTTCATAATCAATACCTTATTCTTATGTGTAACCTTGAGCAACCAACCTTGCCTTGTTTCTAATCATAATTCCCCTTTCATCTTTCTTAGTTCTAAGAACTCAACGTTTACAAATAGGCCTAACATGATTGGGACAGTCTACAAGTTCCCAAACATCTTGTATTGCAAACTGGTGAAGCTCATCTTGCATTGCTTCAACCTAGCTATCATCTTTGAGAGCATAAATCTTCTTGGGTTCCAATTTTGATAAAAAAAAGCCAAATAAACATTCCTAATTCCATTCATTGTCATCTTTCTTGTGGATATTGGCAATAAATCACCTTATCTTTTATTGTGACCGCTAGTCTATCTTGGATTATGGAGAGAGCCAATGATTTGGGTGGGAGGATGATTTTTAGATACAGTTGAATTCAATCCTCCCCCAAATAAAGCATCATCTTGAATAATAGACTCCAAATTGCCAATATCATGCTCTTCTTCTGATTCATACATATTTTCATTGTTAACAACATTGTTAGAGACTGGATTGAATCTACTGACATCACCTTTGGGTATGGATTCACTCACAAGTTCTAGAATGGATGAGGATAGAAAAGAAATGTTAGGGGGTAGATCTGACTTGTCAGAGGATAGAACTGGCTTGTCAGGGGTTACAGAGCCATTGACATCTTCAACGGAATCACATTTTTCATCTTCTTGTTAAGTTATCTCCTCTCCTTTCTCAGCAGCCGATGCTTTTACAAACTCCTCACTCTAAATAGGTACATCCAATACATTGAATGAAAAGATGTGCTTAGATGTCTGTGATCCATTGGTCTCATTAGCTTGTATAAATGCATTGTTAGTATTTGTATCCTCTAAATCTGCATGATTAGTAATAGGTATATAATTCAAAGACCCAGAAAGCGGTTCTAAGTCAAACAACCAATTGGGACCAGTTTCAAGATCACTAGGTTTATTTTCCAAGAAGTTAACATGTATAGTTTTAGTTATAATCTTAGAATTCTTGTTATAAACCCTATTCCATATGTTGTTATAAAGTATCCCACACAGTATCCCTCATCATCTTTTGAGTTAAACTTTCCTAGATTGTCACTTGGATTCAAGATGAGCACATGACATCAAAAAGGTCTAAAGAAATCTATCAAAGGTTTCCTATTCCAAAACAGCTCATAAGGGGTCTTGTTGTGAGATTTGTTGATTAAGGCCCTATTTTGATCATAGCAAGCTGTATTGACAGCCTCAACAAAAAATGGGTAACTTAGCATCTGCTAACATGGTTCTAGCTGCTTTAATAAGTGTTCTATCTCTTCTCTCAGCTACACCATTCTACTGTAGAGTTCTAACTATACTAAACTCCCTAGTAATTCCTTTCTTGACATAAAAGGCATCTAACAACTGGTTTCTAAACTCACCACCATTATTACTTCTAATTATGTGAACTTCATGCCCTGTTTTCTTTTCAGTTTGAGTATTAAAGTCAATCAACTTTTCAGATGTTTCACTCTCCTTACCTAAAAAGAAAGTCCAAGTATACCTTGAGTGATCATCAATGATCACAAAATAGTAAGACATTATTAATACTCTCTACAGATGTAGGTTCAAATGATTCCATATGAAGCACATTGTCACAATTTGTCTGTAGGATTATGTAAATCTTGCATATACTATAGAAGGAGTAGAGATACAAAGAGATAGATGGTAGACACACACACACTTGAGAGATAATATATGAAAACAAGTTTATTACTATGTGAAAAGTGAAGTGACCCACACCCTCTCCAAGAAAGGAGAGGGTTTATATACCAATCCTATAGGATGGGCTTGGGCTTACAATGTTGGGCCGGACATACATGCATAGACCGGGCTTAGACTTAGTTAATTATGTAAAGATACATTGACAATGAGCTACTAACTAATATACTGTCGGAGTGACTAAAACTTCCTAAATACGTAAAAATGTATTTCTAACAATCTCCCCCTAAGGGAGGTCACTCCAAACAGGGGCGTTACCCTAGTTACAATAATAAAATAAACCTAGCATACTATGCTTGTCTTGAGCTCGTAGTCTTCATCTTTTCTTTTCTTTTCTTTTTATTTTCTGGTGAATATGTTGATGTGATATTTGATATCAATCTTGAGTAGATATCTCTTGCCTTGATCTTGTTCATCCAGCACTTGTGATACTCGCCTCTTCATGACTTCTTATCCCACATACTTATACCTTTGTAATTCTTGAATGCTTCAGATTTTGATACAGCGGAAGACTTGACTTTTAGGCTTTCTTGAATTTGTTTAAGTGTTAAGTGCAAAAAGTATAACTATGCGGGGACTACTTCATCTCGGACTCTGCAACGCCACCGTCTTCAAATGCAGTAACATAAGTAGACACGAACGAAATGGCTTTGAACATTTCATTCTAATTCGGTAGCATTTTACTTCCGGTCGATGAAGACGGTTGGACGAATAAAATATCGTACTTGTGGCAGGTAGTTTCAATTAAGAATCTCCTTGAAAAGATTTCGCGGGTAAACCCGTTCTCTTTACTCGACCATCCAAAGCTGACTGCGAACGTAAAGACGGGAATAATTTGGATAAAATTATCCGCATGATTGAAGCCGTCAATTCTGATTCATGGAACAAGTTTGATTGATTAAAGAATCGCACCATCGTTGCTTTCCAGTTGTCACGAGCTTGATTTAAATTGAATCTTGCAAGTTACCTACCAAGTGCTGTTTGACGATAACACTAGAAGGATTTCCATTCGTCACTGTAACTACTAAAAAGTGTTACTCTCAATGTTCTGGCAAGATCACTAAGATATTACGTAGAGGTCTGGAACGTGTTTAAATTCAGTTAAGAATTAAAACACTGTTGCTTTCCAATTTTCACAAGTTTAATTCATAAAGAATCTCACAAGTCACCTACCATGAGCTTTTTGATGTTCGCTCAAGAAGGATTTCCATCTTCATTGTAAATACTTTCTTATTACTCGGATGTTCGGGAAAGATCATGAAGATTTTGCGTAGGACTCTTAAAATCTTTCTTACTTTTCACAATGTGTGAATATGCAAGTAAATATGGATGTGTGTCCTAATGAGATATTCGATGATCTCAAATGGGTCTAGACTCGATCGTGCATTTTGGTTTTTAGTGATCGGAGGCTGGAGAGGAGTGCCACCATTTCAATATCAATATATTCGGAGTGAATAAATCGATAGATAATTCGTTGTCTCCGCGTGATTAAAATAAATACCTTGTGAGAGATATTTGAGTTAGCTGGGATGGGTTCTGTATTACATCACTGGGTTCATGATGTGTATCTTCAATAACATATGAGTTGACCCGGTTTCTGCCTAAGGTTGTAAAGACCCTTTATCATTAGAATTCTTTTTCATTCTTCAACCCCTTCACTGATTACCAATACGTCATAATTAACACCTTGTTGTGATTGTTCCAGTGCTAACTTAAGTACTTGGTCGGCATTCAACTACCGAACCAAGGGATTTGTAGAAAAGATTCCGAGCAAGGTGTGTTAGTCAAAATTCCCGAATAAAGCTACAAAGAAAAAAAAAGAAAAAACATTCCGAACGAGACAAAACATTCCGAACGAAGCTCAATTATATTATTTGACCAGCCTGCCTAGCTGCTTTACACTTTTCCCGCCCTTTTTTAGCTGCTAGCTTGGGTGCTTCCATCTAGCAGCCTGCCTGCTTATTTATTTATTAATATTGTTCCGCAATCGTTTAGTTTAATCTGAAAGTTGTTCCGATTTTTATTTTAAAAGTCACGTATTTTTAGTTATATTTTTCGTCTAATTTTAAAATTAATATTTTTTCGTAAAGTTCAAGTTTTATCTTTTATTTAGTACCCGCTTTAGGTTTTGCCTCGTTTAGTTTTAAAGTAACATCTTAGTTTTATTCTCTCCTTTTTCATTCAGTAAATTTTATTTTCGAGTCGATAGTTAATTTCGTCTTTTAGTTTTATTTTTATTAATTGTTTCACTTTAATTCATGTTTATTTATTTGTTTTAATATTCGTTTTAATATCGTTTTAATTTTTAGTTTTTAATATTCACCTTGTTTTACTTTTATTATTTGTACTTGTCTTTAGTTTATTTTTAAATACTTTTCGCATTTACTTTTTAATTAGTTATAGATAATCAACTTCTCTTTTTGTTAACCAAGAACGACTGAGTCACACATTTAACCAATAGTCAATTCGAATTGAATCGAGACGAATAATTTTTTATACTTGGCAAAAAACTAGTTATTAAATGGCGCTGCTGCCGGCTCTTTTCGTGAAGATTAACGGTTTTTTGTGAGAGACGCGTTGGATTTTGAGATCCGTTCATTCGTGAACTTTATATTTCTTGCATTTTTCAAAAATATTTTCAAAAATTCAAAAAAATAAAAAAAATTCAAAAAATCCCAAAAACATTTGAAAAATCATAGAAAGCATTTCTTTTTCGAAAGTTTTGCACCAAAAATATTCTTCTTTCTTATCTATTTGGTTTAATGGATTCGTTTGTTGACTGTGTAGGGTGTGGAAAACCATCTTCTGGAAGTCAATCCTGTCAATGGTGTTCATGCGAACGGTGTGGAATGGATATCCCTAATTATGAATTTGGCCGTTGTCTATCGTGCAATTCGATCAATTCATACTTCAATATATGACGATCCATATACGACGATCCATATCAACAAAATGCACCGGGTTTCTCTCAATACCCGTGTTGCAACAATTGTGGGGGCCCTCACGATACTTCTTATTGTCAGCCAATGAATTATTATGAGCCAAATCCGTGTCCTCATTTTTCTTCACCGATGGATTATTATGAACCAAATCCGTGTTCTAATTCTTCTCAACCGATGAATTACTATAAGCCACATCCGTGCTATAATTCCGGTTTTCAAAATTTTGAGCCCCCACAGTACACACTCGATCATTAAGATTCTGTTGGAATGTGTGAAGAAGAACGAGCCAATTTTTTGAATACACTTCAATACGTTCAACAAGAATTATCTAGCATACGCGAAGCAAGGGAGGAGGAAAGCGACAACAACAAGAACAAGTATCTAATCTTAGTGATTATACTCCTCCTCTTGTGCGTCCATACTACTATTATGATGATGACGAGGATGATATCTATAATCTCAACCCATCTTCTGAGATTACTACTCCTACTCTTGATATCCCTAATGCGTCTAAGGATAGTGATACATCGAGTAATATTAGTGATTTTGATCTTGATAAATTCTTTGATGAGGTTTGTGATGTCCCTACTTTTGCTAAGCTTACGCACGAGGTCACTCGTGATGATGATGATTTTTCTCCATGCTATGAGAATTTCACTTTTGAAATTTCTCCTTCTCCTCCGGGCGATGTTGATTTATTCTCTCCGACATACGAGAGGTTCACCACTGAACTTGGTCTTGTAGATGAGGTGGAAGACGTTATTCTTCGCGACAAATTACTGAAAGATCATCTTCTTATTGCTAAAATTGAAGCGTTGAATTCTGCTCCTATTTTTGAGTCTTTACATCCGTCTATTACTTCAGTTGAGAATAATGATACAGCTATGGAGGAAATCGAAATTCTCTCAATACCTCCGGATATTGATGATGATGACACGGAGGGGAATATTATTTTTGATAATTTGCTGCATGAAGGTATTGTCCCAAGTCCCCCTCCCGAGCACCTTTCATCCATTCCTTTAGACACCATTACGGAGGATGAGTGCTTTGACCCAGGAGGTGACATTGACTATTTTATGAGTGATAACTTTACGGCTTTGCCGCTTGGTCAACATCCATTGTCTTTGGGGAATGACAATGTGCTTCCTTTGCCCATCCCACCTCCCGTGGATCACAACCTCACATACTTTTCGTATGTTGAGAGGACTTTTCTACCCTTCAAGACTTATCCTCCGGCCTCTCCTGTTGTATTTTCCTCCGGGAACGAGGACAAGGTCTTTGATCCCGGTATTACATAAAAGGCTTCCCCATGGACCATTTAATTCAGGGACGAGTCAGGCTCGTGACTCGGTTAACAAAAACAAGCGCTTCTCGGGAGTCAACCCGATTATCTATCTATCTTTATATGTTTTTCTAATAAGTGTAGGGGGAGACCCTAGTATGTGTTTTTTGTTTTCTTTCTTATCATGCGCAGGGATTTGGGCTTTCAGAGATACATTCTTGATGACTTTTGACGACCCGTGATTCCGTGTAGCCATCTTCCTGCTTTTATCCTAAACTATTTTGATTCTCTATTTTATATTTTTTAATATTAAAATAGGAACCACTTTAGTTGTCTCTTCCTTAGCAAGATTTAAACAACGTGCACAATGTCCTAAGTGTAAGGGAGTTCACTCCCACATGCTTAAACATTGAGGACAATGTTTATCTTAAGTTTAGGGGGACTTTTTTCGAAGTTAAGTGGTCTTTTCCATGAATTTGTCCTCATTTTAACCGGAAAATTTGATTTTTCGACATTTTTCAAAATTTTTAATCTATTTTGGCCTAGTTGTATTTCCTTTTATTATCTTTATTTTCTATCTTAGAATAAATTTTGAATAAAGCGGTTTTAATTTTTCATCGTTGTGAATCTTTTGACTCAACCCGAGTTTACTTATCTAAGTTTACTCTAGCTAGTATCCTTAACGTGTTTAAGACAAGTTTTGCTAGGCTTTTATTTAGGGAACTTTAAAACGCGAAAGTCTTAACTATTTCGGGTTAAGAACAAGAACTTTTCGCAAGTTCCTATAATTGATCCTAAAAACTCGTTTATCAAGGGAACTTTAAAATGCGAATTCTAAACTTGAAAAAGTCTAAGAGTTTGCAAGATCCTATAGATGACTTGAAACCCAAAACTTTGATTTAATAGGCTAAGCATCCACGAGTCTCATTCCTTGAGATTTTAAATTGCGGAGAACGAGAGATGATAGAGTCAATTATAAGTTTGGTATTCTTTCATGAATTTATGTGAGTTGATTATAAGCTTTTTCTCCCATCGCTTGTTAATAAATTTAATTGCAATAAGTAAGGTCGTACGATTTGAAAAGTTCCTTAGCTTCTAGCCCAAGATCGTTTAAAAGTTGCTCGGTATTAATTAGAGTTCATAGCCAAGGCATAACTTATTGAAGCGGGATGCGAAGATTGGCGAGTCCGAAAAGGTCCTAACAAGACATGAGGGCTACATTTTGTTGCTAAAGATCCCAAGTGATGTGAAGAATCATTTATCAAAAATCAATATGAAGATCGAGACACACGACGAAAATCAAATACTCCCCAAAAGATCATGGAGAAGTCTATCCGAAAAGGCCCTAACAAGGTATGAGGATAAATAGATCCAAGTCAAAGGAGGCGGATTGTTGTATATCAAAATCCCAAATAAAGATTGGGGGAAAATGAAGAAGTCGTGGTCCAAATATGCAAAATCTCTCAAAAAGTTCAAGTGAAGAAATTCCTATTATGAAGAGAAGACCATTATTTCATGAACGTCTCTCAAGATTTGAAGTATGAAGTCAATGCCAAATATCGGTCCGAGAAAGGTCTCAAATCGTGAAGCGAGTTATGCCAAGATATGAACTTTATTAGGTCCCGAGAAGCAGTTTTAAAAGATTTTATTCTTTAGCTAACTATTGATTAAATCGTCCTACTTTATTTTCAGCCTAATAACTATCAAAATAAGTCAACAATGCATGTTCGTGATCATTCAAGACAAGAATAAAATATAAGAGATACACCTAGGAATAAGGGAGTCTAAGTAAATAATTGTCCCACATGAGTTTGTGATACTTTGCTAACTTATATTAACAATGATCTCGTTTATAAGCTTGGTTTAGGGAACGTGAAACTTGAGGGTGATAATCATTCATGACATTCCAAAACCCTAAGGTAAGTTTTTGATCTTTTTACTTGTTTTCTTCCTTTGAATATTTTATAATCTCTTTAATAAAGGCCAAGGTGGATTGATTATGATAAAAATGTATAACTTGATTTGTAACTAATGCATTGCACGAGGGCATTGCAATGGTCAAGTGTAGGGGATTTGATGGGTGTGAAAACACCCATCCTTTTACCACTTAATTACAATAATAACCAAGCCAAAGCGTGTATTTTATGTCGTAAATGTCGGAATTATGCGTGGTTTGTGTTTTTGTTGTGATTTAGGAGCAAAATGTGAAAACGAAAGAAAACAAGGGCTTTCACGGGCTTTTATCGATGAAAAGGAGAAAAGACAAAGTCAAAAGATCAAGAGTGCAAAAAGAACGGAAGTCCAAGGCCTATTCTGAAGATTTATCGAAGAAAAAGTCTAAAGACGGAAGTTTAATGAAGTCGAAGAACCAAGTCTAATAAAAGAAGAAAATTATAAGACGAGTTCAAATTATATCGACAAATCCCGGGACGACGTCGAGAAAGATAAAGAAACTAAATCGAGTCGAGACAAGAAGAAAGAGAGAAGAAAGCATCAACCATACTTTTAATCCTCCTATAAATACCCTCCTAATGTGTCATTAGGAGGTGGTTAGTTAGTTTAGATTAGGAGTAGTGTAGATTTAATTTCTCACTCTAGTTATTACTTTCTCTCTCTAGATTAATATGTAAGATCATTTAATTTCATGTTTTAAATTGTTGAATCTTATACTTTTAATCAAGATTTTACTTTTAATTCTCATCCTTCCTTTCTTGTTTGGTTTAATTTAGTGTTTGGTTTATTGATTTGGTTGATTTAGTTTTGAGTAATCAAGTGGGTTTCATAATTTTGTTGAATTTTATTCCATAAAGTTCATTGATTTAGATTTTTTAATGCTTGGTAGATCTTAATTAGTGATTTATTGTTTTTTAGCTTTATTGTTTTTTTGTTGATTTAAGTTTTATTTGATTAAGTGGGTTTTAATTAATTTGGTTTTTATTGTTAGTTTTGTTGATTTGGTTCGATTAATTGTTATTAGTTGATGATTAGTGGTTATTTTGGTTTAATTTTTAGATTTAATTTGGTTGTTTTTAGATTAATTCGTGTTCATAAAAGTTGGATCTCGATCCTCTATTTTTTTCTCTTTACTGCTATTTTTCCAATTTTCCCGAACCAATTATTTTTCCCGAACCAACTAGTTTTCCCGAATGAGCAAATTTTACCGAATGAAGGGTTTTTAAAAAAAAAAATACCGAACCAAGGGTTTGAAAAATAAATACCGAACCAAGGGATTTGTAGAAAAGATTCCGAGCAAGGTGTGTTAGTCAAAATTCCCGAATGAAGCTACAAAGAAAAAAAAGAAAAAACATTTCGAACGAGACAAAACATTCTGAACGAAGCTAATTTATATTATTTGACCAGCCTGCCTAGCTGCTTTACACTTTTCCCGCCCTTTTTTAAGCTGCTAGCTTGGGTGCTTCCAGCTAGCAGCCTGCCTGCTTACTTATTTATTAATATTTTTCCGTAATCGTTTAGATTAATCTGAAAGTTGTTCCAATTTTTATTTTAAAAGTCACGTATTTTTAGTTATATGTTTCGTCTAATTTTATAATTAATATTTTTTCGTAAAGTTCAAGTTTTATCTTTTATTTAGTACCCGCTTTAGGTTTTGCCTCGTTTAGTTTTAAAATACCTTCTTAGTTTTATTCTCTACTTTTTTATTAAGTAAATTTTATTTCCGAGTCGATAGTTAATTTCGTTTTTAAGTTTTATTTTTATTAATTTTTCGCTTTAATTCACGTTTATTTATTTGTTTTAATATTCGTTTTAATATCGTTTTAATTTTTAGTTTTTAATATTCACCTTGTTTTACTTTTATTAGTTGTACTTGTCTTTAGTTTGTTTTTAAATACTTTTCGCATTTACTTTTTAATTAGTTATAGATAATCAACTTCTCTTTTTGTTAACCAAGAACGACAGAGTCACACATTTAACCAATAGTCAATTCGAATTGAATCGAGACGAACAAATTTTTATACTTGGCAAAAAACTAGTTATTAACAACCTTCTTTAGGGATACCAAAAAGATCTGTAAAAAGAAATTTTTAAAAACCTTAACCAATAAGCCAGAAATAAGCCAAGTATGAATTCACTAAAAGACAAAATAGTCGGCTTAGAGATTTAGACCACCTCAGAACTTGATTACACTTGAAAAAGACTCTAAATGACTTGATTAAGACAAATCAATCAAGAAAAATCCAATAAGCAAAGCCAAATAAGCTGAATAAGTCAATAAGCTTTTATGAAAAAGTCAAATAAGTTGGTTTTCTAGTCATACCCTAAAGTCAACAGCCCAAAAGCTCCAGAATGAACAAATGGGTCAAATGAGGAAGACTAATTACCATATTAAAGTTGTTGCACGTTTAAATAAGCTGTTATGGCTTATTAATAAGCTGACCCAGTTTTAACACTAGCAGTGGTATCAAGCAGGGGAAAGGAGTTCCCACTACTGCTTAATAGACCTGTTTTTGGCTTGATTTCAAGCTTTGTTTGTTGATGATTTTTGGAAACAAAGTCATCCCAATAAGATATGGCTTAGTGGGAGTCAACAAAAACTCAAAAATCACAAATCCAAACACAATAAGGCACTCAACAGATCAAATCAAATAGCATGCAGACCAAGAACAATTGCTGATACACTTGACCACAAACTGAATTCAATAAGCTGTAAATGTTATTATGAGCTACCAAACTTTGAAACCAGATAATGCAGAGTTAAACAACCAACAAAACTACTAGCATGCCAAATTTCAGACCTCAAATCAATCAAACAAGAACACAAATCTTTCTGATGTGTTTGACTGGATTTTAGTGTGCAAAAACTAACAGCCTACTTTTTTTTAGTTCTCCTTTGTTTTAGACTAAACCAACA
This sequence comes from Glebionis coronaria, assembly GCA_025667525.1. NCBI lineage: Eukaryota > Viridiplantae > Streptophyta > Magnoliopsida > Asterales > Asteraceae > Glebionis > Glebionis coronaria. The sequence continues at coordinate 397,680,255 of CM046879.1, forward strand.
CCTAAAACACCTATAATACCAACAATCAAACACCTACAAACAAAAAAGAGCCAAGCTCAAAAGCCCTAATGTAACACCCCCCAAATTTCATATTTCAATTCAGTAGAAGAGTCATTTAATAATAAAGCATTTTCTAATGTTACGGGATAGCACATTACTCAAATCATAGACAACGCTTAATAATCGTTTCATTTAATAATAAAGCATTTTCCATTCATAAATATCAAATTACATAGGTCCTCAGGTCAATGTATATCTTATAAATATATAAAACATTTGAATGGAAATATTTTATTAAATGCGGGCCATAAATACTTGTCGTCTTCCCGAGTATTACCTTCAAGTACCTGAGATAAAACATGTTAAAAGTCATCGAAACGCCGAGTGAATTCATAGAGTTTAAATAAAACCATGAATATATCACCGGTATATAATCATTACTGAAAAACATTTTATTACGAATCATTGTTGTAAATCATAATATAGGCTATTGCCTTCAAAACCATTATACGAACCATTGTCGTAAAAACATTATACAATACGTTTTATAACGTTGTATATGGTTTAATAAAAACTGTTATATAAAAACAGTTATGTAAAACCAGAACACAAACATAATATTAGTAATAAGACCCCATATTGCTATTCAGGCAATATATTATAATTAAATTCATATATCAGTATTTATATTATCGGATTATTATAAGTCGCATGACATTGTTACCTTTCTATAATATATATCGGGTAACTAACCCGAAATTCCTTTGCCCATTTAAATTAGCGTGTCGTCACAGTAATCACGCTATATAAATCTTCTCATACATAAATTCGCTTACCGATCAATGTGGCACGATGGGGATCAACCGTCAAGGCGCGAACTGGGGTGATCTTCCCCAAATAGTACTATTTTATGCATAAGCCTCTACCAAATCCCGGTAGTTCACAATTCATGCTAATGAGACTTTTAGTGAAATAACCTAACTAATAATAATCCATTTCAATCATTCATTGGGTCATATAATCAGTCAGGTCCATATCAATAAGAATACAATCGGGACTACTTGTGTTCTATTTTTATCAAAACTAGCATGTTATCTCCCTCGCGGGTTTATAAAACATTTTATAAAACATTTAATAGAGTGCGAGGCTATGAACTCACATTAGTTGGGAAAGGCGGGTTGTCGGCAATTAGGATGTACGGTACGTGCCTCGATCACGGAAACCTAGACAAATAATACTCGGACTTAGACTATCGTCAAATAACTTAATAAAAGTTGTTATGTATATGTAATAATGTCATAAACATGATGATCAAGTGGGATTTTAACACCTTATACAACATGGTTAGTTGTTAGTATTTTGTTAACTTAGTATTATTATACTAGTTTTAGCCCATTCACATATTAAGGCCCAATAAGCCGATTAAGAGCCCAATACATTATATTAGTCCATTTATCTTTTTAATACCAGGCCCATACTCATATGTTGGGTCCAAGTGGGTTAAGCCCATGAGTATGTCTAATAATATTAAACCAAACTAGTTGGGCCTAGTGGTCCAACAAAGCTAATTTGGCCAATTATGGTCCATATGTTATAAAGCTCGGGTTTTGCCGATTTTTACTTGCCAAGTGCGCTTACATATCAATATATGTGTTATAAAAATGTTACATTAGATAGGTCCGACCATCTAAGTTTTATTAAGTAAAAACGCCATCTTTTCGGTTTAGTCGAAAAGACGTATAAATCTATATATAGTTTGTAGTTCAAAAAACATTTGAGTTTTATTTTTATAAAATGTAATATTTACTTATTATAGTGTAATAACATATTTTATAATATATTTATATCAATTAATTATTTATACACACTTGTTTTATATAGTATTTTAGTTCAAGTGGCCTTTTTATATTATATAGTATTTTAAGAGATCTGATCTCAAATCTCAATTTTACCATTTTGATCATATTTTGAGTTCTACAATGAGTTAGAACCTAAAATTTCGACAACATAAAATACATGATGTGCGCTACAAATAACTATTTTATAGCTCCTACTCAATCAGCATCTAACTTTTAGTAATAATTCGTCCAAAACAGACCAACCAGATTTGTACCTCAATAGTATTATGGCCATATCTTGCTCATTTTAATCATTCCATTGAGTGGCCAGTTCACCACTTGTGTAAAAATAGATTATCTATCTGCAAATATAATAATCTAAGCCATTTAATCAAGGGATAATAATGGACTTACTGTTTTATACAGCATATGTGACTAGTCACGATTTTTACATTTTTACTTGTAGATTTTAACCTTTTTATCCTAATCTGGTAACACAAAATCCCCACACAATATATTGATCATCATTTATCATCATCATACATATACATTTTTGAAGAAAATAGATGAATACATATACAAAACAATAGAATGATAGAAAGAAATTGATCTCTATACCAATTAATATGATGGAAAGGATGAGATTTTGGATGAACAAGGCTTGATCTTGTCACCAAATCTTTAACTTGGCAAATGAACTTTTTGAGATCTTCATATGTATGAACACCTTCTTGAAAATCAGCCCTTGGACTCCATAAAATCTCCTTTTTACATGTTGTAATCACCTCCAATCATCCTCCTTTTATGTAGCAATCAAAATATGTTGATTAAAGATTATGTTGTAGGTTAAATTTTTGATGAAAATGGTGATTGGTGGTGATTATGGGACGGCCAAAAGAGGAGAGTGGGAGAGATTTGGAGAAATTTTATTATGTTGCATGTATTGTGTGAGAAGTCTGGGAGGATAGTTGACGGTTTTGTGGTTTGGTCAAATGGTGAGACAAGTGTCTCATGGAGACATAGAATTTTTGACAACAAGGGTGTTTTGTTGGCTTGTTTTGCCTCCTATAGTGGGGGTAAGGCAAGTTTAAACTTGTCTCATCTCCACTAATTTATGGGTACTCCTCGATTCTATTTTCCTCGATTTACGTGCCCTCGGGTCGATTTACGAATTTTTTTTTTATAAATTATGAATCTACGGCACAAAAGGATTCTAATAAAAATTGTCTCATAAAAACGGAGCTCAAAAGCGTAAATACGTAAACCTAGGGTTTCAGTTTAATCGTAAAAGACGTTAAATTATGCACGTAAGTCCTAATTTCTTCTCGTAAATTTGTGATTTTATGAACCAACACAAACTAAAATTTCAAAATAATATACGAGAATAAATTTCTACTACTTGAAAAGTCGGACTGTCACAAACACGGTGTGTGTAAATGTAAACACGTAACGTAGAGCTCTCCGGTTTAGACGTAGTCGATGCTACTTTAAGACGTAAACCCTAATTTCTTCCCAAAAATGAGTGAGTTCATATTATAACAATGAAATAATGATTTTTATAAATAATACTTGAGAATAAAATAACGACCTCAAATTAACGGATTGTCACATCAGTTCCCCCTAAAGAGGATCTTTGTCCTCAAAGATCGTTTCATCTTACTACTCGCTTCTTATAGAGTCAAAGACATGTGGGCATTTCCCCCACACTCGATCTTTTCTCTAAAGTGTAATTCATTATAATAAGCGAGTCTCATCAACATAAGAATGGGAATACGATCGTTCTTAAGTTGACTTTCATTCTCTCTCCATGATGTCCACGTGTTTTCGATGAATGCAACTTTTTGCCGACCCGAAATTCATTAAGGAATAATCAGATTTTTCACTTGATATACATTTTATCAAGTTCGGTATATGGATCATATTTCATGCAGCCCTTGAAGTCCTAGGGTAGATCTAGCTTATATGCCACTCGGACCAAATCTTTACATTATCTCAATCGTCCTATACAACGGGGACATAGCCTCCCACGATCTTTCAGATCATCAATTCATCTTTCCATGGTGAATATTCTTGGCATAACTTCGCTACCCATCCTGCACTTCAAGACCTACATCTCACATTCACATAACCCCGTGCCCACTACCTGCAGTCAATAATTAGATCTAAATTTTCACACTCATTTCAGGTCTCGTGGGTCGGGTATCTTCATCCCAACTCCCACCTGCAGGTGTTCTTTATATAGATCTTCACAAGATTCGATCTTAATCCTAACGCGATAATTATCAATGATAATACACCCAAAGGTAAATGCTAATCCTAGACACTACCAAAGGTCAATCATACAAGCACAAAACAAGATTTCTAGTGTCTGTATCGTTCTTTCACCTTGTCCCTTTGACTGGGGGTGGTAAGAAGTACTCATATCAAGATTTGTTCCGAATGACCTCTGAAGGAATCTTCAGAAATTCGACGTGAAGCGAGGATCTTGATAGAGATGATCGATATAGGCACATCAGGCTTACACAACTCCTTTAAATACAAAAGAGTCAACTTCTCCATCGAGAACCTATCATTAACGGGAATGATATTAACAGTTTAGGTCAGTCTGTCGACGATGACCCAAATCGAATCAAATCCAGATGATGACCTTGGAAGGTTTGTGATAAAATCCATAGTGATTCTATCCCACTTCCAAACAGGAATAATAATAAGCTGTAGAAGCAATCTTGATGGGTTTTGGTGTTCAGCCTTGACCTTCGCAAAAGTTAGATATTTACTAGCATATGTTGCGATGTCTGCTTTCATATTTGGCCATCAGTATAACTTCTTCAAATAAAGATAGATTTTATCAAAAGTGACATGAATAGAATACTTAAACTTATGAGATTCCAACATGACTAAATCTCACAAATTTCCACATTTAGGCAACTACAAATGATCTTTTAAACACTTAACGCCATCGGCTCCCATCTCTAATGGTTCTCATTAGCCGCGAAAATCTTTATTATTTATGTTATCCTTTTTACAAGCATCGGCAATTTTTAAATTGTTCGGGTAAATTATTATGCACTGTCATTACTAAGGAACACATCCTAATTGATTCTTTGTCCTTTCTACATAACGCGTCAGTAACTACATTCACCTTCCCCGATGAAATAAATATCATGACCATAATCACCCATAAATTCTTTCTTCATGTTTTCTAAGTTTTAGCTTCGTCTCAACTATTATCTTTATTAGTTCTGCCCAGTCAGATGTTTAAAACATCGATAAATATTACAAGTAATTAAATAATAAATATTTAATTTATGAAACGTAAACGTAAAATTTTTAAATTTCTTAGTTTGCCCAATTAGAGAAAAATGTTCAAAATAAATTTGAATTTATTTAACACGATCTTCGTTGATTTATCGAAAATAATTAACAAGATCCGTAAATGTTCAAAAAATCCTTGTTTAAATTTTGGTCAAAATTTTCTTAGTTGAAGAGCAAAAACTGCCGCTCCAAATTCCAAGTCAGGGTTTAAATGTTTCCTCAATTCCTCTTAGGTTGTCTTACGGTATACACAATATCTACTCCTAAGAGAGTTTAGTTAAATGATCTGGGTATGAGTAAATAGCTCCGTAATAATCCTTTGATAAAATATTTTTCAAAACATTTTGCACTTCCTTCTTGGTGTAACCCAAAGCCTTAATGGCTTCAATCTTAGAAGAGTCAACATAAATTCCACTACCACTAATCACACGGTCAAATTATGTAAAGGATCAAATCTTTAAATCACATGCTAAATACCCAGGGTAGTCTACAGATGGTGTTGAATCCAAGATCGTTAGACTCAAACAGTCGAAACCGTTTTAACTAGAGTAATCATCATTCATATGATTTAACATAGCGAAATAGAACAATGATTAGAACAAGATGTTTAACATAAACGAATTCTTCCCAAAGGGTTTGTATTATTGATTAAACAAACCACACTAGGTGTCTGTACATTGAATCCCACACCTAGAGATCAAAGCAACAGTAGGTTACATTACAGTAGGAATGAATGAATGAAACCTACGGCTTACACACATGATTTATCAAATTTATGAATGTCACATGTGCATTGGTCAATCAGAATGGTATCAAATGAACCTCATAATGTCCATTACGAGTTCTGGACGTAGTATTTGGAATATCTTCCTTGCTAACGTAATGTGGATAACAACCAGATCGTAGATCAAATTTTGGAATACATACTAAAACCTTGTAATTGATCGAACAAATATTTCATCTTAGGTAATTGATATCGATTTTGATCGCCAATTTTTTCAGTTCACGGTAACCAGTGAATATATGGAACGATAATACCATAGCTCTTCATGATGACGAGCTCGGTATAATAAAAGCTTACTCCAACAACTCTCTCAGTTGTACGGTAACTGTTTTAATTCAGATGGTGCTGACGTATGGTTTACATTCCACAGGTGCAACACCGGGAATATAGTCAATATGAGATTCAACTTTCCTTAATGGCGAAAGTCTAGGTAATTTATTAATAATTACCTCAGAAAGTATCAGATAACTAGAACATTTTCTTATTTAATTCACCTTAGGTTCTTTCTAGATTACAAAATCTATGACTAGTTCACAACCATTCATGGTAAAATTTTCAAGCCTGAATGCAGGATACGATCTCCTATCGGGAATTATTTAGATCACCTTTGATAATCAACATCTTATCGTTTAGGGGATTTCTACTCGTGTTCCTATCAATTTAGACAATGACATCATGTCATAATAAACCAATCCATCCTAATGGCATTATCAACTTTCCAGTTTTTATTACCGTCGATAAGATGATTTCTCAAAAGGCTAAGAATAACTCGTAATCCTTCAGAAATCAAGGATATCTGGAGACATAGCTACCATTAAAAGAGTAAGGTCAACGCATGGTTTACGCGAGAGAATTTCAAATCAGATAAAGACGAAAACATTAACGAATATGGATATATCCCAGGTTTCCATGATTTGTGTACGCATCCGGAAGCACCTCAGATCCTTACCCATGTCATTCAAATGGAATCTAATCAAAAGAAATGATAGGAACGTCAATACACCCAGTCGGGTATCAGCACTCGATAATTATAAAATTTTACAAATAATCTCATCATAAGAGAATTGAACAAGAAGGAGACGTCAATTGTCAAATAATACAATATCCACAAATGAGTAAATTCGATTCGGAAAAATAAATGGTACGGGCACATATGCAGGTGTCCCTAACAATATGTCCCTATTTTGCACTTCTTGCAGATCTCATAGAAATTCAATCTTTCACAATTACAAAGAAAGATGTAGTGTTTATTATCAATTTCATGGTGACTACTAATCAGTCTTGCATGGTCCCTTCCAAATTATACGTAGGCGCGCAACTATGTACAACTTAGGATTAACGATGCAATACTCAGTTCGTCAAAATTTTTCATCATGTTTTTAAAAAAAATATATGTATTCATGTTTAATTATGAAATAAAAATCAAAATAAACTTACAGAGATGTTCTTCGTTATGAGAGCAATTAAATTTTCAAGGTGTTTCATAAACAACTTTATTTCAATAACGATTATTTATAAGTCTCGATTTAAATAAATCATATGGTGATGAAAATTAAATTTTATCAGGTGATACTGTTTTGTCTTATAGAAACAATGAGTGATCTGCAAAGGAGTGATGATGAGTTGCTCACCAAGAACTAATTACAACATAATAGGAAATGAGCTTAGCCAATTAATCATGAGGTTCATGACCTCGATGGCACTCAGGAATACAAATAGAAGAATCTACAACGCAACTCTGTTCGAAATGAGTATTCATTCAATGGTTGCATCAATAACAGAATAATTAGAAGAACCAAGAAAAGATAGATAATAACGGTACATGTAGAATTTAGTAATCGAAGATAATCTTTTCATTAATCACAAACAAGTCACAAATTGTACCGTCACACATTACGTGTCACTATGTCATACAATTCCAAGAACTCATTCTACCAACTGATGTCTTAGTTAAGTTAGTCATTTTAAAAGATACTATAATGAATACTAATCTAGAAAAGTCATTAGGTGTTCCACGTGTCCCGAAAGATCCATCGGTCCCAATTCAGAAGAAGATTTCTTCAATTTATTTCTTGGACACTGGGCATCCTCGTCATTGGACAATGGTCTAGGAACAACCCTTAACATGAACCAAAAATCATTTAAAACCTTATAATTCAACGACAGGACTCTACGACCTCCTATTAACAATCTCATATTCCATATGAGTTAAATTTTACTTTATTCATGTTTCAACCAACTTATACTCAACGCGACATTCTACCTCTTTCTCCATTACTTAAAACCTTATTCTTCGGCTTTGTAAAGGCAATAAAATCTCGACATGAACAACACTTAATTTCTAATTCTATATATCTTATGACAATAATTATCAAATGAGTCACGAGAAGGAAATGACAAAAACATTCAATTAGACTTCTCGGAAAGGTACTAGTGGCATGAGGCTTTTGGGTAATGGTTCTAATGACAGTCTCAGGTGCAACATTTACCTTTTCGATTTCATTTCTAAGAATTGGGTGACACTTAATCAAATGACACATTTCTAGGTGGTGAGGTTTTGTCAAACTCCACTCTATATGAAAAGACCGTCATAACATTGGTTTTGGATTTAATCTCGACAATTCATCTTCAATATCACAATCAACTGATATCAATATGGCTACGAATATCAACCATTTGGTTGGGATTATGAACATCAACAACTTGGTTTAGATCTGGAATAGCTAGAATTCCGACAGAAATAGCTTCTATTGATTTGCTAGAAAACTTAGGGTTCCTTGTGACAATCTACGTCGTATAAATATCTCGTATAAGTATTAGAATAATCATCAAACAATCATGTAATCAAATTACAACATATATATATATATATATATATATATATATATATATATATATATATATATATATATATATATATATATATATATATATATATATATATATATATATATATATATATATATATATATATATATATATATATATATATATATATATATATATATATATATATATATATATATATATATATATATATATATATATAAAATCCAAGTTATATATACACACACATATATATATATATATATATATATATATATATATATATATATACATATATATATATATATATATATATATATATATATATATATATATATATATATATATATATATATATATATATATATAAAATAACACTTCTCAATCTGGCCTTGTCGGTAACTCGGGAATTCTTCGGCACCGTTATAGTCAAAAGATTTTTAAACATGTTTCTCAAAATATTTATTTAAAAATATTTATAGTTAGAATATTTTTGAAATGTTTTATTCAAAACCTTGGTTTTAAAAATCTTTCGTTCTCTATAACGAGAGCTCTGATGCCAAACTGTAACACCCCCCAAATTTCATATTTCAATTCAGCGGAAGAGTCGTTGGTGTTACGGGATACAACATTACTCAAATCATAGACAACGCTTAATAATCGCGTCATTTAATGATAAAGCATTTTCCATTCATAAATATCAAATTACATAGGTCCTCAGGTCAATGTATATCTTACAAATTTATAAAACATTTGAATGGAATTATTTAATTAAATATAGGCCATAAATTCTTGTCGTCTTCCCAAGAATTACCTTCAAGTACCTGAGATAAAACATGTTAAAAGTCAGCGAAACGCCGAGTGAATCCATAGAGTTTAAATAAAACCATGAATATATCACCAGTATATAATCATTACTGAAAAACATTTTATTACGAATCATTGCTGTAAATCATAAAATAGGCTATTGCCTTCAAAACCATTATACGAACCATTGTCGTAAAAACATCATACAATACGTTTTATAACGTTGTATAGGGTTTAATAAAACTCTTATATAAAAACAGTTATGTAAAACCAGAACACAAACATAATATTAGTAATAAGACCCCATATTGTTAGTCAGGCAATATACTATAATTCAATTCATATATCAGTATTTTTATTATCAGATTATTATAAGCCGCATGACATTGTTATCTTTCTATAATATATATCGGATCGCTAACCCGAAATTCCTTTGCTCATTTAAATCAGCGAGTCGTCACAGTAATCACGCAATATAAATCTTCTCATACATAAATTCGCTTACCAATCAATGTGGCACGACGGGGATCAACCGTCAAGGCGCGAACTGGGGTGATATTCCCCAAATAGTACTATTATATGCATAAGCGTCTACCAAATCCCGGTAGTTCACAATTCATGGTAATGGGACTTTTAGTGACATAACCTAACTAATAATAATCCATTTCAATCATTCATTGGGTCATATAATCAGTCGGGTCCATATCAATAAGCATACAATCGAGACTACTTGTGTTCTATATTTATCAAAACTAGCATGTTATCTCCCTCGCGGGTTAATAAAACATTTTATAAAATATTTAAAAAGTGCGAGGCTATGAACTCACATTAGTTGGGAAAGGCGGGTTGTCGGCAATTAGGATGTATGGTAAGTGCCTCGATCACGGAAACCTAGACAAATAATACTCGGTCTTAGACTATCGTCAAATAACATTATAAAAGTTGTTATGTATATGTAATGATTTCATAAACATGACGATCAAGAGGGATTTTAACACCTTATACAACATGGTTAGTTGTTAAGTATTTTGTTAACTTAGTATTATTATACTAGTTTTAGCCCATTCATATATTAAGGCCCAATAAGCCCATTAAGAGTCCAATACATTATAATAGTCCATTTATCTTTTTAAAACCATGCTCATACTCATATGTTGGGTCCAAGTGGGTTAAGCCCATGAGTAAGTCCAATAATATTGAACCAAACTAGTTGGGCCTAGTGGTCCAACAAGGCTAATTTGGCCCATTATGGTCCATATGTTACAAAGCTCGAGTTTTGCCGATTATTACTTGTCAAGTGTGCTTACATATCAGTATATTTGTTATAATAATGTTACATTAGATGGGTCCGACCATCTAAGTTTTATTATGTAAAAACGCCATCTTTTCGGATTAGCCGAAAAGACGTAAAAATCTATATATAGTTTGTAGTTTAGAAAACATTTGAGTTTTATTTTTTTAAAATGTAATATTTACTTATTATAGTGTAATAACATATTTTGTAACAGAGTTATATCAATTAATTATTTATACACACTTGTTTTATATAGTATTTTAGTTCAAGTGGCCTTTTTATATTATATAGTATTTTAAAAAATCTGATCTCAAATCTCAAGTTCACCATTTTGATCATATTTTGAGTTCTACAATGAGTTAGAACCTCAAATTTCGACAGAATAAACTAAGTGATGTGTGCTACAAATAACTCTTTTATAGCTCCTGCTCAATCAGCATCTAAGTATTAGTAATAATTCGTCCAAAACAGACCAGCCAGATTTGTACCTCAATAGTATTTTGGCCATATCTTGCTCATTTTAATCATTCCATTGAGTGGTCAATTCACTACTTGTGTAAAAATCAATTATCTATCTGCATATCTAATAATCTAAGACATTTAATCAAGTGAAGATATTGGAACTTACTGTTTTATACAGCCTATGTGATTAGTCATGATTTTTACATTTTTACTTATAGATTTTAACCTTTTTAGCCTAATCTAGTAACACAAAATCCCCACATAATATATTGATCATTATTTATCATCATCATACATATACATTTTTGAAGAAAATAGATGAATACATATACAAACCAATATGATGATAGAAAGAAATTGATCTCTATACCAATAAATATGATGGAAAGATGAGATTTTGGATGAACAAGGCTTGATCTTGTCACCAAATCTTTAACTTGGCAAATGAAATTTTTGAGATCTTCATATGTATGAAAACCTTCTTAAAAGCCAGCCCTTAGACTCCATAAAATCTCCTTTTTACATGATGTAATCACCTACAATCATCCTCCTTTTATGTAGCAATCAACATATGTTGATTAAAGATTATGTTGTAGGTTAAATTTTTGATGAAAATGGTGTTTGGTGGTGATTATGGGACGGCCAAAAGAGGAGAGTCGGAGAGATTTGGAGAAATTTTATTATGTTGCATGAATTGTGTGAGAAGTATGGGAGGATAGTTGATGGTTTTGTGGTTTGGTCAAATGGTGAGACAAGTGTCTCATGGAGACATAGAATTTTTGACAACAAGGGTGTTGTGTTGGCTTGTTTTGCTGCCCATAGTGGGGGAGAGGCAAGTGTAAACTTGTCTCATCTCCACTAATTTACGGGTACTCCTCGATTCTAGTTTCCTCGATTTCCGTGCCCTCGGGTCGATTTACGAAAAACGTTTTTATAAATTATGAATCTACGACACAAAACGATTCTAATAAAAATTGTCTCATCAAAAACGGAGCACAAAAGCATAAATACATAAACCTAGGTTTTCTGGTTTAATCGTAAAAGACGTTAAATTATGCACGTATGTCCTAATTTCTTCTCGTAAATTTGTGAGTTTATGAACCAACACAAACTAAAATTTCAAATAATATACGAGAATCATTTTTTACTACTTGAAATGTCAGACTGTTACAAACACGGTGTATGCAAATGTAAACACGTAACGTAGAGCTCTCCGGTTTAGATGTAGTCGATGTTACTTTAAGACGTAAACCCTAATTTCTTCCCAAAAAATGAGTGAGCTCATATTATAACAATAAAATAATGATTTTTATAAATAATACTTGAGAATAAAATAACGACCTCAAATTGACGGATTGTCACACCTAAGGCCTGTGAACCAGTAAACCCAAAAACCCTTAATCCAACTTTTTCACACAAATCTGATTTTAAAACCTATTAAACAAGAAGATCTAGGTGATATGAGATCTAATAGACCCTATTAAGCAGAATTAAACCAAAATATAAACAATCAACCCATCAAACCACAAAGCACATAACCATCAATATATTGAGAGAAAAGTAAAATGCATTTGAAAATCAAACCTCCAGGATGCACAATCCACACCCTGGGATGTTTAGAGCTTATGTGGTAGCTAGAACAACCACAAGCTTTCCTTGTACCACTGATTTTTGAAAACAAGGGTTTTAAAACATAAAACCTTTCTCATAAACTCAGGCAAAAAGATTAATGGAACTCGGAATTTAGCTAATCAAATACCAACTTTCATAAAACAATAAAATGAATTATAATTCAAATTTTAGAAAAACCCACTTTATATTTATAAAAAGGGATTAAAAAGATTTTAGCTAAAAACTGGAACAAGAGGCTTACCACAAGTCGGGGCTCTCTTTATAGGCCAAAATATGGGCACTATTCACAAACCCTAATCTATGAAAATCCCTAAAATATCCTTATGAAGCTTCCAGAATGCATTGGGTTGTTGACAGACTGTAAGGAGAAATCTTGGACGTTCATTTACTTCTTGGTGACCAAGGAATGAAAGTATGCCATTGAGTTTGCCATGTCATAGGAACTTGCCATATGTCGTCATGTGGTTGGTCCTTGTGGGGTCTTCCTGTAGTGGAGAAGAGGCATTTAATTGTTGGGATGTGATTCATGTGAGGTGAATCACACGTGAGTCTAACCAATTTTACTTTCCCCTTTGTTTTTCTCTATTTTGATCATGGGTAAAAAAGGTGTTCATGATGTGGTAAAATTTCTATAGTAACTATTACCCGCGTGTAATTAGAATTTAAACTTTGATATGCGGCAGTTTTGGTCCTTGGTTGTTCTAGTTTTGTTCATTTGTTAAATAAAAACGAATAACTCCCATTTCCTTTTTTAAGAAAGTTTTTGTTTTTATACTTTTGGCTCAAAACTTTCCCAAAAAGATATCAAGGGTTTGTTTTGCTAATTTCTTGATTCTTTGAGGACTGATTTTGGACATTCTTCATCTTTGAAGGTATTCATTGCATGTTTGACTTAAAGAGGGACCATTTTTGACAATTTTGAATACTTGAGGGACTAAACTTGCCAAATCTTCAATGTTGAAGGACCTTTTTGTAATTTTAGCAAACTTAAGGGACCAAACTTGTAATTATGAATATACAAGGGTAGTAAGTGTCATTTATTCATTGATGAGGGATCATTCTTGTACATCTTCAAGTCTTCAAGGACTATTCTTTGAGAAATCATTAACTAGGGCCCGGTTCATTGTACGACTTTGTTTCCCGTGTTCGTTTTTCCTTTTTTCTTGTGATCTTTTGTCTTTTTCACGATATCCATACCTAAAATACACAAGTAAACAAACAAAATCATATATAACGTTATTTGATGACATTTTATGCATTTAAAGCTCGAAAAGAACGATGAGATCATGTATAAATGCCATCTCATCATTCCCCCATACTAAATCATTACCGTGTCCTCGTGCAATGCTAGAATAAAGTATATAAACATCTCCAAAATTCAATATATGAACCTTTATTGAAAGAAAAACTAGCTATAGTACTACTACGATGTGTTAAAGACATTATGTATGATATTCATCAATAAAGTGACTTTTAGGGTCAAAGAATAGAAACAAGTGAATGTTTCATAGAGTAAAATTCGTCATCCTTGATTGTCACACATTCCATGTTAAGTGCAAAAATGAGATCATTGTTGGTACAAGTCACAATGCTAACACTAGTCATGCATTAAAATTGTGTAATACTTTTTCTCCCCGCAATCCTAATTTATTAAAGAAAAGGAAATGTTTCTAGAATTTTTTTAACTATTTGTCATGGATCACATGTGATTCACATTGACTTATTTTGATATTTATTAAGGCCGAAAATAAAGTAGGACGATTTAATTAATATTTAGCTAAAGGACAAAATCTTTTAAAACGGCTTCTTGTAATCTCCTTAAATTCATATCTTGACATAACACGTTTCGCAATTTGAGACCTTTCTCGGATCAATATTTGGCATGTACTTCATTCTTCAAATATTGAAATACGTTCTTGAAATTATGGTCTTCTCTTCATATATGGAATTTCTTCACTTGACGTTTTTGAGAGATTTCTTCAAACTTGGACCACGACTTCATCATTTTTCTTCAATATTTATCTTGGATTTTGATATACAACGATCCGCCTCCTTTTCGGACTTGGATATATTTATCCTTATACTTTGTTAGTCTTTCTGGATAGATTTTCTCCATGATCTTTAGGGGAGTATATTGCTTTTCGTCGTGTGTCTCGAACCTTCATATTGATTTTGGAACAATGATACTTCACATCATCTTGGATCTTTAGCAACAAAATGGAATCCTCATGTCTTGTTAGGGCCTTTTTGGACTTCGCCAATCTTCGCGTCCCGCTTCAATAAGTTATGCCTCGGCTATGAACTCTATTCGAACACGAGCAACTTTTAAATGATCTTAAGCTAGAAGCTAAGTAATTCTTTTAAATCGTACGTCCTTATTTATTTCAATTATTTATTCCTAATGCATTGATCTTATGAGAGAAAAAGCCACAATTAAAAACACATGAGTTTTTGAAAGAACATTTTCATGTTCTACGTTTAGCATGATCACTTATCTAACTCTATCATCTCTCGTTCTTCACTATATAAAGACCTCTAATTAAAGAGACTCTTGAATACTTAGCCGTGCAAGTCAAAATTAAGCCAAATTTGGATTAGCTTTATTAAGACTATATTAAATCAACGTTTTGGGTTTTCAAGCCACTATAGGATCTTGCAATTTCTTAGACTTGGATAAGTTTAGATCTTGCGTTTTAAAGTTCCTTTGATAGATGACTTTCTAGGATCAATTATAGGAACTTGCAAAAAGTTCTTGTTCTTTACTCGTATGAATTAAGACTTTCGCGTTTTAAAGTCCCCTATATAAAAGTCTAGCAAAACTTTATTAAGCGGGTTAAGGAATGTTAGGGGATCCAAATGCCCATCAAGTCAAAAATTAGCTCTTATTCTACCCAACGGAAAATATACATTCGTGTCTTAAAAAACACTTATGAAAATTACGAAAAATTTTAAAATTTGGCCATTTTTAGCCTTATTAAAAACAAAAAACAAAAAACAAAACGATAAATTTTGGAGTGCGTAAAGACGTAGGCAAGGCAAGTATCTATTCACCCTCCATACTAAAAGTAACATTGTCCTCAATGTTTCGAGTCAAAGGGTGGATTACCCCCATACTAGAGACGAAAAGTCGAATGCTTAGGATCTAGTATGGAAAGGGTAAGCAACAAATAATCTAAAGCCGTTTATTAATTCTAAAAGACTATTGTTAGAAAAAGGATATATGTCGTGGATTCGTGAAAAATTCCTTCAAATCAAACGATTGAAGCTCCAGTGAAACGAACACGAGAGGTTTCGAACGTGATGATGATGATGATCTAGATAACACAATCACAAACAACCACGAGACAACGAGTCAGGAGGGCACAAATCCCTCTCGTTAACTACATTAGAAAGCGATAATATGTACATAGATAAACATGGGAACTCTCCCACGAAGCACCTCGTTTTTGATTGCTGAGTTATGAGCTCGACTCGATCCCCTCAACGTTTAATTATCATTGGGGAAGGTGACTTGGTCGAGGTCGTTCAAAGAAGGAACTTCCCCACCAAAGTAGTGCTTAAGCCTATGTCCATTCACCTTGAAATTAGGACCATAATTTTGAGCTAGCTCAATGGTCCCATATGGAAAAACTTGGGTGACGGTGAACGGACCCGACCAACAGGATTTCAACTTTCCGGAAAATATTCTTAAACGAGAGTTAAAAAGTAACACTTGATCTCCAATGTTAAAAACCCGGTTTTTAATTTTAGCATCATGAAACTTTTTAGTCTTTTCTTTAAAAATTAATGAATTTTCATAAGCAAGATCTTATAATTCATCCAATTCATTTAATTGTATTTTTCGGTGATCTCCCGCGGTCTTCAAGTCATAATTGGCATGTTAAGTGCCCAATATGCCTTATGTTCTAATTCGATGGGCAAATGATAATTCTTTCCATATACCAACTTATACGGAGTACAACCAATAGGTGTTTTATAAGCGGTATGAAAGCCCATAAAGCATCGTCGAGTTTGTCGGACCATGAAGCACGATTTTCTCCAATCGACCTTTCCAAAATTCTCTTCAAGGCTCGGTTTGAAACCTCGAATTGCCCACTCGTTTGCGGGTGATAAGCCGTAGAAAGACAATGTGTAACTCCATATTTTTTCATGACTTTTTCGAATTGGTTGTTACAAAAATGGGTTCCACGATCGCTTATAGGTAAAGCCTTAGCTTCAACCCATTTGGACAAGTAGTCGACGGCGACGAGGATATTGTTTCCACGAGACGATGGGAATGGTCCCATAAAATCTATGCCCCAAACGTCGAAAATCTCACAAACTTGAATTATGTTTTGCAGCATTTCATCCTTTTGAGAGGATTTTCCTTGACGTTGACAAGAATCGCACGAATTCACACGTACGTGTGCATCACAATAAATCGTAGGCCAAAAGAAGCCGACATCGAACACTTTCTCAGCCGTGAGATTAGCACCATGGTGACCACCCGTGGGTCCCTCGTGACAAGCTCTAAGGATATTAGTAGCTTCGTTACCAAATACACAACATCGAACGAGTTGATCCGCACATACTCGAAAGAGATAAGGGTCGTCCCAAAAATAGAACTTGACATCACAAAATAATTTTCGTTTTTGTTGTGTCGTCATACCCTTGATTATGAAGTTTCCTGCATGGTAATTTGCGATGTCCACAAACCATGGGGTGTCGTCTTTAGAATTTACCACACCAAGTGTTTCGAGAGGAAACGTTTCAGTAATTTCCTTGTTCTCGAATACATCTTTGTGAAGATCCTCTAAACGAGAGAGATGATCGGCCTCTAGATTCTCGGCTCCTTTTTTGTCAAGTTCGGTGACATCAAATTCTTTGAGGAGGAGAATCCAACAAAGAAACATTGTCTTAGCATCTTGTTTAGCCAAAAGGTACTTAATATCCGGATGATCCGTATACACGATGCTTTTAGTTAAGACGAGATAAAGTCGGAATTTTTCAAAAGTGTATACTACGGCAAGGAATTCCTTTTCTGTTGTAGTATATTTCATTTAAGCCTCGGTCGTTGTCTTACTAGCATAATGGATAGGTCGAAAGTGCTTTTCATAACGTTTCCCTAAAACGGCTCCAATTGCATAATCGCTAGCATCGCACATTAGGTCAAATGGGAGGTTCTATTTGAAGCTACGAGAATGGGAGCTTTGGTAAGTTTCCTTTTAAGAGTTTCAAAAGCTCGGACAAAGAAAAAAGGAGCATCTTTTTCAAGTAGATGTGTCATCGGTCGAGATATTTTTGAAATTCTTTGATAAAACGTCGATAAAAGCCCGCGTGGCCTAGGAAACTTTGAACTCCTTTGACGGTTTTGGGGTGAGGTAATTTAGAAATGACGTCGATTTTTGCTTTGTCGACCTCAATCCCCTCTTTCGATATTTTATGTCCTAAGACGATTCCTTGCTTGCACATAAAGTGATATTTTTCCCAATTAAGTACGAGATTGGTTTCTTCACATCGTTTAATTTTTTTTCCAACTAACTTGAGCATGACGTAAATGAATCACCAAATACCGAGAAATCATCCATGAACACTTCCATCGACTTCTCGATCATATCATGGAAAATAGCCATCATACACTGTTGAAAGGTTCCCGGTGCATTACAAAGTCCGAAAGGCATTCTACGATAAGCAAACGTTCTATATGGACACGTAAACGTAGTTTTCTCTTGATCACGAGGGTCGATAGGGATTTGAAAGTAACCGGAAAAAACATCTAGAAAGCAATAGATATCGTTTCCCGCAAGTCGCTCCAACATTCGATCCATGAAGGGCAAGGGAAAATGATCTTTTCGAGTGGCATCGTTGAGTTTACGATAATCGATACACACTCTCCAATCGGTCACAACACGAGTTGGAATTAACTCGTTGTTTTTATTAGGCACAACGGTCATTCCTCAATTCTTAGGGACACAATGGATTGGGCTCACCCATGGGCTATCGGAGATAAAATAAATCATTCCCGCGCCGAGAAGTTTTAAAACCTCTTTTTTTATGACATCTAAATTTTAGGGTTTACCCTTCTTTGACATTGAATTGCGGGTTTGTAGTCTTCTTCCATTAATATTTTGTGAGTACAAAATTTAGTATCGATTCCTTGAATATTCGGATATTTTCTACGCAATTGCCCCTTTATGAGCTTTCAAGATTTTTATAAGTGCGGTTTTTTTGATATCGGAAAGATCTTTCGCAATAATTACCGGAAACTTATCTTCACCTTCTAAAAATGCGTATTCTAGATGTGGTGGAAGGTCTTTCAATTCTAGGATTGGTGGATCCTTGATTGAATATTTCGGTTCAACACTCATAATTTCCACCGGCGGAAAATATGGTGGAATTTTTTCGTTACTATAATGCACATTTTCTTCATTGTCGATAAAATTGCCTCCTTCGAATGGAGCTAGAGAGTGTGAATTTTTAGCAAGAATAGGATCTAAAATAGTGGGATTGCCACTAATGGAACCTTCGGAAAATTCTAGCACTATTTGTGAAAATTCATCGAATTAAATCAACGTGATTTATAGTAGCGATAGCGTAAACATGAGAAGGTGTCAAATTTTTGGTAGCGTTTATGACAAGTTCCTCCTTTTTAAATCGTAACGTAATCTTTCTTGCATGAACATCGATAATCGATCTCGAGGTTTCTAAAAATGGACGGCCCAAAATTAGAGGAACTTGTGGATCCGCGGGAATATCTACAACGATAAAATCGACCGGAAATTAGAATTTCTCAACTTTAACGAAAATGTCTTCGGCTATTCCACATGCGAGAATCGTTTAATGGTCGGCCATTTTGATGGACATTTTCGAAGGAGTAAGATCTGGCAGTGATAGCGATTTCCACATGTAAAAAGGCATCAAATTAATGCTCGCGCCAAGATCGGCCAAGGCAAGACATTCTTCCATTTCTTGAATATCACACGGGATAAGGAATTTCCCGGGGTCTCCCACTTTTTCCGGTATTCGGTTAAGATAAACCGAAGAACAATTAGATAGCTTTGAAAGCTTTTCCTTATCGCTCATCATACTTTTAAAAGTGGAGGCGAAATGAGGCATGTATAACAACGCGTCGGCTAAACTTACGTCAAAATGCACTTGTTGAAACATATTTATAAAAAGCTCGATTTGTTGTTTGTTACATTCATTTAATTTTTCCTTGTTACGTCTCGATGGATAAGGTAAGGGTGGTGTGGGTTGGGGCGTAGGCAACGACCTTTGAATCTAGGGTTCCAAAATTGGTATGGGTTCAACCGTAGGTGTGGTTTGAGCGGTAGTTCGTGGGCTTGAGATATTCTCCTTTTCGACCACAACCTCCGGTTCGTTCTCGATTTCCCTCTCCTTGGAAATATTTGCACGAGAAATGGGTTCGTTGAAAGTTTTACCACTACGAGTAGTAATAACCTTCATTTCACTCTTCGGGTTAGCAATGGTATCACTAGGAAGTCCACCCGAGGAAGACGGTTTACACATTATGGCTTCAAACATGCTTGACATTCGATCTTCGAATTTTGATTGCCTTTTAACCGCTTTTAATAACTCTTGCTTAATTTCATGTTGGCCTTTTTCCATCTTTTGTGGATTTTGTTGAAGACGTTGAACATTACCCTCCATTTAATTAGCGTGAGTTTTTAATTCGTTTGCAAGCTCATTTTTAACTAGTTCTTCAACTCGGTTCTTAAGCTAATCATTTCTTGTTGCATATTATCAAACTTAGCATCGTTGGCCTTAGCGTAATCTAAAAATTTACTTGGAAGATTTTTAGTGTGAGCGTTTTGAAAACCTTGACTCGTATTTTGAAAATCACGATTTTGGTTTTGATTTTACACTTGCCCATTGTTGCCACTATTATAATTACCCTAGTTGTAGATACGTGAATTTCCTTGGTAACCATTTCCTTGATTATTGTTTCGATAGTTGTTAACGTTTTGATTTTGAGGAACTTTGTTTGTACGTGAATTATGACCAAAAGTTCACGTGGCTACACGAGCACTCGAAGTGTTACCACCGGCGGTAATGCACTCAGAAAGATCATGTGCTCCTCCACATGATAAACAACTCTTATCAACCACTTTAACCAATGCAAGATTGGAAGCTTCCTTAGCTTTCCAATGAGTCATGAGCGATGAAAATCTATCGAAAAATCTATTTTCCTCATTTGCTTCGTTTTGCAAAACGTTCATGTTATGAGACGAAGATGAACCCATATTGGCAACACTCGGTGTGTTACGAGGGTTGTAAACCTTAGACCTATTCTCGATGATCGTTAAAGATTCGTTTGTCGTTTTGCACAAAAAATTACCACCCGCGACGGCATTTAAATAATCACGTTCATGATCGTTAAGTCCGTTATAAAACGTATCAATTTGATGCAATTCGGAAAAATCATGGTGTGGACATTCGTGTAACATTTCCTTAAATCGTTCCTGTAACACTCTCATTTTTCGTATCGGTACAGCGGAAGGGTCTTTCAGAGTGTTACGGGATAGCACAATAACTCCAATCATAGACAACACATAAAAATGGTTGTACAAGGTTTAACAAACATTCATTCGATAAAAAGTTTCAAAAGCGTACAACATGTCCCAAATTATACAGGTCATTAAGTTTACAAAACACAGATCGAATGAACATTTTTAATATTAAGTGTGGGCCATCAGAGTCGATCTCCATCCGGATTACCTTCAAGCACCTGAGATAGAAAACATGCAAAAATCATATCAGCGAATGCTGAGTGAATTCATAGAGTTTAATGAAAACCGTTCTATAAAAACAATCATTTACATTCATTTAAAATCAGAACACAAGTATAATATCGGAAGTAAGTCCTCATATTGCTAGTCAGGCAATATATATCAAGCATACATCTGTAACCGTCCATGAGACCGTAGTCTCTATATTACCATGATAGGTAATATATTCATCGTTAATAGCGTCGTATCATATCGTTTATTTAGATTATATAGATTGAATAGATTATAGGATTATTATTAGCCGCATGACATTGTTACCTTACTGTGAAACAGCGGGCCGCGAACCCGACAAACAATTTTCCCATCTAAGTTAGCGTGTCGTCACAAAAATCACGCTATGGAATCTTCTCATACATAAATTCGCTTACCAATCAATGTGGTACGACGGGGATCAACCGTCAAGGCGCGAACTGGGGTGATCGTCCCCAAATAGTACTATCAAATGCATAAGCGTCTACCAAAACCCGGTAGTTCACAATTCATGCTAATGGGACTTTAAGTGACATAACCTAACTACTAATAATCCTTTTAGTCTCGAATATAGGGTCATAGCATCATTCGGGTCCATATCATTTAGCATACAATCGGGACTACTTGTGTTCTATTTTTATAAAAATCTAGCATGTTATCTCCCTCGCGGGTTTACAAATCATTTTATAAAACATTTAAAATAGTGCGAGGCTATGAACTCACGTTGTTAATGAAAGGCGGATTATCGGCTACGAGCGTGCTTCGGTCACGGAAACCTATATAAATAATAATCGGTCTTAGACTCGGTCCAATGACTTTTATCAAAATAACAATATACATATAATGATTTTGTACATATGATGATGATCAAGTGGGTTTATACATCCTTGTTTACTCATTTTAGCGTTTACGTCTTGATAACGTCTTACTAGTTAGCTAGTTTTAACTATTTATCCATTTTAAGTCCATTAAGCCTTGTATAAGTTATTTAACTTGTTTTTATCCATTTTATACCTATATGATCAGTATATATATTTTTTATGTTGGGCCCAATGGGTTAAGCCCAATAAGCTCTTTTTACAAGTTTTTATCTTATTAAGTCCAATTATTAGTCTAATGTGTTTAGTTAGCTCGTAAATGTCCGTAATTCTTATAGTTCGGGTTTTATCGGTTTTTACTTGTCTTAGTTATCTATACATCAATATATGACTTTTATAAACTTTACATTAGACGGGTTTGGTCGTCTAAGTTTTATTTGGCGAAAAACGTTAATTTTACGGCGATAGCCGAAAAAGTCGTAAAAATCAAGTTTATAGTTTTTATTACTTATAAATATTATTTTACCACCATTTATATAATTTACCCATTTAATTAACCTTTTATACATTTATATAAATAAGTTTTATAAGTTAGTGGTTTATATTTGTACATTTTATAAATTATATTGTGAGTGCTTATATAATATTAATAAACATTATTTCCAAAAATCTGATTTTTAACTTCATGTTCACCATTTTTACCATATCTAGAGTTCTATAATGACTTAGAAGCTCATTTTTGGATGACAAGTTCTTCATAATATGTGCTACATATAACTTAGTTATAGCTACTGCCCATTTTGAGTTTAAGTTGCCTTAACAGTCCATACAAAACTGCTTATTCAGATTACACCACCTAACTTATTTTGATCATATCTCACTCATTATTTTGATTCCATTGCATGGCCAACTCTCACATGTGTATAACATCATCTACTTACTGTAAATGGATCAAACCATGCAATTTTATCAGTTCATCTTTTATTTATCTACTGTTTTTATACAGCCAACTAAATAGTCAAGATTTTAGCTTCATTTCTTATAGTTATCATCATTTTTAAGCATATTTATCAACACTTGATCCCCACACAACATTTTTATCATCATATATACATCATATACATATACAAAATGAAAGAAAATATATTTGTTCTTTACAAAATAATAAGAGAAAAATGTAGAGGATGATCTTCTTTACCAATCCAAGTGGATTTCTTGTTTTAGGAAGACAAGAACTTGATGAACACAACAAGTATCTCCAAGACCATCAAATATCAAGAACATAGGTTGGAAAATCAGCCCTAGGACACAAGCAAATCACCTCCAAAGTTGTTAATATGGCCACCAAATGATCAAGGCTTCAAGAGAACACCTTAATAGGACTAGTAAACATGTGGTTTATGGCTAGAAAAGATCAAGGATGGTGTTTGTTGGCTTATTTGGGACGGCACAAGGATGAGAGTTGAGAGAGTTTTTGGTGTTGATTGCATGTGAGAAGTGATGGAATGAAACAAGTAGCTAGTTTTGGTGTGTTAGTGGTATGGTAAAGCTTAAGGTGTAAGCTAAGGCTTACACTTGTTGTAAGCTACTTAACTTGATGCCACATTAGTGTTGCGGTGTCAAGTGTAGCCGTCCCATATTGCTAGTGGGGTGGGACAAAGTGTTTTGTCCCATCTCACTAGTTTATGGGTATTTCTCGATTCTAGTTTTCTCGATTTGCGTGCCCTCAGGTCGTTTTACGAAAAACGTTCTTATAAATTATGAATCAACGTCACAAAACGAATCCAATAAAAATTGTCTCATCAAAAACGGAGTTCAAAAACGTAAATACGTAATCCTAAGGTTTCCGGTTTAGTCGTAAAAGACGCCAAATTATGCACGTAAGCCCAAATTTAAATCCGTAAATTGTGAGTTCGTCAACCAACATAAAAATAAGTTTCAAAATATTATACGAGAAAATATTTTACTACCTGAAAGTGTTAGATTGTCACAGCTTTTCCTCCTAAAAGGGATCAACGTCCTCGTGATCCATTTCATTTGGATATCCGTTTCTTATTGAAATCGAAGAGGTGCGGATATTTCTTCCACATTTCATCCTCTCGTTCCCAAGTATACTCCGGTCCATGCTTTGAATTCCATCGGATCTTGACAATAGGTATCCGACTTTGTTTCATTTGCTTTACCTCACGGAACATAACTCCTACGGGCTGTTCGATAAAATGCAACTTCCCATCTATTCGAACCTTACCTAACAGAAATTTTCTCATCACTCACTGCTAGACATTTCTTCAGATTAGATACATGGAATGTGTTGTGAACACCATGAAGTTCTGGGGGTAACTCTAGTTTGTAAGCCACCGGACCTACTCTAGATAAAATCTTAAAGGGTCCAATATAACGGGGATTCAATTTTCCTCGTTTTCCAAATCTTATAACGCCTTTCCATGGCGATACTTTCAACATTACTCGGTCACCCACTTCAAACTCCATTGGCTTCCGCCGCACATCCGCGTAACTTTTCTGTCTACTACGGGCAGTCAACAACCTCTTCTTAATCTGAACTATCATCTCTGTAGTCTCCCGGATCAATTCCGGTCCCGTGAGCTGGGTATCCCCAACTTCACTCCAACATACAGGAGATCTACACTTCCTACCATACAAAGCTTCAAACGGTGCAGCCTTAATACTAGAATGGTAACTATTGTTATACGAAAACTCTACTAACGACAAATGTTTATCCCAATTCTTACCAAAGTCTAACACACAAGCTCTCAACATATCTTCCAGTGTTTGTATCGTCCTTTCACTCTGCCTATCAGTCTAGGGGTGATAAGCAGTGCTCATGTCGAGATTCATTCCCAAAGATCTTTGGAGAGATTTCCAAAAATTCGATGCGAATCTAGGATCTCGATCTGAAATGATCGATACAGGCACTCCATGCTTGCATACAACATTATCAAGGTATATTCGAGTCAGCTTCTCCAGTGAGAACTGCTCCTTAACCGGAATGAAGTGTGCTGATTTGGTCAGTCTATCGACAATAACCCAAATCGAATTGTTTCCAGATGATGTTCTAGGAAGCTTGGTGATAAAGTCCATCGTAATTCGCTCCCACTTCCATTCAGGAATCTTTGGTTGTTGAAGTAGTCCTGATGGTTTTTGATGTTCGGCTTTAACTCTAGCACAAGTCAAGCATTGAAGAACATACATAGCTATGTCAGCTTTCATATTCGGCCACCAGTACAACTTCTTCAAATCATGGTACATCTTATCAGATCCCGGATGAATGGAATACTTAGATTTATGGGATTCTAACATAACCAAATCTCTTAAGCCTCCAAACTTAGGTATCCACATACGACCTCTTAAGCATTTCACTCCATCAGCTCTAACCTCTAAAGGATCTCCTTCTCCTCGGAACCCTTCATTAACAAAATTCTCCTTCTTACAAGCTTCTATTTGCGCATTTCTAATTTGCTCAGGCAAATTATTGTGCACGGTCAAGACTAGAGAACGCACCCTGATAGGCTCTCTATCTTTCCTACTCAACGCATCAGCAACAACATTGGCTTTTCCTGGGTGATATTTTATATCACAATCATAATCACTTAACAACTCTATCCATCTTCGTTGCCTCATGTTCAATTCCTTCTGATCGAGAATATACTGTAGGCTTTTGTGATTGGTGAATACTGTACACTTGGTGCCATACAGATAATGTCTCCACAACCTAAGAGCAAAGACTACAGCTCCTTACTCAAGATCATGAGTAGTATAATTCTCCTCATTCTTCCTTAATTGCCTAGAAGCATAAGCTATCACTTTCTCTCTCTGCATCAAAACAGCTCCATAACCTCTAAGAGATGCATCACAATACACTACAAAATCTTCACTCCCGTCGGGTAATGATAAGATTGGCGCACTACATAATTTTTGCTTCAATGTCTGAAATGCTCCATCTTCATCACTTCCCCAAACGAAAGGTTTATTCTTCTGAGTAAGCTTAGTCAAGGGTTTAGCTATCAAAGAAAATTCTTTAATGAATCGCCTATAATAGTCAGCTAATCCTAAGAACTGTCGCACTTCCGTTGGCGTTGTCGGTGCAGACCAATTCTTAATAGCTTCAACCTTTGCAGGATCAACATGAATTCCATCTCTGTTAATCACATGACCAAGAAATTGCACAGAATCTAACCAGAAATCACACTTCGAAAACTTAGCATACAACCTTTCATCCTTCAACAACTTCAAAACAATCCTCAAATGTTCTCTATGTTCATCTTCATTCTTAGAATAGATTAGAATATCGTCAATAAACACAATCACAAATTTATCCAAGTAGGGCTTGCACACTCGATTCATTAGATCCATGAAAACCGCAGGTGCGTTAGTTAACCCAAATGGCATTACTTGAAATTCATAGTGTCCATAACGAGTTCTAATGCAGTTATAGGAATATCTTCTTCACGGACGCGAAGTTGGTGATATCCTGACCGCAAATCTATCTTAGAATACACACTAGATCCTTGCAGTTGATCAAACAAATCATCAATCCTTGGTAAATGATATCGATTTTTAATTGTCAACTTATTCAGTTCCCTATAATCAATGCACATACGAAAAGATCCATCCTTCTTCTTAACGAACAAGACTGGAGCTCCCCAAGGCGACGAGCTCGGTCGAATAAAACCTTTATCAGACAACTCCTTAAGTTGCTCAGATAACTCCTTTAATTCAGAAGGGGCTAATCGGTAAGGCGCACGTGCCACTGGTGCAGCACCAGGAATTAAATCGATTCGAAACTCTACTTGCCTTATCGGTGGAAGTCCGGGTAAATCTTTAGGAAATACCTCAGGAAATTCACAAATAATAGGTACATCTGCCAATCATTTCTCCCTAGACTCATTCCCGGTCACTTGAGCTAAGAATAACTCACAACCGTTCCTGATGTACTTTTGGACTTTAATACATGAAACGATTTTCAAACGGGATTCACCTCGACTACCATCAATTACTAACGTCCTATTCCTAAGAGGAATCTTAACCTTCTTCTATCCACATAAAATAGTAGCATTATTCAACGACAACCAATCCATACCAATAATAATATCGAAACTACCTAATTCTATCAACATCAAATCAATCGGAAAGGAATGGTTCAAGAGATTTAGAGAGCATCCTTCTAATAGCTTATTAGTTTTCACTAATTTACCATCAGCCAATTCCACCTCGTAACTGGTACTTATCTCAACAGGTTCAATATCAATAAGGGCACTAAATTTAGTGGATACAAAGCTCCTATCGGCACCCGAATCGAATAAAGCAACAACATAATGATTGTTGAGTAAATACGTACCGGTAACGACATTCGGATCCTCTTTCTTTACCTCAATTGTTCCAAGTTGGTAGATACCACCCTGGGGGTTTCTTCTCGGTACAATCGCTTTCAACTTGGGGCATTCCGATTTCCTATGACCTTCTTCATTACAGTTGAAGCAAATGGTTCCCTTCTTACACCTTTCAACCTTGTGTCCAAGCTTTCCGCAATTTCGGCACTTCCAGCAGTCGCCAGCATGCCTCTTGTTGCCACACTTAGGACATCTATCATCGTTGCGCGGTGTGTTGTTGGTAAGAGCATTTGCATTCCCCTTTCTCTTGTTCTGACGGCGATTGAAATTCTTCCTATTATCACCTCTATCTATACGCTCACCGTCTCCCTTTCTTTTCTCACCAACACGGGCTTCATCTTTCTTATCCTGAATTATCTGTCCAATGAGTTGGTAAGCCATTCGAACAACATCATCAATGGTCAGTGGTTTCGATGATGTCACGTCCCCCCGGATATTCCTGGTCAACCCTTTCACATATTGCTCAATTCGGATCTCTTCGGGTTCAACCAATCGAGGACATAGCAAGGCCAACTCATGGAATCGATTCGTGTAACTATCAATGTCCACACCTTTCATTCTCAGATGAATCAACTCTTGTTCTAACCTAATGATCACACTACGAGGACAAAACTCCAAAGTCATCCACTTCTTAATTTCAGCCCAAGGAGTAGCATTAGCAGCATCAAGACCTATGAAAGCAATTCTCCCGTTCCACCAAGTCAACGCACGACCTTTAAGAGTAGCCATAGCAAAAGTCACCTTATCTTCCTCCTTACACTTACTAATCCTAAATACCGATTCAATCTTTTCAATCCATTGGCTTAGTCCTACAACACCTTCAGTTCCATTAAAAGGTAGAGGTTCACACTTCATGAACGTCACATAAGTACAACCACCAACTTCTGGTGCATTAGTTCCAAGTCCTCCTATATTTCCTCCAGCATTAGCATTCACATTATTAGCATTCACATTCACATTAGTACCGCCAATTCCACTACCGCCAGCTCCACTACCGCCAGCTCCACTACCGCCAGCTCCACTACCGCCAGTTCCACTACCGCCAGCTCCACTACCGCCAGCTTCATTTCTAGCATTTGCCATAAATTCAGTCAAGATGCGGTAACTTGCTCCGTAATAATCCTACGTACATCATCCTCAGTCACAGCCTTCTTGGGCGGCATAGATCTATAATTCCACAATTTCAAAGTATTAAGCATTCATCCAACAAAGGATTCATATAATATGGATCGAATTCATAATCAAGTTACAAATAAGGCACAATATGGAATTCAAGACAAGATACATATTTCATTCGATCTGAAACAAAAGTATTGCCTTAGTACATCCCATATCAAAGTTCTAACACTATATACACTCAAAATTCGTGCCAAGTCTATTACTAACAAGTCGGTCCAGTCAAAGCTACAAACACAAAAGATATAAAGGTCACTACTAAATACAGACTGGTCTACTGAGAACCGCTAGATGGTCCATCATCCATCGTCTTTTGGATCTTCGCCGGACGATCACTAGACACATCTTCAGCTGGGCGCTTACGGATTACTCCTCTTTCAACCATATCAGCATAAAATCTACTATTCCAACACACGGATATATTCAACTCCTTTTCGGCTTTCTCACGCATCGCACGAGCCACACTTAACTGAATCTCCATAGTATTCACCTTTCTCTTCATAGCAGCATACTCACCACTTTACAATACCGATAACCTCCTAAAAGCCTCATTCAAACCACGTTCTACATCACTCAAATCCAAACTAAGCAATTCTCGCTCTTTCTCGCCAACCTTTGTCTTCGACTCCAAATAAGCAACCTGAGTCTGAACAACACCCAATCCAACCTCTGTCACACAACTCTTAACACGGGAAGCATCTAGATCACGTCTCAAGGCCCATGGTGCAAGACCATCAATATGAGTAGCCTCTCGAGTACTAGACGACTCTCCTATCTCACGTCTACGAGTAGCAATACCATCGGTACCGTCAGGTGCATCATCATCCTCATCCTCCTCTGATTCAGAATCAGATTCAAACGATTCAGACATTTCAACCCTAGGTAACTCATCTTCAGAATCAGACAAACAAACTGGTGGGGGCAAAGGCTCGCCCTCTGGAACATCATACGGATAAATAAGCTCAGCTTCCTCATCGTCATCAACCTCAACATCTATACCTACATCCTCCTCGACATCCTCGTCGTCAATCTCATCATCTAAATTATCTAACCCAATCTCATCCTCATTCTCAATATCAGCATTCTCAATCTCCACATTCTCATTACCCACATTCTCAATATCCACATTCTCAATATCATTCTCTACTAAGTCAACCTGAGGGGCAATCTGATCTCCTAGTCCTAACTCGGGCTCGGGATCCTCAAATGGTTCCTCCTCATCATCAATATCATAATCTACTAAGTCTAAATAAGGATCATCTTCTATATTAGGTTCGGGAATAGCATGGTTTTCTACAGGAATATTAGGGTTAGCCATGACAATCTGCATTTATATATATATCTCGTATTAGGATAACATACTAGTTAAACAATTACATAATGAAATCACGATATATACATATATATAAAATATATTATATATATCAAAATATATATCTTCTCAATAGGGCTTGTTGGTAACGTCGGAGATCTCTGGTACCGTTATAGTCAAAAGATTTTTCAAATATTTTCTCAAATGTTCATTGTCAAAAGATTTTGAAAAGTTTTGTTCAAAACCTTGGTTTTTAAAATCTTTTGTTCTCTACAACGAGAGCTCTGGTACCAAACTGTAACACTCTCATTTTTCATATCGGTACAGCAGAAGGGTCTTTCAGAGTGTTACGGGATAGCAAAATAACTCCAATCATAGACAACACATAAAAATGGTTGTACAAGGTTTAACAAACATTCATTCGATAAAAAGTTTCAAAAGCGTACAACAGGTCCCAAATTATACAGGTCATTAACTTTACAAAACACAGATCGAATGAACATTTTTAATATTAAGTGTGGGCCATCAGAGTCGATCTCCATCCGGATTACCTTCAAGCACCTGAGATAGAAAACATGCAAAAATCATATCAGCGAATGCTGAGTGAATTCATAGAGTTTAATGAAAACCGTTATATAAAAACAATCATTTACATTCATTTAAAATCAGAACACAAGTATAATATCGGAAGTAAGTCCTCATATTGCTAGTCAGGCAATATATATCAAGCATACATCTGTAACCGTCCATGAGACCGTAGTCTCTATATTACCATGATAGGTAATATATTCATCGTTAATAGCGTCGTATCATATCGTTTATTTAGATTATATAGATTGAATAGATTATAGGATTATTATTAGCCGCATGACATTGTTACCTTACTGTGAAACAGCGGGCCGCGAACCCGACAAACAATTTGCCCATCTAAGTTAGCGTGTCGTCATAAAAATCACGCTATAGAATCTTCTCATACATAAATTCGCTTACCAATCAATGTGGTACGACGGGGATCAACCGTCAAGGCGCGAACTGGGGTGATCGTCCCCAAATAGTACTATCAAATGCATAAGCGTCTACCAAAACCCGGTAGTTCACAATTCATGCTAATGGGACTTTAAGTGACATAACCTAACTACTAATAATCCTTTTAGTCTCGAATATAGGGTCATAGCATCATTCGGGTCCATATCATTTAGCATACAATCGGGACTACTTGTGTTCTATTTTTATAAAAATCTAGCATGTTATCTCCCTCGCGGGTTTACAAATCATTTTATAAAACATTTAAAAGAGTGCGAGGCTATGAACTCACGTTGTTAATGAAAGGCGGATTATCGGCTACGAGCATGCTTCGGTCACGGAAACCTATATAAATAATAATCGGTCTTAGACTCGGTCCAATGACTTTTATCAAAATAACAATATACATATAATGATTTTGTACATATGATGATGATCAAGTGGGTTTATACATCCTTGTTTACTCATTTTAGCGTTTACGTCTTGATAACGTCTTACTAGTTAGTAATACTAGTAATTTTGCAACCAAAAGTATCAAAGTTCGTTATAGTTCCGAATCTTTTCGAATTGAAAACCGGTCTAAAGTGCGACTCAATCGTCTTTTGGTGAATCAAAGGTTTGGTTGATTTGTTTTAAACTACTAGCAAGTAATTAAAGTGTCGTTGAGTAAAATGGAAGTTAAAAGATTAATTTGAATGGCGAGTAAAAATAAATGAATATAAAACTTAAAGGTGACAATGGAAAAATACTAACTCACTAAATAAAACTGACACTTTGAAAATTTTCAGAAAAATAAAAGATACTATATGAAAGTTATATCGAAAGAAACCAAAACAACCCAAAAAAGGTACCCCGATCGGAATGTTTTCCGATCGGTTGGTCGGAATGTGGACGGAGAAATTCAATCGGAATAGTGGGAACGTGGGTACCAATCGGAATACGGGAAACCCCAATCGGAATGATGCTTGAAGTCTCAATCGGAATATAGGACAATTGGTCGGATCGGATTATGCTCAAAAAATGAAACCAATCGGAATGAGGAAATAAGGCTACAATCGGAAAAAGGGACAAGCCCTACCGTCGGAATGCTTGTGGTACCAATCCGAATATCAAAGACCTAATCCGATCACTCGATCGGAATGTGGAGATGGGACCCGTCGGAATAAGGAACCAATCGGAAAGGGCTAACAAACTTTCCTAAAATCAAGGAATCGGTTAGATGGTGCACCGGTCGGAATATAGGGGCCGATCGGAAAGGGGATATAAATCCCTTTCCGAAATCTATGGAAATAGGGAAAAGCAAGGTAATAAGCTAAGTAATAAGCTAATACCAAAACTCATCAATCAAAATATGTAACCGAATCAAATAAGCACTTTCATCAACTTATCTAACTCAAAATCAAACAACTTTTTAGATCAAACAATAAAAACATAAACTTTTTAATAAAACTTTTTAATGATAAAAATAAGCTAATCATAAAAGTAAGCCAATAAGCACAAAAGTCTTAAAGCTTAATCAAATGAAAACTTATAAAATGATCAAAAGATTAACTTTTTAGCATGAAATCAGTTCACCAAAATCAATCTTAAATCAAAGAAAAGTAGAATGAGATTAAGAAATAAAAGCTTAAAATGGAACTTTGATTAATGAAATAAGCAATACAAAAGTGTTAATCTTGAAAGAAAAAGATGAACTAGTGAGAGAAAGTTTAAGACTTTCTCTCTCTAAAAACTAAAAAGAAGTAAAAAATTAACTAAAACTCTAACTCCCTTCCTAATGACTATTAGGAGGGTATTTATAGGGAAGGAGTGCATGTGTTGCATCTTCTCTCTTGCTTTCTTCACGTTTTCTCGACTCGACTTTAATTCTTCGTCTTTGTCGTCTTTGTCGTCTCGGGATTTGAACTTGTCTTTTTAATTTTCTTCTCCTATTAGACTTAAGTTCTTCGACTTCGTTAAACTTCCGTCCTTTGACTTTTTCTTCGATAAATCTTCAGAATAGGCCTTGGACTTCCGTTCTTTTTGCACTCTTGATCTTTTGACCTCGTCTTTTCCCGTTTTCTTCTATAAAAGCCCGTGAAAGCCCGTGTTTTCTTCCTTTTTCACATTTTGGTCCTAAAACACAATAAAAACACAAACCACGCATAATTCCGACTTTTACGACATAAATCACACGTTTTGGTCTTGTTATTATTGGAAATAAGTGGTAAAAGGATAAGTGTTTTCACACTTATTAAATCCCCTACACTTGACCATTGCAATGCCCTCATGCAATGCATTAATATTTAAAGCACGGTTTACATTTTCCATCATAAATAACCCACCTTGGCCTTTATTAAATACTAAACATAAAAGATAGAAATAAGTAAAGAAATTAAAAACTTACATTGGGTTTTGGCGGCCATGAACATTTATCATCCTCAAGTTTCACGTTCCCCATACCAAGCTTAAAAACGAGATCATTGTTATTATGAGTTAGCAAACTATCACGAACTCATGTGGGCCAATTATTCACTTAGACTCCCTTATTCCTAGGTGTATCTCTTATATTTTATTTTTGTCTTGAATGATCACGAGGATGCATTGTTTGACTTATTTCGATAGTTATTTAGTCCGAAAATAAGGTGAACGATTTAATCAATAGTTAGCTAAAGGACCAAATCTTTTAAAACTGCTTCTCGGGAT
Organism: Glebionis coronaria; assembly: GCA_025667525.1. NCBI lineage: Eukaryota > Viridiplantae > Streptophyta > Magnoliopsida > Asterales > Asteraceae > Glebionis > Glebionis coronaria. Next base: position 397,714,394 of record CM046879.1, read on the forward strand.
ATCAGAAAGTTCATATCTTGGCATAACTTGGTTCGCGATTTGAGACCTTTCTCGGGCCGATATTTGGCAGCGACTTCATACTTCGAATCTTCGAGAGACGTTCTTGAAATTATGGTCTTCTCTTCATAATAGGAATTTCTTCACTTGAAGTTTTGAGAGATTCTTCATCTTTGGACCACGACTTCTTCATTTTTCTCCAATCTTTATTTTGGACTTTGATATACAACGATCCGCCTCCTTTTAGGACTTGGATCTATTTATCCTCATACCTTGTTAGGGTCTTTTCGGATAGATTTCTCCATGACTTTTGGGGAGTTCTTGCTTTTCGTCGTGTGTCTCGATCCTTCATATTGATTTTTGATAAATGATTCTTCACATCACTTTTGGATCTTTAGCAACAAAATGTAGCCCTCATGCCTTGTTAGGGCCTTTTCGGACTCGCCAATCTTCGCGCCCCGCTTCATAAGTTATGCCTTGGCTATGAACTCTCGTCATTACCGAGCAACTTTTAAACGATCTGGGGCTAGAAGCTAAGTAACTTTTCAAATCGTACAACCCTACTTATTAGCAGATAATTTATTAAGCAAGCGGAGGGAGAATAGGCTCATAATTAACTCACATAAATTCACGAAAGAATACCGAACTTATAATTGACTCTATCATCTCTCGTTCTCCACAGTTTAAAATCTCAAGGAATGAGACTCGTGGATGCTTAGCCTATTAAATCAAAGTTTTGGGTTTTCGAGTCGCCTATAGGATCTTGCAAATTCTTAGACTTTTTCAAGTTTTAGAAATCGCATTTTAAAGTTCCCTTGATAAACGACTCTCTAGGATCAATTATAGGAACTTGCGAAAAGTTCTTGTTCTTAACCCGTGAGAGTTAAGACTTTCGCGTTTTATAGCTCCCTATATAAAAGCCTAGCAAAACTTGACTTAAACACGTTAAGGATACTAGCTAGAGTAAACTTAGGCAAGTGAACTCGGGTTGAGTCAAAATGTTCACGACAAAGAAAAATCTAAAACCACTTATTTGAAAATTTATTCTAGCAAAGGAAACATAACAAAGGCAAATACAACTATACAACTAGGCCAAAATAGATTAAAAATTTTGAAAAATGTCGAAAAATCAAATTTTCCGGTTAAAATGAGGGCAAATTCATGGAAAAGACCACTTACTTCGATAGAAGTCCCCCCTACACTTGAGATAAACATTATCCTCAATGTTTAAGCATGTGGGAGTAAACTCCCCTACACTTAGGACATTGTGCACTTTGTTTAAATCTTGCTAAGGAAAGAACAACTAAAGTGAATTCAATGTGAACATATAGAATATGAAATATTGAATCACAAGAGTTTAGGATAGAACCGGGAAGATAGGAAACATGGTATGACGGTTCGTCAAAAGTCATCAAGATGCTCTCTGAAGCTTTAATCCCTGCACATCACAAGAAACAAGACAACAAACATATGCGGGGCTCCCCCTACACTTATTGTGAAAGCCGTAAAGGATAGAACACGGGTTGCCTCCCGAGAAGCGCTTGTTTTTGTTCACCGAGTCATGAGCCTGACTCGACCCAATTTTAGTTCATGGGGAACGTGGTGAGGGATGGAATCATCTCTTGAGAGATGTCCTCACCAAAGTACTGCTTCAAACGCTGGCCATTCACCTTGAAATTGGGCCCATTTGGCTGAGAAAGCTCAATGGTCCCATACGGAAAGACTTTGGCGACGGTGAATGGACCAGTCCAGCGGCTCTTCAACTTGCCAGAGAAGATCTTCAACCGAGAGTTAAAGAGTAGAACTTGATCACCAACGTGGAACTCTCGGTTCTTGATTTTAGCATCGTGGATAATCTTCGTCTTCTCCTTGTAGATCAGCGAGTTCTCATAAGCTTCATTCCTTAGTTCATTTAGCTCGTTGAGTTGAACCTTGCGATGATCACCGGCTTTGATGATGTCGAAGTTAGCCCACTTCAAGGCCCAGTGCGCCTTGTGTTCCAGCTCGATGGGTAGGTGGCAGGCTTTCCCGTACACAAGACGATATGGTGTACAACCGATCGGGGTCTTGTAAGCAGTACGGAAAGCCCACAGAGCATCATCTAACTTATCGGCCCACGCGGCACGATGCTCTCCCACAGTTCGCTCCAAAATTCTCTTCAAGCCACGATTGGAAATTTCGGCTTGCCCATTGGTTTGGGGATGATAGGCGGTGGAAAGACGGTGAGTGACACCATACTTTGCCATGACTCGTGCAAATTGATCGTTGCAAAAATGAGTCCCGCGGTCACTGATGATAGCACGAGGAACGCCAAATCGAGCGAAAAGCTGCTTCAAAAAGTTCACAACCACCCTCGCATCATTCGTAGGAAGAGCCTTAGCTTCAACCCATTTAGAGACGTAGTCGACGGCGACGAGGATGTACTTGTTCCCTTTGGATGATGGAAATGGCCCCATAAAGTCGATGCCCCATACATCAAAGATTTCACATTCCTGTATGAAATTTTGAGGCATCTCATCCTTATGTGTGATCTTGCCTTGACGTTGGCAAGCATCACAATGCTTAACCATTTCGTGAGCGTCACGATAAATGGTGGGCCAGTAGAATCCAGAATCAAACACTTTCTTAGCGGTGTAGTTGGGACCAAAGTGACCACCGGTGGGTCCTTTGTGGCAAGCTTGAAGAATGTCAAAAGCTGCCGGTCCGTCAACACATCGACGAATAATCAGATCAGCACACTGTTTGAATAGATAAGGGTCATCCCAAAAGTAAGTTTTAACATCATTCAAGAACTTCTTCTTTTGTTGGGATGTTAACCCTTGGATGAGAATACCACCCGCTAAGTAGTTTGCAATGTCCGCAAACCACGGGGTGCCATCAAGGTTGAGATTTATAGACATTAGAGTCTCCAGGGGGAAAGAGTCATTGATCTCTTTGTTCGGATGATCCCCTTGATATGGATCCTCAAGTCGACTCAAATGATCCGCGGCCAGGTTTTCGGCTCCCTTCTTATCACGAATTTCAATGTTGAATTCTTGAAGGAGCAAAACCCAGCGAAGAAGTCTTGGCTTAGAATCGTTCTTAGTCATCAAGTACTTCAACGCGGAATGGTCCGTGTATACGATGGTGGTGGATAAAACAAGATAGGGGCGAAATTTCTCAAAAGCATAGACAACAGCTAAAAGCTCTTTTTCGGTTGTCGTATAATGCAGTTGAGCCCCCGTCATTGTTTTGCTAGCATAGTGGATTGGTTGGAAGTGTTTATTCACTCGTTGGCCCAAAACCGCACCAATAGCAAAGTCGCTAGCATCGCACATCAATTCAAAAGGCAGCTCCCAATTTGGGGTAACCAAGACCGGTGCCTTAGTTAGCTTATCCTTGAGAAGATTGAAGGCTTCGAGACACTCTTTAGAAAAGATAAAAGGAGTATCTTTTTCCAAGAGGTGGGTCATCGGGCGAGCGATTTTAGAGAAATCTTGAATGAATCTACGATAGAAGCCCGCATGACCCAGAAAGCTTCTCACACCCTTCACGGTTGAAGGTGGAGGTAATTTGGCTATGACATCTACTTTAGCACGGTCAACTTCAAGACCGGCTTTAGAGATTTTGTGTCCTAGCACAATGCCTTCTTTTACCATAAAATGGCATTTTTCCCAATTCAGAACAAGGCGAGTGTCTTCGCACCGCTTAAGCATACGTTCCAAATTGGCAAGGCAAGCAGAGAAGGAATCCCCGAAGACCGAGAAATCATCCATGAAGACTTCCATGGTTTGCTCAACCATGTCATGGAAGATAGCCAACATACACCTTTGGAAAGTCCCGGGGGCATTGCATAAGCCAAAAGGCATTCTTTTATAAGCAAAGGTGCCATAGGGACAAGTGAATGTTGTCTTCTCTTGATCTTGGGGATTGATGGGTATTTGAAAATAACCCGAGAAACCATCCAGAAAGCAGTAATATTCATTACCCGCTAGACGTTCAAGCATTTGGTCCATAAAAGGTAGAGGGAAATGATCCTTTCTCGTGGCATCATTGAGTTTGCGGTAGTCTATACAAACTCTCCATCCAGTAATGAGACGGGTAGGAATTAACTCGTTGTTTGCATTGGGCACAACGGTGATTCCGCCTTTCTTAGGCACACAATGGACTGGACTAACCCAAGGTGAATCCGAAATAGGGTAAATTATACCCGCATCAAGAAGTTTGATAACCTCTTTTTTGATGACTTCATGGATTTTAGGATTCACCCTTCTCTGACTTTGAATGGTGGGCTTAAAGTCGTCCTCCATGAGAATTTTATGTGTGCAAAAGTGAGGATCAATTCCACGGATGTCGGAGATTTTCCAAGCGATAGCGCGTTTATGCTTCTTCAACACAGCGACAAGTCGGGCTTTTTCGTCTTCTTTCAGATCCTTTGCGATGATGACCGGTAGCTTCTCGTCGTCTTCTAGGAAAACGTACTCAAGATGAGGCGGTAGGTCCTTAAGCTCAAGAGTAGGAGGATTCTCAATAGATGGTGAAACTAACGATGGATCATCATTAGTCACCTCTTTAGGAGCAGGGGGAGACAACGGGTCCTCGTTGAGAAGTCTCTCAATAGTACGAATATCTTCATCCCAATTGGTGGACAAATTATCATACTTAATATCGAGAGGACCCAAGCTAGCTTCGAAGTCATCCAAGTCACTTTCTCCAAAAGGAGTTAATGCTGGAGCAATTGAGGCAACGGTCTCAACATTGGGTAGGGAAGAAAGAGTACTTTTGCAAGCATCATGAAAATGTTCTTCACAAGCCTCATCGAGAACATCAATAGCATTAACACTCTCATATGAATAAGGTTGCTGAGAAATCTTACCCATGTTGAAGACAATTTTATCGTCACCAACTCTCATGATTATTTTGCCTGCGGCTACATCAATAAGAGTGCGACCGGTCCTCAGGAATGGACGTCCAACGATTAATGGAACACGGGGATCCATCTCGTAGTCAACGACGACAAAATCCGCCGGGAAGGTGAATTTGTCGACGCCAACAAAGACATCTTCGGCTATCCCCACTGGATAAGCAACCGTACGGTTGGCTAATTCCAAAGTCATTTTAGTGGGGACAAGCTCGGGGAGAGATAATTGCTTCCAAACACTTAAAGGCATTAAGTTTATACTGGCACCTAGATCGGCTAGGGCCATGCAATTCTCTACTCCCGGGAAGTTGCAAGGAATCAAGAAGCGACCCGGATCACCAAGTTTGGTGGGTAATTTCCTTAAGAGCACTGCGGAGCAGTTCTCATTAAGTTGGGTCTGAGCAATGTCAAGAAGCTTTTCTTTATCACTTAAAAGATCTTTAAACATCTTAGCGTATTTGGGCATGTGAGCGAGAGCCTCGGCAAAGGAGATGTTAAAATTCAATTGTTTAAACATTTTTAGGAAGTTTGAAACCTGAATATCATCCTTGCTCTTTTGCTTCTCTTTCCTCAACCTTGAAGGATAAGGTATATTGGATGAAGAAGAAGGCTTTAAGGGAGTAGGATCACTCACAACCACGGGTGGTGGGAAAATGGGGATAGAAGGTGAAGGAGGTGAAGAAAGTTGCTCTTTTTCCTTGTTCACAATCACGGGTGGAGGTGTAGGAAGCTCGGGTTCCATATAACCTTTTCCACTACGAGTGGTGATTGCTTTCATCTCCCCTCGCGGATTTGCAACGGTATTACTCGGAAGAGTACCCGAAGAAGAGGGTTGATTACCTTGGATGAGCGAACCAATCATATCACGAAGGTGAAGAGCTTGATTGTTAAAAGAGTTTTGCATGTTGGCATTAATATCATTACTGTGTTTGGCCATATCATTCCTTAGCTCGGCTCGAATATCGCTCCCTTGTTTCACCATGTCATTCTTCAAGTTAACAAATTGACTCTAAAGATTCGTCACCATCTCACGATTAGTCTTCATGAACGTCTCGACGTCTTGGTTTACGGCCATCAGTTGATTGAGAGGTGGAGCTTGGTACGCTGGAGAATTTCCTTGAGTTGGGTATGGGTTTCTTTGGGATTGATATTGATTTTGAGCACGACGTTGGGATTGGTTGTTGCGGTTGTAGCTTTGTTGTTGGTTTTGGTTTGCAGGAGGGAAACCGGGAGGAGCAAGATAATTGTTGGAACGATAACTGAGCAAGTTACGGTCTCCTTGAGGGCGAGCTTGATAGCCTCCCGTAGGATAGGTACCATAAGCTGCGTTAACGTCTTCAGAATAATTGCCGTGAGTAGAAGGACACTCATTGTAGGAATGAGGACCACCACATGTGTCACAAGAGATAACAACGGCTTTAGCATGTTGAGTTTGGTTAGAAGTCAAAATTTGGAGACTTTTGTTAATATCGAGAATAGCACGTTCCAAAATAGACGGGTTAGTGGTGGAAGAAGTAGATGAAACATTGACTCTCTGATTAGATCTTGAGGATGCGGATGAATCCCAATTCTTGTGGTGAGTAGTCATGTTTTCAATCAACTCTCGGCACTCCTCCGGTCTCCTTTTCATAAAAGTACCACCGGCGGCGGCATTGATCGTGTCACGATCACGAAAAGTGAGACCATTGTAAAAGGTGTCAATGAGAGTGACGGGGAGCATATTGTGATTAGGACAGTGGTCGATCAAATCATTGTAGCGTTCCCAAGCATCGAAAAGCGATTCATCATTCTCTTGCATAAATCCACTGATTTGGTTACGAAGGCTAGTGACCATGGATGGGGGAAAGTAGCGCGATAAAAAGCGTTGAGTCATGTCATTCCACGTATGAATAGAATTCTTAGGAAGACGGTCAAACCATTTTTCGGCATGGTGGGAAAGCGAGTGTGGAAAAAGTTGAAGGCGAAGGTCATCCATAGAAACACCGGGGCACTTCATGCTTTGGGTAATGGTAATGAATTTGTCGAGGTGTTTGTTGGCATCATCATCCGGAATTCCACGAAACGGGTTTGTTTGCACTTGCTGTATCATATGATGCTTCAACGAAAACTCCTGAGCCGTGACGTGCATTGGCGCAATCGGGCCTCCGCGTCCGTTCATGGTGGGTTGGCACAATTCCTCCATGGTTCGTAAATCAGGTAGAAGGACATTGTTGTTGTTGTTGTTGTTATTCAAATTATTTTGAGGTGGGTGATTATTGTTGTTGTTAACACCAGCCATATCTAAATCTTCACGATTCTCGGGCTCAGAATAGTTTGTAGATCTAGTACGCATGCACCTGCAGAAGAAAAATATACACAAGGAATATCTATATAATCTTTTTGGTTTTTATCGGTTTTTTAATGTTTTTGTATTTTTGAAGAGTTTTATATTTTTTATGGATTTTTGAAATTGTTTAAAGCGAGGAAAATAACGTTCAAAGAACGGATCCCAAAATTCAATGCGTCTCTCACTAGAAACCGTTTATCTTAACGAAAAGAGCCGGCAGCGGCGCCATTTAATACTAGTAATTTTGCAACCAAAAGTATCAAAGTTCGTTATAGTTCCGAATCTTTTCGAATTGAAAACCGGTCTAAAGTGCGACTCAATCGTCTTTTGGTGAATCAAAGGTTTGGTTGATTTGTTTTAAACTACTAGCAAGTAATTAAAGTGTCGTTGAGTAAAATGGAAGTTAAAAGATTAATTTGAATGACGAGTAAAAATAAATGAATATAAAACTTAAAGGTGACAATGGAAAAATACTAACTCACTAAATAAAACTGACACTTTGAAAATTTTCAGAAAAATAAAAGATACTATATGAAAGTTATATCGAAAGAAACCAAAACAACCCAAAAAAGGTACCCCGATCGGAATGTTTTCCGATCGGTTGGTCGGAATGTGGACGGAGAAATTCAATCGGAATAGTGGGAACGTGGGTACCAATCGGAATACGGGAAACCCCAATCGGAGTGATGCTTGAAGTCTCAATCGGAATATAGGACAATTGGTCGGATCGGATTATGCTCAAAAAATGAAACCAATCGGAATGAGGAAATAAGGCTACAATCGGAAAAAGGGACAAGCCCTACCGTCGGAATGCTTGTGGTACCAATCCGAATATCAAAGACCTAATCCGATCACTCGATCGGAATGTGGAGATGGGACCCGTCGGAATAAGGAACCAATCGGAAAGGGCTAACAAACTTTCCTAAAATCAAGGAATCGGTTAGATGGTGCACCGGTCGGAATATAGGGGCCGATCGGAAAGGGGATATAAATCCCTTTCCGAAATCTATGGAAATAGGGAAAAGCAAGGTAATAAGCTAAGTAATAAGCTAATACCAAAACTCATCAATCAAAATATGTAACCGAATCAAATAAGCACTTTCATCAACTTATCTAACTCAAAATCAAACAACTTTTTAGATCAAACAATAAAAACATAAACTTTTTAATAAAACTTTTTAATGATAAAAATAAGCTAATCATAAAAGTAAGCCAATAAGCACAAAAGTCTTAAAGCTTAATCAAATGAAAACTTATAAAATGATCAAAAGATTAACTTTTTAGCATGAAATCAGTTAGAACAACACGGATCACATGATAATCACACCAAAATCAATCTTAAATCAAAGAAAAGTAGAATGAGATTAAGAAATAAAAGCTTAAAATGGAATTTTGATTAATGAAATAAGCAATACCAAAGTGTTAATCTTGAAAGAAAAAGATGAACTAGTGAGAGAAAGTTTAAGACTTTCTCTCTCTAAAAACTAAAAAGAAGTAAAAAATTAACTAAAACTCTAACTCCCTTCCTAATGACTATTAGGAGGGTATTTATAGGGAAGGAGTGCATGTGTTGCATCTTCTCTCTTGCTTTCTTCACGTTTTCTCGACTCGACTTTAATTCTTCGTCTTTGTCGTCTTTGTCGTCTCGGGATTTGAACTTGTCTTTTTAATTTTCTTCTCCTATTAGACTTAAGTTCTTCGACTTCGTTAAACTTCCGTCCTTTGACTTTTTCTTCGATAAATCTTCAGAATAGGCCTTGGACTTCCGTTCTTTTTTCACTCTTGATCTTTTGACTTCGTCTTTTCCCGTTTTCTTCTATAAAAGCCCGTGAAAGCCCGTGTTTTCTTCCTTTTTCACATTTTGGTCCTAAAACACAATAAAAACACAAACCACGCATAATTCCGACTTTTACGACATAAATCACACGTTTTGGTCTTGTTATTATTGGAAATAAGTGGTAAAAGGATAAGTGTTTTCACACTTATTAAAAAAAAACAATATACATATTAATAAGTGTTTTCACACTTATAATAATATTAGACTCGGTCCAATGACTTTTATCAAAATAACAATATACATATAATGATTTTGTACATATGATGATGATCAAGTGGGTTTATACATCCTTGTTTACTCATTTTAGCGTTTACGTCTTGATAACGTCTTACTAGTTAGCTAGTTTTAACTATTTATCCATTTTAAGTCCATTAAGCCTTGTATAAGTTCTTTAACTTGTTTTTATCCATTTTATACCTATATGATCAATATATATATTTTTCATGTTGGGCCCAATGGGTTAAGCCCAATAAGTTCTTTTTACAAGTTTTTATCTTATTAAGTCCAATTATTAGTCTAATGTGTTTAGTTAGCTCGTAAATGTCCGTAATTCTTATAGTTCGGGTTTTATCGGTTTTTACTTGTCTTAGTTATCTATACATCAGTATATGACTTTTATAAACTTTACATTAGACGGGTTTGGTCGTCTAAGTTTTATTTGGCGAAAAACGTTAATTTTACGGCGATAGCCGAAAAAGTCGTAAAAATCAAGTTTATAGTTTTTATTACTTATAAATATTATTTTACCACCATTTATATAATTTACCCATTTAATTAACCTTTTATACATTTATATAAATAAGTTTTATAAGTTAGTGGGTTTATATTTTTATATTTTATAAATTATATTGTGAGTGCTTATATAATATTAATAAACATTATTTCCAAAAATCTGATTTTTAACTTCATGTTCATCATTTTTACCATATCTAGAGTTCTATAATGACTTAGAAGCTCATTTTTGGATGACAAGTTCTTCATAATATGTGCTACATATAACTTAGTTATAGCTACTGCCCATTTTGAGTTTAAGTTGCCTTAACAGTCCCTACAAAACTGCTTATTCAGATTACACCACCTAACTTGTTTGGATCATATTTCACTCATTATTTTGATTCCATTGCATGGCCAACTCTCACATGTGTATAACATCATCTACTTACTGTAAATGGATCAAACCATGCAATTTTATCAGTTCATCTTTTAATTATCTACTGTTTTTATACAGCCAACTAAATAGTCAAGATTTTAGCTTCATTTCTTATAGTTCTCATCATTTTTAAGCATATTTATCAACACTTGATCCCCACACAACATTTTTATCATCATATATACATCATATACATATACAAAATGAAAGAAAATACATTTGTTCTTTACAAAATAATAAGAGAAAAATGTAGAGGATGATCTTCTTTACCAATCCAAGTGGATTTCTTGTTTTAGGAAGACAAGAACTTGATGAACACAACAAGTATCTCTAAGACCATCAAATATCAAGAACATAGGTTGGAAAATCAGCCCTAGGACACAAGCAAATCATCTCCAAAGTTGTTAATATGGCCACCAAATGATCAAGGCTTCAAGAGAACACCTTAATAGGACTAGTAAACATGTGGTTTATGGCTAGAAAAGATCAAGGATGGTGTTTGTTGGCTTATTTGGGACGGCACAAGGATGAGAGTTGAGAGAGTTTTTGGTGTTGATTGCATGTGAGAAGTGATGGAATGAAACAAGTAGATAGTTTTGGTGTGTTAGTGGTATGGTAAAGCTTAAGGTGTAAGCTAAGGCTTACACTTGTTGTAAGCTACTTAACTTGATGCCACATTAGTGTTGTGGTGTCAAGTGTAGCCGTCCCATATTGCTAGTGGGGTGGGAAAAAGTGTTTTGTCCCATCTCACTAGTTTACGGGTATTTCTCGATTCTAGTTTTTTCGATTTGCGTGCCCTCAGGTCGTTTTACGAAAAACGTTCTTATAAATTATGAATCAACGTCACAAAACGAATCCAATAAAAATTGTCTCATCAAAAACGGAGTTCAAAAACGTAAATACGTAATCCTAAGGTTTCCGGTTTAGTCGTAAAAGACGCCAAATTATGCACGTAAGCCCAAATTTAAATCCGTAAATTGTGAGTTCGTCAACCAACACAAAAATAAGTTTCAAAATATTATACGAGAAAATATTTTACTACCTGAAAATGTTAGATTGTCATAGTTCCTATGCCATAGAAAAACTCTCGTTAGGTTTTTGCGTAAACCTTGAAATCTCATTTTTCAAATGTGTCATTTTCGATGGCAGAAAAAATTGGATCACAAATTTAGACACGACATCGCCCCATGTCAAAATCGAATTTGGAGTTTCTTTCTCAAGCCAAATTTTAGCGGGACCATCTAATGAGGACGGAAACAACATTAACTTAATGGCGTCGTGTGGAACATCCTTAAACTTGCTTGTTGCGGTGAGACGATTAAAATTCCGTATGTGATAATGTGGATTATCTTTTTCATGTCCGCGGAATTTATTAGCTTGAAGCATCGACATTAAACCCGTTTTGATCTCAAAATTTTCCGCAAGGATGGCAGGAATCACAATCGCTTCTCCGAAACCCTCGGTGGGTGCTTGAAGCAACTCCATCATAGTACGATTAGCCATAGTGACTATTTTTTCTACAACAGGTTCGACAATTGGAGTTTCTTCAACAATATCGTGGTTTCCTTCCTTTTGACGATGTTTACGAGCACCTTTCGCTTGTGAGCGAGTTTGCATAACCGTAAGGTAGAACGTGGAGGTGAGCAAAGAAGATTCTTTTTGGTGTTTTTACGTTTTTCAATTTTTTTGGGTTTTTGATTTTTTTGATTTTTTTGGATTTTGTATGTATTACGTAGACAAAAATCTACAAATCTCTCCTCGAATCAAACTCTTGATTAAAGGAGCCTCAAAGAATGAAAACGATCACGTGGAGTGAACGCCTTCGATGACTTTAGAACGTTGGTGGAACACCAAAACGTTCAAGAAGTTTTAATCACAAGAAACCAAGCAAATATATATGATACGTAATAATACTTTGGGCGGCAAATGTAACACTCTCATTTTTCATATCGGTACAGCGGAAGGGTCTTTCAGAGTGTTACGGGATAGCACAATAACTCCAATCATAGACAACACATAAAAATGGTTGTACAAGGTTTAACAAACATTCATTCGATAAAAAGTTTCAAAAGCGTACAACAGGTCCCAAATTATACAGGTCATTAAGTTTACAAACACAGATCGAATGAACATTTTTAATATTAAGTGTGGGCCATCAGAGTCGATCTCCATCCAGATTACCTTCAAGCACCTGAGATAGAAAACATGCAAAAATCATATCAGCGAATGCTGAGTGAATTCATAGAGTTTAATGAAAACCGTTATATAAAAACAATCATTTACAATCATTTAAAATCAGAACACAAGTATAATATCGGAAGTAAGTCCTCATATTGCTAGTCAGGTAATATATAAATCAAGCATACATCTGAAACCGTCCATGAGACCGTAGTCTCTATATTACCATGATAGGTAATATATTCATCGTTAATAACGTCGTATCATATCGTTTATTTAGATTATATAGATTGAATAGATTATAGGATTATTATTAGCCGCATGACATTGTTACCTTACTGTGAAAACAGCGGGCCGCGAACCCGACAAACAATTTGCCCATCTAAGTTAGCGTGTCGTCACAAAAATCACGCTATGGAATCTTCTCATACATAAATTCACTTACCAATCAATGTGGTACGACGGGGATCAACCGTCAAGGCGCGAACTGGGGTGATCATCCCCAAATAGTACTATCAAATGCATAAGCTTCTACCAAAACCCGGTAGTTCACAATTCATGCTAATGGGACTTGAAGTGACATAACCTAACTACTAATAATCCTTTTAGTCTCGAATATAGGGTCATAGCATCATTCGGGTCCATATCATTTAGCATACAATCGGGACTACTTGTGTTCTATTTTTATAAAAATCTAGCATGTTATCTCCCTCGCGGGTTTACAAATCATTTTATAAAACATTTAAAAGAGTGCGAGGCTATGAACTCATGTTGTTAATGAAAGGCGGATTATCGGCTACGAGCGTGCTTCGGTCACGGAAACCTATATAAATAATAATCGGTCTTAGACTCGGTCCAATGACTTTTATCAAAATAACAATATACATATGATGATTTTGTACATATGATGATGATCAAGTGGGTTTATACATCCTTGTTTACTCATTTTAGCGTTTACGTCTTGATAACGTCTTACTAGTTAGCTAGTTTTATCTATTTATCCATTTTAAGTCCATTAAGCCTTGTATAAGTTCTTTAACTTGTTTCTATCCATTTTATATCTATATATATACTTTTCATGTTGGGCCCAATGGGTTAAGCCCAATAAGCTCTTTTTATAAGTTTTTATCTTATTAAGTCCAATTATTAGTCTAATGTGTTTAGTTAGCTCGTAAATGTCCGTAATTCTTATAGTTCGGGTTTTATCGGTTTTTACTTGTCTTAGTTATCTATACATCAGTATATGACTTTTATAAACTTTACATTAGACGGGTTTGGTCGTCTTAGTTTTATTTGGCGAAAAACGTTAATTTTACGGCGATAGCCGAAAAAGTCGTAAAAATCAAGTTTATAGTTTTTATTACTTATAAATATTATTTTACCACCATTTATATAATTTACCCATTTAATTAACCTTTTATACATTTATATAAATAAATTTTATAAGTTAGTGGGTTTATATTTGTACATTTTATAAATTATATTATGAGTGCTTATATAATATTAATAAACATTATTTCAAAAAATCTGATTTTTAACTTTATGTTCACCATTTTTAACATATCTAGAGTTCTATAATGACTTAGAAGCTCATTTTTGGATGACATGTTCTTCATAATATGTGCTACATATAACTTAGTTATAGCTACTGCCCATTTTGAGTTTAAGTTGCCTTAACAGTCCCTAAAAAACTGCTTATTCGGATTACACCACCTAACTTGTTTTGATCATATCTCACTCATTATTTTGATTCCATTGCATGGCCAACTCTCACATGTGTATAACATCATCTACTTACTGTAAATGGATCAAACCATGCAATTTTATCAGTTCATCGTTTAGTTATCTACTGTTTTTATACAGCCAACTAAATAGTCAAGATTTTAGCTTCATTTCTTATAGTTATCATCATTTTTAAGCATATTTATCAACACTTGATCACCACACAACATTTTTATCATCATATATACATCATATACATATACAAAATAAAAGAAAATACATTTGTTCTTTAAAAAATAATAAGAGAAAAATGTAGAGGATGATCTTCTTTACCAATCCAAGTGGATTTCTTGTTTTAGGAAGACAAGAACTTGATGAACACAACAAGTATCTCCAAGACCATCAAATATCAAGAACATAGGTTGGAAAATCAGCCCTAGGACACAAGCAAATCACCTCCAAAGATGTTAATATGGCCACCAAATGATCAAGGCTTCAAGAGAACACCTTAATAGGACTAGTAAACATGTGGTTTAAGGCTAGAAAAGATCAAGGATGGTGTTTGTTGGATTATTTGGGACGGCACAAAGGAGAGAGTTGAGAGGATTTTAGAGTGGTTTGCATGTAGGAAATGATGGGAATGAAAACAACTTGCTAGTTTTGTGTTAGTGGAGAAAGGTTAAGCTTAAAGTGTAAGCTAGCTTACACTTGGTGTAAGTTAGCTAAACTTGATGCCACATATGTGTTGTGGTGTCAAGTTAGCCGTCCCATATAAGCTAGTGGGGTGGGACAAAGTGTTTTGTCCCATCTCACTAGTTTACGGGTATTTCTCGATTCTAGTTTTCTCGATTTGCGTGCCCTCGGGTCGTTTTACGAAAAACGTTTTTATAAATTATGAATCACCGTCACAAAACGAATCCAATAAAAATTGTCTCATCAAAAACGGAGTTCAAAAACGTAAATACGAAATCCTAAGGTTTCCGGTTTAGTCGTAAAAGACGTCAAATTATGCACGTAAGCCCAAATTTAAATCCGTAAATTGTGAGTTCGTCAACCAACACAAAAATAAGTTTCAAAATATTATACGAGAAAATATTTTACTACCTGAAAATGTTAGATTGTCACAGCTTTTCCTCCTAAAAGGGATCAACGTCCTCGTGATCCATTTCATTTGGATGTCCGTTTCTTATTGAAATCGAAGAGGTGAGGATATTTCTTCCACATTTCATCCTCTCGTTCCCAAGTATACTCCGGTCCATGCTTTGAATTCCATCGGATTTTGACAATAGGTGTCCGACTTTGTTTCAGTTGCTTTACCTCACGGTCCATAACTTCTACGGGCTCTTCGATAAAATGCATCTTCCCATCTATTCGAACCTTACCTAACGGAATTTTCTCCTCACTCGCTGCTAGACATTTCTTCAGATTAGATACATGGAATGTGTTGTGAACACCATGAAGTTCTGGGGGTAAATCTAGTTTGTAAGCCACCGGACCTACTCTAGATAAAATCTTAAAGGGTCCAATATAACGGGGATTCAATTTTCCTCGTTTTCCAAATCTTATAACGCCTTTCCATGGCGATACTTTCAACATTACTCGGTCACCCACTTCAAACTCCATTGGCTTCCGCCGCACATCCGCGTAACTTTTCTGTCTACTACGGGCAGTCAACAACCTCTTCTTAATCTGAACTATCATCTCTGTAGTCTCCCGGATCAATTCCGGTCCCGTGAGCTGGGTATCCCCAACTTCACTCCAACATACAGGAGATCTACACTTCCTACCATACAAAGCTTCAAACGGTGCAGCCTTAATACTAGAATGGTAACTATTGTTATACGAAAACTCTGCTAACGACAAATGTTTATCCCAATTCTTACCAAAGTCTAACACACAAGCTCTCAACATATCTTCCAGTGTTTGTATCGTCCTTTCACTTTGCCCATCAGTCTGGGGGTGATAAGCAGTGCTCATGTCGAGATTCGTTCCAAAAGATCTTTGGAGAGATTTCCAAAAATTCGATGCGAATCTAGGATCTCGATCTGAAATGATCGATACAGGCACTCCATGCTTGCATACAACATTATCAAGGTATATTCGAGTCAGCTTCTCCAGTGAGAACTGCTCCTTAACCGGAATGAAGTGTGCAGATTTGGTCAGTCTATCGACAATAACCCAAATCGAATTGTTTCCAGATGATGTTCTAGGAAGCTTGGTGATAAAGTCCATCGTAATTCGCTCCCACTTCCATTCAGGAATCTTTGGTTGTTGAAGTAGTCCTAATGGTTTTTGATGTTCGGCTTTAACTCTAGCACAAGTCAAGCATTGTAGAACATACATAGCTATGTCAGCTTTCATATTCGGCCACCAATACAACTTCTTCAAATCGTGGTACATCTTATCAGATCCCGGATGAATGGAATACTTAGATTTATGGGATTCTAACATAACCAAATCTCTTAAGCCTCCAAACTTAGGTATCCACATACGACCTCTTAAGCATTTCACTCCATCAGCTCTAACCTCTAAAGGATCTCCTTCTCCTCGGAACCCTTCATTAACAAAATTCTCCTTCTTACAAGCTTCTATTTGTGCATTTCTAATTTGCTCAGGCAAATTATTGTGCACGGTCAAGACTAGAGAACGCACCCTGATAGGCTCTCTATCTTTCCTACTCAACGCATCAGCAACAACATTGGCTTTTCCTGGGTGATATTTTATATCACAATCATAATCACTTAACAACTCTATCCATCTTCGTTGCCTCATGTTCAATTCCTTCTGGTCGAGAATATACTGTAGGCTTTTGTGATCGGTGAATACCGTACACTTGGTGCCATACAGATAATGTCTCCACAACCTAAGAGCAAAGACTACAGCTCCTAACTCAAGATCATGAGTAGTATAATTCTCCTCATTCTTCCTTAATTGCCTAGAAGCATAAGCTATCACTTTCTCTCTCTGCATCAAAACAGATCCATAACCTCTAAGAGATGCATCACAATACACTACAAAATCTTCACTCCCGTCGGGTAATGATAAGATTGGCGCACTACATAATTTTTGCTTCAATGTCTGAAATGCTCCATCTTCATCACTTCCCCAAACAAAAGGTTTATTCTTCTGAGTAAGCTTAGTCAAGGGTTTAGCTATCAAAGAAAATTCCTTAATGAATCGCCTATAATAGCCAGCTAATCCTAAGAACTGTCGCACTTCCGTTGGCGTTGTCGGTGCAGACCAATTCTTAATAGCTTCAACCTTTACAGGATCAACATGAATTCCATCTCTGTTAATCACATGACCAAGAAATTGCACAGAATCTAACCAGAAATCACACTTCGAAAACTTAGCATACAACCTTTCATCCTTCAACAAATTTAAAACAATCCTCAAATGTTCTCTATGTTCATCTTCATTCTTAGAATAGATTAGAATATCGTCAATAAACACAATCACAAATTTATCCAAGTAGGGCTTGCACACTCAATTCATTAGATCCATGAAAACCGCAGGTGCGTTAGTTAACCCAAATGGCATTACTTGAAATTCATAGTGTCCATAACGAGTTCTAAATGCAGTTATAGGAATATCTTCTTCACGGACGCGAAGTTGGTGATATCCTGACCGCAAATCTATCTTAGAATACACACTAGATCCTTGCAGTTGATCAAACAAATCATCAATCCTAGGTAAAGGATATCGATTCTTAATTGTCAACTTATTCAGTTCCCTATAATCAATGCACATACTAAAAGATCCATCCTTCTTCTTAACGAACAAGACTGGAGCTCCCTAAGACGACGAGCTCGGTCGAATAAAACCTTTATCAGACAACTCCTTAAGTTGCTCAGTTAACTCCTTTAATTCAGAAGGGGCTAATCGGTAAGGCGCACGTGCCACCGGTGCAGCACCAGGAATTAAATCGATTCGAAACTCTACTTGCCTTATCGGTGGAAGTCCGGGAAAATCTTTAGGAAATACCTTAGGAAATTCACAAATAATAGGTACATCTTCCAATCGTTTCTCCCTAGACTCATTCCCGGTCACTTGAGCTAAGAATAACTCACAACCGTTCCTGATGTACTTTTGGACTTTAATACATGAAACGATTTTCAAACGGGATTCACCTCGACTACCATCAATTACTAACGTCCTATTCCTAAGAGGAATCTTAAATTTCTTCTCTCCACATAAAATAGTAGCATTATTCAACGACAACCAATCCATACCAATAATAATATCGAAACTACCTAATTCTAACAACATCAAATCAATCGGAAAGGAATGGTTCAAGAGATTTAGAGAGCATCCTTCTAATAGCTTATTAGTTTTCACTAATTTACCATCAGCCAATTCCACCTCGTAACTGGTACTTATCTCAACAGGTTCAATATCAATAAGGGCACTAAATTTAGTGGATACAAAGCTCCTATCGGCACCCGAATCGAATAAAGCAACAGCATAATGATTGTTGAGTAAAAACGTACCGGTAACGACATTCGGATCCTCTTTCTTCACCTCTATATTTCCAAGTTGGTAGATACCACCCTGGGGGTTTCTTCCAGGTACAATCGCTTTCAACTTGGGGCATTCCGATTTCCTATGACCTTCTTCATTACAGTTGAAGCAAATGGTTCCCTTCTTACACCTTTCAACCTTGTGTCCAAGCTTTCCGCAATTTCGGCACTTCCAGCAGTCGCCAGCATGCCTCTTGTTGCCACACTTAGGACATCTATCATCGTTGCGCGGTGTGTTGTTGGTAAGAGCATTTACATTCCCCTTTCTCTTGTTCTGACGGCGATTGAAATTCTTCCTATTATCACCTCTATCTACACGCTCACCGTCTCCCTTTCTTTTCTCACCAACACGGGCTTCATCTTCCTTATCCTGAATTATCTGTCCAATGAGTTGGTAAGCCATTCGAACAGCATCATCAATGGTCAGTGGTTTCGATGATGTCACGTCCCCCCGGATATTCCTGGTCAACCCTTTCACATATTGCTCAATTCGGATCTCTTCGGGTTCAACCAATCGAGGACATAGCAAGGCAAACTCATGGAATCGATTCGTGTAACTATCAATGTCCACACCTTTCATTCTCAGATGAATCAACTCTTGTTCTAACCTAATGATCACACTACGAGGACAAAACTCCAAAGTCATCCACTTCTTAATTTCAGCCCAAGGAGTAGCATTAGCAGCATCAAGACCCATGAAAGCAATTCTCCCGTTCCACCAAGTCAACGCACGACCTTTAAGAGTAGCCATAGCAAAAGTCACCTTATCTTCCTCCTTACACTTACTAATCCTAAATACCGATTCAATCTTTTCAATCCATTGGCTTAGTCCTACAGCACCTTCAGTTCCATTAAAAGGTAGAGGTTCACACTTCATGAACGTCACATAAGTACAGCCACCAACTTCTGGTGCATTAGTTCCAAGTCCTCCTATATTTCCTCCAGCATTAACATTCACATTATTAGCATTCACATTCACATTAGTACCGCCAATTCCACTACCGCCAGCTCCACTACCGCCAGCTCCACTACCGCCAGCTCCACTACCGCCAGCTCCACTACCGCCAGCTCCGCTACCGCCTGCTCCACAACCGCCAGCTCCGCTACCGCCAGCTTCATTTCTAGCATTTGCCATAAATTCAGTCATGGATGCGGTAACTTGCTCCGTAATAATCCTACGTACATCATCCTCAGTCACAGCCTTCTTGGGCGGCATAGTTCTATAATTTCACAATTTCAAAGTATTAAGCATTCATCCAACAAAGGATTCATATAATATGGATCGAATTCATAGTCAAGATACAAATAAGGCACAATATGGAATTCAAGACAAGATACATATTTCATTCGATTTGAAACAAAAGTATTGTCTTAGTACATCCCATATCAAAGTTCTAGCACTATATACACTCAAAATTCGTGCCAAGTCTACTACTAACAAGTCGGTTCAGTCAAAGCTACAAACACAAAAGATATAAAGGTCACTACTAAATACGGACTGGTCTACTGAGAACCGCTAGATGGTCCATCATCCATCGTCTTCTGGATCTTCGCCGGACGATCACTAGACACATCTTCAGCTGGGCGCTTACGGATTACTCCTCTTTCAACCATGTCGGCATAAAATCTACTGTTCCATCCCACGGATATATTCAACTCCTTTTCAGCTTTCTCACGCATCGCACGAGCTACACTCAACTGAATCTCCATAGAATTCACCTTTCTCTTCATAGCAGCATACTCACCACTTTCCAATACCGATAACCTCCTAAAAGCCTCATTCAAACCACGTTCTACATCACTCAAATCCAAACTTAGCAATTCTCGCTCTTTCTCGCCAACCTTAGCCTTCGACTCCAAATAAGCAACCTGAGTCTGAACAACACCTAATCCAACCTCTGTCATACAACTCTTAACACGGGAAGCATCTAGATCACGTCTCAAGGCCCATGGTGCAAGACCATCAATATGAGTAGCCTCTCGAGTACTAGACGACTCTCCTATCTCACGTCTACGAGTAGCAATACCATCCGTACCGTCAGGTGCATCGTCATCCTCATCCTCCGCTGATTCAGAATCAGATTCAGACGATTCAGACATTTCATCCCTAGGTAACTCATCTTCAGAATCAGACAAACAAACTGGTGGGGGCAAAGGCTCGCCCTCTGGAACATCATACGGATAAATAAGCTCAGCTTCCTCATCGTCATCAACCTCAACATCTATACCTACATCCTCCTCGACATCCTCGTCGTCAATCTCATCATCTAAATTATCTAACCCAATCTCATCATCATTCTCAATATCCACATTCTCAATATCCACATTCTCAATATCCACATTCTCATTACCCACATTCTCAATATCCACATTCTCAATATCATTCTCTACTAAGTCAACCTGAGGGGCAATCTGATCTCCTAGTCCTAACTCGGGCTCGGGATCCTCAAATGGTTCCTCCTCATCATCAATATCATAATCTACTAAGTCTAAATAAGGATCATCTTCTATATTAGGTTCGGGAATAGCATGGTTTTCTACAGGAATATTAGGGTCAGCCATGACAATCTGCATTTATATATATATCTCGTATTAGGATAACATACTAGTTAAACAATTACATAATGAAATCACGATATATACATATATATACATTATATTATATATATCAAAATATATATCTTCTCAATAGGGCTTGTTGGTAACGTCGGAGATCTCTGGCACCGTTATAGTCAAAAGATTTTTCAAATATTTTCTCAAATGTTCATTGTCAAAAGATTTTGAAAAGTTTTGTTCAAAACCTTGGTTTTTAAAATCTTTTGTTCTCTACAACGAGAGCTCTGGTACCAAACTGTAACACTCTCATTTTTCATATCGGTACAGCGGAAGGGTCTTTCAGAGTGTTACGGGATAGCACAATAACTCCAATCATAGACAACACATAAAAATGGTTGTACAAGGTTTAACAAACATTCATTCGATAAAATTTTTTAAAAGCGTACAACAGGTCCCAAATTATACAGGTCATTAAGTTTACAAACAAAGATCGAATGAACATTTTTAATATTAAGTGTGGGCCATCAGAGTCGATCTCCATCCGGATTACCTTCAAGCACCTGAGATAGAAAACATGCAAAAATCATATCAGCGAATGCTGAGTGAATTCATAGAGTTTAATGAAAACCGTTATATAAAAACAATCATTTACAATCATTTAAAATCAGAACACAAGTATAATATCGGAAGTAAGTCCTCATATTGCTAGTCAGGCAATATATAAATCAAGCATACATCTGAAACCGTCCATGAGACCGTAGTCTCTATATTACCATGATAGGTAATATATTCATCGTTAATAGCGTCGTATCATATCGTTTATTTAGATTATATAGATTGAATAGATTATAGGATTATTATTAGCCGCATGACATTGTTACCTTATTGTGAAAACAGCGGGCCGCGAACCCGACAAACAATTTGCCCATCTAAGTTAGCGTGTCGTCACAAAAATCACGCTATGGAATCTTCTCATACATAAATTCGCTTACCAATCAATGTGGTACGACGGGGATCAACCGCCAAGGCGCGAACTGGGGTGATCGTCCCCAAATAGTACTATCAAATGCATAAGCGTCTACCAAAACCCGGTAGTTCACAATTCATGCTAATGGGACTTTAAGTGACATAACCTAACTACTAATAATCCTTTTAGTCTCGAATATAGGGTCATAGCATCATTCGGGTCCATATTATTTAGCATACAATCGGGACTACTTGTGTTCTATTTTTATAAAAATCTAGCATGTTATCTCCCTCGTGGGTTTACAAATCATTTTATAAAACATTTAAAAGAGTGCGAGGCTATGAACTCACGTTGTTAATGAAAGGCGGATTATCGGCTACGAGCGTGCTTCGGTCACGGAAACCTATATAAATAATAATCGGTCTTAGACTCGGTCCAATGACTTTTATCAAAATAACAATATACATATGATGATTTTATACATATGATGATGATCAAGTGGGTTTATACATCCTTGTTTACTCATTTTAGCGTTTACGTCTTGATAACGTCTTACTAGTTAGCTAGTTTTATCTATTTATCCATTTTAAGTCCATTAAGCCTTGTATAAGTTCTTTAACTTGTTTCTATCCATTTTATATCTATATGATCAGTATATCTACTTTTCATGTTGGGCCCAATGGGTTAAGCCCAATAAGCTCTTTTTATAAGTTTTTATCTTATTAAGTCCAATTATTAGTCTAATGTGTTTAGTTAGCTCGTAAATGTCCGTAATTCTTATAGTTCGGGTTTTATCGGTTTTTAATTGTCTTAGTTATCTATACATCAGTATATGACTTTTATAAACTTTACATTAGACGGGTTTGGTCGTCTAAGTTTTATTTGGCGAAAAACGTTAATTTCACGGCGATAGCCGAAAAAGTCGTAAAAATCAAGTTTATAGTTTTTATTACTTATAAATATTATTTTACCACCATTTATATAATTTACCCATTTAATTAACCTTTTATACATTTATATAAATAAGTTTTATAAGTTAGTGGGTTTATATTTGTACATTTTATAAATTATATTGTGAGTGCTTATATAATATTAATAAACATTATTTCCAAAAATCTGATTTTTAACTTCATGTTCACCATTTTTAACATATCTAGAGTTATATAATGACTTAGAAGCTCATTTTTGGATGACATGTTCTTCATAATATGTGCTACATATAACTTAGTTATAGCTACTGCCCATTTTGAGTTTAAGTTGCCTTAACAGTCCCTACAAAACTGCTTATTCAGATTACACCACCTAACTTGTTTTGATCATATCTCACTCATTATTTTGATTCCATTGCATGGCCAACTCTCACATGTGTATAACATCATCTACTTACTGTAAATGGATCAAACCATGCAATTTTATCAGTTCATCTTTTAGTTATCTACTGTTTTTATACAGCCAACTAAATAGTCAAGATTTTAGCTTCATTTCTTATAGTTATCATCATTTTTAAGCATATTTATCAACACTTGATCCCCACACAATATTTTTATCATCATATATACATCATATACATATACAAAATGAAAGAAAATACATTGGTTTTTTACAAAATAATAAGAGAAAAATGTAGAGGATGATCTTCTTTACCAATCCAAGTGGATTTCTTGTTTTAGGAAGACAAGAACTTGATGAACACAACAAGTATCTCCAAGACCATCAAATATCAAGAACATAGGTTGGAAAATCAGCCCTAGGACACAAGCAAATCACCTCCAAAGATGTTAATATGGCCACCAAATGATCAAGGCTTCAAGAGAACACCTTAATAGGACTAGTAAACATGTGGTTTAAGGCTAGAAAAGATCAAGGATGGTGTTTGTTGGCTTATTTGGGACGGCACAAAGGAGAGAGTTGAGAGGATTTTAGAGTGGTTTGCATGTAGGAAATGATGGGAATGAAAACAACTTGCTAGTTTTGTGTTAGTGGAGAAAGGTTAAGCTTAAAGTGTAAGCTAGCTTACACTTGGTGTAAGTTAGCTAAACTTGATGCCACATATGTGTTGTGGTGTCAAGTTAGCCGTCCCATATAAGCTAGTGGGGTAGGACAAAGTGTTTTGTCCCATCTCACTAGTTTACGGGTATTTCTCGATTCTAGTTTTCTCGATTTGCGTGCCCTCGGGTCGTTTTACGAAAAACGTTTTTATAAATTATGAATCACCGTCACAAAACGAATCCAATAAAAATTGTCTCATCAAAAACGGAGTTCAAAAACGTAAATACGAAATCCTAAGGTTTCCTGTTTAGTCGTAAAAGACGCCAAATTATGCACGTAATCCCAAATTTAAATCCGTAAATTGTGAGTTCGTCAACCAACACAAAAATAAGTTTCAAAATATTATACGAGAAAATATTTTACTACCTGAAAATGTTAGATTGTCACAGCAAAACCCTAGATTAGCTTTCAAAATCAAATACCCACAAGTGAACGGGGGGAATGAGGTGGCGCGAAGCACTTAAGTACCTAGTTTCCCTTGAACGGCCTTTTATTGCACGTTGCTTATCTATTCACCGTATATTTGGTATTTTTCAAAATCGAGCTTCACGAAAGTATTTATCTATTTTTGCCTTTTTCTTTTTGTTTGAGATTCGAATACAATGATTGAGTGATGAAATCCCAAATCAAGGTTGTGTTTTCACACTTTTGGAGATATTGTATTTTTATTGTGATACGTATACAATATAGTAATAATGGAGTTCCAATTAACACAAATACTATTTATGGATAGATATTAAAAACAAAATTTTCCAAATTAATCACAACACACCTCTTCGGCAGCGGCGGCAAAATGATTGTGGTATAATACACCCTTGTTTAGGAAAACAAAGAGCGTAAAAGCGGTAAGTATTAAACAAATGACTTAATGGAAAATCAAAAGTTAATGACCCAAAGTAAAGTTTGTTTCCCAAGGAGGTTGATTGTGTGTGAAAAATTTGTAGGTTTTGGATTAATATTGCCAAGAAAGAAGAAGAAAAGAAAATGACGGATACGTGAAAATTAAGCTAAAACGTAAAAAAACGTAAAATCGTAACAAGTGCTAAAATAAAAATTAACTCTAAAAATTCCCAAAAATTATCAAAAATACTTAAAAATGAATTAAGGGTTTACAAATGATCAAAATTTTTCAAACCTTTTATTGAATTAAATATTAATTTTTAAATGCTAATTAAAGCCCTAAAAATCAAATTAATTAATAAAAAGCTCAAATAAAGATTTTTCTACTTGTAAACCTCAAAAATAACTTAATTAAACTAAAAATTATTTTTCCAAATTTTAAAACTTATTTATTCTATTTTTAAATGATTAAAAACTATTAGAATATTAAAATTATTCTAAAAATTAATTAAATGATGAGAAAAATAATCTACTTGTTTTAAAAATCCTAACTTAATGTATTTCACCTAAGAAAAATGAAAAACTTGCAAAAATCCTAAAAGCTAATTAAATAATAAAATAATAATAAAATAATATTAAAAATCTAAATATTATAAAAAATTCTAAAAAGTTTCAAACTAGTTTATTTTAACCTAAATAATCAGAAAATGGAAGTGAATTTACCTAAATACCCCTATTGGGCCCCCCAAATGGGCTAAAATAAAAAACAGTCCAACTAAATGGGCTTTTTGGCCCAATAAAATCAAACTCAACCAAATAAGCTAAAAATCGCTAGTCTGACTCAAAATTCAATTTTAAACACAAAACTCTAAAGGCCCAAAAGCTAAAAATGTGCTTATCATAGCTTAATAAGTCAACAACTTATTCTTAATGGGCTTTTTGGCCCATTAACTTATAAGCTAATGCCATAAGCTCTAATTTAACACACAAACTTCTTTAGGTATACCAAAGAGATCTGTAAAAAGAAATTTTGAAAACCTTAACCAATAAGCCAGAAATAAGCCAAGTATGAATTCACTAAAAGAAAAAATAGTCGACTTAGAGATTTAAACCACCTCAGAACTTGATTCCACTTGCAAAAGACTCTAAATGACTTAATTAAGACAAATCAATCAAGAAAAATCCAATAAGCAATACCAAATAAGCTGAATAAGTAAATAAGCTTTTATGAAAAAGTCAAATAAGTTGGTTTTCTAGTCAAACCCTAAAGTCAACAGCCCAAAAGCTCCAGAATGAACAAATGGGTCAAACGAGGAAGACTGCTTACCAAATTAAAGTTGTTGCACGTTTAAATAAGCTGTTATGGCTTATTAATAAGCTGACCCAGTTTTAACACTAGCAGTGGTATCAAGCAGGGGAAAAGAGTTCCCACTGCTTCTTAACATACTTGTTTTTGGCTTGATTTCAAGCTTTGTTTGTTGATGATTTTTGGAAACAAAGGCACCCCGATAAGCCTTGGCTTAGTGGGAGTCAAAACAAACTCAAAAATCACAAATCTAAACACAATAAGGCACTCAACAGATCAAATCAAATAGCATGCAGACCAAGAACAATTGCTGCTACACTTGACCACAAACTGAATTTCAATAAGCTATAAATCTTATAATAAGCTACCAAACTATGAAACCAGATAATGTAGAGTTAAACAACCAACAAAACTACTAGCATGCCAAATTTTAGACCTCAAATTAATCAAACAAGAACACAAATCTTTCTGATGTGTTTGACTGGATTTTAGTGTGCAAAAACTAACAACCTACGTTTTTTAGTTCTTTTTTTGTTTTAGACTAAACCAAAACCTAAAACACCTATAATACCAACAATAAAACACCTACAAACACAAAAGAGCCAACCTCAAAAGCCCTAAGGCCTGTGAACCAGTAAACCCAAACACCCCTTAATCCAACTTTTTCATACAAATCTGATTTTAAAACCTATTAAACAACAAGATCTAGGTGATATGAGATCTAATAGACCCTATTAAGCAGATTTAAACCAAAATATTAACAATCAACCCATCAAACCACAAATCACATAACCATCAATATATTGATAGAAAAGTAAAATGGATTTGAAAATCGAAACTCCAAGATGCACAATCCACACCCCTGGGATGTTTAGAGCTTATGTGGTAGCTAGAACAACCACAAGATTTCCTTGTACCTGCTAAGATCAACAAACACTTAAACAAGAACAGATATAATAAAAGGACCACTGATTTTTTAAAACAAGGGTTTTAAAACATAAACCAATAAAAGGAATTAAAACTCAGGCAAACTCAGGCAAAAACAATAAAACCTTTCTCACAAACTCAGGCAAAAAGATTAATGGAACTCAGAATTTAGCTAATCAAATACCAACTTTCATAAAACAATAAAAGGAATTATAATTCAAATTTTAGAAAAAACCAACTTTATATTTATAAAAAGGGATTACAAAGATTTTAGCTAAAAACTAGAACAAGGGGCTTACCACAAGTCGGGGCTCTCTTTATAGGCCACAATATGGGCACTATTCACAAACCCTAATCTATGAAAATCTCTAAAATATCCTTATGAAGCTTCCAGAATGCATTGGGTTACTAACAGGCTGTGAGGAAAAATATTGGACGTTTATTTACTTCTGGTGACCAAGGAATGAAAGTATGCCATTGATTTTGCATGTCATAGGAACTTGCCATGTGTCGTCATGTGGTTGGTCCTTGTGGGGTCTTCCTGTAGTAGAGAAGATGCATTTAATTGTTGTGATGTGATTCTGTGAGGTGAATCACACGTGAGTCTAACCAATTTCACTTTCCCCTTTGTTTTGCTCTATTTTGATCTTGGGTAAAAAGGTGTTCATGTTGTGGTAAAATTTCTACAGTAAATGTTACCCCGCGTGTAATTAGGATTTAAACTTTGATATGTGGCAGTTTTGGTCCTTGGTTGTTCTAGTTTTGTTCATTCGGTAAATAAAAACGAATAACTCCCTTTTCCTTTGTTAAGGAAGTTTTGGTTTTTATAATTTTGGCACAAAACGTTCCCAAAAAGATATCAAGGGTTTGTTTTGCTAATTTCTTGATTCTTTGAGGACTGATCTTGGACATTCTTCATCTTTGAAGGTCTTCATTAGATGTTTGACTTTATGAGGGACCATTGTTGACAATTTTGAATACTTGAGGGACTAAACTTGCCAAATCTTCAAAGTTGAAGGACCTTTTTGTAAATTTGACAAACTTAAGGGACCAAACTTGTAATTATGAATGTACAAGGTTATTAAGTGTCATTTTCTTCATTGATGAGGGGTCATTCTTGTACATCTTCAAGTCTTCAAGGACTATTCTTTGAAAAATCATAGACTAGGGCCCGATTCATTGTGCGGCTTCGTTTCCCGTGTTCGTTTTTCCTTGTTTCTTGTGATTTGTTGTCTTTTTCACGATATCCATATCCAAAATACACAAGTAAACAAACACATGCATATATAATGGTATTTGATGACATTTTATGCATTTAAAGCCCGAAAAGAACGATGAGATCATGTATAAATGCCATCTCATCACCTATCATCCCTATGTCACCACAATCTTCATTGTCGTGAAATAAATAGGTTGAGAGTAAGTATATGTCACCATTAAAATCCATTTTTGATGTGCAAATCCATTTTTCTCCCCCTTAACATATGCCATGATATTCGGAAACATTTCGCACATGTTAGGATGAGCTATCACGTTAAGTCAAACCATTTGTGATTAATCATTTCCCATAGTAAATCACATTTACTCACCCATATCAAAAATATTAACCTAAACGATATTTTGATATCAGTTGATTTAATGAAGTTTTATCAAAGTTTTTGAGAATAAAAATGCAAGTTCGTTTTATCTTCATGATACCAATTTGTGAGATAGGATACCGAGTAGTAAAATGATCACATATTCACCATATTAAAATGAATTTAAGAAGGTTGGACCTGATTGATGAGAACATCATATGATAAGATAACATGGTTCTTGTCGGCAAAAAATTGGTCGCCTCGTCATGTCTGAAGTCATATATTGACACCACATGTACGACTGATACCGTTTTCTTGAGACCAATTCGTGAACTTGGCACTTTAGGCATCGAAGATTTTGAATGCTTGACAATTTCTCCCCCTCAATTGTTAAACCATGTTCTACCGAAAGAGTTGTAGTCGTCTTTGGAGTAGTCGCATCATCGAGTATGTAGATACCCATTGTGAATTGCTACGGTTTGTGGAGATGATAACTTCATAAAAACAAGATTTCTCTCGTTTTAACAAATAAATGCACTAAAGCGTACATATATTCGTGTTATATTGTGTCATAACGTAAACACAAACCCTTAAATAGTATAAAGTAAACCATGACCGAGAAAGTTAATTCCCGTTGTTGAGCCAAAACTTTCATAAGAAATACTTGACTTTTATATGAAAAGCGGGTTACTATATGAAATAATAGCAAGCCATATAGGCATATTTTAAAATATTTACAACTTTTGTAGAAACTCTATTTATGACGCCGTGTCGATATTAATCAACATTTCTAAGACCATAAATATTATCGTACCAAAAGACATGCCTTAAAAAATTAAAAAGTTAGTAAAAATATTTTTGGATTTTTTAGAAAATTTTCAATTTTTATTGTTTTTATATGGTTTTATATTTTTGTATTTTGCTTTTGTGGATAAAAATATTAACAATATATACAAATGATCTCCAAGGTTACGGAGAATAGTTTAGCACCACTATTCTTTCGCTTCATCTGCCAATTCCTTTAGAGTCTGGGGCGAGAGAGTTCTCAATCCTAGCTTGTCGGCCAAAAATTCAATTCGAGCGCGATCTAAAGACTTCATGAAAATTCCGCCAATTGATACTAAGATCTGACAAAGTAAAGCTCGATCACTCCATTTTCTAGTTGTTCCTTGATAAAGTGGTAGCGAATGTCAATATGCTTCGACCGGGAGAATTGAACATTGTTGCAGCATAAGGGAATTGCACTTTTTTTGTCGCAGTACATCGGAATTTTGTTGAAACCTAGAACATAGTCGGTTAATTGTGATCGAATCAAAAGAATTTGAGCACAACAACCGGACATAGCTATGTATTCTACCTCCGTATTTGAAATTGCAGCGCTTTTCAGCCTTTTCGATGCCCAACTGATTAGTCGATCTCCTCGTAGTTGCAAAGTTCCACTTGTGCTATGCCTTATATCTTGACAACCCTCGTGATCCGCGTCTGCATATTCCATAAGTGCAATCTAAGAGTCCTTCGAATACCAAAGTCCCCAATTAATGGTTCCTTTAATATACTGAAAGATCTGTTTAAAAGTATCTAAGTGTAACTCAGTAGGCCTAGTTTGATACCGAGCACACATACATATAGCAAATTGAAGGTCGGGTTGACTAGCTGTAATATACAAAAGGGTACTGATCATTCCATGATAAAGTGTCGGATCAATAGCAATCCCATTTTAATCTGCATCTAGCTTAGTTCGTTCCACCATTTGAGTATCCACGGTGTCGCAAGATTCCATTTTTTATTTCTTTAGCGATTGAAGGGCATACTTGGATTGATTGATAAAGATACATCTGGGACTCTGAGATATCTAAAGACCTAAGAAAAATGATACCTTGCCCATCATTTACATCTTAAACTTGGAAGACATGAGTGTCCCAAACTCATCCGATAAGGTTTGGGTCGAAGCAGCAAATATAGTATCATCAACATATATTTGTACCGTAATCATAGCTTTACCTCATTTCTAAATGAACAACGTTGGATCCACTTTGTCTTTAGCGAAGCCTTGTGTAATGAGGAATTGTGACAATAGATCATACCACGAGCGTGGAGCTTGTTTCAACCCATAAAGAGCCATCTTAAGCTTGCACACGTGATTAGGATATTTAGAATTCACAAAACCATCCGGCTGTTGAACATAGACCTCTTCTATGATTTCACCATTGAGAAATGCCATCTTCACATCCATTTGGTAGACGATCATATTCATATGAGCTGCATAAGCGAGTAATAGTCTAATAGCTTCCAAACGGGCAACGGGTGCAATGGATTCCATAAAGTCGATGCCTAATAGTTGTTTGCACCCACGGGCTACTAGTCGAGCCTTGTTCTTCAATATTCTGTCTAACTCGTCGAGTTTCACTTTGTAAACCCATTTCAAAGTGAGTAACTTCACTTGATCTGGGCATAGGACAAGTTCCCATACATCAAGACGTATAAATTCATTAAGTTCTTCTTGCATAGTTGCAATCCAATGTGATTGAGTAAACGCTTGTTGCCACGTCTTAGGTTCAACTTCACTGAGAAAAGCATCAAAATGACAAAACAATACACTTTCTTGTAACCGACTTTATGTGGATATAGGACGACTAGGGTCACCAATAATAGAATCTATAGGATGATACTTTGTCCACTTGCTGTCATGTTAACGAGTCCGTGGATTAGAGTAGACCATAGTAGGATCTTACTGTGAGGTGGACGACCCTGCTTGATTAAGTTCGGGAATTGGTACACCAAAGAATGGAATTTCACGCATTTGAGCGAATTCTAAATCGTGATCATCATCATCATCATCATCATCCTCTTCATAATCAATAGGCATGACATGAGTTGATACATGTGTTGGTTAAGAATTACTCCTTGAAGGCGCCTCTTGACCAATTGTAAGTGTAGACGTATCTGATTGTGATTCATTTGCTGGAGCGACAACTTCGGTAACCGGATATATTACTACATATACGGGAGCAACAATGCTTGGAGGAGTAAAAAATTCATCAAAGAACGGTTGAAACAACGTATCTTATTCATTCCAAGAAGGTGGTGTAAATGATGATGAAGCAGGGTTGTTTGGGACAAGACCAGAGCTAATGTCACTCGGTCCTATTTCATGAAGTACGGGTTCATAGCTGCTTTGCTCAGAAGCCATTGCCGTCAGCTCATCAAAATCAACATTCATAGTTTCGAGGAGCTTACGAGAATTATGATTGTAGATTTGGAATGCCTTCTTTGCGGGTGCATAACCAATGAAAATAACAATATCTGCCTTTGGTTGAAGTTTTCCCAAATTGTCACCATCATTATTTGGATAGCAAATAGAACCAAATACATGAAGGTATGATAAATCTGGTACTTTTCCATGTAGAAGATCATAAGGTGTTTTACCATGGCGTTTTCAAATTAGTAACCAGTTTTTGATGTAAACGGCTGTAGATACTGCTTCTGCCCATAAAAACAATGGAGCCTTTGCGTAAATTAACATCGTTCGAGCAACTTCCATAAGTGTGCGATTTTGCCTTTCAATGACACCGTTTTGTTGTGGAGTGAGAGCAACGGATGTTTCATGAGATATGCCAAGTTCTTCATAATAATTACGCAATATTTTATTCACAAATTCGGTTCCATTATCTGTACGAATGCGTCGGACAGTAGTGTTGAGACGCACTTGAATCATCTTGAGAAATCCGATAATGAACTTAGGTGCCTCATCTTTTGTTCCAAGAAATTTCACCCATGTAAACCGAGAGTAATCACCCATAATGACGAGGATGTACTTTTTACCACTAAGTCTTTCGACACGCATTGGGCCGCAAAGATCCATTTGCAACAAATAAAGTTTCTCTTGGTTGGTGTCTTCAGTTTTGGGTTTGTATGATTTCTTAGCGCTTTTCCCCATTGTACACATGGAGCACAAATGGTCCTTGTGAAATTTAAGTTTAGGACGACCACGAACAAGTTCGTTTTTCACCAAATGATTGATAGCATCAAAGTTAAGATGAAATAACCGTCGATGCCATAACCATGACTTAGTCTTTGATGCTTTGGAGAGAGGACATACGGGAGAAGCGGCCATCATGTCTTGTAGAGACAAAGTCACGAATATGTCAAAGACTAGAAACAATGTTGAAATCCCCTAAAATATGTGTTCGATAGACCAAAAAATTCTAAGACAAACAAAAACTCACGAGTTTTGTTCGGAATAATTTTGGTATCTTCGGAATATCACAAAACTCTTCGCAATGTGACACTTTGCAATGTCACACTTCTCAATAAAAAGAGTAATACTTGTCGCAATAACAATCGCAACACTTGTCGCAATAAGGTCTGTCGCAATAACTATCTCAAAATATGTCGCAATAACAATCGCAATACCTATCGCAATAACAGAAAAAGCTGATCTATCGCAATGTCACCTTCACAATGTTTTTCGCAATATGCGTCGCAATGTATCGCAATATGAAATCAAGGTGATCTGGTCGTAATGTGTATCGCAATATGAAAACCCTAGTACATTGCGATGGATTTTGTGTCGCAATAGTACAAACAATATCCCAACTTCCACTTTTCTCGGATAAAACCCAACCAATTCGAGATTTTAAGCGAAAAATGATCCAAACACCCAAAAATTTTGTGTTTTTTTTCCAAAGTAACAATACCAAATCTCTACCAAAACTATGTAGATGATTTGTATCAAGAATAAACCATAAAAAACACAAAAAAAATTGGATCGAATGATTTTGAATCAAAATAGACACAAAAACAATACAATCATCCCATGCCTCTTGATACCAATTGTTAGGTCCACGTAATCCTTGGATTGTTTATGTGTTTGATTGATCTAAAAGAGAGAGAGAGAGAGATGAAGAACTTAGAGAGAGAACGTTAGAGAGAGAAAGTTAGATAGAGAAAGTTAGAGAGAGAGAAAGGAGTAGATGAGAGAAAAGATGTAATATTGAAAGTGAAAGTGAGAACCAATCCTTACTAAAATGCTAGGAGGGGGTATATATAGCACACCCTACATGTGGGCTTGATGGGTTATATGTTTACATATTGGATCACGAGCCCATACTTGATGTATCTCGTTGGAGTGACCGATCCTTCCTAAATACGTAAAACCGTATTTCTAACAGAGTATACAAATTATTCCCTCGATTACCTTTTAAAAATCTACCCCTTTTAAATTGCGAATGAAGCAGGTATGCTCTCGAAAAGAAACTTCTAGGTTTGAATCACAAAATTGTCCCATAGAAAATAAGTTGTGACCGAGACCTTCCATAAAATACACTCTTAAAATTATAACATTCCGAATATGATACTCACCATAACCCATTATTTTTTCAATATGATCATTTTCGAATCGAACCATACCGAGAAACCTGCTGATGAAATTTTTGAGCTGAGAGCGGTCTCCGGTCATGTGGTTGGAGCAACCAGAGTCCAAATACTAGAGAACAATCTGGACAACCTGTTTTTAGAAACAACAGTAGACAATGCATTGGAAACTATTGGTTCCGAAGTGTTATCAAATACAGATATAAGTTTATCAGAATTGCTAACATTTTTGTTATCCTTAGTTTTTCGGCGTTTTCTAATGTTTGTTTTAGCCATAACAGGTTTTATCATTCCATCATTTTGAGGTTTTGGAGTCGTAACAGGCATTACAGTGGGAGTAGACCTTGTAAAGGGCACTTGGTTCCTAAAGTAGTGTTGGTGTTCCTAGTTAAAGGACATGTGTGTGTTGTGGTAGGGTTGGTACTCCTAGTTAAAGGGAACACTTTCTTTACTTTAGTGGGTGTGATCCTAGTTAAAGGGCACGTATTTCCTACTATAGTGAAAGTTCTACCAGTGGGACGCCACATCCATCCAACTTGGGTTAACATTCCCAGTCGGTTTCCATTCTAAACCATTTTTGCACGCATTCATCTCATTCACATGGTCAATAAGGCAAGAATCATGACGACTAGAAAACATACATTAATTTCAATTCCAACATTTCAAATTAGAAATCACATTAGGCTTAGAACTCTACACAACCGCAAGCCTTTAGGTTTAGCTACATGATTTTTTTTATTTAAAAGAGAAATAACATTCCTAGGGTGGTCTTCTACTTGTTTCTTCGCTTGACTACTAGATGAGGGCAAGATCCTATCTTTCTTTGAATTCCCGTTAAGCATAGATCTTTGAGCCTTAATAGTTTTGATTACTCCTGTAGAAGGCAACACGGGAACATTAGAAACTTGTTTAGAATTTGCCTTATTTTTATTGACCAATATCTGAGATGCTTTAGTCCTAGGGCCCTTGTTTAATGCTGTGACAGCAATGAGACTAATGGGTGGTTTCACTTTAGGAACACTAGATTGAGTGCCAGCGGCCTCTAGTTTCCTTTCCACAGTATCTATGTTTAATTCCTTAGAAACCTTATCACTTGTCTGACGTTGTGATGTTACAAAAATCTCCTTAATAGATTTTTTTTCACATTCAAGCGAAATACAATGTTTCTGAATCTCATCAAAACGTTTTGAAAGCGACATATAAGAATCTTGAAGATTTAAAAATTCAGCGTCAGATTTGTGATAAATACTATCTACCACATTATCCACGTTTTCAATATTATGCACTTTAAAATCATTATCCACACTATTATTCACACAAATGGATACAATATCATGCGACATCACTTGCTTCAGAAGTTGATAATGTTGGCATGAAATTAGTTCCACTTCAAGTAAACCGTTTTCATAAGCCTCATCCATTTCACTGAAAACACGTTTAACTTCATTTAATTCTAAAACCAAACATCGATCGATATTGCTAAAACACGCTTTAATATTATCCATAAATGGAAAATTTTCGTCTCGAAACGCAGTTCTAGTGTGTTCAAAATTCCATTCACCTTCCGCTATGGCCGAAGCCGTCGTACGTTCCGCAATGACCTTGTTGAAATCGGCAAAGTGTTGGAGCAATGCATTTAAGCTATTAACACCTTACTTACCGATGGAATTAACTTAGTTAAATCCTTTTTAACAAGTGTAGGAGACGTACTAGAAAGGTTTTCCTTTGACAAACTTTGGGGCACACATGTTGATAATTGAACTAATTCCTTTTGTAGTGTTAAGCGGGTCTTAAAATCAAATTGATCTGTATTATGCTTTGCATAATCAAACTTAGGGAATTTTAAAAGAATTTTTGATCGATTTTTTGTCATAAGTGACACCGAATCTGCATCATCACGAACATAGGGAGCCTCTTTCGATTTACTAATTTCGGTTGCATCATAAAGACTAGGGATATATTGCTGATCTTGGTTTGCATAACCCGGATTAGGTGGTAAATCTTGAAGACACTTAAGTTCTAGTTCTTTAAACGATTTAGTTAAAAGATGAACCTTTTATGTGGAAGCATATTGTTTTAAAAGCTGTCGTTCCTTGAATTTAAGAAGTTTGGTAGCATTAATTTCCGATTCAAAAGTTTTAGACATGAGATTTGTGAAATTCGTTTTAAGTTTCTGAAAGTCATTTACAACCGACTCTTTTTCTTTTAATTCATTAGAAATATTAGCTCTTATTGATTCTATTTCGTTTAAGTGTTCTATCCTTTCAAAATGAAATTGGTCAAATTCAGAATAAGTTGTTTTCTCTGCTTGAGGGACCATTTCACAAGTTTTGACCTTTCCTTATACAACGCAAGCTAAGTTGAGGTTCACTGAAGTGTGTAGGTTTGGATACCACATCATTTGAGTTACTATTTACCGAAGGCTGTTCGAGGTTGTTATTTTCATGCCCAACTTGATGTGGATTATCATGAACAATATTGATTGTGGTTGGTACCTCACTGACGACATTGGAACCGTAGTGAGAGAGATTAGCAATGAGAGCAGCTTGGCTGAGTGAATTTCATCACAATCTGAATCATATGCATCAATATCATATGCTTAATATGCTGCATTTGAAGTAAAGACGACTGCAATGCCTTTATTATCTGTTGCCACTGGGTCTGCAAGAAATGCTAATTCCTCTAATTCCAAAATCTTTCCTTCATATTAAACATCGACCAAATACATCTTCTATTGAGACCACGCTGCATCCCTTCTCCTTGTCGACTGAGTGCATTGCCTGGCCATATGACCCTGTCCTCGACAATTGTAGCAAGTCATGACCTTTTGAGGACCAATACCACTTCCAATTCCCCTAGCTTTAGAATTTACAGCTTGAGCGTTCATGGTTTGAGCATTCATAGTCCTTGTAGTTGGTCCATAAGCATTTTTCCTTTCTTGAAAAGATTACACCGTCACTTGACCGTCTTGAATAGTGGCTTGTTGTCGAGTATTTGAAGAAGTGCGGAGCTGATTGTTCGTTGGACGAAAACCTCTAGTTGCAACAAGTTTTGACAAGTAGGCAGTGAGATGGTTCAAGACATCAGTTGGCGTGTCATTTTGAGTAAAGACCGGTGCTTGAATTGGTGGAAGTTCATTGGAATAAAAGGTGTGTGCTTGTCATGCTTCAATTGAAAATATCATTGCTGAGGAGTATAGCCCATTGGAGAAGTGATAGCTTGTGATGGTGATTCCTGGTGTGATGGTTGATGTGGATAAGGCTGTTGAAGAACACTTTGTTGTTGAAATCCTTGCTGTGGCATCATTGGTGGTTGATAAAACGGTTACTGAAATGTGTGTGGTGGTTGCTTCATATATGACGGTTGTTGATAAGAGTATGCCAAGTTGCGTTGAGGAGTCATTTGATGAGAAGCAATCATGGAAAGTGGATCATGGACTTGAGGTGTTGGCACCCGAGCCTCGATCACGTGCCATTCATGTTGTTGAAGAAAAGCTTGAAGTTGATCCACATTGGTTTGATGCAAATCCTTAGCTAATTTAACAGCCGTCACGTACTTGATCCATTCAGAAGGGAGAGTGTTCAAATACTTGGTGTTTAACTGAAATGTCGGATTGCCAGGCCATAACTGTTTAGCTCATTCATGAATAGAGTGAATCTCAAAAAGTAATCATTGAGAGTCTCCCCGGGAACATAGACAAACTTATCAAACACATCATATAGCTTACACTCTCGTTCTTGTTTAGATAACGAGGTGCCTTGCATTAAAACACGAATTCTATCCCATAACTCTTTGGAAACTTTATGTTTACTCACGAGTTTGTAGACATCTGAAGGAAGGGCTTGGAGAATGATGTTCGTAGCTTGTTTATCACACTTATCTTGAATCTTAGCATCTCCAGTCAATTCTCCCGTTGTGCGAGGACGAGTAACTGCACCTTCCATCACAGTACCATAAACTAATGGTCCATTTAGAACCAACGTCCAAATGAGATGTCCATTTTCTTTATTCAATATATAAAGTTCCATTCTAGATGCCCAATCCTTGTACGTTGTCTTCACTAACATTGGTGGACGATTATCCGTAACTGAGAGGATGGACTTATCCGTAAGAGATGTATACTCC
Source organism: Glebionis coronaria (assembly GCA_025667525.1). Classification (NCBI taxonomy): domain Eukaryota; kingdom Viridiplantae; phylum Streptophyta; class Magnoliopsida; order Asterales; family Asteraceae; genus Glebionis; species Glebionis coronaria. The sequence goes on from CM046879.1 coordinate 397,752,744, forward strand.
ATTTTGATAAGTAAAGAATTTACAAAGGTTGATCGAACAATGAGAGAAGTAAATGTGCTTGTTTTCGTGTGTTGAAGTCGAGAAACAATGTAGAAATCCCCTAATTATGTGTTCTCGATAAACCAAAATTTCATAGACCAAATAGCTCACGATTAAATATTTTCAAAATAACGTTTTTGAAAAATTTCTAATACCTAATTTCGGAATGTGTTATTGTCGAATTTGGAATATGTTAAACCAAGATTTCAGAATCAAGCTTGATGATTTCGGAATGTTGCTAAAGATTTTGGAATGGAAATAGCTAAGTCTAAATTCGGAATGCAAAGACTTAAATCTGGAATCACAAGAATACTGAACCACTCAAATTCGGAGTCAACAAATCCAGAATAACAATCCAAAATACGCAAGATTGTGGAATCAACAAATCAAATCAAGATTGTAGCTTATCCGGAATCCAAGAACCTAAATCCGGAATGAAGACAAATCCTGAATGTTAACACTAAAATCCTGAATAACCTTCAAATCCGGAATTACACTGAAACCAAATCCGGGATTCCGTTATCTTGGGAATCCGGAATAAAACAAGTTCCAAATCCGGAATGTATTGTAGTCCAAAATCCAATCTACCTACAAATCCGGAATCCCTTCACACACTTAATCCAGAAATAGTGTGAATCCGGAATCCAAGACTAATCCTGAATAATTTATGATCCGAAATCTTTGTAATTTTGGAATAAGGGTAGTATTCCGAAATTAAAGTTGAGACGATTCAAAAACTTGTTTCTCGCGTTTTTATCCTAAAATCAAGCCAAAAGTTCCAAATGTTTCTTGTTTTTGACCAAAACAAATACCCTAAATCATTACCACAACTATGTAGATGATTTATAGGAAGATTAAACCACCAAAAACATAAATTTTTTTAGAACGCGGGTATAATTGATCAAAATCACACGAATTTTTCTAAGACAAACACATAAACAAGACAATCATCCCATGTCTCTTGATACCATTTGTAGGATTATGTAAATCTTGCTTATACTATAGAAAGATTAGAGAAAGAAAGAGATAGATGGTAGACATACACACATAAGAGAGAATATATGAAAACACGTTTATTACTATGTGAAAAGTGAAGTGAGCCACACCCTCTCCAACAAAGGAGAGGGTTTATATACCAAGCCTATAGGATGGGCTTGGTCTTATAATGATGGGTCGGCCATACATGCATGGATCGGGCTTAGACTTAGTTAACTAATGTAAAGATACATTGACAACGAGCTACTAACTAATATATTGTCGGAGTGACCAAATCTTCCTAAATACGTAAAAATGTATTTCTAACATTTTCAATTTCAGGTCGTTATTTTAATCTGACTATTACGTATTATGTATTTACTTTATTGAGAATTTTGAATTATTGGCTAACCGGGAAGGTTATGGCTTGAAACTTAGCGTAAGAATGTCGTTTAGATGAAAACCAGCAAGAAATACGTTAGGTATCGATATTTATATTCTCAAATTATCATAAGAATGATCTCATTGTATTTATTTTTGTTTCTCGTACTTTACGTTTTGACGAGTGGCGAGAACTACTAGTGATCTCGATACCGACGGATGCCCGAAATTCTTCGTTTTATTATCGATTGTTTTGATATTTAATATTTTCGAAGTCTTCGCTTTTAAGTACGTATCAAGTCGTGTCGAAACCAAATTATTACTTTCCGTGTGCGTTTAAACTTTAAAAATGTATTTTCACGGAACCGGGACGAAACCCGAGTCCCGTAAATATTTGAATAATTGACTACTAGTCATTTCCTGCTTTTTAACTAGTATTTTACAACTAAGTCCAATAGAATGCAAAATTACCCAAATCTACCCTCCACTACCTACTATAAATAGAATTTCTACTAGAAAAATTTCATTTTTTTATTCATTTAAAAATTTCTCAAAATCTCTTCCTTTTTCTTTGTTCTTGCCATCCAACATTCAACACCAAAACACCTTCATAATTTTCTTTCAAGCTTGAATTGGAGAAAACTAAGATAAGTCCCATCTTGGAAATTGTTGTCGATATTTAGATCAAATATCGGGAGGAAATAAAATGAGTTCTAAAAATGATCAAGGATTGTTCTCAGGCTCTAAACCTAAGGTTATGAGTCTATTTTTAAAGTCAAGTATTGGTTTTGCAAATGGAATTGGTTAGAAAGGTCAAAATGGTTTTACGAGTTAAATGTACAAAACTATCCTGTTTTTAAGGTCTAAAGATGCTTTGAGAAGAAGACTTAGGAATAATATCTTTGAATGAAATTTAAACTGAGATTTATTCAGGTTATGTGTGAATTTTGCACCAAGTTTAGTCGAAAACGGAGTTGTTTAAGTAGGTGAAAACAGTGGGTACATTTGGTATGTACCGGTAGAATGTTTTTGAGAGTGTTGACTAGTATAATAAACATGTGCAAATGTCTAGTAGTATCACTTTTGTGGGTTTTTCTCATGAGCTAATTGTGGTTTTGATTCGTTGATTTTAATTTTATTAAGTATAAGTCTATACTTGAAAGTATTGATAAAGTGCGCGTCTTATTTGGTAGGTTACGTCATTCGTGTTTACTGGACATCTAAATCGGCGGTGATCGTTTTACCACTATTTCCTCGTGTAATTTCAGGTGAGTCCATAGCCTCGCTTTTAAATTCTTTAATTGTTTAGAAACCTGCAAGGGGGATAACATGCTTATTTATTAAAAATAAAGGGTACAACTATAAGTTGCGGTAAACCCATGAATGGGTGCAACTAGAAGTTGTGGAAGCTCTATTTTTTGGAAAAGTATTTATTGAAAATGAAGGGTACAACTAGAATTTGCTGTAAACCCATGAATGGGTGCAACAAGAAGTTGTAGTAAACCCAATTTATTTTAAAATAAAACACAATGGGTTAGATGAACGTTATTTACATAAGTTTTCTTATAGCCACAAATACCCAATTAATCATGAATTGTTAATTACTCGGTGTGAGTGAACGCTAATACTATGGATAGATCTATCGGGGTGACACCCAGTTTAATGCGACTAGCTATCGCAATGTGCCGTGAGACACATGTGTATTGGAGCACATTGGAGGCATTGTATAAGAGAAATATTCACACTAGGCTAGGTGTGTATATGGGCTGAAATATAAATATGTTAACACTCAATTTCATGAGATTTATGTTATAACGTGATGATTATGTCTTGGACAACATAATCGTTAATTGTTTATTCTAAATACTCGTGTTCGATTTAAATATTTTTAAACTCTATGGATCCATTTAACAATTTTGTTGACTTTATAGCATGTTTTATCTCAGGTCTATAAAGAAGGCACTCGAGAAAGGCGATTTCATGAAGCTTGCTTAAATGATTTTGGCCCGCTTTTATAAAATATGTCCATTCAAAACAATCTTATTTTGATGTGCATTCTAAACTTTTAGAATTATCTGGGACCGTGTATGAACTATTTGTCTTTTGAATGAATGAATGGATGTTTTACCAAAAATGATTCTTTTTTAATCGTATTATGTTGCTTGAGTTGTTATATTATGAAGTAGCACCCCATATGAGCTTCCGCATATGACCCGAATTTGGTGTTGTAACAGACTGGTACCAGAGCTCAAGTTATAGAGAATGAAAAGATTTTCCAAAAATGAATTTTAGAAATCTTTTAACTATAACAGTTTCAAGCGAAACCTCCGAGTTGCGAATGGATGAAAATGAGAGTATTTATATATATATGGGATTATATATTTATGTTGTAATCTATATAGATTATTTGTACTTGTGAATTACAACGTATGTTTTCATTTATTTAATTATAAATGATAATTTATACTTATACGAGATATATATACGACGTAGATTGTCACGAAGCCACCCTAGTCATTTTAACGCTAACGCTGAAGTTATTCCCGAAGTAAATCTTGTTATTCCCGAGACTAACTAAGTTGTCGATATCCATGATCCCAACAAAATGATTAATATTCTCTATGATATCTATTTGGTTACAAGGATTTTAATTCATTGGTTCTTATTCTTGATTTATCAATCTATTCATTTCGTTTAGTAAATTTAATCTCCATTTTCATTAATCTTCGACATTCTACTGTTTTGCTAGAAACAAGTTTGTTTGAGATTGTACTTGTTGGTTGTTAGGAATTGACGTTGATTGGTATGGTATTCAATGACAAATATAATTCCATATCATATCACTCATTCTTTTTCTGTTATATAAGTTTTTTGTTTGTTTCGATCTTGATCTTCTACGTTGAGCTAGCGATGCTTAAATAAGGTGATTTATAATCGTCTTGTTGAAATGAATTGGCCATTTATTTTGTTGTCCCATAGTTTATGATGATTAAACACGAAATAAAGAAGATAGATAGATGAATTATAGAGAGAGAAAGTAGAGAGAGAAAAGAGAGAAAATGGTTGGAAACTTGGGAATATTAGATTGAAAGAGAGAGAGAGAGAGAGATAAATGTAACCAACCACCACCTAACATGCTAGGAGGTGGGTATATATAGTCCACCCACATGCGGGCTTGTTTAGGCTATATATTAATGGGACGGGCTTTTCCTTTAGGCTTTAGTTCCTTAAACATGAACTTTTAGCTTCAAGTTGAGCCTGTAGTACATGACTAACCTACTACCTATTACAACGTTCTAAAATACGATTCATAATAAACCTTTGACCGAACATTCTTGTTTGACTCAATATTTTGAGGCTAACAATCTCTCCCAATGAGAGGTCATTAACCTTTGAATTTGGAGATTTGTAGAGATTACTAATCTCGCCATAATTGAGTCTTGAACGTGTAGTAGTAGTCTTGTTCTTTAATGTTATGATCTTTGAGCCTTTGTCATTGTCTTTCGACTTTGTCTTTAATCTTGAGATCTTTAGATCATCCTTGACTTGTCCTTACCATCTTGCGATCTTTTGTCTTCATCAACATGCTCACGTTATTCATCATCTAGAAAGCTTGCTTTGATCATCAGAGTTGCAGAAGTCTTTTGCTTTCTTGATTGTTGAATATGTCGTTGGGCATGAGTATGTGGTTTTGAATCTTTGACTTGGCTGAGTACACTGTAATGCCACCTTCTTGAGAAAGAACATAGACACGGACTAAATGGCTTTGACATTCGTCTTAAATCGGTAGCGTTTTAACTCCGGTCGATGAAGACCGTTACACGATATTAAATATTGTACCTGTGATTAGGTAGATTCAAAGCAAGAATACGAACATAAAGAGTGAATCAATTGGATAAATATCCGTTTGATTGAAGTCGTTAATTCAAATTCCTGGAACAAGTTTGATTCATAAAGAATCTTACCATTGTTGCTTTCCAGTTGACACAAGCTTGATCCATAAAGAATCTCGCAAGTCACCTATCGTAGCGATGTTTGAGGTTGACGCTAGAAGGATTTCCATTCGTCACTGTGAATATTAATGAATATCACTCTGAATGTTCTAGCAAGACCATAAATATATTGCGTAGAAACCTGAAACGAGTTTGAGTCAATTCAGAATCAAACGAGTTTGAGTCAATTCAGAATCATACACATTACCTACCGCAGTGCTGTTTGATGTTAACACTCGAAGGATTTCCACTCATCATTGTGAATACTAGGTAGTATCACTCTGAGTGTTCTAGCAATGTCGCAAGGATATAGCGTAGGACTCTCTTTATCGTCATTTCGTATGTCCCAACGAGATTTAATTGATCTCTTGGTTCTAGACTCGATTTGTGCACTTTTAATGGTCGGAGGCTGGAGCAGACGCCACCTATTCAGTATCAACTAACTCGGAGTGAGAAAGCCAATAAAAGTCATGTTGTTCTCCGTGACAATAAAACAAACTTCTTTTGAGAAAAGCCTGAGTTAACTGGGGAAGGGTTGTGCATTACATCACTGGGTCCATGATGTGTTGTCTTCATGATGTGTTGACCCGGTTTCTGCCTAAGTTGTATGGAGGGCTTCTTTCTTTTCACCCTTTATCCTTGCATTTCTTTTTCATTCTTCAAACCCTTCAATTCTTACCAAGACATCATTACTAGCACCTTGTTGTGATTGTTCCAGTGCTATCTTCAGTACTTAGTTGGCATTCAACTACGTTCACATTCTACTCCATCTTTCCTAAGGACTTCTAATTATCTATTGGATTGTCCTTGGGAACATCCCTCCGGTTCTGTTTGGATCATAGGACTTAAACCTAACCACCCTTTTGCCACCAATAACATCGTGGATTAAAGATGTTGTGGGTATTTGATCGTAACCATAAACAACTTAAAAGTCTAAAAAAGTGTTTGAAAAAGATTTAACACCTTGCTAGTTTTGTCGTTTTAGAAATGCTCCCCTTCACATGTGCATCGATAATCAAAAGTGTTTCGCACATGTGGGTAAGAGTTAAAGTGCTTGAGTCTTAAATATATGTTTCATATATTAGATCACATTTTAATCACATTTTCTCCCTCTATCTCTAATATATAAAATCATTTGATATCAGAGATACCAAATTTGATTAAAATATATCGCGAAAAAATAGTCTTGAAAACATTTAGGAGAAAAATGTGTCATACTTGCATGAATTATTGGAACATTTTATGTAGTGTCGAGCACACAATTTTTGAATGATTTTGAATAATCATTGAAAAACTTTTGAAAAAATTGTACTCGAAGACTATATGTTTATAAACACATAAAAGATTGTCGTTGAAGAATGTGCTCACGAACATCAAAGGTTTTTCATGTGAATAATACCAAATGATACTTACACACAATGTGTTGGATACATAAAAATTGTTTTGATGAATATATCCAACAACATTAAAACTTTGATTTTGAAAAGCCCCCCTCAAAAATTGATCCAATTTAATTGTGTTTTGAGAATGTGATCCACATTTCGTTTTTTGAGGATAGGAGTTGTTGAACACACAATTTTTGAAATATTTTGAATAATCATTGAGAAATTCTTGAAAAAATTATGTTCAACACTTTTTGAAAAAATCCATTTCTTTTTGGACACATGGTTTTTCTAAAGAATAAACTTAAGTTCATAGTCTTTGTATGTCTTGACGAATCCACTCAAGTATAAGAAGATTTCTCTTCTTTTGCTGAGGGTAAGAGCACTAAATCGTACAATCCCTCGTGAATGTAGATCCAGGTTACAATCTGAAAGTGATTACAAGCCACTGTGTTGAGCTCAAAACATTGATTTTTTTGTGACAAGCTGAACCCAAGATAGATTTCTCTACCGGTTGTTGGAAAAATTGTCCAAAATAGACATTTTCCTTTATTAAGAGAATAAATGACATGTTTTGAAAATATTTACAACTTTCATTAGAGCTTTATGTACACACCCGTGTCGTTATTGAGCGACATTTCTAGGCACGTCCAAATTATCGATACTGAAAGACATGTCGAGAAGAATATTTTTGGTATTTTGAAAGATTTTCCATTTTTTATTTTGTTTTTCTATGTTTTATATTTTTTATTTTGCTTTTCCATAGATATATATAAGTAGATGTTTGATAGATGAATCAAGCAGGTACCTTTGCCAGAATCTCCAGGTCTGCTGGAGTCAAACATCTCATAACAATTTTCCTAACGAGGTACTCAAACCTATCCTTCGATAGAGCTTTCGTAAACAAGTCGGCTAACTGATAATCCGTTCTGACAAAGTATAATTCAACGATACCGCGTTCAACTTGTTCCTTTATGAAGTGATATCTGATATCAATATGCTTCGTGCGGGAATGCTGTACCGGATTGTAGGAGATGGCTATGGCCGACTTTCAGTCACAATACATAGGTACTTTATCAAAGTGAAAGCCATAATCCGTGGGTTGTGTTCTCATCCAAAGAACTCGAGCACAACACGCAGATTGAGACACATACTCTGCTTCGGCTGATGAAAGTGATGTGCAATCCTGCTTCTTGGAAGACCCTCCCACGAGCTTATCTTGTCCTATAAATAGTGTACCACCAGAAGTACTTTTTCGGGTATCAAGAGACCCTGCGTGATCAAAATCTGAATAGACTGTTAGAAAGAAACATGTTTCCTTCAGATACCAGAGTCCCAAATGAATGGTATTCTTGAGGTACCGAAAGACCCGTTAACCTCCTTGAGATGCTTTTCAGTAGTTCGGGCTTGATATCGTGCACAATAGCATGTAGCATGTAGTAATATCTGATCTCCTTGCTGTCAAGTACATGAGGGACCCGATCATTGAATGATATCTCGTTTGATCTATGGGTAATCTCTCCAAGTCAGCATCTAGGGATGTGGTTGATAATGGTGTCCCAACGGGGTCACATGAGGTCATACCATTATTTTTGATTATCTCTTGACAATAATTAGCTTTGTGAATAAAGATACCACTTGGGGATTGGTGAACTTGAATTCCAAGAAAGAATTTTAGTTCGCCCATCATTGACATTTCAAATTTGTTGTGCATTAATTTTTCAAACCATTTTGAAAGTTTTGGGTTTGTAGACCGAAAATAATGTCATCAACGTAAATTTGCACAAGAAAAATGTCATCCCTATATTTATATATGCACAAAGTTAGATCAATGGAACCTTTTGAGAAACCTTTGGATACCAGAAATTTCAAGAGCTCATCGTATCACGCCCTTGGAGCTTGTTTTAGTCCATATTGTGCCTTATGGAGACGATACACCTTGTCAGGATAATGCGGATTGACGAATTCTTCCGGTTGCGTGACATAGACTTCTTCTTTCAAAGGACCGGTAATAAATGTTGTATTCACGTCCATTTGATAAACGATGAATCTATTATGTGTAGCATAAGCAAGGAAAATCCTGACCGCTTCCATACGAGCCACTGGTGCAAATGATTCCTCAAAATCAATACCCTCTCTCTTGTTTTTCCAGATCCATCAAAGATTTAATGTTGTTACATCGTATGGTCTGTCAACAAGTTTCCAGACTTTAAGTCTTTTAAATTGTTGAAGTTCATCCGTCATCGATTCAATCAAAGCGTGATCATCCATGTCTTTTTTGATGTTTTTCGGTTCAGCTTTACTCACGGCGAGTGCGAACATACAAACATCGCCATCGGTTTCTAATTGTCGTCTTGTACGAACAGGCTGTGAAGGGTTTCTAACTACTTGAACCAAAGGGTGATCTCGGGTCCAATGATGTGTTGAGGGGTGTCGTTGGTAAAACGTATGCATATTTGACGGATCAACATGGAGAGTAGAAGACTCTCCAGTTTCCTGTACCGATGTACCGAATGCATTGTGAAAATCGTCATCGTCGGATAATGCACTGTCTGCGTGATTTGTGTTCTCTAGAGCAATGTCAGTAGTTGTGGATGTTGTAGGATCAATAGTTGAAGTGATATTCTGAGGAGGTAAATCTGCAGCAACCCGTGTTGAAATAGATGAAGTTTTATCCTTTTGTTGACGATGATCGGTATCATTATTCTTATCATGAGTGACAGCGGAAGACTTTGATACAACATGTTTCTCCCCCGTGAAATATTCATCATACATTGGTCCATATAACATTTTCAACTCTTCAATTGTCATGTCCACTATCATATCAACTCTTTGAACACTTTGTTGAACAAACTTTGAAATTGACCGTTCATTGTTGTGGTCTTGAGTTCCTAGTTCCATGCGGTTGTGCACAGAAGTCTTTTGTCGTTGTGGATTAATACATGAATTTTTGCTTAGCATTTTTATACTCGATATCGTTCTCGGTATCTAACCGAATCGATCACGGTTCAAAGTGCAATAGTCGGTAATGGTCACTAAAAGGGGGAGCTTGATATTATCTATTTCTAACAAAATGAAAAGTTAAACAAACTATGAAGAAAGGCTTAAACAAAAATAGCAAAAGGATTAAAGTGATTAAAAACTAAATAAAAGTAAATTTCAAAGATAGAATAAAGTAAATTTGAACTAAGACAAAACTTGTTTAAAAACAACACTAAGTAAAAGTTTGGGAAAAGATTTACGTTTGAAACTTAAAACTTAATAAAAGTAAACAACTAGCCAATCGGAATGCCCTATCGGAATCACGTCGGAATGATGCAGTCGGAATCCGATCGGAATGTGGAAAAATGAACCTCGTCGGAATAATCTGTCGGAATACAAGACAGCAATATCGGAATACTTACAATCCACTTCTATCAGAATCCTAATCGAAATAACTGAGAAAGAAATGATCGGAATACTGGTGACTCAAAGCTATCGGAATATCAAATAAATACCCTCATCGGAATCCAGATCGGAATCCCCGTTGGAATTGCAAAACCCTTTTCCGATACCCAGTATCTGAATAACAATGACAACCGTCAGAATAAAAGGCCTAATCCGAATGAACAGTCGGAAAAGGGTTTACCCTTTTCCGATGACTTGCAATTCGTGAAAAGCAAAACCAAATAAGCAAAGTTTTAATAAGCACTATCCAAAACTTTACTAATGATAAGATAAAAGGGGTAATAAGCACGAATAAGAACTTATCAAAACTTTAAATAAGCAACTTTTTAAATCAAAATATAAAAAGATGAAACTTTTAAGAAAAATGAAAAGTAAATAAGCTAAATACCAAATAAGCCAATAAGCATGTTAAGCTCAAAGCTTAATCCGTATAAAACATAGATATGAATAAAAAGATAAACTTTTTAATCACATATACATCAAGATATCACGAATTAAAAACAAATAAAATCAAGAAAGGTAGAAGAATATTAAAAATGAAAAGCTTAACTTGAACTTGTAGATTAAAGATTCAAGAATACAAGATTGAATTAAAGCTTAAACATGAAAGAAAGAAAAGATGAAGATCTAGTGAGAGAAAGTTAAACACTTTCTCTCTCTAAACATAAAAACTAGAAAAATGAAAAGTGACTAAAAAAACTAACTAACACCCTCCTAATGACACATTAGGAGGGTATATATAGGAGGTGGGGAGTGCATGTGTTGCTTCCTTGTTTCTTTCTTCTCGTCTCGACTCGATTTAAATCCTTTGTCTTTCTCTCGGGATTTGTTGATATAAATTGAACTTGTCTTATAATTTTCTTCTTCTATTAGACATGAGTTCTTGGACTTCATTAAACTTCCGTCTTTAGACTTTTCTTCGATAAATATTCAGAATAGGCCTTGGACTTCCGTTCTTTTTACACTCTCGATATTTTGACTTCGTCTTTTCCCGTTTTCTTCGATAAAAGCCTGTGAAAGCCCGTGTTTTCTTCCTTTTTCATATTTTTATCCTGAAACACAATAAAAACACAAACCACGCATAATTCCAACTTTTACGACATAAAATACACGTTTTGGTCTTGTTATTATTGGAAATAAGTGGTAAAAGGATAAGTGTTTTCACACTTATTAAATCTCCTACACTTGACCATTGCAATGCCCTAATGCAATGCATTAATTTCAAAGCACAGATTATATTTTTCATCATAAATAACTCACCTTGGCCTTTATTAAATACTAAACTTTAAGGAAAGTAGAAAGATAGAAATCAAAGACTTACATTGGGGTTTTGGCTGTCATGAATGTTCATCATCCTCAAGTTTCATGTTCCCCAGACCAAGCTTAAAAACGAGATCATTGTTATTATAAGTTAGCAAACTAACACGAATTCATGTGGCCCAATCATTCACTTAGACTCCCTTATTCCTAGGTGTATTGTTTGACTTATTTTGATAGTTTATTTAGGCTGAAAATAAATTGGGACAATTTAATCAATAGTTAGCTAAAGGACAAAATCTTTTAAAACTGCTTCTCGGGACCTCTTAAAGTTCATATCTTGGCATAACTCGCTTCACGATTTGAGACCTTTCTCGAACCGATATTTGGTAGTGACTTCATACTTCAAATCTTGAGAGACGTTCTTGAAATAATGGTCTTCTCTTCATAAAAGGAATTTCTTCACTTGATGTTTTGAGAGATTCTTCATACTTGGACCACGACTTCTTCATTTTTCTCCAACCTTTATTTTGGACTTTGATATACAACGATCTGCCTCTTTTTAGGACTTGGATCTATTTATCCTCATACCTTGTTAGGGCCTTTTTGGATAGACTTCTCCATGATCTTTAGGGGAGTATTTGCTTTTCGTCGTGTGTCTCGATCCTTCATATTGATTTTTGATAAATGATTCTTCATATCACTTGGGATCTTTAGCAACAAAACGTAGCCCTCATGCCTTGTTAGGTCCTTTTCGGAATCGCCAATCTTCGCATCCCGCTTCAATAAGTTATGCCTTGGCTATGAACTCTAATTAATACCGAGAAACTTTTAAACGATCTTGTGCTAGAAGCTAAGTAACTTTTCAAATCGTACAACCTTATTTATTGCAAATATATTTATTAACAAACGATGGGAGAAGAAGCTTATAATCAACTCACATAAATTCACGAAAGAATACCAAACTTATAATTGACTCTATGATCTCTCGTTCTCCACAATTTAAAATCTCAAGGAATGAGACTCGTGGATGCTTAGCCAATTAAATCAAAGTTTTGGGTTTTCAAGTCATCTATAGGATCTTACAAGTTCTTAGGCTCTTTCAAGTTTAGAATTCGCATTTTAAAGTTCCCTTGATAAACGACTTTATAGGATCAATTATAGGAACTTGTGAAAAGTTCTTGTTCTTAACCCGTGAGAGTTAAGACTTTCGCGTTTTAAAGTTTCCTATATAAAAGCCTAGCAAAACTTGACTTAAACACGTTAAGGATATTAGCTAGAGTAAACTTGGATAAGTAAACTCGGGTTGAGTCAAAAGATTCACAATGTTGAAAAATTAAAACCACTTTATTCAAAATTTATTCTACAAAGAAAGTAAATAACGATAACCAAGGAAAATACTTCTATACTACTAGGCCAAATTAGATTAAAAATTTTGAAAAATGTTGAAAAATCAAATTTTCCGGTTAAAATAAGGACAAATTAATGGAAAAACCCACTTACTTCGATAGAAGTTCCCCCTACACTTGATATAAACATTGTCCTCAATGTTTAAGCATGTGGGAGTAAACTCCCCTACACTTAGGACATTGTGCACGTTGTTTAAATCTTGCTAAGGGAAGGACAACTATATATTTCAATGTGAACATATAATATATGAATTATTGAATCACGACAGTTTAGGATAGAACCGGGAAGACGGGTATACGGGATCACGGTCGTCAAATGTGATCAAAAGTGCTCTTTGAAGCTTTAATCCCCGGACATCATAAGAAACAAGAGAACAAACACATACGGCGCTCCCCCTACACTTATTATGAAAACGGTAAAGGATAGATCAACGGGTTGCCTCTCGAGAAGCGCTTGTATTTGTTAATCGAGTCACGAGCCTGACTCAACCCAAAACTAATTCAAGGGAAACGTGGTGAGGGATGGAATCATCTCATGAGAGATGTCCTCACCAAAGTATAGCTTCACACGCTGGCCATTCCCTTTAAAATTAGGCCCATTTGGCTGAGAAAGCTCAATGGTGCCATAAGGGAAAACTTTGGTGACGGTGAATGGACCAGAACAACGGCTCTTGAGCTTGCCCGAGAAAATCTTCAACCGAGAGTTAAAGAGTAAAACTTGATCACCAACGTGAAACTCTCGGTTCTTAATCCTTGCATCATGGATGATTTATTTTTCTCTTTGTAGATTAATGAGTTCTCATAAGCTTCATTCCGCAGTACATTTAGCTCGTTGAGTTGAATCTTCCGAAGATCATCGGCTTTGTTGATGTCAAAATTGGCCCATTTCAAGGCCCAGTACGCCTTATGTTCCAGCTCAATAGGGAGGTGACATGCCTTCCCTTACACAAGACGATATGGAGTGCAACCAATGGGTGTCTTATATGCGGTACGGAAAGCCCACAAAGCATCATCTAACATATCGGCCCACAAGGCACGATTCTCTCCCACAGTTATCTCTAAAATTCTCTTTAGTTCATGGTTAGAAATCTCGGCTTGACCATTTGTTTGAGGATGATAAGCGGTGGAAAGATGATGATTGACACCGTACTTAGCCATGACTCGAGAAATTAATCATTGCAAAAATGAGTCCCGCGATCACTGATGATAGCACGAGGAACACCGAATCGAGCAAAAAGTTGCTTCAGAAAGTTCACAACCACCCTCGCATCGTTCGTAAGGAGAGCCTTAGCTTCAACCCATTTAGATACGTAGTCAACGACTACGAGGATGTACTTGTTCCCTTTAGATGATGTAAATGGCCCCATAAAGTCGATGCCCCATACATCAAAGAATTCACATTCTTGTATGAATTTTTAAGGCATCTCGTCTTTATGTGTGATCTTGCCTTGGCGTTGGCAAGCATCACAATTTTTAACCATCTTGTGAGCGTCACGATAAATGGTGGGACAATAGAATTCAGAGTCGAAAACTTTCTTCGCGGTGTAGTTGGGACCAAAGTGACCATCGGTGGGTCGTGTATGGCAAGCTTCGAGAATGTCTAAAGTTGCGGGTCCATCAACACACCGACGAATAATCAGATCAGCACATTGTTTGAAGAGATAAGAGTCATCCCAAAAGTAAGTCTTAACATCTTTAAAGAACTTCTTCTTTTGTTAGGATGTTAACCCTTCGATGAGAATACCACCCGCTAAGTAGTTTGCAATGTCTGTAAACCACGAGGTGTCATCAAGATTGGAATTGATAGACATTAAGGCCTTAAGGGGAAAAGAGTCGTTTATCTCTTGATTCGGATGATCCCCTTGATAAGGATCCTCAAGTCTACTTAGATAATCTGCGGCTAGGTTTTCGGCTCCCTTCTTGTCACGAATTTCGATTTTAAATTCTTGAAGGAGCAAAACCCAACGAAGAAGTCTTGGCTTGTAATCTTGTCTAGTTAACAAGTACTTCAACGCGATATGGTCAGTATAGATAATGGTGGTGGAAAGAACAAGATAGGGGTGGAACTTCTCAAAAGCATACACTACAGCTAAAAGCTATTTTTCGGTAGTGGTATAATGTAATTGAGCCCCCGTCATTGTCTTGCTAGCATAATGGATTGGTTGGAAGTGTTTGTTCACTCTTTGTCCCAAAACCGCTCCAATAGCAAAGTCGTTAGCATCACACATCAATTCAAAAGGTAGCTCCCAATTGGGGGTAACCAAGACCGGTGCCTTAGTTAGCTTGTACTTAAGAAGATTGAAGGATTCAATACACTCTTTAGAAAAGATAAAAGGAGTGTCTTTTTCTAAGAGGTGAGTCATCGGGCGAGCGACTTTAGAAAAATCTTGAATGAATCGACGATAGAAGCCCGCATGACCAAGGAAACTTCTGACACCCTTCACGGTTGAAGGTGGAGGTACTTTTGCAATCCCATCAACTTTAGCATGGTCGACTTCAAGACCGGCTTTGGAGATTTTATGTCCAAGCACAATGCCTTCTTTTACCATGAAATGGCATTTTTCCCAATTTAGAACGAGACGAGTGTCTTCACACCGTTTGAGCATACGTTCTAGATTGGCAAGGCAATTAGAGAAAGAATCACCATAGACCGAGAAATCATCCATGAAGACTTCCATAGTTTCTTCAACCATGTCATGGAAGATAGCCATCATACACCTTTGGAAAGTCCCAGGAGCATTGCATAAGCCGAAAGGCATTCTTTTATAAGAAAATGTTCCATAAGGACAAGTGAATGTGGTTTTCTGTTTGTCTTCGGGATCGATGGGAATTTGAAAATACTGGGAGAAACTGTCTAAGAAGCAATAATAATCATTACCCGCTAAACGCTCGAGCATTTGATCCATAAAAGGAAGGGGAAAATGATCCTTTCTCGTAGCATCATTGAGTTTGCAATAGTCTATACAAACTCTCCACCCTGTAACGAGACGAGTAGGAATCAACTCGTTGTTTTCATTGGGCAGAACGGTGATTCCGCCTTTTTTAGGCACACAATGGACCGGACTAACCCATGTCGAATCCGAGATAGGGTAGATCATTCCCTCATCAAGAAGTTTGATAACCTCTTTTTTGATAACGTCATGGATCTTGGGATTCACCCTTCTTTGGATTTGAATAGTGGGTTTAAAGTCGTCCTCCATGAGAATTTTATGTGTGCAAAAGTGAGTATCAATTCCACGAATATCGGAAATTTTCCAAGCAATTGCCTTCTTGTGATTCTTCAGCACGTTGATCAGTCGAAAATTTTCTTCTTCTTTCAAGTCCTTAGCGATGATGACGGGTAACTTCTTATTGTCTTCAAGTAAAACGTACTCGAGATGAGACGGTAGGTCCTTAAGCTCTAAATCCGGAGGATTTTTGATGGAAGGCGTAGTCAAATTCGGTTCATTGATAGAGATTTTCTTAGGAGATGGTGGAGAAATATGGTCCTCATTGAGAAGTTTCTCAATGGTACCAATGTCTTCGTCCCAATTAGATGGAAAATCGTCATATTGTAAGTCCACATCTCCCAAAGTTGCTTCAAATTCTTTCAAAAGGAAATCACTTTCTCCAAATAGAGTTAGTGAGGGAGCAATAGAGGCAATGGTCTCAACAATTGGAAGAGAAGAAGAACCACTTTTACAAGCGTCTTTGAAATGTTCTTCACAAGCCTCATCAAGAACGTCAATGAAATTAACACTCTCGTTTTCAGAAGGCTGTTTAGAAAGTTTACCCATGTTGAAGACGATTTTATCGTCACCAACTCTCATGATTAATTCGCCCGCGGCTACATCAATGAGAGTGCGACCGGTCCTCAAGAATGGACGTCCAACGATTAATGGAACAAGAGGGTCCATCTCGTAGTCAACGACAACAAAATCCACCGGAAAGGTGAATTTGTCGATGCCGACGAAGACATCTTCGGCTATCCCCACCGGATAAGAAACCGTACGGTTAGCTAATTCCAATGTCATTCGTGTGGGGACTAGCTCGGGTAGAGACAATTGTTTCCAAACGCTTAGAGGCATTAAGTTGATACTAGAACCTAGATCGGCTAGGGCCATACAATTCTCTACCCCGGGGAAGTTGCAAGGAATGAGAAAACGACCCGGATCACCAAGTTTGGTGGGTAATTTCCTTAAGAGCACTACAGAGCAATTCTCGTTAAGTTGGGTCTGAGGGATATCAAGAAGTTTCTCCTTATCACTGAAAAGATCTTTAAACATTTTAGCATATTTCGGCATGTGAGCGAGAGCCTCAGTAAAGGAGATGTGGAAATTCAGTTGTTTAAACATTTTAAGAAAGTTAGAAACCTGAATATCATCCTTGTTCATCAACTTCTCTTTCTTCAACCTTGAGGGATAAGGTATATTGGGTTGAGATGAAGGCTTTGGAATGGAATTCTCACTCACATCCTTGGGTGGTGGAAGGGTGGAAGTAGAATGTGGAGGAATTAGAGAAGGGGACTCGTTTTCCTTTGTCACAATCACCGGTGTAGGTGTAGGAATCTCGGGTTCCTTTAAACCTTTGCCACTTCGGGTGGTGATTTCTTTCATCTCCCCTATTGGATTAGCAACGGTGTTAATCGGAAGAGAACCCGAACTAGAGGCTTGATTACATGGGAAAAAAGTAGCCATCATATCCCTTAAGTTATTCGTTTGATTGCTCATAGAGTTTCTCATATCGGCTCGAAGATCATCCCCTTGTTTCGCCATGTCATTCCTTAGCTCGGCTTGAATATCGTTCCCTTGTTTCGCCATGTTAGCCTTCAAGTTAAAGAATTGGCTTTGAATATTCGTCACCATCTCTCTATTGGTCCTCATGTAAGCTTCGAGGTCTTGGTTCAATATCGTGGGTTGATTTAGAGGTGGGGCTTGGTAAGCTGGATTATTTCCTTGAGGTGGATATAGGTTTCTTTGGGATTGATATTGATTGGTAGCTCGAGGTTGGCTTTGATTGTTGTGGTTGAAATTGTTTTGGTTTTGGTTTTGAGAAGAAAAACCAGGCGGGGATAGAAAGTTGTTGGAACGATAACTTAGCAAGTTACGGTCTCCTTGAGGACGTACTTGATAGCCTCCCGTAGAAAAGTTACCGTTAGGGGCATACACATTTTCCGGATTGTCAAGAGTAGAAGGAAAATCGGTGTATCAATGAGAACCCCCGCAAATCTCACAATAAGTTTCTACAGCTTTAGCTTGTTGAAATTGGTTTGTAGCCATGGTTAAGAAGTTTTTGTTCATCTCAGCTACTTGGCGAGTAAGTTCGGTCATCTCTGAGTTGGATGATGTAGAAGAAACATTGGCCCTCTAGTTATTCCTTGAAGATGCAGATGAATCCCAATTTTTGTGGTGAGTGGTCATGTTCTCTATCAGCTCTCTACACTCCTCAGGTCTTCTCTTCATGAATGTACCACCGGCGGCAGCATTAATCGTATCACGATCACGAAAAGTTAAACCATTATAGAAAGTATCAATCAAAGTAATGGGGAGCATGTTATGGTTTGGACAACGGTAGATCAAGACATTATAGCGTTCCCAATCATCGAAAAGCGACTCATCAGGTTCTTGAGTGAATCCACTGATATGGTTGCGAAGACTAGTGACCATGGATGGTGGAAAGTAGCGCGACAAAAATTTTTGAGTCATGTCATTCCATGTTTGAATTGAATTTTTGGGAAGACGATCAAACCATTTTTCGGCATGGTGGGATAAATTGTGTGGAAAGAGGTGAAGGCGAAGAAAATCCACGGAAACACCGGGTAGTTTCATGCTTTGGGTGACGATAATGAATTTGTCGAGATGTTTGTTGGCATCATCATCCGGTAATCCACGAAAAGGGCAAGCGTTTTGAGTTTGCTGGATCATGTGATGCTTCAACGAAAATTCAGGAGCCGTGATTTGCATCGGCGCAATCGGTCCTCCGTGTCCGTTCATGGTGGGTTGACAAAGCTCCTCCATTGTTCGTAGGTCGGGTGGGGGAACATTGTTGTTGTTGTTATTGTTATTCAAATTGGGGTGGGGTGGGTTGTTATTATTGTTATGCACACCGGCCATATCTATGTCTCTAAGAGTCTCGGGTTCAGGATAAGACGTAGAGCGAGTACGTATATACTAAAAGGAAATAAAATATTTTTGATTTTTTTATCTTTTTTTTTGTTTTTGGATTTTTGAAAAGTTTATATTTTTTAGGATTTTTGAAAATTTTTGTGCTTGAAAATAACGTTCCCAAAAGAACGGATCCCAAAAGCCATTTTTTCTCACTAAAAACCGTTAATCTTTACGAAAAGAGCCGACAGCGGCGCCATTTAATACATGACTTTATGCTTAGCATTTGTGTACTCGATATCGTTCTCGGTATCTAATCGAATTGATCACGGTTCAAAGTGGAATAATCGGGAATGGTCACTAAATGGGGGAGCTTGATATTATCTATTTCTAATAAAATGACAAGTTAAACAAACTAGGAAGAAAGGATTAAACAAAAATAGCAAAAGGATTAAAGTGATTAAAAACTAAATAAAAGTAAATTTCAAAGATAGAATAAAGTAAAATTGAACTAAGACAAAAATTGTTTAAAAACAACACTAAGTAAAAATTTGGGAAAAGATTTACGTTTGAAACTTAAAACTTAATAAAAATAAACAACTAGCCCATCGGAATGCCCTATCGGAATCACGTCGAAATGATGCAGTCGGAATCCGATCAGAATGTGGCAAAATGAACCTCGTCGGAATAATTCGTCGGAATACAAGAAAGCAATATCGGAATACTGACAATCCACTTCTATCGGAATCCTAATCGGAATCCTAATCGGAATAACTGAGAAAGAAATAATCGGAATACTGGTGACTCAAAGCTATCAGAATATCAAATAAATACCCTCGTCGGAATCCAGATCGGAATCCCCGTCAGAATTGCAAAACCCTTTTACGATACCCAGTATCGGAATAACAATGACAACCGTCGGAATAAAAGGCCCAATCGGAATGAACAGTCAGAAAAGGGTTTACCCTTTTCCGATGACATGCAATTCGTGAAAAGCAAAACCAAATAAGCAAAGTTTTAATAAGCACTATCCAAAACTTTACTAATGATAAGATAAAAGGGGTAATAAGAACGAATAAGAACTTATCAAAACTTTAAATAAGCTACTTTTTAAATGAAACTATAAAAAGATGAAACTTTTAAGAAAAATGAAAAGTAAATAAGCTAAATACCAAATAAGCCAATAAGCATGTTAAGCTCAAAGCTTAATCCGTATAAAACTTAGATATGAATAAAAAGATATTAATCACATAAACATCAAGATATCACGAATTAAAGACAAATAAAATCAAGAAAGGTAGAAAAAGATTAAAAATGAAAAGCTTAAGTTGAACTTGTAGATTAAAGATTCAAGAATGCAAGATTGAATTAAAGGTTAAACATGAAAGAAAGAAAAGATGAAGATCTAGTGACAGAAAGTTAAACACTTTCTCTCTCTAAACATAAAAACTAGAAAAATGAAAAGTGACTAAAAAAAACTAACTAACACCCTCCTAATGACACATTAGGAGGGTATATATAGGAGGTTGGGAGTGCATGTGTTGCTTCCTTCTTTCTTTCTTCTCGTCTCGACTCGATTTAAATTCTTTGTCTTTCTCGACGTCGTTTGGGATTTGTTGATATAAACTGAACTTGTCTTTAGACTTTTTCTTCGATAAATCTTCAGAATAGGCCTTGGACTTCCGTTCTTTTTACACTCTCGATCTTTTGACTTCGTATTTTCCCGTTTTCTTCGATAAAAGCCCGTGATAGCCCGTGTTTTCTTCCTTTTCATATTTTTATCCTGAAACACAATAAAAACACAAACCAGACATAATTCTTACTTTTACGATATAAAATACACGTTTTGGTCTTGTTATTATTGGAAATAAGTGGTAAAAGGATAAGTGTTTTCACACTTATTATGGATCGGGACTTAAACTGCTTTGTTTAAATTCTATTTCTTGCAATTCATCAAATCTGACATGAATAGTTTTGACAATCAATTTTGTTCTCTTGTTGTAAACTCTATATCCCTTAGACTGAGTTGCATATCCCACTAGAATACATGCATCACCTTTCTCTTTCAGCTTATCTATTCACCATCTCGGATTATGTAACACGTACATCTAAAAACGTGAAGGTGTTTGAGTGAAGGTTTGAGATCATGAATGATTTGGTATGGTATCTTTTTGTGTCTTCAAATAATTAAGGAGCGGTTTTGTGTGTAGCATACGGTTGACACGGCTTCGGCCTAAAAGAATAGTGGAAGTTTTGAAGCTGATAATAATGTTCGAGAAGCCTCAACCAAAGTACGATTTCGTCTTTCAACAACGCCGTTTTATTCAGGTGTTCGAGAAATAGATGTTTCATGTCAAATTCCTTCGGCTTTCAAAATAATTCTTTAGAGTTGAATTCAAGATTTATGTGCCTCTGTCATCACGTACCACTTTTACTTGAGCTTGAAGACCACTTTGTATCTGCTTAAGGAAGTTGATGAGAAATTCGGGTGTTTCATCCTTGAACCTCTAGAAGTGAGTCCACGTGTACCTTGAGTAATCATCGAGAATTACCATAATGTATTTCTTCCCATTGATACTTTGAACACGCATGGGACCACACAAATCGATATGAAGAAGATCTAACCGTCCTTTCCAGCTTGGTGTAGTCTTTGACTTGAAACTACCCCGTTTAGCTTTACAGAGCTCACAAGAAGAACAAAGATGATCTTTGATGAATTTCAAGTTAGGAAGTCCTCGCATAATATTTTTTTTGGAAAGCAAGTTGATGGTATCAAAATTGAGATGAGATAATCGTTGATGCCATAACCAATCTTGAATCGTTGAAGCTTTAGCCATGAAGCAAATTGGAGTTGTGTAAGTTGAGTCTTGGAGTGAAATAGTGTAGACATCAGTACCCGTGAATCGGTGAGTAAGTCATTCCCATCATAATCACGAACAAAACATGTCTTCTTTCTAGAAGCAACCTCCAAATCCGCATCACAGAATTGACCAACCGAGAAAAGATTGTCATTGAGCCCTTCGATGTAGTATACCCGTTTGATTGTGATATTCCCTTAAACCAAATCTTCTTATCCTAGATCGGTGCAAATTGATCATTTCTGAATCAGACCGTACCCAGCCGCTTCTCCACGAAGTTAATTAGAAGCTTGAGATTCCCGTCATGTGCTTGGTGCACCCGGAGTCCAGTATGAAGAGAATTATTTCGATCACCTGCAGAAGAATTAGAACACGATAGAGCATTTGCTAAATTGGATTCCTTGTTAGTTGTGTTATTCGAATCATTAGTTTCCCTAGTTACAACACTTAAAGGCACGCTAACACTCGTAGTCACATTTTATGTCCTAACCTTAGGCATCCATTTATATCCTGGAGGACATTGATTAGCAAACCATCATTTCCAAGACTTGCTAGCATACTCAAATAATTCCCTAATTATGCTTCTAGTGTTCTTAGTGGTGGAGTCTGATGCAATACTTTTCTTAGAGGGGTTTGAACCAGGATAGTTCACTTTGCGTTTGAGTTTACTAGTACTAATAGGCATCGCAATTTGCTTCTTAGTTCTAGTATCTATAATGTAGGAATTTCTTTTAGTTTATCGTTTTCTCCTCGACTCACTCGAATTGATATCTAATTTTGACGTGGATTAATTGTCCTTGGTGAATAAAATTTTGTTTGGTATTTTAAAACTAAAAACTATTTAGAAAGAAAATATTTAATTTTAAAAGGAAATATTTAATTAAAACAACTTTTTCTATTTTAAACAAAATATTAAAAATCATAAACTAATTAAAACTATAAAACTATTTAGATAAATTTGAAAACTATTTGAAAATTAAACAAAATTTAAATCTAATTTTATATGAAACTAAATTAATTAAAAATTATAAAAAACTAATTTATAAAAACAATTTTAAATTTCTAAAAGTAATAAAAATATTTATTTTTGTTTATTTTTTTTCTAAAACTTTATAAAAGTAAACTTATAAAAAAACTTTTTAATTAAAAATAACTAACTAAAACTTGTATTTAAACTAATTATCAAAGCTGACAGCTAATTAAATACCTATATGAATTAAACAGACTGGATTATTACACAAATAGAGGACTAGAACGAATGATTAAAGCGTTGGGTTGTTAAACGGAAGGTGAAGGGTTCGAGTCCCTGTTGTGACAGTTTGGTGATTATATTTTTTTTTATTTTTGAAACTGATAGAAATCAGTTATGAACAACCAGATTAAATGAATCTGATTGCTTTTGTTATAATCAATTCAAACAAAATCAGCAAATGAAATCTATATATCAGCAGAGATATTAAACCAACAAAATAAGAACTCAAAGCAAAATCAGATAAGCAATAAATCCTAAATAGAAAATAAGCAGATAAATCTAAAACTTAAAAATAAGCAAACCTAAGCTTAAAACAAAATCAAATACGCAAAACTAAGTTCTAATAAGCAGTTTAAACTGACAATAATAAAATAAGCTAATAAATCTTAAACTTAAAATAAGCAAATAAAATTTAAACTAATAAGAACAGATAAACTTAGTAAATCAAACCTAAAAATAAGCAACTATCCAAATAAGCCAATCTAAACAGACAAAGCAATACACTACTTAACTCAATATCAGCAAAACAAGATAAACTTAAATATCAGCAATCAAAAATCAAATAAACTAGCAGACCTACTATCTATCAGAACAAAGCTACATCAGATAAGGCTTAATTAGATAAATAAATAAACGAGATCCAAACAGTTTAAATCTAAACTTAATATAATCAAATAAACTTAAAAGTCCTAAACTGAAAATAATCAGATAGACCTAAATAATCAGCAACTTAACTCAAATCAAATCAAAATAAAGTCAGATATATCAGAAACTTAAAACTCACTTAAGCATATAAATCTTCAAAAAAAACAGATAAATCAAAGCACTAAAAGACTTATAAAAAGAAAAAAAGAACTAAAACCTTGTGTCGAATCCGTTGAGCAGAAGGATAGGCGCTGAGCTCCCTTTTAATTGAACCTAGACCACCTTAAACATCAACACCATTCGCGAACCACAAACCAGTACCACTATTCACGGACCAAAAACTTTCGAACAACGAACCAGTTTTAGTTTAAACTTCTAGTGGGGAAGTTTTTCTACCAAAATTTATTTATTTAACTAATTTAAAATATTAATTAGCTTAAATTAACTAACATTAATTATTATGAAAAGAAAGATTGAAGACAAATTTCAGTAAAACTTAACAGAAATATGAAGTTGAGACAAAATTAAACTAAAAATAAATTTTATTAATAATTGAAATTCATTACAAATACTGAAAAGGAAATTACAAATACCAAAAATCTATTTTTGCATAATAAAAATAATATACAAATTGGCACACTAACTTTACAAAATATGGGGGTATTTATAGCCAACCCCCATGGCTTGTTGATGAAGCTTGGTGAGCACAACTTTGCATCTAGGCCGTCCAATGCATCTTTTCTCATTCTCTTTCTTAATTTATTCAATCTAACGGCAACAAATACACCCCTTGCACACGGATTGCCAACGTGTCAAGGGGTGTGTTTGTTGTGTTTCTTTGCTGCTGATGTGGAGTGATTTGATTGGAGGATGGTGAGGAGTGATGTGTATCGTCCAATCAAAAGAAGGAGATAAGCCACGTCACTGAGGACCACCAGCCTGCTATTCTGATAACCATGAGGATTTAATTAATCAAACGTGATTTACACGCGCTTGTTAATTGTGAAAAGCCTCAATATTTTTTTATCTAGGGTTAAAAGGGGGTGGCTGCGTTTGTTTTTGGGAGAGAAGGAAAGAGGTGAGTTATCTAGGTTTTATCGAAAGGTAAATAACGTGTGTGTGTGTGGGTGAGGGTTTTTATTTGTTTTGACTGAATAAAACTTTGTAGCCCAAAACAACCGTCTATTTGTTTAATCATTGGGCTTGTGGCCCAATTATAACTCCATCCGTCTTTTTTTTGTTTAGTTAAGTAAATGGGCTCTTGGCCCATAAGGTTTCGATCCATCCCTTTGTCATGTAATTTGGGCTTGTAACTTGGGTTTCAGGCCCAATAAGCTTGTGTGGGACCCACTTGGCCCAAATAACTTTGATACACTCTAATCCTCGAAAACGAACTCGTCTTTCGCTTCCTTGATCATTTCTTCAAAAACCGTGTTGATTTTTGCCGGCTTTCGTGATCTTTGGTACACTTTTGGTTCCTTGACCTTGTCTTTGTCTCTTTCTTGGACTTTTCTTCAACATTTGACCGTGAAATCCCGTGTTTTCTTTCCTTTTGATCTTTTGTACCTATTTCACACAAAAACACAAAACCACGCGTAATTCCGACTTTTACGATATTAAACACATGATTAGGTCTTTTTTTTCCTTGATTTTAGTGGCAAAAGGATAAGTGTTTACACACTTATTAAATCCCCTACACTTGACCATTGCAATGACCCGATGCAATGCATAATTTTAAAGCATAAAGTTACATTTTTCTCATAATTAACCCATCTTGGCCTTTATTAAGATATACTATTACTACTACGATGAAAAGATGAAAACTTTAAAGGAAACAAAAGTTATAACAATTTATTAACTTGGAAACTATTTGATGGAAGAAACTCGTAAAGAAATCTAAGACTTAGATTAGGGCTTTGGTGTCATGAATATTAATCACCCTCAAGTTTCATTTTCCCCATACTAAGCATAAAAACAAGATCATTGTTTACCATATGTTTTTAAATTAAAACCACTTATATAAGACAATTGTGTAATACTCTTTCTCCAATTCCTAAGTTGTATCTCTAGCTTTTAAGGATTGTCATTCACCCGTAGGCTCATTTGACTTATTTGAAAATTATTAGTCCAAAAATGAAGGTAAAACGGTGCAAACCCGACACTCAAAACCTAACCTCGTCCTCAAAAACGTTGTCACTAAAGTAAGCCCACATCAAGGATAATTTAACACAATTTGGGGAATAAATTCCCGGATCCGAAATTTGGTCAATAGTACTACTTATTAATTATTCTTCCAAAGTCATGTAGACCTTATGTGCAGTTTAGCAAATTCACATCATATACCCTTAGGCTCTTTAAGATGTAAAAATGCTCCTCATCTATTGTCCACGCCCTAAGGCTCCTTGAACGATAAACAAGGGAATTGATTTTTTTGATCAATTTTTATTCAACACTTACCATGCCATACACCCTAAGGCTCTAATGACAAGGTTCGTGCTACATGCCCCACACCCTAAGGCTCCTTGAGGTCATGTTTTAATCTTATTCTTTCTTTATTTAGTGGTTATGAGCCACCATAGTCGGAAGTCCACAATGTTGGCACCCTCAATGTGTTCATGCTTTAATTACAATGAGATAAAAGATTTGGCTAAGAGCTAAGATATCGAATCTATACCGTAAAAATCCTCATTTATTAAGCAATTAAATATACAAGCGGGAAGAAAGAGCCACAAAAACTCATATAAGCAAGAATTAACCCTTAAACTTATTATCAACTCTATCATCTCTCGTTCTCCACAATTTAAAATCTCAAAGAATGAGACTCGTGGATGCTTAGCCTAATAAACCAATTAAGGTCCATATGGTTAAGGATACTAGCTAGAGTAAACTTGGATAAGTAAACTCGACTTGAGTCAAAATATTCACGACGTTTGTTCAAAAAAAAATATATTCACGACCGGCCTAATATATCAAAGACATCTAAACTTGTTAAAACCATTTTATTCATTTATTTATTTTTTTGACTTTATTCTTGAAATGGAATTTATTCATACGATGCGATGACAAAAGGGAAGAAAATAAAAGAAAATAAATGGAAATACTACTAGGCCAAAATAGATCAAAAATTTGAAAAATGTTGAAAATTTTTAATTTTCTGGTTAAATGAGGTTAAATTAATGGAAAAGCCCACTAAAATTCGATAGAAGTCCCCCTACACTTTATATAAACATTGTCCTCAATGTTTAAGCATGTGGGAGAATAAACTCCCCTACACTTAGAACATTGACTACGTTGTTTAAATCGAGCTAAGGAAGAGACAACTAAAGTGATTACATTTATTCATCTTATTTATATACATGTATGAATCACAATGGTTTTGATAGAACCGGGTACACGGGAACACGGGATCACGGGTCGCGTCAGAAACACCAAAAGTGGATCTTGAAAGCACACATCCCTGCACAACATCACAAAACAAACAACCTACTTGGCTCCCCCCTACACTTATTGGTGGAAATGGGTGAAGGTGAAAAAGGGTGGAAAGGGTGGAAAAGGTAACAATCTAACCTAGTTATACGATGCTTGATTTATTTATCACGAGTCTCTAGCTCGACTCGATTTCCCGAATTAATTCAAGGGAAACGTGGACCGGACCAACGACTCTTAAGTTTACCCGAAACGATTTTCAACCGAGAGTTAATGAGTAAAACTTGATCACCAACGTGGAACTCTCGGTTCTTAATCTTGGAATCATGAATGAGCTTAGTCTTCTCCTTATAGATTAATGAATTCTCATAAGCCTCATTCTTAAGTTCATTGAGTTCATTGAGTTCATTGAGTTGGATTTTCCTAAGATCACCGGCTTTGTTTATGTCAAAATTAGCCCATTTCAAGGCCCAATAAGCCTTATGCTCCAACTCAATGGGGAGGTGGCATGCTTTCCGTACACAAGGCGATAAAGAGTACAACCTATAGATGTCTTATAAGCGGTACAGAAAGCCCACAAAGCATCATCTAATTTATCGGCCCATGAGGCACAATGATCTCTCACGGTACACTCTAAGATTCGCTTAAGTCCACGGTTGGAAACCTCGGCTTGACCATTAGTTTGTGGATGATACGCGGTGGAAAGTCGGTGATTGACACCATACTTAGCCATGACTCGTGCGAATTGATCATTTCAAAAATGAGTCCTACGATCACTAATAATAGCACGAGGCACACCGAATCGAGCAAACAATTGTTTCAAGAAGTTAACAACCACCCTCGCATCGTTAGTAGGTAAAGCCTTTGCTTCAACCCATTTTGATACGTAGTCAACGGCTACGAGGATGTACTTGTTCCCTTTGGATTATGGAAATGGCCCCATAAAGTCGATGCCCCATACGTCAAAGATTTCACATTCTTGTATGAAATTTTGAGGCATCTCATCTTTATGTGTGATCTTGCCTTCTCTTTGGCAAGCATCACAATGCTTAACCATTTCATGAGCGTCATGATAAATGGTGGGCCAATAGAATCCGGAGTCGAAAGCTTTTTTAGCGGTGAAGATAGGACCAAAGTGACCACCGGTGGGTCCTTTGTGGCAAGCTTCAAGAATTTGTAAAGCCGTCGGCCCATGCTTGATTTATATATTGCCTGACTAACAATACGAGGACTTACTTCTGATATTATACTTGTGTTTTGATTTCAACGATTGTTTTATATAACGGTTTTATTAAACTCTATGAATTCACTCGGCATTCGCTGATATGATTTTTGCATGTTTTTATCTCAGGTGCTTGAAGGTAATCCGGATGGAGATCGACTCTGATGGCCCACATAATATTAAAAATGTTCATTCGATCTATGTTTTGTAAACTTAATGACTTGTATAATTTGGGACCTGTTGTACACTTTCAAACTTTTTATCGAATGAATGTATGTTGAACCTTGTACAACCATTTTTATGTGTTGTCTATGATTGGAGTTATTGTGCTATCCCGTAACACTCTAAAAGACCCTTTCGCTGTACCGATATGAAAATTGAGAGTGTTACAGTTTGGTACCATAGCTCTCGTTATAGAGAACAAAAGATTTTAAAAACCAAGGTTTTGAACAAAACTTTTCAAAATCTTTTAACTATGAACATTTGAGAAAATATTTGAAAAATCTTTTGACTATAACGGTGCCAAAGATCTCCGACGTTACCAACAAGCCCTATTGAGAAGATATATATTTTGGTATATATAATTTAATTTATATATATGTATATATCGTGATTTCAGTATGTAATTGTTTAATAAGTATGTTATCCTAATACGAGATATATATATAAATGCAGATTGTCATGGCTGACCCTAATATTCCTGTAGAGAACCATGTTATTCCCGAACCTAATGTAGATGATGATCCTTATTTAGACTTAGTAGATTATGATATGGATGATGAGGAGGAACCATTTGAGGATCCCGAGCCTGATATAGGACTAGGAGATCACATTGCCCCTCAGGTTGATATGGTAGAAAATGAGATTGATAATGTTGATATTGAGAATGATGATGAGATTGGGTTAGATAATTTAGATGATGAGATTGACGACGAGGATGTCGAGGAGGATATAGGTATAGACGATGAGGTTGATGATGATGAGGAAGCCGAGCTTATTTACCCTTATGATGTTCTAGAGGGCGAGCCTTTACCCCCACCAGTTTATTTGTCTAATTCTGAGGTTGAGCTACCTAGGGTTGAAATGTCTGAATTGTCTGAATCTGATTCTGAATCAGAGGAGGATGAGGATGATAATGCACCTGACGGTACTGATGGTATTGCTACTCGTAGACGTGTGATAGGAGAGTCGCCTAGTACTCGAGAGGCTACTCATATTGATGGTCTTGCACCATGGGCCTTGAGACGTGATCTAGATGCTTCCCGTGTTAAGAGTAGTATGACAGAGATTGGATTAGATGTTGTTCAGACTCATGTTGCTTATTTGGAGTCGAAGACTAAGGTTGGTGAGAAAGTGCAGGAATTGCTTAGTTTTGATTTGACTGATGTAGAACGTGGTTTGAATGAGGCTTTTAGGAGGTTATCGGTGTTAGAAAGTGGTGAGTTTGTTGCTATGAAGAAAAAGGTGAATTCTATGGAGATTCAGTTGAATGTAGCTCGTGCGATGCGTGAGAAAGCTGAGAAGGAGTTGAATATATTTGTGGGAGGGAATAGTAGATTTTATGCTGACATGGTTGAAAGAGGAGTGATCCGTAAGCGCCCAGCTGAAGATGTGTCTAGTGATCGTCCGACAAAGATACAGAAGATGATGGATGATGGACCATCTGGCGGTTCTCAGTAGACCAGTCTGTGTTTAGTAGTGACCTTTGTATCTTTTGTACCTTTTGTAGCTTTGACTGAACCGACTTGTTAGTAGTAGACCTGGCACAAATTTTGAGTATGTATAGTGCTAGAACTTTGATATGGGATGTAATTAAGACAATGCTTTTGTTTCAAATCGAATGAAATGTGTATCTTGTTTTGAATTCCATATTGTGCCTTATTTGTATCTTGATTATGAATTCAATCCATATTATATGAATCCCTCGATTGGGTGAATGCTTAATACTTTGAAATTGTGAAATTATAGAATTATGCTGCCAAAGAAAGCTGTGACCGAGGATGATGTACGTAGGATTATACGGAGCAAGTTACCGCATCTATGACTGAATTTATGGCAAATGCTAGAAATGAAGCTGGCGGTAGTGGAGCTGGCGGTAGTAGAATTGGTGGTACTAATGTGAATGTGAATGCTAATAATGTGAATGCTAATGCTGGAGGAAATATAGGAGGACTTGGAACTAATGCGCCTGAATTTGGTGGTTGTACTTATGTGACGTTCATGAAGTGTGAACCTCTACCTTTTAATGGAACTGAAGGTGCTGTAGGATTAAGCCAGTGGATTGAGAAGATTGAGTCGGTGTTTCGGATTAGTAAGTGTAAGGAGGAAGATAAGGTGACTTTTTCTATGTCTACTCTTAAAGGTCGTGCGTTGACTTGGTGGAACGGGAGAATTGCTTTCATGGGTATTGATGCTGCTAATGCTACTCCTTGGGCTGAAATTAAGAAGTGGATGACTTTGGAGTTTTGTCCCCGTAGTGTGATTATTAGGTTAGAACAAGAGTTGATTCATTTGAGAATGAAAGGTGTGGACATTGATAGTTACACAAACCGATTCCATGAGTTGGCCTTGCTGTGTCCTCGATTGGTGGAACCCGAAGAGATCCGAATTGAGCAATATATTAAAGGGTTGACCAAGAATATCCGGGGGGACGTGACATCATCTAAACCACTGACCATTGATGATGCTGTTCGAATGGCTTACCAACTCATTGGACAGATAATTCAGGATAGGGAAGATGAAGCCCGTGTTGGTGAGAAAAGAAAGGGTGATGGTGATCGTGTAGATAGAGGTGATAATAGGAAGAATTTCAATCGCTGTCAGAACAAGAGAAAGGGGAATTCAAATGCTCTTACCAACAACACACCGTGCAACGATGATAGATGTCCTAAGTGTGGCAACAAGAGGCATGTTGGCGGCTACTGGAAGTGCCGAAATTGCGGAAAGCTTGGACACAAGGTTGGAAGGTGTAAGAAGGGAACCATTTGCTTCAACTGTAAAGAAGAAGGTCATAGGAAATCGGAATACCCCAAGTTGAAAGCGATTGTACCTGGAAGAAACCCCCAGGGTGGTGTCTATCGGCTTGGAACAATTGAGGTGAAGAAAGAGGATCCGAATGTCGTTACCGGTACGTTTTTACTCAACAATCATTATGATGTTGCTTTATTTGATTCGGGTGCTGATAGGAGCTTTGTATCCACCAAATTTAGTGCCCTTATTGACATTGAACCTGTTGAGATAAATACCAGTTACGAGGTGGAATTGGCTGATGGTAAATTAGTGAAAACTAATAAGCTATTAGAAGGATGCTCTCTAAATCTCTTGAACTATTCCTTTCCGATTGATTTGATGTTGATAGAATTAGGTAGTTTCTATATTATATTTGGTATGGATTGGTTGTCGTTGAATAATGCTACTATTTTATGTGGAGAGAAGAAGGTTAAGATTCCTCTTAGGAATAGGACGTTAGAATTGATGGTAATCGAGGTGAATCCCGTTTGAAGATCGTTTCATGTATTAAAGTCCAAAAGTACATCAGGAACGGTTGTGAGTTATTCTTAGCTCAAGTGACCGGGAATGATTCTAGGGAGAAACGATTGGAAGATGTACCTATTATTTGTGAATTTCTTGAGGTATTTCCTAAAGATTTACCCATACTTCCACCGATAAGGCAAGTAGAGTTTCGAATTGATTTAATTCCTGGTGCTGCACTGGTGGCACGTGCGCCATACCGATTAGCCCCTTCTGAATTAAAGGAGTTATCTGAGCAACTTAAGGAGTTGTCTGATAAAGGTTTTATTCGACCGAGCTCGTCGCCTTGGGGAGCTCCAGTCTTGTTCGTTAAGAAGAAGGATGGATCTTTCCATATGTGCATTGACTATAGGGAACTGAATAAGTTGACAATTAAAAATCGATATCCTTTACCTAGGATTGATGATTTGTTTGATCAACTACAAGGATCTAGTGTGTATTCTAAGATAGATTTGCGGTCAGGATATCACCAACTTCGCGTCCGTGAAGAAGATATTCCTATAACTGCATTTAGAACTCGTTATGGACACTATGAATTTCAAGTAATGCCATTTGTGTTAACTAACGCACCTGCGGTTTTCATGGATTTAATGAATCGAGTGTACAAGCCCTACTTGGATAAATTTGTGATTATGTTTATTGACGATATTCTAATCTATTCTAAGAATGAAGATGAACATAGAGAACATTTCAGGATTATTTTGAATTTTTAAAGGATGAAAGGTTGTATGCTAAGTTATCGAAATGTGATTTCTAGTTAGATTCTGTGCAATTTCTTGGTCATGTGATTAACAAGGATGGAATTCATGTTGATCCTGCAAAGGTTGAAGCTATTAAGAATTGGTCTGCACCGACAACGCCAACAGAAGTGCGACAGTTCTTAGGATTGGCTGGCTATTATAGGTGATTCATTAAACAATTTTCTTAAATAGCTAAACCATTGACTAAGCTTACCCAGAAGAATAAACCTTTCGTTTGGGGAAGTGATGAGGATGGAGCATTTCAGACATTGAAGCAAAAATTATGTAGTGCGCCAATTTTATCATTACCCGACGGGAGTGAAGATTTCGTAGTGTATTGTGATGCATCTCTTAGAGGCTATGGAGTTGTTTTGATGCAACTAGAAAAAGTGATAGCTTATGCTTCTAGGCAATTAAGGAAGAACGAGGAGAATTATACTACTCATGATCTTGAGTTAGGAGCTGTAGTCTTTGCTCTTAAGTTGTGGAGACATTATCTGTATGGCACCAAGTGTACGGTATTCACCGATCACAAAAGCTTACAGTATATTCTCGATCAGAAGGAATTGAACATGAGGCAACGAAGATGGATAGAGTTGTTAAGTGATTATGATTGTGATATAAAATATCACCCAGGAAAATCCCATGTTGTTGCCGATGCGTTAAGAAGGAAAGATAGAGAGCCTATTAGGGTACGTTTTCTAGTCTTGACCGTGCTCAATAATTTGCCTGAGCAAATTAGAAATGCGCAAATAGAAGCCTGTAAGAAAGAAAATTTTGTTAATGAAGGGTTCCGAGGAGAAGGAGATCCTTTAGAGGTTCGAGCTGATGGAGTGAAATGCTTAAGAGGTCGTATGTGGGTACCTAAGTTTTGAGGCTTAATAGATTTGATTATGTTAGAGTCCCATAATGTGACAATCTAACATTTTCAGGTAGTGAATTATTTTCTCGTATAATATTTTGAAACTTATTTTTGTGTTGGTTGATGAACTCACAATTTACGGATCTAAATTTGGGCTTACGTGCATAATTTAGCGTCCTTTACGACTAAACCGGAAACCTTAGGATTACGTATTTACGTTTTTGAACTCCGTTTTTGATGAGACAATTTTTATTGGATTCGTTTTGTGTCGTTGATTCATGATTTATAAAAACGTTTTTCGTGAAACGACCCGGGGGCGCGTAAATCGAGAAAACTAGAATCGAGGAATACCCGCAAATTAGTGAGGTGGGACAAAATACATTATCCCACCCCACTAGCACCCATGGGACGGCACAACAAGACACCACATCAATATGTGGCATCTTGTTAACTTGTTATTTAACAAGTGTAAGCTAAAGCTTACACTTTAAGCCACTTACTAGCTAAAACCATCAAACCATCAACCACTTCTCATTCATACCATTTTCATACATGCAAACTACCTCAAACTCTCTCAAAACCCTCACCCTTGCCGTCCACTTTTGAAGATCAAACACCCCTTTTGATCTTTTCTAGCCATGAAATACATGTTATCTAGCTCTATCATGGAGTTATCTTGAAGCCTTGATCATTTGGTGGCCATTTTAACAACAAAGGAGGTGATTTGCTTGTGTCCTAGGGTTGATTTCTCAACTATTGTTCTTGGTGTTTGATGATCTTGGAGTTACTTTTGGTGTTCATCAAGTTCTTGTCTTCCAAAAACAAGAAATACACTTGGTTGGTAAAGAAGATCATCCTCTCCATTTTCTCTTGTTATTTTTGTAAAGAACAAATGTATTTTCTTTCTTATTGTATATGTATATGATGAATATATGATGATAAAAATGTTGTGTTGGGATCAAGTGTTGATAAATATGCTTAAAAAGGTTAATAATCTTAAGAAACAAGGCTAAAATCATGCTTATTTAGTTGGCTGTATAAAAACAGTATATAACTAAAACTTGAACTGATAAACTTGCATGGTATAATACATTTACAGTAAGTACAAGATGTTATATACATGTGAGAGTTGGCCATGCAATGGAATCAATATAATGAGTGAGATATGATCAAAACAAAATAAATGTGATAATCTGAACAAGCTGTTTTGTAGGGACTGTTAATCATAGATAAACTAAAAATGAGCAGTAGCTATAGCTAAGTTAAATGTAGCACATAATATGAAGATCATGCCATCCAAAAATGAGCTTCTAATTCATTATAGAACTCTAGATATGATAAAAATGGTGAAGATGAAAATAAAAATCAGATTTTGAGAATTAATGTTTATTATTATTATATAAGCACTCAAATTTTATTGTATAAAATGTAAAATAAAAACCCACTAACTTAGGAAATTTATTTATATAAATATGTAAAAGGTTAAATAAATGGATAAATTATATAAATGGTAGTGGAATAATACTTATAAGTAATAAAAACTATAAACTTGATTTTTACGACTTTTTCGGCTATTACCGTAAAATTAACGTTTTTCGCCAATTAAAACTTAGACGACCAAACCCGTCTAATGTAAAGTTTTTAAAAGTCATATACTGATATATAAGTATCTAATACAAGTAAAAACCGATAAAACCCGAACTATAGGACATACGGACATTAACGAGCTAACTAAGCATATTGGACTAATAATTGGACTAAATAAGATAAACACTTATAAAAAGAACTTATTGGGCTTAACCCATTTGGGCCCAACATGGAAAGTATAGATACTGATAATATAGGTATAAAATGAATCAAAATAAGTTAAAGAACTTATACTAAGCTTATTGGACTTAAAATAGGTAAGTAGGTAAAACTAGTAAACTAGTAAAAAGTTACCAAAACGTAAACACTAAAATGAGTAAACAAGGATGTATAAACCCACTTGATCATCATCATATGTACAAAATCATCATATGTATATTGTTATTTTGATAAAAGTCATTGGACAAGAGTCTAAGACCGATTATTATTTATATAGGTTTCCGTGACCGAAGCACGCCCGTAGCCGATAATCTGCCTTTCATTATCAACGTGAGTTCATAGCCTCGCACTCTTTTAAATGTTTTATAAAATGATTTGTAAACCCGCGAGGGAGATAACATGCTAGATTTTGATAAAAATAGAACACAAGTAGTCCCGATGGTATGCTTAATGATATGGACCCGAATGATGCTATGACCCTATAAACGAGACAAAAAGGATTATTAGTAGTTAGGTTATGTCACTTAAAGTCCCATTAGCATGAATTGTGAACTACCGGGATTTGGTAGACGCTTATGCATTTGATGGTACTATTTGGGGACGATCACCCCAGTTCGCGCCTTGACGGTTGATCCCCGTCGTACCACATTGATTGGTAAGCGAATTTATGTATGAGAAGATTCCATAGCGTGATTTTTGTGACGACACGCTAACTTAGATGGGCAAATTGTTTGTCGGGTTCGCGGCCCGCTGTTTTCATATTAAGGTAACAATGTCATTCGGCTAATAATAATCCTATAAAACCTATATACAAAATGATAACGACGCCAATAACGATGATAATATTACCTATAATGGTAATATTGAGGCTACGGTCTCATGGACGGTTTAAGATGTATGCTTGATTAATATATTGCCTGACTAGAAATACGTGGACTTACTTCCGATATTATACTTGTGTTCTGATTTTAACGATTTTTTTATATAACGGTTTTTATTAAACTATATGAATTCACTCGGCATTCGCTGATATGATTTTTGCATGTTTTTATCTCAGGTGCTTGAAGGTTATCCGGATGGAGATCGACTCTGATGGCCCACATAATATTAAAAATGTTCATTCGATCTATGTTTTGTAAACTTAATGACCAGTATAATTTGGGACCTGTTGTACACTTTAAAACTTTAAATCGAATGAATGTATGTTAAACCTTGAACAACCATTTTTATGTGTTGTCTATGATTGGAGTTATTGTGCTATCCCGTAACACTCTGAAAGACCCTTCCGCTGTACCGATACGAAAATTGAGAGTGTTACAGTTTGGTACCAGAGCTCTCGTTATAGAGAACAAAAGATTTTAAAAACCAAGGTTTTGAACAAAACTTTTCAAAATCTTTTGACAATGAACATTTAAGAAAATATTTGAAAAATCTTTTGACTATAACGGTGTCATAGATCTCCGACATTACCAACAAGCCCTATTGAGAAGATATATATTTTGATATATATAATTTAATTTATATATATGTATATATCGTGATTTCAGTATGTAATTGTTTAACTAGTATGTTATCCTAATACGAGATATATATATAAATGCAGATTGTCATGGCTGACCCTAATATTCCTGAAGAAAACCATGCTATTCCCGAACCTAATGTAGATGATGATCCTTATTTAGACTTAGTAGATTATGATATGGATGATGAGGAGGAACCATTTGAGGATCCCGAGCCCGAGTTAGGACTAGGAGATCAGATTACCCCTCAGGTTGACTTGGTAGAGAATGAGATTGAGAATGTTGATATTGAGAATGATGATGAGATTGGGTTAGATAATTTAGATGATGAGATTGACGACGAGGATGTCGAGGAGGATGTAGATATATACGTTGAGGTCGATGATGATGAGGAAGCCGAGCTTATTTATCCCTATGATATTCCAGAGGGCGAGCCTTTACCCCCACCAGTTTATTTGTCTGATTCTGAGGTTGAGCTACCTAGGGATGAAATGTCTGAATCGTCTGAATCTGATTCTGAATCAGAGGAGGATGAGGATGATAATGCACCTGACGGTACTGATGGTATTGCCACTCGTAGACGTGAGATAGGAGAGTCGTCTAGTACTCGAGAGGCTACTCATATTGATGGTCTTGCACCATATGCCTTGAGACGTGATCTAGATGCTTCCCGTGTTAAGAGTTGTATGACAGAGGTCGGATTAGGTGTTGTTCAGACTCAAGTTTCTTATTTGGAGTCGAAGACTAAGGTTGGTAAGAAAGAGCGAGAATTGCTTAGTTTGGATTTGACTGATGTAGAGCGTGGTTTGAATGAGGCTTTTAGGAGGTTATCGGTGTTGGAAAGTGGTGAGTTTGCTGCAATGAAGAAAATGGTGAATTCTATGCAGATTCAGTTGAGTGTAGCTCGTGCGATGCGTGAGAAAGCTGAGAAGGAGTTGAATATATCTATGGGATGGAACAGTAGATTTTATGCTGACATGGTTGAAAGAGGAGTGATCCGTAAGCGCCCACCTGAAGATGTGCCTAGTGATCATCCGACGAAGATCCAGAAGACGATGGATGATGGACCATCTGGCGGTTCTCAGTAGACCAGTCTGTATTTAGTAGTGACCTTTGTATCTCTTGTACTTTTGTAGCTTTGACTGAACCGACTTGTTAGTAGTAGACTTGGCACGAATTTTGAGTGTATATAGTGCTAGAACTTTGATATGGGATACACTAAGACAATACTTTTGTTTCAAATCGAATGAAATATGTATCTTGTCTTGAATTCCATATTGTGCCTTATTTGTATCTTGATTATGAATTCAATCCGTATTATATGAATCCTTTGATGGATGAATGCTTAATACTTTGAAATTGTGAAATTTTAGAACTATGCCGCCCAAGAAGGTTGTGACTGAGGATGATGTACGTAGGATTATTACGGAACAAGTTACCGCATCTATGACTGAATTTATGGCAAATGCTAGAAATGAAGCTGGCGGTAGTGGAGCTGGCGGTAGTAGAGCTGGCGGTAGTGGAATTGGCGGTACTAATATGATTGTGAATGCTAATAATGTGAATGCTAATGATGGAGGAAATGTAGGAGGACTTGGAACTAATGCACCTGAAGTTGGTGGCTGTACTTATGTGACGTTCATGAAGTGTGAACCTCTACCTTTTAATGGAACTGAAGGTGTTGTAGGATTAAGCCAGTGGATTGAGAAGATTGAGTTGGTGTTTCGGATTAGTAAGTGTAAGGAGGAAGATAAGGTGACTTTTGCTATGGCTAGTCTTAAAGGTCGTGCGTTGACTTGGTGGAACGGGAGAATTGCTTTCATGGGTCTTGATGATGCTAATGCTACTCCTTGGGCTGAAATTAAGAAGTGGATGACTTTGGAGTTTTGTCCTCGTAGTGTGATTATTAGGTTAGAACAAGAGTTGATTCATTTGAGAATGAAAGGTGTGGACATTGATAGTTACAAAAATCGATTCCATGAGTTGGCCTTGCTATGTCCTCGATTGGTTGAACCCGAAGAGATCCGAATTGAGCAATATGTTAAAGGGTTGACCAGGAATATCCGGGGAGACGTGACATCATCTAAACCACTGACCATTGATGAAGCTGTTCGAATGGCTTACCAGCTCATTGGACAGATAATTCAAGATAGGGAAGATGAAGCCCGTGTTGGTGAGAAAAGAAAGGGAGACGGTGATCGTGTAGATAGAGGTGATAATAGGAAGAATTTCAATCGCCGTCAGAACCAGAGAAAGGGGAATGCAAATGCTCTTACCAACAATACACCGCGCAACGATGATAGATGTCCTAAGTGTGGCAACAAGAGGCATGCTGGCGACTGCTGGAAGTGCCGAAATTGCGGAAAGCTTGGACACAAGGTTGAAAGGTGTAAGAAGGGAACCATTTGCTTCAACTGTAATGAGGAAGGTCATAGGAAATCAGAATGCCCCAAGTTGAAAGCGATTGTACCTGGAAGAAACCCCCAGGGTGGTATCTATCAACTTGGAACAATTGTGGTGAAGAAAGAGGATCCGAATGTCGTTACCGGTACGTTTTTACTCAACAATCATTATGCTGTTGCTTTATTTGATTCGGGTGCTGATAAGAGCTTTGTATCCACTAAATTTAGTGCCCTTATTGACATTAAACCTGTTGAGATAAATACCAGTTACGAGGTGGAATTGGCTGATGGAAAATTAGTGAAAACTAATAAGCTATTAGAAGGATGCTCTCTAAATCTCTTAAACCATTCCTTTCCGATTGATTTGATGTTGATAGAATTAGGTAGTTTTGATATTATTATTGGTATGGATTGGTTGTCGTTGAATAATACTACTATTTTATGTGGAGAGAAGAAAGTTAAGATTCCTCTTAGGAATAGGACGTTAGTAATTGATGGTAATCGAGGTGAATCCCGTTTGAAAATCGTTTCATGTATTAAAGTCCAAAAGTACATCAGGAACGGTTGTGAGTTATTTTTAGCTCAAGTAACCGGGAATGAGTCTAGGGAGAAACGATTGGAAGATGTACCTATTATTTGTGAATTTCCTGAGGTATTTCCTAAAGATTTACCCGAACTTCCACCGATAAGGCAAGTAGAGTTTCGAATCGATTTAATTCCTGGTGCTGCACCGGTGGCACGTGCGCCTTACCGATTAGCCCCTTCTGAATTAAAGGAGTTATCTGAGAAACTTAAGGAGTTGTCTGATAAAGGTTTTATTCGACCGAGCTCGTCGCCTTGGGGAGCTCCAGTCTTGTTCGTTAAGAAGAAGGATGGATCTTTTCGTATGTGCATTGATTATAGGGAACTGAATAAGTTGACAATTAAAAATCGATATCCTTTACCTAGGATTGATGATTTGTTTAATCAACTACAAGGATCTAGTGTGTATTCTAAGATAGATTTGCGGTCAGGATATCACCAACTTCGCGTCTGTGAAGAAGATATTCCTATAACTGCATTTAGAACTCGTTATGGACACTATGAATTTCAAGTAATGCCATTTGGGTTAACTAACGCACCTGCGGTTTTCATGGATTTAATGAATCGAGTGTGCAAGCCCTACTTGGATAAATTTGTGATTGTGTTTATTGACGATATTCTAATCTATTCTAAGAATGAAGAAGAACATAGAGAACATTTAAGGATTGTTTTGAATTTGTTGAAGGATGAAAGGTTGTATGCTAAGTTTTCGAAATGTGATTTCTGGTTAGATTTTGTGCAATTTCTTGGTCATGTGATTAACAAAGATGGAATTCATGTTGATCCTGCAAAGGTTGAAGCCATTAAGAATTAGTCTGCACCGATAACGCCAACGGAAGTGCGATAGTTCTTAGGATTGGCTGGCTATTATAGGCGATTCATTAAAGAATTTTCTTTGATAGCTAAACCCTTGACTAAGCTTACCCAGAAGAATAAACCTTTCGTTTGGGGAAGTGATGAAGATGGAGCATTTCAGACATTGAAGCAAAAATTATGTAGTGCACCAAGCTTATCATTACCCGACGAGAGTGAAGATTTTGTAGTATATTGTGATGCATCTCTTAGAGGCTATGGAGTTGTTTTGATGCAGAGAGAGAAAGTGATAGCTTATGCTTCTAGGCAATTAAGGAAGAATGAGGAGAATTATACTACTCATGATCTTGAGTTAGGAGCTGTAGTCTTTGCTCTTAGGTGGTGGAGACATTATCTGTATGGCACCAAGTGTACGGTATTCACCGATCACAAAAGCCTACAGTATATTCTCGATCAGAAGGAATTGAACATGAGGCAACGAAGATGGATAGAGTTGTTAAGTGATTATGATTGTTATATAAAATATCACCCAGGAAAAGCCAATGTTGTTGCTGATGCGTTAAGTTGGAAAGATAGAGAGCCTATCAGGGTACGTTCTCTAGTCTTGACTGTGCACAATAATTTGCCTGAGCAAATTAGAAATGCGCAAATAGAAGCTTGTAAGAAGGAAAATTTTGTTAATGAAGGGTTCCGAGGAGAAGGAGATCCTTTAGAGGTTAGAGCTAATGGAGTGAAATGCTTAAGAGGTCGTATGTGGATACCTAAGTTTGGAGGCTTAAGAGACTTGAGTATGTTAGAATCCCATAAATCTAAGTATTCCATTCATCCGGGATCTGATAAGATGTACCATGATTTGAAGAAGTTGTACTGGTGGCCGAATTTGAAATCTGACATAGCTATGTATGTTCTTCAATGCTTGACTTGTGCTAGAGTTAAAGCTGAACATCAAAAGCCATCAGGACTACTTCAACAGCCAAAGATTCCTGAATGGAAGTGGGAGCGAATTACGATGGACTTTATCACCAAGCTTCCTAGAACATCATCTGGAAACAACTCGATTTGGGTTATTGTCGACAGACTGACCAAATCAGCACACTTCATTCCGGTTAAAGAGCAGTTCTCACTGGAGAAGTTGACTCGTATATATCTTGAGAATGTTGTATGCAAGCATGGAGTGCCTGTATCGATCATTTCAGATCGAGATCCTAGATTCGCATCGAATTTTTGGAAATCTCTCCAAAGATCTTTGGGAACGAATCTCGACATGAGCACTACTTATCACCCCCAGACTGATGGGCAGAGTGAAAGGACGATACAAACACTAGAAGATATGTTGAGAGCTTGTGGGTTAGATTTTGGTAAAAATTGGGATAAACATTTGCCGTTAGCAGAGTTTTCGTATAACAATAGTTACCATTCTAGTATTAAGGCTGCACCGTTTGAAGCTTTATATGGTAGGAAGTGTAGATCTCCTGTATGTTGGAGTGAAGTTGGGGATACCCAGCTCACGGGACCGGAATTGATCTGGGAGACTACGGAGATGATAGTTCATATTAAGAATAGGTTGTTGACTGCCCGTAGTAGACAGAAAAGTTACGCGGATGTGCGGCGGAAGCCAATGGAGTTTAAAGTGGGTGACCGAGTAATGTTTAAAGTATCGCCATGGAAAGGCGTTATAAGATTTAGAAAGCGAGGAAAATTGAATCCCCGTTATATTGGACCCTTTAAGATTTTATCTAGAGTAGGTCCGGTGGCTTACAAACTAGAGTTACCCCCAGAACTTCATGGTGTTCACAACACATTCCATGTATCTAATCTGAAGAAATGTCTAGCAGTGTGTGATGAGAAAATTTCATTAGATAAGGTTCGAATAGATGGGAAGTTGCATTTTATCGAAGAACCCGTAGAGGTTATGGATCGTGAGGTAAAGCAACTGAAACAAAGTCGGATACCTATTGTCAAGGTCCGATGGAATTCAAAGCATGGACCAGAGTGTATTTGGGAACGAGAGGATGAAATGTGGAAGAAATATCCGCACCTCTTCGATTTCAATAAGAAACGGACATCCAAATGAAATGGATCACGAGGACCTTGATCCCTTTTAGGAGGAAAAGCTGTGACAATCTAACATTTTCAGGTAGTGAACTATTTTCTCGTATAATATTTAGAAACTTATTTTTGTGTTGGTTGATGAACTCACAATTTACGGATTTAAATTTGGGCTTACGTGCATAATTTAGCGTCCTTTACGACTAAACCGGAAACCTTAGGATTACGTATTTACGTTTTTGAACTCTGTTTTTGATGAGACAATTTTTATTGGATTCGTTTTGTGTCGTTGATTCATGATTTATAAAAACGTTTTTCGTGAAACGACCCGAGGGCACGCAAATCGAGAAAACTAGAATCAAGGAATACCCGTAAATTAGTGAGGTGGGACAAAATACATTATCCCACCCCACTAGCACCCATGGGACGGCACAACAAGACACCACATCAATATGTGGCATCTTGTTAACTTGTTATTTAACAAGTCTAAGCTAAAGCTTACACTTTA
The DNA here is from genome assembly GCA_025667525.1 of Glebionis coronaria. NCBI lineage: Eukaryota > Viridiplantae > Streptophyta > Magnoliopsida > Asterales > Asteraceae > Glebionis > Glebionis coronaria. The sequence continues at coordinate 397,795,925 of CM046879.1, forward strand.
AGCCACTTACTAGCTAAAGCAATCAAACCATCAACCACTTCTCATTCATACCATTTTCATACATGCAAACTACCTCAAACTCTCTCAAAACCCTGACCCTTGCCGTCCACTTTTGAAGATCAAACACCCCTTTTGATCTTTTCTAGCCATGAAATACATGTTATCTAGCTCTATCATGGAGTTATCTTGAAGCCTTGATCATTTGGTGGCCATTTTAACAACAAAGGAGGTGATTTGCTTGTGTCCTAGGGCTGATTTCTCAACTATTGTTCTTGGTGTTTGATGATCTTGGAGTTACTTTTGGTGTTTATCAAGTTCTTGTCTTCCAAAAACAAGAAATACACTTGGTTGATAAAGAAGATCATCCTATCCATTTTCTCTTGTTATTTTTGTAAAGAACAAATGTATTTTATTTCTTATTGTATATGTATATGATGAATATATGATGATAAAAATGTTGTGTGGGGATCAAGTGTTGATAAATATGCTTAAAAAGGTTAATAATCATAAGAAACAAGGCTAAAATCATGCTTATTTAGTTGGCTGTATAAAAACAGTATATAGCTAAACTTGAACTGATAAACTTGCATGGTATAACCCATTTACAGTAAGTACAAGATGTTATACACATGTGAGAGTTGGCCATGCAATGGAATCAATATAATGAGTGAGATATGATCAAAACAAAATAAGTGTGCTAATCTGAATACGCTGCTTTGTAGGGACTGTTAAGCATAGATAAACTTAAAATGAGCAGTAGCTATAACTAAGTTAAATGTAGCACATAATATGAAGATCATGCCATCCAAAAATGAGCTTCTATATCATTATAGAACTCTAGATATGATAAAAATGGTGAAGATGAAAATAAAAATCAGATTTTGAGAATTAATGTTTATTATTATTATATAAACACTCAAATTTTATTGTATAAAATGTAAAATAAAAACCCACTAACTTATGAAATTTATTTATATAAATATGTAAAAGGTTAAATAAATGGATAAATTATATAAATGGTAGTGGAATAATACTTATAAGTAATAAAAACTATAAACTTGATTTTTACGACTTTTTCGGCTATTACCGTAAAATTAACGTTTTTCGCCGATTAAAACTTAGACGATCAAACCCGTCTAATGTAAAGTTTTTAAAATTCATATACTGATATATAAGTATCTAATACAAGTAAAAACCGATAAAACCCGAACTATAGGACATACGGACATTAACGAGCTAACTAAGCATATTGGACTAATAATTGGACTAAATAAGATAAACACTTATAAAAAGAACTTATTGGGCTTAACCCATTTGGGCCCAACATGGAAAGTATAGATACTGATAATATAGGTATAAAATGGATCAAAATAAGTTAAAGAACTTATACTAAGCTTATTGGACTTAAAATAGGTAAGTAGGTAAAACTAGTAAACTAGTAAAAAGTTACCAAAACGTAAACACTAAAATGAGTAAACAAGGATGTATAAACCCACTTGGTCATCATCATATGTACAAAATCATCATATGTATATTGTTATTTTGATAAAAGTCATTGGACAAGAGTCTAAGACCGATTATTATTTATATAGGTTTCCGTGACCGAAGCACGCCCGTAGCCGATAATCCGCCTTTCATTATCAACGTGAGTTCATAGCCTCGCACTCTTTTAAATGTTTTATAAAATGATTTGTAAACCCGCGAGGGAGATAACATGCTAGATTTTGATAAAAATAGAACACAAGTAGTCCCGATGGTATGCTTAATGATATGGACCCGAATGATGCTATGACCCTATAAACGAGACAAAAAGGATTATTAGTAGTTAGGTTATGTCACTTAAAGTCCCATTAGCATGAATTGTGAACTACCGGGATTTGGTAGACGCTTATGCATTTGATAGTACTATTTGGGGACGATCACCCTAGTTCGCGCCTTGACGGTTGATCCCCGTCGTACCACATTGATTGGTAAGCGAATTATGTATGAGAAGATTCCATAGCGTGATTTTTGTGACGACACGCTAACTTAGATGGGCAAATTGTTTGTCGGGTTCGCGGCCCGCTGTTTTCATAGTAAGGTAACAATGTCATGCGGCTAATAATAATCCTATAAAACCTATATACAAAACGATAACGACGCCAATAACGATGATAATATTACCTATAATGGTAATATTGAGGCTACGGTCTCATGGACGGTTTAAGATGTATGCTTGATTTATATATTGCCTGACTAGCAATACGTGGACTTACTTCCGATATTATACTTGTGTTCTGATTTTAACGATTGTTTTATATAACGGTTTTTATTAAACTCTATGAATTTACTCGGCATTCGCTGATATGATTTTTGCATGTTTTTATCTCACGTGCTTGAAGGTAATCCGGATGGAGATCGACTCTGATGGCCCACATAATATTAAAAATGTTCATTCGATCTATGTTTTGTAAACTTAATGACCTGTATAATTTGGGACCTGTTATACACTTTAAAACTTTAAATCGAATGAATGTATGTTGAACCTTGAACAACCATTTTTATGTGTTGTCTATGATTGGAGTTATTGTGCTATCCCGTAACACTCTGAAAGACCCTTCCGCTGTACCGAAACGAAAATTGAGAGTGTTACACATAAATCTAAGTATTCCATTCATCCGGGATCTGATAAGATGTACCATGATTTGAAGAAGTTATACTGGTGGCCGAATATGAAAGTTGATATTGCTATGTATGTTCTTCAATGCTTGACTTGTGCTAGAGTTAAAGTCGAACATCAAAAGCCATCAGGACTACTTCAACAACCAAAGATTCCTGAATGGAAGTGGGAGCGAATTACGGTGGACTTTATCACCAAGCTTCCTAGAACATCATCTGGAAACAACTCGATTTGGGTTATTGTCGACAGACTGACCAAATCAGCACACTTCATTCCGGTTAAAGAGCAGTTCTCACTGGAGAAGCTGACTCGTATATACCTTGAGAATGTTGTATGCAAGCATGGAGTGCCTGTATAGATCATTTCAGATCGAGATCCTAGATTCGCATTGAATTTTTGGAAATCTCTCCAAAGATCTTTGGGAACGAATCTCGACATGAGCACTGCTTATCACCCCCAGACTGATGGGCAGAGTGAACGGACGATACAAACACTAGAAGATATGTTGAGAGCTTGTGTGTTAGATTTTGGTAAAAATTGGGATAAACATTTGCCGTTAGCAGAGTTTTCGTATAACAATAGTTACCATTCTAGTATTAAGGCTGCACCGTTTGAAGCTTTGTATGATAGGAACAACAATGTATTTTCTATATTTATCTTTACCTAGAATTGCTGATACGTAGATTATTGTACAAGGCTTCTTATGTCTATAAAAAGAAGACCTTTAGGTTACTGTTCAATATAAGCTTTTCATTCGTAAACTACTTTCATTGTAAGCAGGTCTGATATCATTAATCAAAGTGAAAGTTTGTTTATATCTTGTGTGTTCTTGTTTAAGTGTTAATTCCGCATAACACTTAGATTATTATAAACATATACAAAGGTTTCTCTAAGTGTATTACTTGATCTAATCTCGTATACATAAAGCTAAATCGATCTAAGTTTGGGATCAACAAGTGGTATCAGAGCTTGTTGAGGAACTTTTGATCTTAAAGAACACAAGAACCCTAAAAATCACCAAAACCCTAATTTTCTCAAAAACCCTAACAACATCATGTCAACTTCAGAAATAACCTCTTCCTCACCTTTACCAAACATCAAGATTCCCATGCTTGATGCAACCAACTTTGAATTGTGGAAATTCAACTTTGAACAATATCTAGGGATCTATGACTACACACTCTGGGAGATCATTGAATATGGAAACACATTCGATAAAGCCCAAAAGATTGCTGATGCTATTTCTCAAACATCAGCTGTTGCTGGATGTTCTAAAGAAGATAAGAAAGAAAAACCTGAAGATGGTAGAGCTGTGTCTGCTGAAGACATAGCAAAGAAAAGGGTTGACATGAAAACCCTAAATATTCTGAAAGTCTCTTTGGGACAAGAGAACCAGCATAAATACAGAGGTTATGATTCTGCTAAAGACCTTTGGGCAGCTCTTGAAGTTGCATATGGTGGCAATGCAGATACCAGGGAAGAAAAGAAGAAACAACTCATGCATGAGTATGCTGTTTTCAAAGCTTAACCCAATGAGAAGCTGAGTAGTGTGAGAAGCAGATTGCTTGACATTACAAGCAAATTGTCCTTCATGGGGACACAACTTGGTGATGTTGACATTAATGCTACCTTTCTTAAAACTCTTGGTGAGGCGTGGAAGATTGAGGCAAGATCTATTCTTGCCAATAATACTTACAAAAGTTCCACGTTTGATGACATCTACAACAAACTAAGGCTGTTGGAAGATGAAACTCTTTTAGAGCATGGAAGCAAGTCTACCAACAGTAACATGGCCTTCTTCTCTCATAGTGAAGGTCAATTCAATCAGAAGGACTCTTACATGCATCCAGTTACTGGATCATCATGTGTCAGCGCTGGAACAAGTCCTTTCAACGTCTCCTTTTCAGACGCTGACACATTCAAAAGTGACTCAGCAAGAGTTAAACCTGCTGGTTTGGATTTGGATACTATATGTGCTTATATTGCTTCTTTGCCCAATGGTTCAGTGATTACATATGAGGACCTTGAGCAGATAAGTGATGAGCATTTGGAAGAGATGGACATTAAGTGGAACATGGCTCTTGCTAGTATAAGAGCAAACAGGTGGAACAGAAGGTTTAAGAAGAAGATGACCTTCAATGCAAAAGACACAGCTGGATTTGATAAATCCAAAGTTGAATGCTACAACTGTCATCGTATGGGGCACTTCATGAGGGAATGCAGATCTCCTAGAAGATATGATGCTGGTAAACCCTCAAGTCAAATTGTTAAAGCTCAGGATCCTAAAGCCATGGTTGCAGTTCAAGGAATTGATGGTATGGGATGGGATTGGAGCTATCTGGCTAAGGATGTGGAAGAGGATAAAGCTTTGGTTGCTGAAATTGAAGAAGAAGAGCATGTTGAATATGCTCTCATGGCACACTCCTCCTCTTCATCGGATAATGAGGTATACAATGATGCTTTTTGTAGTAAAGGTTGTAGGTTAAACACTGAGAAACTTAACAAAGAGGTGCTAAGATTATTAAGTGATGTGAGTACTGAAAAGTGCAAACTGTCTAATTACCAACTAGCTCTCACTCAAACTGAGAAAACAGTTTCTGAATACAAGAAAATGGAATTTGACTTAAAAGATAAAATAAATATCTTAAAACATGAGTTAAATGCTAGTATGGATATTAGAAACATTATGGAAAGGGTTAATGGTGAGTTACAGGCTAAATTAGATGAAGCCATTAAAAACAAAGATAATGTTGGCCTTAAAATCCAGAGATTTGATAAGGCAACACAAACCCTAGGAGAATGTGTGGGAAAACAAAGGGATCCTAAGGACATGACTGGGATTGGGATGAAAGACTACTCTGTGGTTCCACCACCAGCTGGTGACTTCTATGGTGTCCAACAAAAGGACCTATCTTGGACTGGTTTGCCAGAACTCCAAGAGGAGGAATTCATTCCCCCACCAAGAGTTGTCACCCCAGTTGAAGAGTATCATCAAAAGTTGACTGACCTGAATGAATGGAAGAAAGCTAACCCTACATTATTTGTTAAGGGTGGCTTGCTATGTGAAAGTCCTAATGAGTCAACTCCCATTAAAGTTACAAACCCAATCACTGGTAAAGCTGTTGACCTAGGCTCAAACACTGTTAGAAAACCTAGCATTAAGTATGCAGAGATGTATAGGAATACTAGGTCACCCAAGAGCCAAGTTAGTAATAATGGAACAGGCTTCTTCTCTTCTAGACCTAGGGTTGTGTCTAGAAAAGCTTGTTACACTTGTGGTAGCTTTTCACACTTGGCATATAAGTGTGTCAACGCTCCCAAAGTCAGCGCTGACAGGAACAAATTCAGCGCTGACGGGAACAAAGTCAACGTTGTTAGGAAGTCAGACGTTGTCAGACCCAAACCAAAGTCCACAAGTTGTTAGACCTGCCCCATTCTTCACTAGAGGGTCTAACACTCATGGACAAAGACCATTTCAAAAGACAAACACCTGGTCGAATAGGCAATGGGTTTCTGTAGCAAACCCTAGGTTCAACGCTGACAAGGGTAATTTCAGCGTTGACAAGACCAATTCCAACGCTGACAGAAACGTGACCAGACCTAAATATTTGCAACCACAAGGAAAGGGGTCTAAAGCTTCTTCAAGCTTGACATGGAGACCCATGAAAGATCAAATCCCTAATGATGATGGGATTTCAATGACCTGCAACAGATTTAATTACATTTCAAAGGTGATTACAAAACCTATTGGGGTTAACTGGGTATTTCATCCTAAGAAGGATGAAAATGGGGTTGTTGTGAGAACTAAGTCTGTTCTTATTGAACAACCAGATGAATCTAAGTCTTCTAAGGATTGGGTTCCCAAAGAAAACTAATTTGTTTTCTTTATGTGCAGGGCATTCAAAAACAGGTCAATGATTATGGATATTGGGACAGTGGATGCTCAAGGCACATGACAGGGAAGGAAGACTATCTAACGAACTTCACTCCCATAAAGGATGGTGATAAGGTCTACTTTGGAGGCGGATATGGTACTATCACAGGCAAAGGAACCCTTCTCACCAAGAATTTGCGTTTTGAGAACGTATTCCGGGTAAAAGAACTTGGTTACAATCTGTTTAGTGTATCACAAGTTTGTGATAACAAAAATAAAGTTCTGTTTACTGATACTGAATGTTTGGTGTTAAGCAAGGATTATAAGATCCCTGATGACAAATATATTGAATATAGAACACCTAGGCATAAAGACATATATAATGTGAATCTGAATGGGATTAGAATGAATAACAATATTGTTGGGAATAAATTAAGGCCAGATCACTTGAGCGTTGACAGGAACAAAGCAAGCGCTGACAGCTCAAGCGTTGACAGGTTAAAGTCAAGCGTTGACATATTGAAGACAAGCACTGATGAAAGATATGATCTACACGTTTATTATATTCTAGAATACTTCTAGTAAGGATAGAAACGACAATGTATTTTCTATGTTTATCTTTACCTAGAATAGTTGATACGTAGCTTATTGTACAAGGCTTCTTAGTCTATAAAAGAAGGCCTTTAGGTTAATATTCAATATCAAGTTTTACATAAGTTTTCGTTCATAAACATCTTTCATTGTAAGCAAGTTCGACACTGATAATCAAAGTGAAAGTTTGTTTATATCTTGTGTGTTCTTGTTTAAGTGTTAAATTCCGCATAACACTTAGATTCACAAAGCATATACAAAGGTTTCTCTACGTGCTATACTTGATCTAATCTCGTATACACAAAGCTAATCGATCTAAGTTTGGGATCAACAAGTGGTATCAGAGCTTGTTGAGGAACTTTTGATCTTTGAAGAACACCAGAATCATACACGAACACCAAAACCCTAACAACATCATGTCTGAAGCAATAACCAACTCCTCTTCACCCTTACCAAACATCAGGATTCCCATGCTTGATGCAACCAACTTTGACTTATGGAAGTTCAACTTTGAACAATATCTGGGGATCTTTGATTACACACTCTGGGAGATTATTGAATATGGAAACTCATTCAATAAGGCTCAAAAGATTCTTGATGCCATTACTCAATGATCAGCTGTTGAAGGATGCCCTGATGAAGAAAAGAAAGAAAAACCTGGAGATGGTAGAGCTGTAGGTACTGAAGATATTGCAAAGAAAAGGGTTGACATGAAAGCCCTAAATATTCTGAAAGTCTCTTTGGGACAAGAAAACCAGCACAAATATAGAGGCTATGAATCTGCTAAAGATCTTCGGGAAGCACTTGAAGTTGCATATCGTGGCAATGCAGACACTAAGGAAGAAAAGAAAAAGCAACTTCTGCATGATTATGTTGTCTTCAAAGCTCAGCCCAATGAGAAACTGAGTAGTGTGAGAAGCAGATTGCTTGACATCACAAGCAAGTTGTCCTTCATGGGGACACAAGTTGGTACCAATGCTACCTTTCTGAAAAGTCTTGGTGAGGCATGGAAGATTGAGGCAAGATCTATTCTTGCCAATAATACTTACAAGAGCTCCTCGTTTGATGACATCTACAACAAACTAAGACTATTGGAAGATGAAACTCTTTCAGAACATGGAAGCAAATCTAGCACCAGCAACATGGCCTTCTTCTCTCATAGTGAAGGTCAATTCAATCAGAAGGACTCTTTTATGCATCCAGTTACTGGATCATCATTTGTCAGCGCTGGAACAAGTTCTTTCAACGTCTCCTTTTCAGACGCTGACACATTTATGAATGACTCTCCAAGAGTTAAACCTGCTGGTTTGGATTTGGATATTGTTTGTGCTTACATTGCTTCTTTGCCCAATGGTTCAGTGATTACATATGAGGACCTTGAGCAGATAAGTGATGAGCACTTGGAAGAGATGGACATCAAGTGGAACATGGCTCTTGTTAGTATTAAAGCAAATAGGTGGAATAGAAGGTTCAAGAAGAAGATGACCTTCAATGCTAAAGACACAGCTGGATTTGATAAATCCAAAGTTGAATGCTACAACTGTCATCGTATGGGGCACTTCATGAGGGAATGCAGATCTCCTAGAAGATCTGATGCTGGTAAACCCTCAAGTCAGGTTGTTAAAGCTCAAGATTCCAAAGCCATGGTTGCAGTTCAAGGAATTGATGGTACAGGATGGGATTGGAGCTATCTGGCTAAGAATGCTGAAGAGGACAAAGCTTTGGTTGCTGATATTGAAGAAAAAGAGCATGTTGAATATGCTCTCATGGCACACTCCTCCTCTTCATCTGATAATGAGGTATATGATGATGCTTTTTGTAGCAAAAGTTGTAGGTTAAACACTGATAGACTTAACAAAGAGGTGTTAAAACTAAAAGATGATATGAGCACTAAAAGGTGTAAATTGTCCAATTACCAACTAGCTCTTACTGAAACTGAGAAAACCGTTTCTGAATACAAGAAAATGGAATTTGACTTAAAAGATAAGATAAATATCTTAAAACATGAGCTATAGGGTAGTATGGATATTAGAAATATCATGACAAAGGTCAATAGAGACCTACAGGCTAAGTTAGATGAGGCCATTAAGAATAAAGATAATGTTGACCTCAAGATTCAAAGATTTGATAGAGCCACCCAAACCCTAGGAGACTGTGTAGCTAAACAAAGGGATCCTAAGGACATGACTGGGATTGGGATGAATGATTACTCTCTGGTTCCACCACCAGCTGGTGACTTCTATGGTGTCCTTAGAAAGGATTTATCTTGGACTGGTATACCAGAATGCCAAGAAGAGGAATTCATTCCTCCACCAAGAGTTGTCACTCCAGTGGAAGAGTATCAACAAAAACTGACTGACCTAAATGAGTGTAAGAAAGCTAACCCTACTTTATTTGTTAAGGGAGGTTTGCTATGTGAAAGTCCCAATGAATCACCACCCATTAAGGTTACTCATCCAATCACTGGTAAAGCTGTTGACCTAGGCTCAAACACTGTTAGAAGACCTACCATTAAATATGCAGAGATGTATAAGAATAATAGGTGACCCAAGAGCCAAGTTAGCAATCATGGAACAGGTTTCTTCTCTACTAGACCTAAGGTTGTGTCTAAGAAAGCCTGTTACTCTTGTGGTAGCTTTTCACATTTGGCATACAAGTGTGTCAACGCTCCCAAAGCCAGCGCTGATAGGAACAATTTCAGCGCTGATAGGAAGAAAGTCAACGTTGTTAGGAAGTCAAACGTTGTCAGACCCAAACCTTGTGTGCAGCAAAGTCCACAAGTGATTAGACCTGCCCCATTCTTTTCTAGAAGATCTAACTCTCATGGACGAAGACCTTTTCAAAAGACAAACATCTGGTCAAATAGACAATGGGTTCATGTAGCAAACCCTAGGTTCAACGCTGACAAGGGTAATTTCAGCGTTGACAGGACAAAATCCAACGCTGACAGAAACGTGACCAGACCTAGATATTTGCAGCCACAAGGTAAGGGGTCTAAAGCTTCTTCAAGCTTAATATGGAGACCCAAGAAAGATCAAAACCCTAATAATAATGGAATTTCAATGACTTGCAATAGATTTAATTACATTTCAAAGGTCATTACAAAACCTATTGGGGTTAACTGGGTATTTCATCCTAAAAAGGATGAGAATGGGGTTGTTGTGAGAACTAAGTCTGTTCTTATTGAACAACCAGATGAATCCAAGTCTTCTGAGACTTGGGTTCCTAAAGAAAACTAATTTGTTTTCTTTATGTGTAGGGCATTCAAAGACAGATCAATGATTATGGATATTGGGATAGTCGATGCTCAAGGCACATGACAGGAAAGGAAGACTATCTGACAAACTTCACTCCTATTAAAGATGGTGATAAGGTATACTTTGGAGGGGGCTATGGCACCATTACAGGCAAAGGAACCCTTCTCACCAACAATCTGCGTTTTGAGAATGTCTTCCTGGTAAAAGAACTTGATTATAATCTGTTTAGTGTATCACAAGTTTGTGATAACAAAAATAAGGTTCTTTTCACTGATACTGAGTGTTTGGTGTTAAGCAATGATTTTAAGATCCCTGATGAGAAATATATTGAGTATAGAACACCTAGGCATAAGGACATATATAATGTGAATTTAAATGGAATTAAAGTGAATACCAATATGTCTTGTTTTTATGCTAAGGCCTCAGTAGATGAAAGTAATTTGTGGCACAAGAGACTAGGGCACATAAATTTTAAAAATATAAATAGACTTGTGAGGCTTGGTTTAGTTGATGGTTTGCCTAAGAAGGCCTTCCACAATGACCACTCTTGTGTTGCATGTCTTAAAGGCAAGCAGCACAAGGTCTCATTTAAGTCCAAACATGTGCATACTAGTTTCAGACCTCTTCATATGCTTCACATGGACCTCTTTGGTCCAACAAATATAGAGAGTTTGAATGGTAAGTCATATTGATTTGTTGTCATAGATGACTTTTCTAGGTTTACTTGGACATTCTTTCTAGCTATGAAGAGTGACACAGCTGATGCTCTTATTGATTTTATCACTCAGATTGAGAAAAGGTCTGGAAATGAGGTTAAAATGCTTAGGAGTGATAATGGTGGAGAATTTAGGAACAAGAAGTTAGATGATTTTTGTGCCAGGAAAGGAATTACTAGGCAATTCAGTATTGCTAGAACCCCACAACAAAATGGGGTTGCTGAAAGGAAAAATAGAACCCTAATTGAAGCAGCCAGAACAATGTTGGCTGATGCTCACTTTCCAATAGCCTTTTGGGCTGAGGCTGTTAATACAGCATGCTATGTGCAAAATAGAGCATTGGTTAACAAAATTCAGAACAAAACACCTTATGAGTTACTTTGGGGAAGAAAACCTAATATTGGTTTTCTCAGACCTTTTGGATGTCATGTAGTAGTCTTGGATACTAGTGATGCCTTAGGGAAATTTAGTGCAAAAGGTGATGAAGGTTACTTCATGGGGTATTCAGTCCAGAGCAACGGTTATAGGGTTTATCTTAAGGAGGACAAACGGATAGTTGAGAGAGTACATGTTAGGTTCTTAGAGAATAAACCTAGTGATCCTGAAAGTGGTCCTAATTGGTTGTTTGATTTGGAACCCTTATCTAGAAATTTAAATTATATGCCTGTCACTAATCCAGACATTGTGAAGGTAACTTCAAATGTTTTGGAGGAACAAGTTGTTGATGTTTCAGGTACACAGGTTAATGAGAGGGTTGGATCACAAGCAGAAAAGGCATCTCCTACATTTGAATATGTCATAATTCCCATTTGGACAGATGCTTTTGCTGCTGCTGCTGCTGCTAGACAAGATAATGGTGGTTTCCTAATACCACCAGATACAAACATGCATGGTTCTTCAGGCGCTGACAAAGGCAAATCTAGCGCTGACAAGACCAATTCAGACGTTGATGGTTCAGACGTTGACAACAACATTTCAAGCGTTGTTAGCCTAGACGCTGACAACCAAGATTCAAACGTTGACAACACTTATGGGCATCTTTTCTCTTCCAGTTTTGAACAAGGTGGACCTTCCAATGTTCATGAAGAGATTCCTGTTGCTCAAAGAGAGTCTGATGAAGAAGATATTGGCAACATGGAGCATGAGGTTGAGGACACCAGACTTTTTGAAGGAGGGGTTCTCACCTTCACAATGAAGAATCACCCTACATCTCAGATCATTGGTGATATTATGACTCCAGTTCAGACAAGAAGATCCCATCAAGGTCTTGATGGATTTATTGCCAATATACACAAGAAGGTTGATACCCCTCTTGTACAAGCATGTTTGTTTGCATGTTTTCTGTCACAAGAAGAACCCAAGAAAATATTTGACGCTCTCAAAGAACCAAGTTGGGTGGAAGCAATGCAGGATGAGCTTCACCAATTTGCAATTCAGGATGTTTGGGAGCTGGTTGATTGTCCTAGATATGTCAGACCTATAGGGACAAGATGGGTTCTCAGGAACAAAAGAGATGAAAGAGGTATTGTGGTCAGAAACAAGGCAAGGTTAGTGGATGAAGGTTATACACAAGAGGAAGGGATAGACTATGAGGAGGTCTTTGCACCAGTTGCAAGGATTGAAGCTATTAGGATTTTCTAGCCTATGCTTCCTGCATGGGCTTCACATTCTATCAAATGGATGTCAAGAGTGCTTTCTTGTATGGCACCATTGTTGAGGAAGTATATGTCATGCAACCTCCTGGTTTTGAGGATCCAGAGCATCCAGATAAAGTGTATAGAGTCAAAAAGGCTATGTATGGCCTTCATCAAGCCCCTAGAGCATGGTATGGTACTTTGTCTTCCTATTTGGTGGACAATGGATTCAAAAGGGGCACCATAGATCAGACACTATTTACAAAGAAGAAAGGCAAGGATGTGTTGCTTGTGCAGGTCTATGTTGATGATATCATTTTTGGGTCTACTGATCCAAAGATGAGTGAGGATTTCTCCAAGCTTATGACAGACAAATTCAAGATGAGTGCTATGGGTGAGATGAACTTATTTCTTGGTTTACAAGTTCAGCAGAAAGAGGATGGTATCTTCATCTCCCAGGACAAATATGTTGTTGAAATCTTGAAGAAGTTTGGCTTTTCTCCACATGAAAAGAGGGCTACTACTCCTATGGATAGAGAACACCCTTGGGGAAAGATTGGAGATGGGAAAGATGTTGATGTCAGGCATTATAGATCCATGATTGGATCCTTGATGTATCTTACTGCCTCCAGACCTGACATTATGTTTGTTGTGTGTGCTTGTGCACGCCATCAAGTGACTCCCAAAGAATGTCACCTTTATGCTGTGAAGAGGATCTTTAGGTACCTAAGATGCTTTCCTCATCTTGGTTTGTGGTACCCAAAGGATTCACCATTGGAGCTGATTGCATATTCAGATAGTGATTATGGAGGTGATAAGTTTGATAGGAAATCCACAACTGGTGGATGTCAGTTTCTTGGGAGTAGGTTAATATCTTGGCAATGCAAGAAACAAACAGTGGTGGCTAATTCTACAACTGAAGCAGAGTATGTGGCTGCAGCTGCATGTTGTGGTCAAGTGTTGTGGATTCAGAACCAGCTGTTGGATTATGGGTATAATTTCATGCATACTAAGATATTTGTTGACAATAATAGTACTTTATGCATCATTAAGAATCCTGTACATCATTCTAAAACTAAACACATAGAAATTAGACACCATTTTATAAGAGATTGCTTTGAGAAAGGTTTAATACAACCAGATAGGGTTGACACTGAGGAAAATGTGTCAGATTTATTAACTAAACCTTTTGATGCTGGAAGATTTCAATACTTGGTAACAAGTATTGGAATGGTTAATCTCACTTAATATGTGTTTTGGATTCTTTTTGTAAAAGTATGTACAGGATGATGCATTATTCTTATTAGTCTTATTGATGATTTAGATTTTCCACTATATTTTTCTAACACTCACAAAGGTTGTTTGAACACTGATAAGTGTTTTTGCAACGTTGTCAGCGATATTATTGTCTAACGCTGACAAAGCTTCCCTCAACGTTGTCATGTGTTATCGGGGCGTTGTCAGCAACAATGTTAGTTTTGTGGTTTTCAATCTAAATGTGCAGAAGGTGGTAGCAGTATACCATTGGATACAGAGTTGCTTATGGATCAATGGAGAAGCATTTGGACAAGTTTTTATTTATGGATGATGGTTGGAATGTTTCATTCCTATCTTGACATAAAATTTTTATGTTCATGCATGATTTTAGCAAACTTTTTGTATCATCGTTTAAGAGGAGGTTTTAGGAACCTTTAGGATGTTTGGGTATCCATATGATACTCTTATCAAAATTCTAGATTGTGTCCACAGGTGAGTATGGGTTAGTTTTACTAAACCATGAGGCACTGTAGCATGCATAGTATATCAACTTTGCATGCTGCCAAGACATTTTTGGCCTAGAATTGGTTGTGGTCTGTTGGGAGACTTGGGAATGATTTTGATATGGGATTTACCTGGGAGTAACAAGGATTTTATAAGGTAACTTTGTTGTTAAGACTTTTGGTTAGCAAGGGACACTAGAGGACTGCTATGTCTATCTTGTTTATGCAAGTGTGCATAACTAGACAGTGCTTGCCGCCCTATAATAATTATCAGCTTTTGGTTATCTTCTCTAGGATAAATTACTTGTTAAGGTCATTTTTCACTTTTTAAAACAATTTTATTTTTGGACGCTGACAAGATTTTTCCAAGCGTTGTTGTGACCAAATTGGACGCTGACATGGCTTTAGGCGAACGTTGACAGGATTATAGCCGTTGGGCGTTGATAGGTTATTTTTTACCGTTGACACTCAATGGGACCTACCCAATTGTTACTTTTTGACATATTTTCAAGCCGTAATTTTAGGAGTTGTTACTTTCATTAAATGCATGAGATAACTTATAACTTTTTCAATATTTTCATGATTAGTTTTTGAAAATCTTTGCCTATTTTTGGGCCAATCACATGCATTCTTTCTCTCCTATAAATTTGGCTCCTATTTTTAAACAGGGTATCTATAATTCTTGTCTAACACTTTTCTCTTATCAACTTCATCTTCTACATTTCAAGTTACCAGCTTTCATCCATGGCACCAAAGTTTAACTCAGCAGAATTGGAATTGGGGTTCAAGTCTCAACACAACATGATTGCTTATCTTGTTGCTGATAATGATTTGTTTCCTCAATACACACAAATGGTGGCGTATTTGAATGCATCCCCACTAAGGTATGCTCTTTCTCATACACCACTCATTCCAGTCACAAACATTAAGCAGTTTTGGAACACTGTTAGTTCCTCAACAGTTAATGGAGTGACCACATTAACTTCTATTGTTCATGGGAGGTCTTGGGTGGTTACTGAGGCCTTGGTACGCCAGGCCTTGCATCTTGATGATGCTGATGGTGTAGCCATTCTTCCCATAAATGAAATAGAACAAGGGCTTAGGGCTTTGGGATATCCTTTTCCTGATGAAGGTACTCTAAACAAGTATCATAAGCAGGAATTTCCCCCAGCCTGGAAGTACCTCATCCACATCCTCCTTAAATGTTTGAGTCCCAAATGTACTGCACACAATGAGATCAATAGATCCATTGCAAGTGTTATTGTGTGCATTGCAACAGGGCAAAAATATAACTATTCTAAAATGATTTTTGAAGGGATGTGTAAAAACAAGGGGACAAAAATGACTTTAGCTTATCCCCGTTTTCTGCAAATGATTTTTGATGATCAAGGTTACTGCTCAAGGGATCACAATGATTTTTATAAGTTCCCTGAGCAAAAGAAAGCTATTTTTACGAAGATGAATTCACCACCCCATAGAGACTTACCTTTAACCCCAGCCATGCTTGCTGTTATTGCAGCAGTACAACCCCAACCAGACCCCCAACCTCAAATTGACCCTCAACCACAAGTTGAACCCATTCCTGAACCTTTACCCTCACCTGAACAAATGCAAATTGACCAAGAACCCTTTGACGCTGACACATCAAGTGTTGGCGTTGATGTGCCTATTTCCAACGCTGACACACAACCCTCACAATCCTAAACACCCCTTAACCAACTCACATCTACCCATTCTTCTACACCATCTTCCACACCACCTGAATATAGGTTGATAAAACGCCAAAGGACTACTGGAGTGTTCTCCTCTGGTGGTCCTAGCCATGAAGCAGAGAGAACCACCACCACAAGTGTGGCTGGTGACCTGGATGAGGCTGGGACTATTGGTTCTGGCTTAGATGCTGGCCAAGGCAGTCCCACCATACTTAAGTCCTCATCTTTGCCCAATGAACCTGACTTGGGAGGTCAAATCCCCATTTCAGAAGAGGGCAGACTGGAACCAATGACTCTTTTGGAATTGACGGCAGTCTGCATTAGCTTGCAAAAGCAAAATGCAGACTTAGTACACATTGTCAGCTCTCAAGGCCTTGAACTCAAGCAATTGAGGGAGAGGATTGTTGTTTTGGAGAGTGATCAGGCTAGGAGGGGTATGGAGGAGTCTTCCAAAGGGGAGGAAGATCAAAGAAATCGGAGTGATAAGGGCAGCCAAGATGGTCAATCAATGGATGTTGCTGAAGCCCTTACAACTTTGAAGGAACAAACAGGTTTTGATACGTCCTTAATCTCTCCAACCAATCTAAATTTATCATTTACAGTTATGTCGAGAGAGGTTACACAAGGCGCTGAGGGAAAATATTTGAGCGTTGACAAGACAAATTTGGACGCTGATAGAAGTATTTTGGGCGCTGATAGAAGAAATTTGGGCGTTGACAGACCTGCACATGAAGGTGATGTATTCCAGTCATCATCTATCATCAAGGAAGTTTATACTCAGGTATTACCATCTACCTTACCAACCATTGCACCATCAGATAAGGGTAAGGGTAAATTGGTAGAAGAAATTGTTCCAAAGGATGCAGCCCAAGTTGAATTTGATAGAAGATTGGCTGAACAAATGATGGAACAAGGTGACAAGGAAAAGTCACCATTTGTTGTGACTTCTGAAGAAGAAAGTGAAGGAGCTAGCTCAGACTCAAGTGTGATGATTATAGAACCTGAAAGGCTTGAGTATGGTGATGAGCTTGCTAGGGAAAAGTTGAGAGAATTGAAAGTGCAGGTTGACTTTGACATGCCAGAGGTGGTTCAAATGTACAATTCTTGGGAAGAAAGCTGCATGGATAATCCAGACTTGACTATTTCAGATCAAATATGGGGTTTGGAGCTTCTTCTTAGAGTTCAGAAGGATTGTAAGGTGATTTTGAAGCACAAGGCAAGCAATATTCTGTAACACCCCCAAATTTATACAACTCAGTACAGCGGAAGACTAGTTGGTGTTACGGGATAGCACATTACTCACATCATAGACAACACATAAAAACTGCGTCGTTTAATAATAAATCATTTCCATTCATAGATAACAAAGTTACATCGGTCCCAAGTCATTACATTTCATACTAAGTTTTACAAAGTATTTGAATGGAAAATATAGTTTAGGTGCGGGCCATGAATTCTTGTCGTCTTCCCGAGAATTACCTTCAAGTACCTGAGATAAAACATGTTAAAAGAAAAGGTCAGCGATAACACCGAGTGAATTCATAGATTTTAATAAAATCCATCAATATAATATCAGTATAAAATTATTACTAAAAATCATTTTGTACAAATCATTTTAATAGGCCATAAAATAGCCAAAGTCGTTTTATACAAATCCTTATCGAAAATCATAATATAGGCATTTGCCTTAAAAATCATTATACGAACCATTGTCGTTAAAAACACCATACAATACGTTTTGCAACGTTGTATAGATTAAATAAAAACCGTTATATGAATATGGTTATAAAAACCAAAACACGAACATAATATCAATAGTATGACCCTGTATTGCTAGTCAGGCAATACATCGTAATTCGGAGCGTCTATTAGTATTTCGTTAATTTTTGGATTATTATAAGCCGCATGACAATGTTACCTTACTAAACCAACAGCGGGTAGCTAACCCGATACCAATTTTGCCCATCTAAAGTAGTGTGTCGTCACAAAGGTCATGCTATGGAAATCTTCTCATACATAAATTCGCTTACCAATAAATGTGGCACGACGGGGATCAACCGTCAAGGCGCGAACTGGGGTGATCGTCCCCAAATAGTACTATTAAATGCATAAGCGTCTACCAACTCCCGGTAGTTCACAATTCATGCTAATGGGACTTTTAGTGACATAACCTAACTTTAATAATCCATTTTATTTCATCTATCGGGTCCATTAATCATTTATCGGGTCATACAATCGGGTCATTCAATCATTCGGGTCCAAAATCAATAAACAAATAATCGGGACAAATGGTGTCCTATTTTATAAAAACTAACATGTTATCTCCCTCGCGGGTTTACAAAACATTTATAAAAACATTTAAAAGAGTGCGAGGCTATGAACTCACGTTGATGTGGGAATGCGGTTTATCGGCAATTCGGACGTACGGTACGTGCTTCAATCACGGAAACCTAGACAAATAATAATCGGTCTTAGACGTTTGTCCAATGAATTTATAAAAATATCAAGTATGTATACATATGATGATTATATATATATGATGATCAAGTGGGTTTACATATTCTCGATTACTCATTTTAGTGTTATGTGTCGGTAACGTTTATACTAGTTTACTAGTTTTACCTATTTACGTGTTTTAAGCCCAATAAACTTATTATGAGTTCCTTAACTCTTATTAATCCATTTTATACTTATATGATCAGTGTATACACCTTACAAGTTGGGCCTAAATGGGTTAAGCCCAATAAGTTCTTTTTATAAGAGTTTAACTTATTTAGTCCAATTATTAGCCCAAGTATTAGTCCAATATGTTTACTTAGCTCGTTAATGTCCGTATGCCCTATAGTTCGGGTTTTATCGGTTTTTACTTGTTATACATGTTTATATATCAGTATATAAGTTTTATAAAGTTTACATTAGACGGGTCCAACCATCTAAGTTTTATTTAACAAAAACGTTAATTTTACGGCAATAGCCGAAAAAGTCGTAAAAATCATGTTTATAGTTTTTATTACTTATAAATATTATTTCATTACCATTTATATAATTTATCCATTTAATTAACCTTTTATATATTCATATAAATAAGTTTTATAAGTTAGTGGGTTTTTATTATACATTTTATAAAATAGAATGTGAGTGCTTATATAATAGTATTATTCTTTAATTTCCAAAATCTGATTTTTATCTTCACTTTCACAAAAACTGCCATATCTTGAGTTCTATATGGATATAGAAGCTCAAATTTTTATCACATAAACTACATGATATGTGCTACATTTAACTCTTCTATAGCTACTGTTGAATCATCTTCTAAATATTTTCTAAAAATCGTCCAAAACAGTAACCTCAGATTTACACCTTAAACTTGTTTTGATCATATCTCACTCATTACTTTGATTCCATTGCATGGCCAACTCTCACATGTGTACAAGACTCATAGCTTACTGTATATAAATTCTACTTCATCATTTTATCAGTTCATAACATGTTTCTTTACTGTTTTATACAGCCATGTAAATTAATCAAGATTTTAACCTTGTTTCTTATAGTTTTTCACCTCTTTAATCATATTTATCAACACCAAATCCCCACATAACATTTTTATCATCATATAATCATCATATACATATACAATAGGAAATAAAATACATGTTTACATAATCAAAATAACAAGAAGATGAGGAGGACAATCTTTATACCACCATGATGATGTAGGTTGATCAAAACATGGATTTTTGATGGAGAAACTTGTGATGCACCAAGACCATCTTCATGACCACCATGCTTCATGAACTCCTTGTGGAAAATCAGCCCCAAGACACCATAAAACTCCTCCATGGATGTTATAATCACCACCATTCAAGAGAGCTTTAAGAGGGCTTCAACATATGTAGAAATAACATGAGGTTTATGGTTAAATTTGATCAAAATGGAGTGTAGAGTGATGATGGTGGACGGCACACTTGAGAGAAGATGAGAGAGTTTGTGGTTTTGCATGGAGTAAAAATGAGTTAGTGGTTTATGTGTTGAATGGTTTTGTCAAGTTACAAGTAGCTAGGACAAGTGTCCTAGCTTACTTAGTAAGCTTTGACAATTGTTGTGTGTTGTAAGCTAAGTAAAACCGTCCCATATTGGGGGTGGGGCAAAACTTGTTTTGTCTCATCCCCAATTATTTACGGGTACTCCTCGATTCTAGTTTCCTCGATTTGCGTGCCCTCGGGTCGTTTTACGAAAAACGTTTTTATAAATTATGAATCAACGACACAAAACGAATCTAATAAAAATTGTCTCATCAAAAACGGAGTTCGAAAACGTAAATACGTAATCCTAAGGTTTCCGGTTTAGTCGTAAAGGACGTTAAAATAAAATCGTAAGTCCTAATCTCTTCTCGTAAATTTGTGAGTTTATGAACTAACACAAATTTAAAACTCCAAAATAATATTCACAGACAAATTTATTTTCTGAAATGTCGGACTGTCACCAAAGACGGTGTATGTAAACGTGAGCACGTAACGTTGAATCCTCCGGTTTAGACGTAGTCGATGCTACTTCAAGACGTAAATCCAAATTTCTTCCCAAAAATAAGTGAGTTCATATCGTAATATTAAAATAATGTTTTCAAATAAATATTGCGAATAAAATATCAACCATAAATTGACGGATTGTCACAGCATTTACCCCTAAACAGGATCTTTGTCCTCAAAGATCATCTTACCTTACTACTCGCTTCTTATAGAGTTAAATCCATGTGGGTATTTCCTCCATATTCGGTCTTTTCTCACAAGTGCAATTTATTACAATACGCGAGTTTCAGCAGACATAACTACGGGAATAAGATCAGGCTTAATGTTGACTTACTTTCTCTATCCATGATGTTCACGGGTTTCTGATGAATGCAACTTTTCGCCGATATAAGCTCTATTAAGAATAATCAGAATTTCACTTGATAGATATTCCATCAAGTTCGATTTACGAAACATAATTTACGCAGTCCTTGAAGTCCTAGGGTAGATCCAGCTTATATGCCTTTCAAACCAATCTTTCACATCATCTCAATGGTCCCAAACAACGGGGACTTATATCCCATGATTTGTCAGATCACGAATTCATTTTCCAAGTTTAAAAATTGTGGCATAACTTCGCTACCCATTTGGAACTTCAAGATCTACATTTCACATTCACATAACCTCTTGCCCACTACCGGCTGTTAATAATCAAATCCTAATTTCAACAATCATTTCAGATCTTGTGGGTCGGGTATTTTATAAGGTTAGGTCCGCCATCATAGGAAACCTTAAACCTAAGAGACATGTCCAACTCACTATGGGTGTATGTCGGATGTCTCCATCTCAACTCTTGCTTACAGATGCTCTAAGATTTGGATCCTAACAAGATTAGATCTCGATCCTAATACGATAGTTATCAAGGATAATCTTTCCAAAGGAAAACGATTATACGGTTCATTACCAAAGGTCATTCATTCAAACATAAAACAGCACTTATATTACCTTGTATCGTTGCTTTACCTCGTCCCTTCGATTTGGGGTGGTACATAGTACTCTCATTAAGGTTCGTTCTCAATGATTTCTGAGCAAATCTCTAGAAATTCGATGCGAAGCGAGGATCTTGATATAGATGATCGATACAGGCACGCTATGTTTATATAACTTCCTTTAAATAAAAGAGTCTATTTCTTCATCAAGATTATATCATTAACGAGAATGATATTAGCAGATTTGGTCAGTCTGTCGACGATGACCCAAATCGAATCAAATTCAGATGATGACCTTTGCAAATAGCTAGACGTTTACTAATGTATGAGGCGATATCTGCCTTCATAATTGCCATTAGTACAACTTCTTCAGACAAAGATACTTTTAGTCATAAATGACATAAATAGAATACTTATACTTACAAATTCCAACATAGCTATATCTCACAATCTCCATATTTAGACAATCACATGTGGTCTTTAAAACATTTAACGCTATTGGCTTCTCAATTTTTAATGGTTCACATTAGCCGCGAACCCCTTTTTATTATCTATATCATCCTTTTTACAAACATTGTTTATTTTTATATCGTTCGGCAAATTATTTTGTACCTTCATTATCAAGAAATACATCTTAATTGATTCTTTATCTTTTCTACATAATGCGTCGGTATTCACTTCTCATGATGATGTAACTATCATGTCCACAATTCACTCAGATATTCTTTCTATATTATGCGTCAGTAATTACGTTCACCTTCCTGATAAAATAAATATCACAACCGTATTTATTCAAAATTATTTCTTCATATCTTCTATGTTTTAATTTCGTTTCCACTATTATTTTCATCCGTTTCACTCAATCCGACGTTTAAAGCGTCGATAATTATTATAATTAATTAAATAATTATTAGTTAATTTTTATGAAGCGTAAACGTAAAAATTTTAAATGTCTTAGTTCGACCAATTATATAAAATGTTCAAAATAAATTTGAATTTAATTAACAAGATTTTTGTTGATTTATCGAAAATATTTAGCAAGATCCGTAAATGTTCGAAAAAAAACCTTTTTTATACTTTGGTCAAAATTTCCTTAGTTTGAAAAGCGTAAATTATTGTTTCAAATTTCAAGTCATGTTTTAAATGATTTCCTCAATCCCTCTTAAGTTGTCTTGAGGTATACACAAACATTTACCCCTAAACAGAAGTTTAGTTAAATGGTTTGTGTATAAGGGAATAATCCCTTTAAAAATCCTTTGTTAAGACATTTGTCAAAACATATTTCCATTTCTTTTTGGTAAAATCCAAAGTCTTAAAAGGGCTCTTAATTTTTGAAGAGTCTATATGCATACATCTTACCATTATTAATCCAATGGTTATTTTATGTAAAGGATTAAGTTTTTAATCCCTAAGCGTTAATGGTTCTAATCTTTGAAAAGTCAATATAGCTTCCATTATCTATTAGTCACACGGTTAAATCATGTAAAGAATTAAGTCTTAAGTCTTATGTTAAATATTTAAGGTACATGTTTTCATTGTTCGGCCAATTCAGGGCAATCTATAAATAATTATTAACTCATTCTTATTCTTATAAACAAACAAATGATCCTTAACGATCACGAGCATGAATTTATCAAATTACAGCCTACACACGAGATTCACCAAATTTTATGAATGCTACATGTGTGTTGGTCAATCCAAACGACATCACGTGGAACTCATAATGTTCACTACAAGCACCGGATGTAGTGATTGGAATAGATAATCTCTTTCGCAGATGCGAAGTTGATGATAACCATGCTATGGATCAAATTTGCTAGAACCTTGTAAATGATCGAACAATTCTTCAATTTCGAGTTATGGATATCGTTTTCGATTGTCAATTTACTCAGTCACAGTAATCTATAAATATAAGGAAAGATAACACCATAGCTCTTCAGGATGACAGGCTTGGTAGAATAAAATCTTTCTCTGACAACTCTCTCAATTGTACGGTAATTCCTTAAATTTAGATGGTGCTGACGTACAGTGCACAAGCCACAGGTGCAGCACTGGGAATATAATCAATATCAATTTCAACTTGCCTTAGTGGCGAAAGTCTAGGTAATTTACCAACAAATACTTACTAAAGTTTCAGATAACATAAACATCTTTTAATAAATCATATTAGGTTCTAGATTATAATATCTATAACTAGTTTACAACCATTCATGGTAATATTTCAAGTCTTAATACAGGATATGGTCATCCATCAAGAATTATTTAGATCACTTTTGATAATCAACATCTTATCTTTTTAGGGGAATTCTACTCGTGTTTCCATCAATTAAGACAATGTCGTCATGTCATAATCAATCAATCCATTCTACCGGCATTATCAACTTTTCAGTTTCATTGCCGTCGATAAGATGTGAACTTCTCAAAAGACTAATAATAATTCGTAATCCTTCACAAATTCAGGGATATTAGGATACACAACTACTATTAAAAGAGTAAGGTCAACGCATAATCTATGCGAGAGAATTTCAAATCAGATACAGACGAAAACATTTAACGAATATGAATATATCCCATGTTTTCATATTTTGAGTACGCATTCGAAAGCTCCTCGAATCGTTACCCAGGTCATTCAATTGAAATCAAATCATAAGTATGATAGGAACGTCGATACATCCAATCGGGTATCAACACTCGGTAATCAGATACTTTTCCTAAGAATCTCACTACGGGAGAATTGGACAAGAAGGGAATATCAATTGTCAAATAAGACAGATTCCACAGATGAGTAAATTCAACTCAGAAGAATAGATTCCACAGGCACATATGTAGGTGTTCCTAACATTATGTCCTCATTTTTCACTTCTTGCAGATCTCATAAATTTTAATCTTTCACAATCTTCAAAAAAAATTTAGTGTTTATTAGTCAGTTTTATGGTGACTACTAATCAGTCTTGCATAGTCCATTCCAAATTGTATGTAGGCGCGCAACTATATACAATTTCAAGATTAACGATGCAATACTCAGTTCGTCAAAATTTTATCATCATGTTTATCATAAAAACATTTTCATGCTTAATTCTTAAATAAGAATCAAGTATAAATTTACAAAGATTTTCTTTATTATGAAAACAATTAAGTTTTCCAAAGCATCTCTTACACAACTTCATTTTGATATTAATCACTTATAAATCTTACTTTGAATAATCCTTATTGTGATGAAAATTAAATTTTCTCAAAGGATACCGTTTTAACTTTATAAAAACAATGTGTGATCTGCAAAGGAGTGATGAAGAGTTGTTCACCAAGAGCTTAACTACAATATATCAGGAAATGAGTTTAGCCAAATAATCATGAGGTTCATGACTTCGATGGCACTCACGAAGAATGATCTACCACGTAACTCAAATCAAGATGAGTACTTGTTCAATGGTTGCATCACAAATACGAACATTAGGATGAAGCAATAAAAGATAGATAACATCGATACATGTAGAATTTAGCAATCAAATGTAGTCTTTTCATTAATTACAAACAAGTCAAATTGTACCGTAACACTTTATGTGTCACTATGTCATACAATTCTCAGAACTCATCCTACCAACTGATATCTCAGTTAAGTTAGGGATTTTTAAAAGATACCACAATGAATACTAACCTACAAGAGTCATTAGGTGTTCCACATGTCCCCGAAAGATCCATCGGTCCCAATTTAGAAGAAGATTTCTTCAATTTATTTATTGGACACTAGGCATCCTCATTAGTGGACAATGGCCTAGGAACAACACTTAACACGAATCAATAATCAATTAAAATCTTATAATTCAATCACACGACTTAACGACTTCCTCTTAACAATCTCATATTCCATACGGGTTAAGTTTTTCTTTATTCAAGTTTCAACCAACTTTATACTCAATTCAATATCCTACCTCATATTCCAATACTTACAACCTTATTCTTCGGCCTTGTAAAGGCAATACGATCTCAATATGAATCATCACTTAATTTCCAATCCTATTAGCTCTTACAACAACAATTATCAAATGAGTCATTAATATGAAATGACTTGATCATTCAACTAGACTTCTCGGAAAGGTATTAGTGGCATGAGGCTTTTGGGAAATGGTTCCAATAACAGCCTCAAGTGCAACATTCACCCTTTCGATTTCAATTTAAGAATTGGGTGACAACGAATCAGATGACATCTTTCTAGGTGGTAACGTTTTGTCAAACTCCACTCTATAAGAAAAGATCGTCATGACATCGATATCAGATTTAATCTCGCCAATTCTTTTTTCAATATCACAATCAACTAATATCTACATTTTTACGAATATCAACCATTTGTTGGGATCATAAATATCCGCAACTTGGTTTAGATCTAGGATAGCTAGAGTTCCTACGAGAATAGCTTAGATTAATTTACTAGGGGATTTAGGGTTTCTTGTGACAATCTACGTCGTATAAATACCTCGTATAAAAATCAAAATAATCATCAAACAATCATGTAATAAAATTACATCATATATATATAATCCAAGTTATATATATATATTAAAATAACACTTCTCAATCTTGGCCTTGTCGGTAACTCGGGAATTCTTCGGCACCGTTATAGTCAAAAGATTTTTAGACATTTTTAGAAAAATGTTTTTAGTTAAAAGATTTTGAAATGTTTTATTCAAAACCTTAGTTTTAAAAATCTTTCGTTCTCTATAACGAGAGCTCTGGTACCAAACTTTAACACCCCCAAATTTATACAACTCAGTACAGCGGAAGACTAGTTGGTGCTACGGGATAGCACATTACTCACATCATAGACAACGCATAAAAACCGCGTCGTTTAATAATAAATCATTTCCATTCATAAATAACAAAGTTACATCGGTCCCAAGTTATTACATTTCATACTAAGTTTTACAAAGTATTTGAATGGAAAATATAGTTTAGGTGCGGGCCATGAATTCTTGTCGTCTTCCCGAGAATTACCTTCAAGTACCTGAGATAAAACATGTTAAAAGAAAAGGTCAGCGATAACGCCGAGTGAATTCATAGAGTTTAATAAAATCCATCAATATAATATCAGTATAAAATTATTACTGAAAATCATTTTGTACAAATCATTTTAATAGGCCATAAAATAGCCAAAGTCGTTTTATACAAATCCTTATCGAAAATCATAATATAGGCATTTGCCTTAAAAATCATTATACGAACCATTGTCGTTAAAAACACCATACAATACGTTTTGCAACGTTGTATAGATTAAATAAAAACCGTTATATGAATATGGTTATAAAAACCAAAACACGAACATAATATCAATAGTATGACCTTGTATTGCTAGTCAGGCAATACATCGTAATTCGGAGCGTCTATTAGTATTTCGTTAATTTTTGGATTATTATAAGCCGCATGACATTGTTACCTTACTAAACCAACAGCGGGTAGCTAACCCGATACCAATTTTGCCCATCTAAAGTAGCGTGTCGTCACAAAGGTCACGCTATGGAAATCTTCTCATACATAAATTCGCCTACCAATCAATGTGGCACGACGGGGATCAACCGTCAAGGCGCGAACTAGGGTGATCGTCCCCAAAGAGTACTATTAAATGCATAAGCGTCTACCAACTCCCGGTAGTTCACAATTCATGCTAATGGGACTTTTAGTGACATAACCTAACTTTAATAATCTATTTTATTTCATCTATCGGGTCCATTAATCATTTATCGGGTCATACAATCGGGTCATTCAATCATTCGGATCCAAAATCAATAAACAAATAATCGGGACAAATGGTGTCCTATTTTATAAAAACTAACATGTTATCTCCCTCGTGGGTTTACAAAACATTTATAAAAACATTTAAAAGAGTGTGAGGCTATGAACTCACGTTGATGTGGGAAGGCGGTTTATCGGCAATTCGGACGTACGGTACGTGCTTCAATCACGGAAACCTAGACAAATAATAATCGGTCTTAGACGTTTGTCCAATGACTTTATAAAAATATCAAGTATGTATACATATGATGATTATATATATATGATGATCAAGTGGGTTTACATATTCTCGATTACTCATTTTAGTGTTATGTGTCGGTAACGTTTATACTAGTTTTACCTATTTACGTGTTTTAAGCCCAATAAACTTATTATGAGTTCCTTAACTCTTATTAATCCATTTTATACTTATATGATCAGTGTATACACCTTACAAGTTGGGCCTAAATGGGTTAAGCCCAATAAGTTCTTTTTATAAGAGTTTAACTTATTTAGTCCAATTATTAGCCCAAGTATTAGTCCAATATGTTTACTTAGCTCGTTAATGTCCGTATGCCCTATAGTTCCGGTTTTATCGGTTTTTACTTGTTATAAATGTTTATATATCAGTATATAAGTTTTATAAAGTTTACATTAGACGGGTCCAACCATCTAAGTTTTATTTAACAAAAACGTTAATTTTACGGCAATAGCCGAAAAAGTCGTAAAAATCATGTTTATAGTTTTTATTACTTATAAATATTATTTCATTACCATTTATATAATTTATCCATTTAATTAACCTTTTATATATTCATATAAATAAGTTTTATAAGTTAGTGGGTTTTTATTATACATTTTATAAAATAAAATGTGAGTGCTTATATAATAGTATTATTCTTTAATTTCCAAAATCTGATTTTTATCTTCACTTTCACCAAAACTGCCATATCTTGAGTTCTATATGGAGATAGAAGCTCAAATTTTTATCACATAAACTACATGATATGTGCTACATTTAACTCTTCTATAGCTACTGTTGAATCATCTTCTAAATATATTATAAAAATCGTCCAAAACAGTAACCTCAGATTTACACCTTAAACTTGTTTTGATCATATCTCACTTATTACTTTGATTCCATTGCATGGACAACTCTCACATGTGTACAAGACTCATAGCTTACTGTATATCAATTCTAATTCATCATTTTATCAGTTCATAACATGTTTCTTTACTGTTTTATACAGCCATGTAAATTAATCAAGATTTTAACCTTGTTTCTTATAGTTTTTCACCTCTTTAATCATATTTATCAACACCAAATCCCCACATAACATTTTTATCATCATATAATCATCATATACATATACAATAGGAAATAAAATACATGTTTACATAATCAAAATAACAAGAAGATGAGGAGGACAATCTTTATACCACCATGATGATGTAGGTTGATCAAAACATGGATTTTTGATGGAGAAACTTGTGATGCACCAAGACCATCTTCATGACCACCATGCTTCATGAACTCCTTGTGGAAAATCAGCCCCAAGACACCATAAAAACTCCTCCATGGATGTTATAATCACCACCATTCAAGAGAGCTTTAAGAGGGCTTCAACATATGTAGAAATAACATGAGGTTTATGGTTAAATTTGATCAAAATGGAGTGTAGAGTGATGATGGTGGACGGCACACTTGAGAGAAGATGAGAGAGTTTTTGGTTTTGCATGGAGTAAAAATGAGTTAGTGGTTTATGTGTTGAATGGTTTTGTCAAGTTACAAGTAGCTAGGACAAGTGTCCTAGCTTACTTAGTAAGCTTTGACAATTGTTGTGTGTTGTAAGCTAAGTAAAACCGTCCCATATTGGGGGTGGGGCAAAACTTGTTTTGTCTCATCCCCAATTATTTACGGGTACTCCTTGATTCTAGTTTCCTCGATTTGCGTGCCCTCGGGTCGTTTTACGAAAAACGTTTTTATAAATTACGAATCAACGACACAAAACGAATCTAATAAAAATTGTCTCATCAAAAAAGGAGTTCAAAAACGTAAATACGTAATCCTAAGGTTTCCGGTTTAGTCGTAAAGGACGTTAAAATAAAATCGTAAGTCCTAATCTCTTCTCGTAAATTTGTGAGTTTATGAACTAACACAAATTTAAAACTCCAAAATAATATTCACAGACAAATTTATTTTCTGAAATGTCGGACTGTCACCAAAGACGGTGTATGTAAACGTGAGCACGTAACGTTGAATCCTCCGGTTTAGACGTAGTCGATGCTACTTCAAGACGTAAATCCAAATTTCTTCCCAAAAATAAGTGAGTTCATATCGTAATATTAAAATATTGTTTTCAAATAAATATTGCGAATAAAATATCAACCATAAATTGACGGATTGTCAAAGCATTTACCCCTAAACAGGATCTTTGTCCTCAAAGATCATCTTACCTTACTACTCGCTTCTTATAGAGTTAAAGCCATGTGGGTATTTCCTCCACATTCGGTCTTTTCTCACAAGTGCAATTTATTACAATACGCGAGTTTCAACAGACATAACTACGGGAATAAGATCAGGCTTAATGTTGACTTACTTTCTCTATCCATGATGTTCACGGGTTTCTGATGAATGCAACTTTTCGCCGATATAAGCTCTATTAAGAATAATCAGAATTTCACTTGATAGATATTCCATCAAGTTCGATTTACGAAACATAATTTACGCAGTCCTTGAAGTCCTAGGGTAGATCCAGCTTATATGCCTTTCAAACCAATCTTTCACATCATCTCAATGGTCCCAAACAACGGGGACTTATATCCCATGATTTGTCAGATCATGAATTCATTTTCCAAGTTTAAAAATTGTGGCATAACTTCGCTACCCATTTGGCACTTCAAGATCTACATTTCACATTCACATAACCTCTTGCCCACTACCGACTGTTAATAATCAAATCCTAATTTCAACAATCATTTCAGATCTCGTGGGTCGGGTATTTTGTAAGGTTAGGTCCGCCATCATAGGAAACCTTAAACCTAAGAGACATGTCCAACTCACTATGGGTGTATGTCGGATGTCTCCATCTCAACTCTTGCTTACAGATGCTCTAAGATTTGGATCCTAACAAGATTAGATCTCGATCCTAATACGATAGTTATCAAGGATAATCTTTCCAAAGGAAAACGATTATACGGTTCATTACCAAAGGTCATTCATTCAAACATAAAACAGCACTTATATTACATTGTATCGTTGCTTTACCTCGTCCCTTCGATTTGGGGTGGTACATAGTACTCTCATTAAGGTTCGTTCTCAATGATTTCTGAGCAAATCTCTAGAAATTCGATGCGAAGCGAGGATCTTGATATAGATGATCGATACAGGCACGCTATGTTTATATGACTTCCTTTAAATAAAAGAGTCTATTTCTTCATCAAGATTCTATCATTAACGAGAATGATATTAACAGATTTGGTCAGTCTGTCGACGATGACCCAAATCGAATCAAATTCAGATGATGACCTTTCCAAATAGCTAGACGTTTACTAATGTATGAGGCGATATTTGCCTTCATAATTGCCATTAGTACAACTTCTTCAGACAAAGATACTTTTAGTCATAAATGACATAAATAGAATACTTATACTTACAAATTCCAACATAGCTATATCTCACAATCTCCATATTTAGACAATCACATGTGGTCTTTAAAACATTTAACGGTATTGGCTTCTCAATTTTTAATGGTTCACATTAGCCGCGAACCCCTTTTTATTATCTATATCATCCTTTTTACAAACATTGTTTGTTTTTATATCGTTCGGCAAATTATTTTGTACCTTCATTATCAAGAAATACATCTTAATTGATTCTTTATCTTTTCTACATAATGCGTCGGTATCTATATTCACTTCTCATGATGATGTAATTATCATGTCCACAATTCACTCAGATATTCTTTCTATATTATGCGTCAGTAATTACGTTCACCTTCCTAATGAAATAAATATCACAACCGTATTTATTCAAAATTATTTCTTCATATCTTCTATGTTTTAATTTCGTTTCCACTATTATTTTCATCCGTTTCACTCAATCCGACGTTTAAAGCGTCGATAATTATTATAATTAATTAAATAATTATTAGTTAATTTTTATGAAGCGTAAACGTAAAAATTTTAAATGTCTTAGTTCGACCAATTATATAAAATGTTCAAAATAAATTTGAATTTAATTAACAAGATTTTTGTTGATTTATCGAAAATATTTAGCAAGATCCGTAAATGTTCGAAAAAAAAAACCTTTTTTATAATTTGGTCAAAATTTCCTTAGTTTGAAAAGCGTAAATTATTGTTTCAAATTTCAAGTCATGTTTTAAATGATTTCCTCAATCCCTCTTAAGTTGTCTTGAGGTATACACAAACATTTACCCCTAAACAGAAGTTTAGTTAAATGGTTTGTGTATAAGGGAATAATCCCTTTAAAAATCCTTTGTTAAGACATTTGTCAAAACATATTTCCATTTCTTTTTGGTAAAATCCAAAGTCTTAAAAGGGCTCTTAATTTTTGAAGAGTCTATATGCATACATCTTACCATTATTAATCCAATGGTTATTTTATGTAAAGGATTAAGTTTTTAATCCCTAAGCGTTAATGGTTCTAATCTTTGAAAAGTCAATATAGCTTCCATTATCTATTAGTCACACGGTTAAATCATGTAAAGAATTAAGTCTTAAGTCTTATGTTAAATATTTAAGGTACATGTTTTCATTGTTCGGCCAATTCAGGGCAATCTATAAATAATTATTAACTCATTCTTATTCTTATAAACAAACAAATGATCCTTAACGATCACGAGCATGAATTTATCAAATTACAGCCTACACACGAGATTCACCAAATTTTATGAATGCTACATGTGTGTTGGTCAATCCAAACGACATCACGTGGAACTCATAATGTTCATTACAAGCACCGGATGTAGTGATTGGAATAGATAATCTCTTTCGCAGATGCGAAGTTGATGATAACCATGCTATGGATCAAATTTGCTAGAACCTTGTAAATGATCGAACAATTCTTCCATTTCGAGTTATGGATATCGTTTTCGATTGTCAATTTACTCAGTCACAGTAATCTATAAATATAAGGAAAGATAACACCATAGCTCTTCAGGATGACAGGCTTGGTAGAATAAAATCTTTCTCCGACAACTCTCTCAATTGTACGGTAATTCCTTAAATTTAGATGGTGCTGACGTACAGTGCACAAGCCACAGGTGCAGCACTGGGAATATAATCAATATCAATTTCAACTTGCCTTAGTGGCGAAAGTCTAGGTAATTTACCAACAAATACTTACTAAAGTTTCAGATAACATAAACATCTTTTAATAAATCATATTAGGTTCTAGATTATAATATCTATAACTAGTTCACAACCATTCATGGTAATATTTAAAGTCTTAATACAGGATATGGTCATCCATCAAGAATTATTTAGATCACTTTTGATAATCAACATCTTATCTTTTTAGGAGAATTCTACTCGTGTTTCCATCAATTAAGACAATGTCGTCATGTCATAATCAATCAATCCATTCTACCGGCATTATCAACTTTTCAGTTTCATTGTCGTCGATAAGATGTGAACTTCTCAAAAGACTAATAATAATTCGTAATCCTTCACAAATTCAGGGATATTAGGATACACAACTACTATTAAAAGAGTAAGGTCAATGCATAATCTATGCGAGAGAATTTCAAATCAGATACAGACGAAAACATTTAACGAATATGAATATATCCCATGTTTTCATATTTTGAGTACGCATTCGAAAGCTCCTCGGATCGTTACCCAGGTCATTCAATTAAAATCAAATCATAAGTATGATAGGAACGTCGATACATCCAATCGGGTATCAACACTCGGTAATCAGATACTTTTCCTAAGAATCTCACTACGGGAGAATTGGACAAGAAGGGAATATCAATTGTCAAATAAGACAGATTTCACAGACGAGTAAATTCAACTCAGAAGAATAGATTCCACAGGCACATATGTAGGTGTCCCTAACATTATGTCCTTATTTTTCACTTCTTGCAGATCTCATAAATTTTAATCTTTCACAATCTTCAAAGAAAATTTAGTGTTTATTAGTCAGTTTTATGGCGACTACTAATCAATATTGCATAGTCCATTCCAAATTGTATGTAGGCGCGCAACTATATACAATTTCAAGATTAACGATGCAATACTCAGTTCGTCAAAATTTTATCATCATGTTTATAATAAAAACATTTTCATGCTTAATTCTTAAATAAGAATCAAGTATAAATTTACAAAGATTTTCTTTATTATGAAAACAATTAAGTTTTCCAAAGCATCTCTTACACAACTTCATTTTGATATTAATCACTTATAAATCTTACTTTGAATAATCCTTATTGTGATGAAAATTAAATTTTCTCAAAGGATACCGTTTTAACTTTATAAAAACAATGTGTGATCTGCAAAGGAGTGATGAAGAGTTGTTCACCAAGAGTTTAACTACAATATATCAGGAAATGAGTTTAGCCAAATAATCATGAGGTTCATGACTTCGATGGCACTCAGGAAGAATGATCTACCACGTAACTCAAATCAAGATGAGTACTTGTTCAATGGTTGCATCACAAATGCGAACATTAGGATGAAGCAATAAAAGATAGATAACATCGATACATGTAGAATTTAGCAATCAAATGTAGTCTTTTCATTAATCACAAAAAAGTCAAATTGTACCGTAACACTTTATGTGTCACTATGTTATACAATTCTCAGAACTCATCCTACCAACTGATATCTCAGTTAAGTTAGGGATTTTTAAAAGATACCACAATGAATACTAACCTACAAGAGTCATTAGGTGTTCCACATGTCCCCGAAAGATCCATCGGTCCGAACTTAGAAGAAGATTTCTTCAATTTATTTATTGGACACTAGGCATCCTCATTAGTGGACAATGGCCTAGGAACAACACTTAACACGAATCAATAATCAATTAAAATCTTATAATTCAATCACACGACTTAACGACTTCCTCTTAACAATCTCATATTCCATACGGGTTAAGTTTTTCTTTATTCAAGTTTCAACCAACTTTATACTCAATTCAATATCCTACCTCATATTCCAATACTTACAACCTTATTCTTCGGCCTTGTAAAGGCAATACGATCTCAATATGAATCATCACTTAATTTCCAATCCTATTAGCTCTTACAACAACAATTATCAAATGAGTCATTAATATGAAATGTCTTGATCATTCAACTAGACTTCTCGGAAAGGTATTAGTGGCATGAGGCTTTTGGGTAATGGTTCCAATAACAGCCTCAAGTGCAACATTCACCCTTTCGATTTCAATTTAAGAATTGGGTGACAACGAATCAGATGACATCTTTCTAGGTGGTAACGTTTTGTCAAACTCCACTCTATAAGAAAAGATCGTCATGACATCGATATCAGATTTAATCTCGCCAATTCTTTTTTCAATATCACAATCAACTAATATCTACATTTTTACGAATATCAACCATTTTTTGGGATCATAAATATCCGCAACTTGGTTTAGATCTAGGATAGCTAGAGTTCCTACGAGAATAGCTTAGATTAATTTACTAGGGGATTTAGGGTTTCTTGTGACAATCTACGTCGTATAAATACCTCGTATAAAAATCAAAATAATCATCAAACAATCATGTAATAAAATTACATCATATATATATAATCCAAGTTATATATATATATTAAAATAACACTTCTCAATCTTGGCCTTGTCGGTAACTCGGGAATTCTTCGGCACCGTTATAGTCAAAAGATTTTTAGACATTTTTAGAAAAATGTTTTTAGTTAAAAGATTTTGAAATGTTTTATTCAAAACCTTAGTTTTAAAAATCTTTCGTTCTCTATAACGAGAGCTCTGGTACCAAACTGTAACACCCCCAAATTTATACAACTCAGTACAGCGGAAGACTAGTTGGTGTTACGGGATAGCACATTACTCACATCATAGACAACGCATAAAAACCGTGTCGTTTAATAATAAATCATTTCCATTCATAAATAACAAAGTTACATTGGTCCCAAGTCATTACATTTCATACTAAGTTTTACAAAGTATTTGAATGGAAAATATAGTTTAGGTGCGGGCCATGAATTCTTGTCGTCTTCCCGAGAATTACCTTCAAGTACCTGAGATAAAACATGTTAAAAGAAAAGGTCAGCGATAACGCCGAGTGAATTCATAGAGTTTAATAAAATCCATCAATATAATATCAGTATAAAATTATTACTGAAAATCATTTTGTACAAATCATTTTAATAGGCCATAAAATAGCCAAAGTCGTTTTATACAAATCCTTATCGAAAATCATAATATAGGCATTTGCCTTAAAAATCATTATACGAACCATTGTCGTTAAAAACACCATACAATACGTTTTGCAACGTTGTATAGATTAAATAAAAACCGTTATATGAATATGGTTATAAAAACCAAAACACGAACATAATATCAATAGTATGACCCTGTATTGCTAGTCAGGCAATACATCGTAATTCGGAGCGTCTATTAGTATTTCGTTAATTTTTGGATTATTATAAGCCGCATGACATTGTTACCTTACTAAACCAACAGCGGGTAGCTAACCCGATACCAATTTTACCCATCTAAAGTAGCGTGTCGTCACAAAGGTCACGCTATGGAAATCTTCTCATACATAAATTTGCTTACCAATCAATGTGGCACGACGGGGATCAACCGTCAAGGCGCGAACTGGGGTGATCGTCCCCAAATAGTACTATTAAATGCATAAGCGTCTACCAACTCCCGGTAGTTCACAATTCATGCTAATGGGACTTTTAGTGTCATAACCTAACTTTAATAATCCATTTTATTTCATCTATCGGGTCCATTAATCATTTATCGGGTCATACAATCGGGTCATTCAATCATTCGGGTCCAAAATCAATAAACAAATAATCGGGACAAATGGTGTCCTATTTTATAAAAACTAACATGTTATCTCCCTCGCGGGTTTACAAAACATTTATAAAAACATTTAAAAGAGTGCGAGGCTATGAACTCACGTTGATGTGGGAAGGCGGTTTATCGGCAATTCGGACGTACGGTACGTGCTTCAATCACGGAAACCTAGACAAATAATAATCGGTCTTAGACGTTTGTCCAATGAATTTATAAAAATATCAAGTATGTATACATATGATGATTATATATATATGATGATCAAGTGGGTTTACATATTCTCGATTACTCATTTTAGTGTTATGTGTCGGTAACGTTTATACTAGTTTACTAGTTTTACCTATTTACGTGTTTTAAGCCCTATAAACTTATTATGAGTTCCTTAACTCTTATTAATCTATTTTATACTTATATGATCAGTGTATACACCATACAAGTTGGGCCTAAATGGGTTAAGCCCAATAAGTTCTTTTTATAAGAGTTTAACTTATTTAGTCCAATTATTAGCCCAAGTATTAGTCCAATATGTTTCCTTAGCTCGTTAATGTCCGTATGCCCTATAGTTCCGGTTTTATCGGTTTTTACTTGTTATAAATGTTTATATATCAGTATATAAGTTTTATAAAGTTTACATTAGACGGGTACAACCATCTAAGTTTTATTTAACAAAAACGTTAATTTTACGGCAATAGCCGAAAAAGTCGTAAAAATCATGTTTATAGTTTTTATTACTTATAAATATTATTTCATTACCATTTATATAATTTATCCATTTAATTAACCTTTTATATATTCATATAAATAAGTTTTATAAGTTAGTGGGTTTTTATTATACATTTTATAAAATAAAATGTGAGTGCTTATATAATAGTATTATTCTTTAATTTCCAAAATCTGATTTTTATCTTCACTTTCACCAAAACTGCCATATCTTGAGTTCTATATGGAGATAGAAACTCAAATTTTTATCACATAAACTACATGATATGTGCTACATTTAACTCTTCTATAGCTACTGTTGAATCATCTTCTAAATATTTTCTAAACAGTAACCTCAGATTTACACCTTAAACTTGTTTTGATCATATCTCACTCATTACTTTGATTCCATTGCATGGTCAACTCTCACATGTGTACAAGACTCATAGCTTACTGTATATCAATTCTACTTCATCATTTTATTAGTTCATAACATGTTTCTTTACTGTTTTATACAGCCATGTAAATTAATCAAGATTTTAACCTTGTTTCTTATAGTTTTTCACCTCTTTAATCATATTTATCAACATCAAATTCCCACATAACATTTTTATCATCATATAATCATCATATACATATACAATAGGAAATAAAATACATGTTTACATAATCAAAATAACAAGAAGATGAGGAGGACAATCTTTATACCACCATGATGATGTAGGTTGATCAAAACATGGATTTTTGATGGAGAAACTTGTGATGCACCAAGACCATCTTCATGACCACCATGCTTCATGAAATCCTTGTGGAAAATCAGCCCCAAGACACCATAAAAACTCCTCCATGGATGTTATAATCACCACCAT
Source organism: Glebionis coronaria (assembly GCA_025667525.1). NCBI lineage: Eukaryota > Viridiplantae > Streptophyta > Magnoliopsida > Asterales > Asteraceae > Glebionis > Glebionis coronaria. Next base: position 397,833,987 of record CM046879.1, read on the forward strand.
TCAAGAGAGCTTTAAGAGGGCTTCAACATATGTAGAAATAACATGAGGTTTATGGTTAAATTTGATCAAAATGGAGTGTAGAGTGATGATGGTGGACGACACACTTGAGAGAAGATGAGAGAGTTTGTGGTTTTGCATGGAGTAAAAATGAGTTAGTGGTTTATGTGTTGAATGGTTTTGTCAAGTTACAAGTAGCTAGGACAAGTGTCCTAGCTTACTTAGTAAGCTTTGACAATTGTTGTGTGTTGTAAGCTAAGTAAAACCGTCCCATATTGGGGGTGGGGCAAAACTTGTTTTGTCTCATCCCCAATTATTTACAGGTACTCCTCGATTCTAGTTTCCTCGATTTGCGTGCCCTCGGGTCGTTTTACGAAAAACCTTTTTATAAATTATGAATCAACGACACAAAACGAATCTAATAAAAATTGTCTCATCAAAAACGGAGTTCGAAAACGTAAATACGTAATCCTAAGGTTTCCGGTTTAGTCGTAAAGGACGTTAAAATAAAATCGTAAGTCCTAATCTCTTCTCGTAAATTTGTGAGTTTATGAACTAACACAAATTTAAAACTCCAAAATAATATTCATAAACAAATTTATTTTCTGAAATGTCGGACTGTCACCAAAGACGGTGTATGTAAACGTGAGCACGTAACGTTGAATCCTCCGGTTTAGACGTAGTCGATGCTACTTCAAGACGTAAATCCAAATTTCTTCCCAAAAATAAGTGAGTTCATATCGTAATATTAAAATAATGTTTTCAAATAAATATTGCGAATAAAATATCAACCATAAATTGACGGATTGTCACAGCATTTACCCCTAAACAGGATCTTTGTCCTCAAAGATCATCTTACCTTACTACTCGCTTCTTATAGAGTTAAAGCCATGTGGGTATTTCCTCCACATTCGGTCTTTTCTCACAAGTGCAATTTATTACAATACGCGAGTTTCAGCAGACATAACTACGGGAATAAGATCAGGCTTAATGTTGACTTACTTTCTCTATCCATGATGTTCACGGGTTTCTGATGAATGCAACTTTTCGCCGATATAAGCTCTATTAAGAATAATCAGAATTTCACTTGATAGATATTCCATCAAGTTCGATTTACGAAACATAATTTACGCAGTCCTTAAAGTCCTAGGGTAGATCCAGCTTATATGCCTTTCAAACCAATCTTTCACATCATCTCAATGGTCCCAAACAACGGGGACTTATATCCCATGATTTGTCAGATCATGAATTCATTTTCCAAGTTTAAAAATTGTGGCATAACTTCGCTACCCATTTGGCACTTCAAGATCTACATTTCACATTCACATAACCTCTTTCCCACTACCGGCTGTTAATAATCAAATCCTAATTTCAACAATCATTTCAGATCTCGTGGGTCAGGTATTTTGTAAGGTTAGGTCCGCCATCATAGGAAACCTTAAACCTAAGAGACATGTCCAACTCACTATGGGTGTATGTCGGATGTCTCCATCTCAACTCTTGCTTACAGATGCTCTAAGATTTGGATCCTAACAAGATTAGATCTCGATCCTAATACGATAGTTATCAAGGATAATCTTTCCAAAGGAAAACGATTATACGGTTCATTACCAAAGGTCATTCATTCAAACATAAAACAGCACTTATATTACATTGTATCGTTGCTTTACCTCGTCCCTTCGATTTGGGGTGGTACATAGTACTCTCATTAAGGTTCGTTCTCAATGATTTCTGAGCAAATCTCTAGAAATTCGATGCGAAGCGAGGATCTTGATATAGATGATCGATACAGGTACGCTATGTTTATATAACTTCCTTTAAATAAAAGAGTCTATTTCTTCATTAAGATTCTATCATTAACGAGAATGATATTAGCAGATTTGGTCAGTCTGTCGACGATGACCCAAATCGAATCAAATTCAGATGATGACCTTTGCAAATAGCTAGACGTTTACTAATGTATGAGGCGATATCTGCCTTCATAATTGCCATTAGTACAACTTCTTCAGACAAAGATACTTTTAGTCATAAATGACATAAACAGAATACTTATACTTACAAATTCCAACATAGCTATATCTCACAATCTCCATATTTAGACAATCACATGTGGTCTTTAAAACATTGAACGCTATTGGCTTCTCAATTTTTAATGGTTCACATTAGCCGCGAACCCCTTTCTATTATCTATATCATCCTTTTTACAAACATTGTTTGTTTTTATATCGTTCGGCAAATTATTTTGTACCTTCATTATCAAGAAATACATCTTAATTGATTCTTTATCTTTTCTACATAATGCGTCGGTATCTATATTCACTTCTCATGATGATGTAATTATCATGTCCACAATTCACTCAGATATATTCTTTCTATATTATGCGTCAGTAATTACGTTCACCTTCCTGATGAAATAAATATCACAACCGTATTTATTCAAAATTATTTCTTCATATATTCTATGTTTTAATTTCGTTTCCACTATTATTTTCATCCGTTTCACTCAATCCGACGTTTAAAGCGTCGATAATTATTATAATTAATTAAATAATTATTAGTTAATTTTTATGAAGCGTAAACGTAAAAATTTTAAATGTCTTAGTTCGACCAATTATATAAAATGTTCAAAATAAATTTGAATTTAATTAACAAGATTTTTGTTGATTTATCGAAAATATTTAGCAAGATCCGTAAATGTTCGGAAAAAAAAAACCTTTTTTATACTTTGGTCAAAATTTCCTTAGTTTGAAAAGCGTAAATTATTGTTTCAAATTTCAAGTCATGTTTTAAATGATTTCCTCAATCCCTCTTAAGTTGTCTTGAGGTATACACAAACATTTACCCCTAAACAGAAGTTTAGTTAAATGGTTTGTGTATAAGGGAATAATCCCTTTAAAAATCCTTTGTTAAGACATTTGTCAAAACATATTTCCATTTCTTTTTGGTAAAATCCAAAGTCTTAAAAGGGCTCTTAATTTTTGAAGAGTCTATATGCATACATCTTACCATTATTAATCCAATGGTTATTTTATGTAAAGGATTAAGTTTTTAATCCCTAAGCGTTAATGGTTCTAATCTTTGAAAAGTCAATATAGCTTCCATTATCTATTAGTCACACGGTTAAATCATGTAAAGAATTAAGTCTTAAGTCTTATGTTAAATATTTAAGGTACATGTTTTCATTGTTCGGCCAATTCAGGGCAATCTATAAATAATTATTAACTCATTCTTATTCTTATAAACAAACAAATGATCCTTAACGATCACGAGCATGAATTTATCAAATTACAGCCTACACACGAGATTCACCAAATTTTATGAATGCTACATGTGTGTTGGTCAATCCAAACGACATCACGTGGAACTCATAATGTTCATTACAAGCACCGGATGTAGTGATTGGAATAGATAATCTCTTTCGCAGATGCGAAGTTGATGATAACCATGCTATGGATCAAATTTGCTAGAACCTTGTAAATGATCGAACAATTCTTCCATTTCGAGTTATGGATATCGTTTTCGATTGTCAATTTACTCAGTCACAGTAATCTATAAATATAAGGAAAGATAACACCATAGCTCTTCAGGATGACAGGCTTGGTAGAATAAAATCTTTCTCTGACAACTCTCTCAATTGTACGGTAATTCCTTAAATTTAGATGGTGCTGACGTACAGTGCACAAGCCACAGGTGCAGCACTGGGAATATAATCAATATCAATTTCAACTTGCCTTAGTGGCGAAAGTCTAGGTAATTTACCAACAAATACTTACTAAAGTTTCAGATAACATAAACATCTTTTAATAAATCATATTAGGTTCTAGATTATAATATCTATAACTAGTTCACAACCATTCATGGTAATATTTCAAGTCTTAATACAGGATATGGTCTTCCATCAAGAATTATTTAGATCACTTTTGATAATCAACATCTTATCTTTTTAGGGGAATTCTACTCGTGTTTCCATCAATTAAGACAATGTCGTCATGTCATAATCAATCAATCCATTCTACCGGCATTATCAACTTTTCAGTTTCATTGCCGTCGATAAGATGTGAACTTCTCAAAAGACTAATAATAATTCGTAATCCTTCACAAATTCAGGGATATTAGGATACACAACTACTATTAAAAGAGTAAGGTCAACGCATAATCTATGCGAGAGAATTTCAAATCAGATACAGACGAAAACATTTAACGAATATGAATATATCCCATGTTTTCATATTTTGAGTACGCATTCGAAAGCTCCTCGGATCGTTACCCAGGTCATTCAATTGAAATCAAATCATAAGTATGATAGGAACGTCGATACATCCAATCGGGTATCAACACTCGGTAATCAGATACTTTTCCTAAGAATCTCACTACGGGAGAATTGGACAAGAAGGGAATATCAATTGTCAAATAAGACAGATTCCACAGATGAGTAAATTCAACTCAGAAGAATAGATTCCACAGGCACATATGTAGGTGTCCCTAACATTATGTCCTTATTTTTCACTTCTTGCAGATCTCATAAATTTTAATCTTTCACAATCTTCAAAGAAAATTTAGTGTTTATTAGTCAGTTTTATGGCGACTACTAATCAGTATTGCATAGTCCATTCCAAATTGTATGTAGGCGCGCAACTATATACAGTTTCAAGATTAACGATGCAATACTCAGTTCGTCAAAATTTTATCATCATGTTTATAATAAAAACATTTTCATGCTTAATTCTTAAATAAGAATCAAGTATAAATTTACAAAGATTTTCTTTATTATGAAAACAATTAAGTTTTCCAAAGCATCTCTTACACAACTTCATTTTGATATTAATCACTTATAAATCTTACTTTGAATAATCCTTATTGTGATGAAAATTAAATTTTCTCAAAGGATACCGTTTTAACTTTATAAAAACAATGTGTGATCTGCAAAGGAGTGATGAAGAGTTGTTCACCAAGAGCTTAACTACAATATATCAGGAAATGAGTTTAGCCAAATAATCATGAGGTTCATGACTTCGATGGCACTCAGGAAGAATGATCTACCACGTAACTCAAATCAAGATGAGTACTTGTTCAATGGTTGCATCACAAATGCGAACATTAGGATGAAGCAATAAAAGATAGATAACATCGATACATGTAGAATTTAGCAATCAAATGTAGTCTTTTCATTAATCACAAACAAGTCAAATTGTACCGTAACACTTTATGTGTCACTATGTCATACAATTCTCAGAACTCATCCTACCAACTGATATCTCAGTTAAGTTAGGGATTTTTAAAAGATACCACAATGAATACTAACCTACAAGAGTCATTAGGTGTTCCACATGTCCCCGAAAGATCCATCGGTCCCAATTTAGAAGAAGATTTCTTCAATTTATTTATTGGACACTAGGCATCCTCATTAGTGGACAATGGCCTAGGAACAACACTTAACACGAATCAATAATCAATTAAAATCTTATAATTCAATCACACGACTTAACGACTTCCTCTTAACAATCTCATATTCCATACGGGTTAAGTTTTTCTTTATTCAAGTTTCAACCAACTTTATACTCAATTCAATATCCTACCTCATATTCCATTACTTACAACCTTATTCTTCGGCCTTGTAAAGGCAATACGATCTCAATATGAATCATCACTTAATTTCCAATCCTATTAGCTCTTACAACAACAATTATCAAATGAGTCATTAATATGAAATGACTTGATCATTCAACTAGAATTCTCGGAAAGGTATTAGTGGCATGAGGCTTTTGGGTAATGGTTCCAATAACAGCCTCAAGTGCAACATTCACCCTTTCGATTTCAATTTAAGAATTGGGTGACAACGAATCAGATGACATCTTTCTAGGTGGTAACGTTTTGTCAAACTCCACTCTATAAGAAAAGATCGTCATGACATCGATCTCAGATTTAATCTCGCCAATTCTTTTTTCAATATCACAATCAACTAATATCTACATTTCTACGAATATCAACCATTTGTTGGGATCATAAATATCCGCAACTTGGTTTAGATCTAGGATAGCTAGAGTTCCTACGAGAATAGCTTAGATTAATTTACTAGGGGATTTAGGGTTTCTTGTGACAATCTACGTCGTATAAATACCTCGTATAAAAATCAAAATAATCATCAAACAATCATGTAATAAAATTACATGATATATATATAATCCAAGTTATATATATATATATATATATATTAAAATAACACTTCTCAATCTTGGCCTTGTCGGTAACTCGGGAATTCTTCGGCACCGTTGTAGTCAAAAGATTTTTAGACATTTTTAGAAAAATGTTTTTAGTTAAAAGATTTTGAAATGTTTTATTCAAAACCTTAGTTTTAAAAATCTTTCGTTCTCTATAACGAGAGCTCTGGTACCAAACTGTAACACCCCCAAATTTATACAACTCAGTACAGCGGAAGACTAGTTGGTGTTACGGGATAGCACATTACTCACATCATAGACAACGCATAAAAACCGTGTCGTTTAATAATAAATCATTTCCATTCATAAATAACAAAGTTACATCGGTCCCAAGTCATTACATTTCATACTAAGTTTTACAAAGTATTTGAATGGAAAATATAGTTTAGGTGCGGGCCATGAATTCTTGTCGTCTTCCCGAGAATTACCTTCAAGTACCTGAGATAAAACATGTTAAAAGAAAAGGTCAGCGATAACGCCGAGTGAATTCATAGAGTTTAATAAAATCCATCAATATAATATCAGTATAAAATTATTACTGAAAATCATTTTGTACAAATCATTTTAATAGGCCATAAAATAGCCAAAGTCGTTTTATACAAATCCTTATCGAAAATCATAATATAGGCATTTGCCTTAAAAATCATTATACGAACCATTGTCGTTAAAAACACCATACAATACGTTTTGCAACGTTGTATAGATTAAATAAAAACCGTTATATGAATATGGTTATAAAAACCAAAACACGAACATAATATCAATAGTATGACCTTGTATTGCTAGTCAGGCAATACATCGTAATTCGGAGCGTCTATTAGTATTTCGTTAATTTTTAGATTATTATAAGCCGCATGACATTGTTACCTTACTAAACCAACAGCGGGTAGCTAACCCGATACCAATTTTGCCCATCTAAAGTAGCGTGTCGTCACAAAGGTCACGCTATGGAAATCTTCTCATACATAAATTCGCTTACCAATCAATGTGGCACGACGGGGATCAACCGTCAAGGCGCGAACTCGGGTGATCGTCCCCAAATAGTACTATTAAATGCATAAGCGTCTACCAACTCCCGGTAGTTCACAATTCATGCTAATAGGACTTTTAGTGACATAACCTAACTTTAATAATCCATTTTATTTCATCTATCGGGTCCATTAATCATTTATCGGGTCATACAATCGGGTCATTCAATCATTCGTGTCCAAAATCAATAAACAAATAATCGGGACAAATGGTGTCCTATTTTATAAAAACTAACATGTTATCTCCCTCGTGGGTTTACAAAACATTTATAAAAACATTTAAAATATTGCAAGGCTATGAACTCACGTTGATGTGGGAAGGCGGTTTATCGGCAATTCGGACGTATGGTACGTGCTTCAATCACGGAAACCTAGACAAATAATAATCGGTCTTAGACGTTTGTCCAATGACTTTATAAAAATATCAAGTATGTATACATATTATGATTATATATATATGATGATCAAGTGGGTTTACATATTCTCGATTACTCATTTTAGTGTTATGTGTCGGTAACGTTTATACTAGTTTACTAGTTTTACCTATTTACGTGTTTTAAGCCCAATAAACTTATTATGAGTTCCTTAACTCTTATTAATCCATTTTATACTTATATGATCAGTCTATACACCTTACAAGTTGGGCCTAAATAGGTTAAGCCCAATAAGTTCTTTTTATAAGAGTTTAACTTATTTAGTCCAATTATTAGCCCAAGTATTAGTCCAATATGTTTACTTAGCTCGTTAATGTCCGTATGCCCTATAGTTCGGGTTTTATCGGTTTTTACTTGTTATACATGTTTATATATCAGTATATAAGTTTTATAAAGTTTACATTAGACGGGTCCAACAATCTAAGTTTTATTTAACAAAAACGTTAATTTTACGGCAATAGCCGAAAAAGTCGTAAAAATCATGTTTATAGTTTTTATTACTTATAAATATTATTTCATTACCATTTATATAATGTATCCATTTAATTAACCTTTTATATATTCATATAAATAAGTTTTATAAGTTAGTGGGTTTTTATTATACATTTTATAAAATAAAATGTGAGTGCTTATATAATAGTATTATTCTTTAATTTCCAAAATCTGATTTTTATCTTCACTTTCACCAAAACTGCCATATCTTGAGTTCTATATGGAGATAAAAGCTCAAATTTTTATCACATAAACTAAATGATATGTGATACATTTAACTCTTCTATAGCTACTATTGAATCATCTTCTAAATATTTTCTAAAAATCGTCCAAAACAGTAACCTCAGATTTACACCTTAAACTTGTTTTGATCATATCTCACTCATTACTTTGATTCCATTGCATGGCCAACTCTCACATGTGTACAAGACTCATAGCTTACTGTATATAAATTCTACTTCATCATTTTATCAGTTCATAACATGTTTCTTTACTGTTTTATACAGCCATGTAAATTAATCAAGATTTTAACCTTGTTTCTTATAGTTTTTCACCTCTTTAATCATATTTATCAACACCAAATCCCCACATAACATTTTTATCATCATATAATCATCATATACATATACAATAGGAAATAAGATACATGTTTACATAATCAAAATAACAAGAAGATGAGGAGGACAATCTTTATACCACCATGATGATGTAGGTTGATCAAAACATGGATTTTTGATGGAGAAACTTGTGATGCACCAAGACCATCTTCATGACCACCATGCTTCATGAACTCCTTGTGGAAAATCAGCCCCAAGACACCATAAAAACTCCTCCATGGATGTTATAATCACCATCATTCAAGAGAGCTTTAAGAGGGCTTCAACATATGTAGAAATAACATGAGGTTTATGGTTAAATTTGATCAAAATGGAGTGTAGAGTGATGATGGTGGACGGCACACTTGAGAGAAGATGAGAGAGTTTGTAGTTTTGCATGGAGTAAAAATGAGTTAGTGGTTTATGTGTTGAATGGTTTTGTCAAGTTACAAGTAGCTAGGACAAGTGTCCTAGCTTACTTAGTAAGCTTTGACAATTGTTGTGTGTTGTAAGCTAAGTAAAACCGTCCCATATTGGGGGTGGGGCAAATCTTGTTTTGTCTAATTTACGGGTACTCCTCGATTCTAGTTTCCTCGATTTGCGTGCCCTCGGGTCGTTTTACGAAAAACGTTTTTATAAATTATGAATCAACGACACAAAACGAATCTAATAAAAATTGTCTCATCAAAAACGGAGTTCGAAAACGTAAATACGTAATCCTAAGGTTTCCGGTTTAGTCGTAAAGGACGTTAAAATAAAATCGTAAGTCCTAATCTCTTCTCGTAAATTTGTGAGTTTATGAACTAACACAAATTTAAAACTCCAAAATAATATTCACAGACAAATTTATTTTCTGAAATGTCGGACTGTCACCAAAGACGGTGTATGTAAACGTGAGCACGTAACGTTGAATCCTCCGGTTTAGACGTAGTCGATGCTACTTCAAGACGTAAATCCAAATTTCTTCCCAAAAATAAGTGAGTTCATATCGTAATATTAAAATAATGTTTTCAAATAAATATTGCGAATAAAATATCAACCATAAATTGACGGATTGTCACATATTCTCTCAGAATTGAAAAGGGATAGAAGAGAGCTCTACTTTATGTTGCTCAGATGTCATGGAGTTGGATGGACACATCAGAAGTTGAAGGCTTTGACATTTGATGAGTTGGAACATAGGGCTTATCCTATTTGGGTGAGAGTGCAGGAAGCAAACACTCTCAGACTTCTTTCAGATGAAAGAAAGGAGCAACTTGCAGAAGAAATGGAAATCAAGAAAGCTATGATAATTCCCAGGCCAGTGAAGAAGGGATTTAAACTTGAGTTTCCAAAAGATATGGATCCACTATATCCAAGTGAAGCAGTTATAAGAAAGAGCCTCAAGCTCTCCCCATTAGAAGCTTCAGATATGGTGCAGGTGTTACCATTAGATTCCAGGAATCCAATTGTGAGTTATGATGAGGATGAATGTGGATTCTGGAAGATTGGCAGGAGGTACACACTTTTACCACTCTCATATCTTTATTTGCAAGTTGTGATAGAGAAGACTTGGTGGACCTTTGGAGGTTGCTGGAGACCAAGTATGAGGCTGAAGCACCAACTTCAGCTAATGGAATAAAACTTTGGACCACATTCAAAAGAATGTGTGGGACAAAAGAGGAAGATCCTGAAATATGGAAGGATCTTGAAGATGACCTCAGTGGTCTTTAATGGAGGTTATATTCAGCTGCTGGTGTATACCATTTGAGTTCTACAAAGTTTGCTGAGTATCTACTTGTGGATGCTCAGTATTTCATATCCAAGGCTGTTTTGGAAAAGATGAAGGACACTCAGCTGGAGATAGATTATTTAAGTGACGTGGCAAAGAATTTGATCAGATTTATTCATTATCAGTATGACAAGATTTGTCAGACTCCTCCTAGTTCTTAATGCTTATTCTGAAACTTGATCATAAGAGTGGATATCAAGTTTAGGGGAGGATTGTTGGGAATAAATTAAGGCCAGATCACTTGAGCGTTGACAGGAACAAAGCAAGCGCTGACAGCTCAAGCGTTGACAGGTTAAAGTCAAGCGTTGACATATTGAAGACAAGCACTGATGGAAGATATGATCTACACGTTTATTATATTCTAGAATACTTCTAGTAAGGATAGAAACGACAATGTATTTTCTATGTTTATCTTTACCTAGAATAGTTGATACGTAGATTATTGTACAAGGCTTCTTAGTCTATAAAAGAAGGCCTTTAGGTTAATATTCAATATCAAGTTTTACATAAGTTTTCGTTCATAAACATCTTTCATTGTAAGCAAGTTCGACATTGATAATCAAAGTGAAAGTTTGTTTATATCTTGTGTGTTCTTGTTTAAGTGTTAAATTCCGCATAACACTTAGATTCACAAAGCATATACAAAGGTTTCTCTACGTGCTATACTTGATCTAATCTCGTATACACAAAGCTAATCGATCTAAGTTTGGGATCAACAAATATGTCTTGTTTTTATGCTAAAGCTTCAGTAGATGAGAGTAATTTGTGGCACAGGAGACTAGGGCACATAAATTTTAAGAATATAAATAGGCTTGTGAGACTGGGGTTGGTTGATGGTTTGCCTGAGAAGGCCTTCCACAATGACCACTCTTGTGTTTCATGTCTTAAAGGCAAGCAACACAAGGTCTCATTCAAGTCCAAACAGGTGCATTCTAGTTCTAGACCTCTTCATTTGCTTCACATGGACCTCTTTGGTCCAACCAATATAGAAAGTTTGAATGGTAGGTCATACTGCTTTGTGATAACAGATGATTTTTTTAGGTTTACTTGGACATTCTTTCTAGCTATGAAGAGTGACACAGCTGATATTTTAATTGATTTTATCACTCAGATTGAGAAGAAATCTGGAAATGAAGTTAAAATTCTTAGGAGTGATAATGGTGGTGAATTTAGGAATAAGAAGCTAGATGGTTTCTGTGCCAGGAAAGGAATTACTAGGCAATTTAGTGTTGCCAGAACCCCACAGCAAAAGGGGTTGCTGAGAGGAAAAATAGAACCCTAATTGAAGCAGCCAGAACAATGTTGGCTGATGCTTATTTTCCTATAGCCTTTTGGGCTGAGGCTGTTAATACAGCTTGTTATGTTCAAAATAGAGCATTGGTTAACAAAATTCAGAACAAAACACCTTATGAGTTGCTTTGGGGAAGAAAACCTAATATTGGTTTTCTCAGACCTTTTGGTTGTCATGTAGTAGTTTTAGACACTAGTGATGCCTTAGGTAAATTTAGTGCAAAAGGTGATGAAGGCTACTTCATGGGGTATTCAGTGCAGAGCAAGGGATATAGGGTTTATCTTAAAGAGGAAAAACGTATACTTGAAAGAGTACATGTTAGGTTTTTAGAAAATAAACCTAGTGATCCTGAAAGTGGTCCTAATTGGTTGTTTGACTTGGAACCTTTATCTAGAACTTTAAATTATATGCTTGTCACTAATCCAGACATTGTGAAGGTTACTTCAAATGTTGTGGAAGAACAAGTTGTTGATGTTTCAGGTACACAGGTCCATGAGAAGGTTGGATCACAAGCAGAGAAGTCATCTTCTATCCAAGAATATGTTACAATTCCCATTTGGACATATGCTTTTGCAGCTGCTGCTGGTAAAGATAATGGTGGTCTCCAAGTACCACCAGATACAAACATGCATGGTCCTTCAGGCGCTGACAAAGGCAAATCTAGCGCTGACAAGACCAATTCAGATGTTGATGGCTCAGACGTTGACAACAACAATTCAAGCGTTGTTAGCCCAAGCGCTGACAAACAAAGTTCAGGCGTTGACAACACTTCTGCACATCTTTTCTCTTCCATTTTTGAGCAAGGTGAACCTTCCAATATATATGAAGAGGTTCATCCTCATGTTGATGAAAGAGAGTCTGATGAAGAAGATATTAGCAACATGGAGAATGAGGTTGAGGACACCAGACTTTTTGAAGGATGAGTTTGATGAGACTGCTTTTATACATGGTCTCATCGTCCAAATCGGGCTTAAAATGCATAAAATATCATCAAATATACCAAATATATGCTCGTGTTTGTTACTTGTGTATTTTTAGGTACGGATATTGAGGAATGGACAAAAGATCACAAGAATCAATCAAAAACGAACACGGGAAACGAAGACGCACAATGAACCAAGCTCATTTATGAAATTTTGCAAAAAAGACCCCTCAAGTTTGAAGAATTGGCAAAAATGGCCCCTCATCTTTGAAGAACTTGTCACATTCGACCCTCCAAATGTTAAATGTACAAGTGTGGTCCTCCATGTTTGAAGAATGAACAAGAAAGGCCCTTGGAAATAGATTAAATATGCAAAAGTTACCCTTATTCATCAAAAGGACTAACTTTGAAATTTATTTTGGACTTGTGGTGAAAAGAAGTTGACGGTTTGGACTGGCCTTGCAAAGAAAGTTAACCAATGTTACTACATAGGGACGGGTAATGAAAATCCCACCCATTCGCCCAACTCACCTTTTGGCCCAAACACTTTTATACCCGGTTTATTAAGTTAATTGGTCAAATGAGGTCAACACCCACTTAATCCCCCACTTCCCTCCTAAACAGTTTTTTAAAAACAATTTAAACCCAACTTGGATTAAACCTGGCTATTAATCCCCTAGAACCCTAAACCCACCCCAGATCAAATTAACTACAAATCAAAGGGATATCCCCTATAACCTTCTAGATTACTGATTAAACTCCACCTCACCATTTCCCACCCAACAAAACAAACCCACATGCCCTATGGACCCCTCCCCAGACCTCCCCTGCAACGTCTCTTTCCCACAACCCTAGAACCCGACAAATTCAACGACTCAGATGGACTCCTTTGTCCCCAAGGCTCATCCAACGTCTATGATCAACATTTGCAAGCTGGCACATCACATGGGTTTCAATTTGACCCAAATTCTCAGTCAAACTCAAGGGCGAATCTGGAAATTCCTTAGCTAGGGTTTCAAGAATTGTAATACTTTATTTTCATTCTAGATAGTTCTATGCTTTAGTATATATAGGAGTCGACATGTGACCCTATACCTTTGTTCCAGTTTTTCTTCAAAACAATTTTGTAATTCCTTTTAATTAATATAAAAAGTTTGGTGTTTGTTATTGAGCAATATAATTCCGTTTTATGATTATTTAAAGTTGGTGTCAATTGTTGAAGAATTACTGAGTTCCATTTTTAGTTGTATAACACTTTGAGTGTTAAGGTTTTCAAAAAGGGTTTTGAAAGATTTTTCAAGTTTCAGAAAATCCAAGAATTGTGAAGTGAAAGTGGATCAATTTTTTGGATTTTGTGACTTGTTTTGAGAAGAGTTAAAGGTTTGAAGGATTTTTGAAAAGGTTTAAGAGGTTTTCAGAAAATCAGAAAAGTGTGTATTTTCTTTGTGTTCTTGTTTGATTTTTGCAGGTTATTGGAGAGTGTTGTTGTTGATTAAGTTCTGCATAGACCCGGGTCTATAAGGAGGTGGATTAACATCCACAAAGAGCCTTGGATGTAGGGCTCTAAGGTAAAAAGTCTTACCTTTTTCAAGTTTCTGTTTTAAAGGTGATTTGGGTGAAAATTGCATGAGAAGTGTTATTTGTTTGTTTAAACTGTTTAAGTTGAGTGCATTAGGTGTCATATGCATGTTGTGAGTGATCAAGGTCAATTTGGTTTGCATTTAAACACAATTGGTTTGAAAAAAGTTGGATATCATTTTTAAAGGGGTGTTTGGATCTGCTTCTTAATTGATATTTTTGAGAGATTTAGAGTTTAAAAATGTGTTAGAGTGATTCATTAGGATTGTTTAGGTTGTATGCTAGTTTTGTGATCAGTTTGGTAAAAGTTAGAAGCTAAGTTGTGTGTTAAAAAGTGATATGTATAGCTTAAAAACTGCATAGCCAATTTCTGCTTGTTTACTTGCTAAATTGGTGCTTGGATCTTGTAAGCTGCTAGATAAGTGGTTAATTTAGGTTTGTAGTTCAATTGTATGCTAGTTTGTGAGATTGTGTGCAAATATTTGGACTTGGAAACTCATTGGTGTGCATATAGATTGGCAAAAATCCCACCAGACCTTGAAACTTGTTACAGCAACTTTCAATTGCCTTTGTGTGCTTTGTTTATGTGATTTGGTGTTAGTGCTTGACTGATTTGTGCTTTTGTTGACTCCTTGTGCTCCAAAGAGCACAAGGGTGCCCTTTGTTCCATAACAAACATCACCAAATACTCACACCAAGCTCCTCTTGGTTTCCAAATTGCACAAGCAAAGCTACACTTGTTCATTAGAAACTAGTGCAGACCTGGCCACGTTTTGGTCATTATATAGATTAAATCTTGGTCAAATTTGATTGTGTTTTTGTTTTACAGCTTTACAAGTGCTACTGATTAAGTGTTAAAAAGAAAAAAAAAGTTTTATAAAAACTACACCTTGCCTGGACTCGAACCCCCGACCTGCAGCTCAGGAGTGAGGGGTTCTACCAGTGATCCAGATGAGTTTTTACATTATCCTTTCATTTCATTAAGTATATAAGGACACTTTGGTTTTGGCTTATTTAAATAAGCCGTGGCTTATTTTGCTTGTTTTAGCTTATTAAATAAGCTTATTTGCTAGTTTTCATTTTTCTTAGGTTTTAATCAGTAATCTAGACTTTTCTGTTTAAAAGATTTATTTTTCCCATTATTCTTTTAATTATTAGGATTATTTTTCTTTTAAAATTTAGAAAGTGTATAAAAAATAGTAAACAGTGATTAAAAAATACAAAAAAATAGTTTTTAGGTTTTAATTAAGTTGTTTGAGGTTTACATATCAAAAAGTTTTCAAAAACTTTAATTTTTAATTTTATTTGATTTTAGGTTTTTTATTAAACTTTAAAAATTAATATAAAATTAATTAAGAGGTTTTAGGAACTTTAATTTACATTTTCTTCTTAGTTAGAATATTTAGAATTTTTGAGAATTTTTTAGAATTTATTTTTGAACTTTTCATTTTTTGGAATATTTTATTATTATTTTATTATAAAAAATTCAAACTTTTATTTTTAACTTTTTTTCATTTTTCCTAGATTCTAGACATTAAAATAGGAACTTTTTCGCTTTCCAATTAATTTTTAGGCTTTTCAATTAATTTTTAGAATTAATTTAAGATTTAATAGATTTTAATAGTTTTTAGGAGTTTAAAAATAGTTTAAATTGGTTTTAAAATTTTTAAAAATAGTTTTTAGCTTAATTAGGCCATTTTTGAGGTTTACAAACTATAAAATCTTGTTTAGGGCTTTTTAATATTTAAAAGTGATTTTTAGGGCTTTAATTAGCATTAAAAAGTCATTATTAAATTAATTAAAAGGTTTTGGCAAGTTTTGATTTTTTGTAAACTCTTAGAATTTTATTGAGGATTTTTAGTAATTTTTAGGAATTTTTAGGTTAAAATTTTAAATTTTGTGCTTTTTACGTTTCTACGTCGTAACTTTCTAGTAGTGTTTTTTGCCTATTTTTCTATCTTTTTCGTCTTCGTCATTTTCTCTTCTTTTCTTCTTGTTAATAATCAAAAACAAACAAATCAATCAATTCTTAACACAACGCACTAGCCTCCTTGGGAAACGAACTTGGACTTCATTTGGGTCATTAGTGCTCGGTTTTCCTAAACCGACACTTAATACTACCACTATTTGTCATCCTTTTCCTAAAGGGTACAAAATCACTACATCAATTTTTGGCGCCGCTACCGGGGAGGCGTGTTGTGTTTTGATTGAACAATTGTTGTTTTTCTATATTAGCCATAATAGTATTTGTATTAATAGCACTCTATTAATACGTATTATCGTTTTTCGGTTTTTGTGTGAATATTATTACTATATTGTATACGTAGAACAATAAATTTACAAGTACTCCAAATACGTGAGCAATCACAACCTTGATTCGGGATTTCATCACTCGATCATTGTATTCGAATCTCAAACCAAAGAAAAAAGGCAAAAATAGATAAATACTTTCGTGAAGCTTAATCTTGATAATACAAACTATAAGGTGGGTATAAGGCGGTTGTATTTCACAACCTAAAGGAAAAAGGCTCTTAAGTGCTTCGCGCCGCCTCGTTTCCTCCGCTTGCTTGTGCGTATTTGATTTTGAGAGTGAATCGAGGGTTTTGCCGCCCAAAGTATTATTACATATCATATATATTTTCTTGGTTTCATATTGATTAAACCCTCTTGAACGATTTGGTGTTCCACCATTGTTCTAAAGTCATCGAAGGCGTTCACTCCACGTGATCGTTTTCATTCCTTGAGGCCTTTTTAATCAAGAGATTTGATTAGTGAGGAGATTTGTGGACTCATTGTCTACTTAATACATTCACCAATTTCCAAAAGGTTAATACAATCAAAAACCACAAAAAAATTGAAAAACACAAAATACCAAAAAGAATCTTCTTTGCTCGTCTCCACGTTGTACGTGACGTTTATGCTCACTCGTAATCAAGCAAAACGTGCACGTAAACGCAAGAACAAAACTCCCACTCCAACTCATTCTAGTGAGGAGTCTCCTATTGACGAACCCATTGTACGAGAAAAACCAACCATGGCGAATCGAACTATGATGGAGTTACTTCAAGCACCCACCGAGGGTTATGGAGAAGCTATTGTGATTCCCGCAATCCTTGCGGAGAATTTTGAGGTGAAAACGGGTTTGTTGTCGATGATCCAAAACAACAAATTCCGTGGTGATGAGAAGGACAATCCCCACAACCATATCCGCCAATTTAATCGTCTTACCGCCACGTGCAAATTCAAGGATGTCTCGAATGACTCGATTAAGATGATGCTTTTTCCGTATTCCTTAGCGGGGCCCGCTAAAATTTGGTTAGAGAAAGAGCCACCCAATTCTTTATTGACGTGGAAGGATCTCGTTTCAAAATTTGTGAACCAATTTTTTCCGCCCTCTAAGACTACGCATTTGAAGAATGAGATTTCTAAATTTTCACAAGAATCAAATGAAAGTTTTTCTACGGCTTGGAATAGGTTTAAGGAGATGTTACATGAATGTCCTCATCACGGTTTTTCCGATTTGCACCAAATCGACACGTTTTACAATGGACTTAACGATCATGAAAGAGATTATTTAAATGCCGCCGCGGGTGGTAATTTTTTGTGTAAAACGGTTGAAGAAGCTTTGGTCATAATTGAGAATAGGTATAAAGTTTATAGCCCTCTTCACACACCGAGTGTTGCCAAAATGGGCTCATCATCGTCTCAAAGTATCAATGCATTACATGATGAAGCAAATGAAGAAAACCGATTTTTCGATAGATTTGCTAACCTTATGTCCCATTGGAAGGCTCAAGAAGCTTCCAATTCCGCTTCGGTTAAAGCGGTTTCTAAAAGTTGTTTGTCGTGTGGGGGAGCTCATGATCTTTCCGAGTGCATTACCGCGGATGGTAACACTTCGAATGCTTTTGTAGCCACGGGAACTTATAACCAAATCGGTCAAGGTTCTCGTTCAAATCAAGCTCCACCCAATCAAAATGCTAATAATTATCGCAACAACAACCAAGGTGGAAATTACCAAGGAAATCAAAGAAATTATAACAAAGGTAATTACCAAAGTGGAAATGGGCAAATTTCTAATCAAAACCAAAACCGTGATTTTCAAAACAATGCCCAAGGTTTTCAAAACGATCACACCAAAAATCTTCAAGGAGAATTTTTGAGTTATGCTAAGGCTAATGATGCTAAGTTTGACAATATGCAACGTGAAATGGTTAGCTTAAGGTCCGAGTTGAAAAACGAGCTTAAAAACGAACTTGCTAATGAACTTAAAACTCATGCTAACAAAATGGAAGGAAATGTCACACGACTCCAACAAAATCAACAAAAAATGGAGCAAGGACAACATGAGATTAAGCAAGAGTTGTTAAAAGCGGATGCTAGGCAATCTAAGTTTGAAGACCGTATGGCTAAGATGTTTGAAGCAATCATGTGTAAGCCCTCTTCTTCGGGTGGTCTTCCTAGTGATACCATCGTGAACCCGAAAGGAGAATTGAAGGTTATCACCACTCGTAGTGGTAAAACTTTCAAAGAACCCATTTCTCGTCCAAGTACTTCTATGGAGAAGGAAAAAGAGAAAGAACCCGAGGTTGTGGTTGAAAAGGAGCACATTACAAGCCCACGAAGTACCGCTCAAACCACACCTACGGTTGAACCAACACCCATCATGGAACCCGAGATTCCAAGGCCGATGCCTATGCCTAATTTGCCCCAACCCACACCACCTTTACCCTACCCATCAAGACGAAACAAGGAAAAGGCACAAGAACGAAATAATTATCAATTTGAACTCTTTATGAAAATGTTTCGTGACTTGCATTTTAATATAAGTTTTGCCGACGCCTTAGTTATGATGCCTCGATTTGCCGCGAACTTCAAAAGTATGTTGAATAACAAAGAGAAATTGCAAAAATCGTCTAGTTGTTCATCGGTTTTTCTAAGCCGCATACCTCAAAAAGTCGGTGATCCTGGAAAGCTTTTAATCCCATGTGCTATCCAAGACATGGAAGAATGCTACGCCTTGGCCGATCTTGGTGCTAGTATTAATTTGATGCCTCTTGAGATTTTTAAATCGCTCAATCTTCCCAATCTCACTCCTTCAAGAATGTCAATCGAAATGGCCGATCATTCTACGATTCTAGCTTGTGGAGTTGCCGAGGACGTCTTCGTGAAAGTTGGGAAATTCTATTATCCCGTGGACTTCATTGTTGTTGACATTCCCATCGATCCTAAGGTTCCGTTAATTTTAGGTCGATCTTTTTTGGATACCTCGAGAGCACTTATCGATGTGCATGCAAGAAAAATCACTCTTCGTTTCAATGAGGAAGAACTCGTCATTAATGCAACCCAAAACTCCACTCTTTCTCATGTGTATTCTATCACATCTTTGTACAATGTCAATCCCATCAAAAACATTTGCAAAAGGATTTCAAATAGAGTTTTAGGAGTTGATAAAAATGAAGTTCCGTCCCCTCCGCCGATGGAGGTTAAGAGTGTTAAGCCTATGATTCCAATCTCGAGTGATTCTTCGGATGATGAATACGTTGATCCTGATGGGGAGGTTTTCTTTGTTGACAAAAGATTTGAAAACTTGCCACCACCTAAACCAAAAAGATTTCAAAATGTGATAATTTTTAGTGTGACTAACATTGCTTTAGAAACACCAAATATTTTTGACATAATTAAATCGGGTTTTCACAAGGAGAGTGTTAAAGATGAAAAAGGAAAAGATTTTAACTCTAATTTAAAAGATTTTTCTACAATTCTAACTCCGTCATCACCACGTTTATTGAGTACTACAAGCTCGTCTTTTCCTTTTGACGATGCTTTGTGTGGACTTAGTGTGGGGGAAGCCCCTTATGTTCCCTTCCCTTTCTCCACCGAGGACGAGATATTTGATCCTGTAATTGCTTATATAGGGAAATCTCGGTCTTCCACCGATGCAATAAATGGAAAATCTTTTCATTTGATTGGTGCGAGTCTACCTCGAGTAGCTCAATGTTTTGCCTTACCCATTGTCCCACCCTTCTATTTCTTCTCTCCTATTTTCTTCTACCCCATTGGGGTTTGTGTTGAAGAAGCGTTGTTTCGTCTTTCATCCGAAAACGAAGACGCTATCTTTGACCCCGGTATACGTTTATCGGGTTTTTAAAGTACTCCACGTGCTTTTGGGCCTTGTTTATCATGTAAGCCCCACCAAAAATTAACCATACCATGATTATCCCTAAATGATCACATTTATGGGGATTCGAGTCGAGCTTTTGACTCGGTTATCAAAAACAAGGTGCCTCGTGGGGGAGACCCATGCTTATCCATGTACATATTATCGCTTTCTAATTAGTTTAATGTGAGGGGATTTGTGCCCTTCCAACCTTTGTTCCGTGGTTGTTTGTGAATTGTGTCTTTTAGATCATAATCTTCACGATTGGAGCCTCTCGTGTTTCGTTTTATGGGAGCACTCGATCGTTGCTTTGAAGAATTTCTCGATATCTATATGATATATCCTTTGATGTTCTAACCTTAGGTTTATAGCACACTTCATAAACGGCTATTGATTTATTGGTTACACCCTTTCCATGCTAGATTAGGCATTCGACTACGTCTCTAGTATGGGGGTGTTTGCACCACTAGACTCGAAAAATTGAGGACAATGTTTAACTTTAGTATGGGGGGGTGAATAGATACTTGCCCTGCCAAACCTTCACGCTTTCCAAAGTTTATCGTTTTGTTTATCGTTTTGTTGCAAAATAAGGCTAAAAATGGCCAAATTTTAAAATTTTTCTCATGTCTTATAAGTGTTTGAAGACACGAATGTAGGTTTTCCGATGGCGAGAATAAGAGTAATTTTTGACTCGACCGTGCGTGTTGAGCACTTAGCTTTAATTCCTTAACTACACATTAGGCTAAGTCTCTTAAATGAGGACGAGAAATGATAGAGTTAATTATAAGTTACTATGCTAAACGTAGAGTACTCGTATTCTTTCAAAAACTCATGTGTTCTCGTTGTTTGCTTATTCTCCCTCCGCTTGTAAATATTTTTTGCTTAATAAATATTGATTTAGCGGTTTAGTTAGGATTGTTGGGTTTCTAGTCTTTTCTAGTAGCTTCCGTGTAATTAAATTGGGAAGACATTAAGGTATCGCCAGCGTCACGGTTTTGAAGTATTGGCACCCGAATAATCGAAAGCTTTACCCAATAATAAGATTTCAAGTGCTCACCTAAATCTAGCAAACAATTTGAAGCCCCACAAGGCCTAAAATCTATGCAAAATTGAAAGTGAATCAAGCCTTAATCTTCGAAGCTTTAAAGATCCAAAATTCGCTTTAGCGTGAGGATATACGTCTTTGGCTAATAAAACCACCGATGAGGCGGATAATAAAAGGCAAGGCAAGACCGAAGTCATAATAAAAGCTTCATGGCGAAGTTGAATAAAAGATGGAGGTAAACCAAATATAATAAGGTCCTTCCGTTAGGGGGCGTATAAAAGTCTTGGTAATAAGTCTCATGTTCAAAACCGTTATAAAACCGTGTTTATCGATTCTTCTTGTCAACTTAATTTTTTAACATCGTTGTCTATTAGGAGGGGTTATTGATTTAATGGTCTTAGTTACACCGTTAGGACTCTATTTTTAGACCTAAATCTCTATTATCACATAAGTCAATGATGTATCCTCGTGATCATTAAGACATAATAAAATATAAGAGGTACAACTTAGGAATAATGGGAGAATAAGTACGTGATTAGGGCATATGAGTAGTGTTAGCATTACTAACTTATAATGACAATGATCTCGTTGCACGCTTGGCATGGAATTAAGGTGAAAATCGAGGACGATGAAATTATTTCTAACGAAGCATTCACGTGTTCTTATTCTATGAACCTAAACGTCCCATTTTGCGATGAAAATCATACAATATGTCTATAACACAAGTAGTAATAGTAGTAGTGTAGCTAGTTTATCTTTCAATAAAGTGAATAAAAATAAATTTTGGAGATGCTTCGATACTTTATTCTAGCATTGCGTGAGGGCACGGCAATGGTTTAGTATGGGGGAGTGATGAGACTGCTTTTATACATGGTCTCATCGTCCAAATCGGGCTTAAAATGCATAAAATATCATCAAATATACCAAATATATGCTCGTGTTTGTTACTTGTGTATTTTTAGGTACGGATATTGAGGAATGGACAAAAGATCACAAGAATCAATCAAAAACGAACACGGGAAACGAAGACGCACAATGAACCAAGCTCATTTATGGAATTTTGCAAAAAGACCCCTCAAGTTTGAAGAATTGGTAAAAATGGCCCCTCATCTTTGAAGAACTTGTCACATTCGACCCTCCAAATGTAAATGTACAAGTGTGGTCCTCCATGTTTGAAGAATGAACAAGAAAGGCCCTTGGAAATAGATTAAATATGCAAAAGTTACCCTTATTCATCAAAAGGACTAACTTTGAAATTTATTTTGGACTTGTGGTGAAAAGAAGTTGACGGTTTGGACTGGCCTTGCAAAGAAAGTTAACCAACGTTACTACATAGGGACGGGTAATGAAAATCCCACCCATTAGCCCAACTCACCTTTTGGCCCAAACACTTTTATACCCGGTTTATTAAGTTAATTGGTCAAATGAGGTCAACACCCACTTAATCCCCCACTTCCCTCCTAAACAGTTTTTTAAAAACAATTTAAACCCAATTTGGATTAAACCTGGCTATTAATCCCCTAGAACCCTAAACCCACCCCAGATCAAATTAACTACAAATCAAAGGGATATCCCCTATAACCTTCCAGATTACTGATTAAACTCCACCTCACCATTTCCCACCCAACAAAACAAACCCACATGCCATGTGGACCCCTCCCCAGACCTCCCCTGCAACGTCTCTTTCCCACAACCCTAGAACCCGACAAATTCAACGACTCAGATCGACTCCTTTGTCCCCAAGGCTCATCCAACGTCTATGATCAACATTTGCAAGCTGGCACATCACATGGGTTTCAATTTGACCCAAATTCTCAGTCAAACTCAAGGGCGAATCTGGAAATTCCTTAGCTAGGGTTTCAAGAATTGTAATACTTTATTTTCTTTCTAGATAGTTCTATGCTTTAGTATATATAGGAGTCGACATGTGACCCTATACCTTTGTTCCAGTTTTTCTTCAAAAAAATTTTGTAATTCCTTTTAATTAATATAAAAAGTTTGGTGTTTGTTATTAAGCAATATAATTCCGTTTTATGATTATTTAAAGTTGGTGTCAATTGTTGAAGAATTACCGAGTTCCATTTTTAGTTGTATAACACTTTGAGTGTTAAGGTTTTCAAAAAGGGTTTTGAAAGATTTTTCAAGTTTCAGAAAATCCAAGAATTGTGAAGTGAAAGTGGATCAATTTTTTGGATTTTGTGACTTGTTTTGAGAAGAGTTAAAGGTTTGAAGGATTTTTGAAAAGGTTTAAGAGGTTTTCAGAAAATCAGAAAAGTGTGTATTTTCTTTGTGTTCTTGTTTGATTTTTGCAGGTTATTGGAGAGTGTTGTTGTTGATTAAGTTCTGCATAGACCCGGGTCTATAAGGAGGTGGATTAACATCCACAAAGAGCCTTGGATGTAGGGATCTAAGGTAAAAAGTCTTACCTTTTTCAAGTTTCTGTTTTAAAGGTGATTTGGGTGAAAATTGCATGAGAAGTGTTATTTGTTTGTTTAAACTGTTTAAGTTGAGTGCATTAGGTGTCATATGCATGTTGTGAGTGATCAAGGTCAATTTGGTTTGCATTTAAACACAATTGGTTTGAAAAAAGTTGGATATCATTTTTAAAGGGGTGTTTGGATCTACTTCTTAATTGATATTTTTGAGAGATTTAGAGTTTAAAAATGTGTTAGAGTGATTCATTAGGATTGTTTAGGTTGTATGCTAGTTTTGTGATCAGTTTGGTAAAAGTTAGAAGCTAAGTTGTGTGTTAAAAAGTGATATGTATAGCTTAAAAACTGCATAGCCAATTTCTGCTTGTTTACTTGCTAAATTGGTGCTTGGATCTTGTAAGCTGCTAGATAAGTGGTTGATTTAGGTTTGTAGTTCAATTGTATGCTAGTTTGTGAGATTGTGTGCAAATATTTGGACTTGGAAACTCATTGGTGTGCATATAGATTGGCAAAAATCCCACCAGACCTTGAAACTTGTTACAGCAACTTTCAATTGCCTTTGTGTGCTTTGTTTATGTGATTTGGTGTTAGTGCTTGACTGATTTGTGCTTTTGTTGACTCCTTGTGCTCCAAAGAGCACAAGGGTGCCCTTTGTTCCATAACAAACATCACCAAATACTCACACCAAGCTCCTTTTGGTTTCCAAATTGCACAAGCAAAGCTACACTTGTTCATCAGAAACTAGTGTAGACCTGGCCACGTTTTGGTCATTATATAGCTTAAATCTTGGTCAAATTTGATTGTGTTTTTGTTTTACAGCTTTACAAGTGCTACTGATTAAGTGTTAAAAAGAAAAAAAAAGTTTTATAAAAACTACACCCTGCCTGGACTCGAACCCCCGACCTGCAGCTCAGGAGTGAGGGGTTCTACCAGTGATCCAGATGAGTTTTTACATTATCCTTTCATTTCATTAAGTATATAAGGACACTTTGGTTTTGGCTTATTTAAATAAGCCGTGGCTTATTTTGCTTGTTTTAGCTTATTAAATAAGCTTATTTGCTAGTTTTCATTTTTCTTAGGTTTTAATCAGTAATCTAGACTTTTCTGTTTAAAAGATTTATTTTTCCCATTATTCTTTTAATTATTAGGATTATTTTTCTTTTAAAATTTAGAAAGTGTATAAAAAATAGTAAACAGTAATTAAAAAATACAAAAAAATAGTTTTTAGGTTTTAATTAAGTTGTTTGAGGTTTACATATCAAAAAGTTTTCAAAAACTTTAATTTTTAATTTTATTTGATTTTAGGTTTTTTATTAAACTTTAAAAATTAATATAAAATTAATTAAGAGGTTTTAGGAACTTTAATTTACATTTTCTTCTTAGTTAGAATATTTAGAATTTTTGAGAATTTTTTAGAATTTATTTTTGAACTTTTCATTTTTTGGAATATTTTATTATTATTTTATTATAAAAAATTCAAAGTTTTATTTTTAACTTTTTTTCATTTTTCCTAGATTCTAGACATTAAAATAGGAACTTTTTCACTTTCCAATTAATTTTTAGGCTTTTCAATTAATTTTTAGAATTAATTTAAGATTTAATAGATTTTAATAGTTTTTAGGAGTTTAAAAATAGTTTAAATTGGTTTTAAAATTTTTAAAAATAGTTTTTAGCTTAATTAGGCCATTTTTGAGGTTTACAAACTATAAAATCTTGTTTAGGGCTTTTTAATATTTAAAAGTGATTTTTAGGGCTTTAATTAGCATTAAAAAGTCATTATTAAATTAATTAAAAGGTTTTGGCAAGTTTTGATTTTTTGTAAACTGTTAGAATTTTATTGAGGATTTTTAGTAATTTTCAGGAATTTTTAGGTTAAAATTTTAAATTTTGTGCTTTTTACGTTTCTACGTCGTAACTTTCTAGTAGTGTTTTTTGCCTATTTTTCTATCTTTTTCGTCTTCGTCATTTTCTCTTCTTTTCTTCTTGTTAATAATCAAAAACAAACAAATCAATCAATTCTTAACACAACGCACTAGCCTCCTTGGGAAACGAACTTGGACTTCATTTGGGTCATTAGTGCTCGGTTTTCCTAAACCGACACTTAATACTACCACTATTTGTCATCCTTTTCCTAAAGGGTACAAAATCACTACATCAGAGTTCTCACTTCCACTATGAAGAATCACCCCACTTCTCAAATCATAGGTGATATTATGACTCCGGTTCAGACTAGAAGATCTCATCAAGGTCTTGGTGGGTTTATTGCCAATATTCACAAGAAGGTTGATACCCCTCTTATGCAAGCATGTTTGTTTGCCTGTTTTCTGTCACAACAGGAACCCAAGAAAATATTTGATGCTCTCAAAGAACCAAGTTGGGTGGAAGCAATGCAGGATGAGCTTCACCAATTTGCAATTCAGGATGTTTGGGAGCTGGTTGATTGTCCCAGATATGTCAGACCTATAGGGACAAGATGGGTTCTAAGAAACAAGAGAGATGAAAGAGGCATAGTGGTCAGAAACAAGGCAAGGTTAGTGGCTCAGGGATATACACAAGAGGAGGGGATAGACTATGAGGAAGTCTTTGCACCAGTTGCAAGGATTGAAGCTATAAGGATCTTTTTAGCCTATGCATCCTGCATGGGCTTCACTGTCTATCAAATGGATGTCAAGAGTGCCTTCCTCTATGGTACAATTGTTGAGGAGGTATATGTGATGCAACCTCCTGGTTTTGAGGATCCAGAGAATCCAGACAAGGTGTATAGAGTCAAAAAGGCTATGTATGGACTTCATCAGGCCCCTAGAGCATGGTATGGTACTTTGTCTACTTATCTAGTGGACAATGGATTCAAGAGGGGCACTATAGATCAGACACTATTTACAAAGAAGAAAGGAAAGGATGTGTTGCTTGTCCAGGTCTATGTTGATGACATCATCTTTGGGTCTACTGATCCAAAGATGAGTGAGGATTTCTCCAAGCTTATGACAGACAAATTCAAGATGAGTGCTATGGGGGAGATGAACTTCTTTCTTGGTTTACAAGTTCAGCCGAAAGAAGATGGTATCTTCATCTCCCAGGATAAATATGTGGCAGAGATCTTGAAGAAGTTTGGATTTTCTCCACATGAAAAGAGGGCTACTACTCCTATGGATTGAGAACACCCTTGGGGAAAGATTGGGGATGGGAAAGATGTTGATGTCAGGCACTATAGATCCATGATTGGATCCTTGATGTATCTTACAGCCTCCAGACCTGACATCATGTTTGCTGTGTGTGCTTGTGCACGCCATCAAGTGACTCCCAAAGAATGTCACCTTTATGATGTGAAGAGGATCTTTAGGTACCTGAGATGCTATCCTAGTCTTGGTTTGTGGTACCCAAAGGATTCACCATTGGAGCTGATTGCATATTCAGATAGTGACTATGGAGGTGATAAATTTGATAGGAAATCCACAACTGGTGGATGTCAGTTTCTTGGGAGCAGGTTGATATCTTGGCAATGCAAGAAACAAACAGTGGTGGCTAATTCTACAACTGAAGCTGAGTATGTTGCTGCAGCTGCTTGTTGTGGCCAAGTTTTGTGGATTCAGAACCAGCTGTTGGACTATGGGTATAATTTCATGCATACCAAGATATTTGTTGACAATAACAGCACTTTATGCATCATTAAGAATCCTGTACATCATTCTAAAACTAAACACATAGAAATTAGACACCATTTTATAAGAGATTGTTTTGAAAAAGGTTTAATACAACCAGATAGGGTTGACACAGAAGAAAATGTGTCAGATTTACTAACTAAACCTTTTGATGCTGGGAGGTTTCATTACTTGGTAACAAGTATTGGAATGATCAAATCTCACATAATATGTGTTTTGGAGTCTTTTTGTAAAAGTATGTACAGGATAATGCATTGTTATTGATCTTATTGATGATTTAGATTTTCCACTATGTTTTTCTAACACTGACAAAGGTTGCTTGAACGCTGATAAGTGTTTTTGTGACGTTGTCAGCAATATAATTGTCTAACGCTGACAAAGCTTCCCTCAACGCTTTCATGTGTTATCGGGGCGTTGTCAGCAACAATGTTAGTTTTGTGGTTTTCAATCTAAATGTGCAGGTGATGCTAGCAGTATACCATTGGATACAGAGTTGACATAAATTTTTATGTTCATGCAAGTTTTTAGCAACTTATGTATCATAGTTTAAGGGGAGGTTTTAGGAACCTTTAGGATGTTTGGGTATCCATATGATACTGTTATCACAATTCTAGATTGTGTCCACAGGTGAGTATGAGTTAGTTTTACTAAATCATGAGGCACTGTAGCATGCAAAGTTGATATACTATGCATGCTGCCACGACATTTTTGGCCTAGAATTGGTTGTGGTCTGATGGGAGACTTGGGAATAATTTTGTTATGGAATTTACCTGGGAGTAACAAGGAATTTTATAAGGTAACTTGGTTGTTAAGATTTTTGGTTAGCAAGGGACACTAGAGGACTGTTATGTCTATCTTGCATAAGCAAGTGTGCATAACTGGACAGTGCTTGCCACCCTATAATAATTATCAACTTTTTGGTTATCTTCTCTAGGATAAATTACTTTGTTAAGGTCATTTTTCTTTTTTAAACACTTTTATTTTTGGACGCTGACAAGTATTTTTCCAAGCGTTGTTGTGACCAATTTAGACGATGACATGGCTATAGGCAAACGTTGACAAGATTATAGCCGTTGGGCGTTGATAGGTTATTTTTGACCGTTGACACTCAATGGGTCCTACCCAGTTGTTACTTTTTGACATATTTTTAGGCCGTAATTTTGGGAGCAGATAAACTTCATTTAATGCATGAGATAAAATTATTCTTTTTCAATATTTTCATGATTGTATTTTGAAAATACTTGCCTATTTTTGGGCCAATCACATGCATTTTCTTCTCCTATATATTTGGCTCCTATTTTTAAACAGGGTACTTATAATTCTTGTCTAACACAATTTTCTCTTATCAACTTCATCTTCATCACTCACTTTAAACAGCTTTCAACAATGGCACCAAAGTTTAAACCATCAGAATTGGAATTGGGGTTCAGAAGCCAACACAACATGATCGCGTATCTTGAAGCTGATGATACTCTGCTTCCCCAATACACACAAATGGTGGCGTATTTGAACGCATCCCCCATAAGGTATGCTCTTTCTCATGCACCACTCATTCGTGTCACACATATTAAACAGTTTTGGAACACTGTTAGTTCCTCAACAGTTAATAGAGTGACTACATTAACTTCTATTGTTCATAGGAGACCTTGGGTGGTTACTGAGGCTTTGGTACACCAAGCCTTGCATCTTGATGATGCTGATGGTATAACCACCCTTCCCATTAGTGAAATAGAACAAGGACTAAGGGCTTTGGGTTATCCTTTTCCTGATGAAGGAACTTTAAATAAATATCATAAACAGGAGTTTCCCCCAGCCTGGAAGTACCTCATACATGTCCTCCTACAATGTTTGAGTCCCAAATGTACTACACACAATGAGATCAATAGATCTATTGCCAGTGATATTGTGTGTATTGCAACTGGGCAAAAATTTAATTATTCTAAAATGATTTTTGAGGGCATGTGTAAAAATAAGGGGAACAAAATGACTTTAGCTTATCCCCGATTTTTACAAATGGTTTTTGATGTTCAAAGATACTGCACAAGGGATCATAATGATTTTTATGAGATCCCTGTGCAAAAGAAAGCAATTTTTATAAAGATGAACTCACCCTTACATCGTGACCTACCTTTAACCCAAGCTATGCTTGCTGTCATTGCAGCAACACAACCCCAACCAGACCCTCAACCCCAAATTGACCCAATACCTGAACCATTACCTTCACCTGAACATATGCAAATTGACCAAGAACCCTTCGACGCTGACACGTTAAATGTTGGCGTTGATGTGCCTATTTCCAACGTTGACACACAACCTTCACAGACCCAAACAACCCTAAAACCAACACACATCCACCCAATCCACATCATCTTCTACACCCCCTGAATATAGGTTGATTAAACGCCAAAGGACTACTGGAATGTTCTTCTCTGGGGGTCCTAGCCATGTATCAGAGAGAACCACCACCACAAGTGTGGTTGGTGCTATAGATGAGGCTGGGACTATTGGTTCTGGCTTAGATGCTGGCCAAGGCAGTCCCACCATCATTAAGTCCTCATCCATGCCCAATGAATCTGACTTGGGAGGTCAAATACCCATTTTAGAAGAGGGCAGATTGGAACCAATGACCCTAATAGAATTGACGGCAGTCTGCGTGATCTTGCAAAAGCAAAATGCAGACTTGGTACAAGTTGTCAGCACACAAGGCCTTGAACTCAAGCAATTGAGGGAGAGGATTGTTATTTTGGAGACTGCTAGTGCAAGGAGAGGGATGGAGGAATCTTCCAAAGGGGAGGAAGATCAAATAAATGTGAGTGACAAGGGCAGCCATGATGGTCAATCTTTGGATGTTGCTGAGGCCCTAACAAGTTTGAAGAAACAGACAGGTTTCGATACGTCCTTAGTCTCTCCTACAAACTTAAATTTATCATTCCCAGCCATGCTGGAGGAAATTGCAAAAGGCGCTGAGGCAGGAACTTTGGGCGTTGACAAGGAGAAGTTGAACGCTGACATGAGTATTTTGGGCGCTGACACAACAAAATGGGCGTTGACAGACCTGCAAATGAGGGTGATGTATCCCAGTCATCATCCATCATCAAGGAAGTTTCTTCACAGGTATCACCATCTACCTTACCAACAATTGATCCATTAGATAAGGGTAGGGGTATTATGGTAGAAGAGGTTATTCCAAAGAATGCAGCTGAAATTGAGTTTGATAGAAGGTTGGCTGCACAAATCATGGAACAAGATAGAAAGGAGGTGAAAGAGTCACCATTTGTTGTCACTTCAGAAGAGAAAGAAGGAAGTGATGAAGCTAGCTCAGACTCAAGTGTTATGATCATAGAACAGCCAGAAAGACTTGAGTATGGAGATGAGTTAGCCAAGGAGAAGTTGAGAGAGTTGAAATTGCAGGTTGACTTTGATATGCCAGAGGTGGTTCAAAGGTATCATGCTTGGGAAGAAAGATGTATGGAGAATCCACACTTGACCATTTCAGATCAGATATGGGGTTTGGAGATTCTCCTCAGAGTACAAAAAGATTGCCAGGTTATTTTGAAACACAAGGCAAGCAATATTCTCTCAGAGTTGAAAAGGGATAGAAGGGAGTTATACTGCATGTTGCTCAGATGTCATGGAATAGGATGGACTTATCAGAAATTGAGGGCATTGACATTTGATGAGTTGGAATGCAAAGCTTATCCCATCTGGGTTAGAGTGCAGGAAGCAAACACTCTCAGACTTCTTTCTGATGAAAGAAAAGAAGAACTTGCAGAGGAAATGGAGCTCAAGAAAGCAATGTTTGTTCCCAGACCAGTGAAAAAGGAAGTTTCTCTTGAGTTTCCCAAAGATATGGATCCATTATATCCAAGTGAAGCTGTCATAAGAAAGAGCCTCGAGCTCTCACCATTAGAAGCTTCAGATATGGTACAAGTGTTACCACTAGATTCCAGAAATCCAATTGTGAGCTATGAAGAAGATGAATGTGGTTTTTGGAAGATTGGCAGGTATGGAAAAGAGGTGCACACTTTTACCACTCTTATATCTTTGTTTGCAAGTTGTGGTAGAGAAGACTTGGTAGACCTATGGAGGTTGTTAGAGACCAAGTATGAGGCTGAAGCACCAACTTCAGCTAATGGAATAAAATTGTGGTCCACATTCAAGAGAATGTGTGGACCAAAAGATGAGGATCCTACTAT
Source organism: Glebionis coronaria (assembly GCA_025667525.1). Classification (NCBI taxonomy): domain Eukaryota; kingdom Viridiplantae; phylum Streptophyta; class Magnoliopsida; order Asterales; family Asteraceae; genus Glebionis; species Glebionis coronaria. Next base: position 397,865,806 of record CM046879.1, read on the forward strand.
TTGGAAGGATCTTGAAGATGACCTCAGTGGTCTTCAATGGAGATTGTATTCAGCTGCTGGTGTTTATCATTTGAGTTCTATAAAGTTTGCTGAGTATCTACTTGTGGATGGTCAGTATTTCATATCCAAGGATGTCTTGGAGAAGATGAAGAACACTCAGCTAGAAATGGATTATTCAAATGATGTGGCAAAAGACTTGATCAGATTTATTTATTACCAATATGAGAAGGTTTGTAAGATTCCTCCTAGTCCTTAATGTTTATTCAGAAACTTGATCATAAGAGTGGATATCAAGTTTAGGGGAGGATTGTTGGGAATAAATTATAGCCAATCTACTTGAGCGCTGACAAGAGTAAAACAAGCGTTGACAAGAGTAAAACAAACGCTGACGGCTCAAGCGTTGACAAGATAAAGTCAAGCGTTGATACATTGAAGACAAGCACTGATAGGAAGATATACTCTACGCGTTTATTGTATTCTAGATTATTTCTAGTAAAGATAGGAACAACAATGTATTTTCTATATTTATCTTTACCTAGAATAGTTGATACGTAGATTATTGTACAAGGCTTCTTATGTCTATAAAAAGAAGACCTTTAGGTTAATGTTCAATATAAGCTTTTCATTCGTAAACTACTTTCATCGTAAGCAAGTTTGATATCATTAATCAAAGTGAAAGTTTGTTTATATCTTGTGTGTTCTTGTTTAAGTGTTAATTCCGCATAACACTTAGATTATTATAAACATATACAAAGGTTTCTCTAAGTGTATTACTTGATCTAATCTCGTATACATAAAGCTAAATCGATCTAAGTTTGGGATCAACAAGACGCTTACCATAGTTATGCGATAAAGATCAAACTATTTTGAGTCATTATCTCTTCCTTAGGCCGCACGAATAGGGAGCCTGGCCAGGACTCTCTCGAGTATAAAAGGAACCCTCATGGTTCACAAAGATACGATACACACAATACCCTAAACCCTAACATACTCAAATCGATTACTTACTCTCACGTTGGAGTCTAATCATGGGTCACAAACCCACAGTAAGCATAACGGTGTCTGTTTTTAGTGCGCAGGGTCTCAAACAAGTTTCGCTTAGTGCAAGAGCCAGAGTCCACAAGACCCCGAATTAAGTCTAATGTGGGTCGAGCTCGGTCTATCCAACTTTTGTATCAACAAGTTGGCGCCATCCGTGGGACCCTACCCTAAGCTATAAGCAATGACAAGGAACGTTGCGAACGCAGGCCATCGAAGATCTTCGACGGTCGATGGTCACATCGCATCTGCGAATGTTACTCCTGGATCCGCCAGCGAGGCAAACGGTCGGGATGTAACGAATCCACCCCTCAAAGGAAAAATAATATTATTCTCAACTCCCCTACCTACTATTAGAGAAAGAGATGGGGGACATGAGTCAGCTCAGACTCCTCCTAACAAAGGCAAAAGAAGGATATCCCCCGCATCAGAAAAAAGCAAGGAAGTAGTCGATACTAACGCGCGGGCGATGGAAGAATACGTAGCGAATAATCTGCAAGCCCTCATTCCACTAGTTTCCGAACATGTAAAAATAAGAAGGGAACAAAAGGAAAGGAGCATGCAGAACGCAATCAGTCCTCTGAAAACGATCCATCAAGATCGGATGATAACCGTCCTACAAAGCGCAGACGTGAATATCACCCCTCAGATGACCTAGACTTCTCACAGCATTGGAGAAGAGCTAGAAAAAATTGCTTTCACAAGACGCTTACAGTATTACCCGGATACAAGGAATTGTCGCATGCCAGCAAACGTAAAAACGTACGATGGTACCTCAGACCCAAAAGACCACCTAAAAGTCTTCGGGTCCAAAGGAGGCATTGAACAATGGCCAGAACCTGTATGGTGCAACATGTTCAATTCTACACTTGTAGGAAACGCGCGGATCTGGTTTGATAGACTTCCACCACGAATAATTTATGGGTTTGAAGTATTGCGAAAGGCATTCAAAAGAAATTATGTGCAACAGAAAAGACACGATATAAGTGCTGTATCACTCGCAAGAGTTAAGTAGAACCAGGGTGAATACCTGGAGGACTTCTTAGAGTGTTTCAAGAGCAAATGCCTTCAAGAAAGGAATGCCCAGAAATTTTGAAAGTATCTTGCTTAATGGTAGGTATACGCAATAGTGATCTAATACGAAAGCTGAATGAAAAAACCCTTGAAACCTTTGATGGGGTACTGTGACGAGTGAGATCCTTCATACAGGGGGAATCATCAGCCTCAAAAGTTATGGAAACGCCTATGGTTTTAATCCCCGGGACACGCCTAATAAAGGATATAGTAGACAAAGCAGGCCTAGAGGTTTCGACTACCAAGGGGATAAAAGAGAAGGACGAATCAGTCATTTCAAGTTCACTCCCCTCAAGTTAACTCCAAGGGAAATCCTTAGATCAGAGGGTGTGAACTTCCCGAGCCCATTGCCAATGACTACTCCGGTAGAAAAGCGCGTTGGCAACATACATTGTGAATATCATGGTGAGAAGGGGTATGCTACGAATGAATGCATTCAGCTACATAAACATATTGAGAATATGGTGAAAGAAGGCAAACTAGAACACCTTTTCAAAGATACCACGGAGGATGGGAAACCAAAAACCGCCAACGCAAATGTGTACATGGTACAAACATGGCAGCGAAGGACAAAGCAAAAAGTGAGCCAAAATTCTCGAAAGGGAGAGAAATCTCTTTCCCACCCCTCAGCGCGTGTAATGTGGCAAAAGGCCCGCTGATAATAGAAATAAACATCGATGAAAACAGTGTGCATCGTATGTATGTTGACGGAGGCTCATCAGGAGAAATAATGTATGAGCTCTGGTTCCTAAAACTCATCGCAGAAGTAAGGAGCCAGATGGTACCTGCGAGCTCACCGCTCATCAGATTCAGTGGAGAAGCGGTGTGGCCTCTTGGCCAACTGAAGTGTAGGTCTAAAGTTTCTTAGGATTTAGCAATGTTTGATTTATCTATTGAATGGAAGGGAGAAGGAAGAACTAGAGAGAGAGAAAGGTAGAGAGAGAAAGGAGGGAAAGAGAGAAAAGATGGAATGAATTGAATGACAAAGTATTAAACCCCCCCTAACATGCTAGGAGGGGGTATATATAGTCCACCCTACATGTGGGCTATATGGGCTATATCTTAATGTATTGGATCACGAGCCCAATACTTGAATATACCGTTGGAGTGACCGATCCTTTCTAAATACGTAAAAACGTATTTCCAACAATCTCCCCCTAAGGGAGGTCACTCCAAGTTACAAAGTCCTAAATAGTCTATAGCTCGTGATCCATGCTAACAATGATGTGACCGAGACTTTCTTTGGTAAAACGTATTTCCAACAATCTCCCCCTAAGGGAGGTCACACCATTTTACAAAATCTTAAACCTAGCATACTATGCTTGAGTCTTCGATCTTGTTCTTGTGAATATGCAGATGAGATCTTTGACTTTAGTCTTGAGCATGTTTCCTTTCCTTGACCTTGTGCATTCATCACTTGTGAAATTTGCCTCCTCGTGACTTCATGTTCCACATACTTATACCTTTATAAATTCTTGAAAGCTTTAGAGTTTGATACAGCGGAAGACTTGACTTTTAGGCTTTCTTGAATTTGTTGAAGTATTAAGTGCATAAAGCATAAGCATGTGTTTACGACTTCTTCTGGATTGTACACCGCAATGCCACCTTCTTGTTACGCTGCATAAGACAGTTAGCAACAAAACATATACACGGATGAAATGGCCTTGAACATTTCATTCTAATTCGGTAGCATTTTACCTCCGGTTGGTGAAGACCGTTGGACGATATTAAATATCGTACTTGTGGCAGGTAGTTTCAATTAAGAACCTCCTTGACAAGATTTCGCGGGTAAATACGTTATCTTTATTCGACCGTCCGAAGTTGACTGCGAACATAAAGAGTGAATCATTTGGATAAGAATATCCGCGGGATTTGAAGCCGTCAGTTCATGTTCCTAGAACAAGTGAAATTCAATTAAGAACCGCACCATCGTTGCTTTTCAGTTGTCACGAGCTTGATTCGTATAGAATCTTGCAAGTTACCTACCAAGTGTTGTTTGAGGTTAACACTAGAAGGATTTCCACTCATCACTGTGAACATTGAGGTATCACTCTGAGTGTTCTGGCAAGATCACTAAGATATTGCGTAGAGGCCTGGAACGTGTTTAAATTCAGTTAAAAATTAAACCATTGTTGCTTTCCAGTTATCACAAGTTTGATTCATAAAGAATCGCACAAGTCACCTACCATGAACTTTTTGATATTCGCTCAAGAAGGATTTCCATCTTCATTGTAAATACTTTCGTATTACTCGGATGTTCAGGAAAGATCATGAAGATTTTGCGTAGGACTCTTAAGATCTTTCTTACTTTTCACAGTGTGTGAAGAAGCAAGGAATTATGAAAGTGTGTCTTAATGAGATATTTCATGATCTCAAATGGCTCTAGACTCGATCATGCATTTTTTATTTTTAGTGATCGGAGGCTGGAGAGGAGTGCCACCATTTCAATACCAATTTATTCGGAGTGAATAAATCAATAGATAATGTGTTGTATCCGTGTGATAAAAACAAACATCTTTTCAGAGATATCTGAGTTAGCTGGGATGGGTTGTGCATTGCATCACTGGGTCTATGATGTCTATCTTCAATATAAAGAATCATTCAAAATGATCTCAATAGCATATGAATTGACCCGGTTTCTGCCTAAGTTGTAAGGAGGGCTTCTTTCTTTTCACCCTTTATCTTTACAAATCATTTTCATTCTTCCACCCCTTCAATGCTTACCAATACGTCATAACTAGAACCTTGTTGTGATTGGTCCAGTGCTAACTTAAGTACTTGGTCGGCATTCAGCTACATTCATCGACTTTCTCCATCTTTCCTAAAGACTACTATTTCTAGCTATGGAATGTCCTTGGGAAGATTCCTCCGGTTCTAGAAGAATCATTGGACTTAACCTATCCTACCATCCTTATGTCACCACAATCATCACCGTCGTGAATAGAGATGTTGTGGGTAAGTATATGTCACCATGAAATCCATTTTGATATCCAAATCCATTTTGCTCCCCTTAACATATGCCACAATATTCGAAAACATTTCGCACATGTCGGGACGAGCCAGCACATTAAGTCAAACCATTAAATTGATTGTTCTCATTTTTAAATCACATTTTATCCCCCATATTAAAAATATTAACCCAATCGATGTTTTTAATATCAATTGATTCAATAGCATTTTAAGAAAATTTGGGAAGAAAAATGCAAAACCATTTATCTTCATGATTAACACAAGCTCCCCTTCAAATTAATGATGGTGTACTTGAAACGTAAAATAAATACCTTTTAAACACAAGTGTAAGGTATTTTTCACGTGCAAAGATCATATGTGATAATGTATTCACAAGATTAGTAATTTACGAGGTTGGACCTGAATGATGGAGAACATCATATGAAAGAATCACATGGTTCTTGTTCACGAATGTTGGTCTCCTCGTCACGTCTGAAGTTATCTCTTGACTCTATGTGTACGATTGATATCATTGTCTTGACACCAATATGTGAACTTGGCACTTTCGGCGTCAAAGATTCTGAATGCTTGACAATTGCTCCCCCTCAATTGTTGACCCGTGTTCTATTGAAAGAGCTGTAGTCACCGTTTGAGTAGTCGCATCGTTAAGTATGTAGATATCAATTGTAAATTGCTACGGCTGGTGGAGATGATAACTTCATAAAAAACAAGATTTCTCTTGTTTTAACAAATAAATGCACTGACACGTACATATATTCGTGTCAGATTGTGTTATTACGTAAACACAATCCCTTACATGGTTATAAAGTAAAACATGCCCGAGAAAATTAATTCCCGTTGTTGAGTCAAAACTTTCTGGTGAAATGCTTGACTTGAGTATGAAAAACGGGTTACTATCTGAAATAATAGCAAACCATTTAGAGCATGTTTTAAAACATTTGAACTTCTGCTCGAACTTTATTTACAACCCCATGTCATTATTGAATGACATTTCTAGTATCGTAAATATTATCGATTCCAGAAGACATGCTCTTTTTATCAAAACATTCTGAACACACAATTTTGAAAGATTTAGAAAAACCTTTTGAGAAATTATCGAAAAATTATGTTCATTGTTTTGAATACCAGTTACTTGAGCTTAAGATCTTGAATATCTTAATAAACGAGCTCAAGTCCGAGAAGTTATAAACTTCCCGTTGTTAAGGATAAGTTACCATCGGCAATAAACTTTCCTTTTAATTGAAGAACGAGTTCTAAGCTGACATTTACTTAGAAATCGTTTTCATGAGCTTGAAAAAATTTGAATGTTTTAACGTAAAGCTCATGACCGAGAAAGATGAATTTCTCGTTAAGAAGAAAAGCTCTCTTATTTAAAAGATACACTTTACTTTATGAGCTTAAAACTTGGAATGTTTTAATACAAGCTCATGACCGAGAAAATTTAATTTCACGTTACGAGGATAAGCTATCTTTAAAGATAAGCTATCCTAAATATGAAATCCGAGTTACAGTCTGATACTTAACTATAAGTCATTGTGCATGAGCTTAAAAACTTCGAACGTTTTTAATATTAGCTCATGCCCGAGAAAAATTAATTTCTCGTTGTAAGGATAAGTTTATCATCGGCGAGAAACTTTCCTTTCTTTGAAGTCCGGGGCATAATCTGAAATGTGATTATACGCCATTATGCATGAGCTTAAAAACTTCTAATGTTTTTAATATAAGCTCATGCCCGAGAAAATTTAATTTCTCGTTGTGAGGATAAGTTTATCATCGGCGATAAACTTTCCTTTATTTGAAGATCGGGTCATCATCTGAAATTTAACAATGAACCATTATACACGAGCTTAAAACCTTTGAATAATTTTAATGATAGCTCGTGTCCGAGAAAATTTAATTTCTCGTTAATGAGGATAAGTTTATCATCGGAGATAAACTTTCCTTTATGTGAAGATCGGGTCACAGACTGTGATTTGACTGTAAGCCTTTGTGCATGAGCTTAAAAACTTGGAATGTTTTTTATAATAGCTCATGCCCGAGAAAAATTAATTTCTCGTTGTAAGGATAAGTTTATCATCGGCGATAAACTTTCCTTTATATGAAGTCCGGGTCACAGTATGTAATATGATTGTGAGCCATGGTGCATGAGCTTAAAAACTTCAAATGTTTTTAATTTTAGCTCATGCCTGAGAAAAATTAATTTCTCGTTGTGAGGATAAGTTTATCATTGGCGATAAAATTTCCTTTCTTTGATGAACGAGTTACAGTTTGTGATGTGACTATAAGTCCTTGTGTAACTTAACTACGAGTCCCCTAAGACACTTGTTTCTTAGATATCAGCTTCTTCAGCAACCAAATTCTAAGAGTGTCCTTAATTGAATGGTATACAATGATTGGGCCGATTCGTTCTTTTGGAACATTCTCTTTGGTACCTGCATTTTCATTAGAAATTTGCATGCTTTGATATGGGTTAGCGATATCTATCTTAGCAGCAAGTAGGGGTTCACAGTTGGCCTTACTTGTGCCAGGGTGACCTGAGGAAATGAATCACTTGTCTTAGTTGGCAAACGTTTCCTTTTATAGAAAAGCTTAAGTTCATGCCTAAGTGATGTATCATCCTTTTCAATTTCCTCCCTAGTAGTCTTAGTAGAATCGGAGACTATCCTAGTTAAAGGGCACTCGTTTCCTACAAGAGTGAAAGTTCTACCAGTGGGGCACCACATTTTACCAACGGGTTTGATTTTAGCTACCCACTGGGATTTAAGTCTAGCACGGGAGTTCACCTCATTGAGTATTTTTTGATACATTAATCATGATTAGCTTTAAAGACACATTTCATACATGTTTTACAAGTAGCATATTTAATGTCCGAGTAAGATCTAGAATTCCTAGATGATTGATTGATGCTCCTAGGATGTGACATGCTACGGTTAGCAGTGTTGGGTAAACTAGAAGGCATCTGACTAGGTTTGAAATTCCTATCTCTTACTTGTGTCTTTTGCTTAGCTTCCCTTAGACCAAATGTATGGTGAACGTTATTTGAACTAGTTTGAGACGTGTTCTTTGGACTATGTCTAGGGAGACTAGAGGCAATCATGTGTTGCAAAAGCTGTTTTAGTCTCACTAGGCCTAGATGGTGGAGTGACTGTTCTAGAAATATGAGCCATATCAACTTGGGAGGCAAATCGCGGTCTCGAGGATTGTGGTCGCTTGGATCTAAATGTAGTCGGTTGTCTAACGAACTGATTTGTAGGCGGTTTCCCCAAGATTGATGGTTTTTCAAGCTTAGTGTCCACACTAGTTCCTTTAGTTTTCCTCAATTCGTTTTTCAACGCAGCTATAGCAAAGACCTTTTCCTGTACTTGAGCCTTTAAAGTCTCATTCTCTTTGAGCAATTCATCTTGGGATGCCAACTTAGATTCAAGCAACTTAATTTTTTCAAAAGATTATCCTTTCTAGCTTTAGAATCTAGAATAATTTGATCTAATTTTCTTTCAAAAACAACGTTTGACTTTTCAAGTTTTTCAAAATATGTTTCAAATTTCTCCGTTTTCTTTGAAATTCAGTTTTGGCATCCTCAAGCTCTTTTGATTGCTGAGCTACGATCGATTCGAGCTGTTTAATCGTAGATTCATAATTATTTAAAGAAGCAGTCATAAGGCACTTATCATGATGTTTAGCATTTGGAACACTTTCTCCCCCATTATGTCTCACATCGGATGAATCAGAGGTGTTATCGCTACCACTCTTTTCCCATGTTTGGCATAATTAGGTTCAGAATTCTCAACATGATGTATATTATTGAAACTTGGCACCTAAACAGTTAGTGCTTGTGACTTGATGCTCTTTTCATGCTTTCCTCCTGATTCCTTGCCATTGCTTCCCGTGACGACCAAATTGGCACCTATTTCTTGCACCGGGCAGATCTCATTATCCTTTGACGACAATTTGAAGCAGGTCTCTCTCTCTCATGTTCATGAGGTATTTTTGCATCCAATGATTTAGACGACTCCTTGATTCTTTGAATCTGACCCTTTTTTAACCGTATCTCGTTGTAATTAACTAACCTGGCCTCAATACACTTCTCAAGTATATTGATGTGATTGAGTAAACCACTTTTAAAGGTTTTAGTCTGGCAACCCGTATGCCAGTTGAAAAGTTGGTGAAAGATTGGAGTCGAATAATCAAGAGGAGGTACCATTGTTGAAGCAAAGAAGTCCTTAAACTGTGTGCGAAGGATTTCTAGACACATCTTTGCTTTAACTTCACGAAGATTCTCCCTTTCAAATTGCAACCGTAACTCATCCAAATTATTGAAAATCTTGTCTTTTAAATTATCTACCTTGCCAAAGAACAGTTGAACCATGGGTGGAAGTTCGGTCATGTTGTTCGGATAGAGAAGTGCAAGATGTGTCTTGAGCTCGTGAAAGATTTCCAATGTCTTTTGACGCAATTTGATCTCTTTGAGTTGCATGTGTTGCAGTTCTCCCTCTTGAAATGTCGAATTTAACGATTCCATTGAATTTAGATGAAAGATAATACCTATATGAGATTTTAACAATTCGTGGAACGATCGAAAAAAATTGAATTCACGGGATTTTACAAACCAACAAAGAAATCGTAAAAGACACTAGTATAAAAAAGGGTTTCGGTCACACATACCGAATTTCGTGTAGTCACAAATAATTTTTTTGTGTGACTGAATTCGCCAATCATAAATAAACAGTCACACTTGAAGTCAGTTTGTATGACCATTTCGTATTTTGTTTGTCACGCATATGAATATTTACGAGACTGGGGTTAACAACTGCTTTATGGGTGAGTCGATAGTCACTTAATAATTTGAGAGTGTTACCGAATCAAAGTCTGGTTCAAGTAGTAGTCACATTATACCTATACATGTGTGAGAAATATTTGTCATACACACATCGAATATGACCAAAAATCATATATGGTCACATGAACTTATTTTACAAGTGACAAATTGATAAAAAAGGTTGTCACACACATTATTTTAATGTGACAAGTATATTATGTTAAATGTTAACCACACATGAATTTTGTATGTGTGGCAAATGGAAAGTAGGTATTGAAACATTTGCCACTATATTTATTTAAATGTGACAAATATTTTAAAATTATTTGAAGATTATGATCAAATATAATACATGATCACACTAAATCATCAAACAATTATGTGACTATGTTTGCCAATAGTCACAACATTTGAGCAAAGTATAACTAAGTTATATTTATGGTCACATTATAATGTGATTATATGTGACCAACATATTGAAAACATCACATAGTAAAATATTCATGTGAAAAATGTTTAGAACCAAATGTAATATCAATTTTCACTAACCTTGAAATTAGCCACATTTTTTAGTGTTTGTATGACTAAAGTTTATTGTGTGTTAGCTCATGTAGTAGTTCTTGTAGGTTGTAGGACCATCTTCTTTTTAAAAAGTTATGATATGCATTACGAATTTAGACTTTTCCCAATTTACCTGACCTCTAAGTACAAGACGTGTAAAATATTACAAATAAGGATGCAAATATGAGTAATCAGGTTATTGAAAGATTTTTGGGGTGTGGTGTTGTAGGTATATATGCCGAACTCACAGGCTTGAACTTAACAGAAACACATCTTAAGAAGAGACTAAATTGCATTAAACAATCTTCAAACATGATAAATTTCAACTCAATTAAAATCAGACATAATCAATCTATTTCAGAAGTCAAGCAACCAAATTTTCTATAGCTTAACATATACTATCTTTGGAGTTTTGAGCCGCAAGGAGCAGGAAGGGGACTACGACACTGGGTTTACCAAGATATGCTTAGAAGTCATCCCATGCATAATATAGACAATAGCTATTACCTTTATACTTATAGCCTACATATACATAAAATCAGAAAGAAGTAATAGTAAGAAAAAAAGCATCGCGCCAGGTAGGAGTCGAACCTACGACCTTCTGCTTAGGAAACAGATGCTCTATCCACTGAGCTATAGGCGCTCTTGTCATTACGTCCTCCTTACGGTTTTATATGAATGCTTACTAGGCTCAAATTTTTAGAATTAGAAGTATTAAAGTGGTAATAAGTAATAACTATACAATAGTTTTAGTCCTATTATTGTAATATGATGTTTGTTCAAACAAATATTTGTATCTTGTGATAATTGTCGAAACCATAATGCATCAGGAGTTGATGAAATTGCATACTTCTTAGAAGTAAAGGAAAGAGTGATAGTATACAGAAGGAAATCTTACTTGAACCCAACCACTTCAAACAAGACCAAACAAACATGTTTGCATTATAGTAGTTTGACTCTAATGTTAAGAGTTTCAATTCGCGAAACCTCGTTTAGGATAGCATGTGAAAACTCATACAGTAGAACCCGCACATGTGTTGCACGATGAGACAACATCCTTGCCATGACTACAGCCACCAAACTTGTTGCTTTACACGTACCCTCGTATATTATCCTATTAACACCAAAACTTTGACTTGAGGTATTGTGATTAAGACCAGCATGATGACAAGAAGTTTTAAGATTGATCATAAGATCACTCATGTAATATATAGATCATGCTTATGTATTTAATACCTGCTTGTCCAAGTAAGCTGGAATGTCCTTGTCCCCAGAAATTGTCGACAACGAGGATAATGATGATGATGATGATGATAGATTTGACTTGAGGTTTTATCGACAACGAGGATGATGATGATGATGATGATGATAGCTTTGCATGCTCCATTCCATTCACATTCTTCTGTAAACTCGCCTCGACAAATTTTGTAGTTTCTACAGCTCCATTCACTCCTATATGTTATATCTCACTTGCATCCTCAACTATCTCCTGGTCAGGAACAACCCCTGCAAATCCATTATTACCCGTCTCGATAGGCTTGCTATAGCTAATCGCTTCAGCAATCAACTTCCTTGTTTCAATTAGAGATGCTTCAGCCATTGGACTCTTTGATGCAGCCGCCTCTAACGCCTCTGCAGCCCTCTGGCCGTCACAAATCAAAAAGAAAAAAATTATTCACTATCAATACACATGTTTTAGGTGATCTGAACTAAATATTGTATATAAATTAAAACTCACTTGGCTCTTAAAGTAGCTTAACTTATTTTAGGATCTAAAGCTGCTCTTTGTGCTTAGATACTCTTTATCATCTCTAACTTGTTTCTAGCTTGAGGATCCTTAAATCTGGCATCTGGTTGTGGCTCATTTACAGGATCGCTACTGGTCTTCAACTTAGACCGTTGACTTCTCATCCTGGTTTTATACGAGCTTTCTCTCTTCTTCACGGGCCTTGCCTTTTTAGGTTCCTTTCCTTAGTCCCCGATTATGGATCTCTATTTTCGGGATCTTTGCCACGATGTTTTGTTATCCCACTGTATATCTGATCACAATATGCTTGTTCCAAAGTCCCATACTCTTAAGAGTTAATTCAACTCTCTAAAAAACGGTCAAATCAGTAAGTAAGGTGTGTTTTGTGATAACTTGCGCCTCGCCACTACAATGTCCATCACGGAGGTGTGTGATCAACGAAGTCTGGGTAAGCCCATTTCCATCACCATCTTGACACCCACTAAGACCAACAAACAGGAAATGAAACTGCACAACCGGGATGTCACCCACAATCGACAACAATAAGAAGCAGTAGTAGCAACCGAAGTAATAAAAAACTAAAGACAAGCCACAGACCTGAAGACGGGACCACCATACGACGGATATAGAACTACATACACCCAAAAACCTGTAATTGTCTCAAACAAAGCGTGTCCAATTTCAAATGAAGGAAATCCTAACACAATGATGAAGAAGCAGCCCAAAAACCTTTGTCAAACCACACCAGTAAACCAACAAACAAGTATCGAACCCGCAATCGACCCAAATAAATCCAACAATTTGGCAACCCACAACGTCAAACAATCCGATCGCCAAATTGAGTCAGACACTGTAATCGAAAGACACGTCAAGAAGCCAACAAAACCGAAACACGATCGAAATCCTCAAACTGTCTTGAAGAAGCAACAAGGTAGTGAAGTGACATAAACCCACATCAAAAGATAGACCCGAAAACAATTATGAAGAAGAAACCTATAAAAAAAGAAAAGTGTCGAAGAAGATCCGAGTCTCGCAAGGGAAAATGTAAATCTGATCCAACGAGATAACAAATAAGACCATAGGAATCTTATCCCATTGAAAAATAAATATAAAGATTGCGTTCAAGGAAAAAAACATAACCCAACAAAGGGATTATGATTAATCAATGACAAAGTAATAAGAAAAAAAATGAATGATGAAAGAAATATGATGAATTAAGGATGAAGGGAAGATCATGAAGAGAGGCGGGATCAAGATGATCACAATATTCGCCCACAATAGTAGTAGTATATTATTATTAATTTTTTATTTTTATTTTGTGATTTAGAAATTAGTGGGAATATTTGGGCTCTCATTCTTTTTCTTTCTTTTTATTATTATTATTATTATTACTCTCTCCGTCCCAAAATTATAATTTTTTTTTAATTTTTTCGATTTTTATTTTTTTATTTTGACCTAAAATATTTTAGTTTGTGTCATTTGTGTCATACTATACTTGACAAAATTTATAACAATAAAAATACATTAAAAAACTAATCAATTCATATAATTTTCATTAATTATTATATAACACAAACAAAACTATTTAATGTCAAAGTTGAAATAAAAAATTTGAAAAAGGTAAAATGGGACTATAATTTTGAGGCGGAGAGAGTATTTTAACATCATGTTATTATTATTATTATTATATTTGTATTTTATTTTTTAATAATAATAATTTTTTTAGAATAATAGGATTTACAAAAAGTTAGTGGGAAGCCGGGATACAATCTAAGCCCCTACTTATTTAGGTATAGCAAAATCAATCCTATTAAAAATATGAGCAGCAACAAGAGCTCCAATATCTTTAGTCAGAGTGAACTGTTGAATCCACTTAAGTAAGGTAATCACATCCTTCTCTAATTCCCCAAGCGAGGAAAATGAAAATGGGAGAAACCCAGAATCAATGTCTGAACACTTAGTCTCATACTTGACTCGTTTATGATATGTTGCAATAATTACCGCACGACCTGAAACAAAATCAATCATCCCAGTTTGCATAAGAGGAGATGACAATGTCAATTCCACACACACATCAATAAGTATATTACTATTATTATTATAATTATTATTATTATTATTATTATTATTTTTTCTTATTATAAATCACTTTATTAGAAACTTAAGAGATTTATTATTATTAGTATTATTATTTTATAAAACATCACTTTATTAAAATAATCGGATTTACAAAAAACTAGTGGGAAGCCGAGATACTATATGGGCACCCACTTCTTAAGCTATAGCAAAACCAATTATATTAAAAATATGAATAGCAGCACGAGCCCTATATCCTGAGTCACGGAGAACTTTCAGATCCGCTTCAACAAGGTAGTCGCGCCCTCCTCTAATTCCCCCAAGGTAGAGAATGAAAAAAGGAGAAAACCATATCCAATAGTTGCACACTTAGCCAAGAAAAGTTACATCGGTTATATAAAAGCTGATTAACGACGGTCAATTATGGTCAACGTCGGTAAAAAAATACATTGGCTTTTACTAAACTAGTAATAATGAAGTTGGCTTTTACTAAACCAATGAGAATAATTCCTAAAATGTCTACAAGGGCGATTAATCACCACTTAATCGCTACAAGGCCATCAGCCTTGTCGACTTATGTAAAAGGCAATTAGTGACAGTCAATTGTGGTAAACGTCAGTCAAGGGATGTCAAATTTGTTGAAAACCTACAAATCTTGCCGAAAATATCGAACACTCGATGTAAACTTGTGTTTATCACTTATAATAACTATTTATATGTATAGTAACTTGGATTTTAAGATTAATATTGTCAAAATACCTAAAATCCATTAGAAATAACCAAAACTTGTCGGAAATACCCAAAATTTGCTAAAATTACCGATTCGATTAATCACTGATTAATCCCGCCTAGAACGATTACAAGTTACAAGGTGGTCGATCGGCCCAGAAAAATTAATCATCGATTAATCCCACCTAGAACGATTACAAGTTACAAGGTGGTCGACCGGCTTAGAACGAATAATCACCTATTAATCCCGCCTAGAACGATTAATCACCCATTATTCCTAATGAAACTTGTGAAATTGATAAAAGCATCAGAAGTTTAGTAGAGGATTGTTGGGAATAAATTTTTAGTGTTGGTTTTATATCGAATTACCAATATTAATATAGATTACTACTAATATTGCTATTATAAGTGTTGGTAGTGTCCGGTCAAATTTGCACAAAGTGGACATGCTCACAAGTCTTGGATGTGTCGTAACAACCAAATGCACATAACCCATGACCCATGTTGGAAACGATCCCATTACAACATGGGTCATGGTTATCATATACAACGATACCATCTCGACTAGTCTGTTGAACATCTCATGTACAACCATACCA
Source organism: Glebionis coronaria (assembly GCA_025667525.1). NCBI lineage: Eukaryota > Viridiplantae > Streptophyta > Magnoliopsida > Asterales > Asteraceae > Glebionis > Glebionis coronaria. The sequence continues at coordinate 397,881,416 of CM046879.1, forward strand.
TCCCTATTCATCCGTTAAAACATCTCATGTACACTTATACCATCTAAATTTTGGTTTTGAGCGTGAGAGTCAAACGATACCATCTATAAATTTTGGTTATCATGTTCAACGATACCATCTCGACTAGTCTGTTGAACATCTCATGCAAAAGGGGTGTTTGTTTAAGCTTGTATATTGAGCTTACGAGGTTTTATAATTTGAAAATATCAAGTACACCGATACGATCTCGAACCATCCACTTAGTATGTCATTATAATTTATAATTAATTATCTATTAAATATCATATAATATTATTAAATAACATTTTGTGTTTTAGATCATACTACTTTTTATACAGTTACACTTGATTAAACGTATAATGTGACTAAACATGACTTGGATCGTCGGTAACCGCTCGTTTTGGATACCCACATCCCAGTTACCTATTTGTATTGTTTTGCTTTCGGGTAGTAAAACTAATTGATCTTTCCACGATGAATAGATTAAATACTCCAACTAATCAAAATGAACGAACCTTTAAACACTATATTATAAAATATTTTTTTGAGCGGTCCGATCTGAATTGATCTCGATATAAACATTGGTTTCGCATCAGACTAGACCGAATCTTTCAAAACTAAAAGTCAAAATTATATGTTTTATAAAATAGTTTTAAGTAAGTGTAATTAATATAAGGGATTTAGCCAAGTATAAAATTTGTTCGTCACGATTCTTTTCGAATTGATTACTGATAGAAAGTGCGACTCAATTGTTCTTGGTGGAAAATAAAAAGGTTTGGTTATCTAATTTAAACTAAAAATGAAAATGTCGTTGAGTAAATAAATGAACATAAAAGCTTGAAAATTTAAACTAAAAAATAATACTTTTGAATTGAAAAGTAAATGATTAAAACTTATAAAAATGTAAACTTAAAAGAGTGAATTAAAGCAAGACAAGTTAAAATATTTCTAAGTAAAAAGGCGGGAAAAGTAAAAATTCAAAAACTGTAAAAACCAAACCTTATCCGGAATGTTGTCCAGAATAAAGAAATGTGGCTTACCCGGAATACTCACTTGTGATGCTTATCCGGAATACCCGTTTGTTTGACTATTCGGAATAACTAGCTGTTGCTTATCCGGAATAAACTAACGATAGCTTGTCCGGAATACTAAACAGGATCCTTATCCGGAATCCCTGATGAGATGCTTATCCGGAATATCCACCTGTGGTTTATCCGGAATCACTGTTCTAATCCTTATCCGGAATAAACTGAGAAGGCTGCTATTCGGAATTGGCAAGTAGGCGTTATCCGGAATACTATCCGAAATGAAGAAGTACACTATCCGGAATCTCTGGCAATCTCTTTATCCGTAAAAATAATAACGTGGCTTATCCGGAATACTTGACATACACCTTATCCGGAATACTGGGGATATAGGGCTTATCCGAAATAAGAGGGTTAAGACCCTTATCCGGAATAATTGAAATGTGACCTATCCGGAATATCTGAAATGTTGCTAATCCGGAATAATCAAAGATACAGCTATTCGGAATAACTAGGGGATGACTATCCGGAATGAAGAACTAGGTGCAATTCGGAATAAAAGGGTTAAGATCCTTATCCGGAATAAGCTATTGTAAAGCTTATCCGGAATATTCTGCTACGACCACTAATCGGAATAAAGGGGTTTAAAGAACCCGGATATCAAACAACTTAGCAAATAAGCAATTCCAAAAATAAGCACATACCAAAACTTAAGCCAAAAAGATTTTAGAAAAAGGTGAATAAGCTAAAATTTAAAAACTTTCGAAACACTAAATAAGCTAGGAATCAAAAGGTACTTTTTATAAAAACTTAAACTTATTTAAAACAACTTATTTCTAAAAACTATTAAGCATAAAGATTAAGAAAAATAAGCACTTTTATATAAAAGCTTTTAAGATCACCAATTTAATAAGCACAACCAAATAAGCTAAACAATCAAATCATTAACAAGATTAAGATAAAACTACATGATTATCAAGATTAAGTAAAAGATTAAGAAAGGTAGAATGAGAATTAAGAAAATAAGCTTGATATATTAAAGATTAAAATCAAATGATTACAAGATTAAAGTTGATAAACTTGGAAAACTAGAGAGAAGAAAACTTAAGAAAAACTTGAAAACTAAAATTAAACTACTACTAAAAATTAACCACCTAACCACCCTCCTAATGACATATTAGGAGGGTATTTATAGTAGGTGGGGAGATTACATGCTTAAGCTATCTTATTTCTTTCTTCTCGTCTCGATTCGACTTAATTTCTTTGTCTTTCTCGACGTCGTCTCGGGATTTGTCGATATAAGTTGAACTTGTCTTATAATTTTCTTCTAAAATTAGACTTGAGTTCTTCGACTTCATTAAACTTCCGTCTTTAGACTTTCTCTTTGATAAATCTTCAGAATTGGCCTTGGACTTCCGTTCTTCTTGCATTCTCGATATTTTGACTTCGTCTTTAGTCTTTTTCTTCGATAAAATCCCGTGATAGACCACGTTTTCTTCCTTTTGCATCTTTTGGTCCTAAAGTACAATAAAAACACAAACCACGCATAATTCCGACTTTTACGACATAAAATACACGTTTTGGTCTTGTTATTATTGGAAATAAGTGGTAAAAGGATAAGTGTTTTCACACTTATTAAATCCCCTACACTTGACCATTGCAATGTCCTCATGCAATGCACTAATTTCAAAGCACGGTTTACATTTTTCATCATAGATAACCCACCTTGGCCTTTATTAGATACTAAACAATAAGAAAACTAAAAGAACAAAATAAGTAAGAAATCAAAGACTTACGTTGGTGTTTTAGGTTGTCATGAATGTTCATCATTCTCAAGTTTCACGTTCCCCATACCAAGCTTAAAAACGAGATAATTGTTATTATAAGTTAGCAAACTAACACGAACTTATGTGGCCCAATTATTCACTTAAACTCCCTTATTCCTAGGTGTATCTCTTATATTTTATTTTTGTCCTGAATGATCACGAGGATGCATTGTTTGACTTATTTCGATAGTTATTTAAGTTGAAAATAAAGTGGGACGATTTAATCAATAGTTAGCTAAAGGACAAAATCTTTTAATACTGCTTCTCGGGACCTCATAAAGTTCATATCTTGGCATAACTCGCTTCACGATTTGAGATCTTTCTCGGACCGATATTTGGCAGCGACTTCATACTTCAAATCTTTGAGAGACGTTCTTGAAATTATGGTCTTCTCTTCATAATAGGAATTTCTTCACTTGAAGTTTTGAGAGATTCTTCATACTTGGACCACGACTTCTTCATTTTTCTCCAATCTTTACTTTGGACTTTGATATACAACGATCCGCCTCCTTTTAGGACTTGGATATATTTATCCTCATACCTTGCTAGGGTCTTTTCGGATAGATTTCTCCATGATCTTTAGGGGAGTATTTGCTTTTCGTCGTGTGTCTCGATCCTTCATATTGATCTTTGATAAATGATTCTTCACATCACTTTTGGATCTTTAGCAACAAAATGTAGCCCTCATGCCTTGTTAGGGCCTTTTCGGACTCGCCAACCTTTGCATCCCGCTTCAGTAAGTTATGCCTTGGCTATGAACTATAATTAATACCGAGCAACTTTTAAACGATCTTGTGCTGGAAGCTAAGTAACTTTTCAAATCGTACAACCTTATTTATTGCAGATCAATTTATTAGCAAGCGATGGGAGAATATGCTTATAATCAACTCACATAAATTCACGAAAGAATATCAAGCTTATAGTTGACTCTATCATCTCTCGTTCTCCACAATTTAAAATTTCAAGGAATAAGACTCGTGGATGCTTAGCCAATTAAATCAAAGTTTTGGGTTTTCGAGTCATCTATAGGATCTTGCAAACTCTTAGACTTTTTCAAGTTTAGAAATCGCATTTTAAAGTTCCCTTGATAAACAACTCTCTAGGATCAATTATAGGAACTTGCGAAAAGCCTAGCAAAACTTGACTTAAACACGTTAAGGATACTAGCTAGAGTAAACTTAGATAAGTAAACTCGGGTTGAGTCAAAATATTCACGACTTTGAAAAATTTTAAAACCACTTTATTAAAAAAATTATTTTAGAAAAGAAAGAAAATAACGAAAACAAAGGAAAATACTACTATACAACTAGGCCAAAATAGATTAAAAATTTTGAAAAATGTCGAAAAATCAAATTTTCCGGTTAAAATGAGGACAAATTCATGGGAAAGACCACTTACTTCGATAGAAGTACCCCCTACACTTGATATAAACATTGTCCTCAATGTTTAAGCATGTGGGAGTAAACTCCCCTACACTTATGACATTGTGCACTTTGTTTAAATCTTGCTAAGGAAAGGACAACTATAGTGATTTCAGTGTGTACATATCAGATATGAAATATTGAATCACGACAGTTTAGGATAGAATCGGGAAGACGGGTACACGGGATCACGGTTCGTCAAAAGTCATCGAGAATGGATCTTTGAAGCTTTAATCCCTGCACAGAAGAAGAAACAAGACAACAAACACATACGGGGCTCCCCCCTACACTTATTATGAAAACGGTAAAGGATAGATCAACGGGTTTCTCCCGAGAAGCGCTTGTTTTTTATAACCGAGCCACGAGCCTGACTCGACCCAAAACTAGTTCATGAGAAACGTGGTGAGGGATGGAATCATCTCATGAGAGATGTCCTCACCAAAGTACAACTTTACGCGCTGGCCATTCACCTTAAAATTTAGCCCATTTGGCTGAGAAAGCTCAATGATGCCATAGGGAAAGACTTTGGCGACGGTGAATGGACCAGACCAGCGACTCTTCAACTTGCCCGAGAAGATCTTCAACCGAGAGTTAAAAAGTAAGACTTGATCACAACTCTCGGTTCTTAATCCTTGCATCATGGATGATCTTGGTCTTCTCCTTGTAGATCAGTGAGTTCTCGTAAGCTTCATTCCTCAGTTCATTAAGCTCGTTGAGCTGAATCTTCCGAAGATCACCGGCTTTGTTGATGTCGAAGTTAGCCCACTTCAAGGCCCAGTATGCCTTATGTTCTAGCTCGATAGGGAGGTGGCATGCTTTTCCGTACACAAGACAATATGGTGTACAACCAATCGGGGTCTTATAAGCGGTACGGAAAGCCCACAAAGCATCATCTAACTTATCGGCCCACGAGGCACGATGCTCTCCCACAGTATGCTCAAGAATTCGCTTCAATCCACGGTTAGATATCTCGGCTTGACCATTTGTTTTAGGATGATAAGCGTTGGAAAGACGGTGATTGACACCGTACTTAGCCATGACTCTTGCGAATTGATCATTGCGAAAATGAGTCCCGCAGTCACTGATTATAGCACGAGGAACACCGAATCGAGCAAAAAGTTGCTTCAAAAAGTTCACAACCACCCTCGCATCGTTCGTAGGGAGAGCCTTAGCTTCAACCCATTTAGAAACTTAGTCAACGGCTACGAGTATGTACTTGTTCCCTTTAGATGATGGAAATGGCCCCATAAAGTCGATGCCCCATACATCAAAGATTTCACATTCTTGTATGAAATTTTGAGGCATCTCATCTTTATGTGTGATCTTGCCTTGTCTTTGGCAAGCATCACAATGTTTAACCATGTCGTGAGCGTCACGATAAATGGTGGGCCAATAAAATCCAGAGTCGAATACTTTCTTCGCGGTGTAATTGGGACCAAAGTGACCACTGGTGGGTCCTTTATGGCAAGCGTCAAGGATTTGTACCGCTGCCGGCCCATCAACACATCAACGAATAATCAGATCAACACATTGTTTGAAAAGGTAAGGGTCGTCCCAGAAATAATGTTCAATATCTTTAAAGAACTTTTTCTTTTGTTGGGACGTTAACCCTTCCTTGAGAATTCCACCCGCTAAGTAGTTTGCAATGTCCGTAAACCACGGGGTGTCATCAAGATTGGAATTTATATACATTAAGGCCTCAAGGGGAAAAGAGTCATTCATCTCTTGATTCGGATGATCCCCTTGATAAGGATCCTCAAGTCTACTTAGATGATCCGCGGCTAGGTTTTCCGCTCCCTTCTTGTCACGAATTTCGATTTTAAATTCTTGAAGGAGCAAAACCCAACGAAGAAGTCTTGGTTTCGAATCTTGCTTAGTCAACAAGTACTTCAACGCGGAATGATCGGTATACACGATGGTGGTGGAAAGAACAAGATAGGGGCGGAATTTCTCAAAAGCATACACTACAGCTAAAAGCTCTTTTTCGGTAGTGGTATAATGCAATTGAGCCCCTGTCATTGTCTTGCTAGCATAATGGATTGGTTGGAAGTGTTTGTTCACTCTTTGGCCCAAAACCGCTCCAATAGCAAAGTCGCTAGCATCACACATCAACTCAAAAGGTAGCTCCCAATTAGGGGTAACCAAGACCGGTGCCTTAGTTAGCTTATCCTTAAGAAGATTGAAGGATTCAAGACACTCTTTGGAAAAGATGAAGGGAGTATCTTTTTCCAAGAGGTGGGTCATCGGGCGAGCGATTTTAGAAAATCTTGGATGAATCGACGATAGAAGCCCGCATGACCAAGGAAACTTCTCACACCCTTCACGGTTGAAGGTGGAGGTAATTTGGCTATGACATCCACTTTATCACGGTCAACTTCAAGACCGGCTTTTGAGATTTTATGTCCAAGCACAATGCCTTCTTTTACCATGAAATGGCATTTTTCCCAATTTAGAACAAGGCGAGTGTCTTCGCACCGCTTAAGCATGCGTTCCAAATCGGCAACGCAATGAGAGAAAGAATCACCATAGACCGAGAAATCGTCCATGAAGACTTCCATAGTTTCTTCAACCATGTCATGGAAGATAGCCATCATACACCTTTGGAATGTCCCAGGAGCATTGCATAAGCCGAAAGGCATTCTTTTATAAGCAAATGTTCCGTAAGGACAAGCGAATGTGGTTTTCTCTTGGTCTTTGGGATCGATGGGAATTTGAAAATACCCGAAGAAACCGTCTAAAAAGCAGTATTAGTCATTACCCGCTAGACTTTCAATCATTTGGTCCATGAAAGGAAGGGGAAAATGATCCTTTCTCGTAGCATCATTGAGTTTGCGATAGTCTATACAAACTCTCCACCCTGTAATGAGACGAGTAGGAATCAACTCGTTGTTTTCATTGGGCACAACGGTGATTCCGCCTTTCTTAGGCACACAATGGACGGGACTAACCCATGGTGAATCCGAGATAGGGTAGATCATTCCCGCATCAAGAAGTTTGATAACCTCTTTTTTGATAACGTCATGGATCTTGGGATTCACCCTTCTTTGGCTTTGAATAGTGGGTTTAAAGTCGTCCTCCATGAGAATTTTATGTGTGCAAAAGTGAGGATCAATTCCACGAATATCGGAGATTTTCCAAGCAATCGATTTCTTGTGATTCTTTAGCACGACGATAAGTCGGGATTTTTCTTCTTCTTTCAAGTCCTTAGCGATGATGACGGGTGACTTCTTGTTGTCTTCAAGGAAAACGTACTCGAGATGAGACGGTAGGTCCTTAAGCTCTAAATCCGGAGGATTTTCGATGGAAGGCGTATGCAAATTCGGTTCATCGATAGAGATATCCTTAGGAGATGGTGAAGAAATATGGTCCTCATTGAGAAGTTTCTCAATGGTTGATAGGTGTGTAAACACCCATCTTTTCTACCACTTAATTACAATAATAACCGGACCAAAACGTGTATTTTATGTCTTTTATGTCGGAATTATGCGTGGTTTGTGTTTTTGTTCTGATTTAGTACGAAAAGGTGAAAAGTGGAGAAAACACGGACATTCACGGGCATTTACGGACTTTTATTGAAGAAAAGGATGAAAGACGAAGTCAAGAAGTCAAAAGTGCAAAAAGAACGGAAGTCCACGACCAGTTCTGAAGATTTATCGAAGAAAAAGTCAAAAGACGGAAGTTTATCAAAAGCCGAAGGATTCAAGTCTATTTTATTGAAGAAATTAAAGACGAGTTCAAAGAAATCCCGAAGCCAAAAGTCCCTTAAGTCCAAGTTTAAAGAAGATTAGAAGAAAAGGACTAATGGTGTAATTAATGAAGAATTAAGAAGAAAGGGGCTTAATCTTGCAATTAACAAGAAATGAAGGAGGGGAGGAAGCTTCCTAATCCTCCCCTATAAATAGACCTTTAGTGTGTTCATTTGTTTTTGTTGGCTAAGTGTGACAATTAGCTCTTCCACCATTTAAATACCTTGTCATTTAATTTCTTGTCAAATTTAAATACCTTGTCTTGCACCTTTAATTCATTTAATTTCAAGTAAGTTTTCATTTAATTATTGTCAATCTTTACTTTATCTTGTCAATCTTTTATCTACCTTTCTTAATCTTTGATTTATGTGTTTATATTTATGTTCATGTTCATGCTTTTATTTTGATCCAAGTGGTTTTTGATTATTTTGGTTAAAGTTGTTTGATTTCGTGTTTTAAATTATTCGTTTATGTTTACTGTTGATTCGTGGATAGATTTATTAAATTGTTTGTGTTGATTTTGGTTAATTTGTTATTAAAACTGCTGTTACTGTATCCCCTTGTTCTTCGGGAAAGTTGTTTGTCTTTCTGATCTTTCTAGGTGAATACTTCCGAATCAAGAAAGGTAGTTTGTTCATTCGGAACTTCCAAACTTCCGAATCAAGGGTTCATCCGGAAGATTTGAGATCAGCAAAAGTTCCGAGCCAAACTTGTTCATCCGGAACATTCAAAGTTCCGGACGAAGGATAACTTCCGAACCAATAGTCATTCATTCGGAACTCAAAAGTTCCGAACCAGAAAAGCTTCATTCGGAACTCAAAAGTTCCGGATCAAGCACTGTTCATTCGGAACTCCAAAAGTTCCGGATCAGTGATCGTTCATTCGGAAGTCACCATAGTTCCGAACCAAGGGCTGTTCATTCGGAACTTAAAAGTTCCGAATAAACTTCCGAATCAAGGGGCTAGTTCCGGATCAGTGTTTGTTCATTCGGAAGTTTTAGAACTTCCAAATCAAGGAGGTTCATTCGGAATCTTCCGAATCAAGGGTTAATCATAAGTTCTGAATCAAGGCAAGTTTTAGAAGTTCCGAATCAGTAAAGTTCCGAACGAAGGATTGTTTTGGATAAGTGACATATTCAGATCAATTTGTTCCGGATCAAGGATTTTGGCAATATTCCAAGCAAAGAATAATCATTTCAACCGAAGGTGACATTCCGGACGAGTGATTGTTCCAAACGAAGGTTTATTCCGAATGAGATGTATTCAGGTTCTTATTAGTTTTTGTATTTGATTTGTATATTCAATCTTTATTTTTCCCGCCTTTATTTTAATTGCACTTTAAGTTTGTTTGCCTTAGATAGATTTAAGTTTACACCATTTACTTTAGTCACGTTTTTAAATACTTGCACCTTTATTAGACTTAGATTTACTTTAATCGCCCTTTTACTTTTAAGTATTTGCACATTTAATTAAAAACAACTAAAAATATTCTTTTTCACCAAAGATCAACTGAGTCACACATAGGGCCTAGATCAATTCGATTAGACAGGAACAGCGAACTTTAATTTTAATCTTTTTAATTAGGTAAAATCCTAGTTATCAAATGGCGCCGCTGCCGGTTCTTTTCGTAAAGATCAACAGTTTTCTGTGAGAGACACGTTGCTTTTTTGGGATCCGTTCACTTTTGAACGTTACTTTTCTTGCATAAAAATTCCAAAAACTCATAAAAATTAAAAGTTGATAAAAAACCATAAAAATTAAAAATTTCAAAAGTCCAAAAAGATTATATCTTTATTGTGTATATATATTGTCTTTGCGTTTGGTTTCTTTTTCTTTTGCATTTTCAGGTGTATGCGTACTAGATCTTCTAATTATCAAGAGCCCGAGCCTCAAGAAGATTTAGATATGGCAGGTGTTAACAACAACAACATTCCACCACACCTCAATAATAATAATAATAACAACAATGCTCTTCCACAGCCCGATCTTCGGACCATGGAGGAACTTTGTCAACCAACCATGTTTGGACGAGGAGGACCGATTGCGCCGATGCAAATCAACGCTCCTGAGTTTTCGTTGAAGCACCACATGATTCAGCAAGTACAAACAAACCCTTTTAGAGGATTGCCTGATGATGATGCCAACAAACACCTCGACAAGTTCATTACAATCACCCAAAGCATGAAGTTGCCTGGGGCCACAATGGATGTACTCAGCCTACAACTCTTCCCACATACTTTATCGCATCATGCCGAGAAATGGTTTGATCGTCTCCCGAAGAATTCTATTCACACTTGGGATGATATGACTCAACACTTTTTGTCGCGCTACTTTCCACCATCCATGGTCACAAGCCTTCGCAATCAGATCAGCGGTTTCATGCAAGATCCCGATGAATCTCTTTTTGACGCTTGGGAGAGATATAATGTCTTGATCGATAGATGTCCAAACCACAACATGCTCCCTGTGACCCTAATTGATACTTTCTACAACGGATTGACTTTTCGAGATCGTGATACGATTAATGCAGCCGCCGGTGGCACATTCATGAAAAGGAGACCCGAGGAGTGTAGAGAGTTAATTGAGAACATGACTACTCATCACAAGAACTGGGATTCCTCTGCTTCTTCTAGGAACAACCCAAGAGTCAATGTTTCTTCTACCTCATCAAACCCTGAGATGACCGAACTCACCCGCATGATGGCCGAAATGAGCAAAAGTATTACGCTTCTCGCTTCAAACCAACAACAACAACAAGTTAAAGCGGTTGCTAATCCTTGTGAAACATGTGGCGGTCCTCACTCATACACCGATTGTCCTTCGACACAAGGAAATCCGGAAAATGTGTATGCAGCTTACGGTAATTATTCACCGGAAAATTACCAAGCTAGACAACAAGGGGATAGAAATCTGCTGAGCTACCGATCTAACAACTACCTTTCACCCGGTTTTTCTCCTCAAAACCAAAACCCCGCCAACAACTACAATAGAAGCAACCAAATTCCACCTCGTGCTTCTAACCCTTATCAACCACCCACCCAACAACACCCACCCATTACTCCCGATGTTGATGCCATCATGAGAACTCAAGGTGAGCAAATCAAGAATCTACAAAGCCAAATAATCAATTTGAAAGGAGATATCCTGAAGCAAGGTAATGACATCAGAACCGAGGTTCGTGATAATATTCAATCCTCCTTCATCACTCAAACGACTGAATTAAAGACTCTATTGGCTAGTTTCTTGCCCGAAGCTCAACCTTCTTCTTCTTCGGGTTCCCTACCTTCAAACACCGTCACTAATCTGCGAGCTAATGTGAGTGCTATTACTACTCGTAGTGGAGTCACCATCGTAGGACCACCAATCCCACCCCTATCATCTACACCTCCTCCACCACCATGTATCCCTACTCCTCCTACACCTAGTATTAGTGCACCATTACCGTCTCCGCCTCGTCGTAACGATGTCTCTAGGAAGGACCCTTCAACATCACAACCTTCACCAACTACACCTTCACCGTCTCCCTATCAACCCAGAATCCCATACCCTTCTCGCATAGGCAAGACCAATGATCAAACAAAGGAGGACTCTCAAATAACAAAATATATCAATATGATTTCTCAAATGGGCTTCAACATTAGTTTTCTTGAAGCACTTGTCCACATGCCCAAATTTGTTAAAGCATTTAAGGAATTGCTTAACAAGAAGGAGAAGCTGATTGAACTCGCCAGCACACGCTTAAATGAAAACTGCTCTGCAGTCATTCTTAAAGAACTTCCGGAAAAGCTAGGGGATCCCGGTCGTTTTATGTTGCCTTGCTTGTTCAACAAAACTGAAGAATTTACTGCCCTTGCTGATCTCAGGGCTAGTATTAATCTTATGCCTTTGAGTGTTTGGAAAACACTATCATTACCCGATCTCATTCCAACAAAGATGACTCTCGAACTTGCTAATCGCACTCTCGCTTACCCCGTTGGTATAGCCGAAGACGTATTCATTCAAGTTGGCGCATTTACTTTCCCGGTCGATTTTGTCGTAGTTGATTATGAAATGGACCCTCGTATTCCTTTAATACTTGGTCGGCCATTTTTGAGATCCGGACGTGCTTTAGTAGATGTGGCCGAAGGTGAGTTAATCTTAAGAGTCGGGAATGCCTCACAAAATTTCAAAATGGGGACGCCTACAGATAAATCCTTTGGAGGCCGAGAATCAGTGAATATGATTAATGTGCTCGATGACTTTACCGTCTATGACAATCCTCTATTCGATTCTTCTATCGATAATCCACTCTTTGAAGATGATGAGGATGATTCTCGATCCACTTTGGAACCTTCTCCCATTTATGATTCGCCACCGATCTTTGATGCTTATGATGATGATGATTCTAGCTCAGACTCAGATGATTTTGATTGTACTTCTGAGTATCCCGAGCTGCCCACGTTCGATGATTTCGATGAGGCTGATACTCTCTCGAGCGATTCTTCACTTGATGAAGATCCTCCATCACTCGATCCTACTTTGGACGATTATTCATTTGAGGAAGATTTCTCTGAATTTCTCAACATATATTTCCCTCATGAGAGTGATGCCCCTCCTTTGGACTTTGAAGATTATCGACTTGATCCTACTTTGGATTTGAAGCACATTCTGTCAAAGGAGAAGAAACCGGTCGACACCGAAATCCGTTGCACATATGATATGACACCTCTTTGTCCCACTTCTGAGGACGAGGTTGTGCTTCTTTGCGGATCTTCTTCACACTCGGCTGAGCCTGAGTGCTATTTTCCCTTAAAGGAAAAGGTGTTCGACCCCGGTATTGAAGTCTTTAAGCCATCTCAGTATCCACCTGATAAAATAAAAGAAAAAATCTTTGGACCCATTGAAGACATGCTTGCACCACTTCACCCTTGCTCCCACCGTGCTCCATCACTGCTTAAGGGAACCTTGCCTACTCTTCTTTGGATTGCCTTGTTCGCCTTAAGCCTGTGCTATTTGATGGACGAAAACTATGTCTTTGATCCTGGTGGATATGTTTCATGCTACTTCCGTTGATGATCAAGGTCGAGTCAGGCTCACGACTCGGTAAACAAAACCAAGCGCTTCTTGGGAGGCAACCCATGCATCTATCTTTTCGCTTTCTTTATCATAAGTGTAGGGGGGACCCTTTGGCTTGCTATTTCCTCTCCTCACTTCTTAATCAGGGATTCGAGCTTCAATGATCCACTCTTGATGATTCTTGACGACCCGTGATTCTGTGTTCTACTTCTTCCCGGTTCTATCCTAAACTCTTTTTAATTCACTATTTTATATTTTCTCAATATTAAAATAGGAATCTCTTTAGTTGTCTTTTCCTTAGCGAGATTTAAACAACGTGCACAATGTCCTAAGTGTAGGGGAGTTTACTCCCATATGCTTAAACATTGAGGACAATGTTTATCTTAAGTGTAGGGGGACTTCTATCGAAGTTAAGTGGTCTTTTCCTTGTATTTGTCCTCATTTTAACCAAAAAATCAATTTTTCGACATTTTTCAAAAATTTTGATCTATTTTGGCCTATTAGTTTTTACCATTGTATAGTTATTTTCTTTCCTTACTAGAATAAATGTTTAATAAGTGGTTTTAGTTTTCAAACGTTGTGAATCTTTTGACTCAACCCGAGTTTACTCTAGCTAGTGTCCTTAACGTGTTTAAGTCAAGTTTTGCTAGGCTTTTATATAGGGAACTATAAAACGCGAAAGTCTTAACTCTCACGGGTTAAGAACAAGAACTTTTCGCAAGTTCCTATAATTGATCCTAGAGAGTCGTTTATCAAGGGAACTTTAAAATGCGATTTCTAAAACTTGAAAAAGTCTAAGAATTTGCAAGATCCAATAGGCGACTCGAAAACCCAAAACTTTGATTTAATAGGCTAAGCATCCACGAGTCTCATTACTTGAGATTTTAAACTGTGGAGAACGAGAGATGATAGAGCCAATTATAAGTCCGGTATTCTTTCGTGAATTTATGTGAGTTAATTATGAGCCTATTCTCCCATCGCTTGCTAATAATTTATCTGCTAATAAATAAGGTTGTATGATTTGAAAAGTTAATTAGCTTCTAGCCCCAGATCGTTTAAAAGTTGCTCGGTATGGATTAGAGTTCATAGCCAAGGCATAACTTATTGAAGCGGGACGCGAAGATTGGCGAGTCCGAAAAGGCCCTAACAAGGCATGAGGGCTATATTTTGTTGCTAAAGATCCAAAGTGATGTGAAAAATCATTTATCGAAAATCAATATGAAGGATCGAGACACACGACGTAAAGCAAAACTCCCCAAAAGTCATGGAGAAGTGTATCCGAAAAGATCCTAACAAGGTATGAGGATAAATAGATCCAAGTCATAAAAGGAGGCGGATCGTTGTATATCAAAGTCCAAAATAAAGATTGGAAAAAAATGAAGAAGTCGTGGTCATTGTATGAATCTCTCAAAACTTCAAGTGAAGAAATTCCTGTATGAAGAGAAGACCATTATTTCATGACCGTCTCTCAAAGATTTGAAGTATGAAGTCGCTGCCAAATATCGGTCCGAGAAAGGTCTCAAATCGCGAAGCGAGTTATGCTAAGATATGAACTTTATGAGGTCCCGAGAAGCAGTTTTAAAAGATTTGGTCCTTTAGCTAACTATTGATTAAATCGTTCACTTTATTTTCAGACTTAATAACTACCGAAATAAGTCAAAAATGCATCCTTGTGATCATTCAAGACAAATAATAAAATATAAGAGATACCCCTAGGAATAAAGGAGTCTAAGTGAATAATTGGCCCACATGAATTCGTGTTAGTTACTAACTTATAATAACAATGATCTCGTTTTTAAGCTTGGTTTGGAGAAAGTGAAAACTTGAGGATGATGATTATTCATGACATTTCCAAAACCCAAGGTATGCTTTTGATTTCTTTATTTTGCATGATTTTAATTTTCTATCTCTTTAATAAAGGCCAACGTGGATTGATTATGATGAAAAGTGTAATCTTGCTTTGTAACTAATGCATTGCATGAGGACATTGCAATGGTCAAGTGTAGGGGATTTGATAGGTGTGTAAACACCCATCTTTTCTACCACTTAATTACAATAATAACCGGACCAAAACGTGTATTTTATGTCTTTTATGTCGGAATTATGCGTGGTTTGTGTTTTTGTTCTGATTTAGTACGAAAAGGTGAAAAGTGGAGAAAACACGGACATTCACGGGCATTTACGGACTTTTATTGAAGAAAAGGATGAAAGACGAAGTCAAGAAGTCAAAAGTGCAAAAAGAACGGAAGTCCACGACCAATTCTGAAGATTTATCGAAGAAAAAGTCAAAAGACGGAAGTTTATCAAAAGCCGAAGGATTCAAGTCTATTTTATTGAAGAAATTAAAGACGAGTTCAAAGAAATCCCGAAGCCAAAAGTCCCTTAAGTCCAAGTTTAAAGAAGATTAGAAGAAAATGACTAATGGTGTAATTAATGAAGAATTAAGAAGAAAGGGGCTTAATCTTGCAATTAACAAGAAATGAAGGAGGGGAGGAAGCTTCCTAATCCTCCCCTATAAATAGACCTTTAGTGTGTTCATTTGTTTTTGTTGGCTAAGTGTGACAATTAGCTCTTCCACCATTTAAATACCTTGTCATTTAATTTCTTGTCAAATTTAAATACCTTGTCTTGCACCTTTAATTCATTTAATTTCAAGTAAGTTTTCATTTAATTATTGTCAATCTTTACTTTATCTTGTCAATCTCTTATCTACCTTTCTTAATCTTTGATTTATGTGTTTATGTTTAAGTTCATGTTCATGCTTTTATTTTGATCCAAGTGGTTTTTGATTATTTTGGTTAAAGTTGTTTGATTTCGTGTTTTAAATTGTTCGTTTATGTTTACTGTTGATTCGTGGATAGATTTATTAAATTGTTTGTGTTGATTTTGGTTAATTTGTTATTAAAACTGCTGTTACTGTATCCCCTTGTTCTTCGGGAAAGTTGTTTGTGTTTCTGATCTTTCCAGGTGAATACTTCCGAATCAAGAAAGGGAGTTTGTTCATTCGGAACTTCCAAACTTCCGAATCAAGGGTTCATCCGGAAGATTTGAGATCAGCAAAAGTTCCGAGCAAACTTGTTCATCCGGAACATTCAAAGTTCCGGACGAAGGATAACTTCCGAACCAATAGTCATTCATTCGGAACTCAAAAGTTCCGAACCAGAAAAGCTTCATTCGGAACTCAAAAGTTCCGGATCAAGCATTGTTCATTTGGAACTCCAAAAGTTCCGGATCAGTGATTGTTCATTCGGAAGTCACCATAGTTCCGAACCAAGGGCTGTTCATTCGGAACTTAAAAGTTCCGAATAAACTTCCGAATCAAGGGGCTAGTTCCGGATCAGTGTTTGTTCATTCGGAAGTTTTAGAACTTCCGAATCAAGGAGGTTCATTCGGAATCTTCCGAATCAAGGGTTAATCATAAGTTCCGAATCAAGGAAAGTTTTAGAAGTTCCGAATCAGTAAAGTTCCGAACGAAGGATTGTTTTGGATAAGTGACATATTCAGATCAATTTGTTCCGGATCAAGGATTTTGGCAATATTCCAAGCAAAGAAGAATCATTTCAACCGAAGGTGACATTCCGGACGAGTGATTGTTCCAAACGAAGGTTTATTCCGAATGAGCTGTATTCAGGTTCTTATTAGTTTTTGTCTTTGATTTGTATTTTCAATCTTTATTTTTCCGCCTTTATTTTAATTGCACTTTAAGTTTGTTTGCCTTAGATAGATTTAAGTTTACACCATTTACTTTAGTCACGTTTTTAAATACTTGCACCTTTATTAGACTTAGATTTACTTTTATCGCCCTTTTACTTTTAAGTCATTGCACATTTAATTAAAAACAACTAAAAATATTCTTTTTCACCAAAGATCAACTGAGTCACACATAGGGCCTAGATCAATTCGATTAGACAGGAACAACGAACTTTAATTTTAATCTTTTTAATTAGGTAAAATCCTAGTTATCAATGGTACGAATGTTTTCATCCCAATTGGAGGGAGAATTGTCATATTGTAAGTCCACATCTCCCAAAGTTGCTTCAAATTCTTTCAAGATAAAATCACTTTCTCCAAATTGAGTTAGTGATGGAGCAATAGAGGCAACGGTCTCAACAATGGGAAGAGAAGAAGAACCACTTTTACAAGCGTCTTTGAGATGTTCTTCACAAGCCTCATCAAGAACGTCAATAAAATTAACACTCTCGTTTTCAGAAGGTTGCTTAGAAAGTTTTCCCTTGTTGAAGACGATTTTATCGTCACCAACTCTCATGATTAATTCGCCAGAGGCTACATCAATGAGAGTTCCACCGGTCCTCAAGAATGGACGTCCAACGATTAATGGAACACGGGGGTCCATCTCGTAGTCAACGACAACAAAATCCGCTGGAAAGGTGAATTTGTCGTCACCAACGAAGACGTCTTCGGCTATCCCCACTGGATAAGCAACCGTACGGTTAGCTAATTCCAAAGTCATCCGTGTGGGGACTAGCTCGGGTAGAGACAATTGTTTCTAAACGCTTAAAGGCATTAAGTTTATACTAGCACCTAGATCGGCTAGGGCCATACAATTCTCTACCCCAGGGAAGTTGCAAGGAATCAAGAAACGACCCGGATCACCAAGTTTGGTTGGTAATTTCCTTAAGAGTACTGCGGAGCAATTCTCATTAAGTTAGGTCTGAGCGATATCGAGGAGTTTCTCCTTATCACTGAGAAGATCTTTAAACATTTTAGCATACTTTGGCATGTGAGCGAGAGCCTCATCAAAGGAGATATTGAAATTCAGTTGTTTAAACATTTTGAGAAAGTTAGAAACCTGAATATCATCCTTGTTCTTCAATTTCTCTTTCCTCAACCTCGAAGGATAAGGTATGTTGGGTTGAGATGAAGGCTTTGGAAAGGAATTCTCACTCACATCCTTGGGTGGTGGAGGGGTAGAAGTAGAAGGTGTTGGAATTGGAGAAGTAGAAGTTGGAGGAATAGAAGGTGGAGGAATTGGAGAAGGAGACTCGTTTTCCTTTGTCACAATCACCTGTGTAGGTGTAGGAAGCTCGGGTTCCTTTAAACCTTTTCCACTGTGAGTGGTGATTGCTTTCATCTCCCCTCTTGGATTAGCAACGGTGTTACTCGGAAGAGAACCCGATCCAGAGGCTTGATTACTTGGGAAGAAACTAGCCATCATGTTCCTTAAGTCATTCGTTTGACTTGCTAAAGTGTTTCGCATATCGGCTCGAAGATCGTTTCCTTGTTTCACCATATCTGCTTTCAAGTTGAGCATTTCCCGCTGAAGATTTTGCACTATCGCATCATTAGTCCTCATGTAGGTTTCAACATCTTGGTGTAATTCGGTGGGTTGGTTGGGAGGAGGAGTATGATAGGCAGGTGGTTGATAAGCAGGTTGTTGGTAAACTTGGTTGTTTCTTTGAGGTGGATATGAGGTTCTTTGGTTTTGATATTGATTTGGAGCACGAGGTTGGTTTTGATTGTTGCGATTAAGGTTGTTTGGGTTTTGAGGGGGAAAACCGGGTGGTGAAAGAAAGTTGTTTGAGTGATAGCTGAGCAAGTTGCGGTCACCTTGAGGACGTGCTTGATAGCCTCCTGTAGAATAGGTACCGTTGGCGGCATACACATTTTCCGGATTGTCATGAGTCGAAGGACAATCGGTGTATGAGTGAGATCCCCCGCAAATTTCACATGATTAAGTCAAAGCACTAGCTTGGGCAGTGATAGCTTTGGTATTGTTGGCGGCTTGGAGAGCAAGTGATTCAACAAGCGTAGTGAGCTTATCAATTCTCTTATCGCTCTCATTAGTGCTAGCACTAGCCACATTGGTCCGAAGACTCTTGGTTTGCACTCTAACTTGTTCTCAATAATATCCCAAGCGGCATTAGCAGACTTAACCAAAATGTTACCCCCCGAGGCACTATTTAGTGAATTTTGGTCATTCATGCTTAAACTATTGTAAAAAGTATTGATTTGATGTACTTTTGTTAAACCATGTTGTGGACACTTTCTTAAAAGTTCCTTAAAACGGTCCCAAGATTCACTAAATGTCTCACCGTACTTTTTTTCAAAAGTAATGATTTCATTCCGCAAAGCGGTAGTACGTGAGGGTGGGAAAAAGTAGTTGATGAATTTGGTCTCTAAATCCGTCCACGTAAGAATACTTTGTGGCGGTTCCTTATCAAGCCAATGTCGGGCTTGTCCCTCTAAGGAGAAAGGAAAAAGTTGCAAGCGAATTTTGTGAAACCCCATTATACTTAACCGTATTAGTGAGTTGAAGAAACCTTTTAATATGGTCATTAGGATCATCAACTGAACGCCCCAAGAAGGGTTGAGCAGAGACCATTTGAATAAAGCCGGATTTAAGCTCAAAGTTGTTGGCTCCAATCTCGGGTATGACAATAGCATCGGTGTTGCCCTCTACGTGCGATTGCAAAAGCTCGATCATTGGTTGATTGTCCATGGTGACAATAGGTGGAGTAATGACTTCGGCTTGAGCTACTTTCTTCTTACGAGCACGAGTACGCATGCACACCTACAAAAGGAAAAGAAAAATAGACAAGAAATATTTTTGGTTTTTATATGTTTTTCTATTTTTTTTTGTATTTTTGAAATTTTTTTAATTTTTATTGATTTTTTAAAAATTTTAAAGCAAGGAAAATAACGTTCAACGATGAGCGGATCCCAAAATCCAACGCGCCTCTCACTTAAAACCTTTAATCTTAACGAAAAGAGCCGGCAGCGGCGCCATTTAATATAAGGGATTTAGCCAAGTATAAAATTTGTTCGTCACGATTCTTTTCGAATTGATTACTGGTAGAAAGTGCGACTCAATTGTTCTTGGTGGAAAATAAAAAGGTTTAGTTATCTAATTTAAACTAAAAATGAAAATGTCGTTGAGTAAATAAATGAAAATGAAAGCTTGAAAATTTAAACTAAAAATTAATACTTTTGAATTGAAAAGTAAATGATTAAAACTTATAAAAATGTAAACTTAAAAGAGTGAATTAAAGCAAGACAAGTTAAAATATTTATAAGTAAAAAGGCGGGAAAAGTAAAAATTCAAAAACTGTAAAAACCAAACCTTATCCGGAATGTTGTCCGGAATAAAGAAATGTGGCTTATCCGGAATACTCACTTGTGATGCTTATCCGGAATACCCGTTTGTTTGACTATTTGGAATAACTAGCTGCTGCTTATCCGGAATAAACTAATGATAGCTTGTCCGGAATACTAAACAGGATCCTTATCCGGAAGCCCTGATGAGATGCTTATCCGGAATATCCACCTGTGGTTTATCCAGAATCACTGTTCTAATCCTTATCCGGAATAAACTGAGAAGGCTGCTATTCGGAATTGGCAAGTAGGCGTTATCTGGAATACTATCCAGAATGAAGAAGTACACTATCCGGAATCTCTAGCAATCTCTTTATCCGGAAAAATAATAACGTGGCTTATCCGGAATACTTGACATACACCTTATCCGGAATACTGGGGATATAGGGCTTATCCGGAATAAGAGGGTTAAGACCCTTATCCGGAATAATTGAAATGTGACCTATCCGGAATATCTGAAATGTTGCTAATCCGGAATAATCAAAGATACAGCTATTCGGAATAACTAGGGAATGACTATCCGGAATGAAGAACTAGGTGCAATTCGGAATAAAAGGGTTAAGATCCTTATCCGGAATAAGCTATTGTGAAGCTTATCCGGAATATTCTGCTACGACCACTAATCGGAATAAAGGGGTTTAAAGAACCCGGATATCAAACAACTTAGCAAATAAGCAATTCCAAAAATAAGCACATACCAAAACTTAAGCCAAAAAGATTTTAGAAAAAAGGTGAATAAGCTAAAATTTAAAAACTTTCAAAACACTAAATAAGCTTGGAATCAAAAAGTACTTTTTATAAAAACTTAAACTTATTTAAAACAACTTATTTCTAAAAACTATTAAGCATAAAGATTAAGAAAAATAAGCACTTTTATATAAAAGCTTTTAAGATCACCAATTTAATAAGCACAACCAAATAAGCTAAACAATCAAATCATTAACAAGATTAAGATAAAACTACATGATTATCATGATTAAGTAAAAGATTAAGAAAGGTAGATTGAGAATTAAGAAAATAAGCTTGATTGATTAAAGATTAAAATCAAATGATTATAAGATTAAAGTTGATAAACTTGGAAAACTAGAGAGAAGAAAACTTAAGAAAAACTTGAAAACTAAAATTAAACTACTACTAAAAATTAACCACCTAACCATCCTCCTAATGACATATTAGGAGGGTATTTATAGGAGGTGTGGAGATTACATGCTTAAGCTATCTTATTTCTTTCTTCTCGTCTCGACTCGACTTAATTTCTTTGTCTTTCTCGACGTCGTCTCGGGATTTGTCGATATAAGTTGAACTTGTCTTATAATTTTCTCCTAAAATTAGACTTGAGTTCTTCGACTTCATTAAACTTCCGTATATAGACTTTTTCTTCGATAAATCTTCAGAATTGGCCTTGGACTTCCGTTCTTTTTGCATTCTCGATCTTTCGACTTCGTCTTTAGTCTTTTTCTTCGATAAAAGCCCGTGATAGCCCATGTTTTCTTCATTTTGCATCTTTTGGTCCTAAAATACAATAAAAACACAAACCACGCATAATTCTGACTTTTACGACATAAAATACACGTTTTGGTCTTGTTATTATTGGAAATAAGTGATAAAAGGATAAGTGTTTTCACATTTATTAGTAATCTTTTTAAAAATAGTTATATATTTTATAAACAATAATCATATGCATTTTTGAAAAAAAAAATTTGTTCATGTTTAAAAAAAACAATCATATGCATTTTTAATAAATACTAATGTAATTTTTTTTAATTAAATTTTATCCCAATTGACACCCCGCCCAAATTTTTCACTTTATCCCGCCCAAGATTTTCACCAAAACTTAAAAACTTTTGGATAATAAATATTTTGACTTAATCGGTTTCAGATCCTTCTTTTTCGCACCCACTTTTTGATATCTAAACGATCTCATTATTGTTGCTGTTCAAAAAAACGATCTCATTATTGTTGTTGATAAGGCAGTTTCTGGATTTATTTGGTATCGAGTATCGACATATTAGGTATTGGTTTAATCGATCTCAATCATAATCGTTTTTCAAGTTTGGGTATCTGGTGAGTTTTCACGGATGTCGGACGTGAATCATCTTATGGTTTGTGACAGCATGCGCTATGCAATCTTGATGTGAAGAGATAAGTTTCTTATCTTGATGTATTCCTATATTATAAATTCTATCTATAATCATGTACTAGATTAGATAGATATGACAATACCATTTACCTATCTCTATAACTATTTATACATTCGTGACCTCACTAATGCGTATAGGAGTCATGGTTGTGATTGTTAGTGTCTCTAGGTGAAATTATCAGTATATGAACAGGTGAATATTGATACTCTAAGCTTTGATATGTGATTTGATTTGATAGATTCAGTTCAATTTTAGGGTGAAAGTATGTGTTAAGATGTCAAGTGAACTGTGTTGAACGTGTGTGAAACGAACCAGCCGTTTATTACATTTCGCTTATTTAGCTACATAATGTGCATTATCAGTAAGTATACTATTGTGCAATATGATGACTTAAATCTGTGATTGTTAGCTTCTGTAGGTGAAATGTTAGTTTCTGATCCGGTAAATCTTATTCTCGGCTTCGACATCGGATTTGGTTCTAGTATATTCAGTTATAAACTGATGGTGAAAGTATTGGTTGAGGGTAATTATGAGGTGGATAGTGTAAAACAAGTGCGTAGCTGGTTAATAAGATTGGATAAAGATACATGGAAAGATAGAAGCACATGACAATTATCTATTAAATGCAAACAAGGTGTTACTAAAGGCACTCAAGACTCCAAGCCCACGGTTCTTGTTAGAAATAATGTATGTTCTTTACGACTTATTACTGCTTCTTTAGTTGAGTATGGTCTCATATCTCGATTTAACTTGTATGCAACAATATGTAGGTGGGAATATTGCTTCTTAGTGCGTTATTATGTTCGGGCGTAAAGACAAACTTGCAAAAGAATTCCATTGTTGCTATTTTTCATACTGCGGTATGTTCATATACTGTTATAGGTTAATCATGTGATGTTTTATTGGCTTTAATAAGTTAATCACATGATTGTATTTTCCTATGTTTTGATAGGACGATAATGGTAGTGAGAATAGCTAAATTATCATCTCTTAAATCACTTAATTTGGATGTCCGTCAAATCACCGATGATGATCTTGCAGCTCTTACAAGTATGTATACGTTCACTCTTTCAACATTCTTAGATTGGCCTATTTACTTATGTGTCACTCGATTTGGGTTATGTTAACGAGACAAAATAGTAATTCGCTACAAAGGAAATGATTGACGGGTCAGTAACATCTAAAACCTTTTCTTTCATGGATTATAACTGACGTAATATACTTTTTGCAATCATACAAGTTTGTGCCTTTAAATTCATACTAATAAGACCCATTTTGACCAATCCCCTATGCATTGGGTTGAACCACTTATCATAGAATGTATCTGCAGATCTACTTTTCGATATTCTGATTTGTAAATAACGGATAATGGAACAAATTATTTGCACAGTAAGATCTTCACTGTTAACACCGAGAAGTTGGTGTTTAGAAATGATTAAAATAATTTATGTTGGTTTCTGTCTTTAGTTTTCTATGCAGATCTAAAAAACTTGCGTTCACAATCAAAACATTATTTTCAACTACATGTTGCGTCAAAAGGTTGGTTTTTGTTATAATGTTTCAACTGTGTACTTGAAGATGCTAATACCTCAGTTTACCGTTGCAGCAACTATTTCACACTATGTGGAGCACTCTAAAGGATGTGTGTTTGTTGCTCACAAGTGGTGAAAGTGACCATCTAAGCTGTAAAAGTGTTGGAGCTGTGTTGGAGCTGCTACTGAATCTTCACTTCACCAAAAGTCATTAATGTCAGTGAACTACAGTCATAGTCCGCTCAACGGTTGCCCGAGCCAAGCCTTTGAAGCTGGAAGCCAAATTTCCATTGCGTTCAAGAACCACACGCATATCCATGGAGTTCGTGAAGACGACTACACGCATAAGGTTTGTGATGCTTCTCGAGGCTACGTTTGTTTTCTTATTTTCAGTATCTAATTTTTAATGGTTTCTAAAAGATATGCTCTATGAAAGAGTTGCATAGATTCATGTGCCATCATCAAGTGCTTGGACTTGAGAAATAACATCATTAGAAAACAAAATATGCTCCCAAGTATATCGTCGTTATAATGCGGCGGCCTCAGACACGTATGCTGGCACAAATGTCATTGCATCACAACGACTTAATACTGAACACGGAGTAACCACCTCTTGCCTTCTACAGGTGAGTATTTTTTTTGAAGTGCAACATCATTATGTGCGCTATTAGTTGAATAAATATGGCTGCTTCTTTTTTGTTTATAAATCCTTATTTTTCTTTACATTATTGTTGCTACCACACTAGATAGCTTTCTTGGATTAATAAATTTAGAAGAATTAGTTAGGCGTCTAAATAGTTTTGCACGAAAAGTATATTTGTTCACTTGCTGAAAGTGCTTGGGCTGAAACCCGTTGGGTGGGTCGGTGAAAAAACTTAAAGACATTTTGATGTCATGCTAATATCCATGTCTGGGTAGTATAAACTTATTAAGATGCATTTGGAGGTTCTATATCCTAGGAATCAGGTCCAAGTAGTTAGGAATGTGATTGATACCCATGCTAGTTTTGAATTTATCAAAAGTGATAATACCTCCCGCATGAGATATCTAACCGCTGTATCTTTTTGGTTTCGTACAATTGTTTGTGATATTGATGCCACATAGTGGCTAACAGTAATGTTTTGTTTTTATGTTTCTTGCATAAACTCCGTTTTCTTTATATTTTAGGTTCCATGGACTTAGATTGACTGTATGTATTTGGTAAGCTTGCGGATTTTGTTGGTCTTTCTTTTGGCCCCTACGTAGTTAACTATACTCATTACAAACGGGAGTGTAGCTCACATGGTAGAGCGCTCGCATTGCATGCGAGAGGCACGGGGTTTGATTCCCCGCACTTCCTTATTAACACTTCTGGTTACTTTTTGCTTAAATTTGTCGTGTGACTAAATATCACAAAAGATCACATAAACATAAACTACATGTGACTATTGGATGCATATAGTCACACAAAATACAATTTGCTTGACTTTACAAAGCATACAGTCACACTTATTACTATTATTGGTCACTTTTTGTTTAATTGTATGTGACAAAGTCAGATCCATTAGCATAATATGTGTGACTACATGTCATAAAAGGTCACACAAACATACACTTCATGTGACTATTTGATGCATATAGTCATACAAAATACAATTTGCTTGACTTGACAAAGCATACAGTCACATTTATTACTACTATTGGTAACTCTTTGGTTAATTGTATGTGACAAACTCAGAGCCATTAACATGATTTGTGTGACTACATGTCATAAAAGGTCACACAAACATACCCTTCTTGTGACTATTTGATGAATATAGTCACACAAAATACAATTGCTTGACTTGACAAAGCATGTAGTCTCACTTATTACTACTGTTGGTAACTCTTTGGTTAATTGTATGTGACAAACTTAGAGCTATTAGCATGATTTGTGTGACTACATGTCATAAAAGGTCACACAAACATACAATTCACGTGACTATTGGATGCATATAGTCACATAAAATACAATTTGCTTGACTTGACAAAGCATACAGTCACACTTATTACTACTATTGGTAACTCTTTGGTTAATTGTATGTGACAAACTCAGAGTCATTAGCTTAATTTGTGTGATATGTCATAAAAGGTCATACAAACATATAATTCATGTGACTATTGGATGCATATAGTCACACAAAATACAATTGGCCTGACTTGACAAAGCATACAGTCACACTTATTACTACTATTTGTAACTCTTTGGTTAATTGTATGTGACAAACTCAGAGCCATTAACATAATTTGTGTGACTACATGTCATAAAAGGTCACACAAACATACCCTTCATGTGACTATTTGATGCAAATAGTCACACAAAATACACTAATCACATAGTAAATGCCACACATATTGTATATTCATGTGACAAACTTATAAACAATAGTCACTTTTAAACAAAACTCGTGTAACTGTAGAGTGTTTACCGTCACACATATTCACTAAAACACCAAATATTGTACCTAGTTCGTCACACATTTTCGAGTATTGGTCACATTTTTTGCTGGTTATCGTCACTTAGATCATATTGTGACCGTATGGTACCTACGGTCACGGGACTTTTGGTCAAAAAGGCTAAAAAACCGCGTGTGACTGTAGGCCTACGGTCACTCTTTTTAGTGTGACGGATACCATTTTTTGTACTAGTGAGAAACCGTATAAATTCTTAAAATACCCGTCTCAAAATATTACAAGCCACAATTATCTCAAACTGACTTTAATCACACAACAGCCCAAATTCAAATCTATATACATGGCCCAACAAGGAATATAGCAAACCGTTTCTTTTTAAAAATAAAACCCAATATTAATGAACGTGTCTAACTTACACGTGAATACTGACGTTTAAACGTTTACATACCCTTCTCTAATGTCCAAAAAATAGTGCTTGTGATTGATTCACACGTGGAAACCCATAACGTTATTGCAGCCTAACACGTGGAAACCAATAACCCATAATTAAGGGATTTAACAAAAAAACGTCCAACACGTGGAAGCCAACTTCTTGTTGAATTAGTATAAAATATGATATTGTAGACCCAATTACTTTGTAACCTCCGCCCGTTTACTTTGTAAACAAATACTACCAAAAACCAATACTTTGTAAACTCCACCCACTCTTAATACTCCCTCAAACAGTAAACCCTATTTGTCCTCTCACACATACCCAATCCTAGTTTCTATCACAAAACACGCAGCCACTCCATAACTTAGTAAACTCCGTCTCTTGACTTTCTCTCTCCTAACACATCTCAAACGTACTGCCAAGAACAAAACTAATCACACGTTGATCCCAAACAAACTGCCATTAGATTTTGAACCACAATCAAATGAAACTATTCTTTGACTAAATTGACCCGTTGCAAATCGAACCTTTTCAAGATGAAACGCAGTATTCAATGCTTCGAGATCAAATCATGGGTCACAGGTAGGTATTGGTTTGATTGTTTATGCATGTGTAAGATTTGGCATGTTTGAAAACGAAACTAAGATTGATTCTAACAAAGTTGTTATGAATCTTTCTTAAATTTTCGTATATAAATTGGTGGTATGAACCATCAGACAGATCGGTGATGAGATTGTTTCGGGGTTGAAGGATCTATTAAAAGATTTGATGTATACCCGAAAGATAATCTGAGATCGATTTATATTTTATGTTTCTATTCGAGTCTTGAATGTTGATTATGGAGATGGAGTGTGTTTTGTTTTTATGAGACGAAGGGAAAGAAAAAAAATAGAGTCGGGGTTTGGTTGGTGTTGTGATATCTTGGTTGTGTGTGAGTCGAGGTCGTTGAATGTGATGTTTGAGTGGCTGTGTTGTTTGTTTAGTCGAGAGGTGTTTGTGAGTCGAGACACGGTTCGAGTCTGTTGGTGATTGAGTCTGTTGGGTTCGAGTCTCTGGTTTCTTTGGTTGGTTAGACAGTTGAGTCAAGTCTAGTGCCTGTGTGTCAATTCTATCGCAATGTCAAATTTAAATAGCCATCACAATATACAACCATTCTATCCCAATATACAACCATTCTATCGCAATACCCACACATCCCATCACAATACCAATAAACTCCATCGCAATATTGAAAACACTCACCATCGCAATATCTATATTTACATCGAAATGTGACGATCGGAATGCAGACAGAGTTTCGTCGCAATGTTCCTTAATCCTGTCGCAATCCACGATCGCAAAGTACGATCGCAATCCACGTCGGAATAAGGGTATCGGAATAAGTGATCGCAAAGTAGAACCCTAGGGTTATTGCGATCGGATTGTACAAACCGGGTTCTTTCTGATGGTGTGTAAAACGCAAAGTACAAACCTGGATTCTTGATGAACACGAGAAAAATGATATACTAATCAAGACAAAATAACGATCCAAAAGTAGTTATCTTTATTTCAACCCATGGACATTTAGACAAAAATAGTTGCACTAGAGGACAGTGGCAGTGATTAATAATGATCCAAAAATAGTTGCACCAAGATAACTGTTGAAATAACTGAATACATAAATCAAGACAAAAATATTGATAAAGAACTTTAGGCTAAAAGCATTAGTATAAAAATTTATAAACGATCCAAATTTGTTATTTTATAAAAAAATTTACCACTAAATTCATTAAATAGAAATAAAAGAGACGCGAGAAAAAAACTGTGAAAGATGAAAAGATTTACCACCAAATCAATAATAAAAACACGTAAATCCGAAGAATCAACCAAAGCTCTTGATACCAATTGTAGGTCTAAAGTTTCTTAGGATTTAGCAGTGTTTGATTTATCTATTGAATGGAAGGGATAAAGAAGAACTAGATAGAGAAAGGTAGAGAGAGAAAAGAGAGAAAGAGAGAAAAGATGGAATGAATTGAAATGACAAAGTGTTCAACCCCTCCTAACATGCTAGGTGGGGGTATATATAGCCCACCCTACATGTAGGCTATATGGGCTATATATTAATGTATTGGATCACGAGCCCAATACTTGAATATACCGTTGGAGTGACCGATCCTTTCTAAATACGTAAAAACGTATTTCCAATAATCTCCCCCTAAGGGAGGTCACTCCAAGTTACAAAGTCCTAAATAGTCTATAGCTCGTGATCCATGCTAACAATGATGTGACCGAGACTTTCTTTGAAAAAACGTATTTCCAACATGAAGCAAATAGTGAAGGTGGGAAACGATGAACATTCAACGAAGGTCTCAATTGATGACGTATAGTCCCCAACCGGGTCATGAACCCGGCCCACGGGTACTATCCGCATTCGGCCCATCACGAATGGGTTGGATTAATGCCACTTAAGTTTATGGGCTTAAATGAATAGTGGCCGCATAAGATGTATGCGGCCCACGACCCGGCATGGCCGGAACAGGGTTAGACAGAATCACATTCCTATCAGGAATGGGATTTGCCTCAAAGAATAGGATATACACTCACCATAATTAGAAGATAACAATCAAGCTAATTATGGTGATTATCTTATACTTGGGGCCAAAGTAACAGTGAGCCCATTAGGGTTTCACTGCCTATATAAGGAACCCCCAAGGGTTCCACAAAGGTATTACATTCTCCATACTCTCATCTCACATCTGATTCTTAACCCTAACCGATTACTTACTCTCATGCCGGAGTCTAATCGTGGGATACGCTCCCACAGTAAGTCAAACGCGTGTTGCTTTAGTGTGTAGGATCTCAGCAAGTTATTCACTTGGTGCAAGAGCCGGAGCTCAGCCTACCCGAATTAAGCCTAATTCGGGTCAAGCAAGGATCATCCAACTTTTGTATCAACAAGTTGGCGCCATTCGTGGGACCTAAACACTAAGCTATAATCCTAATCTCGATCTCTTCTAATGACGAAGGGACATTCACAAGGGAATCCAAGGAACACGAATCCTGGGAGTCGAAAATCTACGGGGATGGGGTATTCACCTCCACCCAATCCCCTGGCTACCAAACAGGCGGACTGAATAACCGAAACGCATCATTCCAATCTGGGGGAACGGGCACGATCAACAGTACCCCACCACCAACCCTCACTCTGAACAACCCCGATCCGGGTGCAACACCCAACGCTCCCAACAAGGAAGCACAGAAGCAACCCCTGGTCGAGGCAGAGGTGGAAGTCCCGGGTATCGCGTCAAGGCTAAAACTGGGAAGGAACCTCCAGTCTAGACTTAACTTTGGCAGCGCCGCGCCTTGCACCTCCCCTCAAACTCAGAAGAGGAGAAGGAGGGCGAGCCCACATGAACGAACTCCCCTTGAGGAAAAACCTCAACCTCGGAATGTATTCGAGCGCATAGGGGATCGCATCTTGCAGGAATTGCTCCAAGCTCGTGAGGAAGGGTATAGATCCGACGGCTCTACCAAAAACCCGGTGTTGGAAACACCCGTGAACAATCGCCACACCAGCGTGTGGGATAGGGTGGACAGTGGGAAGAAAGCTCCTAGCTCCTCTCACGGAAGTGGTCGTCAGCCGAGAAGTGGGGCATCGCCCCCTCCTCCCTGCCCTTCGGGGTCGGATTCAGATGACCATCCCCCCAAGCGTCGCTGACCTAGGTATACTCCTCCACCACCATTCGACGATGAGGGATAATATGATGATCCCTACTACCAGAACGAGGAGGAGGATCTCTCCCGTACATTGTGCGACGACAGAGGAGATGCTTTCACTCTCCGCATACGGAACAACTTTGAGGATAAGAAGCATCGTATGCTGGAGTGTGTTAAAACCTATGATGGATCTGGTGATCCTGATGATCACCTAAAGATATTTGATACACAGGCGAAAATTGAACGATGGCCGATGCCTATATGGTGACAGATGTTCAACTCGACCTTGATTGGCAATGCCCGTGATTGGTTTGAAAGGCTCTCTTCCCGAAGCATTGATAGCTTCGCCGAGCTGCGCAATGCGTTCAAAAACAATTATGCTCAGTGAAAGAAGTATAATAGAGATCCGATCTCATTAGCAACCGTCAAGCAGCGCCGCAGAGACTCTACGGAGGACTTCACGGAACGTTTCAATAACGAGTGCACGCGCACAAAAACGATGCCAGAGCTCCTAAAAATTTCTGATTATATGCATGCCATAATGGACAAGGAATTAATTAGGCGCCTCAACGACAAGCGACCGGAGAGGTATGACGACCTCATGGAAAGGGTCAGAAAATTTGTAGAAGGAGAAACCGCCGTAGTCGCGGCATATCCTACAAAGGGAAACCACAGTTATCGATCGAACAACCAACCCAAGAGGCAATCAGGGGGGCAAAGCACCCAAGGTAACGGAAGGAGCTCGGATTACAAGAGTCAGAATAAAGGAGGGCGATCGGATGACAAATTCACCCCTTTAAAGATGACTTACCGGGATATCTTGTTGACGGAGGGGGTGAACTTCCCAAGGCCTCCCCTAATGACAACCCCAGTGGATCGCCGTCAAGGAAATCGCTTCTTCGAGTTCCACAACGACAAGGGCCATGACACGGAGGAGTTCATCCAGCTCAAGAAGCACATTGAGTCATTGATCAAATCAGGAAAACTCAAACATTTGGTCAAGGATTGGAAGGATGGGAAGGATAACAAAAAGTACGATAAGAAAGACCACCAAAAGGACAATCCTTCACCATATATATGATCCAATCTTGGCAACGCCGCACAAAGCAGAAAGTTAGTCAAAAATTTCCACGCGACAGAGAGATCTCATTCCCTCCCATTACGGAAAGCAACGTGGCCGATGCACCTCTCACGATTGAGGTAAGTATTGGAACACAAAACGTTCTTCGTATGTATGTGGACGGAGGATCGTCGGCAGAGGTTCTCTACGAACACTGTTTCGTACAGCTACGACCAAAGATAAAGAGCCAACTAGTGTCGGCCATGTCACCGCTCATCGGCTTCAGTGGAGATACTATCTTGCCAATAGGACAGCTGTGTCTACTGGTGACCGTTGGGGATAAAGAACATTCCACCACGGCGTGTATGAACTTTATGGTGATACGTTCACATTCCCCGTATAATGGTATTATCGGAAGACCAGGGATCTTAGCCATACGGGCTATCCCGTCCACGGCTCATGGTATGATTAAATTCCCAGTCGAAGGGGGAATTGTTACAATTTATAACTCGATAGTGCCGGCATATGAATGCCACGCAGTGACAACACCAGTCTAGCTTGTTCCCATTAAGGAAGGTTCACCACCTCCTAATTGGAAGGTGGTAATCCACCCCAACTACCCGGAGCAAGAGGTGGCCATAGGGGGTACGCTATCGGATAACGGGAAGAAGGCCATATGCTCTCTCCTAAAAGCAAACCTTGATATATTCGTATGGGAACCTAAGCATATGACAGGTGTGCCGCGTTCGATAGCAGAACATAAACTTCAAATCTGCCAGGGATATCCTCCTGTTAAGCAAAAGAAGCGTGGTCAAGCACTAGAAAGCAGCCAGGTAATACTGGATGAGGTACGAAAATTAGTGGACGCAGGAATTATGCGCGAGGTATACTACCACGAGTGGTTATCTAACCCAGTCATGGTCAAGAAGCATGATGGGAGCTGGCGCATGTGTGTGGACTTCACGGACTTGAACAAAGCTTGTCCGCAAGACTGCTATCCGCTACCAGAAATTGATTGGAAGGTAGAATCCTTATGTGGGTACCCTTTCAAGTGTTTTTTAGATGCGTACAAAGGGTAGCATCAGATCCAGATGGCGGAGGAAGATGAGGATAAGACGGCGTTTCACACTAGTCAGGGCGTGTATTGTTACACGAAGATGCCGTTCGGACTAAAGAATGCTGGAGCGACATATCAGCGACTTGTTGATAAAGCCTTCGACTCCCAGATAGGCAGCAATCTTGAAGTCTATGTCGTCAATCTGGTCATCAAAAGCCATACGGAGGAAGCACTTCTTCGTGATATCCAGGAGACGTTCGACACGTTGAGGAGAATCAACATGAAACTGAATCAAAAAAGTGCACGTTTGGGGCAACCGAAGGGATGTTCCTTGGGTATATGATTAATCCGAATGAAATTAAGCCTTGTCCGGAGAAGACGGACGCCGTGATACAGTTACCGTCCCCTCGGACACTCAAGGAGGTACAATCACTTAATGGAAAGTTGGCCGGACTCAATAGGTTCTTGTCAAAGTCCGTGGAGAAGTCACTACCTCTATTCAAAACACTCAAGACGTGCTTGAAGAAAGGAGATTTCCGCTGGACAAAAGAAGCGGAGGTGGCCTTTGGGCAGCTTAAACAGCATCTTGCGTCTCTTCCTATGCTAGTTGCACCCCGACCTAAGGAGGAGCTCATCATGTACCTATCCGCCATGTACGGAGCAATAAGCGCAGTCCTTATGACTGATCGAGATTCAGTCCAAACACCAATTTACTTTATAAGCAGAGCATTGCAATGGCCAGAGCTGAACTATTCGTCTTTGGAGAAGTTGGTTTTGTCATTGGTGTATGCCGCGAAAAGGTTACGTCGGTACTTCCTGGCCCACCCAATTGTGGTTATCACTGATCAACCAATAAAACAAATCATCTTTAAGCCAGACGTGGCTGGGAGGATACATAAGTGAAGCGTTCTATTAGGAGAACATAACATCTCCTATAGACCAAGGACAACGGTTAAGGGCCAAATTTTGGCAGACTTCCTAATTAAGAAACCTGAGGAGGATGAACCAATGGTGCAAAAAGAGGAAATTCCAGCGGAACCATGGGTTTTGTTTACTGACGGATCTTCGTGCATGGACGGATCAGGAGCCGTTCTCATTCTCACGAATCCGGAAGGAATGGAGTTTACCTACCCCCTGCGTTTTGAGTTCACATCCATGAATAATGAGGCAGAATATGATGCATTGATTGCGGGATTAAAAATCACCGCTAGGATGGGAGTCCGCAACCTTGAGGCCTACATAGACTCACGGCTTGTCGCGAATCACATCCTAGGAGGATACATAGCCAAAGAAGATAACATGATCCAATACTTGGAGAAGGTTAAGCCACTCATAGCCACTTTTGGGAATTTTTTTTATCAAACATGTATCAAGACGTGAAAACAAGAAGGCGGATACTCTTAGCAAGATTGCGTCCACAAGCTTCGCCCATCTATCCAAACAAGTATTGGTGGAAATAATCAAGGAAAAATCCATTATAGGAGGGAAAATCGCAACTATAGTTGAAGAAGAGGGACCTACATGGATGACCCCGATCATCAACTATTTAACTGATGAGACCCTTCCAGACGATGAAAAGGCAGCACGACGTATCAAAAGGAAGTCACAACATTTCGAACTCCGGGAAGGTATTCTGTACAAGCGTTCCTTCCTACAGCCGTGGTTGCGATGCGTCGGGCCACGCCAGGCTAGCTATGTGATTAGTGAAATACACGAAGGGTCATGCGGCATGCACGCATGCTCCAGATCCGTAGTGGCACGAGCTTTACGCACAGGGTACTATTGGTCGACTATGCATCAGGACGCACGAGACATGATTCGTAAATGCAGCGATTGCCAGGTGCACAGGCTAGTACCGCGACATCCACAGCAAGAACTAACACCCATCACATCCCCATGGCCATTCTATAAGTGGTGGATCGATATCGCATAGCCTTTTCCTGTTGCCGCAGGAGGTGTTAAATTCTTGATCGTCGCAATGGACTATTTTACACGCTGGATAGAAGCTAAGGCTGTTAAAACGATTACAGGCAAGAAGGTAAAAAATTTTGTTTGGGAAAATATTGTATGCCGTTTTGGTTTGCCAGGCGAGATTATCTCGGATAAGGGAAAACATTTCGCGGATAATCCATTCAAGGATTGGTGTGCGTCGTTGAACATCACGCGGCGTTTCGCATCAGTTAAACACCCCAGACTAATGGTCTAGTGGATCGGGCAAACAGAAGCCTAGGTGAAGGTATTAAAGCACGCCTCGATGAACGAAGTGCTAAGTGGGTAGATGAACTGCCGCATGTCCTGTGGGCACATAGGACAATGATCAAAACAGCCAATGGGGACACTCCATTCGCGTTGGCATATGGAACCGAGGCCGTCATCCCAACAGAGATTGGGATGCCAACTATCCGCACTGCGGAGGTTAACGTCGTCACGAACGATGAGCAACTCCGGGTCAATCTAGACTTGTTAGAGGAGAAACGAGATATAGCAGCCATCAATGAGTCCAAGTCTAAAGCACGTATGAAAGCTTATTATGATTCCAAATTCAAGGGTTTTTCCTTCCGACCGGGGGATTTTGTTTATCGTGCTAACAAGGCAAGTCGCGCGGAGAACACAGGGAAGCTGGGTCCAAAGTGGGAAGGGTCGTATGAGGTCACAGAAGCTTTGGGACTAGGCGCGTACAAGTTGTAAGATATGGATGGCCTGACTTAGATCGTACATGGAATATTTGCAACCTTAAAAGATGCTTCATCTGAAAGGGCTACGGCCTCCGCATGGACACTTCGCCGTGGTCAACTTCAATGAAGATCCATGTATTTTTTGTTTTCATGCTTTCTAGGTTCTATTTGTCTTATGAATTTAATTCTGTCAAAAAATCGTAAACGGTCTAATAAAATGTCGTGGTTCCTAGCTAGCTCCACGGTCTGTTCTTGTGCAAATTATTGTCTTATGTCTTTTAGATTTATTTATTATTTCCATCATGTGCTATTTCTTATTCATATGCATTCATTCAAAACGTACATGTACTATTCACTCCCAGGCGGGGTAAGAGGATTAAGTGAACCTAATAATTCAACTTGTCGCATAAGAGGGATGCAACCCCAGTGACACGGATCATGTACCCTTACTAGACACCTTATTTACAAGACGTTGTAATAAGTTTCCGCATGCCGTACTTACATAGTGTTGGACATGATAAAGACACACGCTGCACGTCTAGTAAAATATAGACTTAGTTTTATTCTTGATAAGCCGTGACATGTCATGCAACAGAGATATACGATATCTAAAGAAAATAAACAAGTTTCAAATTCAATAAACAAAATTGCCGTGATCATAACGGACTTATATACATAATATTCCAACGATGTTTACACAGAATGGTGAGTTTCAACCGTGTACATGCACGGACAAACAAATACAAAACACAAATGTTTACAAGTTAAATTACAAGGGAGGCAGAAACTCTCTTATTTCTCTTTTCCCTTCCGCAATCAGGGCACGGAGGGCCTCGCCACGCGCATCCTTCCCACTTCGCGCCCTGGCCAGATTGGCATCTAACGCCTCGGCCAAAAGCTTGTCACCCTTCATAACCTTCAAGCTAGAATCATATGTTGGCAGGGTAAGTTGGATTGGGTCTGTGGTGAGCTTGGCCATGACTTCCTCGTTAGAAGCATCCTGTTGGAAATACTTTTTTACGTATTTAAAAAGGATCGGTCACTCCAATGATATTGGGCTCGTAATCCAATATAGCCCACCAAAGCCCACATGTAGGGTGGCTATATAAACCCACTCCTAGCATGTTAGGAGGGGTTGAACACTTAACCATTTATCACATTTCATCTTTCTTCTCTTCTCTCCTTTCTCTCTCTATCTTTCTCTCTCTAGTTCTTTCTTTCCCTTCCATTCAATAGATTAACCATAACATGCTTAATCCTTAGAAAACGTACCTACAATTGGTATCAAGAGCCTGGTTGATTCTTCGGATTGGCGTATTTTTATCTATTGATTTGGTGGTAAAAATATTTTCTTTCTAAATTTTTTTCTCGTTTTTTTTATCATCTTTTTATCTATCAATTTTTTTTATCATACTTCATCAATTTTTCTAAATTTTGGTAATCAGTTTTTTCAATATCACATTTTTTATCAGTTTTTTTTCTTGTCCAAAACTGTCAATTTGTCTTTATCTATTTCATCAACTATATCAACTCTTTCTGTATCAACTTTTTCTGGGTATAACTTTCTTGTTGTAATCCTACATGACTTACAGTCACATAACAGACTGTAACTCGCTCTCAAAATTGACGCGTTGGAGGCTGCTAAAGATTGCAAGGACATGGAATCAACAGTTAAGCATGACATCAACAACAAGTCAGGGAATGTTCCAGACATCTCTTATGATGACACCATTCCCATTTATGACGAAGAGCCGACACATATGGTACAATGTAATGTTGTATATGATGTCTATGCCAATGAACTACCGCATGTTGAGCATTTCGAACCTAATTATGACAAACATGGGATGGAAAAGGGTGATAGTTTTATCCATTTAGATTCATCCGATGTGCGTCATAATGGGGGAGAGATTGTTCAGAATTTTATAGTGCATCATGATAAATGCTTTATGACTACATCATTAATTGATTCCGCTTCCAAGATTAAAGAGCCCGAAACAATTTTAGCTCAGCAATCCAAAGAGCTTGAGGATGCCTAAATTGAATATTCAAAGAAAACAGAGAAATTTGAAACATATTTTGAAAAACTTGAAAAGTCAAACGTTGTTCTTGAAAGAAAATTGGATCAAAAAGTTTTAGATTCTAAAGCTGAAAAGGATAATCTTTTGAAACAAGTTCAACTGCTTGAATCTAAGTTGACATCCCAAGATAGATTGCTCAAAGAGAATGAGACTTTAAAAGCTCAAGTTCAGGAAAAGGTTTTTGCTATAGCTGTGTTGAAAAACGAATTAAGGAAACTAAAAGGAACTAGTGTGGACACTAAGCTTGAAAAACCATCAATCTTGGGGAAACCGCCTACAAATTAGTTCATTCGACAACCAACTGCATTTAGATCCGAGCAATCACAATCCTCGAGACTGCGGTTTGCCTCCTAAGTTGATATGGTTCATCTTTCTAGAACAGTCACTCCACCATCTAGGCCCAATGTGACTAAAACAGCTTTTGCTAGACCTAATCACATGATTGCCTCTAGTTTCCCTAGACATAGTCCAAAGAACACATCTCGAACTAGTTCAAATGACGTTCGCCATTCATTTGATCTAAGGGAAGCTAAGCAGAAGACACAAGTAAGAGATAGGATTTTCAAACCTAGTTAGATGCCTTATAGTTTACCCAACACTGCTAACTGTAGCATGTCACATCCTAGGAGCATCAATCAATCATCTAGGAATTCTAGATCTTACTCGGACATTAAATATGCTACGTGTAAAACACGTAGGAAATGTGTCTTTAAAGCCAATCATGATTCTTGTATCAAAAAATTACTTAATGAGGTGAACTCCTGTGCTAGACTTAAATCCCAGTGGGTTGCCAAAATCAAACCCATTGGTAAAATGTGGCGCCCCACTGGTAGAACTTTCACCCTTGTAGGAAACGAGTGCCCTTTAACTAGGATAATCTCTGATTCTACTAAGACTAGGGAGGAAATTGAAAAGAATGATACATCACTTAAGCCTGAACTTAAGGTTTTCTATAAACGGAAACGTTTGCCAACTAAGACAAGTGATTCATCCACTCAGGTCGCCTCTGGCAGAAGAAAAGACAACTGTGAACCCCCACTTGCTTCTAAGATAGATATCGCTAACCCATATCAAAGCATGCAAATTCCTAATGAGAATGCAGGTACCAAAGTTGATGTTCCAAAAGAACGAAGCGGTCCAATCATTGTATACCGTTCAACTAAGGATACTCTTAGAGTTTGGTTGCTAAAGAAGCAGATATCGGAGAAACAAGTGTCTCAGGGGATTCATGGTTAAGCTTACCAAAAGGACTTATAGTCACATCACAGACTGTAACTCGTTCATCAAAGAAAGGAAAGTTTATCTCCGATGATAAACTTATCCTCATTAACGAGAAATTAATTTTTCTCGGGCCTGAGCTTATATTAAAAACATTCCAAGTTTTTAATCTCATGCACAATGGCTCACATTCAAATCACAGTATGTGACCCGAACTTCAGAGAAAGGGAAGTTTATCTCGTCAATGATAACTTACCCTCAAAACGAGAAATTAAATTTTCTCAGACACGAGCTTACATTTAAACTATTCAAAGGTTTTAAGCTCGTGTAAATGGCTCCTCGCTAAATGACAGACGATGACCCGGACATCAGAGACAGGGAAGTTTATCTACACAATGATAACTTACCCTCTTAACGAGAAATTAAGGTTTTCTTGGACACGAGCTTATCCTAAAACAATTCAAAGGTTTTAAACTCGTGTATAAGACTTACAGTTAAATATCAGACTGTAACTCGGACGTTAATTTTAAGAAAGCTTATCTTTAAAGATAGCTTATCCTCGTAACGGGAAATTAAATTTTCTCGGTCATGAGCTTGTATTAAAATATTCCATGTTTCAAGCTCAGAAAGGAAAGTGAATCTTTTAAATAAGAGAACTTTTCCTCATAACAAGAAATTCACCTTTCTCGGTCATGAGCTTTACGTTAAAACATTCAAAGTTTTTCAAGCTCATGAAAACGAATTCTAAGTAAATGTCAACTTAGAACTCGTTCTTCAATTAAAAGGAAAGTTTATCGCCGATGATAAACTTATCCTTACAACGAGAAATTAATTTTTCTCGGGCATGAGCTAATAATAAAAACATTCGAAGTTTTTAAGATCATGCACAATGACTTTCAGTTAAATATCAGACTGTAACTTGGACTTCAATTTTAGGAAAGGTTATCTTTAAAGATAGCTTATCCTCGTAACGGGAAATTAAATTTTCTCGGTCATGAGCTTGTATTAAAACATTCCAAGTTTTAAGCTCAGAAAGGAAAGTGTATCTTTTAAATAAGAGAACTTTTCCTCATAACGAGAAATTCATCTTTCTCGGTCATGAGTTACGTTAAAAACAGTCAAAGTTTTTCAAGCTCATGAAAACGATTTCTAAGTAAATGTCAGCTTAGAACTCGTTCTTCAATTACAAGGAAAGTTTATCGCTGATCGTAACTTATCCTTAACAACGGGAAGTTTACAACTTCTCGGAATTGAGCTCGCTTAATAAGATATTCAACATCTTAAGCTCATGTAATTGGTTTTCAAAACAATGAACACAATTTTTCGAGAATTTCTCAAAAGGTTTTTCTAAATCTTTCAAAATTGTGTGTTCAAAATGGTTTGATAAAAAGAGCATGTCTTCTGGAATCGATAATATTTACGATACTAGAAATGTCATTCAATAATGACACGGGGTTGTAAATAAAGTTCGAGCAGAAGTTCAAATGTTTTAAAACATGCTCAAAATGGCTTGCTATTATTTCAGATAGTAACCCGCTTTTCATATTAAAGTCAAGCATTTCACCGGAAAGCTTTGACTCAACAACGGGAATTAATTTTCTCGGGCATGGTTTACTTTATAACCATGTAAGGGATTGTGTTTACGAAATAACACAATCTAACACGAATATATGTACGTGTCAGTGAATTTATTTGTTAAAACAAGAGAAATCTTGTTTTTATGAAGTTATCATCTCCATCAACCGTAGCAATTTACAACTGATATCTACATACTCGACGATGCGACTACTCAAACGGAGACTACAGCTCTTTCAATAGAACACGGGTCAACAATTGAGGGGGAGCAATTATCCAGCATTCATAATCTTTGACGCCGAAAGTGCCGAGTTCACATATGGGTGTCAAGACAACGATATCAATCGTACACATGGAGTCTAGAGATAACTTCAGACGTGATGAGGCGACCAACATTCGTGAACAAGAACCATGTGCTTCTTTCATATGATGTTCTCCATCATTCAGGTCCAACCTCATAAATCGCTACTCTTGTGAATACATTATCATATATGATCTTTGCACGTGATAAGTACCTTACACTTGTGTTTAAAAGGTATTTAATTTACGTTTCAAGTACACCCTCATTAATTTGAGGGGGAGCTTGTATAAATCATGAAGATAATTGGATTTGTATTTTTCTTCCCAAATTTTCTTAAAATGCTATTAAATGAATTGATATTAAAAACATCGATTGGGTTAATATTTTTAATATGGGGAGAAAATGTGATTTAATATGGGAAATGATTAATCATAAATGGTTTGACTTAACGTGATAGCTCATCCTGACATGTGCGAAATGTTTTCGGATATCGTGGCATATGTTAAGGGGGAGAAAAATGGATTTGCACTTCAAAATGGATTTCATGGTGATTTATACTTACCCACAACCCTTTTATCTCACGACGATAAAGATTTGTGGTGACATAAGGATGGTAGGATAGGTTAAAGTCCAATGATTCTTCTAGAACTGGAGGAATCTTCCCAAGGACATTCCATAGCAAGAGATAGTAGTCCTTAGGAAAGATGGAGAAAGATTGTGAACGTAGCTGAATGCCGACCAAGTACTTAAGTTAGCACTTGAACAGTCACAACAAGGTGCTAGTGATGACGTATTGGTAAGCATTGAAGGGGTTGAAGAATGAAAAAGAATTTTAAAGAGAAAGGGTGTAAAGAAAGAAGCCCTCCTTACAACTTAGGCTGAAACTGGGTCAATACATATGCTATTAAGATCATTGTTTAATAATTCTTGATATTGAAGACAGACATCATGGACCCAGTGATGCAAGGCACAACACATCCCAACAAACTCAGATATCTCTTAAAAGATATTTGTTTTAATCACACGGAGACAA
Source organism: Glebionis coronaria (assembly GCA_025667525.1). Taxonomy (NCBI): domain Eukaryota; kingdom Viridiplantae; phylum Streptophyta; class Magnoliopsida; order Asterales; family Asteraceae; genus Glebionis; species Glebionis coronaria. The sequence continues at coordinate 397,922,836 of CM046879.1, forward strand.
CACATTATCTATTGATTTATTCACTCCGAATAAATTGGTATTGAAATGGTGGCACTCCTCTCCAGCCTCTGATCACTAAAAATCCAAAATGTACGATTGAGTCTAGAGCCATTTGAGATCATCAAATATCTCATTAGGACACACTTTCATATTTCCATGCTTCCTCACACACTGTAAAAAGTAAGAAAGATCTTAAGAGTCCTACGCAATATTTTCATGATCTTGCCTGAACATCCGAGTAATACGAAAGTATTTACAATGAATATGGAAATCCTTCTTGAGCGAATATCAAAAAGCTCATGGTAGGTAACTTGTGCGATTCTTTATGAATCAAACTTGTGATAACTGGAAAGCAACAGTGGTTTAATTCTTAAATGAATTTAAACACGTTCCAGGCCTCTACGCAATATCTTAGTGATCTTGCCAGAACACTCAGAGTGATACCTTAGTGTTCACAGTCATGAGTTGAAATCCTTCTAGTGTTAACCTCAAACATCACTTGGTAGGTAAGTTGCAAGATTCTATACGAATCAAGCTCGTGACAACTGGAAAGCAATGATGGTGCAGTTCTTAATTAAATTTCACTTGTTCCAGGAACATGAATTGACGGCTTCAAATCATGCGAATATTATTATCCAAATGATTCACTCTTTATGTTCGCAGTCAGCTTTGGACGGTCGAATAAAGAGAACGAGTTTACCCACGAAATCTTGTCAAGGAGATCTTTAATTAGAGCTACCTGTCACAAGTACGATATTTTATATCGTCCAACGGTATTCATCGACCGGAGGTAAAATGCTACCGAATTAGAATGAAATGTTCAAGGCCATTTCATCCGTGTATATGTTTTGTTGCTAACTGTCTTATGCAGTGTAACAAAAAGGTGGCATTGCGGTGTACAATCTAGAAGAAGTCGTCAACACATCCTTATGCTTTCTGCACTTAATACTTCAACAAGTTCAAGAAAGTCTAAAAGTCAAGTCTTCCGTTGTATCAAACTCTGAAGCTTTCAAAAATTTATAAAAGTATAAGTATGTGGATCATAAAGTCACGAAGAGGCAAATATCACAAGTGATGAATGCACAAGGTCAAGGCAAGAGAACATGCTCAAGACTAAAGTCAAAGATCTCATCAGCATATTCACAAGAACAAGATCGAAGACTCAAGCATAGTATGCTAGGTTTAAGATTTTGTAAAATGGTGTGACCTCCCTTAGGGGGATATTGTTGGAAATACGTTTTTCCAAGGAAAGTCTCGGTCACATCATTATTAGCATAGATCACGAGCTATAGACTATTTAGGATATTGTAAATTGGAGTGACCTCCCTTTGGGGGAGATTGTTGGAAATACGTTTTTACGTATTTAGAAAGGATCGGTCACTCCAATGATATTGGGCTCGTGATCCAATATAGCCCACTAAAGCCCACATGTAGGGTGGCTATATAAACCCCCTCCTAGCATGTTAGGAGGGGTTGAACACTTAACCATTTATCACATTCCATCTTTCTTCTCTTCTCTCCTTTCTCTCTCTATCTTTCTCTCTCTAGTTCTTTCTTTCCCTTCCATTCAATAGATTAACCATAACATGCTTAATCCTTAGAAAACGTAGACCTACACATCCTTTAAATATTCAAGATCATCTAGGAAGGGGTGTTGAATTTCCCCAAGGGCGGCCATGGAGGCGGTCATCTTGTCCTCTGCTTCAGGGTTATGATAGGCATGCTGGGAGATGTCTTCTTTGTTGCTTATCAACTGCGCAGCCTTGATCAAACCCTCATGCCTGCCACGGTCAATACCGTCTGATACAACATCCTTGAAATTAAGATTTTGCTTGTTGAAAAAGTTCGTTTCTCGGTGTCTTAACGAATTGATTTCCGGTTTAAAGTGTGACTCAGTCATTTTTGGGAAAAAAAAATATTTTTGGTTGTAGTAAAATAAATGTGCAAGACTTTAAAATAAATGACGGGTAATTAAAACTAAGACTAGTTAAAACGTAAATGGTGCAATATTTAAAACTTTAAAAGTAAATTAACTAGATGACGAAAATTAAAGCTTGACGAAAAATTAATTTGACAAAGTAATAAAAATGAAAACTTAAAATAATCCAAACTTAAAAATAAATCTAAGACAATAAATTAAAACAAAACCAACTCTATCGGAATCCTCCGATTGGAATAGCGATCGGAATGTTGTCACCATCGGAATGTTGTCACGACAAAACCATCGGAATAACAACTACCCCATCGGAATACACCCATCGGAATCTTCTGTCGGAATACTAGATCGGAATACAAGAAAAAGTCCATCCGTCGCAATGTAACAATACAAAAGCTATCGGAATAAGACAAGACAATTCTATCGGAATACATGAAAATGAAATCCATCGGAATATGGCTGTCCAAAATTAGGCAGCATTCCGTTGCAATACAACCCTAAACCCCGTCGCAATCTAGATCGCAATGTGTGATCGGAATCCTGATGGGAATAAGGGGGAATAACCCAAGCTATCGCAAAGTGGAACCACAAGGGTTATTGCGATGGAACATAAGCCGCCCGTCGGAATGTGTAAACCTCAATATTGCGATGGAACACAAAAATAATCCGAAAATGCAAATAAGCCAAAGTTCAATAAGCACTATCAATAAGCACACTAAACCAAAACTTGAACAACTTAATAAGCCTAAATTTGAAAGTTTTTAAAAGACGAAATTCATAAACTTTATAAAAATACAAAATAAGAAAACAAAATAAGCAAACTTTTAAAAAGATAAAAACTTTTTAGAAAACTTTAAAATCAAATAAGCTAAACACAAAATAAGCCAATAAGATTGTCAAACTTATAGCTTAATTCGTATAACAAGACAAGAAATTAAATGACAATTAAGTAAAATGCAAAAATGAAAGGTGGAAGAGCATAGTTTGTCAAACTAGCCAACAACAAAAATGAAAGCCTAATGATCTATTTATAGGGGAGGAGGAGGATTAGTGGAAGATTCCTCCCTCTTTCTTCTTTCTTTAATTATCCTTTAGTCCTTAATCTTCTTAATACTTCGACTTTTGACTTTCTCTCGGGATTAATAAACTCGTCTTGTAATTTCTTCAATAAATTAGACTTGAGTTCTTCGGCTTTTAGTAAACTTTCGTCTTTTGACTTTTTCTTCGATAAATCTTTAGAATTGGTCTTGGACTTCCGTTCTTTCTGCACTCTTGATTTCTTGACTTCGTCTTTTGTCTTTTTCTTCGATAAAAGCCCGTGAAATCCCGTGTTTTCTCCCCTTTTCACAATTTGATCCTAAATCACAACAAAAACACAAACCACGCATAATTCCGAAATAAACGACATAAAATACACGTTTTGGCTTGGTTATTATTGTAATTAAGTGGTAAAAGGATGGGTGTTTTCACACCTATCAAATCCCCTACACTTGACCATTGTAATATCCTCATGCAATGCATTAGTTACAAAGCACGTTTACATTTTTCATCACAATCAATCCACATTGGCCTTTATAAAAGAGATAGAAAATTATAAACATTCAAAGGAAGTAAGTGAAGAAATAAAAAACATACCTTAGGGTTTTGGAAATGTCATGAATGATGATCATCCTCAAGTTTTCACGTTCTCCAAACCAAGCTTAAAAACGAGATCATTGTTATTATAAGTTAGCAAACTAACACGAACTCATGTGACCCAATTATTCACTTAGACTCCCTTATTCCTAGGTGTATCTCTTATATTTTATTGTTGTTTTGAATGATCACGAGGATGCATTGTTGACTTATTTCGATAGTTATTTAGGCTGAAAATAAAGTGGGACGATTTAATCAATAGTTAGCTAAAGGAAAAACTCTTTTAAAACTGATTCTCGGGACCTCATAAAGTTCATATCTTAGCGTAACTCGCTTCGCGATTTGAGACCTTTCTCGGACCGATATTTGGCAGCGACTTCATACTTTAAATCTTGAGAGACGTTCATGAAATAATGGCCTTCTCTTCATAATAGGAATTTCTTCACTTGAAGTTTTGAGAGATTATTCATATTTGGACCACGACTTCTTTATTTTTCTCCAATCTTTACTTGGGATTTTGATATACAACGATCCGCCTCCTTTTTGGACTTGGATCTATTTATCATCATACCTTGTTAGGGCCTTTTTGGATAGACTTCTCCATGATCTTTTGGGGAGTATTTGTTTTTCGTCGTGTGTCTCGATCCTTCATATTGATTTTCGATAAATGATTCTTCACATCACTTTTGGATCTTTAGCAACAAAATGTAGCCCTCATGCCTTGTTAGGGCCTTTTCGGACTCGCCAATCTTCGCATCCCGCATCAATAAGTTATGCCTTGGCTATGAACTCTAATCCATACCGAGCAACTTTTAAACGATCTTGGGCTAGAAGCTAAGTAACCTTTTAAATCGTACAACCTTATTTATTGCAGATAAATTTATTAACAAGCGATGGGAGAATAGGCTCATAATTAACTCACATAAATTCACGAAAGAGTACCAAACTTATAATTGACTCTATCATCTCTCGTCCTCCATAGTTTAAAATCTCAAGGAATGAGACTCGTGGATGCTTAGCCTATTAAATCAAAGTTTTGGGTTTTCGAGTCGCCTATAGGATCTTGCAACTTCTTAGACTTTTTCAAGTTTAGAAATCGCATTTTAAAGTTCCTTTGATAAACGACTCTCTAGGATCAATTATAGGAACTTGCGAAAAGTTCTTGTTCTTAACCCGTGAGAGTTAAGACTTTCGCGTTTTAAAGTTCCCTATATAAAAGCCTAGCAAAACTTGACTTAAACACGTTAAGGATACTAGCTAGAGTAAACTTGGATAAGTAAACTCGGGTTGAGTCAAAATATTCACGACTTTGAAAAATTTAAAACCACTTTATTAAAAATTTATTCTAGCAAGGAAAGAATATAACCATAACAAAGGAAAATACAACTATACAACTAGGCCAAAATAGATTAAAATTTTTGAAAAATGTCGAAAAATCAAATTTTCTGGTTAAAATGAGGACAAATTCATGGAAAAGACCACTTACTTCGATAGAAGCCCCACCTACACTTGAGATAAACACTGTTCTCAATGTTTAAGCATGTGGGAGTAAACTCCCCTACACTTATGACATTGTGCACTTTGTTTAAATTTTGCTAAGGAAAGGACAACTATAGTGAATTCAATGTGAACATATAAGATATGAAATATTGAATCACAAGAGTTTAGGATAGAACCGGGAAGATGGGAACACGGAATCATGGGTCGTCAAAAGTCATCAAGAGTGTGTCTTTGAAGCTCTAATCCCTGCACATGATAAGAAAGAAAACAAGAAACACAAACGGGGCTCCCCCTACACTTATGATGAAAACAGATAAAGATAGATAATCGGGTTGCCTCCCAAAAAGCGCTTGTTTATATTAACCGAGTCACGAGCCTGACTCGTCCCCGAATTAAATGGTCCATGGGGAAGCCTCGAATGTAATACCGGGATCAAAGACCTTGTCCTCGTTCCCGGTTGACAACAACAAAGGAGAGGCGGGGGAATAAGTCTTGAATGGGAGAAAAGTTCTTTCAACATACGAAAAGTATGTGAAATCGAGATCCACGGGAGGTGGGGTGGGAAAAGTAAGCACATTGTCATCCCCCAAAGACAATGGATGTTGAGCACTCGACAAAGCCGTAATGTTATCAATCATGAAATAGTGAATGTCACCTCCCGGGTCAAAGCACTCATCCTCCTAAATGGTCTCTAAAGGAGCGGATGAAAGGTGCTCGGGAGGGGGACTTGGGACAATACCTTCCTGCAGCAAATTATCAAAAATAATATCCCTCTCCGTGTCATCATCATCAATACCCGGAGGTATTGGGTGAATGTCGATTTCTCCTTGCAATGGGTCATTATCTTCAACGGGAGGAATAGATGGAGGTAAGGACTCGGAAAGAGGAGGATAAGTTAATGCTTCAATTTGAGCAATAAGAAGATGTACTTTCCGTAATCTGTCACGAAGAATCACGTCTTCCACCTCATCTACAAGAGCAAGTTCATCGGTGAACTTCTCGTAAGCCAGAGAGAATAAATCGTCATCGCCCGCATCTCCTGGTGGAGATTGAGAAATTTCAAAAGTGAAATTCTCATAGCGCGGAGAAAAATCGGTATCATCAGGATCGACCTCCTCCGTAAGAGCAACGCCATCCTCAATCTCCATAGCAGTCGGTATGTCATAAACCTCATCATCAAAGAATTTGTCGAGACCAAAATCACTAATCTCACTCAATGAATCACCATCCTTAGACGCATTAGGAATATCGAGAGTAGGAGTAGCAACTTCAGAAGATGGGTCAAGAGCGTAGACATCATCGTCGTCATCATCGTCATAATAGACTGGACCATTCCAATTAGGAGTGACATATTCGGCTAACTCTTCCTTGATAACCTCCACATCTTTAAGAAGCTCATGAAGCAATTTTTGTTGTTCATCTCCCCGAGTATGTTCAATTAAACCAATTCTATCCCACGCTGTAATTAAACATTTTGGTGTAGAAAAGAAGGGAAAACGACCAAATTGGCTCAAAAAGGTGTTGGTGGATTTCAAGATTTCGTCACCATCAAGCAAAGGTTGCCTTTCCTGATGTAAGTCAGCTCGGATTTGAGCTAAACTTTCTAGAACATCAGTCAAAGTAGTGAGTTGTTGGTCAAGACTAATTTGCTGAGAGGTTGATGATTGAGGGTGTGATGTGGGGGCTCAAAGTTATACACACTGGGATGATAGCACAGAATTTTCTCAAAGATCTTCGACGGATCACAAGAAGAAGCATCGTGAGGGCCCCCACAAATATAGCACCACGGGTATGGAGAAAAGCCCGGTGAGTTTTGTGGATAGCTATTTCCATTGTCATAATTGTAACCCGGTTCTTGCCCGTGACATACGGGTATCGAACCGGACACGAAACATGCCAATGATAATCGCTTCCACAATAGATGCAAGGGGGAATAGGAGGTGGATTAGAAAAGGACGAATTAGTCGAGTTGCACGATGGACAAAATCCGAATTGTGTATTGTCGATATCGTTTCCGCACCGCTCACATGTACACCATTGACATGAGTCGTTCCCGTATAATCGTCTCCCACACCCGACGCAATGGACATAAGCATCCATAAAGAAAAATAGATAAGCAAGAAGAATATTTTTGGTGCAAAACTTTGAAAAAGAAATGCTTTTTATGATTTTTCAAATGTTTTTGGGATTTTTGAAATTTTTTGACACGAAAAATAACGTTCACGAGTGAACGGATCCCAAAAGCCAAAGCGTCTCTCACAAAAAACCGTTAATCTTCACGAAAAGAGCCGGCAGCGGCGCCATTTGAAATTAAGATTTTGCTTGTTGAAAAAGTTCGTTTCTCGGTGTCTTAACGAATTGATTTCTGGTTTAAAGTGTGACTCAGTCGTTTTTGGTAAAAAATAATATTTTTGGTTGTAATAAAATAAATGTGCAAGACATTAAAATAAATGACGGGTAATTAAAACTAAGACTAGTTAAAACGTAAATTGTGCAATATTTAAAACTTTAAAAGTAAATTAATTAGATGACGAAAATTAAAGCTTGACGAAAAATTAATTTGACAAATTAATAAAAATGAAAACTTAAATTAATCCAAACTTAAAAATAAATCTAAGACAATAAATTAAAACAAAACCAACTCTATCGGAATCCTCCGATCGGAATAGCGATCGGAATGTTGTCACCATCGGAATGTTGTCACGACAAAACCATCAGAATAACAACTACCCCATCGGAATACATCCACCGGAATCTTCTGTCGGAATACTAGATCGGAATACAAGAAAAATTCCATCCATCGCAATGTAACAATACAAAAGCTATCGGAATAAGACAAGAAAATTCTATCGGAATACATGAAAATGAAATCCATCGGAATATGGCTGTCCAAAATTGGGCTGCATTCCGTTGCAATACAACCCTAAACCCCGTCGCAATCCAGATCGCAATGTGTGACCGGAATCATGATCGGAATAAGGGGGAATTACCCAAGCTATCGCAAAGTGGAACCACAAGGGTTATTGCGATGGAACATAAGCCGCCCGTCGGAATGTGTAAACCTCAATATTGCGATGGAACACAAAAATAATCCGAAAATGCAATTAAGCCAAAGTTCATTAAGCACTATCAATAAGCACACTAAACCGAAACTTGAACAACTTAATAAGCCTAAATTTGAAAGCTTTTAAAAGACGAAATTCATAAACTTTATAAAAATACAAAATAAGAAAACAAAATAAGCAAACTTTTAAAAAGATAAAAACTTTTTATAAAACTTTAAAATCAAATAAGCTAAACACAAAATAAGCCAATAAGATTGTCAAACTTATAGCTTAATTCGTATAAAAGCTTAGATGAAAATCGAAAGACAAACTTTTTAATCAAATAAGCAATGGGATTAAGCAAAAGATTGCTTAATCCGAATTTTAAAACAAACCAAAACAAGAGAAGGGTAGAAAGAGAATGATAAAAGGAACTTGATCAAAGGTAGATAAAGCTTAAAGCAACAAAATTAAGAACACTTACTTGAATTAAAGGCAAGAAATTAAAGGTGCAAGACAAGAAATTAAATGACAATTAAGTAAAATGCAAAAATGAAAGGTGGAAGAGCATAGTTTGTCAAACTAGCCAACAACAAAAATGAAAGCCTAATGATCTATTTATAGGGGAGGAGGAGGATTATTGGAAGCTTCCTCCCTCTTTCTTCTTTCTTTAATTATCCTTTAGTCCTTAATCTTCTTAATACTTCGACTTTTGACTTTGTCTCGGGATTAATAAACTCGTCTTGTAATTTCTTCAATTAGACTTAAGTTCTTCGGCTTTTAGTAAACTTCCGTCTTTTGACTTTTTCTTCGATAAATCTTCAGAATTGGTCTTGGACTTCCGTTCTTTCTGCACTCTTGATTTCTTGACTTCGTCTTTTGTCTTTTTCTTCGATAAAAGCCCGTGAAATCCCGTGTTTTCTCCCCTTTTCACAATTTGATCCTAAATCACAACAAAAACACAAACCACGCATAATTCCGACATAAAAGACATAAAATACACGTTTTGGCTTGGTTATTATTGTAATTAAGTGGTAAAAGTATGGGTGTTTTCACACCTATCAATCCGCAAAGGCCTGTACAAATGAGGAGCTTCCGTTACCTTGGTCACGGCTAGGCGTATCGCTTGGCCCACCATCCACCTACGACCAGCTATGGTCGTGAGTAATAGAGGGCACAACACTTCGGCTTAGTCTGTTTCCAGTATATTCAGCTCTCTCTCTGCCACCACTACTCGCTCTTCTATGGCAGCCCGTGCCTGGGTGAGTTCTTCCTTTAACGTATCACGCTCTTTTGCCATGATGGAGGCTTGGTCCGTTGCGGCTCTAGCGGTGGCTTCAGCTGCGGATACCTGGGAATAACACTTGGGGTTATTATAAAGAAAGATAGAGCTTATGCGAGCAAGGGGTATAAATAAGTAAGGATATGTACCTTATCATTGGATGCCGCCAGGAGAACTTCTAACTCAGCAATGCGCTCCTTGCGGGCGTTGGCGTGATTGGTTTGTTATTTTATTTTAGATTCCGCCACGACCAAGTCTGCCTGCAAGGAGGCTATTGTCTTCTCGTGCTTCTCCACCATTTCCTCCCTACGAGCAATCCTCCTATCAGCACGGCTCACGTTAGCTAAGGCTTCCTCCAGGCAGCGCCGTAGGGCCGCACCAACTGTTACTTGGTGCGCCATTGCCACATCATACTGCTCTAGAAGAGTCCCATGCTCAAGTTCATCTATGTCTTGTGCCAGTGCTGGAGGGGTTAGGTGGTCCATGAACTCTTTACGTTCAGACTCCACCTCTAGTCTTGTTAGGCTGGACAAGTTCCATGCTGGGCGGAGGTTGGTGTCCGGACCCTCAGCACGGGGTTCCTCTTCACGAGTCAGGGGAGGATATGGGGGCATCATAGGAGAAGGTTCTTGTTACAACCCTATATTTTGGATTTATCACTTTTGACTGTTTGACTTTGATTATGTGCTTAGGGTGCGTTTACGAGCATTCTGTTTATATTTGAGCCTTGGATTGGATGTTAGTCATCGTTTGTGTATTGCGTGGTGCATTATGTATTGTTATGATGGGGTTAGTTCATGCTCATTTGTTCACTTGGATCTAACTTTGATAGAATGCGGTGCTATTTTAGGATTTTATGTGTACGTATAAGTATTATAGTAATAGTATTTTTTAGGATTTATGGTTTAGCATTTAGAGGGCTCGGGTGAGGTAATTAGTCATATGGATATTTTTCGGGATGGTTTTAAGTCATTTGGGACTTATTTATAAAGTTTATTTCAAAATTTGAGATTTTTTTTTAAAACTGTATATTTTACGTCTTTTACGGTAAAACGCGTAAATTTGACTAGTTTTACGGTTTTGAGGTTTTGGAGGCTTTTGGAGTTGAAATAAATTAAGGTAAATTAAGGTAATATTAATAAGATATTAATTAACAATAAAAAGAAAAAAAATATATATATATGAGGCGGTTTGGGACGAATCAAAAGAAAAGAAAAGGGAAAAAAGGAAAAAGAGAACCGGGCTTTTGTAATGGGCCAAAGACTTGTTAGGAAACTATATAAATAATTTTTATTAACCAAAACACTTCATAAAACCCCTGGAGATCACCTTCAAGTCGGCATCAATGGTGGTTTTAGGGTTCTTCATCAAAATTTAGGGTTTTCATAAATCAAAGGTAAACTTTCGTAATCCCTTTTTAATTTAATTGTTTTTAATGTTTACATAATCATCTTATGATGGATTTATGTTAGTATTTTAATAAAAATCTGTATTTTAAAGAGTTCATAATGATTACATAAATTAGGGCTTGTAATTAGTGGGATTAGGGTTAATTAATGAGGTTAATTTGATTAACCCGTTTTTAAAAACTGGGCAGAATTTTGGGTCATTGTTTTGATCATATAGGTTGTTCTACAAACTCTTATTTTGCGATCTACATATCCCTGGAAAGCTAATTGAAGTGGCTTTCCAATGCAAGAAACTAGAACTAAATTCGAGGTCTGGAAGTGGGTCAAAAACAGGTTACAATAGTCGGAGGTCAAAACAGTTTTGAATTCAGCCTGTTTTCTTTTTAAGTTTTGGGTTGTTTGGGGTACTTAGGGTTGCATTGGGATCTTCTAATGAACATGAGAGATGGTTTATATATTGTTGTAAGTATCTGCACTTGGGCTAAGATTGTGGTTTAGGGTAAGACCCTCTAATGGTAACAAACTTTTCATACGTTTAAAATCAATGAATTCTGGATAGGTAGCAATATATATACATATATTGGGGCCTTAACAGTAGCTTTAAGGTTAGGGCAAGTGGGAGGTTTTAGGTAACATATGTAAAAGTATGAATATTCCTTTTACAGAAACCATGGGTATGTTTAAGTGGACGTTTGACTTAAAGTTTTGAGACCTAAAAACTGGGACTGTTTTGTGTAAAATATGAACGGGATAGTTATTAAACTTAAGCAAGTTAAGGACTTGTTAGGGAAGGATAATGGGGTGATTAGAGCTTATCAATGAGGTATTTATATGGGAATAGGCTAGATGTCCATCATAGGTTGATGAGCCATCTTAGTGATTGGTTCATGTATTGATTGTGTATTTTTGGATTGTTAGCTTGTTGCTAGAGCAAGGACTTTTGGAGAAGCAATCAGGTGAGTTCATAGTCCCATTTTTACTAAGTTTTTTGATGTTTTTCTAGAATGGGATGGAGATGACACTTCTAATGTTCTTAAAATGATTTATTACTATGTTTTAAAATGTGTGGGCATAAATGTGCTATTGTGTGACTTGCGTGCTTATGTGTTCTCATATGTGCATTGATATGTGTTATGATATGTGAATCTTGATTGTGGTATGATTGGGATTGGTACATAGATGTATGGGCGTCTATGGGTAATACAAGGTTTTTAGGCCTAGTATCAAAGTTCAAGTTCGTTATAGTTCCGAATCTTTTCGAATTGAAAACCGGTCTTAAGTGTGACTCAATCGTCTTTTGGTGAATCAAGAGAATGGTTTGGTTTGTTTTTCTAATTCAAACTATTAGCAAGTAATTAAAGTGTCGTTGAGTAAATTAAAGCTTTGACAAAATTAAACTTAAAGTTAATCAATCGTAATAAAACAATTTATGTTCATCGGAATAAAAATAGCAACCATCGGAATGTCTCTAACATTAACCATCGGAATACTCTAGTTCAGATCGGAATACTTAAGAAGCACTTCTGTCGCAATATGCATCTATCGGAATGTGTTGTCGCAATGATTCTATCGAAAAACGGGCAGCACTTCGTCTTAACCAAGTCCTTAAGACCCGTCGGAATGTGCGATCGCAATGTGCGATCGCAACCCAGATCGGAATAAGGGGATTAACCAACCGATCGCAAAGTAAAACCCTAATGGGTTATTGCGATCAAAAACCAAAGCTATCGGAATGTGTAGTCGACCGTCGGAATGAGCACAAAACCCTAGTATTGCGATGGAAGGCAACAGTTTCCGAAATTTGTGGAAGAGTGAAACTTAATAAGCAGTTGCAATAAGCTACTCTAACGAATCTCAAACGATCCCAAAAAGCTCAAATTCGATGACTTATCAAAACTTAAAATCAAGAACTTTATGAAATGAACTTTAAACCCTTAAAAACCTTGAAGAAATCCGAAACTCAAAAAGCTAAGATTCGAATAAGCCAATAAACATTACGAGCTTATGGTTTATACGAAGGAGCTTGTGTGTACGAACAAGAGCAATCCTTTAATCACGAAAACATCAAATCATAAGCATGAAGAATGTAAATCGGATCAAAGGTAAATGAATCAAGAAGTGTAGAATGAGAATAAAGATCAAAGGCTTAAAATAGAACTTTGATTAATGAAATAAGCAATACAAAAGTGTTTAATCTTGAAAGATTAAAAGAAAAAGATGAAATAGTGAGAGAAAGTTTAAGACTTTCTCTCTCTAAAAACTAGAAAGAAACTTAAGAAATAAAAACTAGCTAACCCCCTCCTAATGTGATTAGGAGGGTATTTATAGGGAAGTGGGAGGCATGTGTGGTGCTTTCTTCTTTCTTTTTCTTCTCGACTCGACTTTAATTCTTCGTCTTTTTAGTCTCGGGATTTGAACTTGTCTTTTAATTTTCTTCTTCTATTAGACTTAAGTTCTTCGTCTTCATTAAACTTCCGTCTTTAGACTTGTTCTTCGATAAATCTCCAGAATAGGTCTTGGACATCCGTTCTTTAAGCAATCTTGATCTTTTGACTTCGTCTTTTCCCGTTTTCTTCGATAAAAACCCGTGAAAGCCCGTGTTTTCTTCCCTTTTTATCTTTTGGTCCTAAAACACAATAAAAACACAAACCACGCATAATTCCGACTTTTACGACATAAATCACACGTTTTGGTCTTGTTATTATTGGAAATAAGTGGTAAAAGGATAAGTGTTTTCACACTTATTAAATCCCCTACACTTGACCATTGCAATGCCCTCATGCAATGCATTAATTTTAAGCACGGTTTACATTCTCCATCATAAATAACCCATCTTGGCCTTTATTAAATACTAAACATAAAAGGTAGAAATAAGTAAAGAAATTAAAAACTTACATTGGGTTTTGGCGGCCATGAACATTTTTCATCCTCAAGTTTCACGTTCCCCATACCAAGCTTAAAAACGAGATCATTGTTATTATAAGTTGGCAAACTATCACGAACTCATGTGGGCCAATTATTCACTTAGACTCCCTTATTCCTAGGTGTATCTCTTATATTTTATTTTTGTCTTGAATGATCACAAGGATGCATTGTTTGACTTATTTCGATAGTTATTTAGTCCGAAAATAAGGTGAACGATTTAATCAATAGTTAGCTAAAGGACCAAATCTTTTAAAACTGCTTCTCGGGATATCAGAAAGTTCATATCTTGGCATAACTTGGTTCGCGATTTGAGACCTTTCTCGGGCCGATATTTGGCAGCGACTTCATACTTCGAATCTTCGAGAGACGTTCTTGAAATTATGGTCTTCTCTTCATAATAGGAATTTCTTCACTTGAAGTTTTTGAGAGATTCTTCATCTTTGGACCACGACTTCTTCATTTTTCTCCAATCTTTATTTTGGACTTTGATATACAACGATCCGCCTCCTTTTAGGACTTGGATCTATTTATCCTCATACCTTGTTAGGGTCTTTTCGGATAGACTTCTCCATGACTTTTGGGGAGTTTTTGCTTTTCGTCGTGTGTCTCGATCCTTCATATTGATTTTTGATAAATGATTCTTCACATCACTTTTGGATCTTTAGCAACAAAATGTAGCCCTCATGCCTTGTTAGGGCCTTTTCGGACTTGCCAATCTTCGCGCCCCGCTTCATAAGTTATGCCTTGGCTATGAACTCTCGTCATTACCGAGCAACTTTTAAACGATCTGGGGCTAGAAGCTAAGTAACTTTTCAAATCGTACAACCTTATTTATTAGCAGATAAATTTATTAACAAGCGGAGGGAGAATAGGCTCATAATTAACTCACATAAATTCACGAAAGAGTACCGAACTTATAATTGACTCTATCATCTCTCGTTCTCCACAGTTTAAAATCTCAAGTAATGAGACTCGTGGATGCTTAGCCAATTAAATCAAAGTTTTGGGTTTTCGAGTCGCCTATAGGATCTTACAACTTCTTAGACTTTTTCAAGTTTAGAAATCGCATTTTAAAGTTCCCTTGATAAACGACTCTCTAGGATCAATTATAGGAACTTGCGAAAAGTTCTTGTTCTTAACCCGTGAGAGTTAAGACTTTCGCGTTTTATAGCTCCCTATATAAAAGCCTAGCAAAACTTGACTTAAACACGTTAAGGATACTAGCTAGAGTAAACTTAGGCAAGTAAACTCGGGTTGAGTCAAAATGTTCACGACTAAGAAAAATCTAAAACCACTTTATTGAAAAACTATTCTAGCAAGGGAAGAAAATAAACATAATAAAGGAAAATGCAACTATACAACTAGGCCAAAATAGATTAAAAAATTTTTGAAAAATGTCGAAAAATCAAATTTTCCGATTAAAATGAGGGCAAATTCATGGAAAAGACCACTTACTTCGATAGAAGTCCCCCCTACACTTGAGATAAACATTGTCCTCAATGTTTAAGTATGTGGGAGTAAACTCCCCTACACTTAGGACATTGTGCACTTTGTTTAAATCTTGCTAAGGAAAAGACAACTAAAGTGAATTCAATGTGAACATATAGAATATGAAATATTGAATCACAAGAGTTTAGGATAGAACCGGGAAGATGGGAACACGGTATCACGGTTCGTCAAAAGTCATCAAGATGCTCTCTGAAGCTTAAATCCCTGCACAGCCCAAGAAACAAGACAACAAACATATGCGGGGCTCCCCCTACACTTATTGTGAAAGCAGTAAAGGATAGAACACGGGTTGCCTCCCGAGAAGCGCTTGTTTTTGTTTACCGAGTCATGAGCCTGACTCGACCCAATTTTAGTGCATGGGGAACGTGGTGAGGGATGGAATCATCTCCTGTGAGATGTCCTCACCAAAGTATAGCTTCAAACGCTGGCCATTCACCTTGAAATTGGGCCCATTCGGCTGAGAAAGCTCAATGGTCCCATACGGAAAAACTTTGGCGACGGTGAATGGACCAGTCCAGCGACTCTTCAACTTGCCAGAGAAGATCTTCAACCGAGAGTTAAAGAGTAAGACTTGATCACCAACGTGGAACTCTCGGTTCTTGATTTTAGCATCGTGGATCATCTTCGTCTTCTCCTTGTAGATCAGCGAGTTCTCATAAGCTTCATTCCTTAGTTCATTTAGCTCGTTGAGTTGAACCTTGCGATGATCACCGGCTTTAATGATGTCGAAGTTCGCCCACTTCAAGGCCCAGTGCGCCTTATGTTCCAGCTCGATGGGAAGATGGCAGGCTTTCCCGTACACAAGACGATAGGGTGTACAACCGATCGGGGTCTTGTAGGCAGTACGGAAAGCCCATAGAGCATCATCTAATTTATCGGCCCACGCGGCGCGATGCTCTCCCACAGTACGCTCCAAAATTCTCTTCAAGCCACGATTGGAAATTTCGGCTTGCCCATTGGTTTGGGGATGATAGGCGGTGGAAAGACGGTGATTGACACCATACTTTGCCATGACTCTTGCAAATTGATCATTGCAAAAATGAGTCCCGCGGTCACTGATGATAGCACGAGGAACGCCAAATCGAGCGAAAAGCTGCTTCAAAAAGTTCACAACCACCCTCGCATCATTCGTAGGAAGAGCCTTAGCTTCAACCCATTTAGAGACGTAGTCGACGGCGACGAGGATGTACTTGTTCCCTTTGGAGGATGGAAATGGCCCCATAAAGTCGATGCCCCATACATCAAAGATTTCACATTCCTGTATGAAATTTTGAGGCATCTCATCCTTATGTGTGATCTTGCCTTGACGTTGGCAAGCATCACAATGTTTAACCATTTCGTGAGCGTCACGATAAATGGTAGGCCAGTAGAATCCAGAATCAAACACTTTCTTAGCGGTGTAGTTGGGACCAAAGTGACCACCAGTGGGTCCTTTGTGGCAAGCTTGGAGGATGTCAAAAGCTGCCGGTCCGTCAACACATCGACGAATAATCAGATCAGCACACTGTTTGAATAGATAAGGGTCATCCCAAAAGTAAGTCTTAACATCGTTCAAGAACTTCTTCTTTTGTTGGGATGTTAACCCTTGGATGAGAATACCACCCGCCAAGTAGTTTGCAATGTCTGCAAACCACGGGGTGCCATCAAGATTGAGATTTATAGACATTAGAGTCTCCAGGGGGAAAGAGTCATTGATCTCTTTGTTCGGATGATCCCCCTGATATGGATCCTCAAGTCGACTCAAATGATCCGCGGCCAGGTTTTCGGCTCCCTTCTTGTCACGAATTTCAATGTTGAATTCTTGAAGGAGCAAAACCCAGCGAAGAAGTCTTGGCTTAGAATCGTTCTTAGTCATCAAGTACTTCAACGCGGAATGGTCCGTGTATACGATGGTGGTGGATAAAACAAGATAGGGGCGAAATTTCTCAAAAGCATAGACAACAGCTAAAAGCTCTTTTTCGGTTGTCGTATAATGCAGTTGAGCCCCCGTCATTGTTTTGCTAGCGTAGTGGATTGGTTGGAAGTGTTTATTCACACGTTGGCCCAAAACCGCACCAATAGCAAAATCGCTAGCATCGCACATCAATTCAAAAGGCAGCTCCCAGTTAGGGGTAACCAAGACCGGTGCCTTAGTTAGCTTATCCTTGAGAAGATTGAAGGCTTCGAGACACTCTTTAGAAAAGATAAAAGGAGTATCTTTTTCCAAGAGGTGGGTCATCGGGCGAGCGATTTTAGAGAAATCCTGAATGAATCTACGATAGAAGCCCGCATGACCTAGAAAGCTTCTCACACCCTTCACGGTTGAAGGTGGAGGTAATTTGGCTATGACATCTACTTTAGCACGGTCAACTTCAAGACCGGCTTTAGATATTTTGTGTCCTAGCACAATGCCTTCTTTTACCATAAAATGGCATTTTTCCCAATTCAGAACAAGGCGAGTGTCTTCGCACCGCTTAAGCATACGTTCCAAATTGGCAAGGCAAGCAGAGAAGGAATCCCCGAAGACCGAGAAATCATCCATGAAGACTTCCATGGTTTGCTCAACCATGTCATGGAAGATAGCCAACATACATCTTTGGAAAGTCCCGGGGGCATTGCATAAGCCAAAAGGCATTCGTTTATAAGCAAAGGTGCCATAGGGACAAGTGAATGTTGTCTTCTCTTGATCTTGGGGATCGATGGGTATTTGAAAATAACCCGAGAAACCATCCAGAAAGCAGTAATATTCATTACCAGCTAAGCGTTCAAGCATTTGGTCCATAAAAGGTAGAGGGAAATGATCCTTTCTCGTGGCATCATTGAGTTTGCGGTAGTCTATACAAACTCTCCACCCAGTAACGAGACGGGTAGGAATCAACTCGTTGTTTGCATTGGGCACAACGGTGATACCACCTTTCTTAGGCACACAATGGACTGGACTAACCCATGGTGAATCCGAAATAGGGTAAATCATACCCGCATCAAGAAGTTTGATAACCTCTTTTTTGATGACTTCATGTATTTTAGGATTCACCCTTCATTGACTTTGAATTGTGGGCTTAAAGTCGTCCTCCATGAGAATTTTATGTGTGCAGAAATGAGGATCAATTCCACGGATGTCCGAGATTTTCCAAGCGATAGCTCTTTTATGCTTCTTCAACACAGTGACAAGTCGGGCTTTTCGTCTTCTTTCAGATCCTTTGCGATGATGACCGGTAGCTTCTCGTCGTCTTCCAGAAAAACGTACTCAAGATGAGGCGGTAGGTCCTTAAGCGCGAGAGTAGGAGGATCCTCAGTAGATGGTGGAACTAACGATGGATCATCATTAGTCACCTCTTTAGGAGCAGGAGGAGACAACGGGTCCTCATTGAGAAGTCTCTCAATAGTACTAATGTCTTCATCCCAATTTGTGGACAAATTATCATACTTAATATCGAGAGGACCCAAGCTAGCTTCGAAGTCATCCAAGTCACTTTCTCCAAAAGGAGTCAATGCTGGAGCAATTGAGGCAACGGTCTCAACATTGGGTAGAGAGGAAAGAGTACTTTTGCAAGCATCATGAAAATGTTCTTCACAAGCCTCATCGAGAACATCAATAGCATTAACACTCTCATATGAATAAGGCTGCTTAGAAATCTTACCCATGTTGAAGACAATTTGATCGTCACCAACTCTCATGATTATTTCGCCTGCGGCTACATCAATAAGAGTGCGACCGGTCCTCAGAAAGGGACGTCCAACGATTAATGGAACACGGGGATCCATCTCGTAGTCAACGACGACAAAATCCGCCGGGAAGGTGAATTTATCGACGCCAACAAAGACATCTTCGGCTATCCCCACTGGATAAGCAACCGTACGGTTGGCTAATTCCAAAGTCATTTTAGTGGGGACTAGCTCGGGGAGAGATAATTGCTTCCAAACACTTAAAGGCATTAAGTTTATACTAGCACCTAGATCGGCTAGAGCCATGCAATTCTCTACTCCCGGGAAGTTGCAAGGAATCAAGAAGCGACCCGGATCACCAAGTTTGGTGGGCAATTTCCTTAAGAGCACGGCAGAGCAATTCTCATTAAGGTGGGTCTGAGCAATGTCAAGAAGCTTTTCTTTATCACTTAAAAGATCTTTAAACATCTTAGCGTATTTGGGCATATGAGCGAGAGCCTCGGCAAAGGAGATGTTAAAATTCAATTGTTTGAACATTTTAAGGAAGTTCGAAACCTGAATATCATCCTTGCTCTTTTGCTTCTCTTTCCTCAACCTTGAAGGATAAGGTATATTGGATGAAGAAGAAGGCTTTAAGGGAGTAGGATCACTCAAAACCACGGGTGGTGGGGAAATGGGGATAGAAGGTGAAGGAGGTTGTGAAAGTTGCTCTTTTTCCTTGTTCACAATCACGGGTGGAGGTGTAGGAAGCTCGGGTTCCATATAACCTTTTCCACTACGAGTGGTGATCGCTTTCATCTCCCCCCTTGGATTCGCAACGGTATTACTCGGAAGAGTACCCGAAGAAGAGGGTTGATTACCTTGGATGAGCGAACCAATCATATCACGAAGGTGAAGAGCTTGATTGTTGAAAGAGTTTTGCATGTTGGCATTAATATCATTGCTGTGTTTGGCCATATCATTCCTTAGCTCGGCTCTAATATCACTCCCTTGTTTCACCATGTCATTCTTCAAGTTGACAAATTGGCTCTGAAGATTCGTCACCATCTCACGATTAGTCTTCATGAACGTCTCGACGTCTTGACTTACGGCCATCGGTTGATTGAGAGGTGGAGCTTGAGAATTTCCTTGAGTTGGGTATGGGTTTCTTTGGGATTGATATTGATTTTGAGCACGAGGTTGGGATTGGTTGTTTCGGTTGTAGCTTTGTTGTTGGTTTTGGTTTGTAGGAGGGAAACCGGGAGGAGCAAGATAATTGTTGGAACGATAACTTAGCAAGTTACGGTCTCCTTGAGGGCGAGCTTGATAGCCTCCCGTGGAATAAGTACCATACGCTGCGTTAACGTCTTCAGAATAATTGCCGTGAGTAGAAGGACACTCATTGTAGGAATGAGGACCACCACATGTGTCACAAGAAAGAGCAACGGCTTTAGCTTGTTGAGTTTGGTTAGAGGTCAAAATTTGGAGACTTTTGTTGATATCAAGAAGCGCACGTTCCAAAACAGACGAGTTGGTGGTGGAAGAAGTAGATGAAACATTGACTCTCTGATTAGATCTTGAGGATGCGGAAGAATCCCAATTGTTGTGGTGAGTGGTCATGTTTTCAATCAACTCTCGACACTCCTCCGGTCTCCTTTTCATAAAAGTACCACCGGCGGCGGCATTGATCGTGTCACGATCACGAAAAGTGAGACCATTGTAGAAGGTGTCAATGAGAGTGACGGGGAGCATATTGTGATTAGGACAGCGGTCGATCAAATCATTGTAACGTTCCCAAGCATCGAAAAGCGATTCATCGTTCTCTTGCATAAATCCACTGATTTGGTTACGAAGGCTAGTGACCATGGATGGGGGAAAGTAGCGCGATAAAAAGCGTTGAGTCATGTCATTCCATGTATGAATAGAATTCTTAGGAAGACGGTCAAACCATTTTTCGGCGTGGTGAGAAAGTGAGTGTGGAAAAAGTTGAAGGCGAAGGTCATCCATAGAAACACCAGGGCACTTCATGCTTTGGGTAATGGTAATGAATTTGTCGAGGTGTTTGTTGGCATCATCATCCGGAATTCCACGAAACGGGTTCGTTTGTACTTGTTGTATCATGTGATGCTTCAACGAAAACTCCTGAGCCGTGACGTGCATTGGCGCAATCGGGCCTCCGCGTCCGTTCATGGTGGGTTGGCACAATTCCTCCATGGTTCGTAAATCAGGTTGAAGGACATTGTTGTTGTTGTTGTTGTGGTTGTTATTCAAATTATTTTGAGGTGGGTGATTATTGTTGTTGTTAACACCAGCCATATCTAAATCTTCACGATTCTCGGGCTCAGAATAGTTTGTAGATCTAGTACGCATGCACCTGCAGAAGAAAAATATACACAAGAAATATCTATATAATCTTTTTGGTTTTTATAGGTTTTTTAATGTTTTTGTATTTTTGAAAAGTTTTATATTTTTTTGGATTTTTTGAAATTTTATAGCAATGAAAATAACGTTCAAAGAACGGATCCCAAAATTCAATGCGTCTCTCACTAGAAACCGTTTATCGTATCGAAAAGAGCCGGCAGCGGCGCCATTTAATACAAGGTTTTTAGGCCTAGTATCAAAGTTCAAGTTCGTTATAGTTCCGAATCTTTTCGAATTGAAAACCGGTCTTAAGTGCGACTCAATCGTCTTTTGGTGAATCAAGAGAATGGTTTGGTTTGTTTTTCTAATTCAAACTATTAGCAAGTAATTAAAGTGTCGTTGAGTAAATTAAAGCTTTGACAAAATTAAACTTAAAGTTAATCAATCGTAATAAAACAATTTATGTTCATCGGAATAAAAATAGCAACCATCGGAATGTCTCTAACATTAACCATCGGAATACTCTAGTTCAGATCGGAATACTTAAGAAGCACTTCTGTCGCAATATGCATCTATCGGAATGTGTTGTCGCAATGATTCTATCGAAAAACGGGCAGCACTTCGTCTTAACCAAGTCCTTAAGACCCGTCGGAATGTGCGATCGCAATGTGCGATCGCAACCCAGATCGGAATAAGGGGATTAACCAACCGATCGCAAAGTAAAACCCTAATGGGTTATTGCGATCAAAAACCAAAGCTATCGGAATGTGTAGTCGACCGTCGGAATGAGCACAAAACCCTAGTATTGCGATGGAAGGCAACAGTTTCCGAAATTTGTGGAAGAGTGAAACTTAATAAGCAGTTGCAATAAGCTACTCTAACGAATCTCAAACGATCCCAAAAAGCTCAAATTCGATGACTTATCAAAACTTAAAATCAAGAACTTTATGAAATGAACTTTAAACCCTTAAAAACCTTGAAGAAATCCGAAACTCAAAAAGCTAAGATTCGAATAAGCCAATAAACATTACGAGCTTATGGTTTATACGAAGGAGCTTGTGTGTACGAACAAGAGCAATCCTTTAATCACGAAAACATCAAATCATAAGCATGAAGAATGTAAATCGGATCAAAGGTAAATGAATCAAGAAGTGTAGAATGAGAATAAAGATCAAAGGCTTAAAATAGAACTTTGATTAATGAAATAAGCAATACAAAAGTGTTTAATCTTGAAAGATTAAAAGAAAAAGATGAACTAGTGAGAGAAAGTTTAAGACTTTCTCTCTCTAAAAACTAGAAAGAAACTTAAGAAATAAAAACTAGCTAACCCCCTCCTAATGTGATTAGGAGGGTATTTATAGGGAAGTGGGAGGCATGTGTGGTGCTTTCTTCTTTCTTTTTCTTCTCGACTCGACTTTAATTCTTCGTCTTTTTAGTCTCGGGATTTGAACTTGTCTTTTAATTTTCTTCTTCTATTAGACTTAAGTTCTTCGTCTTCATTAAACTTCCGTCTTTAGACTTGTTCTTCGATAAATCTCCAGAATAGGTCTTGGACATCCGTTCTTTAAGCAATCTTGATCTTTTGACTTCGTCTTTTCCCGTTTTCTTCGATAAAAACCCGTGAAAGCCCGTGTTTTCTTCCCTTTTTATCTTTTGGTCCTAAAACACAATAAAAACACAAACCACGCATAATTCCGACTTTTACGACATAAATCACACGTTTTGGTCTTGTTATTATTGGAAATAAGTGGTAAAAGGATAAGTGTTTTCACACTTATTAATGGGATCAGTTTTGATGTGTGTGGTTCGTGGGGCACGATTCGTCCTGAGTTCTTGGTTCTGAGTTCTTGGTTCGTGGGGCACGATCCGTCTTGAGTACTTGTGCATCGTCTCTTCGGAGGCAAGATATCTCAACGGGGATATAGTTCATCTTCCACAGGTGGTGTGGGAAAGATCCGGATAGTGTGGTGTGTGTGATAGGATACTTCTTGATTGTTATAGTGTGCTTTGAGAATTGTAGATGTGATCGATACTTGGTTTAAGTTTTGTTGTGGATGCATGTAACATGATTATTATATTATGGTCCATTACTACAAATTGTTTTCTTCAACTTATTTACAGCGGATGTCAAGGTTTCTTATGATGTTCTAGATAACTTAAACCTATGTTCTCACCAACTTTATGTTGACAGATTTTAGTGTCATTTTCAGGTGAGGTAGTAGAGAAGGATGAGGTTAGAAGTGGCTAGAGTTTAGAGGCTACTAAGACTGCATTAGGAGGAATCCCTTTCCTCTTAGTTTTATTTAATGTTTGAATAAGTGATACTTTTTAGACACCTATATGTTTGATGTTTGTTCGTTTGTATGTCTTTGGTAAGAGGTAGGCATGTTACCTACTTACCTAGATGCCTGCACTGTTGAGATATTGTCACGACATTTGTGTCGCCATTTATGATATTTCAATTTCATTTAGTTCTCTCTATAGACACGCTGTTGTTGTGATGATATCCATACGTCGCACCCCATATTCCGTCATGGTGGGGTGTGACAGAATGGTATCAGAGCCAATGGTTATAGAGAATTAGGTTGCCTAGTCGCGTAGCCTAGTCTATAGCTTAAGGGTCCCTGTATATAGGCGTCATAGGAGTATGTGTGCATTTTATAGTAATTGATGTGTTTGAATGTTATTTTCGCAGTATTTGTTAGGTTATGAGCTACTATGGTTCATACTTAGCTACATGTTATTTTCTTTTCGAGTTTTGAATAGTGCGGGTTGAACTATAGTCGTATACGCTAGTCATTGTTGGATTCCTTTTAATTACGTTTTCATGTTCATCATACATCTTGAATTTTGTCTACGGTGGTTTAGTTGGATTACGAGTTTATATGTTTCATGCATTGGCTACGTTATTTTAATACATTGATTTTGGATCTTATTTTATGTTGTGGTTATGTGCTTATATGAGTTGTAGGATCTATGTGCTTATTTGAGTTGGTAGACCGATGTGTTATGTGTAGTATTAATTCTTATAAGTGTCATCATAGGAGGGAGTGCATTGGTGAAAGGGGACTTGTATAAGTATGGTGGCCAACATAGTTATACAAGTATCACAACACCAATGGATTCCTAAGTATGGTTGCATGAAAGAGGGTTAATACATGCTTGTAATAGTATATGTTGGATGAATTTGAGTGTATGTATGCATATGCCTATATATGTATAACTCCCTTCTACTTATCGGTTGTATTCTTGGGATGTTTTGCTAGCTCGTTCCTCTTAGAGATGTTTAACTTCCGTAGTAGTACATTTATCAAGTTCTCATTTCTTGTGTTCTTTTGTACGGTACTTTTGGCGTGAAGGCTTTTGAGATGGTGGGGATTTCTTTTTGGGGTAACGATGTCTTTTGTTTCGAGTTATACATGGTAAAAAATAGAACTTGCAAATTGAAAAAAATGTTGTTGGTAGTCGATGAAATAAGGAAGTGTCGGAAACATGTTTCAAATAAGGTGGAATATAAATTCTTTAACATATAAGCATGACTCGGTTATTTTAAAATATTTTGGTTTTGAGCACCTAAAGCTATTGTTCTTAAGTTAAAATTTTGTTCTTATTTAGTGAAATATGTTAAAATCATGTAATTAATGAGGGGTTTTAGGGTTTAAAAATCGTTTTTTTTGGTATAAATCGGAGTAGGCAGAAACTGTCGCTACACTGTCAAAATATGTCGCTAACTGTCAGAAACTGTCGCCAATGCCTAGGCAGATTTTGAGTAAAATCGTTTTGGTTATAAATTATTCGTTTTTAAAGCTTTTTGGGTGATTCAAAAGCCTAAAATTATGTACTCGGAACATACTTTTCAAAAAATTCAGAAAGTTTAGTAATTGGAGGTTAGTAGCTTGGTCGATTTAATTGTACAAGTGTCGAGTTCAAGATTAATTTTCAAACGATATGGTTTAAACTTGTGTTTTGGATATTTTGGGATAGTGAACACTTAGACGACTAACATAAGGCTTAATTGGGATAGGACTTGAAATGTATCCATCATAAGGATTGTACATTGATGAAGGATGTGGGTTTCGGAGTCAATGTTGACGTGTGATATTGTGTTGTGTGCTTTAGACAATTGATCGTTCGTGAAGAGACTTTAGATTGATGTTCGTCAGATGATTACATAAATTACTAATGTGATACCATGGTTTTAGAACAACTAATATACAATTTCAGTACAAAATCTATTCTGGGGTAAAATTTGGTTTTCCACAAGGTTTTAATAGTATGTCGCCGGTCGTAACACATTTCAGTTGTCGTTGGGTGCTTGTTGTCATTAGTCCGTTTCCATGGTTCGTTGGGAGTCGATACATGTTTTATGTTGAGTATCTTTTGGAGTCTCATGGTTTTGGTTCATTCTTTTAAATTCGTTCACGTAAACGTCCGTTAGTTGTCCATGGGTTTGATCCATTATCCGAAGTTGGGGGTCCTAAAATTTGTCGTGAGCTTATATTCATTGAGAGTGTTGTTGTAGTCATGATCCGGTTACGTTCTTATGAGAGAGATAGTGTGTTGGCTGTGAAATGAATTTATTGAGCTTATGGAGTAAATCTTGGGACGAGATTTCTATTAGGAGGGAGTGATGTGACAATCCTAGATTTTGGATTTGTCACTTTTGACTGTTTGACTTTGATTATGTGCTTAGTGTGCGTTTACGAGCATTCTGTTTATATTTGAGCCTTGGATTGGATGTTAGTCATCGTTCGTGTATTGCGTGGTGCATTATATAATGTTATGATGGGGTTAGTTCATGCTCATTTGTTCACTTGGATCTAACTTTGAAAGAATGCGGTGCTATTTTAGGATTTTATGTGTACGTATAAGTATTATAGTAGTAGTATTTTTTTAGGATTTAAGGTTTAGCATTTAGAGGGCTCGGATGAGGTAAATAGTCATATGGATATTTTTCGGGATGGTTTTAAGTCATTTGGTACTTAGTTATAAAGTTTATTTCAAAATTTGAGATTTTTTTTAAAACTGTATATTTTACGTCTTTTACGGTAAAACGCGTAAATTTGACTAGTTTTACGGTTTTGAGGTTTTGGAGGCTTTTGGAGCTGAAATAAATTAAGGTAAATTAAGGTAATATTAATAAGATATTAATTAACAATAAAAAGAAAAAAAATAAAAAAAAATATATATGAGGCGGTTTGGGACGAATCAAAAGAAAAGAAAAGGGAAAAAAAGGAAAAAGGAAACCGGGCTTTTGTAATGGGCCAAGGATTTGTTAGGAAACTATATAAATACTTTTTATTAACCAAAACACTTCATAAAACCCCTGGAGATCACCTTCAAGTCGGCATCAATGGTGGTTTTAGGGTTCTTCATCAAAATTTAGGGTTTTCATAAATCAAAAGTAAACTTTCGTAATCCCTTTTTAATTTAATTGTTTTTAATGTTTACATAATCATCTTATGATGGATTTATGTTAGGATTTTAATAAAAATCTGTATTTTAAAGAGTTCATAATGATTACATAAATTAGGGCTTGTAATTAGTGGGATTAGGGTTAATTAATTAGGTTAATTTGATTAAACCCGTTTTTAAAAACTGGGCAGAATTTTGGGTCATTGTTTTGATCATATATGGAGTTCTACAAACTCTTATTTTGCGATCCACATATCCCTGGAAAGATAATTGAAGTGGCTTTCCAATGCAAGAAACTAGAACTAAATTGGAGGACGGGAAGTGGGCCAAAAACAGGTTACAACAGTCATAGGTCAAAACAGTTTTGAATTCAGCCTGTTTTCTTTTTAAGTTTTGGGTTGTTTGGGGTACTTAGGGTTGCATTGGTATCTTCTAATGAACATGAGAGATGGTTTATATTTTGTAGTAAGTATCTGCACTTGGGCTAAGATTGTGGTTTAGGGTAAGACCCTCTAATGGTAACAAACTTTTCATACGTTTAAAATCAGTGAATTCTGGATAGGTAGCAATATATATACATATATCGAGGCCTTAACAGTAGCTTTAAGTTTAGGGCAAGTGGGAGGTTTTAGGTAACATATGTAAAAGTATGAATATTACATTTACAGAAACCATGGGTATGTTTAAGTGGACGTTTGACTTAGAGTTTTGAGACCTAAAAACTGGGATTGTTTTGTGTAAAATATGAACGGGATAGTTATTAAACTTAAGCAAGTTAAGGACTTGTTAAGGAAGGGTAATGGGGTGATTAGAGCTTATCAATGAGGTATTTATATGGGAATAGGCTAGATGTCCATCATAGGTTGATGAGCCATCTTAGTGATTGGTTCATGTATTGATTGTGTATTTTGGGATTGTTAGCTTGTTGCTAGAGCAAGGACTTTTGGAGAAGCAATCAGGTGAGTTCATAGTCCCATTTTACTAAGTTTCTTGATGTTTTTCTAGTATGGGATGGAGATGACACTTCTAATGTTCTTAAAATGATTTATTACTATGTTTTAAAATGTGTGGACATAAATGTGCTATTGTGTGACTTGTGTGCTTATGTGTTCTCATATGTGCATTGTTATGTGTTCTGATATATGAATCTCGATTGTGGTATGAGTGGGATTGGTACATAGATGTATGGGCGTCTATGGGACCAGTTGTGATGTGTGTGGTTCGTGGGGCACGATCCGTCCTGAGTTCTTGGTTCTGAGTTCTTGGTTCGTGGGGCACGATCCGTCCTGAGTACTTGTGCATCGTCTCTTCGGAGGCAAGATATCTCGAGGGGATATAGTTCATCTTCCACAGGTGGTGTGGGAAAGATCTGGATAGTGTGGTGTGTGTGATGGGATACTTCTTGATTGTTATAGTGTGCTTTGAGAATTGTAGATGTGATCGATACTTGGTTTAAGTTTTGTTGTGGATGCATGTAAAATGATTATTACATTATGGTCCATTACTACAAATTGTTTTCTTCAACTTATTTACAGCGGATGTCAAGGTTTCTTATGATGTTCTAGATAACTTAAACCTATGTTCTCACCAACTTTATGTTGACAGATTTTAGTGTCATTTTCAGGTGAGGTAGTAGAGAAGGATGAGGTTAGAAGTGGCTAGAGTTTAGAGGCTACTAAGACTGCATTAGGAGGAATCCCTTTCCTCTTAGTTTTATTTAATGTTTGAATAAGTGATACTTTTTAGACACCTATATGTTTGATGTTTGTTCGTTTGTATGTCTTTGGTAAGAGGTAGGCATGTTACCTACTTACCTAGATGCCTGCATTGTTTAGATATTGTCACGACATTTGTGTCGCCATTTATGATATTTCAATTTCATTTAGTTCTCTCTATAGACACGTTGTTGTTGTGATGATATCCATACGTCGCACCCCATATTCCGCCATGGTGGGGTGTGATAGTTCTCTCTTCACTTCCTTCTCTTGTGCTGCTATCGACGGATCCGCCCTGTTATTAAAACAAACATTTATGAGTTTTTGTTAGTGGATCGAATATTATGGGGTAGCGTCAGTACTTACGTCACGTCTATCATTGGTTCCGTGATGGTAGGAGCCACGGTACTACCTGGGGTCTCCTTGCAAACATGGGCATCTACTTGCGACGGGGGGTTGCCTTGAGGCATTGTGGTACTGCTTCATTCTTGAAACTATGGGTGGTCTTTCCTTAGTCTCTTAGGAGGGGAATTATGTTCCCCCGCCTCAGCCTCTACATTCTTCACCACCTTCCTGGTGGTTTTGCGCTTCTTGGACGCTGGTTTTGAAGGTTGGGAGGATCCGGCCCCCTGCGCCACTTCTTCTTCTCCTACTTCGTCATCATCAACTAAACGGTTGATGGATGGTTCTGTTAGTTGTTCTTCGCGTTGGATGGAGGTGGCGTTCTCCAACAGTAGATCACCACCGTCTTCATTATAGAAATCCATTGGTGACTTTTGGATCACAGGCTCCTGCTCATCCGTCTGCTGCTCATCCGACCGCTGCTCGGTTGTTTATTCCAATGTGATAGTCATATTGACAG
Organism: Glebionis coronaria; assembly: GCA_025667525.1. Taxonomy (NCBI): domain Eukaryota; kingdom Viridiplantae; phylum Streptophyta; class Magnoliopsida; order Asterales; family Asteraceae; genus Glebionis; species Glebionis coronaria. Next base: position 397,952,053 of record CM046879.1, read on the forward strand.
TGGCAGCCAGTAAGGGGGGCTCGCCCTCTTTCAGAGGCCGGGATCCTTGTAGAACCTTGCTTGGATCACCTTGGCGTAGAAGACCAAATAACTTCATCTCTGCGGACATAAAACATGCATAAGTGTTAGTGAGCTTACACGTATTTTGGACATGTTTACATGCATATTCATATATGAAATACCTATCCTGTCTACGCTCGGTCAAAAAGCATGGATATCTATCCTCCCTCCTAAAACAGTTGCGGCTGATTCCTATTAAGAATAAGAAGTGCTCCGACAGGCCCCTATGGAAATCAGTGTGATGGGTGTCTAATATTTTCACATCCTTGCTGCTATAATCCCTGGATGAGGGTATGGGGTCGAATCTTACTTTGTACTACATAAAAAACGGGGTGGGGAATACCTTGGAGTCTATGAAAAAGTAGTGTTCGTACCACTTTTTAAGGGAATCTAGCGGTTTCCTATACGACATGGGGCTGTTGCGGATCGTTTTTTAAACGATAGTCACCTATTTACCATTTGGGGGGAGTAGAATACCCTAAATAGATTAACTGTGGGGGTTACTTCGCAGGCGTGGCAAGTAACCTCGAATTGGTTAACCTTGCACGTCCCTATGCAATGAAGCTGCATTATGTGGAAGTCATAATACAATAGCACATCTACGAGGAACCTAGATAGGGGGATGCGGTAGTTAGCCGAGTCGAATAGGCGCGTATACACGCCTATTTCCCCCATAGGGGCGTCTGTGATAGCTTCACCATCACCTGGAAAGGTGGGGTGTACGTTCTCAGGGATATAATATTCAGACAGGAAGTCTATATATCTCTCCGCCTTCATCACATTGAGGATGTCCGTGATCACAAGATTAGCTTTCACCATGATTTATAAAAAGGATTAGGAAGGCGCGATGGTCTAACCTGGTATGGTGAATGTCCGTGGAAAAATAAGATAAGGAATGAAGGATTGAGCATAGGTATAACAATGGCGGAAATGGAGATGTAAACTGTGTGTTTACATAGTTACACACACCCACTCTTTTATAGGTTTGCCTCGAGTTACGAGGTTTAATGGATGTTTGACATGTGTAACCCACTACGCTCATCCAACGGTGGGGATATCTGACAATTCTGAAACATCAGAAGGGACCCACGGGTCACTTCTTGGCAGCTTTACGTAGCTCAAGAATGGGCCTGTCTGGTGCACTTTTGCAGACATAAAATCCGACTCATGACTACCATTAATGCATGCATTAATATTGTCCCGGCTGGCCTTTTTGAAGTGCGGCTGTGTTTGCGACAACAATATCTACAGGACATTAATTAGTATAGGTTATGCCTACGGCTGTAACAACTAGACTGGGGGGACATGATGACGTATAGTCTCCAACCGGGTCATGAACCCGTCCCACGGGTACTACCCGCATCCGGACCATCACGAATGGGTTGGATTAATGTCACTTAAGCTTATGGGCTTAAATGAATAGTGGCCGTAGATGTATGCGACCCACGACCCAGCATGGCCGGAACAGGGTTAGAAAGAATCAAATTCCTATCAGGATTGGGATTTGCCTCAAAGAATAGGATATACACTCACCATAATTAGAAGATAACAATCAAGCTAATTATGGTGATTATCTTATGCATGGGGTCGAAGTAACAGTGAGCCCATTAGGGTTTCACTACCTATATAAGGAACCCCCAAGGGTTCCACAAAGGTATTATATTCTCCATACTCTCATCTCACATCCGATTCTTAAGCCTAACCGATTACTTACTCTCACGCTGGAGTCTAATCGTTGGATACGCTCCCACGGTAAGTCTAACGCAAGTTGCTTTAGTGTGCAGGATCTCAGCAAGTTATTCACTTGGTGCAAGAGCCGGAGCCCAGCCTACCTGAATTAAGCCTAATTCGGGTCAAGCAAGGATCATCCAACTTTTGTATCAACATCAATGAACTTCCTAATAATACGATCAGCATCGTAGTATAATGGAATCATTGGGCGACCCGCCATACTAGCAATGCGAGCAGTACCTTCTATGGCCCATGGCATGATGAAGTTCCCAGTGGAGGAAGGAATCGTAACAGTATTTAACATAGCTATCCCACTCGCGGAGTGCAACACGATTGCGGAGCCTCCTCGTGTTACAACGAAACCCAAGGCAGATTCATCACCAAACCTAAAAGTGGCAATCCATCCGCAATACCGGGATCAAGAGATAACGATTGGAGGAACGCTGTCCAACAAATGAAAGGCAGGCATGTGCCACCTATTAAAGGAAAACCTAGACATCTTCGCATGGGAGCCTAAAGATATGACGGGAGTGCCAAGGCCAATAGCCGAACACAAGCTGCAAATCCGCGATGGATATCATCCAGTCAGAAAAAAGAAAAGAGAACAGGCTCTAGAGCACAACAAGGTGATACTCGAGGAAGTGAAGAAACTGGGGGACGCATCATGCAGGAAGTCTACTACCATGATTGACTCGCCAACCCAATGATGGTTAAAAAACATGATGGCAGCTGGCGCATGTGTGTCGACTTCACAGACCTTAATAAAGCTTGTCCCCAAGATTGCTACCCACTTCTAGAGATAGACTGGAAGGTGGAATCGCTATGTGGATATCCTTTTAAATGCTTCCTAGACACATACAAAGGATACCACCAGATACAAATGGCAGAAAAGGACGAGGAAAAAAGGGCGTTCCATACCAGCCAAGGTGTGTATTACTACACCAAAATGCCATCGGACTCAAGAATGGAGGGGCCACGTATTAGTGATTGGTAGATAAAGCGTTCGAAGGTCAAATTGGGCGAAATTTGGAAGTCTGTGTTGATGAGTTGGTGACAAAAAGTCACATGGAAGATGAACTTATCCGGGATATAAAAGAAACATTGTCGACACTTAGGAAAATAAACATGAAGTTAAACCTAAAAATGTGCACCTTCGGGGTGACAAAAGGCATGTTCCTGGGCTACATGATTGATCCCAATGGCATCAAACCCTGTAAAAAAAGACGGAAGCAGTCATACAGCTTCAAAGCCCAAGGACGAAAAAGGAAGTGCAATCGGTAAACGGGAAGCGCGCATGGCTGAACAGATTCTTGTCCAAATCCGTAGAGAAATCCCTCCCTTTATTTAAGACACTCAAAAAGTGTATAAAAAAGGCAGACTTCAATCGGACAAAGGAACTTGAAAAATCCTTCGAGGAACTGAAGACACATCTAGCGTCGCTCCCTATGTTAGTCGCACCACGACCAAAAGTGGAGCTGATAATGTACTTATCAGCTACACAGGGAGCGATCAGCGCGGTGCTAATGACGGATAGGGAAAACGTGCAAACACCAGTATACATCATAAGCTGAGCATTACAAAGCTCGGAGCTGAAAAATACCTCCATGGAGAAGTTGGTACTCGCACTAGTATTCGCGGCGAAAATGTTGCGCAGATACTTCCAAGCGCATCCCATAGTGGTGATCACAGATCAACCCATAAATCAGATAATATCAAAACCAAACATAGCGGGTAGATTACAAAAGTGAAGTGTTCTACTTGGGGAACACTATAGCATACAGACCACGCAACACCGTAAAAGGACAAATTCTGGCAGACTTCATTGTAGAAAAACGAGAAGAAGGCGAGAAAGAATCTAAACAGTAGGAAGAAGACCAAAATCCATGGATCTTATTCACTGATGGATCATCCTGCACTGATGGATCTGGCGCATGACTCATACTAACTAATCCAGAAGGAATGAAATTTACATACGCACTGCGTTTTGAATTCACAGCTACAAATAATGAGGCGGAATACGATGCGCTTATAGCAGGAGTAAGAATCACAGCCCGAATGGGTGTGCGAAACCTCAAAGCAAACGTAGATTCTCGCCTAGTAGCAAACTACATACTTGGAGAATATGAAGCGAAGGAGGAGAATATGATACAATACTTGCAAAAAGACAAGTCATTGATTGAAGGATTCAAAAATTTCATAATACGCCAAGTACCCAGAGGGGAGAACAAGAAGGCAAGCGCACTCACCAAGGTAGCGTCCACCAGCTTTGCACATCTATCAAAGCAGGTCCTGGTAGAAATACTCAAAGACAAATCCATAAAAGAGAAGGAAGTCACATCGGTCGTATAGGAAGAAGGTCATACATGGATGACGCCGATTGTAGACTATTTAATGAAAGACTCACTCCCACATGACGAAACCGAAGCGCGACGAATACGAAGGCGCTCGAAACAGTTCGAAGTCAGGGATGGGATCCTTTACAAACGCTCATTCCTTCAGCCATGGCTGAGGTGCGTGGGCCCGCGGCAAGCACAATACGTTATTAGTGAAATACACGAGGGATCCTGCGGCATGCATGCAGGATTAAGGTCAGTAGTGGCGACAGCATTACACAACGTTTATTATTGGCCCACCAAGCACGCAGACGCACGTACACTCATCCGCATATGCAATGACTGGAAGGTACACAGGTCGGTACCACGCAAACACTAAGAGGAACTAACACCTATCACTTCCCCTTGGCCATTTTTCAAGTGGTGAATAGACATCACAGGACCTTTCCCTGTGGCAGCAGGTGGGGTTAAGTTCCTAATAGTCACGATGGACTACTTCACGAGATAGATTAAGGCAAAGGCGGTAGCAACAATCATAGGAAACAAAGTAAAAAGGTTCGTTTGGGAAAATATAGTATGTCTCTTTGGGCTGCCTTGAGAGATCGTTTATGACAATGGAAAACAATTCACGGAGAATCCATTCAAGGACTCATACGTGAAAAACAACATCAATAAAAGGTTCGCATCGGTAGCCCATCCACAAACCAATGGACTGGTGGAAAGATCAAATAGGAGCCTAGGAGACGGCATAAAAGCGCGTTCAGGGGAGCACAACAAAAAATGGGTCGATGAGTTATCGCATGTATTGTGGGCACATCACACGATGATAAAGACTGCTACGGGTGATACCCCTTTCGCCCTGAAACATGGAACATAGGCAGTCATTCCAGCAGAAAATGGGTTGCAAACATTCCGCACAGCAGAATTAGACATGGTAACCAACGATGATGAACTACGGATGAACTTAGACATAATTGATGAAAGGAGTGAGTTAACAGCTATCCGCGAGGCCAAGTCAAAATAAAAAATGAAGGGTTATTACGATGCTAGGGTACGAAAGAATTCCTTTAGGCCAGGTGATTTTGTGTACCGCGCAAACGAGGCCAACCGTGCAGAAAATATAGGAAAACTTGGACCTAATGGGAGTGACCTTACATGGAAACAGACGCATTGGGGAAGTGTGCGTATAAACTGCGCGACATGGATGGTAACGACCTACAGAGGACATGGAACATATGCCATCTGAAGAAGTGCTACCTTTAGCAGCGAACTTCTGAAGCCAATGTATTATTTTTCTTTTATATCATGTATTTAAAATCTTGCAAGTATTAATAAAATTGCCGTGGTCCCTAGCTAGTTCCACGACGCATTCCAAAAAACATTTATTCTTATTACATATGTGCTATATGTTGCGTACTAGCGTACGCGTACACAACGTTTCCAAGAGAAATGAGAGGAACGATTCTAACCTAATAATTAGACTCGTCGAGTAAGAGGGATGCAACCCCATCGACCACGGATCATGTATCCTTGTTAGGCCCCTTGCCATTAATGACGTCGTAGCAAGTTAAACAGCCAGTACATTCTGATACAGATAAGACACAATCGTGCACACCTAACAATTGGTCATCCTGACCTGGTCGTCCTTATGGTAGTAGCGGTATACCACACGTAATGAGTCTGCCTCACCCATAAGGACCACTTATAAAATTACACTAATTCATAAAACAATTCTATGCCATAAATATTAAAGTGTAGAAACATATTTTCATAACAAAAAGTGGAAAGTGTTTATTACAAACAACGGTAGAACATTCGCACATACAAAATACACAAATATTTACAAATCAGATAACCTGTTGGAAAGTAAACTTTGTGTCAGAAGAAGATCTCTTCAGCTTCAATAGGGGAGGACAACATGCCGAGGCACGGTGCTCTTTCACTTCCTTCTCCATTAGGTCCAGCACGCGCGCGTCTCTCTCTAGCAGCGGAAAGGGCAACACAGGAATAGAGGAAGTAAGATGGGCAGCACCAACATAAGGCACAACCTCTATACCCAATGCAGTCTTCTTGGCGGCAGCACGACTAGCGTGCGCCACGAGCACTTCGGACAATGGAACCTCCTTCTCAACCCTAAATGGGTCAAGCACATCCCTGGGGTGACCAAATATTGTTACCATCAGCTGCTCTAAGGAAGGCTTCAAGTTAAAGTCAGCATGTGTCTTCGCGCCCTCCGCCTTATGGCGCGCCAGAGTTAGGCCTTCCATAACAACCTCAAGTGGCAGCTCATGATCCTTGTCGCCAAGACAGAAAGATGGCAGAGGGCATACACTCATGTTCTTCAGGGCGGTTTTGAGCTTGGAATTAGCAGAAGAATCATAGAAAGACACTTCTTCCAAGTCTTTCTTCAACGGTGTAGCTTCGTGCACTTTCTTCAGGCCCTTGGAGGTACCCTCATTCACCGCAGCAATAACGGACTGGGCGAAGGCGTCCCGCAGAGTATGGTCTTCCAAGGCACCCATGGCAGCTAGGCGCAGGCCGTGGCGCACCAGCCAGCGCTTCTCAGCTATCTCTTGCATCAAACACGGATACAAGTCAGCGTCAAGCTCAATGCTTAGTCTCCTCAGCTGGCTGCTAAGACCCTTCACATCACCATTCATCCTTGCGCCCAACGCATCCACACCATTCACACACTGGTCCTTTCCATGCTCAAAGGCTTTCATCGCATCTTCATTCTAAGCCTTAAGATAGGCGAGCTGCACACGCTCATCTACAAGAGCGGTGGCCAAATAATATCTTTCTTCAGTCAGGGAGTGGATAAGATTGGCGTCCTGGCGTCCTCTCTCGGCTTCTTGGTCGATCTTTGCCTGAATATCCTCAAGGGCGGTAGTCTTCTCCCCAATAATTTGCCCAAGTCTTTCTTCTAAGGATTGGACTTGGGCGGATAGCTCTAAAAACCTCTTCTTGATGTGTGACGTTAATGTCACGTTCTGCGACGAGATGTAACATACCTTGTCCGCAAGAACTGCATCATTAATCTATTCTAGCACAATAGCTCGGCCAGGGGGCATAATGTTATCGAAGAAGCTGGCGCAGTCAAAGGCGCCGGTCAGCTCTAAAACATAGGCAGGTCCCAGTTTGGAGCAAAAGGGGGGTATTGGTAAAATGCACTTCCCCTTGTTGTGGCGGTATCCTTTGAAGGGGAAGGCATGTTTGCCGCCTGGGAGAAAATTCTTCTTGGTCATCACTGTTATAAGGCAAGGAGAGATTAGAGGAATAATAAAGAAAAGATAAGTGCGATAATACTAGACAGCGACAAGTATATTTAACTTAGGTTAATGGTGGTAGGAGGATTTTGTAGAGGGTTCTTTCCACCATCCTCCTCGATGTCTTCTTCGGTCTGGCGTGTGCTCGAGGTTTTCGCCTGGTGGCAGCGCGTCTCTGTGGACGAGGGCCCAGCCCCCGTGCGAGCGTACTTACGAGAGGTAGATGGAGAGCCTCTCTTCCTCTTCCCTAGTAAAGAAGAGTTCGCCTCCTCATCTTTTTTGAATTGTTGTAAGGCGTACTCAGCATCGTCAATAAAATTGTCCTCAGACAAGGAGGAGCTCAGTCTGAGGTACTGACGTGGTGGCGGTTGTTCTTGTGGTGGTTGTTGCTGTTGTTGCGCTTGTTGTGGTTGTGGTTGCTCTACGATGGTGTCTTCTTGCTCCTGCGCCGCGGACGCTTCTCCTATTTCCAGGTCCATAGTGTTCTTTTGTGCGCGCTCCTGAATCGACTCTTCATTCTCCTTCTCAGGGCGGGAGTACACTATTAAATCCTCGGGGAAAGAACCACAAACAAGGTCAAGCACATCCATCGCTGCGTAAAGGCAAAACAAACAGAAAAGGAAACGAATTTTTAGTTTTTCGGATAAAGGTGATACTTACAGGGTGATATAGAGAACGTGGGAAGAACCACTAACCCTGGCCAGTTTTGGTGCGAAAGACTGGTATCCGATGCGCGCCATAGATGACTACGCGACTCAGACCAAGAATAACTAACAACGCCTCAGGATACGGTTGCACAGGAATGTGGTTATTATTTAAAAGCTCTGCATCCTCGGTGTTATATGAGTTAGGGCCAGGCGTTAGGCCTTCCTCACCATTACATGGGTCAAAAAGGGAAAGTGAACGGGAAAAGCGGCTTCGTCAATCCCGAAAAACCTATCATTCCAATCCCTTAGGGAATCAAATTTTCCCTCGTAGCACTACATTCAGTTCTTTTGCTTAGCGAATGAAAACCACCCATTGGCAAGTTGTCGTCGGTAGAACACACATAATAAGTCTACAGTGGGATCTATATCTAAGGTACGACAATTAATTTCAAAGTTGGAAATTTTGGCCGCCCCTATGCAGTGCAATTGAGAAACATGGATCTCATAATGCACCAACACGCTAATAAGGAAGCGCAACATGGGAATACGCTAATTCGTGTAGTCAAAAAAACGGGTGTATATTCCTATTTTTTCCCCTGGTGCCTGACTAATATTGTGCCGAGGGTTGGGGACTTCTGGGTGTAAATAATTAGGAATAAAGTATTCCTTCGTGAACTGGTCAAGTTCCTCTATGGTAAGGATCGACGTCACTGCGGATAGTTATCTAACCATGCTTGCCCGTGACAAATAAAGATGTCCTAAGGATTACCTTAGGAGAAGTCTGGTGAAAATGGAGATTTTAGAAATCGTTAATGGAAGCTTGGGAGTTTGGAGAAGATGGACAGTCAATGGGCGGTTTCCAATAGTATATAGAGCCCTCTTGCTTAACTGTTAAATACTTGGATCTATGCCACGTGTTGCCCACTTGCTAAATCCAACGGTGGAATATGAAGAGGTAAAAATGACGTGGCAGACGCTTTTCCCAGGTTTCGAGGAGGTTAGGTAACAATGGGGGATAATGTCTTCTTGGCGGGAGTATTCGAGTTTTCTTGGGCACTCATATGGTGCTTGTGCGCATATTGTTTTTGGAGCATTTATAAGGTTGTAGTCTAGTAGCCGCAGTTGGAACCTGCAACCACTAGACTGGGGGGACATGATGACGTATAGTCCCTAGTCGGGCTGGATAGTCCAACTCACGGGTACTACCCGTATCCATTAGGAATGGATTAAAAACTATACAGTGCGCGCACAGCCCAGGAGGCCTGGTAAGGCACTGTCGCACATACGGTTCATTACTTAATCGTGTACTCGTCGCACTATGACAGGATCAAACAAGAATATAATCTATCTTATGATTATATTCGCCTAAGGAAGGAGGATATACACTTACCATAGTTATGCAATAAAGATCAATCTATATTGAGTCATTATCTCTTCCTTAGGTCTCAAGAATGGGGAGCCCAGCCAGGACTCCCTCAAGTATAAAAGGACCCCCATGGTTCCACAAGGTACGCTACACACAACACCCTAAACCCTAACATACTCAAATCGATTACTTACTCTCACGTCGGAGTCTAATCGTGGGCCACAAACCCACGGTAAGCCTAACGGTGTCTATTTTTAGTGCGTAGGGTCTCAAACAAGTTAAACTTGGTGCAAGAGCCGGAGTCCACAAGACCCCGAATTAGCCTAATTCAGGTCGAGCTCAGTCTATCCAACTTTTGTATCAACATGGTCCATCTTCAGTGGAACTTGAAGCAGACATGGTTCAAGGACGTTTTTAGAGACATAAAAATGTTTCTTGTTGTATAGAGACTCCCAGGCTCTGATACCACTTGTTGGGTCTAGTAGATATAGATCTTTCAACCTGTTAAGGTTGGTGAAAAACTTATGTAAGCACAAGTTATTCACATAGAGACTCTAATGGAAAACAAGTTATTTGTGCGGAATACAAATACTAAGAACAAGAAGAACACTTTGCTAAATGAATAACATGATCCTTTCTAAGGATTTCTAATATTACTGATATGAAATAAAATGGTGAAAGGTGTATCTCACCCTTCTGCCATTGGGTTCCTTTTATACTACAAGGAAACCCTAGAACTACATTTACTCAAAAACATGTAATAGATGATATGCACATCCTTTCCTAAGATATCTCATGCATATCCTAACAAACTAATATGAATAATACTGTTTGACTTTCTAAGAGACCAGGAGCACGTATTACTCATACTACTACTATGCCCAGGAGGAACTACATACCTCCTATTCAACCTATTACAAAACACCTATTACATAGGTCCTAACAAGGTCAATAGTACTTGCTTCACCAGTGTTAGACACTTCTTTATCATCAATCACCAAGGTATTTTCAGATTCCTGTTTCTCCTCAGAAGCTGTCTTCTCAATCTCTAACTCTTCATTTTTGTCAGACCCATCATCCTTCTTTGTTTCATCCTTTGAAGTTGATTGTGTCTTCTGTTGTTGTGGAGTTGTAATAACTGGAAAAGTTTGATCAATCTCTTCAAGCTTATCATAAAACCTTTCCCAATTAGCTTCTGGAATCACCTGCTGTTGTGGTGGTGGTGAGTGTTGTTGTGGTTGATCGGTTGCTTCTTCCATTGCTTCAACATTTTGTTGTGGAATTGGCACTGTTGTAACCACATTTTCTTCAACTGTTAATGGATGTTGTGGCTGATCTTCCATGTTGGTGTCATTCATAAAATATTTAAATCCATCATCAAAGTCATTCCTTTCCTCAAAATTTGTTCCTTCCCCAAAATTGGCTGGAATATCAGAAGAAGGTCCTGCTTCCTTTAAATTCTGCCCCTGTTTGGATGCTTTCATTTGCTTTCTTCAGAAGGCTGTTAACTTTTGCTTTTGCTCCGTCAACTGAACCTTTTGAATGGACATGTGATGCCTGATCCAAGGATTTGCTCTCCTCTTTATCTTTTTTATCTTGGCATTCAGCTCTTCAATCCATTCATCTTGCAAAAGCATAGCATCTTGCAAATCTTTAACCTGTTTAGATAAACTAGTACAAAAGAATTCAAACTTGCAATATCCAACACCTCTATTGCCCTAGATGGTGGTGAACCACTAGCATCATGTGAAGCAGTAGGTGTATGGATCATCTCATTGGAGATTGGTTGTTCATCTCTATGATGAGATGAAGTTTGTACTTCTCTAGAGGGTTGGCGACTTTGGTGAGAGGGAGTTTGTTGAGGTTCACTAGTTGAGCTAGGATCTTCACTCTCTGTGTTAGCCTCGTCTACTAACATATGGGCAAACAATGGGTTACAGTCCCTGTAAAGGTTGTACCATTCTTTGAAAAGAAAGAAAAGGCCCTTCTAGTAAAATTAGGGACATCCTATGTTTCTGATGATATGGGTAGATTAGGAATTTAGTCAGTTATTATTGCCTGAATAGACCTAGGTTACATTAAAAATATCTTAGAGGTATCTAAGTTCCTATTCATTCCTTCAAAAATCAATTTTGGAAATTTGAAAACTCTATTAGATGCCAAACAAATACCAGCTGATGCCAATGTAACAGGGATTTGATTAAAAGAATTACTCTTATAACTTAAACAGTGAATAATAGTATGAAAAAGTAATCTCCATTTTGGTGAAAATAACCCTTTAAAGAAAGTAAGTATTTCCCTACCACCCTTATATCCCATGGTTGCAAGACCATCATGTATCTCTGAGTCTGGTAGCATACTAATGCCATTAGCATCATTAAGTCTCAGTGATGTGCTTAAAAGAACTTCTATGACATATACATTCCTTAATTAGCCCTAGCTCTAATGCAGGGTTGATTATGACGAGTAACAGTAGAAGCCGTACGCCAAAATTGCTCAATAATAGGAATAGAAATAGTAGGACTTACAGTGAGTGCATATTGTATGCGACTTCTAAAAATAAAGTCAAGTATCTCATGAAAATCATGTGAATTAGTGTTCTGAATCAACTTAGCAAGTTGGTTGTGTTTAGAGATAACTTGTAGAGCAGCCATTGTTGTTTTTTATGATCGAAGATAAGAATTAGAGTTATAGAATCAAGGTGTAACAATAAAATATTAGGTGAATCAGTTATGTAATTGGGGTTGGTTTATATATGCGAAGTAAACCCAAGCGCTAAGAAACTGCCAAATTTACAAAAGAGACCCTCCAACGGTACAACGGTTAAATAGCGGTAATAGAACATACGCGATACTTCAATTATGCCTAGCGGTACTTGGTTTCCAAAACGGTACATCAAAAATAATTACAGGTACATGAAGTCCACACTCATTGCATCCTCTTTTACCTTGATCTAATAACTTGTAGTCACATCACATAATAATTGTACAGTTATATCGTCCCCTTAACATATGCAGCAATTATTGGTTGAGCATACCACTATGTGTTACCAAGAAGTCAAACATCTTTGTTTCAAACGCCTTGGTTAATAAATTAGCTACATTGTTATCTGTATGGATCTTCAAAACCTGAATAAGCTTTTTGTCATAAGCATCTAATAAGTGTGAAAACACTTATCCTTTTACCACTTATTCCCAATAATAACAAGACCAAACATATATTTTATGTCGTAAAAGTCGGTATGCGTGGTTTATGTTTTTATTGTGTTTTAGGACCAAAAGATGAAAAAGGAAGAAAACATGGGCTATCACGGGCTTTTATTGAAGAAAACAAGAAAAGACGAAGTCAAAAGATCAAGAGTGCAAAAAGAACGGAAGTCCAAGGCCTATTCTGAAGATTTATCGAAGAAAAAGTCTAAAGACGGAAGTTTAATGAAGTCGAAGAACTCAAGTCTAATAGAAGAAGAAAATTATAAGACAAGTTCAATATGTATCGACAAATCCCGAGACGACGTCGAGAAAGACAAAGCATTTAAATCGAGTCGAGAAGAAAGAAAGAAGGAAGCAACACATGTACCTTCCTACCTCCTATAAATACCCTCCTAATGACACATTAGTAGGGTGTTAGCTAGTTATTTTTCTTTCTTTAGTTTTTCATTTTAGAGAGAGAAAGTGTTTAACTTTCTCTCACAAAGTTTTCATCTTTTCTTTCAAGTTTAAGCTTTATTTCATCCTTGTATTTGGAATTCATTAATCAAAAGTCCAAGTTTAAGCTTTTAATCTTTAATCTTCTTCTACCTTTCTTGATTTTGATTTATCTTTGATCCGAAATGTTCTTGATTCATGTTTGATTTTGATGTTTTTCTGACTAAAAAGTTTATCTTTTTGTTCCTTACTAATTTTTTATACGGTTTAAGCTTTAAGCTTATTGTGCTTATTAGCTTATTTCGTATACATAGCTTATTGTTTTTTTTAAGTTTTCTTAAAAATTTAGTCTTTTTAAAGTTTGATTTATAAAAGTTTGTTTATTTCGTGTTTTAAAAGAAAAGTTTTAAATGTTATGCTTGTTCTGATTTGGTTAAGGTTTGAAAAAGTGCTTATTCGTATTTACTTATTAGTGTTTATTGAGTTTTTAGCTTATCTCCATTTTCGGATTAATTTGTGCTCCATCGCAATCTTAGGGGTTTACTCATTCCGACGCTACATTCCGATGGTTTCAGTGTGATCGCAATAACCTTTAAGGTTCTACTTTGCGATCAAGTGTTTTTTCCCCTTATTCCGATCGTGATTGCGATCGCTCATTGCGATCGTACATTGCGACGGGTCTTAAGGTTACTTTAAGACGAAACGCTACCCAATTTTTGTTAGCAACATTCCGACAGAAAACCTTGGATTCCGATAGCTCAGATCTTAATTATTTCGATCTTAATTATTCCGATACTGGACAATCCGATAGACTTATATTCCGACAGAACTGCATTCCGATAGAGTTATTTTACAATTATTCCGATAGAATTTACTTTGACATTCCAATGGTTATTCAGACAGCATTATTCCGATAAATTTGTTTTCACTACATTCCGATAGCTTTTAGTTGTTATATTCGTAAATGGTTTAAGTTTTTAAGTTTTGCAAAGTTTTAAGTTTAAAATCACCTTTAAGTTTTTAAGTTTTAAATCATTTACGTTTTATTTCAAAAAACTGCACGCTTTAAGTGTTTTTCTAGTAATTTTTAGTTTAATTTTTAAAGCTTTTATTTTACTCAAAGACATTTTCATATTTACTTTTAGTTTAAGATAGATAACCAAACCATCTATTTTTCCACTGATAGGTGTGTAAACACCCATCCTTTTTACCACTTAACTACAATAATAACCAAGCCAAAACGTGTATTTTATGTTGTAAATGTCGGAATTATGCGTGGTTTGTGTTTTTGTTGTGATTTAGGACGAAAATGTGAAAAGGGGAGAAAACACGGGCATTCACGGGCTTTTATCGAAGAAAAAGACAAAAGACGAAGTCAAGAAATCAAGAGTGCAAAAAGAACAGAAATCCAAGAACAATTCTGAAGATTTATCGAAGAAAAAGTCAAAAGATGGAAGTTTACTTAAAGCCGAAGAACTCAAGTCTAATTTATTGAAGAAATTACAAGACGAGTTTATTAATCCCGAGACAAAGTCAAAAGTCGAAGAATTAAGAAAACAAGGACTTAATCATGCAATTAAAGAAAGAAGAAAGAGGGGAGGAAGCTTCCTAAGCACCTCCCTAATCCTCCTATAAATACATGATTAGGATTTCATTTTCATTTTGTTGGCTAAGTGTGACAATTAGTCTTCCACCATTTTAATTACTTGTCATTTAAATACATGTCATTTACTTAATTGTCTTGCACCTTAAATATTTTTAATTCCAGGTAAGTGTTCTTCATTTTGTTGCTTTAATCTTTATTTACTTTTGATCAAGTTTCTTTTATCATTCTCTTTCTACCTTTCTCTTGTTTTTGGTTTGTTTTAAAATTCGGATTAAGCAAGAAGTTGCTTAATCTCTTTGCTTATTTTACTAAAAAGTTTACCTTTTTACTTTTGTGTAAGTTTTTGTATAAGATAAGCTATAAGTTTGGCAATCTTATTGGCTTGTTTCATACTTAGCTTATTTGTTTTTCTAAGTTCTCTAAAAAGTTTCATTTTTCTAAAAGTTTTCTTATTTCGTTTTCTTACTTCGTGTTTGAAAAGGTTTTAATTTTGTTGCTTATAATCTCGTCCTAGTTCCATTTCATCTAAGTTTTAGAAATCAGCTTATTAGTTCTAGCTTATTTGGTTCGTGTGCTTATTGCGAATTTGTTCTCCATCAGAAAGTAAGGGATTCTACACATTGCGACGGCTTGCTTTCTCCACATTCCGATAGTGACAGTATCGGAAGAAGGGTTTTGGATTCCGACTGATTGCGATCTAGTAACATCCCCCTCATTCCGATCTGGGATTGCGATCGTACATTGCGATCGCACATTCCGACGGCTCTTGAGGTATTTTGAGTCGAAGTGCTGCCCAAATTTGTATAGCAATATTCCGATCTGGACCACATTCCGATGGGTATATTCCGATGGAAGTGACATTCCGATTGGTTGCATCTCTCATTATTCCGATAGCCATATTCCGATAGAAACATTGCGATCTGATTTCGATAGCACATTCCGATCTGGATTCCGATGGTTGTGGGTTTGGAATTATAATTTGCTTTGTTTAAGTTACATTTTAATACATTGTCAAATTTAATTTTCGTCACGCTTTAACTTTAAGTCATTTAATTAATTAACTTTTAAAAGTTTTTAATATTGCACCCTTTACTTTTAATTAGACTTAGATTTAATTAACCGCCATTTACTTTTAAAGTCTTGCATTTTAATTACACTACAACGACAAATCTTTGTTTCCACCAAAAGACGATTGAGTCGCACGTTTACCAATAATCAATTCGATTAGACCACCACAACGAACTTAATTTTTATAACTAAAACGATAGTTATCAAATGGCGCCGCTGCCGGCTCTTTTCGTAAATATTAACGGTTTTCTGTGAGAGACGCGTTGCTTTTTGGGATCCGTTCATTCGTGAGCGTTATTTTCTTGCTTAAAAGTTTCAAAAAACCATAAAAATTAAAAATTGTTAAAAATCCAAAAAAAATAAAAATTAAAATTTTTCAAAAATCCAAAAAAGATTTTATTTTTGTAGTGTATATATATTTTCTTTGTGTTTGGTATTGTTTTCTTTTGCCTTTGTAAATGTATGCGTACTAGATCTTCAACTTATCAAGAGCCCGAGACTCCTGAAGATTTAGCTATGGCAGGTGTCAACAATAACAATAATCCACCACACCTTAATAATAACAACAACAATGTTCTTCCACAGCCCGATCTTCGGACAATGGAGGAGCATTGTCAACCAACCATGTTTGGACGAGGAGGACCGATTGCGTCGATGCAAATCATGGCTCCGGAGTTTTTGTTGAAGCATCACATGATCCAACAAGTGCAAACTAATCTATTCGCCGGAATGCCTGATGATGATGCCAACAAACACCTCGACAAATTCATTACTATCACTCAAAGCATGAAGTTGCCCGGTGCCACAATGGATGTCCTTCGCCTTCAACTCTTCCCACATACTTTATCACACCATGCCGAGAAATGGTTTGATCGTCTCCCGAAGAATTCCATTCATACTTAGGATGACATGACTCAACGCATTTTGTCGCGCTACTTTCCACCATCCATGGTCACGAGCCTTCGCAATCAAATCAGCGGTTTCATGCAAGAACCTAATGAATCTCTCTTTGATGCTTGGGAAAGATATAATGTTTTGATCGATCGTTGTCCAAACCACAACATGCTCCCCGTGACCTTAATTGATACTTTCTACAATGGTTTGACTTTTCGAGATCGTGATACGATTAATGCAGCCGCCGGTGGCACATTTATGAAAAGGAGACCCGAGGAGTGTAGAGAGCTTATTGAGAACATGACTACTCATCACAAAAACTGGGATTCCTCCGCTTCTTCAAGGAACAACCCGAGAGTCAATGTTTATTCTACTTCAGCAAACCCCGACATGACCGAATTCACCCGCATGATGGCCGAAATGAACAAAAATATCTTGCTCCTCGCTACAAACCAACAACAAGTTAAAGCGGTAGCCGATCCTTGTGAGACATGCGGCGGTCCTCACTCATACACTGATTGTCCTTCTACTCAAGGAAATCCGGAAAACGTGTATGCGGCTTATGGTAATTATTCACCGGAAAATTACCAAGCCCGACCTTAAGGGGATCGAAATTTGCTAAGTTACCGGTCCAACAACTACCTTTCACCCGGTTTTTCTCCTCAAAACCACAATCCCAACAACAACTACACTAGAAGCAACCAAATCCCACCTAGAGCTTCTAATCCTTATCACCCACCCGCTCAACAAGCCCCACCCATCAATCAAGATGTTGAAGCATTAATGAGAACCCAAGGTGAGCAAATCAAGAATCTACAGAGCCAAATTATCAATTTGAAAGGGGATATCACCAAGCAAGGGAATGACATTAGATCCGAGCTTCGAGATAATATACAATCCTCCTTTAGCAATCCAACGAATGATTTGAAGAATATGCTGGCTAGTTTCTTGCCCACCACTCAACCTTCTAATTCGAGTTCTCTACCTTCAAACACTGTCACCAATCCGCGAGCAAATGTGAGTGCTATTACTACTCGTAGTGGAGTTACTTTAGTAGCACCATCTATCCCTCCCCCATCATCTACACCTCCTCCACCACCATTTATCCCTACTCCTCCCACACCTAGTATTAGTACACCATTACCGTCTCCGCCTCGTCATGACGAAGTACCCAAGAAGAACCCTTCAACATCTCAACCTTCACCTGTTACACCTCCACCACCCAACCCCAGCATTCCTTACCCTTCTTGACTCAACAAGGCTAGAATTTTGACTAAGAATGACCTTCAAGTCGCTAACTTTTTGGAAAAGATAGCCGGAATGAAAATCACCTTTACCCTTGTTGAAGCTCTTGCCCAAATGCCACAATTTTTCAAGATGTTTAAGGAATTGCTTAGCAAGAAGGATAAGATGGCCGAGTTTGTAAATACTCGATTGAATGAAAATTATTCTGCCGTCCTTCTTAAAGAACTTCCGGAGAAACTTTGATATCCCGGTCGTTTTATGCTTCCTTGTACTTTTAACCAAACCGACAAATTTACTGCCTTAGCCGATCTCGGGGCAAGTATAAATTTGATGCCTTTAAGTGTTTGGAAAAAGTTATCATTGCCCGACCTTACACCCAGCAAGATGACTCTTGAGCTTGCCAATCGCACTCTCGCTTACCCCGTTGGTATTGCCGAAGATGTGTTCATTAAAGTTGGCACATTCACTTTCCCGGTCGATTTTGTCGTTGTTGATTATGAAATGGACCCTCGTATTCTGTTAATACTTGGACGCCCATTTTTGAGAACCGGTAGAGCTTTAATAGATGTGGATAAGTGTGAACTCATCTTAAGAGTCGGGTATGATGCACACGTTTTTGGAATGGGGAAGCTTACAAGCAAATCCTACTGAAGAGAATCCGCGAATATGATTAATGTGCTTGATGATTTTGTCGTCTACAACAATCCTCTATTCGATTCTTGCAATGATAATCCACTTTTTCAAGATGTTGTGGATGATTCTCTCTCTAATTTGGAACCTTCACCCATATATGATTCTCCACCAATCTATGATGCTTATGATGATGATTCTAGCTCTGATGGAGATGATTATGACGATTTTACTTCCGAGTATCCCGACATGCCCACTTATGATGATTTTGATGAGGCCGATACTCTTTCGAGTGATTCTTCTCATGATGAAGATCCTCCGCCTACCATGCTTAATCCTACTTTGGATGACTACTCATTGGAGGAAGACTTCTCTACTTTTCTCAATACATACTTCCCTCATGAGAGTGATGCTCCTCCTTTAGACTTTGATGATTATGGTCTTGATCCTTCTACGGATTTGAAGAAAAATCTTTCAAAGGAGAAGCAACCGGATGACACCAACATCCGCAGCACGTATGTTTTGACACCTCTTTGTCCACCTTCTGAGGACGAGGTTGTGCATTTTCTTAGCGGATCATCTTCAAATTCTGCTGAGCCTGAGTGCTATTTTCCCCTAAAGGAAAAGGTGTTCGACCCCGGTATCGATATTCTTTAGCCATCTTAGTATCCATCTGATGAAATAAAAGGAAAGATTTTTGGAACTACTGAAGATATTCTTGCACCACTTCACCCTTGCTTCCACCATGCTCCATGTTTGCTTAAGGGAACCTTGCCTATTCTTCTTTGGCTTGCCTTGTTCGCCTTAAGCTTATGCTATTTGATGGACGAAAACTATGTATTTGATCCCGGTGGATGTTTTTCATGCTTCTTCCTATGATAATCAAGGTCGAGTCAGGCTCACGACTCGGTGAACAAAAATCAAGCGCTTCTTGGGAGGCAACCCATGTATCTATCTTTTGGCTATTGTTATCCTAAGTGTAGGGGAGACCCGTTGGTGTTTGCTATTTCCTCTCTTCTCATATTCAGGGATTCGAGCGCTCAATGATCCACTCTTGATGATTTTTGACGACCCGTGATTCTGTGTTTCCGTCTTCCCGGTTCTATCCTAAACTCTTTTCGATTCACTATTTTATATTTCTCAATATTAAAATAGGAATCTCGTTAGTTGTCTTTTCCTTAGCAAGATTTAAACAAAGTGCACAATGTCCTAAGTATAGGGGAGTTTACTCCCACATTCTTAAACATTGAGGACAATGTTTATATTAAGTGTAGGGGGGACTTCTATCGAAGTTAAGTGGCCTTTTCCTTGTATTTGTCCTCATTTTAACCGGAAAATCAATTTTTCGACATTTTTCAAAATTTTTGATCTATTTTGGCCTATTAGTTTTTCCCTTTGTATAGTTATTTTCTTCCTTTACTAGAATAAATTTTAATAAAGTGGTTTTAATTTTCAAACGTTGTGAATCTTTTTACTCAACCAGAGTTTACCTATCTAAGTTTACTCTAGCTAGTATCCTTAACGTGTTTAAGTCAAGTTTTGCTAGGCTTTTATATAGGGAGCTTTAAAACGCGAAAGTCTTAACTCTCACGGGTTAAGAACAAGAACTTTTCGTAAGTTCCTATAATTGATCCTAGAGAGTTGTTTATCAAGGGAACTTTAAAATGGGATTTCTAAACTTGAAAAAGTCTAAGAGTTTGCAAGATCCTATAGACGACTCGAAAACCAAAACTTTGATTTAATAGGCTAAGCATCCACGAGTCTTATTCCTTGAGATTATAAATTGTGGAGAACGAGAGAAGATAGAGTCAATTATAAGTTTGGTATTCTTTCGTGAATTTATGTGAGTTAATTATAAGCCTATTCTCCCATCGCTTGCTAATAAATTTATCTGCAATAAATAAGGTTGTACGATTTGAAAAGTAACTTAGCTTCTAGCCCAAGATCATTTAAAAGTTGCTCGGTATGGATTAGAGTTCATAGCCAAGGCATAACTTATTGAAGCGGGATGCGAAGATTGGCGAGTCCAAAAAGGTCCTAACAAGGCATGAGGGCTACATTTTGTTGCTAAAGATCCAAAGTGATGTGAAGAATCATTTATCAAAGATCAATATGAAGGATCAAGACACACGACGAAAAGCAAAAACTCCCGTAAAGATCATGGAGAAGTCTATCCGAAAAGACCCTCGCAAGGTATGAGGATAAATAGATCCAAGTCCTAAAAGGAGGCGGATCGTTGTATATCAAAGTCCAAAATAAAGATTTGAGAAAAATGAAGAAGTCGTGGTCCAAGTATGAAGAATCTCTCAAAACTTCAAGTGAAGAAATTCCTATTATGAAGAGAAGACCATTATTTCATGAATGTCTCTCAAGATTTGAAGTATGAAGTTGCTGCCAAATATCAGTCCGAGAAAGGTCTCAAATCGTGAAGCGAGTTATGCCAAGATATGAACTTTATGAGGTCCCGAGAAGCAGTTTTAAAAGATTTTGTCCTTTTGCTAACTATTGATTCACTTTATTTTCAGCCTAAATAACTATCGAAATAAGTCAACAATGCATCCTCGTGATCATTCAAGACAACAATAAAATATAATAGATACACCTAGGAATAAGGGAGTCTAAGTGAATAATTGGCCCACATGAGTTCGTGTTAGTTTGCTAACTTATAATAACAATGAGCTCGTTTTTAAGCTTGGTTTGGAGAAAGTGAAAACTTGAGGATGATGATCATTCATGACATTTCTAAAACCCTAAGGTATGATTTTTATTTCTTTACTTGTTTTGTTATTTTCTATCTCTTTAATAAAGGCCAATATGGATTGATTACGATGGAAAATGTAAAACATGCTTTGTAACTAATGCAAAAAAATTACATGAGGACATTGCAGTGGTCAAGTGTAGGGGATTTGATAGGTGTGTAAACACCCATCCTTTTTACCACTTAACTACAATAATAACCAAGCCAAAACGTGTATTTTATGTCGTAAATGTCGGAATTATGCGTGGTTTGTGTTTTTGTTGTAATTTAGGACGAAAATGTGAAAAGGGGAGAAAACACGGCATTCACGGGCTTTTATCGAAGAAAAAGACAAAAGACGAAGTCAAGAAATCAAGAGTGCAAAAAGAACGGAAGTCCAAGACCAATTCTGAAGATTTATCGAAGAAAAAGTCAAAAGACGGAAGTTTACTAAAAGCCGAAGAACTCAAGTCTAATTTATTGAAGAAATTACAAGACGAGTTTATTAATCCCGAGACAAAGTCAAAAGTCGAAGAATTAAGAAAACAAGGACTTAATCATGCAATTAAAGAAAGAAGAAAGAGGGGAGGAAGCTTCCTAAGCACCTCCCTAATCCTCCTATAAATAGATGATTAGGATTTCATTTTCATTTTGTTGGCTAAGTGTGACAATTAGTCTTCCACCATTTTAATTACTTGTCATTTAAATACATGTCATTTACTTAATTGTCTTGCACCTTAAATATTTTTAATTCCAAGTAAGTGTTCTTCATTTTGTTGCTTTAATCTTTATTTACTTTTGATCAAGTTTCTTTTATCATTCTCTTTCTACCTTTCTCTTGTTTTTGGTTTGTTTTAAAATTCGGATTAAGCAAGAAGTTGCTTAATCTCTTTGCTTATTTTACTAAAAAGTTAACCTTTTTACTTTATGTAAGTTTTTGTATAAGATAAGCTATAAGTTTGACAATCTTATTGGCTTGTTTCATACTTAGCTTATTTGTTTTTCTAGTTCTCTAAAAAGTTTCATTTTTCTAAAAGTTTTCTTATTTCGTTTTCTTACTTCGTGTTTGAAAAGGTTTTAAATTTGTTGCTTATAATCTCGTCCTAGTTCCATTTCATCTAAGTTTTAGAAATCAGCTTATTAGTTCTAGCTTATTTGGTTCGTGTGCTTATTGCGAATTTGTTCTCCATCGGAAAGTAAGGGATTCTACACATTACGACGGCTTGCTTTCTCCACATTCCGATAGTGACAGTATCGGAAGAAGGGTTTTAGATTCCGACTGATTGAGATCTAGTAACATCCCCCTCATTCCGATCTGGGATTGGGATCGCACATTGCGATCGCACATTCCGACGGCTCTTGAGGTATGTTGAGTCGAAGTGCTGCCCAAATTTGTATAGCAATATCCCGATCTGGACCACATTCCGATGGGTATATTCTGATGGAAGTGACATTCCGATTGGTTGCATCTCTCATTATTCCGATAGCCATATTCCGATAGAAACATTGCGATCTGATTTCGATAGCACATTCCGATCTGGATTCCGATGGTTGTGGGTTTGGAATTATAATTTGCTTTGTTTAAGTTACATTTTAATACTTTGTCAAATTTAATTTTCGTCACGCTTTAACTTTAAGTCATTTAATTAATTAACTTTTAAAAGTTTTTAATATTGCACCCTTTACTTTTAATTAGACTTAGATTTAATTAACCGCCATTTACTTTTAAAGTCTTGCATTTTAATTACACTACAACGACAAATCTTTGTTTCCACCAAAAGACGACTGAGTCGCACGTTTACCAATAATCAATTCGATTAGACCACCACAACGAAGTTAATTTTTATAACTAAAACGATAGTTATCATCCACCAAGAACGACTGAGTCGCACTCCTAACTAGTAATCAATTCGAAAAGATCGGAACAACAAACTTTCATAACTAAGTGAAAAGCTAGTTATTAAATGGCGCCGTTGTCGTCTCTTTTCGTTAAGATTAACGGTTTTTAGTGAGAGACGCGTTGGATTTTGGGATCCGTTCACTTTTGAAGGTTATGTTTCTTGCTTTAAAATTTTCAAAAATCCTAAAAAATATAAAATTTTCAAAAATTCAAAAAAATAGAAAAACATAAAAAACCAAAAATATTTCTTGTCTATTTTTCTTTTCCATTTGTAGGTGTGTATGCGTGCTCGTGCTGGTAAGAAGAAAGTAGCTCAAGCCGAAGTCATTACTCCACCTATTGTCACCATGGACAATCAACCAATGATTGAGCTTTTGCAATCGCACGTAGAGGGAAACACCGATGCTATTGTCATACCCAAGATTGGAGCCAACAATTTTGAGCTCAAATCCGGCTTTATTCAAATGGTCTCTGCTCAACCTTTCTTGGGGCGTTCACTTGATGATCCTCATGACCATATAAAAAGGTTTCTTCAACTCACCAATAGGGTTAAGTATAATGGGGTTTCACAAGAAGTGATTCGCTTGCAACTTTTTCCTTTCTCCTTAGAGGGACAAGCCCGGAATTAGCTTGATAAGGAACCGCCACAAAGTATTCTTACGTGGACGGATTTAGAGACCAAGTTCATTAACTACTTTTTCCCACCCTCACGTACTACCGCTTTACGGAATGAAATCATTACCTTGGAACAAAAGTACGGTGAGACATTTAGTGAATCTTGGGACCGTTTTAAGGAACTTTTAAGAAAGTGTCCACAACATGGTTTCACAAAAGTACAACAAATTAATACTTTTTACAATGGTTTAAGCATGAATGACCAAGATTCACTAAATAGTGCCTCGGGGGGTAATATTTTGGTTAAGTCTTCTAATGCCGCATGGGATATAATTGAGAACAAGTTTAGAGTGCAAACCAAGAGTGTTCGGACTAATGTGGCTAGTGCTAGCACTAATGAGAGCGACAAGAGAATTGATAAGCTTACTTCGCTTGTTGAAACACTTGCTCTCCAAACCGCTAACAATACCAAAGCTATCAATGCACAAGTTAATGCTATGAGTCAGTCATGTGAAATATGCGGGGGATCTCACTCATACACCGATTGTCCTTCGACTCATGACAATCCGGAAAATGTGTATGCCGCCAACGGTAACTTTTCTACGGGAGGCTATCAATCACGTACTCAAGGTGACCGCAATTTTCTCAGTTATCGTTCAAACAACTTTCTTTCATCGCCCGGTTTTCCACCTCAAAACCCAAACAATCTCAATCGCAACAATCAAAACCCACCACGAGCTCCAAATCAATATCAAACCCAAAGAAACCCATATCCACCTCAAGGAAACAACCAAGGTTACCAACAACCCGCTTATCAACCACCTGCCTACCATGCTCTTCCTCCCACCCAACCCACCACATTTCATCAAGAGGTTGAAACTTATATGAGGACTAATGACGCAATAGTGCAGAACCTTCAGCGGCAAATGGCCAGCTTGAAAGGAGATATGGTGAAACAAGGGAATGATCTTCGAGCCGATATGCGAAACTCTTTGAGCAGTCAAACGAATGACTTAAGGGATATGATGGCTAGTTTCTTCCAAAGTAATCAAGCCTCTGGTTCGGGTTCTCTTCCGAGTAACACCGTTGCTAATCCAAGAAGTGGAAAACGTTTAAAAGAACCCGAGCTTCCTACACCTGCACCAGTGATTGTGATAAAGGAAAACGAGTCCCCTTCTGCAATTCCTCCAACTTCTACTTCTCCAATTCCTCCACCTTCTACTTCCACCCCTCCACCACCCAAGTATGTGAGTGAGAATTCCATTCCAAAGACTTCATCTCAACCCAATATACCTTATCCCTCAAGGTTGAGGAAAGAGAAATTGAAGAACAAGGATGATATTCAGGTTTCTAACTTTCTCAAAATGTTTAAACAACTGAATTTCGATATCTCCTTTGCTGAGGCTCTCGCTCACATGCCCAAATATGTTAAAATGTTTAAAGATCTTCTAAGTGATAAGGAAAAACTTCTTGATATCGCTCAGACCTAAATTAACGAGAATTGCTCCGCAGTGCTCTTAAGGAAATTACCCACCAAACTTGGCGATCCGGGTCGTTTTCTCATTACTTGCAACTTCCCCGGGGTAGAGAATTGTATGGCCCTAGCCGATCTAGGTGCTAGTATAAACTTAATGCCTTTAAGCGTTTGGAAACAATTGTCTCTACCCGAGCTAGTCCCAACACGAATGACATTGGAAATAGCTAACCGTGCGGTTGCTTATCCAGTAGGGATAGCCGAAGACGTCTTCGTCGGTGTCGACAAATTCACCTTTCCGGCGGATTTTGTTGTCGTTGACTACGAGATGGATCCCCGTGTTCCATTAATCGTTGGACGTCCATTCTTGAGGACCGGTCGCACTCTCATTGATGTAGCCGCGGGTGAATTAATCATGAGAGTTGGTGACGATAAAATCGTCTTCAACATGGGAAAACTTTCTAAGCAACCTTCTGAAAACGAGAGTGTTAATTTCATTGACGTTCTTGATGAGGCTTGTGAAGAACATTTCAAAGACGCTTGTAAAAGTAATTCTTCTTCTCTTCCCATTATTGAGACCGTTGCCTCTATTGCTCCATCACTAACTCCATTTGGAGAAAGTGGGTTACTTTTGAAAGAATTTGAAGCAACTTTGGGAGATGTGGACTTACAATATGACGATTCTCCTTCCAATTGGGATGAATACATTCGTACCATTGAGAAACTTCTCAACGAGGACCATATTTCTCCACCTTCTCCTAAGGATATCGCTATCGATGATCCGAATTTGACTACGCCTTCCATCGAAAATCCTTCGGATTTAGAGCTTAAGGATCTGCCGTCTCATCTCGAGTACGTTTTCCTTGAAGACAATAACAAGTCACCCGTCATCATCGCAAAGGACTTGAAAGAAGACGAAAAATCCCGACTTATCGTCGTGCTGAAGAATCATAAGAAAGCGATTGCGTGGAAAATCTCCGATATTCGTGGAATTGATCCTCACTTTTGCACACATAAAATTCTCATGGAGGACGACTTTAAACCCACTATTTAAAACCAAAGAAGGGTGAATACCAAGATCCATGACGTTATCAAAAAAGAGGTTATCAAACTTCTTGATGCGGGAATGATCTACCCTATCTCGGATTCACCATGGGTTAGTCCGGTCCATTGTATGCCTAAGAAAGGCGGAATCACCGTTGTGCCTAATGAAAACAACGAGTGGATTCCTACTCGTCTCGTTACGGGGTGGAGAATTTGTATAGACTATCGCAAACTCAATGATGCTACGAGAAAGGATCATTTTCCCCTTCCTTGCATGGACCGAATGCTTGAACGTCTAGCGGGTAATGACTATTATTGCTTTCTAGACGATTTCTCTGGGTATTTCTGAATTCCCATCGATCCTAAAGACCAAGAGAAAACCACATTCACCTGTCCTTATGGAACATTTGCTTACAAACGAATGCCTTTCGGCTTATGCAATGCCCCTGGGACATTCCAATGGTGTATGATGGCTATCTTCCTAACATGGTTGAAAAACTATGGAAGTCTTCATGGATGATCTCTCGGTCTATGGTGATTCTTTCTCTCATTGCCTTGCCAATTTGGAACGCATGCTTAAGCGGTGTGAAGACACTCGCCTTGTTCTAAATTGGGAAAAATGCCATTTCATGGTAAAAGAAGGCATTGTGCTTGGACATAAAATCTCTAAAGCCGGTCTTGAAGTGGACCGTGCTAAAGTGGATGTCATAGCCCAAATTACATCCACCTTCAACCGTGAAGGTTGTGAGAAGTTTCCTTGGTCATGCGGGCTTCTATCGTCGATTCATTCAAGATTTTTCTAAAATCGCTCGCCCGATGACCCACCTCTTGGAAAATGTTACTCCCTTTCTCTTTTCTAAAGAGTGTCTTGAATCCTTCAATCTTCTTAAGGACAAGCTAACTAAGGCACCGGTCTTGGTTACCCCCAATTGGGAGCTACCTTTTGAATTGATGTGTGATGCTAGCGGCTTTGCTATTGGATCGGTTTTGGGCCAAAGAGTGAACAAACACTTCCAACCAATCCATTATGCTAGCAAGACAATGACGAGGGCTCAATTGCATTATATCACTACTGAAAAAGAGCTTTTAGCTGTAGTGTATGCTTTTGAAAAATTTTGCCCCTATCTTGTCCTTTCCACCACCATTGTCTATACCGATCATTCCGCGTTGAAGTACTTGTTGACTAAGCAAGATTCTAAGAAAAGAATTCTTCGTTGGGTTTTGCTCTTTCAAGAATTTAAAATTGAAATTTGATTGTGGTAAATTACACCTCTTGTTTAGGAAAACAAAAGAGCATAAATGAGCGGTAAGTATCGAGTGATGATTTAGGAAAATCAACACTAATGACCCTTATGAATTCAAAGTTCGTTTCCCAAGGAGGTATATGTGTGTGAGAAATTTGTTAAAGATTTGAGATTAATATTTGGTTTAGAGGTGATGAGAAAAGAAGATGACGAAGACGTAAAAATAAAAATAAACACTACTAGAAAGTTAAAACGTAGAACCTTAAAAACCACAAAAATAAAAATTAATTCTAAAAAAAACCAAAAATTCACCAAAAATCAAATAAATAAACTAAGAGTTTACCAATGATCAAAACTTTTTCAAACCTTTTAAATAATTAAATATTCAATTTTTAAATGCTAATTAAAGCCCTAAAAATCAAATAAATTATCAAAAAGCCCAAATAAAGATTTTTAATTGGTAAACCTAAAAAATGACCTAAAAAGATTAAAAACTATTTTTATAAATTTTTAAACTAATAAAAACTATTTAAAATGATTTAAAAACTATTAAAACTTAAAATAATTATAAAAATTAATCTAAAAGTGATAAAATTATTCTAAAAGTTTCTAAATTCCTATTTTAATGTATTAAACCCAAGAAAAATGTAAAAAGTTGGAAAAAGTGAAATTTTAAAAATAATAATAAAATAATATTAAAATAATATTAAAATCCAAAAATTATAAAAAATTCTAAAAACTTGCAAACTAGTTTATTTGAACCTAAGTAATCAGAAAATCAAAGTGAAATTACCAGAATACCCCTATTGGGCCCTCAAATGGGCCAAATCCAAAAACAGTCAACCAAATTGGGCTTTTGGGCCCAAAAAGTCAAACTTGGCCCAACTGACTTGGAAAAGCCCTATCTGACTTAAAATTCACTTCTAAGAACAAAACTCTAAAGGCCCAAAAGCTGAAAATGAGCTTATCACAGCTTATTTAACACTCAGCTTATTCTTATTGGGCTTTTCAGCCCATTAAGCCATAAGCTAATGCCATAAGCTCTAATTTGACACACAACCTTCTTTTGGGATGCTTATGAGATCTGTAAAAAGAAATTTTGAAAAAGCTCACTCAATAAGCCAGAAATAAGCAAGGTATTATTTCACAAAACGACAAAATAGTCGGGTTTGAGAAATAAGGCACCTCAGAACTTGATTCAACTTGCAAAAGATTTCAAATGGACTCAATAAGCAAAATTAATCAACAAAAATCCAATAAGCACAACCAATAAGCCAGAATAAGCACAAATGAACTTATGAAAAAGTCAATGGAGTTGGTTTTCTAGTCAAACCCTAAAGTCAACCACCCAAATGCTCCAGTATGAACAAATGGGTCAAAATATGAGCACCTATTACAAAAACAAAGTTGTTGCAGGTTGGAATAAGCTATTATAGCTTATTGATAAGCTGAACCCAATTTTACACTATCAGTGGCAACTAGCAGGGGAAAGGAGTTCCCACTGCTTTGACTATTTGACCAAGCTTATTTGAGAGTTCTGGTTTGATTCAATTGGAAACAAAGGCACCCTTGTGATCAGTGAATCACAAGGAGTCAATAGCAACAATAAAATCACAATATGGTTCACACAATAAGCCACAATAAGCCAAACAGTCACCAGATATGCACCAGATATGGAAATAAGCAGTTAAGCACTTAATAAGCAGATTTAGACTGAATAAGCCAACCAAACTTAACAGGATGCATACACAAGCTATAAAAACTAAGCATAAACACAAAGCAACAAGAATAAAACACTGAATCAAAGTAAATAACAAGATCAAAGCACAAAATGTTTCTAATGAACAATGAACAATATGTAGACAAGTTTTGCTGATCTATTTGGCACTTGATCCAAATTCAAGCCTCAAATCCTTCTTCCCTGGTGTGATTAACTAAGGTTTAGCACTTGTTAGCCCTAGCCTAAGCTTAGATCTAGGTGTCCTCAAAATCCTAGCCGATTTTACCAAGTTTTTAAGATGTTATAGCCAAATTATGAATCTATGTGTTCAAAACCCTCAAACCTGCAAACAGATGAACCAATGCACCTAACAAACAGATACCAACACTTGCACACTACAAACAACAGCTTAGCAAACCACAAATCCAACTCAAGCAGTAGATCCAAACACCCCTTAATCTACCACTTAACAAAGGAACTTGTGATTTTAACTAATAACCTACTGATTTTAATGATCAAAAACACTTACTAGGTAGCAACTAACACAATCAAACACATAAATCACCAGCACAAACACAAATACTCAAAATCAAAGCAGGAATAAACATGAAATATTTAGGGGAATCTTAACCAAGAGATTATACCTGCCTTCCACAACATCCTAGGAAAGCCAACTATGCTCCTTGGACCTTGTTCAACAACTAGAACAAGACCAAGGTACTTCAATGAAGATGATGCAAACTGCCTTGGTTGATGGTTCAAAGTAGAACCTCAAGGACTTTATATCTTCAACACAAGCAGCAAACAACTCAACCAAGGGCTCTAATCCCTTCACAAGCTTGGTGTCAATAAGCTTGTAAGAGCTTATAGCAAATGGCCAAGGGTTAGTACACAAAATAAGCCAAAACAGAACCTAGGATTTCAAGGTATTTGAACCTTAAAAACCTTATGAACCAAGACGTGCCTTAACCACAAGATTAAGGTAGGTCTTAACAATCAAATGGAACTCAGAATTAGGCTACTCAAACACCAAACTTTTAATTAAATCAAAAAGAGATTTCAAAATTTCAGAAATTCAAATTTTATTTAAACTTAAAAAGGAATTACAAAGATAATAGCCTAAGACCGGAACAAAGGGACTCTCACATGTTGGGGTCTCCTTTTATAGGCAAATGCCTGGCTACACTATTCACAAACCCTAGATGTGATTTCTCTAAAATGCCCTTGAGTCCTTGAGTGCGTTTGTTGTTGATGAGCTGTCCAAAGTGATCCCAAACGTTCATTTTAACTTCGGAATGAAGCATTGATCCTTAGCTGTTGATCTTGACACGTGGCATGACTTGGAGGGCAAGTACTCATGTGATGGGTGAAACGGTTTGAATGGTGGGGTCCTTTGGGTGAGTGGAAGTGTGGGTTTAAGGTTGGGATGGGATTTAGAGTGTGTGAATCAAACGTGGGAACAACCAATTTCATTTTACCCTTTGTTGGTAAAAAGTTAATTCTGGGTTCTTACTCGCTACAGTAACAAGTTTTGATCCGTTTTCTTAGGGAGAAAGTTGTTTGGCGCGTGTTTAGGGATTTAAACTTCCAAACTTGGCAGTTTTGGTCCTTTTTCTTCCTTTCTTTTGTCACTTGTGAATAAAAGTCTGTCAGCGCCCATTTTCTTTGTAACAACTTTCAGCCTTTGTCATTTTTGGCACCAAACTTTCCAAAAAGTGTTTCAAGGGTTATTTTTGACACTTTTGCATAATTCAAGGGCTGATTTTGGACAATGTTGATCTTCAAAGGTCTTTAATGTATCTTTGGCTTGATGAGGGACCATATTTGACAATTTGAAATTGTTAAGGGACTAATCTTGCCATTTCTTCAAAGTTGAAGGACCTTTTGTGTAATTTTGACAAACTTAAGGAACCAAACTTGTAATTATCAATATACAAGGGTTTTAAGTGTCATTTCTTCAATAAATGAGGATCAATCTTGTTTGTCTTCAAGTCTTCAAGGGTATTTGTTGAGTATTCCATGATTAGGGCCCGGTTCTTTGTACGGCTTCGTTTCTCGTGTCCGTTTTTCCTTGTAACTTGTGATCTTTTGTCTTTTTCACGATATCCATACCTAAAATACACAAGTAAACAAACACAAGCATATATATGGTATATTATGACATTTTTATGCATTTAAAGCCCGAAAAGAACGATGAGATCATGTATAAATGCCATCTCATCACTCCCCCATACTAAGCCATTGCCGTGCCCTCACGCAATGCTAGAATAAAGTATCTAAGCATCACCAAAGTTCAATTTTATTAACCTTTATTGAAGTGTAAAAAGACTTGCAACATACTACGAAGATGTGTAAAGACATAACATATGATTTTCATCACAAAAAGTGACTTTTAGGGTCAAAGAATAGAAACAAGTAAATGCTCCTTAGAGTAAACTTCGTCATCCTTGATTGTCATACATTCCATGCTAAGTGCAAAAACGAGATCATTGTTGGTACAAGTCACAATGCTAACACTACTCATATGCCCAAATTGTGTAATACTTTTTCTCCCCGCAATCCTAGTTATTATAAAAGGAAAATGGGTTACTAGCATTTTTTATCTATTTGTCATGGATCACAAGTGATTCATAATGACTTATTTGAGTAGTTATTAGTCCGAAAGCAAAGTAGCACGATTTGATCAATAGTTAGCCGAAGGACAAAATCTTTTAAAATGGCTTCTCGTGTATCTCCTTAAGTTCATATCTTGGCATAACTCGTTTCATGATTTGAGACCTTTCTCGGACCGATATTTGGCATGTACTTCATACTTTAAATCTTGGGAAGACGTTCTCGAAATTATGGTCTTCTCTTCTTATATTTGGAATTTCTTCACTTGACATTTTTGAGAGATTCTTCATATTGGACCACGACTTCATCATTTTTCTTCAATCTTTACTTTGGATTTTGATATACAATGATCCGCCTCCTTTTCGGACTTGGATATATTTATCCTCATACCTTGTTAGGGTCTTTTTGGATAGACTTTCTCCATGATCTTTAGGGGAGTAATTGCTTTTCGTCGTGTGTCTCGATCCTTTATATTGATTTAGGAATAATGATACTTCACATCATCTTTGGATCTTTAGCAAAAATAGAGCTCCTCATGCCTTCTTAGGGCCTTTTTGGATGATCGCCAATCTTCGCGTCCCGCTTCAATAAGTTCTATGAACTCTATTCAACCCTGAGCAACTTTTAAACGATCTTGCGCTAGAGGCTAAGTAACCTTTCAAATCGTACGACCTTACTTATTGCAATTATGATTTATTCCTAATGCATTGATCTTATGGGAAGAAAAAGCCACAATTAAAAACATATGAGTTTTTGAAAGAACTCTTTCATGTTCTACGTTTAGCATGATCACTTGTCTAACTCTATCATTTCTCGTTCTTCACTATATAAAGACCTCTAATTAAAGAGACTCGTGAATACTTAGCCATGCAAGTCATAATTAAGCCAAATTTGGATTAGCTTTCATTAGGACTATATCAAATCAAAGTTTTGGGTTTTCAAGCCACCTATAGGATTTTGCACTTTCTTGGACTTTTCCAAGTTTAGAGAATGCGTTTTATAGTTCCCTTGATAAGTGACTTTCTAGGATCAATTATAGGAACTTGCGAAAAGTTCTTGTTCTTAACCCGTAAGAGTTAAGACTTTCGCATTTTAAAGTTCCCTATATAAAAGTCTAGCAAAACTTGAATTGAGCGAGTTAAGGAATGTAAATGGCTCCAAATGCCCATCAAGTCAAAAATTAACTCTTATTCTACCCAACGGAAAATATACATTCGTGTCTTAAAAACACTTATGAAAACTAAGAAAATTTTTAAAATTTGGCCATTTTTAGCCTTATTAGCAAAACAAAACATTGAAAGTTGGAAAGCCTGAGGGCGTAGCAAAGCAAGTACCTATTCACCCCCCCATACTAAAAGCAAACATTGTCCTCAATGTTTCAAGTCTAAAGGTGGAGCACCCCCATACTAGAGACGAAGAATCGAATGCTTAGGATCTAGCATGGAAAGGGTGATCAAAAATATATCTAAAGCCGTTTATTAAGTATGCTAAGAGATAATTGTTAGAACACTAAAGGATATGTCATGGATTCGTGAAAAACTTCTTCAAACGAACGATGGAGGCTCACGTAAACGAACACGAGAGTCTTCAATCGTAGATGATGATGATGATCTAGAAACACAATCACAAACAACCACGAGACAACGAGTTGAAAGGGTACAAGTCCCCTTATTAGTGAATAGTAAGCATAAAGGATAAGCATGGGATCTCCCCCACGAGGCACCTCGTTTTTGATTACCGAGTCATGAGCTCGACTCGATCCCCTCAATGCTAATTATCATTGGGGAAGGTGACTTGGTCGAGGGCAACCATCGAAGGAATTTCCCCACCAAAGTAGTGCTTATGCCTATGTCCATTCACCTTGAAATTAGGAACATCATCTTGAGCTAGCTCGATGGTCCCATACGAAAACACTTGTGTAATGGTGAACGGACCCGACCAACGAGATTTCAATTGAAAATATCTTAAGACGAGAGTTAAAAAGCAACACTTGATCACCAACGTTAAAAACCCGGTTTTTAATCTTCGAATCATGAAACTTTTTAGTCTTTTCTTTAAAAATTAATGAATTTTCATAAGCATTATCTCTTAATTCATCCAATTCATTCAATTGTATTTTCTGGTGATCTCCCGCGGTCTTTAAGTCAAAGTTTGCATGCTTAAGGGCCCAATATGCCTTGTGCTCCAACTCAATGGGCAAATGACAATTCTTCCCATAGACTAACTTATAAGGAGTGCAACCAATAGGTGTCTTATAAGAGGTCCTAAAGGCCCATAAAGCGTCATCAAGTTTGTCGGACCATGAAGCACGATTTTCTCCAATTGACCTCTCTAAAATCCTCTTCAAAGCTCGGTTCGAAACCTCGACTTGCCCACTCGTTTGCGGGTGATAAGTCGTAGAAAGACGATGAGTAACTCCATATTTCTTTAGAACCTTTTCGAATTGGTCATTACAAAAATGGGTTCCACGATCGCTTATAATAGCACGAGGGGTTCCGAACCGAGAGAATAGTTGCTTCAAAAACTTCACTACCACACGAGCATCATTAGTAGGCAAAGCCTTAGCTTCCACCATCTTAGAAAGGTAGTCCACCGCGACGAGGATATATTTGTTTCCATGAGACGATGGGAACGGCCCCATAAAGTCTATTCCCCATATGTAAAAAATCTCACACACTTGAATTATGTTTTGCGGCATTTCATCACGTTGAGACGATTTTCCTTGACGTTGGCATGAATCACACGACTTCACAAGTACGTGTGCATCACGATAGATAGAAGGCCAAAAGAAACCGGCATCGAACACTTTCTTAGCCGTGAGATTAGCACCGTGGTGACCACCCGTGGGTCCCTCGTGACAAGCTCTAAGGATATTAGAAGCTTCGGCACCAAACACACAACGTCGAACGAGTTGATCCGCACAAACTCGAAAGAGATAAGGGTCGTCCCAAAAATAGAACTTGACGTCACGAAAGAGTTTTCGTTTTTGTTGTGTCGTCATACCCTTGATTATGAAATTGCCCGCATGGTAATTTGCAATGTCGGCAAACCATGGGGTGGTGTCTTTAGAATTCACTACACCGAGAGTCTCAAGAGGAAATGTTTCGGTGATTTCCTTGTTCTCGAAAACATCTTTGTGAGGATCTTCTAGACGAGAAAGATGGTCGGCCGCTAGATTCTCGGCTCCTTTTTTGTCAAGCACGGTGACATCAAATTCTTGGAGGAGGAGCATCCAACGAAGCAATCTCGGCTTAGCATCTTGCTTAGCTAAGAGATACTTGATAGCCGAATGGTCGGTATACACGATGATTTTAGTCAAGACGAGATAAGGTCGGAATTTCTCAAAAGCATAGACCACGGCAAGGAATTCCTTTTCCGTTGTGGTGTACTTTAATTGAGCCTCGGTCATCGTCTTACTAGCATAGTGGATAGGACGGAAATGCTTGTCATAACGTTGCCCTAAGACGGCCCTTATAGCATAATCACTTGCATCGCACATGATTTCAAAAGGTAATTCCCAATTAGGAGCAACAAGAATGGGAGCTTCGGTAAGTTTCCTTTTGAGAGTTTCGAAAGCCTTAACACAATCCTCATTAAAGTTAAAGGGAGCATCCTTCTCGAGAAGGTGTGTCATAGGACGAGAGATTTTCGAAAAGTCCTTGATGAAACGACGATAAAAGCCCGCGTGGCCTAGGAAACTCCTAACTCCCTTAACGGTTTTGGGATGAGGTAACTTGGCGATGACGTCTACCTTAGCTTTATCGACCTCAATCCCCGCCTTCGACACCTTATGTCCTAAGACGATTCCTTGTTTACACATAAAATGACATTTTTCCCAATTAAGCAAAAGATTGGTTTCTTCACAACGTTTTAACATTTGCTCGAGGTTAGATAAACATGACGTGAAAGAATTACCGAACACCGAGAAGTCATCCATAAACACTTCCATCGACTTCTCGATCATATCGTGAAAAATCGCCATCATACACCGTTGAAACGTACCGGGTGCATTACAAAGTCCGAAAGGCATCCTACGATAAGCGAACGTTCCATAAGGACATGTAAACGTATTCTTCTCTTGATCACGAGGGTCGATAGGGATTTGAAAGTAACCGGAAAAACCATCTAAAAAGCAATAGAATTCATTTCCCGCAAGTCGCTCCAACATTTGATCCATGAAGGGCAAAGGAAAGTGGTCTTTACGAGTGGCGTCATTTAACTTTCGGTAGTCAATACACACCCTCCAACCGGTCACAACACGAGTGGGAATTAACTCGTTGTTTTCATTAGGCACAACGGTCATTCCTCCCTTTTTAGGGACACAATGGATTGGGCTCACCCATGGGCTATCGGATATAGGATAAATCATTCCCGCGTCAAGGAGTTTAAGGACCTCCTTTTTAATGACATCGTGAATTTTGGGATTCACCCTTCTTTGACTTTGAATTGCGGGTTTGTAGTCCTCCTCCATTAAAATCTTGTGAGTACAAAATTTTGGGTCAATACCCTTAATGTCGGATATTTTCCACGCAATTGCCCCTTTATGAGCCTTAAGAACTTTCAAGAGCTCAGTTTTTTCATTATTAGCAAGACCTTTTGCAATAATAACCGGCAACTTGTCATCACCTTCTAAGAATGTGTATTCAAGGTGAGAAGGAAGATCTTTCAATTCAAGGATAGGAGGTTCCTCGATTGAAGATTTTGGTTCAACACTCATAACTTCCATCGGCGAAAGAAATGGTGGAATAGAAGTATCATCACTAACCAACACCTCATCTTCATTGTTGATTTCATTTGAAGTGAGATCGCCTCCTTGGAATGGAGTGAGATTTGGGGTGGAATTAGCAAGAATCGGATCCAAAATAGTGGGATTGCCACTTGACGAGCTATCGGAAAAACCTAACACTTATTGTGAAAACTCATCGCAAACCACATTAACGATGCCAATGTGATTGATGGTAGCGACTGCATAAACATGAGAAGGTTTCGAGTTTTGAGTAGCGTTTATAACGAGGTCCTCTTCGTTGAATCTCAAAGTGATAGTTCTCGCATGAACATCGATAAGCGATCTCGAAGTGTCTAAAAATGAACGACCTAAAATTAGAGGAACTTGAGGATCCGCGGGGATGTCAACTACTATAAAATCCACGGGATAGTAGAACTTCCCCACTTTCACAAAAACATCTTCGGCTACTCCACATGCCATAATCGTAGAATGATCGGCCATCTCGATGGACATGTTCGAAGGAATGAGAGCCGGAAGCGAAAGCGATTTCCAAATGGAAAATGGCATCAAATTAATGCTCGCACCAAGATCGGCCAAGGCGAGGCATTCTTTCATATCTTGTATGTCACAAGGAATGAGAAACTTTCCGGGGTCACCAACTTTTTCCGGTATGCGGTTAAGACAAACCGAAGAACAATTAGCAAGCTTTGAAAGCTTTTCCTTATCGCTCATCATACTTTTAAAAGTGGAAGCGAAACGAGGCATATATAACAACGCGTCGGCTAAAATCACATCAAAATGCACTTGTTGAAACATTTTTATAAAAAGCTCGATTTGTTGTTTGTTACGTTCTTGCAACTTCTCTTTATTTCGTCTTGAAGGGTAGGGTAAAGGTGGTGTGGGTTGGACATTAGGCAACGGCCTTGGAAACTCGGGTTCCACAATTGGTATTGGTTCAACCGTAGGTGTGGTATGAGCGGTACTTCGTGGGATTGTAATGTGCTCCTTTTCGACCATCACCTCGGGTTCTTTCTCGATTTCCTTCTCCGTAGAAGTACTTGGACGAGAGATTGGTTCCTTGAAAGTTTTACCACTTCGTGTAGTAATAACCTTCATTTCTCCCTTCGGGTTTGCAATGGTATCACTAGGAAGACCACCCGAGGAAGAGGGTTTACACATGATTGCTTCAAACATCTTAGCCATTCGGTCCTCAAATTTTGATTGCCTAGCATCCGATTTTAATAATTCTTGCTTAATCTCATGTTGTCCTAATTCCATCTTTTGTTGATTTTGTTGAAGACGTTGGACATTTCCTTCCATTTTGTTTGCATGAGTTTTAAGTTCATTAGCAAGTTCATTTTTTAGCTCGTTTTTCAACTCGGATCTTAAGCTAGTCATCTCACGTTGCATGTTATCAAATTTAGCATCATTTGCTTTTGCATAATCCAAAAATTCTCCTTGCAAATTTTTAGTGTGAGCATTTTGAAAACCTTGAGTAGTGTTTTGAAAATCACGGTTTTGGTTTTGATTAGAAATTTGTCCATTCCCATTTTGATAATTCCCTTTGTTGTAGTTACGTGTGTTGCTTTGGTAATTACCTTGGTTGTTGTTTCGATAATTATTAGCATTTTGGTTTGGTGGAGCTTGATTTTGGCGGGAACCTTGACCGTTTTGGTTGTAAGTTCCCGTTGCTACATAAGCACTCGAAGTGTTACCATCCGCGGTAATGCACTCGGAAAGATCATGAGCTCCACCACAAGATAAACAACTCTTAGCAACCGCTTTAACCGAAGCGGAATTGGAAGCTTCTTGAGCCTTCCAATGGGACATTAGATTAGCAAATCTATCGAAAAACCGATTTTCCTCATTAGCTTCATCATGTAAGGCATTTATGCTACGAGACGATTGTGACGATGATGACGAACCCAAATTGGCAACACTCGGTGTGTTACGAGGGCTATAAACCTTAGATCTATTCTCGATGATTTGTAAAGCCTCATTTGTCGTCTTGCACAAAAAATTACCACCCGCGGCGGCATTCAAATAATCTCGTTCATGATCATTAAGCCCATTATAAAAAGTATCAATTTGATGCAATTCCGAAAAATCATGGTGTGGACATTCATGTAACATTTCTTTAAAGCGTTCCCATGCCATTAAAAAACTTTCATTATTTCTTTGCACAAATCGTGAAGTCTCATTTTTCAAGTGTGTTGTTTTAGATGGTGGAAAAAACTTGTTCACAAACTTAGAAACGAGATCGGCCCATGTCAAAATCGAATTTGGCGGTTCTTTCTCAAGCCAAATTTTTGCGGGTCCATCTAAAGAGTATGGAAACAACATCATTTTAATGGCGTCATGTGGAACATCCTTAAACTTGCTAGTGGCGGTGAGACGGTTGAAATTCCTAATGTGGTAATGCGGGTTATCTTTCTCATGACCTCTAAACTTATTTGCTTGCAACATTGACATTAAACCCGTCTTAATCTCGAAATTCTCCGCAAGGATGGCGGGAATCACAATAGCCTCTCCAAAACCCTCGGTGGGTGCTTGCAACAATTCCATCATAGTACGATTAGCCATGACGACTTCTTGTTCTACAATAGGCTCAACAATTGGAGGTTGTTCTTTAACAATCAACGTCTCTTGATTGGCTTGCTTTTGAAGAGTGATCATAAACTTCACGAAGAATGGGAGGTGAGCAAAGAAGATTCTTTTTGGGTGTTTTGTGGATTTTCAATTTTTTTGTGTTTTTGATGATATCTAATTTTTTTTAATGATTTTAGGAAAAATCAAGTGTTAATGACCCAATGAAAGTTCGTTTCCCAAGGAGGTATATGTGTGTGAAAAACTTGTACAAGATTTGAGATTAATATTTGGTTTAGAGGTGATGAGAAAAGAAGATGACGAAGACGTAAAAATAAAAATAAACACTACTAGAAAGTTAAGACGTAGAACCTTAAAAACCACAAAAATAAAAATAAATTCTAAAAATTACCAAAAATCACCAAAAATCAAAATAAATAAACTAAGAGTTTACCAATGATCAAAACTTTTCCAAACCTTTTAAATAATTAAATATTCAATTTTTAAATGCTAATTAAAGCCCTAAAAATCAAATAAATTATCAAAAAGCCCAAATAAAGATTTTTCAATTGGTAAACCTCTAAAATGACCTAAAAAGATTAAAAACTATTTTTAGAAAATTTTAAACTAATAAAAACTATTTAAAATGATTTAAAAACTATTAAAACTTAAAATAATTATAAAAATTAATCTAAAAGTGATAAAATTATTCTAAAAGTTGCTAAATTCCTATTTTGATGTATTAAAACCTAAGAAAAATGTAAAAAGTTGGAAAATGTGAAATTTTATAAATAATAATAAAATAATAATAAAATACTATTAAAAATCCAAAAATTATAAAAAATTCTAAAAACT
This sequence comes from Glebionis coronaria, assembly GCA_025667525.1. Classification (NCBI taxonomy): domain Eukaryota; kingdom Viridiplantae; phylum Streptophyta; class Magnoliopsida; order Asterales; family Asteraceae; genus Glebionis; species Glebionis coronaria. The sequence continues at coordinate 397,992,057 of CM046879.1, forward strand.
TGCAAACTAGTTTATTTTAACCTAAATAATCAGAAAATCAAAGTGAAATTACCAAAATACCCCTATTTGGCCCTCAAATGGGCCAAAACCAAAAACAGTCAACCAAATTGGGCTTTTGGGCCCAAAAAGTCAAACTTGGCCCAATTAACTTGGAAAAGCCCTATCTGACTCAAAATTCAATTCTAAGAACAAAACTCTAAAGGCCCAAAAGCTGAATATGAGCTTATCACAGCTTATTTAACACTCAGCTTATTCTTATTGGGCGTTTCAGCCCATTAAGCCATAAGCTAATGCCATAAGCTCTAATTTGACACACAACCTTCTTTTGGGATGCTTATGAGATCTGTAAAAAGAAATTTTGAAAAAGCTCACTCAATAAGCCAGAAATAAGCAAGGTATTATTTCACAAAACGACAAAATAGTCGGGTTTGAGAAATAAGGCACCTCAGGACTTGATTCAACTTGCAAAAGATTTCAAATGGACTCAATAAGCAAAATTACTCAACAAAAATCCAATAAGCACAACCAATAAGCCAGAATAAGCACAAATGAACTTATGAAAAAGTCAATGGAGTTGGTTTTCTAGTCAAACCCTAAAGTCAACCACCCAAATGCTCCAGTATGAACAAATGGGTCAAAATATGAGCACCTATTACAAAAACAAAGTTGTTGCTGGTTAAAATAAGCTATTATAGCTTATTGATAAGCTGAACCCAAATTTACACTATCAGTGGCAACTAGCAGGGGAAAGGAGTTCCCACTGCTTTGACTATTTGACCAAGCTTATTTGAGAGTTCTGGTTTGATTCAATTGGAAACAAAGGCACCCTTGTGATCAGTGAATCACAAGGAGTCAATAGCAACAATAAAATCACAATATGGTTCACACAATAAGCCACAATAAGCCAAACAGTCACCAGATATGCACCAGATATGGAAATAAGTAGTTAAGCACTTAATAAGCAGATTTAGACTGAATAAGCCAACCAAACTTAACAGGATGCATACACAAGCTATAAAAACTAAGAATAAACACAAATCAAAAAGAATCAAACACTGAATCAAAGTAAATAACAAGATCAAAGCACAAAATGTTTCTGATGAACAATGAACAATATGCAGACAAGTTTTGCTGATCTATTTGGCACTTGATCCAAATTCAAGCCTCAAATCCTTCTTCCCTGGTGTGATTAACTAAGGTTTAGCACTTTTTAGCCCTAGCCTAAGCTTAGATCTAGGTGTCCTCAAAATCCTAGCCAATTTTACCAAGTTTTTAATATTTTATAGCCAAATTATGAATCTATGTCTTCAAAACCCTCAAACCTGCAAACAGATGAACCAATGCACCTAACAAAAAGATACCAACACTTGCACACTACAAACAACAGCTTAGCAAACCACAAATCCAACTCAAGCAGTAGATCCAAACACCCCTTAATCTACCACTTAACAAAGAAACTTGTGATTTCAACTAATAACCTACTGATTTTAATGATAAAAAACACTCACTAGATAGCAACTAACACAATCAAACACATAAATCACCAACACAAACACAGATACTCAAAATCAAAGCACCAAATCCAAAACAGGCATAAACATGAAATTTTGAGAGGAATTTTAATCAAGGGATTATACCTGCCTTCCACAACATCCTAGGAAGGCCAGCTATGCTCCTTGGACCTTGTTCAACAACTAGAACAAGACCAAGGTACTTCAATGAAGATGATGCAAACTGCCTTGGTTGATGGTTCAAAGGAGAACCTCAAGGCCTTTATGTATTCAACACAAGCAGCAAACAACTCAACCAAGGGCTCTAATCCCTTCACAAGCTTGGTGTCAACAAGCTTGTAAGAGCTTATAGCAAATGGCCAAGGGTTAGTACACAAAATAAGCCAAAACAGAACCTAGGATTTCAAGGTATTTGAACCTTAAAAACCTTATGAACCAAGACGTGCCTTAACCACAAGATTAAGGTAGGTCTTAACAATCAAATGGAACTCAGAATTAGGCTACTCAAACACCAAACTTTTAATTAAATCAAAAAGAGATTTCAAAATTTCAGAAATTCAAATTTTATTTAAACTTAAAAAGGAATTACAAAGATAATAGCCTAAGACTGGAACAAAGGGACTCTCACATGTTGAGGTCTCCTTTTATAGGCAAATGCCTGGCTACACTATTCACAAACCCTAGATGTGATTTCTCTAAAATGCCCTTGAGTCCTTGAGTGTGTTTGTTGTTGATGAGCTGTCCAAAGTGATCCCAAACGTTCATTTTAGCTTTGGAATGAAGCATTGATCCTTAGCTGTTGATCTTGACACGTGGCATGACTTGGAGGGCAAGTACTCATGTGATGGGTGAAACAGTTTGAATGGTGGGGTCCTTTGGGTGAGTGGAAGTGTGGGTTTAAGGTTGGGATGGGATTTAGAGTGTGTGAATCAAACGTGGGAACAACCAATTTCATTTTACCCTTTGTTGGTAAAAAGTTAATTCTGGGTTCTTACTTGCTACAGTAACAAGTTTTGATCCGTTTTCTTAGGGAGAAAGTTGTTTGGCGCGTGTTTAAGGATTTAAACTTCCAAACTTGGCAGTTTTGGTCCTTTTTCTTCCTTTCTTTTGTCACTTGTGAATAAAAGTCTGTCAGCGCCCATTTTCTTTGTAACAACTTTCAGCCTTTGTCATTTTTGGCACCAAACTTTCCAAAAAGTGTTTCAAGGGTTATTTTTGACACTTTTGCATAATTCAAGGGCTGATTTTGGACAATGTTGATCTTCAAAGGTCTTCAATGTATCTTTGGCTTGATGAGGGACCATATTTGACAATTTGAAATTGTTAAGGGACTAATCTTGCCATTTCTTCAAAGTTGAAGGACCTTTTGTTTAATTTTGACAAACTTAAGGAACCAAACTTGTAATTATCAATATACAAGGGTTTTAAGTGTCATTTCTTCAATAAATGAGGATCAATCTTGTTTGTCTTCAAGTCTTCAAGGGTATTTGTTGAGTATTCCATGATTAGGGCCCGGTTCTTTGTACGGCTTCGTTTCTCGTGTCGTTTTTCCTTGTAACTTGTGATCTTTTGTCTTTTTCACGATATCCATACCTAAAATACACAAGTAAACAAACACAAGCATATATATGGTATATTATGAGATTTTTATGCATTTAAAGCCCGAAAAGAACGATGAGATCATGTATAAATACCATCTCATCAAAATTCGTGACAAGGAAGGAGCCGAAAACCTAGTCGCGGATCATCTAAGTAGACTTGAGGATCCTTATCAAGGGGATCATCCGAACCAAGAGATCAATGACTCTTTTCCCCTTGAGGCCTTAATGTCTATCAATTCCAATCTTGATGACACCCCGTGGTTTGCGGACATTGCAAAATACTTAGCGGGTGGTATTCTCATCGAAGGGTTAACATCCCAACAAAAGAAGAAGTTCTTTAAAGATGTTAAGACTTACTTTTGGGATGACCCTTATCTCTTCAAACAATGTGCTGATCTGATTATTCTTCGGTGTGTTGATGGACCCGCAACTTTAAACATTCTCGAAGCTTGCCATAAAGGACCCACCGGTGGTCACTTTGGTCCCAACTACACCGCGAAGAAAGTGTTTGACTCTGGATTTTATTGGCCCACCATTTATCGTGACACTCACGAAATGGTTAAGCATTGTGATGTTTGCCAACGACAAGGCAAGATCACACATAAATATGAGATGCCTCAAAATTTTATACAAGAATGTGAATTTTTTTATGTATGGGGCATCGACTTTATGGGGCCATTTCCATCCTCTAAAGGGAACAAGTACATCCTCGTAGTCGTTGACTACGTTTCTAAATGGGTTGAAGCCAAGGCTCTCCCTACGAACGATGCGAGGGTGGTTGTGAACTTTCTGAAGCAGCTTTTTGCTCGATTCGGTGTTCCTCGTGCTATCATCAGTCATCGCGGGACTCATTTTTGCAATGATCAATTTGCTCGAGTCATGGCTAAGTACGGTGTCAATCATCGTCTTTCCACATCATCCTCAAACAAATGGCCAAGCCGAGATATCTAACCGTGGATTGAAGCGAATTCTTGAGCGTACTGTAGGAGAGTATCGTGCCTCGTGGGCCGATAAGTTAGACGATGCTTTATGGGCTTTCCGTACCGCTTATAAGACCCCGATTGGTTGTACACCTTATCGTCTTGTGTACGGGAAAGCATGCCACCTCCCTATTGAGCTGGAACATAAGGCGTATTGGGCCTTGAAGTGGACCAACTTTGACATCAACAAAGCCGGTGATCTTCGGAAGATTCAACTCAACGAGCTCAATAAACTGCGGAATGAAGCTTATGAGAACTCATTGATCTACAAGGAGAAGACCAAGATCATCCATGATTCAAGGATTAAGAACCGAGAGTTCCACGTTGGTGATCAAGTTTTACTCTTTAACTCTCGGTTGAAGATCTTCTCGGGCAAGCTGAAGAGCCGTTGGTTTGGTCCATTCACCGTCGCCAAAGTCTTCCCATATGGCACCATTAAGCTCTCTCAGCCAAATGGGCCTAATTTTAAAGTGAATGGCCAGCGTGTGAAGCTATACTTTGGTGAGGACATCTCTCATAAGATGATTCCATCCCTCACCACGTTTCCCTTGAATTAGTTCTAGGTCAAGTCAGGCTCGTGACTCGGTTAACAAAAATAAGCGCTTCTCGGGAGGCAACCCGTTGATCTATCCGTTATCATTTTCATAATAAGTTTAGGGGGAGCCCCGTATGTGTTTGTTGTCTTGTTTCTTTTGATGTGCAGGGATTAAAGTTTCAAAGCTCCATTCTCGATGACTTTTGACGACCCGTGATTCCGTATTCCCATCTTCCTGGTTCTATCCTAAACTATCATGATTCAATATTTCATATCTTATATATTCACATTGAAGTCACCATAGTTGTCCTTTCCTTAGCAAGATTTAAACAAAGTGCACAATGTCCTAAGTGTAGGGGAGTTTACTCCCACATGCTTAAACATTGAGGAAAATGTTTATATCAAGTGTAGGGGGACTTCTATCGAAGTAAGTGGGCTTTTCCATGAATTTGTCCTTATTTTAACCGGAAAATCGGATTTTTCGACATTTTTCAAAATTTTTAATCTATTTTGGCCTAGTTGTATAGTTTTATTTGCCTTTGTTTTAATTATATACTTTCTTTCTTTGCTAAAATAAATTTTCAATAAAGTGGTTTTAAATTTTTCAGCGTTTGAATCTTTTGACTCAACCCGAGTTTACTTATCTAAGTTTACTCTAGCTAGTATCCTTAACGTGTTTAAGTCAAGTTTTGCTAGGCTTTTATATAGGGAACTTTAAAACGCGAAAGTCTTAACTCTCACGGGTTAAGAACAAGAAATTTTCGCAAGTTCCTATAATTGATCCTAGAAAGTCGTTTATCAAGGGAACTTTAAAATGCGATTTCTAATTTAAAATGCGATTTCTAAACTTTAAAAAGTCTAAGAAGTTGCAAGATCCTATAGACGACTTGAAAACCCAAAACTTTGATTTAATTGGCTAAGCATCCACGAGTCTCATTCCTTAAGATTTTAAATTATGGAGAACGAGAAATGATAGAGTCGATTATAAGTTTGGTATTCTTTCATGAATTTATGTGAGTTGATTATAAGCTTTTTCTCCCATCGCTTGCTAATAAATTTATCTGCAATAAATAAGGTTGTACGATTTGAAAAGTTACTTAGCTTCTAGCACAAGATCGTTTAAAAGTTGCTCGGTATTAATTAGAGTTCATAGCCAAGGCATAACTTATTGAAGCGGGATGCGAAGATTGGCGAGTCCGAAAAGGCCCTAACAAGGCATGAGGGCTACATTTTGTTGCTAAAGATCCAAAAGTGATGTGAAGAATCATTTATCGAAAATCAATATAAAGGATCGAGACACACGACGAAAAGCAAATACTCCCCAAAAGATCATGGAGAAGTCTATCCAAAAAGGACCTAACAAGGTATGAGGATAAATAGATCCAAGTCCTAAAAGGAGGCGGATCGTTGTATATCAAAGTCCAAAATAAAGATAGGAGAAAAATGAAGAAGTCGTGGTCCAAATATGAAGAATCTCTCAAAAACTTCAAGTGAAGAAATTCCTATTATGAAGAGAAGACCATAATTTCAAGGACGTCTCTCAAGATTGGAAGTATGAAGTCGCTGCCAAATATCGGTCCGAGAAAGTTCTCAAATCGTGAAGCGAGTTATGCCAAGATATGAACTTTAAGAGGTCTCGAGAAGAAGTTTTAAAATATTTTGTTCTTTAGCTAACTATGGATTAAATCGTCCCACTTTATTTTCAGCCTAAATAACTATCGAAATAAGTCAAACAATGCATCCTCGTGATCATTCAAGACAAAATTAAAATATAAGAGATACACATAGGAATAAGGGAGTCTAAGTGAATAATGGGACCACATGAGTTTGTGTTAGTTTGCTAACTTATAATAACAATGATCTCGTTTTTAAGCTTGGTATGGGGAACGTGAAACTTGAGTATGATGAACATTCATGATTGCCAAAACCCCAATGTAAGTCTTTGATTTCTTTACTTGTTTTTTTCTTTTAGTTTCCTTAGTATTTAGTATTTAATAAAGGCCAAGGTGGGTTATCTATGATGAGAAATGTAATATGTGCTTTAAAATTAATGCATTGCATGAGGGCATTGCATTGGTCAAGTGTAGGGGATTTAATAAGTGTGAAAACACTTATTCTTTTACCACTTATTTCCAATAATAACAGACCAAAACGTATATTTTATGTGGTAAAAGTCGGAATTATGCGTGGTTTGTGTTTTTATTGTGTCTTAGGACCAAAAGATGAAAAATGAAGAAAACATGGGTTATCACGGGCTTTTATCGAAGAAACGAGAAAATACGAAGTCAAAAGATCAAGAGTGCAAAAAGAACGGAAGTCCAAGGCCTATTCTGAAGATTTATCAAAGAAAAAGTCTAAAGACGGAAGTTTAATGAAGTCGAAGAACTCAAGTCTAATAGAAGAAGAAAATTATAAGACAAGTTCAATTTGTATCGACAAATCCCGAGACGATGTCGAGAAAGACAAAGCATTTAAATCGAGTCGAGAAGAAAGAAAGAAGGAAGCAACACATGCACCTTCCCACCTCCTATAAATACCCTCCTAATGACACATTAGTAGGGTGTTAGCTAGTTATTTTTCTTTCTTTAGTTTTTCATTTTAGAGAGAGAAAGTGTTTAACTTTCTCTCACTAAGTTTTCATCTTTTCTTTCAAGTTTAAGCTTTATTTCATCCTTGTATTTGGAATTCATTAATCAAAAGTCCAAGTTTAAGCTTTTAATCTTTAATCTTCTTCTACCTTTCTTGATTTTGATTTATCTTTGATCCGAAATGTTCTTGATTCGTGTTTGATTTTGATGTTTTTGTGACTAAAAAGTTTATCTTTTTGTTCCTCAATAAGTTTTTATACGGTTTAAGCTTTAAGCTTATTTTTCTTATTGGCTTATTTCGTATATATAGCTTATTGTTTTATATAAGTTTTCTTAAAAATTTAGTCTTTTTAAAGTTTGATTTATAAAAGTTTGTTTATTTCGTGTTTTAAAAGAAAAGTTTTAAATGTTATGCTTGTTTTGATTTGGTTAAGGTTTGAACAAGTGCTTATTCGTATTTACTTATTAGTGCTTATTGAGTTTTTAGCTTATCTCCATTTTCGGATTAATTTGTGCTCCATCGCAATCTTAGGGGTTTACTCATTCCGAGGCTACATTTTGATGGTTTCAGTGTGATCGCAATAACCTTTAAGGTTCTACTTTGCGATCAAATGTTTTTTTTCCTTATTCCGATCGTGATTGCGATCGCTCATTACGATCGTACATTGCGACGGGTCTTAAGGATACTTTAAGACGAAACAATACCCAATTTTTGTTAGTAACATTCCGACAGAAAACCTTGGATTCCGATAGCTCAGATCTTAATTATTCCGATCTTAATTATTCCGATACTGGACATTCCGATAGACTTACATTCCGACAGAACTGCATTCCGATAGAGTTATTTTACTATTATTTCTAATAGAATTTACTTTGGCATTCCGATGGTTATTCAGACAGCATTATTCTGATAATTTTGTTTTCACTACATTCCGATAGCTTTTAGTTGTTATATTCCGATGGTTTTAGTTTTTAAGTTTCACATAGTTTTACGTTTTAAATCACCTTTAAGTTTTTAAGTTTTAAATCATTTACATTTTAATTTCCAACAATTGCACGCTTTAAGTGTTTTTCTAGTAATTTTGAGTTTGATTTTTAAAGCTTTTATGTAACACCCCCAAATTTATACAACTCAATACAGCGGAAGACTCGTTGGTGTTACGGGATAGCACATTACTCACATCATAGACAACGCATAAAAATCGCGTCGTTTAATAATAAATCATTTCCATTCATAAACATCAAAGTTACATCGGTCCCAAGTCATATTATTTCATACAAAGTTTTATAAAGTATTTGAATGGAAAATATTGATTAAGTACGGGCCATGAATTTTTGTCGTCTTCCCGAGAATTACCTTCAAGTACCTGAGATAAAACATGTTAAAAGAAAAGGTCAGCGATAACGCCGAGTGAATTCATAGAGTTTAATAAAATCCATCAATATAATATCAGTATAAAATTATTACTGAAAATCGTTTAGTACAAATCATTTTAATAGGCCATAAAATAGCCAAAGTCGTTTTATACAAATCTTCATCAAAATCATAATATAGGCGTTTGCCTTAAAATCATTATACGAGTCAATGTCGTAAAAACATCATACAATACGTTTTACAACGTTGTATAGATTAAATAAAAAACCGTTATACGAATATGGTTATGAAAACCAAAACACAAACATATTATCAATAGTATGACCCTGTATTGCTAGTCAGGCAATACATCGTAATTCGGAGCGTCTAGTAGTATTTCGTTAGTTTTGGATTATTATAAGCCGCATGACATTGTTACCTTACTAAACCAACAACGGGTAGCTAACCCGATACTCAATTTGCCCATCTAAAGTAGCGTGTCGTCACAAAGGTCACGCTATGGAAATCTTCTCATACATAAATTCGCTTACCAATCAATGTGGCACGACGGGGATCAACCGTCAAGGCGCGAACTGGGGTGATCGTCCCCAAATAGTACTATTATATGCATAAGCGTCTACCAATCCCGGTAGTTCACAATTCATGCTAATGGGACTTTTAGTTACATAACCTAACTTTAATAATCCATTTTATTTCATCTATCGGGTCCTTTTATCATTTATCGGGTCATACAATCGGGTCATACAATCATTCGGGTCCAAATCAATAAACAAACAATCGAGACAAATGGTGTCCTATTTTATAAAAACTAACATGTTATCTCCCTCGCGGGTTTATAAAATATTTCATAAAAACATTTAAAAGAGTGCGAGGCTATGAACTCACGTTGATGTGGGAAGGCGGGTTATCGGCAATTCGGTCGTACGGTACGTGCTTCAATCACGAAAACCTAGACAAATAATACTCGTCTTAGACTCATGTCCAATGACTTTATAAAAGTAACAATTATGTATACATATGATGATTATATATATATGATGATCATGTGGGTTTACATATTCTCTTTTACTCATTTTAGTGGTTACGTATTGGTAACTCCTTACTAGTTTACTAGTTTTACCTATTTACGTGTCTTAGGTCCAATAAACTTATTATAAGTTCTTTAACTTGTATTAATCCATGTTATACGTATATTATCAGTATTTAAAGTTTACAAGTTGGGCCTAAATGGGTTAAGCCCAATAATAAGTTTATAAGTGTTTTAGTCCATTTTTGTTGTATTATTAGTCCAATAACGTTAATTTAGTTCGTTAACGTCCGTATGTCCTATAGTTCGGGTCTTATCGGTTTTTACTTGTTATACATGTTTATATATCAGTATATAAGTTTTATAAAGTTTACATTAGACAGGTCCAACCATCTAAGTTTTATTTAACAAAAACGTTAATTTTACGGTATTAGCCGAAAAAGTCGTTAAAATCATGTTTATAGTTTTATAACTTATAAAACTTAACAAGTTACCATTTTTATAAAATGTCCACTTATTTACCATTGTACATATTTATATAAATGTATTATATAAGTTAGTGGGTTTTAATTTATATTTTATACTATTAAATTTTGAGTGCTTATATAATAGTATTATACTTTAATTTCCAAAATCTGATTTTTATCTTCACTTTCACCAAAACTGCCATATCTAGAGTTCTATATGGAGATAGAAGCTCAAATTTTTATCACATAAACTAAATGATATGTGCTCCATTTAACGCTTCTATAGCTACTGTTGAATCATCTTCTAAGTTTTTTCTAAAAATAGTCCAAAACAGTGAACTCAGATTTGTATCTTAAACTTGTTTTGATCCTATCTCACTCATTACAATGATTCCATTGCATGGCCAACTCTCACATGTGTACAAGACTCATAGCTTACTGTATATCAATTCTACTTCATCATTTTATCAGTTCATGACATGTTTCTTTACTGTTTTATACAGCCATCAAATTTAAACAAGATTTTAGCCTTGTTTCTTATAATCTTTCATCTTTTTAAGCATGTTTATCAACACCAAATCCCCACACAATACTTTTATCATCATACAATCATCATATAAATATACAATAGGAAATAAAATACATTATTACATAATCAAAATAACAAGAAGATGAGGAGAACAATCTTTATACCACCATGATAATGTAGGTTGTGATCAAAACATAGATTTTGATGGAGAAACTTGTGCATAGCCAAGACCATCTTCATGACCACCATGCTTCATGAACTCCTTGTGGAAAATCAGACCTAAGACACCATGAAAACTCCTCCATGGATGTTATGATCACCACCATTCAAGAGAGTTTCAAGAGGGCTTCAACATATGTAGAAATAACATGAGGTTTATGGTTAAATTTGATCAAAAGTGGTGTTTATGGTGGTAAAGTGAACGGCAAAAGAGAGAATGGAGGAGAGGATTTTGGGTGGTTTGCATGTATAAAATGGTATGTGTGAAGTGTAGCTAGTGGTTTTGACTAGTGGAAGGGATAGTTGGCTTAACTTGTAAGCTTAGCTTACAAGTGTAAGCTAAATGGTTGCAAGTTTGCCACATCAAGGATGTGGTACCTTGTTTTGGCCGTCCATATTGAGTAGGGTGGGGCAAGATTTATCTTGTCTCATCCCACTAATTTACGGGTACTCCTCGATTCTAGTTTCCTCGATTTGCGTGCCATCGGGTCGTTTTACAAAAAACGTTTTTATAAATTATGAATCAACGTCACAAAACGAATCCAATAAAAATTGTTTCATCAAAAACGGAGTTCGAAAATGTAAATACGTAATCCTAAGGTTTCCGGTTTAGTCGTAAAGGACGTTAAAATAAAATCGTAAGTCCTAATCTCTTCTCGTAAATTTGTGAGTTTATGAACCAACACAAATTTAAAACTCCAAAATAATATTCACGGATAAATTTATTTTCTGAAATGTCGGACTGTCACCAAGGACGGTGTATGTAAACGTAAGCACGTAACGTTGAATCCTCCGGTTTAGACGTAGTCGACGCTACATCAAGACGTAAATCCAAATTTCTTCCCAAAAATAAGTGAGTTCATAAAATAATATTTTCAAATAAATATTGAGAATAAAATATTGACCATAAATTGACGGATTGTCACAGCATTTACCCCTAAACAGGATCTTTGTCCTCAAAGATCATCTTACTACTCGCTTCTTATAGAGTTAAAGCCATGTGGGTATTTCCTACACATTCGGTCTTTTCTCACAAGTGCAATTCATTACAATACGCGAGTTCTATCAAACATAACTACGGGAATAAGATCAGGCTTAATGTTGACTTACTTTCTCTATCCATGATATTCACGGGTTTTTGATGAATGCAACTTTTCGCCGATCTAAGCTCTACTAAGAATAATCAGATTCTCACTTGATAGATAGTAAGAAAGATTCTTTGTCGTGTGTCTCTTCGAATTGAAAAACTTGTGTTTAATGTGTGACTCTATTGTTTTTGGTGGAACAAAGATGTGTCGTTGTAGTGTTTAAAATAAATGGTGCAAAGACTTAAAAGTAAATGGGCACTTAAAGTAAATCTATGTCTAATTAAAATAATCGTGCAAGTAATTAAAAGCGTGACTGAAATTAAAGGGCACTAAAGTAAATGACGCAAACTTAAATCTAACTGAGGCAAACTTAAAACGCGACTAAAACTTAAACTAAGGCAAAACTAAAATAAAGCTAAGGCAAATAATCTTAAAGTGCAATTAAATAAAAGGCAGGAAAAATAAAGCTTGAAAATCAAAATCAGAGACAAAAACTCATAAGAACCTGAATACAGCTCATTCGGAATTATCCTTCGTTTGGAACAATCACTCGTCCGGAATGTCACCTTCGGTTGGAATGATTCTTCTTCGCTCGGAATATTACCAAAATCCTTGATCCGGAACTAATGGATCTGAATATGTCACTTATCCAAAATAATCCTTCGTTCGGAACTTTACTGATTCGGAACTCTAAATTTTACCTTGATTCGGAACTATTTGGTCACCCTTGATTCGGAAGTTTCTGAATGAACCTCCTTGATTCGGAAGTTTAAAACTTCCGAATGAACAAACACTGATCCGGAACTAGCCCCTTGATTCGGAAGTTAATTCGGAACTTTTAAGTTCCAAATGAACAGCCCTTGGTTCGGAACTATGGTGACTTCCGAATGAATGATCACTGATCCGGAACTTTTGAAGTTCCGAATGAACAGTGCTTGATCCGGAACTTTTGAGTTCCGAATGAAGCTTTACTGGTTCGGAACTTTTGAGTTCCGAATGAACGACTATTGGTTCGGAAGTTTTCCTTCGTCCGGAACTTTGAATGTTCCGGATGAACAAGTTTGGCTCGGAACTTTTGCTGATCTCAAATCTTCCGGATGAACCCTTGATTCGGAACTTTGGAAGTTCCGAATGAACAAATTCCCTTTCTTGATTCGAAAGTTTTCACCTGGAAAGATCCAATACACAACAAACTCCCCCGAAGAACAAGGGATTACAGACAAACACGATCTAACACAAAATTCAACCAAAATCAACACAAAGATCAATCTAAACAGTAACGAATCAACAGTAACATCAACAAACAATTAAAAACAAGAAATTTAACAACTTTAACCACAATGATCAACAATCACTTGGATCAAAATAAAAGCATGAACATGAACATAAACATAAACACACAAATCAAAGATTAAGAAAGGTAGATAAGAGATTGACAAGATAAAGTAAAGATTGACAATAATTAAATGAAAACTTACTTGAAATTAAATGAATTTAAGGTGCAAGACAAGGTATTTAAATTTGACAAGAAAAGTAAATGACAAGGTATTTAAATGGTGGAAGAGCTAATTGTCACACTTAGCCAACAAAAACAAATGAACACACTAATGGTCTATTTATAGGGGAGGATTAGGAAGCTTCCTCCCCTCCTTCATTTCTTGTTAATTGCAAGATTAAGCCCTTAAGCATATAGTCTTCATTAATTGCACCATTAGTCCTTTTTCCTTCTAATCTTCTTTAAACTTGGACTATAATGACTTGTGGCTTGGGATTTCTTTTGAACTCGTCTTTAAATTCTTCAATAAAATAGACTTGAATTCTTCGGCTTTTGATAAACTTCCGTCTTTTGACTTTTTCTTCGATAAATCTTCAGAATTGGTCGTGGACTTCCGTTCTCTTTGCACTTTTGACTTCTTGACTTCGTCTTTCATCCTTTTCTTCAATAAAAGTCCGTAAATGCCCGTGAATGTCCGTGTTTTCTCCACTTTTCACCTTTTCGTCCTAAATCACAACAAAAACACAAACCACGCATAATTCCGACATAAAAGACATAAAATACACGTTTTGGTCCGGTTATTATTGTAATTAAGTGGTAGAAAAGATGGGTGTTTACACACCTATCAAATCCCCTACACTTGACCATTGCAATGTCCTCATGCAATGCATTAGTTACACGGCAAGATTACACTTTTCATCATAATCAATCTACGTTGGCCTTTATTAAAGAGATAGAAAATTAAAAACACACAAAATAAAGAAATCAAAAACATACCTTGGGTTTTGAAAATGTTATGAATAATCATCATCCTCAAGTTTTCACTTTCTCCAAACCAAGCTTAAAAACGAGATCATTGTTATTATAAGTTAGTAGACTATCACGAACTTATGTGGGCCAATTATTCACTTAGACTCCCTTATTCCTAGGGATATATATTATATTTTATTGTTGTCTTGAATGATCACGAGGATGCATTGTTTGACTTATTTCGATAGTTATTTAGTGTGAAAATAAAGTGAACGATTTAATCAATAGTTAGCTAAAGGACCAAATCTTTTAAAACTGCTTCTCGGGACCTCATAAAGTTCATATCTTGGCATAACTCGCTTCGCGATTTGAGACCTTTCTCGGACCGATATTTGGCAGCGACTTCATACTTCAAATCTTGAGAGACGTTCGTGAAATAATGGTCTTCTCTTCATATAGGAATTTCTTCACTTTGAAGTTTTGAGAGATTCATACTTGGAACATGACTTCTTCATTTTTCTCCAACCTTTATTTTGGACTTTGATATACAACGATCCGCCTCCTTTTATGACTTGGATCTATTTATCCTCATACCTTGTTAGGGTCTTTTCGGATACACTTCTCCATGACTTTTGGGGAGTTTTGCTTTACGTCATGTGTCTCGATCCTTCATATTGATTTTCGATAAATGATTCTTCACATCACTTTGGATCTTTAGCAACAAAATATAGCCCTCATGCCTTGTTAGGGCCTTTTCGGACTCGCCAATCTTCGCGTCCCGCTTCAATAAGTTATGCCTTGGCTATGAACTCTAATCCATACCGAGCAACTTTTAAACGATCTGGGGCTAGAAGCTAAGTAACTTTTCAAATCGTACAACCTTATTTATTAGCAGATAAATTTATTAGCAAGCGATGGGAGAATAGGCTTATAATTAACTCACATAAATTCACGAAAGAATACCGAACTTATAATTTGCTCTATCATCTCTCGTTCTCCACAGTTTAAAATCTCAAGTAATGAGACTCGTGGATGCTTAGCCTATTAAATCAAAGTTTTGGGTTTTCGAGTCTCCTATAGGATCTTGCAAATTCTTAGACTTTTTCAAGTTTAGAAATCGCATTTTAAAGTTCCCTTGATAAACGACTCTCTAGGATCAATTATAGGAACTTGCGAAAAGTTCTTGTTCTTAACCCGTGAGAGTTAAGACTTTCGCGTTTTATAGCTCCCTATATAAAAGCCTAGCAAAACTTGACTTAAACACGTTAAGGATACTAGCTAGAGTATACTCGGTTTGAGTCAAAAGATTCACAACGTTTGAAAATTAAAACCACTTATTCTAATAAGGAAAGAAAAGGGAAAAACTAATAGGCCAAAATAGATCAAAAATTTTGAAAAATGTCGAAAAATTGATTTTCCGGTTAAAATGAGGACAAATACAAGGAAAAGACCACTTAACTTCGATAGAAATCCCCCCTACACTTAACATAAACATTGTCCTCAATGTTTAAGCATGTGGGAGTAAACTCCCCTACACTTAGGACATTGTGCACGTTGTTTAAATCTCGCTAAGGAAAAGACAACTAAAGAGATTCCTATTTTAATATTGAGAAACTATAAAATAGTGAATCGAAAAGAGTTTAGGATAGAACCGGGATAATGGAACACGGAATCACGGGTCGTCAAGAATCATCAAGAGTGGATCATTGAAGCTCGAATCCCTGATTAAGAAGTGAGGAGAGGAAATAGCAAAGCAAAGGGTCCCCCTACACTTATGATAAAGAAAGCGAAAAGATAGATGCATGGGTTGCCTCCCAAGAAGCGCTTGGTTTTTATTTACCGAGTCGTGAGCCTAACTCGACCTTGATCATCAACAGAAGTAGCATGAAACATATCCACCAGGATCAAAGACGTAGTTTTCATCCATCAATAAGCAAGAGCTTAAGGCGAACAAGGCAAGCCAAATAAGAGTAGGCAAGGTTCCCTTAAGCAGTGATGGAGCACGGTGGGAGCAAGTATGGTGAGGTGCAAGCATGTCTTCAATAGTTCCAAAGATTTTTCCTTTTATTTCATCAGGTGGATACTGAGATGGCTTAAAGACTTCAATACCGGGGTCGAACACCTTTTCCTTTAGGGGAAAATAGCACTCAGGCTCAACCGAGTGTGAAGAAGATCCGCAAAGAAGCACAACCTCGTCCTCAGAAGGGGGACAAAGAGGTGTCAAATTATAAGTGCAACGGATTTTGGTGTCGACCGGTTTCTTCTCCTTTGACAGAATGTTCTTCATATCCAAAGTAGGATCAAGACGATAATCTTCAAAGTCCAAAGGAGGAGCATCACTTTCATGAGGGAAGTATGTGTTGAGAAATTCAGAGAAATCTTCCTCAAATGAATAATCGTCCGAAGTAGGATCGAGTGATGGTTGAGGATCTTCATCATGTGAAGAATCGCTCGAGAGAGTATCAGCCTCATCAAAATCATCGAAAGTGGGCAGCTCGGGATACTTAGAAGTACAATCAAAATCATCCAAATCTGAGCTAGAATCATTGTCATCATAAGCATCGAAGATCGGTGGCGAATCATAAATGGGAGAAGCGTCCAAAGTAGGGAGAGAATCATCCACATTATCTTCAAAGAGTGGATTATCAGTGGAAGAATCGAATAGAGGATTGTCGTAGACGACAAAGTCATCAAGCACATTAATCATATTCACTGATTCTCTTCCAAAAGATTTGCCTGTAAGCTTCCCCATTTTAAAAACTTTTGAATCATCCCCGACTCGTAAGATTAACTCACCTTCGGCCACATCAACTAAAGCACGTCCGATTCTCAAAAATGGCCGACCAAGTATTAAAGGAATACGAGGGTCCATTTTATAATCAACTACGACAAAATCGACCGGGAAAGTAAATGTGCCAACTTTGATAAACACGTCTTTGGCTATACCAACGGGGTAAGCGAGAGTGTGATTTGCAAGTTCGAGAGTCATCTTTGTTGGAATGAGGTCGGGTAATGATAGTGTTTTCCAAACACTCAGTGGCATAAGATTAATACTAGCCCCGAGATCAGCAAGGGCAGTAAATTCTTCAGTTTTGTTGAACACGCAAGGCAACACAAAACGACCGGGATCTCCAAGCTTTTCCGGAAGTTCTCTAAGAAGGACTGCAGAGCAGTTTTCATTTAGTCGTGTGTTGGCGAGTTCAATCAGCTTCTCTTTCTTGCTAAGCAGTTCCTTGAATGCTTTGACAAATTTCGGCATGTGGCAAAGTGCTTCAACAAGGCTAATGTTGATAGTCATTTTGAATAGCATATCCACATATTTTGATACTTGACAGTCATTCTTGGTTAGCTCGTTGGTCTTGCCTATGCGAGAAGGGTATGGGATTCTAGGTTGATAAGGGGAAGGTGAAGGTGTAGTTGGTAAAGGTTGTGATATTGAAGGATCTTTCCGAGATACATCGTCATTACGAGGCGGAGACGGTAATGGTGCACTAATACTAGGTGTAGGAGGAGTAGGGATACATGGTGGTGGAGGAGGTGTAGATGATGGTGGTGGGTTTGGTGGATTGACAATGGTAATTCCACTACGCGTAGTTATAGCACTCACATTAGCTCGCGGATTAGTGACGGTGTTTGAAGGTAGAGAACCCGAAGAAGAAGAAGGTTGAGCTTCGGGCAAGAAACTAGCCAATAGATTCTTTAATTCAGTCGTTTGAGTGATGAAGGAGGATTGAATATTATCACGAACTTCAGTTCTGATGTCATTACCTTGCTTCAGGATATCTCCTTTCAAATTGATTATTTGGCTCTGTAGATTCTTGATTTGCTCACCTTGAGTTCTCATGATGGCATTAACATCGGGATTAATGGGTGGGTGTTGTTGGGTGGGTGGTTGATAAGGGTTAGAAGCACGAGGTGGGATTTGGTTGCTTCTATTGTAGTTGTTGGCGGGGTTTTGGTTTTGAGGTGAAAAACCGGGTGAAAGGTAATTGTTGGATCGATAACTCAGCAGATTTCTATCCCCTTGTTGTCTAGCTTGGTAATTTTCCGGTGAATAATTACCGTAAGCTGCATACACATTTTCCGGATTTCCTTGTGTCGAAGGACAATCGGTGTATGAGTGAGGACCGCCACATGTTTCACAAGGATTAGCAACCGCTTTAACTTGTTGTTGTTGTTGGTTTGAAGCGAGAAGCGTAATACTTTTGCTCATTTCGGCCATCATGCGGGTGAGTTCGGTCATCTCAGGGTTTGCTGAGGTAGAAGAAACATTGACTCTCGGGTTGTTCCTTGAAGAAGCAGAGGAATCCCAGTTTTTGTGGTGAGTAGTCATGTTCTCAATAAGCTCTCTACACTCCTCGGGTCTCCTTTTCATGAATGTGCCACCGGCGGCTGCATTTATCGTATCACGATCTCGAAAAGTCAATCCGTTGTAGAAAGTATTAATTAAGGTCACAGGGAGAATGTTGTGGTTTGGACATCTATCGATCAAGACATTATATCTCTCCCAAGCATCAAAAAGAGATTCATCAGGGTCTTGCATGAAACCGCTGATCTGATTGCGAAGGCTCGTGACCATGGATGGTGGAAAGTAGCGCGACAAAAAGCGTTGAGTCATATCATCCCAAGTGTGAATAGAATTCTTCGGGAGACGATCAAACCATTTCTCGGCATGATGTGATAAAGTATGTGGGAAGAGTTGTAAGCGAAGTACATCCATTGTGGCACCAGGCAACTTCATGCTTTGGGTGATTGTAATGAACTTGTCGAGGTGTTTGTTGGCATCATCATCAGGCAATCCTCTAAAAGGGTTTGTTTGCACTTGCTGAATCATGTGGTGCTTCAACGAAAACTCAGGAGCGTTGATTTGCATCGGCGCAATCGGTCCTCCTCGTCCAAACATTGTTGGTTGACAAAGTTCCTCCATGGTCCGAAGATCGGGATGTGGAAGTGCATTGTTGTTATTATTATTATTATTGAGGTGCGGTGGAATGTTGTTGTTGACACCTGCCATATCTAAATCTTCTTGAGGCTCGGGCTCTTGATAATTAGAAGATCTAGTACGCATACACCTGAAAATGCAAAAGAAAATAAAACCAAACACAAAGACAATATATATACACAAGAAAGATAAAATCTTTTTGGATTTTTGAAATTTTTTATTTTTATGGATTTTTATCAATTTTTTAATTTTTATGATTTTTTGAATTTTTTTATGCAAGAAAAATAACGCTCACAAGTGAACGGATCCCAAAAAGCAACGTGTCTCTCACAGAAAACTGTTGATCTTTACGAAAAGAGCCAGCAGCGGCGCCATTTGATAACTAGCTTTTCCCTAGTAATAAAGATTCTTTGTCGTGTGTCTCTTCGAATTGAAAAACTTGTGTTTAATGTGTGACTCTATTATTTTTGGTGGAACAAAGATGTGTCGTTGTAGTGTTTAAAATTAAATGTGCGAAACAATTAAAGTAAAGGTGCTCTTAAAATAAATCTAAGTCTAATTAAAGTAAAGGTGCAAGTATTTAAAACGTTACTGAAATTGAAGGGCACTAAAGTAAATGACGTAAACTTAAATCTATCTAAGGCAAACTTAAAACGCAACTAAAACTTAAACTAAGGCAAAACTAAAATAAAGCTAAGGCAAATAATCTTAAAGTGCAATTAAATAAAAGGCAGGAAAAATAAAGCTTGAGAATCAAAATCAGAGACAAAAACTCATAAGAACCTGAATACAGCTCATTCGGAATTATCCTTCGTTTGGAACAATCACTCGTCCGGAATGTCACCTTCGGTTGGAATGATTCTTCTTCGCTCGGAATATTACCAAAATCCTTGATCTGGAACTAATTGATCTGAATATGTCACTTATCCAAAACAATCCTTCGTTCGGAACTTTACTGATTCGGAACTCTAAATTTTGCCTTGATTCGGAACTATTTGGTCACCCTTGATTCGGAAGTTTCCGAATGAACCTCCTTGATTCGGAAGTTTAAAACTTCCGAATGAACAAACACTGATCCGGAACTAGCCCCTTGATTCGGATGTTTATTCAGAACTTTTAAGTTCCGAATGAACAGCCCTTGGTTCGGAACTTTTGCTGATCTCAAATCTTCCGGATGAACCCTTGATTCGGAACTTTTGGAGTTCCGAATGAACAGTCTCCCTTTCTTGATTCGGAAGTTTTCACCTGGAAAGATCCAATACACAACAAACTCCACCGAAGAACAAGGGATTACAGACAAACACGATCTAACACAAAATTCAACCAAAATCAACACAAAGATTAATCTAAACAGTAACGAATCAATAGTAACATCAACAAACAATTAAAAACAAGAAATTTAACAACTTTAACCACAATAATCAACAATCACTTGGATCAAAATAAAAGCATGAACATGAACATAAACATAAACACACAAATCAAAGATTAAGAAAGGTAGATAAGAGATTGAAAAGATAAAGTAAAGATTGACAATAATTAAATGAAAACTTACTTGAAATTAAATGAATTTAAGGTGCAAGACAAGGTATTTAAATTTGACAAGAAAAGTAAATGACAAGGTATTTAAATGGTGGAAGAGCTAATTGTCACACTTAGCCAACAAGAATGAAATGTAAACAAGCCTAATCTATATATAGGGGAGGATTAGGAAGCTTCCTCCCCTCTTTCCGTTTCTCTTAATTGCGTAATTAAGTCCCTCCTTCTTTTAATCTTCATTAATTGCATACTTAATCCTTTTCTTCTAATCTTCATTAAATTTGACTTTAAGGGACTTTTGGCTTCGGGATTTCTTTGAACTCGTCTTTAAATTCTTCAATAAAATAGACTTGAATTCTTCGGCTTTTGGTAAACTTCCGTCTTTTGACTTTTTCTTCGATAAATCTTCAGAATTGGTCGTGGACTTCCGTTCTTTTTGCACTCTTGACTTCTCGACTTCGTCTTTCATCTTTTTCTTCAATAAAAGTCCGTAAATGCCCGTGAATGTCCGTGTTTTCTCCACTTTTCACCTTTTCGTCCTAAATCACAACAAAAACACAAACCATGCATAATTCCGACATAAAAGACATAAAATACACGTTTTGGTCCGGTTATTATTGTAATTAAGTGGTAGAAAAGATGGGTGTTTACACACCTATCAATAGATATTCCATCAAGTTCGATATACGACACATAATTCAGGCAGCTCTTGAAGTCCTAGGGTAGATCCAGCTTATATGCCTTTCAATCCCAACTTTTACATCATCTCAATGGTCCCATACAACGGGGACTTATATCCCATGATTTGTCAGATCATGAATTCATTTTTCCAAGGTTAAAAATTGTGGCATAACTTCGCTACCCATTTGGCACTTCAAGATCTACATTTCACATTCACATAACCTCTTGCCCACCACCGGCTGTCAATAATCAGATCCCAATTTCAACAATCATTTCAGATCTTACGGGTCGGGCATTTTGCAAGGTTAGGTTCGCCATCATAGGAAACCTTAAACCTAAAAGACATGTCCAACTCACAATGGATGTATGTCGGGTGTCTTCATCTCAACTCCTGCTTACAGATGCTCTAATATTTAGATCCTAACAAGATTCGATCTTATTCCTAACATGATGGTTATCAATGATAATCTTTTCAAAGGAAAACGATTATACGGTCTATTACCAAAGGTCAATCATTCGAACATAAAACAGCACTTATATTACTTTGTATCGTTACTTTACCTCGTCCCTTCGATTGGGGTGGTACATAGTACTCTCATCAAGGTTCGTTCTCAATGATTTCCAAGCAATTCTCTAGAAATTCGATGCGAAGCGAGGATCTTGATAAAGATGTTCGATACAGGCACACTATGTTTACATAACTCTTTTGCATTTATCATTAACAGGACTGATATTAGCAGATTTGGTCAGTCTGTCGACGATGACCCAAATCGAATCAAATTCAGATGATGCCCTTTGCAATAGCTAGACATTTACTAATGTATGAGGCGATGTCTGCCTTCATAATTGCCATTAGTACAACTTCTTCAGACAAAGATACTTTTAGTCATAAATGACATAAATAGAATACTTATACTCACAAATTCCAACATAACTATATCTCACAATCTCCATATTTATACAACCACGAGTGGCCTTTAAAATATTTAATGCTATCGCCTTCTCAATTCTAATGGTTCACATTAGCCGCGAACCACTTTTTATTATCTATATTATCCTTTTTACAATCATCGGCTATTTTTATATTGTTTGGCAATTTATTTTGCACCGTCGTTATCAAGAAATACATCTTAATTGATTCTTTATCTTTTCTACATAATGTGTCGGTATCTATATTCATTTTTCCTGATGATATAATTATCATGTCTATATTTATTCAAAAATTATTTCTTCACATTTTCTGAGTTTTAGTTTCTTCTCAACTATCATTTTTTTTCAGTTTTGCTCAATTCGACGTTTTAAAAGCGTCTATAATTTTCACAAGTGAATTAATAATAATAATTAAATTTTTATGAAACGTAAACATAAAATTTTAAGTTTCCTAGTTCGACCAATTATATAAAATGTTCAAAATAAATTTGAATTTAATTAACAAGATTTTTGTTGATTTATCAAAAATAATTAATAAGATTCGTAAATGTTTGAAAAATCTTTGGTTACATTTTGGTCAAAATTTTCTTATTTGAAAAGCAAAATTTGTCGTTTCAAATTTTAAGTCATGGTTTAGATGGTTTCCTAAATCCTTCTTAGGTTGTCTTAAGGTATACACAAACATTTACCCCTAAACAGAAGTTTAGTTAAATGGTTTGTGTATAAGGGAATAATCCCTTAAAATCCTTTGTTAAAACATTTGTCAAAATATATTTCCATTTTCTTTTTGTTATAACCCTAAGCCTAAATGGCTCTAATCTATGAAAAGTCAATATAGATTCCATTATCTATTAATCACATAGTCAAATAATGTAGAGATTTAAGTCTTAAATCACATGTTAATTATTCAAGGTACATGTTTTTATTGTTCGGCCAATTCAGGGCAATCTATAAATAATTATTAACTCCTTCTTATTCTTATAAACAAACATATGGTCCTTAATGATCACAAGCATGAATTTATCAAATTACAGCCTACACACGTGATTCACCAAATTCATGAATACTACGTGTGTATTAGTCAATCTAAACGACATCACGTGAAACTCATAATGTCCATTACAAGTACCGGATGTAGTGATTGGAATAGATAATCTTCTTCGCGGACGCGAAGTTGATAATAACCATGTCGTGGATCAAATCTTTAAAACATACGCTAGAACCTTGTAAATGATCAAACAAATCTTCCATTTCGAGTTATGGATATTGTTTTCGATTGTCAATTTACTCAGTTTATAGTAATCTATAAATATAAGGAATGATAACACCATAGCTCTTCATGATGATAGGCTTGGTATAATAAAATCTTTCTCCGACAACTCTCTTAGTTTTACGGTAATTCCTTTAATTTAGATGGTGCTGACGTACAGTGCACAAGCCACAGGTGCAGCACCGGGAATATAATCAATCCCAATTTCAACTTGCCTTAATGGCGAAAGTCTAGGTAATTCACCAACAAATACTTCCTAAAGTTTCAAATAACATAAACATCTTTTAATACATTCATATCAGGTTCTTTCTAGATTATAATATCTATGACTAATTCACAACCATTCATGGTATAATTTCAAGTCTAAATACAGGATATGGTCATCCATCGAGAATTAGTTAGATCACTTTGGATAATCAACATCTTATCTTTTCGGGAAGTTCTACTCGAGTTCCCATCAAATAAGACAATGTCGTCATGTCATAATCAATCAATCCATTCTACGGGCACTATCAACTTTCCAGTTGCATTGCCGTCGATAAGATGTGAACTTCTCAAAAGACTAATAATAATTCTCAATCCTTCCACAAATTCAAGGATATCTGGAGACATAACTAATCCCTAAAAGAGTAAGGTCAACGCATATTCTATGCGAGAGAATTTCAAATCAGATACAGATGAAAACATTTAACGAATATGAATATATCCCATGTTTTCATAATTTGAGTACGCATTCGAAAGCTCCTCGGATCGTCACCCAGGTCATTCAAATGAAATCAAATCAAAAGAAATGATAGGAACGTCGATACATGATTGTAGGATTTTTACCCCTTTATGGAAAGGAAGGCAAAAGTGGCAAGTATTAAGTGCCGGTTTAGGAAAACCGAGCACTAATGACCAAATAAGTTCAAGTTTGTTTCCCAAGGAGGCAAGTGCGTTGTGTAATGAATTGATTTTGATTTGTGATTATATGATTGCAAAAGAAAGAAAGAAATGAGATTAGAAGAGAAAGATGGTTACGAAGACGGATTAAACTACGACGAAAAAGGCGATCACGTAAAACCGTAAAAAACTACAAAATTAAAAATTTTAAACCTAATAATTAATTAAAAGCTAAAAGTAGTCTAAAATAATATAAATAAGAATAAAAATCCAATGAAAATATTTTAAAACCTTTTATTAATTAAATATTCAATTTTAAATGCTAATTAAAGCCCTAAAATTAAACATAATTAATAAAAATGTCCAAAATAATATTTTTTTGAACAAATAACTTACTTATATTATCTAAAGACTAAAAAGTATTTTTCCTAATTTTTGAAAACTATTTTTCTATTTTTAAATTACTAAAAACTATTTTAAAACTAAAATAATTATAAAAAATAATAAAATAATGCTAAAAATAATCTACCAATTAAAAAAATCCTAATTTACTCTAATGAACAGTAGAAAATTTAAAAAGTTTGAAAAATATTAAATTTACCACTAAAAGACAAAAACAGTTTAATATAAAACCCTAATTAACTTAAATTAATTCTAAAAATTAAATAAAAGGTGAACAGTACAAACTTTTTTAACCAAAAGTCTTAAAATAATATTCTAAGTCTAGGAAAAATGTTTAAACTGAAAAATATGAATTTTTTGTCACTAAAAGACAAAAACAGAAACATTAAAAAGTATTAAAAAAGGCTATTTAATCTAAAAAATATAAAATGAACAAAATGAAAAATAATTAAATAGAAAAATCCTAATTAAAATAAGAAAAATATTGAAACAAGTTTGAAATTCTAATTCACAAATTCAAGCACTAAAGACAAAAAATTAAACTTTCTGAAAGTGACACTTCAAGGACTTTGTCCTTTTGTATAGCAGTGGAAACAAGTGTGCAAGCAGGGGGAACTTTGTTCCCACTGATAGTGCCAAATTTAGGTCAGTAGACCAAATAAGCTTAGGAAAGCTCTTGATTGGGTTTTTCTTGGAAACAAGGGCACTCCCACAACCAGTTGGGCTGTGGGAAGTCAATCAAACAAGAAAAATCACAGGTCACTTAACAAAATCAAGCATTAAAAGCACACAAAGTTTCTGATAAACTGGCAATGTTTCTGATGAAAAATAGATCCTTTTTACATGCACAAAAATGAAATTCAAAGCTCAATAACTTGCACCTAAGCTCACCAAATGAGAACAAAATGATTACCAACCCTGCTTATAACCTATCTCTAACAGATAATCAAACTTGATGCACAAATTTTCACAATTTCAGCCAAACAAGGCACTTTCTGATTTAGTTGCTATATTTAATATTTTAACATACAATTTTGTTTAAAACCTACCCAAACTGAAACCTTAGTGCACATAACACATAACAAGCACCAAAGAAGTTTGTGAGACAGGTTTACAAGCAAGAATGAAGTCTTCTAACCCAATATAAACCCTAATCCAAACACCCCTTTTGAAAACTGAAAATCATTTTTTCAAACAAAATTCAAACAAAACTCAACCAATCTGATTTAATCCTATCCTATCATGCATATGAACTTAACATGATCAATATCAAGCACTAAAACAACACTTAACCAGTTTACATGCAAAATCACATAAACCCAAAATCTTAAAGCTGAAAATGAGGGAACAAGATTTTTACCTTGTTGGACCTACATCCAGGCCCAACAATAGCTGCTAGCCATCTCCAAATAGGCCCGGGCCTGTGCATAACACTTGGACAACAAGCTTTCAATAAACCTGCTAAGATCAATGAAGAACACACAAATAGCAATAATCTGAATTTTTTTTGAAACCTTTTTTAAACCTTTCCAAATGCTTTTCTCTTAAATCACACTTGAACAATCAACTCACAAAAACTATAAATCCAACTTTTGGAACCAGGTTTTACCAAAACCAACACCTTTTTCAGAAACTTTGAAAACAAGTATGAATTTTTGAAAACTTAAAATTTAATCAAACAATAAATGGACACAATCAAACAACAGAAATTAAAATGGATCCTAGATTCTTTTCATCACAAAACTCAACCAATTTTCATTCATCAATAAAAATGGGATTTACAAGTTTTTGACCTAAGGAAAAAAAATCCAGAACAAGAATAAAATGCTAAGCTAGGGGTGCCTTATATAATGGATACAGAACAATCTAGAATCATAAAACCCTAATGTAGAAAAACCCTGAAATGCCCTTGGACGAACTTGAATCTTGGTCAAAATTTTGCCTCCATGTGATTTTTCAGAAGACAGATGTTGTTTTTTGATGTTCCAAGCAATCTTGGACGTTTATTTGGACTTAGGGGCCAAGAAAACCACATGGGACGTTTATCTGGTCGGTTTTTGTTTTTGAGGAAGAAAGTGACATGCAGGGGAGGGCCCTACACTCACATGGGTTTGTTGTGAAAAGATTCTGGGTTGGGGGATTGGTTTAGTGTAGGGTTAATCATCATTCTGGAAACTCTTAGCAATTTCCCCTTTGTTTTGAAGTTTTTAGGATTAGGGTTTATGTGGGTGAATTAGGGGTGATTAGCAGGGTTTAATCTTGTTATACGTTTGAAAATGTGTTTACCCCCAAAAGTTTAGTTAATCAGATTTAATAAACAATTGGGTGAGTGGGATCTGACGTGTGAGGTGGAGGGTGAGGTGTGAAGTTGTGAGTGGTGGAAGTGGGGTGATGTAGATGATTGATAGGCTGGGATGAGTTAGGATGTCTGGCAGTTTGGGTCCCCAAGGTTTCTTAATCCCTTCACTTTGTATAAACAGCCACAATTCTAATTCCCTTTATAACAAGTTTGGTCATTTGGCATTTTTGGCACAATATGTTTTTAAACTTGTTTCAAGGACTAAACATGCAATTTGATGATATTTGAAGGACTGATTTTGGCATGTTCTTCATTCTTCAAGGTTTGACTTGTTTGTTGACTTCTTGGAGGACCAATATTGACAATTTAGTTTTGTTGAGGGACTAAATTTGCCAATTCTTCAAAGTTAAGGGTCCTTTTTGTAATTTTGACAAACTTTAGGGACCAAACTTGTAATTATGAAGATACAAGGGTATAAAGTGTCAATTCTTCCATATTGGAGGACCCTTCTTCATAATTCTTCAAATCTTCAAGGGTTTTCTTTGGAAAATTCTTCATTAGGACTTGGTTCATCGTGCGGCTTCGTTTCCCGTGTTCGTTTTTGACTGATTCTTGTGATCTTTTGTCATTTTCTCAATATCCGTACCTAAAATACACAAGCAACAAACACAAGCATATATTTGGGTATTTTGATGATATTTAATGCATTTTAAGCCCTATTTGGACGATGAGACTATGTATAAAAGCATTCTCATCACTCCCCCATACTAAACCATTGCCGTGCCCTCACGCAATGCTAGAATAAAGTATCGTAGCACCTCCAAAATTCATTTTTATTCACTTTTATTGAACGATAAACTAGCTACACTACTACTATTGCTACTACTTGCGTTTTAGACATAATGTATGATTTTCATCGCAAAATGGGACGTTTAGGTTCATAGAATAAGAACACGTGAATGCTTCGTTAGAAATAATTTCATCGTCCTCGATTTTCACCCTAATTCCATGCCAAGCGTGCAACGAGATCATCGTCATTATAAGTTAGTAATGCTAACACTACTCATATGCCCTAATCACGTACTTATCCTCCCATTATTCCTAAGTTGTATCTCTTATATTTTATTTTGTCTTGAATGTTTCACGAGGATACATTGTTGACTTATGCGATAATAGAGATTTAGGTCTAAAAATAGAGTCCTAACGGTGTAACTAAGACCATCAAATCAATAACCCCTCCTAATAGACAACGATGTTAAAAAATTAAGTTGACAAGAAGAATCGATAAACACAGTTTTATAACGGTTTTGAACATGAGACTTATTACCAAGACTTTTATACGCCCCCTAACGGAAGGGCCTTATTATCTTTGGTTTACCTCCATCTTTTATTCAACTTCGCCATGAAGCTTTTATTATGACTTCGGTCTTTCCTTGCCTTTTATTATCCGCCTCATCGGTGGTTTTATTAGCCAAAGACGTATATCCTCACGCTAAAGCGAATTTTGGATCTTTAAAGCTTCGAAGATTAAGGCTTGATTCACTTTAAATTTTGCATAGATTTTAGGCCTTGTGGGGCTTCAAATTGTTTGCTAGATTTAGGTGAGCACTTGAAATCTTATTATTGGGTGAAGCTTTTGATTATTAGGGTGCCAATACTTCAAAACCGTGACGCTGGCGATACCTTAATGTCTTCCCAATTTAATTACACGGAAGCTACTAGAAAAGACTAGAAACCCAACAATCCTAACTAAACCGCTAAGTCAATATTTATTAAGCAAAAAATATTTACATGCGAAGGGAGAATAAGCAAACAACGAGAACACATGAGTTTTTGAAAGAATACGAGTACTCTACGTTTAGCATAGTAACTTATAATTAACTCTATCATTTCTCGTCCTCATTTAAGAGACATAGCCTAATGTGTAGTTAAGGAATCAAAGCTAAGTGCTCAACACGCACGGTCGAGTCAAAAATTACTCTTATTCTCGCCATCGGAAAATCTACATTCGTGTCTTCAAACACTTATAAAACATGAGAAAAATTTAAAATTTGGCCATTTTTAACCTTATTTTGCAACAAAACGATAAACAAAAAGATAAACTTTGGAAAGCGTGAAGGTTTGGCAAGGCAAGTATCTATTCACCCCCCCATACTAAAGTTAAACATTGTCCTTAATGTTTCGATTCTAGGGGTGCAAACACCCCCATACTAGAGACGTAGTCGAATGCCTAATCTAGCATGGAAAGGGTGTAACCAATAAATTAATAGCCGTTTATGAAGTGTGCTAAAAACCTAAGGTTAGAACATCAAAAGGATATATCATGGATATTGAGAAAGTCTTCAAAGCAAACGATCGAGTGCTCCCATAAAACGAACACGAGAGGCTCCAATCGTGAAGATCATGATCATCTAAAAACCACAATTCACAAACAACCACGGAACAAAGGTTGGAAGGGCACAAATCCCCACACGTAAGCTACATTAGAAAGCGATAATATGTACATAGGATAAGCATGGGACTCCCCCACGAGGCACCTCGTTTTTGATTACCGAGTCATGAGCTCGACTCGATCCCCTCAATACTAATTATCATTGGGGAAGGTGACTTGGTCGAGGTAGTTCAAGGATGGAACTTCCCCGCCAAAGTAGTGCTTCAACCTTTTTCCATTCACCTTGAAGTTAGGACCATCATCTTGAGCTAGCTCGATGGTCCCATACGGAAATACTTGAGTCACGGTGAATGGACCGGACCAACGGGATTTAAACTTACCGGAAAAGATTTTTAATCTTGAATTAAAAAGCAAAACTTGATCCCCAATGTTAAAAGCCCGGTTTTTAATTTTAGAATCATGCAACTTTTTAGTTTTCTCTTTATAAATAAATGAATTTTCATAAGGAACATCCCTCAATTCATCTAATTCATTCAATTGCATTTTCCGTTGTTTTCCCGCGGTCTCCATGTCATCATTACAATGCTTTAGGGCCCAATAAGCCTTGTGTTCTAACTCGATAGGCAAATGACAATTCTTTCCATACACAAGCTTATAGGGAGTGCACCCAATGGGCGTCTTATGAGCGGTCCTAAAGGCCCATAAAGCATCGTCCAACTTATCCGACCAAGTTTGTCGGTTTTCCCCAACGGATCTCTCCAAGATCCTCTTCAACGCTCGGTTTGAAACCTTGACTTGCCCACTCGTTTGTGGGTGATAAGCCGTAGAAAGCCGATGTGTAACCCCATATTTCCTTAGGACCCTTTCGAATTGGTCGTTACAAAAATGGGTTCCACGATTGCTTATGATCGCACGAGGGGTTCCAAACCGAGAAAACAAGCTTTTCAAAAACTTGACTACCACACGAGCATCATTGGTGGGCAAGGCCTTGGCCTCCACCCACTTAGAAAGGTAGTCAACCGCAACGAGAATGTACTTATTACCACGAGATGATGGGAACGGCCCCATAACGTCTATACCCCAAACGTCAAAGATCTCACACACTTGGATGATATTTTGTGGCATTTCATCTTTTTGTGAGGCTTTTCCTTGTCGTTGGCATGCATCACACGACTTCACAAGATCTTGTGCATCTCGGTAAATAGTAGGCCAAAAGAATCCGGCATCAAACACCTTTTTAGCCGTGAGATTAGCACCGTGGTGACCACCCGTGGGTCCCTCATGGCAAGCTCTAAGGATGTTAGAAGCTTTGGTGCCAAATACACAATGTCGGATGATTTGATCCGCACAAGTTCGAAACAAGTAAGGGTCGTTCCAAAAGTAGAACTTGACGTCACGAAAGAATTTTCGTTTTTCTTGAGTCGTCATACCCTTAATGATGAAGTTACCCGCATGGTAATTTGCAAAATCCGCAAACCATGGGGTGGAAGAATCAAGCTTAGAATTCACTACACCAAGTGTCTCGAGCGGAAATGTTTCGGTGATTTCCTTGGGCTCGTAAACACTTTGGTGAGGATCTTCCAAACGAGAAAGATGATCGGCCGCTAGATTCTCGGCTCCTTTTTTGTCAATGATGGTGTGATCAAATTCTTGAAGGAGGAGAATCCAACGAAGTAATCTAGGCTTAGCATCTTGCTTTGCCATGAGATACTTAATAGCTGAATGGTCCGTATACACTATGCATTTCGTCAAGACGAGATAAGGTCGGAATTTCTCAAATGCATACACCACGGCAAGGAACTCCTTTTCCGTTGTAGTGTACTTTAGTTGAGCCTCGGTCATTGTCTTGCTAGCATAGTGAATAGGCAAGAAGTGCTTATCATGACGTTGCCCCAAAACTGCCCCAATAGCGTAATCACTAGCATCACACATGAGCTCAAAGGGGAGGTTCCAATTGGGAGCAACAAGAATGGGAGCTTCGGTGAGTTTCCTTTTAAGGATCTCAAAGGCTCGTACACAATCTTCGTCAAAGACAAAACATGCCACTTTTTCAAGAAGATGTGTAATGGGTCGAGAGATCTTTGAAAAATCCTTGATGAATCGACGATAAAAACCCGCGTGGCCTAGGAAACTCCTAACTCCCTTAACGGTTTTGGGATGAGGTAATTTGGCGATGACGTCTACCTTAGCTTGATCTACCTCAATCCCTGCTTTCGAGACCTTGTGCCCTAAGACGATTCCACTCTTAACCATAAAATGACATTTTTCCCAATTGAGCACAAGGTTGGTTTCCTCACAACATTTTAACATTCTCTCAAGGTTCGACAAACACGAAGTGAAAGAATCACCAAACACGGAAAAGTCATCCATGAAGACTTCCATCGTCTTCTCGATCATGTCATGAAAAATAGCCATCATGCACCTTTGAAAGGTTCCCGATGCATTACAAAGTCCGAATGGCATTCTACGATAGGCAAACGTTCCATATGGACACGTAAACGTAGTTTTTTCTTGATCACGAGGATCGATGGGAATTTGGAAGTAACCAGAAAAACCATCTAAAAAGCAATAGAAATCGTTTCCCGCAAGACGCTCCAACATTTGGTCCATGAAGGGCAAGGGAAAATGGTCTTTTCGAGTGGCTTCATTCAACTTTCGATAGTCAATGCACACTCTCCATCCGGTCACGAGTCTAGTGGGAATCAACTCGTTGGCATCGTTTGGCACAACGGTCATCCCTCCCTTTTTAGGGACACAATGAATAGGACTCACCCAAGGGCTATCGGAAATAGGGTAAATCATTCACGCGTCAAGGAGTTTAAGGACCTCCTTTTTGATGACGTCGTGAATTTTGGGGTTCACCCTCCTTTGACTTTGGATTGTGGGCTTGAAATCCTCCTCCATTAAGATTTTGTGGGTACAAAACTTGGGATCGATTCCCTTAATGTCGGATAACTTCCACGCAATCGCCCCTTTGTGATCCTTTAGAACATCGACAAGTGCGGTTTTTTCATCATTCGAAAGTTCCTTCGCAATAATAACCGGCAACTTGTCGTCCTCCTCCAAATAGACATATTCAAGGTGAGGAGGTAAATCTTTCAACTCGAGGATAGGTGGTTCCTCAAGTGAAGATTTGGGATCGATACTCATAACCTCCTCGGGTGGAGGAAATAGGAAATCGTTAAGAAAATCCTTGATAATCGAGAAGTCCTCATCGTTGTCGAGGTCTTCGTCACAAGTACGTGGAACATTGCATTCTTCCAACGTAAAACCACCACCTTCAAATGGAGTGAAGGTTGGTGTCGAATTATCAAGAATTGGATCTAACATAGTGGGATTGCCACTAGTTTCTTCATCACCAAACCCTAAAACTTCTTGTGAAAATTCCTCGCAAACCACGTCGATCATATCAACGAGGTTTATGGTAGCAACGGAATAAACATGAGAAAGTTGAGAATTTTGAGTTACGTTTATAACAAGTTCCTCGTCGTTGA
Source organism: Glebionis coronaria (assembly GCA_025667525.1). NCBI lineage: Eukaryota > Viridiplantae > Streptophyta > Magnoliopsida > Asterales > Asteraceae > Glebionis > Glebionis coronaria. The sequence goes on from CM046879.1 coordinate 398,025,053, forward strand.
AACGTAAGGTGATCTTTCTAGCATGCACATCAATTAACGCTATAGACGTATCTAAAAACGAACGACCTAAAATAAGAGGAACTTGAGGATCCGTGGGAATATCGACAACGATAAAGTCTACGGGATAGTAGAACTTCCCCACTTTCACAAAAACGTCTTCCGCCAAACCACATGCACGAATCGTGGAATGGTCGGCCATCTCGATAGACATTAGTGAAGGAGTAAGATTAGGAAGATTGAGCGACTTGAAGATTGCAAGTGGCATCAAATTAATGCTAGCACCAAGATCGGCCAAGGCATAGCATTTTTCCATATCTTGAATTGCACAAGGGATCAAAAATTTACCGGGATCACCGACTTTTTGAGGTATGCGATTAAGATAAACCGACGAACAACTAGACAATTGGTGCAATTTCTCCTTGTTGTTCAACATACTCTTAAAGTTAGCGGCAAATCGAGGCATCATGACCAAAGCATCGGCGAAACTCACATTAAGGTGCAAATCACGAAACATTTTCATAAAAAGCTCAAATTGGTAGTTGTCGCGCTCTTGTCGTTTCTCCTTCCTAAGTCTCGATGGGTAAGGCAAGGGTGGTGTGGGTTGGGGCATAGGCATAGCCTTTGGAATCTCGGGTTCCAATGTTGGTAAAGGGTCGACCGTAGGTGTGGCATGAGCGGTACTTTGTGGGCTTGAAATATGCTCCTTTTCGACCACCACCTCGGGTTCTTCCTCAATTTCCTCCACCGTTGGAGTAATTGGTTGAGGAGATGGTTCTTTAAGTGCCTTACCACTTCGTGTGGTAATCACTTTCATCTCTCCCTTCGGGTTTGAAACGGTGTTACTAGGCAAACTTCCCGAAGTAGAGGCTTTGTTCCCCATGACGACTTCTAAAATGGCATTAAGCTTAGCATCTTGACTATTAAACTTAGCATCTTGACTAGCGGCTTTTTGGTCAATTCTTTGTTCAAGCCTAGCATGACTTTGTTCAATTTTATTGTTTTGACCTCTAATTTGATTAGCAAAATCATTTTTCAACTCATTTCTCATGTTAAGATTTTCCTTCACAAAATTAGCTAACTCCTTGGTGTTTTTAGCCGTGTCCCTAGCTTGACTAGCCAATTGCTCTTGAATGTTTTCCAAAATCTTATCATTTGCCGTGGCGTAATTCAAAAAGTCCATTGGAAGTTCTTTAGTGTAAACATTTTGAAGACCTTGACTTGTGTTTTGAAAAGTACGGTTTTGGTTTTGATTTTGCAATTGGCTACTACTTCCTTGATTCCCATAGTTGTTATTACCCTTGAAATTGTTCCTTTGATAGTTTTGGTAACCAACTTGATTGTTTCGATAATTGTTAGCATTTTGATTTGGTGGAAAACCCGGTGGAGTCAATTGATTAGTGCGAGGAACTTGACCGTTTTGGTTATAAGTTCCCGTGGCCGCGAAGGCACTCGAAGTGTTACCACCGTTGGTAATGCACTAGGAGTAATCGTGAGCTCCACCACAATACATACAAGAAACCTCAACCGCTTTAGCCGTAGCGGGAGTGGGTTGTTCACCAACTTTAAACTCAATTAACAATCCCTTAAGCTTATTAAAAATCTTATTCTCCAAATTAGCCTCGATTTGGCAAGCATCAACGGTGTGTGACAATGAAGGCGAAGGAAAAGACGAAGTCTTACGAACACTCGACGTGCTACGAGGACTATAGACCTTAGACCTATTCTCAATGATTAACAATGCTTCCTCGACCGTCTCACATAAGAAATTACCACCCGCGGCGGCATTAAGATAATCACGCTCATGATCGTTCAAGCCATTGTAAAACGTGTCAATTTGACGCAAGTCGGAAAAACCATGATGAGGACATTCGTGCAACATTTCCTTAAACCTATTCCAAGCCGTTGAAAAATTCTCATTATACTCTTGTGAAAACTTTGAAATCTCGTTTTTCAAATGCGTAGTCTTAGAGGGTGGAAAAAATTGGTTCACGAATTTTGAAACGAGATCCTTCCACGTCAATATAGAATTAGGTGGCTCTTTCTCTAACCAAATTTTTGCGGGCCCCGCTAAGGAATACGGAAAAAGCATCATCTTAATCGAGTCGTTAGAGACGTCCTTAAACTTGCAAGTGGCGGTAAGACGATTAAATTGGCGAATGTGGTTATGAGGGTTGTCCTTCTCGTCACCTCGAAACTTGTTGTTTTGAATCATGGACAACAAACCCGTCTTAACCTCAAAATTCTCCGCAAGGATAGCGGGAATCACAATCGCTTCTCCATAACCCTCGGTGGGTGCTTGAAGCAACTCCATCATAGTTCGATTAGCCATGGGTGCTTCTTTCACTACGATGGGTTCGTCAATAGGAGACTCCTCACTAGAAGGAGTGGTTGATTTGTTTCTTCGTTTACGAGCACGTCTTGCTTTGGAGCGAGTTTGCATAAACGTCACGTACAACGAGAGGGTGAGCAAAGAAGATTCTTTTTGGTGTTTTTACTTTTTCAATTTTTTGTGGTTTTTGATTGTTTTTACTTTTTTTTTGGATTTTGTGGAATGTATTAAGTAGACACAAATCTACAAATCTCCTCCTTAATCAAATCTCTCGATTAAAGAAGCCTCAAGGAATGAAAACGATCACGTGAAGTGAACGCCTTCGATGACTTTAGAACGATGGTGGAACACCAAATCGTTCAAGAGGGTTTAATCAATAGAAACCAAGAAAATATATATGATACTTAAGTAATACTTTGGGCGGCAAAACCCTCGATTAGCTCTTAAAATCAAAATACGCACAAGCAAGCGGAGGAAACGAGGCGGCGCGAAGCACTTAAGAGCCTTTTTCCTTTAGGTCGTGAAATACAACCGCCTTATACCAACCTTATAGTTTGTATCTCTCAAAATCGAGTTTCACGAAAGTATTTATCTATTTTTGCCTTTTTCTTTGGTTTGAGATTCGAATACAATGATTGGGTAATGACCTCCCAAGTCAAGGTTGTGATTTCTCACGTACTTGGAGTACTTGTAAATTTATTGTTCTACGTATACAATATAGTAATAGTATTCACAAAAAACGAAAAACCGATAATACGTATTAGTAGAGTGCTACTAATACAAATACTAATTGTGGCTATATATAAAAACAACAATTGTTCAACCAAAACACAACACGCCTCCCCGGCAGCGGCGCCAAAATGATTGTAGGATTTTTACCCCTTTAGGAAAAGGAAGGCAAAAGTGGCAAGTATTAAGTGTCGGTTTAGGAAAACCGAGCACTAATGACCAAATAAGATTAAGTTCGTTTCCCAAGGAGGCAAGTGCGTTGTGTAATGAATTGATTTTGATTTGTGATTATATGATTGCAAAAGAAAGAAATAAATGAGATTAGAAGAGAAAGACGGTTACGAAGACGGATTAAACTACGACGAAAAAGGCGATCACGTAAAACCGTAAAAAACTACAAAATTAAAAATTTTAAACCTAATAATTAATTAAAAGCTAAAAGTAGTCTAAAATAATATAAATAAGAATAAAAATCCAATGAAAATATTTTAAAACCTTTTATTAATTAAATATTCAATTTTAAATGCTAATTAAAGCCCTAAAATTAAATATAATAAAAATCCAAAATATTATTTTTTTGAACAAATAACTTACTTATATTATCTAAAGACTAAAAAGTATTTTTCCTAATTTTTGAAAACTATTTTCTATTTTTAAATTACTAAAAACTATTTTAAAACTAAAATAATTATAAAAAATAATAAAATAATGCTAAAAATAATCTACCAATTTTAAAAATCCTAATTTACTCTAATGAACAGTAGAAAATTGAAAAAGTTTGAAAAATATTAAATTTACCACTAAAAGACAAAAACAGTTTAATATAAAACCCTAATTAACTTAAATTAATTCTAAAAATTAAATAAAAGGTGAACAGTACAAACTTTTTTAACCAAAAATCTTAAAATAATATTCTAAGTCTAGGAAAAATGTTTAAACTAAAAAATATTAATTTTTGTCACTAAAAGACAAAAACAGAAACATTAAAAAGTATTAAAAAAGGCTATTTAATCTAAAAAATATAAAATGAACAGTAAAATGAAAAATAATTAAACAGAATTAAAATAAGAAAAATATTGAAACAAGTTTGAAAGTCTAATTCACAAATTCAAGCACTAAAGACAAAAAATTAAACTTTCTGAAAGTGACACTTCAAGGACTTTGTCCTTTTGTATAGCAGTGGAAACAAGTGTGCAAGCAGGGGGAACTTTGTTCCCACTGATAGTGCCAAATTTAGGTCAGTTGACCAAATGAGCTTAGGAAAGCTCTTGATTGGGTTTTTCTTGGAAACAAGGGCACTCCCACAACCAGTTGGGTTGTGGGAAGTCAATCAAACAAGAAAAATCACAGGTCACTTAACAAAATCAAGCATAAAAAGCACACAAAGTTTTTGATAAACTGGCAATGTTTCTAATGAACAATAGATCCTTTTTACATGCACAAAAATGAAATTCAAAGCTCAATAACTTGCACCTAAGCTCACCAAATGAAAACAAAATGATTACCAACCCTGCTTATAACCTATCTCTAACAGATAATCAAACTTGATGCACAAATTTTCACAATTTCAGTCAAACAAGGCACTTTCTAATTTAGTTGCTATATTCAATATTTTAACATACAATTTTGTTTAAAACCTACCCAAACTGAAACCTTAGTGCACATAACACATAACAAGCACCAAAGAAGTGTGTGAGACAGGTTTACAAGCAAGAATGAAGTCTTCTAACCCAATATAAACCCTAATCCAAACACCCCTTTTGAAAACTAAAAATCAATTTTTCAAACAAAATTCAAACAAAACTCAACCAATCTGATTTAATCCTATCCTATCATGCATATGAACTTAACATGAGCAATATCAAGCACTAAAACAACACTTAACCAGTTTACATGCAAAATCACATAAACCCAAAATCTTAAAGCTGAAAATGAGGGAACAAGATTTTTACCTTGTTGGACCTACATCCAGGCCCAACAATGGCTGCTAGCCATCTCCAAACGGGCCTGGGCCTGTGCAGAACACTTGGACAACAAGCTTTCAATAAACCTGCTAAGATCAATGAAGAACACACAAATAGCAATAATCTGAATTTTTTTTGAAACCTTTTTTAAACCTTTTCAAACCTTTCCAAATGCTTTTCTCTTAACTCACACTTGAACAATCAACTTACAAAAACTATAAATCCAACTTTTGGAACCAGGTTTTACCAAAACCAACACCTTTTTCAGAAACTTTGAAAACAAGTATGAATTTTTGAAAACTTAAAAATTAATCAAACAATAAATGGACACAATCAAACAGCAGAAATTAAAATGGATCCTAGATTCTTTTCATCACAAAACTCAACCAATTTTCATTCATCAATAAAAATGGGATTTATAAATTTTTGACCTAAGGAAAAAAAATCCAGAACAAGAATAAAATGCTAAGCTAGGGGTGCCTTATATAATGGCTACAGAACAATCTAGAATCATAAAACCCTAATGTAGAAAAACCCTGAAATGCCCTTGGACGAACTTGAATCTTGGTCAAACTTTTGCCTCCATGTGATTTTCAGAAGACAGCTGTTGTTTTTTGATGTTCCAAGCAATCTTGGACGTTTATTTGGACTTAGGGGCCAAGGAAACCACATGGGACGTTTATTTGGTCGGTTTTTGTTTTTGAGGAAGAAAGTGACGTGCAGGGGAGGGCCCTACACTCACATGGGTTTGTTGTGAAAAGATTCTGGGTTGGGGGATTGGTTTAGTGTAGGGTTAATCATCATTCTGGAAACTCTTAGCAATTTCCCCTTTGTTTTGAAGTTTTTAGGATTAGGGTTTATGTGGGTGAATTAAGGGTGATTAGCAGGGTTTAATCTTGTTACACGTTTGAAAATGTGTTTACCTCCAAAAGTTTAGTTAATCAGATTTAATAAACAATTGGGTGAGTGGGATCTGACGTGTGAGGTGGAGGGTGAGGTGTGAAGTTGTGAGTGGTGGAAGTGGGGTGATGTGGATGATTGATAGGCTGGGATGAGTTAGGATGTCTGGCAGTTTGGGTCCCCAAGGTTTCTTAATCCCTTCACTTTGTATAAAACAGCCACAATTCTAATTCCCTTTATAACAAGTTTGGTCATTTGGCATTTTTGGCACAATATGTTTTTAAACTTGTTTCAAGGACTAAACATGCAATTTGATGATATTTGAAGGACTGATTTTGGCATGTTCTTCATTCTTTAAGGTTTGACTTGTTTGTTGACTTCTTGTAGGACCAATATTGACAATTTAGTTTTGTTGAGGGACTAAATTTGCCAATTCTTCAAAGTTAAGGGTCCTTTTTGTAATTTTGACAAACTTTAGGGACCAAACTTGTAATTATGAAGATACAAGGGTATAAAGTGTCAATTCTTCCATATTGGAGGACCCTTCTTCATAATTCTTCAAATATTCAAGGGTTTTCTTTGGAAAATTCTTCATTAGGGCTTGGTTCATCGTGCGGCTTCGTTTCTCGTGTTCGTTTTTGACTGATTCTTGTGATCTTTTGTCATTTTCTCAATACCCGTACCTAAAATACACAAGCAACAAACACAAGCATATATTTGGGTATTTTGATGATATTTAATGCATTTTAAGCCCTATTTGGACGATGAGACTATGTATAAAAGCAGTCTCATCAATACATCCAGTCGGGTATCAACACTCGGTAATCAAATACTTTTCCTAAGAATCTCACTACGGGAGAATTGGACAAGAAAGAATTGTCAATTGTCAAATAAGACAATTTCCACAGATGAGTAAATTCGACTCAGAAGAATAGATGCTACAGGCACATATGTAGGTGTCCCTAACATTATGTCCTTATTTTTCACTTCTTGCAGATCTCATTAAAATTTAATCTTTCACAATCCTCACAGAAAATGTAGTGTTTATTCATTAGTTTTATGGTGACTACTAATCAGTCTTGCATAGTCCATTCCAAATTGTATGTAGGCGCGCAACTATATACAATTTCAAGATTAACGATGCAATACTCAGTTCGTCAAAATTTTATCATCCATGTTTGTAGTAAACTCATTTTCATGCTTAATAAGAATCAAAAATAAATTACAAGGATTTTCTTTGTTATGAAAACAATTAAGTTTTTCAAGATGTTTTATAAACAACTTCATTTCGATAACAATCACTTATAAATCTTACTTTGAGTAATCCTTTTAGTGATGAAAATTCAATTTTTCTCAAGGAATACTGTTTTATCTTATAAAAACAATGAGTGATCTGCAAAAGAGTGATGAAAACTTGCTCATCAAGAACTAACTACAATAGAATAGGAAATGAGCTTAGCCAAATAATCATGAGGTTCATGATCTCGATGGCACTCAAAAGAATAATCCACAACGTAACTTAATTCAAGATGAGTACTTATTCAATGGTTGCATCACTAATGCGAACATTAGGATGAAGCAAGAAAAGATAGATAACATCGGTACATGTAGAATTTAGCAATCAAAGGTAGTCTTTTTCATTAATCACAAACAAGTCAAAATTGTACCGTAAAACATTGCGTGTCACTATGTCATACAATCCTCAGAACTCATCCTACCAACTGATATCTCAGTTAAGTTAGGGATATTGAAAACATACTACAATGAATACTAATCTACAAGAGTCATTAGGTGTTCCACATGTCCCAGAAGATCCATCGGTCTCAATTCAGAAGAAGATTTCTTCAATTAATTTCTTGGACACTGGGCATCCTCATTAGTGGACAATGGCCTAGGAACAACCTTTAACACGAACCAATCAATCAATTAAAACCTTATAATTCAATTACAGAACTTAACAACTTCCTCTTAACAATTTATTATTCCATATGGGTTAAATTTTACTTTATTTAAATTTCAACCACTTTTATACTGAATGCGATATTCTACCTCATTTTCCAATAGTTTCATCTTTATTCTTAGGCCTTAAAAGGGCAATAAAAGCTCAATATGAACAATACTTAATTTCCAATCCTATATCTCTTACAACAACAATTATCAAATGAGTCACTAGTATGAAATGACTCGATCATTCAACTAGACTTCTCGGAAAGGTATTAGTGGCATGAGGCTTTTGGGTAATAGTTTCAATAACAGCCTCAAGTGCAACATTCACCCTTTCGATTACAATTTAAGAATTGGATGACAACGAATCAGATGACATCTTTCTAGGTGGTAACGTTTTGTCAAACTCCACTTTATAAGGAAAGATCGTCATGACATCGATATCAGTTTTAATCTCGCCAATTCTTTTTCAATATCACAATCAACTAATATCTACATTTCTACGAATATCAACCATTTGTTGGGATCATAAATATCCACAACTTGGTTTAGATCTAGGATAGCTAGAATTCCTACGAGAATAGCTTCGATTAATTTACTAGGGGGCTTAGGGTTTCTTGTGACAATCTACGTCGTATAAATACCTCGTATAAAAATCAAAATAATCATCAAACAATCATGTAATAAAATTACATCATATATATATAATCCAAGTTATATATATATATATATATATATATATTAAAATAACACTTCTCAGTCTTGGCCTTGTCGGTAACTCGGGAATTCTTCGGCACCGTTATAGTCAAAAGATTTTTAGACATTTTTAGAAAAATGTTTATAGTTAAAAGATTTTGAAAAGTTTTATTCAAAACCTTAGTTTTAAAAATCTTTCGTTCTCTATAACGAGAGCTCTGGTACCAAACTGTAACACCCCCAAATTTATACAACTCAATACTGCGGAAGACTCGTTGGTGTTACGGGATAGCACATTACTCACATCATAGACAACACATAAAAATCGCGTCGTTTAATAATAAATCATTTCCATTCATAAACATCGAAGTTACATCGGTCCCAAGTCATATTATTTCATACAAAGTTTTATAAAGTATTTGAATGGAAAATATTGTTTAAGTCGGGCCATGAATTTTTGTCGTCTTCCCGAGAATTACCTTCAAGTACCTGAGATAAAACATGTTAAAAGAAAAGGTCAACGATAACGCCGAGTGAATTCATAGAGTTTAATAAAATCCATCAATATAATATCAGTATAAAATTATTACTGAAAATCGTTTTGTACAAATCATTTTAATAGGCCATAAAATAGCCAAAGTCGTTTTATACAAATCTTCATCAAAATCATAATATAGGCGTTTGCCTTAAAAATCATTATACGAGCCAATGTCGTAAAAACATCATACAATACGTTTTACAACGTTGTATAGATTAAATAAAAAACTGTTATACGAATATGGTTATGAAAACCAAAACACAAACATATTATCAATAGTATGACCCTGTATTGCTAGTCAGGCAATACATCGTAATTCGGAGCGTCTAGTAGTATTTCGTTAGTTTTGGATTATTATAAGCCGCATGACATTGTTACCTTACTAAACCAACAACGGGTAGCTAACCCGATACTCAATTTGCCCATCTAAAGTAGCGTGTCGTCACAAAGGTCACGCTATGGAAATCTTCTTATACATAAATTCGCTTACCAATCAATGTGGCACGACGGGGATCAACCGTCAAGGCGCGAACTGGGGTGATCGTCCCCAAATAGTACTATTATATGCATAAGCGTCTACCAATCCCGGTAGTTCACAATTAATGCTAATGGGACTTTTAGTGACATAACCTAATTTTAATAATCCATTTTATTTCATCTATCGGGTCCTTTTATCATTTATCGGGTCATACAATCGCGTCATACAATCATTCGGGTCCAAATCAATAAACAAACAATCGGGACAAATGGTGTCCTATTTTATAAAAACTAACATGTTATCTCCCTCGCGGGTTTATAAAATATTTCATAAAAACATTTAAAAGAGTGCGAGGCTATGAACTCACGTTGATGTGGGAAGGCGGGTTATCGGCAATTCGGTCGTACGGTACGTGCTTCAATCACGGAAACCTAGACAAACAATACTCGTCTTAGACTCATGTCCAATGACTTTATAAAAGTAACAATTATGTATACATATGATGATTATATATATATGATGATCATGTGGGTTTACATATTCTCTTTTACTCATTTTAGTGGTTACGTATTGGTAACTCCTTACTAGTTTACTAGTTTTACCTATTTACGTGTCTTAGGTCCAATAAACTTATTATAAGTTCTTTAACTTGTATTAATCCATGTTATACTTATATTATCATTATTTAAAGTTTACAACTTGGGCCTAAATGGGTTAAGCCCAATAATAAGTTTATAAGTGTTTTAGTCCATTTTTGTTGTATTATTAGTCCAATAACGTTAATTTAGTTCGTTAACGTCCGTATGTCCTATAGTTCGGGTCTTATCGGTTTTTACTTGTTATACATGTTTCTATATCAGTATATAAGTTTTATAAAGTTTACATTAGACAGGTCCAACCATCTAAGTTTTATTTAACAAAAACGTTAATTTTACGGTATTAGCCGAAAAAGTCGTAAAAATCATGTTTATAGTTTTATAACTTATAAAACTTAACAAGTTACCATTTTTATAAAATGTCCACTTATTTACCATTGTACATATTTATATAAATGTATTATATAAGTTAGTGGGTTTTAATTTATATTTTATACTATTAAATTTTGAGTGCTTATATAATAGTATTATACTTTAATTTCCAAAATCTGATTTTTATCTTCACTTTCACCAAAACTACCATATCTAGAGTTCTATATGGAGATAGAAGCTCAAATTTTTATCACATAAACTACATGATATGTGCTCCATTTAACTCTTCTATAGATACTGTTGAATCATCTTCTAAGTATTTTCTAAAAATCTTCCAAAACAGTGAACTCAGATTTGTATCTTAAACTTGTTTTGATCATATCTCACTCATTACAATGATTCCATTGCATGGCCAACTCTCACATGTGTACAAGACTCATAGCTTACTATATATCAATTCTACTTCATCATTTTATCAGTTTATGACATGTTTCTTTACTGTTTTATACAGCCATCAAATTTAAACAAGATTTTAGCCTTGTTTCTTATTATCTTTCATCTTTTTAAGCATGTTTATCAACACCAAATCCCCACACAATACTTTTATCATCATACAATCATCATATACATATACAATAGGAAATAAAATACATGATTACATAATCAAAATAACAAGAAGATGAGGAGAACAATCTTTATACCACCATGATGATGTAGGTTGTGATCCAAACATGGATTTTGATGGAGAAACTTGTGCATAGCCAAGACCATCTTCATGACCACCATGCTTCATGAACTCCTAGTGGAAAATCATCCCTAAGACACCATGAAAACTCCTCCATGGATGTTATGATCACCATCATTCAAGAGAGCTTCAAGAGGGCTTCAACATATGTAGAAATAACATGAGGTTTATGGTTAAATTTGATCAAAAGTGGTGTTTATGGTGGTAAAGTGGACGGAAAAAGAGAGAAGGGAGGAGAGGATTTTGGGTGGTTTGCATGTATGAAATGGTATGTGTGAAGTGTAGCTAGTGGTTTTGACTAGTGGAAGGGATAGTTGGCTTAACTTGTAAGCTTAGCTTACAAGTGTAAGCTAAATGGTTGCAAGTTTGCCACATCAAGGATGTGGTACCTTGTTTTGGCCGTCCATATTGAGTGGGGTGGGGCAAGATTTACCTTGACTCATCCCACTAATTTACGGGTACTCCTCGATTCTAGTTTCCTCGATTTGCGTGCCCTCGGGTCGTTTTACGAAAAACGTTTTTATAAATTATGAATCAACTTCACAAAACGAATCCAATAAAAATTGTTTCATCAAAAACGGAGTTCGAAAACGTAAATACGTAATCCTAAGGTTTCCGGTTTAGTCGTAAAGGACGTTAAAATAAAATCGTAAGTCCTAATCTCTTCTCGTAAATTTGTGAGTTTATGAACCAACACAAATTTAAAACTCCAAAATAATATTCACGGATAAATTTATTTTCTGAAATATCGGACTGTCACCAAGGACGGTGTATGTAAACGTAAGCACGTAACGTTTAATCCTCCGGTTTAGACGTAGTCGACGCTACATCAAGACGTAAATCCAAATTTCTTCCCAAAAATAAGTGAGTTAATAAAATAATATTTTCAAATAAATATTGAGAATAAAATATTGACCATAAATTGACGGATTGTCACATTTTATTTTACTCAATGACATTTTCATATTTACTTTTAGTTTAAGATAGATAACCAAACCATTTATTTTTCCACCAAGAACGACTGAGTCGCACTCCTAACTAGTAATCAATTCGAAAAGATCGGAACAACGAAATTTCATAACTAAGTGAAAAGCTAGTTATTAGCATCCCTGATGAAGTGATGTCTTATTTCAATATGCTTAGTTTTAGAGTTAAATACTGGATTTTTGACAATGCATATAGTACTTTCATTATCAATGTAGATTTTTGTATTCATAAAATTGAAACCATAATCTAACATCTGATTCTGAGTCCAAAACACTTATCCCAGTAATGAGCAACAACCACATATTCAGCTTTAGTGGAGAAGTAGAAACAATGGTTTGCTTTTTAGACTGCCAAGAAATAAGTATTCTACCTAGGAATTGACAAGCTCATGTTGTGGAATTCCTATCATGATTAGCTCCAGCATAATCACTATCTGAATAAGCTTCTAAATCAAAGGTAGAATCTCTAGGATACCATAAACCTAAGTTAGACTGTCCTTTGAGATATTTGAAGATTCTTTTTGTAACACCCCATTTTGATAAATGGAATATCATAGGATAATTATGGCGTGTCATCAAAGCATGCAAGGTAAATGTAGTGAAATATACATGACCAAAGGAAAACCAGAATTAAACATCCGTCCCCAAACATAAGCCCAAAACATAAATAAAGTAAATGAAGTAAAGAATGACTAAACAAGCATAAGTATATGAAGACAAAAGGAGAAGAAGTTTAAGGTAGCTTACATCCCATGCACGTCCTCTAAATGCTCAAGTCTGACCTAGGGTACCTGCCGTTTTAGGACATGGAAGAAAAGTAATGGTTGAGCAATACGCTCAGTGAACGGATATATGACATAGCATAGTATGATAAGACATAGCACAATGAAGACATATAAAACATATAAAGCATGAATAGCAGCGGAAATGATTAAGTCTTGGAAAACCTGGAATATAACTAAGACTGGTTTTATATTTTCTTAAAATGCTTATGCATACTTATGAAAATCTGTATTTTAATTTATAGCCAAATGCCAATATAGGTGATGAGGAAATCAACGTGCATGAATACTTAGAGGGGTGACCTCATCATGCAATTAGAGGGGTTACCTGTAATTAATTAAATCTGGGTAGGAAGGATCAGCTCCAGTATGAAGGATGCAAGGCACACACCACATTCACCATGAAATCTTGACTGAAACTATAACTAGGATGCACCCATACGCCCCACATGATAATATAATAATATGGACAAAAACTGAAAGGGAGGCCACGAGCAATCACTTTGCCGTGTGGAAGTCATAACAATGGTGCCTCCAGTGTTATGGTTATGGTACCTCCATAACTAGATGAAATTGGCATGCATGTATATAGGTAAGGCATTTAAATAACATAAGCAATTAGTCATGTAAACTACTGGGAAAACAGTTGGCTGCATACAGGAAATTCTAATAAGAAAAGAGAATGTCCATACTGAAGGACGAAATATCCGTACCTTATGTCCAGTTAACAAGGAAAGATGAAAGGTTGAAAAGTCCTACTCTGACCTCACTAATGCTACATAAATAGAGAACATGTATGAGTTGTCTGATTACTGAGTGTGTTACTGATTCTTGTATGTTCTTAACGTGTTTTATATGTTCTTATCATGTTTTACTGTTTTAGATGTTATACTGTATTATTCATTTTTTACATGTGTTCTGACTATGAAATTCATGTATTCTTGTATTATTATGCTTGTAGTGTAATAGTAAGTAACTCTCAAAAAATAGTAGGTTTCCAAAAATAGAAAGTGTCTAAAAATAGTAATAAGCTGGATTAATAAGGCTAAGTTACAAGCTAGTGCTTATTTTTCGTAAGTTATAAGTCATGATAATAATAGTAAAGTTATTAAATTAAATAGTATAGGTTAACTTGATTATTAATTAATAATGAAATGCATTGTTTTATTAATTAATAAATAACATGGATAATTTACTAAAAACTTTACCTTATAATAATAATTAAATTAAACATGGTTTTTAATTTAATTAAGCTAAATAAATACATAGGTTAAATTTCATGATTTAATACATTAAGTAAACTAACCTAACTCATGAACAAATTTTAATTAATTAATACTTGATTAAATTAAAGTAATTTACTGATTATTAAAATGCCTTGGACAAAACTTATTTGTACCCAAGCTCTAACCCGAGACGAAAAACCAAACCGAACCAAAAGCACCACCCCAACCGGTGGCTGGGTGGTCTTAGCCGGCGGCTGCGGCTTTCCTAGCCGTCGGTTGCCACTGACTGTGCAGAGGGTCGTACTAGCTCTAGCCGGTTCCCACTACCGCGAGCAAAGTACCCATCGGTAACAAGCCGGTTCCCACTGTTTTCACTCTAAGAACCCTATGAGGCCTGGGCTTACAGCCGATAGCAACCACAACACCACTGCACCCTTTAGGCTGCGGCTGGTGGTCAAAAAACACCACCGAGAGTCGGCCGACTCTCGGTTTGCGTGTCACCGAGCCAAAAACAAAACCAAACCCCCCCTGTAACTTGATTAATCTATTACATTAACATGTTTATTCCATGTTTTTAAAGATTCATACACATGTGATCATAATTAAATAAAAAGAAAGGAAAGATTAAGGTTTGGTTGAATACCGAATGCGTGAATGGATTAAGCAGTAGAACACGAACACAAAAACGAAATCCATTTAGATAAAAACTCAAAATCTCTCCCCCTTGTTCTTGCTAAAACCGGCGGCACCTTAGGGTTGTTAGGGTTTTCGTTTATTTTTCTTAAAACAATAATGTGTTAATTCCCTGGATTATTTATTTATTTACTACTTAGATTTCAAATGGGTCGTGCCAAAAGGCCCTCTCCCTTTCCTTCTCTTTTATGCCGCGTCCAAAGGGAGCCCAACAACCAAATGCATACGTTTTTCTTGTAAAATAATATTCGTAGGTGCTCGTGTTTTAAATTTTCGTGAATTAATTATTAAACATAAATGTTTATCGTGCAATAATTGTAAAACCCGCATGCTTTTACCATGAATAGTGCCCTTAAGATCGTACGTCCTAGATTAAAACTTACCTCAGTTAGTACTGATCACATTCATGTGCTAATAATCAAGCAAGTGCATACGTGTATGACATGACAAGTATCGATTACGTACGAACTCATGATAAACAGTAATAAATATATCACGTGAACATAATTAAATCATGATCACCATTTAAAATACTAACTAGAATAATTACGTAAATACTTATAATATAATTACGAGCGTTAAGTTTACGATAAACGACACGTTAGAATAAACAGAAACACTTTAAACACGAGCACGTTTAACCACGAACGAACACGAAACATCGGGACACGAGAAAGGTACGGGTACCCCATGTGGGGCCCCCATACCCATGGCACATATACAAGAAATGGGCTTAGCCCATGGACTTTACAAGTAAAGGGGGGTAAAGAGTAAAAACATGTTTTCACTTTTCACTTTCAAGAAAATAAACAAAAACCCTAAAAAGAGTTTTCTCCTCCTCCTTTTGCTCTCTTTGTGCCGCCACCTAAACACCACCATTGGAGGGTGTTTGTTTGATTTTGATCTTAAAAACAAGTGTTAGAAACCGTGTTTGTTCATCCTTTTTCCAAGCTACATAGTGGTATACCTTTCTAACCCTTCTTTTTAATTCTTTTTTTAATTCTTTTAATCTTTGATTATTTTCATGAACATGTTATTATTTTTCTTATAAAAACAAGGTAATTAATCATTGATCTAACATGTTTTGGTATTAATTAAAATCAAAGAAGGATTTATAAGGGTGTTTGTTTTTAGCCGCCTAGCAAAACAAACCCGAGGGGGGTTTGGTTTGCTATTGCCGCCACCACCAAGACCACTTTTGGTCTTGGTTGGCTCATGTGGGACCCACGGCAGCAAGGGGACACATGTGCCCCGGGTTTGGCTCGGGGTACGGTGTCGAATTCATGCTCGATTCATGGTTCGTTGGTTAAATCATGATCTATGTTACATGTTAATTTTTATGAATCATGAACTTAGGATATAATTAATTAATAACATGAAATATTAATTAAATCATGACTTAGGTTATTTTAATTATTAGTTTAACATGACATTAATTTAACCTAAGTATTTTATGTTATAAGTTATAATTAATTAATTATTTAAAACATGCCTATAATTAATTAATTTAGACATGACTTAGGTTATATTATTATTAACAATAATACACATTTTAACCTAAGTATTTTCATTTCATTTTAATTAAAACATGTTATACTTTAATTAAAATGCTTAACCTATAGTTTAATTAAAATACATGAAATAATAATTAAACTATACACTATATCATATGACTTAAGAAATGAGCTTATAACACTTAGACTTATATGTTAGCTTATGTAATCAGCTTAATTCTAATTATGGAAACTTCTATTTATAGAAACTTAATTAAATAAGGCAACTAATCTAATTATGGAAACCTTCTATATATGGAAATCAATCTATTTCAGGCAGCTAATCTAATCATGGAAACCTTCTATATATGGAAACTTATTTAATTAAGGCAGCTGATCTATTTTTGGAAACTTTCTATTTTTAGAAACTAATCTATTTTAAGCAGTAAATTCTATTTTAGGAAACTTTCTATTTTTGGAAACTTTCTATTTTTGGAAACTTTCTATTTTTGGAAACTTTCTATTTTTGGTAACTTTCTATTTTTGGAAACTTTCTATTTTTGGAAACTTTCTATTTTTGGAAACTTTCTATTTTTGGAAACCTGCTATTTTTGGAAAGTTACTTATTATTACACAGTAAGTATAATAATACATGAAACACCAGTAATACTTAATCAGATTAATCAGAATACTAGATAAACACAGTTTAAGGCTTTAAACAGTGAACCAGGACCTAAAACATACCAAATCAGCTAATATGAGACATAAAACCCAGTACGTAATCAGTGAATCGATACTTATACACGTGTGTATTCATGTAGCGTTAGTGATCCAGAAGTAGGAGTCTTTCTTCCGTTCATTCACTGGACTTGAGGTACGGATTCCCGTCCTTTCAGTATGGACATTCCTTCCTTATTAGGATTTCCCCGTATGCAGCCAACTGTTTTCCCCAGCATTTGTTTTATTGTTTTGAACTGCTTATGTTAATTTAGCATAATCTATAGCCATATACAAGCATGACCAGTTTCACCTAGTTATGGAGGTACCATAACCATAGCATTGGAGGCACCGATGTTATGACTTCCCCACGGCGGAGTGATTGCTCGTGGCGTCCCTTTCAGTTTTGGCCATATTATTATATCAGGTGGGGCGTATGGGTGCATCCTAGTTACATGTTTTATTCAGTTTATCATGGTGAATGTGGTGTGTGCCTTGCACCCTTCACAAGGAGCTGATCCCTCCTACCCAAACCAGTATATTGATTAGAGGCATCCCCTCTAATCAGCATGATGAGGTCACCCCTCCAAGTATTCATGCACGTGACCTTTTCATGACCTATATGGGCTATGGTATATATATGTTAAAACAGTTTTCACAAGATAAACATAAGGCTTTTCAAACTATAAAACCAGTTTTCTTGATACTTAACCAGTTTACTCAGTACTTAGTCTTCCGCTGTTATATGTTACATGCTTATCCTATTTCATGCTATATTGTACATCCGTGCACTGAGCGTCTTGCTCAGCCGTTTTCCTTTTCATGTTCCCAAAACGGCAGGTACTCAGGGACGCTCGTAGATCTCAAACGTAGGTGCATATGGACTGGAAGCCTTACTGTCTTTCTTTACTTTATGCATTTCCTTTACTTTGATACAGTTGCTATGGACATTGTTTCGCCCTTTCCTTTTTACAGTATTTATGTTTGTGTGTGATGAGCTTTACTTTGGGATATCGATGTTTGATTCCGGTATTTCCCTTTTATGGTTGAATAATGCTTAGACATTTATCCTTGTATGCTTTGATGACACGCCATGATTATGCGTAATATTCCATTTCCAAAATGGGGTGTTACAATTATGGTATCGGAGCCAAGGTTTCGACCTGTAGGCTCTCAAATATGACCTGTGATTAGTGGGTAGTCACTACGGTCTTCCTAGAACTGACAGTCGTTTTCATGCATTCATCATTTTTAAGCATACATATACATGTCATTGTTACAGGGTTTTTGACTAAGTAATGGTTGGTACAGGACTGGCCCTATTTAGTCGCATGTGTTTTATCGAAACTTTTAGATTTGGGACCGACCCATAGGCGTCCCCTCGATATGTCTTTTATTTTGAGTGAACTGACCAAAGGCGTTCACTCTCGAGCATCAAAAGTTTTCATAAAACTGCATCATGCATACATATAAAGATTTTCTTGCATAAAATTTTTTTCTCGTGAAATTTTTGGCATAAATTTTTTTTTTTATTTATGTTTGAACTGTTAATCATATGTTTTATGTTATACTGTCAGATGGCAAACACAGACAAACTCTGGGAGTTATTTAAAAACATGGAGGCAGAAAGGCAAGACGTCATTCTTCATGATGACGAATATCCTCCCCCACCTATCATTTTTCCCATGGAAGGAAGTAATCGACTCATGAGGGAATACTACGCCATGAGACAGAGACCCGACGAGAATTGTGGTCAGTTCATGCAGAGGTTCCTTGGGTACACAGCTGTCCTAAGGGCATCCGCAGGCACCACTGAAGAACAAGCACTACGTTTTCGTTGGGGCCTTAATCCAAGGATTGCCAATGACTTAACGGGTGCCCTGTTGGATACTGTGGCACAGGTGGCTTACGCAGCAAGGAAGCTTGAGATGTTGCAGGAACGCGATGAGTTCGGGGAAGTTGAAAGACCCGACAAGAGGTAAAACATTTCGTGTTCTAGCGTTAACCAGACCGCATCCTATCATTATATGTTCTATAATCATCTCTTAAACTGTATCTTCCAGGCAGAAAACTGGGGACCGGTCTCAGCCGGCTACTCAGCAGCAGCCCAATCAGCCCAAAGGAAACGGTCACTCTAACGACCGTTCTGTTGTGGAAAGGCGCAACGGTAATGATAATTACCGTAACAATGCGGGACACTCCAACAACAGCAGGTCCTACTATTTATGCATCTTCTTATGATTTCATGTTATGTCTCTCATGCTGACACTATATTAATCTCTACCAGGAACCACGGTAACGGAAGGGACCAGAACCACAGGGGTTCTCAGCCTAACCGTTCAGCTAACACTGGTAAACATCTTATGACGCTTACGTCCTATACTCGTGCATATACTTCATTCTTAACACGTTTTGTCATCAGCAGGCCCTCAGCAAGCAAGGACTCCTGCTGGAGGATTCACTCATCCTCTTTGCAGCACTTGCCATCGCAGACACCCTGGCCCATGTCGTCGTGACTCCGACGCGTGCTACAAGTGCGGCCTCCCTGGCCATCGTATGAGAGATTGCCGTAAGGGTGAAATGGAGGGTACTTCGGGTCATGCTGATACTAAACCACCTCCTACCACTGGGCGTGTCTACACGACATCGCGCGATCAGGCAAACAAATCTACAGGTACCATTACTGGAATTTTGTATATATACGGCCAGGCTGCATGTGTTCTTTTCGACACGGGTGCCACTCATTCAGTTGTTTCCACTACTTATGCTAAGAACATCAGGACCCTTCCCTTGCCATTAGAAAATAAGCTTACCATTTCCACGCCTCTGAGGGACTCTGTATTAATAACTCATGTATACAAGAGTCTTCCTCTAGAGTTTGACGATAAAGTTCGTGCAGTAGATGCACTTCCCCTAGACATGATTGAGTTCGATATGATTCTCGGCATGGATTGGCTATCCAAGCACCATGCTACCATAGACTGCCACTCTTATCGAGTGATCTTCGGCGACATTAATGCACCAGAGTACATCCATAACGGGTTCATACCCGGACGGTCTGTACAAGTCATATCTACCTTGCAAGCACGTGCGTTACTGTCACATGGCTGCGAAGGTTATCTAGCTACGGTTCATGACATGGATGCTGAATCCCCATCGATTCAGGATCAACCAGTAGTTTCGGAATTTCAAGACGTCTTCCCAGATGAACTTCCAGGCGTACCACTTGCAAGAGAAGTGGAGTTCAACATCGACCTTGTTCCAGGAGCTGAGCCGATCTCTAAGGCTCCGTATCGTATGGCTCCCATAGAGCTAAAAGAACTGAAGGACCAACTGCAGGAACTTCTTGAACGAGGGTTCATTAGACCAAGTCCATCTCCATGGGGCGCACCGGTCTTGTTTGTTAAGAAGAAGGACGGCAGCATGCGACTTTGCATTGACTACCGTGAACTTAATAAGATTACCATCCGCAATAGATATCCACTGCCACGTATAGACGATCTGTTTGACCAACTTCAAGGAGCCAAACACTTCTCAAAGATCGATCTAAGGTCAGGCTACCATCAGCTAAGGGTTAAAGAGCAGGATATTGCCAAGACTGCTTTTCGTACCCGCTATGGCCATTATGAGTTTGTGGTCATGCCATTCGGCCTGACTAACGCTCCAGCAGTATTCATGGATCTGATGAACAGAATCTTTCATGAATTCCTTGATAAATTTGTCATTGTATTCATCGATGACATCTTGATATTCTCAAAGTCCACGGAGGAACACGAAGATCATCTCCGTACTGTACTACAGATTCTTCGTCAGAAGCAGCTGTATGCGAAATTCTCCAAGTGTGAGTTCTGGTTAAACAAGGTGGCATTCTTAGGTCACATTGTATCAGCAGAAGGGATCACTATGGACCCAGCGAAGGTTGAGGCTATCACTAAATGGCCAAGACCAACATCAGCGACAGAAGTCCGCAGTTTCTTAGGCTTAGCTGGATATTATCGAAGATTCGTGGAGAACTTTTCCCGCTTGGCATTGCCTCTCACCAAACTGATGCGAAAAGGAGAGAAATTCGTCTGGACGGAAGAACGAGAGAAGAGCTTCGAAGACCTAAAGCAGAAGTTAGTATCTGCACCTATTCTTACTCTCCCATCTGGTACAGGTGGATTTCAGATCTATAGCGATGCATCGGGGAAGGGACTGGGCTGTGTTCTCATGCAACATGGGAAAGTGATCGCGTATGCTTCACGGCAGCTTAAGCCCTATAAAGAAAACTACCCTACGCATGACCTGGAACTTGTTGCAGTGGTGTTCGCATTGAAGATATGGAGGCATTACTTATACGGAGAATCATGCGACATTTTCACGGATCACAAGAGCTTGAAGTATATCTTCACACAGCGAGAATTGAACATGAGACAAAGGAGATGGTTGGAACTGTTGAAGGACTATGATATTAACGTACAGTATCATCCCGGGAAAGCTAATGTAGTAGCAGATGCACTCAGCAGAAAGTCCGGAATGATAAACGGCATTGAGATCAAGAAACAAAACATAAGGGACTTGGAGCGGCTTGACATCGAAATCATGGTACGTGGGCAGCACGGATACTGGGCGAATCTTAGAGTAGAACCTGAGTTACTGACTAGGATTAAGGAAGCGCAGAAGGATGACGGAGAGATTTGGGCGAAAATTCAGAATTTAGAGAAGCAGACAGAATTTAGAATGGACGCAGACGGTATCGTTTGGCAGGGCATGAGACTTTGTGTTCCTGACAATCCAGAACTCCGGGAAGCATTGTTAGCTGAAGCTCACAGCTCCCCATTTTCTATACATCCTGGGTCGACAAAAATGTACCATGACATCAGACAGCACTTTTGGTGGAGTGGTATGAAACAGGATGTAGCCACGCATGTCTCCAAATGTCTTACCTGCCAGCAGGTTAAGATTGAACATCAGCGATCTGGCGGTCTCCTTCAACCGTTGGATATTCCAGAGTGGAAGTGGGACAAAATCACCATGGATTTTGTTACCGGTCTTCCGCCTACCAAGAAGAAGCACGATGCTATTTGGGTCATTGTTGATCGACTTACCAAATCAGCTCATTTCTTACCGATACGCAAGGAAGATCCGGTAAGTAAACTCGCAGATACTTACAGAAGGGAGATCATGAGACTCCATGGCACTCCCTCCAGCATCGTCTCAGACAGAGATCCTCGTTTCACGTCGCGATTCTGGAAAGGTCTGCAAAAAGCTTGGGGTACACAACTTAAGCTGAGCACAGCCTTTCATCCTCAAACGGACGGACAATCGGAGCGAACAATTCAGACATTGGAAGATATGTTAAGATCGTGTGCGTGGAATGGGCAGGTGATTGGGACGATTACATCTGTTTAGTCGAGTTTGCATACAACAACAGCTGACACGCAAGTATCAAATGTGCTCCTTTTGAAATGTTGTATGGCAGAAAGTGTCGCGCTCCAACTTGCTGGGACCAAGTGGGAGAGCGAACACTCGAAGGACCAGAGATTATAGAAATGACCAATGAGAAGATTGAGGTAGCTAAACAGAAGTTGCAAGAAGCACGGTCACGTCAGAAGAGTTACGCCGATAAGCATCGTAGGGACATACATTTTAATGTGGGAGATCACGTCTTCCTCAAGGTTTCGCCGGCACGTGGTGTTAAACGCTTCGGGATCAAAGGAAAACTCAGTCCTCGGTTCATCGGACCATTTGATATCGTTGAACGAATCGGCGAAGTATCTTACCGATTGGCGTTACCTCCTCCGCTTTCGCACGTGCATAACGTGTTCCATGTGTCCTTACTCAGAGGGTACAATTATCATCCCCTTCACATGGTTCAGTATCCACTGGAACAGATACGTGAAGATCTCACCTTTATAGAAGAACCCGAACGAGTACTCGACAGGCAAGAACGAGTCATGAGAAGGAAGACGATTCCTTTCGTCAAAATTCTTTGGAGGGACCATACCGAGCGGGAAGCCACTTGGGAAACAGAGGAGTCTATCCGGGCTTCTTACCCTCACTTCATATTTTGAGTTCGGGTATGTCACTTCTTTTCAGCTTACTTTATCTATAATTCGGGGACGAATTATTCTTTTTAGGGGGGAAGAATTGTAAAACCCGCATGCTTTTGCCATGAATAGTGCCCTTAAGATCGTACGTCCTAGATTAAAACTTACCTCAGTTAGTATTGATCACATTCATGTGCTAATAATCAAGCAAGTGCATACGTGTATGACATGACAAGTATCGATTACGTACGAACTCATGATAAACAGTAATAAATATATCACGTGAACATAATTAAATCATGATCACCATTTAAAATACTAACTAGAATAATTACGTAAATACTTATAATATAATTACGAGCGTTAAGTTTACGATAAACGACACGTTAGAATAAACAGAAACACTTTAAACACGAGCACGTTTAACCACGAACGAACACGAAACATCGGGACACGAGAAAGGTACGGGTACCCCATGTGGGGCCCCCATACCCACGGCACATATACAAGAAATGGGCTTAGCCCATGGACTTTACAAGTAAAGGGGGGTAAAGAGTAAAAACATGTTTTCACTTTTCACTTTCAAGAAAATAAACAAAAACCCTAAAAAGAGTTTTCTCCTCCTCCTTTTGCTCTCTTTGTGCCGCCACCTAAACACCACCATTGGAGGGTGTTTGTTTGATTTTGATCTTAAAAACAAGTGTTAGAAACCGTGTTTGTTCATCCTTTTTCCAAGCTACATAGTGGTATACCTTTCTAACCCTTCTTTTTAATTCTTTTTTTAATTCTTTTAATCTTTGATTATTTTCATGAACATGTTATTATTTTTCTTATAAAAACAAGGTAATTAATCATTGATCTAACATGTTTTGGTATTAATTAAAATCAAAGAAGGATTTATAAGGGTGTTTGTTTTTAGCCGCCTAGCAAAACAAACCCGAGGGGGGTTTGGTTTGCTATTGCCGCCACCACCAAGACCACTTTTGGTCTTGGTTGGCTCATGTGGGACCCACGGAAGCAAGGGGACACATGTGCCCCGGGTTTGGCTCGGGGTACAGTGTCGAATTCATGCTCGATTCATGGTTCGTTGGTTAAATCATGATCTATGTTACATGTTAATTTTTATGAATCATGAACTTAGGATATAATTAATTAATAACATGAAATATTAATTAAATCATGACTTAGGTTATTTTAATTATTAGTTTAACATGACATTAATTTAACCTAAGTATTTTATGTTATAAGTTATAATTAATTAATTATTTAAAACATGCCTATAATTAATTAATTTAGACATGACTTAGGTTATATTATTATTAACAATAATACACATTTTAACCTAAGTATTTTCATTTCATTTTAATTAAAACATGTTATACTTTAATTAAAATGCTTAACCTATAGTTTAATTAAAATACATGAAATAATAATTAAACTATACACTATATCATATGACTTAAGAAATGAGCTTATAACACTTAGACTTATATGTTAGCTTATGTAATCAGCTTAATTCTAATTATGGAAACTTCTATTTATAGAAACTTAATTAAATAAGGCAACTAATCTAATTATGGAAACCTTCTATATATGGAAATCAATCTATTTCAGGCAGCTAATCTAATCATGGAAACCTTCTATATATGGAAACTTATTTAATTAAGGCAGCTGATCTATTTTTGGAAACTTTCTATTTTTAGAAACTAATCTATTTTAAGCAGTAAATTCTATTTTAGGAAACTTTCTATTTTTGGAAACTTTCTATTTTTGGAAACTTTCTATTTTTGGAAACTTTCTATTTTTGGTAACTTTCTATTTTTGGAAACTTTCTATTTTTGGAAACTTTCTATTTTTGGAAACTTTCTATTTTTGGAAACCTGCTATTTTTGGAAAGTTACTTATTATTACACAGTAAGTATAATAATACATGAAACACCAGTAATACTTAATCAGATTAATCAGAATACTAGATAAACACAGTTTAAGGCTTTAAACAGTGAACCAGGACCTAAAACATACCAAATCAGCTAATATGAGACATAAAACCCAGTACGTAATCAGTGAATCGATACTTATACACGTGTGTATTCATGTAGCGTTAGTGATCCAGAAGTAGGATTCTTTCTTCCGTTCATTCACTAGACTTGAGGTACGGATTCCCGTCCTTTCAGTATGGACATTCCTTCCTTATTAGGATTTCCCCGTATGCAGCCAACTGTTTTCCCCAGCATTTGTTTTATTGTTTTGAACTGCTTATGTTAATTTAGCATAATCTATAGCCATATACAAGCATGACTAGTTTCACCTAGTTATGGAGGTACCATAACCATAGCATTGGAGGCACCGATGTTATGACTTCCCCACGGCGGAGTGATTGCTCGTGGCGTCCCTTTCAGTTTTGGCCATATTATTATATCAGGTGGGGCGTATGGGTGCATCCTAGTTACATGTTTTATTCAGTTTATCATGGTGAATGTGGTGTGTGCCTTGCACCCTTCACAAGGAGCTGATCCCTCCTACCCAAACCAGTATATTGATTAGAGGCATCCCCTCTAATCAGCATGATGAGGTCACCCCTCCAAGTATTCATGCACGTGACCTTTTCATGACCTATATGGGCTATGGTATATATATGTTAAAACAGTTTTCACAAGATAAACATAAGGCTTTTCAAACTATAAAACCAGTTTTCTTGATACTTAACTAGTTTACTCAGTACTTAGTCTTCCGCTGTTATATGTTACATGCTTATCCTATTTCATGCTATATTGTACATCCGTGCACTGAGCGTCTTGCTCAGCCGTTTTCCTTTTCATGTTCCCAAAACGGCAGGTACTCAGGGACGCTCGTAGATCTCAAACGTAGGTGCATATGGACTGGAAGCCTTACTGTCTTTCTTTACTTTATGCATTTCCTTTACTTTGATACAGTTGCTATGGACATTGTTTCGCCCTTTCCTTTTTACAGTATTTATGTTTGTGTGTGATGAGCTTTATTTTGGGATACCGATGTTTGATTCCGGTATTTCCCTTTTATGGTTGAATAATGCTTAGACATTTATCCTTGTATGCTTTGATGACACGCCATGATTATGCGTAATATTCCATTTCCAAAATGGGGTGTTACAATAATAATATACGTAATACTGGTAATTAAATGTTCGTGACACGTTTCATATGTTATCAATGGAAAGTTTTAATTTGGTCGTGTTTTCATGTATTTACTGTTTGTTGATCCCAAACTCAGATCTTAAACCTTAGCTTGTTTAAGGGTTGTGATAGAAAGAATAGATTCAATCTAACACTAGAGAAACTTTGCAATACTAATTAACTAAACAAGATGCGGAATGTAGTGTTTAGCACAAGAACAAATGTTTAACTCAAACGCTGAACTTTAAAATATCATAGATATACGAATACCCAATAGTGGTATTAGGGTTACAAAACCTTAAAGTAAGAAATGAAAACTAACAGAGAAAGACACACTATGCATGATAACCTAGTGAGTCCTTTTATAGTACAAGGACTCACGTACAAGATCACTACTAACAAACTAGGAAAGTATCTCGAAGTAGTAATTGAAACGCGTTATAATCTCTTCCAAGTTTATCATAGCAGCAGGTTCTTTGACTTCAGCAGGGGGACCAATCCCCCTGCCTTTGTTATTTAGTAGGGGGACTTACTCTAACAGGGGAAACTATGACCAACTAGCAGGGGGAACTAAAACTCTTATATTTATTCCCAACAATCCTCCCCTAAATTTGTGCTTTCGCCTAAGGACAAGTTTCTAAATAAATGCTAGTTGATGAGGATGCTTACAAAGTTCCTGGCTAAAGTTGACTATACATCATTCTCACCAAATCATAAGCAACAGGTGCTTTAGCATCTACAATCAAACCAGCCTGTGCCAGTTTCTTCAAGGTCTCTTGAGTGAAAGGATAGTAACGATGATTAAGAAAATAAAAACTTACACCTTCCATGGCTATCTCATAAACCCTAGAGTTGGTAAACAACTTCCAATACAACAAATTTCCCCCATTTACTGCATCAAATATGAAATCAAATAGTTCATGGTCATACATCTTGTTCATGCATTCCCAGATCACCCAGTCCTTCTCTACACCATTTAAAGTAGGAGGATTTGCAGCAAATGTATTCTTCAAAATTTTCCATAGATCTTCTAAGTCCTCACTATCTAAAGTTTGAAATCGTAGATCTAACCTTACAAATGTCTATTATGTATTGTCAGCTCTTGTAAGCTCCCACCATGACATCCCCTTATGTTCATAGACAACATATTCTACTATGGCATACTTCTTCCCAAACTCACTGGATGGAATTTCATCATTCTCTTGCACAATCAGCTGCTTATTTATTTCTTCTCTGGAGGGATGCTGAGTCTCCTTAGTAACTATAACAACCTTTTCCATCCTCTTTAGTCTTTTGGTTGCTCTCTGTGCATTGAGAACATATCTCTCAATTGCTGGAAAACTTACACCTGCTTGGGATGATGCACCTACTTGAGATGATGCACCTGCTTGTGTTGTTTCCACTGTTGTTCCTTTAGTCTTTCTTTTTCTGGACTCCCTAGCTTTCTGTATCATCTCATTTTGCTTCCTTAAATACTCATCCTCTTTAGGAGTATTAATACCTATGAAGTCATCCACATTAGTCTCTCTGAGAACTGGTCTGACAGCCTTCTCTATGTCCTCAAAATTCATATTCTTGAAATGAGAATCAGTCCACCTCTTGTGTCTTTTGAGAATAACTTTGTAGTGTGCCAGCCTCCCCTTTTCAGACTTCAAATACTTTTCCTTCTGAATCTGACTTGCCCTTCTTTCCAGATATTCATTTTGATATTTGTACACCAAACAAGTCAGTTCATGCCTGAATTCCAAAGGAGCATTCACCAGCTCCTTCTCCCATTGATCTAGAAATTCTTGAACATGAGGTACCCTATCATCTAGCTCTCTATACATGATTTCAATCTGTTTAAGAGTTTCTTTAGACTTCATTCGTTGCATTCTCTGATCTTGCATGTATATCGCTTCTTCTTAAAGTCTAAGGGCTACATGTTCATCATGTTCTTCTTGAGCCCTTAGTTGTTCAGGCATTTTGTGCTTGTACTTTCTCTTGGGCTGGGAAATCAGTATTCCCTTTCCCTTGTCTTTTGGATCCACTGCTGGTTTTTCTTTTGATGCAGGTTCTCCAATTTTTATTCCCTTCTGAGCTGGTTGCCTTCTGTTCTTCCTAACAAATGTTTGAGTAATAGGTTTAGCAGGGGAAGGACTTACAGCAGTGGGATCAACCTTAGCATGGGAAACTTTTGTAGAAGCAGGGGCTTCTTCTTGATTGCCCATAGTCAACAATGTTTGGGCAACATCTTTTGTAGTAATCCCCTTATCACCCTTCCTTTCTCAACACTTTCCACCTTTTCTTATCCTAGATCCTGTTTACCAGGATATGCATACCACCGAGTATACCCTTCTGTTTGAGAAGCAGGGGCTTCTTCTTGGTTGCCCATACTCAACAATGTTTGGGCAACATCTTTTGTAGCACTCCCCTTATCACTTCCTTTCTCAGCACTTGCCACCTTTTCTTGTCCTGGATCATGTTCACCAGGATATGCATACCACTGAGTAGACCCTTCTGTTTGAGGAACTTCCTCCCCTTTGGAAGCATCCTCATCTATGAAAATAATGAGCTTAGGTCTTCTCTCCCCTCAAGTGTAGCAAGTCTGGTCTCCAAATTATTTATAACCAAAGCTGATTTTTGATAGTTTGTACAAGTTGTGCATTTTTCTCTTTCAAGCTAATGCACATATTCATCAATTCCAAGATGGTCAAGGGATACATTCTGCTCTCAACCCTAGGAGGGGTGATAGGTGTGTAAACACCAATCCTTTTACCACTTAATTCTGGCTAAAACAAGACCAAAACACGTATTTAATATCATTTGTTTGGAATTATGCGTGGTTTTTGTGTTTATTGTGTTTTCAGAGTCAACCAGATGAATATTGAAGAAAACATGGGATTGCACGAGTTTTATTGAAGAAAAAGACTCAAGACGAAGTCTATTGTCCAAGAGATGCAAAAGATTTGAAGTCATTGTGCCTATTTAAAGATTTATCGAAGAATAGAGCCAAAGATGGAAGATTCATATATGTCAAAGAACTCGAGTCTATTAAATAAAAGATTATAAGACGAGTTGCAATTATTCACCGACACTTCGCAAAATCCAAAGTCGGAAATGTTTATTTAAAGAAACGTAAAGACTAAAGAAGAAAGAAGAAAAGAAGCCCGATACCAAAGCCCATACACAAGCCCATATCACACGCCTATATAAAGATCCCACTTCACAATTTTTGAGCACTGAGTTACTTAGTTAGTCTTAGTTAGTTTTTCATTTTCTAGTTTTAGAAAGAGAAGTTCCAAACTTTCTCTCACTAGATTTTTCTTTGTTTACATCTTTCAAATTTTAAGCTTGTCATTAATCTTTGTACTTTGAGTTCTTTTAATTAAAAGATTGAGTTTAAGTTTGAGTTCGTCAATCTTCTTCTTCATTTCTTGGTTTCACTTTGCTTTTGATCCGAAAACCATAATCCATACGGATTAATTTAGTTTGGTGTTTAAAGATTGAAAGGGTAGTCTTTTTAATCCTTGTTAAGCTCTTACGTGTATAGGCTTTAAGCTCTTAATGCTTAGTAGCTTATTTCAAGTTTAGCTTATTACTTTTCGGATTTCATCAATGTTTTAGTCATTCAAAAGTTCCATTTATAAAGTTTATGATTTATGCGTTTTCAAAATTTGTCAAATTTAAGCTTTTTGAGTCGTTTAAGTTTTGGATTAGCTAGCTTATTGATTGTGCTTATTGAGTTTTTAAGTTACCACCAATTTTGGAACAAAACTGCTTCCATCGCAATATAAGGGTTTTTAAACATTCTGGCGATATTGAGTGTTAGATCGCAATAACCCAAGAGGGTTTTACTTTGCGATCGGTTGGTAATTCCCCCTTATTCCGATCTGGATTGCGATCGCTTATTGCGATCGCACATTCCGACGGGACTAAGGTCCTTTTTAAGTCGAAACTCTGGCCAATTTTTGTTTACTACATTCCGATCTAAGAACTTTCCGATAGCTACATTCCGACCGACTTCATTCCGACAGCCATCATTGCGACAGCTTTGTTTTTGAGTATTCCGATGGTGACTATCATGGATATTCCGATGGACTTTACCTCAACATTCCGATGGATCGTTTTTGTTACATTCCGATGCTTTTGACTTTAATGCATTCCGATAAAAATAATTTTCCATATTCCGATAGAACAAGTTTTTAAGTATTAATTCAATTAGGTTTTTCAAAGTATTCGTCTAATCTTTTCTTTACGTTTTCAAGCATTCAGTTTTAACTTGTCAATCTAGTTTAATCTTTTAAAAGCTTTAATTTTACTCTTCGATACTTACTTATATGTCATTAGTTCAAAATAGATAAACAAACCAACTCCTTTTTATTAACCAAGAACAAATAATTCCACTTAGAGCCGTGATCAATTCGAGAGGATACCGGGAACAATCTAGAACCCAATGAAAACAAATGTATCAAATGGCGCCGCTGCCGGCTCTTTTCGTAAAGATTAACGGTTTTCTGTGAGAGACGCGTTGCTTTTTGGGATCCGTTCATTCGTGAGCGTTATTTTTCTTGCTTTAAAAATTCAAAAAACCATAAAAATTAAAAATTGATAAAAATCCATAAAAATTAAAATTTTCAAAAATCCAAAAAGATTTTATCTTTATTGTGTATATATTGTCTTTGTGTTTGGTTTCTTTTTCTTTTGCATTTTCAGGTGTATGCATACTAGATCTTCTAATTATCAAGAGCCCGAGACTCAAGAAGATTTAGCTATGTCAGGTGTAAACAACAATAATCCACCGCACCTCAACAATAACAACAATGTTCTTCCACAGCCCGATCTTCGGACAATGGAGGAGCTTTGTCAACCTACTATGTTTGGACGAGGAGGACCGATTGCGCCGATGCAAATCAACGCTCCTGAGTTTTCGTTGAAGCACCACATGATTCAGCAAGTGCAAACAAACCCATTCCATGGATTGCCTGATGATGATGCCAACAAACACCTCGACAAGTTCATTACAATCACCCAAAGCATGAAGTTGCCCGGTGCCACAATTGATGTTCTTCGCCTACAACTCTTTCCACATACTTTATCGCATCATGCCGAGAAATGGTTTGATCGTCTCCTGAAGAATTCTATTCACACTTGGGATGACATGACTCAACGCTTTTTGTCGCGCTACTTTCCACCATCCATGGTCACAAGCCTTCGCAATCAAATCAGCGGTTTCATGCAAGATCCTGATGAATCTCTTTTTGATGCTTGGGAGCGATATAATGTCTTGATTGATCGTTGTCCAAACCACAACATGCTGCCTGTAACATTGATTGATACTTTCTACAACGGTTTGACTTTTCGAGATCGTGATACGATTAATGCTGCCGCCGTTGGCACATTCATGAAAAGGAGACCCGAGGAGTGTAGAGAGCTAATTGAGAACATGACTACTCACCACAAAAACTGGGTTTCCTCTGCTTCTTCAAGGAACAAACCGAGAGTCAATGTTTCCTCCACCTCAGCAAACCCTGATATGACCGAACTCACCCGCACGATGACTGAAATGAGCAAAAGTATTATGCTTCTCGCTTCAAACCAACAACAACAAGTTAAAGCGGTTGCACCTTCTTGTGAAACATGCGGCGGTCCTCACTCATACACCGATTGTCCTTCTACACAAGGAAATCCGGAAAATGTGTATGCAGCTTATGGTAATTATTCACCAGAAAATTACCAAGCTCGACCTCAAGGAGATAGAAATCTGCTGAGTTACCGATCCAACAATTACCTTTCACCCGGTTTTTCTCCTCAAAACCAAAACCCCACCAACAACTACAATAGAAGCAACCAAATCCCACCAAGAGCTTCTAATCCTTATCTTTTCTTTACGTTTTCAAGCATTTAGTTTTAACTTGTTAATCTAGTTTAATCTTTTAAAAGCTTTAATTTTACTCTTCAATACTTACTTATATGTCATTAGTTCAAAATAGATAAACAAACCAACTCCTTTTTATTAACCAAGAACAAATCATTCCACTTAGAGCCGTGATCAATTTGAGAGGATACCGAGAGCAATCTAGAACCCAATGAAAACAATTGTATCAAATGGCGCCGCTGCCGGCTCTTCTCGTTAAGATCAACAGTTTTTTGTGAGAACTTGGATTTTGGGATCCGTTCCCCGTGAACGTTACTTTTTCATAAAAAATTTTCAAAAATACAAAAAAAAGAAAAAATTAAAAAAACATAAAAACCAAAAATATTTCTGCTTTGTTTTTGCCTTGTTAGTTCATTTGCAGGTGCATGCGTACACGATCAACGTCTTATCAAGAGCCCGAGCCTCTCGAAGACTTAGACATGGCCGGTGTACAAAACAACAACAATAACCCACCTCAAAACAATTATAATAACAATAACAATCCACCTTTCAACAACAATAATAACAACAACAATGAGCCTCTACCGGATAATCGCCCGATGATTGAACTTCTGCAAGCACATGTAGATGGCAACAATGATCCAATTGTCATACCCGCGATTGCAGCCAACAACTTTGAGCTCAAATCCGGCTTTATCCAGATGGTCTCTGCTCAACCATTCTTGGGGCGTACCATTGATGATCCACATGACCACATCAAGAGATTCCTACAACTCACGAATACGGTCAAATTCAATGGTGTTCCACAAGAGGTAATCCGTTTACAACTTTTTCCCTTTTCTTTAGAGGGACAAGCCCGACATTGGCTTGCTAAGTAACCGCCACAGAGTATTCTTACGTGGACGGATTTGGAGACCAAGTTTATCAACTACTTTTTCCCACCCTCTCGTACTACCGCTTTGCGGAATGAAATCATTAATTTTGAACAAAAGTACGATGAGTCTTTTAGTGAATCTTGGGATCGTTTCAAAGATCTTTTAAGAAAATGCCCACAACATGGTTTTACCAAAGTGCACCAAATTAATACTTTTTATAATGGTTTAAGCATGAATGACCAAGATTCACTAAACAGTGCCTCGGGGGGTAATCTTTTGGCTAAGACTTCCAATGCTGCTTGGGATATCATTGAGAATAAGTCTCGTGTGCAAACCAAGAGTGTTCGGACCAATGTCGCTAGTGCTAGTACTAGTGACAGCGATAAGCGACTTGACAAAATCACTGCGCTTCTTGAATCGCTCACTACCCAAACCGCCAGCAACACCAACAGCATCAACGCTAAAAACGCTAAAGACGCTCAAGTCAATGCTGTTAGCCAACCATGTGAGATATGCGGGGGTCCTCACTCTTACACCACTTGTACCGCCACCCAAGACTACCCTTCTGAAAATGTGAATGCAGCATACGGTACCTATCCTCAACCCGCTTATCAAGCTCGTCCCCAAGGAGACCAGAAGCTGCTTAGCTACCGCTCCAACAACTATCTCTCACCACCCGGTTTTACTCCTAACAACCCAAACCAACAACAAAACCTCAACCGCCCTCCTCAACAACAACAACAATCTCGTGGACCATACATACCACCTCACAAACAACAAAATCCACCTCAAAGAAACAACCAAGTTTACCAGCAACCTGCTTATCAACCACCCGCATACAATGCTCCTCCCAACCAACCCACCGCTTTACACCAAGAAGTGGAAACCTACATGAGGACTAACGATGTAATCGTGGGAAATCTTCAGCGGGAAGTGCTCAACCTGAAAGCAGACCTGGTGAAACAAGGGAACGATGTGAGAGCTGATATGAGAAACACTTTGGATAGTCAAACTAATGACTTAAAAACATGAGGCTAGTTTCTTCCAAGGTAATCAACCCTCTTCTTCGGGTACTCTTCCGAGTAACACCGTTGTGAATCCAAGAGGGGAGATGAAAGCAATCACCACTCGCAGTGGCAAAGGTACCAATGAACCCGAGCTTCCTATACCTCCACCGGTGTTTGTGACTAAGGAGAACGAGTCCCCTGCTCCTATTCCTCATCCTTCTCCTTCCCCAATTTCTCCACCTCTTACTTCTACCCCTCCTCCACCCAAGGATGTGAGTGATCCTATTTTCACAAAGCCTTCCTCTTCTTCCAATATACCTTATCCATCAAGTTTGAGGAAAGAGAAGCTCAAAAGCAAGGACGATATTCAGGTTTCAAACTTTCTCAAAATGTTTAAACAATTGAATTTCAACATCTCCTTCGTTGAGGCTCTCGCTCACATGCCTAAGTATGCAAAAATGTTCAAAGATCTTATGAGTGACAAGGAAAAGCTTCTTGATATCGCTAACACCCAACTTAATGAGAATTGCTCTGTAGTGCTCTTAAAGAAATTGCCAACCAAGCTTGGTGATCCGGGTTGTTTCTTAATCCCTTGCAATTTCCCGGGAGTAGAGAATTGCATGGCCCTAGCCGATCTAGGTGCAAGTATTAATTTAATGCCTCTCAGCGTTTGGAAGCAATTATCTCTCCCTGAGCTAGTCCCCACCAAAATGACTTTGGAATTAGCCAACCGTACGGTTGCTTATCCAGTGGGGATAGCCGAAGACGTCTTTGTAGGAGTCGACAAATTCACTTTTCCTGCCGATTTCGTTGTCGTTGACTACGACATGGACCCTCGTGTGCCATTGATCGTTGGTCGTCCATTCTTGAGGACCGGTCGCACTCTCATCAATGTTGAAGCCGGTGAGCTTATCATGAGAGTGGGTGACGATAAAATCGTCTTCAACATGGGAAAGTTGTCTAAACAACCTTATTCATACGAGAGCGTTAAATGTATTGACGTTCTGGATGAGGCTTGTGAAGAACAATTTATTGATGCTTGTAAAAATATTCCTACCTCTCTTCCCAATGTTGAGACCGTTTCCTCTATTGATTCATCACTGTCTCTATTTGGAAAAAAGTGATTTCTTTTGGAAAGATCTTGAAGCCACCATGGGAGATGTGAACTTAGCAAATGACGAGTATCCCACCGATTGGGATGAAGACATGCATTTCTTTGAAAACCTTCTCACAGAAGACAATCTTTCTCCACCATCTCCCACGATTATTGCTATTGATGCTCCGACTTTGAAAACGCCTCCCATCAAAAATCCTCCGGATTTAGAACTTAAGGAGTTGCCGCCCCATCTCGAGTACGTGTTCCTTGAAGAAAACAAGAAGTCGGCTGTCATCATCGCGAAGGACTTGAAAGAAGAAGATAAATCTCGCCTCATCGCGGTGCTTAAAGATCATAAGAAGGCAATTGCTTGGAAAATTTCCGACATCCGCGGAATTGACCCGAACTTTTGTACTCACAAGATTCTCATGGAAGATGACTTTAAACCCAAAATCCAGAGCCAAAGAAGGGTTAATCCTCGTATTCATGACGTCATCAAACAAGAGGTTATCAAACTTCTAGATGACGATCTGATTTACCCTATTTCGGATTCGCCGTGGGTAAGTCCCGTCCATTGTGTACCCAAGAAGGGTGGAATAACCGTTGTTCCCAATGAACACAACGAGTTGATTCCCACTCGTCTCGTTACTGGGTGGAGAGTTTGTATTGATTATCGCAAGCTCAATGATGCCACGAGAAAAGACCACTTTCCTCTTCCTTTCATGGATCAAATGCTCGAGCGTCTTGCTGGTAATGACTATTACTGCTTCTTAGACGGTTTCTCCGGGTATTTTCAAATTCCCATCGATCCCAAGGACCAAGAAAAGACCACATTCACTTGTCCCTATGGAACATTTGCTTACAAACGCATGCCTTTTGGTTTATGTAATGCTCCTGGGACGTTCCAAAGGTGTATGATGGCTATATTCCATGACATGGTGGAAGACACTATGGAAGTATTCATGGATGATTTCTCGGTTTATGGCGATTCTTTCTCTGCTTGCCTTGCCAATTTAGAACGTATGCTGAAGCGATGTGAAGACACTCGCCTTGTTCTTAATTAGGAAAAATGCCATTTCATGGTACAAGAGGGCATCGTGCTAGGACACAAGATCTCCAAAGCCGGTCTTGAAGTAGACCGTGCTAAAGTCGATGTTATCGCTAAGTTGCCTCCACCTTCAACCGTGAAGGGTGTGAGAAGTTTTCTCGGTCATGCGGGCTTCTACCGTCGATTCATCAAAGATTTTTCTCAAATCGCTCGCCCGATGACCCACCTCTTGGAAAAAGATACTCCTTTTATCTTTTCCAAAGAGTGTATCGAAGCCTTCAACTCGCTTAAGGATAAGCTAACTAAGGCACCCGTCTTGGTTACCCCTAATTGGGAGCTTCCCTTTGAGTTGATGTGCGATGCTAGCGACTTTGCTATTGGTGCGGTTTTGGGCCAAAGAGTGAATAAACACTTCCAACCAATCCACTATGCTAGCAAGACAATGACGGGGGCTCAATT
This sequence comes from Glebionis coronaria, assembly GCA_025667525.1. NCBI lineage: Eukaryota > Viridiplantae > Streptophyta > Magnoliopsida > Asterales > Asteraceae > Glebionis > Glebionis coronaria. The sequence goes on from CM046879.1 coordinate 398,061,764, forward strand.
GCATTACACGACAACCGAGAAAGAGCTGTTAGCTGTTGTTTATGCCTTTGAAAAGTTCCGCCCCTATCTTGTCCTTTCCACCACAATCGTTTACACCGATCATTCCGTGTTGAAGTACTTGTTAACTAAACAAGATTACAAACCAAGACTTCTTCGCTGGGTTTTGCTACTCCAAGAATTTAAAATCGAAATTCACGATAAAAAAGGAGCTGAAAATCTAGCCGCGGATCATCTCAGTAGACTTGGGGATCCTTACCAGGGGATCATCCGAACAAAGAAATCATTGATTCTTTTCCCCTGGAGACCTTAATGTCTATCAACTCGACTTCTGATGAAACCCCGTGGTTTGCGGACATTGTAAACTACTTGGCGGGTGGAATTCTCGTTGACGGGTTAACATCCCAGTAAAAGAAAAAGTTGATTTGATGACCCGTATCTTTTCAAACAGTGTGCTGATTTGATTATTCGTCGATGTGTTGATGGACCGACAGCTTTAGAAATCCTTGACGCTTGCCACAAAGGACCCACCGGTGGTCACTTTGGTCCAAACTACACCGCCAAAAAAGTGTTTGACTCGGGATTTTATTGGCCCACCATTTACCGTGATGCTCACGAGATGGTTAAACGCTGTGATGCTTGCCAAAAACAAGGTAAAATCACACATAAAGATGAGATGCCTCAAAATTTCATACAAGAATGTGAAATCTTTGATGTTTGGGGTATCAACTTTATAGGGCCATTCCCTTCATCTAAAGGAAACAAATACATCCTTGTAGCCGTTGATTACGTTTCAAAGTGGGTTGAAGCCAAAGCTTTACCTACTAATGACGCAAGGGTGGTTTGTAACTTTTTGAAATCGCTATTCGCTAGATTCGGTGTGCCTCGTGCCATTATTAGTGATCGCGGGACTCATTTTTGCAATGACCAATTTGCTAGAGTCATGGCTAAGTACGGTGTAAATCATCGTCTTTCCACCGCCTACCACCCACAAACTAATGGCCAGGCTGAAATCTCTAACCGTGGATTGAAGCGAATTTTGGAGCGTACTGTGGGAGAGCATCGTGCCGCGTGGGCCGATACGTTAGATGATGCTCTGTGGGCTTTCCGTACTGCTTATAAGACCCCGATCGGTTGTACACCTTATCGTCTTGTGTACGGGAAAGCATGCCACATTCCCATCGAGCTGGAACATAAGGCGCACTGGGCCTTGAAGTGGGCTAACCTCGACATCAACAAAGCCGGTGATCATCGCAAGATTCAACTCAACAAGCTCAACGAACTGAGGAATGAAGCTTATGAGAACTCGCTGATCTACAAGGAGAAGACGAAGATCATTCATGACGCAAAAATCAAGAACCGAGAGTTCCACGTTGGTGATCAAGTCTTACTTTTTAACTCTCGGTTGAAGATCTTCTCTGGCAAGTTGAAGAGCCGTTGGTCTGGTCCATTCACCGTCGCCAAAGTCTTTCCATATGGGACCATTGAGCTTTCTCAGCCAAATGGGCCCAATTTCAAGGTGAATGGCCAGCGTCTGAAGCTGTACTTTGGTGAGGACATCTCTCATGAGATGATTCCATCCCTCACCACGTTCCCCATGAACTAATTTTGGGTCGAGTCAGGCTCGTGACTCGGTTATCAAAAACAAGCACTCCTCGGGAGGCAACCCGAGTATCTATCCTTTTATGTTTTTACCTCCTAAGTGTAGGGGGACCTGTATAGGTGTTTGTCTTTGTGTGGTGATGTGATTACAGGGATAAGTGCACTCTTGGAATCTCTGAAGAACCGTGCTCCCGTGTTATCCGAAATCCGGTTCTATCTCTCAACTATCGTGATTCAATTTTCTTCATACTCACATTTGAAATTGATCACTTTAGTCGTCTCTTCCTTAACTTGAGTTAACCAACGTGCACAATGTCATAAGTGTAGGGGAGACTTTTCCCACATACTTAAACATTGAGGACAATGTTTATCTTAAGTGTAGGGGGGACTTCTATCGAAGTTTTAAGTGGACTTTTCCATGAAAATGCCTTCATTTAACCGGAAAATCATCTTTTTCAACATTTTTCAAATTTTTAATTAACTTTGGCCATGTAGTCGTAATTTTTAAATTTTTATCGTTGCTTTCATATGTATATATCCCGCAATAAAGTCAAATTTTAATAAAGTGGTGTAGCTAGTTTAGAAATCTTTGACATATTAGGCCCGTTGCGATTATTTTGACTCAACCCGAATAGACTTATCTAAGTTTATTCTAGCTAGTATCCTTAACCATGTAGACCTTAACTGGTTTATTAGGCTAAGCATCCACGAGTCTCATTACTTGAGATTTTAAATTGTGGAGAACAAGAAATGATAGAGTCAATTATAAGTCGGTATTCTTGTGCAAGCTCACTTGGTGTAATTATTTGCCTACTCTCCCATCACTTGCTAATAATTTATCTGCAATAAGTAAGGTCGTACGATTTGAAAAGTTACTTAGCTTCTAGCCCAAGATCGTTTAAAAGTTGCTCGGTAATGATAAGAGTTCATAGCCAAGGCATAACTTATGAAGCGGGGCGCGAAGATTGGCGAGTCCGAAAAGGCCCTAACAAGGCATGAGGATTAAATTTTATTGCTAAAGATCCAAAGTGATGTGAAAAGCATTATTCCCAAAATCAATATGAAGGATCAAGACTCACGACGAAAAGCAATCAACTCCCATAAAGATCATGGAGAAGTCTATCCGAAAAGACCCTAACAAGGTATGAGGATAAATAGATCCAAGTTCGAAAAGGAGGCGGATCGTTGTATCTCAAAATCCCAATTAGAGATTGAAGAAATAACCATGAAGTCGTGGTCAACAAAGTTGGAGTACCCCTCAAAAGTCTCCAAGTGAAGAAACTCTATAACAAAGAGAAGACCATTATCTCAAGAACGTCTCTCAAGATATGAAGTATGAAGTACATGCCAAATATCGGCCCGAGAAAGGTCTCAAATCGTGAACCGAGTTATGCCAAGATATGAACTTTTTGATATCCCGAGAAGCAGTTTTAAGAGATTTTGTCCTTTAGCTAACTATTGATCAAATCGTCCTACTTTGCTTTCAGCCTAAATAACTATCGAAATAAGTCCAAAAATGCATCTTCATGATCATTCTAAGACAAAGATAAAATATAAGAGATACACCTAGGAATAAGGGAGTTTAAGCATTTAATTAAGCCATGTGTGTAAGTGTTTGATTTGCTAACTTATAATGACAATGATCTCGTTTTTAAGCTTAGTTTGAGGAACGTGAAACTTGAGGATGATAAATCTTCTCAGCACCGAAGCCCTAATGTAAGTCCTTGATCTCTTTGCAAGTTATTTCCATCCTTTTGTTTACTTTAAAGTTTTGATTTCTCTTAGTATTTTAATTTTTGTTTAGTAGTATTTTAATAAGGCCAAGGTTGATTGATTATGAGGAAAGTGTAAATTTGCTTTATAACTAAGCATTGCATGAGGGCATGGCAATGGTTAAGTGTAGGGGATTTGATAGGTGTGTAAAAACCCATCCTTTTACCACTTAATTCTGGCTAAAACAAGACCAAAACACGTATTTAATATCATTTGTTTGGAATTATGCGTGGTTTTTGTGTTTATTGTGTTTTCAGAGTCAGCCGGATGAATAATGAAGAAAACATGGGATTGCACGGGTTTTATTGAAGAAAAAGACTCAAGACGAAGTCTATTGTCCAAGAGATGCAAAAGATTTGAAGTCATTGTGCCTATTTAAAGATTTATCGAAGAATAGAGCCAAAGATGGAAGATTCATATATGTCGAAGAACTCGAGTCTATTAAACAAAAGATTATAAGACGAGTTGGAATTATTCACCGACACTTCGCAAAATCCAAAGTCGAAAACGTTTATTTAAAGAAACGTAAAGACTAAAGAAGAAAGAAGAAAAGAAGCCCGATACCAAAGCCCATACACAAGCCCATATCACACGCCTATATAAAGATCCCAGTTCACAATTTTAGAGCACTGAGTTACTTAGTTACTCTTAGTTAGTTTTTCATTTTTCTAGTTTTAGAGAGAGAAAGTTCCAAACTTTCTCTCACTAGATTTTTCTTTGTTTTCATCTTTCAAATTTTAAGCTTGTCATTAATATTTGTACTTTGAGTTCTTTTAATTAAAAGATTGTGTTTAAGTTTGAGTTCGTCAATCTTCTTCTTCATTTCTTGGTTTCACTTTGCTTTTGATCCAAAAACCATAATCCATACGGATTAATTTCGTTTGGTGTTTAAAGATTGAAAGGGTAGTCTTTTTAATCCTTGTTAAGCTCTTACGTGTATAGGCTTTAAGCTCTTAATGCTTAGTAGCTTATTTCAAGTTTAGCTTATTACTTTTCGAATTTCATCAATGTTTTAGTCATTCAAAAGTTCCATTTATAAAGTTTATGATTTATGCGTTTTCAAAAGTTGTCAAATTTAAGCTTTTTGAGTCGTTTAAGTTTTGGATTAGCTAGCTTATTGATTGTGCTTATTGAGTTTTTAAGTTACCACCAATTTCGGAACAAAACTGCTTCCATCGCAATATAAGGGTTTTTAAACATTCTGACGGTATTGAGTGTTAGATCGCAATAACCCAAGAGGGTTTTACTTTGCGATCGGTTGGAAATTCCCCCTTATTCCAATCTGGATTGCGATCGCTTATTGCGATCACACATTCCGACGGGACTAAGGTCCTTTTTAAGTCGAAACTCTGGCCAATTTTTGTTTACTACATTCCGATCTAAGAACTTTCCGATAGCTACATTCCGACCGACTTCATTCCGACAGCCATCATTGCGACAGCTTTGTTTTTTAGTATTCCGATGGTGACTATCATGGATATTCCGATGGACTTTACCTCAACATTCCGATGGATCGTTTTTGTTACATTCCGATGCTTTTGACTTTAATGCATTCCGATAGAAATAAGTTTCCATATTCCGATAGAACAAGTTTTTAAGTATTAATTCAATTAGGTTTTCAAAGTATTCGTCTAATGTTTTCTTTACGTTTTCAAGCATTCTGTTTTAACTTGTCAATCTAGTTTAATATTTTAAAAGCTTTAATTTTACTCTTCGATACTTACTTATATGTCATTAGTTCAAAATAGATACACAAACCAACTCCTTTTTATTAACCAAGAACAAATCATTCCACTTAGAGCCGTGATCAATTCGAGAGGATACCGAGAACAATCTAGAACCTAATGAAAACAATTGTATCAAGGGGATTTCTCCCCTCTTTGGGTATCATTGAGTGAAGGAGAGGACTTACTGATGGTGTCACTATCCTGGTCATCCCTTGGGGATGAGACGGTAGTGGCAGCCAAACCCCTAGTGTGCTTCAACCTTTTGGAGACTCTCCTCTCTGCTACTTTTGAAGATTCACCAGGCAAGGGAGACCTGGCAAACCTGGTTTTGGTTCTCCTTTCATGTTGCGGATCAGCAGGGGGTAGATGGCTGGCAGGGGGATTAGATGGTGTGTGTTTGGCTATATTCGTTTTAGCTGCTTCTCATTATGATTTGTTTCATCATTATTGAAGTGAGTGGAAAAGCCCTGCCAGAAAATTGTGGAGTTGGTGCAACAAGTGTGGTGAATAGTTTGGTAGTATGTTTGTTGGCTGTAAAATGGCGTTTCTGTTTGATAGGACCATGTTGACTCATATTCAGCAAAAGTTTAGTAAACCTTGGATAGATACAAAATTTAGAACTGCTTGTAACATTTTTGACCATTCCCTCAAAAATCATTTGTGAAAAACAATACTTTCGCCCTGTTGCTAAGCATATCAGGGCAGAAGCAACTTCACTCCCAAATTCATTAAAAGCAGTGGTTTTAGGTGACAAACAATGTAAAATCGTATGAATCAAGTATTTCCAATGTAGGGCAAACTGACCTTTTGCAAACTTACACTTTTGATCATCAGAAAGAGTGTACCCCAACTTTTCAAGACCCTCAAATATTTCAGCATCATGTAGGTTAGCAATCCCATCCTCATCATCCAAGACAAGCTTGTCTCTAATGAAGGCAAGTGTAATTACCTTGGGATGGCCATCTACTATGCTCTGAATTGTTACCTCTCCATCCACTATTTTGGTCATGGACTTAGACCAAAACTCTTGGATATGTGAGGTGTAAATCCTGGGATTGATGAGAAGAGCTACTCTAAAATATGAAGATTTTAGAAAAGCCACTGCATCAATGAATTCTGCTGTTTCATCATGTAAAAGAGCAATCTGATTGTGATTAGCAGCAATTTTAAGAGACATGATAAATATTGAAAACGTTTGAAGGTTTATAGATGTGAAAGTTTAGTGGGATTTGATAAAAAGTGAGAGGTAGGCCTGCTGGTTAAGGGAATTAAGTTTATATATGCGAATTGAAGAGCTGTGATTGGACCAATTTTTCAAATTGCAAAAATATCAGGAATAAATCTTGATAAGAAAGTAATTTATTTGAAATAATAAAGAAAAGATTACCAATCAGCGAAGAAAGCGCCTTAAATATCTTTTGAAAAGAATAAAATATTCCCTAACCAAAAATATAGCAAGCAGACCCAACTGCTATAAGCAGGGTAACGTTATTGTCGGTCAACGGTCAAACAGGGGGATGTTAAACAAGAAGGGGTATCAAAATAAAGCAGGGGAAACTTTCCTAAGGGTATTAGACTAATACTGAATAGATCAATGCTAAATAGCTCTGCTCTAATGCACACCCTTATAAACACAAGTTAGATACATAGAAACTCAAGAATCCTCCATTCAGCAAAGTTCTAAACAAAAAGAGTTAATTGTCACACCCCACAATGGCGGAATATGGGGCGCGACGCATGGATATCATCACAACAATAGCGTGTCCATAGAGAGAACTATATGAATTAGAAATGTCATAAAAGGCGACAAAAATGTCATGACAATATCTCATCAATGCAGGAGTCTAGGTAAGTAGGTAACAGTCCTACCTCTTACCCAAGACAAACAAATAACACAAAGAAATCAACATATAGGTGTCAACAGTATCACTTATTAAACAAACAAAAAAAACTAAGAAGGAACGAGGATCTCCTTCTAAAATCATTCCTACATAACTCCAAATCCTAGCCACTTATGTTCTCACGCTTAACCATAATATCACCTGAAAGAGACACTAAAACACGTCAACATAAAGTTGGTGGAAGTCATAGGTTTAGACTCCAACGCCAAAATCAAACCATAAGCTGTGAACAACAACCACTAACAAATGAACATATGGACAATGTGATACAAACATGCATTAACAACTAATATTCAAGATTTAACAAACCAAACCAAATCCAAGGCTCCCAGCCTTACCAAACACCATGGTACCATAGGCGCCCATACACCTATGTACCAATCCCAAGGCCCCGCCTTGTCATTATCTATTGGTCCCATAGATGGTCACACATCTATGTACCTCCCCAAGGCCCCTCCTTGTCAACATCCCCTTGGTACCAAGTCAAAACATAAAACAATCATGAATCAACTAGCAGTTAATCATATAAGTATGCACAAGTCCATCACCAAACACAAAACATTCACAGCATAATTTATAAAAACAAGACAGTGTCTCTTCCATCCCATCTGGAAGTCAAAATCATTAGTAGACATAAGACTATGAAACTCACCTGATTGAGCTTCTCCAAAAGTCCGCGCACTAGCAAAAAGCTAACAAACAAAAGCACACAATCAAAACATGAACCAAACACTAAGATGGCTCATCAACCTATGATGGACATATAACCTTCTCCCATATATACCCCTCATTTATATACTCTAAGAATCTCATTACACCCATATATAAAGCCCTTAACTCAGTTTACTAAACAGTCCTGGTTTTTAGGTCTCCAAACTATAAGCCAAACTCACACCTAAACATACCCATGATCTCTGTAAAGGAAACCCTATGCCCTTACATATTTTAGCTAACTTCTCCTTTTTGACCCAATTTTAAAGCTACTGTTAAGGCCCCGATATATATATATATATATATATATATATATATATATATATATATATATATATATATATATATATATATATATATATATATATATATATATATATATATATATATATATATATATATATATATATATATATATATATATATATATATATATTATATATAGGTATAATTATGATTTAAAACCACAGTTTTAATCCCAGCCATATCCCAGTCACATCTTTTAGCCAATAGTATTTCAGAATTTCCTAGAAAATCTCCAAATTCCACGAAATTTGGGATTGAAATCGCAGTTTTCTGAAAATCGCGTTTTGAAAACGCAGTTTTTTAAACTGCGTTTTGAAGTAATGGACCGGTCCAATTCAAGTTTTGGGCCGAGCTGGGCCTGGAGTGGTTCGCTTCAATTCTGGGCCGAACCGGGTCAGGACTGGTCCGGTTCATATCTGGGTCGAGCCGTGTGTGAACCGGTCCGGTTCATATTTGGGTCGAGCCGGTTCTAGACCGGTCCTACTCGGTTCAAACTTGGGCCGAGCCGGGTCTGATCTGAACCTGATTGAACCGGGCCAGATCTCGGGTCATGTTCAATGGGTCACGGGTCGAATATTTTGTTAAATGAAATTAATGGCAAAAAGTGCCACTAACAAGATTTGAACCTTGGTCTCCTCCCTCAAAACTTAGCACCACTCAGTTTACCAACTGTGCTATGCATGGTTTTCATTATAAGCATGAGCATGCAAACCTATATATTTAATGATAGATTAGTTGGGCTTGTGTTGGGCTTATATAATACATAGGCTTGTCCGACCTATAAAAGATGCATCGAATGGCCCCAATAAAAAATGAAAGTACCTTTGGAATCGTAATCTCGTGCTCTTATCAACGATGTGCCCTTGGTTAAATGTAAACCCCGTTTTCATCTCAAAAAACGTGTAAACATCTACAAAACGCGTCCGAAAATCACCATTTTTAATTTCTTTTATATCCTTTGTATCTCCAGGACTCAATAAAGTTTAAAACACATATTTTTACTTATATTTAGCATATTTTAGTATTATTGGTCTATTAAGAGGATATTTTTATGATATTTTTAGGTACGATTTAACACAAATTGTTACAAAATCGTACACAAATTCAACAAAAAACAATGTATTCATTCAATAAAACACATCCAATCACAAAATAATATTAAAAAAAATTATACATTTTAAATTATATGTAAAACATATTTAAGAAAAACCTATTTTAGCGTAAATTATAACAAAAATATACTTAGACATTAAATTACAAACTAAAAAAAAACAAAAAAAAACACAACACACAACAAAGAACTACGTATTAGTTCAATAAAATATATCCAATCACAAAACAATATATATAAAAAAAAGAATGATACATTTTAAATTATATATAAAACCTATTTTAAAAATCTATTTTAGCGTAAATTATAACAAAAATATACTAAATATTAAATTATAAACTAAAAACACAAAAAAAACACAAACAACAAATCCCCTCCCCAACAAGAAGAAAAACGACCCCGCCCGTTGGGCGGGTTACGAAGCTAGTATATATATATATATATATATATATATATATATATATATATATATATATATATATATATATATATATATATATATATATATATATATATATATATATATATATATATATATATATATATATATATATATATATATATATATATATATATATATATATATATATATATATATATATATATATATATATATATATATATATATATATATATATATATATATATATATATATATATATATATATATATATATATATATATATATATATATATATATATATATATATATATATATATATATATATATATATATATATATATATATATATATATATATATATATATATATATATATATATATATATATATATATATATATATATATATATATATATATATATATATATATATATATATATATATATATATATATATATATATATATATATATATATATACATATATATACTTTTGTCTATTCGGATTTTACTGATTTTGAACATACAAAAAGTTTGTTATGATTAGGGGGTCTTACCCTAACCCATTTGCTTAGCCACCTTTCAGGTCTCTTATTTAGTATAAAACCAACTACCATGCTCATTAGAGGTCTCAAGTGTACTCCTAAGTACCCCAATCACCTTAAAACATTAAATTAAACCCGACTGATTTCAAAACTGTTTTGACCTCCGATTGTTGTAACCTGTTTTTGACCCACTTCCTGACCTCCAATTTAGTTCTCGTTTCTTGCATTTGAAAGACAACTCAATTACCTTTCCAGGGATACTTGGATCGCAAAATAAGAGTTTGTAGAACTCTATATATGATCAAAACAATTGACCTAAAATTCTGCCCAGTTTTTAAAAAAACGAATTCAATTAAATTAACCTAATTAATTACACATAAACCCTAATTAAAACCTAAAAACAATTTCCAATGATAAAAACCTATTAATTACATCATTAATTACAGATTATTAACAAAATCTAATTAAAAATTATGAATGTCAAACCCTAATCCATCATATTAGGTTACATACGTAAATTAAATGTTAATTAAGCATAGTTTTAGCGCATACCTTAAACCATAATTGAATAATTGGGTTTTCTTCATCCACCATTGTTAATCACGACTCATATTAGGTTTGGGAGAAAGAAAAATAGTTTTGGGGGCTAAAGGGAGTAATATGGGTAATTAAACTAACCAGGAAGCCTAATAGTACTCAAAATGTGCTCCCCTTCCTTTCCTTAAGCAAAATTTGACCCAAAACCAAGCCCAACACCCTATGACCGACTTTTTTTAACTATATTACTGTAAATTAACTATTAATTATTATTACCTTAAATTCCCTTAATTTATTTCAGCTCCTAAAGCCTCCCGAACATCAAAACCGTAAAACTAGTCAAATTTACGCGTATACCGTAAAAGACGTAAAATATATAGTTTTATAAAAACTCTTGAAATATGAAATAAACTAATTAACTAAGTCCTAAATGAATTAAAACCATCCCGAAAAATACTCCCTTGACTAAATACCTCTTCCGAGACCCCTAAATGCAAAACCCTAAACCGTAAAAATACGATTTTCTATAATACTTATACGTATACGTAAAACACAAACATAACACCATTTCATTTCATAGTCACTAATTTGTGAGATCATGAACATGAAATAACCGTTCCTCGATTTACTTATGAGTACTTTATACCCATAAACGATATCCACACCAACCTCGTTCACGTAAAATAACATGTAAACACGGAAATCACATAGTCACACATAAATTAACCTTAAAACAAGACCAAGTGACGAACCTCAAAACCACGGTTGTCACATCACTCCCTCCTAATAGAAATCTCGTCCCGAGATTTACTCCTTAGGATCGTCATTATCAATTAGCTGAGGATACTTGCTCCTCATAAATCCTTCCCGTTCCCACGTGAACTCTAGTCCACGTTCCAAATTCCATCTACCCATAACTACGGTATATTACCCTTTTTATCCAACGTCCTAGCTTCACGACCCAAAATCTCTATCGGCTCTTCGATAAAACGAAGACTCGTATCTATACTAATATCATCTAACGGTACTTGCAAGTCAGTTCTTGCTAAGCATTTCCTCAAGTTTGATACATGAAATACGTCATGCACACTACTCAATTCCTCCGGTAATCTCAACCTATACGCCACTAGCCCAATCCTTTCAAGAATTTCAAATGGACCCACAAATCTAGGTGCTAACTTCCCTTTTCTTTCTAAACCGCACCACCCCTTTCCATGGTGAAACCTTTAGCATAACTTTATCTCAAATCTCAACGGCTTACGCCTCTTATCCGAATAGCTCTCTTGTCGGTTCTTTGCTATTTTCAACCTCTACTTAGTCACTGCCACCACCTCCATAGTTTTCCGATCCACCTCCGGTCCAATACGTTGGCCGCTTCTAACTTCATCCCACTGTAACGGTGATCCACCTCATCTCCTATGAATTAACTCCAGCAGTTTCTACTACAATTCCTATCACCATACCTAACGGTTTCTATCCTCTACGGATTTTCCATCATTCAGAAGTTCTCCCAACCTTTATCACATCCAATGGTATATGCAGGATTGCATAACCAAAAGCTTCCCATAACATTCACATGAAACATGTCATAACCACCACCTCATCCTTGCTTTCCCATGCTCGGAACCAAGTAACTAACAATCCTTCATACTAACAGGTGCTACACCTTTTCTCTAGGTGAACGTTCCATTGTTCGTGACTACTAACCTCTTGCTATAACGGTTTTCCCTTCAATATCACCCCACCATCTTGACAACCTCTTGCTCCCTCTAATCATTCTTCCTCCATACTACTTTTCGCTTGTATTTCCATAATCTTAATTTCCATACCATCTTATATCCCGTCTTCAGCCTATAATTTAGGCGTTTCCTCCTTTATTCCCTACATCCTCATCAATGGGGGAACATGCCCCTATCACCGGTGACTCTCTATTTGTAGGATAATTCTTCCTAATATAATGCGTTCTCTAACTATCTCCAAATCTCACGCCAATGCTCTAGGCGTCTTTCTCAATTACCTCTATAGTATGCTCATACCAACCATTAGTCTATCAACGATATACTACGCTTGCTTCACATCGTTTCTTCCCTTGCCATAATCCTTCATAAGGCATTCCATACCTATTAGGTTAACTTTTACACAAAACCTCCTATTCCATCGCATTTGTGCGCAATCCTTCCAACTTCTCAACTATGTGACTTCTCATTCCTCTTGAATATGGGATGAATTAGTCCGTCTATCGACTATCACCCAACTCTCATCGTACATATTCCTCCACCACATTATGTATCCCTTCCACCAAATTCGTCCTTACATTGCCCTTTCTAAGCCACTCCTATCTATGTAGGAAGTATAGTCTACGTCCCTTTTCTCCATATGATTGTCCAAGCCACGCAACATAAATGTTGGCGCGTTCTATGCTTTAGACAACTCAACTCGTGCAACCTACATCCTGCATCTAAACCACCCTAATACGTCATCTATATAGTTCAAGTTCGTCTCAGCTTCACTTCATTCTTTTTATTCCATGTCTCATCAACCATGCTTGCCTTTCCCAGATGGTACTTAGCCTTGCAATTGTCTTTCATCACTTAACTCCACCCATTACCTTTGCCAAATGTTCAATCAAAATGATTGATTATGTGTTTGAGACATTCATGATCCGTATAGATCATTCTCTACGTCTAGTACCCCAAATGCCTCTAGCATTCTAGGTAGATATAACAGTCCAACTCCACTGACTAAGTCTTATCTAGTTCTTCCAAATCTCCAGTTCCTGCATCGTATAAGCAATCACCTTTCTTTGTCGTTCTCGTACACCTCCAAATCCTTGCTCCACGTATCGTCATGCTTCGCGAATTCATCCAGTCCTTCCGATAATGCCAAGACCTGCTCATTGTCCAATCCACCTCTTCAGCCTCCAAAACGCTTCCTCACCCTTCTTTACTTTGCCCCTTGCTGGTTCCATGATATGCCATCATCTCTGACTACTCATCCTGGCCAACTTAATCCTAAAACTCACACTTGAAAATCTCACGTATAATTCCCTTTCCTAACAACTCCAAAACCAACTCATAATTTGCCTCACTCTCCTTCTTAGATTTGAGTAGATCAAGATGTCGTCGATGCTCCCGAGGACAACTCGTTTATATATTGTCATGCACCCCCGGTTCATTGACTCCATGAAAACTGCTAGCGCCTCGGCGAAGCCAAAATCATAACTGTAAACCCAAAGCGTTCATACAACATCCTTAGCAGTTTCAACTACGTCCTCCTCGTACACTCTCTTAGAAGCAATACAAATAAATTTCTACCTCGTTCTGCTCGTGAAAATCCACACGTATTCTAAAAGACCAATACTTCCTCTTATCAGACCACTCAACCGCTTTTCACAGCCAACCTACTACTAAGCAACTCAAATTTTACCTTTCATCCGTTGCAATTTCTAACAACTCTTGCTCTTAAAATCATTCCATCAACAATTTTCTTGGAAATACACTAACTACAACTCCTCTCACTTCTCCTACTTGCTCTATTTATGGTTCTACCTCACAGTAATAGGCAAACCTACTAAATCTCAGGAAATTTTCGGAAAACTTACATGCCTTACGAACAATCATAAATACCTTTGAAGTATTATATCCCCTTCCAACACTCTCTATGGCGCGTTACTTGTGCCAATATCCATACATTATACAAATCTCTATTCATCTCCCTAGGCACTCCTAAGAGACCTCATGACCACATTAGTTCGTCTACGAACTTTTAACTCTTTCATCCCCACTAAGGGCATTCCGACCATTCTCTCAGGGCCACCTACTTAATCGTGTAGGCGCGACCAAGTCTTTCATATGTCTACCTCAACGCTCCCAATCAATACGAACCCAAAACTACATCCTGAATCCACTAGATACGATCAACGAATCAAACCCACAGATAACTAACGACATTTCACGTGCACGAGTTAAAACATACCAAAACCACGAAAACTCAAAAGGAAAACTCAAACATGTACCAATTCAAATGACTCATGACAACGAAAAATGATCCAAGAAACACTTAATGGCAACCAAAACATCTTATGCCCCGCGACATATTATTTAAACCATGCACAAGATCGACTTTTCCAAAAGTATATTTTTTTCTTTCCTCACCACATCTATGTGACTCAAACAATCTACAAACAACCTTCTAGACGATCTTAAAACTCAACTCAAAGTCTAGGTATCCCGTGCATCCCAAATCATAAAAACTACTATCCAAAACTCAACCTTGAACCCGTCACTTGTTATTATGAAACCAATACGTGTTTATAAAATATGGTGTTATTATTCATTTTATTCTATATTATAATTATTTTATATAATCTATTTAGGCTTGTTATAACTAACTATTACACGTTTACAAGGTGTGGTGTTATTATTATCATTACTATAATAAAATCTCCCTTTTTACTCTTGCCGTCTACTTAAATACTTCTAAAATTTTAACTACACTTAAGAAAATTTTTGTAAAATTTCTTTACCCCTTTAAAATGTATTATCACATGTTACATAGAAAACTAATCCAATTATTTTTAAGAAAAATTTTGTTTTATAGCTTACAACCACAAACTTAAAAAAATATGGAAGTCACGATACCATACCATACACTTACAAGTTTTTTTCAAAACCGTTTTCCTATAATCAGCCACACTTATTTGTAAGAAAATTTAGTAGTTCTCATTAATTAAATACATACCCGAATGTAGACACACATCAAAAGACTCAAAACGTCGTTGGAACTCCATTAAACTCCAGCACCATAAAACCCGAGCAAACACAAGGTACGTTCAAGTTCTAATAAGTTAATAACTACTGAACGACCATATATCATAACTTAACACATACTAGTATATATACATCCGCATATATATACCTATTAAATCACCCGAAAGATACTCGTTACCATACATGTCAGATCAATCAATCGCGTCATACACTCGTTTTTCCATACGAGAAATCACCATCTTACCACAAGGCATAAAACCCATCACTAAAAACGAGTCCATATCGTGTGACCCCATAATCACACAACATGAGTATAACCCAAAACATATAACACACTCAAAAATAGCCATATCGTAGGCAGCTGTTACATAAACCCATATATTATAAATATACCCACAATCCACATCTCATCATATACAAGCATGTACTAACCCTCTTTCATGCAATCATACTTGAGAACCCATTGAAGTTATGGTACTTGTATAACTATGTTGGCCACCATACTTATACAATTACCATTTCCCCAATGCACTCCCTCCTATGATGACACTTATAAGAATCAATACAGCATATAACACATAAATCCATCTACTCACATAAGCTCATAACCACATAACAAAAAAAAGTCCAAAACTCCATCCATTAAAATAACATAGTCAAACTCTTGAAATACATAAATCCATAGTCTAGCTAAAACAACATAGACTAAATCCAAAACGAAAACATAATCAGTTATAAGTCATGTCCCCCATAAGAGTGGAAACAACTTAAAATCCTTCATATCCACCTACTCCTAATAACTCGAACCACCACATGATTCTTAGGGAACATGAATTAAACATCAAAAGAAAAATACTATACCTCAGGTACATTAAATAACCCAACAAAAGATAGAAACTACCATGTACCAAATTATGTACTATAATGTAAAATTTAAGCAAAATACGACAATGACTAGCGTGGATGATTATGGTTCAACCAGCACTAGTCACACCCCGAAAAGAAAATAACATGTGGCTAAGTATGAACTACTATGGTTCAATTCATACTAGTCAAAACATCGCAATAAATAACATCCAAACACATAAAATAATATAAAATGCACACATACTCCTATGACGGCTATATGCAGGGACCCTTAAGCTATATACTAGGCTACGCGACTAGGCAACCTAATTCTCTATAAACATTGTCTCTGATACCATTCTGTCACACCTCACCATGGCGGAATATGGGACGCGACGCATGGATATCATCGCAACAATAGCGTGTCCATAGAGAGAACTATATGAATTAGAAATGTTATAAAAGGTGACACAAATGTCATGACAATATCTCATCAATGCAGGAGTCTAGGTAAGTAGGTAACAGTCCTACCTCTTACCCAAGACAAACAAATAACACATACAAATCAACATATAGGTGTCAACAGTATCACTTATTAAAAAAACAAAAGAAACTAAGAAGGAACCGGGATCTCCTTCTAAAAGCATTCCTACGCAACTCCAAATCCTAGCCACTTATGTTATCACGCTTAACCATAATATCACCTAAAAGAGACACTAAAACACGTCAACATAAAGTTGGTGAGAGTCATAGGTTTAGACTCAAACTCCAAAATCAAACCATAAGCTGGGAACAACAACCACTAACAAATGAACATATGGACAATGTGATACAAACATGCATTAACAACTAATATTCAAGATTTAACAAACCAAACCAAATCCAAGGCTCCCAGCCTTACCAAACACCATGGTACCATAGGCGCCCATACACCTATGTACCAATCCCAAGGCCCCACCTTATCATTATCCATTGGTACCATAGATGCTCACACATCTATGTACCTCCCCAAGGCCCCGCCTTGTCAACATCCCCTTGGTACCAAGTCAAAACATAAACAATCATGAATCAACTAGCAGTTAATCACATAAGTATGCATACGTTCATCACCAAACACAAAACATTCACAACATAATTTATAAAAACAAGACAGTGTCTCTTCCATCCCATCTGGAAGTCAAAATCATTAGTAGACATGGGACTATGAAACTCACCTGATTGAGCTTCTCCAAAGTCCGCGCACTAGCAAAAAGCTAACAAACAAAAGCACACAATCAAAACATGAACCAAACACTAAGATGGCTCATCAACCTATGATGGACATCTAACCTTCTCCCATATATATACCTCATTTATATGCTCTAAGCATCTCATTACACCCCTCTATAAAGCCCTTAACTCAGTTTACTTCATAACCCGTCCCGTAAACATTTTACCCAAAACAGTCCCGATTTTTAGGTCTCCAAACTATAAGCCAAACACCGACCTAAACATACCCATGATCTCTGTAAAGGAAATCCTATGCCCTTACATATGTTAGCTAACTCCTCCTTTTTGTCCCAACCTTAAAGCTACTGTTAAATCCCGATATAAATATATATATATATATACTTTTGTCTATCCGGATTTTACTGATTTTGAACATACAAAAAGTTGTTATGATTAGGGGGTCTTACCCTAACCTATTTGCTTAGCCACCCTTCAGGTTTCCTATTTAATATATAAACCAACTACCATGCTCATTAGAGGGCTCAAGTATACTCCTAAGTACCCCAATCACCTTAAAACATTAAATTAAACCTGACTGATTTGAAAACTGTTTTGACCTCCGACTGTTGTAACCTGTTTTTGACCCACTTCCCGACCTCCAATTTAGTTCTCGTTTCTTGCATTTGAAAGCCAACTCAATTACCTTTCCAGGGATACTTGGATCGCAAAATAAGAGTTTGTAGAACTCTATATATGATCAAAATAATTGACCTAAAATTCTGCCCAGTTTTTAAAAAAACGAATTCAATTAAATTAACCTAATTAATTATACATAAACCCTAATTAAAACCTAAAAACAATTTCCAATGATAAAAACCTATTAATTACATCATTAATTACAGATTATTAACTAAATATAATTAAAAATTATGAATGTCAAACCCTAATCTATCATATTAGGTTACATACGTAAATTAAACGTTAATTAAGCATAGTTTTAGCGCATACCTTAAACCATAATTGAATAATTGGGTTTTCTTCATCCACCATTGTTAATCACGACTCATATTAGGTTTGGGAGAAATAAAAATCGTTTTGGGGGCTAAAAGGAGTAATATGGGTAATTAAAACTAACCAGGAAGCCTAATAGTACTCAAAATGGGCTCCCCTAACTTTCCTTAAGCAAAATTTGGCCCAACACCCTATGGCCGACTTTTTTTAACTATATTACTGTAAATTAACTATGAATTATTATTACCTAAAAGTTCCTTAATTTATTTCAGCTCCTAAAGCCTCCCGAACCTCAAAACCGTAAAACTAGTCAAATTTACGCGTATACCGTAAAAGACGTAAAATATACAGTTTTATAAAAACTCTTGAAATATGAAATAAACTAATTAACTAAGTCCTAAATGACTTAAAACCATCCCGAAAAATACTCCCGTGACTAAATACCTCTTCCGAGACCCCTAAATGCAAAACCCTAAACCGTAAAAATACGATTTTCTATAATACTTATACATATACGTAAAACACCAAAATAACACCATTTCATTTCATAGTCACTAATTTGTGAGCTCATGAACATGAAATAACCTTTCCTCGATTTACTTATTAGTACTTTATACCCATAAACGATATCCACACAAACCTCGTTCACGCAAAATAACATGTAAACACGCAAATCACATAGTCACACATAAATTAACCTTAAAATAAGACCAAGTGACGAACCTCAAAACCACGGTTGTCACATTAATACATAAGCAACCCTGCACCTGGTCAACCCATGAAAATAAGTATACCCTAGTCTCCATCCCTACCATTCCCTTACTATGGTTAGTTGGTCTTGGCAATATGTACTAAAAATCTTAATCTAGACAGCAAGCTGGTAAATAAAGAATTTTAAGTACACATTACAGTGTCTCAAGGTTTCAGAGCTCCAACAAGCTTTGCAGCAAGTCTTCATTGTTCCAAACCCTTACTCACCAGTGGATATGATCTAGAATCATATATGAGTATCCTAAGGATACCCTAAACCTAAAGGTATGACCTAACCTCCCCTAAAGCATAGAACTTATACCTGATCCTCCCATAGTATGGTATGCGCCATTTGGATCTCTGCATTGTTAGTCGAAAAACCACATATAACCACTTTAAAAAGAACAAACCCATCTTAAAAGAAAAACTCTTAGCTGGGAAAATACCTTAACAGGGGGATGAACCCCAGCAGGGGAATCTAGGTTCAAAAGCAGTGGAATAAAGAATAATGGAAAAAGTGACTAACAAATGTACAACAACGGCAATGAAGTAATCATGAATATACAAGACAAATTAGACATCATTTTTTAGGGAGTGACAATTCCAATACTTGCAACCAAGTACTGAAACCTCCCCACCTCAAAAGCTTTTGTCAAAAGATCAGCAACATTAAGTTCTGTATCAATTGCCTCTAGGACAATCAATCCTTTTTCAAAACAATCTCTAATGAAGTGATGTCTGATTTCAATATGTTTGGTCTTGCTATGAAAAACAGGATTTTTAATAATGCAAATGGTGCTGTTATTGTCAATAAATATCTTAGTTTTAAGAAAAATTGTACCCATAGTCAAGTAGTTGGTTCTGAACCCAAAGAACTTGTCCACATCATGCAGCAGCTGCTACATACTCATCTTCAGTTGTGGATGTGGCCAGAATAGTATGCTTTTTACACTACCAAGATATAAGCTTGCTTCCCAAAAACTGACATCCACCTGTTGTACACTTCCTATCATTGTTGTCACCAACATAATAACTATCTGAACAGGATACCAGCTCAAATGGTGACTCCTTGGGATAACAATGTCCTAGAGTTGGATGACACTTCAGATACCTAAAAGTTCTCTTCACAGCAAACAGATGGCACTCTATGGGTGCCACTTGGTATCTGGCACATAAGCAGACTACAAACATGATGTCAGGTCTTGAAGCTATAAGGTACATGAGGGATCCAATCATAGTCCTATAATTCTTGACATCAATAGTCTTTCCAGGGCCATCTTTTCCCCAAGGATGCTCCTTGTCCATTGGAGTGGATACTTACTTTCCTTCACACATTCCAAACTTCTTCATAATTTCAGCCACATACTTGTCTTGTGAGATAAAGATCCCATCTTTCCTTTGCTGAACTTGTAACCCCAAAAAGAAGTTGAGTTCACCCATTGCACTCATTTGGAATTTATCATGCATCAACTTGGCAAATTCTTTGCTAAGCATAGAATTTGTGGATCCAAAGATGATGCCATCCACATATACTTGCACCTAAATAAAGTCACCCTTTTGTTTCTTGATAAACAGGTTCTGGTCAATTTTCCCCCTGTTGAAGCCATTATCCAACAGGTACTTAGACAGAGTCCCATACCAGGCCCTAGGAGCTTGGTGAAGTCCATACATAGCCTTCTTCACCTTGTACACTTTGTCTGGGTGTTATGGGTCTTCAAACCTTGGAGGTTGCATAACATAAACTTCTTCATCAATGGTGCCATATAGAAAGGCACTCTTAACATCCATTTGATATATTATGAAGTCCATGAAGGAAGCATAAACTAGAAACAATCTGATGGCTTCAATTCTGGCTACTGGAGCAAAGACCTCCTCATAATCAATACCTTCTTCTTGAGTATATCCCTGTGCTACTAGCCTTGCTTTGTTTCTGACTACAAAACCCCTCTCATCCTTTTTGTTTCTTACCACCCACTTTGTCCCAATAGGCCTTGCCTATTTTGGACAATCTACCAGAATCCACACTTCTTGGATGTCAAACTATAAGAGTTCTTCTTGCATAGCTTCAACCCAACTTGGATCATTGAGAGCCTGAAATATCTTCTTTGTCTCTTCTTGTGACAAAAAGGCAGTAAACAGACAACATTGCATGTTGTCATGGTTAAACTTCATAGTAATGTTGGCAATAAAGCTGTGGTCCTTTGTTGAATACCTTGTTTGTCTGGGAGTCTCAAGATCACCTATGATTTGTGATTGGGGGTGATCTTTATTGATTCTGTAGGTAGGCTGCATGCTTATGATGACTTCTGTTTCATCCTCTTCCAAATCAGGATTTATGGGACTATCTTGATTGGGAAAGAACTCATCAAAAGAGCTTCTAAATGATACTGCATGAATGAGAGATGGATGCCGATGAGATGAATGCAGTTGTGAATAACTTGGACCTCCATTCCTAATTATTCTGCTTCCACTGCTAGATATGAGTGGACCACTAGAGATAGATGAAGATGAGGAAATGAGTGAGGATTCTCTTTCTTCATCATTAACATCATTGACAGCTGGTTCTTTAATAGCAAGGGAAGCATATGGTTCAGCAAGGGAATCCTGGATTCCACTGCTTTTAGCCATTCCCCTGCTTTCAGAAGTGGACTTAGCAGGGGAAGGGATTGACTGCTCCTTCCTTGGAGATGTATTATCTTCTTCACTTGTTTTTGTAACATCATCATCAATGGGAAACAGTGAGGGTACAGTCATGTAACTCAATGGTGACTTCTCCACAGTAGTTGGTTCTTTTGTACCTGAAATGTTAGTATTCTGCAAAGCAACAGGCACATTATTCATGGATTTTGAAAGAACTTCAATGTCAAAGAACCAATCAGGACCTGTCTGTACATCTTCACGCTTGTCTTCTAGAAAATCTACATGGAGATTTTCTGTCACTTTTCTTGTCTTCTTGTTGAAGACCCTATATCCCTTGCTGTTTAATGAATAACCAATAAAGTACCCATCATCCCCTTTTTCATTGAACTTTCCTAAATTGTCAAGTGTGTTCAGAATGTTCACATGACATCCAAATGGTCTAAAGAAGTCAATCAAAGGGGGTCTTCCATTGAAAAACTGATAAGGGGTCTTGTTGTGTGCCTTAACCACCAACGCCCTGTTTTGAACATAACAAGCAGTGGCTACAGCCTCAGCCCAAAAGATAACTGGAAGCTTGGAATCAGATAGCATAGTCCTTGTAGCTTCAATAAGTGTCCTATTTCTTCTTTCTACAACTCCATTTTGTTGAGGTGTTCTTGCTATACTATATTCCCTCTTAATTCCTTTGTTTGTGCAAAAAGTGTCCAGTTTCTTGTTTCTGAATTCACCACCATTGTCTGATCTCATGGTCACTACCCTCATACATTTGGAAAGTTCAATCTGATTGATGAACCCTATATGTACATATGCTGTGTCACTCTTTTCAGACAATAAGAATGTCCATGTGAATCTTGAAAAGTCACCAGTAATCACCAGGCAGTACCATTTCTTAATTATGCTTCCCACAGAAGTAGGACCAAAAAGATCCATGTGTAGTAATTCCAATGGCTTGGTAGTGGACAGACTTGCTTTTGACTTGCAAGAGGCTCTATGTTGCTTCCCTTTCAGGCAAGCAGCACAAGTGTGATCATTGGCAACGGACTTGGAAGGAAGACCATGAACCAAATTATACTTGACCAGTTTGTTCATGTTCTTGAAGTTGAGATGACCAAGTCTTCTATGCCATTTCTTGCATTCATCAACTGAAGCTCTGGCAATGAAATAGGTTTCATTGTCTTAAAAAGAGATGTCTTTGAGATCAATTGTGTAGATATTCTTTTGTCTTGGTCTTCTAAGCACAATAGGAGTGTTTGGTGGTAAACAAACTCCTTTCCCAACAAAAGACATTCAGTATCTGTAAACAGGACAAAGTTCTTGTTATCAATCATTTGGGACACACTGAAGAGATTATACTTAAGCTCTTTCACCAAATGACATTGTCGAATGTCATTCCATTGGTGACAATAGTTCCTTTTCCTGTGATTGTTCCATGCCCACCTCCAAAAGAAACACCATCATTATCATGCAGGGGAACAAAGTTAGACAGATAGGATTTATGTCCAGTCATGCTCCTTGAGCATCCACTATCCCAGTAGGCTTTATCATTCCTGGTCTGCTTAGTTACCTGCAAAAAGAAAAACAATTTAGTTTCTCTTGGGGACCCAAGCCATTAAAGACTTGGATCTACCTCGTGTATCAATATAAGATAGCTTGTCAAAGACTAGAGATACACCATTGGATTGAGTACCCCTTTTGGGTACCCAAACCCAATGAACTGACGCTTACACAGCTTTTCCCCATTTGCCCATGTTTCTAGAGGGCAAAACCTTTCTAGCAGGGGATACCCTAGTCTTAGCAGGGGAATCCCTATGCTTAGCAGGGGGAATCCATCTTTTGTTTTGGCCTCTATTTGTGTGCTGGTAGGGTCTAGAGACAGATTTATATGCAGTATGAGGTGCTGGTTTGGTCATGTAAGAGCTAGACTTGGGACCTGCATCATTCACCTTACTTAGAGCAGGAACTACATACTTATCAGATACCTTGTTTCTCAAAGCAGGGGCAACATACTTAGCAGGGGAAAAGGATTTTGCCCCTTCATTCAGAAGAATGGCTTTTGGTTGCATGTCCTTTAAAGGATTTGCAGCCATCACTTCCATTAGTGCCTGACAGTCTTGATAAGTGTGATCAAAACTGCCACAGGTGAAACAAGGTTTAGTGTTTATCACAAATTCCTCTCCTAACTGGTGAGACTTTTGATCATTCCAATTTTTCTGATTACCTCTAACAGATCTATACTACCAGCATATTTAACAGTAGACTTAGAGGGATTTGATCCTGATTTAGATTTGGGTGAACTACTCTTAGAACTTGAATCACTACCAAAAAGTCCTTCTCTTGAAAAGAGAACAAGGTTATCTATTTTCCACTGTTTTAAAGCAATTTGTTCCTTTTCAAAGTCCCTAACAACACTGGTTTTCACTAGTAGTTCTTCTGTTTCTAGATTATTAGGTATGTATGCATTTAAGTCACATTAAATATCTTCTTGATTTTTGAAACAAGAGAGACCAGTCCAAGACAAATCTTTTCTAGGAAATGGTGCATGTATATTGGCAGGTGGTGGTGGTATAGTGGCATGTTCATTTTTGACACCAAAACCTATTTTATCCCTAGGAGACTGCCCAATTTCAACTGCTTTTGTTAAATCTTTGGAAGCTTTTCCAAAATTTTCAACAGTTTGATCATCTATCTTCTTATTAGCTCTAAAAACTTCTAATTCAACAGTTAATTCTTTAATGGAATCATTATTTTCTTTAGCATGTCTCTCTAAAATGACAATATGATCTTTGTAATCATTTTCTCTTTATTTATACTCTCTTATGGTGGACTCTACATGTTCTAAAGCACGTTTATAGTTATCAAGGTCATTATCACAATTAATATAATCAACTTTTATCTTTCTTATTTGATCATTCAATGACTCAGTATCTTTTCTACATGCTTTAGTACAATATGAATCATCATATACCTCATTGTTTTAACTAGAGCTTGACTTGGCCATAAGAGCAAAATCTTCCTCTTTTTCCTCAGCAACTAATGCTTGATTCCTTTCAACACTCTCTGTCATGGCACTCCAGTTCTATCCACCTGCTCCATCTATCCCTTGCATGGCTACTGATGTGTGGATGATAGTATATGTGATAATTAAGATACGTTATAGGGTAAATTAGAAAATTACCTTTAGGAAAAAGTAATAATCTAAAATTACCAAAGACGGATTCAATTAAACACGTCGGTGAACCAAGTTCGTTTTACACGAAGATCGAGTGAATTTGAGACGTTTTGTAACGATTTGGACAATTGATTCGAATTGGTTTTCGGTTTTTAAAACTAAAAATTAAATCTACCAATTTTAAACTATTGAATTCTATCCTAAAGTGCATGAATCGTAAACCCAAAGTTAATTCTAAAAGACACAAACTAAATCTATCTATTTTTTTACTTTTTGTTAAAACTAAGTAATTCTACTTTTTACTTTTTATTTTATATTTTTTATTCTAACAAAAATTATTTAGACAATTTAAATGAAACAATTTTTATTTTTTTATTAAAATTTTAAACTAATTTCTCCCAAATTAAAATCAACTCATTTTAAAAAGCAACTAATAATTTTTATTTAATGTTAAGACTAATAAGTTGGTTAAGAGTATTTAAAACAAATCTGACAGTAAACAAAAGGGTACATTAATTTATTTAGAACGGAATTAAAACAAAAACGGAAGCATAGCTCAGATGGTTGAGGCGTGTGGCTGTTGAACAGCAGGTCTCGAGGTCGAGACCCAATGGAGACATAATATATTTTTTTTGGAACAGAATTTGATTAAAACAACAAACCAAACACCCCCAATTCGTGGGTGCTGCCAAAATGGCACAGTAAATTAAAAAAAATGCAGATACAAGTCAAGAAAACAACTAAGTAATGCTTTAGTAACATACAATATCAGCAAACAACTTAACTAGTAGTAACAGTAGAAAAATAATGACTCAAGTTCAGTAAAAAACAATTTAAATTATGCAGACTTATTACTACTTAACACCTACTGAAACTAAAGATGAAAGCACAACTCAAATTAATAGAATCTCAATTAAGCATCACTCTAAAATCCACTGTTAATTAACCTTATCATACACTAAGAATACATGGCAGTAGCACTTACGCAACCAGTTTTCAAGTTCACTACTACAATAAACTTCCTACGAATCACGAATCATAAAGGAACAATAAACTTTCTACAGTTGACTGATTCAGAAAATATAAATCTCCATGGTGCACGAATTAAAACAAATGACATTTCAGTAAGTACACCGATGAACTGCCAAACACGCTAAAACGACATTCAAAAACTCTGAGCTCATAACATACAAATACTTAAACCGAACCACATCAATATCAGCTAACCACATAATTCACAACTTAGTAAAACCAGCAATTCAATTATTCAGCAGATACATATAACAGATCTAACAGAAACCTTACTAAAGTCTTTAAACTGAGCTAATGTAAAAAAAATCACAGTCAAAAAGTATTCAGCAGTTTACAAATAACATACAAAATTAATCTAATGAACTATATACCACAATAACAGATCATTTTAAGCAAACAAGTCTAGAATTAGACTTCAACAAAAACTAAGCAGATTCATAGATGATTTAAAAGAATCAAAGACAGATTTTCAAGCATACAATTTATGGAGTATATTCAAATCCAATAGCAGGTACAAAATCAAATTCCAACAGTCCATATAACGAAAGATACATATAACAGATCTACCAGAAACCTTACTAAAGTCTTTTAATGGAGGGGGGTTTATAGGCTCGGTGAGGGGTGGTTTGTTGGTGAAGATCGACTCTCGACCCTTAGATCCTTTCTTCCTTCTTCTCTCTCCTTCTTGTTATCATCCAAGGGTGTATAATTGTCCTAGTACACACGGATTGCCACCCTGGCATTTTCGTGCTAGTTTCTTGGTGAGGTGGAGGGGATTGATTGGTTCTTTGATAAAGTGGCAGGGTATCAGCCAATCAGATTGAAGGAGTGACGAATATAATTGTCCACGTGGAGCCTCGTACTAAGCATCTTGAGTGTAATCATGAGCCCTTCTTGCCCTGAATTAACTGAATTTGATGCGTGTATAACACTTCCCTTCTTATAGGAGAATCCCCCTAATTTATAGGGTTCTTCAATGGTGGAGAGTTCTTCCCCATTTTACTTCTCTCGTTTTTTTCTTTCTTTTTATTCTTTGTGTTTTGACCGTATGTGTTGACCATAAAAGCTATATAGTTTCCACCGTCACAATCTTTGTAAACTTGGGCTCTCATTTGGGCTTGATGGGTTTTTTTTAATATTACTCCCATTCGTTCCTTAATATTGTAAATGGGCTTGGATTTTTGATTTGGCTTTTTTCAATATAACCATATTATGGGCTTTTAAGCCCATTTAACACATGTGGGACCCACTTGGCCTAAAAACTTAGAAAACGATCCCGTCTTTTGGCTTGTAGTGAAATCTTCAAACTCGTCTCGAATTTTGCCGGTTTTTGCGAACTTGGTACCTACACACACGAAACAATAAAACATGCACATACAAGGCATTTTTGATACATTTATTGCATTTATTCATTGTTATTTGATATAATTGATATGAGTAAAATCACTCATATCAAAATCCCCCTTGATAAGCAATTGTTGTGTCCTCATGCAATGATAAAATAAAACACTAACTACACCATCATTCAACTTTTCACATTTTATTTTACAAAGACATAATGTATTGCTTTCATTATTTGAAAAATAACTTTTAGGATCATAAAACTCAAACAAATTCATCGTCCCCGACTTTTCACTTTTCCATGCCAAGTGCAAAAATAAGATCATTGTCAATCATAAGCCCCAAAATTAAACCAACTCATACAAGTAATTTGTGTTAAACTCAATCTCCTATTATTCCTAATTGTATCTCTAGATTTTATTTGTCATTCACCCAAAGGCTCATTTGACTTTATTTGATATTTATTAGTCCAAAAATGAAGGCAAGAACGGTGTAAACTCAACACTCAAAACTTAACCTCGACTTCAAAAACCGTTGTCACTAAAGTAAGCTCACATCAAGGATAACTTAACACGATTTGAGGGATAAATTCCCGGACCCGAAATTTGGCTAATAGGACTACTTAAAAGCAACAATAAACACCTCCAAAGTCAATTATGACCTTATTAATGGAGTTAGCAACAATTACATCATATCACCTTGCGGCTCTTTAAGATGCAATTGTGCTCCTTATTTAAAATCCACACCCGAAGGCTCTTTGGACAAAAATAAGGGAATTGACATCACCATCCCACCTTACGGCTCATGATGATGAAGCAATTTTTATTCAACACGTCCCCTTGCCATACACCCTAAGGCTCTAATGACAAGGTTAGTGCTACATGACTCCCACCCGAAGGCTCCTAGAGAACATGTTTTTATTTATTCTTCTTTATTAATATGATATTTATAGTAAGCCAAATTTCCGCAATCCCATGATCAAAAGTCCATGACGCTGACACCCTTAATGTGTTCTCACTTTAATTACAAGGGAAGAAAAAGAAGGAGTTACGAGTTAAGATATCAAGCCTAAACCGCTAAAAAATTCATTTATTAAGCAATTATTATTCAAGTGTGGAAAGTAAATACGAGGAGATTAAATCAAACACAAAAATACTTGCACAAAGAAGAGTTAATTTTAGAAACTTATGATTGAACTCTATCATCTCTTGTTCTCCATATTGTAAAATTTCAAAAATGTGAAATCAATGGATACTTAGCCTATTAAATCAAAGTTTTGGGTTTTCAAGTCATCTATAGGATCTTGCATCTTCTTATACTTTTTCAAGTTTTAGAATTTGCGTTTTAAAGTTCCCTTAATAAACGACTTTCTAGGATCAATTATAGGAGCTTGCGAAAAGTTCTTGTTCTTAACTCGTATGAATTAAGACCTTCACGTTTTAAAGCTCCCTATATAAAAGCCTAGCAAAACTTAATTCAAATACGTTAAGGAAAAGCTAAGGTTAAAAACCGAGTCGAGTCAAAAACTATTTTTATTTTCACCAACGGAAAGCCTACATTCGTGTCAAAAACACTTATTTTATTTATTAAAACTTAAAAATAATACTAAAAATTTTAGATTTTTATGAAAAACAAGAAAAAGATTACGTTTAGACACGACAAAAGCAATAGCAAGCGATTATATCGATTGACTCCCCCATGCTAAAACCAAACATTGTCCTCAATGTTTCTTAGCTCAAGAGTAACACCCCCTTGCTAAGACACGAAGAGTCTAATGCAAAATCTTAACATGGAAAGAGCACGCAAATCTATAAGCCGTTTATTAATTATGCCTCAAGATAAAACGTTAGTCGATAAAAATCAAAGGATAAAGAGTGTGCCCCTTTTGGCATTCAAAGAATGGAAGATCAAGTGGACCGGCAAAAACCGAACACGAGAGTCTTCAATGATTAGGGTCATACCTAAGATTCACAACACAACAAAACACGAGCACGAGCTTGAAAGATCAAGCCTTATTAGTGTGAGAAAATAGATAGAAGATAGAATGTATGGGACTCCCCCACAAGGCACCTCGTTTTTGTTAACCGAGTCATGAGCTCGACTCGATCCCCGCATTCATTGGTCCTTAGGGAAAATGGTGAAACCGGCATAATGGAATAGAATCCATGATAAAGCACGATGTCGGGGTCAAAGATTACATCCTCGTTGTCGGATGACAAACGAAAGGATAAAAGTCCAACGCAAATCTCTAAAAAGAGATGGTAGTCACAAATATTGGAATGAATATAGCATGCTCCCCGAGATAAACTCGCACCAAGATGATTAAAAAGTCTTTCAATTATTGCATCGGTGAAATGCCGAGATTTCCCTAAATCAATGATTCCGGGGTCGAATACCTCGTTCTTGAAATAGAAAGGAAAGGATAACACGGTTTCATCCCCCATGCTAATCCAAATCATAGAAAGCAAATGGTAATGGTGGTATAAAGGTTTCATCCATAGTGGAATCAACATTCTTAGCTTTAACGGCCATTTCACCCTTAGAAATATGATCAATAGGGTCATGGTACTCAATATGAGATACATGAAAAACCCGCACATTAAGGTAAAAGTGGGTGGGAGAAAGACTTGGGACGAAATCATCATCAAGTAAATTCTCTAAAAAGAGAGCGTCCCCCTCCGGGTCGATTTCATCAATACCCAGTGGTATCGAATCATTAGAAGCAAGAAAAGTGTCAATCTCCTCCATAAGCGAAACGGTATCCTCAACGGGAATAGGAGATGGAGAGAAAGACTTGGCATTAGGCTTAGAATTCAAAGCCTCGATCCTAGAAATGAGAAGATAGACGTTTGATAACTTCTCACGAAGAACCACGTCTTCCACATCTAAATGAGTAAGTTCATCGGTAAACTTCTCAAGGATCGGAATAGTCAAATCAACCTCATTTCCCGGTGGAAATGGGTCTAGAGGAGCAAGTTCAAAAGTGAACCTCTCAAAAATTGGATCACTATCATCCTCATTTCCCGGTGGAAATGGGTGTAGAAGAGTAGGTTCATCGGTAAACCCCTCAAAATCCGAGTCGTGAATATCATCTTTATAAGAAAGTTCATCGAAGAACTCCTCATTAGAAAATTCACTAGAAGTAGAATCATTCTCAAAATCTTCATTTCCATCACAATTTTCATCATTAGAATTGGAGAAAATATCAAATTGAATGGAAGAAGTAGAGTCATCACAATGTGGCAAATCACACATCTCATTGGAAATACCGTCAAACTCTCTTGGGTTTTGGAAAAGAATAGTGCTAATATGTACGTCCCCCTTGCTTAGAGAATTTTCGGGTTCCACGGTGAAAGAATCATGAATAGGAGTGGTGATGTCATGAGAGATTTCCTCGTCATCTAGGATGGGAGAATCCTCGGGCTACATAGCCGGCAAGATACGAAAAGGAAATACGATAGCACTAGATGAAGGATGTAGAGCAATAAGATCTCTCAAAGAAAGAGTACTATCCTCATCATCATCCAAAAGAAAAGAACGCTCGAGTTCACGATTAGCACGAGATTTTGCTTCCGCTTGAGCTCGTTCTTTCTCTCGAATTATTTGTTGGGAAATTGTTTCAAGTCGTTCAATATCGAAAGAATATTGTGGAGATCGGTCAAAACCGGAAGGAATCGAATTATAGCAGGGATTAGGCTCATAAAAATTTTGATCTCTCGGTTGACAACAAAAACTCTCGTGAGGACCTCCACAATACTCACAACAAAGATATTTTTGTGATAAACTCGGTAAATCTTGTGGATAACAATTATCATTAAAGTTTTGATTGTAGCTCGGTTCTTGCTCGTAATTAAGCGAGAATCGATGCGAACAATCATCACCAAAATGAGAATCATTTCCACAAAACTCACATGAGGTTGTCTCGTATGTAGGGTGTGGAGGTGGGTAAAAATCGAGAGGATTATTCGAAAAATTCGGGTTTCCACATGAAGTAATATCATCACAACAAGGACAAAATCCAACTCGTACATTGTTTCGTAAGTCATTTCTACAACGCTCACACGTGCACCACCGACATGGTAAAAAACCATATAACGGTTCTCCACACCCAACACAATCGACGAAGGAATTCATAGAAGAATTAAACATTGGAGGGTGAGGAGAAAAAGAATTAAACATGATAGAGGATTAAGAAGATTGACATAATAAGAAAATAACAAAACTTTCCGAGGACGGAAAGGGTCTTCAAATCAATGATCAACAAATCTCCACAAAGACGAATCGTACAAAAAATCCCCGGCAGCGGCGCCAAAATTTTTGATGTGTCGATGATAGTATATGTGATAATTAAGATACGTTATAGGGTAAATTAGAAAATTACCTTTAGGAAAAAGTAATAATCTAAAATTACCAAAGACGGATTCAATTAAACACGTGGGTGAACCAAGTTCGTTGTACACGAAGATCGAGTGAATTTGAGACGTTTTGTAACGATTTGGACAATTGATTCGAATTGGTTTTCGGTTTTTAAAACTAAAAATTAAATCTACCAATTTTAAACTATTTAATTCTATCCTAAAGTGCATGAATCGTAAACCTAAAGTTAATTCTAAAAGACGCAAACTAAATCTATCTATTTTTTTACTTTTTGTTAAAACTAAGTAATTCTACTTTTTACTTTTTATTTTATATTTTTTATTCTAACAAAAATTATTTAGACAATTTAAATGAAACAATTTTTATTTTTTTATTAAAATTTTAAACTAATTTCTCCCAAATTAAAATCAACTCATTTTAAAAAGCAACTAATAATTTTTATTTAATGTTAAGACTAATAAATTGGTTAAGAGTATTTAAAACAAATCTGACAGTAAACAAAAGGGTACATTAATTTATTTAGAACGGAATTAAAACAAAAACGGAAGCATAGCTCAGATGGTTGAGGCGTGTGGCTGTTGAACAGCAGGTCTCGAGGTCGAGACCCAATGGAGACATAATATATTTTTTTTGGAACGGAATTTGATTAAAACAACAAACCAAACACCCCCAATTCGTGGGTGCTGCCAAAATTACACAGTAAATTAAAAAATATAGATACAAGTCAAGAAAACAGCTAAGTAATGCTTTAGTAACATACAATATCAGCAAACAACTTAACTAGTAGTAACAGTAGAAAAATAATGACTCAAGTTCAGTAAAAAACAATTTAAATTATGTAGACTTATTACTACTTAACACCTACTGAAACTAAAGATGAAAGCACAACTCAAATTAATAGAATCTCAATTAAGCATCACTCTAAAATCCACTGTTAATTAACCTTATCATACACTAAGAATACATGGCAGTGGCACTTACGCAACCAGTTTTCAAGTTCACTACTACAATAAACTTCCTACGAATCACGAATCATAAAGGAACAATAAACTTTCTACAGTTGACTGATTCATAAAATATAAATCTCCATGGTGCACGAATTAAAACAAATAACATTTCAGTAAGTACATTGATGAACTGCCAAACACGCTAAAACGACATTCAAAAACTCTGAGCTCATAACATAAAAATACTTAAACCGAACCACGTCAATATCAGCTAACCACATAATTCACAACTTAGTAAAACCAGCAATTCAATTATTCAGCAGATACATATAACAGATCTAAACAGAAACCTTACTAAAGTCTTTAAATTGAGCTAATGTAAAAAAATCACAGTCAAAGAGTATTCAGCAGTTTACAAATAACATACAAAATTAATCTAATGAACTATATACTACAATAACAGATCATTTTAAGCAAACAAGTCTAGAATTAGACTTCAACAAAAACTAAGCAGATTCATAGATGATTTAAAAGAATCAAAGACAGATTTTCAAGCATACAATTTATGCAGTATATTCAAATCCAATAGCAGGTACAAAATCAAATTCCAACATTCACAACAGTCCATATAACGAAAGCAACATACGCAGATTTATCAGCTTGTAAATCGTACTAAACAAGCTGTATAAGCGCAAACGCATCTAAACCAAATTAACATCTCAGCAAAATAAAAGGAACATTATCAAAATCCTATGGCAGCAATATTAAACAAATAGGCAATCGGAAATCAACAAAAAAGAACAGATATGATCATCAAACATAAACAGATCTATACTTTCTACTTAATTCAATAAATCAACATTTAATCAAACTTAAACAGATACATAAAGGACATAAACATAGCAGATTAAAAACTATAACAATAGATTAAAAAGGAGATTAACCATTAATTGGAGAACCGTTGATGTCGTAGCTCAGCGCTGAACTGGCTAGACCGAATACTATACCCGAACCACCATTAAACGACATCATAAACCTCGATTAAATATTTTCCTTGAATCCACCAGTGTACTCAAACCAGGTTCAATATCGAACCACAATCATTTATTTTATATGTTTATCAATGGATAAACATAGTTCCTTATCTCTATTTTTAATTATCCACTTAAGCTACTAATCAAACTTAAATGAATAATAAACGATTATAATGAATATTTCAGTTTAGAAAGCAAACAGTAATATTAAGGAATCAAACAAGATATTTAAAAATTAAAACTAAACTTTTATTAAATCCAAAATTGCATTACAATATCTTTAAAACAAAAATACAATTCTAACTAAAATTAAACATTATAACTGTAAAAATAAAGAAGGGATAATCATACTGAATAAAACGGGGGGGGGGGGGGGGGGGGTTATAGGCTCGGTGAGGGGTGGTTTGTTGGTGAAGATCGACTCTCGACCCTTAGGTCCTTTCTTCCTTCTTCTATCTCCTTCTTGTTATCATCCAAGGGTGTATAATTGTCCTAGTACACACGGATTTCCAACCTGGCATTTTTGTGCTAGTTTCTTGGTGAGGTGGAGGGGATTGATTGGTTCTTTGATAAAGTGGCAGGGTATCAGCCAATCAGATTTAAGGAGTGACGAATATAATTGTCCACGTGGAGCCTCGTACTAAGCATCTTGAGTGTAATCACGAGCCCTTCTTGCCCTGAATTAACTGAATTTGATGCGTGTATAACACTTGCCTTCTTATTGGAGAATCCCCCTAATTTCTAGGGTTCTTCAATGGTGGAGAGTTCTTCCCCATTTTACTTCTCTCGTTTTTTTTTCTTTCTTTTTATTCTTTGTGTTTTGACCGTATGTGTTGACCATAAAAGCTATATAGTTTCCACCGTCACAATCTTTGTAAACTTGGGCTCTCATTTGGGCTTGATGGGTTTTTTTTTAATATTACTCCCATCCATTCCTTACTATTGTAAATGGGCTTGGATTTTTGATTTGGCTTTTTTCAATATAACCATATTATGGGGATTTAAGCCCATTTAACACATGTGGGACCCACTTGGCCTAAAAACTTAGAAAACGATCCCGTCTTTTGGCTTGTAGTGAAATCTTCAAACTCGCCTCGAATTTTGCCGGTTTTTGCGAACTTGGTACCTACACACACGAAACAATAAAACATGCACATACAAGGCATTTTTGATACATTTATTGCATTTATTCATTGTTATTTGATATAATTGATATGAGTAAAATCACTCATATCAGCTACCATAGCCTTAACACCAGAATCATCATCTCTGCCTTCCTTCCTATAGCTGCTTCTATTCTTTGGCCCTCTACATTCTCTAGAAAAATGGCCTTTCTTGCCACAGTTGTAGCATTCTACCTTTGATTTGTCAAATCCAGCTACATCAGAAGGGTTGATGGAAATCTTCTTCCCATACTTCTTGTAGAATCTGTTGGCTCTCATGCTAAGTAGAGCCATGTTCCACTTGATGTCCATCTCCTCCAGTCCTTGCTTGCTGATTTGATTCAGATCTTCATGTAATACAGTAGAACCTTGAGATCCTTGAGATGCTATGAAAGCATAAGCATTATCAAGACTGAAGGTTGCAGGCCTTTCTTCATCATAAGATGGTCCAGACCTTACAGCAGGGGAATGGTTGGCAGGGGAAACTTCAATCCCACTACTTTTAGAGATTCCACTACTGTGAGATATAAATGCCATATTGGCAGGGGAATCAGCAGATCTACTTGAATTAGTGGGAATAGTTCCTGATGACTTCCATTTGTTAACTACTGGCTCAAAGACTTTCAAGTTATTGTAGATATCATCAATGTTCTTATCATCAATGTCATCTCTGTTCTACCAAATAGATTTGTACACAAACCATTCCTTCTGAAGACTGTCAAGGAATCTAGCATTGATCTGTTCAGCAGGAAATTCTATGTCAAAGAAATCTAGTTGTGCCACCAGATCTTGAAGCCTATTATAGATGGAACCAATTGATTCATCACCATTTTCTTTAAAAGAAGCAAATTGGTTGATCATCTAATTCTTCTTCTTCTTAGTGGCTTCATTTCCTCCAAACGTTTTCCCAATAGCTTCCCAGAGATCCTTAGATGTCTTATGTTTCCTAAACCTTAACTGATGTCTATCAGGTAGAGCTAACAGCAAAGAACTGTGAGCTCTGACATCATGTCTTCTAGCCAGAATCCCTTTGTCTGCAAGGGCAGTAGACTTCTTTTTAGCATCACCTTTGGAACTTTCACCACCAGCCTCTCCCTTATCACTTTCTTCAACTGCTACTGTTTTGGTGAATTGATCACCAAACTCTATGATCTCCCATAGAACACAATGTTCCATCTAGAGGTATTGTTGAATCCTGAACTCCCATAGTTTAAAGTTTTCAGGATCCAGAATTGGTAGTTTGAGAGAGTTGTTATTGGTTGAGGATGAATGAGAATCTGAAGACATGGTTGGTGTTGGTTGTGAGAGATGTTTTGTTCTTGGTTTAATCAAAGTTTCTTAACAAGCTCTGATACCACTTGTTGATCCCAAACTCAGATCTTAAACCTTAGCTTGTTTAAGGGTTGTGATAGAAAGAATAGATTCAATCTAACACTAGAGAAACTTTGCAATACAAAGTAACTAAACAAGATGCGGAATGTAGTGTTTAGCACAAGAACAAATGTTTAACTCAAATATTGAACTATAATATATCATAGATATACGAATAACCAATAGTGGTATTAGGGTTACAAAACCTTAAAGTAAGAAATGAAAACTAACAAAGAAAGACACACTATGCATGATAACCTAGTGAGTCCTTTTTTAGTACAAGGACTCACGTACAAGACCACTACTAACAAACTAGGAAAGAATCTCGGAGTAGTAACTGAAACGCGTTATAATCTCTTCCAAGTTTATCATAGTAGCAGGGTCATTGACTTCAGCAAGAAGACCAATCCCCCTGCCTTCGTTATTTAGCAAGGGGAACTTACTCTAGCAGGGGAAACTCTGACCAACTAGCAGGGGGAACTAACACTGTTATGTGTATTCCCAACACTGTTCATAGTACTATTCATGGTATTTTAATGTAGGTTTTACAACTCTTCCCCTCTAAAAGAATAATTCGTCCTCGAATTAGGGTCGTGATAGTGTTGTGGATTTTACAATTCTTCCCCTCTAAAAGGACCATTCGTCCTCGAATTAGAGATTCAAGAAGCGGTAAAGGACGAGATATGACTGGAAATAACATGGAACGTGACATGACTAGAAGGGACATGGAGCGTGACATGACTAAAGAGAACATGTGATAGCTAATGTTTTGCATGTCCTCGTTGTTGTTCGTACTCGATTCAATTCGAATTGATCATGGTTTAGGGTGGACTTAATCGTTTTTGGCTAACTAAAAGGGGGAGCTGGTTATCTACCTCTAATTATAATGTAAATGCTAACACTATTAATTAAAAGAGTAAAAAGTAATACTGACCTCGGCATATTAACTTCTTCATTAAAAACATCATCTTCGGAAATGAAACTATATTGAACTTCGGAATAACAAAGAAAACCCACTTCGGAATAGCAAGAATATTATGCACTACGAAATTCTCTTGCACTTCGCAATATGGAACACTTCGCAAAATGAACACTTCGGAAAATTAAATAACTCCACTTCGAAATTAAATTTACTTTGGAACTTCGGAATCCCAACTTCGGAATTACTTTTAACAAAATGAACTTCGCAAAAATTTTACAAACCAACTTCGGAATTTTAAAAATTAACTTCGGAATATTAAAACTTAAGAACTTCGGAATGATTTTGGTACAAGAACTTCGGAATAAATAAAGTAAGTAACTTCAGAAAACTTAACCTTGAACTTCAGAATCTCTTTTCTAAAGAACTTCGGAATTATCATGCAAAACAACTTCGGAATCTATCATAAATCAACTTCGGAATAATTATTAGAATGAACTTCGGAATAACAAAGAAAAAACTTCGGAATGGTTTTTTCTTAAAGCTAACTTCGGAATACAGAAAAAAAAAGCACTTCGGAATATTTTGGTGAATCAACTTCGGAATACTTTAAATAATGAACTTCGGAATAAGAAAAGTGAGTGACTTTGGAATAATTTTGCATACGAACTTCATTTAAAACAAGAAAAATGGAACATCGGAATATGACAATTATTCCGAAGTTAATAGAATATTGGCCGACTTCCTAGTATCTCGGATCTAACACTCCAAATTTGTGATTTCAAGCCAAAAAATTATTCCAAACACCTAAAAATCTTAAAGGAAACCCCAAATAAGCCAAATCTAAGCCTAATAATCTAAAATTAAGCCAACCAAAACACCAAATAAGATCTAATAACCACTAAATCAACCAAATCAACAAACTTTATTTAATCAACTCATTAAAACTATAAAACCCACTTGTTTTATTTAAACTCAAATCAACCAATTTAAAAATATAAAAACTTCAAATCAACAAGAAGGAGGAATAAGATTAAAATGAAAACTTGATTATATGATTAAGATTCGATTACAAAATTAAAGATGAAAGATTTACAAATCTTGAAAGAAAACTAGAGAGAGAAAGTAAAATACCTATTCCTAATTACCTTATAAAACAAAAAATAAAACTACTCTCTACAAATGAAGGCTTAAAATTCTATTTATAGTGGAAGTGATGTGGAGTTGTTCCTTCCTTCTTTCTCTTCTCTTCTCGTCTTTTTAAATAACTCGTCTTTCTCGACTTTGTCTCGGGAAATGATAAAATGAACTCGTCTTCTAATTTGTTCTTTTATTATATTTGGTTCTTCGACTTTGTTAAACTTCCGTCTTTGGTCTTTTTCTTCGATAAATCTTCAGAATAGGCTTTTGACTTCCGTTCTTTTTGCACTCTTGATCTTTTGACTTCGTCTTTTGTCTTTTTCTTCCATAAAAGCCCGTGAAAGCCCGTGTTTTCTTCCTTTTTCATCTTTTGGTCCTAAAACACAACAAAAACACAAACCACGCATAATTCCGACATTTACGACATTAAATACACATTTTGGTCTCGCTTTAAGTTGTTTTAAGAGGTAAAAGGATAAGTGTTTTCACACGTATTAAATCTCCTACACTTGACCATTGCAATGACCACATGCAATGCATTAATTTCAAAGCAGATTTACATTCTCCATCATAATCAACCCACTTTGGCCTTTATAAAATATACTATTACTACTACAATAATAATAAAACTAAAGAATGATCAAGGCAACAAA
The DNA here is from genome assembly GCA_025667525.1 of Glebionis coronaria. Taxonomy (NCBI): domain Eukaryota; kingdom Viridiplantae; phylum Streptophyta; class Magnoliopsida; order Asterales; family Asteraceae; genus Glebionis; species Glebionis coronaria. The sequence goes on from CM046879.1 coordinate 398,100,746, forward strand.
AGATAAAACAATTTACAGTTTATTTATTTACTTGAAATTGTTTGATGGAAGAAACTCGTAAAGAAATGTAAGACTTAAATTAGGGCTTTGGTGTCATGAAGATTAATCACCCTCAAGTTTCAGGTTCCCATACCAAGCATAAAAACGAGATCATTGTAATTACAAGTTAGCACAACCAACACTTAATCATGTGGTTTAATTAATAACTTAGACCCCCTTATTCCTACGGTGTATCTCTTATATTTTATTTTTGTCTTGAATGATCACGAGAATACATTTTTGACTTATTTCGAAAATAAAGTAGGACGATTCAATCTATAGTTAGCTAAAGGACAAAATCTTTTAAAACTACTTCTCGAAACCTCATAAAGTTCATATCTTGGCATAACTCGTTTCACAATTTGAGACCTTTCTCGGACCGATATTTGGCATTTACTTCATACTTCGAATCATGAGAGACGTTATTGAAATAATGGTCTTCTCTTCATTTATGGAATTTCTTCACTTGAAGTTTTTGAAAGATTCTTCAAACTTGGACCACGACTTCTTCATTTTTATTCAATCTTTATTTGGGATTTTGATGTACAACGATCCGCCTCCTTTTCGGACTTGGATCTATTTATCCTCATACCTTGTTAGGGTCTTTTCGGATAGATTTCTCCATGATATTTATGGGAGTAATTGCTTTTCGTCATGTGTCTTGATCCTCCATATTGATTGTGGAATAATGATTCTTCACATCATCTTGGATCTTTACAAACAAAATGGAGCCCTCATGCCTTGTTAGGGCCTTTTCGGACTCGCCAATCTTCGCGTCCCGTTTCAATAAGTTATGCCTTGGCTATGAACTCTAATTAATCTCAAGAAACTTTTAAACGATCTTGGGCTAGAAGCTAAGTAATTTTTCAAATCGTACGACCTTACTTATTGCAATTATTTATTTACAAGTGATGGGAGAAAAAGCTAATAATTAACTCACATAAGTTCATGAAAGAATACCAAACTTATAATTGACTCTATCGTCTATCGTTCTCGACAATTTAAAATCTCAAGTAATGAGACTCGTGGAGGCGTAGCCTAATAAACCAATTAAGGTATACATGGTTAAGTATACTAGCTAGAGTAAACTTCGATAAGTAAACTCGGGTTGAGTCAAAATATTCACGAAGGGTCTAATATATCAAAGACATCTAAACTCGCTAAAACTACTTTATTTATTCATTGTTTTTCCTTAATGACTTTATTCTAGAAATGGAATATATACATACAATGGTGATGACAAAAGGAAAAGAGATAAAAGAAAATAAAAGAGAAATACTACTAGGCCAAAATAGATCAAAAAATTTAAAAAATGCCAAAAAATCGATTTTCCGGTTAAAATGAGGTTAAATTCATGGAAAAACCCACTTAACTTCAATAGAAGTCCCGCTACACTTGATATAAACATTGTCCTCAATGTTTAAGCATGTGGGAGTAAACTCCCCTACACTTAGGACATTGTGCACTTTGTTTAAATCTTGCTAAGGAAGAGACAACTAAAGTGGTTTCAATGTTAACATATAAGATATGAAATATTGAATTACAAATGTTTAGGATAGAATCGGGAAGAGGGGTACACGGGATCACGGGTCGTCAAAAGTCATCAAGAGTGTGTCTTTGAAACCTCGAATCCATACACATCATAAGAAACAAAGCAACAAACACCTACGTAGCTCCCCCTACACTTATTCTGAAAAACAGAAAAGGAAGGATAGATCATCGGGTTGCCTCCTGAGAAGCGCTTGTTTTTGTTAACCGAGTCACGAGCCTGACTCGGTCCCAAATTAATTCAAAGGAAAAGTGGAGAGGGATGGAATCATCTAATGAGAGATGTCCTCTCCAAAGTACAACTTAACACGTTGGCTATTCACCTTGAAATTAGGCCCATTTGGTTGAGCTAGCTCAAGAGTACCATATGAGTAAATTATAACAACGGTGAATGGGCCGGACCAACGAGATTTAAGCTTTTCCGAAAAGATTTTCAACCGAGATTTAAAGAGTAAAACTTGATCTCCAACTTGGAACTCTCGGTTCTTAATCTTGGAATCATGAATGAGCTTGGTTTTTTCCTTATAGATCAAAGAGTTCTCATAAGCCTCATTCCTTAATTCGTTGAGTTCATTTAGTTGGATTTTCCTAAGATCACCGGCTTTATTGATATCAAAATTAGCCCATTTCAATGCCCAATAAGCCTTATGCTCCAACTCAATGGGGAGGTGGCACGCCTTTCCGTACACGAGGTGATAAGGAGTACACCCTATAGGTGTCTTATATGCGGTACGGAAAGCCCATAAAGCATCATCAAGTTTATCGGCCCATGAGGCACGATGCTCTCCCACTGTTCGCTCTATGATTCGTTTAAGTCCACAGTTGGACACCTCGGCTTGGCCATTAGTTTGTAGATGATACACGGTGGAAAGTCGGTGATTGACACCATACTTGGCCATGACTCATGCAAACTGATCATTGCAAAAATGAGTCCCACGATCACTAATTATAGCACAAGGCACACCGAATCTAGCGAATAATTGTTTCAAAAAGTTCACAACTACCCTCGCATCGTTAGTAGGTAAGGCTTTTGCTTCAACCCATTTGGATACGTAGTCAACGGCTACAAGGATGTACTTGTTCCCTTTAGAAGATGGGAATGGCCCCAAAAAGTCGATGCCCCATACATCAAAGATTTCACATTCTTGTATGAAATTTTGAGGCATCTCATCTTTATGTGTGATCTTCCCTTGTCGTTGGCAAGCATCACAATGCTTAACCATTTCGTGTGCATCACGATAAATGGTGGTCCAATAGAATCCCGAATCGAAAACGTTTTTCGCGGTGTAATTGGGACCAAAGTGACAACCGGTTGGTCCTTTATGGCAAACTTCCAAGATTTGTAAAGCTGCGGGCCCGCCAACACACCGACGAAAGATCAAGTCAGCACATTGTTTGAAGAGATAAGGGTCGTTCCAATAGTAAGTTTGCACGTCCTTAAAGAATTTTTTCTTTTGTTGGGATGATAACCCTTCAATGAGAATGCCACCCGCCAAGTAGTTTGCAATGTCCGCAATCCACGGTGTCTCATCAATATTGAAGTTAATAGACATCAAGGGGAAAATATTCATTAATCTCTTGATTTGGAAGTTCTCCTAGATAAGGATCCTCGAGTCTACTAAGATGATCCGCGGCTAGGTTTTTCACTCCCTTTTTATCACGAATTTCAATTTTGAATTCTTGAAGGAGTAAAACCCAACGAAGAATTATTGGTTTAGAATCTTGTTTTGTTAGCAAGTACTTCAACGCGGAATGATCGGTGTATACAATAGTGGTGGAAAGGACAAGATAGGGGCGAAATTTTTCAAAAGCATAGACAACAGCTAAAAGCTCTTTTTCGGTTGTAGTGTAATGCAATTGAGCCCCCGTCATTGTCTTGCTATCGTAATGGATTGGTTGGAAATGTTTGTTAATTCTTTGTCCCAAAACCGTTCCAATAGCAAAATCGCTAGCATCGCACATCAATTCAAAAGGTAACTCCCAATTAAGGGTAACTAAAACCGGTGTCTTAGTTAATTTATTCTTAAGAAGATTGAAATATTCGATACACTCTTTAGAAAAGATAAAAGGAGTATCTTTTTCCAAGAGGTGGGTCATCGGGCGTGCGATTTTAGAAAAATCTTTAATAAATCGACGATATAAGCCCGCATGACCAAGATAACTTCTCACACCCTTCACGGTTAAAAGAGGAGGTAATTTAGCTATCACATCGACTTTAGCACGGTCGACTTCAAGACCGGCTTTGGAGATTTTATGTCCAAGAACAATGCCTTCTTTTTCCATGAAATGGCATTTTTCCCAATTTAGAACAAGATGATTGTCTTCGCACCATTTGATCTTACGTTCTAAATTGGCAAGGCAAAAAGTGAAAGAGTCGCCAAAGACTGAGAAATTGTCACACCCCACCATGGCGGAATATGGGGCGCGACGTATGGATATCATCACAACATGGCGTGTCTTTAGAGATAACTATATGCAATAAGAAATATCATAAAATGGTGACACCAAAGTCATGACAATATCTCATCAAATGCAGGAGTCTAGGTAAGTAGGTAACAGTCCTACCGCTTACCCAAGACAAACAAATAACATAACCAAACAAAAAAAATATGTGTGCCACAGTATCACTTATTAAATGAAGAAATAAAAACTAAGAAGGAAACGGGGATGTCCTTCTGTATGCATTCCTACGCTCTCCAAATCCTAGCCACTTAAGTTCTCACGCCTACCCAAAGCATCACCTGAAAGAGACACTAAAACACGTCAACATAAAGTTGGTGAGAGTCATAGGTTTAGACTCCAACGCTAAATCAGTTAAAATCTGTGAATAACAATCATCAACAAAAGAACATATGGACAATGTGTTACAATTAGGTATTAACAACTATCAATCAAGACCAATCATACCAAACCAATCCAAGGCTCCTACCTTGCCAAACAACATCATGGTACCTTAGATGATCACCCTATGTACCTATCCCAAGGCCACTACCTTGGCAAACCACAAGGCCACTACCTTGTCAAACCACAATAACTGAGACGGCACGTGTCCCTCGATCCAAATCATACACAATCAAGAATCACATAGCAGTTAATCACATAAGTGTACACACAAGTCCATTACCAAACACAAAACATTCACAGCATAATTTATAAAAACAAGACAGTGCCTCTTCCATCCCATCTGGAAGTCAAAATCATTAGTAAACATGGGACTATGAAACTCACCTGATAGCTTCTTCACGAGTCCTCGCACTAGCAACAAGCTATCAAACCAAAAACACGAATCAATACACAACCAATCACTAAGATGACTCATCAACCTATGATGGACATCTAACCTATTCCCACACAACTTCCTCATTGATAAACTCTAATCACCCCATTACCCATCCCTAACAAGTTCTTAACTTGGTTAAGTTCAATAACTATCTCGTTCATATTTTACACAAAACAGTCCCAGTTTTTAGGTCTCAAAACTTTAAGTCAAACATCCACTTAAACATACCCATGGTTTCTGTAAAAGGAATATTCATACCCTTACATATGTTGGCTAACACCTCCCACTTGCCCTAACCTTAAAGCTACTGTTAAGGCCCCGATATACATATATCTACTTTTGTCATTCCAGATTTCCTGATTTTAAACGTACTAAAAGTTTGTTACCATTAAGGGGTCTTACCCTAAACCACAACCTTAGCCCAAGTGCAGATACTTACTACAATATATAAACCATCTCTCATGTTCGTGAGAAGATCCCAATGCAAACCTAAGTACCCCAAACAACCCAAAACTTAAAAAGAAAACAGGCTGAATTCAAAACTGTTTTGACCTCCGACTGTTGTAACCTGTTTTTGACCCACTTCCCGACCTCCAATTTAGTTCTCGTTTCTTGATTAAGAAAGCCAACTCAATTACCTATCCAGTTCTAGTTTGATCGCATCTTGAATGTTCCTAGAACTCGAGATATGATCAAAACAATAGACTCAAAATTCTGCCCAGTTTTTAAAAACGGGTTTTAAACAAATTGATCTAATTAATCACCTATAACCCTTCTAATACAAGCCCTAGATTTTATGATCATCATGATATGATTAATACATCATTGATCTACAGTTTTTATATAAACCCTAACCCTTAATCCATCATAAGGATGATTAATTAAACATAAAACAATTTAAATTAAAAAGGTTAATGAAGGTTTTTACCTTAAATCAATGGAAGATGAAAAAGCTATAGAAACCTAATTTTTCTCTCTTAGGCCGTCGACTATAATGCTCCAGGGATAATAATTTGTTTGGTGTAGGGTATGTGTTCCTTATATAGCCAAAATCCTAGTCCAACTCAAACACTAGTTACCATAAACTTTTTTTTTCCTTTTTTTCTTTCCTCTTTTTTTTTAAACCGACTATACACCTATAAATACGTTTTTTTATTTATTTTATTATTAATATATGTATTAATAATATTACCTTAATTTTCCTTAATTTATTTCAGCTCCTAACGCCTCCAAAACCTCAAAACCGTAAAACTAGTCAAATTTACGCGTTTTACCGTAAAAGACGTAAAATATACACTTTTAAAAAAATCTCAAATTTTGAAATAAACTTTATAATTATGTCCTAAATGACTTAAAACCATCCCAAAAAATATTCATATGGCTAATTACCTTATCCGAGACCTCTAAATGCTAAACCGTAAATCCTAAAAAAAATACACTATTACTATAATACTTATACGTATACGTAACCACCAAAATACCACCATTTCATTTCATAGTCACTAATTGTGATCTCATGAACATGAATTAACCGTACCTCGATTTACTTATGAGTACTCTATACTCATAAACAATAATCACACCAACCTCGTTCACACAACATAAACACGTAAGCACAAAAATCAAGTAGTCACACATAAAATAACCTACAAGTAAGACCAAGTGACGAACCTCAAAACCACGGTTGTCACATCACTCCCTCCTAATAGAAATCTCGTCCCGAGATTTACTCCTTAGGATCGTCATTAACGAACAGCTGAGGATACTTACTCCTCATAAACTCTTCCCGTTCCCACGTGAACTCCGGTCCACGTTTAGAATTCCACCTAACCTTAACTAACGGTATCTTACTTCTTTTCAATGTTTTAACTTCACGGTCCATAATCTCTATCGGCTCCTCAATAAAACGAAGGCTCGCATCTATACTATTATCATCCACCGATACTTGCAAGTCAGTTCTTGCTAAGCATTTCCTCAAATTTGAGACATGAAACACATCGTGTACACTACTCAACTCTTCCGGCAATCTCAACCTATATGCCACTAGCCCAATCCTTTCAAGGATTTCAAATGGACCCACAAATCTAGGCGCTAACTTTCCTTTCTTCCCGAACCGCATCACCCCTTTCCATGGTGAAACCTTTAGCATAACCTTGTCCCCAACCTCAAATTCCAATGGCTTACGCCTCTTGTCCGCATAGCTCTTTTGTCGATCCCTATCCGCCTTTAATTTCTCCTTAAGCACGGTTATCGCATCCGTAGTCTCTTGTACCATCTCTGGTCCAATTAGTTGACTACTTCCTACTTCAGCCCATAGCAACGGTGACCTACACTTCCTACCATAAAGTGCTTCAAACGGTGCGCACTCTATACTAGCATGGTAGCTATTATTGTACGAGAATTCTGCCGATGCCAGATGATTCTCCCAACTTCCCCCAAAGTCTATCACACACGCCCTAAACATATCCTCTAGCGTTTGTATAGTCCTCTCACTCTGTCCATCTGTCTGCGGGTGATATGCTGTGCTCATATCCAACCTCGTTCCCAAGGCCTTCTGCAATAGTCCCCAAAATCGAGACGTAAACCTGCTATCCCTATCTGATATGATCGAAACCGGCACCCCGTGTTTTGCCACCACATGTTCCAAGTACTTCTTGGCAAATTTCTCCATCTTATCATCCTCCCTCATTGCCACAAAATGTGCAGACTTAGTCAGTCTGTCCACTATTACCCAGATCATGTCATTACCACTGTTAGACCTTGGCAGTTTTGTAATGAAGTCCATGGCAAAATTCTGCCACTTCCACTTAGGAACCTCTGGTTGTTGCAATAACCCTGATGGTCTTTGGTGTTCAGCCTTTACCTTGGCGCAAGTCAAACATTCATTAACGTACAAGGCTACATCTTTCTTCATTCCCGGCCACCAATACATATCCCTCATGTCCCGATACATCTTATCAGCCCCTGGGTGTATCGAATACCTCGACGTATGAGCTTCATCCAAAATAATCTTCCTTGTATCGCCAAACAACGGAACCCAGATTCTATCTAAGTAATACTTACAACCATCTCCTCTTTCTTCCATATATTGATCCATGGTATGTAGATTTTCTTCAACCAGCCTATCTTCCTTAACGGCCTCTATTTGTGCTGCCCGAATCCTATCCTTAAGAGTTGTCTGGATTGTTATGCTCATTGCCCTTACTCTCTTTGGTTTTAGCCTCTCCTTCCTACTTAGCGCATCCGCCACCACATTGGCCTTTCCAGGGTGATACTTAATCTCACAATCATAATCACTAAACAACTCCAACCATCGTCTCTGCCTCATATTCAAATCCCTCTGATCAAAGATGTGCTGCAAACTTTTGTGGTCCGTAAAGATCACACTCTTCGTCCCATACAAGTAATGTCTCCATATCTTGAGAGCAAAGACTACAGCTCCTAGTTCTAAGTCATGTGTAGTGTAATTCTTCTCATGGTTTTTCAATTGTCGTGATGCATAAGCTATGACCTTATCTCGCTGCATAAGAACACATCCTAAACCCTGATTGGACGCATCACAATAAACCACAAAATCTTCCACCCCTTCCGGTAAGGACAAGATTGGTGCGTTACACAACCTATCCTTCAGTGTCTGAAACGCCTGCTCTTGCTCTTCGCCCCATTCATACTTCTGATTCTTTTGGGTCAACAATGTCAAAGGCTTTGATATTCTAGAGAAGTTTTCAATAAACCTCCTGTAATATCCTGCCAACCCTAAAAATGACCGTATTTCTGACGGTGTAGTGGGTGCCTTCCAATCCTTCACTGCTTCAATCTTCTTTGGGTCTACATGGATGCCATCATTGTCGATTACATGACCTAGAAATTGTACTTCTTGCAGCCAAAATTCGCACTTGGAGAATTTCCCATAAAGTTTCTCCTTCCTGAGCAGCTCCAATACCGACCTCAAATGTTGATTGTGCTCCTCCTCCGTCTTAGAGTAGATAAGTATGTCATCGATAAAGACTATGACAAATTTATCCAGGTATGGCTTGCATACTCGGTTCATTAGGTCCATGAAGACGGCTGGCGCGTTGGTCAATCCAAATGGCATAACGGTGAATTCAAAGTGTCCATACCTTGTTCTGAACGCGGTCTTTTGTATATCCTCCTCACAGACCCTTAGTTGGTGATAACCGGACCTAAGGTCAATTTTTGAGAAGTACCTTGCTCCTTGCAGCTGATCAAATAAATCGTCAATCCTCGGGAGAGGATAACGGTTCTTAATTGTCAGCTTATTCAACTCCCGATAATCGATACACATTCGGAATGATCCATCCTTCTTCTTGACAAATAGCACTGGCGCTCCCCATGGAGAAGAACTTGGTCGAATGAAACCCTTGTCCTGTAACTCCTTAAGTTGTTCGGCTAATTCTTGCATCTCTGACGGTGCTAGGCGATATGGTGACTTCGCTACGGGTGTTGCCCCGGGTACTAAGTCAATCTTAAACTCTACTTGTCTCACCGGTGGTAACCCCATCAAGTCATCTGGGAATACATCGACGAAATCTCTCACTACTCGAATTTTATTGATTTGTGGCTCATCATCCTTGGCATTCATAAGGGACCTGGTCTTCTTCTCATTCCTTTCTCCGTACACGTATAACACTTTATTATCACCTATGGGTATCTTAACAATCTTTTCATGACACATTAGCTCAGCCCTATGCTTTGATAACCAATCCATCCCAATGATCACATCGAAGCTCCCATGTCCTAGAGGGATTAAATCTATGGTGAACTTAAATTCTCCCAACTCTAATTTGCAGTTTAAAAATACCTCATCTACTTCTTCTTGTTTACCACTAGCTATTTCGATCACATAACCTGGTTTCGCTACACTAGGGTTCATATCTAACAAAGGCACGAATTGAGAAGACACAAAACTAAAATCTGCCCCAGAGTCAAAAAGAATTGTAGCGAGGTGATTGTTAACAGAAAACGTACCCGTCACCACATTCGGGTCCTGAACCGCCTCTACTGCATTTGCAAGGTAAACCCTGCCTCCGTTCCGATTTCCCCTATTCTGATTTCCCTCGTTCCTGTTCCAATTCCGATTCCCAGTGTTTCCATTGTTGCGGTTTGCATTGTTCCGGTTCCCACCGCCTTGGTTTCCTCGATTTCCTTCCAAAGCTAGTTGGCCTCTGCCCTGGTTGGTTGCTCCAACCAATCTAGGACACTCTCTCTGGAAATGCCCGGGTTGTCCACACTCAAAACAATTTCCCCCGGTGACATTCATCCTCACAGACTGGATTGGTGTTGCGTTCCTGTTAGGTGCGTCACATTTTCTAGCAAAGTGTCCCGGTTTCTGGCAAATGTAGCATGTCTGGCATGGTGTACCTCTTGGATGGAACCTAGAGCAGGTTCGGCAGGCAGCATTGTTGTTGTTCGGGTTTCAAGCACCTTGAGGTACCCCCATGGCAAAATTTCTTCCATCTTTTGCCTTCTTAACATTTTTCCAGTTGGTGTCAGGCGATTTCGCGGCTTCTGGCTCCTTTCTTTTCTCTCCCGCCTTGACCAAGGTTCCACTAGATACCGCCTCCTCAGTAAGTATTCCTGCTGTTAGTATGGCTTGTTGTATTGTGTTAGGCTGAGTAGCCTTAATCATTCCCCTGATCTGCGAAGGCAACCCGGCGATGTATCGTTTAATCTTGTTCGCCTCCGGGGTGACCAAGTGAGGTACCAATTTTGCCAACTCGTGGAAACGATCCGTGTACTCTGCATGAGCAGCTCCAACCATGGTATGTCCCCAAAACTCATTTTCCAGCTTCTCCATCTCATTGCTTGGACAAAACTCCGTAGTCATAAGAGCCTTAAAATCAGCCCAAGCTATAGCATTTGCAGCAACTCTCCCTCTTGCTTGAACTTGAGTATTCCACCAAGTTAAAGCCTTCCCTACCAGCGAACCAGTTACATACATGACCCTTTGATTGGGTAGACAACCACTCATCTGAATCACATTTTCCATCTTCTCAATCCATTGGGTAAGTACTACCGCGCCGCCCTTCCCATCATACTCTCTTGCACCACAAGAAGTGAATGCCTTATAGCTACAACCATTGTTTCCACCTCCTCCTTGACCATTGTTGTTGTTATTGTTGTTCAGGTTGTTAGTCACCTGCTGAACAATGGTTGGTATTAAGGTGGCCATTTGAGCAGCAATCAAAGTAGCCAAATCAGGATTTCCATCACCACTTCCACTAGCACCATTTCGCGTGTTCACCATGCTGATAGTAAAAACATGACACCCGTTAACAAATACCAGAATACTCCATATAGTATACTTACCACTATACATACGCCTAATCATAATCATACATACTACCAACATATGCTATACCAGCATGTATCAATTCTCTTTCATGCAATCATACTTGAAAGTCTAGTGGTGTTGTGGCACCTATATAATTATGTAGGCCTCCATAATTATACCTGTTCCCTTTCACCAATGTACTCCCTCCTATGATGACACTTATAAGAAATTAATACTACACATAACACATAATCTAACAACTCACAATAACCACATAAATCCTACAACTCATATAAGCTCATAATCACATAAGATAAGATCCAAAACCCCATGTATTAAAATAACATAGCCAATGCATGAAACACATAAACTCGTAGTCCAGTCGAACTAGCGTCGACAAAATTCAAAATGTATAAAGAACATGAAAACATAATTAAGCGAAATCCAACAATGACTAGCGTATACGACCATGGTTTAACCCGCACTAGTCAAAACTCGTAAAGAAAATAACATGTAGTTAAGTATGAACCATAATAGTTCATAACCTAACAGATACTGCGAAAATAACATTCAAGCACATCAATTACCATAAAGTGCACACATACTCCTATGACGCCTATATGCAGGGACCCTTAAGCTATAGACTAGGCTACGCGACTAGGCAACCTAATTCTCTATAACCATTGGCTCTTGATACCATTCTGTCACACCCCACCATGGCGGAATATGGGGCGCGACGTATGGATATCATCACAACATGGCGTGTCTATAGAGATAACTATATGCAATAAGAAATATCATAAAATGGTGACACCAAAGTCATGACAATATCTCATCAAATGCAGGAGTCTAGGTAAGTAGGTAACAGTCCTACCGCTTACCCAAGACAAACAAATAACATAACCAAACAAAAAAAATATGTGTGCCACAGTATCACTTATTAAATGAACAAATAAAAACTAAGAAGGAAACGGGGATGTCCTTCTGTATGCATTCCTACGCTCTCCAAATCCTAGCCACTTAAGTTCTCACGCCTACCCAAAGCATCACCTGAAAGAGACACTAAAACACGTCAACATAAAGTTGGTGAGAGTCATAGGTTTAGACTCCAACGCTAAATCAGTTAAAATCTGTGAATAACAATCATCAACAAAAGAACATATGGACAATGTGTTACAATTAGGTATTAACAACTATCAATCAAGACCAATCATACCAAACCAATCCAAGGCTCCTACCTTGCCAAACAACATCATGGTACCTTAGATGATCACCCTATGTACCTATCCCAAGGCCACTACCTTGGCAAACCACAAGGCCACTACCTTGTCAAACCACAATAACTGAGACGGCACGTGTCCCTCGATCCAAATCATACACAATCAAGAATCACATAGCAGTTAATCACATAAGTGTACACACAAGTCCATTACCAAACACAAAACATTCACAGCATAATTTATAAAAACAAGACAGTGCCTCTTCCATCTCATCTGGAAGTCAAAATCATTAGTAAACATGGGACTATGAAACTCACCTGATAGCTTCTTCACGAGTCCTCGCACTAGCAACAAGCTATCAAACCAAAAACACGAATCAATACACAACCAATCACTAAGATGACTCATCAACCTATGATGGACATCTAACCTATTCCCACACAACTTCCTCATTGATAAACTCTAATCACCCCATTACCCATCCCTAACAAGTTCTTAACTTGGTTAAGTTCAATAACTATCTCGTTCATATTTTACACAAAACAGTCCCAGTTTTTAGGTCTCAAAACTTTAAGTCAAACGTCCACTTAAACATACCCATGGTTTCTGTAAAAGGAATATTCATACCCTTACATATGTTGGCTAACACCTCCCACTTGCCCTAACCTTAAACTACTGTTAAGGCCCCGATATACATATATCTACTTTTGTCATTCCAGATTTCCTGATTTTAAACGTACTAAAAGTTTGTTACCATTAAGGGGTCTTACCCTAAACCACAACCTTAGCCCAAGTGCAGATACTTACTACAATATATAAACCATCTCTCATGTTCGTGAGAAGATCCCAATGCAATCCTAAGTACCCCAAACAACTCAAAACTTAAAAAGAAAACAGGCTGAATTCAAAACTGTTTTGACCTCCGACTGTTGTAACCTGTTTTTGACCCACTTCCCGACCTCCAATTAAGTTCTCGTTTCTTGATTAAGAAAGACAACTCAATTACCTATCCAGTTCTAGTTTGATCGCATCTTGAATGTTCCTAGAACTCGAGATATGATCAAAACAATAAACTCAAAATTTTGCCCAGTTTTTAAAAACGGGTTTTAAACAAATTGATCTAATTAATCACCTATAACCCTTCTAATACAAGCCCTATATTTTATGATCATCATGATATGATTAATACATCATTGATCTACTGTTTTTATATAAACCCTAACCTTTAATCCATCATAAGGATGATTAATTAAACATAAAACAATTTAAATTAAAAAGGTTAATGAAGGTTTTTACCTTAAATCAATGGAAGATGAAAAAGCTATAGAAACCTAATTTTTCTCTCTTAGGCCGTCGACTATAATGCTCCAGGGATAATAATTCGTTTGGTGTAGGGTATGTGTTCCTTATATAGCCAAAATCCTAGTCCAACTCAAACACTAGTTACCATAAACTTTTTTTTCCTTTTTTTCTTTCCTCTTTTTTTTTAAACCGACTATACACCTATAAATTCGTTTTTTTATTTATTTTATTATTAATATATGTATTAATAATATTACCTTAATTTTCCTTAATTTATTTCAGCTCCTAAAGCCTCCAAAACCTCAAAACCGTAAAACTAGTCAAATTTACGTGTTTTACCGTAAAAGACGTAAAATATACACTTTTAAAAAAAATCTCAAATTTTGAAATAAACTTTATAATTAAGTCCTAAATGACTTAAAACCATCCCGAAAAATATTCATATGGCTAATTACCTTATCCGAGACCTCTAAATGCTAAACCGTAAATCCTAAAAAAATACACTATTACTATAATACTTATACGTATACGTAACCACCAAAATACCACCATTTCATTTCATAGTCACTAATTGTGATCTCATGAACATGAATTAACCGTACCTCGATTTACTTATGAGTACTCTATACTCATAAACAATAATCACACCAACCTCGTTCACACAACATAAACACGTAAGCACAAAAATCAAGTAGTCACACATAAAATAACCTACAAGTAAGACCAAGTGACGAACCTCAAAACCACGGTTGTCACAGAAATCATCCATGAAGACTTCCATAGTTTGTTCAACCATGTCATGGAATATAGCCAACATACACCTTTGGAAAGTCCCGGGAGCATTGCATAAACCAAAAGGCATTCTTTTGTAAGCAAATATTCCGTAAGGGAAAGTGAATGTGGTTTTCTCTTGATCTTTAGGATCGATGGGTAATTGAAAATAACTCGAGAAACCGTCTAAAAATCAATAGTATTCGTTACCCGCAAGACGTTCTAGCATTTGATCCATAAAAGGAAGAGGAAAATGATCCTTTCTCGTAGCATCATTTAGTTTGCGATAGTCAATACAAACTCTCCACCGTGTTATGAGACGAGTAGGAATTAACTCGTTATTTTCATTGGGAACAACGGTAATTCCGCCTTTTTTAGGCACACAATGGGCCGGACTAACCCACGGTGAATCGAGATATGGTATATCATTCCCGCATCAAGAAGTTTGATAACCTCTATTTTTATTACGTCATGAATTTTAGGATTAACCCTTCGTTGACTTTGATCCACGGGTTTGAAATTGTCCTCCATAAGAATTTTATGAGTGCAAAAGGTAGGATCAATTCCGCGGATGTCGGAAATTTTCCATGCTATTGCTTGCTTATGCTTCTTAAGAACTTCGATGAGACAAATTTTCTCATCGTCTTTTAAGTCCTTGGCAATGATAACGAGATGTTGATCATCGCCTTCTAAGAAAGCATATTCGAGATGCGGAGGTAGGTCCTTAAGCTCGAGAGTAGGAGGCTCCTCAATAGATGGTGTGACTAACGATGGATCATCATTAGTTACCTCTTTAGGTGAAGGAGGAGAGATGGAATCTTCATTAAGAAGTTTCTCAAGGGTACAAATATCTTCTTCCCAATCGGTGGGAGAATCATCAAATTTTAGATCAATATTCCCTAAGGTTGCTTCAAATTCTTTGAAAATGACGTTATTTTCTCCGAAAGGAGTCAATGAAGGAGCAATAGAGGCAACGGTCTTAACAATGGGTGGTGAAGGAAGACTACTTTTACAAGCGTCTTGGAAATGTTCTTCACAAGCCTCATCAAGTAGGTCAATGAAATTAACTCTCTCGTTATCATAAGGTTGCTTAGAATTTTTTCCCATGTTAAAAACGATTTTGTTGTCACCAACTCTCATGATTAATTCGCCCGCGGCTACATCAATAAGAGTTCAACCGGTCCTCAAGAATGGACGTCTAACGATTAATGGAACACGGGGATCCATCTCGTAGTCAACGACAACAAAATCCGCCGGAAAGGTGAATTTGTCGACACCAACGAAGACATCTTCGGCTATCCCCACCGGATAAGCAACCGTATGGTTAGCTAATTCCAATGTCATACGTGTGGGGACTAGCTCGGGGAGAGACAATTGTTTCCATACCGAGAGTGGCATGAGATTAATACTAGCACCTAGATCGGCTAGGGCCATACAATTCTCTACCCCGGGAAAGTTGCAAGGAATGAGAAAGCAACCCGGATCACCAAGTTTGGTTGGTAATTTCCTTAATAGAACCGCGAAGTAATTCTCATTAAGTTGGGTTTGAGAAATATCAAGAAGTTTTTACTTGTCACTTAAAAGATCGTTAAACATTTTAGCATATTTAGGCATGTGAGCGAGCACCTCGGCAAAGGAGATGTTGAAATTCAATTGTTTAAACATTTTAAGAAAGTTGAAACTTGAATGTCATTCTTATTCTTCAACTTCTCTTTCCTCAACCTTGAAGGATAAGGTATGTCGGGTTGAGAAGAAGGCTTTGGAATAGGTTGGCACTCACATCCTTTGGCGGTGGAAGGGCGGGGTTGGAAGGTGAAGGGATTGGTGAAGGTTGCTCGTTATCCTTTGTCACAATCACCGGAGTAGGTTTAGGAATCTGGGTTCCTTATAGCCTTTTCCACTTCGGGTGGTGATTGCTTTCATCTCCCCTCTTGGATTTGCAACAGTGTTACTTAGAAGAGAACCCGAAGCATAGGTTTGATTACTTAAGAAAAAATTAACCATCATATCCCTTAAGTCATTCGTCTGATTCCTTAAAGAGTTTTGCATGTCATTCCTAAGCTCGGATCGAATATCATTCCCTTGTTTAGTGATATCACCTTTCAAGTTAATAATTTGGCTTTGCATATTCTTGACCATCAATTCATTGTTTCTCATGTAAGTTTCGACCTCTTGGTTAATTGGCGTGGGTTGATTGAGAGGTGGAGCTTGGTAAGCTTGATTGTTTCCTTGAGGTGGATATGTATTTCTTTGGGTTTGATATTGATTAGGAGCTCGGGGTTGGCTTTGATTGGTTCTATTGAAGGTGTGTTGGTTTTGGTTTTGAGGAGTAAAACCGGGTGGGGAAAGAAAGTTATTGGAACGATAACTTAGCAAATTACGGTCACCTTGAGGTCGGGCTTGATAGCCTTCAGTGGGATAGTTACCATAAGCTGCGTTCATGTTTTCCAGAGTGACATATGTAGAAGGACAGTCGGTGTATGAATGAGGACCGCCGCAAGTTTCACAAGAAAGTGCCACAACTTTAACTTGTTGAAATTGATTCATAGTTATGGTTAAGATATTTTTGTTCATAATGGCTAGTTGGCGGGTGATTTCAGTCATCTCGGTGTTGGATGAAGTAGAAGAAACATTGACCCTCAGATTATTTCTTGAGGATGTGGATGAATCTCAATTTTTGTGATGAGTGGTCATGTTCTCTATTAGTTCTCTACACTCCTCGGGTCTTCTCTTCATGAATGTACCACCGGTGGCGGCATTAATCGTATCGCAATCATGAAAAGTCAAACCGTTGTAGAAAATATCAATTAAAGTGACGGGGAGCATATTATGGTTAGGAAAATGATCGATCAAAACATTATAACGTTCCCAAGCATCGAAAATAGATTCATCGGGGTCTTGCGTAAAACCATTGATTTGATTACGAAGGCTCTTTACCATGGATGGTGGAAAGTAGCGCGACAAAAATCGTTGAGTCATTTCGTCCCATGTATGAATTGAATTCTTAGAAAGACGATCAAACCATTTTTCGACATGGTGGGATAAAGTGTGTGGAAAGAGATGAAGGTGAAGAAAATCCATGGTAACACCGGGCAATTTCATGCTTTGAGTGACAGTTATAAATTTATCCAGGTGTTTGTTGGCGTAATCATCCGGTAATCCGCTAAATGGGCAAGCATTTTGAAATTGTTGGATCATGTGATGCTTCAACGAAAATTCGGGATCCGTGATTTGCATCAGCGCAATCGATCCTCCGCGTCCATTCATTGTCGGTTGGCATAACTCCTCCATCGTACGAAGGTTGGGTTGAGGGTGGTTATTATTCACACCGGGGTGTGGTAGATTGTTATTATTATGCACACCGGCCATATCTAGGTCTTCACGAGTCTCAGGCTCAAGATTAGACGAAGATCGAGTACGCATACACTAAAAAGAAAATGCAACCAAATATTTTTTTATTGTTTTTTATCTTTTTTATTTTTTGATTTTTTAAAAATTTTATATTTTTTAGGATTTTTTGAAATTTTTATACGTTGAAAATAACGTTCCCAAGAGAACGGATCCCAAAAACCAATTTTTTCTCACAAAAAACCGTTAATCTTTACGAAAAGAGCCGGTAGCGGCGCCATTTTAAAGATAATGTTTTGCATGTCCTCGTTGTTGTTCGTACTCGATTCAATTCGAACTGATCACGGTTTAGGGTGGACTTAATCGTTTTTGGTTAACTAAAAGGGGGAGTTGGTTATCTACCTCTAATTATAATGTAAATGCTAAAACTATAATTAAAAAGGTAAAAAATAATACTGACTTCGAAATATTAACTTCTTCATTAAAAACATCAACTTCGGAAATGAAACTATATTGAACTTCGGAATAACAAAGAAAACCCACTTCGGAATAGCAAGAATCTAATGCACTTCGGAATTCTCTTGCACTTCGCAATACGGAACATTTCGCAAAATGAACACTTCGGAAAATTAAATAACTCCACTTCGGAATTAACTTTACTTTGGAACTTCGGAATCCCAACTTCGGAATAACTTTTAACAAAATGAACTTCGCAAAAATTTTACAAACTAACTTTGGATTTTTACAAATTAACTTCGGAATATTAAAACTTAAGAACTTCGGAATGATTTTAGTAAAAGAACATCGGAATAAATAAAGTAAGTAACTTCGGAAAACTTAACCTTGAACTTCGGAATCTCTTTTCTGAAGAACTTCGGAATTATCATGCAAAACAACTTCGGAATCTATCATAAATCAACTTCGGAATAATTTTTAGAATTAACTTCGGAATAACAACGAAAGAACTTCGGAATGTTTTTTTTAAAGCTAACTTCGGAATACAGAAATAAAAAGCACTTCGGAATATTTTTGGTGAATCAACTTCGGAATACTTTAAATAATGAACTTCGGAATAACAAAAGTGAGTGACTTCGGAATAATTTCATAAAAATGGAACTTCGGAATATGACAATTATTCCAAAGTTAATAGAACAGTGGCTGACTTCCTAGTATCTCGGATCTAACATTCCAAATTCTTGATTTCAAGCCAAAAAATTATTCCAAACATCCAAAAATCTTAAAAGAAACCCCAAATAAGCCAAATCTAAGCCTAATAATCTAAAATTAAGCCAACCAAAACACCAAATAAGATCTAATAACCACTAAATCAACCAAATCAACAAACTATATTTAAATCAACTCATCAAAACTATAAAACCCACTTGTTTTATTTAAACTCAAATCAACCAATTCAAAAATATAAAAACATCAAATCAACAAGAAAAGAAGAATAGATTAAAAGGAAAACTTGATTATAAGATTAATATTTGATTACAAAATTAAAGATGAAAGATTTATAAATCTTGAAAGAAAACTAAAGAGAGAAATTAAAACACCTATTCCTAATTACCTTATAAAAACTAAAAATAAAACTACTCTCTATAAATGAAGGCTTAAAATTCTATTTATTGTGGAAGGGATGTGGAGTTGTTGCTTCCTTCTTTCTCTTGTCTTCTCGTCTTTTTAAATAACTCGTCTTTCTTGACTTTGACTCGGGATTTGTCGAAAGATAAAATGAACTCATCTTCTAATTTGTTCTTTTATTAGATTTGGTTCTTCGACTTTGTTAAACTTCCGTCTTTGGTCTTTTTCTTTGATAAATCTTCAGAATAGGCTTTTGACTTCCGTTCTTTTTGCACTCTCGATCTTTTGACTTCGTCTTTTGTCTTTTTCTTCGATAAAAGCCCGTGAAAGCCCGTGTTTTCTTCCTTTTTCATCTTTTGGTCCTAAAACACAACAAAAACACAAACCACGCATAATTATGACATTTACGACATTAAATACACGTTTTGGTCTCGTTTTAAGTTGTTTTATGTGGTAAAAGGATAAGTGTTTTCATCTTATTAACATGGCACATGACAAGACTGGAAAGAACATGTCTGGTTATTGGAAAGAAAGATGTGAAGTCCAGATAGGCTTCTCGTTCCTAGCGGGTTCCTGCTCGGAACTGTTCTTCCTACCTCTTGACACCATGATAATCTTGGTCTTCATAACCTTGACTTGACGGTACTTAAAACGTCGAAGTTCCAAGTTCATCAACATTAGATAGATCCTAATGAATCTAATCGAGTGGATAAGGGGTAACATGTAAGGAAAAATGAAACGTTATGATGCAAAATAATCTGAAGAAAAAGACATAAGCATGTCTGAGTAATGATGTCCGGAACCTACTGAGTCGTAGTACGTGAACAATCGTGAACGTGATACGTGAACCATTGTGAACGTGATACGTGGAGATATGGTGTAACATGAGAACATATGGTGAACGATGACATGTGTAACATATCGTGAACGTGATATGAGAAACGTAGAATGAACATGCCATGTGAGACATATCGTGAACATGAGATAACTGAGGAGGTAAAACCAATGTTACGAGGTAAGATGTGAAATGTGACGTGGAACGTCTGTCTGAGAATGGAAAGTTTATTAAACTTGAGTCTGGTCTCCCAAACTTCTGCAAAACTTTCCAAAATGAAGTATGAAACGTAAATCGTAAGCCAGGAGGCGATCATGAACATGATCAGTGTCATGAACGTAAGTGCGAAAGAAAGTAGTAAAATTGGACAAGGACATGAACGTAACAATGAATATGAACGTGCACCTTTGTCCGGTCTGATAGCTGGAGAAGTATTAAGTGATCGGATGATCCTTGGCTGGAATATGTATGATTATCTCCTGACTATAAAATCCTTGTCGATGGAAGGATTTTGAAGACTTAGTCAAACTGTTGATAACACCCAGGCAACACAATGCTTCCACTGAGTCTGCCGTAGCCAGGTAACAAAATCCATGGAGATTTTGTCCCTGCTCCGTTCATAATTTCCAATGGTGAAAATAACTCCTTTCCTGTTGGTGTTCTATCTTAACCTGCAGGTAGGACAGGTACTCAGATATGAACGTAACTGTATCTTGCTTCATAGAAACTGGATACATAAAAGTTTGGAAAGAAAAACTATGAGCCTCTGAAATTAGACTTCTCTTAGCGTAGGATTCTATGGAACACCTAATATAGTATAGGGTTCCCTCCTTTACGCGTAAGCTGAGTCATGGTGAGGTTGACCGTGACAATCAATGTGATTCAGTGTGCCACTAAAACAACTTAAATTTGTACTAGAAAATTTTCAGGGTGAAATTTCTTCTGTCGTAGAATTTGTAACATAGTGTGAATATGGTCTTCATGCCCTTCTGTAGACTTAAAGAAATTCAGGTTGTCATTGATGAAAATATTGATGAATTTGTTTGTGAGTCCATGGAAACTCAATTTATTAAGTCCAT
Source organism: Glebionis coronaria (assembly GCA_025667525.1). NCBI lineage: Eukaryota > Viridiplantae > Streptophyta > Magnoliopsida > Asterales > Asteraceae > Glebionis > Glebionis coronaria. The sequence continues at coordinate 398,122,047 of CM046879.1, forward strand.
AATGCTACTGGAGCATTTATAATACTAAAACAAAATCATGAATTTTGCATGACCAAGTCGTGTACAAATAGCCGTCATGGAAATGTCCTGCTCTTTCACTCATCAATGCTGACAGCATGATCATAGGTCAATCTTAGAAAAGTGTTTAACACCTTGTAGTCGATCGGACACCTTGTCAATACGTGGAGGGAGATCACGGTCATGAATGGTGATTTGTTTAAATCTATGGTAGTCGACACATAATCTCATGTTACCATCATTCTCCTCAATAACAGAACCGGTGCACACCATGGTGATACACCTAGAATATATCATGAAAATTTGAAATGATTGGCTGATTATGAATGGAAGGAACTTCAGAAACTGTGTCGTAACTGATAGCTAGAAAATCTTCGCAGCCATGGGATAACAAACACGTGCTTGGAAAGAAAAAACAATTTGTACAGATTTTCTTGATGGGAAACCATGTTTGGTGTATTAAGGAGCCTGAACATCATTGTACATAATCTGATATAAATGGCGACCAATCGTAACATGGTGTGTTATTCATAGTCCATAACCATAATCATATTTAACTTGCATATGTCCGAGATAAATGCGTTAGCAGATTGGATCTTATCATTAGACTGAAGGAAAACCTTCGCATACATGGGTGATACGATTGGCGTCCTTTATTGTCATGGATATATGTAATATGAAATCAGGAAATTAAAGGGTCATGAAGCAAACGTGACAGATTTCATTGAATGTGTTTTTCCTGTCTCATGTAGAACGAACCCTGCATGTCTAAACGTGAATAATACGCCGACGATGGTGCTGAAATTCTTGTGGCCTTATTAATACATGGCACAACAAAATGAATATACCCTTTGGAGGGCACCCTAAATTTCTTAGGCATGTTTCAGAAAACGGAGTGAGTCATGTGTCTTGACTCGTGTCTTGAGAAATATACGTATGACATATGTATTAACTGATGTCCTGACATGTGTCTTCAGAAAATATACGTGAGACATGTGTCTTGACTGACGTCTTAACATGTGCCTCGAGGTGTGAAACGAATAAATTTGAATAACTTAGGTCATCATGCCAGAATTGGCGTATCGGTTGGACTGCTGTCCCTTTGTATTTCTGATCACGTCTGTAACCGGTGTTCTGTTTCGATTTATAGAATAGTTGTTGTCACAGTAGTGGTTACTATCGTCTTGTTTGTCAGTTCCATGATGGGTCATTCTCACTCTAAATGGTAAATTTTATAAAGAGAGAAAAGGCAAGTAGCCACACAAGATACATAAAGCCCAAATCATAAACTATCAAGGACACATCACTAGACAACATACTTTGGCTAGAATCAAACAGAAACTTGAAAAAAAAACTAGGACTAGTCTAAATTACTAGAATAAAACAGAAACTTGAAACAAAGACTACAATCCTAATACCATCAATACACTCCATTGGAACACCAAACCCAATTACTTAACCACAAAAAGGCCTACTTCGGAATCCATGAACCATTTGAATCAACCCAAAAGGGAAGCATCCAAAAGGCCCAATCCATCCCAGTAGGACACTTTCCATGGCTAAATAATACAAGGAACAGGCAATAGACAATCTGTTAAACTTCAACTGAAATGCAATATGTCTTCAAAAGAAAGTGCCAGAGTAGCAGCATGAACCATTTTGCCTCCTTAAAAACCCTCCCAAGTAAAACCCAATGAGAAACCAAGAAAGGGAAAAAGAGTACAACAATGGCTCATGCCTTCCTTACCACCTGAAAAAGCAGCAACAAACATGATAATAACCAAGCTGCTCCACACTCTAAACCATCATCTTGGAATCCTTCATTCAACCACAAGATACAGCAGACCTGCGCAACACAAAAGGAACCAAAAACAAACCATATACCTTGTAAACCCAACCTAATCTCACAAGACCTTATCAAAATAAAAGAACTACCTATCATCAATATCCATTAAATCATAGGAATCACCCCCTTTTTTGTTTGCAAACCAGGGAGATCCCAGAGTTTTGCAGCAATACTCACATCAGTGGACCATAAAATATTAAGACCAAGGAGCTTAAGCCTGACATTTTTAAAAATATGATAAATGAGACACTCCACAAGCCTAAATACCTTAGCAAACAACCTGGAGTTCCTTTCCTGCCACAAAAATAAACTAAAGCACCAAACACCAATCTTTGGATGACACTCCTTATAGATTTACTAGCCTTCATGGAACAAACAACAGATAGAACCTCTTCCCATACATTTGACACCCTATCAAGCTTAGACAGAGATTCCATCTTATCCTATATTTCGCTAAAAAAGTTACATTCAAAGAATAAAAGGGAAATGAACTCTAACTTAGAATTACACAAGGGGCACATCACTAAATCCACATGAAACCACTTAGAAAGCCTATCCTGAGTGGTAAGCCTCCCCCTAAGAGCAAGCCATAAGATAAAAGAGTGTCGTGGGATGCATTGAGTAACCCACACATGGTTACTCCACATAACCGTCAGACAATCCTCTCTTAAGCATTTAGAAACCTCTCTAACACTAAAATCCACCTTGTTATTATTCTTGTCAAACCAAACATCTTTATCAACATCTTCATTCAAAATAGGAGGAACAAAGTCTAGAGAACTTCTATCCATTCTATTACAAACCCTAGGCCAATACCAACCATCAACACCAATCCTATTAGCCACTTTGTCCTTTGTATTATACCTACTGGAACACTTAAGGTCATCAGAGATCAAAGCCTCCAACATACCCTTATAATACCATTTATCTACCCACACGAAACAATCTTTGCCATTTCTAAGTCTAACACCCATAAAAATTCTAACAAAATCTCTAAGCTTAAGGATATGCTTCCAAGACCACGAGGCATGACTTGGAACCTGACAATCCTAAATACTACCACCCTTTAGCCTAAAGAGTCTTTTCTACTAAAGACATTCGAAAGATGCTTGGTCATCATGCTAACATTCATATCCCTAGTAGTCCTAATGCCCAACCCACCCTGACACTTATGCCTACAAATATCCTTCCAAGCCACGCTAGTTAAACCCTTTCGTCCTTCATCAAAACCCCAAAAAAAATTTCAACACTCTATCAATACTATAACAGATATGTTTAGGTATGACAAACATAGAAGTCCAATAAACGCTTAGAGAAGACAAAACAGAGGAGATCAACTGTAACTTACCAGCAAATGACAAATATCAATTTCTCCAATCCAAGACTCTAAATTTAATATTATCAACAAGAAGTATACAATCCTCATTACGTAATTTTTTAGTCATCATCGAAACACCTAAGTAGCGTATAGGCAGAGATCCCTCCCTAAAAGGTAAAGCAAGATTAATTCTTAACTTGATATTATTCGAGACATTACTAAAGAAAGCAGTACTCTTTTCCATACTAGGGTATAGGCCAAAACACATATAAACTCATCCAGTCCCCTTCTAAGAGTACTAGCCGATATCTCATCCGAATGACAAAGGAGAAGGAGATCATCAGCAAAACACAAATGGGTTAGACTAATATCCTTACAACCACAGTGGAACTTAAATCTTTTGTCTAATCTAATATGACTATTAATCATTAAATTTAAGACCTCCATGACTAAAGTAAAAAGATAGGGTGAGACAGGATCACTCTGTCTCAATCCTCTACCACTTTTCAAAAACCCATGAATCTCTCCATTGATACAGAGAGAGAAGAAAGTTGTAGTTAGACGAACCATGATCCAATTTATCATTGTGTCATGGAATCCAAACATAACAAGGACAGTCTTAAGGAGTCCCCAATTAACAGTGTCAAAAGCCTTCCTAATATCAACTTTAAACGCACAATTCACAGCCCCTGTGGTTCTCTCATAACCAGCCATAAGCTCTTGGGTAATTAGAATGTTATCACTAATATGTCTATCCGGAATAAAGGGACATTGATTTCTATCAACCAACCCATCTAACCCCTCTATAAGCCTATTAGTCAAAACCTTTTTTTTTGGTAACCGTGATTTCCGACTCATTGGCCGACTAATCTACGGGGCTTGAGCCCACCGCCACACAGACTCAAACCAGGTAAAGCCCTCCCTTTTCAGGAGGTTGGCGTGGACACTTCAAAGTTGTTTGCCCCTAGTGGGAATTAAACTTGAGACCTCACACACTTTAGAGTTACAACCACAAATCTTTTTGCCACTAGGCCACCCTTGAGTGGTTATTAGTCAAAACCTTACTAATACACTTATAGATAACATTGCAGCAAGCAATGGAATGATAATCAGCAAACTTCCTAGAAACCTTAAGCTTAGGGATAAGAGATACCAGATTAGTGTTAAGTTCACTTAGAAGTTTCCCAGACAGGAAGAACTCTCTAACAGCGTCACATACATCTGGACCGACAACACTCCAAGCCTTCTTAAAAAACATTAAAGTATACCCGTCCGGGCCAGCAGCTTTGTCGTCCATGATTCCAAACATAGACATCTTCACTTCATCATCCAAGACATGTCTGATCATAGACTCAGCAATCACCGGATCAAGTTTCTTAGTGAAAAGACCATCAGCATCCTCTATTTCAAACACATTAACATCACTCTAGAAAAGAATCTTATAATAGTCAACAAAAGGACCATATATATCATTTCCATAAAAAGTGTTACCCTCCTCATCACAAATAGCTTCAACTCTACGCCTGCTAGTCTTGCCTTTAAGAAACTTATGAAAGTACGCTATATTAAAATCACCTTCTCTTAACCACTCAATCTTATTTTTCAGCTTGAGCACCCTCTCTTCATGTTTTTCAACCTTTTGTCAAACATAAACATAGAGTAACCTCTAACATCCACAAACCAATTCTCTTTAACCACAGGGAGAAAGACCTCCTTCTCAGTAAGAAAATTCATAAATCTAAAGGACCTTGGTTTTGAAACAGTGATCTCCGGAAACACTACAAGAGCTGGGCAGTGATTCAAGGATAAGTACGGAAGAAGATTAGCATAACACCTACTAAAAATCTGACTAAACTTCTCATTACACGTGACCCTATCAAGCTTCTTAAGGATACCAGTATTTGGGTCATTCCTCTTTTCAATCCAAGTATAAAATAACCCATGACTACACAGATCATCAACTTCCAAAGAACGGAAACACTCACGAAACTCTTCCATCCTACCAACTCTAGAACTAAAGCAACTAGAACTTTCCTCAAAAGACATAAGCAAATTAAAATCTCCAAGTAATAACCAAGGAGAGTCAAATATATCATTCTTATACTCAACCAAATTCTTCCATAGCAACCGTCTACTCTTCTCAAAGATCTCTCCATAGACAAATGAAACAAAAAATTTAGCCTGATTACAAATAAACACCACTTCAAAATGCATAACATGATCTATATGAGAGACCAGTCTAGCATTTATAACTGATGAATCCCATCCGACAGCGATCCTTCATCCCTTCCTACTATCAACAGAGTTAGAGACCCAAGACCAACTACCAAAGACTTCATCACAAGCGGTATCCACTGATTTCTTCCTCAACCTAGACTCAATAACACCAAACATACATATATGATTCTCCGTAATCAAATCTTTAACTTCTTTCTGTTTAAGGGTAGAATTCAACACTTGAACATTCCACGCAACAATTTTCCCTATCATTGGAAACTAGAAAGATCGGATGCCACACCCCTTGCATTTCTGCCATGGACACATCATGCATATTACTAACTTCATCACTAGTCACAAACGTTGCAGTAGCATTAGGCATGCCTTCTACATCATTATAATGTCCATTCACCCTATCATTATGTATATTCTCTAATGCATCATCATAATACTCAATCATATCCTCTGTCCAAGAAGCTTTCACCTCATCATTAAATGGTAACCAGAAAACACGAGCAAATCCACAACTAATTTATCCCTTTCCCGTTCTAACATACTAACTTTACCCGTTTCTTTCTTCATAGCTCGCTCATAAAACTTATTATAAGCAACATTATTCTGTTTGTCCCCACATTCATCCACCATCCTCTTTTTAGCAATCCTAGTAGCATTCTCATGAAGACCCTCATTAGAAGCAACAATCCTATCCTGAAGGTTTTCAATCCTACTCTTAAGAATAATATCCTGAGATTTAGTGTCCACATTCATACTACTACTCTTACTAAAAAATACTCTAATTCCCTAGCCGACCAATTACTTTTTTCCTTCTCTTATATAACAAATCCCTCTTTACACAAAATATCAATCCTCATACAAAACTTCTTCCATTTCTAATTCTCAATATTACCTTCTTCCACCACAAGCGGCTCAAATCTATTACCAGTAGCAACCTCATTGACCACACTATTACTTTTAGAACTACCATTTTTAACAGGTTTCATTTCATTTGATACATCAACCTTTTTCTTAACCTCATTGACTTGACTAACATTTTCAACTTTAGTCTCTTGAACCACCTGCTTTACACTAACACTAGGTTGAGCACTCTTACTCACTAGAACATATTGCCTAGCTACACCACTTCCTCTCCCACCATTATTACCAGAATTTTGCTCTACCACCACCAAACGACCCTCTTCATGTATTACTAAACCCTCCCCTACTATAGCCACCTCTTCTGTTAACCACATACCTCCAACCATCTCCATTGACATTACTAACATTATTGGTTTTAGTCACCTTCATAGAGTTCATAACAGCAGTAGCCATTTCCCCTAATTCCTTAGCATGACAACTCTTAAGAGTATGACCAAACTCTTTACAATGTTCACACACTAGAGGTTTCCAAAGGTACTCCACATCCAAAATCATAGACCGATCCGAACTCTTATAATAAATCTCCACCTCAGTAACCAAATCCTTCGACGAATCAACTTCAACCATAACTCTAGCAAAGCTAGCCATGCCATAAGTTTTTTCACACATCTCCGTAGTTATTCTATCCATAATGGTTGGGACACCAATCGTGCTAGCAATACGACTTATCCCTTCTACATTCCATGCCTCTAGTGGGACATTATAGATCTTATCCCATATCGAAACCTTAGTTAGTTCCGGCTTAGATATACAGATGCCTGGTTCCCACCTTTGAACATAAAACAGCTTGTTATCCACCATCCAAGGACCACTCTCCACCACAGCTTGCATACCATCTATGGAATCAAAGTTACAAAAGTAAAGACCACTATTATTCATCATTACATCCCTGAATTGAAATTGTCTCCACATCCTTCTTAAATTTCCTAAGAGCTCTCTATGAGGCATTTGAAACCCCACAAAATGCCCAAACAGGGCTCTATTCAATTTAGTACTACCTTCTTCCACAACCGGGTCCATAGCAGCAACCTCCTTTCCCTTGCTATTCACCAAACCTTCCACCTATTTAAGCCTATTTCTACCAAGCCTCTTATCACCTGTTAAAACACTAGCAAACGAAAACTTCTTCTTAGTACTATCACTACTATCCTTCATTTGCTCATCCTTCACACCACTCCCTTCGCCAACCTCAAAATTACTAATAGATTTAATTTCATTACTAGCATCCACACTGTTAACCTTGAACATACCCGGCCTTGCCCCCCCCCCCCCCCCCCCAAAAAAAAAAAAACTAACCTTTGTAGGGATTTTAGGCTTACTTCCATTAGAAACATTGGGGTTAAAAACACGATTCTCCGCAAAAGGGACTGGCATAGGAGGGCTATTATCACAAGCCATACACTGACTACCCTTATCCATGTTCCTAACTACATTCTTAACAACATTCACCTTCTTACTATTATCACTACTAACAGGAATAGAACTATCACTTACCTCCTTAATATCAGTAACCACTCCAACCTTCTTAGTGCCTACTTCAACACTACTCCCCTTCTCACTCTCACCATTGGGACCCCAAAACATCCCAGTATCCTCCGCTGAGTGTACCGAGACGTTATTATCACCCTTCTCAATAACAACTTCATTAACAACCTCCATATCCTCAGCAACACTACCCAAATCCCCAGTCCTAACACTAGAACGAGTATTAACCCCATTCTTAACTACAATACTAGCAGGATGATCTAAAAAATCCTTATCAATATATTTCATAGTATTACCTATACTAGGATTCATGTTCCTAGTTGTCTTCACCGATATCAACGACCTCCCAGATTTCTTAGTAGGTGGAACAAATGACGTCACCAGAGGAGGTCCAACAGACTCCTCCGGGGGTTGTTCAACAGAACCCACCAGCTTTGACATGGAAGAAATAGGTGGATTAGGCATGATTCATGGTAAGGAAGGAATAAGGAACGAAGGAAAATGGATTAAGGTTTAAAAGAGGTTTAAAATAACGGTTTAGGGGAAGAACAAAACGTGAACAAACTTAATAAAATGAATTTAAATGGATGAACATGAAAGTTTAAGTGGTAAAAAATTATATGAATATAGATTATCGAAATGAAAGATGCGGGCTCTCTCCATTGGCGGCAGACTCACTTTGATTAAATTTGTTCTTGGGTTAATCCCAATTTTCCATATGTCTATATATAAAGCTCCTCTGCAGGTTTTAAAATAGTTGGAACCTATCAGACGCAGGTTCTTCCATGGCCACGTCAAAGGTAATAACAGTGCAAGCTGGGTGAAATGGGATGTAATCAATTCGGGTAAAGAGCAAGGAGGTCTTGGTGTGGCAAGTTTATATGCCTTAAACCGAGCACTCATTTGTAAATGGGTTTGGAAATTTCATACAGAGAGCGATTCTTATGGACGCGTATGATTAAAGCATTACATAACGAAGACGGAAACATAGGAAAGATTACTCACAATGGCTTCATGTCGACATGGACGAACATTATTAATGAAGTTCATACTCTCAAGCAAAAAGGGGTGGATTTCTTTGAGTTCGTTAAACTCAAAATAGGGGACGGGCGTAACACACGTTTTTGGACAGACAATTAGAGTACTGTGGGTGTGCTTAAAGACACGTATCCTGTACAACCTGGAGACTCACAAAGACGTGAACATACAATCGAAGCTGGCAGATTTAAGTCTGGAAGTGTCGTTACGTCGCAATGTGAGGGGGGTGCTGAACAAGCTCAACTCAGAGAGTTGGGCAATCATTTGGGTGAAGTAACTTTGGTCCCACAAGTAGATCGTTATATTTGGACTTTGGGTAGTGATGGTACGTTCTCAGTCGCGTCTTTGAGGGGGAGGATAGATAGTTTGAGATCGAATATGATGACAACCAAAACAAGATGGATAAAGTAAGTTCAGATAAAGGTTAATATTTTGGCATGGAAAGTTAATCGTGATGCTCTTCCAATGCGGTTTAACTTATCAAGACGGGGCATTGACATTCAGTCCCTCAACTGCCCGGTTTGTGAAGTGGGTATAGAATCGTCGTCTCACATTTTCTTTGCTTGCCCGGTTATGCATAACATTTATCAGAAAATTGCTAGGTGGTGGAATATTGCTATTGCGGGTTGCGGTTCATACGAGGAGTGGTTAGTGTGGTTTAATTCGATTCGACTTAAATCCACTCTTAAAGACATCTTGGAAGGAGTGTTCTACGTCACATGGTGGTGTATGTGGAGATTTCGTAATAAGTTGTTGTTCGAGTCAGAGAAGTCTTCAAAGACTTTGTTATTCGATAGCATTGTTTCTCTTTCTTTTTATTGGTGTAATTCTAGGTGTAGTAAATAGTTCCCTTGGAACGAGTGGTTGAAAAACCCGTACCTTATTTATGTGTAACTCTAGCGCCTTGCTAGTTTTTTAATGCCATATGCCGTTAAAAAAACGCAATTACGACACCTTCGTATTAAAAAAAAGTAAAAAAATACATATTATATTTCACCAAGTACCAAGTAATGTAATAACTTGATAAAAATTAAAAATTATTTAAAATACAATAAGATAAATTATAAATCAAATATAAAAATGTGTTTAGAATATATTATTTATTTATAATATAAGCCCTTATCAGGACCGGCTGTATGGGTATGCAACCGGTGCATAGGCACAGGGCCACCGGACAAGTAGGGCCACAAAAATCAGCAAATAAACCGTATACATATGTACCATATAACTAGTTTACTACTGTACTTAGCTTAATATATGAGGAAAGAATAGTACTCCTTTATTATAAAAACACAACTCTACCGTTACTAAGTATGGAAGAATCTTTTTGGGGTTAATATACACGCAAGTTACTAAAGTTTGGCGAAAGTAACGATTTTGTTACTAAAGTTTAAAACCTTACACTTGGGTTACTAATGTATTGTTTTCCTGAACTTCAAGTTACCCATAATGTTTTTACCCGTAGTTATAAGTTGCATGTCTACGTGGACTCCAACTTACGTTTTCTTCAGTCAAGTTATGTTTTCGTCAGTAAACTTAAGTTTTCATTAGTAAACTTACGTTTTCGTCAGTAAACATACGTTTTCTTCAGTTAACTTACGTTTCGTCAGAAATTACGTTTTCGTCAGTAATTTACGTTTTCGTCAGTAATTTTACGTTTTTGTCATTAAACGTACACTTTCGTCAATAAACTTAAGTTTTCGTCAGCAATTTTACGTTTTCGTCAGTAAATCTACGTTTTTATCAGTAAATGTACGTTTTGGTCAGTAAATTTTCATTTTTGTCAGTAAATTTACGTTTTCTTCAGTAAATATACGTTTTCTTCTGTAAATTTACATTTTCGTCAATAAATTTACATTTTCCTCGGTATTTTTATGTTTTCGTCAGTAAGTTTACGTTTCGTCAGTAAATTTATGTTTTCATCAGTAAATTTACGTTTTCGTCAGTAAATTTTCATTTTTGTCAGTAAATTTAAGTTACGTCAGTAAAAATACTTTTACGTTTTCGTCAATAAATTTACATTTTCCTCAGTATTTTTACGTTTCCTTACTAATTTTACGTTTTCGTCAGTAAATTTACGTTTTCGTCAGTAAATTTACGTTTTCGTCAGTAAATTTTCATTTTCGTCAGTAAATTTACGTCCTCGTCAATAAATATACGTTTTTTTCAATAAAGTTACGTTTTTTCGTCAATAAATTTACATTTCCTCCGTATTTTTACGTTTCTGTCAGTATTTTTACGCTTTCGTCAGTAAACTTGTGTTTTCGTTAGTGAACTTACGTTTTCGTCAGTAAATGAATATTTTCATCTGTATTTTTATGTTTTCATCAGTAAACATACGATTTTGTCAATAAATTTACGTTTTTATCAGTAATTTTATGTTTTTGTCAGTATTTTACGTTGAAGAAAATGTAAAATAATTGACCAAAACGTAACTTTACTGACGAAAACGTAAAAGTACTGATGAAAACGTAAATTTACTGGAAAAAACATAAATTTACTGACGAAAACATAAATCTACTGACGAAAACCTAAAGTTACTGACAAAAACGTAAATTTACTGACAAAAACGTAAAAGTACTGACAAAAACGTAAAATTACTGACGAAAACGTAAAGTTACTGATGAAAACGTAAATTTACTGACGAAAACGTAAACGTACTGAGAAAACGTAAATTTACTGACAAAAACGTAAGTTTACTAACGAAAACTTAAATTTACTGACGAAAAAGTAAATTTACTAGCGAAATCTTAAAATTACTGAGGTAATCGTAAAATTACTGACGAAAACATAAATTTACTGACGAAAACGTAAAATTACTGACGAAAACGTAAATTTACTAACAAAAAAGTAAGTTTAGTGACGAAAATGTAAGTTTACTGATGAAAACGGAAGTTTAATGACGAAAACAGAAGTTTACTCACGAAAACGGAAGTTTACTGACAAAAACGTAAGTTTACTGACGAAAATGTAAGTTTATTGACGAAAACGTAAATTTATTAAAGAAACCGTAAAATTACTGAAGAAACCATAAATTTACTGACAAAAACGTAAATTTACTGACGAAACCGTAAAATTACTGATGGAAACGTAAAAGTACGAACGAAAACGTAAAAGTACAAACGAAAACGGAAAATAAACTGACCAAAACGTAAATGGTTAATATACATGCATGTTACTAAAGTTTGGCTAAAATAACGATTTTGTTACTAATGTTTGGCAAAAAAACCCATCAAAAAATGAAATGGCAATGCAACCGTTGCTTAACCGGTAACCCATCTCCTGAGTAATGGCGGGATAACTTTTTTGAACGTTTAGTAACAAGAGAAAAGTTATTTTGCATCCTTGTTTTTTGGTGGAAACCAAGGGACAAATCATCAACCTTCATCTAGTTTTGATCTAATGGTAGAGATTAACCTAAGATTTAAAAAAAAACACGGAGGGGCCATTTTTGCCAAAATGTCCAAAAGTTGCAAAAATAGGCGGAGGTACCAAATTTGTAAATATGACGGAGTAATGAATTATCACTAGTGATATTTCACTAGCGAAAATCAATGAAATATCACTGTTAATAAAACAATGAAATATCACTGGGATATTATGTTAATGAAATATCAATGGTGATTTCATTAGTTTATCTCTAGTGATATTTCATTGTTTTTATCAGTAACGAAATATCACTTGTGATAACCAATTTTCGTCATATTTACAATTTAGTCCTTCCGCCGCTTTTTTGCAAATTTTGGACATTTTGGCAAAAATAGTCCCTCCGTGTTTTTTTTAATCTTAGATAATGGATGGCTAGGATTAGTCCTTTGGATTCCAACAAAAAACAAGTTTCCAAAATAACCGGACTCTTAGAAACAAATGAATCAAACCCGTATACAATAGTAACCTAAGTGTAAGGTTTTAAACTTTAGTAACAAAATCATTAATTTTGACAAACTTTAGTAACCTCTATGTATATTAACCCATCTTTTTGCAACACTTTTTAACACTCGATTATATAACCAGTTGACTGTTAGGTATTATTTTAAGCTTCTTGTTTTCACTTTCTTTTTTACAGTCTTGCTTTGCATTATGCCATGATATAAAATTTTAGGTTTTTATGTGGAACCTCTAATTTAATTGTTACGGTAATATTTTAAATACAAAAAGTTTATTACGGAGTTAGATTACTTGTCTTTTTTTAATCTTGCACAAAATGTGTAATATTAGATGTTTCTTTTATTATTGTTATTTAAGGGTTTTTTCGAACTTTGGTAATATTTTTATCGCATTAGCAATGGATATATTTGTTTTCACGCTTATTTTTGGTATTTAAGTAGGGTCTCCGTATATAATTTTGTACAGGGCCATCAGACTTCACGAGACGGCCCTGACCCTTATATTTAAGTTAATAGTCAAATTAACCATAAGTTGATTATATGAATTTATCATAAAAACATATTTTAATAAACCTTGAAAAAATTTGATAAGAGTTCGAGCCAAGCTATCAAAAGTTTGAGCTTGAGCTTGATACACGTTTTATGCTATTTTTTGGGCTTGAGTTTGGGCTTGATAAAAGTTTGGCTTGATCGAGCCAAGCTCAAACTCGAGCTCGAGTTATTTAATAAAAGTTTAACTTGATTACAGTCCTAAATGACACGACCTAGATAACAGCTTTGCGTTATTTTTCTTTCCTATCACTTTCAGAAATGAGATGAAAAGTGAATTACATATATGAAAAAATTAATCGAACAATGTACATTACTCGTTTGAACAGACTGGCAATTTTACAAGTTCCTAATGATGCGTATTCAATTTTCTAACATGTCAATTTTCATCATTGTACGCTCGAGCTTGAATTAATTATAAAGGCTATTTTAAGTAACTTGTATTTTAAGAGCTTATGTTTTTAGAAAACCATCTTATAAGATTGCATGTCAAAACAGAGCTTATTTTATGAAGGTTAGTTTTATAAGCAAACAATTTTACTACGTTCCTAGAACTCGCGCGTAAAACATACCGAAAGTTTAGTGTCACTATTAAAAGACGTCAACAATCAAGGTGTTTGTGTTTGTGTTATAAATCAACTTATTTACTTATTTTAATTAAAAATAATAATTTCAAGTAAGTGTTTAGTAAAAAAAATAAAAAAATCACTTATTTGCGTTTAAAAAGATTTAAAATGAAGTTTTGCAAAAATAGATGGCTACTTACTTTTTGAAAACGGAGTTTTGATAAATACTAATAATGTCTTTTTAGTTCTTTCACTAGTTAAATTATCAAAAAACCAAATGTGTGAAACATTAAAAAAAACTGATTATCTGATTATTTCGTTATCAAAAATCATAATCTAACCCATAAAATAAATTTTAAAATCACGTTTCGTAACAGCTGATTATACTTCGTTATCAAAAATCATAATCTAACCCACAAAATAAATTTTAAAATCACGTTTCGTAACAACTGATTATATGATTATTAGTTTTTAAAACGACAAATATATTTTGAATTAGCAATTAAAAACACCCCTTAAATACCGGTTAGATACAATAATCAAGGCTAGATACCGGTTAAATTAGAGACGACGGCAACAATTATCAAACAGTTGGAGTAACTTCAAACACTTCATTTTTGGCATTTGATTTAAGTCATCTGGAACAACTTTCTACAATAAGTTAGTTGCATATTTAACTTATTTTACATTATTTGTTCTAGAGTTTATCGTGCTGTATTCTTTACCTTTGGGCAAAAATTCTTCGTTCGAATAATGTTTTGTTAAAAAATGAGTTAAATTTTAAAGTTTGATTCGAAAAATTTGTTTGAGTATTTTTTTTTACTTGTCTTACAAACCATATTATTTTGATATGTTTAGTTTTTGGTAAGTATAAGTCATTAGTTTCTTTATAAATAGAGGTTAATGTTATTAGTTTTTTTGTAACTTTTGAATTATAATTTAGGGTATTTAAGAAAAAGTTTCTGTTTCGTTTGTTTATATTTATTTGTTAGTTTCGTTCGTTTGAATTATCCAACAAGTGATATTAGAGATTGGATTCCTGATGAAAAAAAAAAGGTTTCGTATGAAGGTATGATCGATGATTTGATTGGAAAAGGAAAAAGGAAAAAGAAAAAAAAAATTGGTGGTTCGTTTAATTGTTGGTCGAATTGTTTTTGCAATAGAGCATCAAGTCTCTGTTCATAAGATAATTTGTTATGAGATATATATGCTACTTATTAAAAGAAAATCATTTTTATTAATAAAAATTATGAAAAATCAATTTACATTTAGTAATGCAAAATGTATAACTATATAAATGTAATTAAAATAAAAAAAATTAATATTAAATAATATATAATTAATACATACGTTGTTTAAAAAGACAATTATATATGCACATTTTATAACAATTAAAATACAAAATCTTACATATGTTGTCCACCTAAAATGATAATATACATAGTTTTAAAAATTGAACCTAACTAAAGGGTTCAACGAGAATCGAGGTCATAATTTGTTCGGCTAGCCAAAATACCTTTAGAATACGAACCAGAGAGGCCCGTTAAAACCAATAAAAAACATCCCCAATTGATAAATATGTACTATTTTTTAACATCACCTAAATTTATACTATTTATAAAAAAGATTGCACTTTATCTCTAAAATTAAAAAAAGTAAACCCTTACAATCTTTTGTTACAAACCTTTATAATATAAAAACTTCATAAATTTATTTATGGATTGATTGGGGAACAATACACGTTAAATGACAAAGTAAATACAAATTAGAATGCAACATGTACAGATGATTATTGCTATAAAATATACCTTACATACAATTATTCAATTTGTTCACTAATGTATGTTTAATATTAAATTTGTATTTGGCTTTAAACCATTCAAGTTTTTATAAGTTTGTATATTTGAAAACATATATCATCAATGTATTGTAATTTTGTACAAATTTAATGAAATTTACATATTAGGAGAAGGCAAACGTGTAAACATATAAACTACAAATCGTACATATCAAAATAGAAAGATTTGAATGTTATAATAAAATATGAAAACGTGTAAACATATAAACTACAAAGATTTTCTATATTTACACGTTAGATAATATTATGACGAATGTTTACACAGGTTAGCAAATACATTTCACGATCAATCATCACAATTTCTTAATACTATTTCTATATGAAATGATTTATTATTCTTAAAGTTATTCCAGCTTAAAATATCATCATTATTTGTGAAGTTATTATTGAAAACTATATATACTCATAAACTATTACACATGTAAAATTTTAGTTTCGAGTACCCGCAAGTGCAACGCGACGATACCCTGCTAGTTAAGTTGTGATGATGGGATTCGTTATGTGGGCTTTTGAATATTTGACTTTGAAATTTGATGTTTGATGTTTTGGTGGTGCAATATTAGGGCGGTAGTCAGTTTGGTTTGTTATTATTTCTATTGGAATAAAAAGGTTGGATTTATGGACAAATGACACAAAAAAACATCTAACTCAGAGGTCATTTTTAATTAAGGTATCGTATTTTTTGGCATAAAAGGCATCTAACTTATTTTTTGTCAATTTGGTTATTTTCGTTACATATTTAACGACTGTCATGATGACGTGTAGTCCCTAGTCAGGCTAGAAGCCCGACCCACGGGTACTACCCGTATTCAATTCATCATGAATGGGCTAAAACAGACAACACCTGAAGCTCACGAGGCCCAGTACGCAGCTTTCGTACACGGCTTCACGAAAGTCGCACTCTGACCGCGCGCGGTAGAGTCAAACAGAATCATAGTTTAAATAAGACTATGATTCACCTAAGACAAAGGGATATACACTATCCTTGTTTAGATGATGAGGATCTCGGTGTATATGGCAATTATCATTTACTTAGGCCACAAGTAAGCCGAATTAGGGTTTCAACGAGCATAAAAGGAACCTCTCGGTTCCACCAAAGGTACGATTAACATAATCCATAAACCCTCACTGATTATCCCAACTAAACCAATTACTTATTCTCACGTCGGAGTCTAATCGTGGGAACAATCTCACAGTAAGCCTAACGGTGTTTGTTCTTTATTGTGCAAGGTCTTCATACAAGTTCACTTGGTGCAAGAGCCGGAGTCCCTAATACCTGAATTAAGCCTAATTCGGGTTGACGTCGTCCATACAACTTTTGTATCAACAAGTTGGCGCCATCCGTGGGACCCTACACTAAACTCTAATCAACATAACTAAGTCTGACACATTCACGGCTAATCAAAAGGCCAGTGGCAAGAAAGCGCAGTCGAAAGAGGCGCTCATTGTTTCCACTCAGTCTCCCTACACGGCAATCAGTGGCCCTGACAATCGGGGCATTCGGGGGAGAGCACCACAAGTGCCGACCTCCCCTTTTGCGACTCCTGCACCGACATTGGTCTCAGGAACTCCACCATCAGTAGAACCACCCGGTGCGCCACATAATGAAGCACGGATAATCTCGGACACAGAGATTATGCAACAAGGAGATCCCCAATCACCCCAACGACAGCCGCGCGCATAGAAAATTTCATATCACATAATTATGAATTTCTTGTTCTGCTCATGGTAGAATGCATGAATATCAGAGCGCTAGAAGATCTACGGATCCGTCTTAATCTTGTGAGAGAAAGGGAGATCGAACTAGGATCTTCCCCGGAGGAAGAGCGCCCCAAAACATCGAAGCACGGAATGAGAATGGAGGATTGCCTCAAGAAACCCCACGTATCTAAACGGATCACGTATCCCGAGGGACACGAGGGGGATAAACAAGCTTCCGACTACTCCAGGGATTCAAGAGAGCGCGAAGCTCCAGAAACTCCTGTTGACAACAGACAGAGCACCCCAAAAAGAGCGGGAAGCTCGCTGAGAGAAAGGATCCTAAATCCAAGCTCTCGAAATCGGAACTCCAAAAGGGGTCCAAGCTACAGCTCATCTAGCTCCAACTCAGATGACCATCATCCCATACTTCGTCGAGTTAGCTATTCCTCGGAGTCCTCAGACTATGAGGAGGATCGTCGAAAATCGTCCCGACAGCGGCATAGGCGCAATGAGGATAACCTGTCTCTTCCATGGCACCGCGAGAAGCTCGATGCATTCACGAGCCGTATCAGAAACTACTCAGAGAATAAAAAGCAGTGAATGCCCGCTAATGTCAAAACATATGATGGAACGGGGGATCCTGACGATCACCTAAAAGTCTTCGAGACAAGGGCAAGAATTGAGGGTTGGCTGCTGATGAGACCGTAATTATACATGGTCTCATCGTCCAAATCGGGCTTAAAACGGTTAAATATATCATAAAATACCGGAAAATATACTTGTATTCGTTTATTGTATGCTTTAGGTATGGCTATCGAGAAAAATACAAAAGATCACAAGAAACAAAGAAAAACGAACACGAGAAACGAAGCCACACAATGAACCGGACCCGATTGATGATTTTCTAAAAAAGTCCCTTAACTTTGAAGATTGTAAAATATTGGTCCTTCAATTTTGAAGATTTGTCAAATTTAGTCCTTGAAGAATTATCTTATTACAAGAGAAGTCCCTCAAGTTCAAGTGTTGATATGAATGGCCCTTGAAGAATGCCCTTGTTACACTTTTGGTCCTTGGTGAAAGTTTACTAATATCATGTGCCAAAAATGACAAGTGCCTCAAAGATTTAACAAAGGGAAAGTGATATTGCATATCCAGACTTTTTTTGCCAAAACTTTGAAAAGTGAGGGCTGTTATTGCCAAAACATTAAACCCATATCTAACCAAACCACCAATCAACCCCTGCCACATCACCACAACCTGACCCATTTCGTAACCGGATCCACCACCTCATAACCCACTAGCCACGTTTCTTTTTATTATTAAACTCAAACTTAAATCATTTTAATATTGATTAAGAGTGGCGGGCAACACCTAAAACATCCTCTAACATGATCAAACAATAACATTGTGCCCCTTATGAACCCTAATCGTGATTAAGCATGAATCCAAGGGGATAATTATTGAGTTAATGTAAATCAATAATTGAACCAATTTTAAGCAAACCCCTATCCTTAAAATCGACCCCACATCACTCACATGTTTGTCACAGCCTTCCCCTGCCCCAAAGATGTATACTTTTGGCAAACCAACAAAACATTGACAGTGATCCAAGGGCTTGAGGCATTTTCTTACTCCCTACTCTTTATCAAACAACTGAAAACTGTCCAAGACAACTGGCATCCTATGTGCAAGCTCAGAAATCGTGTGACCCTCTTTGACAAAGATCAAGTTCAAATCTATCCATGGGATTTTGAGGAATTTCCTCTTTAAGGTTTTCTTATTTCTAGAAGAGTCTGTAAGCCCTTATATAAGGCTGGTAAGTTTATTGTATCAATTGTTCCAGATTTTTGTTAAACTTTATGTAATTCCTTTTTAGTCAAATAAAAGTTGGTGTTAAATTTGGTTTATGTAATTCCTTTTTATATTGTTAAAAGTTGGTATTAAGTTTAACATTAATCTGTGTTCCATTCCAAGATCATGTTTTTTTATTTGTTTGTTAAACCATAATTCCTTTTTTTATTTTAATGATAAAAAAATTTGGTAAGTTTGCAAACCTGATTAAAATCCGTTTTTGTTAAGAGTTACTCAGAAAGTTGTTCAAGTTTAAGAAAATTTTTGAGGTTTAAAAGTTTGAAAGAAAAAGTTTTAAGAAAGAAAAGAAGAATCAGTTGGTGTGTTCTTATTGTTTGTTTCTGTGTGACATTATTATTCTTAGCAGGTGAGATAGCAAGCTTGTGTTTCTTTTAGCTAGCACATAAGCTCACTTACTCAAGGGTGTGGATGTGCACCCTTGTGGTGAGTTCATCCTTTTCTCTTTTCTATTTGTGTGTTTTTATTTATTTTCTGCCATAAGATTTGTGCTTCATATGTTAATTTATGTTTGTTAAGCCGCTGAAATCTACTATTCTTGTACGTGAGGACTAATATCATTACTATTCTGGATTGTTTGTGGTACTAAAAAAACCCAAAACCTTTGAAAAATCAGCTTAACTAAACTGTTAAGGGTGTTTGGGACAGTGGGGAATCTTGGGTAAAAATTTACCATGAGCTCCTAGCTTAGCTATACATCATTAATAAGCTTAGGGTAAGTTAAATTCGTCAAAAAGTTTGAAGTTTTAGAGTTTAAAACCTTTTTTTTAGTTCTCATATAATCTGCTTGTTTTGAGTAATTGTGGTTCAAGTTGATGATATAATGCAAAGTTGTCAAGATCGGGATCTTACCTAGGATCATTTTCGTCTTTACAAGATCGAGATCGTAAAGTAGGATCGAGATCGTAAGATCCTACAATAATGTAATTTTCTTAGTAGTATTTGCAACACTTTACAAATCTATAAATTAATATGCACCGTAAACACAAATTATACGAATATTTCATAAAAATATGGTCGTAAATTATGATTATGAAATTATAAGAAGATTTACATGTGGTTTTTTAGACTATACAAAATAGAACCTGTAAATTTGAAATTTTTTAGCTTGTCTCTCGGGAAAAAGTAAGATCGGATCGTAGTAAATCCTAAGATCCTATGATCAAGATCGGGATTGATGAGACTGCTTTTATACATAGTCTCATCGTCCAAAACGAACTTTAAATGCATTAAATATCATCAAAAATACCAAATATATGCTTGTGTTTGTTACTTGTGTATTTTAGGTACGGATATTGAGAAAATGACAAAAGATCACAAGAAACAAGTGATAGGTGTGTAAACACCCATCCTTTTACCACTTAATTCTGGCTAAAACGAGACCAAAACGCGTATTTAATATCATTTGTTTGGAATTATGCGTGGTTTTTGTGTTTATTGTGTTTTCAGAGCCAACCGGATGATTATTGAAGAAAACATGGGATTGCACGGGTTTTACCGAAGAAAAAGACTCAAGATAAAGTCTATTGTCCAAGAGATGCAAAAGATTTGAAGTCACTGGGCCTATTCGAAGATTTATCGAAGAAAAGGACCAAAGATGGAAGATTTACAAAAGTCGAAGAAACTCAAGTCTATTAAACGAAGAAATTAAAAGACGAGTTGAATTTAATCTGTTAGGACCATTGTAATAGTTATATGTAATAGGTAGACTAAGAGGTATGTAGTTCCTCCTGGTCCTAGTAGTAGCAGGAGCAAGTCCTGCTCCTGGTCCTAGTCGTAGTCAAACTTTATTATTTACTTAATATTCTGTTAGGATATGCATGAGATATGTTAGGAAAGGATATGCATATCAGTTTTACACGTTTTCTTTAATGCTGTATTAGGGTTTCCTTGTAGTATAAAAGGAACCTTAGGCAGAAGGGTTAGACACACCTTCACCAAACGTAGTTCTAGTGATTATTAATATTAGAAATCCTTAGAAAGGATCAAGTCTTTAGAGTTATTCTATTCTTCTTAATTATATTTATATTCTACATTCATATTGTGTATAGAGTCTCTTCGTGATTTGACTTGTGATTACAGAAGTCATTCACCGGTCCTGACAGGCTGCAAGATCTACATCTAGTAGACCCAACAAGTGGTATCAGAGCCTGGTAGGGTCTCTATACAAGAAGAATCAAGTTTTCTTATTTCTGACATTTTGTTTATCATGTCTGCCTCAACCTCTACACAAACAGGAGAAGACAGCACTCCTAAAATTGTGCAACCTCAGCAGATCCTGGCTACGGTCTCTAACACGAATGGTAAATTCCCTCTTCTGAAGAAGGGTGAATATGATAACTGGGCAATGAAGATGGAATGGTGGATCACCAACACTGATCAAGACCTTTGGAAGATCATTCTGAATGGGAACAGCAGGAAGCTTACTGGACGAGACAAGAATGGTAACATTACTCTTCTTGACCCTAAATCTCATGAGAAAAGCATAGCTATTCAGAAGGAGGTAAAAGCAAAAACGATTTTGCTTCAATCTCTTCCTGAAGATCACATGGGTGACTTCTACCATTTGGATGATGCCAGAGAGATCTGGAATGGCATAAAAGCAAGGTTCGGTGGGAATGAGGAATCAAAGAAAATGCGAAGGTCCATGCTGAGAGATGAATTTACCGAATTCAAAATCTCAGAAACTGAAGGTCTAAATCAAGGGTATGATAGGTTCCAGAAGATATTGAGCCAGTTGAATCAACTTCGGTCAAAGCCTGATGATGGTGACATTAATGCAAGGTTTCTTAAAGCCTTACCCTACTC
Source organism: Glebionis coronaria (assembly GCA_025667525.1). NCBI lineage: Eukaryota > Viridiplantae > Streptophyta > Magnoliopsida > Asterales > Asteraceae > Glebionis > Glebionis coronaria. The sequence goes on from CM046879.1 coordinate 398,144,143, forward strand.
ATGGAATCAGGTGGTGATCTCTCTCAAAGCCAAATGTGGGCTTGACTATCTCACCTTTGATGATCTGTTTCATAGGCTCAGAACTTTCGAACCCCATGTGAGAGGATTTCCTAGTGACTCTTTTCCCACTCCTGCTAATTCAGCCTTTGTAAGTTCTATGGCATCTAGTCCCATGTCATATGCAAGTAGCCCAAGCAATACTGTCTCCTCTCAGCATACTGTTCAGCATACTTCTGCTCCTGATCCTGCTGCCAAGTCTGGTAGTATGGTAGAAGCTGTTCTTCATTCTTTTGTGGCTGAAGTTAATGCTGAACAACAACTTTCTTTCGATGACTTCAAACAGGTTGATAAACTTGACCTGGATGAAATGGATCTTAAATGGTTGATGGCCATGCTTACTCTTAGGGTACACAAGTTTGAGAAGAAAGCAGGAAGGAAATTTAATTACAACCCTCGGGAGCCAGCAAGATTCGATAGAAGCAAGGTGCGATGCTATAACTGCCAGCAACAGGGTCACTTTGCAAGGGAGTGCCCTAACAAGAATGATCAGGAGAAGAGCAGGTACTCCGCTTTCAAGGTTCAGGAGATAAAAGATGACAGGAAGGCATTGGTATCTGTTGACTCTATGGTCAACTGGAATGATCATCAGGCTTCTACTCTGGAGTCAGCTGAGTCCTCGACTGACGTGTTTGCAATGATTGCTGGGAATCTCTCTGATGCAGAAGAAGCAGACGAGTTTGCTCTTATGGGCATCTCACCTCAGGTACAACATTGTCCTCTTGGTTGTCATGATAAATATTCAGAATTGTTGTCCCAATTTAATGAAGTAAATGATCAAAATGATAAGTATTTTTTAGAGGTTCAAGCCTATAAGGCTTCATTAAACACTTTGGAACAACAAAAGAGGTGGTTACAAGATACACAACGTGCGTATGAGGATAAAATCAGGATACTAAGCATTGATTTAGAAAACACTACAAATATGCTTAAATATACAGAAACTGAAAGAGATGCTAGTATCAAAGAAAAAGAGGAGATGCAAGCTAAATTAGATGCTACAATGCTAAGATTTGACAAATGGAAAAAGGCACCTAAAAATCTTTCAAAATTAATTGATAGTAGCATGTCTGGCAGAACTAAAAGAGGCTTAGGATTTGAAAAATATATTGATTCAGAAGATGTATTTGATTTATCTTTCTCAAGTGTCTTTGATGCCGACAAAGAGGATGAGGGCAAACCTAGTTACAATAGGTTTAAACCAGCAGCAGAAATGCATGCTGTCCCTGCTCCTCTTACTGGAACTTTTATTCCCACCACATGGCATAATGACTCGGATGGATCACAGATGCTTGAGTCCCCAACAAGTTCTACTAATACTAATGACTTTGTCTCATGAACTTTCAGTGACAAAGCCAGTGACTCTGCATCTAGTGGTTCAAGTGAAGAGTCAAGACCTACGAGTTCCAAGTTGAATGAACATGCTGCTACTGGTGCTAGGAAGTGTGAAGAAAAAGTTGCTGTCAAGTCAAGTGTGTCTGGTCCTTGTTTATTGAGTCCTAGGAAGAATGTTTTTCCTAGAAATGTGTGCAATAAAGTAGGCAGTATGAAACAATCTCATTCTAATAAAAGGTCTTTCAAAACATGTTTTGTTTGTGGCAGTGCCTTTCATTTAATTAAAGATTGTGATTATTATGACACACATGCATCTGTTAATCATGCTTTTCCTGCTCCTGGTCCACCAGGAGCTGCTTCATATGCTTCTAGAAGACTTAATCCTAGTGCTCCAACGTTTAATACTTCTAGAGTGTCCTCTCCTTTCGCGTCTGATTATTGGAGAGATAGTGGATTCCAAACAACCAGTAATTATTTTCAAAATTTTAATCCAATCTATCCACATAATTTAGACCACACGTATTTTGGTTTGGGAAATTTGGGAACTGCTGTTAAGCCCTCAGCAGGTTGTTCTTGGTCAAATAATAATACCCATATGATGCATAGGCAACCAAGGAACAACGGTGGATCTCATCAATCTTCTTGGCACTCTACTAATGATCCACAAGGCAGGCTCAAACCTGAAAAGGTTTGGGTCCCCTTAAGACACTAACTTTTGCATTTTTATTATCTTATTGTTGTAGGTTACTCCATACCAGGATCCTAGTCTAGGCATTGTTGATAGTGGTTGCTCCAGGAGCATGACTGGAAATAAAAGTCTTCTCTCTAACTTTGTACCTTTTCATGGAGGCAAGGTCTATTTTGGTGGGGGTGAAGGCAGAATCACAGGCAAAGGGACGATAAAGACTCCTAATCTAAACTTTGAGCAGGTCTACTATGTGGAAGCACTTCAACACTTCAACTTGATTTCGGTCTCTCATATTTGTGACAAGAAGCAGTTTGTTCTCTTCACCGATACTGATGCACTTGTGCTTTCCAAAGACTTTCAGCTTCCGGATGACTCACAAGTTCTACTCAGAATCCCTAGAAGACACAATCTCTATAGCATCAAGTTGAATGAAGTCAACCCTACTGGTCAACTAGCATGTCTGGTTGCTAAAGCCTCAGAAGATGAAGCCACTAAATGGCACCGAAGGATGGGGCATGTGAACTTCAAGACCATTCACAAACTTGCAAATCTGAATCTGGTCACTGGTTTACCTCCCAAGACGTTTCGAAATGATACAAATTGTATTGCCTGCAGCAAAGGCAAACAGCACAAAGCATCCTTCAAGGCCATTACTGCTCTAAGTCTTATTACTGAACCATTGCAGCTTCTACACATGGACTTATTTGGTCCTACTTCCATCAGGAGCATTGACCACAAGCAATTCTGTTTGGTGGTAACTGATGGTTATAGCAGGTTTACGTGGATGTTCTTCATGGCTGCCAACAGTGAGACCTACTCAATTCTTAGAGATTTTCTTACCTTGATAGAGAATCAGTTGTCCAAGAAAGTTAAAGGTATTCGTTGCGACAATGGAACCGAGTTTAAAAATAAAGACCTCATCGCACTTTGCAATGCTAAGGGCATCAAAAGAGATTATAGTGCTGCTAGGACTCCTCAACAGAATGGTGTGGCAGAAAGAAAGAACATGACACTAATAAAAGCAACAAGAACTATGCTTGCCGATTCCAAGCTTCCAACCATGTTCTGGACAGAAGCTGTTAATACTGCAAGTTATGTTTTGAATAGGGTTTCTATTACCAATCCTCACAAGAAGACTCCTTATGAGCTGCTCACGGGAAAAGTTCCAAATATTGCTCATTTGAAGCCTTTTGGGTGTCCAGTCACCATTCTGAATACTAGTGACTATTTGGGGAAGTTTGATGGCAAGGCAGATGAAGGATACATTGTGGGATATTCAGCTCATTCGCGGGCGTATCGTGTCTACAATCTTCAAGCCAAACGGATCATTGAAACTATTAATCTTAGGTATTTTGAGGAGAAGTCAAACATCCAAGGCAAAGGTCCAGAATGGTATTTTGATCTTGATTATCTTAGTGATTCGTTAGGATATTTTCGTTTCAAAACTAACCATGATGCAGGACCACAAGTGTTTGCAACTTCTAGTACTGGTGTTCCTTCTAGTCTTTCTGATTCAGATGATGAGGATGACATTTTTGTGGTTCCATCCTATTCCACCATGGTTTCTCCTTCTCCTCCTAGTGATGCAACTCCATTGGATGTACAGGATTCCCAAGCAGCTCTTGACACTCTTCTCAAACAGCAACAAGAAGCTACTAAAGCAGCTGCTCAAGGTAGTTTTGAGTTTCCCTTGGTTGAGCCTACTGACAAAGTTGCTCCTGGTACTCCAGCTTCTGCTCCTAGTGCTAGCTTATCACCTACTGGTACTCCGGCTAGTGAGTCTGCTTCCAATACTCGCTTCTCCAGTCCTTCTGATTTGGGGAACCATGAAAAGAAGTCTTCTACCAAGCTGGATGATATTTATAAACAACCGGTAGATGGGCTTTTCCAAAATGCTTCATATGATGCTGACTTTGTTGGTGATCTCAATAACTTGGCACCAGAAGTGGAGGTTTCTTCCAATCCAGTCTTGCAATCACATAAAGATCATCCTACCACTCAAATTATTGGAGATCCTGGTTCTACTGTCAAGACACGCAGAATGCAGCAGAAGGCCTCGTCTGATCATCATGCTCTTGTGGGCTATATTGAGGATCAAAAGCGTAATAATCATACGGACTTTCAACACTGTTTGTTTGCTTGTTTTCTTTCACAGGTGGAACCTAGGTCTGTTTCTAATGCTCTTGAGGATCAAAGTTGGGTGGAGGCTATGCAGGAGGAAATGCAGCAATTCTTGTTTCAGAATGTTTGGGTTCTGGTTGACTTACCAGATGGAAAGACAGCTATCAATACCAAATGGATTCTCAAGAACAAGAAGGATGCACGGGGAATTGTCGTAAGGAATAAAGCTAGGCTTGTCGCACAAGGACACACTCAAATTGAGGGCATTGACTATACTGAAGTCTTTGCGCCGGTTGCAAGGATCGAGGCCATTCGTCTGTTTTTGGCCTTTGCTTCTTATGTTGGCTTTACGGTGTTCCAGATGGATGTCAAGAGTGCATTCCTCTATGGCAAAATTGACGAGGAAGTGTATGTTACTCAACCTAAGGGGTTTGTAGATCCACTTCATCCCAAGAAAGTCTACAAGGTGGTCAAGGCTCTTTATGGGTTACATCAGGCTCCTAGAGCTTGGTATGAGCGTCTTTCAACTTTCTTGTTAAAGAATGGCTATAGAAGAGGTACTATTGACAAAACACTATTTCTTCGGCGGAATTCCAAGGATATTATCCTTGTTCAGGTTTATGTGGACGACATTATCTTTGGTTCTACAAGGAAGGAGTGGTGTGATGAGTTTGAACACTTGATGAAAGGCGAATTTCAGATGAGTGCAATGGGAGAACTGTCATTCTTCCTTGGTCTTCAGGTCAAGCAACAATCGGATGGGATTTTCATCAGTCAAGATAAATATGTCCATGAGATTCTTCAAAAGTTTGACATGGATCCTCTTAGACCAGCAGCAACTCCTTATGAAGTTGCTAAAATCAAACTTAAGAATGAGCCAGACCCCCCCGGTAAATGTTCACATGTACAGGTCTATGATTGGCTCCCTCATGTATTTGACTGCATCACGTCCGGACATTATGTTTGCAGTAAGTGCTTGTTCTAGACACCAGGTGACTCCAACGGTTTCGAACTTAAATGCAGTGAAGAAGATTTTCAAGTATATCAAGGCTCAACCTAAATTGGGTCTATGGTATCCTAGAGAATCTCCTTTTGTTCTAGAAGCCTATAGTGATAGTGACTATGCTGGTGCTAATAATGATAGGAAGTCTACTACTGGTGGTTGTCAATTTTTGGGTCGTCGACTTATTTCATGGCAATGCAAGAAACAGACAATCGTAGCTACTTCTTCAACAGAAGCTGAATACGTTGCGGCTGCTAGTTGTTGTGGACAAGTTTTGTGGATCCAAAATCAGATGTTGGATTATGGTTTCAATTTTATGAATACCAAAATTTTTATTGACAATCAAAACACTATTTGCATTGTGAAGAATCCTGTTTTTCATCAGTGGACGAAGCATATTGAAATTCGGCATCATTTTATACGGGATGCCAATGAGAAGAAGCTGATACAGGTTCTTAAAGTTCATACGGATGACAATGTTGCTGATTTACTGACTAAAGCTTTTGATGGTCCTCGGTTTAACCACTTGGTGGTTCATATTGGGATGGTCAATCCTTGAAGTCTAGGATTGAGGGGAGGCAAAGCCTAAGGGGAGGCTTAGTGTACATATTAGGACAGACTAACATATTCATAGATTTTAACAACATATTTTATTGGTTCTGATGGTGTGTGGTGCTTCTGATGGAGGATTTTGCTCTCTTCTGGTGGATATGGCCTTACATGACTGGCTTCTGGTCCTCTTTGGTCAACTTCTAGTTATAATTGGTTGGCTTCTGGTGGTTTTAAATCCTTCCATGTCAAGTGGTTTTTGGCTGCTGGTACTGGTGTGGCATACTGTTCATTCCTTTTGTCCTTTGTCAAACACGTTTTGCTCCTGGTCTGATCATTGTGTGCTTTGAATTTTGGTCAACGCTCCCAATTCTGGTATTTACAAGTTTAAATAAAGCATGGTTAATTGGGAGTTGGTAACTATGTTATAAAGGGCAAGTGGTTACTATGCAATTATGGTTTAATTTGAAAGGGCAACACCCCATTAATAGGGGTCAATGAACAGTTACAACTTTCTTTATATATGGTCAACATACACCCTTGACTCACTCATTCCCATTAACACACACACAAAACCGCTTCTACTCTCTACACCCTAATCACAATCCTTCTTCCTTCAATTCATCAAGATCCATGGCTGCTCTTTCTTATCAACCTGCTCACAACCGAGTTGCTTATCTGGGTGATGGTCCCCATCGTGAACATTTTGCTGACTTCCTGGATTACATTGAAGCATCCAACCTAAGGTTTGCACTTACTGTCTGTCCCACCATATATGATAGTGTGATTAGGCAATTTTGGGCGTCTGCTCAACTTGTGACTATGGTTGGTCGTCCACGTGCACTCCATGCTACCATAGATGGACGTGCATATGTGGTAAGTGAGGCTTCTATTCGCTCTTCTCTTCATCTTCAGGATGATGGGGGTGTTGAATCAATCCCCAATATGGAAGTATTAGAGGGGATGGCTGCTTTAGGTTATGAACATGGGGGGAAGTTTAACTTCCAGAAAAATAGGTTTTCCCCCCAATGGAAGCTTCTGGTCCACTTTCTGATCCATTGTATGAGTCCCAAGTCTGGGAGTTGGGATGCTTTCCCTACTCCTTTGGCTACTGGTCTTATCTGCTTAGCCCAGGGTAGAGTTTTTAACTTTTCTCATTATATATTTGAGGGGATGGTTAGTAATTTGTCTAATGCTGGTTCGAGAAAGAAGTTTCTTATGTACCCTAGGTTTCTTCAGCAAATACTTGTGTGTATTCCTCGTGATAGGACTGAGCATTTACCGTCTAAGCTTACCGCAAAGGTTTATTACAATATGGTCAATGGGTTTACTGGGGAATGGAGGCCCCTGTCTGAGGCCATGTTGGGATTGGCTCAGGGTCCTATGGGTGAGGAGGAGGAAGCTCCTGAGTTTGTTGTGATTGATGATGACCCCATGGAGGAGGAGGCTCCTACTGCTGGTGCCACTCCTGTGGTAGAGGAGGAGCTAGTTGAGGAGGTGGTGGTTGAAAAACCATCTCCTACCAAGGCTGGTCCTTCTTCAGTCCCACAAAGGTCTCCATTTGTGGAGACTCCACCTCCTAGTCCTGCCCCACAATCGACTGATAAACCGTTTGATGCTAGTACTCCACATGTTGACCCATATGTTGCTTCGGGCTCCAATGATGCTTTCCCTGATCCAAGTTATCTTGGTGGGCAGGCAGAGGAGCCTACTACACTTATATCTTTGCTTGATCTTCTATGCAGGTACCATGAGAGGATGATTTGTTTGGAAGCTGATCTCAACCAACATCGGAAACTTACTCGGGAGTTTGTTCTTCCTTTGGCTGATCGCATCAAAGCATTAGAAACTCAGCAACGGCGTCGCAAGAAGCATGTGATCCAGTCAGACTCTGAGGATGAGGGTGCGGAGAATGTTGAGGATGGCTTGACATTGTTGGCAAAGGCTGCCTTTGCTGATAAAATTTATGATGATTTGCCGGTTCCTCCGACGTTCTCCAGTGCTTTTCCCCCTTCTATGGGTGGTGATTCTGATCCTGCTGCTGGTTCTCATGTTGGTCCCTCTCATGATCCGAAGGGCAAGGCCCCACTGACTAATGCTCCATCCCCATCTCGCAAGCGTACCCGTCGTCAGATTGAAGAAGAAAGGCTTGGTGAGGAGGCTGCTCGTCGGGTTCAAGCTGAGATTGATGAAGCTGAAAGGGTTGCTGAGGAAGAGCTTCGAGAGTGCAGGCGTGCACAAATTCAGCATGATGCCATGCATTGGAGTGATAGTGAATGGATGCAAGTTTTGACTGTTCTCACTCGGGATTATGCTCAGTTTAAAGATCTTTTGGGTGACGATGTTGATGAACACAATTGTATACCGAAGGCTATGGTATTGATGCGTAAGCATCAGTTGGCTCTTGCTGCAGAACTTAGGAAACAGAGAAAGAACAGACCGTTATCTCGGGCTGAGGAGCGTCAGCAGATGCAACGTTATGTGAAATTTCAGTCTACTGCTCATTTTAATGCTCCTTGGACGTGGGCACGGGTGCGGGCTTTGACTTTTGATGAGCTAAAGGCCCTTTATGAAAAGATGGTTAAGCGTCAGGGTCAACCTATTCCAGAAAGATTTATTTATCATCCTCGTGGTGTGACTTCTTCTACGCCTGCTGATTCTACTGGTCCTTCGTCTGCACCCACTCTTGGTTCTGCAGCTAGTCCATCTGGTTTTGTTGCTACTTCCGTTGGTCCTTCTACTACACCTTTGGTTGCTCCTTTGTGTACTACTGCTGGTCCTGCTACCACCATCTTTGCTACTACCACCACCACTCATGCTTCTACCACCATACCTGTTACTACCACCACCACACATGTTCCTGCAAGCACCTTTGTTGCTACCACCATACCTACTGCTACTACATCTGATGTGCCATCTCCATCACCACCAGTTCCTGGAACTCAACCTAATCCTACTTCTGATGCAGCTCCTAGTGGTCCATTGGGTGGACACATTCATGAGTCTACTTCTACTGCTTCCCCTGCTGCTGCTGAGGTTAAGGTCAAGGTTGAATCAACACCTTCTGATCCCACACCTAGATGTTCCCTTCGCCAGAAACAGGCTCGTCGTATTCGCCGTGGTAAGACAGTTCCTTTTGAGAAGCGTGATCCTGAGAATTTAATTGATGCAGCTTCTGACAGCGATTCTGACTTACCCTTGGGCAATGGGAACATTACTGGTTATACGGTTGAGTGTTCTACAACACTTCCTGGTGGCGTATCCCATCGGATTACTTTGAGTGATGGTCTGTGCGATTGGCAACAGGTTTGTAGGGTGTGTTGTCTTGGGCTGACCGTATGGATCTTATGGCGTTGTATGGACTTGTTGATTCTAGTATGCCGTTTAACCCAATGGCTGTGTCTTCCTGGCCTGGTCTCCGTATCTGGGCTGATCTCAAGCTAATGTTGGATGCTCCTGTTTCGGGCATCTGGAAGGATCAAATGCAATAGGAGATTCTGCGCTGGAAGCTATATGCTGGATGTGGGGTTCATATGTTGGAATTAGAATCTGGTCATATGGTGTTTATGCTGACGGATGTGGAGTATCCTTTGACTATGTCTTCGATGGAGGCGATGTTGGTGAGTCACTTGCAAATTTCTACTGCTCCATCTGGAAATGAGTCCTCTATGGCCACGACATTAGTAGAAGGTATTCAGGCGCGGTTGATAGCCGATAAAAGGGCTGCTTCTGGTATGTAAGGTGATTGGGTTGTAAGTGTTTATGCTTTGTATTTTTGATTATTTGTTCTTATTTTCATTCTTTTCACCAATATGTACAGTGATTGGTGAACTTCATTCTTTAGAGTTTAAAAAAAAAAAACACAATAAAAAAAAAAATTCTTTTTATATAATATCTGCTTATACTTTTAACACAGTTTAGATTTTATACTTGTGAATAATATCCCTTGGCTGCTTCACATTGTGGGTTCTGGTTACTGATTGTGCTTGTCCTGGTACTTGGCTTCACTTGGTGTTGGACGTGGTCCACACAACAAATGGTTCTCAACTTACCATGTCTAATCGACAAGAAAAAGTTGATTCACCTTGAGGGTACGGCTCCCGGTGCGATTCTCAAATCCGTTGATGGTTGCCAAGTTACCCAAAACTGGATGGTTTTCACTTGCCATAGTCTTGGACTGAAAAGTGGCTAATCCAAGGGGGTACGGCTCTTGGTAAAGATCTTATCAAATCCGTTGATAGCTGTAATAGCTTGCTTAAAGCTATAGGGTGTTCAACTCACCGATGCTTCATTGCTAAGAGTTGGTGAGTCCAGAGGGGTACGGCTTCTGGTATAGACGCATCAAATCCGTTGACGGCTGTGATGGTTTGCCTAAAATCATCAGGGTACTCCCACTCACCATTGATTCATGTTCTAAGAGTTGGGCTGGGTTCTAGTCTCCCAGGGTGATGCTTATTCCACCAGAATGACTAGCTAGCCCAAGAGCGAGCAGCTACTTGGTAAAGGCTCATCAAATCTGCTCATGTTGCTGAAAAGATTCAACACGATGCTGATTTGTTACAAGCTTTGGAGAAGCTTCTAGTGTTTCATGTTGCGGCGGTTACTCTGATTCTTATCTTGTTGATGCTGCTATTTGTTTTGCTGATACAATCCTCGGGCTTTCTTTGCACGTTTTCCAGGAAACTTGAACTCAACAGGTCAAATTCAAGTTTAGGGGAGGATTGTTAGGACCATTGTAATAGTTATATATAATAGGTAGACTAGGAGGTATGTAGTTCCTCCTGGTCCTAGTAGTAGTAGGAGCAAGTCCTGCTCCTGGTCCTAGTCGTAGTCAAACTTTATTATTTACTTAATATTCTGTTAGGATATGCATGAGATATGTTAGGAAAGGATATGCATATCAGTTTTACACGTTTTCTTTAATGCTGTATTAGGGTTTCTTTGTAGTATAAAAGGAACCTTAGGCAGAAGGGTTAGACACACCTTCACCAAACGTAGTTCTAGTGATTATTAATATTAGAAATCCTTAGAAAGGATCAAGTCTTTAGAGTTATTCTATTCTTCTTAATTATATTTATATTCTACATTCATATTGTGTATAGAGTCTCTTCGTGATTTGACTTATGATTACAGAAGTCATTCACCGGTCCTGACAGGCTGCAAGATCTACATCTAGTAGACCCAACATAATCGACAACAAATCCCGAATCAGAATCGAAAACGTCAACTTTTCTGAAAAGACGAGAAGACAAGAAGAACGGGAGAAAGCCCACTCACCAACCAAAAGACAAGACTATATAAAGCCCTCCCCTCACACTTTTCATTGAGTTAGTTTTTTGGAGTTTTTCTCTCCTCCACCTTTTTCTCTTTTCTGTTTCGTAGCATCACCAACACCACTAGGGTGTTTGGTGATCTTGATCTTTGATTTTCAATCTTGTAATTTTAATCTTTGTTTTATCTTGTGAAAACATTAATCATTCAATACAAGTTCTTGTTTAATCTTTCCATTTCATCTTGTTCATCATCATCTTTTATTTCAAGCTTTTAAGTTCTTATTTGATTGATTTGATCTTCAAAAGTTGTTGGATTTTATGTTTTTGTTGATGGGATTTGTAGTTTATGGTTAGTAGATGCTTTGTGTTTAGTTTTATTTAAGATTTGGTGAAAGATTTGGTGATTTTTGGCATTAAAATAGCTTTCCCTGTTCTTCGGGTAAATTTCTGATCTTGAACGATTCCCAGGTTCCGGATGAACCAAAAACTTCCGAATGAGCTAAAAACTTCCGGATGAACATAAGTTCCGCATGAGTTGATAGTTCCGATTGAATTCCTTTGTTCAAAAGTTCCGAGTGAGTTTTCCTTCAAAAGTTCCGAATCACTTGAAAAGTTCCGAATGAGTAAAAACTTCCGAATGAACTGAAAGTTCCGGATGAACCCCATCTTCCGAATGAACCAAAGTTCCGGATGAGTGTTATTTTCAAAAAGTTCCGAATAAACGCTTGTTTTTGACGTTCCGAATCAACTCTTTTTTAAAAAGTTCCGAATGAGTTTTTTGTTCAAAAGTTCCGAATGAGCAACAAGTTCCGGATGAACCAATCTTCCGAATAAACTTCCGAATAAAGATCCGAGTAAAGTTCCGGATGAACAAAGTTCCGAATCAAGGGGTTCCGAGTGAAAAGTTCCGGATGAGCAAAGTTCCGAATCAAGGTTAAAACTTCCGAATCAGTTTTCTTTTTGAGCATCTTTTATTGTTACTGTTTCTTTAGTATTTATGTTTCTTAATTTATATCTCACAATTTATATTTTACTATGATTTTAATTTTAATTTTAATCTTAATTTTAATTTTAATTTTAATTCAAGTTTTCATTAATTGTCATTAAAGTAATTGTCTTTGATTTAAGTTTTCATTTTAAGTACATTTTAACATTTAGTATATTAGAAAACCAAACCCTTTTTTCTTAGTAACCAAGAACAATCATTCCACTTAAGACCGAGATCAATTCGAGAGGATATCGAGAGACAAATTTGAACCCATACAAAATGATTGTATCAAATGGCGCCGCTGTCGGGCTCTTCTCGTTAAGATCAAAAGTTTTTTGTGAGAACTTGGATTTTGGGATCCGTTCCCCGTGAACGTTACTTTTTCATAAAAATTTTCAAAAACACTAAAAAATATAAAATTTTCAAAAATACAAAAAAATTAAAAAACATAAAAAACCAAAAATATTTTTGTTTTGTTTTTCTTTGTTCGTTCTTTTGCAGGTGTATGCGCACTCGATCCACGTCTTATCAAGAGCCCGAGCCTCTCGCTAACTTAGACATGGCTGGTGTACAAAACAACAATAACATACCACCTCCAAACAATAATAATAACAACAACAACCCACCTTTCAACAACATGAATAACAACAACAATGAGCCTCAACCGGATAATCACCCGATGATTGAATTGCTGCAAGCTCATGTAGATGACAACACTGACCCAATTGTCATACCTCCAATTGCCGCCAACAACTTTGAGCTAAAATCAGGCTTTATCCAGATGGTCTCCGCTCAACCATTCTTGGGACGTACCATTGATGACTCACATGACCATATCAAGAGATTCTTGCAACTCACCAACACGGTCAAGTTCAATGGTGTTCCACAAGAGGTTATCAGGTTACAACTTTTTCCCTTTTCTTTAGAGGGACAAGCCCGGCATTGGCTTGCTAAGGAACCGCCACAGAGTATTCTCTCGTGGACGGATTTGGAAACCAAGTTTATCAATTACTTTTTCCCACCCTCTCGTACTACCGCTTTGCGGAATGAAATCATAAATTTTGAACAAAAGTACGATGAGTCGTTCAGTGAATCTTGGGATCGTTTTAAAGATCTTTTAAGAAAATTCCCACAACATGGTTTTACCAAAGTACATCAAATCAATACTTTTTACAATGGTTTAAACATGAGTGACCAAGATTCACTAAACAGTGCCTCGGGGGGTAATCTTTTGGCTAAGACTTCCAATGCTGCTTGGGATATCATTGAGAATAAGTCTCGTGTGCAAACCAAGAGTGTTCGGACCAATGTCGCTAGTGCTAGCACTAGTGACAGCGACAAACGACTGGACAAAATCACTACGCTTCTTGAATCGCTTGTCACCCACACCGTTAACAACACCAACAGCAGCAACGCTAAAAACGCTCAAGTTAACGCTGTCAGCCAACCTTGTGAGATATGCGGTGGTCCTCACTCTTACACCACTTGTACCGCCACCCAAGACTACCCTGCTGAGAATGTGAATGCAGCTTATGGCACCTATCCTCAACATGCTTATCAAGCTAGACCTCAAGGTGACCGTAACTTGCTGAGCTACCGTTCTAACAATTATCTTTCCCCACCTGGTTTTCCTCCTACCAACCCAAACCAACAAAAAAACCTCAACCGCCCTCCACAACAACAACCTCGTACACCATACATCCCACCTCACAAGCAGCAACAACCACCTCAACGAAACAACCAAGTATACCAACAACCTGCTTATCAACCACCCGCATACAATGCTCCTCCCAACCAACCCACCGCTCTTCACCAAGAAGTGGAAACTTATATGAGGACTAACGATGTGATAGTGGGAAATCTTCAGAGAGAAGTGCTCAACCTGAAAGCGGACTTGGTCAAGCAAGGAAATGATTTGAGAGACGACATGAGAAACACGTTGGATAGCCAAACAAATGACTTGAAGAACATGATGGCTAGTTTCTTCCAAGGTAATCAACCCTCTTCTTCGGGTACTCTTCCGAGTAACACCGTTGCGAATCCAAGAGGGGAGATGAAAGCAATCACCACTCGAAGTGGTAAAGGTACCAAGGAACCCGAGCTTCCTATACCTCCACCGGTGATTGTGACTAAGGAGAACGAGTCACCTGCTCCTATTCCTCATCCTTCTCCTTCCCCAATTTCTCCACCTCTTCCTTCTACCCCTCCTCCACCCAAGGATGTGAGTGATCCTATTCTTCCAAAGCCTTCCTCTTCTTCCAATATACCTTATCCATCTAGGCTGAGGAAAGATAAACAAAAGAGCAAGGACGATATTCAGGTTTCAAACTTTCTTAAAATGTTTAAACAACTGAATTTCAATATCTCCTTCGCTGAGGCTCTCGCTCACATGCCTAAATATGCGAAAATGTTTAAAGATCTTCTGAGCGACAAGGAAAAGCTCCTCGATATTGCCAACACCCAACTTAATGAGAACTGCTCTGCAGTGCTCTTAAGGAAATTGCCAACCAAGCTTGGTGATCCGGGTCGTTTCTTAATCCCTTGCAATTTCCCGGGAGTAGAGAATTGCATGGCCCTAGCCGATCTAGGTGCCAGTATTAATCTCATGCCTCTAAGTGTTTGGAAGCAATTATCTCTCCCTGAGCTAGTCCCCACCAAAATGACTTTGGAATTGGCTAACCGTACGGTTGCTTATCCAGTGGGGATAGCCGAAGACGTCATTGTAGGAGTCGACAAATTCACCTTTCCTGCTGATTTCGTTGTCGTCGACTACGAGATGGACCCCCGTGTGCCATTAATTGTTGGTCGTCCATTCTTGAGGACCGGTCGCACTCTCATCGATGTTGAAGCCGGTGAGCTTATCATGAGAGTGGGTGACGATAAAGTAGTCTTCAACATGGGAAAGTTGTCTAAACAGCCTTATTCATATGAGAGTGTTAATTGTATTGATGTTCTTGATGAGGCTTGTGAAGAACACTTTAATGATGCTTGCAAAAGTATTCCTACCTCTCTTCCCAATGTTGAAACCGTGTCCTCTATTGATTCATCATTGTCTCTATTTGGAGATAGTGATTTGTTTTGGAAAGATCTTGAAGACACCATGGGAGATGTGAACTTATCTACTGATGATTCTCCTACCGATGGGGACGAAGACATGCATTTCTTTGAAAGCCTTCTTAACGAAGACAATCCTTCTCCTCCATCTCCCACGGTTATTGCTATCGATACTCCGACTTCGAATACGCCTCCCGTCGAAAATCCTCCGGATTTAGAACTTAAGGAGTTGCCGCCCCATCTTGAGTATGTATTCCTTCAAGAAGAGAAGAAGTCGCCAGTCATCATTGCTAAGGACCTAAAGGAAGAAGAAAAAGCCCGACTTATTACCGTGTTGAAAGATCATAAGAAGGCTATTGCTTGGAAAATCTCTGATATTCGTGGAATTGATCCTCACTTCTGCACACACAAAATTCTCATGGAGGACGACTTTAAGCCCACAATTCAAAGCCAACGAAGGGTGAATCCAAAAATCCATGAAGTCATCAAAACAGAGGTTATCAAACTTCTTGATGCGGGTATGATTTACCCTATTTCGGATTCACCATGGGTTAGTCCAATCCATTGTGTGCCCAAGAAGGGCGGAATAACCGTTGTTCCCAATGAACACAACGAGTTGATTTCCACTCGTCTCGTTACTGGGTGGAGAGTTTGTATAGACTACCGCAAACTCAATGATGCCACGAGAAAGGATCATTTCCCTCTACCTTTTATGGACCAAACGCTTGAACGTTTAGCGGGTAATGAATATTACTGCTTTCTTGATGGTTTCTCGGGTTATTTCCAAATACCCATCGATCCCCAAGATCAAGAGAAGACAACATTCACTTGTCCCTATGGCACATTTGCGTACAAAAGGATCCCTT
Source organism: Glebionis coronaria (assembly GCA_025667525.1). Classification (NCBI taxonomy): domain Eukaryota; kingdom Viridiplantae; phylum Streptophyta; class Magnoliopsida; order Asterales; family Asteraceae; genus Glebionis; species Glebionis coronaria. Next base: position 398,160,077 of record CM046879.1, read on the forward strand.
TTGGCTTATGTAATGCCCCCGGGACTTTCCAAAGGTGCATGTTAGCTATCTTCCATGACATGGTTGAACAAACCATGGAAGTCTTCATGGATGATTTCTCGTTCTTCGGGGATTCCTTCTCTTCTTGCCTTGCCAATTTGGAACGTATGCTCAAGCGGTGCGAAGACACTCGCCTTGTTCTGAATTGGGAAAAATGCCATTTTATGGTAAAAAAAGGCATCGTGCTGGGACACAAGATTTCCAAAGCCGGTCTTGAAGTAGACTGTGCTAAAGTCGATGTTATCGCCAAGTTGCCTCCACCTTCAACCGTGAAAGGTGTGAGAAGTTTTCTGGGTCATGCGGGCTTCTACCGTCGATTCATCAAAGATTTTTCTCAAATCGCTCGCCCGATAACCCACCTCTTGGAAAAAGATACTCCTTTTATCTTTTCTAAAGAGTGCCTTGAAGCCTTCAACTCGCTGAAGGATAAGCTCACTAAGGCACCCGTCTTAGTTACCCCCAATTGGGAGCTTCCCTTTGAGTTGATGTGCGATGCTAGTGATTTTGCTATTGGAGCGGTTCTGGGACAAAGAGTGAACAAACACTTCCAACCAATCCATTACGCTAGCAAGACAATGACTGGGGCACAATTGCATTATACGACAACCGAAAAAGAGCTTTTAGCTGTTGTCTATGCCTTTGAAAAGTTTCGCCCCTATCTTGTCCTTTCCACCACAATCGTTTACACCGATCATTCCGCGTTGAAGTACTTGTTGACAAAGCAAGATTCCAAACCAAGACTTCTTCGCTGGGTTTTGCTGCTCCAGGAATTTAAAATCGATATTCGCGATAAAAAAAAGGAGCAGAAAACTTAGCCGCAGATCATCTCAGCAGACTTGAGGATCCTTACCAAGGGGATCATCCAAACAAAGAAATCAATGATTCTTTTCCCTTGGAGACCTTAATGTCTATAAATTCGAAGTCTAATGAAACCCCGTGGTTTGCGGACTTTGCAAACTACTTGGCGGGTGGAATTCTCAAGGAAGGGTTGACGTCCCAACAAAAGAAACAGTTCTTCACCGACATTAAGACTTACTTTTGGGACGACCCTTACCTATTCAAACAATGTGCCGACTTGCTTATTCGCCGATGTGTTGACGGACCGGCAGCTTCAGAAATCCTTGATGCTTGCCACAAAGGACCCACCGGTGGTCACTTTGGTCCCAACTACACCGCCAAAAAAGTGTTTGACTTGGGATTTTATTGGCCCTCCATATATCGTGACGCTCACAATATGGTTAAACGATGTGATGTTTGCCAAAAACAAGGCACGATCACACATAAAGACGAGATACCTCAGAATTTCATTCAAGAGTGTGAAATCTTTGATGTTTGGGGTATCGACTTTATGGGGCCATTCCCTTCTTCTAAAGGAAACAAATACATCCTTGTAGCCGTTGACTACGTTTCAAAGTGGGTTGAAGCCAAATCTTTACCCACTAATGACGCAAGGGTGGTTTGTAACTTTTTGAAAGCTCTATTCGCTAGATTCGGTGTGCCTCGTGCCATTATTAGTGATCGTGGGACTCATTTTTGCAATGACCAATTCGCAAGAGTCATGGCTAAGTATGGTGTAAATCATCGTCTTTCCACAGCCTACCACCCACAAACTAATGGCCAGGCTGAAATATCCAACCGAGGACTAAAGCGAATTCTTGAAAGAACCGTGGGAGAGCATCGTGCCTCATGGGCTGATAAACTTGATGATGCTTTGTGGGATTTCCGTACTGCTTACAAGACCCCGATCGGCTGTACGCCTTATCGTCTTGTGTACGGGAAAGCATGCCACCTCCCCATTGAGTTGGAGCACAAGGCTTACTGGGCCTTGAAGTGGGCTAATTTTGATATCAACAAAGCCGGTGACCTACACAAAATCCAACTCAATGAGCTGAATGAACTCCGTAACGAGGCTTATGAAAATTCTTTGATCTATAAGGAAAGAACTAAGCTCATTCACGACTCCAAGATTAAAAACCGAGAGTTCCATGTTTGAGACAAAGTTTTACTTTTTAACTCTCGGTTGAAAATCTTTTCGGGCAAGCTCAAATCTCGTTGGTCCGGCCCATTCACCATTGCCCAAATTTTTCCATATGGTACTCTCGAGCTCGCTCAACCTAATGGACCGAATTTTAAGGTGAATGGCCAACGAGTGAAGTTGTACTTTGGTGAGGACACCTCTCAGGAGGTGATTCCATCCCTCGCCACGTTCCCCATGAACTAATTTTGGGTCGAGTCAGGCTCGTGACTCGGTTATCAAAAACAAGCGCTCCTCGGGAGGCAGCCCGAGTTTCTATCCTTTTATGTTTAACCCCTAAGTGTAGGGGGGCCTATATAGATTGCTTTCTTTGTGTGGTGATGTGATTACAGGGATTAGTGCACTCTTGGAATCTTTGAAGAACCGTGCTCCCGTGTTACCCGAAATCCGGTTCTATCTCTCCACTATCGTGATTCAATTTTCTTCATACTCACATTTGAAATTGATCACTTTAGTCGTCTCTTCCTTAACTTGAGTTAACCAACGTGCACAATGTCATAAGTGTAGGGGAGACTTTTCCCACATGCTTAAACATTGAGGACAATGTTTATCTTAAGTGTAGGGGGGACTTCTATCGAAGTTTTAAGTGGACTTTTCCATGAAAATGCCTTCATTTAACCGGAAAATCATCTTTTTCAACATTTTTCAAATTTTTTATTAACTTTGGCCATTTAGTCGTAATTTTTAAATTTTTATCGTTGCTTTCATATGTATATATCCCGCAATAAAGTCAAATTTTAATAAAGTGGTGTAGCTAGTTGAGAAGTCTTTGACATATTAGGCCCGTTGCGTTTATTTTGACTCAACCCGAATAGACTTATCCAAGTTTATTCTAGCTAGTATCCTTAACCATGTAGACCTTAATTGGTTTATTAGGCTAAGTATCCACGAGTCTCATTACTTGAGATTTTAAATTGTGGAGGACGAGAAATGATAGAGTCAATTATAAGTCGGTATTCTTGCACAAGCTCACTTGGTGTAATTATTTGCCTATTCTCCCATCACTTGCTAATAATTTATCTGCAATAAGTAAGGTCGTACGATTTGAAAAGTTACTTAGCTACTAGCCCAAGATCGTTTAAAAGTTGCTCGGTAATGATAAGAGTTCATAGCCAAGGCATAACTTATGAAGCGGGGCGCGAAGATTGGCGAGTCCGAAAAGGCCCTAACAAGGCATGAGGATTCCATTTTATTGCTAAAGATCCCAAGTGATGTGAAAAGCATTATTCCCAAAGTCAATATGAAGGATCAAGACTCACGACGAAAAGCAATCAACTCCCATAAAGATGATGGAGAAGTCTATCCGAAAAGACCCTAACAAGGTATGAGGATAAATAGATCCAAGTCTGAAAAGGAGGCGGATCGTTGTATCTCAAAATCCCAATTAGAGATTGAAGAATAATCATGAAGTCGTGGTCAACAAAGTGGAGTACCCCTCAAAAGACTCCAAGTGAAGAAACTCTATTAACGATGAGAAGACCATTATCTCAAGCACGTCTCTCAAGATATGAAGTATGAAGTACATGCCAAATATCGGCCCGAGAAAGGTCTCAAATCATGATCCGAGTTATGCCAAGATATGAACTTTTTGATATCCCGAGAAGCAGTTTTAAGAGATTTTGTCCTTTAGCTAACTATTGATCAAATCGTCCTACTTTGCTTTCAGCCTAAATAAACTATCGAAATAAGTCCAAAAATGCATCTTCATGATCATTCTAAGACAAAAATAAAATATAAGATATACACCTAGGAATAAGGGAGTTTAAGCATATAATTAAGCCATGTGTGTAAGTGTTTGATTTACTAACTTATAATAACAATGATCTCGTTTTTAAGCTTAGTTTGGGGAACGTGAAACTTGAGGGTGATAAATCTTCACAGCACCAAAGCCCAAATGTAAGTCCTTGATTTCTTTGCAAGTTATTTCCATCCTTTTATTTACTTTAAAGTTTTAATTTCTTTTAGTACCTTAATTTTTGTTTAGTAGTGTTTGAATAAGGCCAAGGTTGATTAATTATGAGAAAAGTGTAAAATTGCTTTATCGCTAAGCATTGCATGAGGGCATGGCAATGGTTAAGTGTAGAGGATTTGATAGGTGTGTAAACACCCATCCTTTTACCACTTAATTCTGGCTAAAACGAGACCAAAACGCGTATTTAATATCATTTGTTTGGAATTATACGTGGTTTTTGTGTTTATTGTGTTTTCAGAGCCAACCGAATGATTATTGAAGAAAACATGGGATTGCACGGGTTTTACCGAAGAAAAAGACTCAAGATAAAGTCTATTGTCCAAGAGATGCAAAAGATTTGAAGTCACTGGGCCTATTCGAAGATTTATCGAAGAAAAGGACCAAAGATGGAAGATTTACAAAAGTCGAAGAAACTCAAGTCTATTAAACGAAGAAATTAAAAGACGAGTTGAATTTAATCGACAACAAATCCCGAATTAGAATCGAAAACGTCAACTTTTCTGAAAAGACGAGAAGACAAGAAGAACGGGAGAAAGCCCACTCACCAACCAAAAGACAAGACTATATAAAGCCCTCCCCTCACACTTTTCATTGAGTTAGTTTTTTGGAGTTTTTCTCTCCTCCACCTTTTTCTCTTTTCTGTTTCGTAGCATCACCAACACCACTAGGGTGTTTGGTGATCTTGATCTTTGATTTTCAATCTTGTAATTTTAATCTTTGTTTTATCTTGTGAAAACATTAATCATTCAATACAAGTTCTTGTTTAATCTTTCCATTTCATCTTGTTCATCATCATCTTTTATTTCAAGCTTTTAAGTTCTTATTTGATTGATTTGATCTTCAAAAGTTGTTGGGTTTTATGTTTTTGTTGATGGGATTTGTAGTTTATGGTTAGTAGATGCTTTGTGTTTAGTTTTATTTAAGATTTGGTGATTTTTGGCATTAAAATAACTTTCCCTGTTCTTCGGGTAAATTTCTGATCTTGAACGATTCCCAGGTTCCGGATGAACCAAAAACTTCCGAATGAGCTAAAAACTTCCGGATGAACATAAGTTCCGCATGAGTTGATAGTTCCGATTGAATTCCTTTGTTCAAAAGTTCCGAGTGAGTTTTCCTTCAAAAGTTCCGAATCACTTGAAAAGTTCCGAATGAGTAAAAACTTCCGAATGAACTGAAAGTTCCGGATGAACCCCATCTTCCGAATGAACCAAAGTTCCGGATGAGTGTTATTTTCAAAAAGTTCCGAATAAACGCTTGTTTTGAAGTTCCGAATCAACTCTTTTTTAAAAAGTTCCGAATGAGTTTTTTGTTCAAAAGTTCCGAATGAGCAACAAGTTCCGGATGAACCAATCTTCCGAATAAACTTCCGAATAAAGATCCAAGTAAAGTTCCGGATGAACAAAGTTCCGAATCAAGGGGTTCCGAGTGAAAAGTTCCGGATGAGCAAAGTTCCGAATCAAGGTTAAAACTTCTGAATCAGTTTTCTTTTTGAGCATCTTTTATTGTTACTGTTTCTTTAGTATTTCTGTTTCTTCATTTTTATCTCATAATTTATATTTTACTGTGATTCTAATTTTAATTTTAATCTTAATTTTAATTTTAATTTTAATTTAAGTTTTCATTAATTGTCATTAAAGTAATTGTCTTTGATTTAAGTTTTCATTTTAAGTACATTTTAACATTTAGTATATTAGAAAAGCAAACCCTTTTTTCTTAGTAACCAAGAACAATCATTCCACTTAAGACCGAGATCAATTCGAGAGGACTGAGAGATAAAATCTGAACCCAATCAAAAAGCTTGTATCAACAAGCAAAAACGAACACGGGAAACGAAGCCACACAATGAACCAAGCCCTAGTGTTGATTTTCCAAGAATAACCCTTGAAGATTTGAAGATTGTACAAGAACGGTCCTCCAATATTGAAGAATTGACACTTTAAACCCTTGTTTATTCATAATTACAATTTTGGTCCTTAAAATTTGTCAAATTTACAAAAAGGGCCCTCCACTTTGAAGAATTGGCAAGAATGGTCCCTCATAAATCAATACTTGTCTATTTCAGTCCTCCACAAAGTCAACAATACAAGTCATTACCATAATGTTTGAAGAAAATGCCAAAACAACCCTTCAAGTATCAAGAATTGACAAGAAATACCCTTGAAAATATTTGGAAAAGTATTTGGGGCAAAAGTGTAAAAAATAAAACTTTCATAACAAGGGAATTCAGTTTTGGCCGGTTTTAATACACAGTGAAAGAAAGGAATGAATAAAGGGACTAAAATGGGCAGACAAAGAAATTTACCTATACCACTCACCTTGTGACACGTGCCCCATTAACTTAATTCAACCAATCACCACCCAGCTTTCCTCCACCTCAGCCTTCCACTCACAACTGGTTTAACAAACTTAATTAATTAAGTTTGATAACGCGGTTAACATCTTTTTTAAACCAAAACAAGATTAAAAACACCACTATTCACGTGACGAACACAATTGGGTTTTCCCTAATTACTTGTAATTAGACCCCAATATTATCCAGATTTATGATTAAGGGACTCTTAATCACATCCCAACTTTAAAAACTCATGCCACATCACCCCATTGTCCCACACATGATTCCCTTGCTACAAAGGTAGAAGAAACTTCCACATCGCTGTTGACTACCTATCTAAGTGGGTGGAAGCTAAGGATTTGCCTACGAACGATGCTCGTGTGGTAGTCAAGTTTTTGAAATGCTTGTTTTCTCGGTTTGGAACCTCTCGTGCGATCATAAGCGAGCGTGGAACCCATTTTTGTAACGACCAATTAGAAAGGGTCCTAAGGAAATATGAGGTTACACATCGGCTTTCTACGGCTTATCACCCACAAACGAGTGGGCAAGTCGAGGTTTCAAACCGAGCTTTGAAAAGGATCTTGGAGAGATCGATTGGGGAAAACCGACAATCTTGGTCGGATAAGTTGGACGATGCTTTATGGGCCTTTAGGACTGCTCATAAGACGCCCATCGGGTGCACTCCTTATAAGCTTGTGTATGGGAAGAATTGTCACTTGCCAATTGAACTCAAACACAAAGCTTATTGGGCCCTTAAGCATTGTAATGATGATATGGAGACCTCGGGAAAACACCAGAAAATGCAATTAAATGAATTGGATGAATTAAAAGATATTGCTTATGAAAATTCATTGATTTATAAAGAAAAAACTAAAACGTTTCATGATTCAAAAATTAAAAACCGGGTTTTTAACATTGGAGTTCAAGTGTTGCTTTTTAACTCTCGTTTGAAAATATTTTCCTGCAAGTTGAAATCTCGTTGGTCTGGTCCATTTACCGTGACTCAAGTTTTTCCTTATGGGACCATCGAGCTAGCTCAAAATGATGGCCCCAATTTCAAGGTGAATGGACATAGGTTGAATCACTACTTTGGCGTGGAAGTTCCATCCTTGAACTACCTTGACCAAATCACCTTCCCCAATGATTATTAGTATTGAGGGGATCGAGTCGAGCTCATGACCCGGTAATAAAAAATGATGTGCCTCGTGGGAGAGTCCCATGCTTATCCTATGTACATATTATCGCTTTCTAATGTAGTAACGTGTGGGGATTTGTGCCCTTCCAACCTTTGTTCCGTGGTTGTTTCTTATATGTGGTTTTTAGATGATCATGATCTTCACGGTTGGAGCCTCTCGTGTTCGTTTTATGGGACCACTCGATCGTTTGCTTTGAAGACTTTCTCAATATCTATGATATATCTTTGATGTTCTAACCTTAGGTTTATAGCACACTTCATAAACGGCTTTAAATTTAACGGTTACACCCTTTCCATGCTAGATTAAGCATTCGACTACGTCTCTAGTATGGGGGTTCCCAACCCTTAGACTCAAAACATTGAGGACAATGTTTAACTTTAGTATGGGGGGTGAATAGATACTTTCCTTGCCAAACTTTCACGCTTTCCAAAGTTCATCTTTTTGTTTATCGTTTTGTTGCAAAATAAGGCTAAAAATGGGCCAAATTTTAAAAATTTTCTCATGTTTTATAAGTGTTTGAAGACACGAATGTAGATTTTCCGATGGCGAGCATAAGAGTAATTTTTGACTCGACCGTGCGTGTTAAGCACTTAGCTTCGATTCCTTAACTTTAAATTAGGCTAAGTCTCTTAAATGAGGACGAGAAATGATAGAGTTAATTATAAGTTACTATGCTAAATGTAGAATACTCGTATTCTTTCAAAAACTCATGTGTTCTCGTTGTTTGCTTATTCTCCCTTTGCTTGTAAATATATTTTTGCTTAATAAATATTGACTTAGCGGTTTAGTCTTGGTTGTTAGTTTCTAGTCTTTTCTAGTAGCTTCCATGTAATTGAATTGGGAAGACATTAAGGTATCGCCAGCGTCACAGTTTTGAAGTATTGGCAACCCGAATAATCGAAAGCTTCACCCAATAATAAGATTTCAAGTGCTCACCTAAATCAAGCAAATAATTTGAACTGCACAAGGCCGAAAATCTATGCGAAATTGAAAGTGAATTAATGCCTTAATCTTTGAAGCTTTAAAGATCCAAATTCGCTTTTAGCGTGAGGATATACGTCTTTGGCCATAATAAAAACCTCATGGTGAGGTTAAATAAAAGGCAAGGCAAGAACGAAGTCATAATAGAAGCTTCAAGGCGAAGTTGAATAAAAGATGGAGGTAAACCTATGATAATAAGGCCCATCCGGTAGGGGGCGTATAAAAGTCTTGGTAATAAGTCTCATGTTCAAAACCGTTATAAAACCGTGTTTATCGATCCTTCTTGTTGACTTAATATTTTGGCATCGTTGTCTATTAGGAGGGGTTATTAATTCGATGGTGTTGGTTACACTGTTATGACTATATTTTTAGACCTAAATCTCTATCATCGCATAAGTCAAACAATGTATCCTCGTGAAACATTCAAGACAAAAATAAGATATACAACTTAGGAAAATGGGAGGATATGTACGTGATTAGGGCATATGAGTAGTGTTAGCATTACTAACTTATAATAACGATGATCTCGTTGCACGCTTAGCATGGAATTGGGGTGAAAATCGAGGACGATGAAATTATTTCTAACGAAGCATTCACGTGTTCTTATTCTATGAACCTAAACGTCCCATTTTGCGATGAAAATCATACATTATGTCTAAAACGCAAGTAGAAGTAATAGTAGTAGTGTAGCTAGTTTATCATTCAATAAAAATGAATTTTTGGAGATGCTATGATACTTTATTCTAGCATTGCGTAAGGGCACGTCAATGGTTTAGTATGGGGGAGTGATGAGAATGCTTTTATACATAGTCTCATCATCCAAAACGGGCTTTAAATGCATTAAATATCATCAAAAATACCAAATATATGCTTGTGTTTGTTACTTGTGTATTTTAGGTACGGATATTGAGAAAATGACAAAAGATCACAAGAAACAAGCAAAAACGAACACGGGAAACGAAGCCGCACAATGAACCAAGCCCTAGTGTTGATTTTCCAAGAATAACCCTTGAAGATTTGAAGATTGTACAAGAAGGGTCCTACAATATTGAAGAATGGATACTTTAAACCCTTTTTTATTCATAATTACAAGTTTGGTCCTTAAAGTTTGTCAAATTTACAAAAAGGGCCCTCCACTTTGAAGAATTGGCAAGAATGGTCCCTCATAAATCTAGACTTGTCTATTTCAGTCCTCCACAAAGTCAACAGTACAAGTCAAGACCATAATGTTTGAAGAAAATGCCAAAACAACCCTTCAAGTATCAAGAATTGACAAGAAATACCCATGAAAATAATTTGGAAAAGTATTTGGGGCAAAAGTGTGAAAAAGAAAACTTTCATAACAAAGGAATTTAGTTTTGGCCGGTTTTAATACAAAGTGAAAGAAAGAAATGAATAAAGGGACTAAAATGGGCAGACAAAGAAAGTTACCTAGACCACTCACCTTGTGACACGTGCCCCATTAACTTAATTCAACCAATCACCACCCAACTTTCCTCCACCTTAGCCTTCCACTCATAACCGGTTTAACAAACTTAATTAATTAAGTTTGAAAAACGCGGTTAACATCTTTTTTAAACCAAAACAAGATTAAAACCACCACTATTTACGTGATGAACACAATTGGGTTTTCCCTAATTACTTGTAATTAGACCCCAATATTATCCAGATTTATGATTAAGGGACTATTAATCACATCCCAAATTCAAAACCTCATGCCACATCACCCCATTTTCCCACACATGATTCCCCTGCTACAAAGGTAGACGAAACTGCCAAAAGGTGACAGCCATCTAACCATCCACATTCAGCTTCAATCCTAAGCTTTCATATAAGCCATTGATCACAATTCCACCTTTGACACCTTAACAAACTGCCAAAACAAGTTCACATGTTCAAGAATTTTCAAAATTGACAAGGGCACATTGGGAACTTTACACACTAGGGTTTATGTATTTTTCAGCTTTCATAGAACATTTGTAGCCTATATAAGGCATTAGGATATCCACATTGAGCCTTGCTTTTGGTTTTTTTTGTTCACTTTTCTGTAAATCCTCCTTCATGTTTAATGAGAAGTGTTTGAATTTGTGAAGAAAACCCAAGTGCCAATCTTATTTACTGCTTGTTTTTGTTTAATGTTTATGAATCTAGAATCCTAAAACTTGTTTTTAAAGTTTGTGCAAGAAATTGCATATTTTCCAAAAATCTTGATATTTTGCTAAGTATTTGGTACACTCTTGGAATTTTTGGGCTGCAAGTGATCTAAATACCCTGATAAGAAGATTATCAAGGTATTGGGAGCTTGTGGTTTGTGGATAACCAAGAAGTGGGTACAAAGGTTGCATTAATCAAGCTTTGTCACCTTTCTGTTTTTCATTTTATTGTTCTAACCTTGTTGAATCTTAGCAGCCTGATATTGGAAGCTTGTGTCTTGTTTTGCTAGGCACATCAGCTCAAAAATTCGTGAGTGTGGATGTATATTCATGAGGTTTGAGTTCTTGAACCCAAAAATCTGTCAAAATACTTGAATATTGTGATTTTGAGTTCTGCTATTGTTCTTGTTGTTTTTGTGGCTTAATCTTGCTTGATACTGCATAATATACCTGTTATTGTGTTTGATTGGGCTTGGGTAACATTGGATCACACTTATACTTGTTTAAATCTTGATCTGAAAAAGATAAGGGGTGTTTGGGTTAACCTGTTTAAGATCACAACTTGTTATTGAGTTATTGTTTGTTGTCTGTTTGAGTTGGTATATGTTATATGCTTGGTTGAGTACTCATTGCTGCAAGTTATTAGTTTTAAAACATCAAAATCTTGATATTGCTATAAAAGTTAGAATTCTGCTTGTTTTGACCTAAGCTTTTAGAAACACTTAGTTTGTATGCATGCTTAGGGATAACAAGTGATTAAACATACTTAATATAACCTGTTAAGAAGATTTGAGTGTTTGAAATTGGGTTTGTGGTCAAGTATATCAGCAAAGTATAAAGACTGCTTGTTCTTGTTCATCAGTAACCTTAATCTGCTTGAAGCTTGATCTAGACTTTGAATCAATGCATGAAACCTGTTTATATTTGTTCATTTGAATTAATTATAGCTTGTGTATGCATTTGGTGAAGTTTGGCTGGCTGAATCTTGCTAAAAGTACTTATTGAGTTCATAACTGCTAGTGTTCATGTCTGATGCATATCTGGTGATGTTTTGATTAAACTGTATTGATTGGCTGATTGAAATTATGATTTTGTTGTTGTTATTGACTCCTTGTGATTAACTGATCACTTAGGTGCCTTTGCTTAACCTGAATCCACAAAAAAGTCACAAAAGACAAAAAGTCAATTTGGTCAAGCAGTGAAAACTTTTCCCACTGCTGAACCTCCAAACTAGCCCCTGCTAGTGTAAAACATCAAAAAGCTTATTCATAAGCCATTTTGGCTTATCCAGACTTGCAACAACATATTTTTGTGATAGATCTTCCTTATTTGACCAATTGATTTGATCTGGATCTTATTAGGGTTTGACTTTGACTTTTTACTAGAAAACTCATTAAGTTGACTTTTACATAAGTGCTTAATTGCTTATTCTGGCTTATTTAGTGTGCTTATTGGTAAACTTTTTGATTATTTTGCTTAATTAAGTCATTTAAAACCTTTTGAAAGTTGAATCAGCACTTGAGGTGGTCTAGAACTTAAAAACGACTATTTTGTCGTTTTGTGAAGAGAGTCTTGGCTTATTTCAGGCTTATTTCTGGCTTATTTCTTGTGCTTTTTCAAGTTTTCTTTTTACAGATCTCTTATGTAACTCAAAAGAAGCTTGTGTGTCAAATTTTAGCTTATGGCATCAGCTTATAGCTTAATGGGCCAAAAAGCCCATTAAGAATAAGCTGCTTTGAAATAAGCTAGCTTAAACACATTTTCAGCTTTTGGGCCTTCTGAGTTTTTTTTCTAAAAATATGATTTTAAGTCAGATAGGAAGTCTTGGGCTTATTTGGACAACATTTTTCTTATTAGGCCATTAAAAGCCCATTAAGGGGTCTGTTTGGACTTTTGGCCCACTTCAAGGCCCAACAGGGGTATTTTTGTAATTTCAAGTGCATTTTTGTTTTAATTAGGTTAAAATAAACTAGTTTGCAACTTTTTAGAATTTTTTATAAATTTTGGATTTTTATTATTATTTTATTATTAAAAGTTAAAATTTGGATTTTTCAAGGTTTTTCATTTTTCTTAGTTCAAATACATTAAGTTAGGAATTTTACAATTTTTAGATTAATTTTATTGTCATTAGATTAATTTTTAGAATTATTTTAAGTTTTAATAGTTTTTAATTATTTTTAAATAGTTTTTATTAATTTTAAAATTTTCAAAATAGTTTTAAATTTAGTTAAGTCATTTTAGAGGTTTACAAGTTAAAAAAAATCTCATTTTGGGCTTTTCGTTAATTAAATTGATTTTTTGGGCTTTAATTAGCATTAAAAAGTTATTATTTAATTAAATAAAAGGTTTGACTGATTTTTGATTTTTGGTAAACTCTAATTATAATTTTTAGGATTTGTTACAATTTTCTAGGAATTTTTAGGATAATTTCTAATTTTGGTCACTTTTTACGGTTTTACGTGCATGACTTAACATCTTAGTTTAATTCATAATCGTAACCGTCTTTCTCTTCTAATATCTTTTCCTCTTTTCTTTTCTCATAATCATAATCACATCATTAATCATTTCTTACACAACACACTAGCCTCCTTGGGAAACGAACTTGAACTTAATTGGTCATTAGTGCTTGGTTTTCCTAAACCGACACTTAATACTTACCCTATATACTCTCTTTTCCTAAAGAGTAGTAAAACCACTACATCAGGTATCCTATAAGATCTTAAGCATGAAAAAATCTTACGTAAGATCCAAATCATTTTTTATTTGCAGTATCGTAAAATCGTAAGATCCTGAAATCAAGATCAGGATCTTAACAACCTTGATATAGTGTTCTCCTTGTCATTTTGTAATATGAATTTTCATTATGAATGTTGGGCTGTATGATTTGGAAATTTGTATGCTAGAATCACCTATATGATCAATGGCCCACTGCCTTGCTGTGAGAACCCACCTGAATCCAACAATGGGTTATCTTTGGGAATTCTTGTATGTTTGAGTGAGATTTAGGTGTATAAACTTGGCCATTTGGTTGAGTAGAGTTTTTTTAGGCTTTTAGATAGTTTAATTCAAGATTTTTGTGCTTATCTATCCAATAGGTTTAAAACGAAGTATCAGAAAAGCGCATTGAACCCCACTGTCTAAGAACTTAGAGTAAGGCTGGTATTGTGCATTCTGTGTGATTTGTTTGGCTTTCTGTGGCTTAAAGTTGCTGATTGTTGTGCTTACCGTGATTACCCAATAAGAAAAGCTTATTGGGAGACTTGTGATTCAATAGAAAACATAGAAAATTCAAAAAGAAACATAAAAAGAATCAAGTAGACTGCCATTATCCCCCATCAGATAGTTTTTGGACTGAATCTTGTAAATTAGATAGGGAAATCTTGTTGGATTGTTAGTTAGTTCAGGTTTTCTAGTAGTTAATGTGAGTTTTGTAGGTAAAAAAAATTTATAATAAAATAAAATCATAAGTTACGTTACACTTGTTGTCACTGTTTGCCTACAAAGAAATCCAAAAAGAAAAGTGTTAGCTTGCTAAACTGTGATCGTTTCTTTGGCAATTCTATTGACTTTTTGGTAGGGTGTTTGTGCCGTATTAGATTGAGCATCAGTGTTGTGAGCGTTTTTGAGTGCCTTTCATCTTACATATCGAACAACGAACCTAGAAGCGTTACCAAAAAAGGTGCATAACCCACTGTCCTTATTTGCTTGACCCGTGTGCCTAAGACTTGTTCGTGGCTTATATTGTGTGTGATTGTGTCTAGTGTTTTTGTATCTGTACACCAACAACATAACCAAATAAGAACCAAAGAAAAGTAAGACAAGATAGGTGTGGACATTGCTAGTTTTTTAGCCTGCTGGGCGATTATAGGTTTGATTCGTTGTTTTTTTTGGTGTTTGGTGTTAGTGATTAAGTGACTGTGTATCATAGAAAGCCAAATAAAAAACTAGCAAGCATAAAAACCAACAAAAAGTGGTGCCTGCGTTTTTATTGTGTGCCTTGTCACTATACAAAAACAGCAACATAGGACTGTTCACTGTGATCATATTGTGGCTTACAACGTTGAAGTTGGTTGTTTAAATCTGTGATTGTGAGTGTGTGTGATTGTAAATTGACCTTGTGATTCCATACCAACAACAACCATATAAAGCAAAATCAAGTAAACCATAAAGAATATAGGCATGTGTACTTTCTTTTGTGCTTACCGTGCATTACAAAAGCTCCAATATAAGGGGTGTTTGTGTCTGTTTATGTGTACTTTCTTTCGTTTAGTTATATTGTTTGCTCATTGTGCTTATATTCGTGACTCCCCACAAGCATGAACGCTTGTGGGGGTGCCCTGTGTATACCAAGCAAAACCAGCAAAACCAAAGAAAAAAGAAGTATAGGGTGCCTGATGTTAGTCTGTTAATGTGCACACAAGACCTTTTATGTGGCGTTTTTGAGGATTATTGGGAGGTTGTGATTGCGTTTTGTGTTGGTGTCGGTACATGTGAATCAACCTAAACAAGAAAAAAAACAAAGTGTAAAAAACTGCTCTACCCCTGATTCGATCACTTGACCTCTCGGTGGAAGGGTGGGTGACTTACCAGTGTACTAGGAGTTCTAATTGGTAACACTTTGCCTAGTTTTCTGATTATCACTTCTTTGGACTTGCTCTTAATAAAGAATCCGTGAGCTTATGTACATTTTATTGGCTTAAGTTGTTGAGTTTTTTCAGTTTTCTTATTTTACCCTCATAATAAAATAGTATTAGCATTTTTCTAAAGTAAATTTGTATCTTTTCATTTATTTATTTATTTATTTACTAGGATTATTTTTAGTTTTAATTTTAGAAAGCCTATAAAAATAGAAATGGTTTATTAATTTTTTTTAAAAAAATACATTTTAGCTTTAATTTAATATATTTTCGGTTTACAAATAAAAAAGTTTGAATTTTGTTGTTTTCTTTGTTAGTTTTATTTTTAAGGTTTTTAATTAACTTTAATATTTAATAATAAATAATTTACGCATTTTTAAGGTTTTTGGTTTTCGTACTTTTCTTAGGTAGGTTTTTAAGACTTTTTAGTAAATTTTAATAAATTTTTAGGTTTAATTTTTTGTTTGGTCGCGTTTTTACTTTCTTGCGTTTATACTTTTTCGTCCGTTTAGAGCGTAATCCGTCTCCATTTTATTTTCTTTCCTTCTTTCCCAAAACGTAATCACTCAAAATAAATAACGTATAACTTATAGGCTTAAACACCATACCTCCTCGAGAACGAACTCGATTTTCGGTTTTTACGTGTCCTCACGTAATTACTAATACTTACCCACAACATTTGTGTTTGCTTTTTTTCCCTAAAATAAAGTATATAAAAAAAAGTCCACCAAAAATGGCGTCGCTGTCAGGGGGTATGTTTAGCCATATTTATGTATCGTGTTTGTTTGAGTGTTTACGTTTTTATCGTAAATACTTCTTTTTATTTTTTATATAATATTAGCCATACAAATAAATAGTGTTAAATAGAACTCTATTAACACAAAATCGTTTTTTGGTTTTTATTGTGCTTAATATATTGTATTTACGTATCACAATTAATACACAATAATTATCCAAATACGCGAGAAATCGCACATTAATAGTGGGCGTTCCGGTCACTATTAAGCGTATCGAATTCAAACGAAATCAAAGGTAAAATAGATAAATACTCTTAATTGATTTACTCTCGATAAATACAAACTATAAGGTGGGTATAAGGCAGTTGTATTTCATGACCTAAATGAAAAAGGCTCTTAAGTGCTTCGCGTCGCCTCGTTTTCTCGGCTCGCTTATGCATATTTTGAAAGTGACGATTAATTAGGGGTTTGCCAACTCAAGTATTATTAATCTATTTTTGTGAGTTTACATTTTTGAACCCTCAAAACGTTTTGGCATTCCGTTAATGTTTCAAAGTCGAACAAAAGTTTTTATTTCACGTAATTTCCTTCACTCCCTTTGGATTCAGTAATCGAGACCTTTGATTAGTGGATAATTATTGTAGATTAATTTCTACGTAATACACAAAAATTCAAAAAAAATCCGAAAAACCAAAAACACAAAAAATAATATTTCATTTTCCCTCTATTTTCATAATTCTCTTCTTTCACCCTCTATATCGTTTAAATCTCGAAACGACTTTCTCGTTGCATCATCTCGAATGATCGTGGATATTATTCGTGCCCATATTGTGGAGGTCCACCCGATGGTGCCAATTGTCTTAATTGTGAGGTTATTGGAGGTCGAGAGAGTTATATCTATAACTCCCCTCCACGTGATCATGGTGACGAATTTCAATCTTACGACCAAGATCACCCATCGTCTTCGTTTTATTCGTCGTATGATTCGTCTTTTAATTGTGATGAAACTAAAAATGATGAAATGAATCAAAACGCCTTTTGTGACTATATGAGACGTAATAATGAAAACTTAATGATGGTTCAAGAACAAGTAACAAATCTTAGGGAAACTTGTAGTGAACTTAAGGAACATTACAAAAAATAATTGGAAACTCAAAAGGAATTTTACTTAGAGGAAATCGCCTCCATGAGAACCGAGTTAGAAAACGAATATGATGCCGCTTCTAAAGAACGAGAACGTTTATTTGACCTAGATGTAGTGAGATGGGATAAACTTGTTGATAAAGTTGTGGAAGCTTATGCTAATGAGAGAAATGAACTTTTTTTAACGGTTGAGACCTTAGGAAAAAATTAGCTTCATACGAGTCGAGTTCTTCATCGAGCAATACCAATCCTAAAGGATAGGTTCAAGTCATATCGACTCCTAAGACTCGTGCGTCTCGTATTGATCCCTATCTCTCGGATTTTAGAATCATGCTACCTTCGTCGACTTGCAAGAACGTAGAGTAAACAAAAACATCATCTAACGAGGTTTTGGAAAATGTTATTGAAAATAAAAACCAAGAAAAACTCGTAGGATACCTAGGAACGTTGAATGTTATACCTTTTAAACCTAATTTTTCTAATGAGGATGAAATTATTGAGGATTTTCTAAATCAATATACACTTAATATAGATGAATAAATTCCGGTAAATGATTTTGAAAAAGAAAAATGTGACAAAGGTTTAAAGAAAGTCATTGACCCCTCGTTTTTACAAGATGAGCGAAAATTAATTCTGAAGGGACGTGTTAGTAATTTTTCTAAAATGTTTGAAAACCCACGTTCGATCCCTTCGAAGGACAAAATTGAAACCGTCACGGCAAAATCGTCACATGACGAGCCTTTTACTCCTAATCCCACACCGTATGAGATTTTGGATTTATTATGTGAGAAGTCCGCGCGGTGGCCTTGCTCACATCGATACATTTTTCGATGTCGAGGTCGAACGAAAAAGGCAAAATCTTCAATCGAAGAGCCTTATATTCCTAGTATCACGACGGTTGAAGCTAGCGACTCGACTATCGAGAATTTTATTCCTCGACCTCTTCCACGAGGAAGAGAAGACGTTTTTTTATCCCGATGGCGATTTTTCCGAGATCAAACGTATTCTTGATAACCCGCCTTCGATATTCGAGTTTGATGAGGATCGTTGCGTTAGCCCGGAGGGGGATATTTTATTAATCGACTCACGTTTTAAAAATTCAAATCCTCCTCCCGCCTTCAAGATAAATGTAAAAATTTTAAGTGTTCCTAGAATTGTTTTAGAAACACCCAATATTTTCAATTTAATCAACTTGGGTTATCGTAATAATGAGTTAAAAAATGAAAAAAGGAATTATTTTAAAAATAATTTTAAAGATTTTCCAAAGTTAACTCCGTCATCACCTCGTTTAATTGAACTTGCTACAAACGCGTCTACTTCTTTTGACGACGTTTTGTGTGGATCTACTGTGGGGGAAGCCCCATTTTTTCCTCACACTTCTCAACCGAGGACAAGATTTTTTACCCCGGTATCACGTATAAGATAAAATCTCGGTCTTTTACCGAAGTAGTCACTAGAAGATCCTTCTACACTTACGGTGAGAGTTTACCTCGAGTTACTCGATTTGTTTGCCCACCCAATGTCCCACCCTTCTATTTTCTTGTGTCCCTTTGGGACAACGATGTTCAAAATCGTGTTATTTTGTTTATCATCTGAAAACGAAGACACGATCTTTGACCCCGGATAAAGGCTTTGCCTTTATTATCGGTTTCCTTTGGGCCTTGATTACATGTAAGTCCCACCAATAATGACCGCACCATGATAATCGCTAAATGATCACATTTATGGTGATTCGAGTCGAGCTTTTGACTCGGTTATAAAAAACAAGGTGCCTCGTGGGGGAATTCTCATGCTTATCCTTGTAAATACTTTTCTAATTATCCTAATGAGGGGATTTGTGCCCTTACAACTCGTTGTTCCGTGGTTGTTTGTAATTGTGTAATCTAGGTCATCATCTTCATGATTCAAGCCTCTCGTGTTCGTTTACGTGAGCCTCGATCGTTTGCTTTGAGGATTTTCTGATATCCGATGATATATCCTTTATTTTTCTAACAATAGGTCTTTTAGCACACTTAATAAACGGCTATAGATTTAATTGTTATACCCTTTCCATGCTAGATTAAGCATTTGACTTTTTGTCTCTAGTATGGGGGTATTTTACCCTTAGACTCGAAACATTGAGGACAATGTTTAACTTTCGTATGGGGGTGAATAGATACTCGACCTTGCTAAACCTTCACGCTTTCCAAAATTTATCGTTTTGTTATCGTTTTGTTGCAAATAAGGCTAAAAGTGGCCAAATTTTAAAAAATTTCTTAGTTTTCATAAGTATTTTTAAGACACGAATGTAGATTTTTCGATGGCGAGAATAGAGTAATTTTTTACTCGACCGTGCGTGTTGAGCACTTAGCTTCGATTCCTTAACTTTTTAGGCCAAGTCTCTTAAATGAGGACGAGAAATTATAGCGTTAATTATAAGTTACTATGCTAAACGTATAATACGCGTATTCTTTCAAAAACTCATGTACCCTAATTGTTTGCTTATTCTCCCCACGCTTGTATATAAATTTTGTTAATAAATATTGACTTAGTGGTTTAGTCTTAATTGTTGGTTTCTAATTGATTCTAGTAGCTTCCATGTAATTAAGTTGGGAAAACATTAAGGATTAGCCAGCATCACGGTTTTGATGTATTGGCACCCGAATAATCAAAGGCTTCCCCAATAAGAATTTTTTAGTTCCTCTTCACCTAACTCAAGCAAAAATATCAAGCTCACAAGGCCGAAAAATCTATGCAAAATTGAAAGTGAATGTCTTAATTCTCGAAGCCTTAAAGATCCAAAATTCACCTTAGCGTGAGGATATACGTCAAGTCATAATAAACACCTCATGGCGAGGTTAAATAAAAGACAAGGACAAGAGCAAAGCCATAATAAAAACTTCATTGCGAAGTTAAATAAAAGGTGGAGGTAAACCAATTCAAAAATTGGTAATAAGTCAAATGATCAAAACCGTTATAAAACCGTGTATATCAATCCTTTTTGTTGACTTAATTTTTTTGACATCGTTGTCTATTAAGAAAAATTATTAATATTGTTGATACAAAAGTTGGATGGACCGATCTTGACCCGAATTAGGCTTAATTCGGGGTCTTGTGGACTCCGGATCTTGCACCAAGTGAAACTTGTTTGAGGACCTTGCGCACTAAACAGACACCGTTAGGCTTACCGTGGGTTTGTGACCCACGATTAGACTCCGGCGTGAGAGTAAGTAATCGGTTTGAGTATGTAAGTGTTTAGGGTATTGTGTGTATCATACCTTTGTGGAACCTATGGGGTTCCTTTTATACTTGAGAGAGTCAAGGCTGGGCTCCCTATTCTTGTGGCTTAAGGAAGAGATAATGAATCGAAATAGCTTGATCATTATCATCCAATTAAGGCAAGTGTATATCCCTTTTCCTTAGGCGAATATAATTATAATATAAGTTATATTCTGTCTAATCCTGTCGCGTTGCGACAAGGACCTGGCTAAGCAATCAGCCTTACGTGCGACAGCGGCTTACCGGGCCTCCTAGGCCGTGTGCGCACAGCGCACAAGTATCCAATCCATACCTGATGGATGCGGGTAGTAGCCGTGAGTCGAACTATCCAGCCTGACTAGGGACTATAGGTCATCATGTCCCCCCTGTTTAGTGGTCGCAAGTTCCAACCGCGGCTACTAGACTATGAACTGCCAAGACCCCGCACATATACGCTCAGAGAGAATACCTTCGCACCATATAACAAGTCCGAACAACTATTCACGTCAGATTCCACTACCACCTACCTTTATCGAAAACCGGGAAAAGCATTAACCTCTTCAGAAAAAATCATCACCGAAATTCATAGGATGAACAAAACGTTAGAGACACGTGCCGCAAGATCCCACGCACCCATGGGGTATATAAATGTAGTCTGACAGCATGCCCATTCATTTCTTCTCCTTTCTAAAAGAAAATCTACCCACCATTCTGCAAGAACTTTCATTCTTACTCAAAAACATACTATCTGTGGCACTGCTTGCAATCAACCAGAGAAAAATGGTAGCCTAAATGTTTGATGTAACGTCTCGCATATCCGAACAAAAACTCTCCCGTTTCATCACGATGTACCATATTCCCTCGGACCTTCATCCAACTGTGGCAGATCCACAAGCGCACATTGGAAGTTTTCTAGACGGAAAAATTGGTATATATACCAGGTTTATTGAGTTTTCCAACAATCTCATTCCCCTGATCCGCTTTCTGGTAGACATACTAAATTATTACAACGTACACCTCTCCCAGTTGCATTGTATAGGTGCCGCCAAAATCTCAACTTTTGAGATAAACTGCTTACTCAAAAATGTCGACCCAACCATAAACCTATTCCGTGCTTTTTATCGACCCACTTGGATGAACGGATGGATAACCTTCACAAAACGCCCCGGCCAGCTACAATGTTACTCGGAAAAAATAGATTCCTTGAAGAAGTGGACCGACAAATTCTTCTGGGTAGACAAAGTTGTTTTTTCTTTTGACTATGATTTCATCACCCCCGAGAAAATGATAAAAGATGACCGCCCGATTGTTTGCTCGTATAACGATGCAGACGCACAATTAATTAGCGTTGATCGGATACCAATGCAAGAATACCCTAAGACGCTGTTATACGCCCTAGGACCGAGTCACATGTCAAGCCTTCCAGCGAACCACCTTCCGCAATACTTTGACAATTTCAACCATGGTAAAAAAGTTATATTTTGCTTGTCGGCTCCTCTGCTCTTCTTAATAATTATTTACCGGGAATGCAAACAACCCATGCGCATATACTTACATCCTCGTCGCATTTTTGTAGAATTAACTTATACCCAGCTCGTGAAGCGCGAGAATCCATGCGCTGTGACCATGCGCGCCCGACCTTTCACTTCACTCGAGCTTTCTAGTGGGTGGCGCATTGGTCAGCGCACCGTAGCGTTAGAGTTTCCTTCCCCGACACCCAGTGGAAGTGCCGAGAGGATTACCGCTGTAAATGCTACTCCTATTCGAAGCATACCATTCAGCACACAGTCATCATCAGAAGAAACAAACCAAGGGGATGAAGAGGGCTTCGGTCCCGTAGCATACTCGCACGCATGCTCATCCGCAGGGGTCATACCTCTGCCAAGTTACAAAAGATTACCGTGCTCCCCCGCGCAGCAAATACCCAGTAGGGGAAGAACGTTGCAGACCCGACCACGTGCCAACACGAAACTGTGGGGAACACTCGCAAGTCCAAGGGAAAAAAATACACATGGCCAGGTATGCTACTCATTATTCCCTTAAAACGTACCACCCCGTGCTTCGCAGGATTTCAATATTGTTGTTGTTGTTGAGCCCCCTTGTTGGAACAACCAAAGCTGGCTCCAGCGCCCCAAAGCCCACCAGATCTGCTCCCACGTGGCAATGTGCTCGTTTGTGCGCTCTTGATAGCGCAGCCACTTGTGGGGACTTCTTTGGAACACCTAACACTCCCTGGACGCGCCCAGCGGTTGCACGAAATGCCCGACGATTTACTAATGAGGGAGTTAGAAAGAATCGCCGCCCAAGAAGTTACTTTAACCGCCTATTTGAAGAGGGGATATCCCAGCTATTCGAGCGCTTAGCCCAAGCAAATGAAGAGCTGAACCAAGTAACAGAACAAAAGACCCTTGACCTCGCAATTGCGAAGATCGAACTCGCTCGTCTTCGCATTGTGTCTTAGTATAAATGTCGGGTCTCTCCAATACCTTGAGGATCAAAAGACCTCGCTTTCTGAGAACCTTGAACGAGAGAGCCGCCTACGCGCGAGACAAGAGGACGAGAACTGTTGGGCTATGGTGAAACTAGAAGAAGGTATTAACACCCTTGTCGTAAATTGTGATAACTTCGTCACCAATTGTCACAAAGACATGGCCAAGAAGGCAGAAGTTCTGAAGTATATGAGCACAAACTTAGATGAAGAGATATATTCGAACCTTACTGCCGTGCGCGCTGAGAAACGATGGCTAATAAAACATGGTCTTCTGCTGGTTGCCAAGGGCTCCCTGAAATCGCCCCCGCTTTCCAAAGCGGCTCAGGGCATTTATGATGCCGCGATACTGCTTGGGTCGAGCCTCGCCATGGAGCACGCTCTTAAAGAAAACATACTCAGTGGTCCTTTGGAGGGGAGTGAGTTTTACTCTAAGTATGCGCATGCGATTTTTGACGCCGCCTTCCATATTATGGAGAACCTTCCAATGCCCATCACAGATCTTATCGAGAAAGACCAAGACCTCCCAATTAGTGTAACAATGACAGGTCTTATGCTAACAAATAACGATGAAGATGCTGAAACTTCAGGCAAGCCGAATCTATCCCAACTACAAGTCCCTGTATATGTTTCTGGCGCTCCGATACTAATTCCTCTAGAAGACAAGTTGAATCAGCACGTGCGTCGTGTTGCCAAGAATAATCGCACCTCCACCAAAGGCACCGTCATTGGTTTAGGCCTAGCACATCCTAGCCGATCTGATGGTGTGCCCGTGAGTCTTCCTTTCCATGATGCATACCATATACGCGTCCTGTAATATATGCAAGAGGTATGGGCACAATGCCGCGCATCACTGAATCCCTTTCCTCGCAGGTTAAAGAGGTCCCTGTCTGCGAGCGACCTTTTATAGGAGGCGTCCTGCCCCGTTGCATTTGTCTTTGTAATTTAAAACACACTAACCTTGTAAATAATTTGTATAATTTATAATATCGACCCTCATGTTTGTAAGTACACAATGTCCTGCATTATGTTCATGTATCGTCGTATATATATATATATATATATATATATATATATATATATATATATATATATATATATATATATATATATATATATATATATATATATATATATATATATATATATATATATATATATATATATATATATATATATATATATATATATATATATGTGTCCAGGTTTCAATACCCACACTTAACTCCTGTGAGGGTGAACTCCTGTGAATGAGTACGTGCTTTCGAGTGCGACTCTAGACTTATGGGTGAGTCGAAAAGTCATTACGTGTGGTCCTACCACTACTACCACAAGCAATGTCATCGAAAATGACATGTTTGTTAGGCGTGCACACTGTGCCTATCCGCCATAGAGTATGAGGATCGTTATACTTGCCACAACGTCTTGTGAAAAGCTTCCTAACAAAGGATACCTGATCCGGTGCCGCTGGGGGTGCATCCCTCTTACGCGACAAGTCAAATTAGTAGGGTAAACGTTTTCCTCCTATTTCGCCTGGAAACGTTATTTGTACATGTACATTGAAAGGCATAATTTATTTTTCAGAAAAAGAAACAACACTTGCATTTAAAGATAAGAGAGAAGAGAAAGCATCATTTGTTCTTCGGAACTAGCTAGGAATCGCAGCGTTTTATTCATACTCATTGCAAATGTTCGAAATAAACACCAGAAATGAAAACCTAAAAATCGATGAAAAAAAAGAACGAAAAAATACATGGATCCTTATTAGGGGCTAATAGTAGCCATGAGAATGGTCCATGCCAAATACGCGATATCTCAAGGATAAAACCGCCCGAAATTCTGGTTACCCTTCAAGTCTCTCCCTGCCGAGCTAGATGCTGACTCCACATAGCTACTTTTATCCGTCCTAGCCTTTGAGAATCCCTTTTTTACCTCTCGCCGCTGTTGCGAGTTCCACATAGTGAGTAGCGTGCTCTGGCGATCCTGCGGCCGTAAAGCGCCAGTGATTGTCCTACGCACGGGGACGGCTGCTCCTCTGCGTCGTTGCTGGTGATTCTCCCGGGATGGAAACATCGCTAATGCCCGTCGCGCCATACTGCTTACCGACGTTGCTAGGGAACCGATAGTGCACCTTAGCATTAAAAATATTCCCCCTCTGTCGGCGCTCCTAGTCGCAGGTGGACCTACGACTATATTAGATTACATCTTTCGCCTTGAATCTCCCTTACATCTATGGCAACGTCCGATTCTTTTACGAACACCCGCTTGCATAAATGGCCAAAATTAACCCGAGCGAGTAATCTCCTCCGTCACTTCTATCGGTCCGCGAGGGCACATTCTCCTGTGCGCTGCTTCTACTGTTGACCGGGCCTGGCTTGGTGCTAGGCACTGCAACATTCTTCCATCGCTCGATTGTCTATACAGCGCCCCTCTAATGATTCTGAAACGCCTAGCTCGTGCCTGTATTTGCCTAACCTTCCTTTTACTGCATGGCAAACTGTTGTACGATAGGAACTTTTTTATAGGCATCATCCACGTTGTTGGCTCATTGTCTACGCTTATACTTTTGTGCGCGATGACCTCAACTAAGATATGACTAGGAGGTTTATCTATATCTACAATTGAAAGTTAGTCCATGTCCACCGAGATTTCGCCCTGCTCCTTCGTCACCTTCTTTATAGCAAATACCTCGAGCTGCCCTACCATATTCCTTATTTGTTTTGTGTACTGGTTCAACACAACTCCTTTCGACTCACATGGTCCCGCGACCCTGCTTGCTACCAGAGGGCTGTATGTGTAAGCCACCAGCTTTTTATGCCCATCTTGATCGCCACTCTTAGGCCTGCGATGAGGGCTTCGAAGTCTGCCTCTATGCCCATTATTGGGAAGTCAAGTAACAATGCGTAGGTGATTTTGATTCCACCTTGATTTGTGAGGATAAACCCCGCGTCTGGTCCCCCCTTTCCTGCGAATCTTGTTGAGAAGAGGACCCATAGTGGTCCTGGTGACGACCCTTTGCGCATAAATATGCTCCCGGCCTGGGAGTCCTCTAGGGATGACTTTCTTCTTTTCATCCTCTTTGGACTGGATTCTTCGTCGTGTGAACTACTGTTTGTGCCCTTTCTTTTCAAGTTGTGGCTAGAAGTGATGCTTCCCCCCTCAAGTGTATCTATGTTGCATATGGTGTATACTCCATCATGTACTGAGAATTTGAAAATACCATGTACTGTGGAAGGTACTGCACGCAATCCCTTCAGCGCCAACTGACCAGTTACCCCATTTTAAGCCGACTGAGACCGTACGATCATGAAATCCATCCAATCTGTCATCGAGTGTCCTGCACTCCCAATGGTTACCCGTGTGTATAGGTGTCCTAGTGGCCTAGTTTTGTCCCCATTAAAACCTGTAAAGATCTGTGCATTTTCTTTTAGTTCCTTCTTTCTCTCCCATGGTATCCGTGCGAAACTGTGCTCATTTAGTATGTTTGATTCCGACCCTCCATCCACGCACATCCCCTCTATGGTGTGGCCCTCGAGACTTATGACAATAGTCAGTGATCCGATTCTATAGTCATCTTCTGAAAGGATGGGGAATGTAATCTCCCTATCGCTGGAAAAATCCACGACCACTTTTCTTTGCATGAAAGGCCTCTCCCTTTCCACCATGTATATGGTTATGGGCTTTTCCTTCTATTTTTTCGTATCATTCTTCTTTGTATCTGCGCTCTTCCTCCAGTCCCTGATTAGGTGGTTTAACTTTCCTGCCTTGACTAGGCTTTCAATGTGCCTCTTCAACTGAATGCACTCATCCGTGGCGTGCCCCTTATCATCGTGATACTCACAATGCTTCATGTTATCCCGCTTGTCTGCTGGCCCCATCATTGGGCTAGGCTTTGGAAAGCTTGCTCCTTCTTATAGGAATATTTCCCTGGGAGTCTTTTGCGGCGGGGTAAACTTGCTATTGTTATTATTGCGCCCATTCTTTGCTGCTCCTTGGAAGTCCAACGTACGACTGATGTTTTGCCCGTATGACTGTTTCTTAGGTCGGTCTTGGTATTTATAACCCGACGTCATCTGTCTGCTATCTTTCGGTACAGTTTCTCCCTAGATGAAGGCGCGAACCATCTTCATCACCTCATCGAATGCTTTCGGGGTTCTGTCGTTCAGCTTCTTTATTAGGTCAGGGTTAGTGATCCCCGTTAGGAATCCGGAAATTAATCTCCGGGCAATCCTTAATCTGGTTGCACTCAGACTTAAAGCATTCCATGAAGTCTTCAAGGCTTTCGTTATGCCTCTGCTTAACTCTCACAAGTAAAACGGGGCTTTTATCGTACTTCTTTTGCTGCACATAATTCCTTCTAAATGCCCTCCTAAGTTCTTCAAACCCATTGACACTTTTCCTTAGAAGGCGGTCGAACCAGGTACGAGCGTTTCTGATGAGCGTTGAGTTGAACATATGACACCACACGGCCTCAGGCCATTGCTCTATTCCTGCTTGTGACTCGAACACTTTTAGGTGATCATCCGGATCTGTTGTACCATCGTAGGTCTTGATGTTGGATGGCATGCGCCTCTTTTTCTTATCCTTGAAATTAGTTATGCGTTCCGAAAACGCACTTCCTTTCTCTCGGCGCCAAGGTAGGGTCCATTGATCTTCACCTAGTACCCTTGGCTTCTTGGGCGTCATGTGTCTTCTTCTATCATAGTTAGAGGAATCGGAATCCTCGGTGGATGATGGTGCGACCCTTTTATGGCGAGGATGGCGGTCGCTGTCGTTAGAGACCGAGGAGTTTTCGCTTGAGGAATTTCTCCTGCTCGTCCTCCCAGCGCTCCTACTTCTCTCTTGACCTCGCGGGTCCTGGTATCCAAACTTTTCCAAAGGACCCAACCTATCGAGGGCGCTACGTCTGCCTGTAGGGTCGGGACCTAGCCGGACTGTCATGCTTGCGCGCCGATGATTATTGACTGGTGTGACGAAGCCGTCTTCTCCCCTGGGGGCCCTAGATTTGTCCGAGGACAATGTGTCTTCAATGGAAGGAGCATCCACTTGGATCTCGGTAGTTCCTCGTTTTTTCTGGTTTCCTTCTTGGCTTCTCTAGATTCTTTATCGAAGTCTAGGCTAATCCGAAGGTCCTTCGCTAGGTTTACCCTTCTCTGCGCCTTCATGGGTGGGAGTAAGGCCTCATAGTTTTCTGCGACATAGTCACTCATGCTCTGCTTTGTGAAGGGAAGGGTCTCCACCTCGGTTCATGGGTCAGTCACTACTCTTGTGCCCTGAACGTCCTTGTCGCCTTGGTCAAGGTTCTCCCGAGAGGACGATGCCTCCCCAGCCGTCTGTATAGTAGCTGTTATTAGTGAGGGGAAAGACACATGCGGTCCCTTCCCCCCACGCTCTGAGTTGTTAGGTTCGCTAGTAGTGTGCGGACCTATTTGCTTCTTGGATCCACCCTAGGGTGGAGGCTGGTTTGCACCGTTTTTCGTAATTGGATAGAGTTTAGTATAGCGTCCCATGGATGGCGCCAACTTGTTGATACAAAAGTTGGATGGACCAAGCTTGACCCGAATTAGGCTTAATTCGGGGTCTTGTGGACTCCGGCTCTTGCACCAAGTGAAACTTGTTTGAGGACCCTGCGCACTAAACAAACACCGTTTGGCTTACCGTGGGTTTGTGACCCACGATTAGACTCCAGCGTGAGAGTAAGTAATCGGTTTTAGTATGTAAGTGTTTAGGGTATTGTGTGTATCGTACCTTTGTGGAACCTATGGGTTTCCTTTTATACTCGAGAGAGTCTAGGCTGGGCTCCCTGTTCTTGCAGCCTAAGGAAGAGATAATGACTTGAAATAGCTTGATCATTATCATCCAACTAAGGTAAGTGTATATCCCTTTTCCTTAGGCGAATAGAATTATAATATAAGTTATATTCTGTCTGATCCTGTTGCACTGCGACAAGGACCTGGCTAAGCAATCAGCCTTACGTGCGACAGCGGCTTACCAGGCCTCCTGGGCCGTGTGCGCACAGTGCACAAGTATCCAGTCCATACATGATGGATGCGGGTAGTACCCGTGAGTCGGACTATCCAACCCGACTAGGGACTATACGTCATCAAATACAATGATTTTTGGTTACACCGTTTAGACTCTATTTTTGGACTTAATATTTATTCACGCAAAGTCAAAAATGTATCATCATGATCATTCAAGACAAATATAAAATATAAGAGATACCATTTAAGACTAAGGGAGCTTAAGTACGTGATTAGAGCATATGAGTAGTGTTAGCATTACTAACTTATAATGACAATGATCTCGTTACACGCTTAACATGGAATTGGATGAAAATCGAGGACGAAAAACTTATCTCTATGAGGCATTCACGTGTTCTTATTCTATGAACCTTAATGTCCAAATTTTGCGACGAAAATCATAAATTAGGTCTAAAACACACGCAGTAGTAGTGTAGTAAGTTTACGTTTCAATAAAAGTCGATAAAATGAATTTTGGAAGTGCTAGGATACTTTATTCTAGCATTACGTGAGGGCACGACAATGGTTTAGTATGGGGGAGTGATGAGACCACAATTATACATGGTCTTATCATCCAAATCGGGCTTAAAATAATTAAATATATCATTAAATATCGAAAAATATACTCGTATTCGTTTGTTGTATGTTTTAGGTATGTATATCGAGAAAAAGACAAAAGATCACAAGAAACAAAGAAAAACAAACATGGGAAACGAAGCCGTATAATAAACCGGACCCGACTGATGATTTTCCAAAAAAGTCCCTCAACTTTAGATTGTACAAGATTGGTCCTTCAATTTTGAATATTTGTCAACTTTAGTCCTAGAAGAATTATCTTATTAAAAGAGAAGTCCCTCAAGTTCAAGTGTTGATATGAATGGCCCTTGAAGAATGCCCTTGTTACACTTTTGGTCCTTGGTGAAAGTTTACTAATATCATGTGACAAAAATGACAAGTGCCTCAAAGATTTAACAATGGAAACTGATATTGCATAGCTAGACTTTGTTTGCCAAAACTTTGGAAAGTGAGGGGTTGTTATTTCCAAAACATTAAACCCATATCCAACCAAACTACCAATCAACCCTTGCCACATCACCACAACCCGACCCATTTCATAACCAGATCCACCACCTCATAACCCACTAGCCACGTTTCTTTTTTATTATTAAACTCAAATTTAAATCATTTTAATACTAATTAAGAGTGTCGGGCAACACCTAAAACATCCTATAACCTGATCAAACAATAACATTGTGCCCCTTATGAACCCTAATCGTGATTAAGCATGAATCCAAGGGGATAATTATTGATTTAATCCAGATCAATAATTGAACCAATTTTAAGCAAACCCCTATCCCTAAAATCGACCCCACATCACTCACATGTTTGTCACAGCCTTCCCCTGTCCTAAAGATGTATAATTTTGGCAAACCAACAAAACATTGACAGTGATCCAAGGGCTTAAGGCATTTTCTTGCTCCCTACTCTTGATCAAACAACTGAAATGTGTCCAAGACAACTGGCATCCCATGTGAAAGCTCAGGTTTTATATGACCCTCTTTGACCAAGACCAAATTCAAATCTATCCAAGGGCTTTGAGGAATTTCGTCTTTAGGGTTTTCTTATTTCAGAAGAGTCTGTAAGCCCTTATATAAGGCTGGTAGGTTTATTGTATCATTGTTCCATATTTTTGTTAAACTTTATGTAATTTCTTTTTAGTCAAATGAAAGTTGGTGTTAAATTTGGTTTATGTAATTTCTTTTTATATTGTTAAAAGTTGGTATTAAGTTTAACATTAATCTATGTTCCATTCCAAAATCATATTTTTTTATTTGTTTATGAAACCATAATTCCTATTTTTTATTTTAATGATAAAAAAGTTGGTAAGTTTGCAAACCTGATTCAAATCCGTTTTTCTTAAGAGTTACTCAGAAAGTTGTTCAAGTTTAAGAAAAAGTTTCAAAGAAAAAGTTTTAAGAAAGAAAAGAAAAATCAGTTGGTGTGTTCTTATTGTTTGTTTCTATGTGACGTTGTTATTCTTAGGAGGTGAGATAGGAAGCTTGTTCTTCTTTCAGCTAGCACATAAGCTCACTTACTCAAGGGTGTGTACGTGCACCCTTGAGGTGAGTTCATCCTTTTCATACACTTTTCATGCATACGAACAAACACCGTGTTTGAGGTCCGAATGAGATCCATAAATACTAGTTCTTGCTTGTGTCCTTTTGTTAGATTCCTATACATAGTGATTATTAGGCATGTTATTCGACCTACGTTGTGGCATACTCTTAGAACTATACCTAGAATCACTAGTAACAGTCTTGTTTGTAGGTTTTGCATAGTCTGATTTGATCACACTCGGCCTAGATAGTGATGGGACCTCTTTAGACAAATGAACCATATCAACTTGGGAGGCAAACCACAGTCTCGAGGAATATGGTCGCTCGGATCTAAATGCAGTTGGTTGTCGAACGAACTGATTGTTAGGCGGTTTCCCCAAGAGTGATGGTT
This sequence comes from Glebionis coronaria, assembly GCA_025667525.1. Taxonomy (NCBI): domain Eukaryota; kingdom Viridiplantae; phylum Streptophyta; class Magnoliopsida; order Asterales; family Asteraceae; genus Glebionis; species Glebionis coronaria. The sequence goes on from CM046879.1 coordinate 398,191,558, forward strand.
TTTCGAGCTTAGTCCACACTAGTTCCCTTGATTTTCCTCAGCTCGTTTTTTAGAGCAGCTATTGCAAAAACCTTTTTCTACACCTGAGAATTTGAAGTCTCATTCTCTTTAAGTAAGATAACTTGGGTTGCCAACTTAGATTCTAGTAAAGTAATTTGTTTCACAAAATTATCTTTTTCGGGTTTAGAATCTTAAATTTTTTGATTTAATTTTCGTTCAAGAACAACATTTGAATTTTCAAAATTTTCAAAATACTTTTCAAATTTATCCGTTTTCTTCGAAAATTCAACATTGGCATCCTCAATATCTGTAGATTGTTGAGCTAAAATCGTTTCAAGCTCTATAATCTTAGAAGCATAATTGGTTAAAGAAGCATGCATAAGGCATTTATCATGATTTTTTGCATTTTGATCACTTTTGCCCCCATTATGACTCACATTGGATGAATCAAAAGTGTTATTTTTATCACCCATTTCCATCCCATGTTTGGCATAGGTAGGTTAGGGATTCACAACATGATGTAGATCATTGTAGATACAGTATTCAATTGTACCCCAACTATTGGCTCTTTGTCATGCATGATTGAGTCATGTTGTCGTGAGATGCTGCAATCATCGTTAACCAAAGCGATCTCCTTTGTGTCATCCGTATGACCATTATCCGTGTGCATCTGCATCTGGTTTTCTTGCTTCCATTGATCATAAGCAAGTTGAACTCGTGATCTTTCTTGAAAAAAATGCGTAAGAGAGTTCACGTATTTGGACAAGGTACCACGGAAGTCTTGAATCTCAGTATGCATGTCTTCAAGGAATGGCTTGCAGAGCACTGAATTTTCTTTCTTGGCAACATCGAAATGAAGAAAAGTCGATAATTGTTTCAAAAGAACTTGAAGTGCAGATACGAATTCAATGTGATTAAAGTCTTCTTTTTCAAGTTTCTGTTGAAGAATATTCAAGTTTATCATCATAGCCTCGATGAAGAAAGGAGCATCTTGACCAAAGACTGCCACAAAGGGAGGTCCATACTCGAGCTTTGTAAGCTCGTCGAGATGACATTCAAATTATCTAAATGAGACCTAACATATTTTTCTTGCTTCTTCTTGCATCTTCTACAATTCTCCCTCTCGAGACGTCGAATTCAACGGTTCCATTGAAGTTCGATGAAAAGATGAATGTAAGGATTACTTATCGATCGAGAAATGAAATAAAGTAATTGTGTTTGTTTTCGTCGAAAGAACAATACGGAGTTTTACAATTCGTGGAGAAACCAAAAAATAAATTCTCGGGATATTACAAACCACCGAATAAACAGTAAACGTTCTTGATTCCTTGATTTGTGAAGAGAAGTTGATTAAATCCCCTAATTATGTTTTCTTGAGAAACCAAAAAACTCCAAGACCAAATAACTCACGAATCCAAACTGCAAGTTTGTTAAAAAATTCCAAAAACACGTTTTTCAAAATTTTCCAGTTCGCAATAAAGTTATAACCCAACTTTGCAATATTCAAAATTTATGGTTTCGCAATATTTGAGACTGATTTCGCAATATAGCACAACCTGAGTTCGCAATTTTGGAAACCTGGCGTATTTGATTGAGCATCAGTGTTGTGAGCGTTTTGAGTGCCTTGCATCTTACATATCGAACAGCGAACCTAGAAGCGTTACCAAAAAAGGTGCATAACCCACTGTCCTTATTTGCTTGACCCGTGTGCCAATATAAGGGGTGTTTGTGTCTGTTTATTGTAAACATCATTTTGGTATACGTTTAGTTATATTGTTTGCTCATTGTGCTTATATTCGTGACTCCCCACAAGCACGAACGCTTGTAGGGGTGCCATGTGTATACCAAGCAAAACCAACAAAACCAAAGAAAAAGAAGTATAGGGTGCCTGCTGTTAGTCTGTTACCGTGCACACAAGACCTTTTCTGTGGCGTTTTGAGGATTATTGGGAAGTTTTGATTGCGTTTTGTGTTGGTGTCGTTGTATGTGAATCATCCTAAACAAGAAAAAAAATAAAGTGTAAAAAACTGCTCTAGCCCGGATTCGATCACTTGACCTCTCGGTGGAGGGGTGGGTGACTTACCAGTGTACTAGGAGTTCTAATTGGTAACACTTTGCCTAGTTTTCTAATTATCACTTCTTTGGACTTGCACTTAATAAAGAAGCCGTGAGCTTATGTACAGAATTTTTCTAATATGTATTAGAATTTTTCTAAAGTAAATTTGTATTTTTCCATTTATTTATTTATTTACTAGGATTATTTTTAGAAAGTCTTCAAAAAATAGAAAAGGTTTATAAAAATTTTCAAAAAAATACTTTTTAGCTTTAGTTTAATATATTTTAGGTTTACAAATAAAAAAGTTTGAATTTTGTCTTTCTCTTAGTTAGTTTTATTTTTAAGGTTTTTAATTAACTTTAATATTTAATAATAAATAATTTCCACGTTTTCAAATTTTTTGGTTTTTGTACTTTTCTTAGTTAGGTTTTTAAGACTTTTTAATAATTTTTAATAAATTTTTAGGTTAAAATTTTTTGTTTGGTCGCGTTTTTACGTTCGTGCGTTTATACGTTTTCGTCCGTTTTGAGCGTAATCCGTCTATGTTTTATTTTCTTTCCTTCTTTCCAAAAACGTGATCACTTAAAATATTAACGTATAATTTATAGGCTTAAACACCATACCTCCTCGAGAACGAACTCGATTGTCGGTTTATACGTGTCCTCACGTAATTACTAATACTTACCCATGAGATTTGTGTTTGCTTTGTTTTTCCCTAAAATAAAGTATATACAAAAAATTCTACATCAGCTGCAACCCATGTGGTGTGGAATCCTAAGAATTCCGAGATCTTTAGGCTGCTAGGAACAAGCATTACTCACTTGATTGAATCAAGGCGGAATAGAATAAAACAAGTTGAACAAGGCGTTTAAGAACAAGAACACAAGAACAATTTTTCCCAATGATTGCTTATTATTACTAACAAACAACCACTAGGCATGTATACATTTAATCTCACGCCTAGTACGACACACACTTTAGGTTTACATTGTATATATGAATGAATGAATAAACCTAATACCCTGTGTTCCTTTTATTGTGTAAGGAATAGGGTTTACAAGAGATAAGAACAAATAAACATGCATATCTTCTATTTAAATAAACCATATACAAAATATTGGTAAACAATATTCTAAATATTTGTCCTAAATAGATTTCCATCAGCGTGTAACATTTGTCAGCGGCTAGACATGCTGTGTCAGCGGCTAGAACAAACATTTTCATGTTTTCTTCATTTTGAGTTTCTGTCACATCAACTTTTAGACCCAACAATCTTCCCCTAGTTGATGTCGGCAAAACTCTTTATGTATCTCTTATATGTGGTACATCATCTTCAAATTGCTTCCTGTTGGGCCAATGAAAGTTTTAACTATGGCCCAGTCTAGATTTGTTTAAATTAGACTAAGTGTTACTGATCGCTGAGAGGACCAGCGACAGAGACCAGACCAGCGGAAGGCAAAGCCTCAGCTGGCACACCAGGAACATTCAAGTCAAAGACAACGTAAGAGAAGTCGAAGACAATATAAAGTCATACTTACCAGCGATTATGAATAGCTGGGATGTAGAAGGAATGTGCTGGTGTTCAAGGATCTCTGAGTTGACAATACTCAGAGATCACTTAAGAACCCTAGAAGTCTGATACAAGCAAAGCTTGTCCAATCCTTTATAGTGTAGGCGGGAGAATCTACTAAGTGTTTTGAGCGGGACAAAACAAGAGATTCAAGATAAAGCCTAGTACGACCTAGTGGGACAAAATGTGAACAGTTGGCAGAACTGTTCACCTAAAGTTGTTTAAAGGTATGTATCGATTTGGACATGCATTTAATACGTTGTACTCTTCCATTCAGAAGATGACACGTATCAACTACTCCCACTAAAGAAGCAACCTCGTACCACTATAAATAGGAGTGAAAAAGAAGAGATAAAGTAACCCTTGTGCTTGGATAAATTATCTAAGTTCTTTCTCTCTTTGGAACCTCTTATCCCTCAGCTGTCTACCAGCGTCTCATAGGTTCCCTTGTAAACTTGAGTCTCGAATCAAGTTTACTTGTTCTAGGGTTCATTTCTTATTGTCATTCAACGGGTGTATTCATAGCACTTTGTAATACTTTGTTTATAATAGTTAATAAAGCATTACGCGTTTGAAAAGTATTTCGTTGTGTTTTAGTGTTTATACGACTTATAGTTTCGACAATTGTTATATTAAGGGACTTTCGATTGGTATCAGAGAGGTTTGATTTATAAAACATTTTATAAACCGTTCTTGTTTTTAAAATCAAGATCCTAATATGACTGAAACTATACCTCCTATACCACCACCTTTTGGTCAAACCATTCAAGGTACCACTTCAACCAACGCACTGGCCACCACATCTACTACCATGCCTACACCGGTTGTAAGCACTGGTAATAATGATGATGACCTTCCCCAACTTCTTGATGTTTGTGGGGGGTCACATGTGTCCAATGTTCCAGCGTTTGATGAAGAAGATTTTTCAAGTTGGAAATGTGAATTTCTTATATATTCAGATGGCTTAGAACATTTCTTGATAGAAATCTTAGAAAATGGTCCCTATGTACCACTGGCCGTTTCCTCTACCCCTGAGAGACCCATCAAGAAGCCTGTTAAGCAATGGTCTCCAGCGGATAGACGTCTGGCTAACCAGGACAAGAGACTCAAAAGTATCATAGTCTCTTGCCTACCCAAGAACATTATGAAGTCCATCATCAAATGTAACTCTTCTAAGGAGATGTGGACCGAGTTAGTTCTAGGGTATGAAGGTCCAGAGGAAACAAAAGAAACCAAAATCCAAGCCCTTAGACTTAAGTTTAATGCTTTTAAAGCTTTGGAAACAGAAACTGTTGCTCAAACTTATACTAGGCTTAAGATATTGCTGAATGATTTAGGAAACAATGGAGTTGTTCTACCTAAGACTGAGGTTAATGCTACATTTGTCCATAGTTTACTTAGAAAAAGGCTTAGCCTAAACCAGACCTTAAGAGCAAATAATGTTATCAAAAATGATACTTTAGCCCAACTGTTTGGTAGATATAACTATGAAGAAGGGCTAATTGACTCCATTTACAAATCAGAGACTGATAGGTTTACCACCAATATCACTGGTTCAAAAGCTCTTGTTGCTAACCATTCTTTTCAGGACAGCGACTCTGACATAGAAGAGGATACCAAAAGCAGTCAAGAATTTTTTGATGAATTACATGCTGAGTTCCATGACAGAGCTCTTCTAGCTGACCAAAAGAGGTACTACAAGAGATCAGGTAGAGTTGGAGTTGCTAAGGTTGATAAATCCAAGGTGTCATGCTACACTTGTGGAAAGATTGGTCACTTTCAGAAAGATTGCTGATCAAACAAAACCTCCTCTCCAAGCTTTCCATCATCCAGCAACAACCACAACAGCAAGAAGAAGTTTTCTACCTCACCTTTCAAGCAAACTTCCCACTCTGACTCAGAGGGAAACAAGGACTACAAAGTTAAGTACAAATCCTTGAAAGTTGAGCTGATGAAACTCAACCAAAAAGCTGAAGATGCAGCTAAGAAAAAGGATGTTAAGAAGACTGAAAAAAGGTCTGATTGCTGCCTCATTTGACTGGGATGATGAACCTCTTACATCTGAGGACGAAGGAACTACTACTATCAGAGATTTTATGGCAGTTGCTGATGAAGAACCTGTTGTGGGAAAGAGTGAAGCAAGATCTGGTCAATGGGTGGACGTCATCATGAAAAAGGTACAAAGATTGCTTTCTATGCCTGAAGGTCCTGATAGAGACCATGTCAGTGACTATACCTTAGTTGACCTCCACTTTGTGGAAGAGCAAAGAAAAAACCTATTAAACAAGTTCCATAGTCTTAAAACAGAGTTAAATCTTAAATCTGAATTAACAAATCTCAAACCTTTTGTGAATCTTGCAAATCAACTTCAAAATGAAGTAAGCAAATTGTCCTTTGAAAATGAGTCTTTAGCTGATGAAAACACTAAACTCAGAAGAACCATTGAAAAATGGAATTTGGCTCAATCCACAGTGGAGGAAATAGTTGCAGAAGCCATACCAGGTGATGTGGTTCAGACTATTGGGGGAAAGGGTAGATTCAAAAATCATATACCTATACCCAATGTTAAATTTGTCCCTTTCAGATGTTTCTTCTCCATCTTCCACCTCTGTGGATGAGATAAACTCGGACAAGAAATCAGAGGCACCAGCTTTACCAAGACTCGCTGGTGCTAACCCATCTGATTCCTTGCTTGGCCCAAAACCTCAAACCAAAACCCCTGGGAATTCAATTCTCAAAGTCGTTGATAAAACGCACAAAAAGGTTTGTGGCCAAGGACTCCACCAAACCCACTCCTCTCCCTGAAGAGCTTTCACCCACCAAACAACTTATCCTCACCTTGATGGAAGAAGTAAAGGGGTTGAAAGAACAAATCAACCCTAGAGTCAACAGTCCATCTGTTAACTCTCTTGGTGAAGGATCAAGTAGCTCTAAGGGGAGAGCTTTATTCAGGCCTTGCAAACATTGCGGTTTTAAAAATCATTCTTCTGAGGACTGCTCAAAGAAACCAAAATGTATCACATGTGAGTCTACTGAACACACCTCCAAGGAGCATGAGGAGACTATTGTTGTTCAAAGAACTAGAACTCAATTAAGGTCTAAAACTCCTCAAAGGCCCTCTAGGAGACCTGAGCCCAAACCCAGAGACAATTCTCAGGGTTACAGACCAAATCCCCCATGCAAGTACTGCGGCTTCTTTGACCATCACTCTGATGAGTGTGAGCATTATCCCAGATGTGACATCTGTGGAAGTATGCGTCATGAACCCAGAGACTGCAACCAAAGAGGGGGAGAAAGGAACCAGAGAAGACCAAATGTCGCTGGTCAGTGACAGAATGGACCCACAAGAAAGTGGGTTCGTCATCGAAACTAATCTAGATCTGTTATATCTATGCAGGCTTACTTGAAGAAATCTGTTTGGTATCTGGATAGTGGGTGCTCCAGACACATGACATGGGTTAAACAATATCTGCATAGATATAAGAAGGAGTCTCGTCTAAAAGTAGTCTTTGGAGATGACTCCTCAGGGGCTACTAAGGGATATGGCTCAGTGGATTTCAACGGTATAACCTTCACAAGGGTCGCGTATGTCAATGGACTGAAGCAAAACTTAATCAGCATCAGTCAACTCTGCGATGCTGGTTTCAAAGTTCTGTTCACTAAGACCCAAGGAACAATCTTCAATCAGAATGATGATGTTGTTCTGATTGCACCCAGAAGAAGGGATGTGTATGTCATCGACATGACATCATGTCCAGAAGGGAAGAACATCTGTCTCTTTGCCAAAGCATCTGATAGGGAAAATTGGTTATGGCATAATAGACTCTCCCACCTTAACTTCAAGAACATCAACAAACTGGCCAAGAATGATTTAGTGGCTGGGCTTCCCTCTCTGACCTTCAACAAAGACAGACCATGCTCAGCCTGCGAGAAAGGGAAGCACCACACAGCCTCATTTAAGACAAAGCAATCATTCTACATAAATAAGTGCCTCCGTCTTCTTCACATGGAATTATTTGGACCAGTAAAACCACAATCCATTAATCACAACAAGTATACACTAGTCATTGTAGATGAATTCTCTAGATTCACATGGGTATTCTTTCTCAAAAGAAAGAGTGATGTAGCTGAAAGAATAATGTCTTTCATCAGAGAAATAGAGAACTTTAATGACTGCAGAGTTAAGGCTATCAAAAGTGATAATGGAACTGAATTCAAGAACCATGTCATGGAAGCTTTTTGTGATGAAAAGGGAATATCACAAAACTTTTCAAACCCAGGCACCCCTGAACAAAATGGTGTCGCTGAAAGAAGAAACATAACTCTCATAGAGGCTGCTAGAACCATGCTCAGCGAATCAAGACTTCCAAAACAATTTTGGGGTGAAGCTGTGAACACACCTTGTTACACACAAAACATATCTATTATTGTGAAAAGACACGTCAAGACTGCTTATGAAGTGTATAGGAAGAGAGCCCCTGATGTAAGCTACTTCCATGTCTTTGGTTGCCCTGTTTTCATTCACAACTACAGAGATCACCTGGGAAAATTTGATGAAAAGTCAGATGATGGATTCTTTGTTGGCTACTCTCCCACCTCCAGAGCCTATAAAGTATTCAACATTCGCAGGTAAGAACTTTAAGAACCCATTCATGTTACCTTTAATGAAGCAGATGTTGTCATTACTCACACCAACACAGAAGAATGTGACATTGATTTCAATGAAGTCAAATCATATCCAGAGGATGATTTCTCAAATCCCAAGGAAACACCTCAGGCAGGTCACAAGGACTTTCCATATGTTCATGCATTTGATCCACACTCGATCTCTGACATCACTCCAGAGGTTGAAATTGTTGAACCTATCACTCCACCCACAATAGTGAATGCTGATCTCATCGAACCAATCTCTCACCTAGATGAAGAGATTATGGATGAAGAAATAATATGTGAAGATCCCCCAGCATTCATTGAACCTGCAGTGACTCTTGAACCCACAGAGACTCCTGCTCCTCAATCCAAATGGAGTAGGAACCAAGATATTCTTCTGGTGTATATTCTTGGTGAACCCTCTGAGGGAGTCATCACTAGAGGCAAGTTGAGATCTCTGGAAACCGCCTCAGCGAATGAATGCCTTTTCGCTGATTTTCTCTCTGAAGATGAACCTAAGAATGTGGTTGCGGCGCTTCTAGATGGAGGGTGGGTTGTTTCCATGCAAGATGAGTTGAATCAGATCAAGAGGAACAAGGTATGGACTCTGGTAAAAGCTGCAGATGGAAAACAAGTGGTTGGAAATAAGTGGGTCTATAGAAATAAGAGGGATGAAGTTGGCATGATTGTTAAAAACAAGGCTAGGCTTGTGGTGTTGGGGTGGAATCAATCTGAGGGTATTGACTATGATGAAACGTTTGCACCAGTAGCCAGATTGGAAGCTATCAGAATCTTCCTAGCCTTTGCAGCTTATAAGAGGTTTACTGTATACCAGATGGATGTGAAGAGTGCATTTCAAAATGGTAAGCTTGCAGAGGAAGTATATATCTATCAACCCCCTAGGTTTGAAAGCAGTGAGTATCCTGATCACGTCTTCAGACTTCACAAAGCACTTTATGGGCTGAAACAAGCGCCTAGAGCCTGGTATGAAACCCTTCAAAATTCTTACTTGAAAATAAATTTGTCAGAGGTACCATTGATCAAACCCTGTTCACTTATAGGTCCAAGGGTGATGTCATTTTAGTACAGATTTATGTGGATGATATAAATTTTGGTTCAACAAATATTACCTTGAGCAAACAGTTTGCCAAACTTATGACCAAAAAGTATGAAATTAGCATGATGGGGGAATTAACTTTTTTCTTGGGTTTTCAAATCAAACAAAATTCAAAAGGAATTTCTATTTGTCAAGTAAAATATGTTAAGGATTTGCTCAAGAAGTATGATCAGTCTGATTGTGCATCTGTGAAATGCCCCATGCTTCCTCCCAACAACTTGGGAGCTGATGACTCAGGGGTCTCTGTTAATGAGACCTTATACAGAGGCATGATTGGGTCACTAATGTACCTCACGGCAAGCAGACCAGACATACAATTTGCCACATGTCTCTATGATAGGTACCAAGCTAACCGCAAGGAATCCCACCTTGTAGCTGTTAAAAGAATTTTCAGGTACTTAAATAGATCTCCCACACTGGGTCTCTGGTATCCAAATGGATCAGGCTTCGACCTCAAAGCCTACTATGATTCTGACTATGCTGGGTGTTGTCTTGATAGAAACAGCACCTCTGGGAGTTGTCAAATCCTTGGAAAAAAGTTGGTATGCTAGAGTGCTAAGAAACAAAACTCAGTGGCCATGTCATCAGCTAAAGCTGAATATGTTGCTGCCGCTGGTTGCTGTGCTCAAGTTCTCTGGATGAAAAGTCAGCTGGCTGATTATGGGATCATTTATGAAAAGGTTCCCATATTCTGTGACAACACAAGTGATATAGCCATCTCCAATAATCCGGTACTTCATTCCAGAACTAAGCATATTGACATCAGGTATCACTTTATCAGAGACCATATTTTAAAAGGTGATATTGAGCTTCATTTTATACCAACTGAATACCAGCTTGCTGATATTTTCACCAAGCCTCTGGCTGAGCCAAGTTTTACTAGGCTGGTTGCTGAGCTGGGTATGCTTAATATTTGTAAACAAATCTGATAAATGATCTCTGTCTCTGGGTATTTAAGGGAATTGAATGTAACGAGGTAGTTACATTCCAATGGGAGTTAATATATTACCATATTTAATTCAAATGATTGTCCTTCATTGTGAACAACTTTTCCACTTTCCAAGGGGACAGAAAATCACATGGCGAGTCAAGGGGTCCCACTTTTCCTAAGAGGTAAACATTTTCATTTAATGCTTTAATTGTAAAACGGCTAAACCTTTTATCAAAACCCTTGACTCGTTTTTCAAATATCACATTACTCATTATTTTCACACACACATACTATTCATCTTCTTCAAATCCTCCATTTCTTCCTTCCATCAAAAATGGCGTCTTCATCAACAAACACCTCGTTCACCGTTTTGGCCGCCTCGAATGTAGATTTTGGGATAAACGATGGAAAGATCGCCCTTAACAACTGTGTAGCTCTCTTGGAACATAACAATCCTCTCTACCATCCTTTGTTATCCTTCCTCAAGAACTCCACCATTTACGAAGCCATAACTAGGGAACCCTACACATGCTACCACCAATACTTGAGGGAGTTCTGATAAAGCGCTGAAGTTGATCAAACCTCATCACACATCACCTTCAACCTTTTTACACATCCACAACCTCTCACCTTTGATTTCCACACTTTTGCCAAAGTCATTAGACTTCTTGTCAATGAAGGCATGTCTGCTGTGCCTGCCAGCGCCAGAATGAAGAAAGCTATGGCTACCCTTCATCCTCATGATGACGATGACAAACCCTTTACCACCCAAGGCTTCCAAAAAAAATCACTGATCAAAGTGAATTACTTCTCTCCCACTTAGAAGACGCTGATGTTGTACATAGTGAAATGTCTGGGAGGAAACCAGGGGTCACATGATCAACTTAATGGTTCTCAGCAAGCAATTGCTTACAGCTTGATTTGGAGGCAAGATATAGGGATCGCCCACATACTTTGCACTGACCTCATTGCAAAGTTGGAAAAAAAAGGGAAGAAGCATCGACTGGCCACTATATGCTACACAAGATATCTCTCTCTCATCATAGAGGATATGCTGGGTGAAACCTACACCAATGATGAACTTCACTCCTTCTCTCCCTATCGCATCACTCCAGCCTCACTAAAGACTCCCTTAGAGGATGAAGTTCCTCTTAGCAGGTATATGATGAAGGTTGTTGGGCTACTCGCTGATGATGGAGAGCCCTTGATCCCTCACAATGAGGTGAATGCTGAAAGACAAACTGACAAGTCTTTGTCCAAGACCTTTGTGCAGTCCACTTCTCAGCCCAAGGAAAAGAAAAAGAAGAGGAATGACATCCCCCTTTCCTCTGAAACCCCTTCTGTTAATCCTTCCAAGACGAAGAAGACCAAGAAGAACCCATTCCCTTCTCTGGAGGATATGGTTAAAGAGCCTACCGCTGACAAACAACCAGAGTCTAGCGTCTCCTTGTCAGTAGAGACGACTAAGAACCTTTTCAACGCTGATATCTCTCAGGTATTAGCTCGCCATTTTATTCTCTCTTGGAGGATCACATACAATCACTCTCAAAATTCTGTAGGAGAGAGTGATGAAGTCTTAGGGTTTGCCTCAACCTATAGAGTGTCTGTGTCAGCACCTAGATTTCTTAGGCTTATCTATACACTCTGTCTTAACACTAGGATATGATTCACTTGTGCTCATAACGTACCCCGATGATCCTTTACCCTCTGGATTGTGCTCTTGACCATAACAACTGGAGCATGCTATTGGTCCCGACCCAGAGTCTCTGCACCTCACGTGGTCTCTGGGTCCCCTCATATGAAAAAGAGTCCCAAAGAATTTATTCTTTTGGGGGGACTAAATAATCACCCTCAGTCTTCCTAGGGTCAGCGATAAAAGGCGACCTTTACCTTCAAACTTGTCACAACTAAAAGAGTCTCAAAGAATTTATTCTTTTGGGGGGACTGAATAATCACCCTCAGTCTTCCTAGGGGCAGCGATAAAAGGCGACCTTTAACTTCCATTATTTTACAATTAAAAGAGTCCCAAGGAGCAATCCTTCAGGGGGAGCTGGATAATCACACCCAGCTATCCTAGGGGCAGGGAACGGCGACCATTCACCACATAGTTTTCACAAATCAAAAGAGTCCCAAGGAGTAATCCTTATGGGGGAGCTGGATAATCACACCCAGCTATCCTAGGGGCAGCGAATGGCGACCCTTCAACATATCTGTTTCACACTAAAAGAGTCCCATGGATAAATCCTTAGGGGGGGCTGGATAATCACACCCATCTTTCCTAGGGGCATCGAATGGCGATCTAGAACTTCATATTTATTTCACACTGGTTACTAACAAATGTCATAACAGGCTCATAATCTTCATGAAGAACAAAAAAATGATGATGCCTATTCCATTGTTGGTGATGATAATGCTGAAGCCTCCCACATTGATCTGGATGCCATGTCAGACATTGAATCCATGCCAGAAGATGAGGTCTTTATCATTGAAGATGACCTGACCATTTCAGACTACGCTAATATGGATGCTGATGATGACCAAGTCACATCCGAATTAAAGCCCATTTCCTTCCCATCCATGGCAAATGTTCAAGAACTAGCTGCCAAGCAACTATGGGACCAGAGGCTCTGTACACCAAACATAGTTCCCTTCCCCACTTTGCCAAATGTCATGGAACTGGGGGCAATGAAACACTTGGAACATTTGCAACACCTCAAGCCTGTCCATGTTCCTAGAATGAAAGATGTTCAAGAACTAGCCGCTGAGGAACTTTGGGTTAGGAGGGGAGACATTAGTATCACCAAGCCTAAAGTCACAAATGATGTCATCCTCTCTAAACTACAAACACTCACTCATGCTGCTGAAGAACTCACCACCACCCTAGAGACTTCACTAACTTCATATGTGGAATCCTCTATGACTGCACTGCTTCCGCAACTACTGGGACATGCCTTGAAAACTTAACTCCCAGTAGTTCTAAACTAGAGTCTTCAGTAATACATGCCATCAGTCCTCACCGCAGCTGTCAAAGCCAATGTTGCTGCTATTGCCAAGGCATCTGAGCCTTCCAGACAACTTCTTTAGGAGCTATTACAAGAGGAACTTAAAGAAATATTTCTATTTGTCCATCAAGAATTTGTTAAGTTCCTCAAACCTGGATCAGGCACAGCTTCTTCCGGTGCTATGCCTGAGGGGGAGAATTCAGCTACATCTACCTCTGAAGAAGAAGATACTGCTCCACCTAAGGGGGAGCAATCACTTAAACAACCAGCACCCTCAAAAGAGATCCCAACACCAAAACCCATTAGATCCTTCAACCCCATCACTAAGGTGGCACAAGACAAGGGAAAAGGTATTGCCACTGAGGTGCCTGAAACAACCTTGCACTCCCTCCAAGAAGAAGGTGGATCCACAGCCAGACACACTCACTAACAAATTTAAAAGTGCTGATGAACCACAATAACCCCTGAGCAGGCTAAGGCTCAAATCTTGGAACAAAAGAGGTTAGCAAACATTAGAGCTGCTGAAATCAAGAGCAAAGAAGCTCTGAACAAACTACTCTCTCCAGCTGCAAAGGAAGCTCAGCTGAATAAGCTCAAAGAACTTGAAGTCAAAAGGAGCAACCTTTAAAGGAATATGAGAGAATAGTAGACCAAAGAGCAGAGCCCGGTCAAATCACCAAATACACATGTTACACTGACAAAGACAAAAGAGTAGTGATGACCTTATACAGAGAAAATCAAATAACTAACTACAAAGTCTTCAGTGACTTTAAACTCAAAGATCTGGGCCTATCTGAATGGTTAGAAATGTTGTCTCTTGCGCCAAAGAAGACTGGGCCTGGTGCTGCCCAAATGATGAAAAACATTCAAGCTAAGATGAATTGGGTAAGAGACACTACAAAGAAGTTGAAGGTACCTCTGCCTCCTCAACTATCACAACAACAATCATCTCAAGGACAAAGAATAAGGAAAACCCAAATGGGGCCTCTGGTAGAGAAGGTGGTCACTAAGAATGTCATGGTAGATGGAATGTACAGAAACCTTGTACTTCCCAAGGAGATCACTAAGCAAGTGGGTGGCCAAGTATACTCAGAACCATAGACATGAATGGTCTTTATGAATGGAAATTGTGAGTATTGCTTTCAGAGGATGAATGAACTACATCTGGCCTCAACTATCCAACTCATCAGACTCAAACAGGGATCCTAAGGAACTGCAAATTAGCTGATGATTTTGAGTTTGAAGTTGAGCTGATCATTAACTCTAGGAGTGACAAAGTTAAAGCTCATAAAATCTGTGACCAAGGCCTCGATCGCTAAAGAACAGTTTATTTTGTTTTATGTTTACACTACTGGGTGTTCTTGTAATAAACTAGGTTCTTTATGTTTAATAAAACTCTGAGGTATGTTTGTTAAATTATGTGTAAGAAGAAGTTGTGTACTCACTTACAATAATTTTTAGACTTAGTATAATTTATAAACAAATAGGGGGAGATTGTTGGGCCAATGAAAGTTTTAACTATGGCCCAGTCTAGATTTGTTTAAATTAGACTAAGTGTTACTGATCGTTGAGAGGACCAGCGACAGAGACCAGACCAGCGAAAGGCAAAGCCTCAGCTGGCACACCAGGAACATTCAAGTTAAAGACAACGTTAGAGAAGTCGAAGACAATCTCAAGTCATACTTACCAGCGACTATGAATAGCTGGGATGTAGAAGGAATGTGCTGGTGTTCAAGGATCTCTGAGTTGACAATACTCAGTGATCACTTAAGAACCCTAGAAGTCTGATACAAGCAAAGCTTGTCCAATCCTTTATAGTTTAGGTGGGCGAATCTACTAAGTGTTTTGAGCGGGACAAAACAAGATATTCAAGATAAAGCCTAGTACGACCTAGTGGGACAAAAGGTGAACAGTTGGCAGAACTGTTCACCTAAAGTTGTTTAAAGGTATGTCTCGATTTGGACATGCATTTAATACGTTGTACTCTTCCATTCAGAAGATGACACGTATCAACTACTCCCACTAAGGAAGCAACCTCGTACCACTATAAATAGGAGTGAGAAAGAAGAGTTAAGGTAACCCTTGTTCTTGGATAAATTATCTAAGTTCTTTCTCTCTTTGGAACCTCTGAGCCCTCAGCTTTCTACCAGCGTCTCATAGGTTCCCTTGTAAACTTGTGTCTCGAATCAAGTTTACTTGTTCTAGGGTTAATTTCTTATTGTCATTCAACGGTGTATTCATAGCACTTTGTAATACTTTGTTTATAATAGTTAATAAAGCATTACGCGTTTGAAAAGTTTTTCGTTGTGTTTTAGTGTTTATACGACTTATAGTTTCGACAATTGTTATATTAAGGGACTTTCACTTCCCCTTAAGTTAAGCACCGATATCTTCCCTTTTTTGCGACATCAAATTTAGGGAAGGAAACAATGTATTCAATTGAAGATTCTCCAAAGGTAGGCTCCATGTAATGACCTCGAAGAAAAACAAATACATTAATTTTGATGTAGAAGTAGAATAACTGATAAGTGTGAAAACACTCATCAATAATGATCCAAATACCACTCAAAACACAGTCAAATACATAATATTTAACTTTAAAATATCAGAATTACGCGTGTATTTGTGTTTTTGTGTTTTCAGGTAAAAAAGATACATAATGGAGCAAACATGCGTTTTCGAGGGATTTATATGATAAAAGACGAAGAAAAAGACGAAAGATGCTTCAAGGACTTTATTTGCCAAGCTTTCAAAGATCAAGGGATGAACTTGCAACTTTTACAAGATGAAGGATGAAAAGAAATTGGCTTAAAAGCTTTTAACCTTTATTGAAAAGAAATGAAAAAGAAAGGACCAAAAAGGAAATATGTTGAAAAGTTATTATTATTAACTTGGTCAGTTGACCAAGTCTCGGTCAAACAAACACAACGTGTCTTCTCTTCTTCTCCAACGAAGAGAGAGAGACGTTCTTATCTTCACCACCACAAACCTGCATATCCGATTTCAAGGAAGATCCACGAAGATTCATACAAAGATCAAAACTACAAAAACACTCCTTATTATCTCCTCTACATGATGGTGGTAATTAATTAGATCAAGAGTTGAAGATGAAGAAACCCCCAATGATGAAGAATGAAGAACGAGTTCAAGATCATCGTATTAAATACGTGGCATCTCCTGATTGGAAGAAACACGTCACCTCTCCTCCTCTCGACGCCTATAAATAGAAGGAGAAGACCCTCATTTGAGACGGTTAGCTTAGGAGTAGTTTCACACAGTTAGGTTAGAAATTAGTTAGTTAGTTTAATTTCCTTTTAGTTTTCTTGTTAAACTTTTGTAACCAAATTAGTTAGTTTTGTAACCGAATTTTATATTCTTCCATTAATGAATTCTTGAATTTCTTCTTAAAAGCTTTCTCTATTAAATCTACACATTATGTTAGAATTGATAAATTGATTCGAGTTTTATTAATACTGAGAGTTACGTTACTATTCTAGTTTTTGAGTTACTGTTCGGATATTGAATCTTTTGATAGTATAAAATTTAGTTGTATTCGATTGATGAGTTGTAGTTAACTGATTGATGGATCTGCTACTGTTCACCAAGCTAGTAGTGATATTAGTTGAGTTTTCTGTTCGAAGATTTTAAGTCTGGAATATAGTTAGTTGTTAGATAGTTTAAAATTTAGGTGATATTCAGTTTTTCTGTTAAGCATTTGCAATAAGTTTATTTTCCTCCATTAATGAAAAGTTTAAGTTTACAAGTTTCATCTTAATCTACTCTCTGTTTTCAGATTCAGTAAATTAGAAGTTTTTGTAGAATTCAATTTTCAATATTGATAAATCAAATTTAGTTGAGCTTTAGATTCACTTGTGTCAATTGTAAGTTTAGAATTTACTGTTACAAAAGCTAGTTGGATCCATTCTAGATATCACTTAAGGATGTTTCGAATTTGCAAGCAGGTTACCGTTACGTAGTAAACTGTTGGCTTAACAAGTTGGAACAGATTTTCGTTCTATATCTTTTGTAGGACTGATTTGGCAGGTTAGCAGAACGGTAGTTAGAGATTAGGCGTGTTCGATTTTAAGCGAGCTCAGCGCTCCGCTTCGCCCACAACGGACAGGCCTGGATGTATCTTGGTTAAGCACGTTCTATTTCCTGCCATTAGTAGCATAATCTGTATAGCTGTAGTATAATTCAGAGTTTATATTTGATATTTACTTGATCATACTGTTTTGGAATGTGTTTTGTGTAATTTTAGTTTTTGCTTCGGTTACTGTATAAGCATTTTATGATTCTTTTGTACTTTCTGCATAAACTAGTGTTTGGATCTACGGGTTTTAGGTAGCATATGTGTGAAATTGAGTAGAATTCTGTTAGCATAAGTTTTGCTTTTACTAGTAGTTCTCTGGATACAAGTTATTCATTAATAGTCAAATTCAATAAGTCAAATGATGCTTTTGGTTTTAGTTGTTAGTTTGCTGTAAGAGAGAATTTCATTGCAGTCTTTAAATATTTAGGTAGTTAATTAGTTAAAAGTTGTTTTAAGTCAAATTTGGTAGGAAAATATTTTGAACTGTCATGCTTTAGTGAGAAAAAATGGTGGTTGAATTTGTTGTGTAACCTGTGAATTTGATATTTGCTCTTTTACTAGTAGGTGTTTGCTAAATTTGGGTATAATACTTGTAAGCTTTAGTTAAGATAAGATAGAATAAGTCTCTTTTTCCTGCGTAAATCAGCAAGTTTTTGTGGTGTGAAATTTTCTTTTGTTCAAGTTCGAGTATTATACACATTTCGTCCTTCGTTTTATATATCTTCTTTACGCTCACAATCCTGCATCGTTAAATAATATACAGTTAGCCCCGTTAGTCAGTAACATAGTTTCACTTTAGGTCCAATTTGATTTAGATTTGTTAATAGACTGTATTTGGACAGTAAAATGTTGGGCTTAGTTTCATTTTGGGCCTGACTTTGTATTTGAATTGGGATGTTTTGTTTTAGCTTAATATACACTTAATTTCAAATTGTAGTATTATTAGATTTTCAATATAAAGTTGTTTTACATTTTTATTTTTCTATTTTAAATTTTGTAATCTGTATTTTCATTTGTAGTTAAAATGTGTCTTTCATGTTTTTATAATTTTGTGTGCATTTGAAAGTGGTATTTGCAATGTGTTTTAGTTAGTACGTATACGTAGGTAATATAGTAATATATTACAATTTTTTAAATGCTTTGTGCCAATTAGACATAGATTCCAAACAAGTTTTTACCACCAAAAACAATTAAGTCAAGCTTGAAACGTTATATCAATTCGGATTGAGTAGAGAAAAACGATTGTACTAAAAATGAAATATTAAATGGCGCCGCTGCCGGTTCTTTTCGTGAAGATTAACGGTTTCGAGTGAGACGATTGGATTTTGGGATCCGTTCACTTTGTGAACGTTATTTACGTATTATAAATCAAAAATATAAAAAAAATCAAAAAGATAAAAATACAAAAAAATAAAAAATAACAAAAATCAATTCTTTTCCTAAAGAATTGAACAAAAAATAAAAAATCCAAAAAGTAATCTTTTTCCTAAAAGATTACACCCAAAAATATATATTATATCGGTTTTCATCGTTTTTTACGTACATATAGTATTTTTCTTAAAAAATCAAATAAATACAAAAATATTTTCTTTATATTATTATATGTAAATACGTATACGTATAAGAACAACCAATACACATATCTTCCATAAGTATTGCCGAGGCAATACACCGTGTTAGGGGGCGTTCCGGTCCTTGACACGTGTATCGATCAAATTCAATAAAGCAAGAATAGATAAATACTTCCAATAGGCAATAATTCGAAGAACACAAACTACAAAGTGAATAGAAAGGCGATGTGCTATAAAATGCCATCTAAGGGTCAATAGGTACTTAAGTGCTTCGCGCCACCTAATGTCACACCCCACCATGGCGGAATATGGGGCGCGACGTATGGATATCATCATAACATGGCGTGTCTATAGAGATAACTATATGAAATAAGAAATGTCATAAAATGGAGACACAAAGTCATGACAATATCTCATCAGACTCAGGAGTCTAGGTAAGTAGGTAACAATCCTACCGCTTACCCAAGACAAACAAATAACATAACCAAACAAATATATGTGTGCCACAGTATCACTTATTAAAAGAACAAATAAAAACTAAGAAGGAAATGGGGATTCTCCTTCTATATGCATTCCTAAGCTTCTCCAATCCTAGCCACTTATGTTCTCATGCTTAACCATAGTATCACCTGAAAGAGACACTAAAACACGTCAACATAAAGTTGGTGAGAGTCATAGGTTTAGACTCCAACGCTAAATCAATTACAAGCTGTGAATAACAACCATCAACACAATAACATATGGACAATGTGCTACAATTATGTATTAACAACTAGCATTCAAGATCAATCATTCCAAACCAAAATCCAAGGCTCCTACCTTGCCAAATAACATCATGGTACCATAGATGATCACACTATGTACCTATCCCAAGGCCACTACCTTGTCAAACCACAAGGCCACTACCTTGTCAAACCACAAGGCCACTACCTTGTCAAACCACAATAACTGAGACGGTACGTGTCCCCTGATCCAAATCATAAACAAAATCAAGAATCACGTGGCAGTTAATCACATAAGTGTACACACAAGTCCATCACAAACCATAAAACATTCACAACATCAGTTTATAAATAACTCAACACAGTGTCTCTTCCATCCCATCTGGAAGTCAAAATCAATATTAAACATGGGACTATGAAACTCACCTGATAGCTTCTTCACAAGTCCTCTCACCAGCAACAAGCTAACAAACCAAAAACACGAAATCAATACACGAACCAATCACTAAGACGGCTCAGCAACCTATGATGGACATCTAGTATATTCCCGTATACTTACCTTATTGTTAAGCTCTAATCACCCCATTACCCTTCCTTAAAAAGTCCCTAACTTGGTTAAGTTTAATAGCTATCCCGTTCATAATTTTACACAAAACAGTCCCAGTTTTAGGTCTCCAAACTTTAAGTCAAACGTCCACTTAAACATACCCATGGTTTATGTAAAAGGAATATTTACACTTTTATATATGTTAGTTAAAACCTCCCACTTGCCCTAACCTTAAAGCTACTGTTAAGGCCCGGATATATGTGTATATATTGCTACCTATCCAGAATTCACTGATTTTAAACGTATGAAAAGTTCATTACTATTAAAGGGTCTTACCCTAAACCACAATCTTAGACCAAGTGTAGATCCTTACTAAAATATATAAACCATCTCTCATGTTCGTGAGAAGATCCCAATGCAACCCTAAGTACCCCAAACAACCCAAAACTTAAAAAGAAAACAGGCTGAATTCAAAACTGTTTTGACCTCCGACTGTTGTAACCTGTTTTTGACCCACTTCCCGACCTCCAATTTAGTTCTCGTTTCTTGATTTAGAAATCCAACTCAATTACCTATCCAGGGCTAGTTTGATCACATCTTGAATGTTCCTAGAACTCGAGATATGATCAAAACAATAGACTCAAAATTCTGCCCAGTTTTTAAAAACGGGTTTTAAACAAATTGATCTAATTAATCACCTATAACCCTTCTAATACAAGCCCTAGATTATATGATCATCATATTATGATTAATACATCATTAATCTACTGTTTTTATATAAACCCTAACCCTTAATCCATCATAAGAATGATTAATTAAACATAAAAACAATTTAATTAAAAAGGTTAATGAAGGTTTTTACCTTAAATCAATGGAAGATGAGGAAAACCTAATTTTTTTGAAGAACCCTAATTCTCCTCTATGAAAACCAAGAATTTTTCTTTGTCTCCAGGGATTTATGTTTTTTTTATTTATTAGATAACCTTATATAGTGTGTACATAAAATCCTAGTCCAAGTATAACACCCAACTTTCCTTTTTTTTTTCCTTTTTCCCTTTTTCTCTTTCTTTGGTGCGTCTAAACCGACCCAAACACCCAATAAATTAGTTTTTTTTATTTTTATTATTTAATATTATGTTAATAATATTACCTTAATTTTCCTTAATTTATTTCAGCTCCTAAAGCTTCCAAAACCTCAAAACTATAAAACTAGTCAAATTTACGCGTTTTACCGTAAAAGACGTAAAATATACACTTTTATAAAAAATCTCAAATTTTGAAATAAACTTTATAAATAAGTCCTAAATGACTTAAAACCATCCCAAAAAATATTCATATGAATAATTACCTCACCCGAGACCTCTAAATGCTAAACCGTAAATCCTAAAAAAAATACTATTACTATAATACTTATACGTATACGTAAACACCACAATATCACCATTTTCATTTCATAGTCACCACTTGTGAGCTCATGAACATGAAATAACCATTCCTTGATTTACTTATGAGTAGTCTATACTCATAAACGATAACCACACCAACCTCGTTCACACAAAATAAACACGTAAACACACAATTCAAGTAAGCACACATAAACTAACCTAAAAGTAAGACCAAGTGACAAACCCAAAACCACGGTTGTCACATCACTCCCTCCTAATAGAATTCTCGTCCCGAGATTCACTCCCAAACTCAAACTTATTCTCAGCAAACAAACGAGGATGCATATCCCTGATAAAACCTTCACGTTCAAACGTGAACTCAGTTTACACGAAAATAATCTCAACCAACAACACATGAGCCTTAACCGTCCACGAGGAAACTTATCAAAACCATAAATTTATGTAACCAACCTAACTAAATCTCGCAACTCATCAAACAAGAACTGTCTTGAAACCAAGTTAGGAGCCGTCACATAACTCAACGGGTTTAAAACTGTCACCCCCGATTTCAGTCTTACTCATAAATACCATAAATCAAAACTCATCAAAATATAACCACGTATAATAAGGTCTAAAGAACTCTCAAATTCCTTCCCAACTCATCTCTATGTTAACCCCCCAAGTGTTCATTACCGCAAAATACCCAAAACACGAGTTTAACCCATGTTGTCCGAAAATTAACCTTGAACTCAACACTTGTACAATTAATTCGACCAAGCTACTGACTTCCAATTACGAAAATTTCTGAATATTTGAAAGTATGTTCCGAGTACATAATTTTAGGCTTTTGAATCACCCAAAAACCTTTAAAAACGAATAGGTTATGACCAAAACGATTTTTCTCAAAATCTGCCTAGGCATTAGCGACAGTTTCTAACAGTTAGCGACATATTTTGATAGTTTAGCGACAGTTTCTACCTACTCCGATTTATAAAAAAACGATTTTTAAACCCTAAAACCCCCCATTAATTACCAAAACTAGAACCTAATTTATTTTAATTCCAGAAAATTAAAACTCTATTAATTACATGATTTTAACATATTTCACTAAATAAGAACAAAATTTTTAACTTAAGAACAATAACTTTAGGTGATCAAAACCAAAATATTTTAAAATAACCGAGTCATGATTATATGTTAAAGAATTTATATTCCACCTTATTTGAAACATGATCCTGACACTTCCTTATTTCATCGACTACCAACAACTATTTTTTTTTCAATTTGCAAGTTCTATTTTTTTACCATGTATAACTCAAAACAAAAGACATCGTTACCCCAAAAAGAAATCTCCACCATCTCAAAATCCTTCACGCCAAAAGTACCGTACAAACAAACACGTGAAATGAGGACCCGAGAAATGCGCTACTACAAAAGTTGAACATCTCAAAGAGAAACGAGCTAGCAACCATCCCAAGAATACAACCGGTAAGTAAAAAAAATAATTTTACATACATAGGCATAAGCTTACATACACTCAAATCCATCCAAAATATACTATACAATCATGTATTAACTCTCTTTCATGCAATCATACTTGAAAGTCCAGTGGTGTTGTGGCACATATATAATTATGTAGGCCTCCATAATTATACATGTTCCCTTTCACCAATGTACTCCCTCCTATGATGACACTTATAAGAAATTAATACTAGATATAACACATAATCCAACAACTCACAAGCACATAACCACACAAGATAAGATCCAAAACCCCATGTATTAAAATAACATAGCCAATGTACGAAACACATAAACTCATAGTCCAGCTGAACCAGCGTAGACAAAATTCAAAATGTATAAAGAACATGAAAACATAATTAAGCGAAATCCAACAATGACTAGCGTATACGACCATGGTTCCACCCGCACTAATCAAAACTCGTAAAGAAAATAACATGTAGTTAAGTATGGACCATATTAGTTCATAACCTAAAAAATACTGCGAAAATAATATTCAAACACATCAATTACTATAAAATGCACACATACTCCTATGACGCCTATATGCAGGGACCCTTAAGCTATAGACTAGGCTACAAGACTAGGCAACCTAATTCTCTATAATCATTGTCTCTGATACCATTCTGTCACACCCCACCATGGCGGAATATGGGGCGCGGCGTATGGATATCATCACAACATGGCGTGTCTATAGAGATAACTATATGAAATAAGAAATGTCATAAAATGGAGACACAAAGTCATGACAATATCTCATCAGACTCAGGAGTCTAGGTAAGTAGGTAACAGTCCTACCGCTTACCCAAGACAAACAAATAACATAACCAAACAAATATATGTGTGCCACAGTATCACTTATTAAAAGAACAAATAAAAACTAAGAAGGAAACGGGGATTCTCCTTCTATATGCATTCCTAAGCTTCTCCAATCCTAGCCACTTATGTTCTCATGCTTAACCATAGTATCACCTGAAAGAGACACTAAAACACGTCAACATAAAGTTGGTGAGAGTCATAGGTTTAGACTCCAACGCTAAATCAATTACAAGCTGTGAATAGCAACCATCAACACAATAACATATGAACAATGTGCTACAATTATGTATTAACAACTAGCATTCAAGATCAATCATTCCAGACCAAAATCCAAGGCTCCTACCTTGCCAAACAACATCATGGTACCATAGATGATCACACTATGTACCTATCCCAAGGCCACTACCTTGTCAAACCACAAGCCAACTACCTTGTCAAACCACAAGGCCACTACCTTGTCAAACCACAATAACTGAGACGATACGTGTCCCCCGATCCAAATCATAAACAAAATCAAGAATCACATAGTAGTTAATCACATAAGTGTACACACAAGTCCATCACAAACCATAAAACATTCACAGCATCAGTTTATAAATAACTCAACAGAGTGTCTCTTCCATCCCATCTGGAAGTCAAAATCAATATTAAACATGGGACTATGAAACTCACCTGATAGCTTCTTCACAAGTCCTCGCACTAGCAACAAGCTAACAAACCAAAAACACGAAATTAATACACGAACCAATCACTAAGATGGCTCAGCAACCTATGATGGACATCTAGTCTATTCCCGTATACTTACCTCATTGTTAAGCCCTAATCACCCCATTACCCTTCCTTAACAAGTCCCTAACTTGGTTAAGTTTAATGGCTATCCCGTTCATAATTTTACACAAAACAGTCCCAATTTTAGGTCTCAAAACTTTAAGTCAAACGTCCACTTAAACATACCCATGGTTTCTGTAAAAGGAATATTTACACTTTTATACAGGTTAGCTAAAACCTCCCACTTTCCCTAACCTGAAAGCTACTGTTAAGGCCCAGATATATGTGTATATATTGCTACTTATCCAGAATTCACTGATTTTAAACGTACGAAAAGTTCATTACCATTAGAGGGTCTTACCCTAAACCACAATCTTAGCCCAAGTACAGATCCTTACTACAATATATAAACCATCTCTCATGTTCGTGAGAAGATCCCAATGCAACCCTAAGTACCCCAAACAACCCAAAACTTAAAAAGAAAACAGACTGAATTCAAAACTGTTTTGACCTCCGACTGTTGTAACCTGTTTTTGACCCACTTCCCGATCTCCAATTTAGTTCTCGTTTCTGGATTTAGAAAGCCAACTCAATTACCTATCCAGGGCTAGTTTGATCGCATCTTGAATGTTCCTAGAACTCGATATATGATCAAAACAATAGACTCAAAGTTCTGCCCAGTTTTTAAAAACGGGTTTTAAACAAATTGTTCTAATTAATCACCTATAACCCTTCTAATACAAGCCCTAGATTATATGATCATCATATTATGATTAATACATCATTAATCTACTGTTTTTATATAAACCCTAACCCTTAATCCATCATAAGAATGATTAATTAAACATAAAAACAATTTAATTAAAAAGGTTAATGAAGGTTTTTACCTTAAATCAATGGAAGATGAGGAAAACCTAATTTTTTTGAAGAACCCTAATTCTCCTCTATGAAACCCACGAATTTTTCTTTGTCTCCAGGGATTTATGTTTTTTTTATTTATTAGATAACCTTATACAGTGTGCACATAAAATCCTAGTCCAAGTATAACACCCAACTTTCCTTTTTTTTCCTTTTTCCCTTTTTATCTTTCTTTGGTGCGTCTAAACCGTCCCAAACACCCAATAAATTCTTTTTTTTATTTTTATTACTTAATATTATGTTAATAATATTACCTTAATTTTCCTTAATTTATTTCAGCTCCTAAAGCTTCCAAAAACTCAAAACCGTAAAACTAGTCAAATTTACGCGTTTTACCGTAAAAGACGTAAAATATACACTTTTATAAAAAATCTCAAATTTTGAAATAAACTTTATAACTAAGTCCTAAATGACTTAAAACCATCCCGAAAAATATTCATATGAATAATTACCTCACCCGAGACCTCTAAATGCTAAACCGTAAATCCTAAAAAAAATACTATTACTATAATACTTATACGTATACGTAAACACCACAATATCACCATTTTCATTTCATAGTCACCACTTGTGAGCTCATGAACATGAAATAACCGTTCCTCGATTTACTTATGAGTAGTCTATACTCATAAATGATAACCACACCAACCTCGTTCACACAAAATAAACACGTAAACACACAATTCAAGTAAGCACACATAAAATAACCTAAAAGTAAGACCAAGTGACAAACCTAAAACCACGGTTGTCACACCTAACCCCCCGTTCACTAGTGCGTATTCTAAGAAGGAAGGCTTGATTGGGGGTCTTGCACCCAAGTAGTAATTACATATATTATATTTTCTTGTGGATATTAACTATCGAACCTCGAGGGAGATAATCTCTTCTCCTTCAAAAGTTGACCGAGAGCTTATCTCTCACTCCTCGAGTTTACTTACACGTGTACTCGCACGCGTGTAAACATACCACCTTTGGTGTATTACTTCCTTCCCCGAGGAAGCTTTTAGACGTCATTTCACTTGTATATACATTCGACCATTTTGCCATACATGGATAATCGTCCTATTTTGGAGATATTACAAGAAGAGCATTATCGAGCTGTGTATGGGCCTTGTGCGACTTGTGGAGGACCACATGGTGCAAATAATTGTCATCTATACGCGAGCGATTATGATCAAGGGTTTAATGAGGATTTTCAAAATCAAGAATTTTTAAATCAAGACGATTTTCAAAATGAAGAGAATTTTCAAAGTCATAATCAAACAACCTTTCACAATCAAGGCATTTTTCATTTCTTGAGTAAAGACGCTTTTAAGTTTGTAATGCAAGAACTTGAGACAATGAAAGAGGAAACTGATCCGAACATCTTAGGCTTGCGAACACACGTCTTACAACTCATGAGACCGAACGATGTTTTACCTGATGATGAGCCTTCTTTGAGAGTAGATGTTGAGGATGATACACTTAGTGATGTTCCTATTATAGACCCTTCCATCTCTCCACCGACTATACTTGAGCCATACACACCTTCAACACCTTTACCTCACATGGGACCCACCGACTCTTTAACCATGGGGGACGAGCCTCTTAGCACTAATACAAACACCAATTCGGATGAATTAACCTCTTCTAGTGTTGAGAACCTTATCCCAATCCAAAGAGAGCTTGAGAGGGTTTCCAATGAACCATGTGACGAGCTTTGTATTGATACTTCTTCTCCTCATGATCACATTGAGATTTCATCACATATTGACCTTCATGCTACTACTAGTGATTTTGGTGACTTTGATCTTGATGAATTGTTTAAAGAAAGGGATAATGAGATTGAGGAAGAGTTTGTGAAAGACTTTCCACAAATAGAGGATGAAAATTGTGATTCTAGTGACGTATTTTATGCTATATCATCCGATGACTTGACTTGTCAAGATAACATTCCTAATTTGGATGAAGAGTTTGCTCCTATAGGAAAGTGGATCCTTCTCTCTACCACCTTATGATTCTTGTGATGACACCTTTGATGATCCTTATGATAGTGATGAGTCTTTTACTTCTGATGATGATGACTCCATTTCTTCTATGACTCTTTCACCTATTCCTTTAAGTGATTTTGTGATACATTCAAATCCTTTTTTTGAGACATGTTTTGATAACCCACTTTTTGAGGAGTGTGAAGAACCTAATAATGAATCTATAGAAGAAGAAACCTTGATTGATCATCCTTCACTGGTTTTTGAGGATACACCTATTGATTTTCATGATCATATCATCCCTTTGAGTGATTCTCTCATTAATACACCTCCTTTTGAGCCTTATGTTCCCACCCTCCCACCCTTGAAGTTAGTTATTGATTAAGATCCTATACTCTTAGAGATTGATACTTTTTCATCTAAGGCATCTTTAGAACTCAAAACCTTTGATATGGACTCTTTTATGGAGATTGATACCACTATAGAGGATACTCTTGCACATTTTGATATAGAGGTCAATGATAGTGTTTCTAATTTGGAAGAGGAGGTTCGTCTTATTACTACATTGCTTTTTGGGAACATAGAGCCTATACCTCCTCCACAAGACACTATTAATTTTGATCCTCCTTTCACTATTCCTTCTATGGAAGATTACCCACCTTTTGATGATGATGACGAGCCTAACATGGACATAATTGTTATGAATGTTTTGATTCCTACACCTTCATTGTCTCATGATATTTTGATATCTAAGGGGGAATCTTATATGGTTGATACAAGTTCATCTTCTTATTTTCCCATGAAGGGAAAGGTTTTTGATCCTGGGATACATAAATTTGAGACACCTTGGTTTTCATCTACTCCACTCAAGAGTGTGATTTCGATCGATATGGAATTCTTGTATGAGCTTACTTTGGTGATGCTACCTATTTTGGAGTTGTTCGAATGTAGAGATGGAAACTATGTATTTGATCCTGGGGTGCTTCATATTTGAGCGATTTCGTATGTTAGACAAACTTGAGACACGTTGGACCGTTCCATTTATCGAGGCGGATATTGTAAATCATATAGTAAATGGCAACGTGCTAAGTTTGAGTGTATCATGTGAGATGTGCTTGAAAGTGGATATCCTTTATTCTCCATGATGGTTTCCCCAAGGACAACTTAATTTGGGGCCGAGTCGAGCTAGCGACTTAGGGTTAAAAAAACTCAAGCATTGAATAACTAGGTTAGAAAATGTAGAGTAGATCTAAATAGGTTAGGTTTAATTAAGGGATGTTATAGTAGAGTTGAAGTGGAGGGGTGGCTTTTCTTCGTCTTTTTGGTGTTTGTTTCAAGGGTTGCTCTCTCACATTTCATGCTTGGAGCTTATGGAGGAGGCCCGTGTATCTGGTTCACTTCGATTAGTTTTTGCTATTGTGATATTCAACACTTGTGCTTAAAATGAATACCCTTTAGTTGTCTCTTCCTTAGCTTGAGTTAAGCAAAGTAATCAATGTAATAAGTGTAGGGGAGTTCACTCCCATGCTCTTAAACATTGAGGACAATGTTTATCTTAAGTGTAGGGGAGACTTCTATCGAAGTGACCTTACCTAGACCATTGCCTTAACTTCATGATAACTTGGAAATTAATTTTTTAAACATTTTTCAAATTTTTGATCTACTTTGGCCACCAAAAATATGCATTCATAATTTTTGCATCTATCATTTTTCATTTGCATAATACATTTGCATTGTATATATTTCTTCTTTTGTTCTTTATGAAAAATTGAAAAAAGGAAAAAATATAATAAAAACATGGTTTAACAAATTTAGACTTCTTTGACATATTAGGCCCGCCTTGGATATTTTGACTCAACCTGAGTTTGCTTATCCAAGCATTCTCTAGCTAGTATCCTTAACCATGTAGTCCTTCATTGGTCTATTAGGCTAAGCTTCCACCAATCTCATTATTTGAGATTTTAAATTTGTGGAAAATGGGAAATGATAGAGTTGAAGCAAGTATAAAAGGGCTAGATAAACTTCATGATAATTACTTGTGGCTAAACCATTCTCTTCTTTACCTCTATTTTCTTCGCATGTATATATGTTAATAAATAATCAAGAACGGTTTTAATTGGTTTGTAATCTTTTATGCATTTTTGACTAATCATTCACGGTTGGTATAAGTACGTCTTAAGATTCTAAGTTAGAATGTTTTATGTGTACTAGACTTATGTCATGCTCAATATTTAGCGGATGTTTTTCCTTTTATTCTTTTCAACTTTCTTTGTGAGGAATAAAGAAAAATAAGAGCGGCTTATAAAAAAAATGATGAGTGGCTAGAAAAAAAAAGAAAAAAAGAAAAAAAGAAAAAAAAAGAAAATAATTATACAAGACTCCCAAGAGGGGCAGTGTGGTGTTAATTATAGTGACTATTGAGTTCCAATATTACCTTGACGGGTTGCGGGGATTCAATAGATTGCTCCAATCCAATATTACCTTGACGGGTTGCGGGATTGAAGATCCAAAGTCTCAAAAAGATGGCGGATGTAAATTATTACGTGAGTTTTATTTTTCTTTCCTTAGCGAGTGTGTAGCTACTTATGAAAGCATGACATGAGGATTTTACAAATAAGGCGAATGACTTATTATTCTTGAAACGGACTTATATTAATTGTGAGCGGTTTTTCAAGTAATGGATGAGAGGATTACTTAGGATTAAAACCGTGCTTCCTTATGTTAAGATTTTACATTTCATATACTTCACACTTTAAATAATGACAAATTTGCCCAAAAGCAATTTGCTCAAATAATAACCGGTTCCACATTTAATTGTCATGAATAAGTTGATGCACTTTTTACTTGTGAATACAATGATCCCATTTTTAAGCTTGGTATGGGGAAAGTGAAACTTGAGGGTGATAAATGTCCATGGTACCCAAGCCCTAATCAAAGTCATTTAATTCTTTATGAGTTATTTCCATCAAAACCATTTCAAGAAAAAAGAAACCAAAAAGATATAAATAGAATCGTATCTTGTGTATTACATTGTTAAAAATTAAAATCATGCATCATATAGTGTAGAGTAGTGTAGATGCATTCCATAATGGCCAAGGTGGGTTAATTATGAGAAAAGTGTAACTTGGTGCTTTGAAATGCTGCATTGCATGAGGTCATGGCAATGGTCAAGTGGAGGGGAGTTGATAAGTGTGAAAACACTCATCAATAATGATCCAAATACCACTCAAAACACAGTCAAATACATAATATTTAACTTTAAAATATCAGAATTACGCGTGTATTTGTGTTTTTGTGTTTTCAGGTAAAAAAGATACATAATGGAGCAAACATGCGTTTTCGAGGGATTTATATGATAAAAGACGAAGAAAAACATGAAAGATGCTTCAAGGACTTTATTTTCCAAGCTTTCAAAGATCAAGGGCTGAACTTGCAACTTTTACAAGATGAAGGATGAAAAGAAATTGGCTTAAAAGCTTTTAACCTTTATTGAAAAGAAATGAAAAAGAAAGGACCAAAAAGGAAATATGTTGAAAAGTTATTATTATTAACTTGGTCAGCTGACCAAGTCTCGGTCAAACAAACACAACGTGTCTTCTCTTCTTCTCCAACGAAGAGAGAGAGACGTTCTTATCTTCACCACCACAAACCTGCATATCCGATTTCAAGGAAGATCCACGAAGATTCATACAAAGATCAAAACTACAAAAACACTCCTTATTATCTCCTCTACATGATGGTGGTAATTAATTAGATCAAGAGTTGAAGATGAAGAAACCCCCAATGATGAAGAATGAAGAACGAGTTCAAGATCATCTTATTAAATACGTGGCATCTCCTGATTGGAAGAAACACGTCACCTCTCCTCCTCTCGACGCCTATAAATAGAAGGGGAAGACCCTCATTTGAGACGGTTAGCTTAGGAGTAGTTTCACACAGTTTGGTTAGAAATTAGTTAGTTAGTTTAATTTCCTTTTAGTTTTCTTGTTAAACTTTTGTAACCAAATTAGTTAGTTTTGTAACCGAATTTTATATACTTCCATTAATGAATTCTTGAATTTCTTCTTAAAAGCTTTCTCTATTAAATCTACACATTATGTTAGAATTGATAAATTGATTCGAGTTTTATTAATACTGAGAGTTACGTTATTGTTCTAGTTTTTGAGTTACTGTTCGGATATTGAATCTTTTAATAGCATAAAATTTAGTTGTATTCGATTGATGAGTTGTAGTTAACTGATTGATGGATCTGCTACTGTTCACCAAGCTAGTAGTGATATTAGTTGAGTTTTCTGTTCGAAGATTTTAAGTCTGGAATATAGTTAGTTGGTAGATAGTTTAAAATTTAGGTGATATTCAGTTTTTCTGTTAAGTATTTGCAACAAGTTTATTTTCCTCCATTAATGAAAAGTTTAAGTTTACAAGTTTCATCTTAATCTACTCTCTGTTTTCAGATTCAGTAAACTAGAAGTTTTTGTAGAATTCAATTTTCAATATTGATAAATCAGATTTAGTTGAGCTTTAGATTCACTTGAGTCAATTGCAAGTTTAGAATTTACTGTTACAAAAGCTGGTTGGATCCATTCTAGATATCACTTAAGGATGTTTCGAATTTGCAAGCAGGTTACCGTTACGTAGTAAACTGTTGGCTTAACAAGTTGGAACAGATTTTCGTTCTATATCTTTTGCAGGACTGATTTGGCAGGTTAGCAGAACGGTAGTTAGAGATTAGGCGTGTTCGATTTTAAGCGAGCTCAGCGCTCTGCTTCGCCCACAACGGACAGGCCTGGATGTATCTTGGTTAAGCACGTTCTATTTTCTGCCATTAGTAGCATAATCTATATAGCTGTAGTATAATTCAGAGTTTATATTTGAAATTTACTTGATCATACTATTTTGGAATGTGTTTTTTGTAATTTCAGTTTTTGCTTCGATTACTGTATAAGCATTTTATGATTCTTTTGTACTTTCTGCATAAACTAGTGTTTGGATCTACGGGTTTTAGGTAGCATAGGTGTGAAATTGAGTAGAATTCTGTTAGCATAAGTTTTGCTTTTACTAGTAGTTCTCCGGATACAAGTTATTCATTAATAGTCAAATTCAATAAGTCAAATGATGCTTTTGGTTTTAGTTGTTAGTTTGCTGTAAGAGAGAATTTCATTGCAGTCTTTAAATCTTTAGGTAGTTAATTAGTTAAAAGTTGTTTTAAGTCAAATTTGGTAGGAAAATATTTTGAACTGTCATGCTTTAGTGAGAAAAAATGGTGGTTGAATTTGTTGTGTAACCTGTGAATTTGATATTTGCTCTTTTACTAGTAGGTGTTTGCTAAATTTGGGTATAATACTTGCAAGCTTTAGTTAAGATAAGATAGAATAAGTCTCTTTTTCCTGCGTAAATCAACAAGTTTTTGTGGTGTGAAATTTTCTTTTGTTCAAGTTCGGGTATTATACACATTTCGTCCTTCGTTTTATATATCTTATTTACGCTCACAGTCCTGCATCGTTAAATAATATACAGTTAGCCCCGTTAGTCAGTAACATAGTTTCACTTTAGGTCCAATTTGATTTAGATTTGTTAATAGACTGTATTTGGACAGTAAACTGTTGGGCTTAGTTTCATTTTGGGCCTGACTTTGTATTTGAATTGGGATGTTTTGTTTTAGCTTAATATACACGTAATTTCAAATTGTAGTATTATTAGATTTTCAATATAAAAGTTGTTTTACATTTTTATTTTTCTATTTTAAATTTTGTAATCTGTATTTTCATTTGTAGTTAAAATGTGTCTTTCATGTTTTTATAATTTTGTGTGCATTTGAAAGTGGTATTTGCAATGCGTTTTAGTTAGTACGTATACGTAGGTAATATAGTAATATTTTACAATTTTTTAAATGCTTTGTGCCAATTAGACATAGATTCCAAACAAGTTTTTACCACCAAAAACAATTAAGTCAAGCTTGAAACGTTATATCAATTCGGATTTAGTCGAGAAAAACGATTGTACTAAAAACAAAATATTAATAACCCAAACCTATTGTTGTCCCTAATATTAAGATGATTAAACAAGAAAGAAAGGTAAAAATAGATGAAAGATAGATGAATTCTAGAGAGAGAAAGTAGAGAGAGAAAAGAGAGAGAATGGTAGAACTTGGTGAATATTAGATTAGAAGTGAGAGAAACAAAATGAACAACCAACCCTCCTAATATGCTAGGAGGGGAGTATATATAGTCCGCCCACATGCGGGCTTTAATGGGCTATATATTGGGTCGGGCTTGTCTTTTGGACTTTAAGTAGTTTAAATCCAAGCCCGTAAACCACAACTAGATAACTAACTATTACAACGTTCTAATAAATGTTACAATAATAAACTATGACCGAGCATTCCTGTTTGACTCAATATTTTGAGGCCAACAATCTCCCCCAATGTGAGGTCATTCCCCTTCGATATTTGGAGATCAATGGAGATTACGAATCTTATCATAAATGAGTCTTGAACGTGTAACAATAGTCTTGTTCCTTCATGCTGTGATCTTTGAGCCTTTGTCATTGTCTTTCGACTTTGTCTTTAAGTTTGAGATCTTGAAATCATCCTTGACTTGTCTTTGCCATCTTGTGATCTTGTGTCTTCACCCACATGCTCACATTATAATTGGTGAATAAGTCTTCAGATATGAGTATGTGGTTTTGAATCTTTGACTTTGCTAAGTACACCGTAATGCCACCTTCTTGAGACAAAACATAGACGCGGACTGAATGGCTTTGACATTCGTCCTAACTCGGTAGTGTTTTACCTCCGATCCGTGAAGACCGTTATACGATATTAAATATCGTACCTGTGATTAGGTAGGTTCACTTAAGAATCTCGTTTACAGGGTTTCACGGCTGTACTAGTCGTTCCCTTTACTCGACCGTCTCAAAGCAAGACAGCGAACATAAAGAGTGAATCAATTGGATAGATATCCGCTCGATTAAAGTCGTCAATTCAGATTCCTGGAACAAGTTTGATTCATAAAGAATCTTACCATTGTTGCTTTCTAGTTGACACAAGCTTGATTCATAAAGAATCTCACAAGTCACCTACCGTAGCGCTGTTTGATGTTGACGCTAGAAGGATTTCCATTCGTCACTGTGAATATTAATGAATATCACTCTGAATGTTCTTGCAAGACCATAAAGATATTGCGTAGAAACTTGAAACGAGTTTGAATCAATTCAGAATCAAACCACCGTTGCTTTTCAGTTTTACATATCTTCAATTCACAAAGAATCTTACATATGACCTACCGCAGTGCTATTTGATGTTAACACTGGAAGGATTTCCACTCATCATTGTGAATACTAAGTAGTATCACTCTGAGTGTTCTGGAAATATCGCAAGGATATAGCGTAGGACTCTCTTGATCGTCATCCATGTGTCCTAACGAGATTTGATTGATCTCTTGGCTCTAGACTCGATTTGTGCACTTTTAGTGGTCCGAGGCTGGAGCAGATGCCACCTGTTCAATATCAACTAACTCGGAGTGAGAAAGTCGATAGAAGTTATGTTGTTCTCCATGACAATAAAACAAACTTCTTTTGAGAGAAGCCTGAGTAGCTAGGTAAGGGTTGTGCATTACATCACTGGGTCCATGATGTGTTGACCCGGTTTCTGCCTAAGTTGTATGGAGGGCTTATTTGTTTTCACCCTTTATCCTTACATTTATTTTTCATTCTTCAACCCCTTCAATGCTTACCAAGACATCATTTACTAGCACCTTGTTGTGATTGTTCCAGTGCTAGCTTCATTACTTAGTCGGCATTCAGCTACGTTCACATTCTACTCCATCTTTCCCAGTGACTTCTAATAATCTATTGGATTGTCCCTGGGAAGATCCCTCTGGTTCTGGTTGGATCATAGGACTTAAACCTAACCACCCTTATACAAGCATTTTTGCTAGTAAGAAAATTATCGTTCTCGTGGTCTAATCGAATTGATCTGGTTAACTTATGCGACTCAGTCGTTCTTTGGTGGAAACAGAAGTTGTGTCGTTGTAGTATATTAAATGTGCAAAAACAATTAAAAATAAATGACTTAAAATTAAAATGACTTTAAAGTAAAATGGCGTTAAAATAAATCTAAGCCTAATTAAAAGGAAGGTTGCAATATTAAAAAACGTGACGGAAAGTAAATTAATTAAATGACTTGAAATTAAAAGCGTAACGAAAATTAAAATTGACAAGGTATTAAAATGAGAACGTAAAAATTAAACAAGACAAAATATGAAAACCACCCTAATCGGAATATATTCCAATCAGACTCACCATCGGAATATAGACTTACCCTGATCGGAATATTAACCAAACCTCCTCGTCGGAATGTTTTATAGACTTACCCTGATCGGAATGTTGATTGGAATACCCCAATCGGAATATGTCACCTTTTCAGTCGGAATCACCAAACTTACCTGATCGGAATGTCATAAACTTCCCAATCGGAATGATGATCGGAACTACAATCGGAATGTTGTCACTCACTCTGATTGGAATACCAACACACTTATCCTGATCGGAATACCAACTAATCCTCCAAATCGGAATGTTGTAAACCCTTTTCCGACCAAGCCAAGGAGCTATGGTCGGAATGTGAAACCCTTTTCTGATCAACTAAATCGGAATACGGAGGAAATAACTCAAAATAAGCTAGAAAAATAAGCTACTAATCAAATAAGCACACAACGAAAATCCTAAGGCAAACCGTATAAGAAAAAGCTACTAAACTGAAATTTACAGACTTTTAAAACACGAAATAAAAAAGCTTTACGAAAAACAAACTTTTATATAAAACTAACTTTTATAAAAACTTTAAAAACATAAAGATGAAAACAAATAAGCTATAAAAATCAATGATCTAAAACAATCAAAAGCATAAAAACATAATCTTTAATCAAATAAACAAGACAATAAGCATGTAAACAAAGAGTAAAGCATAGAAAGAAAGGTAGAATGAGAAATTAAAACAAGAAAATTAAAGAACACTTACTTGGAAATTAAAGGTATTAAAAGTGCAAGACAAGTATTTAAATTGACATGTATTTAAAGAGCAAGTAAATAAAGGTGGAAGAACTAGTGTCACTCTAGCCAACAAAACTATTGAAATGAAAATGAGGGGTATTTATAGGAGATTAGGAAGGTGTTTAGAGGAAGCTTCCTCCCCTCCTTCCTTTCTTCTTAATTGCATGATCAAGTCCTTAAGCTTCTTTAATCTTCTTAAATCTTCTTAATACTTGGACTTTGATGACTTTTGGCTCGGGATTTCTTTAAACTCGTCTTTTAATTCTTCAATAAATAAGACTTGAGTTCTTCGGCTTTTAGTAAACTTCCGTCTTTTGACTTTTTCTTCGATAAATCTTCAGAATTGGTCTTGGACTTCCGTTCTTTTTGCACTCTTGACTTCTTGACTTCGTCTTTCATCTTTTTCTTCAATAAAAGTCCGTAAATGCCCGTGAATGCCCGTGTTTTCTCCACTTTTCACCTTTTCGTCCTAAATCACAACAAAAACACAAACCACGCATAATTCCGACATAAAAGACATAAATTACACGTTTTGGCCCGGTTATTATTGTAATTAAGTGGTAAAAAGGATGGGTGTTTACACACCTATCAAATCCCCTACACTTGACCATTGCAATGTCCTCATGCAATGCATTAGTTACAAAGCAAGATTTCATTTTTCATCATAATCAATCCACGTTGGCCTTTATTTAAGAGATAGAAAACTATAAACACTCAAAGTAAAGAAAATTAAGAAATCAAAAACTTACCTTGGGTTTTGGAAATGTCATGAATCATCATCATCCTCAAGTTTTCACTTTCTCCAAACCAAGCTTAAAAACGAGATCATTGTTATTATAAGTTAGTAAACTAACACGAACTCATGTGGGCAAATTACTCACTTAGACTCCCTTATTCCTAGGGGTATCTCTTATATTTTATTTTTGTCTTGAATGATCACGAGGATGCATTGTTTGACTTATTTAGATAGTTATTTAGGCCGAAAATAAAGTGAACGATTTAATCAATAGTTAGCTAAAGGACAAAATCTTTTAAAACTGCTTCTCGGGACCTCATAAAGTTCATATCTTGGCATAACTCGCTTCGCGATTCGAGACCTTTCTCGGACCGATATTCGGCAACGACTTCATACTTCAAACCTTGAGAGACGTTCATGAAATTATGGTCTTCTCTTCCTAATGGAATTTCTTCACTTGAAATTTTGAGAGATTTATACTTGGACCACGACTTCTTCATTTTTCTCCAATCTTTATTTTGGACTTTGATATACAACGATCTGCCTCCTTTGATGACTTGGATCTATTTATCCTCATACCTTGCTAGGGTCTTTTCGGATACACTTCTCCATGACTTTTGGGGAGTTTTTGCTTTTCGTCGTGTGTCTCGATCCTTCATATTGATTTTC
The DNA here is from genome assembly GCA_025667525.1 of Glebionis coronaria. Classification (NCBI taxonomy): domain Eukaryota; kingdom Viridiplantae; phylum Streptophyta; class Magnoliopsida; order Asterales; family Asteraceae; genus Glebionis; species Glebionis coronaria. Next base: position 398,229,651 of record CM046879.1, read on the forward strand.
GATAAATGATTCTTCACATCACTTTGGATCTTTAGCAACAAAATATAGCCCTCATGTCTTGTTAGGACCTTTTTGGACTCGCTAATCTTCGCATCCCGATTCAATAAGTTATGCCTTGGCTATGAACTCTAATCCATACCGAGCAACTTTTAAACGATCTTGGGCTAGAAGCTAAGTAACTTTTCAAATCGTACAACCTTATTTTTTGCAGATAAATTTATTAGCAAGCGATGGGAGAATAGGCTTATAATTAACTCACATAAATTCATGAAAGAATACCGAACTTATAATTGGCTCTATCATCTCTCGTTCTCCACAGTTAAAAATCTCAAGTAATGAGACTCGTGGATGCTTAGCCTATTAAATCAAAGTTTTGGGTTTTCGAGTCGCCTATAGGATCTTGCAAACTCTTAGACTCTTTCAAGTTTAGAAATCGCATTTTAAAGTTCCCTTGATAAACGACTCTCTAGGATCAATTATAGGAACTTGTGAAAAGTTCTTGTTCTTAACCCGTGAGAGTTAAGACTTTCACGTTTTATAGCTCCCTATATAAAAGCCTAGCAAAACTTGACTTAAACATGTTAAGGATACTAGCTAGAGTAACTTAGATAAGTAAACTCGGGTTGAGTCAAAAGATTCACAACGTTTGAAAACTAAAACCACTTTAATAAACATTTATTCTAAAAAAGAAAGAAAATAACTATACAAAAGGAAAAACTAATAGGCCAAAATAGATCAAAAATTTTGAAAAATGTCGAAAAATTGATTTTCCGGTTAAAATGAGGACAAATACAAGGAAAAGGCCACTTAACTTCGATAGAAGTCCCCCCTACACTTAATATAAACATTGTCCTCAATGTTTAAGCATGTGGGAGTAAACTCCCCTACACTTAGGACATTGTGCACGTTGTTTAAATCTTGCTAAGGAAGAGACAACTAAAGAGATTCCTATTTTAATATTAAGAAATATAAAATAGTGAATCGAAAAGAGTTTAGGATAGAACCGAGAAGACGGGAAACAACGGAATCACGGGTCGTCAAAAGTCATCAAGAGTGTGTCTTTGAAGCTCTAATCCCTGCACATGATAAGAAAGAGAACAAGAAACACCAAGGGGCTCCCCCCTACACTTATGGTGAAAACAGGTAAAGATAGATAGATAATTGGGTTGCCTCCCAAAAAGCGCTTGTATTTGTTAACCGAGTCACGAGCCTGACTCGTCCCCGAATTAAATGGTCCATGGGGAATCCTCGAATGTAATACCGGGATCAAAGACCTTGTCCTCGTTCCCGGAGGAATATAACAAAGGAGAGGCAGGGGATAAGTCTTGAATGGTAGGAAGGTCCTTTCAACATACGAGAAGTATGTGAAATCTTGATCCACGGGAGGTGGGGTGGGTAAAGGAATCACATTTTCATCCTCCAAAGACAATGGATGTTGACCAATTGGCAAAGCCGTAAGGTTATCAATCATAGAATGGTCATTGTCACCTCCCGGGTCAAAGCACTCATCCTCATTTCCTGGTACGAAACGAGGAGAGTAAAAGTGATACATCACCCGCTGGGGTGTGCACGCAGTAGGATGAGGTGGCAATATAGTATGAGAAGTAAGAGAAGAAGTACCTTCCACCTGCGTCACCTGTCCAGTAGAGTCAAATCTCTCCAACTCTGCGATAGAATGGGGCATGGCTAACAAAGTATGCTCATCAATAGCAAGAGAATCAGAGCTATCAATGTCTTCAATCCCTTCGTCAAAGAGAGGATTCACCTCACTTGATATGTATGCGTCATCAAAATCAAATAAAGGGTTCGAATAAATCTTGAAAGTTTCCTTCGGAACGTCTTCATCAGATAGTGACTCGTCATCACTAGAAGTAAAATCATCATCTTGATCAAAAAGAGGATTAGAGAAAGCCAAAGAAGACTCTCCCAAAGTGTTGGTGGAAGGAACATCATCAAAAGAAAATGCATCATACTCATCGTCACTGTCAGATGTCAACTCGTATTCACTTGGAATTGGGACAAGGTTATCAGCACTAGACTTTATGAATTCGTCGGATTCCTTTGGAGGAATTGTGCTAAGATCCTCATCCCCTGGAATGGGTGAATCCTTAGGCTCCAGAGCCGGCAAGTCGGGAGAAGGAATAGAATTCTCATCCTTCTAAGAAATAGGACCCTCATCGTCATCACCATCATAATAATATGGAGGCACAAGAGGAGGAGTATAATCATTAAGGTTAGATACTTGCTCTTGTTGCTGATCCGCTTGACATTTCTCCGTGATCTTGTTGCAAGCTTCTTGAACTTTGTGAAAGTTGTCAAAAAGTGTGGCAAGTTGCTCAGGAGGAAGTGCACAAAAGGGTTGATGATTGACGGTGTGACGTGGGGGCTCAAAGTTATACACACTGGGATGATAGGACGGAACTTTCTCAAACACCTTCGACGGATCACAAGAAGAAGCATCGTGAGGGCCCCCACAAATATAGCACCACGGGTATGGAGACAAACCCGGTGCATCTTGAGGATAAGGATTGTCATAGACGGGAGAAGGTGAGAAAGTATTGTAAGAGGAGAAGTGAGAATTTGTTGAATTACAAAATGGACAAAATCCAAATTGTGTATCGTCGATATCAAAACCACACCGCTCACAAGTACACCATTGACATGTTTGAAAACCATGCCATGGTCTCCCACACCGTACGCAAGACGAATCCATGAAGAATTATAAATAAGAGGGGTAAAGAAAAGAATTAAACATAATAGAGGATAAAGAGGAATATTTTTGGTGCAAAAATTTGAAAAAGAAATGCTTTTATGATTTTTCAAATGTTTTTGGGATTTTTTGAAAATTTTTGACACGAAAAATAACGTTCACGAGTGAACGGATCCCAAAAAGCAACGCGTCTCTCACAGAAAACCGTTAATCTTCACGAAAAGAGCCGGCAGCGGTGCCATTTTATACAAGCATTTTTGCTAGTAAGAAAATTATCGTTCTCGTGGTCTAATCGAATTGATCTGGTTAACTTATGCGACTCAGTCGTTCTTTGGTGGAAACAGAATTTGTGTCGTTGTAGTTTATTAAATGTGCAAAAACAATTAAAAGTAAATGACTTAAAATTAAAATGACATTAAAGTAAAATGGCGTTAAAATAAATCTAAGCCTAATTAAAAGGAAGGTTGCAAAATTAAAAAACGTGACGGAAAGTAAATTAATTAAATGACTTGAAATTAAAAGCGTAACGAAAATTAAAATTGACAAGGTATTAAAATGAGAACGTAAAAATTAAACAAGACAAAATATGAAAACCACCCTAATCGGAATATATTCCGATCAGACTCACCATCGGAATATAGACTTACCCATATCGGAATATTAACCAAACCTCCTCGTCGGAATGTTGTATAAACTTACCCTGATCGGAATGTTGATTGGAATACCCCAATCGGAATATGTCACCTTTTCAATCGGAATCACCAGACTTACCTGATCGGAATGTCATAAACTTCCCAATCGGAATGATGATCGGAACTACAATCGGAATGTTGTCACTCACTCTGATTGGAATACCAACACACTTATCCTGATCGGAATACCAACTAATCCTCCAAATCGGAATGTTGTAAACCCTTTTCCGACCAAGCCAAGGAGCTATGGTCGGAATGTGAAACCCTTTTCTGATCAACTAAATCGGAATACGGAGGAAATAACTCAAAATAAGCTAGAAAAATAAGCTACTAATCAAATAAGCACACAACGAAAATCCTAAGGCAAACCGTATAAGAAAAAGCTACTAAACTGAAATTTACAGACTTTTAAAACACGAAATAAAAAAGCTTTACGAAAAACAAACTTTTATATAAAACTAACTTTTATAAAAACTTTAAAAACTTAAAGATGAAAACAAATAAGCTATAAAAATCAATGATCTAAAACAATCAAAAGCATAAAAACATAATCTTTAATCAAATAAACAAGACAATAAGCATGTAAACAAAGATTAAAGCATAGAAAGAAAGGTAGAATGAGAGATTAAAACAAGAAAATTAAAGAACACTTACTTAGAAATTAAAGGTATTAAAAGTGCAAGACAAGTATTTAAATTGACATGTATTTAAAGAGCAAGTAAATAAAGGTGGAAGAACTAGTGTCACTCTAGCCAACAAAACTAATGAAATGAAAATGAGGGGTATTTATAGGAGATTAGGAAGGTGTTTAGAGGAAGCTTCCTCCCCTCCTTCCTTTCTTCTTAATTGCATGATCAAGTCCTTAAGCTTCTTTAATCTTCTTAAATCTTCTTAATACTTGGACTTTGATGACTTTTGGCTCGGGATTTCTTTAAACTCGTCTTTTAATTCTTCAATAAATAAGACTTGAGTTCTTCGGCTTTTAGTAAACTTCCGTCTTTTGACTTTTTCTTCGATAAATCTTCAGAATTGGTCTTGGACTTTCGTTCTTTTTGCACTCTTGACTTCTTGACTTCGTCTTTCATCTTTTTCTTCAATAAAAGTCCGTAAATGCCCGTGTTTTCTCCACTTTTCACCTTTTCGTCCTAAATCACAACAAAAACACAAACCACGCATAATTCTGACATAAAAGACATAAATTACACGTTTTGGCCCGGTTATTATTGTAATTAAGTGGTAAAAAGGATGGGTGTTTACACACCTATCACACCCTTTTGACACCAGTAACGTCGTGGATTAAAGATGTTGTGAGTTTTTTATCGTAACCATGAGTGCTTGAGTCTTTAGATCATATTTTAATCACATTTTCTCCCCTATCTCTAATATATAAAATCGTTTGATATTAGAGATACCAAATTTGATTAAAATATATCACGAAAAATAGTCTTGAAAACGTTCGGGAGAAAAATGTGTCAAATTTAGCATGAATTATTGGAACATTTTATGTAGTGTCGAGCACACAATTTTTGAAAGATTTTGAATAAAAATTGAAGAACTTTTGAAAAATTTGTACTCGCACACTACATGTTCATGAACACATAAAAGATTGTCATTGAAGAATGTGCTCACGAACATCAAAGTTTTTTATGTGAATGATACCAAATGATATGTGCACACAATGTGTTGGATACATAAAAAATTGTCGTGACTTAATATATCCATCAACATTAAAACTTTGATTTTGGAAAGCTCCCCCTCAAAAATTGATCCAATTGAATTGTCATTTTGAGGATGTAATCTACATTTCGCTTTTTAAGGATAGGAGTTGTTGAACACACAATTTTTTAAAGATTTTGAATAATCATTGAGAAACTCTTGAAAAAATTGTGTTCAACGCTTTTTGAAAAAACAGTTCTTTTTTGCGACATGGTGTTTCTAAAGCATAAACTTGAGTTCATAGACTTGGGATGTCTTGACGAATCCACTCAAGTATAAGAAGATTTCTCTTCTTTTGCTGAGGGTAAGAGCACTAAATCGTACACTCCCCCATGAATATAGATCTGGGTTGTAATCTGAAAGTAATCGCAAGCCATAGTGTTGAGCTAAAAACATTGAATGTTTTGTGAAAGGCTCAACCCGAGATAGATTGATCTACCCGTTGCTGGAAAAAGTGTCCAAAATAGACATTTTCCTTTATTAAAAGAGGAAATGACATATTTTGAAAAATATTTACAAGTTTCATTCGAGCTTTATGTACACACCCGTGTCGTTATTGAGCGACATTTGTAGGTACGTCCATATTATCGAAATTGAAAGACATGTCGAGAAGAATATTTTTGTATTTTGAAAATTTTCATTTTTTTATTTTGTTTTTCTATGATATTTACATTTTATTATATTTGTGTGTTTTCTCAAATTTTTCGAAAATAATCAAAAATAGACTTTTGTACAGTAGAAGAAGGTGATATCGAATGTACAGAATTGGAACCCTTTGAAGAAAAAGAAGTGGGTTCAGAATCCGCTGTTGTACCTGCAATGACAGAAGAATAACTTTCACAAATACTAGTGTTAGGAGTAACAAATTCCTTTTCGATATTCAAAACATTCGCATTCATGCTAGCGCAGGTTTCATCACTCTACTCTATCGGAATCCACTTAAGACCAACTTCCTTGAAGATCCTACCCGTTGGTTTCCACTGAAGACGAGATCTAGGAGTAGTTTTCTCTTGCACATCGAAAGACTTCTTTGGAGAGAAACTAAGTCCCTTTTGAATCCACGTTTCAGATTTGGTGTTATTGCTTTTCTTTGTGACGGGTTTGTATCTCCTTGTTGTCTTATGGGATGCATTCTTTCTTTGTGAAAAGGAACGAGTTTTGACCTCATAGAGGTATTGCAGAATGCAATGGTCATGATTTCCATTGTGAATGCCCTTTTTGCACGTGGGGCAAATAGGAAATATGGGATTCACGAAAGTACTTGTATTCCTTGGTTTTCCAAATCGTTCAGGCTTAGTGTTCGAAACACAAATGTTCATGGATGGTATCCAATTCCTAGATTGTTGGTGAGGGATCCTAGGTTTTGGTTGACTACCATTAGGAGTGTGCTGAACTCTAGCGGGATTTGGTGAACTAGGTTTTGAATACACGGGTTTTGCTTTCTGAATCTTCCCTTTTTGATGAGCATCCTCTAGGTTGTTTGTACGAACTAAGTCATTTGAACCTACAGATTCCTTTGTGAACGCGAATGTCACACGTTTTGGAGGATTCCTAGAAGTGCTAGGTGCATTCACATGGTTGGGTTTAGCAACAGTGTGCTTTCTAAATGGAGGAACATAGGGTGCTATGGATGGTTTTGGAACACTTGGTTGCACATCATTCTTAGGGGGGTAACCTAGATTTTACATGAGAAGAATTGGAGAAAGGAGTCGGTTTTTCTAAGATAGATGGCTTTGGATCCTTGTACGCATTGGGTTATCGAACAACATGTTTCACAACTTTAGGTTCCACAGTTTTCCCACCCATTTTGGCAACGAGTTTCTTCAACTCTTCCATCGCTATGTCCTTTTCTTGCAATTGAGCTTTCAAGTCTGTAATTTCCATACTCTTTTCGTTCTTTTCTCGACATGATGCAGAAAGTTTTACTTGCAAGTTATTTTCATTTGGACCTTTTCCGACTTTGGCTTGCAAAGCAAGTTCAAGAGAATGACAATGTTTTTGAAGAAAATCACATCGGTTTTGAATTAACATAAAAGCCTTTTGATCAACATTATCTTTGTGTTTCGAAAGCTCAGTTTCAAGTCGTTCACACTCTTTGACTTGATCAAGATATTTGCATGCCACGTCAGAATATTCATCGATATCAGGATAAGATTGAAGAGTAACACACAAAATATCTTTGGAGAGACATTCTTCTAAGAGGAGATCATATACGTTCGAGAACTCTGATTTTTCCATTTGAAGTTCATCAATTTCTTTTTCAAGAGACTCGACGTATTTCAAATCATCAAACCGAATGAAGCTTTCAAATTCAAGAACTGTTTCTTTTATTATCTTCGTGTTCGGGATTAAAAGTTCTTTCACAAGCAGAGTTATATCGTGAGGAATCTCTTTCTTCCACTTATTATTTTCACGTCTTGCTCAGTCTCTTTCAACTATAGATTTAACGTTATCTATGTGGTGTTTAAGAATACCTACTAATTCGACTTGCCGCGTAAGAGGGATGCAACCCCGAATTAGGCTTAATTCGGGTTGGCTGGGCTCCGGCTCCTGCACCAAGTGAATCGTTTGGTTGGGATCCTGTACACTAAACAGCACGCGTTAGGCTTACCGTGGGAATGTTTCCCACGATTAGACTCCGGCGTGAGAGTAAGTAATCGATTAGGGTTTATGTGAGTTGAGAGTAGAATGTAATACCTTTGTGGAACCCTTGGGGGTTCCTTTTATAGGCAGTGGAACCCTAGTGGGCTGCCACTTGATACTTCGGCCCCAAGGAAAGGATAACTATCCGAATTAGAATGATTGTTATCTTCTAATTTTGGTAGTGAATATCCTCCTCTATTGGGATAAAGCTATTCCTAGACAGAATATGATTCTGTCTAACCCTATGTCGACCGCACCGGGCCGTGGGCCACACACATGTGTGCGGTCACTGTTCATCCAAGCCCATAGGCCTGAATGACATTATCCCACCCATCTGTGATGGGCCGGATACGGGTAGTACCCGTGAGCCGGGTTCCTGACCCGGTTGGGGACTATACGTCATCATGTCCCCCCAGTCTAGTTGTTACAGCCGTAGGTGTAACCTCTAGACTATCAAGGTGCTCCCCGGACATACCAAGGAAGACCTAGGAAATGAGAAACATTGAAAATTTTGTTCTGGCCGCACGTGGCGACCCGTCGTAGGAATATATTTTGAATAGTACCTCAGCCGCACGTAACGGCCAAGACAATTTAAATGTAACATTAAATACGGTCTTACGTAAGAGCCGCACAACCCGACACAAGAATAAAAACGTTAATGATAGTCAATTTGCCAGTCGCATGCCTGCAAAAGTGCACCATTAATGCCCACCATTGAGCCACGTAAAACTGCCAAGAAGTGACCCATGGGTCCCCCTCTGATATTGCAGCAATGTCAGAAATCCTATCCGTTGGATAGGCGAGGTGGCCTACACGTGTCGAACATCCATGGTACCTCGGAGACCGAGGCAACCCTATAAAAGAGTTGCTATGCGTGTTTGTTACACACCCAACTCACCCCTTCTTCCGCCATTGTTATTCTCAAGCTTATTCTTCCAAAACCTTGCCTTCTTTTCCACGGACTCCCTTCGCCGCAGGTTAGATCATCACGCCCTTAAAAACCTTTTTATAAAACATGGTAAAGGACAACCCCCTTATCACGGATGTCCTTAACGTGATGTCTGCGGAAAAATACCTCGACTTCCTGTCGAAGTATTATGTACCCGAAAGCGTACACCCCACCTATCCAGGTGAGGGTGAAGCGATTACAGATGCACCGGCGGGAAAAATAGGCATATACACACGCCTGTTTGACTCGGCCAACTACCGTATCCCTTTATCCAAGTTCTTGGTAGACCTTCTATTATATTATGACTTCCACATAACCCAGCTTCACTGCATAGGGGCGTGTAAAATCAACCAGTTTGAAATTACATGCCATACATACGGAGTAACCCCAACCGTGAACCTTTTTAGGGCTTTTTATTTTCCCCAGCTAGTGAATGGGTGGCTGTCGTTTAAAAAACGACCCGGGAATGCCCCTATGACGTATAGGAAGCCTCTAGACTCCCTTAAGAACTGGTACGACCATTACTTCTTTGTAGATGAGAAGGTGTTCCCTACTCCCTTCGTACTCAAAACCAAAGCCCCCAAAGACTATCCACCCAAAGCCAAAGATTATAGCAGCAGGGACCTAAAAATACTAGATACCCACCGCACAGAATTCCATAGAGGGTTGCTGGAACACTTTCTGTGCTTAGTAGGGATAAGTCGCCGCTACTTTGGGAGGGATGACTTATACCCGTGCTTACTGACGGAACAGGGAGAGGGTAGGTCTAATTTATATGTTGTATATTTGAATTGTCATGCATATTTGTAGAACTTTTACTAACCCATATACTTGTAAAATGTCCGCAGAAATGAACCTTCACGGACTAATCCGCCAGGGCGACCCAATGAAGGTAGCGGAAGGATTCCGACCGTTGAAGCCGAATGAGCTCCCCTTACTGGAAGCGTTGGCTGACCGCACTATGCCGCTCGAAGACATATCCGAGCCTAGATCAGATGAAGAAGAGCCCGCCATCGAGAAATCCCCATTGGATTTCCTCAATGAAGATGGCGAAGAACCATTGCTAGAGGGGGGCACCACCAACCAGGAGGAAGAGAATGACCCCAACGAAGACACTACTCAGGCATCCGGGTCCGCCCCGCTCACCTCTAGGAAGAGAAAGACCACCAGGAGGGTGGCAAAGAAGATAGGGGACGAGGCCGGCGTCGCGAATGCTCCTCCAAAGAAGCTGAGGAAGGACCACCCGCAGTACCAAGAGGGGAGCAGTACCGCGACGGCTCAGGCCGACCCCACCCCAAACATGGGAGGGCCAGCCTTGCGAGTCACCCCTGTGAGCGCCGTAGCTCCTACCGGCCCAGACCCTGCCATTGGCACCTCGTAAGTACCCTTTTTAGTATGATTCGTGTCCTTATATGGTGCGTAGACTAATATTGTCATGTCCAATAACAGGGCTAATCCGGCGGCCGTAGCACAGGAGGAAGAAGTGGGGAGGAATCCATCCCCCGCACCCACCAACAAGCCCCCATACCCTGCTGCCACACATGCCAAGGAGCCACACCCTGAGGGGCCGGAGGAAAGCCTGCACCTAGCATGGAACCTGTCAAGTTTGACAAGGCTGGAGGCAGAGTCCGAGTGTTCAGAATTCATTGAACACATCACCCCGCCCGTCCTCGCTCAAGATCTAGATGAGTTGGATCATGAGGCCCTCCTTGAGCAGTTTGACGTGTCGTCCGCACACCAAGTGATGGTGGGAGCCGCGTTGAGACGCCGTCTAATCAAGGCCCTCACAAATGTGAATCGGGCCGATAAGAAGATAGCCCGTCGTGAGGCGATGGTCGTGAAGAACGAGAAGACCATCGCATCATTGCAGGTGGCGCTGTTGACAGCCGAGGCGACAGTGAAAGAGCAGGCTCATCACGCCGACACCCGAGAGAAGCGCATTGCTGAGCTTGAAGCCCTTGTAGCCTCATCAAACGAGAAGGTAATGTCCACCCTCCTGGTGGTCTTTCTCTTCCTAGAGGTGAGCTGTCGCTTGACATATAGTTCCTGTATGAACCATCAGACCTGTCCCACACGCTCGTGCGACGAGCGGTTCTGGCCAACTCTCGATCTGGCCGCTCGGGTGAACCATCAGACTTGTCTCCTTCTCGAGACTGCATTAGTTCCTGTATGAGGCGATCCCCTATGCGCTCAAACACATTCCTGGGTTGAGGGGTTTCCTCAAAGATGCTCTGCTCCTGAGGCCGAGCTCTCCTTTTCCTCTGATTTTGGGAAGAAGTGATTGGTCTGGTGTCACCAAAGTTGAGTCTGGATTGGAGGTTCCTCCCCAGATTCAACCTTGATGCGATCCCCGGGACGATCCTATCGAAGTTCTGCGTGAGAACTCGAGTAAGATCCTCCTCGCTGAGTGGTAGGACCTCTACTTCTTCCTCTACCGATGGTCTGCGCGGATCCTTGTTAGGAGGGTTGGGCGCACTCCCTAGGTCAGGGTTGTCCAGGGTTGAAGTAGGTGGGGGTGTCATGGAGATCGTGCTCGTTACCCCCAGGGGCTTAAAGCCGCCACGGTTACCAGGTCCGCCTGCAAGGCGGCTGGGTGATTGATTGGGGATGAGTATCCCTTCCCCTTGGGACTTCCAATTTCCAGGATTCGTGTTCCTGGGATTGGCTTGCTGGTGTCCCTTCGTCATTGAAAATTCAGGATGAGGTTTTTGTTCTAGCTTAGTGTAATGGGTCCCACGGATGGCGCCAACTTGTTGATGCAAAACTTGGGTGATCCTTGCTAGACCCGAATTAGGCTTAATTCGGGTTGGCTGGGCTTCGGCTCCTGCACCAAGTGAATCGTTTGGTTGGGATCCTGCACACTAAACAACACGCGTTAGGCTTACCGTGGGAATGTTTCCCACGATTAGACTCCGGCGTAAGAGTAAGTAATCGATTAGGGTTTATGTGAGTTGAGAGAGTAGAACGTAATACCTTTGTGGAACCCTTGGGGGTTCCTTTTATAGGCAGTGGAACCCTAGTGGGCTGCCACTGATACTTCGGCCCCAAGGAAAGGATAACTATGAGAATTAGAATGATTGTTATCTTCTAATTATAGTAGTGAATATCCTCCTCTTTTGGGGTAAACCTATTCCTAGACAGAATATGATTCTGTCTAACCCTATGTCGGCCACACCGGGCCGTGGGCCGCACACATGTGTGCGGTCAATGTTCATCCAAGCCCATAAGCCTGAATGACATTATCCCACCCATCTGTGATGGGCCGGATACGGGTAGTACCCATGGGACGGGTTCATGACCCGGCTGGGGACTATACGTCATCAACAAACACTCGGACTCTGCCTCCAGCCTTGTCAAACTTGACAGGTTCCATGCTAGGCGCGGGCTTTCCTCCGGCCCCTCAGGGTGTGTCTCCTTGGCATGTGTGGCAGCAGGGGATGGGGGCTTGTTGGTGAGTGCGAGGGATGGATTCCTCCCCACTTCTTCCTCATGTGCTACAGCCGTCGGATTAGCCCTTTTATTGGACATGACAATATTAGTCTACGCACCATATAAGGACACGAATCATACTAAAAAGGGTACTTACGAGGTGCCAATGGCAGGGTCTGGGCCGGTAGGAGCTACGGCGCTCACGGGGGTGACTCGCAAGGCTGGCCCTCCCATGTTTGGGGTGGGGTTGGCCTGAGCCGTCACGATACTGCTCCCCTCTTGGTACTGCGGGTGGTCCTTCCTCAGCTTCTTTGGAGGAGCATTCGCGGCGCCGGCCTCGTCCCCTATCTTCTTTGCCACCCTCCTGGTGGTCTTTCTCTTCCTAGAGGTGAGCGGGGCGGACCCGGATGCCTGAGTAGTGTCTTCGTTGGGGTCATTCTCTTCCTCCTGGTTGGTGGTGCCCCCCTCTAGCAATGGTTCTTCGCCATCTTCATTGAGGAAATCCAATGGGGATTTCTCGATGGCGGGCTCTTCTTCATCTGATCTAGGCTCGGATGTGTCTTCGAGCGGCATAGTACGGTCAGCTGATAGGTGTGAAAACACCCATCTTTTCTACCACTTAATTACATTAAAACAGGACCTAAACGTATATTTTATGTCGTAAATGGAGGAATTATGCGTGGTTTGTGTTTTTATTGTGTTTCAGGGTCTAGAAGGTGAAAAGTGGAGAAAACTCGGCTTTCACGGGCTTTTATTGAAGTAAAAGACAAAAGACGAAGTCGAAAGATCAAGAGTGGAAAAAGAACGGAAGTCCAAGACCAATTCTGAAGATTTATCGAAGAAAAAGTCAAAAGACGGAAGTTTACTAAAAAGCCGAAGAACTCAGGTTTAAATTATGAAGAAATTACAAGACGAGATCAAAGAAATCCCGAGACAAAGTCTTAGAAGTCGAAGAATTTGAGAAGACTGAAAGACTGAAAGACTGAGGACCAAGATAGAAAGAAAGAGGAAGCCACCAACCCTTCCCCTCTCCTATAAATACCACCCTCACAACATGTGAGAGAGTTGGTTAGTTTTAGGATTAGATTAGGAGTAGGTAGTTTCTCTCTCTAAACTTTTACTTTCTCTCTCTAGATTAATTTGTGTTTCAAGCTTTTGTTATTGAATCCATACTTTTTAATTAAGCTTTTAATTCATCATCTTCTTCCTTTCTTGTGTGATTTGTTCTTATTTTTCATTGTTCATGTTCTTGAGTTTTTATGATTTTGATCAAGTGGGTTTTGACTAATTTGGTTATGTTTGTTAGTTTTGATGATTTGTTTTGATTGATTATTGTTGGTTGATGCTTGTTGGTTGTTTTGGTTTAATCGTTCGTTTGATTTTAATTGATTTAAGGATAAATCGTGTTCACTGTGCGTCCCCTGTTTTTCAGATGGTTGTTTCTGTATTTCATTGATTCCCAGGCAACCTTCATCCGGAACCTGAAAAGTTCCGAATGAAGCAACCTTCATTCGGAAGTCTAGAAGTTCCGAATGAAGGAACCTTCATTCGGAAGTCTAGAAGTTCCGAATGAAGGAACCTTCATTCGGAAGTCTAGAAGTTCCGAATGAAGGAACCTTCATTCGGAAGTCTAGAAGTTCCGAATGAAGGAACCTTCATCCGGAAGTCTAGAAGTTCCGAATGAAGGAACCTTCATCCGGAAGTCTAGATGTTCCGAATGAAGGAACCTTCATCCGGAAGTCTAGATGTTCCGAATGAAGGTCTGTCAGTCTTCTTGTTGTTTTTAATTTTTAAGTTTTCTTCTTTTAATTTCAAGTTTGATTTTTCTCGCCTTTTTATTTATTTAAATTTTTATTCACTTTTCTTTTAGTTTACGTTTTTATTTGCATCATTCACTTTATATATTAAGTTTTAATTTTACGTCCTTTCATTTTTTGTCGTTTACTTTTAAAGTTTTAAATATTGCACCGTTTACATTTTAACTTGTTTTAATTTCTCGTCATTTATTATTTAGTCTTGCTCATTTATTTTCCAAAACCAAAAATATTTGTTTCACCAAGAACAACTAATCTCACACAATTAACCGGAAATCAATTCGAAGAGATACCGAGAACGAACTTTTAACGAGTAAAAATCTTGTTATTAAAATGGCGCCGCTGCCGGCTCTTTTCGTGAAGATCGAAGGTTTTTTGTGAGTGACGCGTTGGCTTTTGGGATCCGTTCACTTGTGAACGTTATTTTTCTTGTCAAACATTTTCAAAAATCCAAAAACATTTGAAAAATCATAAAAAGCATTTCTTTTTCAAAGTTTTGCACCAAAAATATTCTTCTTGCTTATCTATCTTTCTTCATGGATTTTTATGTCCATTGCGTCCGGTGTGGGAAACAATTATCTGGGGACAACTCTTGCCAATGGTGCACATGTGAGCGGTGCGGAAACGATATCGACTACACACAATCCGGATTTTGTCCTTTGTGCAACTCGACTAATTCGTACTTTTTGAACCTACCTCCTGTTCCCCCGTGCATCTATTGTGGAAGCGATTCTCATTGGCATGTTTCGTGCCCAGTTCGATACCCGTATGGTCACGGGCAAGAACCGGGGTACAATTATGACAATGACAATAGCTATCCACAAGACGCACCTGATTTTTCTCCACACCCGGTTTGCAACAACTGTGGGGGTCCTCACGATACCTATTATTGTCAACCAATGAATTATTATGAGCAAAATCCGGATCATCAGTTTTCTTCACCTATGGATTATTATGAACCAAACCCGGTTTCTAATTATTCCCAACCGATGAACAACTATGAGCCGCAACCTTGCTATAATTCAGGTTTTCAACACTATGAGCCCCCACCACACTCACTCGATCATCAGCCTCATCACGGGATGAGTTACCAAGAACCAATTGTCGATCTTGCTACAACCTTTCAAGAACAAAAAACGATCTTGCTACAGCTTTTCAAGAGCAAACGAAAGAGCTTTTACACACGCTGCAAACTTGTATGGAGTCATGTTTACAGCCGCAAGATCAGACGAGTACTCATATCACTGAGCATATTATTGGCCCTATAGATAATGAGGAGAGTGATGACGATATTGAGGTTATTTTCGACGAGGAGGAATTTATAAAGCAAAATACTTCACTCCTTAGTGATGATAGTTTTCACATTCCTGAGATCGATGAGTTTCTTGCTATTGATACACCCGTGGAATACACATCCGGGTATTCTGATGTGGAAGGAGATATACTTTTTCTAGAAGATTTATTACACGATGACACTACACCTTCTATCCCAGAGGTGGAAAGATGTGAATCTACTTAAAAAGGGACGCAGGTGGAAGGTAATTGTTCTCATACTTCTCATATTATATTGCCACCTCATCGTCCCACGTGCACACCCAAGCGGGTGATGTATCACTTTTACTCTACTCGTTTTACACAGGGAAATGAGGATGAGTGCTTTGATCCGGGAGGTGACATTGATTATGCTATGATTGATAACAATACGGCTTTGCCGTTTGCTCAACTTCCATTGTCTTTGGGGGAGGACAATGTGCTCACTATACCCAACCCACCTCCCGTGGATCTTGACTTCACATACTATACGTATGTTGAAAGGACCTTTCTCCCTTTCAAGACTTATTCCCCCGGCTCTCCTTTGTTAATGTCCACCGGGAACGAGGACAAGGTCTTTGATCCCGGTATCACATTCGAGGTTTCCCCATGGACCATTTAATTCGGGGACGAGTCAGGCTCGTGACTCGGTCAACAAAAACAAGCGCTTTTTGGGAGGCAACCCAATTATCTATCTATTTTCAACATAAGTGTAGGGGGAGCCCCGTTGGTGTTTCTTGTTCTCTTTCTTATCATATGCAGGGATTAGAACTTCAAAGACACACTCTTGATGACTTTTGACGAACCGTGATTCCGTGTTCCCTTCTTCCCGGTTCTATCCTAAACTCTTTTCGATTCACTATTTTATATTTCTCAATATTAAAATAGGAATCTCTTTAGTTGTCTTTTCCTTAACGCGATTTAAACAAAGTGCACAATGTCCTAAGTGTAGGGGAGTTTACTCCCACATGCTTAAACATTGAGGACAATGTTTATATTAAGTGTAGGGGGACTTCTATCGAAGTTAAGTGGTCTTTTCCTTGTATTTGCCCTCATTTTAACCGGAAAATCAATTTTTCGACATTTTTCAAAATTTTTAATCTATTTTGGCCTAGTTGTAGTCCCCTTTATTTTTGCTATTTTTCTCCTATTTTAATAAAATGGTTTTAACAAGTTTAGTTATCTTAGATATATTAGGCCCGTTGTGAATTTTTTGACTCAACCCGAGTTTACTATTCCAAGTTCACTCTAGCTAGTATCCTTAACCATGTAAACCTTAATTGGTTTATTAGGCTAAGCATCCACGAGTCTCATTCCTTGAGATTTTAAATTGTGGAGAACGAGAAATGATAGAGTTGGTTACAAGTTTGGTATTCTCTCATTAACTTATGTGAGTTAATTATGATCTTTTTCTCCCATCACTTGCTAATAAATTATCTGCAATAAGTAAGGTCGTACGATTTGAAAAGTTACTTAGCTTCAAGCCCAAGATCGTTTAAAAGTTGCTCGGTAATGACGAGAGTTCATAGCCAAGGCATAACTTATGAAGCGGGGCGCGAAGATTGGCGAGTCCGAAAAGGCCCTAACAAGGCATGAGGATTCCATTTTATTGCTGAAGATCCAAGGTGATGTGAAAAGCATTATTCCTAAAATCAATATGAAGGATCAAGACTCACGACGAAAAGCAATCAACTCCCATAAATATCATGGAGAAGTCTATCCGAAAAGACCCTAACAAGGTATGAGGATAAATAGATCCAAGTCCGAAAAGGAGGCGGATCGTTGTATCTCGAAATCCTAAATAGAGATTGAAGAAATAATCATGAAGTCGTGGTCAACAAAGTTGGAGTACCTCTCAAAAGTCTCCAAGTGAAGAAACTCTATTATGATGAGAAGACCATTATCTCAAGAACGTCTCTCGAAGATATGAAGTATGAAGTACATGCCAAATATCGTCCCGAGAAAGGTCTCAAATCGTGAACCGAGTTATGCCAAGATATGAACTTTTTGATATCCCGAGAAGCAGTTTTAAGAGATTTTGTCCTTTAGCTAACTATTGATCAAATCATCCTACTTTGCTTTCAGCTTAAATAAATTATCGAAATAAGTCAACAATGCATCCTCGTGATCATTCAAGACATCAATAAAATATAAGAGGTACCCATAGGAAAAAGGGAGTTTAAGTGATTAATTGAACCGCATGAGTAAATGTTTGTTATGCTAACTTGTACTAACAATGATCTTGTTTTTAAGCTTGGCATGGGGAACGTGAAACTTGAGGGTGATAAACATTCATGACACACAAGCCCTAATGTAAGTCTTAGATTTCTTTACATGTTTCTTCCTTGTTACATCTTGTTATTTTCTATCTTTTTGATTTTCCTTAGTTGTTTAATAAAGGCCAAGGTAGGTTGATTATGATGGAAAGTGTAAACCTTGCTTTATTGCTAAGCATTGCATGAGGGCATTGCAATGGTTAAGTGTAGGGGATTTGATAGGTGTGAAAACACCCATCTTTTCTACCACTTAATTACATTAAAACAGGACCTAAACGTATATTTTATGTCGTAAATGGCGGAATTATGCGTGGTTTGTGTTTTTATTGTGTTTCAGGGTCGAGAAGGTGAAAAGTGGAGAAAACTCGGCTTTCACGGGCTTTTATTGAAGTAAAAGACAAAAGACGAAGTCGAAAGATCAAGAGTGGAAAAAGAACGGAAGTCCAAGACCAATTCTGAAGATTTATCGAAGAAAAAGTCAAAAGACGGAAGTTTACTAAAAAGCCGAAGAACTCAGGTTTAAATTATGAAGAAATTACAAGACGAGTTCAAAGAAATCCCGAGACAAAGTCTTAGAAGTCGAAGAATTTGAGAAGACTAAAAGACTGAAAGACTGAGGACCAAGATAGAAAGAAAGAGGAAGCCACCAACCCTTCCCCTCTCCTATAAATACCACCCTCACAACATGTGAGAGAGTTGGTTAGTTTTAGGATTAGATTAGGAGTAGGTAGTTTCTCTCTCTAAACTTTTACTTTCTCTCTCTAGATTAATTTGTGTTTCAAGCTTTTGTTATTGAATCCATACTTTTTAATTAAGCTTTTAATTCATCATCTTCTTCCTTTCTTGTGTGATTTGTTCTTATTTTTCATTGTTCATGTTCTTGAGTTTTTATGATTTTGATCAAGTGGGTTTTGATTAATTTGGTTATGTTTGTTAGTTTTGATGATTTGTTTTGATTGATTATTGTTGGTTGATGCTTGTTGGTTGTTTTGGTTTAATCGTTCGTTTGATTTTAATTGATTTAAGGATAAATCGTGTTCACTGTGCGTCCCCTGTTTTTCAGATGGTTGTTTCTGTATTTCATTGATTCCCAGGCAACCTTCATCCGGAACCTGAAAAGTTCCGAATGAAGCAACCTTCATTCGGAAGTCTAGAAGTTCCGAATGAAGGAACCTTCATTCGGAAGTCTAGAAGTTCCGAATGAAGGAACCTTCATTCGGAAGTCTAGAAGTTCCGAATGAAGGAACCTTCATTCGGAAGTCTAGAAGTTCTGAATGAAGGAACCTTCATTCGGAAGTCTAGAAGTTCCGAATGAAGGAACCTTCATCCGGAAGTCTAGAAGTTCCGAATGAAGGAACCTTCATCCGGAAGTCTAGATGTTCCGAATGAAGAAACCTTCATCCGGAAGTCTAGATGTTCCGAATGAAGGTCTGTCAGTCTTCTTGTTGTTTTTAATTTTTAAGTTTTCTTCTTTTAATTTCAAGTTTGATTTTTCTCGCCTTTTTATTTATTTAAATTTTTATTCACTTTTCTTTTAGATTACGTTTTTATTTGCATCATTCACTTTATATATTAAGTTTTAATTTTACGTCCTTTCATTTTTCGTCGTTTACTTTTAAAGTTTTAAATATTGCACCGTTTACATTTTAACTTGTTTTAATTTCTCGTCATTTATTATTTAGTCTTGCTCATTTATTTTCCAAAACCAAAAATATTTGTTTCACCAAGAACAACTAATCTCACACAATTAACCGGAAATCAATTCGAAGAGATACCGAGAACGAACTTTCAACGAGTAAAAATCTTGTTATTATCAGCCAACGCTTCCAGTAAGGGGAGCTCATTCGGCTTCAACGGTCGGAATCCTTCCGCTACCTTCATTGGGTCGCCCTGGCGGGTTAGTCCGTGAAGGTTCATTTCTGCGGACATTTTACAAGTATATGGGTTAGTAAAAGTTCTACAAATATGCATGACAATTCAAATATACAACATATAAATTAGACCTACCCTCTCCCTGTTCCGTCAGGAAGCACGGGTATAAGTCATCCCTCCCAAAGTAGAGGCGGCTTATCCCTACTAAGCACAGAAAGTGTTCCGGCAACCCTCTATGGAATTCTGTGCGGTGGGTATCTAGTATTTTTAGGTCCCTGCTGATATAATCTTTGGCCTTGGGTGGATAGTCTTTGGGGGCTTTGGTTTTGAGTACGAAGGGAGTAGGGAACACCTTCTCATCTACAAAGAAGTAATGGTCGTACCAGTTCTTAAGGGAGTCTAGAGGCTTCCTATACGACATAGGGGCATTCCCGGGTCGTTTTTTAAACGACAGCCACCCATTCACTAGCTGGGGAAAATAAAAAGCCCTAAAAGGTTCACGGTTGGGGTTACTCCGCAGGTATGGCATGTAATTTCAAACTAGTTGATTTTACACGCCCCTATGCAGTGAAGCTGGGTTATGTGGAAGTCATAATATAATAGAAGGTCTACCAAGAACTTGGATAAAGGGATACGGTAGTTGGCCGAGTCAAACAGGCGTGTGTATATGCCTATTTTTCCCGCTGGTGCATCTGTAATCGCTTCGCCCTCACCTGGATAGGTGGGGTGTACGCTTTCGGGTACATAATACTTCGACAGGAAGTCGAGGTATTTTTCCGCAGACATCACGTTAAGGACATCCGTGATAAGGGGGTTGTCCTTTACCATGTTTTATAAAAAGGTTTTTAAGGGCGTGATGATCAAAACCTGCGGCGAAGGGAGTCCGTGGAAAAGAAGGCAAGGTTTTGGAAGAATAAGCTTGAGAATAACAATGGCGGAAGAAGGGGTGAGTTGTGTGTGTAACAAACACGCATAGCAACTCTTTTATAGGGTTGCCTCGGTTTCCGAGGTACCATGGATGTTCGACACGTGTAGGCCACCTCGCCTATCCAACGGATAGGATTTCTGACATTGATGCAATATCAGAGGGGGACCCACGGGTCACTTCTTGGCAGTTTTACGTGGCTCAATGGTGGGCATTAATGGTGCACTTTTGCAGGCACGCGACTGGCAAATTGACTATCATTAATGTTTTTATTCTTGTGTCGGGTTGTGCGGCTCTTACGTAAGACCGTATTTAATGTTACATTTAAATTGTCTTGGCTGTTACGTGCGGCTGAGGTACTATTCAAAATATATTCCTACGACGGGTCGCCACGTGCGGCCAGAACAAAATTTTCAATGTTTCTCATTTCCTAGGTCTTCCTTGGTATGTCCGGGGAGCACCTTGATAGTCTAGAGGTTACGCCTACGGCTGTAACAACTAGACTGGGGGGACATGATGACGTATAGTCCCCAGCCGGGTCAGGAACCCGGCTCACGGGTACTACCCGTATCCGGCCCATCACAGATGGGTGGGATAATGTCATTCAGGCCTATGGGCTTGGATGAACAGTGACCGCACACATGTGTGCGGCCCACGGCCCGGTGCGGTCGACATAGGGTTAGACAGAATCATATTCTGTCTAGGAATAGCTTTATCCTAATAGAGGAGGATATTCACTACCAAAATTAGAAGATAACAATCATTCTAATTCGGATAGTTATCCTTTCCTTGGGGCCAAAGTATCAAGTGGCAGCCCACTAGGGTTCCACTGCCTATAAAAGGAACCCCCAAGGGTTCCACAAAGGTATTACATTCTACTCTCAACTCACATAAACCCTAATCGATTATTTACTCTCACGCCGGAGTCTAATCGTGGGAAACATTCCCACCGTAAGCCTAACGCGTGCTGTTTAGTGTGCAGGATCCCAACCAAATGATTCACTTGGTGCAGGAGCCGGAGCCCAGCCAACCCGAATTAAGCCTAATTCGGGTCTAGCAAGGATCACCCAACTTTTGCATCAACAGTTTTCCTACTCTGGCTTTTGGATACATCTAGATGAAGGTAGTTCATATATTTGTAAACATTATATTTCTTAAGGGCAAACGCTTTCTTCCATTGAATTCTCTTTTATTTGCATTCTAAAAACACTTCCTCACGAGATTTCTGAGTTTGTTTAGTGAAAAGACCATAAAGACTATTCTCATAAGCATAATTATATGGTTTCACAAACTCCTTATTAACCAGTGATCGACTCTCGTCATCCCAAAGGGCAGTCTCGTCACTATCGGCCCTAACAATCATGCAATCAAGATCGGTCCTTTCAGACTCATCAAGATAAAGACGCGGGTTCGCAGCTTGAGCTTGGGCAAGGTACTCAGGGCTTGCAAAGCTAGCTTAACCCTTAAGCATCGACGGAGGTGCTATCATTCTAACGATTTGAATAGAGTCATGCGTTTTATAAACAAATTTCTTCAAAAATTCGACTTGTTCTTCTAGTTTCGTTACTTTTTCAGCATCTTTTTCATGTCTACTTTTGAAGTCTTGTTTTAACGCTTCTACCTCTTGTTTCTTAACCTCAAGAATTTTAGCAGAATCCGTAGTGGTCATAGAAAGCCTTTGTTCAAGTTCGTTAACTTTGGTGGTAGCAAGGTATATTTTTTGACGTTCATCCATTAATAAAACATTAAATTGACGTTTCTCTTTGGTTAATAACTCAAGAGTTTCGTTGTATTTCTTTTCAAGATCGTCCTTTTGACTTTTTAACGCACTACCCTTGTACCCCTCAAGCTCTTTGGTCTTTTGAAGAAGCCCAGCTCTATAACTATCAAGGGTCTCATTAGATTTAATTTGAGCAGTTTTGCATTCTTCAAAATTTTGAGTGAGCGTAGCGTTTGCCTTCTTTAAATGCTTTTGACTCTTTTTAGTTTCATTGACATCTTTTTGTAAACTAGCAATTAAATTAGCAACACGCTCCTCATCATCATACTCATTTGCATGTTGATCATTGTCAGACGTATTATTGTACGTGTCTAATGGATTAGGTATGGTAATGCTATCAACCTTTTCCGTCATACATGTGTCAATAATTGTTTGAGTTTGATCACAATGCTCATGCGTATTAGCATTGCCAAACACATTATATTCATCATAGTTTACCTCTTCCAATGGCCCAGAATCGAAGACAGGGCCATTATCATAGGAAGGTGTATTGCCGATGACTATCTCAGAATTGATGTGTTGGTTGCCAAAGCTGATGCTTTCATTTCTAGATATGTTATTATCATTCTGTGTACCATGCGTTATGTTCCTGGAGATGAAGCTCTCATTCACATGAGTCGATACTATCTTATTACTTACTGTTGTGACTAGAATAGTATCCGCTACAAGAACCTTTACAACCTTGCACATTTGCATGTTCCGTCTTTTGACCATGTCATTTGCATGAAGTAAGCGTTCATCCATCAGCTTCTCAATTGATTCCATGTTTCCAAAGATTAAGTCTTTGAAAGATTGTGCTTCCATTTTAGTGTAGTCTTTGAAGTGCTGATTTTCATTGCGAACTTCGGAATCAAAGTTGGAAGACTTGAATAACTTTGAAACAAAGAACGGTTGAAATTGTGTTCTGAGTGCTGTGAAGGCTTGCTTGGATTTTGTCTCATGAATGTTGTTTTTGAGTAATTCATTCTCAAGAGTCTGCAAGTGGTATTTTAACTCATAATTGAACGTGCGATGGTCATGTCCGAAGAAGCAATGGAAAGCATACATATACGAAGGATTGTACGAGAAGGTCTCTCTTGTAAGACGTTTTAGATTCAATTTGAGATCACTGAAAGCTTGCATACAACGTTGTTTGAGAACTTGTTCTCGTAGTTGCGTCTCTCGTTCTTCTTTGTCTGAACACGAAGACGTCATAACATTGGTACTTAGGACCATGCTGTTATGAGTGACACTATTCGTTGATGTAGAATCCATCGTGAGATCTCTGAATGGTGAAATGAATATGGATCTTAAGTAGATGTGTTGTGATTGGTGTTGTCGAGAAAAGATGTTAGAATCCCCTAAAAATTGTCTTCTCAAGAAACCAAAAATTCTAAAGCGAAAAATCACACGATTTTTTAAAAATTTTCAAAAATACATTTTTCGAAAATTAGCAAAGATTTCACAATGTAGTATTCAATTCCGCAATAGTGGTTGAAGGTGACATAATTCCGCAAACTTTTGAATTAATTCCGCAATATTTTAATTAATTCCGCAATATTTTTTCGAATTTAATTCCGCAATGTTTGGAATTAATTCTGCAATATTTTGATTTAATTCCGCAATAATTTGCTAATTGAATTCCGCAATTCCTATAATTCCGCAATCACTATGATTCAAATCCGCAATACTTTGATTCCGCAATCACTAAGACTCAAATCCGCAATACTTATAATTCCGCAATCCCTAAGATTCAAATCCGCAATACGTATAATTCCGCAATCACTAAGATTCAAATCCGCAATACTTAAAAAAATTATAATTCCGCAAACAGGGAATGAATCCGCAATACCTATGATGTATTCAATTTCATAATGTAGAACAATATTGCGAAATTATGGCAGATTTTCCTAAAAAGTAGGATCTTGGAAGAACTTTATGAAATTCGAGATTTCAAGCCTAAAAAGAAGCCAAACACCACAAAATTTCGCGTTTTTAACCAATCTAAGTAACCCAAATCACTACCACGCCTATGTAGTTGATTTGTCTACTCACTAACACCACGAAAACGCAAATTTTTTTGATGATCTGAGCTAAAAATGAAGAAAAAACCCACGAACTCTATATGAAAACCAAAACCAATCACGTATCTATCCCATGGCGATTGATACCAATTGTTGTCCCTAATATTAAGATGATTAAACAAGAAAGAAAGGTAGAAAATAGATGAAAGATAGATGAATTCTAGAGAGAGAAAAGAGAGATAATGGTGGAACTTGGTGAATATTAGATTAGAAGTGAGAGAAACAAAATGAACAACCAACCCTCCTAACATGCTAGGAGGGGAGTATATATAGTCCACCCACATGCGGGCTTTAACGGGCTATATATTGGGTCGGGCTTGTCTTTTGGACTTTAAGTAGTTTAAATCCAAGCCCGTAAACCACGACTAGATAACTAACTATTACAACGTTCTAATAAATGTTACAATAATAAACTATGACCGAGCATTCTTGTTTGACTCAATATTTTGAGGCCAACACCTGTATTCCATGTCTTGTACTATTCACGTGACATCGAACTTATATGAATGACCAACATATAAGTAGACCTCGATCGCTTCACTACTAGAAAAGATGTAAGGCAACACTCAAAAAGTGTTGTATTATGCTCTAAAAGTGTTACATAATGGTTAATGCAACACTTTTTGAAGTGCCGCATTAGGCAACGTCGCCTTAGGTCTAAAGAAACATTTTGAAAAGAAAATGAAACACTTTTAAAAATGTTGCCTCAATTGGTTAAATGTAACACTTGAAGTGCAACACTTCTAATACTCAAACGCAACATTTTTTGGCGCTAAAGTAACATTTTATATGTTGAATGCAACACTTACATATATAAACACTAACCTATGACAACACTTTTATTTATCAAGGGCAACATTTTTTTAGATGTTTCATGCTATGTAAGCACAACACTCTCCAACATCTATTGCAACACTTTTCTTCTATTTCCCTATTTGTATATTAATCGTTACATGCAATTAAAATCCTACACACTTCATGTTTGTATGATATGAAAATCAAATTCCGTAATAATGATGTAACATTCTGGATTAAACTAATGAAAATTAATACAATGTTGTACATTGATATTTGTACAATCTCGAAGTAAATGATAGAGTTGTTTAATTTTGTACACTCCATTTCCTAATGTTGCCATCACCATCTCTTTGTGCATCTCCTCTTGAGTCCTCCTTGAAGATGCAACACCAACAGTCTCTCTGATATCACACTTGAGGCACCAGATTCTTTAGAAGTTCCTAGTTCTAATAAACTCCTTTAGGATATATCCCACCTAGTCTTCCTGTTGTTGTTGCACCTGGAGGCGTGGAAGGTTCGGATCACGCACTTTTATTTTTCATGCACGAAATTTATGGGGATCTAACCCGTCAGCTAATGTTGTGACTCGTATCGTAGCAAATCCAACTGTCAATGGTCAAGTTCCCTTCACCCTCGTCTATAACAATTCATGTTTTCCATGGAATTACTTGAAGTAAACCATATAAATATTTAGACTATCGCCATAAGTCTTTATCCACGACTTTAGTCTTCAAATACTTCATATCAACATATCCTGGAGCATATGAAAATGAGGAAGAATTTTTTCGCTGATTTTAAGTTATAAAGGTTTCTTGAAATGTACTTGGAAATATAAATTCATGCTTACATTTAACTTCAGTGAGAGATGATGACATGCAAGCAAGTCATTTGTCCTTGATTTTTCCCTAGAAAACAAACAATATATCAAATACTGAGTTTATGATAAGTTGATGTTCATGTTTATTGGGTCAAATCAGTACAAAACTGATTTATATACTATGCGATTATAATGAGGGAGTGGTAAGTCCGCATGATACCAATACATAACAAAAGATCCAAGGAGGTGAAAAAAACATGCGAAGACTAAATAGATTATATAAATATGATCAAACATAGAAATCACCTTGAACAACGTGTCTAGCTTATGGAAAAGATTAATTATCTTCTGAACATCTTCGGTGGCTTTTAGGCAATGATCTTATAATGCAGTTGCTTTAAATCCAGTGAGTGACCATATACATTTAATTATAATAACAAAAAAATCTTATTAATCTGTACAAAATGATTCAGGTAATTCTCTGTAAAAACATAATCAATAGAAAATAAACCAGCAGATGTTATAGCGTACATGTAGTTTTAGGTCCTTACAGGACGACGCGTGGTGAAATTTTTATCTTCTATGACCATATAACTGTTCCATATCCTCTAATGTTTAGAAATTAACGTGGGACAAATTTCAATAGATATATTATCTTTCAACTAGCACTACATATGAAAGTCACATATACTATAGAATCATGTAGTATCAAATTGAATATGAAATAAGAATTCGTACCTTCTAGGAAAGCATTGATAATAACTCATGCTGATAACAGTCGCGCAACTCTATATGGTAGGTTTTCTATATTCCTTTACATGTTATTTAAAGCTAACTTGTCACGCTTGTCAACTTTTCTTTGTCTATACTCGATATAACTGATCTCATGTTCGTAAAGAGTGAGTAATCTCATAATAGGCATCAATATGTACCATTTTGTCTCCTAATCATGTTATATATATAAGTATGGATTTTTGTATGTTTATGGGTAGGGGTTTTAATATTTCCGACCTGACTCGAGCATATTCGAGTAGGGTTACTCAGGTTGAAATTGCAATTCGGGGACTAACCCCAATTCAAAATCGGGCCGAAAATCGGGTATAATATTTATGTCTAATTCTGGTTTGGTTCAACCCGATTAACCCAAATAAGAATTTTTTTAAATAAAATTTAATATAAATTCTATTAAAAATGTAATTTTTTTATAGTTTACCCGAATTCGGGTTGACCCGAACCCGACTAGACCCATCCTGAATAGACCCGAAACCGAGTAACCCGATTCCAAATCGGGCCGAATTCGAGTAAATTATTTTTAGCCTTAACCCGAATTCAACCCGGCCCAATTACCCGACCCGATTACCACCGTTATAGGCCTAGGATGCAAAAGTAAAGTCAAGTGTTGCCAAAATTTTAGCCAACAAGAATAAGAAATACTTACAAAAACATAGGCAACATTAACGAAAGTTAAATAACCATAAGTCCTAATTTTTCAAACCATAATAAGGAGATACAATAGCCCTCCATGATTGTCAACTCTTCCAATAAACATATATGCAAGACATATATTATTGCTCAGCTCTGGTTGTAAGTTGTAATCTCTTACTTAATGTTTCAAACTCTATTATAAGATGTACTAAAAGGCAGACATGAAGGTTCAAGATATTTATCTAAAATTAGAGAATTTACCGTTTCATTGTAAAAAGGGCCACGATATGATCGAGGTTGCTTTGATGCCTCATGAGAGAAGGACGTATATGAATCATGTATATCACTTTATCACCCTGTATAACAACAAAAGACTTGAACATGAGTAGTACACAAAAAACTTGATTCTGTTGGGCCTCGTAGTATACAAAAAAAACGCACACTTACGTTTGTGGTAGGAAGCTGAAGTCAAAAAAGGGACACAAACTTCATATGATGGTAAAGTGGAACCCTGATGAACCAATAATTAACATGTAAGCCAAATTGAATGTTCAGCAAAGCTATAAACGAAATTGGATTTATATATGATACCATGATATAACTTTGTCTACAAATGTTTCTGCATTACTAAAAGTCCCATATGTTGCAGCCAGTAATTTAAAGTTAAATAGAACACATAAACAACAAACAATCTATACAAAGCATAGGTCATAACAGCACTAACCTGCCCAGTACAAAAGAATGTTTTCGTTTATCAGTTCTATTGTTCGTCTCATTCATTAAAAATTAGAACAAACATGAAAAATAACTCCCAGCGACAGAAAAAAGACGCATGTAATAAAAAAGGTATTTTTATTAAAAGTGATATGCATTTCGAAACAATTTTATACATTATCTGGTATAAGCAACTTCTTTTCAAAAGTGTTGATTTCTGTCCTCAAAGGTACAATGCCTAACAGTCTCTAAAATGCTTGCTTATCTGTTGTACCAAGACGTAATAAGCAGATACACTAGCCCTCCATGATTGTCGATTATATGGCTAGGGCGAGTGCCACCAAGGAGACTTAATAGTCATATGTGTTGATATATGTTTCAACAACAACTATATCTAATCCTGTCGGCGCAGGAAATGGGATGGTATGATGCACACCCATAATAACCAAAAAATTCAAAGCAATACTTTTACATCATTGGAAAAAAATAGGGCGTGTTTGTTTCGATAGGTCCTATTTGCGGGTTTTTGTCGATTTTGGACTGAACCGACCGAGACATAAAAACCATAAACTTGGAAACGAGACTAGACCGAAGGTCCTTCAGTCAGGTTCGACTTGTGTTACGCCGGTCCGATTTTTTGGTCCGACCAAGATTTGGATCTGCCATGCTCAACCTTATTTTTGTAAATGTTTATATACCCTCAATTATGAAATTGAGATGAATAGCAATACCAATTCGATCAAGGAACATAATTAATTTTCCAAGAGAACAAACCATATAAAAGCATCTACAAGATCTTTCAAACCCGAATCTGCCTGGATTCTTAAATTTGAAGATATAATATATGAATAAAGCTACTAAATAGTAAATATAACCAGATATGAACATAATAGATCCCTAATACTGGGAAACTAGTTTCAGATCTCATAAAAAATTAGCTAATAGGAACATGTTAGATATCCAATCAAACCTAATAAAGTTCAAGATAATAGAATTAATATATGAAGATTTTCACATACCTTATCACTGGTGGATTAGATTATGGTTGTTCATCATACCCAGAAACTCTAGAAGAAGGCTTAGTTTCGATGTCCTTTTGTGTGTTCATCTGTAAGTGAAAAAAACAAATGGCAGGAGAGATAAAGGATATATTGATAAAAGTTTTTTTAGTGTTAAAGCAGTTTCAATTTTTGGAAAAAAAGGGGGCGGGAGCAATATAAAAAACTAAGCGGGATATTATCATCAGTTTTCGGTGAAATTTTTTAAAATTAGTTTTTGATGAAATATTGCAGCACTTTTTTCATGTGTTCCGCTATACACTTGAACTACTTGCAGCACTTTTAATAAAAGTGTCACTCTTGATATTAATACGCAACACTTATTTTAAAAATGTTGCCTTTTCCCTACTTTTGTGACAAATGCAACACATTTGAGAGTGTTGCTTGTAAAATGTTGCATTAGGCTTAGTTTGTTGTAGTGCTTTGTCAAAATCCTCATCCTATTGTGAGACACTGAGCACGATAATGTAACTCCTTCAAGTGATAGCAATAATCCTTTTGCTAGATATGACAAGTCTTCGTCACCAACCGTTTAAGTGCGAACAAGTTATCCTAAAAGTAATGTTGCTTTGTCACAACTTTTAAGATATGATAGAACACATATTCGCGAAAATCTACTTCGAGTATCAAATTTACCATAAGAATTCTTCCCCTTAATCATATACTTCTTCTAAAAACATCCGAGCCATAAATATCAAAATGATATTCTGTATAAAGACCATAGATCCCATGTACCTGTGTGTATAACCTCCTTGTTTTGTGTGCCAAAACTCTAACCAAAATCCAAAAATTCAATCTTTCTTTTTACCTCTTCCTTTTCTAAATTCATGCCTACAGTACAATTAATTTCATCTCTGTTAGGGTTCATCACTGAGCCCGGACCAACTTTCCATCATCAAATAAACCAAACAGCAGCAATTCCTTTATCCAAGATCCTTCACTGTCCAATAACCCTACGGTATGTGTTTTACAATACCGGACAACACTTGTCAGCGGATTAAAAGAAATATCTCGGATAACACAGTCTTCTGTCAGCGGATAGAATACTATGTGTCAGCGGCTGACTTACAAGCGTCAGCGTCTGAATCACAAACGTCAGCGGCTGAACATCTTCTAACAATGGCTTCAATAAACCCAGGACATAAATATCACGTCCATAAATAATACTTATTTATCTTGAACTAATATAACTGGATACGTTCAAATATAGGAACTGCAAAGTAATCCCTAAAAATCAAGGAACATATTGTGTCCTTCATAATCTCATACCACATATAACTCCCACAACTTAGCATCATATACATGCCATGTATATCACACATTTATAAGCGTATATGTGTTTGACTTTAGCATAAATCACTTCCAAGATCAAAATGAAATATAAATAGAATCCCTATAGAATAGGTTTCATATTTTATTCCATATTTTTCATAGGTAAGCCATGATCCTCGTCTAAACAGAAAGTATGCAATCCCTATAAGGTAGCAACCAACAACCTTGTACACGTCTGGTATGAAGAAATTGTTGCAAATAATTAACTTCACAACTGTTTCCAAAAATAGCTCAATTACCAGATCCTTTTCTAAGTATTCACGTGAAGGATAAAGCGAATAATGTAAGCAGAAACAAACAACTTAACGTAGAACCACACATGGATATTATTCAAAGCAGTGAATCAAATCATTGTTTCAATTGTATCCCATGTGATCTTTATAGTGCTTGACGTCATGTTTTTATCACTTGATTTGTTACTTGACTTTGACATCGAATAACAACAAGAATTACACTGATCATAAATTCTAGGGTTGTAAACCTAAAATCGATTTTCTGCTATACACCACGTCTTCAATAACCGTTAATTTCTTACCATGATACTTTCATACAAACATGATAAGATTCAAATCTTGCTGCTACATCTTCATCATGAATCTAGGGTTTATCAAAACCCTCGCTTGTTGCTTCCTGTTTACACGATCTGCTGCGTTTATAAACTCCAACATGCTGTTAGGGTTCATCATTAATCCATAATGAATCAATTCCCCAAAGCTAACAGCATGTCACTTTAATCCAGCAATGATGAACAACTATTCTAGGGTTTTTAATCCAAACCCTAAAAACAAAAATCATCTCAACAGCCAACTTAGATGCCTCATATCTCCTTCATAAGAGCTCAGATCGAAGATCCCTCTAGTGAGATCCAAGAAACATGTGTCAAGAACCTACAGAGCGAATTTCACGACGATCCAACGGTTAACGAAGGAGATATGCCCTTCTAAATACTGTTGCGCACACAAAACTGCCAAAAAAACCCTACACGGATTTTTCTTCTTTCTCACCAACACAAACACCTTGTTGATCCTAGCATCGAGAGCCACGAGGCTCTGATTCCAATTGTGGAATCCTAAGAATTCCGAGATCTTTAGGTTGCTAGGAACATGATTACTCACTTGATTGAATCAAGGCGGAATAGAATAAAACATGTTGAACAAGGCGTTTAAGAACAAGAACATAAGAACAACTTTTCCTAACGATTGCTTATTATTACTAACAAACAACCACTAGGCGTGTATATATTTAATCCCACGCCTAGTACGATACATACTTTAGTTTTACATTATATATGAATGATTGAATAAACCTAATATCATTGGTTCCTTTTATAGTGTAAGGAATAGGGTTTACAAGAGATAAGAACAAATAAACATGCATATATTCTAATTAAAAAACCATATACAAAATATTGATAAAGAATATTTTGAATATTTATCCTAAATAGATTTCCATCAGCGTGTAACATTTGTCAGCCGCTAGACATGCTATGTCAGCGGCTAGAATAAATATTTTCATGTTTTCTTCATTTTGAGTTTCTGCCACATCAACTTTTAGACCCAACATGTGGTGCCACATGTTCAATTCCACATTGATTGGTAACGTGGGGACCTGGTTCTCGAAGCTTCCATTACGAAGCATCGATGGATTCAAAGACCCATTGAAGGCCTTTAGAAGAAACTACATGCAACATAAAAAGTATGCTAAGAACCCTTACTAGTAAGGGAAAAGGCTAGCGCGCAAGGGCTGATGAAAAGCCAGTAACTTGTTAGGACTAGGTTGTGGCTCCTGTTTCATTAGCAACAATGAAAAAACCTGGTTTAATCAACATAAGACTTTAAGGGGTGATTCAAAGACGAATGCAATCACGTTAGATCATGCCTAAAATACTGAAAATTTCTAATTATATGCACGGCATAACGGATCAGGAACTGATCAGGTGTATGAACGACAGAGTCCCTTCAAACTTTGATGAACTAATCAGAAGGGTTATATCCTTCATTCAAGGGTAAAAAGAAACGGACAATAGCAAGAAACATGGCTCGAGCAATAGATCTCAAGATCAGCCCAGAAGGCAGTCCTGTGGCCAAAACAGCAACCGAAATCTTTACTATCGTTGCCAGCAGAGAGGAGGGCGTGGGAATGACAAATTCATTCCCCTCAAGATGACCCCAAGGGGGATATTGCTATATGAAGGCGTGAACTTCCAAAAACCTCGCCAATGACCACCCAGTCGAAAGACGTCAAGGCAATCGATACTGTGAGTATCATGGTGAGAAGGGGTATGAGACAAATGAGTACGTCCAAATCAAGAAATACATTGACGGGTTAGTAAAGTCAGGCTAACCCAAACATCTCGTCAAATATTGGAAGGACGGGAGGGACAATAAGAAAAACGAGAACAAAAAAGAACAACCATAGGATAATCCCACAAATATCTACATGGTGCAGTCGTGGCAACGCAGAATCAGGCAAAAAGGTTAGCCAAAATTTATCTTGAAACAGAAATTTCATTCCCTCCCTTAACCGCAAGCAACGTAGCTGAAGGTCCTCTCACAACTAAGGTAAACATGAGGGGCCACGTTGTCCGTCACATGTATATTAATAGGGGATCCTCAGCGGAAATTATTTATGTGCATTGGTTTACACGACTACGGTCGAAAGTCAAGAGCCAGTTGATGTCGACCACTACCCCGCTCACAAGCTTCAGCAGAGAAGTAATTTGGCCACTGGGCCAACTGAACTTATTGGTCACAGTAGAGGATGACTAACATTAAACCATGGCATGGATGAACTTTATGGTGATACGTTCACCATAGCCATACAATGGCATCATTGAGCGACCAGGAATCCTGGCCATACGGGTAGTGTCATCCACAGCCCATGAGATGCTCAAATTCCCTATGGAAGGGGGTATTGATACAATCCTCAATACTGTGATCCCACCAGAAGAGTGTAATGAGGTAGAAGAACCGCCACGGTGAATACGAAACAAAAGGAGGCATCACCACCCAACCTGAAGGTGGCGATCCACACAGACTTCCCAGTGCAAGAAGTTATGATCCGAGGAACCCTATCTAACAAAGGTAGAGTAGCCATATGTACGTTTCTCAAGGAAAACCTCAATGTCTTCGCATGGGAACCAAAGGACATGACTGGATTGATCGATCAATTATAGAACACAAACTACAGATTCGTGAGGGATATCCTCCAGTGAAACAAAAGAAGCGTGTGCAAGCCCTCTAACGCAGTAAAGCAATACTAGAAGAAGTAAAGAAGCTGGTAGATGTAGGCATTATGCGGGAGTTGTAATACAAATAATAGCTCTCTAACCCAGTCATGGTCAAAAAACATGACGGCAGCTGGCGCATGTGTGTGGACTTCACGGACCTTAACAAGGCTTATCCTCAAGACTGCTATCCGCTGCCAGAGATCAATTGGAAGGTTGAATCCCTATGTGGGTATCCTTTTAAATTCTTTCTTGACGCATACAAATGGTATCACCAGACTCAGATGACATATCAGGATGAGGAAAAGACAACATTCCATACGAGCCTGAGGATCTATTGTTACACAAAGATGCCTTTTGGCTTGAATAATGTAGGAGCTACCTATCAACGGTTAGTCGACCAAGCCTTCGATAGTCAGATTTGGCAAAACCTGGAAGTCTATGTGGACGAACTGGTCATAAAGAGCCATACGGATGAAGACTTTATCCGGGACATCCATGATACCTTTGAGACGTTGAAAATCAACATGAAGTTGAACCCCAAGAAGTACACCTTCAGAGAAAATGAAGGAATGTTATTAGGATACATGATAGATCCTAACGGCATAAAGCCGTGCCCAGATAAGAAAAAATCCGTGATACAACTCCCATCTCCAGGACGATAAAGGATGTGCAGACCCTCAATGGCAAACTAGCAGGCCTGAATATATTCCTTTCCAAATCCGTAGAGAAGTCGCCCCCTTTATTGAAAACACTCAATAAGTGCATGAAGAAGGGAGACTTTCGATGGAAAACAAAAGAAAAAGAGGCTTTCGATGAGCTTAAGAAACACTTAGCAACGCCCCCCATGTTGGTCGCACCGCGGCCAAAGGAAGAACAAATTGTATATATGTCCACTACGCACGGAGCAGTCAGTGCGGTGTTAATGACAGATAAGAACTCGGTTCAAAAACCAGTCTACTTTGTGAGCAGGGCGCTACAAGGTCCGGAGTGTAACTACACTCCAATGGAGAAGCTTTTCTTGGCACTAGTATATGCTGCAAAAAGATTGCGCCTTTACTTCCAAGCGCATCCCATCGTGGTGATTACATACCAACCTATTAAGCAGATAATATCGAAACCGGACGTGGTAGGGAGGCTGTAGAAGTGGAGCGCGCTGTTAGGATAGCATAACATCACATACATACCTCGCACGACAGTTAAAGGTCAAATATTGGTAGATTTCATCCTAGAGAAACTAGATGAATAAGACACGACGCCAGAAAATTCGAGGAACCCCAGGGCCCTTGGATTTTGTTCACTGATGGATCCTCATGTGTTGATGGGTCATGAGCAGGTCTTATCCTGAAAAATCAAGAAGGTATGGAATTTACTTACGCATTATGCTTTGAGTTTACAGCCATGAACAGAGGCTGAGTATGAGGCATTGATTGTTGGATTAAGAATTGTGGATCGCATATGTGTACGCAACCTAGAAGCGAATGTGGATTCCCGGTTGGTAGCAAACCATATCCTAGGAGAATACGAAGCTAAGAAAGATAACATGATTTAGTACTTATAGAAAACTAAGTCACTAATCAAAGGCTTCAGCAAGATCACCATAGGGCAGGTTCCAAGGGTGAGAACAAGAAGGTTGATGCTCTATGTAAGATCACATCCACTAGCTTCGCCCACCTCTCCAACCAAGTATTGATAGAGATCTTAAAGGATAAATCCATAGTGGAGGAAGAAGTATCCACAATCGTGGAAGAAGAATGGCCTACATAGATGACCGATAGTCGAATATCTAACCAGTGGCACAGTTCCACAAGATGAGAAGGAGACACGAAGAATTAGAAGGAATTCATATCAATTTTAGGTTCGAAACAGAGTTCTGTACAAGTGGTCATTATTGCAGCCATGGCTGTGACGCGTAGGACCTCGACAAGCGAACTATGTCATTAATGAGATACACGAAGGGTCTTGCAGCATGCATGCGGGGCCTAGGTCAGTCGTCGTGAGGGCCCTACGTTCTGGATATTATTGGCCGACCATGCATAAGGACGCGTGGGATTTTATTCTCAAGTGTAATGATTTCAAGGTTCAAAGACGAGTGTCGCGCCATCCACAACAAGAGCTAACACCCATCACATCGCCATGGCCGTTCTACAAGTGGGGATACATATTGCAGGTCCTTTTCCATTAGTAGCTGGAGGGGTTAAGTTCCTTATAGTAGCTACGAACACTTTACGCGATGGATTGAAGCCAAAGCAGTTGCGACCATTACGGGTAAGCAGGTAAAAAAATTTGTATGGGAAAACATTATATGTCATTTTGGTTTACCATGATAGATAATCTCAGACAATGGCGATAAATTCTGTGATAACCCGCTCAAATATTGGTGCGTAACGCTCAACATGACGCAGTGATTCGCATTAGTAAAGCATCCACAATCCAACGGATTGGTGGAACGAGCTAACCGAAGTCTACGAGATGGGATCAAGGCCCGCGTAGATGGCAAAAGTAAAAAGTGGGTAAATTAATTACCTCATGTTCTATGGGCGCACCATACAATGATCAAAACAGGTAATAAAGACACTCCATTTACTCTAGCTTACGGGACAGAAGTAGTCATCCCAGCCGAAATTGCAATGCCAACGATCCGAACATCGGAAGTTAGATGAAGGGTTGCGGATAAACTTGGACTTATTTGAAGAGAAGCGAGATTTATCCGCAATGAATGAAGCTAAAGCCAAGTCAAAGATGAAAGGTTACTATGATGCTAGAGCTTGAGGCGTCTTCTTTAAGCCATGCTATTTTGTTTATCGTGCTAACAAGGCAAGTCGCGCGGAGAACACCGACAAACTCGGGCCGAAGTGGGAAGGTATTGTCCTTTTTAACTCAATATTACTTATCAACCTTAAGTAATATCATTCATATAGGATTCAAGTGAGTTGTTTTAATAAAGTAATAACAAAGTAAACAATTAAAACAACAATGCCAATAGTACGTTTCAACGTATAGAACTTTTATTAAAACTTAATAAAGAATCTATGACACACTTTGCTTGCGGAATAACAAAGTGGTTGAATGACAATACTTTGTGATATCCTCTGCTTAAACTACAAACCTAAGTTATGAGTTTAAGTCTCAACTTTAACGTTCATCAGCATTTCACCGTATGGTTAGGTTGATTTTGGGAGAGAATCAGCTCTTGGAAGAGTTCAATCTTTCTAATACAAGAGGTGAGCAATTCTCTCCCAAATGTATTCCTTTTATAGGCAACACAAATTAGGGTTACAAGGCACAAGTAACGGTATGTTGTTTATCCAGTGTGTGGTTGAATGTCCCACGTGATAAACAGTACAAAGTTTGTATCTATAAAGTAGGTCAAAGAATAAAGGTTGTACTTATATCTAACTTTACAAGCAACCTTATTCCCATTGAGATCTTCTTTCTTGTTTGACTTAAATCAGATATTTTCCCACTTATTGTAAACCTATAGGATAGCTGAAGTGTCTTTAGTATCCTAGAGGAGATCGACATCATTGAGTATGGTATTATAAAACCATACTGAACTGAAAGCTCTTCTTCACGACTTGGTCTTCAGCAACTAGACCGCCTAGATGCTGAAGCAAAGAATTTTTGTCTTCTAAGTTCTCTAGAAGAGGAAAAGATGAATTTCCTTCAACAACACTTTCTTCAGTAGGAATCTTGTTCCTCTGGGCATGCTTCAGCACAACCACCTTTCTGCTATACATAAAACACTTAGGGGATTTTATATTCAAATCTCGGAGTTGCTTTAGTGTCAGTAAATACTGACCCAACAATCTCCCCATATTTGGATATACAAATAGCCTAAGTTAAAGTTAGTAGTAAGTGAGCAAAAAAACTTATTCTTACTTGCACTGAGACGGAAGATACTTTAAACATACTGATAATCATTCATTGATAAGCTATTACAAAATACAATACAAAATTACAAATGATTATCCTAAGCCTTTTCAGCTCTAAGTTCTACAATACAACGAAACAACGTAGTACAAAAAGAAGTGTTTGGATGCATCCTCCTGGTGATCAAGAAGCATAACAATGGAAACTTGAACTTAACATAGTCAAATTCAAGTTTAGTGGAGGATTGTTGGGAATAATGTAATTCGTAGTTACTACTAGTTATGTAATAGTTCCTACTGGTTGGTATGCAGTTCCTACTGGAGTACTTCATTCCTACTAGTAGCATACAGTTCCTACTAGAGTACTTCGTTCCTACTGATGCCATACAGTTCCTACTGGTAGTGTTATAAAATTTAAGGAAGATTGAAGAAGATATGGTCAAATATTTAGTTTTACTATTACTATGGAAAACATTAAAATATATTAAGTATGATGAGGAGGTTACAAGTTTATCTAGGGAATGATTAAATTATATTGTTGTATTATACTTAGGGTAGTATTAACTATATTTTAACCACTTAGGACTCCTTGCACTATAAAAAGAGGACATATGGTGTAAATATGGGATGCACTTCGACCTACACATCTTCTCTACACATTTCTCTCATTGTTAGTTATAGCTTCAACGTTGTAAACCATATCACTATTTAGACTGATCCTATTAATATATTAAGGATTCAACGTTTGATTATTTGTATTGTTTTTCTTATATATAAAGATTGGTTTCCGAACTGTCTTTGTATTGTGATCAAGGTTTCAAAGATTGTTTAAGAAGTAGAATCTACAGTAGCTTCGGGGGTGTCCTTGTGTCTCTTTCACGATGAGCGCGAACCCGCCTCCTCCTGGTCCTCATGCTCTCCCATAACAAGGTCTGCCGCTTTGGATATATCCAGTGAGTCTAGGTTTACATTATGCTCTTCTTCCTGAGGATGGGGTTACCATTCGCCTAGTATGTTGTAGAAGGGGTTAGGACTGTGTACACGTTGTGCTTGAGAGGAGCTGGATTCTTGCACCTCCATGTCTATTGTGCGCTTAGCTACGGCGATGCCTATAGGTTGTTCTCTTTGCACTAACGACCGCGGTCGCATCGCCACGGTCTTGGTTTGATGATCCCTCACTAATTGAAACAAATCCATTTCTGCAAAACAAATAAGTACGATTCAAGTTAGAATAAGGGATTGGAAGTACATAAAAGTTAAAAAAGGAAACAGAGAAGGATGATTACTGACCATGGCCATCATCATCATCATATAATTGTGAAACTTGATCTTCACGCAAGTAGTGTTATGGCTTAATCCAATCATATATAAAAATGATTCTAGGTACGCCCGTATGGGAATGATTGGTGTTGATAACCTCCACACCTCCCTCGTTGTACGTGCCAGGGTCAGGACGTTCTTATCTACTCATCGTTTCGTAGGTCACAAAGTCGAAGTCAAACGAGAATATAACGTCGTCTATCCAAAAGAACTTGTTGTTCTAGTTGTTTAATGAATCAAGTTTTTCTTCATAGCACTGTAAGCGAACAGCGCGCTTAGAGAATGAAACCCATCCATTCGCCCACGCTGGATTATAAAACACGCAAAAGAGGTTTATGGTGGGTTTTACGGCTAAGATACAACAATTCACCTCGAAGTTCGATATCTTTGCTGCACCTATACAGTGCAGCTGGGATATGCAAAAACGGTACATGGCTGTTGGCAAACTCAAAATTATTTGTATATACCCCTACTTTCCCAACAGGGAAGTTTCCTATATGACATTCGGGTCCCGGTACTTCCGGGTGAAGGTTCATCAGAATGTAGAATTCCGACGTAAAGTCGAGGATCTCTTGGTGGGTTAGAAGAGAGGTGATTTCAGTTTAACCATCATGCTAATAGAAGAAAAGTGTGAAGCCGTAGTGTTATTACCTTTTTTAATGTCTGGTCCTACTAGATCGGAATATTCGTTAAGGGCGACAAGAGTTTTTTACTATGTAAAACAAAGTGAAAAGGAGGCTGTTTGTATTTATACCTCCAGGTTTTACTGTTCACATGCTTAAGTGAACGCCACGTGTCTTCCACTTGCTTAATCGGACGGCGGAAGATGAATCGACCAGCTGACGTGTCACACGCTTTTCACATCTACCGAGTGAGTGGATAAGTAGGTGGGAAGTAGGTACAACTTTCAGACGGTAAGAGTTTAAAACTTATTTACTACGCTCCTTTTTTGTTACCAACTCGGTTTCAAGTGCGCCTAACTACTTTGAAGGTGCGTCTACATTTTTTTATAGTCTAGTAGTTGCGGTACGACAACTAGACTAGGGGGACATGATGACGTATAGTCCCTAGTCGGGCTATAAGCCCAACCCATGGGTACTACCCGTTTCCAATTCATCATGAATAGGCTAAAACGGACAGCGACGGAAGCCCACGAGGCCTAGTAAGCAGCTGTCTCACACGACTTCACGAAAGCCGCACTCGTATCGCACGTGGCAGTGTCAAACAGAATCATAGTTTAATAAAGACTATGACTCTCCTACGACAAAGTGATATACACTCTCCTTATTTAGATGAGAAGGATCTCGGTGTATATGGTAATTATCCTTTACTTGAGCCACAAGAATCGGTAAGCCCAATTAGGGTTTCATTGAATATAAAAGGAACCCTCGGTTCCACCAAAGGTATGATTAGCATAACCCCTAAACCCTCACCGATTATCTCAACTTAACCGATTACTTACTCTCACGCTGAAGTCTAATCGTGGGAAAAAATCTCACGGTAAACCTGACGGTGTTTGTTCTTTAGTGTGTAGGGTCTTTATACAACTTGGTGCAAGAGCCGGAGTCCCTAATACCCGAATTAAGCCTAAATCGGGTCAGACGTGGTCCATCCACCTTTTGTATCAACTATTATCGATTAAGTTTTACATTTCAAGTCCACCACTACTACAACTACCACCAGCCCTACCCACCACCACCTCTACCATCTACCTCTACGACCAGCCGTATACCACTGATCTATCGTAAAATCTAAGGATTATGTCACACCGAAAGGTACCTCATGTGTTGTATAACCATTAACTTGAATAATTATACTTCATATATATTGTTCTATCATAATCAACGTAAAAATTAAAGCAAGGAATTGGTTGCAAGATATACGTTATATAACTTTGATTTATAGTTAGGTGTACATATATTGTTTTGGTTAATTGGTTCAATTAGAGTTTGTATGCTTACATTAAAGAATAATTTCATATAGAACACGAAGAAATTTTTTATAATTAATCTCATAGATTCAGAAAATTTACATTGAGTTTTGTTACTGTGATTCACTACATGGGATCAAATCAAAAGAGTGATATGTCTACATTAGCATATTATCAACTAACGTGACCAAATACGTTATTCAACGTCTTTGTTTTGACATAATCCTTGAATTTTATCATTTTATTCTTAAGTAATAGTCGGGAAAATGGCTATGATGATGATCGAAGGAGGTGATAGAGGCATGAGACTTGAAATGTAATATTTAACAGATAATTGTTAAATATTTAACGAAAGTATCTGAATGATTAAAAGAATATGTTTAGTGTCTTTTTATGGAAGAAAAAAAAGTATAATATCTTGATTGAAAATTACCTTTAAGTTAGATGCCTTTTTATTCCGTTTACCCTTTTATTTTTTGAAATTTATTGTTTAGTTGATATTATTTGTCATGTCTGAAAAATTATGGTTATTTTTAGGTGGAACTTTGTTTGGAATTTGAAGCTTTATTTGGTGTTTGAAGATTTGATAATAATAGAATTGTTTGAAATTCGTGGGTTTGAAAATTTGGATTTTCGTTCGTCGGGGTTTTCAAGTTAGTTTCTCGAATTTAATAGTCTTTGGTTAAGATCGTTTGGGCCGATTTGTTTGTTTGATTGACCGTGTTTAAGTTTCTCGGTCAACGTTTGATTGTTCATTTGAAGCCATCAACATTGATTTGTTTGGATTGTTTTCATATTCGATTGTTCGTTTGATTTGTTTTGGACCGTAATTCTTATTGCATAAGTGGGTCGCTAGTATTATTATCCGGATCATATTTGGGCGTTTGAATTGGAGTCAGTTCGTCAAATTATTAATTTAATTTGCATTTGTTTGATACGGATAATAAATTTGAATTTGGACCATAATCCTTATCAAATAAGTGGTTCATTTGAATTTTGTTGAATAACATATTAAAAGTTATTCGTTAGTTTGTTGAATAATATATTAACAGTTATTCGTTCGTTTGTTGAATCACATATTAAGAGTTATTCGTTCATTGTTTGAATAACATATTAAGAGTTATCGTTTGTTTGTTTGGAATTCCGAATCTGAAGACGAAATGTTCGGTTGGTTTGAAGTTTCGAATGGAGTTAGAGTCACGGTGTAAATTCTTAGAAAAGTGACTTAAACTCCAAGGGGCGTTGGTAAATTTGGCTAATATTTATAGCGTTTGAAAATTGAAATTTGGAATCTGGCTTGAAACATATGGAGAGTTTAACTCAGGGTGAAGATTGTTGGAAAGTGAGTTAAACTTTAGGGTTCGAATTTGGTTTTGGTAATTGTTTGGCTTGTCTTACAAGTTATGTTATTTTGGTATTTGGTATGTTTAGTTTTTTTGGTAAGTTTTGGATTATTGGTTCCTCTATAGATAGAGCTTAATGTCATTAGTTTTTTTTATAACGTTTGAATCATAATTTAAGATATATCTATATAAAAGTTTATGTTTCATATCGTATCTATTTGTTTGTTTTGTTCGTTTGATTTATCAAAATGATTCTTCGTTGATCGAACAAATAGGTTTTTTAACTTCAAATCAACTGCTTTTCCACTCAAATACATGCTCAGTATGAATCGGGAGAAGTAAAAAAAGTTTCCCTCGTGTTAAATAAAAAATTTTACATAATCAAACTGCCAAATAGATGAAGACGGAATTCACTCATGTTACCTTTTACTAACAAAGATGTCAAAATCAATTTGTGGGATTAGAAATCAGTATAATTGTTAGTGAGGAAACCTTGTTCGATTTTTCGTTTATTTGAAATTTAAGAAAGTATTTTTTGCCGCTTATGATTTTTTTAAGACAAACGTAGCCATGGCTACAAGCGTATCACTCTTCACCTCGTGTCATGGCTCTCGCGCCATGGCTACCAACCAGGAAAAATTGGCTTTCTATTTTTTTTAAAAGACTAGTCGTTATTTCTAACAAATTATTTTTAAATCTCTACTTTTTTCAAAATTTAACCTATTAAAAACTTATAAAAAACATATGTATCATAACCTGAAGCGGTGGAGTTTCTGAATAGAGTTCAGCGCGTAATGAATAGCAACGTTATGACACCTAAATCCACAAATGTGGTTTTTACTAGAATTAGCTTTGCAATTCAAAAAGGGCTTGCGGCGCAGCTTGTTGCTCGCTTGCCTTCTACAGTTATGCAATTAAACTTTTAATAGTTAATTAAATTCTTGGAATTTATTATTTGCTTTGTTGCTCATTTCTGAGGCTATTTATCAATACGTATTGTTTCTGTTGACTTCGTAACATTATAATGGAATACAATATATCAATATATAAACACCCACTTTATTCTTTCTTCACTAAAATAAATCCAAATAATCAATAGATTACCGGCATGCTTAACGACCCTTCCAACCAAATCTTGAGCTCGTCTTCAAATCAGGTTGAACCTCCATTCACTCAAATTCCATATTATCCAAACTTTAACCCATATGTCAATCCCTATCAACAAGTGATCTTTAATCAATTTTACCCCTAACAACAATTTGCACAAATATCTCAACATTCTCAACCATAACCCGACTCACAACCACAATC
The DNA here is from genome assembly GCA_025667525.1 of Glebionis coronaria. NCBI lineage: Eukaryota > Viridiplantae > Streptophyta > Magnoliopsida > Asterales > Asteraceae > Glebionis > Glebionis coronaria. Next base: position 398,272,977 of record CM046879.1, read on the forward strand.
CGACCAACAATCTCACTACCTTCACGACGAGACGACAAACGTGTCACTACTTACGCTGACATCAAAAAAAGAAAATTAAAGAAGAAAACAAAGGTCAAGAAATCAATTGAAACGAACCAGAATGTGCGGGTATTCGTATTTTTTAGATCAAAGCAGGAGAGTTTCGTTTGGCAAAATGTTACATCAAAATATCTGAGGATCCAAAATTTGGGACGGGTAAAAAAAGATACCTTTTGGTACAAAGGTCTAGTCGTGTACAATAACCAAGCTGCGGATTTGAAGTACAAGGAACGAACCAAGAACATGTTGACAGGAAAATGGACGCTGATGAATCGACTTACACATAATTTAATACGATTTATGATGAATTGGCTATGGAAAGCGAGGAGAACAAAGACGGGTTTACGACAAGGTTCGAAATTGCGTTTAAACAAAAAATGAGTTCGGGTTTCAGGCAGAAAAGAGTGCTTGAAATTTTTCAGAAACATAAATACAAGGGAAAAAAATCCTGACTCGACCCTCTCAAGACGAAATCGTCTACGAGCCACTACCGAAGAGAAACCCGAATTTTTCGGACCGGCTACGGTGCCTCGTCCGGATAGATTACATTGGCTTTCAAAGAGCCAATGATCAACCAACTCGATCGCCAGTTCTAGTCTTCTAGATCAAACTGGGAAATTGTTTAAAGACATGCTCGAAGCACATTACGAGAAAGATCGCAAGGCGAAGATGGACATGATCGAAGTCGAGACAAAGACGAGAACTGAATGCCAAGAAATATATAATCCGGGCTCGTTATTTATATAGCTATGTTTTTTATTTAATGTTATTATAATTATTTTCTTTTATATTTATATGTTTTTTATTTAGTGTAACGTATTTTTTGTTAAATGACTTGTTTTTTAATTATTATTATAGTTTATTTAAAAAAATTTTAACTATGCATGATATAAAAAAAAAATTTAAAAATTTATGACATCCTTTTTTCCATAACTTACCACTCCTCATAAAAATACTCAAAAAGTGATGCCATAGCTATTCTCGTGCCATAATCAATGTGACAACACTTTTTAGCTATGACAATACTTTTTAGCTATGACACAAGTCTACCGGAAGCTATCATTAAATGCACTACTGCGAAGCAAATGTGAATTGAATTAGTTTTGAAACATTTTATACTTATATTTTTTTGTAGTTGTCAACTGAAAGGAAAAACTTTTTACGTTTTAGTCATGGCTGCTGTAGCCGAAATTTGTTGGAAGTAAAATTCCTATGAAAAATGGTCAGTTTTAGTGGAAAGGTGAATAGCAGATGTTTGGGCTGCTCTGCTACCATTGGATATTATTGGGCTGCAATGCTGCATGACGTTGATCATGGATCAAGAAGAATTTGAGACTGATTTGGCTATGGACATGGACAAACTCCATAAGCCTGCATAAAACTCCATAAGCCTGCAATGCTGCAGGACGTTGATCATCTAAACATTATGAAAATAGTAATGCTAAGAAAGCTTTCTGATATAGGCTCAGTTGCCACATTTCCCTTGCAAATTGGTATTAAAAAACAGATCATTTGACTTGAGAAAACAGCATATCATTATCCCTCATTTGAGTCTAAAAGACATTTAAGTGAGCATAGCGGAAACACTACCCTGCTGCAATAAGAGACTACTAATTTATCGAAAGCTAACAATTCTAGAAAATCACCAAAAGGAAATAGTTTTGAGTAAGAACAAATTTCCTGCACAGTAGTAGTAAGTCAAAGTACCAAAATAACCCAAAATGTACAAACTATTCTACAACAGAAAATCAACTAGCCTTACTAAAATGCGTCCTTGGAGTAGACCATGGCGTCTCAACCTCCTCAATACCATACCGCGACACAATCTCCGCCGACCTCTCGGGCATAACAGATTGAATCATCACCACGGGCTTTTTCAGTGGCAATTCAGGCACCATCCCCCCTTTCAACATCCGCCCAGCCTCCTTCATCGTCGGCCTTTTCTCATCATTCGGGTGCACACAAAGCAAACCCGCCATCAACATTCGCTCCATATCCACTTTATCAAACCGCCCCATCAGATTAGGATCCGCAGCCGCTATCAGAATCTTCTTATCCCACAAATCCCACATCCATTCAGTCAAGACTATCCCACTCTCGTTCACTGGTCGCTGCCCCGATGCAACTTCCAACACCACAACCCCGAAACTGTACACATCAGTTTTCACACTTGGTACCCCAGAATACACGTATTCCGGTGCTAAATACCCCATAGTGCCAGCTGGAAGTGTCGCGTCACGCCTCCTAGCACTATGCTCATACACCTCAGCTAACCCGAAATCACCCAACTTTGCATTAAAATCCGCATCCAGCATTATATTACAGGTCTTCACATCACGATGAATAATCTGTCGCTCACATTCTTCGTGTAAGTACACCAAAGCCGACGAAACACCCAAAAGTATATTCAATCGCTTCTCAAATGTCAAAGTCCTATTAGCATGTGTTCTTTTATGAAGAATCTTCTCTAACGACCCGTTTGGCATATACTCATAAACAAGTACTAATTCGTTCCCTTCACAACACCAGCCTTGCAACTGTACTAAATTCTTATGTCTCAAACACCCCACCATCGTTGCAAGCTCAGTCGCAAACTGATTCCCAAGCATATTCGACTGATTCACTTTACTAAACCTTTTAACCGCAACATTCCCACAAGTCCCTAAATTCGCTTCATACACAATCGAAGATGCCCCTTCACCTATAATCCGATTCTGATCAAACCCTTTTGTCGCCATACGAATATCATTCAACTTTAGCTTCTTTGGGACTCCAGTTTCTTGAAACCGATACATTTGGTTATTTTCGCTATTTATTCGTCTAATCTTTTGTCTTCTCCTATAACACATACAATAAACCGTAAAAGAACTAGCAACAATGATCAAAACAGCAGTTAATAACAACAATCCGATAGCTAACTCGAGAACACGACCATCTTTATGCCTATCACTCGATAAACCGCGGCTTTCGATCTCTTCAATACTCGGATCTTCTGGAAAACACATTAAACACGATCTCAAACTTACTGTTTCCATTTGCATATTTGGGGACAAAGACTCAAACGTATAAAACTGCAACTTCTCCAACGAATAAACCGCCGAGCCTCGTCCATCAGACGCCGAAAACCCAACATACATAAACTCCTTAAAGATTTTCGACACATCAATAGGAATATTCATAACCGAATTGTCAGGTTTATTCTCCGAAAATCCGACCCAAACACGTAAAATCTTTTCTCCATCTCTGTACTCAATCCAGGCAGTAATTCTTTTCCCACTTTTTAAATCGATCCCTTTGGACGTTAAATCAATAGAAGCAACCGAAACAATCGAGTTCACATCAATACCAACATGATTATCATTAATATCACCAAGTCCAGCATTATAACTCGTATCAAACTCAACCGCGAAAAACGGGTTATAATCAACATCATCAGGTAACCCTAAATACCCATCTGCATGGGGTAAAGAATTCGGGTCAGAAACGATCAAAAACGCTAACCCATCTCCAGAAAGACAAGGAGCAGGCGGTGGAGTGATTGTGAACGTAAAACGTGTCGAAAATGAGACGGACGAATTCGACTTTGGATTAACGAAACGAACAGGGTAGGAGTGAAGAACTCGACCAGTTGTTGGTGATAAATTTGTTGATCTTGAGTTGCATGTTGTGGTTTCTTGAGTTAATATGATTGTGTTGTTGTTATTGATATGTGTTGAGCCGATTAGTGTTAGGTTTTTTGTTGGTGATAATGATGATGATGACGTGATGAGTATGAGGAAGATGATGATGATGAATTGAGTGTTTGGATACATGTTTTGTGAATGAAATGATATGAATTTTTATGCCTTTTATTTTAGCTTTTATAAATTTTTATTCTTTGATCAACAAGATACAATTTCAGAAAGATGGTCGAGGACTCTTTTGGCGCCAAATATCGTTAAAAAAAGGTGGACGAAAGTAAGAGGGTGTTTGGTAAAAGGAATATGTACAAATTTTTTTTTTTAACTACGAGTTTGGACGGTTAGTAAATTAATTATTCAATTTCATAATATTTACTGAGAATGAAGGTCAACCTTCAATAATAATTCATGATCCGATTTTACAGTAATTACCCAGAATGAATATGGACAATTGAATTGCACGACCATCTTCTTTTAATATTCTGATATGAGTAAAAGTTATAAAATATCATCTTACATATTGATTTATGCCGAATTTAAACAATTACTAATTAATCTTGTGAATTAATCATTTTATTTTCAAATTTGTTCCGATTACACCAATATAAGTTTAAAATGACTATACATAATTACATTTATTACCACTCTTCCACTTTAACTTCAAATTTTATGATTTTTACAAAACATAATCTTCTTCAACAACCTAATGTACATTCTTTTATTTTGACTTTTTTTTCATATTAATTTTTTTAAAATTATGAATCCATTTATATCTATCTCTTTCTTTCTCTTTTTGATCTCTACCAAAACCTATTTTGCTTGCTTTTTCCTCATAGTAAACCACTGGCAAAATAAAAACATATTTGAGAATATAATCTTAAATCAAAGAAGATTCGATAAATCCACCTTAGAAACAAAATCATTCATAAAAAAACTCCAATAAACAATATCTTAAAAACTGACTATCCGGTGAGATTGACGATCGTGGTTGGGCGGTAGTAGAAGGCCACAGTGGTAGATGGGTTGGTGGTTAAAAGGATGTGAGTGACAGATGAGAGATGAATGAACAGTTATTGTAGCTTATTGGCTCATTAGAGTTCAAACTGATTAAGGAACAGTTATTGCATCTTACGTATGAGTAAAATGTGTGTGAGAAGAGGAAAGCGACTACTAAGCAGTACTAGACGCAAGAAACATAAAAGGTCGTGCTGGGAGTGGCTTTAGTACCGAAGACCACAGAGCTTGTGTTACTTGAAAATGGTGGTGTTGAGATGATGTGAAAGGCTCAAATATTGTTATTTTAAGTGTACTAATTTCTCTGGGAATCTCTATGTATATGGGAGCTATTTCTATGCCTTTTCTCCCCTGTTCATAGCAATACGCAACCCTAAAAGGAGCAATAGTTAAAACCTTGCCGAGTAGTCGGAAATACTGGTTTTACCAAAAGGAAAACTGATGTTATTATAGGGAATTGTTTGATGTTACTTTATGTGAATGATAATTAAAGCGGTGTCATTTGATGTTACTTTATGTGAATGATAATTACACTTTAATTTGTCTAGAATGATGACTTCATATTTCGATTGGTATATCTTTCTTTTATTATATGATAAAATGACAAATAAGATAATAAAATTTCATATGCTAGGTTGGAGAATATCAATTAGCAGTCAAATAAGCAGGCATTTACTATTTTCAGTAACTGCAAGTCAAATGACTAGGCATTTACTATGGTGATATTTTTAGTCAAAAGGGTATATTAATTATTTACAAGGGTAATATAGTCATTTTAGGTTTATATTAGTATATTCAGATTAAATTTGAATGTACAATGGTAAAATCACGAGATTAATTAGTAAGTGTTTAAAGTCGACACAAATTAATAAGTAAGATAATATTTTATAACTTTTACCCTTTTGATAGTCAGTTTAGTTCACAATTGAAATTGCACGTTTAATATATGATTTATTGTGGACATTTTTAATTGTGTCATTTAATACTTTATATTATTTTTTATTAAGTAAAGAACAAATAATATTTTATATGAATACTTTTTCTAACTTAAATAAATTATTATTGTGAATCAATAGAGTAAATGAATAATAGACAAGAATAAAAGATAGAGAGAATTGAGAAATTGTATTGATTCATATCTAGAGAATACATCATGAGTATTTATAAGATAAACTAGGATAAAAACCCTAGTAGCTAATTGGGCCTTGGGTCTAATATGAACATACATAATCATTATTCATAACACTCCCTCTTGAATGTTCATATTTAATAATACGCCTTGAGAATACTACCTCGTTAAAAACCTTGTCAGGAAAACCCAGTGGGACAAAATCATGACCAAGGACAAAAAGAGTGTAGCGCGTATTATCTCCCTCTGATGACTACATCACTTGAGATCTTCTAGTCGACGCGTTCCATTGTTGTAGATTAACTTTATAATCTTGACGTAGAAAGATCTTGGTAAATAGATCCACCAAATAATCGCTTGAACAATATGTGTTGTCTTATCGCCATTTATCAATTCGATATTTATTCATTTGAACAATATGTCTTGTTGAAAACCTTACTAGACAAAACCCAGTGGGACAAAAATCTAGTGAAGGAAAAGAGTACATAATTCCACGATATGAGTTATTGCCTTATTAAAAACCTTGCCGGAAAACCCTGTGGGGACAAAACCATGATCAAGGAAAAAAAACTAAACATAAATTCTTTATACGCTCAGGGATGTTGCCTCATTAAAAACCTTGCCGGAAAACCCTGAAGGGACAAAACCTTGGTCAAGGAAAAAAGAGTGCAACGCGTATCTTCTCTTCCTTTATGATCACAATATCGATGATCACCATCTTTATAAATCAAAGAGTTCTTTCCAATATCATGTGACATCATAAACATGAGAGTCATTTATCCATATAAAGATATAAATTAATCTTTAGCTTTCATGATACATATTTCATCTTTAAGATGCTCAATTCCAGAACTAAGATAAACTTTGTCTTTTGTTTCAAATTTATTTTCTATGCATTCAGTCGCCTTTATGACCGTAACTCTTTATTTGGCACAATACTACACACTAAGGCTATTAGAACATATATTCCCAAATCATGATTAATTCAACACAATGAATATAGTTCTCGAGAATGTTTCATATATGCTTTGAGCATTAATAATTTCTAACATGCTCCATGCATATGATATGCAATAATGAAATCTTATATCACATGAGCTCTAATCATATATCTTTTAGACGTATATCAGTTATTATCACATTGCTAGACTTATAAAATATTTATTGGATCCACCACATGCGAACATGTATTTACATGATCATTTTCAAGTCTTTGAGAAAATATACGTGTGCCATCATTTGCAACTTATGCATATTTTAATTTCGCTTTCTCATAAAGACTAATGCATATACAATAAGTTTTATAAATGGAGTGTAAGCTTCAACCATATGTCTATCACAAGAGACTTCAATTATTCATTATATTCTTGCGTCATTAATATTTTGGATATTCATCTATCCATGATCCTCACATTCACTTTAGTGCTATATTCTTTATTATCATTATCATTCACATTATAACTATATCTCTATCGACGTCTATTTATTTCTTTTCGATTCCACACTTTACTAGACATTGCATTCCATCATTCATGAGATCTCATAATATATCATGTACCCGGGGTTTTCTCAATTATCTTCATGTCTAGTGTCTCTTTAGGAGACTATCAAGGGGTCTTTATTACCTCGATTCGACCATAGTAATTTTCTTGCTCCATATTATCTCTAAATCGAGGATTTTTATTTGGAATCAAATAGTCTATCACGTTGCAGACGTGCCATAGACTTACTACCAATCATTGGTTTCATTGTTGGGAAACACATTTTAATTGGAGCCTTAGCAGCGTTTGTGATCTAGTCACTTTATTTAGGTCACTAACCTTGTCTGACAATTACTAGATCTTGAATATAAATTGTCTCATGAACTTTATGTTCATATTCATTACTTGTGAGAATCAACTTTTCATTATCATAATTCATTCCAAATTTATTGCTGCTTGATATGAGCTTAAACTCATATCCTTTTAATATCAAATAACCCTAAAACATGAAGCAAAATATCAATTTATTTGGCAAAAACAGTGTTATGTGGTATGTTTGTGTTTGTTTACACTTGTGTAGGTAAAAGGATACATTTTCAAGCAAACAAGGAAAAATCAAGCTCAAATGGATGAAAAAGACAAAGAAGGATCAAAAGTGACAAGACTTTGAAGTACAAGGACCTATCTTGACAAGTTATCAAAGTTGAAGGACTAAAAATGAAAATATTGTAAAAAGTCAAGATTCAAGTCAAACTTGGTCAACTCTCAAGTCAACTCAGTCAAAGGACCATTTTGTTCAAGAATCAAAGTTGAAGGACCAAATATGTCAAAAGAATGAAGATTCTAGCTTAAAACAATAATCTGCCAAGTTGAAGGACCAATTCTGCCAATAATGGAAAGATATTCAAGTTTGATCCATGTGACAACATTTCAGCCAATGAGAAGAAAGGAAAGAGAGCACACGGATTGAATATTAAATACCCACTCAGCGCTTTGCATTTATTACCCAATCCCAACAGTTCAATCCGTGTGAAGCTTTTTCAGCCAATTAAACACTGACACGTGGCATCTTCTTCAAGGAAAAAATTTGCCAGGATCGCGTTTTAGCTACAAGCAATTTCATGGAAAGTTTTCAACACCAAACTTGATCGTTTTGAAGAGACAAACACATTGGTGCCAATCAATTAACAAATCATTCACTTAATCAAGAATCCCCAATTCCTTGTTCATACCTGCAAATGCAATATGCAGAATTCTACACGTGGCAAGCTGGGATTGGTTCTGACACGTCACCAACCCCAACAAACTCTTCTTTCATGTCTATAAATAGCTGGATTAGACTTCATTTTCACTTGTAGCTTAAATTTGTAAAAACACATAGTTCTCTAAATTTCTTTCCCTTTTCCTTCAATTTTACCCTAGCTACTCAAGAGTCTGACAAACTCTTGAGTTAGTTAGTTAGTTACTAGCTTCCAACAACCTTGTAACCGTTTTTCATTGAATAAATTTTGAATTCAAGCTTTCCCGCCAAAACTGTTCTTATCATTCCTGTTCATTTCTTGCTGCATTTGGATACTTTTGTTGCTGTTAAGTGTTTGTTATGATCATTCATTGATCATAACTGACATTGAAGGAGTTTGATAGCTGTTTGATCAGAATTCAGTCATTTCCATAGTTTTTGAAGATTTTCAAGCATGTTGATAGATTCCTGTTGAATTGTAGCTGATATTGTTGATTGATTGTTTCCTAGTGATAAGGTGGTGGTTATCACTAGGCTAAGAGAGCTCAGCGCTCCTCTTCTTCTCAAAGGAATTCTACAATAGGTTTTAAAGTCCTTGTTTCAATTCCTCTCAATAAGTCATATGCATGCTATTTTTCCTAGAGTAATTTTGATGGCTGAATGATAAAAGTTGTCTGAAGTTGCTATTTGATTGATCTTTATTAGTTTGTAGCTTAATTCTGTTACTTGTTCTTTGAATTTTGATTTAGTTTCTAGTTAACTGCATTAATTCAGTAACTTTTGGCCTTGTAGTTTGATTGTATTTCTAGTAGAGATAAGTGCTTGTAAACTTCTTTCAAACTTTACATTCTGATCATTGAATCTAGCTAGCTATAGATTTTCACTCAGTTTCCTTTCAAAATCAAAAAGTCTTTATAAATTTTCATAAAACTCAGATAAAGGAGTGTTTGGGACTAGCTTAACAAGAATTTTCAATAATTGAGTTGTGATTTTTTTAGAGTTCATTTGCAGTCATTTGGTGGTTATTAAGTGTTCTAAGTCATTTGCAAGTCAAAAACACAGTCAAACAGGCAAATGGCACTTAAAAAGTTTGGGTCAGTTTTCATTCAGTTTTGGTTTTAGAACTTGCCATTTTCAATTGATCAGTATTCATTCCATAGTTGATGAAATTTCACCAAATTTGTTTTCATTCATAGCTTATATCATATAGTTTCATATTCCAAAAGGATTTTATACAGTATTCAATAAGCAATTAGATATAAGCAAAAATCAGATAAGGAGACTTAATGCAAGTTTTTGTAACTTGTAAACTGAAAATTTGTATCTCAGTATTCTCTTCATAAACATGCTCATTTTTCTTCACAAATCTTCTTAAGTAGTTGAGTTACATGATTTTTGAGATTTTTAGCTTTTTGAAAAAAGCTGGTCAACGCTTGGTCAACTTAAGCCCAATATTAGCTTAATTCAGATTTTGAGCTTATTTCTGGATGAAAAAGTTTCTAGTTTGATTTCCCGTTCCTTAAATCAGTTGCTTAATCAGTTTCAATAAAAAAATCAAGTTGTGACTGATTGGATTTTGCTATATCTTATTTTGTGCTTATTGATAAGCACTCTTTTGCTTATTTCTCAAATTTTAGCCAATTTCCTTTGACTAGTGTAGCTTATTTTGGATTTGAAACATTTTGCAATTTGTCTCATCAAATTTGGTTGAGTATTAAGCTCAAACGAGCTTATTTTCTTGTTTGTCCCGTTTTTGCTTAAAAAGTTTCCATAATTGCTCTTTGGTCCTTTTAGTTCTAAACAGTGTGTATAACTGGCTAATCTTCCATGTTTTTAGGGTTTGCACTTTGTTGGTCCCTATAGTATTAAAAGTTGTTAAATTCAGTTAGCATTTTGTTAGTTTGTTACACTTTTGGTTAGTTTGTTATAAGATTTGCATTTTTGATCCTTGTAGTTAACAGTTTTACACTTTTAGTCCCTATAATTGTTAGAGTTTACATTTCAAGCATTTATCTTTCATAGATTTTACAATTTCAGTCCTTTAAGTTTCATATTTTACATTTTGAGATTTACTTGAATAAAAACGTGGTATTTGCAATTTGTTTTACATATAAGTAGGTAATATCTTTCCGTTTTGCAAGATTTTGATTGAATTAGCAAATAGAATATCCAAGCAAGTTTAACAACCAAGAACAATTAAAAACCCGATATTGATTGGACTTTCCATTAGCAAGAACTGAGAAAAAACGAACTGCATTATACACAATTTCAAATGGCGCCGCTGCCGGTTCTTTGACTACACGAGAGACTATCGATTGACGATTTTCATTGGCTTTTGGGATCCGTTCACTTTGTGAACGTTATTTTTACGTATCATAAATCAAAAACAAATAAAAAATCAAAAATATAAAACTATATAAAAACTAAAAAATTAACAAAGCAATTCTTTTCCTAAAGAATTGACCAAAAAAATTAAAAAATCCAAAAAGCAATCTTTTTCCTAAGAGATTGCACCCAAAAATATATATTATTGGATTCTCTCGGTTTTTATGTACATATAGTATTTTCTCTTAAAAAAAACTCATAAATACAAAAATATTTTCCATATATTATTATAAGTAAATACGTATACGTATAAGAACAACCAATCTACATATCTTCCATAAGTATTGCCGAGGCAATACACCGTGTTGAGGGGCGTTCCGGTCCTTGACACGTGTATCGATCAAACAAAATAAAGCAAGAATAGATAAATACTCTCAATAAGCAACAATTCGAAGAATACAAACATTTAAGTGAATAGAAAGGCGATGTGCTATAAAATGCCATCTAAGGGTCAATAGGTACTTAAGTGCTTCGCGCCACCTAACCCCCCGTTCACTTGGGAGTATTCTAAGAAGGAAGGCTTTATTGAGGGTCTTGCACCCAAAGTAGTATATACATATATTGTTATTTTCTTGTGGATATTTAATATTGAAACTCGAAGAGGATAATCCATTTCTCTTCAAAGTCACACGAGAGCTTCTCTCTCATTCCTCGTATTGAGTTGCATGCTCACTCGCGGGCGTGCAAAAATACCGATTGGTGTACAACCTCTTCCTTCGAAAAGGAAGAAAAAGAGAAAGAGTAAGACCACCACCGTCCACCAAGCCGATCACGAGAATCGTGCTTTGACTCCACCACAAGAAGCCATGGCTATTGATAATCGCACTTTGTATGAACGTATGCAATCCAACATTCATGGATATTCTAGTGCCATTAAGATTCCCGACTTTCCCGCTAACACATTTGAGCTACATACATCTATGATCAATATGGTTGCACAATCACCTTTCCTTGGTAAACAAAATGAGGATCCTCATGCTCACCTTAAGAGATTCCTTTCACTTTGCAATACCATTAAGCATAATGGGGTTCCACATGAGGTCATTAGGTTGATGTTAGTGTCATTTCCCTTAGAGGGGAGTGCTAAGCATTGGTTAGACACCCAACCACCCGATAGTATCACCACATGGGATGGTTTCACCACTAAGTTTTTGAACAAGTTCTTTCCTCCACATAAGACTATGGCTTTGAGGACTTTAATTATGGGCTTTCAACAAAAACCTAGTCAATCCTTTAGTGATGCTTAGGAAGAGTATAGTGAGTTGTTGAGGCGATGCCCTAATCATGGATTGGATCAAGTTCACCAAATAAGCCTCTTTTATGATGGCCTTAAATCTCACCACCAAGATTCACTCAATGCTTCCGCGGGAGGGAGTATTCTTCTTAAGACCTATCAAGAGGCTTTAGACATTATTGAGACTAAGGAAATGGTTCAAACAAACAATCCATTTGAAGAAAAGGTTCACGTTATCCAAAACAATTCTCAAATCCCTTGTGACAACCAACTCCTCAAGTTTCAAGAAGCGATTTTTCAAAGGATGGATAGAGATAGTGAGAGGAATTTCCAAGTACAACAAGAAATGCTTCAAACTTTTAAGGGCATGTCATTGAACAATTCCTCAAATAATGTGAATGCCATCACCATTTCTTGTGTTACTTGTGGAGGTCCCCATTCGTATGAACAATGTGATAAGGTGCAAGGGTATCAAGGGGAATGCTATGCTTACCAAGAAGAACACCGTGAACACTTCAAGCCTAATATCAATCCAAATAACCTTTCTTACAAATCCCAAAACTACCTTTCTCCACCCGGCTTCCCACCCCAACCACCCACCCAAATTCCACAAAATACTCCTCAAATTTTACCAAGGAGTCAAGGGCAAAGACCACCATACCAAGGAAATAACTACAAGGCACCCAATCAATTTCAACCTCAAGCAAATACCTTTTATCCACCAAATCAAGGATTTAATGCTCAACCTTTACCTTTCCAACCTCAAGGTTTTCAAGGTTATGTGCCACAAGAGTTTAACACAATGGATCTCTTGCAAAAGATGAATCAAGAGAATGAAAGGAAGTTCCAAGCTATGGAGAAGAAAATGAATGACCAATTCAATAAGGGTTTTAGTGGTATTAAATCAAAGACCACAAGGGGCTTTACCTTCCAACACACAAACAAACCTACGGGCCAATGTCAATGCTATTACAACAAGGAGTGGAACAACAACAAAGGATCCTTCACCTCCTAAACCTACTATTGTTCAACCCACTTGTGCTCCTACTTGTGACAAGCCTTCTACTTCTACTCCACCTCCTCAAAATGCTCCTAGTCACTCAAAAACACCTTCTCAACCACCTCATACTTCTCCTTTACCTTCCACACTTCCCAATGAAGAAGCTAACAAAGACAAATCTTCCACCACAACACCTATTCCACCTACACCAAAACCTACTCTTCCATATCCTTCAAGGTTGAAAAAGGACAAGTTAAAGAACAAGGATGACATCCAAGTCTCCAATTTCTTAAGGATGTTCAAGCAACTCAACATCAATATATCCTTTGCGGAAGCCCTTGCTTATATGCCAAAGTTTGCTAAGATGTTCAAGGATTTGCTCTCAAACAAAGAAAAATTGGTTGATTTGCCCAACACATCCCTTAATGAAAATTGTTCCGCGGTGTTACTTAAAACCTTACCAACAAAACTTGGAGATCCGGGGCGCTTCTTGATACCTTGTAATTTTCCCGGTGTTGAAAATTGCATGGCTTTAGCGGATCTAGGGGCGAGCATAAACCTCATGCCTTTATCGGTTTGGAAACAACTATCTCTTCCCGAGCTCACTCCCACTAGGATGACTCTTGAACTAGCCAACCGAACCATAGCTCACCCCGTAGGTATAGCGGAAGATGTGTTTGTAGGTGTGGATAAGTTTACCTTTCCGGCCGACTTTGTAGTGGTTGATTATGACTGGATCCTAGAGTGCCTTTGATTGTTGGTAGACCGTTTTTGAGAACGGGTCGTACCTTGATAGATGTGGCGGAAGGAGAATTAATTATGAGAGTAGAAGATGAGAGAGTGGTGTTTAAGTTAGGGAAAGTTTGTGATAGAAAAGAGGTTAAGGAGTCTAGACCTTGTGAGACTATTAACATTGTGGATGTGCTAGATGAAGTGTGTAATGAACACTTTCATGATGCTTGTAAGAATGCTAGTGATGAGATACCCCATGTTGAAACCGTGGCCTCAATTGCTCCCTCTTTAACACCTTTTGGAGAGAGTGATTTCCTCTTGGAGGAATTTGAGTCCAACTTTCTTGGTGATGATGATTCTCCCATTAATTGGGAAGAAGATATTCTTACAATCCAAAAGTTGCTCAATGAGGACCCTATTCCTTCTCCTGTTCCACAAGAGATTACCATTGAGGAACCTTCCATAGTAAAACCTTCCATAGAGAGTCCACCTCCCATTGAACTTAAGGAACTTCCATCCCACTTAGAATATGCTTTCTTAGAAGGAAAAGACCAATTACCGGTGATTATTGCTAAAGAGTTGAAAGAGGATGAGAAAGAGCAACTTATTGAAGTTCTTAAGAAACATAAGAAAGCTTTAGCATGGAAAATATCCGACATAAGGGGAATTGATCCACATTTTTGTACTCACAAAATCCTTATGGAGGATGACTATAAACCCGCCATTCAAAACCAAAGGAGAGTTAACCCAAAAATCCATGAGGTTATTAAGAAAGAAGTGATTAAACTCTTAGATGCGGGTATGATTTACCCCATTTCCGACTCTCCATGGGTTAGCCCGGTTCATTGTGTTCCAAAGAAGGGTGGAATCACCGTGGTGCCTAATGAGAATAATGAGCTTTATCCCACGAGACTTGTGACCGGTTGGAGAGTTTGCATTGATTATAGAAAACTCAATGAGGCAACTAGGAAAGACCATTTCCCGCTTCCCTTTATGGATCAAATGCTTGAACGCTTAGCGGGAAATGAGTACTATTGTTTTCTTGATGGCTTTTCGGGTTATTTTCAAATACCCATTGACCCTAAGGATCAAGAAAAGACCACATTTACTTGTCCCTACAGTACATTTGCTTACAAGAGGATGCCTTTTGGCTTATGTAATGCACCGGGGACGTTTCAAAGGTGCATGATGGCGATTTTCCATGACATGATAGAGCACACCATGGAGGTTTTTATGGATGACTTTTCCGTATTTGGAAACTCCTTTAGCTCATGTCTCACCAATCTTGAGAGAATGCTTAAGCGTTGTGAGGAAACACGTTTGGTGCTTAATTGGGAGAAATGTCACTTTATGGTGAAAGAGGGGATTGTTTTAGGACACAAGATATCCAATAAGGGATTAGAAGTTGATCGAGCTAAAATTGATGTGATTGCTAAGCTTCCCCCACCCACCTCGGTTAAAGGTGTGAGGAGTTTCTTAGGTCATGCGGGATTTTATAGGCGCTTTATACAAGATTTTTCTATGATAGCTAGACCGATGACTCACCTCTTGGAGAAAGAGGCTCCTTTTATTTTTGACCAAGCTTGTTTAGACTCTTTTGAGACTCTTAAGGAAAAATTGACTAAGGCTCCCGTTTTGGTTTCTCCAAATTGGGAATTACCTTTTGAGCTTATGTGTGACGCTAGTGATTATGCAATGGGGGCCGTCTTAGGACAAAGAGTTAATAAGCATTTTCAACCTGTACACTATGCGAGTAAAACCATGACCGATGCACAACTTCAATACACTACCACGGAAAAAGAGTTGCTTGCTATAGTATATGCTTTTGAGAAGTTTAGACCATATCTTGTGCTTTCCAAAACCATAGTGTATACGGATCATTCCGCTCTCAAGTATCTTATGACAAAACAAGATGCTAAGCCTAGGCTTTTGAGATGGGTTTTGTTGCTTCAAGAGTTTAAGATAGAGATTCGTGATAAGAAAGGGGCCGAGAATTTAGCGACGGATCATTTGAGTAGACTTGAGCATCCTTTTCAAGGAGATTTCCCACATCAAGAAATCAATGAATCCTTTCCATTAGAGGAGCTCATGTCTATCTCTTCCCAAGAGGATGCCACACCTTGGTTTGCGGATATCGCAAACTATCTTGTGGGCAATGTGCTTATTGAGGGTCTTACTTACCAACAAAAGAAAAAGTTTCATAAGGAAGTTAAGTATTACTTTTGGGATGATCCATATCTTTTTAGGCAATGTGCGGACCAAATCATTAGACGGTGTGTAGATGGGCCCGAGGCATTTAAGATCTTAGAGGCGTGTCATAAAGGACCTACGGGTGGACATTTTGGGCCTAACTACACCGCCAAGAAAGTCTTTGATTCGGGTTACTATTGGCCTTCCATTTACAAAGATGCCCAAGAGATGGTGAAATTTTGTGATGTTTGTCAAAGAAAAGGAAAAATTACACAACGTGATGAGATGCCATAAAATTTTATCCAAGAGTGTGAGATATTTGATGTATGGGGCATTGATTTCATGGGACCTTTTCCATCCTCTAAGGGAAACAAGTATATACTTGTGGCGGTGGATTATGTGTCCAAGTGGGTGGAGGCTAAAGCCTTACCTACCAATGATGCTAGAGTGGTTGTAAAGTTTTTGAAACAATTGTTTGCTAGATTTGGTGTACCTCGGGCCATCATAAGTGATCGTGGTACGTACTTTTGTAATGATCAATTCACGAGAGTTATGAAGAAATATGGAGTGAATCATAGACTTTCTACCGCGTATCATCCTCAAACAAATGGTCAAACCGAGGTCACAAATCGTGGTTTAAAGAGGATTTTAGAGAGAATGGTGGGAGAGCATCGAGCTTCTTGGTCGGATAAGCTTGATGATGCTTTGTGGGCGTTTAGGACGGCTTTTAAAACACCAATTGGTTGTACGCCTTATAGGCTTGTCTATGGAAAAGCGTGCCACCTCCCATTTGAGTTAGAACATAAGGCATCTTGGGCTCTCAAGTGGGCTAACTTTGATTTAAACCAAGCCGGTTCACATAGGAAAGATCAACTCAATGAGATGGATGAGTTGAGAGCCAATGCCTATGTGAATTCTTTGCTTTACAAGGAAAAGACTAAGAAATTGCATGATGCTAAGATCAAGAATCGTGAGTTCAAAGTTGGAGAGCCGGTTCTCCTCTTTAACTCAAGATTGAAGCTTTTTGCGGGCAAGCTTAAGTCGAGATGGTCCGGTCCATTCACTATTGCTCAAGTGTTTCCATATGGAACTCTTGAGTTGTCCCAACCCGATGGTCCAAATTTTAAAGTGAATGGTCACCGTGTTAAACATTACTGTGGGGAGGACATTTCCTTTGAAATGGTCCAAGAGGTCCCCATTTTCCCCATGAATTAATTCATTGAGGGACGAGTCGAGCTAGAGACTCATTAACTCAAGCATCGTATAACTAGGTTTAGAGTGTTGTAGGTTAGAAATAAAGGCATAGACTTGGAGATAAGTGTAGGGGAGACCTTCTTTTGTCTTCATGATTGTTTGTAGGGTTGCTCACTCATTTCATGCTTTGGAGCTTATGGAGGAGGCCCTTGTATCCGGTTCACTTCGTTACTTTAGTGAATTTTCATTGACACCTTGTGCTTAAACATGATTTCACTAATAGTTGTCCTTTCCTTAACTTGGGTTAAGCAAAGTCTATTCATTGTCATAAGTGTAGGGGAAGTTTTTATACTTCCATGCTCTTAAACATTGAGGAGAATGTTTAGCTTAAGTGTAGGGGGGTCTTCTATCGAAGTGACCTTACCTAGAACTTGTCATTGTCTTGCATGATAACATGGAAAAATTGAATTTTCAACATTTTTCAAATTTTTGATCTACTTTGGCCAACAAAAATATGCATTCATAATTTTTGCATTAATCATTTTTGCATATCACATTTGCATTGTATATATTCTTTTATTTTTCATCAAAAATATATAAAAAGGAAAAAAAATATAATAAAAACATGGTTTTAACAAGTTTAGATTTCTTTGACATATTAGGCCTACCATGGATATTTTGACTCAACCCGAGTTTGCTTATTTTAGCACTCTCTAGCTAGTATCCTTAACCATGTAGTCCTTCATTGGTCTATTAGGCTAAGCATCCACCAATTTCATTATTTGAAATTTCAAATTTGTGGAGAATGGGAAATGATAGAGTTGAAGCAAGTGTAAAAGGGCTAGATAGACTTCATGATAATTACTTGTGGCTAAACCCTTCTCTTCTTAATCTCTACTTTCTTCGCATGTATATAATTGTTAATAAATAATCAAGTACGGTTTTAATTGGTTTGTAATCTCTTATGCATTTTTGGCTAATCATTTATGGTTGATATGAGTACGTCTTAAGATTCTAAGTTAGCACGTTTTATGTGTACTAGACTTATGTCATGCTCCATATTTAGCGGGTGTTTTTCCTTTTCTTCTTTTCAAATTTCTTTGTGAGGAATGAAGGAAAATAAGAGCGGCTTATGAAAAAAAATGAGTGGCTAGAAAAAAAAAAGAAAAAGAAAGAAAAAGAAAAAATAATGCAAGACTCCCAAGAGGGGCAGTGTGGTGTTAATTATAGTGACTATTGAGTTCCAATATTACCTTGACGGGTTGCGGGGATTCAATAGATTGCTCCAATCCAATATTACCTTGACGGGTTGCGGGGTTGAAGATCCAAAGTCTCAAAAAGATGACGGATATAAATTATTGCGTGAGTTTTATTTTTTTTCCTTAGCGAGTGTGTAGCTACTTATGAAAGCATGACATGAGGATTTTACACATAAGGCGAATGACTTATTATTCTTAAAACGGACTTGTATTAATTGTGAGCGGTTTTTCAAGTAATGGATGAGAGGATTACTTAGGATTAAAACCGTGCTTCCTTATTTTTTTGGATTTTGCACTTCTTATATTTCACACTTGAATAAATGACAAATTTGCTCACAAGCAATTTGCTCAAATAATAACCGGTTCCACATTTAATTGTCATGAATAAGTTGATGCACTTTTTACTTGTGAATGCAATGATCCCATTTTTAAGCTTGGTATGGGGAAAGTGAAAATTGAGGGTGATAAGTGTCCATGGTACCCAAGCCCTAATCTAAGCCATTGAATTCTTTATGAGTTATTTCCATCAAAACCATTTCAAGAAAAATCAAAAATATATAGATAGAATTGTATTTTGTTCATTGCATTATTAAAAGTCAAAATCATGCATCATTTAGTTTAGAGTAGTGTAGATGCATCTCATATGGCCAAGGTGGATTAATTATGAGGGAAATGTAAATTTGAGTTCTAATATATAATATTGCATGAGGACATGACAATGTTCAAGTGTATGGGAATTTGATATGAGCTTAAACTCATATCCTTTTAATATCAAATAACCCTAAAACATGAAGCAAAATACCAATTTATTTGGCAAAAACAGTGTTATGTGGTATGTTTGTGTTTGTTTACACTTGTGTAGGTAAAAGGATACATTTTCAAGCAAACAAGGAAAAATCAAGCTCAAATGGATGAAAAAGACAAAGAAGGATCAAAAGTGACAAGACTTTGAAGTACAAGGACCTATCTTGACAAGTTATCAAAGTTGAAGGACTAAAAATGAAAATATTGTAAAAAGTCAAGATTCAAGTCAAACTTGGTCAACTCTTAAGTCAACTCAGTCAAAGGACCATTTTGTTCAAGAATCAAAGTTGAAGGACCAAATATGTCAAAAGAATGAAGATTCTAGCTTAAAACAATAATCTGCCAAGTTGAAGGACCAATTCTACCAATAATGGAAAGATATTCAAGTTTGATCCATGTGACAACATTTCAGCCAACGAGAAGAAAGGAACGAGAGCACACGGATTGAATATTAAATACCCACTCAGCGCTTTGCATTTATTACCCAATCCCAACAGTTCAATCCGTGTGAAGCTTTTTCAGCCAATTAAACACTGACACGTGGCATCTTCTTCAAGGAAAAAATTTGCCAGGATCGCGTTTTAGCTACAAGCAATTTCATGGAAAGTTTTCAACACCAAACTTGATCATTTTGAAGAGACAAACACATTGGTGCCAATCAATTAACAAATCATTCACTTAATCAAGAATCCCCAATTCCTTGTTCATACCTGCAAATGCAATATGCAGAATTCTACACGTGGCAAGCTGGGATTGGTTCTGACACGTCACCAACCCCAACAAACTCTTCTTTCATGTCTATAAATAGCTGGATTAGACTTCATTTTCACTTGTAGCTTAAATTTGTAAAAACACATAGTTCTCTAAATTTCTTTCCTTTTTCCTTCAATTTTACCCTAGCTACTCAAGAGTCTGACAAACTCTTGAGTTAGTTAGTTAGTTACTAGCTTCCAACAACCTTGTAACCGTTTTTCATTGAATAAATTTTGAATTCAAGCTTTCCCGCCAAAACTGTTCTTATCATTCCTGTTCATTTCTTGCTGCATTTGGATACTTTTGTTGCTGTTAAGTGTTTGTTATGATCATTCATTGATCATAACTGACATTGAAGGAGTTTGATAGCTGTTTGATCAGAATTCAGTCATTTCCATAGTTTTTGAAGATTTTCAAGCATGTTGATAGATTCCTGTTGAATTGTAGCTGATATTGTTGATTGATTGTTTCCTAGTGATAAGGTGGTGGTTATCACTAGGCTAAGAGAGCTCAGCGCTCCTCTTCTTCTCAAAGGAATTCTACAATAGGTTTTAAAGTCCTTGTTTCAATTCCTCTCAATAAGTCATATGCATGCTATTTTTCCTAGAGTAATTTTGATGGCTGAATGATAAAAGTTGTCTGAAGTTGCTATTTGATTGATCTTTGTTAGTTTGTAGCTTAATTCTGTTACTTGTTCTTTGAATTTTGATTTAGTTTCTAATTAACTGCATTAATTCAGTAACTTTTGGCCTTGTAGTTTGATTGTATTTCTAGTAGAGATAAGTGCTTGTAAACTTCTTTCAAACTTTACATTCTGATCATTGAATCTAGCTAGCTATAGATTTTCACTCAGTTTCCTTTCAAAATCAAAAAGTCTTTATAAATTTTCATAAAACTCAGATAAAGGAGTGTTTGGGACTAGCTTAACAAGAATTTTCAATAATTGAGTTGTGATTTTTTTAGAGTTCATTTGCAGTCATTTGGTGGTTATTAAGTTTTCTAAGTCATTTGCAAGTCAAAAACACAGTCAAACAGGCAAATGGCACTTAAAAAGTTTGGGTCAGTTTTCATTCAGTTTTGGTTTTAGAACTTGCCATTTTCAATTGATCAGTATTCATTCCATAGTTGATGAAATTTCACCAAATTTGTTTTCATTCATAGCTTATATCATATAGTTTCATATTCCAAAAGGATTTTATACAGTATTCAATAAGCAATTAGATATAAGCAAAAATCAGATAAGGAGACTTAATGCAAGTTTCTGTAACTTGTAAACTGAAAATTTGTATCTCAGTATTCTCTTCATAAACATGCTCATTTTTCTTCACAAATCTTCTTAAGTAGTTGAGTTACATGATTTTTGAGATTTTTAGCTTTTTGAAAAAAGCTGGTCAACGCTTGGTCAACTTAAGCCCAATATTAGCTTAATTCAGATTTTGAGCTTATTTCTGGATGAAAAAGTTTCTAGTTTGATTTCCCGTTCCTTAAATCAGTTGCTTAATCAGTTTCAATAAAAAAATCAAGTTGTGACTGATTGGATTTTGCTATAGCTTATTTTGTGCTTATTGATAAGCACTCTTTTGCTTATTTCTTAAATTTTAGCCAATTTCCTTTGACTAGTGTAGCTTATTTTGGATTTGAAACATTTTGCAATTTGTCTCATCAAATTTGGTTGAGTATTAAGCTCAAACGAGCTTATTTTCTTGTTTGTCCCGTTTTTGCTTAAAAAGTTTCCATAATTGCTCTTTGGTCCTTTTAGTTCTAAACAGTGTGTATAACTGGCTAATCTTCCATGTTTTTAGGGTTTGCACTTTGTTAGTCCCTATAGTATTAAAAGTTGTTAAATTCAGTTAGCATTTTGTTAGTTTGTTACACTTTTGGTTAGTTTGTTATAAGATTTGCATTTTTGATCCTTGTAGTTAACAGTTTTACACTTTTAGTCCCTATAATTGTTAGAGTTTACATTTCAAGCATTTATCTTTCATAGATTTTACAGTTTCAGTCCTTTAAGTTTCATATTTTACATTTTGAGATTTACTTGAATAAAAACGTGGTATTTGTAATTTGTTTTACATATAAGTAGGTAATATTTTTCCGTTTTGCAAGATTTTGATTGAATTAGCAAATAGAATATCCAAGCAAGTTTAACAACCAAGAACAATTAAAAACCCAATATTGATTGGACTTTCCATTAGCAAGAACTGAGAAAAAACGAACTGCATTATACACAATTTCACTGCTCATTCTCCCCCTGAATGAATTATCATTCTAAACATCCCATTTTGTGCGTTGTGGTGGACTTACTATGATATATATCGCACATTTAAATATCTCTTATGGGAACGATATGGTTTGTGACCAAAAACCATTATAACGGGAGGATTCATTATTATTGGCAAGATGCGAATTCATATATTCATATGTAATAAATTTCCCCATAAACCGAAACTCTTTTTCTCATAATTATAGGCTTTGTAATCAACTGAAACCATTTAAAAATATGTTTCAACAAAATCATTTCGTGTATGAACATGAGCTACCCTTAAGTTCAACACTTATTCCAATGATCGCTTAATGTTATTCATCACCATTCTCATTAATATAATTTGGAAAATTATGCTCACATCGAGCCCACTAATCACGCCAACTTAAAGTTGCGTATTTGATGATCATTTTGATTTGCATCGATTTTATAACTCAAAATGATCCACATGAAACATGTATAGGCACATACATGCTCTTTTATATGTTTCAAAATTTCAAGGAATGAGTCCTTATTTATATAGTGGTGATAAGTAATGAACTTCCATTGAGAACTATAAAAATAACCAAAATCATCTTTGAAGAATCTCATGATTCTTCTATAACTTTCGCATCATTAACGACCTGAGATGGTCCAGCCGATCATGCCAATTATTATAAAAATCTTGGCTCATAAACTTTATGACCACATGTCTCAAATTGCACTTTTTATATATATAATTTGAATAGTATGAAAAACTTACATTTATTTGATTAGCTCTTTTATATCTTCACACATTTTTAGAATATAACACAATCTGTATGAACTTTATACGCTAACTAATAAATCACATGGCAAATAAATCACATATCTAATAAACCAATATCACAAAATGACTAATAGCTCGGT
Source organism: Glebionis coronaria (assembly GCA_025667525.1). Lineage (NCBI taxonomy): Eukaryota > Viridiplantae > Streptophyta > Magnoliopsida > Asterales > Asteraceae > Glebionis > Glebionis coronaria. The sequence continues at coordinate 398,296,283 of CM046879.1, forward strand.
TATATTCGACAGCAATTAACAACCTCACATTAGTCGTTACAAAAAAAATTCAATATAAATAGGTTGATGCGGCTCAACCTTCATCTCATTCAAGTCCAATGATGCTAATAGTTATTCAGTTTTTTTTCCGTTCAAATATAACATAAAAAGTTGGCAAGTTAACCAATACCTACTCTAAGTTTAAAAAGAACAAATTTTTTGCCAATGCATGTTTACATACATAGTACTAGACTATAGACCAGCGGGTTTCGCGGACGGCAATAAGAAATGACTTTAATCATAAAAAAGTACAAAGATAGATAAGTGAAACTGATTGCACAAAGAGTAGTTCCTCGAACTGTATGAAAGAAAGTGCAAAATTATACATAAAATGGACTATAATCCACAAAGCGAATATAACATACCGCACGTCCAACAATATGTTTGATGCGTTAAAATCTCTATAAATGACACTTTTATGTTAAGTATATAAAAACAACAGCCCTCGAACTGGAAATGTGCATATGGAACTTGCATATAAAAAAATGACACATTGTGCACGACAGAAATTACATGCCACTCTTTGACTCCTTTCATACTCTCTGAACTTCTTGACAACAATAACGAAACCGCTTCCAGCAAACTTAGAGCCAAATTTTTCTTCTATCCAGCCTTTATAAACCTTACCAAAACCAGGTTCACCTAATATAGTGTCATTTCTAAACATTCTTGTAGCGGACTTGAGTTTAGCAAAAACTTGATTGAAGTAAAATCTAGCCACGATCACAACCGCTGCCTACGGATTGAAAATTGTCTGTTACATGATACATTTCTATTAATACCTGATCTAGATAATGAAGAGCTTGAAATGATATTGGTCGCAGTTGTTGCTTCTAAACTTCCAGCTACTAAAACACCAGAATATTGATTAAATTAAAACCTTAAACACCAAAACTTATAAAAAACAGAAATTGGTTTGGAAATTAAGAAAACACAGATATGCTTGTGACACGAGATCTAAAAAGACCTGTTTTCTTATATAACTTCTTTTTTTTACATTAGAAATTTTTTAGTACTAATAATCTAAATCGAATGAGGTCTTGCCTGTTAAGGTTACCTTCTGTGGCCACCCAATAACTCAACAAACAAATGTTAAACAATCCATTTTGTGTAGTGTTGGCATAGGAACAAAATCTAATTCATTTAGCTTAAACTAAGTCAACCCAAAACACAAAACCCACAAAAAAAATATAATTTCCACTGAAAAACATAACATAAAGATGAACATATTTGAAATAAAACCACACATCTTTAACACTAATCCAGAATACACAAGCATATAAAAAATGAAATGAGCACTAAATTTTTTTACCATAAACAACAAATTAGACCTATACGTCGATATGTTTATTCAAATACCCAAACGACCCCAAATTATCAGCTAAGACTACTATATACATATGCGGTCTTTTCACATTTTCAATATCTAAAAAGCTACATTATGTTAGGTACTACGTATGACATTACACACATATTATTAATTTAGATTTATAAAAACAAAACCCGAGCTCTTCTAAAAAGCAATGTCGTAGATGAAATAGAATTGCATAGCGTGAGTTGATGAGTGTATACCTGTGGAAGCACCAGAAACGAAGTCGTAAATGATATCTTAAATACGGTGATCACCTGGTGTCATATCTTTAGAATAGATTACATAAGTGAAGCTTTATTTGAAGTATCATTAACATCAAACTTATGAAAACTGTAAACCTACGTATGCTCCCTTAAATGATAATACATTGTTACCTTGAATTTTGTTAAGCTGTTTGTAGTCGCATACTTTTGTAAACAACATGAAAATACATGTTTGCTGCCATGATGGTATGTATAGTTATGGGAAGTTTACATGAATCACTATTTATTTAATCGTGTTTCTGGTCAATTGATATGATGTGCATCCCTTTTGCCAAGGCCATAGCAATCCCGCCAGCCAATATAGAGCAAAATAAATACCAGCAACACCTTATTTGATAAACACGCCAATATACCATCAAGTAGCTATGGAAGAATTAGCAAAAAGTGTTCGGATAGAAGCATACTGACTTTAGTTATCTTATTATCTAAGGGTGAAGGAAAACCTTCTTAAGACAGCAAAAATCATCAACAAAAATCAAGTACCTGCAAAAAGATAACTCAAATTATGCATAGCTAGAAGCTCGCATGGCAAAAGTTACTTTTAAGTGTGATATGCCAAATGTTAGTTACCTGAGCTGGAGGTTGATTGTGGACCGTCATCTTGGCATAAAGGCATGGGATCTTATTTTGTCACATGTTTGGGGCAGGATGTAACATGCTTTTGTTGTATATATATTCAGATTAGATTATTTTTGCTTCGGTTATGAATCTGACACGCTAAAAAATGATTTGATAATATTAGCATTGTTGAGTGAAATTGAGGCTAAAAGAGTGTGTTTACCTAGTAGTTGTTTGTTACTCAATAACTTCAATGTCAAGTGTCAGACACACATAAGTATAGGAAATACGGCGGCTCCTTTTGCTTCCTGTTGGACACAACATTCCAAGACAATTTCCTTCTTGATGTATGAGGTTGTCGTCTGAAAATGCACCTATTTTCATCAACATATACTGTCAAAACTATAAACATGTTAACCTTTTTCCAACTTGATCCACATTATTTGTGCTTTTTCTTACACGCTGATCATTATATTTTCATAATTGCATAAAAATACTACTATATTTTGTTTAAAAGAGCATTTTTTAGAGGAAAAAATTTCAAGTAAAATAACAATTTTTTCATATCACCCTTTTGAATTATTTTACGAAAAGACTCGATAACTTTAGTTTTCAATACTCATGTTTCCAAATTTCATATTGGACCAAGATAATAAATTTACATTACACTGTTATGTACACTTATACATCATACTTTGATACATATTCTACTAAATCAGGAAATCACGCACCACAGTAATTGGTGGAAGTGTGACCAGAGGTTTTGAAAATTTTCTTGATTTATATTACGTCGACTTGCATAAGACGTCTCCGTATCATGGAACCTTGTACCAAGTAATAGTCATTTAAAGCATCGAATATCATTAAAATGCATATAGATTTCAAGGACACAAACCTTGATAAAAATTATGTCATTGAGGGGCTTTAAATCCTTCACGTGATCTGTCTCAAGAATACCAATAATATCATCCGTCTTTAGTAAGAGATGATTTGCACCATTGAACTCAACCTCTGTCCAGCATACTTCAAATATAAAACTGGGTACCTGTAGTAAAAATGATAGCTTTCAAGTATTTATGATAAAAATCCAATACATAAGTAACTTATGGTTCTTAAAATATGAATTACCCTTCACATCTACTTCCACTTGCTTCAGAAGTGTCATACCTTCTCCAACAACCACCTCGCCCCTTGAGTTTTTGAGTGTGCTGTTGTCGTTGGCAACAATATACCACCTATAATATTCTTATCCTCGACATTACCCAAACGCTTCATTGTAGTGTACTGCAAAACAAAAAGAAGATCAAAATATATAAGCAAGGTTCTTGTGAACAGTAAAATAAACTGATTTATACATAAACTCGCCAAGTTAACTACATACAAAAATCCACATCTTATCACACTTTTTTATCTTAACACTTATACTATAAAACCCCAAACACTTACATAGAAGTTTACTTTCTACCAAAGCATATATAAAACATAAAAATACATTAATAACGAAAATAAGCATCCATAAGTATCGTACCTGAATGAGCAAATTCATAAATACAAAGGCCAATCACTACAATAACGATATAAATTTTGGTCAAATCTTCCAACACAAAAAAACGTTCAAAAGTTAAAACCTTAGAATTTGCCTGTTCCTAAGTGTTACTGAATCTCACAGTTCAAAAAGAACCCCACTCATAGTTTGATTGTCTGACTTTCGTATGTGAGAGTTGTATCTAGAAGAGTCTAGTATAAAATGGAAGAGATGGAAAACACCTTTTGGACGCAGGCCAAAAAAGTTAGCCCAAAAAAACGCAGGAGCCCATTGAAGGAAACGACGTCGTTTCTTTTGGGAATTGAGTATATTTATAATGGGATATTGTTTTTATTCCCATTACAAAGTTGGTAAAAACACTATACCAATGAGACCAAAAGTGTAAGGAACGTCGGCCCAACTTAAGGAGTAGTCATTAACTTGAAAGTCTGTGATTTTGCATTATTCAAGATATTTTAAACAAATATTCAAAATATTTTAAACCGGGATTAAAAGATGCATAAATAGAGTAATTTTGCATTAGAATCTAATTGTTTAGTAAGTATACATAACAAAAATGGAGTAGACACAAATATACAAAACCAAAACATAAGGAATTTAAGCGGTGGGGAATATGGAGCTATAGACCAAACAGAATTCAAGAATTTAACACTAAAAAAAATCAACTAAAAAGGCATGTATACCCAAAGAAAAGAGTTGCAAAATGAGAGCCAAACACCCTCACTACAAATAAAAGCCCATGAAGATAGCACACGATGATATATACAGACAAAAAAAGGTATTAAAATGAAAGGGTTAACACATTTAATAACCAACATCATGTGATCTTATCCACTTGACCATGACAATATGCAAAATTTAGAGGGTCAGACTATATATGTTGGCTATTACACATGCCCATCTTTTCAAGTTTTGATCCATTTGACCCATTTACAAATTGTGGTAACATAGATAAAAAAAAGTATTATAACAGTAAATGCACACCTTTCGGCTAGATTTTAGTTGTATCTTGTATGAGTTTAATAAACATATAATTAACATATCCTGGGCTATTTTAAGACGGCCATTAGACATGTAATTAACGTACTAACATCAGACTTAACTATTATCTCCAATCCCATCCCATGCACGTTATCTAAGATAATATGTCTGTACTTATACGCAAAACTTGATATAAGAAGTACTGCGTCTAACTTATGATTTGGGAAATGCATGTTTTTTTAAACAAATAGTTATTACGTCGTACTTTACAAGAACATCTAAAGCAACGTACCATCAGTTAGAAACATATATTCTTGAAGACTTGAAGCTTATCATTTTCTTTTTCCTCTTATGCATCACCACATGCTGCTCTATAACAAAAAAAAAGTAAGAATATAGTCAGCACCATCTCTTCAACATTACATCTGATATAAAGGTTGTAACTTACTTCTAGAAAGATCATAACAAACAGATAAGACATACATAGGAGCTGTTATGCATAATCATATAATCAAAATAAGAAATAAAAATCACTGCCAAGACATACTGATAATCATAAAAGCACAAAAAGTTCTCACTAAAGCATTTTAACAAACACTTAATAAGCAATCAAAGAAACACCTTTAACGAAACCCATGAAGATATAATCTAACCTCATTCAACCCATACCTTATAAACTGAGTGTTCTAACCAGGTCTCCATGAAACCTGCCTGAAATGAAGCCTGAAATGAAGACACGTTGAATATAAAGCCTGATATTCTTATATTTTATGTTAACAGTGTCTTCTTTCCCCAAGGGAGTGACCGCAGGCAGATAAAGAATTAATCTAAACTCAACCACACCCTGCAAATAGAAATAACCGTTAGAATACTATTCACACTTTGAGGGTTGGCTATCAATATCCAGTTTAAAACCAGTGAAAAATGAAAATTGATTGTTCAGGATCCATTTTCAGTGTATTAATTCATTGACGTTTTAACAAACACATCATGAGCATCTTGAACTCACCAGAAAACATGTTCTATAGTGAATCATCAATCAAGGAATTTGATTTACTCTTAAAAATCAATCAACAACATCATATATAAAGAAGATCAGCATTATAACAAGGAAAAAATCACCTAGGATTTTAAGTGATGAAATGATATTGATGTAAACACAATATGAAAACTGAATGTTGAGATTGCAAAATCAGCGAGGTTAGGTGGGAAGATTAGCGTGAATCTTGGGATATGAATTGACATAAAGTAGCAGTTATTAGAATGCAGAAAATACGGTGGCACTTATTTGGATGGAATAGAAAACTGAGGGGTGGAATTATGACGTCATATTATGACGTAAGAATGGGATTCAAAAACATTTTCATTTATTAGAGAATAAAGATAAATCAAGCCCAAAAATATAAGTGGCAATTTAATATCGTTCATTACATTTACTAAATGTGTCCAAAACAGCATGGTTTTAACTACAATAAGCATTTGTTGTTTACATAGGCAAAAGGTGCAAAATGACAATGCATTACGACCGCGTATATATACAATTGAAACTTAAGCTTAAAGAATACGTGTTGATTTGCACACTCTAAATATTTATTTGCACACTCCATATGTGTGTGTTATGTCATTTATATCTTTGGTATTTGCACACTCCAATAAGTAATGTAATCATTAGCCTTAAAGAATTTACTTCGTCAAGGGAAAATTATATGCCCAATTAGCTACAAGGATTTTTACCCTAGTTATTCAATAAATTAAAAACACATATTATAATACAAATTACTCTCCTTATTATAGAGGGGAATCATTGTTCCTAATGAATAGTGATTCTCCTCACACACTTATTAAACTATATTAACTTCTCCCCCTCACATAAACTTCTCTCCGTCACAATTTTTATAGATAGATATCACACACCGTTTTCTGCTCTGTCCTGTTTTCTGCCTCGTTCGTCATTAATGGTGATTTTCCCTTTCATGCGGTTGCCCCTTGCCTCGTTGCATTAATGGTAAAAACTTATAACCCTCTTTCTCTCTTATTTTGATCTCACAAATAAAAAACACACACCGACCTCTCTCTCTTTCTCTCTCTCTCTCTCTCTCTCTCTCTCTCTCTCTATTAGAGATGATCTTGGTTATTCATTTATTCGTGTCTTAGCTCGATGTTAGAGATGATTAATAATAATGGGGTTACATTTTATTGGGTTTTTGCTTCGATCTTAGAGATGAGGTCTAATAATGGGGTTGATGTTTCAATCTTAGGGATGGGATGAGGGAAGTGGGTTTTTAGTGTCCATCTAGTTCTCGCGATTCGAGTATATCTTAATACCCTGTTGTTTGTTCTTTTGCTTTGCTATGGGCTGTACAGTGGGTTATAATTTGTTACTGAGGGCAACTATGTTGATTCAATGGAACATTAGTTTGTTGCCACTATTAATGGTAGGCGATGATAGTGACGACAGTCACTTTCATTGCCGCTGTTGATGGTAGGCAACGATACGGTCGTTTTGCTATGCTCATAAACAAATGGGTTATACAAAAATGCTTATTTCTGCCTTTTTACCCCCTTGTAGCCGTATTTGTTTGGATGTTGGTGTCGCCTTATTTTGATAGCGTGCTGCCTAAATAAACTCATCAAGTCAAATAAGGATTTGAAACTCGGGTTATTGTTTGGGAATGCTTAGATTGAGAAGAGTTTAGATGTTTCCTTTTCTAATGCTTATATTGTGTTTTTACATGTTCAGCTTGGAATTTGATTACGTTTGGCATACTATTTGGGAATGGTTAGTTTGCAAAGCAGCTGTTCTTGGGTATTCAGGTTTTGGTCAATATGGGCTTCTGCTTTGAAGCTCTTTTTGATTATTGAGCAACAACTATGCTTCTTTGATGTCGCCCGTCCTTTTGTTGCCGATACCCGTGTCGTGTGACGATAGTGATAGGTGTCTGACGAGAGTGATAGGTTTATAAGCTGTCAAATAACCAAGAGTGATTGTGGGTGAATAGAAAATGTTTGGTTAGGCGATGATGATATGATGGTAATTTACTGAACATTTACTTGGTTGTCGTGATTATGTACCTATCTTGTCTTGCTGCATAATGTGGAAGGATGGTCGAGTGCGCGAATTAGTCGCCTCGGCAACCTCACCACCGCGGCCAGGGTGTGAGTTAATCTGAGCCAAGTTTAAAGTCGAGAGCGGAGGTTATTCGCACATTGGAAAGGCAAAATGTGTATTTGTAGCTATTGCAGATTCACCATTCACTTTATAAAATCAAATGAAGGTTTTCACCTTTCCCAATAAAAAACAATGTTGGTGAATAAATAAGATGATAATAGAAATAACCCGTGCGTTGGTATGGCAACTCACTATGTGTGCAGCCGTAGGCGGGATGGCATAGCATATGTCGTTGCTATGCAAACGAATTAGGTTGTAGACAGTTAGCGGAATTTGGATACTTTTATGATCTGATCACATAGAGATGTGGGCCTAATTTTTGGTTTTCGTGGAAACTTTTATGGCGGTGATGACTGTTGTAATGTGTGAGAGATATCCCTATCCTTACTTGGTGGTGCAACGGCCGAATGGCATAGCATATGTTGTTGCTATGCAACCGGATTAGTTCGTAGCCAGTTAGCAGAATTAAGATATTTCTATGATCTGATCACATACATATCTGAGCCTGATTATTTACTGTATCACAATTATGTTTTCAACCTTATTTGTGTGGCTTATCAGCTTATTTGATTTTGGATTATTTGTAGACTTCAACGTGTATCAAAGTTTGTAGGGGTGTTTGGTTTCGTTTATATAGAGGACTGATGCCTGTGAATAAAAAAACTAAGAAGTACGAGGTAGAGAAAATTTAACACCCACAAATTTACACGCAGCGGAATACATCTTTGGGTGCTAAACAATGATACAACAACACATAATTTATAAAGAACGACTCGAAAAGAGACGTTTTAGATTTATCGTTCCTAAAACATTTGTCAGAGTAGCGTAGTCCCAAGTAATCGTTACCAAAAGATAAGTTAAAACAACATATTGGTTTGTTTTGAAAATGGAACGATAAATAAATCAAAGAGTTTGAACAACAAAAGCAGTGCACAACTTCATTCCCCGTGACCTCCAAGCTTCCACTTCTTGATTATCTGAAATACATGTGAGTAAAACAATCAGCAAAAATGCCGAGTGAATCTATAGGTTTATGAAATCAATTTGAACACAAGCAAAGATTATAAGTTTGTGGCATGCTTATAAGCATCAAATAATAATTCGCATCAACAATAATAATTGTATATAGCATAAATTGCAATAAGCTCATGGAACCGAGCCCTTAGACACTCCCATATCAGTCTAATAAGACGAGAGATTTATTAATTGTCGGTTACCTCCAGATTATTGGTACATTGCCGTATACCTGACTTCTCAATACAATATGCTCAAACAGTGTGGAGGTCGGGCCTAAGCTTCTATGACAAGTCCACAAAAACTGAACCGGGGCGGCTTCCCCCATAGATCTATTAATTGTACTAGCGGTTAACCCATCATAGGTCAATTAACGGTCCATAATTGAGGTTTTAACAAAGGCAATCACTTAATGCAATTTAAAGGCAACCACGGGTCCATTCATAGAGGGACAAAGCATACCATAAAAATCTTGTGTTCTAAGTTTATAAAACATGTATTCCCCCTCGCGGGTTTAAAATCATTTAATAACTAGTATAAAGCGAGGCTATAGACTCACGTTGATAATGGAAGGCGGATTATCAGCTACGGGCGTGCTTCGGTCACGGAAACCTATATAAATAATAATCGGTCTTAGACTCTTGTCTAATGACTTTTATCAAAATAAAAATATACATATGATGATTTTGTACATATGATGATCAAGTGGGTTTATATATCCTTGTTTACTCATTTTAGTGTTTACGTTTTGGTAACTTTTTACTAGTTTACTAGTTTTACCTACTTACCTATTTTAAGTCCAATAAGCTTAGTATAAGTTCTTTAACTTGTTTTAATCCATTTTATACCTATATTATCAGTATCTATACTTTCCATGTTGGGCCCAAATGGGTTAAGCCCAATAAGTTCTTTTTATAAGTGTTTAACTTATTTAGTCCAATTATTAGTCCAATATGCTTAGTTAGCTCGTTAATGTCCGTATGTCCTATAGTTCGGGTTTTATCGGTTTTTACTTGTATTAGTTACTTATATATATCAGTATATGACTTTTAAAAACTTTACTTTAGACGGGTTTGATCGTCTAAGTTTTAATTGGCGAAAAACGTTAATTTTACGATAATAGCCGAAAAAGTCGTAAAAATCAAGTTTATAGTTTTTATTACTTATAAGTATTATTCCACTACCATTTATATAAATTATCCATTTATTTAACCTTTTACATATTTATATAAATAAGTTTCATAAGTTAGTGGGTTTTTATTTTATATTTTATACAATAAAATTTGAGTGCTTATATAATAATAATAAACATTAATTCTCAAAATCTGATTTTTATCTTCATGTTCACCATTTTTATCATATCTAGAGTTCTATAATGAATTAGAAGCTCATTTTTGGGTGGCATGATCTTCATATTATGTGATACATTTAACTTAGTTATAACTACTGCTCATTTTAAGTTTATCTTGCCTTAACAGTCCCTATAAAACTGCTTATTCAGATTAGAACACCCAACTTGTTTTGATCATATCTCACTCATTATATTGATTCCATTGCATGGCCAACTCTCACATGTGTATAACATCTTGTACTTACTGTAAATGGATCAGACCATGCAATTTTATCAGTTCAAGTTTTAGTTATATACTGTTTTTATACAGCCAACTAAATAAGCATGATTTTAGCCTCATTTCTTATAGTTATTAACCTTTTTAAGCATATTTATCAACACTTGATCCCCACACAACATTTTTATCATCATATACATATACAATAATAAAGAAAATACATTTGTTCTTTACAAAAATAACAAGATAAAATGGAGAGGATGATCTTCTTTACCAACCAAGTGTATTTCTTGTTTTGGAAGACAAGAACTTGATGAACACCACAAGTAACTCCAAGATCATCAAACACCAAGAACAATAGTTGAGAAATCAGCCCTAGGACACAAGCAAATCACCTCCAATGTTGTTAATATGGCCACCAAATGATCAAGGCTTCAAGATAACTCCATGATAGAGCTAGTAAACATGTATTTCATGGCTAGAAAAGATCAAAAGGGGTGTTTGTAGCTTGAATATGGATGGCAATGGTGGAAGGTTTTGAGAGGATTTGAGGTTGTTTGCATGTAAGTAAATGGTATGTGTGAAAAGTGGTTAATGGTTTTGTGTTAGTGGGAAAGTTGTAAGCTTAAAGAGTAAGCTTACTTACACTTGTAAGTTTGTAGCTAACATGATGCCACATATGGTTGTGGTGTCATGTTGGTGCCATCCCATTTAAGCTAGTAGAGTGGGACAATGTATTTTGTCCCATCTCACTAGTTTACGGGTATTCCTCGATTCTAGTTTTCTCGATTTGCGTGCCCTCGGGTCGTTTCACAAAAAACGTTTTTATAAATTATGAATCAACGTCACAAAACGAATCCAACAAAAATTGTCTCATCAAAAACGGAGTTCAAAAACGTAAATACGTAATCCTAAGGTTTCCGATTTAGTCGTAAAGGACGCTAAGTTATGCACGTAAGCCCAAATTTAAATCCGTAAATTGTGAGTTCGTCAACCAACACAAAAATAAGTTTCAAAATATTATACGAGAAAATATTTCACTACCTGAAAATGTTAGATTGTACTTTTTAAAAGTTTAAACGCACACGAAAAATAATAATATAACGACTCGATACGTAATTGAAACGATATCGTCGAAAGTATTAAATATCGAAACTATCGATAATAAAATATAAAATTTTTGGCATCCGTCGGTATCGCGATCACTAGTAGTCCTCGTTGCTCGTCAAAATATTAAAATATAATATTTAATATTGGTTTCAACTTAAACCGTTAAACATAATAATATTTAACGTTATAAAATACTTCAAAATAATTGAAAATAGAATTAAATTATGACCTTATTTTTACGGGTTTTACATCCTCACCACCTTAAGGGAGCGACGTCCCGGCGCTCAACTCGCCTCATACACGAGTTGTTCACTACCCGGAAGGATGAGGGTATTCCTTATAAAGAAGTCCTTACGTTCCCACGTGTATCTCGATCCACGATCTCTACTGGTTCTTTTACAAAACGCAACTTGTTGTCAAGTTGTATCTCACCAAAAAGGAATAAGTAAATCCTTATCCACAAGTCACCCGTCAAACTCGACACATGAAAATTTTATGAATTACACGAAGCTCGTTAGACGACAAGAATAGATGACAGGATTTTCGGGTAAGTCCAGTAAAAAGGAAGGTTGTAATTTAAAGGATATCCATCAGCCGGATAGCCATGGACACACATCAAAAAGAACTAACAAGAAAACATTTTCGTCATCGGAGGGTGCTCACACGCGGGTCCCTACTCAAAAGATAATACAAAGACACCATCTCACTTTCGCCAACGCGCATTCAAAGACTCAATAAACATCGTTGTTGCAAGTCAAAAAGATATTACATAATATGTGTTCTACATGATCGGACGTCATCGGATGATGCCGTCTCAAGTTCTCACAACTTAAGATCATTTGACTAGATCACACACCATATACGTACATAAAAGAAAAGGTCGAACATAAACATCGATTATAGATCTCCATCGTTAATCATCGAGAAAAACCTTGAACGAACCCTTGATAATAACCACTTGATCACAAGAGTCTTTCCACTTGCGGTGTCGGCTTCAACTTACTCCTCGAGGTTGTAACGAATTTATTAACTCCATTCATTAAGAGATTCGGTCCTCCATCATTCCACAAGTACACGCATAAATCCTGGTGACACTTATCGTTTCTTCTTATACACTGCTTCCCGAGATTCATTTTAAACTCAGAATAAAATAGTGATCTTCAATACGAGGAACAGAACGAGATAAAAATGACTTCAATAAACGCATAAACGAACAAGATGTGGTAAAATGATTTAAGATTAACGATCGACGAGGGATCTCGACTCACGTAACCGTAAAACATAATTATTCACAATACTAGAAAAATGAGAGCGAAGAATGAATTATACATTATCATTAAAATAACATTTGTCACAATTATCCATCCCGGATTTGGTATTACCTTAAAACTCAGTTGAGGTACTTTCTTAATAAAGATGATATATTAAAAATAGAAGTTAAATAGCTTCATAATTTATTTTGGTTGTCTTAAGAAACTTTGAAAGATTGACATGAATTTATTAATTAAACTCGTATTGATGTTTACAATTAGAAAATATAATTTCTAAATTAAATCATTATTAGGAATATAAATTAAACTGGTAATTTCATTACATTAAAAGTAAAGTATGATAAGTCAATTAGTTCAAAAGGTAGAACATAATTTTGTTTTAAACATTAGTTTTAGTTATACAAAATATGGTGTATAAATTTGACCTTTTACTTGTGATGATTATTTCGATAATTGAAAATCATTGGAAAATGTATAAACATAAAATTTTTATAATATGTTGTAAAAATACTTAAAGGTGTTTATTATTTCAATATAAACATGGAATATATTCGGGTTTCGAAATGTGACAAGATAACAAACGAATATGAATGAAAATAATAGTCAACAATTAATACGAAATCAATGGTACAAAAGAGAACGAAGCAAATGTCGTATGAATTCTTAAAGAGAATAATAAAATAAAGGCATTGATGGTATGCCGATAAGAAATAATAGATTAAACAAGTTGTCAATTTTGTTAGTGCGGTCGGTGGTTCACCATTATCAGCTCGTTAACTTAGCAGTGGTCGATACATGATCGGAAATAAGATCCATACAAAAATTTTAATAAAATAAAATTCCTAATAATCACTTGTAAGTAAAACAAATCAAACGAACGATGTTAGTGTTTAAAGAGAGAGGTCAAAGCACGGTTCACAAGAGTGGGTTTCGAGACAAACGAGAGTGACGGACGTCATCCCGGATATACGGAAATCACTCTAGTGATAATTCATTATGCACGTGCGGAGACATTCCAAAGATCTACCCCAGTCGCATAAAGAAGATTGGACGAGAAGCAAGGATAAAACATCGAGACTTTCAAGTCATTTATCAACAGTCAGTAATTAGACGAACGGTCAAAAGAAATCAGTTATAAGACAAAATGAAGTAACAAGTGGAAAAACAATCATCGAGTAAAAACGTACTTAAAATCACATAATTCGTTTAACGAAAGGTAAGAAAACATATGCGGATGCATAGAAATTGCGCTACTTGCATAAAATATGAAGGTTTTCAAAACTTCTTTTCGCTTTATTCCATTTTATTTATCTTTATCATAAATACAAGTATAAAACTGATTATTATCAAAAATTTTAAGGTGACTACTATTCAGCCTAGCATGGCTCCTTCTAAATTAGACATAGGTGATCAGGCCATGTATAATTTAGGGCTAGCAATGCAGTGCTCCGTTTCGTCGAAAAGTATTACGTTTCTTATCTTTATATAAACCATGCCATTTGTAAAATGGAATTTAAAAATAGTTTATAAATTTATAGGATACAAGTAATTTGTGAGATACTCAATAAGCAACTATTAATGTTACGAAAAGTATTTTATAAGACCAAAGTAAAAATAATTGGTGTAAATAATCGTAAAACAATATCAGATTTATTTATAATATGACATTACGACAACGTATAAAGTAGCCAAAGGTTTGCAAAAAGTGGCAAATAGTAGCTCATAAAACAACCAATGAAATGGTTACAAGTTGTTAAGGTTTCAAAAGGTTATAAGGTTTAGACGAAAACGCCATGAGACACGTGATGAGAATATCGACGAAGAATGTGAAGTCAAAACTTCAAAACTCAACCCAAATCAGTTGAAGGTTAGAAGAAAACGAAAATAAAATAACATCGAATGACAAATGAGTCATATATATGAAAAGAATAAAACAATCCACATGTGTATTCTTTATAAGATACTCGACACAACATGCTTTTAAGAAAGTATGTTATTCGTTTTTAAATTACACCATTAATCTGGTAATTGCTAATCCTGTAATGTTTCTATTTTTAATCATTTTCACATGCAACTAGTATTAGTTAGTTGTAAAATAATATTCGTTAAAATTTTACGATCTCAAATGAACTCAAAACTTCTTAGAAACATTTAAAACCCATGTTTCGAATTTTCTATCAGATTTAACTTTAAATATGAGCCGATTAATTGACCCGATAAACGACATCTCCAAGACTCGGAGTTTAAAGCATTTTGATGCAAAACGACGTTTCATACGACTTTCTAGTTTTACCCGAGACTTGAAAACCAATGTAAATGACCAAAATACCCCTGCAAGTTCTGTGCAGGTTTGACTATTTTATTTTAAAACACAGGTTTTACTTTTAAGTTTTGACCTGTTTGTACTGCCCCTATAGTTTCTGCATAAAGTGTATTTTTCGACACTTCTTAACGACTCAAAATATATACATATATACACACATGTCTTGTGGATTTCATAACAACGAAAAATAAATCTCGTAATGAGCATCAAATAAAATATGGCATGATGAATGACAGAAAATGCTTCAAGGTATTCAACACGAAATTTAGGAAGCAAGACGGTGAAAGACGTTCGTAATTTAAATTCCAAAATGCAATGTAGGCAAATCTCCTTGGTGCCACGATTGTCAAAAACACAAAACATAACAAGAAAAGAATGGAACATTAACATGCTACACTCCGGGAGCGAGAAGGTTAATGAAAAACAAATGATACAATTTTATATAAGTAAAATCGTATTCCAATTCTAGCGCCATAATCTAGACGATGATTTATAAAATGACGATGACGTTACCGAGTTATAAGCGAACAATACTCTTCGAAGTCGATACATATAAATGTAAATAAATAGCGGTTAGTCTAATCCAAGGACACATTGAACTACACAATGGTCTGGAGATTACGTTAAAAGACGTCCAAGCACAAATAGCCGGAAGACGATTTGAATATCTATATAGATATCACAAAGGGTTAAACAATGAAAGTAACGTGCGTAGATGAAGTTATGTAAGGTCATAATATAAAAATTTTGCAATAAAAGCAATTTAAATAGTTCAAAAATAAATACAGAAAGATCTTGAAAATTCATTGTATTTATTTAAGTTAATCATTAATAAATGATAAACTTTTATCGAAAAGCTTAACGACATAGTATTTATTTAGAAATACTTAGCAATAAGGCATACATAATAATGTATACTAAAGTTGTAATCCCAGAAGTAGCTTGAACCTGAAGTCACGCGAAATCATGTGCACCGACTCTTTGAAAAATAAAACCGACAGTTATAGTTTAGGTTTTTAGAAAAAGACCTAGTTCTCTATAACTCATGGCTCTGGTACCAATCTTTAACACCCCCAAATTTACACGCAGCGGAATACATCTTTGGGTGCTAAACAATGATACAACAACACATAATTTATAAAGAACGACTCGAAAAGAGACGTTTTAGATTTATCGTTCCTAAAACATTTGTCAGAGTAGCGTAGTCCCAAGTAATCGTTACCAAAAGATAAGTTAAAACAACATATTGGTTTGTTTTGAAAATGGAACGATAAATAAATCAAAGAGTTTGAACAACAAAAGCAGTGCACAACTTCATTCCCCGTGACCTCCAAGCTTCCACTTCTTGATTATCTGAAATACATGTGAGTAAAACAATCAGCAAAAATGCCGAGTGAATCTATAGGTTTATGAAATCAATTTGAACACAAGCAAAGATTATAAGTTTGTGGCATGCTTATAAGCATCAAATAATAATTCGCATCAACAATAATAATTGTATATAGCATAAATTGCAATAAGCTCATGGAACCGAGCCCTTAGACACTCCCATATCAGTCTAATAAGACGAGAGATTTATTAATTGTCGGTTACCTCCAGATTATTGGTACATTGCCGTATACCTGACTTCTCAATACAATATGCTCAAACAGTGTGGAGGTCGGGCCTAAGCTTCTATGACAAGTCCACAAAAACTGAACCGGGGCGGCTTCCCCCATAGATCTATTAATTGTACTAGCGGTTAACCCATCATAGGTTAATTAACGGTCCATAATTGAGGTTTTAACAAAGGCAATCACTTAATGCAATTTAAAGGCAACCACGGGTCCATTCATAGAGGGACAAAGCATACCATAAAAATCTTGTGTTCTAAGTTTATAAAACATGTATTCCCCCTCGCGGGTTTAAAATCATTTAATAACTAGTATAAAGCGAGGCTATAGACTCACGTTGATAATGGAAGGCGGATTATCAGCTACGGGCGTGCTTCGGTCACGGAAACCTATATAAATAATAATCGGTCTTAGACTCTTGTCTAATGACTTTTATCAAAATAAAAATATACATATGATGATTTTGTACATATGATGATCAAGTGGGTTTATATATCCTTGTTTACTCATTTTAGTGTTTACGTTTTGGTAACTTTTTACTAGTTTACTAGTTTTACCTACTTACCTATTTTAAGTCCAATAAGCTTAGTATAAGTTCTTTAACTTGTTTTAATTCATTTTATACCTATATTATCAGTATCTATACTTTCCATGTTGGGCCCAAATGGGTTAAGCCCAATAAGTTCTTTTTATAAGTGTTTAACTTATTTAGTCCAATTATTAGTCCAATATGCTTAGTTAGCTCGTTAATGTCCGTATGTCCTATAGTTCGGGTTTTATCGGTTTTTACTTGTATTAGTTACTTATATATATCAGTATATGACTTTTAAAAACTTTACTTTAGACGGGTTTGATCGTCTAAGTTTTAATTGGCGAAAAACGTTAATTTTACGATAATAGCCGAAAAAGTCGTAAAAATCAAGTTTATAGTTTTTATTACTTATAAGTATTATTCCACTACCATTTATATAAATTATCCATTTATTTAACCTTTTACATATTTATATAAATAAGTTTCATAAGTTAGTGGGTTTTTATTTTATATTTTATACAATAAAATTTGAGTGCTTATATAATAATAATAAACATTAATTCTCAAAATCTGATTTTTATCTTCATGTTCACCATTTTTATCATATCTAGAGTTCTATAATGAATTAGAAGCTCATTTTTGGGTGGCATGATCTTCATATTATGTGATACATTTAACTTAGTTATAACTACTGCTCATTTTAAGTTTATCTTGCCTTAACAGTCCCTATAAAACTGCTTATTCAGATTAGAACACCCAACTTGTTTTGATCATATCTCACTCATTATATTGATTCCATTGCATGGCCAACTCTCACATGTGTATAACATCTTGTACTTACTGTAAATGGATCAGACCATGCAATTTTATCAGTTCAAGTTTTAGTTATATACTGTTTTTATACAGCCAACTAAATAAGCATGATTTTAGCCTCATTTCTTATAGTTATTAACCTTTTTAAGCATATTTATCAACACTTGATCCCCACACAACATTTTTATCATCATATACATATACAATAATAAAGAAAATACATTTGTTCTTTACAAAAATAACAAGATAAAATGGAGAGGATGATCTTCTTTACCAACCAAGTGTATTTCTTGTTTTGGAAGACAAGAACTTGATGAACACCACAAGTAACTCCAAGATCATCAAACACCAAGAACAATAGTTGAGAAATCAGCCCTAGGACACAAGCAAATCACCTCTAATGTTGTTAATATGGCCACCAAATGATCAAGGCTTCAAGATAACTCCATGATAGAGCTAGTAAACATGTATTTCATGGCTAGAAAAGATCAAAAGGGGTGTTTGTAGCTTGAATATGGATGGCAATGGTGGAAGGTTTTGAGAGGATTTGAGGTTGTTTGCATGTAAGTAAATGGTATGTGTGAAAAGTGGTTAATGGTTTTGTGTTAGTGGGAAAGTTGTAAGCTTAAAGAGTAAGCTTACTTACACTTGTAAGTTTGTAGCTAACATGATGCCACATATGGTTGTGGTGTCATGTTGGTGCCATCCCATTTAAGCTAGTGGGGTGGGACAATGTATTTTGTCCCATCTCACTAGTTTACGGGTATTCCTCGATTCTAGTTTTCTCGATTTGCGTGCCCTCGGGTCGTTTCACAAAAAACGTTTTTATAAATTATGAATCAACGTCACAAAACGAATCCAACAAAAATTGTCTCATCAAAAACGGAGTTCAAAAACGTAAATACGTAATCCTAAGGTTTCCGATTTAGTCGTAAAGGACGCTAAGTTATGCACGTAAGCCCAAATTTAAATCCGTAAATTGTGAGTTCGTCAACCAACACAAAAATAAGTTTCAAAATATTATACGAGAAAATATTTCACTACCTGAAAATGTTAGATTGTACTTTTTAAAAGTTTAAACGCACATAATAATATAACGACTCGATACGTAATTGAAACGATATCGTCGAAAGTATTAAATATCGAAACTATCGATAATAAAATATAAAATTTTTGGCATCCGTCGGTATCGCGATCACTAGTAGTCCTCGTTGCTCGTCAAAATATTAAAATATAATATTTAATATTGGTTTCAACTTAAACCGTTAAACATAATAATATTTAACGTTATAAAATACTTCAAAATAATTGAAAATAGAATTAAATTATGACCTTATTTTTACGGGTTTTACAGAAAAGATATGAGGTCTGGTGAGTGGGTGAACGGTGTGTTGTGAGGGGAAAAATGTTTAAACATGTGTGCTTGAGCATGTTATTATCGCTGTTTTTATCCAGCTTTTGCAGGAGATAGTGTGTCACAAATAATGGTGGTTATATTGGCCTATTGAACAAGGATGGGGTACACAAGAAGATTTCTTGATGGCGTGTAGAAAATGTTTACCTCATATGCTTATATTTTGCAGGGTGTTCGGTTCTTTAAAATTGTCTTACAATTATGTGCATTCGAAATTTCAATCGCTAACCCTATTGCTGCTTAACCAGCTCCTATTAAAGTTAAAGAATTCATGTTAGGTAATACTGATCTTCGTAACCAAACACCCTTTGTTTGAATAGGTGGCGTTTTTGGCAACGGTTTGAAGCAAAAATTTATTCCGACTATTGGTGGCGGCTGCGAATGAATGTGAGTTTTTTATGATAATCTGTATAAAAAATTAGCCGTCTCCATTTACATCTTATTTGGTTGTTCGTTTTTTCATGAATGGTCACCAGCCTAGCGAAACAAAAATGACACCATTTGTTCGGTAAGCTAAAAGTTCATGCGTGCTGACACCATATGAAGCGGGAAAGGGAGATCTAAACGTATGCAAATTTAAAGGCCAGCTTATACTATTTCCAAGTCAAACTTCCACTACTCAATTATAACAGATACAATTTTTGTGATTCTCCTTATTAAAAGTTATAAATTGGGGTTGTGATGAGTGTAAACGGGCGCGGTTAAAGATAAGATGACCCCGAACTTGGCGGGGCGACCTTTCAGGGTCGCAGCCATGCTGGGTTATAACTATGTTTCCCAAATGACGCCTTATCTGAGCCTATACTCGCTTTATCAGCGCGACTAATTACTTATTGGACTTGCCTCCAAGGCGAGGCAAATTATTTGGTTTGCAAGTATTTCGGCCTTTTAAGGTTGCATCCATAAAGTTTGTGTACTCATTTACTAAATGTCACATCATTGATTGTTGTTCGTTGTATGTATATACTTATGTGGCTGTGATGAATTTAAACGGGTGTGGTTAAAGATGTGACTACCCATGTGGCACCTTTTAGGTCCGCATTCATGCCGGGTGCGTGCTCTCTTTCCTAGATGTCATCCTATCTGACCCTATACCCACTGCCACAGATACATCTTAATTTCACATCATTCTCCACAACGGACTTAAGGGTTTAAAGATTCTTTTGTAAGTATATTTTACGCTGTCTCAATTTGAATTATGTATTTTATACACTGTTTTTTGTTGTGTAGTTTGGGTTAATAATTGCATCTGCTTGACTCTTCTCGAGTCACATTCAGGCCACTAACGGCAGCAACCTGGTAGAATGTTTCATTGTAGTTAGAAGCCTAAAGGTGCAAGTAAGTACACTCACACGTTAGCTTTAATTTCTCACACACAAGTGGATGTTGATGAACTCGAAATCCTAACTTACTTTTTCTAATATGAATGCAGCAAGTGGATGTTGATGAACTCGGATACTAGAAGACTCCACAAGTTCAATGATGCGGCCACATATGAAGTTTTGACATATTGCCTCAAGACACTAAGGTAGTCTTTTACTTGCTAAATATTCCATTCTTTGTGATATTATTGCTTTTAGTGAGCCCGTCATATAAACTCGCCCTAAATGAATTAGAAAAACATTTCATTGAAACTTAGTTACGCCCTGAATACAAAGATTGTACCCTGGTGGATGAATCTAGAAGGAAAACCAAGTGCTCAAATACCCCTTCTGCTGAAAAGAGGTGTTTGGCTGCTGTTAAACCACAAACCAAACACCCATCCTGCTGAAACGGGGTGTTTGGTTATTGTTGAGAATAAGAGGACGTGACGAGATTGGTCAGGCTTCATTTAAGGTGCAACCGTTTGCATCTTAGCGTAGCAATTTGTTTTACGTCTGCAACCATGGCGGGCATCTACCTTTTCGAAAGCACGCCTCTTGGCGAGGTAACTCTTTCGGTTCGCATCCATGGTGTACGTCCACTTTTTTCTAATACTAAGATATCTGAGTCTCCTTTGCTCTTTTGCATTCACCTCCCAAAATAAATTTTGCCTTCTGTTTATTACCATGATATGTGTATATAAGAATTGATAAAAAAAATGTAGGAAAACGGGTATCCAAAACAAGGCCTGCAACAGTTTGCTGTTTTAAGAAAGTATCCTTAAATTTGCAACAATGGAGAATGAACCATTTTTCTTATTGTAGACTTATCCAACCCGTTTTTTCTTATTTCTTTGCTGCCATACCTTATATACATGTAGGTCATGATAACACTATTGCTTTTGTGCATTTATGCTTTTGTGATTACAATGAGTTAGTGTATATGCTATTTGGATAGCTTATGGTAACGGCTAATTGCATTGAAAGGTAGCTAATGAAACTTTTGAAAAGTTAAGTTATATTATGTAGGTACTTAGTAATTATTATTATCGGATGTCAGTTTCAAAGAGTCTGTAACTTGATGCATTAATTTGTTGCAGAAGCTGAGAGATTACCAAAAACATCAAAGTGTGATTGCATCGTATTTCATTAAGAACTAACATGACACTATGTTTTTGCAGTGACGGATTCATGATTCAAGGTCGGAAACCAAAACCAAAACACCATTTTAATTCAAAAGTGAATCGATACTCTTGACATTCTGAATATCACGTTCTGGACATTCAGAGGTTTCTCACTTGATAAGGCTCCCGCTTGGCATTGGAAACAATTTCCCAGACTCTGCATATGTTTATGGTTGCAATGATCCTCTATTAGACACTATGTTGTTGAAGCTATTTATGTTCCCTTACCAACACGCCTCATAACTACCCTTCCATCATAGGCAAATTAGGTACAACATATGTCATTTCTCATGATTAATTAACTTTGCCAGACTACCTTAAAACATGGTACAAAATCATCATGTATAGTTTTCTATAGAACCTATTATTCGTTTATCTTCTAATACTAAAGGAGTTTCTATATAACATCATTTCTATATAACGTCTTTACTGTACATCAACATTATGAATCTAATATTTTGGTAGTTGTTAAGCAATAAGATAGTCAAGAATTACGTGGTTTCATTACAAGCCAACTGGCGGAACGATGAGAGGGGGAACAAATCTCATCAGAAGTCACTTGCCTTTTAAAACACCACAACAAGATGTCGCGGCGAAGCGCGGGCACTAATCCTAGTATTAATTAAAATATAGGTGACAAATTTTGTTTATTTTGCAAATTATGAGCACTTTTAGTTATTTTTTAAAAAGTAAAGGGCACTTTTACCCATCCATTATTATTTATAGATTCAATGGGCACTTGTAAGACACTAGACAAGCTATAATGAGCGTATATAAAACATCGATTTGGTCACACGACGGGTCTTTTATATTTAATGTTTTTTCTCGACTGTCAAACAAGTATTATTATTTTATTGTTACGTTTTTATATATTATTTTGCCCATTTTAGCCTGCGCCTGTTTAGGTCGCTGCCCATTTTTCCCACCGCCTGTTTAAGTCCTCGTCCGTTTTGCCCCCTACTCGTTCCCGTTTAGGTCATCTTCCCATTTAGAATATATAAATATGCATATATTTTATTGTTCACATACTAATGTTCAATACATTATCTGTTTACAGATGAATTTCTTATTGGCCAAAAATCATTTGAGCCGTGGAGATGAAGATTGACATTATTATTCTAGTTTTGAGTTTCATGTATTATTATTATATATGATACTGGAAATGTATGCTACATAAAAGCAATTTTGTGCTTGGCCATCTATGAGACTGCATTTATACATAGTCTCATCGTCCAAATCGAGCTTAAAACGCTTAAAAATGTCATAAAATACCCCAAAATATGCTTGTGTGTTCATTGTGTATTTTAGGTACGGATATCGTGAAATCAACAAAAGATCAAAGGAATCAAGCAATAACAAACACGGGAAACAAAGCCGCACAAATATCCGGACTCGAATCATGAATTTCCAAAGAAGTCCTTGAAGTTTTGAAGATTGTCAAGATTGGTCCCTCAAGTTTGAAGACTTGGCATTTTAAACCCTTACAAAACTCATATATTGAATTGTGGTCCCTTAAATGTGAAGAAGCTACATTATGATCCCTTGAAATATGGTCAAATTGCACTACTGGTCCTTGATAAAAAGTTTGGAATTATGTTGTGCCATTTTTGACAAGTCCCTCAAACTTGTAACAAAGGGAAATGGATTATTTCTGTTTGAAACTTGATATAGCAAAAATATGGGAGTATAAGGGCTAGTTCTGCCAAGACAAAGAAACTTCCATCTACCTATCATACTATGCCACCTCACCCTACTCACCCCCTACACCAATCCAGTCACGCCACATCACCTAACACCACCACCTCACCAGTCAACCGGTCAAACACCCACTTAACCCCTATTTATAATAAACAAGTTTTCAAAATTCGTTTTTTATTAATATAATTGGGCGGTTAACGTGTACTATTTACCTAATCCAAATCAAAACCCACATTTGCAACAAACCACAATCATATAAACCCTAATCCCAATCCTAACTAAATCAAAGGGTTATTGTTTTATAGTTTCCAGAACCTTAATTGATACTAACCTAAACCAAACCCACACCTTAAACCCTCCACCCCGTGACCTAAGTGGGCCCCACGATGTCCCATGTTTCTCCAAATTTGGCAAAGAAGGCATCAAGACAGTTCATCTACGTATCTCCTTCATTCCTTGGTCCAAAAGGATGGAATAAAGGGCCTTGATCATCTCAACAGCTGGCATTCAACCAAGGACAGTCACATGACACCGGTTTGACCAAGATTCAAGACCAAGCATCAAAGGAAAATTCGGCAGTTTAGCATTAGGGTTTATTATATCTAGAACCTTCACTTTGTCATTATAAAAAGGGTGCTAGCATGTTAGCATACCTCTTGTTCCAGTTTTTTTGATGTAAACTTTTATTTATGGAATAGTTAAAGTGATTTATAATCCTTGCATCAAAATTAAGCTGTGTTCCATTCTTTTCCTTGTTTGATAATATAGAATTTAATTTTTTGCAAGTATATTAGGTTTATCAAAATTGGATTTTTGTTTAAAAATTATTTGGCAAATTTTTTTTTTGTGAGATCCATTGTTCATCAGCTTATTAAACCATATGTTGACAACTTATTGGTTTTATAAGTTGGTGTTCAGTGTTACATTCCTTGTTGGATAATCTAGTTCTTTACCAAGAAACTTGTGTTTCGCCATTATTAGTCTAAATCCATTTTTATTGTTTTATGCTTCTCACTGTGTCATAAGCTAACCATAAGCTCTTGACACAAGCTTATGGTTTAGATTATGAGACTTGAAAGTTTGTTGATTGTGTGTTTTAACAGCAAGAAGATATAAGCCAAAAGAACTGTTGTAGTCCTTTGGCTTGGAATGTTGTAGTCCAGATATCATTCCAACCACATTTCAACAACAAATCATAAGCCTTATAAGCTCAAGCCTTGGCTTGGTGGAGAAGGCATCAAAAAGCCTTAGTATGTCTTGGATGTAAGACACACATGGTATAGCTTGAACCCTATACCTAGTGTAAATCTTGTGTGATTTTTGGTTTATGCATGACCTGTGTTTTTTGTGCGTTTCTTGGGTAGTTTCATGTTAAATATGTGATTATATAGTTGTTAGATGCATGTTCAGGAAACTTAGAATCAAATTTAAGAGTTTTGTTTAGAAAGTCTTTGGTAAATCTTGTTTACCAGCTTTATAGGGGTGTTTGGATCTGAGTGATAAGCTAAGTAGAAGACAATACCTAAGCTTGACCACAACTCTCACGTGCTCTATTAGGTTTGTTTTGTCACATTTTA
The DNA here is from genome assembly GCA_025667525.1 of Glebionis coronaria. Classification (NCBI taxonomy): domain Eukaryota; kingdom Viridiplantae; phylum Streptophyta; class Magnoliopsida; order Asterales; family Asteraceae; genus Glebionis; species Glebionis coronaria. The sequence continues at coordinate 398,321,689 of CM046879.1, forward strand.
CAAGTTTGGTGGTTATGATAGTGTAAAATCTAGATATTGCAAGTTTAGCATAAAACTGCTTAAATTCCTTACTAGGACTGCCATGTTTTTTATTTTAAGTTTTACTATTCGAGGTCTTGGAATCTGTTAGCTTAGGAAGAATTGTGACTGCTTTGTGTTGATAGTAGTTATAGGTCAGTGTTTTGGACCCTTGAATCTCACCAAAGTGACAAATAGATCAGCAAAACGCCCAGACCCATCATTTTTCACATCACTGACTGCATTTTCCTGGTTTGTGTGCAATTTGTGTTTGATACGTGTTTCTTTTTTCTTGTATTTGACTCCCCACACTCCACTGAGTGTGGGGGTGCCTTTGTTTCCAAAAACCATCCATAAACAAGCTCTTAAATCTTCCAAATCATCTTTCTAAGGTTAAGTAGTGGGAAGAAGTTCCCACTGATCGCTCTATTTTTGCCACTACTGGGGTAAAAGACAAAAGCCCCTAGCAAGTCACTATCAGTTTGTTAAGTTTTTGTCTTTAGTGAAAAAAATTCAGTATTTTTAAGATTTTTCAATTTTCTTAGTTTAAGTCATTCCTTTTAAGATTTTTAGAAAAAGAATTTTATTTTTCTAATTATTTAATTAATTTTTAGAATTATTTTAAGTTAAAATAGGTTTTTAATTATTTTGTTTTTCTCCTATTAGGGTTAAAATTACTTTTTTTCCAACTTTTTCATTTTTCCTAGCTTTAGATAAGTAATTTAGGATTTTTCAAAAAGTAAATTTATTTTTCTCATTATTTTATTATTTTTTATCATTATTTTAATTACAAAAAATAGTTTTTAGCCTTTTAAAAATAGAAATTAGTTTTAAAATTTTTATAAAAATACCTTTTTAGTGTTTAATATAAGTAAGATATTAGTTTGATAAAATATAATTTTAGACTTTTTGTTAATTTTATTTAATTTTAGGGTTTTAATTTACATTTAAAATTGAATATTTAATTAATAATAAATTTTAAAATTTATTTATTAAATTTTTATTCTTATTTATATTATTTTAGACTTAGTTTTAATTTTAATTAATTTTTAGTTAAAGGTTTTATTTTCGTCGCGTTTTACGTCATAACGTATACGTTTTACGTTATACGTCATAGTGTAACTTAGCGTAACTCATCTTTTATTTTTCTCTCTTTCTAAACCTAAAAATGTTACTAATCCAAACTTGATTTTATATTATTGGCACATAATACACACACCTCCTTCGAGAACGAATTCACATTTATCAAGCATTCGCGTTCACCTAAGCGTGAACTTTAATACTTGCCCATTATACGTCTTTTTCCTAAAAGCGTATTTTTACTAACATCATTTTGGCGCCGCTGCCGTGGAGGTGTTTTGCCTTATATATATATCTTGTTTGTGTGAGTAGTGCGTTTTTGCTTTTCATTTTTGGAAAGCGTATATATCTTACATACTCGTTTTTATTTTTTCTAATATATTATAAATATCCAAACAAATCGTGTTTAGTTGTCCTCAATTAAACACACAAAAATCTTTTTATATATTGTAGATATCCTAGTATCGTTTTCGTTTTTTTGTGAATATTATTAATATATTGTATACGTATCACAATCAATTTACAATATCTCCAAAAGCGTGAAAACGCAACCTTAATGAGGATTTCATCACTCAATTATTGTATTCGAATCCAAAACAAAAAGAAAAAGGAAAAATAGATAATTAATTTCGAAAGGCTTAATTTTGATTAACACAAACTATAAGGTGGGTATAAGGCAGTTGTATTTCACGACCTAAAGGAAAAAGGATCTTAAGTGCTTCGCGCCGCCTCGTTTCCTCCGCTTGCTTGTGCGTGTTTTGAGAAAAAAAGGGCTAATCGAGGGTTTGCCAACCAAAGTATTATCTACGTATCATATATATTTTCTTGTTTTTCAAAGATTAGGCCCTCTTGAACGTTTTGGTGTTCCACCAACGTTCTAAAGTCATCGAAGATGTTCACTCAACGTGATCGTTTTCACTCCTTGAGGCTCCTTTAATCGAGAAGTTGATTCGAGGAGAGATTTGTAAGATTTGAGTCTACGTAATACACCGAAAATCCAAAAAAAAATAAATTAAAAACAATCAAAAACCAAAAAAATTTAAAAAAACAAAAAACCCCAAAAATAATCTTCTTTGCTACCCCCCATTTCTATGTTAGTGCATGCGCACTCGATCGAAGGACTATACGAATTCTAGCGACGCATCGAATCGACACAATCGAAATAGAAGGAAACGACGACGAAGACAAAGTTTAGAAACGTACATTCCTAATATCGTTGTCGAAACCGTAGACGAGATGGCCGAGAATCGTACAATGATGGAATTGCTCCAAGCAACCACCGAGGGTTATAGAGACGCGATCGTAAATCCTGCTATCAAAGCGGAGAATTTTGAGATTAAGAGCGGAATACTATCGTTAATCCAAGCTACGAAGTTTCGAGGTCGTGAAGCGGATAATCCTCGTGATCACATTCGGAATTTTGATCGTCTTTTAGCCACGAGCAAGTTAAAGAATGTCGACACCGATGTCGTCAAGCTTATGATTTTACCGTACTCGCTCGATGGTGCCACCAAGGATTGGTACGAGAAAGAGCCACCTAATTCCATAATTACGTGGAAGGATCTCGTTTACAAATTCGTTAATCATTTTTTCCCGCCGTCTTAGACCACGTTTTTCAAAAACGAGATTACGAGGTTCGAACAAAAGCCGAATGAATCATTTGACGCGTGAGATCGTTTTAAAGAATTGCTTAGGCAATGTACTCACCACGGATTTTCCGAGTTACACCAAATCGACACGTTTTATAACGGTCTTAGTATTCAAGAACAAAATTCGTTAAATTCCCCCGCCGGTGGCAATTTTTTTGTGTAAAACTCCGAAAGACGCGTTAATGATTATCGAAAATCAATCCAAGGTTTTCCAACTCCTTAGCACACCGAGTGTTGCCAATGTCGCCAATATTAGTAATTCTAATCGCGATATTGAGAGAGTTGATGAGAAAGTTGATAAGTTGACGAATGTGTTTACGTCGTTCTTGATCAAAATGCAAAAGAAAGACGCTCCCTCTACAATGAAAGCGGTTGAGGCATCGTGTACGTTGTGTGGTGGAACTCATAATTATTACGAGTGTGCGGCTACGGATGGCCAAACGTCGAGTGTAAACGCGTTAAACAACAATTTTCAATCAAAATAATGCGGGTCCATCACAAGGAAATTATAATCAAGGCAACAATTTTTCAAGTCAAAACCGTAACAATTTTCAAGGGAATAAAATCAACAAGGAAATTTTTCGAATCAAGGTGGATATAATCAAGGTCCTAATTTAGGTTGGCAAAATCGAGATAATAATAACAATTAAAACTCGAATTTTAACAACAACAATCAAGGGAATTTTCAAAGAAATAATCAAAACCAAGGGAAATTTAATTCTAATCAAAATAGTTCGTCAAACGATTTTCAAAATTACATGAAAATGAATGAGGCTAATATGAGACGATTAGAGGGAGGAATTGGTACTTTGAAAAACGAATTTTCCACTACGTGAGAAATCAAAACACTAAAATTGAACAAGGACAAATCGACATTAAAAAGATGTTTTCGGCCATTATGAACAAGGATTCGGGTGCGTCATCGAGTACGTTACCAAGTGACACCGTAGAAAATCCGAAAGAACACGTCAAAGCCGCCTCGTCTAGTGGGAAAGGTCGTTCGATTTCACCAAACCTTGATGGTTTTAGAGTTGTACATTCGTCTCAACCCTCGACTTGTCAAACGCCTTCATGTTCTAAAGTCGAGGGAGTGAACGTGGTGACCAAGGAAAAGAGTGCACACCCTCATGTACCTCAAATTCCATCCACGGATAAAAAAGAGAGTTTTATCGACTTAACCAATGTGACCCTTGAAGAAACTTTTGCTTCGGTTCTTCTACGAAAACCTAAAAGGCATATGATGAGAAGGAAGAAGATCCAGGCCAATTTATATTACCTTGTGATTTTCCCGAGATTGAGGGATGTATAGCACTTGCCGATTTAGGTGATAGCATCAATCTCATGCCTCGTTCTCTTTGGAAATTGATGAGATTGCCAAGTCTTATCCCCACGAACATGACAATCGAGCTAGCAAATTTACGCCTTTAAAACCAATTGGAATAGCCGAGGATGTCTACGTTAAGATTGGAAAGTTTGTTTTTCCCGCGGACTTCGTCATTTCCGCTTACGAGTTTTACCCTAAATGTCCCATTATTTTAGGTCGACCATTTTTATCGACGGCTCGAGCCGTAATCGACGTTCACGGTGGAAAATTAACTATGACTTATGGGGAGGACAAAATGGACTTTTTCGCGAATAGATCCCAAATTTCTAATGATCATGATAAAACCAAGGTTTCAAATTCTAATGATTTCAAAATGTTAACTTTAGCGGAAAATATGAGGCTTGATGCATGTTTTCAAAAGAATGAAATGAACGGTTTTAAAGATGACGGTTTTAACGATAAAGAATACGTTTACTTAATTCAAAAGGGTATTCGTAGATTTATGGACAAAAAATCATTTTGGGATATATTCGGCGAAACAAGTGAACAACCAATTCTGAAGGGCGACGTTAGTGCCATCACGACAATGACAAAAATGGACTCGTCTTCACCACCTTCGAAGGACCACGTCTTTGAGGCATCGACTATTAATTCCATTGAAGTGCCTCCATCGCCTAGCCCAATATCCTTTGAGGCTAAAGGTTTTATCGATATCAATCCACTTATCATCGAAAGGTCACCTAAGAATAGTCGATTGACTTGTAAGACCATGGTTGTGAGTTCTCACATCGACACTTTATTTGATGATGACGATGAGAGCGATTTTGCCGAACTCGATCACATACTCAATAATCCAAAAGCTATTTTTGATTCTCCTAAAAATAATTCTACGTGTGGTGAATATGATGATTTTGTCTTCGAGCCCGAGACTGAGGAAATTATCAAACGAGAGCTAGCTCTTTTGCCTCCACTTCCACCTACGAGTGAAGACGATTTTTCCAACGTCGAGGCTGAACTTGATGAGTTGGAACGTCTTATTTTTAATGATGACGAACCAACTCACGTGACCCAAAATCCCATTCTCAAGGAGTTACCTAATCAACGCTCCTCAAATGAGAATGCCGTTTACCACATTCGTGAGGATCTAACTAGAGGTGGCAAATCTTGCCCATTTTGATACATATGGGCACTTTTTGCCCATTTTCAAAAAAGGATGGGGCACTTTTTGCCCATTCTTTATAATGAATGGGCAAAACGGGCACATATGTAAGAAACTAAATGGGCTTAACGGGCGCACTTGTAAAATACAAATTAGTATACTCGACGAATATTTTTTATTAAATTTTTTATCCCGACATTCAAACAAGTATTTTTTTTTTATTTGTAAGTTTTTATATGTTTTTTCCCTTTTTTAGCTTGCGCCCGTTTAGCCCGCCCGTTTAGCCCGTGCCCGTTTAGCGCGCGCCCGTTTAGCCTGTCGCCCGTTTAGCCCGTTGCCCGTTTAGCCCGCTGCCCATGCCCGCATGCCCGCCCGCCCATTTTGCCACCTCTAGATCTAACTTTTCAACAATCCCCATAAAGGAATGATGGTTTTGTGCTTGATCGTGATCTTTTCGAGAGAGTTTCTAGAATCATTAATGAGGGGAATAACAAACCTTGGTTTGACAAGCCTATCTATGATGAAGAAATCGATGAGATCGACGTTCATGCGGATGACGAATATGTTGACCCCGAGGGGGCGGTGTTCTTTATCGATCATCGTTTTGAGAGTTTGTATAACCCACCCCTTTCCACCAATGACGTTAATGTGAGAATTTTAAGTGTGCCTAACTTCGTCTTAGAAACACCAAATATTTTCGACATAATTAAATCGGGTTTTCATAAAGAGTTAAAAAACGATGAAAAAGGAAAAGATCTTAAAATTGATTTAAATGATTTTTCTACAAGTTTAACTCCGTCATCACCGCGTATATTGAGTGTTACTAGCTCGCCTACTCCTTTTGACGATGCATCGTATAGATCTAGTGTGGGTAAACCCCTTATGTTTCCTCACATTTCTCTACCGAGGACGAGATATTTGATCCCAAAAATGCTTGTAAAGGGAAATCTCGGTCTTCCACTGATGCAATAAATGGAAAATCTTTTCATATGCTTGGTGTAAGTCTACCTCGAATATCTCATTGTTTTGACCCACCCATTGTCCTGCCCTACCTCTTTGAGGTTCCACTATCGGTTGGAGTAGCGTTATTTCGTCTTTCATCCGAAAACGAAGACACTATCTTTGACCCCGATATACGTTTATCGGGTTTTTAAAGTACTCCACGTACTTTTGGGCATTGTTTATCATGTAAGCCCCAACAAAAATGACCAAACCATGATAATCCCTAAATGATCACATTTATGGGGATTCGAGTCGAGCTCTTGACTTGGTTATCAAAAACGAGGTGCCTCGTGGGGGTAATGCCATGTTTATCCTTGTATATATTATCACTTTCTTAGATTAACGAAGGGACTTGTGCTCTTCCAACCTTTGTTTCGTGGTTGTTGCTGATTGTGATTTATTAGGTTCCTCGTCATCAATGAAGCCTCTCGGGTTTGTTTTACGTATCACTCAAGCTTCCATCGTTGCCTTTGAAGATTCTGATATCTGATGATATCCTTATACATTCTAACGTTTTTCTTATTAGCATAATTCATAAAAGGCTTATAGATTATTCGTTTTACCCTTTCCATGCTCGATATTAAGCATTCGACTTTCTTCTCTAGTATGGGGGTGTTTCACCCTTAGACTCGAAACATTGAGGACAATGTTTATTTTTAATATGGGGGGGGTGAGTAGATACTTCACCTTGCTTACGTCATCACGCAATCCAATTTTCATCTTTTTGTTCTCGTTTTATGCAAAATAAGGCTAAAAATGGCCAAATTTTAATTTTTTTCTTGTTTTTCATAAGTGTTTAAGACACAAATATAGGTTTTCTGATGGTGAGAATAAGAGTAATTTTTGACTCGACCGTGCGTGTTGAGAACTTAGCTTCGATTCCTTAAATTTTTAGGCTAAGTCTCATTAAATTGAGGACGAGAAATGATAGCGTTAATTTTAAGTTGCTATGATAAACATAGAGTATTCGTATTCTTTCAAAAAAACATGTGTCTTAATTCTTTGCTTATTCTCCCCACGCTTTTATAAATAAATTGTTAATAAATACTGATTTTGCGGTTTAATCTCTATTGATGGTTTCTAATTGATTTTAGTAGCTTCCATGTAATTAAATAGGGAAAACATTAAGGATTCGCCAGCGTCACGGTTTTAAAGTATTGGCACCCAAATAATCAAAGGCTTCCCCCAATAACAATTTAAGTTCCTCTTCACCTAAATTAAGCAAAAAATTTGAAGCTCACAAGGCCGAAAAATCTATGCGAAAATTGAAGTGAATGTCTTAAATCTTGAAGCCTTAAAGATCCAAAATTCGCTTTAGCGTAAGGATATACATCAAGTCATAATAAAACACCTCATAGCGAGGTTAAATAAAAGACAAGGGAAAGACCAAAGTCATAATAAAAGCTCCATGGCGGAGTTGAATAAAAGATGGAGGTAAACCATGATAATCAAAGCTACCTATGATGAGCTGAGTAATAAAATTCATGGTAATAAGTCAAATGTTTAGGACCGTTCTAAAACCATGTTTATCGATCCTTTTTGTTGACTTAATTTTTTGACATCGTTTTCTATTAGGATTGATTATTAATTCGATGATTTTGATTACACCGTTAAGACTCTATTTTTGGACCTAATCTCTATTCACGCATAAGTCAATGATGTATCCTCGTGATCATTAAGACAAAAATAAAATATAAGAGATACACCTTAGGAATAAGGGAGTCTAAGTACGTGATTAGAGCATATGAGTAGTGTTAGCATTGCTAACTTATAATGACATTGATCTTGTTTCACGCTTAGCATGGCATTGGGTGAAAATCGAGGACGACGAAATTATTTCTAACGAAGCATTCACGTGTTCTTATTCTATGATCCTAAACGTCCCATTTTGGGATGAAAACAATACATTATGTCTAAAACGCATGTAGTAGTTTATTTAAATTTAGGTTTTCAATAAATTGCCATTAAAAGTGAATTTTGGAAGTGCTATGATACTTAATTCTAGCATTGCGTGAGGGCACGACAATGGTTTAGTATGGGGGAGTGATGAGACTGCATTTATACATAGTCTCATCGTCCAAATCGGGCTTAAAACGCTTAAAAATGTCATAAAATACCCCAAAATATGCTTGTGTTTGTTCATTGTGTATTTTAGGTACGGATACCGTGAAATCAGTAAAAGATCAAAGGAATCAAGCAAAAACGAACATGGGAAACGAAGCCGCACAAAGAACCGGACCCGAATCATGAATTTCCAAATAAGTCCTTAAAGTTTTGAAGATTGTTAAGATTGGTCCCTCAAGTTTGAAGACTTGTCATTTTAAACCCTTGCAAAACTCATAAATTGCATTATGGTCCCTTAAATGTCAAGAAATTACATTATGAGCCCTTGAAATATGGTCAAATTTCACTATTGGTCCTTGATAAAAAGTTTGGAATTATGTTTTGCCATTTTTGACAAGTCCCTCAAACTTGTAACAAAGGGAAATGGATTAATTCTGTTTGAAACTTGATATAGCAAAAATATGGGAGTATAAGGGCTAGTTCTTCCAAGACAAAGAAACTTCCATCTACCTATCATACTATGCCACCTCACCCCACTCACCCCTACACCGATCCAGTCACGCCACATCACCCAACGCCACCACCTCACCAGTCAACCAGTCAAACACCCACTTAACCCCTATTAATAATAAACAAGTTTTCAAAATTTGTTTTTTATTAATATAATTGTCGGTTAACATGTACTATTCACCTAATCCAAATCAAAACCCACATCTGCTACTAACCACAATCATATAAACCCTAATCCTAATCCTAACTAAATCAAAGGGTTATTGGTTTAGAGTTTCAAGAACCTTGATTGATACTAACATAAACCAAACCCACACCTTATACCCTCCACCCCGTGACCCAAGCAGGCCCCACGATGTCCCTTGTTTCTCCATATTTGGCAAAGAAGGCATCAAGACAGTTCATCTACGTATCTCCTTCATTCCTTGGTTCCAAAGGATGGAATAAAGGGCCTTGATCATCTCAACAGCTGGCATTCAACCAAGGACAGTCACATGACACCAGTTTGACCAAGATTCAAGACCAAGCATCAAGGGTAAATTTGGCAGTTCAGCATTAGGGTTTACTGTATCCAGAACCTTTACTTTGTCGCATGTTAGCATACCTCTTGTTCCAGTGTTTTTAATGTAAACTTTTATTTATGGAATAGTTAAAGTGATTTATAAAACCTTGCATCAAAATTAAGCTGTGTTCTATTCTTTTCCTTATTTAATAATATAGAATTTAAATTTTTGCAAGTATATTAGGTTTATCAAAATTGGATTTTGTTTTCAAAACTATTTGGCAAAAGTTTTTTTTGAGATCCATTGTTCATCAGCTTATTAAACCATAAGCTGACAACTGATTGATTTTATAAGTTGGTGTTCAGTGTTACATTCCTTGTTAGATAATCTAGTTATTTACCAAGAATCTTGTGTTTCACCATTTTTGGTCTAAATCCATTTTTATTGTTATATGCTTCTCACTGTGTCACAAGCCAACCATAAGCTCTTGACTCAAGCTTATGGTTTAGATTATAAGACTTGAAAGTTTGTTGATTGTGTGTTTTAACAACAAGAAGATATAAGCCAAAAGAACTGTTGTAGTCCTTTGGCTAGGATTGTTGTAGTCCAGGTCTCATTCCAACCACATTTCAACAGCAAATCATAATCCCTATAAGCTCAAGCCTTGGCTTGGTGGAGAAGGCATCAGCAGGCCTTAGTGTGTCTTGGATGTACGACACACATGGTATAGCTTGAACCCTCTACCTAGGGGTGTAAACGATCCGAGCCGAGTCAAGTTTTGGCCTAAACGAGCCAGGCTTGTTTATTAACTGCCTGGCTCGAGCTCGACTCGAGCTCGAATAAAACTTTATAATCTGGCTCGAGCTCGAACTCGAATATTTTTTTGTTGTTCGAGCTCGAGCTCGAAGCTCGTTTACGATTTTTAACTTTTGTTTAGACTAACTTCTATTATAAATATAGTTGGATAGACTCGTTTATTAACTCAAGCTCGAGCTCGAAAGCTCGTTTCTGATTATTAAAATGATATTAATACTTAATGAGTAAGCTAAGGTGTATATAACATATATTTAAAGATTTATCATTAAGCTCGAATAGCTCGTTCGGCTCGTTAAGCTCGAATAGCTTGTTCGGCTCGTTAAGCTCGCTCGGCTCGAGACATTTAAACGAGTTTTCGAACGAGCCGAGCTTAATATTATTTTTCAAAGCTCGGCTCGCCAAATTAAACGAACACAAATATTTGTTCGAGATCGACTCGAGCTCGAGAGTATTAAGTTCGAACTCGAGTTAAACGAGATCGAGCGCGAGTAGCTCGTTAAAAGCTCGACTCGTGTTTTTTGTGTGACCTGTGTTTTTTTCTTTATGCATGAGCTGTGTTTTTTGTGGCTTTCTTAGGTAGTTTCATGTTAAATCTATGATTATCAAGTGGTTAGATGCATGTTTATGTAACTTAGAATCAAATTCAAGAGTTTTGTTTAGAAAGTCTTTGGTAAATCTTGTTTATCAGCTTTATAGGGGTGTTTGGATATGAGCGATAAGCTAAGTAGAAGACAATACCTAAGCTTGACCACAACTCTCACATGCTCTATTAGGTTTGTTTTGTCACATTTTACAAGTTTGGTGGTTATGATAGTGTAAAATCTGGATATTGCAAGTTTAGCAAAAAACTGCTTAAATTCCTTACTAGGACTGACATGTTTTTTATTTTGAGTTTTACTATTTGAGGTCTTTGAATCTGTTAGCATAGGATAGCTTAGGAAGAATTGTGATTGCTTTGTATTGATAGTAGTTATAGGTAAGTGTTTTGGACCATTGAATCTCACCAAAGTGCAAAATAGAGGAGCAAAACGCCCAGACCCATCATTTTTCACACCAGTGACTGCATTTGCCTGGTTTGTGTGCAATTTATGTTTGGTACGTGTTTTTTTGCTTTAATTTGACTCCCCACACTCCACTGAGTGTGGGGGTGCCTTTGTTTCCAAAAACCATCCATAAACAAGCTCTAAAATCGTCCAAATCATCTTTCTGAGGTAAAGTAGTGGGAAGAAGTTCCTACTGATCGCTCTATTTTTGCCACGCTAGGGTAAAAGACAAAAGCCTCCAGCAAGTCACTATCAGTTTGTTAAGTTTTTGTCTTTAGTGATCAATATTCAGTATTTTTAAGATTTTTCAATTTTCTTAGTTTAAGTAATTTATTTAAGATTTCTAGCATTGCGTGAGGGCACGACAATGGTTTAGTATAGGGGAGTGATGAGACTGCATTTATACATAGTCTCATCGTCCAAATCGGCTTAAAACGCTTAAAAATGTCATAAAATACCCCAAAATATGCTTGTGTTTGTTCATTGTGTATTTTAGGTACGGATAGCGTGAAATCAGTAAAAGATCAAAGGAATCAAGCAAAAACGAACACGGGAAACGAAGCCGCGCAAAGAACCGGACCCGAATCATGAAGTCCTTGAAGTTTTGAAGATTGTTAAGATTGGTCCCTCAAGTTTGAAGACTTGGCATTTTAAACCCTTGCAAAACTCATAAATTGCATTGTGGTCCCTTAAATGTCAAGAAATTACATTATGAGCCCTTGAAATATGGTCAAATTACACTATTGGTCCTTGATAAAAAGTTTGGAATTATGTTTTGCCATTTTTGACAAGTCCCTCAAACTTGTAACAAAGGGAAATGGATAATTTCTGTTTGAAACTTGATATAGCAAAAATATGGGAGTATAAGGGCTAGTTCTGCCAAGACAAAGAAACTTCCATCTACCTATCATGCTATGCCACCTCACCCCACTCACCCCTACACCAATCCAGTCACGCCACATCACCCAACGCCACCACCTCACCAGTCAACCAATCAAACACCCACTTAACCCCTATTAATAATAAACAAGTTTTCAAAATTTATTTTTATTAATATAATTGTCGGTTAACATGTACTATTCACCTAATCCAAATCAAAACCCACATCTGCTACTAACCACAGTCATATAAACCCTAATCCTAATCCTAACTAAATCAAAGGGTTATTGGTTTATAGTTTCCAAAACCTTGATTGATACTAACATAAACCAAACCCACACCGTAAACCCTCCACCCCGTGACCCAAGCAGGCCCCACGATGTCCCTTGTTTCTCCATATTTGGCAAAGAAGGCATCAAGACAGTTCATCTACGTATCTCCTCCATTCCTTGGTCCTAAAGGATGGAATAAAGGGCCTTGATCATCTCAACAGCTGGCATTCAACCAAGGACAGTCACATGACACCAGTTTGACCAAGATTTAAGACCAAGCATCAAGGGCAAATTCGGCAGTTTAGCATTAGGGTTTATTGTATTCAGAACCTTCACTTTGTCGCATGTTAGCATACCTCTTGTTCCAGTTTTTTTGATGTAAACTTTTATTTATGGAATAGTTAAAGTGATTTATAAAATCTTGCATCAAAATTAAGCTGTGTTCCCTTCTTTTCCTTGTTTAATAATATAGAATTTAAATTTTTGTAAGTATATTAGGTTTATCAAAATTGGATTTTTTTTTCAAAACTATTTGGCAAAAGTTTTTTTTTGAGATCCATTGTTCATCAGCTTATTAAACCATAAGCTGACAACTGATTGGTTTTATAAGTTGGTGTTCTGTGTTACATTCCTTGTTGGATAATCTAGTTCTTTACCAAGAATCTTGTGTTTCACCATTTTTGGTCTAAATCCATTTTTATTGTTTTATGCTTCTCACTGTGTCATAAGCTAACCATAAGCTCTTGACACATGCTTATGGTTTAGTTTATAAGACTTGAAAGTTTGTTGATTGTGTGTTTTAACAACAAGAAGATATAAGCCAAAAGAACTGTTGTAGTCCTTTGGCTAGGACTGTTGTAGTCCAGGTCTCATTCCAACCACATTTCAACAGCAAATCATAAGCCCTATAAGCTCAAGCCTTGGCTTGGTAGAGAAGGCATCAGTAGGCCTTAGTGTGTCTTGGATGTACGACACACATGGTATAGCTTGAACCCTCTACCTAGTGTAAATCTTGTGTGATTTTTGGTTTATGCGTGACCTGTGTTTTTGTGGCTTTCTTGGGTAGTTTCTTGTTAAATCTGTGATTATCAAGTGGTTAATGCATGTTTATGTAACTTAGAATTAAATTTAAGAGTTTTGTTTAGAAAGTCTTTGGTAAATCTTGTTTATCATCTTTATAGGTGTGTTTGGATCTAAGCGATAAGCTAAGTAGAAGACAATACCTAAGCTTGACCACAGCTCTCACATGCTCTATTAGGTTTGTTTTGTCACATTTTACAAGTTTGGTGGTTATGATAGTGTAAAATCTGGATATTGCAAGTTTAGCAAAAAACTACTTAAATTCCTTACTAGGACTGACATGTTTTTTATTTTGAGTTTTACTATTTGAGGTCTTTGAATCTGTTAGCATAGGATAGCTTAGGAAGAATTGTGACTGTTTTATGTTGATAGTAGTTATAGATAAGTGTTTGGACCATTGAATCTCACCAAAGTGCCATATAGAGCAGCAAAACGCCTAGACCCATCATTTTTCACACCAGTGACTGCATTTGCCTGGTTTATGTGCAATTTGTGTTTGATACGTGTTTTTTCGCAGGTATTTGACTCCCCACACTCCACTGAGTGTGGGGGTGCCTTTGTTTCCAAAAACCATCCATAAACAAGCTCTAAAATTGTCCAAATCATCTTTCTGAGGTAAAGTAGTGGGAAGAAGTTTCCACTGATCGCTCTATTTTTGCCACTGCTAGGGTAAGAGACAAAAGCCCCCAGCAAGTCACTATCAGTTTGTTAAGTTTTTGTCTTTAGTGATCAATATTCAGTATTTTTAATATTTTTCAATTTTCTTAGTTTAAGTTATTTATTTAAGATTTTTAGAAAAAAATTTATTTTTCTGATTATTTAATTAGTTTTTAGAAATATTTTAAGTTAAAATAGGTTTTTAATTATTCTATTTTTGTCCTATGAGGGTTAAAATTACTTTTTTCCAACTTTTTCTTTTTTCCTAGCTTTAGATAAGTAATTTAGGATTTTTCAAAAAGTAAATTTATTTTTCTCATTATTTAATTATATTTTAATCATTATTTTAATTAAAAAAATAGTTTTTAGCCTTATAAAAATAGCAATTAGTTTTAAAAATTTTAGAAAAATACTTTTTAGTGTTTAATTAATATAAGTAATATATTAGTTTGATAAAATATAATTTTAGACTTTTTATTAGTTATATTTAATTTTAGGGCTTTAATTATCATTTAAAATTGAATATTTAATCAATAATAAGTTTTAAAATTTATTTACTGAATTTTTATTCTTATTTATATTATTTTAGACTTAGTTTTGAATTTTAATTAATTTTTAGTTAAATTTTTTATTTTCGTCGCGTTTTACGTCAAAACGTATATGTTTTACGTTCTACGTCGTAGTGTAACTTAGTGTAACTCGTCTTTTATTTTTCTCTCTTTCTAAACCAAAAAACGTTACTAATCCAAACTTGATTTTATATTATTGGCACATAATACACATACCTCCTTTGAGAACGAACTCGCATTTATCGAGCATTCACGTTTAGCTAAACGTGAACGTTTAATACTTGCCCATTATACGTCTTTTTCCTAAAAGCGTATTTTTACTAACATCATCCATAGTTAAATTTTTCGGTTTAGGAATTGTCCACTTAAGTCAAAATTGAACTGTGTATGATTATTTCATACTTCGTGAACTTGAAGTAACTTGCAGATGTCTAATTTTAGTCATTCTTCGTAATCTAATACTATATCATAGTTTTAGGAATTTTGAGGAAAAGCTCTCAACGGTCGTTGGGTTTCCCATGGAAGATGTTAAGACTAGGTTTATCAGTGACACTGATCCAACCGGTTGGATGTACGTAATAACAAAAATGACCCATTAAATTAGAAAAAGTGCAAAAGTAACCCAACCCTCTTCCCGATCGGTTCACAGCGTGATTCTCAACTTACAAAGCCAACCTCTCCATGTGTCACAATAGTAACCACTCATAAAACAAAATGAAAAAGAACTCCCAATAATTTTAGATTTCTCTTTCAATAGTTAAAAAAGTGTTTTCAAAACACAAGTATTAGTGTAATTCATCATCAATCTATAAGCTCAAAACGAGATTAAAACAGCCTACCTTTGACCATTTAAAAGATCTTGACGCAAAGAGGATTCATGTCTTCTTTGTGGGTTTATACTCAACACATAGTCAGATACGTTCTGTTTGATTAAAATGGAGAGTAAAGTGTGTGATTGTTGGTTAAGATAAAGAATGTGTTTTTGGCTGCACATATATTAGCGTGATGGTTTTAGGGTTATGAAGTGGGTTAGTATGGGCTGAACATGTATAAGTATTATGAAGTGGGTTAGCATTTTTTGTTTGGGCTTAAATTATCCAACAATAAAGTGGTTAAGTGTTCTGTAAATAATTAAAATTAATCTGTTTACTGATTTAATTGTAATTAATATAAAACTTGGGTAATTAAATTAAATATTAAATAAATAATATTATAAGTTAGGTTGAGTTAGGTTGGGTTATTGATAAATGATAAAAATGTTGAATTTGGTTATACGTATTGGTTGTATAGTTGGAAAAGTAAGAAAATAATATTTTAATGAAAGATTGGGTTGGATGAGGTTGTGAATAAACATAATCTAAGACCTATGACGTTTGGATAAAAGCATGTATGGGACTTAGGCCAATGGCGTTGGAGTATAATTATTTTCTTTTTTTATATGGTTTGTGTACTTTAGTGAGCTTCTATCTGTACATATAATTTAGTTTTTTTTAATATTTGGTTATGAGCATAATATTGTGTATATTATTTAGCAAATATAATATAATAATATAATATAATGTTGATGCCTTATATATATATATATATATATATATATATATATATATATATATATATATATATATATATATATATATATATATATATATATATATATATATATATATATATATATATATATATATATATATATATACTAGCGTTGTAACCCGCCCAACGGGCGGGGTCGTTTTATTTTCTTGTTTCGGAGGGTTTGTTGTGATGCGTTTTGAGTTTCTCAAATATGTAATTTAACCCGCTTAATTAACATTTATCTGTGGTCGATCGGGTTGACCCAATGATCGATCTCGTTACCCGATGACTTGATCAGTTTGACCCGATGGTGAAACCGTAACCAGATATATTGTTATAATATGATTCTTAAATTTATGTTAAAATATATATTTTTAAAAGAATTATAATTCAATCGGAATTTAAAAAAAATATATATCTCGAAAATTAATAAAAAAATTCCGTGTCTAAACCTCACAAACACGCATTAATGAAAACAAAAATCTTTCACTTGGATAAACCTTAAAAAGACTATCAAATTTCACAAAAAACAGTGTTATGTTATTTTCCTATACTCGAGTGACGCAAGTGTAATAGTAGCAAAAACGTGAATTTTTTTTACGTTTTCGTTAGTATTTTATATTTTTGTCTGTATTTTTACGTTTTCGTCCGTTGTTTTACGTTTTGCTCAAAATATTTTGCACATTTCGGACGAAAACGTAAAAACACTCACGAAAACATAAAATACAATGAAAACATATAATTACTGACGAAAACGTAAAAATACTGATGAAAAACGTAAAAACGCTGATGAGAATGTACAAAGTTAGACTAAGACGTAAAAAATCGGATGGTAACGTAAATATCAGACAAAAAAGTAAAAACACTGACTAAAACGTAAAAAGTTGGAAGAAAAAGTTAAAAATTTAGGACGAAAAAGTAAATATTCTGACGAAAGCGTAAAAAAACTGAAGAAAACGTAATAATACTGACGAAAATATAAAATTTTACTGATGAAACGTAAAAATACTGACGAAAACGGACTAAATCGAAGAAAGAAACTTAAAAATACTAACAAAAACGTAAATATACTGATGAAAACGTAAAATTATTGACGAAAACGTAAATAACTGGAATGAACGTGAAAAACTAACCAAAACGTAAATAACTGACCAAGACATAAAAAAATGATAAACACGTAAAAAAATTGGCGAAAACGTGAAAAATAAAGAAACGTAAAGAAAACTCACATAAAAAGTTGATATTTTAGCCCAGTCCACCCAGTGATCGTGTTTTGTTTCTTTTATATACCTAGTGTTTTTTTTATTCGCTAAGTTTTTTATATATTAATATTATAATTTTTTTAAAATAATTTGATTTGGTTTTATTTTTTATTTTTTCAAAATTTTGTTTGTTTTGAACTTTTGTGTATTAATTATATTTTTTTGTATTGACTCATTTTTGTTAAAGTAAACTTAAACGAAACTATTTTGGTGATTTTTAGAGCTTCGCTTACCAACGGACAAGTTATTTTTTAAAATTTATGTCGGTTCAACGTAAGTTAGAGTTTCATATTATTAGTTCTTGCTACACCTAATTAATTTGTTTGGTATGTATGATTTTAAAAAAAAAATATGTTTGTTTATTTGTTATATGTGTAGGTAGTGGTTCTCGTTTTTGTTTAAAAGAAAGTAAAAATTTTGTAAATTAAAAGAATATAAGTAATTTTGAAATTTAAACCGGTTTGTTTAAAACCAGTTTTTGTCAATCCAATCCGATTGTTCGTAACCGGTTTTATATAAAATAGCGATCCCGTTGAAAAATCAATTAAACTGAACCGATTCGATTAAAAATTTAAATGTAACCAAAACTATTCTTCAAGGCGAATTTGCTTTCAGTCTTTCACCATCCACTTGTAGCACATACGAACAGCCCCTGTCACACAATATAACTTCACTTAGGGTCGGTCAAGTTGGGAAAATAATCAAATCGGTTTAGGTTGGGTTAGAAAAAAAACATCGATTACAAAGAGGGATATCAACCGGAGAAAAGGCCAACCATGAGAGACCTCTATTTCTAGTTTTTTATAAGTAAAATTTTTAATTTTTATTTAAGAATTTTTTTTCACTTTTTACTTAAGAATTTTTTTAAAAGTTTATAAAGTAAAATTTTCATCTGGTTAAGGCTTCGATTTAGTTCGATCGAGTTATCGGGTCACGAGTTCGACCACAGAGTCATTTCGGTCGAGTCATCATGTCACAGGTTCGACCTCCGAGTCGACTCTGTCGAGTCACCGAGTCATTCGTTCGACCATTGGATAACCTGGTCAAGTCTATCGATTCAACCATTATATTAAGTGGAGTACCAAGGGACCTAAATAAAAAATAAAAGAAATATACAATTCTTCTTAAATAAACAATATAAATATAATATAACTGACATTAATCTAAGTTAAACTAAAGGAAAAAGAGATTGGCACTTGATTAGTCACGCTAAGGTCTATCAAAACCCTATGCTTCATTAGATTATAACACAAAGTATAAAGTACGACACCCTAAAACACAATAGCACAATATAGTACTGTGAACCCCCGCTGTTTCATTTTTCCTTTACTATGCAAACCAAACGTGTCTTAATTTTTACTTGTCAATACTAAAAAACTGTTAAATCAATAAGGCAAAGCTTAATAAGCTCAAATACACAAATCATCATCTATTCTACACATATAAATTCAAACTGCAAAGGAAGATAAAGCTGAGATTGTTGTAATATTAATCCTACATCTATTCTAATAAACGAATTATCAGATGAAATAAGTATTATCGTGGTTTGTGATTAAATAGTCGAAAAATGAAGAAAAGAAAAACGTTATCCTTGTTGAGTCGATGTCCACAGGTCGCGCCACCAAACACGAAAAGATTACCATCTAAATTTGAAACTGCAACATAACATCTTTCGGTGTGCATAGGACTAAGAGATTTAGTCAGATTCTGTGACGGGGAGTAGCGGTTGAATGAAGACAACCATGAGAAGTATCTGAAATCATATACACCGTCATCAGGTAGACTATCTGAGATACTTACCTTTCCTTTTATATCATCAAATTTATAACGGCCCACAAAAGTTTGTACTTCTGCCGTGTTATATGTTCCTTTTAGGTTCTTTGTTTCTTCTTGTGCTTGATCCTGTAAAGTCAACAAAACGTAATAGATTATGTTTCTTATTACACTTCTAGTCATCTCCTTCTTTTAGTCATCATTGTCCTCCATTTTCTTTACTTTCTAGTAAAAATATGTCACATCAATAAATAAACCAAGTCACTATGTTGGTACTACAAAACAACTATGTTATTCGATAAAGTGGGGATTGGATATGGGTCACATAGGTTTTCGCTGGTGATATAGCAGCTGCAAACAGTGATATTTCACTCATATGCTGATATTAACTTTTACTTGTGCAGACATCTCGAAAATAAATAGCTGAGTGGTCATCTACCCTCCTCTTTGGCAAAACCTTTAAGTGTTTTTTCATCTCCCAAATATCTAATGAATTACTCAAACCGAGGTTATTAATTACTGTATCTATCTAATGGTATTTTTTTTGCTTTAATCAGCTACACCTTATCACATATAAAAAAGAAAACAACTTACCTGCTGCTAGGTAGTAAACCAATCGCTAAAAGTGAAAGATCTTAATAACTGAAGTGTTGATACCACTATGTTTCGTGTTAAAAAGAAACGAAATGCTATACATTTGCTTCAGCAACCTGATCAATTTCTCCCCAAGTGAAAAGAAAGCTCTGGATCCACCAAGTATAAATATACGTTTCACCTTTAGTTACAAAGGATGGGTCCCTTTTGGTAGCCTGAAAACCAACAGAAAAACACATTCATACGCCGTCAGTTATGGAATCCGTTGTACCGACAAACTAATAACACATCAATAGTTCAGTACCTCGTTGTCGTAAGTCTGTAACACCGAATACACCTAGTGTCCTTTCCATCCATGTGGCTTGGAATACTCCAAATCTGGATTTTATCGTTCATTGCTTAAAAGGTCCTACAATGTTACCTCAAATCCGAAAGCAAATCTTCGTTGTTGCAATCGGCCTCTACAGACAAGCTTTGTTAGTCCACTAAAAGTTTCATCATTGTCAGATTCAGATTGGCTATCAAGTTGCCAGTTTAGTGTATCTAGGTTAACGTCGCCTCTATATCTGCTTCAAAGTCTGATTTAATCTGTAAGATAAGACCAAAAACTGCACATTAATTTGAACTGATTAGTACAGCTGGCAAAATGGATGGGTTGGGTAACGGGTCAAAACATGTAGTATTGTACGGTTCTAGATGGGTTGACCATAATATTTGTTGAGTCTTTTTCTTATTCTTTCATCCAAAAAACTTATAGATAATCAATGTTACCAGGTCATTAGGTAAGGATAATCACCTGTAAGTCGTGTTTGGGTGGTCAAGGCCAAGACACCGTACATTTGTAATGAGTTATAAGTGACTGAATATCTTTTAGAAACACCGTCAAAATTCTCTATTTTCAAACTTTTTATTTAAAAACTATACCGGTATCAGTTCGCAACCTCCCAATGCATTGGACCGGTGACTTGTTTTTCATAACTGAATAGAAAAGAACTCAAACGGGCCTAATCGGCCTAAAATGATTAGCAAAACTATAGCTACAGTAAAACATGAGGAGAACAGAATCCCGCTGAAGTATTGTAAATGCTCCCGTAAGCAAAGTGCACGCTTCCTTAAAACTTCCCTGCAAGTTCGTAATAGTCGATGATAGTTTTTGAAGCAACAGTGATTTATAGTTTTTAACCTACAACTTCAGTTTAAATATACACTTTCAAAAACAGAATCCAACATGTTTTTCAACAAAAAAATATATAAATGTCATAAGTCTGTAACATCGAATACAGACCTGTAGTCCTCGAAAATCTCACCCTCAATCTTAAGCTCACCCTTGAAAAATCAGTAACAATCAATAACCACAAAACGGATGGAACTCATTTGATTTTATCCAAATGCGCTGATGCCTACAAAAAATAATACAGTTGTAGGTCAAAAGTAACTAACGGTGAGTCTTTCTTCATTATCAACTATTTCTTGGATTTCTTGTTTATATAAACCAAACTTATGACCTAAACAAAAAAAATTAAATTGTATACTTTAGACGTAAACCAATTATATAAAACTTGGGAATCTATCGTAGAAGGGGTGTTTGATTCTTGGTTTAACAGCAACGAAACACTTCTTTTGCAGCAGAAGGGGTGTTTGGTTCCTGGTTTAACACCAGCCAAACACCCTTTTGTAGAATATCAAAACAGGAAAAAAAAATAATAAAAGAACCTTATTTACCATGAACTGCACCTCCGGTTGCTCCCACCAGATGTAGCAGCCTCGTCACGGATAAATAAAGTACCAACATGGATTTCTCAAGAAAAATGTAAAGCTGCTTCTAAAAGTTTTTGAGAAGCATGTAGCGAAAAGCAAGGAACTTGTGAATATATTGGTAGAACGACATAGAAAGTGAACTTCTCTCGAGCCTTAATTTTGCTGCAGATCTTTATAAACAATATCAGAATGGTAAGAATTGAAAAATCTTTCTTGCAATATTGGATCTTCTAATGACCATACTCGAGTAACTATACTTTAATCATGGACATAAAAATATTATACTTTTTAATCATTATGATCCACGTTATTTTTTATTATAGTGTTTGGTTGGGGACTGACGGGGGTGTTTGGTTTTCTGCAAACTGGAGTGTTTGGCTACTAACAGGGGTGTTTCGTTTGCTACTGGATGGGTCTTTGGTGTTGTGAATATGCTTTGTTGATGAATACTGGCTGACGCACCTGAGATCCAACGATTAGCTGACCTCTATGAATACCTTACCAAATGCGGCGAGGGGGATGCAATGAGTGAGGTGTAGCCATAAGCCTGGAAAATAAAGTAAAAGAAAATGGTCTTATATAACATAAGCAGAACAAATAAACTCGTAGGCCTGAAATAAAGCAAAGACAAACACCCATTATGATTTTACATAAACTTGCCTCAAATTTGTTAAAATATTCAGAAAATGTCATAAAAGTGGAAGTGTAGTGTATGATTAAGCTTTGAAGGAATAATGCTTAATTCATTGCCGGTGTTAATGTCATGACATAAAGTAACTTGCCTAATGGAGCTCTTGTATATAATTATATTGGACTTGCCAAAACATACATGAATAGAATCTATGTGCCTCAAAGTAGGCATTTGCCTCCTCGGGACTCTTCACATCTGCCACACACTTATCCAACTTGCAAGTTTCATCATCAAGGCGAGATATTCGATTCTATGTTTGAGCCTCTCATAAATGTTCTTCATTGAAATCTCTAAAACTAAAAACTGATTTCCAAAGTCCAACAATAAATTCGAATGGAAACACTATATTGCAAGTTTATACTATCAAAGAATCGTAAAAAATGAAGGCATAAAAATAACACAACTAACAAAAACATTGATTCATTTGACAATATTTTAAGTTTTCTTTGTTTAAATTACAAAACGATTTGTTACAGATTATAAAATATGTAATGACACGTCTAAGCTGCCTACGAAGAAATCAACACATTATGACCAGAAAGAAATACATATAAAAGAATGACTCTGAACTTGGACCAGGTTATATATGAACTGCGTCTATATTGTTTTATGTAGTAGAATGGAATTTGGCACCTCTTCCACACTTCAACTCATTAACAGATAAAATATGCAGGTAAATTAATATACTCTAATTTCAAATTTTCATTAATTATAATAAAACAAATTACTTGCAAAAATGAGTTTATCTTTCCAAATAAACTGTATATGTAGGAAGAATCTGAAGTATTTAGACTTACACAAGCTGCAAAGACTAATTCAGCTTTTGAATATGGCGCAGCCTCTAACATATCATAATGCCACCAGGCCAAGCACCAACAAAGTAGGTCGGCATACAGAATACTTGAGGCTCGTTAAAATATTGTAGAGCAGAAGTTCTCCAACATATCAGGATGGTCACTATGCCAAACACCAGCACAGTAAGTCAGCCTTCAGAATACGTTCTTGAGCAGCTAATAGTGTGGCAAGTGCAGTAGATCTTTCATTTTGAGTCTTATCTCTATCGTCTCCATGTAGTGCAAGTTCTCTCGCCTCTTCTCGGTCTTAAGCTTCTTTAATATTTGCTATAAATCTCCCTTCATATTTATTTACCCGTTTTTAATTAAATAGATTAAAAATAGATAAAGTAGTTTTAAAATCTTATAAAAATTGTTTTTAGGATTTATTAAAGTAATTTGAGGTTTACAGCTAAAAAAGTTTTCAAAAAGTCTTATTTTTGATTTTATAGGATTTTAGGGTTTTTATCCAACTTTAAAATTTAATATAAAATTATTAAATAGGTTTTAGAAACTTTTGATTGCATTTCTGTCTTAGTTACAATATTTTAGATTTTTGGTAATTTTTTAGAATTTTTTAGTAGACTTTGAAATTTTTTATATTATTTTATTATTAAAAATTAAAAGTTTGATTTTTAACTTTTTTTATTTTTCCTAGATTTTAGACACATAATTAGGTATTTTGTAACTTTCCAAATATTTTTAGGACTTTTCAATTATTTTCTAGAATTTATTTAAGTTTTAATTGATTTTAATAGTTTTTAAGTGTTTAAAATAGTTTTATTTGGTTTTAAAATTTAAAAAAATACTTTTTAGCTTAAATAGGTCATTTTTGAGGTTTACAAACTTTAAAATCTTGTTTAGGGCTTTTTAATAATTAATTGTGATTTTTAGGGCTTTAATTAGCATTAAAAAGTCATTATCTAATTAATTAAAAGGTTTTAGCAAGTTTGGATTTTTTGTAAACTCTTAGAATATTATTGTGGATTTTTAGGAATTTTTAGGTTAAAATTTTAATTTTTGCACTATTTACGGTTTTGCGTGATCGCCTCTTTCGTCTTAGTTTAATCCGTTTTCGTAACCGTCATTTCTTTCTCATTTCTCTTATCTTTTCTTCTCAATAAAATCACAAACATCATTAATCAATTCTTAACACAACACACGTGCCTCCTTGGGAAACGAACTTGAACTTTCTTAAGGGTCATTAGTGCTCGGTTTTCCTAAACCGACACTTAACGCTTACCACTACTTTGTTGCTCTTTTTCCTAAAAGGGTATACAAAAAGACTACAATCAGTTATCCTTTTCCTGATGAAGGAACTTTAAATAAATATCATAAACAGGAATTTCCCCCAGCCTGGAAGTACCTCATACATGTCCTCCTACAATGTTTGAGTCCCAAATGTACTGCACACAATGAGATCAATAGATCTATTGCAAGTGCTATTGTGTGCATTGCTACTGGGCAAAAGTTTAATTATTCCAAAATGATTTTTGAGGGCATGTGGAAAAATAAAGGGAACAAAATGACTTTAGCTTATCCCAGATTTTTACAAATGGTTTTTGATGTCCAAGGATACTGCACAAGGGATCATAATGATTTTTATGAGATCCCTGTGCAAAAGAAAGCAATTTTTATGAAGATGAACTCACCCCCACATCGTGACCTACCTCTAACCCCAGCTATGCTGCTGTTATCGACGCAGCTCAACCCCAACCAGACCACCAACCCCAAATTGACCCAATACCTGAACCATTACCTTCACCTCAACATATGCAAATTGACCAAGAACCCTTCGACGCTGACACGTTAAATGTTGGCGTTGATGTGCCTATTTCAAACGTTGACACACAACCTTCACAGACCCAAACACCCCTTAACCAACCCACATCCACCCAATCCACATCATCATCTCCACCAACACAATATAGGTTACAAAAACGCCAAAAGACTACTGGAGTGTTCTCCTCTAGTGGTCCTAGCCATGTAGCAGAGAGAACCACCACCACAAGTGTGGTTGGTGCTATGGATGAGGCTGGGACTATTGGTTCTGGCTTAGAAGCTGGCCAAGGCAGTCCCACCATAATTAAGACCTCATCCATGTCCAATGAATCTGACTTGGGAGGTCAAATACCCATTTTAGAAGAGGGCAGATTGGAACCAATGACTTTGATGGAATTGACGGCAGTCTGCATGAGCTTGCAAAAGCAAAATGCAGACTTGGTACAAGTTGTTAGCACACAAGGCCTTGAACTCAAGCAATTGAGGGAGAGGATTGTTATTTTGGAGACTGCTAGTACAAGGAGAGGGATGGAGGAATCTTCCAAAGGGGAGGATGATCAAATAAATGTGAGTGATAAGGGCAGCCATGATGGTCAGTCTTTAGATGTTGTTGAGGCCCTAACAAGTTTGAAGAAACAGACAGGTTTTGATACGTCTCTAGTCTCTCCTACAAACTTAAATTTATCATTTACAGCCATGTTGGAGGAAATTGCAAAAGGCGCTGAGGCAGGAAATTTGAGCGTTGACAAGGAGAATTTGAACGCTGGCATGAGTATTTTGGGCGCTGAAAAAGCAAAATTGGGCGTTGACAGACCTGCAAATGAGGGTGATGTATCCCAGTCATCATCTATCATCAAGGAGGTTTCTTCACATGTATTACTATCTACCTTACCAACAATTGATCCATTAGGTAAGGGTAAGGGTATTATGGTAGAAGAGGTTGTTCCAAAGAATGCAGCTCAAATTGAGTTTGATAGAAAGTTGGTTGCACAAATTGTGGAACAAGACAGAAAGGAGGTGAGAGAGTCACCATTTGTTGTCACTTCAGAAGAGCAAGAAGGAAGTGATGAAGCTAGCTCAGACTCAAGTGTTATGATCATAGAACAGCCAGAAAGACTTGAGTATGGAGATGAGTTGGCCAAGGAGAAATTGAGAGAGTTGAAATTGCAGGTTGATTTTGACATGCCAGAGGTGGTTCAAATGTATCATGCTTGGGAAGATAGATGTATGGAGAATCCACACTTGACCATTTCAGATCAGATATGGGGTTTGGAGATTCTTCTCAGAGTACAAAAGGATTGCAAGGTCATTTTGAAACACAAAGCAAGCAATGTTCTCTTAGAGTTGAAAAGGGATAGAAGGGAATTGTACTGCATGTTGCTCAGGTGTCATGGAACAGGGTGGACTTATAAGAAATTGAAGGCATTGACATTTGATGAGTTGGAATGTAGAGCTTATCCCATTTGGGTTAGAGTGCAGGAAGCAAACACTCTAAGACTTCTTTCTGATGAAAGAAAAGAAGAACTTGCAGAGGAAATGGAGCTCAAGAATGCAATGTTTGTTCCCAGACCAGTGAAAAAGGGAGTTTCTCTTGAGTTTCCCAAAGATATGGATCCATTACATCCAAGTGAAGCTGTCATAAGAAAGAGCCTCAAGCTCTCACCATTAGAAGCTTCAGATATGGTACAGGTGTTACCACTAGATTCCAGAAACCCAATTGTGACCTATGAAGAAGATGAATGTGGGTTTTGGAAGATTGGCAGGTATGGAAAAGAGGTGCACACTTTTACCACCCTTATATCTTTGTTTACAAGTTGTGATAGAGAAGACTTGGTAGATCTATGGAGATTGTTAGAAGCCAAGTATGTGACTGAAGAGCCCACTTCAGTCAATGGAATAAAACTGTGGTCCACATTCAAGAGAATGTGTGGACCAAAAGATGAGGATCCTGCTATTTGGAAGGATCTTGAAGATGATCTCAGTGGTCTTCAATGGAGATTGTATTCAGCTGCTGGTGTTTATTATTTGAGTGCTACAAAGTTTGCTGAGTATCTACTTGTGGATGGTCAGTATTTCATGTCCAAGGATATCTTGGAGAAGATGAAGAACACTCAGCTGGAAATTGATTATTCAAGTGACGTGGCAAAAGACTTGATCAGATTTATTTATTACCAATATGAGAAGGTTTGTAAGATTCCTCCTAGTTCTTAATGTTTATTCAGAAACTTGATCACTAGAGTAGATATCAAGTTTAGGGGAGGATTGTTGGGAATAAATTATAGCCAGTTCACTTGAGCGCTGACAAGAGTAAAACAAGCGTTGACAGGAGTAAAACAAATGCTGACAGCTCAAGCGTTGACAAGACAAAGTCAAGTGTTGATACATTGAAGACAAGCACTGATGGGAAGATATACTCTACGCGTTTATTGTATTCTAGATTACTTCTAGTAAAGATAGGAACAACAATGTATTTTCTATATTTATCTTTACCTAGAATAGGTGATACATAGATTACTGTACAAGGCTTCTTAAGTCTATAAAAGAAGACCTTTAGGTTAATGTTCAATATAAGTTTTCATTCGTAAACTACTTTCATTGTAAGCAAGTTTGATATCATCAATCAAAGTGAAAGTTTGTTTATATCTTGTGTGTTCTTGTTTAAGTGTTAATTCCGCATAACACTTAGATTATCATATACATATAAAAAGGTTTATCTAAGTGTATTACTTGATCTAATCTCGTATACATAAAGCTAAATCGATCTAAGTTTGGGATCAACAAGCAGTGGGAAGGTTTTTCCCATTGCTTTCACTAAAAAACGTGTCTGGTGAGTTTTGGTTTGATTTCAAGCTTGATTCTTCGTATTTCTTGGCAACAAAGGCACCCCCACACTCTATGGAGTGTGGGAAGTCAAGATAAACAGTAAAAAGCACAACCTCAAGCAAGGAAATCACACATACAAGGCCAAAACTAGTTACTGATGTGTAGATAGGGGTCTGGTGGGACTTGCTGGTCTAATGTGCACTTGGGTGAGTTTTGGTTGACAAAACTCACTCAAATCACTTACAAACCACCACAAACCAAGTCTCAACCCTAAACACCACCCAAACCTAACAGACTACAATAATTGATGGTCAAATTACACTAAAACAAGGCAAAAAGTGAACCTACTGATTTCTATGCTTATTTTTTTCAAGCTAGCATACAAATCCTATGTAACCTACCCAAACTGAAAACCCACTACTGATATAACAAGAAACTACTAAAATTGGTGTGTTCAAACAGCATTTAAGCCTAACTCTTTAAACAATCTTTCTTTAAAACCCAAATCCAAACACCCCTTTAATTTTTGGATCAACAACTTTTACAAACCAAACGCCTTTAAATCCTAACCAAACTGATTAACAATTACTCTAACATGCATATAAGACATAAACAAACATGTATTGATCAATAAACTAGTATGAAAACAGCTTGTTCACAAAAAACATAAAGCATACAATTTTTTCACCCAAAAGAGGGTTCAAGCCTTTAGGTTTTGTACCTTGTGGTACCCACAATCCAGGCCCCCTATGGCTGTAATGCCATCTCCTTTCAGTCAAAACTGAGCTATTGGCTTAGGTGATACTATTTGAATGCAGAGATGATGGTGAGTGGATTGTTTCAAATCCACCACCCAATATATCTTGGACTAGATGAACCTGCTAAGACAAGAAAACCAAGAGAATAAAATATTAGCTTCAAAAGCTACCCATAAGCTGTTGTCAGCAGATTATGGTGAGCTTATGGAATGATACCTTAAAAACTTGTTGAAAAACACTTTTGAAAATCAAACTTGTTGAAAAACCGCTTTTGAAAACGTCCACTTTGAAATCACTTGAAATTATACAAAACCAATAAGGAAACTCTGAAATCCCAAACACAAATCCACTTTCACTTCAATGTGTTTGGGGATTTCAGAATATAAAGAAAAACATATTCTTGGTAAACTTTTTGAAAAACTGAAAATTTTTGATGAATATTAAACTAAACTTGCAGGAAAGTAATGATATTATACTAAAACAATAATTTAAAATGGAACTCAACACTTGCAAATTTCATAAATTTAAACTTTAAATATTCATAAAATTAAAAAAAATTGCAAATGTTGGAACAAAGGACTTCCAGAGGTTGGAGTCTCTTTTTATAGTACTAGTAGATGATTCTAGAACGAAAATTACAAGTGTAAACCCTAGCACATGATTTGCCTATAATACCCTTGGTTTCAAATTTGAAAATCAGTAAAATGGAGACATATGATTGAAGCTGACGTACCAGGCTGTAGAATGCATCTCATCCATCAAAAAACTCCTTAGGGACCAAGAAAGAGGTAATAGCTGTTGATTTGGTCGTTTTTGGGTATTGGGGTGAAAATGACGCAGCAGGGGGTGACCCTACTGGTCACATGGGTGTAGTTTTGGTAAAGGTGAGAGTGGGGTTGTGATCAGAGGATATCAAATTAATGATCTGGAGTTAATTAGGGTAAATCCTTTTGTTTTAAACAATTTATGTTTTTAGGGTTTAAAGGGAAGGGATGGTTAAACAGGAGTGTTTGATTCGTTTGGGGTTTAAAAAATGTTTAAACTTTTGTTTGCCTCCACTAATCCCTGATTAGTTATTATTAGTTTTTTTTAAAAAAAAGTGGTAAAGGACGTGGCCGGAAAGGGGGTGGTGATTGGATGAAACTTGTGAGTGGGCGACGTGTCATCCCAATATTGGGTAATGGAAGTTTGCTTGTCTGGTACATTTTCTTCCAAACTCTCTTCATTTCATGTTTTAATAAGCAAAACCATATTTTCCTTATAAGAAAGTTTTTTTTTCATAAATTGGCCACAAAAACTTTCTTGAACATGAACCAAGGGCTTTTTATGCATTGTTTGCATTCTTCAAGGGCCAATCATGACATGTCTTCAAACATCAAGGATATATTTTGTACAAATGAATAGTGAAGGGTCATTTGTGACAACTCTTCAAATATGAGGGACCAAAGTTGACAATTCTTCAATCTTCAAGGGTATTTTTGGAAATTCCATACTTGGGCCCGGTTCTTTGTGCGGCTTCGTTTCCCGTGTTTGTTTTGTTTGATTCTTGTAATCTTTTGGTGAATTCACGATATCCATACCTAAAATACACAATGAACAAACACAAGCATATATTTGGGTATTTTGATGATATTTTAAGCATTTTAAGCCCGATTTGGACGATGAGACTATGTATAATTGCAGTCTCATCACTCCCTCATACTAAACCATTGTCGTGCCCTCACGCAATGCTAGAATTAAGTATCATAGCACTTCCAAAATTCATTTTTAGGTGACATTTATTGAAAATATAAACTTAAATAAACTACTACATGCGTTTTAGACATAATGTATTGTTTTCATAACGATTAAGTGACTTTTAGGGTCAAAGAATAAAAACACGTGAATGCTTCGTTAGAAATAATTTCGTCGTCCTCGATTTTCACCCAATTCCATGCTAAGCGTGTAACGAGATCATTGTTATTATAAGTTATCAACACAATCATATCTCATGAGTGTTAATTACACACCTAAACTCCCTTATTCCTAATTGGTATCTCTTATATTTTATTTTGTATTAATGATCACGAGGATACATCATTGACTTATGTGTGAATAGAGATTAGGTCTAAAAATAGAGTTTTAACGGTGTAACCAAAATCATTAAATTAATAATTCATCCTAATAGACAACGATGTCAAAAAATTAAGTCAACAAGAAGGATCGATAAACACGGTTTTATAACGGTTTTGAACATGAGACTTATTACCAAGACTTTTATATGCCCCATAACGGAAGGGCCTTATTATAATAGGTTTACCTCCATCTTTTATTTAACTCCGCCATGGAGATTTTATTATGACTTCGGTCTTGCCTTGCCTTTTATTTAACCTCGCCATGAGGTGTTTATTATGGCCAAAGACGTATATCCTCACGCTAAAAGCGAATTTTGGATCTTTAAAGCTTCAAAGATTAAGGCTTGATTCACTTTCAATTTGGGCATAGATTTTTCGGCCTTGTGAGCTTCAAATTTTTGCTTAATTTAGGTGAGCACTTGAAATCTTATTATTAGGTGAAGCTTTCGATTATTCGGGTGCCAATACTTCAAAACCGTGACACTGGCGATACCTTAATGTTTTCCCAGTTTAATTACATGGAAGCTACTAAAACAAATTAGAAACCAACAATAGTGACTAAACCGCTAAATCAATATTTATTAACAATTTATTATATAAAAGCGTGGGGAGAATAAGCTAATAATTACTATGCATGAGATCGTGAAAGTTTACGAGACTTATAAATAACTCTATCATTTCTCGTCCTTATTTAAGAGACTTAGCCTAAAAAGTTAAGGAATCAAAGCTAAGTGCTCAACACGCACGGTCGAGTCAAAAATTACTCTTATTCTCACCATCGGAAAACCTACATTCGTGTCTTAAACACTTATGAAAAACAAGAAAAATTTTAATATTTGGCCATTTTTAGCCTTATTTGCAACAAAATGATAACAAAAAGATGAAAATTGGATTGCATGGTGACGTGAGCAAGGTGAAGTATCTACTCACCCCCCCCATACTAAAACTAAACATTATACTCAATGTTTCGAGTCTAGGGGTGAAAACACCCCCGTACTAGAGACGAAGTCGAATGCTTAATCTCGAGCATGGAAAGGGTTAAACGAATAACCTAAAAGCCGTTTATGAATTACGCTAATAAGATAAACGTTAGAACATAATAGGATATCATCGGATATCGTAATTTCCAAAGGCATCGATCGAAGCTCGAGTGATCTATAAAACGAATATGAGAGGCTTCAATGATGACGATGAACCTATTAAATCACAATCACAAACAATCACGGAACAAAGGTTGGAAGAGCACAAGTCCCCTCGTTACACTATTAAGCATGAGAATCCCCCACGAGGCACCTTGTTTTGATAACCGAGTCAAAATCTCGACTCGAATCCCCATAAATGTGATCATTTAGGGATAATCATGGTTTGGTCATTTTTGGTGGGGCTTACATGATAAACAATGCCCAAAAGTACATGGAGTACTTTAAAAACCCGATATACGTATACTCATTTAGTTCATCCTCAATTTTGGAAAGATCGACCTCACTTGTAGGTGGAAGTGGAGGCAAAAGAGCTAGCTCTCGTTCAATGATTTCCTCAATCTCGGGATCAAACTCGTAATCATCGTACTTCACACATTTCTTTTTAAGAGAATCAAAAATTTCATGTGGATTTTGAAGTATGTGATCAATCTCGGCAAAATCGCCATCGTCATCATCAAAGAAAGAGTCGATGTAAGCATTCACAACCATGGTCTTACAAGTCGAATGACTATGCTTATGTGACTTTTCTAAGAAGAGAGGATCGATGTCGATAAAACCTTTCGGCTCAACAGGTGTTGGGCTAGGAAATGGAGGCACTTCGATGGAGTTAGAGGTTGAAGCCTCAAAGACGTGGTCCTTCGAAGGTGGTGAAGACGAGTCAATTTTTGTCATTGTCGTGATGGTACTAACGTCGCCCTTCGGAATTGGTGTGTCACTTTTTTCATCGAATACATCCCAAAGTGATTTTTCATTCATAAATATACACATACCCTTTTGAATTAGGTACACGTATTCTTTATCATTAAAATCATCATCTTTAAAACCGTTTTTCTTAATTCTTTCAAAACATGAATTAAGCCTCATACTTTCTGTCAAACTGAACATTTTGAAATCATTAGGTTTTGAAACATTAGGTTTTGAAACCTCGGTTTTTTCATGATCATTAAACACTTGGGATTTATCGTGAAAAAGTGTATTTTGTCATCCCCATATCTCATAGTAAGTCTCCCCTCGTGAACGGCGATTACGGTTCGAGCCGTCGATAAAAATGTTGGCCTAAATAATTGGACATTTAGGTCACACTCGTAATCGGATATAACGAAATCTGCGGGAAAAACAAACTTTCCAACTCTAACATAGACATCCTCGGCTATTCCAATTGGTATAAGTGGTGTACAATTTGCAAGCTCGATTGTCATGTTCGTGGGGGTAAGTGAAGGCAATCTCATCAATTTCCATAGAGAATGAGGCATAAGATTGATGCTAGCACCTAAATCGGCAAGGGCTAAACATCCCTCAATCTCGGAAAAATCACAAGGTAATAGAAATTGGCCCGGATCCTCTTCCTTTCTCGGCATATGTCTTTTGGGTTTTTTAAGAAGGATTGAAGCACAAGTTTCTCCAAGGGTTACTTTGGTAAGGTCGATCAAACTCTCTTTTTGAACCGTGGATGGAATTTGAGGTACAAGAGGGTGTGCACTCTTTTCCTTGGTCTCCACGTTCACCCCCTCGACTTTAGAACATGAAGGCGTCTTAGAAGTCGAGGGTTGAGAAGAAGGAACAACTCTAAATCCATCAAGGTAAGGGGTAATCACACGAATTTTCTCACGAGACGAGGCGGCTTTACAATGTTCCTTCGGATTTGCAACGGTGTCACTAGGTAACGAACTCGATGAAGCACCCGAGGCTTTGTTCATAATAGCCGAAAACATCTTTTTAATATCAATTTGTCCTTACTCAATCTTCGTGTTTTGAACTTTCAAAGTATTAGTAAAGTCGTTTTTCAAAGTACCAATTTCTCCCTCTAATCGTCTCATATTATCTTCATTCGTTTTCATGTCATTTTGAAAATCGTTTGACGAACTATTTTAATTTGAATTAAAGTTCCCTTGGTCTTGATTACTTCTCTGAAAATTGTTTTGATTCCCACTTGAAAAACTGTTTCCTTGATTGTTGTTGTTTGAAAAATTCGAGTTTTGATTATTGTCTCGATTTTGCCAATTCAAATTCCGACCTTAATTATAACCTTGATTTTGATTCGGAAAATTTCCTTGTTGATTATTTCCTTGAAAATTGTTTCGGTTTTGATTAAAATTGTTGCCTTGATTAAAATTTCCTTGTTGTGATGGACCGGCGTTATTTTGATTTCGAGTTATAAAAATTGTTATTTAACGCACTCACATTCGAAGTTTGGCCATCCGTAGCCGCACACTCGTAATAATTATGAGGTCCACCACAAAACATACACGAAACCTCAACCGCTTTCACCGTAGCGGGAGCGTCTTTCTTTTGCATTTCGACAAGAAAAGACGTAAACACATTCGTTAGCTTGTCGACTTTCGCATCAACTCTCTCAATTTCGCGATTAGAATTACTAACATTGGCGACATTGGCAACACTCGGTGCGTTGAGGAGTTGGTAAACTTGGATCGATTCTCGATAATCATTAATGCATCTTTCGGAGTCTTACACAAAAAGTTGCCACCGACGGCGGAATTCAACGAATCTTGTTCTTGAAAACTAAGACCGTTGTAAAATGTATCGATTTGGTGAAACTCGGAAAATCCATGGTGAGGAAATTGCCTAAGCAATTCCTTAAAACGATCCCACGCGTCTCTAAAAGATTCATTCGGTTTTTGCTCAAATCTCGTAATTTCATTTTTGAAAAACATTGTCTTAGACGGTGGGAAAAAATGATTAACGAATTTGGAAATGAGATCCTTCCACGTAATTATAGAATTAGGTGGCTCTTTCTCGTACCAATCCTTGGCGGCACCATCGAGCGAGTACGGAAAAAGCATAAGGTTGACGACATCGGTGTCGACGTTCTTAAACTTGCTCGTGGCCAAAAGACGATCAAAAGTCCGAATATGGTCGTGAGGATTATCGGCTTCATGACCTCGAAACTTCGTAGCTTGGATTAACGAAAGCATTCCGCTCTTGATCTCAAAATTCTACGCTTCGATAGCGGGAATTACGATCGCGTCTCCATAACCCTCGGTGGGCGCTTGGAGCAATTCCATCATCGAACGATTGTCGGTCATCTCGTCAAAGGTTTCTTCAACAACGATATTAGGAACATCGGTTTCTAAATCTTGTCTACGTCGTCGATTCCTTCTATTACGATTGCGTCGATTTGAAGCGTCGCTAGAATCAGAATAATCATTCGATCGAGTGCGCATGCACTAAGCGTAGAATGGGGGTAGCAAAGAAGATTCTTTTTGGGTTTTTTCGATTTTTCAAAATAAATAAATTTGGGTGTTTGATTGTCTTTTAGTTTTTGTGGATGTTTGAATGTATTACGTAGACTCAAATCTACAAATATCTCCTCGAATCGATTTCTCGATTAAAAGAGCCTCAAAGAATGAAAACGATCACGTGGAGTGAACGCCTTCGATGACTTTAGAACGTTGGTGGAACACCAAAACGTTCCAGAGGGTTTAATCTTGAAAACAAGCAAATATAGTATACGTAGATAATACTTGGGCGGCAAACCCTCGATTAGCCTTCTTTCTCAAAACATGCACAAGCAAGCGGAGGAAACGAGGCGGCGCTAAGCACTTAAGAGCCTTTTTCCCTTAGGTCGTGAAATACAACCGCCTTATACCCACCTTATAGTTTGTGTTAATTGAAATTAAGCCTCACGAAAGTATTTATCTATTTTGCCTTTAAACTTTTGCTTTAGATTCGAATACAATGATCGAGTGATGAAATCCCGAATAAAGGTTGCGTTTTCACGCTTTTGGAGTACTTGTATATTTATTGTTCTACGTAAGTACAATATAGTAATATATTCACAAGAAAAACGAAAACGATAATGGGATATCTACAATATAGTAAAATGATTGGTTTGTGTTTAATTTAGGAAAATTAAACACGGTTTATTTTGATACTATAATATAACAGAGAAAAATAACAAAAATGAGTATGTACGATATTTACACTTTCCAATAATTGAAAAGCAAAAACACACTACTCACATAAACACGATAATAATAATGGCTAAACACACCTCCCCGACTGTGGCGCCAAAATGATTGTGGTAAAAATACGTGAATAGGAAAACAACGTATAATGGGCAACTATTAAACTCGATGATTTAGGAAAACCGACAAGGCGAATAAATGCGGGTTCATTCTCGAAGGAGGTGTGTGATTATGAGTGCCAGTATGTAAAATCAAAGTTTGGATTAGTGTCGTTTTTTGTTTAAGAGAGAAAAATTAAAGACGAGCTACGATTGCGATTAAACTACGACGAGTGACGTAAAACGCGAACGTAAATACATAAAACGTGACAAAATAAAAAATTAAAGCTAAAAATTAATTAAAAATGAAAATTAAGTCTAAAATAATATAAATAAGAATAAAAATTCAATAAATATATTTTAAAACCTTTTATTAATTAAATATTCAATATTTAATGTTAATTAAAGCCCTAAAATTAAATATAATTAAGAAAAAGCCCAAAATATTATTTTCATGAACTAATAACTCAGTTATATTATTTAAAGACTAAAACGTACTTTTCCTAAATTTTAAAAACTATTTTTCTATTTTTTTTAAACACTAAAAAGAATTTTTAAACTAAAATAATGATTAAAAATATTAAAACAATGCTAAAATTAATTTGACTGTTTGAAAAATCCTAAATTATCTTACTGAATAGTAGAAAAATGAAAAAGTTTGAAAAAAGAAGTTTTTTACACTGAAAGACAAAACAGATTTAATTTAAAACTATTTAAACTAAGATTAATTCTAAAAAATACTTAAAAAGGAAAATGTACATTAACTTAAAATCAAACTTTATAAAAAATTCAGAAATAAAATAACAAAAATAAAAAAATTAAAAATACTGAAAATGGATGAAATTTGATCACCAAAGACAAAAAATTGAAAAATCTGAAAGGGACACTTGAGGACTTTTGTCCTTATCCCAAGCAGTGGAAACCTTAACACTAGCAGTGGGAAGGTTTTTCCCACTGCTTTCACTAAAAAACATGTCTGGTGAGTTTTGGCTTGATTTCAAGCTTGATTCTTGGTATTTCTTGGCAACAAAGGCACCCTCACACTCAGTGGAGTGTGGGGAGTCAAGATAAACTGGAAAAAGCACAACCTCAAGCAAGGAAATCACACATACAAGGCCAAAACTAGTTACTGATGTGTAGATAGGGGTCTGGTGTGACTTGTTTGTCTAATGTGCACTTGGGTGAGTTTTGGTTGGCCAAAACTCACTCAATTCACTTACAAACCACCACAAACAAATTCTCAACCCTAAACACCACCCAGACCTAACAGACTACAAGAATTGATGGTCAAATTACACTAAAACAAGGCAAAAAGTGGACCTACTGATTTCTATGCTTATTTCTTTCAAGCTAGCATACAAATCCTATGTAACCTACGCAAACTGAAAACCCAATACTGATATAACAAGAAACTACTGAAATTAGTGTGTTCAAACAGGTTTTAATCCAAACTCTTTCAAAAATCTTTCTTTAAAACCAAAATCCAAACACCCCTTTAATTTCTGGATCAACAACTTTTACAAACCAAATGCCTTTAAATCCTAACCAAACTGATAAACAATTACTCTAACATGCATATAAGACATAAACAAACCTGTATTGATCAATAAATTAGCATGCAAACCGCTTGTTCACAAAACACATAAAGCATACAATTTTATTCACCAAAAAGAGGGTTCAAGCCTTTAGGTTTTGTACCTTGTGGGACCCACAATCCAGGCCCCACTATGGTTGCAATGCCATCTCCTTTCAATCAAAACTGAGCTATTGGCTTAGGTGATACTGTTTGAAGTAGAGATGATGGTGAGCGGATTGTTTTAAATGCAACACCCAATATATCTTGGACTAGATGAACCTGCTAAGACAAGAAAACCAAGAGAATAAAATATTAGCTTCAAAAGCTACCCATAAGCTGTTGTCAGCAGCTTATGGTGAGCTTATGGAATGATACCTTATAACTTGTTGAAAAACCACTTTTGAAAACGTCCACTTTGAAATCACTTGAAATTTACAAAACCAATAAGGAAACTCTGAAATCCCAAACACAAATCCACTTTCACTTCAATGTGTTTCGGGATTTTAGAATATAAAGAAAAATAGATTCTTGGAAAACTTTTTGAAAAACTGAAAACTTTTGATGAATATTAAACTAAACTTTCAGGAAAGTAATGATATTATACTAAAACAATAATTTAAAATGGAACTCAACACTTGCAAATTTCATAAATTTAAACTTTAAATATTCATAAAATTAAAAAAAAATTGCAAATGTTGGAACAAAGGACTTCCACAGGCTAGAGTCTCTTTTTATAGTACTAGTAGATGATTCTAGAACGAAAATTACAAGTGTAAACCCTAGCACATGATTTGACTATAATACCCTTGGTTAGAAATTTGAAAAACAGTCAAATGGAGACATGTGATTGAAGCCGACGTGCCAGACTGTAGAATGCATCTCATACATCCAAAAACTCCTTAGGGAACAAGAAAGAGGTAATAGATGTTGATTTGGTCATTTTTGGGTATTGGGGTGAAAATGACGCAGCAGGGGGTGACCCTACTGGTCACATGGGTGTAGTTTTAGTAAATGTGAGAGTGGGGTTGTGATGAGAGGATATCAAATTAATGATCTGGAGTTAATTAGGGTAAATCCCTTTGTTTTAAACAATTTAGGTTTTTAGGGTTTAAAGGGAAGGGATGGTTAAACAGGAGTGTTTGATTCGTTTGGGGTTTATAAAATGTTTAAACTTTTGTTTGCCTCCACTAATCCCTGATTAGTTATTATTAGTTTAAAAAAAGAAAGTGGGAAAGGATGTGGCAGGAAAGGTGTGGTGATTGGATGAAACTTGTGAGTGGGCGACGTGTCATCCCAGTATTGGGTAATGGAAGTTTGCTTGTCTGGTCCATTTTAGTCCTTACTCTTCCAAACTCTCTTCATTTCATGTTTTAATAAGCAAAACCAGATTTTCCTTATAAGAAAGTTTTTGTTTTCATAAATTGGCCACAAAAACTTTCTTGAACATGAACCAAGGGCTTTTTATGCATTGTTTGCATTCTTCAAGGGCCAATCATGACATGTCTTCAAACTTCAAGGATATATCCTGTACAAATGAATAGTGGAGGGTCATTTGTGACAAGTCTTCAAAGATGAGGGACCAAAGTTGACAATCTTCAATCTTCAAGGGTATTTTTGGAAATTCTATACTTGGGCCCAATTCTTGGTGCGGCTTCGTTTCCCGTGTTAGTTTTTGTTTGATTCTTGTAATCTTTTGGTGAATTCACGATATCCGTACCTAAAATACACAATGAACAAACACAAGCATAAATTTGGGTATTTTGATGATATTTTAAGCATTTTAAGCCCGATTTAGATGATGAGACTATGTATAATTGCAGTCTCATCAATTTTCATGGATGATTTCTCAGTATTCGGAAACTCATTCGAGTCTTTCCTTTTTAATCTAGAGCACATGCTCATCCGATGCAAACAAGCTCATCTCGTGCTCAATTGGGAGAAATGTCACTTTATGGTGACTGAAGGAATTGTGCTTGGACACAAAGTCTCCGAAGCCGGATTGGAAGTAGACAAGGCCAAGATCGAAGTGATATCCAAATTACCGCCACCCACTAATGTTAAAGCCGTTAGAAATTTTCTAGGTCATGCGGGATTCTACCGCCGATTCATAAAAGACTTTTCCAAAATCGCTAGACCAATGACCAAACTCCTTGTAAAAGACATAGTCTTTGATTTCAACGAAGAATGCATAAAGGCATTTGAAAAGCTTAAAGACAAGTTAACGAATGCACCCTCCATGGTTTCACCGGATTGGTCGCGACCGTTTGAACTTATGTGTGATGCAAGCGATTTCGATGTAGGAGCCGTATTAGGACAATGGGAAGGAAAACATTTCCGTCCTATACATTTTGCGAGCAAAACTCTAAATAGCGCGCAACTCAACTACACAATCACCGAGAAAGAACTACTTGCCGTAGTTTTTGCTTTTGACAAATTTCGATCCTATCTCGTGTTGTCGAAAACGATTGTATTCACCGATCATTCCGTGTTGAAATACCTATTCTCTAAACAAGATGCTAAGCCGCGTCTTATCAGATGGATTTTACTACTCCAAGAATTTGACATCAAAATTCAAAATAAGAAAGGAGCCGAAAATGACGCATACGATCATTTATCGCGACTTGAAAATCCAAACATGGAAGAGTTAAGGGACGAAGATATCGATGACTATTTTCCTGATAAAACTCTTATACAAATCTCTACGGACGAATCTCCGTGGTTTGCAGATTTTGCAAATTACCTCGTTGGAAGAATTATAAGAAAAGGTTTAACCTATCACCAACAATGTAAATTCTTTTCTGACCTAAACACTATTTCTGGGAAGATCCCTACCTTTTCAAGGTATGCCCCGATGACATGATTAAGAAATGTGTTTATGGTGCGGAAACTAGAAAGATCCTTGATGAATGTCATCATGGCCCTACTGGGGATATTATGGTCCTTCCACCACCGCGAAAAAAGTGTTTGATGTTGGTTTCTATTGGCCAACAATTTTTAAAGAGGCCTATACTCTAGTCGAAAATTGTGATTGTTGGAAATACGTTTTTCGTATTTAGGAAGATTCGGTCACTCCGACAATACAATATTAAGTAGTGGCTCGTAGTTTAGTTATTCTACATTAAGTAAACAAGGAAAGGACTAGTCCATGGTTTGTATGGACGACCCAAACATGTAAGCCCAAGCCCATTACAAGGCTTGGGTATATAAACCCTCTCCTTAGTTGGAGAGGGTGTGGTTCACCTTATTTTTCACATAGTAAGAAAAGTGTTTTCTTTCACTTCTCTCTCTAAAAGTGTGTGTGTTATCAGCATATCTCTATCTCTTTCTCTCTCTAAACATATGCAAGATTTACAACATCCTACAAATGGTATCAAGAGCCATGGGATGATTGTTTTGTTTTTGTGTTTATGTTCTTGATTAATACGCCTATTTTGATCCTTATTCATTCGTACCAAAAATTTTTTTTGTGTTTTTATTGTTTAATCTTGATACAAATCATCTACATACTTGTGGTAGTGATTTGGTTAAAAACACAAAATGTTTAGGTGTTTGATTTGTTTTTAGGCTTAAAATCTCGAATTTGTGTACTATCCGAGTGGAAAAATACTCCATCACAAAGTTGGAAGGGTTTTACTTCGCGATCACCAGGTATTGCGATACCCCTTATTCTGACGTATATTGCGATCGTGGATTTCGACAGAATTAAGGCTTATTGAAACGTTACTCTGCCAAAAATTTCATTTGCCATATTGCGATAGTCCTCATATTCCGATAGCTGTCACATTGCGATACTAGTCTCATTCCGATACGAGTACCACTGCGACAGTCCTCATATTCCGACAGTGGACATATTGCGATAGTAGGGGTATTCCGACAGACTTTATATTGCGACAGTGGACATATTGCGATACAAAGGTCATTGCGATACAAGTGTCATTGCGATGGGTAATATTGCGATGGGTATTGCGATGAGTATTCCGATGAGTATTCCGATGGTTTAAACATTAACATTGCGACAGAACTTGCTTTGTGCATTCCGATAGAGTGACAAGATTTCCAAGTTTTTTTCAAAAACGTGTTTTTGAAAATTTTTAATGTGTGTAATTTTGTCTTGGAATTTTTGGTTTATCAAGAACATAATTTAGGGGATTTCAACATTATTTCTCGGCTTTAACACACAACAACAAACAAATTTACTTTCTCTCATTGATCGATCAACTTTGTAAATCTTATCTTATAGAAATGGAGTACACATCTCTTACGGATAAGTCCATCCTCTCGGGTACGGATAATCATCCACCAATGTTGGTGAAGACTATGTATGAGGATTGGGCTTCCCGAATGGAACTTTATATGTTGAACAAAGAAAATTGACATCTAATTTGGGCATCGGTGCTTAATGGACCATTGGTATATGGTACTGTGACGGAAGGTGCTGTTACTCGTCCTCACACAACGGGTGAACTAACTGGAGATGCTAAGATACAAGACAAGTGTGATAAACAAGCTACAAATATCATTCTTCAAGCCCTTCCTCTAGATGTCTACAAACTCGTTAGTAAACATAAAGTTGCCAAGGAGTTATGGGATAGAATTCGTGTTCTAATGCAAGGCACTTCGTTAACTAACAAGAACGAGAGTGTAAGCTTTATGATACTTTTGATAAGTTTGCCTATGTCCCAGGGGAAACTCTTAATGATTAATATCTGAGATTTACCCTATTGTTGAATGAGCTTAATATTTATGGCATGGCAATTCCTACGTTTCAATTGAACACCAAGTATTTGAACATTCTTCCTTCAGAATAGAAAAAGCACGTGATAGATGTTAAATTGGCTAAGGACTTTCATAACACCAATGTGGATTAACTTCAAGCTTTTATTCAACAACACGAATGCCATGTGATTGAGGCTCGGTTGTCTACACCTCAAGTTCATGATCCACTTGCCATGTATGCTTCTCAACAAAACATGGCTTATACTTATCAACAATCATCATACTTGAAACAGCCACCACCACACACCTATCAGCAACCACAACAACCATCTTATCAACCACTAATGATGCCTGTAACACCCCAGTTTTACAAGGCAGCGGAATATCAACATTGGGTGTTACTTCATAGCACATCACACATAGTCATAGAAAACGACCTCAAAAGAGACGTTTTATAAACTAAACCATTCGACCAAATCTGAGTTCAATAAAAAGAGGTCCCAACAATTTA
Source organism: Glebionis coronaria (assembly GCA_025667525.1). NCBI lineage: Eukaryota > Viridiplantae > Streptophyta > Magnoliopsida > Asterales > Asteraceae > Glebionis > Glebionis coronaria. The sequence goes on from CM046879.1 coordinate 398,364,303, forward strand.
TACAAACTTTAATAAAAATAAATATTTGTCATGTGTATCGAATGGAAATTTTTTTTTTTGCCTTTACTTATCTCGCGCGGCTCCATGCTCCAGATGCTCTTAAACCTATACACCTGAGAATACATGCTAAAATGTCAACAAAACGGTTGAGTGAATTCATAGGTTTTTAAATAAACAATAATGGGTTTTAAATAAACCATAAAGCTTTTGAACACAAGAATCTCATCCACTGTCGATAGTGCAACACATGCAATACCGAAAGTCCACGATATTCTACTAAGCCATGACATCGAAGCCTTGAGTATAATAATGCCCTAGTCAGGTATTTTGCCGAATACCCCCTTACTTCTAATACAACACACCTGGCTGAGCCTCCAACCCACAGGTGCGACCTGACCAGGTGGGGGCCATCCCCGATGGATCCATCCGTCTGTACCAGCGCCTGCCCATCATAGGTAGTTAATGGTTCATGGGTTTATAGGTACTTTCCAAATTTTTGCAATACAACACTTAGCAAATAGCGATTCTCAATCAATACAATCAACGCTTGTGTTCATCTTTCAAAAGCATTTAATCAAACATCTTACATTCATTTACAACAACTTGTATCCGTTCAAAGCATATAGTCAAACCTCGTATGTTTATTCATACATGTATCCTTTCAAAAGCATATATATAAACACATATGTTTATTTACCAAGAGCATGTATTCCCCCACGCGGGATTATAAATACATAAAAAAGCAGTAAAAGCGAGGCTATGAACTCACCAGATAAAGATATTACACGTAGATCAAGTAAAAAATGTCCAATAGTCGATACACGACTTCACGAGATATCAATCGCTCATTGATCGAGAACAAGATGCCCAACGGTCGACATATAACCGAACGAAACCTATAATGACGAGGAGAGCCTTAAGTTCAAGACTATACATAAGCTATACATATATGTAGATAGTTCACTTTATTAAGTTTGGGCATTGCATAAGTTTTATAAACTATTTATAAACTTTTAATAAAAATCCAAGATTTGTCCATTACTAGTCGACTTATGGCCTATAACAAGTTCATTTGACTTAATTCTATTTCAAACTCAGTATTTATCACCAAATACATTATTAAAACTTAAGTCCAGTGATAGCCCAATAGTCATTATAAGTGTATGTTGGGCTTTTATGTCTCAAATCTGCTTTATATGCATTAGGGTTCAAAACTCCCCAAAATGATGTCGGCTTAATATTTCACGATGTTCGGGTCTCGGGTATTCTAAATATCAGTATACAAATGAGTCTATATTTCCGCTCCTACCACTTCGGTGTTTATAAAAAAATCATCACGTTTTACGTTAATTAAATATAACACAATTCTTACAATTTTCCCGACATGTCTCGTTAATCAGATCATATTGCCTGAAATGTAAATCATCTAGGTGAATTCTCTTTACCGAAATTATCCTTAGCTCATGTGATTTATTGAGCATAAGTCTAGTTACCCAAAACATATACTTGTCATAGGTTAATTACCCATTTTCACACTTAGAAACGTTGGCTGTGATTTGCAGCCAACTTCAGTTCTACCGTTTTGCCTGCCATTTCCAAACAGTTTATCCGTAGAAAACCATTCGATTCGTGTGTGTTCTACATAAGTTTAGCTACAACTTTTAGTATTACATACTTAGGGGTCAGTATACAATTATTTGAAGTTTTCTATCGTTTACTACAGACAGTTCTGTTTTGACATGTTTTGTCGTTTCGACCATATTTAATTCATCGGGTATCGTCACAAGACAAGCTACCCGGCCAAATCGCCACAAAACTTTTATCTATCCACTTATAACCTTAAAATAACCTCAAGACCTACTGTTATTCCCAAATAACCACGTGTTTTCCACTTTTTGTAAATATGAAATTCATAACTACTATATAGGGCTTGTTTAGGCTTTGTTTGATGGTTAAAACCTTATACACAATGTCTAATCATTAAAAAAACGTACTTTCTACATGAAATTATAAAGAATAATATAAGTTGACATGATCAAAAATGAAAATAAAGAATCATTACCACAAAAACTTTAAAGAAAATTAAATCATCCTTATAAAAAAATGAAAAAGGAGATCAACAAGATAGAGAATTAGAAACCTTGCTTCCAACCAAAGATTTTAACAATCTCATTCAATATATATATATATATATGCAAGAACCTCTTTAAACTCAGCCTATCTTCCAAGGTTATAAAAATTTGAAGATAGTAAAGTTTGATTTTTAAAGGACTAAATCAAGATTAACCAACTTTTATGTATAATAAGTACCTTGCTAGAGATTGAATAATAAAGTGTATCCGTATATATGTGCGGCAAGAAGTAGAAGAACGGAAGGGTAATATGATTTCTTGTGTTATCTATTAGAAGTTAGCATTGATATGTGTGATCTAGCGGTGGATATATATGCAATATTAGCATCCAGATGTCTAAATTTTACATAGGGTTTAAAGTATGGGACGTGTGTCCCTAATAGTTCAATAATTTTGTTAATATTCTCACTCACAATATGAATAAGCGGATATTATCAAAACCCGATATTTTAAAGTTACGTAATTTGAAAGATATGCATAAAACATGTGAATTAAACGCTCAATATAAAATAAAAACATCGACATTCGGACAACATTGATATTTTGATAAATAAACGAGGGCTTATAATTTAATAAATGTTAACACGATATATAAATGAACGACGCTTAAAGGTTTAAGTAAATTGCGAAAAATACTCATAAAACGAGAATTAAAATGACGACAATAGAAAATATTTCTATGTCATAACGAGAATAATTACGGTCGATGACGGACATAGATTTTGCCGATTATAATAAATGACATATATTTGATACGTTAAAGACTTAAACATGCCGGCTAGTAAAGAATTTGATAATATTTGTCGAACAATCATGACAAATAAAAGTCGATTAATTAATATTGATCCTAATATTAGAAATAGTATTAGAACTCAGTCTAAACGTTGATTTTAATGTTCGGTTTACTACATTAGCTTCCCCTTTAGGAAGCGACGTCCCGGCGCTTAATTCGTCTCAATAGTCTTCGATATAATGTCGAAGATGTGAGGAATAGACAAGTGATCGCCGAGGTTCCTAACGAAGGTTGGATGAACAAAAGTCAAAGCAATGAGTATGCATAACGAATACAAACGAACGGATTGAATGTAGCTTCAATACTTATAAGGAAAGAATAATACATAACTCGAAGGAGAAGCCATTGGAAGCGAAGAATTAACGAATCGTCAATTTTTGGAAATGGTTAAAGGTATATTACTACTAGTTTATCAAACATTAGGCGATCGATAAGTTTGAAAAATTCCACATGACAAGTGAAGAATCAAATAAGTGGGTGCATTTGTAATATTTTCAATGCGACAATCAATTGAAAACTAATGGTGATCACATCGATCAATTTAAAACACATATCGTCCAACGAGTCTCGTTAAAATAAATTGTGTCATAAGAAAAATCGCTTGGATAGTACATAACTCCATCGAAAGTGTTACAAAATATTCAACGAGACAATTATTACTAGTCGCACAAAATCACCTATCGGCATGATCTTAAACATTCAAACCTATTTCGTCAAGAGCGAATTCATCGATACGGAAGTTGTTCGGAGTATACATTGCTCTATCGAAAGAACTTCGATCTAAATAAAACACAAAGCTATCACTAAGCACATATAATCAAATTACGACATGCTTGAAGAATATCCAAGCCATGTCAAATCAATAAGAATATTTGACAGGGTTTTCAAATAATGCTAGTCAAAGGAAAGTTTTCAAGTTAACGGATGTTCACGATCTTGATTGCATAGATTCATATAGAACAATATTTTCGTCATCAGAGGGTGCTCACACACGGATCCATACCCAAATGACATTACAGGACCCAAAAGATATTGTAGGGTGCTCATAAACGGATCCATACCCAAAATAGTTTCTCGTTACGATTGAAAAATTCTTTGATGAACCATCCATAATAACAAGGAAGAATCTCAAGATCTTTTCATTCACGATGAGTTGTGTTGATAATTTAATCCTCAGTCAATCCACAAGTACAGAACTAGTGTCGATTAAACAAGTCATTTGTTCTCGGAACAGCTAATGGTTCTTAACGATTAGCTTATAATGCTCGCGATAGTCGGGACTTATTAGAAATAGTCCATAAAATAAATCATAACTCGAGAGAAGTCTAACGTATTACTCGTACATAGACAATAATCAATAATAACCATAATGACGACGGTAATGAACGATTCATACCAACGAAACACGAGTCGAAGAAATACATCCGTATACAAAATAAACATAAACCAAGTCGGTCAAACTTGAGCCCACCTATTTATAAATCGTTGTTTACATCCAAAAATGTCACAATCCATGTAAACAAGAATTATAAATTTATGGTTTGAGAATTTATAACTTTCTTGTTCAAATAAAAAGGCTTCCCAATTTATTTCAACAAGACGATTATAAATCATCCTACTCAGGTAATACCATCTCAAAACAGGATATCATATCCAAATTACATACCATAGCAAGTAAAGGGTGTCAACAAACTTACTTCATAATTTCCGTATCCAAATGTCCCATTCCATTTGAATAAAGAAAACACAATAATCTAAGGTACAGTGGTTTAAAACTTTCTTATTCAAATGTCCCAATCTATTTTCAATAAGAGAACCTTAAACGACTCATAGTTGGGCAAGTTAATATCCTATATCTAAATGTCCCATTCCATTTAGATACAAGGTATTAAGTCACTCAACCGAATGACTACTACGATCATATCTTTGTTGTACCCAAATATATAGTTGATTGGGTATATATATATATATCTTAAGTCCAACATTGGCATCCTCCTTTTCGTCAAATAACGTAGTCATATAAAATTAAATCACAGGTTGCATTACATAGAAGATATCGCCTCGGATAAATGATTCTTCAAAATCATAAGAAGTATTCGGAACACGAATATCACATCAATCAATTACGTTTCGAAAGGAGATGTCCTAAAATGGCACATCACGATACGATGATAAAAATCGAACATAAACAAGTTGATACGCGATAGATTACAAAACAATATACATACTCAAAGTATCAAATGAGTTTCATACTCGTATTCAGATAATACATAATCATCATGATCTGTGATTTGCGAGGATGCCAAATCCGATACAAAATCGTACTATAAAATGTACGACAATCATTCAAAGACCATTGCCTCACCCGCAATGCCTTTAAATACCATAGTATATACATTCATATACATACAACCTTTTCTACATACACATAGGATCACATTATCACAGCCAAGCATTGGTTTCTTGGAGCCATGAGCGCGCAGATACTTTGTAAGGCAATCAAACAATATTACGAAAGAGTAGTTATGGTCTAGATTTTAAAAATGACCTAGTTCGCTATAACTAGTGCTCTGATACTAATCTGTAACACCCCCAGTTTTACAAGGCAGCGGAATATCAACATTGGGTGTTACTTCATAGCACATCACACATAGTCATAGAAAACGACCTCAAAAGAGACGTTTTATAAACTAAACCATTCGACAAAATCAGAGTTCAATAAAAAGAAGTCCCAACAATTTATACAAACTTTAATAAAAATAAATATTTGTCAAGTGTATCGAATGGAAATTTTTTGTTTTTCCTTTACTTATCTCGCGCGGCTCCATGCTCCAGATGCTCTTAAACCTATACACCTGAGAATACATGCTAAAATGTCAACACAATGGTTGAGTGAATTCATAGGTTTTTAAATAAACAATAATGGGTTTTAAATAGACCATAAAGCTTTTGAACACAAGAATCTCACCCACTGTCGATAGTGAAACACATGCAATACCCAAAGTCCACGCTATTCTACTAAGCCATGACATCGAAGCCTTAAGTATAATAATGCCCTAGTCAGGTATTTTGCCGAATACCCTGTTACTTCTAATACAACACACCTGGCTGAGCCTCCAACCCACAGGTGCGACCTGCCCAGGTGGGGGCCATCCCCGATGGATCCATCCGTATGTACCAGCGCCTACCCATGATAGGTAGTTAACGGTTCATGAGTTTATAGGGACTTTCCAAATTTTAGCAATACTGCACTTAGCAAATAGCGATTCCCAATCAATACAATCAACGCTTGTGTTCATCTTTCAAAAGAATTTAATCAAACATCTTACATTCATTTACAACAACTTGTATTCGTTTAAAGCATATAGTCAAACCTCGCATGTTTATTCATAAACATGTATCCTTTCAAAAGCATATATATAAACACATATGTTTATTTACCAAGAGCATGTATTCCCCCTCGCGGGATTATAAATACATAAAAAAGCAGTAAAAGCGAGGCTATGAACTCACCTGATAAAGATATTACACGTAGATCAAGTAAAAAATGTCCAATAGTCGATACACGACTTCACGAGATATCAATCGCTCATTGATCGAGAACAAGATGCCCAACGGTCGAAATAAAACCGAACGAAACCTATAATGACGAGGAGAGCCTTAGGTTCAAGACTATACATAAGCTACACATATATGTAGATAGTTCACTTTATTAAGTTTGGGCATTGCATATGTTTTATAAACTCTTTATAAAACTTTTAATAAAAATCCAAGATTTATAAAATGTTATTCATTTCTTCATAAACAAAGCCTATTACTAGTCCACTTATGGCCTATAACAAGTTCATTTGACTTAATTCTATTTCAAACTCAGTATTTATCTCCAAATACATTATTAAACTTAAGCCCATTGATGGCCCAATAGTCATTATAAGTGTATGTTGGGTTTTATGTCTCAAATCCGCTTTATATGCATTAGGGTTCTAAAACTCCCCAAAATAATGTCGGCTTAATATTTCACGATGGTCGGATCTCGGGTATTCTAAATATCAGTATACAAATGAGTCTATATTTCCCAAAAAATGTCTCCTACAACTTCGGTGTTTATAAAAAAATCATCACGTTTTATGTTAATTAAATATAACACAATTCTTACAATTTTCCCGACATGTCTCGTTAATTAGATCATATTGCATGAACTGTAAATCATCTAGGTGAATTCTCTTTACCGAAATTACCCTTAGCTCATGTGATTTACTGAGCATAAGTCTAGTTATCCAAAACATATACTTGTCATAGGTTAATTACCCATTTTCACGCTTAGAAACGTTGGTTGTGATTCGCAGCCAACTTCAGTTCTACCGTTTTGCCCGCCATTTCCGAACAGTTTATCCGTAGAAAACCATTCGATTCATGTGTGTTCTACATAAGTTTAGCTACAACTTTTAGTTTTACATACTTAGGGGTCAGTATACAATTATTTGAATTTTTCTATCGTTTACTACAGACAGTTCTGTTTTGACATGTTTTGTCGTTTCGATCATATTTAATTCATTGGGTATCGTCACAAGACAAGCTACCCGGCCAAATCGCCATAAAACTTTTATCTATCCACTTATAACCTTAAAATAACCTCAAGACCTACTGTTATTCCCAAATAACCACGTGTTTTCCGCTTTTTGTAAATATGAAATTCATAACTACTATATAGGGCTTGTTTAGGCTTTGTTTGATGGTTAAAACCTTACACACAATGTCTAATAATTAAAAAAACGTACTTTCTACATGAAATTATAAAGAATAATATAAGTTAACATGATGAAAAATGAAAATAAAGAATCACTACAACAAAAACTTTAAAGAAAAATAAATCATCCTTATAAAAATGAAAAAGGAGATCAACAAGATAGAGAATTAGAAACCTTGCTCCCAACCAAAGATTTTAACAATCTCAATAACACTTCAATATATATATGCAAGAACATCTTTAAACTCAGCCTATCTTCCAAGGTTATAAAAATTTGAAGATAGTAAAGTTTGATTTTTAAAGGACTAAATCAAGATTAACCAACTTTTATGTATAATAAGTACCTTGCTAGAGAATGAATAATAAAGTGTATCTGTATATATGTGTGGCAAGAAGTAGAAGAACGGAAGGGTAATATGATTTCTTGTGTTATCTATTAGAAGTTAACATTGATATGTGTGATCTAGCGGCGGATATATATGCAATATCACCATCCAGATGTCTAAATTTTACATAGGGTTTAAAGTATAGGACGTGTGTCCCTAATAGTGCAATAATTTTGTTAATATTTTCACTCACAATATGAATGAGCGGGTATTATCAAAACCCGATATTTTAAAGTTACGTGATTTGAAAGATATGCATAAAACATGGGAATTAAACGCTCAATATAAAATAAAAACATCGACATTCGGACAACATTGATATTTCGATAAATAAACGAGGGCTTATAATTTAATAAATGTTAACGCGTTATATAAATGAACGACGCTTAAAGGTTTAAGTAAATTACGAAAAATACTCATAAAACGATAATTAAAACGACGACAATAGGAAATATTTCTATGTCATAACGAGAATAATTACGGTCGATGACGGACATAGACTTCACCGATAAATAATAAATGACATATATTTGATACGTTAAAGCCTTAACCATGCCGGCTAGTCAAGAATTTGATAATATTTGTCGAACAATCATGAAAAATAAAAGTCGATTAATTAATATTGATCCTAATATTAGAAATGGTATTAGAACTCAGTCTAAACGTTGATTTTAATGTTCGGTTTACTACAATGCCACAACAAGCATTTCAACAGAGTGTTCATCAACAATCTTTTCCACAGCAACCACCACATCAGACATCACCATCACAAGCCAACACTTCTCCAATGGGTTATATACCTCAACAAGGATATTTTCTAATTGAATCACAACCAGCACAAGCCTTCTACTCCAATGAACTTCCACCAATCCAATCACCGTTCTTTACTCCAAATGATACGCCAGCTGATGTTTCTAAACCATCTCATTGCCTACTTATCAAAACTTGTTACAACTAGAGGATTTCCACCAACAAACAATCAGCTCCGCACCTCTTCAAATCCTCGACAACAAGCCACTGTTCAAGATGGTCAAGTGACGGTGCAACCTAACCAGGAAAGGAAAACTTCATATGGACCTCCTACAAGGACTGTGAATGCTCAAACTGTGAATTCTCAAGCTAATGGGAATGGAAGCCCTATTGGTCCTCAAAAGGTTGTGACTTGCTACAATTGTCGAGGACAAGGTCATATGTGACAAATCTAACATTTTCAGGTAGTTAAATATTTTCTCGTATAATATTTTGAAACTTATTTTTATGTTGGTTGACGAACTCACAATTTACGGATTTAAATTTGGGCTTACGTGCATAATTTGGCGTCTTTTACGACTAAACCGGAAACCTTAGGATTACGTATTTACGTTTTTGAACTCCGTTTTTGATGAGACAATTTTTATTGGATTCGTTTTGTGACGGTGATTCATAATTTATAAAAACGTTTTTCGTAAAACGACCCGAGGGCACGCAAATCGAGAAAACTAGAATCGAGAAATACCCGTAAACTAGTGAGATGGGACAAAACACTTTGCCCCATCCCACTAGCTTACATGGGACGGCCAAAACACCTCACCACCATTAGGTGGCACAAACATAACTTGTTTAAGAACAAGTGTAAGCCTTAGCTTACACTTTAGGCTAAACTTTCCACCAAACCTTACAAAACCAACAATGGTTTTCACTTAACCATTTTACACATGCAATTTACTCTCAAACTCTCTCTACTTCACCATCTATGCCGTCCCAACTCAAGCCATAAACACCATTTTTGATCTCTTCCAACTATAAACCACATGTTTACTAGTCCTATTAAGGTGTTTCCTTGAAACCTTGATCATTTGGTGGCCATATAACCAACTTTGGAGGTGATTTGCTTGTGTCCTAGGGCTGATTTTCCAACATATGATCTTGCTATTTGATGGTCTTGGAGATACTTGTTGTGTTCATCAAGTTCTTGCCTTCTTAAAACAAGAAATCCACTTGGATTGGTAAAGAAGATCATCCTCTACATTTTTCTCTTATTATTTTGTAAAGAACAAATGTATTTTCTTTCATTTTGTATATGTATATGATGTATATATGATGATAAAAATGTTGTGTGGGGATCAAGTGTTGATAAACATGCTTAAAAATGATGATAACCATAAGAAATGAAGCTAAAATCATGTCTAATTAGTTGGCTGTATAAAAACAGTAGATAACCAAATGAAGAACTGATAAAAATGCATGGTTTGATCTATTTACAGTAAAGTAGATGATGTTATACACATGTGAGAGTTGGCCATGCAATGGAATCAAAATAATGAGTGAGATATGATCAAAACAAGTTAGGTGGTACAATCTGAATAAGCAGTTTTGTAGGGACTGTTAAGGCAACTTAAACTTAAAATGGGCAGTAGCTATAACTAAGTTATATTTAGCACATATCATGAAGAAGTTGTCATTTAAAAATGAGCTTCTAAGTCATTGTAGAACTCTAGATATGATAAAAATGGTGAATGTGAAGTTAAAAATCAGATTTTGGAAATAATGTTTATTATTATTATATAAGCACTCACTTTATAATTTATAAAATGTAAAGTATAAACCCACTAACTTGTAAAACTTAATTATATAAATGTATAAAAGGTTAATTAAATGGGTAAAATATATAAATGGTGGTAAAAGTAATATTTATAAGTAATAAAAACTATAAACTTTATTTTTACGACTTTTTCGGCTATCGCCGTGAAATTAACGTTTTTCATCAAATAAAACTTAGACGACCAAACCCGTCTAATGTAAAGTTTATAAAAGATATATACTGATGTATAAGTAACTAAGACAAGTAAAAACCGATAAAACCCGAACTATAAGAATTACGGACATTTACGAGCTAACTAAACCTATTAGACTAATAATTGGACTTAATAAGATAAATGCTTGTAAAAAGAATTATTTGGGCTTAACCCAATAGGGCCCAACATGAAAAGTATATATACTGATCTTATAAGTATAAAATGGGTAAAAACAAGTAAAAGAACTTATAAAAGACTTAATGAACTTAAAATAGGTAAATGATTGTTTTATATAACGGTTTTCATTAAACTCTATGAATTCACTCGGCATTCGCTGATATGATTTTTGCATGTTTTCTATCTCAGGTGCTTGAAGGTAATCCGGATGGAGATCGACTCTGATAGCCCACACTTAATATTAAAAATGTTCATTCGATCTGTGTTTTGTAAACTTAATGACCTGTATAATTTGGGACCTGTTGTACACTTTTAAACTTTTTATCGAATGAATGTTTGTTAAACCTTGTACAACCATTTTTATGTGTTGTCTATGATTGGAGTTATTGTGCTATCCCGTAACACTCTGAAAGACCCTTCCGCTGTACCGATACGAAAAATGAGAGTGTTACAGTTTGGTACCAGAGCTCTCGTTATAGAGAACAAAAGATTTTAAAAACCAAGGTTTTGAACAAAACTTTTCAAAATCTTTTGACAATGAACATTTGAGAAAATATTTGAAAAATCTTTTGACTATAACGGTGCCAGAGATCTCCGACGTTACCAACAAGCCTTATTGAGAAGATATATATTTTGATATATATAATTTAATTTATATATATGTATATATCGTGATTTCATTATGTAATTGTTTAACTAGTATGTTATCCTAATACGAGATAAATATATATAAATGCAGATTGTCATGGCTGACCCTAATATTCCTGTAGAAAACCATGCTATTCCCGAACCTAATATAGAAGATGATCCTTATTTAGACTTAGTAGATTTTGATATTGATGACGAGGAGGAACCATTTGAGGATCCCGAGCCCGAGTTAGGACTAGGAGATCAGATTGCCCCTCAGGTTGACTTAGTAGAGAATGAGATTGAGAATGTGGGTAATGAGAACGTGGATATTGAGAATGCTGATATTGAGAATGAGAATGAGATTGGGTTAGATGAGTTAGATGATGAGATTGACGACGAGGATGTCGAGGAGGATGTAGGTATAGATGTTGAGGTTGATGACGATGAGGAAGCTGAGCTTATATATCCGTATGATGTTCCAGAGGGCGAGCCTTTGCCCCCACCAGTTTGTTTGTCTGATTCCGAGGATGAGTTACCTAGGGATGAAATGTCTGAATCGTCTGAATCTGATTCTGAATCAGAGGAGGATGAGGATGACGATGCACCTGACGGTACCGACGGTATTTCTACTCGTAGACGTGAGATAGGAGAGTCGTCTAGTACTCGAGAGGCTACTCATATTGATGGTCTTGCACCATGGGCCTTGATACGTGATCTAGATGCTTCCCGTGTTAAGAGTTGTGTGACAGAGGTTGGATTAGGTGTTGTTCAGACTCAGGTTGCTTATTTGGAGTCGAAGGCTAAGGTTGGCGAGAAAGAGCGAGAATTGCTTAGTTTGGATTTGAGTGATGTAGAACGTGGATTGAATGAGGCTTTTAGGAGGTTATCGGTATTGGAAAGTGGTGAGTATGCTGCTATGAAGAAAAAGGTGAATTCTTTGGAGATTCAGTTGAGTGTGGCTCGTGCGATGCGTGAGAAAGCCGAAAAGGAGTTGAATGTATCCGTGGGTTGGAACAGTAGATTTTATGCTGACATGGTTGAAAGAGGAGTAATCCGTAAGCGCCCAGCTGAAGATGAGTCTAGTGATCGTCCGGCGAAGATCCAGAAGACGATGGATGATGGACCATCTGGCGGTTCTCAGTAGACCAGTCTGTGTTTAGTAGTGACCTTTATATCTTTTGTGCTTGTAGCTTTGACTGAACCGACTTGTTAGTTGTAGACTTGGCACGAATTTTGAGTGTATATAGTGTTAGAACTTTGATATGGATATACTAAGACAATACTTTTGTTTCAGATCGAATGAAATATGTATCTTGTCTTGAATTCCATATTGTGCCTTATTTGTATCTTGATTATGAATTCGATCCATATTATATGAATCCTTTGTTGGATGAATGCTTAATGCTTTGAAATTGTGGAATTATAGAACTATGCCGCCCAAGAAGGCCGTGACTGAGGATGATGTACGTAGGATTATTACGGAGCAAGTTACCGCATCTATGACTGAATTTATGGCAAATGCTAGAAATGAAGCTGGCGGTAGTGGAGCTGGCGGTAGTGGAGCTGGCGGTAATGAAGCTGGCGGTAGTGGAGCTGGCGGTAGTGGAGCTGGCGGTAGTGGAGCTGGCGGTAGTGGAATTGGCGGTACTAATGTGAATATGAATGCTAATAATGTGAATGCTAATGCTGGAGGAAATGTAGGGGGACTTGGAACGAATGCACCTGAAGTTGGTGGCTGTACTTATGTGACGTTCATGAAGTGTGAACCTCTACCTTTTAATGGAACTGAAGGTGCTGTAGGACTAAGCCAGTGGATTGAGAAGATTGAATCGGTGTTTAGGATTAGTAAGTGTAAAGAGGAAGATAAGGTGACTTTTGCTATGGCTACTCTTAAAGGTCGTGCGTTGACTTGGTGGAACGGGAGAATTGCTTTCATGGGTCTTGATGTTGCTAATGCTACTCCTTGGGCTGAAATCAAGAAGTGGATGACTTTGGAGTTTTGTCCTCGTAGTGTGATCATTAGGTTAGAACAGGAGTTGATTCATTTGAGAATGAAAGGTGTGGACATTGATAGTTACACGAATCGATTCCATGAGTTGGCCTTGCTATGTCCTCGATTGGTTGAACCCGAAGAGATCCGAATTGAGCAATATGTGAAAGGGTTGACCAGGAATATCCGGGGGGACGTGACATCATTGAAACCACTGACCATTGATGATGCTGTTCGAATGGCTTACCAACTCATTGGACAGATAATTCAGGATAAGGAAGATGAAGCCCGTGTAGGTGAGAAAAGAAAGGGAGACGGTGATCGTGTAGATAGAGGTGATAATAGGAAGAATTTCAATCGCCGTCAGAACAAGAGAAAGGGGAATGCAAATGCTCTTACCAACAATGCACCGCACAACGATGATAGATGTCCTAAGTGTGGCAACAAGAGGCATCCTGGCGACTGCTAGAAGTGCCGAAATTGCGGAAAGCTTGGACACAAGGTTGAAAGGTGTAAGAAGGGAACGATTTGCTTCAACTGTAATGAAGAAGGTCATAGGAAATCGGAATGCCCCAAGTTGAAAGCGATTGTACCTGGAAGAAACCCCCAGGGTGGTATCTACCAACTTGGAACAATTGAGGTGAAGAAAGAGGATCCGAATGTCGTTACCGGTACGTTTTTACTCAACAATCATTATGCTGTTGCTTTATTCGATTCGGGTGCCAATAGGAGCTTTGTATCCACTAAATTTAGTGCCCTTATTGATATTGAACCTGTTGAGATAAGTACCAGTTACGAGGTGGAATTGGCTGATGGTAAATTAGTGAAAACTAATAAGCTATTAGAAGGATGCTCTCTAAATCTCTTGAACCATTCCTTTCCGATTGATTTGATGTTGATAGAATTAGGTAGTTTCGATATTATTATTGGTATGGATTGGTTGTCGTTGAACAATGCTACTATTTTATGTGGAGAGAAGAAGGTTAAGATTCCTCTTAGGAATAGAACGTTAGTAATTGATGGTAGTCGAGGTGAATCCCGTTTGAAAATCGTTTCATGTATTAAAGTCCAAAAGTACATCAGGAACGGTTGTGAGTTATTCTTAGCTCAAGTGACCGGGAATGAGTCTAGGGAGAAACGATTGGAAGATGTACCTATTATTTGTGAATTTCCTGAGGTATTTCCTAAAGATTTACCAGGACTTCCACCGATAAGGCAAGTAGAGTTTCGAATCGATTTAATTCCTGGTGCTGCACCGGTGGCACGTGCGCCTTACCGATTAGCCCCTTCTGAATTAAAGGAGTTATCTGAGCAACTTAAGGAGTTGTCCGATAAAGGTTTTATTCGACCGAGCTCATCGCCTTGGGGAGCTCCAGTCTTGTTCGTTAAGAAGAAGGATGGATCTTTTCGTATGTGCATTGATTATAGGGAACTGAATAAGTTGACAATTAAGAATCGATATCCTTTACCTAGGATTGATGATTTGTTTGATCAACTGCAAGGATCTAGTGTGTATTCTAAGATAGATTTGCGGTCAGGATATCACCAACTTCGCGTCCGTGAAGAAGATATTCCTATAACTGCATTTAGAACTCGTTATGGACACTATGAATTTCAAGTAATGCCATTTGGGTTAACTAACGCACCTGCGGTTTTCATGGATTTAATGAATCGAGTGTGCAAGCCCTACTTGGATAAATTTGTGATTGTGTTTATTGACGATATTCTAATCTATTCTAAGAATGAAGATGAGCATAGAGAACATTTGAGGATTGTTTTGAAGTTGTTGAAGGATGAAAGATTGTATGCTAAGTTTTCGAAGTGTGATTTCTGGTTAGATTCTGTGCAATTTCTTGGTCATGTGATTAACAAAGATGGAATTCATGTTGATCCTGCAAAGGTTGAAGCTATTAAGAATTGGTCTGCACCGACAACGCCAACGGAAGTGCGACAGTTCTTAGGATTAGCTGGCTATTATAGGCGATTCATTAAAGAATTTTCTTTAATAGCTAAACCCTTGACTAAGCTTACTCAGAAGAATAAACCTTTCGTTTGGGGAAGTGATGAAGATGGAGCATTTCAGACATTGAAGCAAAAATTATGTAGTGCGCCAATCTTATCATTACCCGAAGGGAGTGAAGATTTTGTAGTATATTGTGATGCATCTCTTAGAGGTTATGGAGCTGTGTTGATGCAGAGAGAGAAAGTGATAGCTTATGCTTCTAGGCAATTAAGGAAGAATGAGGAGAATTATGCTACTCACGATCTTGAGCTAGGAGCGGTGGTCTTTGCTCTTAGGTTGTGGAGGCATTATCTGTATGGCACCAAGTGTACGGTATTCACCGATCACAAAAGCCTACAGTATATTCTCGACCAGAAAGAGTTGAACATGAGGCAACGAAGATGGATAGAGTTGTTGAGTGATTATGATTGTGATATAAAGTATCACCCAGGAAAAGCCAATGTTGTTGCTGATGCGTTGAGTAGGAAAGATAGAGAGCCTATCAGGGTGCGTTCTCTAGTCTTGACCGTGCACAATAATTTGCCTGAGCAAATTAGAAATGCGCAAATAGAAGCTTGTAAGAAGGAGAATTTTGTTAATGAAGGGTTCCGAGGAGAAGGAGATCCTTTAGAGGTTAGAGCTGATGGAGTGAAATGTTTAAGAGGTCGTATGTGGATACCTAAGTTTGGAGGCTTAAGAGATTTGGTTATGTTAGAATCCCATAAATCTAAGTATTCCATTCATCCGGGATCTGATAAGATGTACCATGATTTGAAGAAGTTGTATTGGTGGCCGAATATGAAAGCTGACATAGCTATGTATGTTCTTCAATGCTTGACTTGTGCTAGAGTTAAAGCCGAACATCAAAAGCCATCAGGACTACTTCAACAACCAAAGATTCCTGAATGGAAGTGGGAGCGAATTACAATGGACTTTATCACCAAGCTTCCTAGAACATCATCTGGAAACAATTCGATTTGGGTTATTGTCGATAGACTGACCAAATTAGCACACTTCATTCCGGTTAAGGAGCAGTTCTCACTGGAGAAGCTGACTCGAATATACCTTGATAATGTTGTATGCAAGCATGGAGTGCCTGTATCGATTATTTCAGATCGAGATCCTAGATTCGCATCGAATTTTTGGAAATCTCTCCAAAGATCTTTGGGAACGAATCTCGACATGAGCACTGCTTATCACCCCCAGACTGATGGGCAGAGTGAAAGGATGATACAAACACTGGAAGATATGTTGAGAGCTTGTGTGTTAGATTTTGGTAAGAATTGGGATAAACATTTGTCGTTAGCAGAGTTTTCGTATAACAATAGTTACCATTCTAGTATTAAGGCTGCACCGTTTGAAGCTTTGTATGGTAGGAAGTGTAGATCTCCTGTATGTTGGAGTGAAGTTGGGGATACCCAGCTCACGGGACCGGAATTGATCCGGGAGACTACGGAGATGATAGTTCAGATTAAGAAGAGGTTGTTGACTGCCCGAAGTAGACAGAAAAGTTACGCGGATGTGCGGCGGAAGCCAATGGAGTTTGAAGTGGGTGACCGAGTAATGTTGAAAGTATCGCCATGGAAAGGCGTTATAAGATTTGGAAAACGAGGAAAATTGAATCCCCGTTATATTGGACCCTTTAAGATTCTATCTAGAGTAGGTCCGGTGGCTTATAAACTAGAGTTACCCCCAGAACTTCATGGTGTTCACAACATATTCCATGTATCTAATCTGAAGAAATGTCTAGCAGTGAGTGATGAGAAAATTCCGTTAGGTAAGGTTCGAATAGATGGGAAGTTGCATTTTATCGAAGAGCCCGTAGAAGTTATGGACCGTGAGGTAAAGCAACTGAAACAAAGTCGGATACCTATTGTCAAGATCCGATGGAATTCAAAACATGGACCGGAGTATACTTGGGAACGAGAGGATGAAATGTGGAAGAAATATCCGCACCTCTTCGATTTCAATAAGAAACGGACATCCAAATGAAATGGATCACGAGGACGTTGATCCCTTTTAGGAGGAAAAGCTGTGACAAATCTAACATTTTCAGGTAGTTAAATATTTTCTCGTATAATATTTTGAAACTTATTTTTATGTTGGTTGACGAACTCACAATTTACGGATTTAAATTTGGGCTTACGTGCATAATTTGGCGTCTTTTACGACTAAACCGGAAACCTTAGGATTACGTATTTACGTTTTTGAACTCCGTTTTTGATGAGACAATTTTTATTGGATTCGTTTTGTGACGGTGATTCATAATTTATAAAAACGTTTTTCGTAAAACGACCCGAGGGCACGCAAATCGAGAAAACTAGAATCGAGAAATACCCGTAAACTAGTGAGATGGGACAAAACACTTTGCCCCATCCCACTAGCTTACATGGGACGGCCAAAACACCTCACCACCATTAGGTGGCACAAACATAACTTGTTTAAGAACAAGTGTAAGCCTTAGCTTACACTTTAGGCTAAACTTTCCACCAAACCTTACAAAACCAACAATGGTTTTCACTTAACCATTTTACACATGCAATTTACTCTCAAACTCTCTCTACTTCACCATCTATGCCGTCCCAACTCAAGCCATAAACACCATTTTTGATCTCTTCCAACTACAAACCACATGTTTACTAGTCCTATTAAGGTGTTTCCTTGAAACCTTGATCATTTGGTGGCCATATAACCAACTTTGGAGGTGATTTGCTTGTGTCCTAGGGCTGATTTTCCAACATATGATCTTGCTATTTGATGGTCTTGGAGATACTTGTTGTGTTCATCAAGTTCTTGCCTTCTTAAAACAAGAAATCCACTTGGATTGGTAAAGAAGATCATCCTCTACATTTTTCTCTTATTATTTTGTAAAGAACAAATGTATTTTCTTTCATTTTGTATATGTATATGATGTATATATGATGATAAAAATGTTGTGTGGGGATCAAGTGTTGATAAACATGCTTAAAAATGATGATAACCATAAGAAATGAAGCTAAAATCATGTCTAATTAGTTGGCTGTATAAAAACAGTAGATAACCAAATGAAGAACTGATAAAATGCATGGTTTGATCTATTTACAGTAAAGTAGATGATGTTATACACATGTGAGAGTTGGCCATGCAATGGAATCAAAATAATGAGTGAGATATGATCAAAACAAGTTAGGTGGTACAATCTGAATAAGCAGTTTTGTAGGGACTGTTAAGGCAACTTAAACTTAAAATGGGCAGTAGCTATAACTAAGTTATATTTAGCACATATCATGAAGAAGTTGTCATTTAAAAATGAGCTTCTAAGTCATTGTAGAACTCTAGATATGATAAAAATGGTGAATGTGAAGTTAAAAATCAGATTTTGGAAATAATGTTTATTATTATTATATAAGCACTCACTTTATAATTTATAAAATGTAAAGTATAAACCCACTAACTTGTAAAACTTAATTATATAAATGTATAAAAGGTTAATTAAATGGGTAAAATATATAAATGGTGGTAAAAGTAATATTTATAAGTAATAAAAACTATAAACTTTATTTTTACGACTTTTTCGGCTATCGCCGTGAAATTAACGTTTTTCATCAAATAAAACTTAGACGACCAAACCCGTCTAATGTAAAGTTTATAAAAGATATATACTGATGTATAAGTAACTAAGACAAGTAAAAACCGATAAAACCCGAACTATAAGAATTACGGACATTTACGAGCTAACTAAACCTATTAGACTAATAATTGGACTTAATAAGATAAATGCTTGTAAAAAGAATTATTTGGGCTTAACCCAATAGGGCCCAACATGAAAAGTATATATACTGATCTTATAAGTATAAAATGGGTAAAAACAAGTAAAAGAACTTATAAAAGACTTAATGAACTTAAAATAGGTAAATGATTGTTTTATATAACGGTTTTCATTAAACTCTATGAATTCACTCGGCATTCGCTGATATGATTTTTGCATGTTTTCTATCTCAGGTGCTTGAAGGTAATCCGGATGGAGATCGACTCTGATGGCCCACACTTAATATTAAAAATGTTCATTCGATCTGTGTTTTGTAAACTTAATGACCTGTATAATTTGGGACCTGTTGTACACTTTTAAACTTTTTATCGAATGAATGTTTGTTAAACCTTGTACAACCATTTTTATGTGTTGTCTATGATTGGAGTTATTGTGCTATCCCGTAACACTCTGAAAGACCCTTCCGCTGTACCGATACGAAAAATGAGAGTGTTACATCATATGGCTAGGGAATGCACTCAGCCAAAAAGAAGAAGGGATGCTACATGGTTTCGTGAGAAGATGTATTTGGCTGATGCTCAGTCTAAGGGAAAGATTTTGGATTCAGAAGAGTTAGGATTTCTTGCAGACCCAGGGGCAGCAGATAATGAAGGCATTGCAGTCGTTTCTACTTCTAATGCAGCATATCAAGCGGACGATCTTAATGCATATGATTCGGATTGTGATGACATTCACTCCGACTCAGCTGCTCTCGTTGCTATTATTTCTTACTACGGTTCTGATGTCGTCAGTGAGGTACCCACCACAACCAACTTGGTAATGATGATAACCCACATCAAGTTGGGCATGAAAATGACAACCTCGAACAACATTCGGGAACTAGTAACTCAAATGTTGTGGTACCCAATCCTACACATTTGTGTGAACCTCAACCAAATGCTACGACGGGTATGGAATCTTACGCTCAACATGATTTGGTCATGGTGCCTAAACATATTATTGATCAAATGCATATGGCTCTCAGACAATCCGTAGATACGAATTCCACCCAAACAGCTGAGCTTGCGTTGCATAAAGAATAAGCCAAAGCTTTTGAAATGGTCCCTCAAGCAGAGAAAATAACATGTTCTGAATTTGACCAATTTCGTTTTGAAAAGATTGAACACTTAAAAGAAATAGAATCATTAAAAGCTAATCTTTCCAATGAATTAAAAGCAAAAGAGTCGGTTGTCAATGATTTTCAGAAACTTAAAATGGATTTCGAAACTCTCGAGTCTAAAAAGTTGAATCGGAAATTAATGCTACCAAACTTCTTAAATTCAAAGAACAACAGCTTTTAAAACAATACGCTTCCACATAAAAGGTTCATCTTTTAACTAAATCGTTTAAAGAACTCGAACATAAGCGTCTTCAAGATTTACCACTTAATCCCGGTTATGCAAAACAAGCTCAGGAATATATTCCGTGTCTTTATGATATGACCCTAATTGGTAAATCGAAAGAAGCACCTTTTGTTCGTAGTACTGAGGAGGCACAGTCACTTGCGGAAGAAACTCATTCTAAAATGCTTTCAAAGTTCTATAAGATTGATTATGATAAGCATAATAAAGATCAGTTTTCTAAAAAGACACGTATTCGCTTACAAAAGGAATTAGCTGAATTGACAGTTCTTGTGCCCCAAAGTTTGTCAAATGAAAACCCTCCTAGTACGTCTCCTACACTTGTCAAAACGGATCTAACGAAGTTAATTCCACCGGTAAGCAAGGAGTCTGTTAGCTTAAATACGGTACACCAACACATAGCCGATTTTGACAAGGTCATTTTGGAACGTATGACGGCTTCGGCCATAACGGAAGGTGAATGGAATTTTGAGCACACTAGAGCTGCGTTTCGAGACGAAGTTGTTCCGTTTGTAAAGAATGTTAAAGCTTGTCTTAGTAATCTTGATCAAGATTTGCTTCTGGAAATAGAAGAAGTTGGACGTGTTTTCAATTAAATGGATGATGCTTATGAAAACAGTTTACTTGAAATAGAACGAGTTTCACGCCAAAATGATCAGCTTCTGAAGCAAGTGATGTCTCATGATATAGTTTCCGTCTGTGTGAATAAAAGTGTTGATAATGATTCTATTGTGCATAATGTTGAATCTATGGATAATGTAGTTGATAGTACTTTTCACAAATCTGACGCTGAATTTTTAAAGCTTCAAGATTCTTATACTTTGCTTTCAAAAAATTTTGATGAGATCCAAAAACATTGTATTTCGCTTGAATGTAAGCAACAATTTATTCAAGATATCTTTGAAACTTCATTCGAAGGTGTTAATATAGATGAGGCAAATTTTCAAAAGAATTTTCAATTGAATTTAGAATCAAAACAGCGTCAGGCGAGTGACAAGGTTGCTAAATCTTTGCCAATAGACATAGAGAAATCTAAGGAGCTTAACTGTGTGAACGTACTTGAGGCCGCTGAGAATATTAAACTTGATCTAGATAATCGAGTTTCCAAGATTATGTCCAAAGTTGATAACTTAAAACAGAAAAATACACAACTCTTCGATTCAGTAAAGCTCGCATGTGCTAATACCACTGCACAGAATCAATCATTGATTGAACAATTGAATCGAAAGTCGGTGGATATATCTGATTTGAGGGAACAAATTTGTGATAAAAATCTGGCTTTGGCTGAGTTAAAGGAAACACTTCGTACTCTAAAAGGTAAGAATGTTGTGGATAACGCAGCCACTGTCTCAGCATCGTCCTCTAGTGCAATCAAAAGGAACCTCATTTGTAAAATCCATGATTTTACCATGAGAATAACGTAATAAAAATCTACTCAATGATCCTAGATCATTTCTCAACCTAGTAATAGTAATCGAATTTCGAGGACGAAACTCAAGGTGGCATGTGGATGGTGTAAAACCCGAGATTTTTCGTTCATTAAATAATAATGAAGTATGTTTCCAAAAACCTTTTTTTTGAACCATACAAAAATCATCGGATTTGAAAATTTGACAAAAGTCATACAAACCAAACCGCGTACCGACAATTCAATAATTTAACTACAAAAATTATTGTCGAGAAATACTTGATAAACAATTTGATTAAATTGTTTAATATTACATTTATCAACGGAATGATTAAATGAGAAGTATTTCTATTAAAACGATACTTACGTTATACAAAAGATAAATGACAAATACTTGTCGTTTAAATAAACGAGCACGTTTTTCGTATTTATACGTCATATAAATACTCCATTTTATTGGAAAATGATTTTTGGATCAATTACGAAATCCTCGTAAGATGAATCAAAAATTCATAAACCTCGAACGTGACCCGAACCGTGTATTAACGAAAGTTGTAATATAAGTTACACTTTAGGCCCACCTGTGTCCTTATGAGCCCAACTATAAAACTTTGGATAGTAATGGGCTTAATAAGCCCAATAAGAGGTATAAGAAGCCCAAAAACTCTTTTGGCCCACTAGACAAGCCACCAACACACCTCACTTCCCCATTGGGTCAACTCTAGGTTGGTGACACATGTCCATCATGTCCACCCACCTTCTTGCTTCTAATTGGACAAAGTATAAGTGGGTGACACTTGTCACACTTCCTCCCACCCTATATAAGGGCTATGTCTACTCATACCCTTCATTTTTCTCACACAAAACACACACACACCAAAAATTCTCTTTCCTTCTTTCTTTCTTTTCATTTTGCCGTGAGCCTCCAACACCTTTGATAATCAAAAATATGATGATCAAGCTTGAATCTTCAAAATCTAATCAAAGACCCATCTTGGAAATCTCAAGATCTACATTTTGGTATGAAAATCTCCTACATGCATCAACTTTCAAGATTTTCTTTTATTTCCATGGTGGATCTATACATGATGGTAATATCAAGTAAAATATGTAGATCTAGCCTGGATCTATATATACATCAAGTAAAACATGTAGATCTACCCTGGATCTGTACATGCATGATGGTTACATCAAGTGAAACTTGTAGATCTAGTCCGGATCTATCCATTCATGGTGGTCACATCAAGTGTTGACAAGATCTTGCATGGTTACTTGCTCACTCACTAGTACAAAATCTTTGATAAGCCTCGTAAGATCTACATCTCGTTCTTCTTTATTTTCCTTTTTATTTTTCTTGATCTTATATATATATATATATATATATATATATATATATATATATACAAAATAAATTAATGAGTATTGGGACATTGTATATGAAATTTTGAACACTAAAAATCAAGCTAAACAAGCACTAGTAACGATTTGATTCATAACAATTTTAGAACCGTAACAAAAACAGATTGCATGTAAAACTCAGTAGGTTTAGAATACTAAAAACTTACATATTAAGATAGATATTTGTTTTGTGATTAATTCCCCGGCTGGCTCGTCTCATGACGAATTTTAGATAGTAAGATATGACCAAAATAGTGAAAAATAGTCAGATCTGAACATACTGTTTTGATGGACTGTTTTCTCGTAAAATTTGTATACTGGCCTACGAATATGTAAAACTAAAAGTTGTAGATAAAATCATGCAGACTAGAATCAATTGGATGATTTACCAATTCCTTACGGTTTGGAAATGGTAACCAAAATAGTGAAAACTAGTCAGATCTGAACATACTGTCTTCACGGACTGTTTTCTCATATAACTCAGAATCATTGAAAACGGTAAAACTTTAGGTTGTAGATAAAATCATGAACAAGTAGAATCAATTGGATGGTTTACCAGTTCCTTACGGTTTGGAAATGGTGACCAAAATGGTGAAAACGAGTTTGGCTGCCCAAAAACAGCCAACTCTTCTAAGTTAGGAAATGGGTTAATTAGCTATGAAAAGTATAAATTTGGGGTAATTAGACTTATAATAAGTGTAGTACATGAGTTAATAATGGTTTTGGTATAAAGAACACACTTATATGATTTACGGTTCAAGAGATATGAACAAATTAGCGGGACATGTCGGGAAAATTATAATAAATGGATTATAACTCATTAACGTAAAATGTGATGATTTTTATATAAACCAACGTGGTAGGATCCACTTGTCGGGGATCTTGAACTTATTTATATACTGATGACTAGATGACCCGAGACCCGACCGACGTGAAATATTAAGTGTATGTGGTTGTGATGTGTTTTAGAACCCAAAAACTATACAAAGTGGACGTGGGCCATAAAAGCCCAACTTACACTTGTAATGACTATTGGGCCATTATTGGACCTGATATTTATAACAAAATTAGAGTAGTATATTGAATTTAAAATGAACGTAAGTCAAATAAATGGATAGTGGACCACTATTGGGCTTAAGATGGGCTAAAAGTGTCAACTTGGATTTTTCACTTAAAATGACTAAGTGTTCATCTAAAAAGTTTTATAAAGAATCATAAAACTTATGCAATGTCCAAGAACTTATTAAAACATACTTATTACATATATGTACGATTTATTTCTTGTCTCAAGCCTAAGACGCGCCTCGTTATCTTTAGGTCTCGTATGATCATGTATCGATTGTTGACATTTATTCTTGATTGACGTTCGTTCTCTATTAACTATTGTGACGATTGTATCAGGTGAGTTTACAGCCCCATTTAAACTTTGATAAAACTTTCCCTTTTGGTAAAGAAATATGCAAACATATATTGGACATAACTGGATTGTATAAACTTGATTATGATTGATTATTATTGAAACTGTTAAATTGTTGTAAATCGCCCGAATGTAATAAATAGATCTATTAGGGATTAACCATCCCCGTCTGGGTGAGTCATGCTCACTGTGCCTTGGCCGGGACAACAGACGTATACCATGTTGGAACTAGAAAGGGGTGTCTTTTTGTAAGACACTACGTCCTCATCTGTTGAGGACTATGGAGTTAAGCTTCAGTTTCTAATAATAAACAAATGTTATTTACATTGTAGTAATAATGCTCTGTGCATTATTACTTCCTTGATTATTGTATGTCCAAACTAATTAATTGTTAAAATCTGTAAATTCACCAACTTTATTTTGATTGTTTTAAGCATGTTTTTCCCAGGTTATTTAGCAAGATTATTTGAGCATGGATTGAGCATGACGGGGGATTATCTTTTACTGGGATATTCATAACAAATGTTATTCAACGATTTAAATGATTGTACCAATTCAATGTTTACATCAATTGTATTTCAAAAATCATATAATTATGATTTGTGCTTTGTAAGCTATTTGCTCATCGATCCACCACTATGATACCCGCTTTATGGGGGTGTTACATAGAATGGTATCAGAGCTTTAGTTATAGCGAACCAGGTTAATTTTTTAAATAAAATAAGAATAAAAATATTTTTCTTTTATTTAAAACTGGACTATAACTTTATAAAAATCTTTTTGGGATTTTTTTTGGGACATACTTAGAGAGCATATAGCATAGAGAGCATGCATAACTATATGGTTTAAGTGCGCATTCCTTACTCTATGCATTTGTAATTGTTCATTGTATTAGATGTTAACTTGTATGTATTTACGTATTATAACTATTTAATATTTATTATAGAAATATTAAATACTCAAGATACTTAATAAAACAAATAAACATGCCATATTAGTAGGGAGATTTATACTAAAGATGTTCCATCTCGATATTACGTTTTGACTGAGTGGTTGGGTTTACGATTTAAAGTGCCCTCGCTCCTCAAACATTTATAGAATGGCTTATGAAGTATGATAGTCTGAACAATGCATTATAACCACGAACAATCTAATACATAACAGACACATGGAAATATTTAAATTGAAATTTAAATAAAAACTTTGGGAACATTAGAAATCTAACAGAATCTCTAGAACCCGTTAGAAAATTTAAGAAGATTTTTTTTAGTCTCTAAAAACCTAAATAGATCTATCTATTTTACTCAATCTTGGAAAATCTAAATTGATTTTTATATAAATCTAACTGAATAATATGCGTCTTCTGAAATCTTGGGGGAAATCTAAAGTAGATTTTTTTAAATCTTTAGTAAACCTAATTAGATTTTATAAATTTTTCTTTGGAAATCTAGACTTAATCTTTAAGAACCAGTAATAAGCTTGTAAGGTTTCATAAACTTCACACCTAGATAAATGGTTAAGTATTATTAATTGTCTACTTAAGCCAATACAATATAGCCGAACCATTAACTAAGCCCATTCGGCTATCCAATACCTAGTAAGCCCACTTAGCAAACCTTGAATTATTAATGGACTAAAATATGTTTAGGCCCATTAGGAAGACCATTAGGCCCATTTATTGTCTTATGGACCTATGTAGTAAAACTCTAACATTGATGGATCTAAAACTATAATTAGGCCCATTAAAAAATCCTTAGCTCATAAGAATGGATCTTGTAAGCTCAATAAGGGTTTGGGAAGCCCATTAGCTCTTTTGGTGCACTTAATAAGCTCACTTAGTGATTTTACACTTCAGTAAAGTTTTTATACCGAAGATATGACTATAAAATCTTTTAGACTAAGAACGTTAGTTTATAAGACTTATGGATTAAAACCATGACATTTGAAACTTGTCTTGATAAAACAGAAATTACAAGTACTAATATTGTTAATAAATACCATTCGTAACTTATTAGACCTTAAGGACCACTTTGTAAATTCTTGGAAGTTAAACTGTCATTTTAGGACTCTAAGGACTAATGATGTAATTATCTGAAACAATTAGAAGCCCTAAGGATTAGTTCGCCACTTATTGGAAATTATAAAACCTAAGGTTAAATTGAGGGATTATTTTCACCATCTCCCGAAAATACTAGAAACCCCAAGGACTAAAGCTGTTAAGAGCCGGAAAATGTACATTTGGTAAAATATAGAGGGACTTGTCTTGCTAATAGCCAAAACTTAAGCAGACCCTAGAGCCTTTATTTCATTTAATGCATTAAAACTTGAACATACTATCTTTACATAGTTATTTGATGAATAGGAACTGGTTAGTCTATTCTAACCACTAGGAAAACAGACAGGCCACTTAATGAAAACGAATTTAAAACAAACATACATATTGGAATATTTAAAAACAGACTAAGAAGCATTACCTAGCGTGCTACATTTTTTTTAATGTTTGAACTTGTTGTTATGTGTATATATATATATATACCTTATTAGAAGGAATTATATGATATAATGCCTATGCTTATGATTGTAATATATTATTATATTATATTATACATATGAACTCCTTGTTTAATGCGTATTCTTGCGCACGTTATCGCGCATCAACATGTATTTTCTCTCGCTTATGATTTTGTACGTATATCTACGGAACACGACTTATTACGACTTATATACGCGTGATTTTTATAATATCATGTGGTATTATTTGGATAAATTTGCATCTTTAAATGATGCGGTGGGACCTAAAATCAAGGTACTTATGATCCTATATTTTACATATGGGACCTGAGTCTCTTGATCTTAAGTTAATTATGATTTCGTCTTTAGACGGTATGGGACGTCTAAAGGTGAAACCATAGGCCACCGGACCAGAAGTTTACTTATAAAAATTGTATCACGATGGAGTGGGACACCCGAAGACGAAAGTTATAACTAAACGTGCGGTAAAGTATCTTAATAATATCTATTATCTTAGACGTTATATTTATCCTAAATAATAAGCCTTGCCGGGAATATTTAGGTAAGGTGGGCTATGAAATCATTATTGAAACGAGTAAGGACGCTTGTTCGTTTGAATAAAGAAATCATAGGTCAACGAATGAAGTTATAAATCTCACCTTACATGGATAAGGACGCTTGTCGATGTAAATAGAAATTTATAATCACATGGGCTTAAATGTATTCGACATAACTCATTATTGATATTATTTTATGTATCCGACTATGTAACGTATCCCTCCTTGACACGCGATTTCCTCCAGTAATATCTTATCATTATTACATCACCATCTAGAAACCTAAGAAGACTCGTATTCATCTCTTTTGGATCATAGCATTGTGCTCTTGATTTTTGGGCTTATCCTTAGCCCAAATATCATTTCCGCTGCATTTGACCGCGTTAGGGGACGTCCATTTCCGTTGCATTTGATTCCTTTAGAAATTTCCATTTTCCGCTGCATTTGAATCTTTTGAGAGTGCCTACTTTCCGCTGCATCTGACCCCTTTTAGGGAGAGTTCTTTTCCGCTGCATTTTGAACCCTTTTCGGGAGTGCCCACTTCCGTTTAATTTGACCCCTTTGGGTGTCACAGTAAAGAAAGTTGGTTCATCAGCATTTGAGAAATGAAACTTCGATCATTCGAGGTGATGGTAACACAGACTGTTTGACACTAGACTTAGTGTCATCTCTTGTACCGAAGACCAGAAATACTTGGTAAGAGGATGCCCTATCTTCTTATCCCACATTTCTTAAGTCGACGAGGAAGACAAACCCAAGCATAAAAGACATGCCCAACTCTCAATGGGTGTATTTTGTAAGGTTATGTTCGTCATCACCCAAAAAGCGTTATTTGATGTCCAAAACTCTTTTGGACAATCTCTTTCCTCTTCGGATCAAATTAGTTCGACAATACCGTTGTCCAACTAGCCTTGAAATGAATGACTTCCCCCTTTTAGAAGTCAAAATTTGTGCAAATTTTGGACCACTTACATTGAACGCACAACCTTTCCAGCATCACACAAGATGCACACTTCTTTATTCTTGGTATCTTGTTCGATTTCCATCATTTGAAGTACTTCTTCTCCATGCAACTTATGCCCCAGCTCAGTCACAAATGAAGCAGATTCTTTGTAACTTCCTACCCAAGTAACACCAATAATAATCTTAGCCTTATCACTAAGAGAAGCTTGGTGTCAAGCTAATGTTGCCTTCCATAGGCTAGAAGTCTATCGGGAAGCCCTTCGCGTGAAAATTGTTGACGCAAGAGCGGTACCAGCCAAAACTATATTTCCAACTTGACATCGCATAAGCCTATTAAAGCTTAATAGACTTAAAAATCTCTTGAATAACTAGTAGTAACATTAATGAACTGTTATCTACGCTCATCAAGACACATTGGGGCCCTAGAGGCACATCTAAGAAAAACCAAGACTTAAGACGAGTTTGTCCTAGTCAACCCAACCTTGTAAACTTAAAACTTAAGTTCACAAGATTACACGTTTAAGGAAAAGTGCCCTCACTTGTTCCCTGAACAAGTAACTTCATCTTTAGCTTCGAGAACGAAACTAAAATAACGGGGTGGTGAAAAACCCCAAAAATTTGGGTTTCTACACACGTCACCGACTTCATTAACGTTATCATTCATCGTACTATATTGTAATAAACTACCTTTACAATGTATCATCACAAGACTTACTGTGATTTGGCGAATGATTTCTTAAACTTCTAAGTGACTCGTGAATTGTGCATGATAGCTTGAATACAACCCGAAAGCTTATCATGGTAAAAAAAGATCTAGTACATCTACTCAAATCCTGCCTAGCAGGTCTGCTAGATAGGGCTGGTACTGGTAGGGCTGGTAAGGCTGCAGGTGCTGACAGGGTACTCTGCAATACCTCTATAAGCCAATCAGGACTCCTTAAGCAAACTGAGTGCAATCAACATCTGGGACTGCAGTGTACCAACGACTCCTCGAAGGTAGGCGGTCTCTGCTATCACTCCATCGTGACAAACAGCTGCAGGATCAAAGAAGGAAGACAAGAACTGCCCTTGTGCATTAAGAGAAGTGTGGGTCTTATGCTGAAGGCCTCCCCCCCTCTCCAAGGTGTGATTATGCCAATGGAGGTAGTAGTTCTCCTCAAACAACCACTGCAAAGCCTCGTGGCCCAATAACCTCGTGCTATCTGGGTATTTACCCATATGGTCCAAGAGAGAGAGAGTCTATGCGCTCATGCATGGCAGTGTACTCCACCTGGCCTGCTATCAACAGGCTGTGGACGTCCGTCATGTTCTGCTCCTGGCTCATAGCCAGAGCAGCAATCCGAACTTGAACAAGATCAGCATGTCTAGTTCCGGAAATCTCTCCGACTTCAAATCTTGGCTTGTAGGTTTTCCAAATGAACAAGTTATCGTCAAGAGCTTAACCAACTAAGTATAGTTGACACTACATCGAGTTTTCCTAGTTGACAACTTCCAAAGTTTGCCCTCTCTTAATCGTCATTAATTGATCCGCGAGCTTCTATCGCTATATCGGATTAAAGGTCAAACCTTCGGATAATACTATCCATCCATAGTAGTAGCAGCATCCAAATACTGCTCAATCGGATATATAGAGCGACCCGGATAAAGATCTTTTTGCATTGCTTTCTATTCATCCGTAATGGTAGCATCACTCAGATACTGCCCAATCGGACTTATAGAGCAATACGAATAACTATCTCCTTACATTGTTGGCACCATTTATTTCTGAGCATGTCTAAGACGAACCTTTAGATCTATGACATCTATACCCTAACAGATGACAAAGTTTTTAATGGCTTCGAGGACGAAGCTAAAATAACGGGGTGGTGCTGTAAAATCCATGATTTTACCATGAGAATAATGTAATAAAAATCTACTCAATGATCCTAGATCATTTCTCAACCTAGTAATAATAATCGAATTTCGAGGACGAAACTCAAGGTGGCATGTGGATGGTGTAAAACCCGAGATTTTTCGTTCATTAAATAATAATGAATTATGTTTCCAAAAACCTTTTTTTGAACCATACAAAAATCATCGGATTTGAAAATTTGACAAAAGTCATACAAACTACAAAATTTATTGTGACAATCCGTCAATTTATGGTTGATATTTTATTCTCGAATATTATTTAAAAACATTATTTTAATGTTACAATATGAACTCACTTATTTTTGGGAAGAAATTTGGATTTACGTCTTGAAGTAGCATCGACTACGTCCAAACCGGAGGATTCGACATTACGTGCTTACGTTTACATACACCGTCTTTGGTGACAGTCCGACATTTCAGAAAATAAATTTATCCGTGAATATTATTTTGGAGTTTAAATTTGTGTTGGTTCATAAACTCACAAATTTACGAGAAGAGATTAGGACTTACGATTTTATTTTAACGTCCTTTACAACTAAACCGGAAACCCTAGGATTACGTATTTACGTTTTCGAACTCCGTTTTTGATGAAACAATTTTTATTGGATTCGTTTTGTGACGTTGATTCATAATTTATAAAAACGTTTTTCGTAAAACGACCCGAGGGCACGCAAATCAAGAAAACTAGAATCGAGGAATACCCGTAAACTAGTGAGATGGGACAAAATACATTGTCCCACCCCACTAGCACACATGGGGCGGCCAAACTAGTGCCTCAACACCTTAGGTGTCAAGTTGCAAGCATACAACTTACACTTGTCTAAATTAGCTTACAAAGTAAGCTTCCACTACAACAAAACTAGCTACCAAAACCACACACTCTCATTTCACACATGCAAAACAACTTTCATCCTCCCTTTCTCTCTCAAATATTCCGTCCCACCATCATCATCAAACACCACTTTTGATAAAATTTAACCACAAAATCCTATGTTATTTCTACTTATGTTGAAGCCCTCTTGAAGCTCTCTTGAATGGTGGTGATTATAACATCCAAGGAGGAGTATTTATGGTGTCTTGGGGCTGATTTTCCACAAGGAGTATATGAATAATGGTGGTCATGAAGAAGGTCTTGGTGCATCACAAGTATCTCCATCAAAATCCATGTTTTGATCAACCTACATCATCATGGTGGTATAAAGATTGTCCTCCTCATCTTCTTGTTAATTTGATTATGTAAACATGTATTTTATTTCCTATTGTATATGTATATGATGATTATATGATGATAAAAATGTTATGTGGGGATTTGGTGTTGATAAACATGATTAAAAAGGTGAAAAACTATAAAGAATAAGGCTAAAATCTTGCTTAAAAGTGATGGCTGTATAAAACAGTAAAGAAACAGGTCATGGACTGATAAAATGATGAAGTAGAATCCATTTACAGTAAGCTATATGTCTTATACACATGTGAGAGTTGTCCATGCAATGGAATCAAAGTATGAGTGAGATATGATCAAAACAAGTTTAAGGTATAAATCTGAGTTCACTGTTTTGGACGATTTTTAGAAAATATTTAGAAGATGATTCAACAGTAGCTATAGAAGAGTTAAATGTAGCACATATCATTTAGTTTATGTGATAAAAATTTGAGCTTCTATCTCCATACAGAACTCAAGATATGGCAGTTTTGGTGAAAGTGAAGATAAAAATCAGATTTTAGAAATTAAAGTATAATACTATTATATAAGCACTCAAAATTTAATAGTATAAAATATAAATTAAAACCCACTAACTTATATAATACATTTATATAAATATGTACAATGTTAAATAAGTGGAAATTTTATAAAAATGGTAATTTGTTAAGTTTTATAAGTTATAAAACTATAAACTAGATTTTACGACTTTTTCGGCTAATACCGTAAAATTAACGTTTTTGTTAAATAAAACTTAGATGGTTGGACCCGTCTAATGTAAACTTTATAAAACTTATATACTGATATATAAACATGTATAACAAGTAAAAACCGATAAGACCCGAACTATAGGACATACGGACGTTAACGGACTAAATTAACGTTATTGGACTAATAATACAACAAAAATGGACTAAAACACTTATAAACTTATTATTGGACTTAACTCATTTAGGCCCAACTTGTAAAGTGTAGATACTGATAATATAAGTATAACAAGGATTAATACAAGTTAAGAACTTATAATAGGCTTATTGGACCTAAAACACGTAAATAGGTAAAACGAGAAAACTAGTATAAAAGTTATCGACACATAACACAAAAATGAGGATATGTAAACCCACTTCATCCTCATATATATAAAATCATCATATGTATACATAATTGTTATTTTTATAAAGTCATTGGACAAACGTCTAAGACCGATTATTATTTGTCTAGGTTTCCGTGATTGAAGCACGTACCGTACGTCCGAATTGCCGATAACCCGCCTTCCCACATCAACGTGAGTTCATAGCCTCGTACTCTTTTAAATGTTTTTATAAATGTTTTATAAACCCGCGAGGAGATAGCATGTTAGTTTTTATAAAATAGGACACCATTTGTCCCGATTGTTTGTTTATTGATTTGGACCCGAATGATTGTATGACCCGAATGTATGACCTAATAAATGATTAAAGGACCCGATAGATGAAATCAAATGGATTACTAAAGTTAGGTTATGTCACTAAAAGTCCCATTAGCATGAATTGTGAACTACCGGGATTTGGTAGACGCTTATGCATTTAATAGTACTATTTGGGGACGATCACCCCAGTTCGCGCCTTGACGGTTGATCCCCGTCGTGCCACATTGATTGGTAAGCGAATTTATGTATGAGAATATTTCCGTAGCGTGACCTTTGTGACGACACGCTACTTTAGATGGGCAAAATTGGTATCGGGTTAGCTACCCGTTGTTGGTTTAGTAAGGTAACAATGTCATGCGGCTTATAATAATCCAAAATTAACGAAATACTTATAGACGCTCCGAATTACGATGTATTGCCTGACTAGCAATACAGGGTCATACTATTGATATTATGTTTGTGTTTTGGTTTGCATAACCATATTCATATAACGGTTTTTGTTTTCATACAACGTCATAAGACGTATTGTATGATGTTTTTACGACATTGGCTCGTATAATAATTTTCAAGGCAAATGCCTATATTATGATTTTCGATAAGGATTTGTATAAAATGACTTTGGCTATTTTATGGCCTATTACAAAGATTTGTATAAAATGATTTTGGCTATTTTACGGCCTATTACAATGATTTGTACGAATTGATTTTTGGTACTAATTCTATACCAAAGTTATATTGATGTAATTTATTAAACTCTATGAATTCACTCGGCGTTATCGCTGACCTTTTCTTTTAACATGTTTTATCTCAGGTACTTGAAGGTAATTCTCGGGAAGACAACAAGAATTCATGGCCCGCACTTAAACAATATTTTCCATTCAAATACTTTGTAAAACTTTGTATGAAATATAATGACTTGGGACCTATGTAACTTTGATATTTATGAATGGAAATGATTTATTATTAAACGACGCTATTTTTATGCGTTGTCTATGATGTGAGTAATGTGCTATCCCGTAACACCAACGAGTCTTCCGCTGTACTGAGTTGTATAAATTTGGGGGTGTTACAGTTTGGTATCAGAGCTCTCGTTATAGAGAACGAAAGATTTTTAAAATTAAGGTTTTGAATAAAACTTTTCAAAATCTTTTAACTATAAACATTTTTCTAAAAATGTCTAAAAATCTTTTGAGTATAACGGTGCCGAAGAATTCCCGAGTTACCGACAAGGCCAGACTGAGAAGTGTTATTTTAATATATATATAACTTGGATTATATATATATATATATATGATGTAATTTATTACATGATTGTTTGATGATTATTTTGATATTTATACGAGGTATTTATACGACGTCGATTGTCACAAGAAACCCTAAATCCCCTAGTAAATTAATCGAAGCTATTCTCGTAGGAATTCTAGCTATCCTAGATCTAAACCAAGTTGTGGATATTTATGATCCCAACAAATGGTTGATATTCGTAGAAATGTTGATATTAGTTGATTACGATATTAAAGAAGAATTGGCGAGATTAAATCTGATATCGATGTCATGACGATCTTTCCTTATAGAGTGGAGTTTGACAAAACGTTACCACCTGGAAAGGTGTCATCTGATTCGTTGTCATCCAATTCTTAAATTGAAATCGAAAGGGTGAATGTTGCACTTGAGGCTGTCATTGGAACCATTACCCAAAAGCCTCATGCCACTAATACCTTTCCAAGCAATCTAATTGACTGATCGAGTCATTTCATATTAATGAATCATTTGATAATTGTTGTCGTAAGAGCTATAGGATTGGAAATTAAAAGTTATTCATATTGAGCTTTTATTGCCCTTTTAAGGCCTAAGAATAAAGATTGAAAGTATTGGAGAATGAAGTAGGATATCGAATTGAGTATAAAATTGGTTGAAACTTGGATAAAGTAAAACTTAATATGAGATTGTTAATAGAAGTCGTTAAGTTTTGTGATTAAATTATAAGGTTTTAAATGATTGTTGATTCGTGTTAAGGGTTGTTCCTAGGCCATTGTCCACTAATGAGGATGCCTAGTGTCCAAGAAATAAATTGAAGAAATCATCTTCTGAATTGGGACCGATGGATCTTCTGGGACATGTGGAACACCTAATGACTGTTGTAGATTAGTATTCATTGTGGTATCTTTTAAAAATCCCTAACTTAACTGAGATATCAGTTGGTAGGATGAGTTTTGTAAATTGTATGACATAGTGACACGTAATGTGTTACGGTACAATTTGACTTGTTTGTGATTAATGAAAAGACTACCTTTGATTGCTAAATTCTACATATATCGATGTTATCTATCCTTTATTGCTTCATCCTAATGTTCACATTAGTGATGCAACCATTGAACAAGTACTCATCTAGATTTGAGCTACGTTGTGGATTATTCTTTTGAGTGCCATCAAGATCATGAACCTCATGATTTCTTGGCTAAGCTCATTTCCTATCATATTATAGTTAGCTCTGAACCACTCTTCATCACTCTTTTGCAGATCACTAATTGTTTTTATAAAGTTAAAACCGTATCCTTTGAGAAAATTTAATTTTCATCACTATAAGGATTATTCAAAGTAAGATTTATAAGTGACTGTTATCGAAATGAGGTTGTTTATAAAGTACCTTGGAAAACTTAATTGTTTTCATAATAAAGAAAATATTTGTAAATTTATTCTTGATTCTTATCTAAGAATTAAGCATGAAAATGATTTTACTATAAACATGGATGATAAAATTTTGACGAACTGAGTATTGCATCGTTAATCTTGAAATTGTATATAGTTGCGCGCCTACATACAATTTGGAATGGACCATGCAAGGCTGACTAGTAGTCACCATAAAACTGATTAATAAACACTACATTTTCTTTAAAGATTGTGAAAGATTAAATTTTATGAGATCTGCAAGAAGTGCAAAATAGGGACATAATGTTAGAAACATCTACATATGTGCCCGTGCCATCTATTCTTCTGAGTCGAATTTACTCATCTGTGGAACTTGTCTTATTTGACAATTGATATTCCCTTCTTGTCTAATTCTCTCGTAGTGAGATTCTTAGGAAAAGTATCTGATTACCGAGTGTTGATACCCGACTGGATGTATCGACATTCCTATCGTTTCTTTTTATTTGATTTCATTTAAATGACCCGGGTAACGATCCGAGGAGCTTTCGAATGCGTACTCAAATTATGAAAACATGGGATATATTCATATTCATTAAATGTTTTCGTCTGTATCTGATTTGAAATTCTCTCGCATAGTTTATGCGTTGACCTTACTCTTTTAATAGTAGTTGTGTATCCTAATATCCCTGAATTTGTGAAGGATTATGAATTATTATTAGTCTTTTGAGAAGTTCACATCTTATCTACGGCAATGAAACTGAAAAGTTGGTAGTGCCAGTAGAACGGATTGATTGATTATGACATGACGACATTGTCTTAATTGATGGGAACTCGAGTAGAATTCCCCTAAATGATAAGATGTTGATTATCAAAAGTGATCTAAATAATTCTTGATGGATGACCATATCCTGCATTTAGACTTGAAATTATACCGTGAATGGTTGTGAATTAGTTATAAATATTATAATCTAGAAAGAATCTAATATGAATTTATTAAAAGATGTTTATGTTATCTGAAACTTTAGTAAGTATTTGTTGATGAATTACCTAGACTTTCGCCATTAAGGCAAGTAGAATTTGGTATTTGATTATATTCCCGGTGCTGCACCTATGGCTTGTGCACCGTACGTCAGCACCATCTAAATTAAAGGAATTACCGTACAACTGAGAGTTGTGGGAGAAAGATTTTATTCTACCAAGCCTGTCATCATGAAGAGCTATGGTTTTATCATTCCTTATATTTATAGATTACTGTGAACTGAGTAAATTGACAATCGAAAACGATATCCATAACTCGAAATGGAAGATTTGTTCGATCATTTACAAGGTTCTAGCAAATTGATCCATAGCATGGTTATCATCAAACTTCGCATCTGCGAAAGAGATTATCTATTCCAATCACTACATCCGGTACTTGTAATGAACGTTATGAGTTTCACGTGATGCCGTTTGGATTGACTAATGCACATGTAGTATTCATAAATTTGGTGAATCACGTGTGAAGGCTGTAATTTGATAAATTCATGCTCGTGATCATTAAGGGCTATATGTTTGTTTATAAGAATAAGAATGAGTTAATAATTAGTTATAGAATGCCCTGAATTGGCCGAACAATTAAAAACATGTATCTTAAATATTTAACATGTGATTAAAGACTTAATCCTTTACATGATTTAACCGTGTGATTAATAGATAATGGAAGCTATGTTGACTTTTCTAAGATTAGAACCATTAACGCTTAGGGATTAAAAACTTAATCCTTTACATAAAATGACCGTTGGATTAATAATGGTAAGATGTATGCATATGGACTCTTCAAAAATTAAGAGCCCTTTTAAGACTTTGGATTTTACCAAAAAGAAAGTGGAAATATGTTTTGACAAATGTTTTAACCAAGGATTTTTAAGAGATTATTCCCTTATACACAAACCATTTAACTAAACTTCTGTTTAGGGGTAAATGTTTGTGTATACCTCAAGACAACCTAAGAAGAATTGAGGAAACTATATAACTTATTACTTGAAATTTGAAACGATAATTTACGCTCTTCAAACTAAGAAAACTTTGACCACAGTATAACCAAAGATTTTTCAAACATTTACGAATCCTATTAATTATTTTCGATAAATCAACAAAAATCGTGTTAATCAAATTCAAATTTATTTTTGAACATTTTATATAATTGGTCGAACTAAGAAATTTAAAACTTTTACGTTTACGCTTCATAAAAATTAACTAATAATTATTTAATTAATTATAATAATTATCGACGCTTTAGACGACGGATTGAGTAAAACAGATAAAGATGATAGTTGAGAAGAAACTAAAACTTAGAAAATATGAAGAAAGGTGAACGTAATTACTGACGCATAATATAGAAAGAATATCTGAGTGAATTGTGGACATGATAATTACATCATCATAAGAAGTGAATATCGATACCGACGCAGTATGTAGAAAAGATAAAGAACCAATTAGGACATGTTCTTTAATAATGAAGGTGCAAAATAAATTGCCGAACAATTTAAAATATAGCCGATGCTTATAAAAAGGATAATATAGATAATAAAAAGGTTTCACGGCTAGTGTGAACCATTAGAGTTGAGAAGCCGATAGCGTTAAATGTTTTAAAGACCACATGTGATTGTCTAAATATGGAGGATTGAGAGATATAGTTATGTTGGAATTTGTAAGTATAAGTATTATATTTATGTCATTTCTGACTAGAAGTATCTTTGTCTGAAGAAGTTGTACTAATGGCAATTATGAAGGCAGACATCGCCTCGTACATTAGTAAACGTCTAGCTATTGCAAAGGTCATCATCTGAATTTGATTCGATTTGGGTCATCGTCGACAGACTGACCAAATCTGCTAATATCATTCCTGTTAATGATAAATGCAAAAGAGTTATGTAAACATAGTGTGCCTGTATCGAACATATATATCAAGATCCTCGCTTCGCATCGAATTTCTAGAGATTTGCTCAGAAATCATTGAGAACGAACCTTGATGAGAGTACTATGTACCACCCCAAATCGAAGGGACGAGGTAAAGTAACGATACAAAGTAAAATAAGTGTTGTGTTATGTTTTAATGAATGACCTTTGGTAATAAATCGTATAATCGTTTTCCTTTGGAAAGATTATCATTGATAACTATCGTATTAGGATCGAGATCAAATCTTGTTAAGCTTTAGAAATTAGAGCATCTGTAGGCAGGAGTTGAAATGAAGACATCCGACATACATCCACTGTGAGTTGGACATGTCTTTTAGGCTTAAGGTTTCCTATGATGGCGAACCCATCCTTGCAAAATACCCGACCCGCGAGATCTGAAATGATTGTTGAAATTAGGATTTGATTATTAATTGTCGATAGTGGGCAGGAGGTTATGTGAATATGAAATGTAGATCTTGAAGTGCCAAATGGGTAGCGAAGTTATGCCAAAAATTTTAACCTTGGAAAAATGAATTCATGATCTGACAAATCATGGGATATAAGTCCCCGTTATATGGGACTATTGAGATGATATAAAAGATTGGTTTGAAAGGCATATAAGCTGGATCTACCCTAGGACTTCAAAGACTGCGTGAATTATGATTCGTATATCGAACTTGATGGAATATCTATCAAGTGAGAATCTGATTATTCTTAGTAGAGCTTAGATCGGCGAAAAGTTGCATTCATCAAAAACCCGTGAACATCATGGATAGAGAAGGTAAGTCAACATTTAGCCTGATCTTATTCCCGTAGTTATGTTTGATGAAACTCGCGTATTGTAATGAATTACACTTGTGAGAAAAGACCGGATGTGGAGGAAATACCCACATGGCTTTAACTCTATAAGAAGCGAGTAGTAAGGTAAGATGATCTTTGAGGACAAAGATCCTGTTTAGGGGTAAATGCTGTGACAATCCGTCAATTTATGGTTGATATTTTATTCTCGAATATTATTTAAAAACATTATTTTAATGTTACAATATGAACTCACTTATTTTTGGGAAGAAATTTGGATTTACGTCTTGAAGTAGCATCGACTACGTCCAAACCGGAGGATTCGACATTACGTGCTTACGTTTACATACACCGTCTTTGGTGACAGTCTGACATTTCAGAAAATAAATTTATCCGTGAATATTATTTTGGAGTTTAAATTTGTGTTGGTTCATAAACTCACAAATTTACGAGAAGAGATTAGGACTTACGATTTTATTTTAACGTCCTTTACAACTAAACCGGAAACCCTAGGATTACGTATTTACGTTTTCGAACTCCGTTTTTGATGAAACAATTTTTATTGGATTCGTTTTGTGACATTGATTCATAATTTATAAAAACGTTTTTCGTAAAACGACCCGAGGGCACGCAAATCAAGAAAACTAGAATCGAGGAATACCCGTAAACTAGTGAGATGGGACAAAATACATTGTCCCACCCCACTAGCACACATGGGGCGGCCAAACTAGTGCCTCAACACCTTAGGTGTCAAGTTGCAAGCATACAACTTACACTTGTCTAAATTAGCTTACAAAGTAAGCTTCCACTACAACAAAACTAGCTACCAAAACCACACACTCTCATTTCACAAATGAAAAACAACTTTCATCCTCCCTTTCTCTCTCAAATATTCTGTCCCACCATCATCATCAAACACCACTTTTGATAAAATTTAACCACAAAATCCTATGTTATTTCTACTTATGTTGAAGCCCTCTTGAAGCTCTCTTGAATGGTGGTGATTATAACATACAAGGAGGAGTATTTATGGTGTCTTGGGGCTGATTTTCCACAAGGAGTATATGAATAATGGTGGTCATGAAGAAGGTCTTGGTGCATCACAAGTATCTCCATCAAAATCCATGTTTTGATCAACCTACATCATCATGGTGGTATAAAGATTGTCCTCCTCATCTTCTTGTTAATTTGATTATGTAAACATGTATTTTATTTCCTATTGTATATGTATATGATGATTATATGATGATAAAAATGTTATGTGGGGATTTGGTGTTGATAAACATGATTAAAAAGGTGAAAAACTATAAAGAATAAGGCTAAAATCTTGCTTAAAAGTGATGGCTGTATAAAACAGTAAAGAAACAGGTCATGGACTGATAAAATGATGAAGTAGAATCCATTTACAGTAAGCTATATGTCTTATACACATGTGAGAGTTGTCCATGCAATGGAATCAAAGTATGAGTGAGATATGATCAAAACAAGTTTAAGGTATAAATCTGAGTTCACTGTTTTGGACGATTTTTAGAAAATATTTAGAAGATGATTCAACAGTAGATATAGCAGAGTTAAATGTAGCACATATCATTTAGTTTATGTGATAAAGATTTGAGCTTCTATATCCATATAGAACTCAAGATATGGCAGTTTTGGTGAAAGTGAAGATAAAAATCAGATTTTGGAAATTAAAGTATAATACTATTATATAAGCACTCAAAATTTAATAGTATAAAATATAAATTAAAACCCACTAACTTATATAATACATTTATATAAATATGTACAATGGTAAATAAGTGGACATTTTATAAAAATGGTAATTTGTTAAGTTTTATAAGTTATAAAACTATAAACTAGATTTTACGACTTTTTCGGCTAATACCGTAAAATTAACGTTTTTGTTAAATAAAACTTAGATGGTTGGACCCGTCTAATGTAAACTTTATAAAACTTATATACTGATATATAAACATGTATAACAATTAAAAACCGATAAGACCCGAACTAT
Organism: Glebionis coronaria; assembly: GCA_025667525.1. Lineage (NCBI taxonomy): Eukaryota > Viridiplantae > Streptophyta > Magnoliopsida > Asterales > Asteraceae > Glebionis > Glebionis coronaria. The sequence goes on from CM046879.1 coordinate 398,406,251, forward strand.
AGGACATACGGACGTTAACGGACTAAATTAACGTTATTGGACTAATAATACAACAAAAATGGACTAAAACACTTATAAACTTATTATTGGACTTAACTCATTTAGGCCCAACTTGTAAAGTGTAGATACTGATAATATAAGTATAACAAGGATTAATACAAGTTAAGAACTTATAATAGGTTATTGGACCTAAAACACGTAAATAGGTAAAACGAGAAAACTAGTATAAAAGTTATCGACACATAACACAAAAATGAGGATATGTAAACCCACTTCATCCTCATATATATAAAATCATCATATGTATACATAATTGTTATTTTTATAAAGTCATTGGACAAACGTCTAAGACCGATTATTATTTGTCTAGGTTTCCATGATTGAAGCACGTACCGTACGTCCGAATTGCCGATAACCCGCCTTCCCACATCAACGTGAGTTCATAGCCTCGCACTCTTTTAAATGTTTTTATAAATGTTTTATAAACCCGCGAGGAGATAGCATGTTAGTTTTTATAAAATAGGACACCATTTGTCCCGATTGTTTGTTTATTGATTTGGACCCGAATGATTGTATGACCCGAATGTATGACCTAATAAATGATTAAAGGACCCGATAGATGAAATCAGATGGATTATTAAAGTTAGGTTATGTCACTAAAAGTCCCATTAGCATGAATTGTGAACTACCGGGATTTGGTAGACGCTTATGAATTTAATAGTACTATTTGGGGACGATCACCCCAGTTCGCGCCTTGACGGTTGATCCCCGTCGTACCACATTGATTGGTAAGCGAATTTATGTATGAGAATATTTCCGTAGCGTGACCTTTGTGACGACACGCTACTTTAGATGGGCAAAATTGGTATCGGGTTAGCTACCCGTTGTTGGTTTAGTAAGGTAACAATGTCATGCGGCTTATAATAATCCAAAATTAACGAAATACTTATAGACGCTCCGAATTACGATGTATTGCCTGACTAGCAATACAGGGTCATACTATTGATATTATGTTTGTGTTTTGGTTTGCATAACCATATTCATATAACGGTTTTTGTTTTCATACAACGTCATAAGACGTATTGTATGATGTTTTTACGACATTGGCTCGTATAATAATTTTCAAGGCAAATGCCTATATTATGATTTTCGATAAGGATTTGTATAAAATGACTTTGGCTATTTTATGGCCTATTACAAAGATTTGTATAAAATGATTTTGGCTATTTTACGGCCTATTACAATGATTTGTACGAATTGATTTTTGGTACTAATTCTATACCAAAGTTATATTGATGTAATTTATTAAACTCTATGAATTCACTCGGCGTTATCGCTGACCTTTTCTTTTAACATGTTTTATCTCAGGTACTTGAAGGTAATTCTCGGGAAGACAACAAGAATTCATGGCCCGCACTTAAACAATATTTTCCATTCAAATACTTTGTAAAACTTTGTATGAAATATAATGACTTGGGACCTATGTAACTTTGATATTTATGAATGGAAATGATTTATTATTAAACGACGCTATTTTTATGCGTTGTCTATGATGTGAGTAATGTGCTATCCCGTAACACCAACGAGTCTTCCGCTGTACTGAGTTGTATAAATTTGGGGGTGTTACATTTATTGTCGATAAATACTTGATAAACAATTTGATTAAATCAAATTGTTTAATATTACATTTATCTACGGAATGATTAAATGAGAAGTATTTCTACTAAAACGATACTTACGTTATACAAAAGATAAATGACAAATACATGTCGTTTACGTTTTTCGTATTTATACGTCATATAAATACTCCATTTTATTGGAAAATGATTTTTGTATCAATTACGAAATCCTCGTAAGATGAATCAAAAATTCATAAACCTCGAACGTGACCCGAAATGTGTATTAACGAAAGTTGTAATATAAGTTACCCTTTAGGCCCACTTGTGGCCTTATGAGCCCAACTATTAAACTTTGGATAGTAATGGGCTTAATAAGCCCAATAAGAGGTTTAATAAGCCCAACAACTCTTTTGGCCCACTATACAAGCCACCAACACACCTCACTTCCCCATTGGGTCAACTCTAGGTTGGTGACACATGTCCACCATGTCCACCCACCTTCTTGCTTCTCATTGGACAAAGTATAAGTGGGTGACACTTGTCACACTTCCTCCCACCCTATATAAGGGCTACGTCTACTCATACCCTTCATTTTTCTCACACACAACACACACACCAAATAATCTCTTTCCTTCTTTCTTTATTTTCCTTTTGCCGTGAGCCTCCAACACCTTTGATCATCAAAAATTTGATGATCAAGCTTGAATCCTCAAAATCTAATCAAAGACCCATCTTGGAAATCTCAAGATCTACATTTTGGTATGAAAATCTCCTACATGCATCAAATTTCAAGATTTTCTTTTATTTCTATGGTAGATCTATACACGCATGATGGTAACATCAAGTAAAATATGTAGATCTGGCCCGGATCTATATATGCATCAAGTAAAACATGTAGATCTACCCCGGATCTATACATGCATGATGGTTGCATCAAGTGAAACTTGTAGATCTAGTCCGGATCTATCCATGCATGGTGGTCACATCAAGTATTGACAAGATCTTGGATGGTTACTTGCTCACTCACTAGTACAATGACTTTGATAAGCCTCGTAAGATCTACATCTCGTTCTTATTTATTTTCCTTTTTATTTTTCTTGATCTTATATATATATATATATATATATATATATATATATATATATATATATATATATATATATATATATATATATATATATATATATATATATATATATATATATATATATATATATATATATATATATATATTAATGTTGAGATTTTCCTAGGTTGAAAAGTTCGTTTCTCGGTATCTCTTCGAATTGATAACTGGTTAATTGTGCGACTCAGTTGTTCTTGGTAAATCGAAAGAAAGGGTGTCGTTGTCTAAAACTAATGAAAAATAAAGACTTGAAACAAATAAAAAATAAAGTAAAGACGGTAAAAAGAAACAATGAAAGATTAAAACTTGACAAAAAGTAAATGACGAGAAATTAAAAAGGAAATAAAGTAAATGACGCAAACTAAAACTTAAACTAAAAGGAAAGGCAAGTAAAATTGCAAATAAAGAAAAATGCGGGAAAAGTAAAGCTTAAAACTAAAATTTGAAAAACATTCATTCGGAATAAAACCCTCATCCAAAATAACAGTTGATTCGGAATAAAGGCTTGATCCGGAATAAATTAATATTCCGAATGAAACACTTTATCCGGAATAATTAATATTCCGAATGAAACACTTTATCCGGAATAATAAATATTCCGAATGAAACACTTTATCCGGAATAATTAATATTCTGAATGAAAGAGTTGATCCGGAATAAATTATTCCGAATGAAAGAGTTGATCCGGAATAATAAATACTCCGAATAAACAACTTGATCCGGAATAAGTGAAACTAGTGATGATTCGGAATAAAAAATAAAAGGCATTGATCCGGAATAAGAAGCTTGGTTCGGAATCTGGGCAGCAACATGAATACGAAGAACAAGGAGATGAAATAAAACACGAATCTAAACAAAATCAATCAAGATCAACCAAAAGATTAAACCAAAACAACCACAAATGATCTACTAACAATAACCAATCAATCCAAATAAACAAATCTAACAAATAAAACCAAATCAATCAAAACCCACTTGATTGAAAACCATAAAACTTAAGAACAAGAACACAAAGATTCAACACAAATAAGAAAGGTAGATGAGAGATTAAATAAGAAAAGTAAAGATTCAACAAAATTAAAAGTAACTTACTTGGAATTAAAAGGTCCAATACAAGAAATTAAAGTGCAAGAATTTGAATTGTGCAAGTAAATGAAAATGGTGGAAGAGGTGGTTTGTCAAGCCACCCAACAACATGAAAATGAATAACTAATGATCTATTTATAGGGGAGGAGGTGGTTAGTGGAAGGAAGCTTCCTCCCCTCTTTCTTCTTTCCTTAATTGCGTCATTAAGTCCTTAATCTTCTTAATCTTTTGACTTTAATGACTTTGTCTCGGGATTTCTTCAAACTCGTCTTGTAATTCTTCAATAAATTAGACTTGAGTTCTTCGGCTTTTAGTAAACTTCCGTCTTTTGACTTTTTCTTCGATAAATCTTCAGAATTGGTCTTGGACTTCCGTTCTTTTTGCACTCTTGATTTCTTGACTTCGTCTTTCGTCTTTTTCTTCGATAAAAGCCCGTGAATGCCCGTGTTTTCTCCACTTTTCACCTTTTCGTCCTAAATCACAACAAAAACACAAACCACGCATAATTCCGACATAAATGACATAAAATACACGTTTTGGCTCGGTTATTATTGTAATTAAGTGGTAAAAAGGATGGGTGTTTACACACCTATCATATATATATATATATAAATATATATATATATATATATATATATATATATATATATATATATATATATATATATATATATATATATATATATATATATATATATATATATATATATATATATATATATATATATATATGTATATATATATATATATATATATGTATATATATATATATATATATGTATATATATATATATATATACGAAATGAATTAATGAGTATTAGGATATTGTATATGAAATTTTGAACACTAAAAATCAAGCTAAACAAGCACTAGTAACGATTTGATTCATAACAATTTTTGAACCGTAACAAAAACAGATTGCATGTAAAACTCAGTAGGTTTGGGATACTAAAAACTTACATATTAAGATATATAATTGTTTTGTGATTAATAAGTGTGTAAACACTTATCCTTTTGCCACTAAAATAAAGGAAAAACAAGACCTAATCATGTGTTTAATGTCGTAAAAGTCGGAATTACGCGTGGTTTTGTGTTTTTGTGATAAAATAGGTACAAATGATCAAAAGGAAAGAAAACACGGGATTTCACGGTCAAATGTTGAAGAAAAGTCCAAAAAAGAGACGAAGACAAAGTCAAAGACCAAAAGTGTGCCCAAGATCACGAAAACCGGCTAAACCGACACGGTTTTGAAGAAATGATCAACAAAGCCAAATTTGAGCTCGATTTCTAGTGGATTTAATTTTACGAAGCTTTCAAGCGAAGTGGGTCCCACATTGGGTAAATGGGCCTAAAAGCCCATTTGGGGAAAATTTATCTTTTCACAATTGGATAAAAAAGCCCATAACAAGGAAAGCCCATTTTGGTAGAAAACGAATGAATGATATTTCATTTGGGCCTAAGCCCAATCACAAATAAGTGACGGATGGAAATTATATATGGGCTCCAAAGCCCATTACACAAGAAAAATAAGAGAACCATTTATTCACTTTTGCTTGGTCAAGGATTAAGTCAAACCTTTAGTTTTCACCTCACAACACAAACCCACGTGTATCCCACTCACACAGTTTCACACAATAAATAAAAACAATTACCCCACCCCATTCACACAAAACGTATTATTCTCCTCACCCTTTACTGTTTCGATATTAACTAGAAATTCTCACCTTCTCTCCCATCTCAATATACACAGCCTCACCATTTTACCCCAATCTCACAAAACCCTAAATTTACCATCATCAAAAATTACCCACCATTTTTGGGGGTTTTCACTTATGCGTGTGATCCGCACGAACACCATTAAATCTCCAAAGAAATCGGATACAATCACTCATGGTGGTCCTCAATCATATCCGACGTGGCCTCAATCCCTTGTTGTGATTGGATGGAACAAATCACCATCCCAATCCCTCCAATAAGGGCCTGCCAAATCAGCTTAAACAAACACAACAAACACACCCCCAATACAGCCTGGCGATCCGAAGGAGAGGGACACCTTTTTAGTCGTTGATCAAGTGAAGAAAAAGAGAGAGAAGAAAGATGCGACCAGGATTTTTTTCGTGGGCACCAATCTTCATCAACAAGGCATTTGGGTTGCCTATAAAACCCTCCTACATCATGTAATTTTAGATAGTCCATTTTTCTTTATTTTTATTTAATGTATTTTTTTTAATTTAGGAGTAGGATTTAATTAGATTTAATTTTTAGCAAAATTAGTTTTACGTTTAATATCGTATTTTTTTTAATTTCCAGCAATTGTTTTTTTATAATTATTAATGAAAAGTAATTTTATTTTAAATCTCGTCTCAATTTAATATTTCTGTCAAATTTAATTTTCTGGTTACTGTTCGTTTGGTTTGTTTTAATTTAATTGATAAATAAAAAATATATATATATAAAGGATAGTAAAAAATTTCCCCCACTGGGAGATTTAGAAGGTTAGTGTTCGAGGCTCTCTTTTTGGTTCAATGTTGTTGATTTTTGAAGATCTTGTACGATTGGTACTTCTCGGTTTGGAATATTGATGATGGTTCATTGTTCGGTTACTGTTGGTGTTTGATTCGGTGATAAAGGGGGTTCAGCACCACCCTACGGCCCAACGGAATCGTCATCAAGGTTCTTGCCTCTTTTAACTTTTTGTTAATTATAGATTAAACTTGTGTTATTATTTAGAATTTGTTCACTGCTTAAGTTGATTCTGCTTTTAGTTGTATAGTTAATGTTCTGTGTTGAAGTTTTTTTTATTCTGCTTAAGTGGATTCGGTTAAGTTTGGATATGCTTATATTTTCTTCTTACTGATTAAGTTTTTAATGTAATTGCTTATATTGTTAATCTGCTTAGTATAAATTGTATTTGATTGTTTGATAAATATTACTGTTTGGGATTTGGTATTGATAGGATCTGCGTAACTTTTTGTCTGCTTCATTTTTTCAGTTAATGTTACTATTGATTTTGTGCTTTATTTGATTTTGTTATTTAATTTTGTGAAGTTGAGTAGTATTAAATAGTATTTGTTAAGTAGTATTTGTTTAGATTTGTTTAGCTTATTTGCTTATTTGGATCTCTCTTTTAGCTTATTCGTTTTACTTTTCTTCTTATGACTATAGATCCAATTGATCTATTAGTTTAACTTTCCAAAAAGAATATTAGCATAAATATTGTCTGGGGTGGGATTCGATCCCCAGACCTCTCGTACACCAGCCAAACAACCTAACCAACTGCTCTAGATACTTTTTGTGTATTAAATCGTTTAGATTAATTAATATAGGGTTTTAATATAGTGATAGTTTTATTTAATACAAGTTTTAGTTTAATTAAGTTTATTTAAAAGTTTTTTTTTATTATTTCTTTTATTCGATTTTGTTTTAAAAAAAATATAAAAAGATAATAAATATTTTAATTAAATTGTTTTTATAAATTTTAATTTTAGTTTAAATTTTAGTTAATATAGAAAATAGTTTTGTTTTGTCCTAAGATAAATTTAAAATATATTTCATTTAAAGTTTTTTTAAAGTTATTAGTTTAAAATTAATTAGATTTAAATATTTTATTTAGAGTTTTAGTTTAAAATTAGTTTAGTTTTTAAATTAGATTTAATAGTTATTTTACTTAGATAGACTTTAGTTTTAAATACCCAAAAAAATATATTTTACCAAAAACAAATTAAGTTTTACGTTAAGTCTGATTTCAATTTCGAGTCGATTTGTAGAACGAAAAATAGAACATAAAAGAGTTTGCAAAAACCCTAGCATTAAAATGGAGCCGTTGCCGCTTCGATCGTTACGATTGACGATTTGTCGTGAGACGATTTCGATTTTGGGATCCGTTCGATTTTGAACGTTATTTTTATTGTTAAAAAAAAAATCTAAAACATAAAAAAATCAAAAATATAAAAATACAAAAAATTAAAAAATCATCTAAAGCAAATTCTTTCCTAAGATTTGCACCAAAAAAAAATTAAAAAATCCAAAAGTAATACTTTTCCTAAAGTATTACACCAATAATATTCTTCTTTATCCTCTATTGTGTTAATTCTTTTTCTCAACCCCTCTTATTTTAATTCTTCATGGATTCGTCTTGCGTTCGGTGTGGGAGACCATGGATTGGTTTTCCAATATGTCCATGGTGTACTTGTGCGAGGTGTGGTTCTGATATCGACAATACAAAGTTTGGATTTTGTCCATTTTGCAATTCAAGAAATTCGTACTTCTCCTCTTACGCAACTTTCTCCCCCTCTCCCGTCTATGACAATCCTTATCCTCAACAAGCACCGGATTTTTCTCAATACCCATGTTGCAATCATTGTGGGGGCCCTCACGATACTTCTTATTGTCAGCCAATGAATTATTATGAGCCAAATTCGTGTCCTCATTTTTCTTCACCGATGGATTATTATGAACCAAATCCGTGTTCTAATTCTTCTCAACTGATGACTTCCTATGAGCCACATCCGTGCTATAATTCTGGTTTTCATAACTGTGAGCCCCCACATCCCACCCTCAATCATCAATCCTATCAGAGAATTAGTATTGCCCAACAACTCACTACCTTGAATGATGAAACACACGCCATTATTTTGCAACTTCAAGAAGCCGTTGTTCTGCTAAAAGAAGCAAGGGAGGAGGAAAAGCGACAGCAACAAGAGCAAGTATCTAATCTTAGTGATTATACTCCGCCTCTTGTGCGTTCTTTTTATTACGATGATGACGAGGATAATATTTACAATCTCAATCCATCATGTGAGACTACCACTCCTATTCTCGAATCTTCCACTACGGAGACCGATGCCTCTCTCATCATGGGGGATGAGGGTCTTCTCACTATTCCTTGTGATGAGATTCTTATTCCAATCCAAAGTGAGCCTACGGTTGCTTCCGATAGTAACGTTGAGTGTGAATCTCTTTCACGTGATGATTCTTTACCTCCCACCGACATCTTGGGAGACGATTCTTTGGCTTTCTCTAATCCCCTTTTTGATCTCGATGATGATTTTACTTCTAGTGATGACGAGTCACTATCCGATGAAGACGTTCAGAAGGAAAATTTCAAGATTTATTCGAACCCTTTATTTGATTTTGATGACGCCTACATCTCTAGTGAGGTGAATCCTCTCTTTGGAGAGGGGATTGAGGACATTGATAGCTCCGACTCTATTGCTATTGATGAGCATTCTTTGTTAGCCATGCCACCTCCCATCGTAGAGGAGGTGGAGAGATTTGACCCTACCTTCCGTTTGATTCGGTCTGGGAGGTGACGCGGGTGGTAGATATGTCTTTTGATATTTCTCATATTATGTTGCCACCCCGTCCTACCGCGTGCACACCCAAGCAGGTGATGTATCGCTTTTACTCTCCTCATTTAATACCGAGAAATGAGGATGAGTGCTTTGACCCGGGAGGTGACATTGACCATTCTATGATTGATACCTTTACGGCTTTGCCGAATAGTGACCATCCATTGTCTTTGGGGGATGACAATTTATCTCCTTTACCCATCCCACCTCCCGTGGATCACGACCTCACATACTTTTCATATGTTGAGAGGACTTTTCTACCTTTCATGACTTATCCTCCTGCCTCTCATTTATTATGTTCCTCCGGGACCGAGGATAAGATTTTTGATCCCGATATTACATTCGAGGCTTCCCCATGGAACATTTAATTAGGGGTCGAGTCAGGCTCGTGACTCGGTTAACAAAAACAAGCGCTTCTCGGGAGGCAACCCGATGATCTATTATTTTATCTATTTTCTATAATAAGTGTAGGGGGAGCCGTGTAGGTTGTTTGTTTTGTGTGTTGTGATTGTGCAGGGACGTGTGCTTAATGATCCACTTTTGGTGCTTTTGACGCGACCTGTGTTCCCGTGTTTCCCGTATACCCGGTTCCTTTGATAAGTTTTTACTATTGTGATGCAATCTTGTATATAAATAAAACAAATAAATGTAATCACTTTAGTTGTCCCTTCCTTAGCTCGATTTTAAACAACGTACTCAATGTCCTAAGTGTAGGGGAGTATCTTCTCCCACATGCTTAAACATTGAGGAAATGTTTATATTAAGTGTAGGGGGGATTTCTATCGGAATTTTAGTGGGCTTTTCCATGAATTTGACCCCATTTATCGGAAAATTAAAAAAAAAAATTTAACATTTTTCAAATTTTTGATCTATTTTGGCCTAGTAGTATTTTCATTTATTTTCCTTTTGTCATCTTATTTGTATTTTCCGTATAAAGTCAAAAATAAATAAATAAAATGGTTTTAACAAGTTTTGATATCTTTGATATATTAGGCCCGTCGTGAATATTTTGACTCAACACGAGTTTACTTATCCAAGTTTACTCTAGCTAGTATCCTTAACCATATGGACCTTAAATGGTTTATTAGGCTAAGCATCCACGAGTCTCATTCTTTGAGATTTTAAATTGTGGAGAACGAGAGATGATAGAGTTGATAATAAGTTTAGGGGTTAATTTTTGCTTATATGAGTTTTGTGGCTCTTTCTTCCCGCTTGTATATTAATTGCTTAATAAATGAGGATTTTTGCGGTGTCAATTCGATATCTTAACTCTTAGCCAAATATTTATTCTCCTTGTAATTAAAGCATGAACACATTGAGGGTGCCAGCGTTGTGGACTTCCGACTAAGGTGGCTCATAACCACTAAGTAGGAGGTATTCAGACCATGGGACCACGGAATTTGGCCTACTATACATATCATAAATAAGAAAGAAAAAGATTAAAACATGACCTCAAGGAGCCTTAGGGTGTGGGGCATGTAGCACGAACCTTGTCATTAGAGCCTTAGGGTGTATGGCATGGTAAGTGTTGAATAAAAATTGATCAAAAATCAATTCCCTCGTTTATCGTTCAAGGAGCCTTAGGGTGTGGACAATAGACGGGGAGCATTTTTACATCTTAAAGAGCCTAAGGGTATATGATGTGAACTTGCCAAACTCCGCATAAAGTCAACATGACTTTGGAGGAAATAATTAATAAGTAGTACTATTGGCCAAATTTTGGGTCCGGGAATTTATTCCCCAAATCGTGTTAAATCATCCTTGATGTGGGCTTACTTTATTGACAACGTTTTTTAGGACGAGGTTAGGTTTTGAGTATCGGGTTTGCACCGTTTGGCCTTCATTTTTGGAATAATAATTATCAAACAAGTCAAATGAGCCTACGGGTGAATGATAATCAATAAAATCTAGAGATACAAAGTAGGAATTGGAGAAAGAGTACTACACAATTGTCTTATATAAGTGGTTTTAACCTAAGGACTTATGGTAAACAATGATCTCGTTTTTAAGCTTGGTATGGGGAACGTGAAACTTGAGGGTGATTAATATTCATGACACCAAAGCCCTAATTCAAGTCTTAGATTTCTTTACGAGTTTCTTCCATCAATAATTTCCAAGTTAATAAATTGCTATAATTTTTGTCTCCTTTAAAGTTTTTATCTTTACATCGTAGTACTAATAACAAAGGCCGAGATGGATTAATTATGAGAAAAATGTAACTTTGTGCTTTAAAATAATGCATTGCATGGGGTCATTGCAATGTTCAAGTGTAGGGGATTTAATAAGTGTGTAAAAACTTATACTTTTGCCACTAAAATAAAGGAAAAACAAAACCTAATCATGTGTTTAATGTCGTAAAAGTCGGAATTACGCGTAGTTTTGTGTTTTTGTGTTAAAATAGGTACAAATGATCAAAAGGAAAGAAAACACGGGATTTCACGGTCAAATGTTGAAGAAAAGTCCAAAAAAGAGACGAACACAAAGTCAAAGACCAAAAGTGTACCCAAGATCACGAAAGCCGGCTAAACCGACACGGTTTTGAAGAAATGATCAACAAAGCCAAACTTGAGCTCGATTTCTAGTGGATTTAATTTTACGAAGATTTCAAGCCAAGTGGGTTCCACATTGGGTAAATGGGCCTAAAAGCCCATTTGGGGAAAATTTATCTTTTCACAATTGGATAAAAAAGCCCATAAAAAGGAAAGCCCATTTAGGTATAAAAAGAAGGAATGAGAGTTCATTTGGGCCCCAACCCAATAACAAATAAGTGACGGATGGAAATAATATATGGGCTCTTTGCTTGGTCAAGGATTAAGTCAACCCTTTACTTTTCACCTCACAACCCAAACCCACGTGTATTCCACTCACACAGTTTCACACAATAAATAAAAACAATTACCCCACCCCATTCACACAAAACGTATTATTCTCCTCACCCTTTACTGTTTCGATATTAACTAGAAATTCTCACCTTCTCTCCCATCTCAATATACACAGCCTCACCATTTTACCCCAATCTCACAAAACCCTAAATTTACCATCATCAAAAATTACCCACCATTTTTGGGGGTTTTCACTTATGCGTGTGATTCACACGAACACCATTAAATCCCCAAAGAAATCAGATACAATCACTCATGGTGGTCCTCAATCATATCCGACGTGGCCTCAATCCCTTGTTGTGATTGGATGGAACAAATCACCATCCCAATCCCTCCAATAAGGGCCTGCCAAATCAGCTTAAACAAACACAACAAACACACCCCCAATCCAGCATGGCGATCCGAAGGAGAGGGAGACCTTTTTAGTCGTTGATCAAGTGAAGAAAAAGAGAGAGAAGAAAGATGCGGCCAGGATTTGTTTTCGTGGGCACCAATCTTCATCAACAAGGCATTTGGGTTGCCTATAAAACCCTCTTACGTCTTGTAATTTTAGATAGTCCATCTTTCTTTATTTTTATTTACTGTTTTTTTTAATTTAGGAGTAGGATTTAATTAGATTTAATTTTCAGCAAAATTAGTTTTAGGTTTAATATTGTATTTTTTTTAATTTCCAGCAATTGTATTTTTTAATTATTAATGAAAAGTAATTTTATTTTAAATCTCGTCTCAATTTAATATTTCTGCCAAATTTAATTTTCTGGTTACTGTTCGTTTGGTTTGTTTTAATTTAATTGATAAAATATAAAAAATATGTATATAAAGGATAGTAAAAAATTTCCCCCACTGGGAGATTTAGAAGGTTACTGTTCGAGGCTCTCTTTTTGGTTAGATGCTGTTGATTTTCGAAGATCTTGTTCGATTGGTACTTCTCGGTTTGGAATATTGATGATGGTTCATTGTTCGGTTACTGTTGGTGTTTGATTCGGTGACAAAGGGGGTTCAGCACCACCCTACGGCCCAACGGAATCGTCATCAAGGTTCTTGCCTCTTTTAATTTTTAGTTAATTATAGATTAAACTTGTGTTATTATTTAGAATTTGTTTACTTCTTAAGTTGATTCTGCTTTTAGTTGTGTAGTTAATGTTCTGTGTTGAAGTTTTTTTTTTATTCTGCTTAAGTGGATTCGGTTAAGTTTGGATATGCTTATATTTTCTTCTTACTGATTAAGTTTTTAATGTAATTTCTTATATTGTTAATCTGCTTAGTATAAATTGTATTTGATTGTTTGATGAATATTACTGTTTGTGATTTGGTACTGATAGGATCTGCGTAACTTTTTGTCTGCTTCATTTTTTCAGTTAATGTTACTATTGATTTTGTGCTTTATTTGATTTTGTTATTTAATTTTGTGAAGTTGAGTAGTATTAAGTAGTATTTGTTAAGTAGTATTTGTTTAGATTTGTTTAGCTTATTTTGCTTATTTGGATCTCTCTTTTAGCTTATTTGTTTTACTTTTCTGCTTATGACTATAGATCCAATTGATCTATTAGTTTAACTTTCCAAAAAAAAATATTAGCATAAATATTGTCTGGGGTGGGGTTCGATCCCCAAACCTCTCGTACACCAGCCAAACAACCTAACCAACTGCTCTAGATACTTTTTGTGTATTAATTCGTTTAGATTAATTAATATAGGGTTTTAATATAGTGGCAGTTTTATTTAATACAAGTTTTAGTTTAATTAAGTTTATTTAAAAGTATTTTTATTATTTCTTTTATTCAGTTTTGTTTTTAAAAAATTATAAAAAGATAAAAAATATTTTAATTAAATTGTTTTTATAAATTTTATTTTTAGTTTAAATTTTAGTTAATATAGAAAATAGTTTTGTTTTGTCTTAAGATAAATTTAAAATAGATTTCATTTAAAGTTTTTTTTTAAAGTTATTAGTTTAAATTTAATTAGATTTAAATATTTTATTTAGAGTTTTAGTTTAAAATTAGTTTAATTTTTAAATTAGATTTAATAGTTATTTTAATTAGATAGACTTTAGTTTTAAATACCCAAAAAAATATATTTTACCAAAAACAAATTAAGTTTTACGTTAAGTCCGATTTCAATTTCGAATCGATTTGTGGAACGAAAATAGAACATAAACGAGTTTGCAAAAACCCTAGCATTAGTGATTAATTCCCCGGGTGGCTCGTCTCGTGACGAATTTTAGATAGCAAGATATGACCAAAATAGTGAAAACTAGTCAGATCTGAACATACTGTTTTGATGGACTGTTTTCTCGTAAAATTTGTATACTGACCTATGAATATGTAAAAATAAAAGTTGTAGATAAAATCATGAAGAACTAGAATCAATTGGATGATTTACCAATTCTTTACGGTTTGGAAATGGTGACCAAAATAGTGAAAACTAGTCAGATCTGAACATACTGTCTTCACTGACTGTTTTCTCATATAAGAACTCAGAATCATTGAAAAAGGTATTACTGTAGGTTGTAGATAAAATCATGAACAAGTATAATCAATTGGATGGTTTACCAGTTCCTTACGGTTTGGAAATGGCGACCAAAATGGTGAAAACGAGTTTGGCTGCCCAAAAACAGCCAACTCTTCTAAGTTAGGAAATGGGTTAATTAGCTATGAAAAGTATAAATTTGGGGTAATTAGACTTATAATAAGTGTAGTACATGAGTTAATAATGGTTTTGGTAAAAAGAACACACTTAGATGATTTACGGTTCAAGAGATATGAACAAATTAGCGGGACATGTCGGGAAAATTATAATAAACTGATTATAACTCATTAACGTAAAATGTGATGATTTTTATATAAACCAATGTGGTAGGATCCACTTGTCGGGGAACTTGAACTTATTTATATACTGATGACTAGATGACCCGAGACCCGACCAACGTGAAATATTAAGTGTATGTGGTTGTGATGTGTTTTAGAACCCAAAAATTATACAAAGTGGACTTGGGCCATAAAAGCCCAACTTACACTTGTAATGGCTATTGGGCCATTATTGGACCTGAGATTTATAACCAACTTAGAGTAGTATACTGAATTTAAAATGGACTTAAGTCAAATACTTGGATAGTGGAACACTATTGGGCTTAAGATGGGCTAAAAGTGTCAACTTGGATTTTTCACTTAAAATGACTAAGTGTTTACATAAAAAGTTTTATAAAGAATCATAAAACTTATGCAATGTCCAAGAACTTATTAAAACGTACTTATTACATATATGTACGATTTATTTCTTGTCTCAAACCTAAGACGCGCCTCGTTATCTTTAGGTCTCGTATGATCATGTATCGATTGTTGACATTTATTCTTGATTGACGTTCGTTCTCTATTAACTATTGTGACGATTGTATCAGGTTAGTTTAGAGCCCCATTTAAACTTTGATAAAACTTTCCCTTTTGGGAAAGAAAATATGCAAACATATACTGGACATAACTGGATTGTATAAACTTGATTATGATTGATTATTATTGAAACTGTTAAATTGTTGTAAATCGCCCGAATGTTATAAATAGATCTATTAGGGATTGACCATCCCCGTCTGGGTGAGTCATGCTCACTGTGCCTTGGCCGGGACAACAGACGTATACCATGTTGGAACTAGAAAGGGGTGTCTTTTTGTAAGACACAACGTCCTCATCTGTTGAGGACTATGGAGTTAAGCTTCAGTTTCTAATAATAAACATATGTTATTTACATTGTAGTAATAATGCTCTGTGCATTATTACTTCTATGATTATTGTATGTCCAAACTAATTAATTGTTAAAATCTGTAAATTCACCAACTTTATGTTGACTGTTTTAAGCATGTTTTTCCCAGGTTATTTAGCAAGATTATTTGAGCATGGATTGAGCATCATTTAGGAGCATAAAAATGACGGGAGATTATCTTTTACTGGGATATTCATAACAAATGTTATTCAACGATTTAAATGATTGTACCAATTCAATGTTTACATCAATTGTATTTCAAAAATCATATAATTATGATTTGTGCTTTATAAGCTATTTTCTCATCGATCCACCACTGTGATACCCGCTTTATGGGGGTGTTACATCATTGCCGTCACACCATTTAATAAGGGCCCTAGGACTAAACCATCTCAAACATTGGTCATTAAAGATAAGGTAAAATTAAAACCAGATTCTAATATTCCCGTGTTGCCTTCTACAGGAGTAATCACCACTACTAAGGCTCAAAGATCTAAGCTTAAAAGAAACAAGAAGAATGATAGGATCTTGCCCCCATCTAGTAGTCAAGAGAAGAAGAAAGTAGAAGCCCACCCTAGGAATGTTATTTCTGTTTTGAATACAAAGAATCATGTAGCTAAACCTAAAGGCTCTGCGGTTGTGCAGCGTTCTAAGCCTACTGTGAATTATAATTTGAAATGTTGGAATTGAAATGAATGTATGTTTTCTAGTCGTCATGATTCTTGCCTTATTGACCATGTGAATGAGATGAATGCCCGAAAAATGGATTATAATGGAAACCGACTGGGAAAGTGTTAACCCAAGTTGGTTGGTTGTGGCGCCCCATTGGTAGAACTTTCACTATAGTATGAATACGTGCCCTTTAACTAGGATCACTCCCACTAAAGCGAAGAAAGCGTGCCCTTTAACTAGGAGTACCAAGGCTACCAAAACACAAGCGTGTCCTTTAACTAGGAACACCGACACTACTGTAGGAACAAAGTGCCCTTTAAATAGGTCTACTCCCACTGTAGTGCCCGCTAATAATCCAAAACCTCAGAAAGTTAGAACTATAAAACCTGTTAGTGGAAAACTCACATTAGAAAACGCAGGAAAACTAAGGGCCACACAAATGTTAGCAATTCTGATAATATTATATATGTATCTGCTAAAACTCCGGAACCAATAGTTTCCAATGCATTGTCTACTGTTGTTGTTGAAAACAGGTGGTCCAAATTATTCTCTGGTATTTGGACTCTGGTTGCTCCAAGCATATGACCAGAGATCGCTCTCAACTCAAAAATTTCGTCAGCAAGTTTCTTGGTACGGTTCGATTTGGAAATGATCATATTGCAAACATAATGGGTTATGGTGAATATCATATTGGGAATGTTATAATTTCAAGAGTGTATTATGTGTAAGGTATCGGTCACGACTTATTTTCTGTGGGACAATTTTGTGATGCGAACCTAGAAGTTGGTTTTCGAAAGCATACCTGCTTCATACGTAATTTGGAAGGGGTTGATTTATTGAAAGGTACTCTTGGGAATAATTTGTATACTTTGTCTCTACAAGACATGATGGCCGCTTCTCCCATATGTCTTCTCTCCAAAGCATCAAAGACTAAGTCATGGTTATGGCATCGACGCTTATCTCATCTTAACTTTGACGCTATTAAGCATTTGGCGAAAAACGAACTTGTTCGTGGTCTTCCTAAACATTCATTTCACAAGGATCATTTGTGTTCCGCGTGTACAATGGGGAAAAGCACTAAGAAATAATACAAACCCAAGACTGAAGACACCAACCAAGAGAAACTTTATTTGTTGCATATGGATCTTTGTGGGCCAATGCATGTTGAAAGTCTTAGTGGCAAAAAGTACATCCTCGTAATTCTCGATGATTACTCTTGGTTTACATGGGTGAAATTTCTTACAACAAAAAATGAGGCACCTAAATTCATCATCGGATTTCTCAAGATGATTCAAGTGCGTCTCAACACTACTGTCCGACGCATTCGTACAGATAATGGAACCGAATTTGTGAATCAAATTTTGCGTGGTTATTATGAAGAAGTTGACATATCTCATGAAACATCCGTTGCTCGCACTCCACAACAAAACGGTGTCGTTGAAAGGCGAAATCGCACACTTATGGAAGTTGCTCGCACAATGTTAATTTATGCAAAGGCTCCATTATTTTTATGGGCAGAAGCAGTATCAACAGCAGTTTACACCCAAAACCGGTCACTAATTCGTAAACGCCATGGTAAAACACCTTATGAGCTTCTACATGGAAAAGTACCAGATTTATCATATCTTCATGTATTTGGTTCTCTCTGCTATCCAAATAATGATGGTGACAATTTGAGAAAACTTCAACCCAAGGCTGATATTGGTATTTTCATTGGTTATGCACCTACAAAGAAGGCATACCGAATCTACAACCATAAGTCTCGTAAGATCCTCGAAACTATGAATGTTGATTTTGATGAGCTGAAAGCAATGGCTTCTGAGCAAAGCACCTCTGAACCCGCACTTCATGAAATGGGACCCAATAACGTTAGTTCTGGTCTTGTCCCAAACAACCCCACTTCATCATCATTTATACCACCCACTAGGAATGAATGGGATACGTTGTTTCAACCATTCTTTGATGAATTCTTTACTCCTTCAAGTATTGTTGCTCCAGAACCTGAGATAATAGCTCCGGTAACCGAAGTTGTAGCTCCAGCAACCGAAGCACAATCAGATACGTCTGCACCTACAATTGGTCAAGACATACCATCAACGAGTAATTCTCAACCAACACCCGAATCAACTACCCATGTCATGCCTATTGATGATGAAGAGGATGATGATGATCATGATTTGGAATTCGCTCAAATGCGTGAATTTCCATTCTTTGGTGTACCAATTCCCGACTCTACTCAAGCCGGGTCGTCCACCTCAGAGGAAGCTCCTAGTACGGTCTACTCCAATCCACGGATTCGTGAACATGACAGCAAGTGGACAAAGGATCATCCTATAGATTCTATTATTGGTGACCGTAATCGTCCGATACCCACACGAAGTCAATTACAAGAAAATGCAATGTTTTGTCATTTTGATGCTTTTCTCACTGAAGTTGAACCTAAGACATGGCAAGAAGCTTTTACTCAATCCTATTGGATAGAAGCTATGCAAGAAGAACTTAATGAATTTATACGTCTTGAAGTATGAGAACTTGTCCCGGATCAAGTACAGTTACTCACTTTGAAATGGGTTTACAAGGTGAAACTCAACGAGTTAGGCGGAATATTGAAGAACAAAGCTCGACTAGTAGCTCGTGGATACAAGCAATTATTGGGCATCGACTTTATGAAATCCTTTGCACCTGTTGCCCGTTTGGAAGCTATTAGATTATTCCTTGCTTATGCAGCCCACATGAATATGATCTTCTATCAGATGGATGTGAAGACGGCATTTCTCAATGGTGAAATCAAGGAAGAGGTCTATGTTCAACTGCCGGATGGTTTTGTGAATCCTACATATCCTAATCATGTGTACAAGCTTAAGAAGGCTCTCTATGGGTTGAAGCAAGCTCCACGTGCATGGTATGATCTATTGTCACAATTCCTCATTACGCAAGGCTTCGCTAAAGGCAAGGTGGATCCCATGTTGTTCATTCAGAAACGAGGTAAAGATATGATTATGGTACAAATATATGTTGATGATATTATATTTGCAGCCTCGACCCAAACCTTATCCGATGAGTTTGGAACACTCATGTCTTCCAAGTTTAAGATGTGAATGATGGGCAAGGTATCATTCTTCTTAGGACTTCAGATATCTCAGAGTCCTAGAGGCATCTTTATCAATCAATCCAAGTATGCCCTTGAATCGCTTAAGAAACATAAGATGGAATCTTGCGACCCCGTAGACACTCCAATGGTGGAACGAACTAAGCTTGATGCAGATCCAAATGGAGTTGTCGTTGATCCGACACTTTATCGTTGAATGATCGGTAATCTTCTGTATATCACAGCTAGTCGACCTGATCTTCAGTTTGCTATATGTATGTGTTCTCGGTATCAAACTCGACCTACTGAGTTACACTTAGCTATTGTCAAACGGATCTTTCGGTATCTTAAAGGAACCATTAATCGGGGACTTTGGTATTCAAAGGACTATTAGATTGCACCAATGGCATATGCAGATGCGGACCACGCGAAGTTGTCAAGATACAAGGCGTAGCACGAGTGGAACTTTGCAATTACTGATCAGTTGGGCATCGAAAAGGTAGAAAAGCGCTGCAATTTCAAGTACGGAAGCAGAGTACATAGCTATGTCCGGTTGTTGTGCTCAAATTCTTTGGATGAGATCGAAATTAACCGACTATGGTCTAGGTTTCAATAAAATTCTGATGTACCGTGACAACAAGAGTGCAATTGCCTTATGCTGCAACAATGTTCAATTCTCCCGGTCGAAGCATATTGACATTCGCTACCACTTTATCAAGGAGCAAGTGGAAAATGGAGTGATCGAGCTTTACTTTGTCCGATTTGAGTATCAATTGGCGGATATTTTCAAGAAGGCTTTAGATCGCGCTCGAATGGAATTTTTGGCCGACAAGCTAGGAATGAGAACTTTCTCGCCTGAGACTCTAAAGGAACTGGCAGATGAAGCGAAAGAATAGTGGTGGTAAACTATTCTTCATATCCTTGTTGATCATCTGTATATATTGTTTATATTTATACACAAAGGCAAAATACAAAAATATAAAACCATATCAAAACCATAAAAATTGAAAAATCTAGAAAAATCCAAAAATATTTTTACTTTATTTTCCAAAGGCATGTCTTTTGCTATGATAATATTTACGGCCTTAGAAATGTTGATTTATATTGACACGGCGCCATTAATAGAGTTCGTACAAAAGTTGTAGATATTTCATAAAACATGCCTATAAGGCTTGTAGTTATTTCTTACTGCAACCCGGTTTTCATATTAAAGTCAAGTATTTCTTATGAAAGCTTTGGCTCAACAATGGGAATTAATTTTCTCGGGCATGGTTTACTTTATAACCATGTAAGGGATTGTGTTTACGTTATAACACAGTCTAACACGAATATATGTACGATTCAGTGCATTTTAAAACAAGAGAAGTCTTGTTTTTATGAAGTTATCATCTATACAACCATAGCAATCTACAATTGGTATCTACATACTCGACGATGCGACTATTCAACCGACGATTACAGCTCTTTCAATAGAACACGGGTCAACAATTGAGGGGGTGCAATTGTCAAGCATTCATAATATTCGATGCCGAACGTGCCAAGCTCACTAACTGGTGTCACGACAACAATACCAATCGTACACGTGGTGTCAATAGATGACTTCAGACGTGACGAGGCGACCAACATATGCCGACAAGAACCATTTGATCTTATCAAATGATGTTCTCATCAATCAGGCCCAACCTTGTCAATTTTTTCTAATATGGTGAATATGTGATCATGTTACAAATCGGTATTGATTGTAGTGTTTTATCACACCTCTAGGAAAAGGAGGTAAATAGGGAAAGTATTAAATACGACGATTTAGGAAAACCGTGTATTAATGACCCAAATGAAGTTCGTTTCCGAAGGAGGTATATGTGTGTGAATAATTCGTAATTGACTTGAGATTAATATTGGATAGAAGGGGATGAGAAAATAGAATGACGAAGACGTGAAATTAATTACTACGACGACTAAACGTAAAACCGTAAAAAGGACAAAAATAAAAATTAATTCTAAAAATTCCCAAAAAATTACCAAAAATCAGATTAAATAAACTAAGAGCTTACCAATGCTCAAAACTTTTTCTAACCTTTTAATTAATTAAATATTAATTTTTAAATGCTAATTAAAGCCCTAAAAATCAAATTAATTATCAAAAAGACCAAATAAAGATTTTTCAATGTGTAAACCTCAAAAATGACCTAAAAAGATTAAAAACTATTTTTATAAATTTTTAAACTAAATAAAACTATTTAAAATGATTTAAAAACTATTAAAACTTAAAATAATTATAAAAATTAATCTAATGATGATAAAATTAATCTAAGAGTTGCAAAAATCCTATTTTAATGTATTGAAGCTAAGAAAAATATAAAAATTGCAAAAATATGAAATTTGAAATTTAATAATAAAATAATATTAAAATAATATTAAAAATCCAAAAATTATAAAAAAATTCTAAAAACTTGCAAACTAGTTTATTTTAAGCTAAATAATCAGAAAATGAAAGTGAAATTACCAAATTACCCCTAATGGGCCTCTAAATGGGCTAATAGCAAAATCAGTCAACCTTAATGGGCTTTTGGGCCCAAAAAGTCAAACTAGGCCCAAATGACCTGGAAAAGCCCTATCTGACTCAAAATTTAATTCTAAGCACAAAAGTTTGAAGGCCCAAAAGCTGATTTTGATCTTATCAGAACTTAAAAGGTCAACAGCGTATTCTTATTGGGCCAATAAGCTCATTAAGCAATAAGCAAATGCCATAAGCTCTACTTAAACACACAACCTTCTTTTGAAATGCCTAAGAGATCTGTAAAAAGAAATTTTGAAAAAGCACACTCAATAAGCCAGAAATAAGCAAAGAAAAATTTCACAAAAGGACAAAATAGTCGACTAGGAGTTCTAGACCACCTCAGGACTTGATTCAACTTGCAAAAGACTCTAAACAACTTAATTATGCCAAATCAATCAAGAAAAGTTCAATAAGCAAAGCTAAATAAGCTGGATAAGCCAATAAGCACTTATGAAAAAGTCAAATGAGTTGGTTTTCTAGTCAAGGCCTAAAGTCAACCCTCCAAATGCTCCAGTATGAACAAATGGGCCAAATGAGGAGCACCTATTACAAAATTAAAGTTGTTGCACGTTTGAATAAGCTGGAAAAGCTTATTTATAAGCTGAGCACCAAATTACACTAGCAGGGGGAACTTTCAGTAGGAACTGGTTCCCACTGCTTTGACTTTTTGACTTGAGATTTGTGAGATATTTACTATGATTTGTTGGAAAACAAAGGCACCATTATAACCTGTGAGTTGTAAGGAGTCACAATCAAGCAGAAAATCACACTTCCAATAAGCCAAATAGCACATAATAAGCCAACAATGCCCAGATATGATATAGACTTAGTAAATAAGCAGTTATGCACTCTTAAGCAGTTTTAGCATGAATAAGCAAACCAAAATGAACCAAATGCATACACAAGCTATGATAACTGTTAATAAGCACAAAAAAACTTATTTCAATCACAGATTCAAAGATTACAAGCAGATCAAAGCATATGTAGGTTACTGATTATGAACTTCAAGAACACAAATGCTTTATCTGATATAGATGACCACAAATCCAAATTCAGCACCTAAATCCTACTTCCCTGGTTGTATTAACTTAGATTTAACACTTGTTAACCCTAGTCTATGATTAGATCTAGGTGTCCTCTAAATTTCAGCCAATATTACCAAGTAATCAAGATTTTATAACCTATTGTTAAATCTAGGTGTTCAAACCCACAAAACTTGCAGATAACCAACACTTAGCACCAGATAAGCATGTACAAACTCAATAGAACCAAGTACCACAACAAAGGAAGCCTTAAATCCCTTTGAATCGGTTAACCCAAACACCCTTTTGGAATCTGATTTTGCAATCTTCCAAAGGATTGTTGTGTTTTAACCTATCAAACAAGATCTAATCCACCCTAACAACTCTTATACAACCTAAGAAACTCAAATCAAGCATAAAAACACAGATTCAAAATAAAACATGCATAATCACCAAAAATTCAATGAAAATCAGAAAAATGAAAAGGGAAAGAGATGCAAACCTCCAAGACTCACATCCGAGCCTTGGAATGTTTGAGTTGAGGTGCTAGAAAAACAAGCACCAGCTTCCTTGTACCTGCTAAGATCAACAAACCACAATGATGAACAAAATAATAGAAAATCTAATTTTTTTGAAACACAAGATTTGTTACTTAAAACCTTGCCTCAAAAACCACAAAACATGAATATGGAACTCAGATTTCAGCTATTCAATCACCAAACATTTATAAATAACAAGAGAGAAAATCACAATTTTCAGAAAAACTCAATTTTATTTCAATAAAAAGGACTTACAAAGTAATAGCTAAAATCATGAACAAGGGACTCTCACAAATTGAGGTCTCCTTATATAGGACTAGCAGACGATTCTAGAATGCTGAAAACAAAGAAAACCCAAGCTATAAATTTCCAGGAATGCCCTTGAGTGCTTGTTGTTGTTGAGTTGTCCATTTTGATCAAAACCGTTCAATTTAGCTTTGGGGTTAAGCATTGAGTCTAAGTTGTTGATTTGGTCACGTCAGATTCCTTGGAGAGGAAGTTGTGATGTGATTGGGTGACGAGGTTGAGTGTGGGGTCACTTGGGTAGTGGGATTTTGTGACAACCGTGGTTTTGAGGTTCGTCACTCGGTCTTATTTTTAGGTTATTTTATGTGTGACTATGTGTTTTGTGTGTTTACATGTTTATTTTGCGTGAACGAAGTTGGTGTGGACATCGTTTATGGGTATATGGTACTCATAAGTAAATCGAGGGACGGTTATTTCATGTTCATGAGGTCACTAATTGGTGACTATGAAATGAAATGGTGTTATTTTGGTGTTTACGTATACGTATAAGTATTATAGTAAATCGTATTTTTTTTACGATTTGGGGTTCAGCATTTAGAGGTCTCGGGTAAGGTGTTTAGTCATGGGAGTATTTTTCGGGATGGTTTTAAGTCTTTTAGGACTTAGTTTAAAAGTTTATTTCAAAATTCAAGAGTTTTTTTAAAACTGTATATTTTACGTCTGTGACACCCTAGAATCGAGGTCATTAACGATACCCTAAATTACGCTAATTTTTGAAATTTTTAATAAATTTTAATTTCTATACTTATAAGTATTTTGGTTAAAGCCGATGTTCGAGGTTATAATTTTTACGTTTGACGTTTTAAGAAGGACGATGACGATTACGATCCCGAGGGATGCCCAATTTTATATAATTATTGACGATTTATCGATAATGTAATTTTTCGAGAATTTTATTTACGGTTCGTGTTAAGTTGAGTCGGGTGAGTTTTATAGCCTTCCAAGTACATTTAAAGTATCCCAAAAATATTTTGGAGCGTACGGGAAGATTTCCGACTCCCGTAAAATTTTCAAAATTGACAAATGAGTCGAACCCGCAAAGTTTTGAGGACGTTTTCTATTTAAGGACAAAAGAAGCTAGAAATTGCACAAAGGCCCCTCCCAACCCACCAAAAAGGCAAAAATTGTCATAAACACAAACACACACAAATTTTTCACCAAAAATCAAACACCCACTCCCTCTCTCTCTCTCAAACCGACGGACACCCCTAGACACCACCAAAATTCACCAAAAATCTTCTTCCACTTGATTTTTCAAAAATCTAAGGTTAGACCACATCTAGTTTGGTCATTCCCCACATGTTCATGTGCTCAAATCCAACATGCACTAACAAAAATTTTTCAAGATTTTTCCATATGATCCAAATTCGTTTTTGTGGCTAAATGAGCTAATGCATGTTGATTTTAAGTGTTATGGAAGTATAAACACCAATAAAACCCACCAAAATTAATTTGGTTGTGGTGATTGGGTCACCCAAACCCCACGGCAAAGGGGGTGTTTGGGGAGCCATGGTGGTTGTTGATTTTGCATGTTATATTTGTGTTTGGTTTGTTGTTTTAGGATGATTCACATAGGTTTTATTACTTGCATGTTCATTTTTTTTGATTTTTGAATTTGAGATTGATTGATCAATAGGGGTAGGATTGAAGTTTGATGTTTGGATATGTTTGGGAAGGCTTAGGAGGATGTTTAGTGGTGGTTAGAAGGCTTGGAATCGAGTCTAAGTGCGTTTTTGGTATGGTCATTTTTAGGCAGAAATATTTGGTCCATTTCATAAAAATTATTTTTTTTCCAGAACTTGAAAACTAAATGTAGTTATAGAGGGTTTTCCTAGCTTTAATTTGGTATAAGGTAGAGCCCGTGACTCAAAACGAGCTAAAAGTTATGACATTTTAAAGATCGGGTACCGGGAGACGAGGACTTTCATAATCCGAATTTGTGTAAAGTTTTAGTCAAATCCCGAGGGTCACAAGTATAAATTGGTAAATGGTCAAGGGTCAAAATTTGGTCCCTAACCTGTGTAAATGGGTCTATATGTTGACTTAGGTGTCAAAGAAGTCAAAGGTATTTTTCATATAGGTCAAAGAGGTCAAAATTGGTCGAAGCGCAATTTCAGCCCGTAAAATGTAGTCGTGGAAAAGAGTTGCGTAACGGGTCGTAAAAGTAAAAACTTTTATTGGGCTTAAAAACATGTTATCTACAGGTCATATAGGATTTTTGGAAATTTTGTCAAATTTTATAAGTGTGGTTAAATAAGGTAAAACAGCCCGTACTTTAGTCGAGTACCGGCGAGAATGGGTAAAAATGGACAACGTAGGTAATAAGAACGAGTGGTATAAAATGAGTAATACTTGTTGTTTTTGTTTTTGGCGTGAGTTATATTTGTCCTAAGTGACTTGTATATATGTATTTTATACAGTACCGTAAGTATTAAGATGAGATTACTCATTACGCGTTATTTGTGATAGGTGTTGATTTAACCGGGCATCCGTTTCGTCGTCAGTGATCATCCCTCGAACTACCGACTACTTAATATCTAAGGTGTGAATTTATAGCCTCGCTTATATTTATTTCAAATTGTTTTACCCGCGAGGGAAATGCATGCTAGTTTTTAAAAGGAACGTATATCATGAATGATTGTTAGACCCGAAAGTTGCCTTAGAAATTGTGTTGAGTACCAAAGTTGCAAAAGTCCCTAAAATCATGAACTATTAACTATTGTCCTGCCCTCGAGTAGGGGGAAATAGCCGCTTATGCAAATTGTAGTACTACGGGGTTAACGACCCAATGCTAGCCGAGAAGCTGTACTTATAGTAAGTTCTGCGGTAGATTATTTTGTATGAGAAATAAGGTATAATTGCAACTGATGCCTTTAGAAGGGGCACTGGTTTCATCTGAATCATGCCGGTATATTTACGCGGGTGATTGAGTTAACGGATTAGTGTCATGAGCTTAAACACAATTGTCAGTATCCTGATTATAGTTTGTTTGATCGACAAGACTATAAATGATCACGAATGGTTTTTATTATATATACGTTCAAATGGATTGTAAAACCTATGAATTCCACTCAACGTTTTCGTTGACCAAATTTTTGGCATGTGTTTCAGGTAACCGCTGAGGTGTAGGATGGAGCATGCATGGGATGGATGTTGTGTGTACGGCTTGGTGTCCGCTTGTTTTTCCCTCCTTTTCTACTTAAACAATTTTTATGTTTAATGTCATGTTGTTGTGAAACTGAAGTTTTTTTGGGTTGAGATTCATGGGGACCGAAAACGCTTAACTCTGTGTACTATTTGGGGTTGGAAAAACTGTGGACATGTATCATCTAACAATTTTAAATTTCAAGTTTTAAGTCGACGTCTTTTTAGCGTCGTTTGATATATCTTGTGTGCAATGAATACTGTGTAGAACCCATTGTTGTAGTTCCGCTGCGCATAGCAATTGTGGGGGTGTTACAGATTGGTATCAGAGCCACGAGTTATAGAGAACTAGGTCGTTTTTAAAAATCCTAAACTATAACTTTTGGTGTCGTAAGAAAGGGTCCAAGCACACACAACTATCCTGCATGGCTCCGGTAAGAATTATTGTTGTATTTATGGCATTTGACGTATACTTTTGAGTAAAGTATGTATGTGGGTAATTATTACATAAGTATGGAATTACTATATGTAGACGTTGAATTTTACGTGAAATATCCGACATCGTAATTTTTGTATTAATCATGCATGAGCATCATATTATTACATTTCGGGCATATGTACCACCTTTGCATTGCATTTGCATGCATATATTTATAATTATTGTATAATTACTTATGTACCCTCCGAAATTCGCTGTTATTGCAGGAATGGCCGAGGTACCGCCCAACGATAACGGAAACGATTACGTCGTAGGTCACGAAGGGGGACCGTTTCCTCCGAACCCGCCGGACAATAATAATGGATGGATCGCTCCAGAAGACGAAATAGGGCCGGAAAACGACAATGGCGAAAGTGAGGTGGATAATTTCAGCATGAGTAGTGACGAGAATGAGGATTCCGAAGAAGAGCCCGAGGAGCTATTGGATGATGGCATTCCCGAGGATGCCGTAGGCCAGACCGAACCCGATTTGTTTCAGTCCCCGAATTCGCCGAAGGGTTATGAGGTACCACCGACCGGTCGTTATGAGCAGCAACCCTTTGATCGCCCAATGGAAAATTGTAAGGATTATTTGAGAACCGTGCCAGGATTGGTTAGAGTAAGTGATGAGAGCAGTGGAGAGTCCAGCAAGTCGCCATCGATTCATGAGAATATTGCAAGGGTCTACTTTCCGAGACCGAGACACTACTGGGATCCCGCAGGTCGTTTGGGGAGGATGGAAAGGTTGATGTATGAGCGGTTTGTAGTTGAGACTAGGGTGATTAAGAAGTTTGATAAGACTGAAAGGGAACACCAAAGACTGTTGGAAAGGACTTCAAGAATTGCGTATGATGGGTTAATGAACACAAGTGCCATCAACAGTTTAAAATCAATGGTTGCAAATTTAAGTGCTAGTCTTGACCGTGTGAGGGAAGATCAGATGAGGTTGTCGAGGATGCAGAGTTGGGAGCATCGTGTGAGGGATTCATTGCCCCCGGATTGGAGATTCGTGGACGATGTGGAGATGGAGGCGAACGACTTCATGGTTCAGCCGCCTACTGGAGGTGCTTGTATTTCGGTGGGAAGTCAGGTAGCGATTGAGTATGGATCCACATCAGGGACGAGAAAGGAAATGGAATGTGGGCCAGATGATAAGGGAAAGAGAAAAGTGGATGATGTGGATGAGGACATTAGTGATGAGGAAACCGAGGAAGACGACGACGAGCCGCCATCCAAGAGGCCGTGTGGATCACCACATGCCTAGTTACTTGTTTTGTATTTTCTTTGATCATTGTAATAGAACTATTTTAGACCTTTGTATGATGGTATTATGACGAGAAACTCAAGTACTTGATGTTTTGTGGTGAACGATTGTAGTGGCAATACTTGTCACGATTTTGGTTAATTATCAATACAATCTATGTTACCTTTCATGATCTGTGATATGTCTTAAATTTGATCTTTTGTGATGTGAATTGATGAATATTAGTAACTCCGTAGTGATGTGTCGTTGTATGTATTTTATGTCTGGGAAACTTGATATGAATACTTACATTGTTTTTTCTATTTTCCTTGTCTTGCAGAAAGAGATATTCGATAACACCATGCCTCCAAAGTTGACTGCCGATCGTGTTAACACCATGATTCAGGAAGCTATAGCAAATGCGTTGGAAGCGGACCGAGCTGGGAGAAATCAGGATCTAGGAAGGAACGCGGGGAGACAGCAAGCCCCGAGAGTGTGTACCTATTCTAGTTTTATGAAGTGCGGTCCCACGCAGTTCCGTGGAACGGGTGGAGCCTTAGAACTTAGACGATGGTTGGAAAAGGTTGAAAGTACGTTTGAAATCAATGGTTGTGCAGAAGCGGATAAAGTAAAGTTTGCAGCTGCTACGTTTCTTGATGATGCGTTAAGTTGGTGGAATACCCAGGTAGCTACGGTTGGGTTGGTTGTAGCGAATGCAAGGACGTGGAATGCGACCAAAGCTTTGTTGACCAAGAAGTTTTGCCCAGAGGAGGAATTGGGGCAATTGGAGGACGAATTGAGGCACTTGACCTTGAAGAACAACGATATAGCTGCTTACACCAGGAGATTCAATGAGTTAAGTCTTTTGTGTCCGGACATATTTGCCAATGATGCCAAGAAAATGAAGCAGTATATAAAGGGTTTATCTAGCAACATCAAAGGTGAAACAACTTCGTCGAAACCTGGAACGTTTGACGAAGCGGTTCAAATGGCTCACGCTTTGATGGACGTTAAGCTTCAGGACAAGCAGAATTACATTGCCGAAGGCAACAAAAGGAAATGGGAAGCGGCACAAGGCAATCAATCCCAAGGCCAGAACCGAGGTGGAAATCGAAACAACCATGGGCCGAACCGTAATCAACAGTTTAATCAGAGAAGGAACGAAGGGATGAGGGCAGTGACGAACCCTAGAGGTGTGAAAGTGAATCCCCATTGTGGTAAGTGCAACTTGTATCATGTTGGAAATTGCCCGCCGGCATGCGGCAAGTGTGGAAAGGCAGGTCATAGGACTTCGAGTTGTCGAACGGGAGGAGTAGCCACTGGGGCTAATGCTATTAGGATGAGAGGATGTTATAGTTGTGGAGAAAGAGGGCATGTGCAAGCGAATTGCCCGAAGGCAGGAAACAGGCGGGGAGGTAATAATGCGGCTGCTGTGTATCAAGTGGGAACGGCTGATAAACCACAGGGTCCAAATGTGGTTACCGGTACGTTTTTGCTAGACGCTTGTTATGCTAGTATTTTATTTGATTCTGGCTCCGACAAGAGTTTTGTAGACGTTAGATTTAGTCGTCATATTGATAGAGAACCGGTGTTGTTAACGACTAGTTATAATGTTGAATTAGCCGATGGAAAAATTGTTAGTACGAATTCTATACTGAAAGGGTGTACCTTGAAGTTAGGAAATTACGCTTTTAAAATTGACTTGATGCCTATAGAGCTAGGATCGTTTGACGTGATTGTGGGAATGGATTGGCTAATGGCGCACAGTGCTACGATCGTCTGTGGTGAGAGATTGGTTCAGATTCTGCTGAGGAATAGGGTTTGACGGTTAAAGGAGACGAATGCACTTCTCGTTTGAAGGTAATTTCGTGTTTGAAAATGATGAAGTACGTAGAGAGCGGATGCGATGTGTTTTTGGCACAGGTTTCGAGCGATGGTGATGTAGAGGCGAGGATCGACGAGGTACCAATTATTCGCGAGTATCCGGACGTTTTTCCAGACGAGTTGCCAGGTTTACCGCCTACCCGTGAGGTCGAGTTTCGAATTGATTTAGTGCCAGGAGCTGCGCCGGTTGCACGAGCACCTTATCGCTTAGCACCATCTGAGTTAAAGGAGTTACCGGACCAATTGAAGGAATTGATGGACAAAGGATTTATTAGGCCGAGCTCATCGCCCTGGGGAGCGCCAATGTTGTTCGTAAAGAAGAAGGATGGTTCGTTTAGGATGTATATCGACTATAGGGAACTCAATAAGCTGACGGTTAAGAATCGGTACCCACTGCCGAGGATTGATGATTTGTTCGATCAATTGCAAGGTTCCAGTGTATACTCAAAGATCGATTTAAGATCAGGGTATCATCAACTGCGTGTAAGAGAGGAGGATATTCCTGTAACTGCCTTTCGTACGCGGTATGGACACTTTGAATTTCGAGTGATGCCGTTTGGGTTGACGAACGCGCCTGCTGTATTCATGGACCTTATGAATCGCGTGTGCAAGCCGTATCTAGATAAGTTTGTTATTGTTTTCATCGATGACATACTTATTTACTCTAAGAGTAAGGAGGAGCACGAGAAGCACCTAAGAAAGATTTTGGAGTTGTTAAGGAAGGAGAAGCTGTATGCAAAATTCTCTAAGTGTGAGTTTTGGTTGGAATCAGTGCAGTTTCTAGGTCATGTGATTGATAGTGAGGGAGTTCGTGTAGATCCTGCTAAGATCGTAGCGATCAGGGAATGGTCAGCACCGACGACGCCGACTGAAGTTCGACAATTTTTGGGTTTAGCTGGGTATTATAGAAGGTTTATCGAAGGATTTTCGTTGATTGCGAAACCATTGACGAGGCTTACCGAAAAGAATAGGGTGTACGAATGGGGAAATGAGGAAGAGCTTGCTTTCGAAACGCTCAAGGATAAGTTATGTTCCGCGCCGATTTTATCATTGCCTGAAGGAACCGAAGACTTCGTAGTGTATTGTGATGCGTCTCGTAAAGGTTATGGAGCGGTATTAATGCAACGTGAAAAGGTGATAGCTTACGCGTCGAGGCAATTAAGGAAGAACGAGGAGAACTACACGACGCACGATTTGGAATTAGGAGCGGTAGTTTTTGCGTTGAAACTATGGAGACACTATCTGTATGGGACAAAGTGTGTTGTATTCACTGATCACAAGAGTTTGCAGCACATTTTAGATCAAAAGGAGTTGAATATGCGACAAAGACGATGGGTTGAACTATTGAGTGATTATGACTGCGAAATTCGCTACCACCCTGGGAAGGCGAATGTTGTAGCGGATGCATTGAGTAGGAAAGAACGGGAGAAACCTTTGAGGATTAGAGCTTTAGTGATGACTGAGAGCGTTGACTTAACCGAAACCATACTGAAGGCTCAGGAGAGAGGTTTAATGAAAGGGAATGTTGAAGCCGAGAACTTGGGACGAATGTCGAAACCTCTTTTCGTGATTAGGTCTGACGGACTAAGATATTTTGAGAATCGGATTTGGTTACCATTGTGTTCATCTGAGGAAGGAAAGCCTGGAGTTCGAGAATTGGTTATGAATGAGTCGCATAAGTCGAAGTATTCGATACATCCTGGATCGGATAAGATGTACCACGACCTGAAGAAAGTCTATTGGTGGCCGAATATGAAGGAAGATATTGCTCGTTACGTTAGTAAGTGTTTGACTTGCGTGAAGGTTCAGGCAGAACATAAGAAACCATCTGGATTGTTGGTACAACCGGAAATCCCAGAATGGAAATGGGAGAAAATCGCAATGGATTTCGTGACAGGTTTACCTAGGACTCCTAGTGGAAGCGATATGATATGGGTAATTGTGGACAGGTTGACGAAATCTGCTCATTTCTTACCTATGAAGAAGACGGACAGCATGGAAAGACTCGCCAGCGTGTACGTGAAGGAGATCGTCTATAGACATGGAGTGCCATTATCGATCATTTCGGATCGCGACAGTAGATTTACGTCGGAATTTTGGAAATCGCTTCAACGTGCGATGGGCACTGAACTGAGTTTAAGCACGGCTTATCACCCGGAAACTGACGGCCAGAGTGAACGAACGATTCAAACGATGGAGGACATGCTCCGAGCATGCGTGATTGATTTTGGAGGAAGTTGGGAACGCCACTTGCCTCTAGTGGAATTTTCGTACAATAATAGTTATCATGCGAGTATCAAAGCGGCACCGTTCGAAGCATTGTATGGAAGGAAGTGTAGATCGCCTGTGTGTTGGAGTGAAGTAGGGGAAAGTCAATTGACTGGACCCGAAATGGTTTTAGAAACGACAGAGAAGATCGTGCAGATCAAGAACCGACTACTTGCTGCGAGAAGCCGACAGAAGAGTTATGCTGATAACCGAAGGAAACCGTTGGAGTTTGAAGTTGGAGATATGGTTATGCTCAGGGTATCGCCGTGGAAGGGTGTAATTCGTTTTGGGAAGAAAGGAAAGTTGAGTCCGAGGTATATTGGACCGTTTAAGATCGTTGAACGAATTGGACCGGTAGCGTACAAGTTAGAGTTGCCGACCGAACTTAGTGCTATTCATGACACGTTTCACGTATCGAACCTGAAGAAGAGTTTGGCGGACAAGGAATTGGTGATTCCTTTGGACGAGATTCGACTAGACGACAAAATGCACTTTGTGGAAGAACCTGTGGAAATTATGGACCGGGAGGTCAAGCGGTTGAAGCGTAGTAGGATTCCTATTGTGAAGGTCCGATGGAATTCTAAGCGTGGACCGGAGTACACCTGGGAACGTGAGGACTTTTTCAAGGAAAGGTATCCTCATCTGTTCCAGTAGAACGAAATGTGAGTCCAAGAAGAGGCTAGCGCCGGGACGTCGCTCTCTTTAAGGAGGGGTGGATGTGACACCCTAGAATCGAGGTCATTAACGATACCCTAAATTACGCTAATTTTTGAAATTTTTAATAAATTTTAATTTCTATACTTATAAGTATTTTGGTTAAAGCCGATGTTCGAGGTTATAATTTTTACGTTTGACGTTTTAAGAAGGACGATGACGATTACGATCCCGAGGGATGCCCAATTTTATATAATTATTGACGATTTATCGATAATGTAATTTTTCGAGAATTTTATTTACGGTTCGTGTTAAGTTGAGTCGGGTGAGTTTTATAGCCTTCCAAGTACATTTAAAGTATCCCAAAAATATTTTGGAGCGTACGGGAAGATTTCCGACTCCCGTAAAATTTTCAAAATTGACAAATGAGTCGAACCCGCAAAGTTTTGAGGACGTTTTCTATTTAAGGACAAAAGAAGCTAGAAATTGCACAAAGGCCCCTCCCAACCCACCAAAAAGGCAAAAATTGTCATAAACACAAACACACACAAATTTTTCACCAAAAATCAAACACCCACTCCCTC
Organism: Glebionis coronaria; assembly: GCA_025667525.1. Taxonomy (NCBI): domain Eukaryota; kingdom Viridiplantae; phylum Streptophyta; class Magnoliopsida; order Asterales; family Asteraceae; genus Glebionis; species Glebionis coronaria. The sequence continues at coordinate 398,440,505 of CM046879.1, forward strand.
TCTCTCTCTCAAACCGACGGACACCCCTAGACACCACCAAAATTCACCAAAAATCTTCTTCCACTTGATTTTTCAAAAATCTAAGGTTAGACCACATCTAGTTTGGTCATTCCCCACATGTTCATGTGCTCAAATCCAACATGCACTAACAAAAATTTTTCAAGATTTTTCCATATGATCCAAATTCGTTTTTGTGGCTAAATGAGCTAATGCATGTTGATTTTAAGTGTTATGGAAGTATAAACACCAAGAAAACCCACCAAAATTAATTTGGTTGTGGTGATTGGGTCACCCAAACCCCACGGCAAAGGGGGTGTTTGGGGAGCCATGGTGGTTGTTGATTTTGCATGTTATATTTGTGTTTGGTTTGTTGTTTTAGGATGATTCACATAGGTTTTATTACTTGCATGTTCATTTTCTTTGATTTTTGAATTTGAGATTGATTGATCAATAGGGGTAGGATTGAAGTTTGATGTTAGGATATGTTTGGGAAGGCTTAGGAGGATGTTTAGTGGTGGTTAGAAGGCTTGGAATCGAGTCTAAGTGCGTTTTTGGTATGGTCATTTTTAGGCAGAAACATTTGGTCCATTTCATAAAAATTATTTTTTTTCCAGAACTTGAAAACTAAATGTAGTTATAGAGGGTTTTCCTAGCTTTAATTTGGTATAAGGTAGAGCCCGTGACTCAAAACGAGCTAAAAGTTATGACATTTTAAAGATCGGGTACCGGGAGACGAGGACTTTCATAATCCGAATTTGTGTAAAGTTTTAGTCAAATCCCGAGGGTCACAAGTATAAATTGGTAAATGTTCAAGGGTCAAAATTTGGTCCCTAACCTGTGTAAATGGGTCTATATGTTGACTTAGGTGTCAAAGAAGTCAAAGGTATTTTTCATATAGGTCAAAGAGGTCAAAATTGGTCGAAGCGCAATTTCAGCCCGTAAAATGTAGTCGTGGAAAAGAGTTGCGTAACGGGTCGTAAAAGTAAAAACTTTTATTGGGCTTAAAAACATGTTATCTACAGGTCATATAGGATTTTTGGAAATTTTGTCAAATTTTATAAGTGTGGTTAAATAAGGTAAAACAGCCCGTACTTTAGTCGAGTACCGGCGAGAATGGGTAAAAATGGACAACGTAGGTAATAAGAACGAGTGGTATAAAATGAGTAATACTTGTTGTTTTTGTTTTTGGCGTGAGTTATATTTGTCCTAAGTGACTTGTATATATGTATTTTATACAGTACCGTAAGTATTAAGATGAGATTACTCATTACGCGTTATTTGTGATAGGTGTTGATTTAACCGGGCATCCGTTTCGTCGTCAGTGATCATCCCTCGAACTACCGACTACTTAATATCTAAGGTGTGAATTTATAGCCTCGCTTATATTTATTTCAAATTGTTTTACCCGCGAGGGAAATGCATGCTAGTTTTTAAAAGGAACGTATATCATGAATGATTGTTAGACCCGAAAGTTGCCTTAGAAATTGTGTTGAGTACCAAAGTTGCAAAAGTCCCTAAAATCATGAACTATTAACTATTGTCCTGCCCTCGAGTAGGGGGAAATAGCCGCTTATGCAAATTGTAGTACTACGGGGTTAACGACCCAATGCTAGCCGAGAAGCTGTACTTATAGTAAGTTCTGCGGTAGATTATTTTGTATGAGAAATAAGGTATAATTGCAACTGATGCCTTTAGAAGGGGCACTGGTTTCATCTGAATCATGCCGGTATATTTACGCGGGTGATTGAGTTAACGGATTAGTGTCATGAGCTTAAACACAATTGTCAGTATCCTGATTATAGTTTGTTTGATCGACAAGACTATAAATGATCACGAATGGTTTTTATTATATATACGTTCAAATGGATTGTAAAACCTATGAATTCCACTCAACGTTTTCGTTGACCAAATTTTTGGCATGTGTTTCAGGTAACCGCTGAGGTGTAGGATGGAGCATGCATGGGATGGATGTTGTGTGTACGGCTTGGTGTCCGCTTGTTTTTCCCTCCTTTTGTACTTAAACAATTTTTATGTTTAATGTCATGTTGTTGTGAAACTGAAGTTTTTTTGGGTTGAGATTCATGGGGACCGAAAACGCTTAACTCTGTGTACTATTTGGGGTTGGAAAAACTGTGGACATGTATCATCTAACAATTTTAAATTTCAAGTTTTAAGTCGACGTCTTTTTAGCGTCGTTTGATATATCTTGTGTGCAATGAATACTGTGTAGCACCCATTGTTGTAGTTCCGCTGCGCATAGCAATTGTGGGGGTGTTACAACGTCTTTTTACGGTATACGCGTAAATTGACTAGTTTTACGGTTTTGAGGTTTTATGAGCTGAAATAAATTAAGGTAACTTAAGGTATTATTAATAATATATTAATAAGTCTTAAAAAGAAATAAAAAATAAAAAATATATATATGAATCGGGTTTTAAACCTACTAGAAAAGAAAAAGAAAGGATAATGGATCAAAAGACCCAACTTGAGCCCAATTTGGAAAAGCCTTTTTAATAAAACATATAAATACCATGTTTATATCACAAATATAAGTTTTTCATTAATTTTCTCCCCTTTTGGCCGAATTTTTACAAGCCCTAATTTAGGGTTTCATCAAAAATAATTTTCTTGAAGATTTGAGGTAAAAATCTTGATTTAATTCTTATAGTTTTCTTGTTTTATAGCATTAAGGCTTCAAGCTTTATATAATCAATTTATATGATGGATTATAGTTCTTAATAGATCTGTAATTAGGGGTTTTATAACAATTAACATGATTAGGATAATGCTTGGTGATTATTAGTGATGTTAATTAGGGTTTAATCATGTTTAAATTCGTTTTTAAAAACTGGGCAGATTTTTGAGTCACTTGTTTTGATCATATCTAGAGTTCTACAAACTATTATTTTGCGATCCAAACATCCCTGAATAAGTAATTGAATTGGCTTTCAAATGCAAGAAACGAGAACTAAATTGGAGGTCGGGAGGTGGGTCAAATACAGGTTACAACAGTCGGAGGTCAAAACAGTTTTGAAATCAGTCGGGTTTAATTTAATGTTTTAAGGTGATTGGGGTACTTAGGAGTACAGTTGAGCCCTCTAATGAGCATGGTAGTTGGTTTATATATTAAATAAGAGACCTGAAGGGTGGTTAAGTAAATGGTTTAGGGTAAGACCCCCTAATCATAACAAACTTTTTGTATGTTCGAAATCGGTAATATGCGGATAGGCAGAAGTATATATATATATATCACGGCCTAAAAACAGTAGCTTTAAGGTTGGGGAAAAAAGGGAGGAGTTAGCTAAAATATGTAAGGGCATAGGGTTTCCTTTAAAGAGATCATGGGTATGGTTAGGTGTGCGTTTGGCCTATAGTTTGGAGACCTAAAACAGGGACTGTTTTGGGTAAAATGTTAACGGGACGGGTTATGAAGTAAACTGAGTTAAGAGCTTTATAGAGGGGTGTAATGAGATGCTTAGAGCATATAAATGCGGTATATATGGGAGAAGGTTAGATGTCCATCCTAGGTTGATGAGCCATCTTAGTGTTTGGTTCATGTTTTGATTGTGTGCTTTTGTTTGTTAGCTTTTTGCTAGTGCGCGGACTTTTGGAGACGCTCAATCAGGTGAGTTTCATAGTCACACATCTTTTAATGATTTTAAATTCCAGATGGGATGGAAGAGACACTCGTTATGGTTATGTAAATTGTTGTTGTGAATGTTTTATGATTGGCGATGGACTTGTGTGTACTTATGTGATTAACTGCTAATTGATTCATGATTGTTTTGTGATTTGACTTGGTACCAAGGGGATGTTGACAAGGCGGGGCCTTGGGGAGGTACATAGATGTGTGAGCATCTATGGGACCAATGGATAATGACAAGGCGGGGCCTTGGGATTGGTACATAGGTGTATGGGCGCCTATGGTACCATGGTGTTTGGTAAGGCTGGGAGCCTTGAATTTTGTTTGGAATGATTGATCTTGAATGTTAGTTGTTAATGCATATTTGTAGCACATTATCCATATGTTTAGTGGTTTATGGTGGTTCACAACTTATTTTAATCTGTTTTCGGTTGGAGTCTAAACCTATGACTCTCACCAATATTATGTTGACGTGTTTTAGTGTCTCTTTAAGGTGATAAAGTGGTTAAGCGTGAGAACATATGTGGTTAGGATTGGAGTCGCGTAGGAATGCATTTTGAAGGAGATCCCTGTTCCTTCTTAGTTTATTTTTTTGTTAGTTTCAATAAGTGATACTGTGAACCTATATGTTGATTTGTTTGTGTTATTTGTTTGTCTTGGGTAAGAGGTAGGATTGTTACCTACTTACCTAGACTCCTGCATTGATGAGATATTGTCATGACATTTGTGTCACCTTTTATGAAATTTTTAATTCATATAGTTCTCTCTATAGACACGCTGTTGTTGTGATGATATACATACGTCGCGCCCCATATTTCGCCATGGCGGGGTGTGACAGAATGGTATCAGAGACAATGGTTATAGATAATTAGGTTGCCTAGTCTAGTAACCTAGTATATAGCTTAAGGGTCCCTACATATAGGCGGCATAGGAGTATGTGTGCATTTTATATTAATTAAAGTTTTTTGGATGTTATTGGATTTTACTTGCGATGTTTGTTCAGTTTTGACTAGTATGGGTTGAACCATAGTAGTTCATACTTAGCCACATGTTATTTTCTTTTCGGGGTGTGACTAGTGCTGGTTGAACCATAATCATCCACGCCAGTCATTGTCGTATTTTGCTTAAATTGTACATTATAGTACATAATTTGGTACATGGTAGTTTCTATCTTTTGTTGGGTTATTTTATGTACCTAAGGTATAGTATTTTTCTTTTGATGTTTAAGTCATGTTCCCTAAGAATCATGTGGTGGTTCGAGTTATTAGGAGTAGGTGGATATGAAGGATTTTAAGTTGTTTCCACTCTTATGGGCGACATGACTTATAACTGATTATGTTTTCGTTTTGGATTTAGTCTATGCTGTTTTAGCTAGACTATGGATTTATGTATTTCAAGAGTTTGACTATGTTATTTTAATGGATGGAGTTTTGGACTTTTTGGGTTATGTGGTTATGAGCTTATGTGAGTAGATGTATATATGTGTTATGTGTTGTATTCATTCTTATAAGTGTCATCATAGGAAGGAGTGCATTGGGGAAGGTAATAGTATAAGTATGGTGGCCAACATAGTTATACAAGTACCACAACTTCAATGGATTCCTAAGTATGATTGCATGAAAGAGGGTTAGTACATGCTTGTATAGTAGATGTTAGACGGATTTAAGTATATGTATCCCGATATGCCTAAATATGTATGATCCCCTACAATTATCGATTGTATCTTTAGGAGGTTGGCTAGCTCGCTTTTTTTTATATTAAACCTCTGTTATAGCGTATTCTTTGAGTTTCGTATTTCACGTGTACGTTTTAAAATGGTGTTCTTGGTTTTAAGTCTATTGAAATAACTTGGGATATCTTTTGAGATAATAAAATCTTTTGTGTTGGGTCTTACATTTCTTTTGGTCGGTATATATTGAAAAAAAAGGGACTTGGAAATCTACTATAGAGTTAGATAGTTGGTTTTATTCGGTAAAATAAGGGTAAGGTGTTGGAGTCGTGTTTGAAACAAGATGTAACATAAGATTTTCTTTAATCAACACTTATTTATTTCAAATTCTAAAAGACTTTCTTTAAAATAAAGCGAAATAAAATTTCTTTCTACTTAAATAGTTTATATAAGTGAGCTTAATCAATATACGTCATTTATAATTATTTATGCAAGACTAAACAAAGTTCATGAAAATTTCACATACATTTGTTTCTTTTCATTTAAAAAGGATTACGTTAATTACTAAGAGGATTCTTTAGTTTTTTTTTAAAAACAACTAGTATAAAACTGTTTTGGTCATAACTTGTTCGTTTTTAAAGCTTTTTGGGTGATTCAAAAGCCTAAAATTATGTACTCGGAATGTACTTTTCAAATATTTGGTATGTATAGTCATGGGGTGTCAGTAGCTTGATTGAAATTTTGGTACAAGTGACGGGTTCAAGGTTGAGTTTTGAATAGTAGTTTTTTTATGATTTGGGATGCACGGGATACCTAGTCTTTGAGTTGAGTTTTGAGATCGTCTAGAAGGTTGTTTGTAGATTGTTTGAGTCACATAGATGTGGTAAGGAAATAAGAAAAATATTCTTTTGGAAAAATCGATCTTGTGTACGGTTTAAATAATATGTCGCGGGGCATAAGATGTTTTGGTTGCCATTAAGTGTTTCTTGGATCATTTTTCGTTGTCATGAGTCATTTGAATTAGTACATGTTTGAGTTTTCCTTTTGATTTTTCCTTTTGTGTTTTCGTGGTTTTGGTATGTTTTAACTCGTACACGTGAAATGTCGTTAGTTATCCGTGGGTTTGATTCGTTGATCGTATCTAGTGGATTCAGGATGTAGTTTTGGGTTCGTATTGATTGGGAGTGTTGAGGTAGACATATGAAAGACTTGGTCACGCCTACACGATTAAGTTGGTGGCCCTAAGAGAATGGTCGGAGTGCCCTTAGTGGGGATGAAAGAGTTAAAAGTTTGTAGACGAACTAATGTGGTCATGAGGTCTCTTAGGAGTGCCAAGGGAGATGAATAGAGATTTGTATAATGTATGGATATTGACACAAGTAACGCGCCATAGAGAGTGTTGGAAGGGGATATAATACCTCAAAGGTATTTATGATTGTTCGTAAGGCATGTAAGTTTTCCGAAAATTTCCTGAGATTTAGTAGGTTTGCCTATTACTGTGAGGTAGAACCATAAATAGAGCAAGTAGGAGAAGTGAGAGGAGTTGTAGTTAGTGCCTTTCCAAGGAAATTGTTGATGGAATGATTTTAAGAGCAAGAGTTGTTAAAAATTGCAACAGATTCAAGGTAAAATTTGAGTTGCTTAGTAGTAGATTGGCTGTGAAAAGCGGTTTCTGATAAGAGGAAGTAATTGTCTTTTAGAATACGTGTAGATTTTCGTGAGTAGAACGAAGTAGAAATTTATTCGTATTGCTTCTAAGAGAGGGTGCAAGGAGGACGTAGTTGAAACTGCTAAGGATTATGTATGAACGCTTTGGGTTTACGGTTATGATTTTGGCTTCGCCGAGGCGCTAGCAGTTTTCATGGAGTCAATGAACCGGGGGTGCATGACAATATACAAACGAGTTGTCATCGGGAGCATCGACGACATCTTGATCTACTCAAATCTAAGAAGGAGAGTGAGGCGAATTATGAGTTGGTTTTGGAGTTGTTAGGAAAAGGAATTATACGTGAGATTTTCAAGTGTGAGTTTTAGGATTAAGTTGGCCAGGACGAGTAGTCAGAGATGATGGCATATCGTGGAACCATCAAGCGGCAAAGTGAAGAAGGGTGAGGAAGCGTTTTGGAGGCTGAAGAGGTGGATTGGATAATGAGCAGATCTTGGAATTATCGGAAGGACTGGATGAATTCGCGAAGCATGACAATACGTGGATCAAGGATTTGGATGTATACGAGAACGCCAAAGAAAGGCGGTTGTTTATACCTTGTGGGAACTAAAGATTTAGAAGAACTAGATAGACTTAGTTAGTGGAGCTAGATTGTTATATCTGCCTAAAATGCTAGAGGCATTTGGGGTACGAGACGTAGAGAATGATCTATACAGATCATGAACGTCTCCAACACATATTTAATCATCTTGATTGAACATTTGGAAAAGGTGATGGGTGGAGTTAAGTGATGAAAGAAAATTGCAAGGCCAAGTACCATCTGGGAAAGGCAAGCATGGTTGATGAGACATGGAATAAGAAGAATGAAGTGAAGCTGAGACGAACTTGAACTATATGGATGACGTATAAGGGTGGTTTGGATGAAGGATGTAGGTTGCACGAGTTGAGTTGTCTAAAGCAGAGAACGCGCCAACATTTATGTTGCGTGGCTTGGACAATCATATGGAGTAAAGGGACGCAGACTATACTTCCTACATAGATATGAGTGGCTTAGAAAGGGCAATGTAAGGACGAATTTGGTGGAAGGGATACATAATGCGGTGGAGGAATATGTACGATGAGAGTTGGGTGATAGTCGATAGACGGACTAATTCATCCCATATTTCAAGAGGAATGAGAAGTCACACAGTTGAGAAGTTGGAAGGATTACGCACAAATACGATGGAATAGGAGGTTTTGTGTAAAAGTTAACCTAATAGGTATGGAATGCCTTATGAAGGATTATGGCAAGGGAAGAAACGATGTGAAGCAAGCGTAGTATATCGTTGATAGACTAATGGTTGGTATGAGCATACTATAGAGGTAATTGAGAAAGACGCCTAGACCATTGGCGTGAGATATGGAGATAGTTGGAGAACGCATTATATTAGGAAGAATTATCCTACAAAGAGAGAGTCAACGGTGATAGGGGCATGTTCCCCATTGATGAGGATGTAGGGAATAAAGGAGGAAACGCCTAAATTATAGGCTGAAGACGGGATATAAGATGGTATGGAAATTAAGATTGTGGAAATACAAGCAAAAAGTAGTATGGAGGAAGAATGATTAGAGGGAGCAAGAGGTTGTCAAGATGGTGGGGTGATATTGAAGGTAAAACCGTTATAGCAAGAGGTTAGTAGTCATGAACAATGGAACGTTCACCTAGAGGAAAGGTGTAGCACCTGTTAGTATGAAGGATTGTTAGTTACTTGGTTCCGAGCATGGGAAAGCAAGGATGAGGTGGTGGTTATGACATGTTTCATGTGAATGTTATGGGAAGCTTTTGGTTATGCAATCTTGCATATACCATTGGATGTGATAAAGGTTGGCAGAACTTCTGAATGATGGAAAATCCGTAGAGGATAGAAGCCGTTAGGTCTGGTGATAGGAATTGTAGTAGAAACTGTTGGAGTTAATTCATAGGAGATGAGGTGGATCACCGTTATAGTGGGATGAAGTTAGAAGCGGCCAGCGTATTGGACCGGAGGTGGATCGGAAAACTATGGAGGTGCTGGAAGTGCTTAAGTAGAGGTTAAATGGCAAAGAACCAACAAGAGAGATGTGCGGACGAGAGGCATAAGCCGTTGGGATTTAAGATTGGAGGTAAGGTTATGATAGAGGTTTCACCATGGAAAGTGATAGGTGTGTAAACACCCATCCTTTTACCACTTAATTCGGGCTAAAACGAGACCTAAACACGTATTTAATATCATTTGTTTGGAATTATGCGTGGTTTTTGTGTTTATTGTGTTTTCAGAGCCAACCGGATAAATATTGAAGAAAACATGGGATTGCACGGGTTTTACTGAAGAAAAAGACTCAAGATAAAGTCTATTGTCCAAGAGATGCAAAAGATTTGAAGTCACTGGGCCTATTCAAAGATTTATCAAAGAAAAGGACCAAAGATGGAAGATTTATATAAGTCGAAGAAACTCAAGTCTATTAAACGAAGAAATTAAAAGACGAGTTGAATTTAATCGACGACAAATCCCGAATCAGAATCGAAAACGGAAACTTTTCTGAAAAGACGAAAAGACAAGAAGAACGGGAGAAAGCCCACTCACCAACCAAAGGACAAGACTATAAATAGCCTTCCCCTCACACATTTTAGACTAGTTTTTTCATTTTTTCTTTTTCCCCACTCTTTCTTCCTGGTTCGTAGAACACCATCACCACTAGGGTGATTGGTGATTTTTATCTTTGTCTTTCCAATCTTGTAATTTTAATCTTTGGTTCATCTTGTCAAATCATTAATCATTCAATACAAAGCTTTTGTTTAATCTTTCCATTTAATCTTGTTCATCTTCATCTTTATCTTCAAGTTCTTAAGTTTTTATTTTTCTTGATTTGATCTTCAAAAGTTGTTTGGATTTGTGTTTTTATTAGTGGGATTCGTTGCTTATGGTGTCTAAATGATTTGTGTTTAAATTGGTAAAACCTTTTTAAGTATTTGGTTTGATTTTGATTAAAATCATTGCTTCCGTGTTCTTCGTGGCTGCTACTGTATCTGGGTTTCATAACTTCCGAATCAGCTAAAAGTTCCGAATGAAGCTTTCATTCGGAAAGTTCCGAATCGAGCCTTAAGTTCCGCATAAGTCTTTAAGTTCCGCATCAAGACACCTTCATTCGGAAGTCTCAAACTTCCGAATCAAGAAGAAGTTCCGAATCATCCATTAACTTCCGAATCAAGTAAAATCTTCCGAATCAAGCTGAAGGTTCCGAATCAGTGACTTCCGATCCAGCAAGTTCCGAATGAACAACATTCATTCGGAAAGTTCCGAATCATCCAGTGAGTTCCAGATCAAGTAAATTCTTCCGAATCAAACCTTCATTCGGAAGGTTCCGAACCAAGCCCAAAAGTTCCGGATGAGTAAGTTCCGGATGAGTAAGTTCCGGATGAGTTGTCTTTGAAAAGTTCCGAATCAATTTTTTTAGGTACTGTTTGTTTTAGGTTACTGTTTGTTTGCTTTACTGTTCCTTTATGCTTGTTGAACTTTAATTTCAATTTTAGTTTTAATCTTAATTTTAATCTTAAGTTTAAATTCAAGTTTTTAGTAATCGTCATTAAATTAATTGTCTTTGATTTAAATTTTCATTTTCACTTTTTATTAGATTAGAAAACCAAACCCCTTTTCTTTAGTAACCAAGAACAATCATTCCACTTAAGACTTAGATCAATTCGAGAGGATATCGAGAGTAAAATTGAACCTAGCAAAAACCCTTGTATCAAATGGCGCCGCTGCCGGCTCTTCTCGTTAAGATCAAAAGTTTTTTGTGAGAAATTGGATTTTGGGATCCGTTCCCCGTGAACGTTACTTTTTCAAGAAAATCTTCAAAAACAACTAAAAAATATAAAATTTTCAAAAATCCTAAAAAGTAAAAAACAGTAAAAACCAAAAATATTTTTGCTTTGTTTTTCTTTGTTCGTTCTTTTGCAGGTGTATGCGCACTCGATCCACGTCTTATCAAGAGCCCGAGCCTCTCGATAACTTAGACATGGCTGGTGTACAAAACAACAATAACATACCACCTCCGAACAACAATAATAACAACAACCCGCCTTTCAACAACATGAACAATAACAACAACAATGAGCACCTTCCGGATAATCGCCCAATGATTGAATTGCTACAAGCTCATGTCGATGGCAATACGGATCCAATTGTTATACCACCAATTGCCGCCAACAATTTCGAGCTCAAGTCAGGCTTTATCCAGATGGTCTCAGCTCAACCTTTCTTGGGACGCACCATTGATGACCCACATGACCATATCAAGAGATTTCTACAACTCACCAACACGTCAAGTTCAATGGAGTTTCACAAGAAGTGATAAGGTTACAACTTTTTCCCTTTTCTTTAGAGGGACAAGCCCGGCATTGGCTTGCTAAGGAACCGCCACAGAGTATTCTCTCGTGGACGGATTTGGAAACAAAGTTTATCAACTACTTTTTTCCACCCTCTCGTACTACCGCTTTGCGGAATGAGATTATAAACTTTGAACAAAAGTACGATGAGTCATTCAGTGAATCTTGGGATCGCTTTAAAGATCTTTTAAGAAAATGCCCACAACATGGTTTTACCAAAGTTCATCAAATAAATACTTTTTACAATGGTTTAAGCATGAATGACCAAGATTCACTGAATAGTGCCTCGGGGGGTAATTTATTGGCTAAGACTTCCAATGCTGCTTGGGACATCATTGAGAACAAATCTCGTGTGCAAAACAAGAGTGTTAGGACCAATGTTGCTAGTGCTAGCACTAATGACAGCGACAAGCGACTTGACAAAATCACCACGCTTCTTGAATCGCTTGTCACACACACCGTCAACAACAACAACAGCAACAACGCCAAAAACGCTCAAGTGAACGCTGTCAGCCAACCTTGTGAGATATGCGGTGGTCCCCACTCTTACACAACTTGTACCGCCACCCAAGATTACCCTGCTGAGAATGTGAATGCGACATATGGCACCTACCAACAACCTGCTTATCAAACTAGACCTCAAGGTGACCGTAACTTGCTTAGCTACCGCAGCAACAACTATCTTTCACCACCTGGTTTTCCTCCTACCAACCCAAACCAACAACAAAACCTTAACCGCCCTCCTCAACAACAACAACAACCTCGACAACCATACATCCCACCTCACAAGCAGCAACAACCGCCTCAACGTAACAATCAAATCTACCAACAACCTGCTTACCAACCACCTGCATACAATGCTCCTCCCAACCAAGCCACCACCGCATTACACCAAGAGGTCGCCACCTATATGAGGACCAATGATGTGATAGTGGGAAATCTACAAGAGGAAGTGCGCAATTTAAAGGCAGACTTGGTCAAGCAAGGAAATGATTTGAGAGCTGACATGAGAAACACGTTGGATAGCCAGACTAATGATCTGAGGAACATGATGGCTAGTTTTTTCCAAAGTAGTCAACCCTCTTCTTCGGGTACTCTTCTGAGTAACACTGTTGCGAACCCAAGAGGGGAGATGAAAGCAATCACTACTCGAAGTGGTAAAGGTAACAAGGAACCCGAGCTTCCTATACCCCCACCGGTGGTTGTGACTAAGGAGAACGAGTCGCCTGCTCCTATTCCTCATCCTTCTCCTTCCCCAATTTCTCCACCTCTTCTTTCTACCCCTCCTCCACCCGTGGTTGTGAGTGATCCTATACTCCCAAAGCCTTCCTCTTCTTCCAATATACCTTATCCTTCTAGGTTGAGGAAAGAGAAGCAAAAGAGCAAGGATGATATTCAGGTTTCTAACTTTCTTAAAATGTTTAAACAACTGAATTTCAATATCTCCTTCGCTGAGGCTCTCGCTCACATGCCCAAATACGCCAAAATGTTTAAAGACCTTCTGAGCGACAAGGAAAAGCTCCTCGACATTGCCAACACCCAACTTAATGAGAACTGCTCTGCAGTGCTCTTAAGGAAATTGCCAATCAAGCTTGGTGATCCGGGTCGTTTTCTTATCCCTTGCAATTTCCCGGGAGTAGAGAATTGCATGGCCCTAGCCGATCTAGGTGCCAGTATTAATCTCATGCCTCTAAGTGTTTGGAAGCAATTATCTCTCCCAGAGCTAGTCCCCACTAAAATGACTTTGGAATTGGCCAACCGTACGGTTGCTTATCCAGTGGGGATAGCCGAAGACGTCATTGTAGGAGTCGACAAATTCACCTTTCCTGCTGATTTTGTTGTCGTCGACTACGAGATGGACCCCCGTATGCCACTTATTGTTGGTCGTCCATTCTTAAGGACCGGTCGCACTCTCATTGATGTTGAAGCCGGTGAGCTTATCATGAGAGTGGGTGACGATAAAGTAGTCTTCAACATGGGAAAGCTGTCTAAACAGCCTTATTCATATGAGAGCGTTAATTGTATTGACGTTCTCGATGAGGCTTGTGAAGAACACTTTAATGATGCTTGCAAAAGTATTCCTACCTCTCTTCCCACTGTTGAGACCGTGTCCTCCATCGATTCATCGTTGTCTCTATTTGGAGATAGTGATTTATTCTGGAACAATCTTGAAGATACCATGGGAGATGCGAATTCAGCTACTAATGATTCTCCCACCGAGGGGGATGAAGACATGAGTTTCTTTGACAATCTTCTCACCGAAGACAATCCTTCGCCTCCATCTCCCACGGTTATTGCTATCGATGCCACGACGTCGACAACGCCTTCCGTCGAAAATCCTCCGGATTTGGAACTTAAGGAGTTGCCGCCACATCTCGAGTACGTGTTCCTTGACGACAACAAGAAGTCACCCGTCATTATTGCAACGGATTTGAAAGATGAAGAGAAGACTCGCCTCGTTGCTGTGTTGAAAGATCACAAGAAGGCTATTGCGTGGAAAATCTCAGATATTCGTGGAATTGATCCTCACTTCTGCATGCACAAAATTCTCATGGAGGACGACTATAAGCCCACTATTCAAAGCCAACGAAGGGTGAATCCAAAAATCCATGAAGTCATCAAAACAGAGGTTATCAAACTTCTTGATGCGGGTATGATTTACCCTATTTCGGATTCACCGTGGGTTAGTCCAATCCATTGTGTGCCCAAGAAGGGCGGAATAACCGTTGTTCCCAATGAACACAACGAGTTGATTCCCACTCGTCTCGTTACTGGGTGGAGAGTTTGTATAGACTACCGCAAACTCAATGATGCCACGAGAAAGGATCATTTCCCTCTACCTTTCATGGACCAAATGCTTGAACGATTAGCCGGTAATGAATATTACTGCTTTCTTGATGGTTTCTCGGGTTATTTTCAAATACCCATCGATCCCCAAGATCAAGAGAAGACTACATTCACTTGTCCCTATGGCACCTTCGCTTACAAAAGAATGCCCTTTGGCTTATGTAATGCGCCCGAGACTTTCCAAAGGTGCATGTTAGCTATCTTCCATGACATAGTTGAACAAACCATGGAAGTCTTCATGGATGATTTCTCGGTCTTCGGGGATTCCTTCTCTGCTTGCCTTGCCAATTTAGAACGTATGCTAAAGCGGTGCGAAGACACTCGCCTTGTTATAAATTGGGAAAAATGCCATTTTATGGTAAAATAAGGCGTCGTGCTTGGACATAAGATCTCGAAAGCCGGTCTTGAAGTAGACCGTGCTAAAGTTGATGTTATAGCAAAGTTGCCTCCACCTTCCACTGTGAAGGGTGTGAGAAGTTTCTTGGGTCATGCGGGCTTCTACCGTCGATTCATCAAAGATTTTTCCCAAATCGCTCGCCCGATAACCCACCTCTTGGAAAAAGATACTCCTTTTATCTTTTCCAAAGAGTGCCTTGAAGCCTTCAACTCGCTTAAGGATAAGCTAACTAAGGCACCCGTCTTGGTTACCCCTAATTGGGAGCTTCCTTTTGAGTTGATGTGCGATGCTAGTGATTTTGCTATTGGAGCGGTTCTTGGACAAAGAGTGAACAAACACTTCCAACCGATCCATTACGCTAGCAAGACAATGACTGGGGCACAATTGCATTACACGACAACCGAAAAAGAGCTTTTAGCTGTTGTCTATGCTTTTGAAAAATTCCGCCCCTATCTTGTCCTTTCCACCACCATTGTGTACACCGATCATTCCGCGTTGAAGTACTTGTTGACAAAGCAAGATTCCAAACCAAGACTTCTTCGCTGGGTTTTGCTGCTCCAGGAATTTAAAATCGACATCCGCGATAAAAAAGGAGCAGAAAACTTAGCCGCGGACCATCTTAGCAGACTTGAGGATCCATACCAAGGGGATCATCCGACCAAAGAAATCAATGATTCTTTTCCCTTGGAGACCTTATTGTCTATAAACTCGAAGCCGAATGAAACCCCGTCGTTTGCGGACTTTGCAAACTACTTGGCGGGTGGAATTCTCAAGGAAGGGTTGACGTCCCAGCAAAAGAAGAAGTTCTTTACCGACATCAAGACTTACTTTTGGGACGACCCTTACCTATTCAAACAATGTGCTGATCTGATAATTCGCCGATGTGTTGATGGACCGGCAGCGTCGGACATCCTTGATGCTTGCCACAAAGGACCCACCGGTGGTCACTTTGGTCCCAACTACACCGCAAAGAAAGTGTTTGATTCGGGATTTTATTGGCCCTCCATATACCGTGACGCTCACGATATGGTCAAACGATGTGATGTTTGCCAAAAGCAAGGCAAAATCACACATAAAGACGAGATGCCTCAGAATTTCATTCAAGAGTGTGAAATTTTTGATGTTTGGGGTATCGACTTTATGGGGCCATTCCCTTCGTCTAAAGGAAACAAATACATCCTTGTAGCCGTTGACTACGTTTCAAAGTGGGTTGAAGCCAAAGCTTTGCCTACTAATGACGCAAGGGTGGTTTGTAACTTTTTGAAGGCTCTATTCGCTAGATTCGGTGTGCCTCGCGCCATTATTAGTGATCGTGGGACTCATTTCTGCAATGACCAATTTGCTAGAGTCATGGCTAAGTACGGTGTAAATCATCGTCTTTCCACAGCCTACCACCCACAAACTAATGGCCAGGCTGAAATATCCAACCGTGGTCTTAAGCGAATTCTTGAAAGGACCGTGGGAGAGCATCGTGCCTCATGGGCTGATAAACTTGATGATGCTTTGTGGGCTTTCCGTACTGCTTACAAGACCCCGATTGGCTGTACGCCTTATCGTCTTGTGTACGGGAAAGCGTGCCACCTCCCCATTGAGTTGGAGCACAAGGCTTATTGGGCCTTGAAGTGGGCTAATTTTGATATAAACAAAGCCGGTGACCTACGCAAGATCCAACTCAATGAGCTGAATGAACTCCGTAATGAGGCTTATGAAAATTCTTTGATCTATAAGGAAAGAACTAAGCTCATTCACGATTCTAAGATTAAAAACCGAGAGTTCCATGTTGGAGACAAAGTCTTACTTTTTAACTCTCGGTTGAAAATCTTCTCGGGCAAGCTCAAATCTCGTTGGTCCGGCCTATTCACCATTGCCCAAATTTTTCCATATGGTACTCTCGAGCTCGCTCAACCTAATGGACCAAATTTTAAGGTGAATGGCCAACGAGTGAAGTTGTACTTTGGTGAGGACACCTCTAAAAAGGTGATTCCATCCCTCACCACGTTCCCCATGAACTAATTTTGGGTCGAGTCAGGCTCGTGACTCGGTTATCAAAAACAAGCGCTCCTCGGGAGGCAGCCCGAGTATCTATCCTTATATGTTTTAATCCCCTAAGTGTAGGGGGACTTGTATATGCGTTTGTCTTTGTATGGTGTGATTACAGGGATAAGTGCACTCTTGGAATCTTTGAAGAACCGTGCTCCCGTGTTTATCCGAAATCCGGTTCTATCTCTCAACTATCGTGATTCAATTTTCTTCATACTCACATTTGAAATTGATCACGTTAGTCGTCTCTTCCTTAACTTGAGTTAACCAACGTGCACAATGTCATAAGTGTAGGGGAGACTTTTCCCACATGCTTAAACATTGAGGACAATGTTTATCTTAAGTGTAGGGGGGACTTCTATCGAAGTTTTAAGTGGACTTTTCCATGAAAATGCCTTCAATTAACCGGAAAATCATATTTTTCAACATTTTTCAAATTTTTTTTATTAACTTTGGCCATTTAGTCGTAATTTTTAAATTTTTATCGTTGCTTTCATATGTATATATTCTGCAATAAAGTCAAAAATATTAATAAAGTGGATAGCTAGTTTAGAAGTCTTTGACATATTAGGCCCGTTGCGTTTATTTTGACTCAACCCGAATAGACTTATCCAAGTTTATTCTAGCTAGTATCCTTAACCAGGTAGACCTTAATTGGTTTATTAGGCTAAGTATCCACGAATCTCATTACTTGAGATTTTAAATTGTGGAGGACGAGAAATGATAGAGTCAATTATAAGTCGGTATTCTTGCGCAAGCTCACTTGGTGTAATTATTTGCCTATTCTCCCATCACTTACTAATAATTTATCTGCAATAAGTAAGGTCTTACGATTTGAAAAGTTACTTAGCTTCTAGCCCAAGATCGTTTAAAAGTTGCTCGGTAATGATAAGAGTTCATAGCCAAGGCATAACTTATGAAGCGGGGCGCGAAGATTGGCGAGTCCGAAAAGGCCCTAACAAGGCATGAGGATTCAATTTTATTGCTGAAGATCCAAAGTGATGTGAAAAGCATTATTCCTAAAGTCAATATGAAGGATCAAGACTCACGACGAAAAGCAATCAACTCCCATAAAGATCATGGAGAAGTCTATCCGAAAAGACCCTAACAAGGTATGAGGATAAATAGATCCAAGTCCGAAAAGGAGGCGGATCGTTGTATCTCAAAATCCCAATTAGAGATTGAAGAAATAATCATGAAGTCGTGGTCAACAAAGTTGGAGAACCCCTCAAAAGTCTCCAAGTGAAGAAACTCTATTATGATGAGAAGACCATTATCTCAAGAACGTCTCTCGAAGATATGAAGTATGAAGTACATGCCAAATATCGGCCCGAGAAAGGTCTCAAATCGTGAACCAAGTTATGCCAAGATATGAACTTTTTGATATCCCGAGAAGCAGTTTTAAGAGATTTTGTCCTTTAGCTAACTATTGATCAAATCGTCCTACTTTGCTTTCAGCCCTAATAAACTATCGAAATAAGTCCAAAAATGCATCTTCATGATCATTCTAAGACAAAAATAAAATATAAGAGATACACCTAGGAATAACGGAGTTTAAGCATTTAATTAAGCCATGTGTGTAAGTGTTTGAATTGCTAACTTATAATAACAATGATCTCGTTTTTAAGCTTAGTTTGGGGAACGTGAAACTTGAAGGTGATAAATCTTCGCAGCACCAAAGCCCTAATGTAAGTCATCGATTTCTTTGCAAGTTATTTCCATGTAGCTATTTTCAAGTGAAAATGGTTTTCTATCCCTTCGTTATCTTTGAAGTTTTATTTCTTTAATTTTTGTTTAGTAGAATTTAAATAAGACCAAGGTTGATTAATTATGAGAAAAGTGTAAACTTGCTTTATCACTAAGCATTGCATGAGGGCATGGCAATGGTTAAGTGTAGGGGATTTGATAGGTGTGTAAACACCCATCCTTTTACCACTTAATTCGGGCTAAAACGAGACCTAAACACGTATTTAATATCATTTGTTTGGAATTATGCGTGGTTTTTGTGTTTATTGTGTTTTCAGAGCCAACCGGATAAATATTGAAGAAAACATGGGATTGCACGGGTTTTACTGAAGAAAAAGACTCAAGATAAAGTCTATTGTCCAAGAGATGCAAAAGATTTGAAGTCACTGGGCCTATTCAAAGATTTATCGAAGAAAAGGACCAAAGATGGAAGATTTATATAAGTCGAAGAAACTCAAGTCTATTATACGAAGAAATTAAAAGACGAGTTGAATTTAATCGACGACAAATCCCGAATCAGAATCGAAAACGGAAACTTTTCTGAAAAGACGAAAAGACAAGAAGAACGGGAGAAAGCCCACTCACCAACCAAAGGACAAGACTATAAATAGCCTTCCCCTCACACATTTTAGACTAGTTTTTTCATTTTTTCTTTTTCCCCACTCTTTCTTCCTGGTTCGTAGAACACCATCACCACTAGGGTGATTGGTGATTTTTATCTTTGTCTTTCCAATCTTGTAATTTTAATCTTTGGTTCATCTTGTCAAATCATTAATCATTCAATACAAAGCTTTTGTTTAATCTTTCCATTTAATCTTGTTCATCTTCATCTTTATCTTCAAGTTCTTAAGTTTTTATTTTTCTTGATTTGATCTTCAAAAGTTGTTTGGATTTGTGTTTTTATTAGTGGGATTCGTTGCTTATGGTGTCTAAATGATTTGTGTTTAAATTGGTAAAACCTTTTTAAGTATTTGGTTTGATTTTGATTAAAATCATTGCTTCCGTGTTCTTCGTGGCTGCTACTGTATCTGGGTTTCATAACTTCCGAATCAGCTAAAAGTTCCGAATGAAGCTTTCATTCGGAAAGTTCCGAATCGAGCCTTAAGTCCCGCATAAGTCTTTAAGTTCCGCATCAAGACACCTTCATTCGGAAGTCTCAAACTTCCGAATCAAGAAGAAGTTCCGAATCATCCATTAACTTCCGAATCAAGTAAAATCTTCCGAATCAAGCTGAAGGTTCCGAATCAGTGACTTCCGATCCAGCAAGTTCCGAATGAACAACATTCATTCGGAAAGTTCCGAATCATCCAGTGAGTTCCGGATCAAGTAAATTCTTCCGAATCAAACCTTCATTCGGAAGGTTCCGAACCAAGCCCAAAAGTTCCGGATGAGTAAGTTCCGGATGAGTAAGTTCCGGATGAGTTGTCTTTGAAAAGTTCCGAATCAATTTTTTTAGGTACTGTTTGTTTTAGGTTACTGTTTGTTTGCTTTACTGTTCCTTTATGCTTGTTGAACTTTAATTTCAATTTTAGTTTTAATCTTAATTTTAATCTTAAGTTTAAATTCAAGTTTTTAGTAATCGTCATTAAATTAATTGTCTTTGATTTAAATTTTCATTTTCACTTTTTATTAGATTAGAAAACCAAACCCCTTTTCTTTAGTAACCAAGAACAATCATTCCACTTAAGACTTAGATCAATTCGAGAGGATATCGAGAGTAAAATTGAACCTAGCAAAAACCCTTGTATCAGAAAGGAGTGATGTGGTTTGGAAAGAAAGGGAAGTTAGCACCTAGATTTGTGAGTCCATTTAAAATCCTTGAAAGGATTGGGCTAGTGGCGTATAGGTTAAGATTACCGGAGGAATTGAGTAGTGTGCATGATGTATTTCATGTATCAAACTTGAGGAAATGCTTAGCAAGAACCGACTTGCAAGTACCGTTAGATGATATTAGTATCGATAAGAGTCTTCGTTTCATCGAAGAGCCGGTAGAGATTTTGGGTCGTGAAGCTAAGACGTTGGAAAAAAGGGTAATATACCGTAGTTATGGTAAGATGGAATTTGGAACGTGGACTAGAGTTCACGTAGGAACGGGAAGGATTTATGAGGAGCAAGTATCCTCAGCTATTTGATAATGATGATCCTAAGGAGTAAATCTCGGGACGAGATTTCTATTAGGAGGGAGTGATGTCACAATCGTGGTTTTGAGGTTCGTCACTCGGTCTTATTTTTAGGTTATTTTATGTGTGACTATGTGTTTTGTGTGTTTACATGTTTATTTTGCGTGAACGAAGTTGGTGTGGACATCGTTTATGGGTATATGGTACTCATAAGTAAATCCAGGAACGGTTATTTCTTGTTCATGAGGTCACTAATTGGTGACTATAAAATGAAATGGTGTTATTTTGGTGTTTACGTATACGTATAAGTATTATAGTAAATCGTATTTTTTTTACGATTTGGGGTTTAGCATTTAGAGGTCTCGGGTAAGGTGTTTAGTCATGGGAGTATTTTTAGGGATGGTTTTAATTCATTTAGGACTTATTTTAAAAGTTTATTTCAAAATTCAAGATTTTTTTTAAAACTGTATATTTTACGTTTTTTACGGTATACGCGTAAATTGACTAGTTTTACGGTTTTGAGGTTTTAGGAGCTGAAATAAATTAAGGTAACTTAAGGTATTATTAATAATATTTTAGTAAGTCTTACAAAGAAAAAAAATTAAAAAAATATATATATGAATCGAGTTTTAAACCGACTAGAAAAGAAAAAGAAAGGATAATGTGCCAAAAGACCCAACTTGAGCCCAATTTGGAAAAGCCATTTTATAAAACATATAAATACCATGTTTATATCACAAACATCAGTTTTTCATTAATTTTCTCCTCTTTTGGCCGAATTTTTACAAGCCCTGATTTAGGGATTCATCAAAAATAATTTTCTTGAAGATTTGAGGTAAAAATCTTGATTTAATTCTTATAGTTTTCTTGTTTTATAGCATTAAGGCTTCAAGTTTTATGTAATCAATTTATATGATGGATTATAGTTCTTAATAGATCTGTAATTAGGGTTTTTATAACAATTAACATGATTAGGATAATGCTTGGTGATTATTAGTGATGTTAATTAGGGTTTAATCATGTTTAAATTCGTTTTTAAAAACTGGGCAGATTTTTGAGTCATTTGTTTTGATCATATCTAGAGTTCTACAAACTCTTTTTGCGATCCAAGCATCCCTGAATAGGTAACTGAAGTGGCTTTCAAATGCAAGAAACGAGAACTAAATTGGAGGTAGGGAGGTGGGTCAAATACAGATTACAACAGTCGGAGGTCAAAACAGTTTTAAAATCAGTCGTGTTTAATTTAATGTTTTAAGGTGATTGGGGTACTTAGGAGTACACTTGAGCCCTCTAATGAGCATGGTAGTTGGTTTATATATTAAATAAGAGAACTGAATGGTGGCTAAGCAAATGGGTTAGGTTAAGACCCCCTAATCATAACAAACTTTTTGTATGTTCAAAATCGGTAATATACGGATAGGCAGAAGTATATATATATATATATATATATATATATATATATATATATATATATATATATATATATATATATATATATATATATATATATATATATATATATATATATATATATATATATATATATATATATATATATATATATATATATATATATATCGGGGCCTTAAAAGTAGCTTTAAGATTGGGGAAAAAGGGAGGAGTTAGCTAGCATATGTAATGGCATAGGGTTTCCTTTACAGAAATCATGGGTATGGTTAGGTGTGCGTTTGGCTTATAGTTTGGAGACCTAAAAACCGGGACTGTTTTGGGTAAAATGTTAATGGGACGGGTTATGAAGTAAACTGAGTTAAGGGATTTATAGAGGGGTGTAATGAGATGCTTAGAGCATATAAATGAGGTATATATATATGGGAGAAGGTTAGATGTCCATCATAGGTTGATGAGCCATCTTAGTGTTTGGTTCATGTTTTGATTGTGTGCTTTTGTTTGTTAGCTTTTTGCTAGTGCGTGGACTTTTGGAGAAGCTCAATCAGGTGAGTTTCATAGTCCCACATCTTTTAATGATTTTAAATTCCAGATGGGATGGAAGAGACACTCGTTATGGTTTTATTAATTGTTGTTGTGAATGTTTTATGATTGGTGATGGACTTGTGTGTACTTATGTGATTAACTGCTAATTGATTCATGATTGTTTTGTGATTTGACTTGGTACCAAAGGGATGTTGACAAGGCGGGGCCTTGGGGAGGTACATAGATGTGTGAGCATCTATGGGACCAATGTATAATGACAAGGCGGGGCCTTGGGATTGGTACATAGGTGTATGGGCGCCTATGGTACCATGGTGTTTGGTAAGGCTGGGAGCCTTGGATTTTGTTTGGAATGATTGATCTTGAATGTTAGTTGTTAATGCATATTTGTAGCACATTGTCCATATGTTTAGTGGTTTATGGTGGTTCACAGCTTATTTTAATCTGTTTTCGGTTGGAGTCTAAACCTATGACTCTCACCAACATTATGTTGACGTGTTTTAGTTTCTCTTTCAGGTGATAAAGTGGTTAAGCGTGAGAACATATGTGGTTAGGATTGGAGTCGCGTAGGAATGCATTTTGAAGGAGATCCCTGTTCCTTCTTAGTTTATTTTTCTGTTTGTTTCAATAAGTGATACTATGAACCTATATGTTGATTTGTTTGTGTTATTTGTTTGTCTTGGGTAAGAGGTAGGACTGTTACCTACTTACCTAGACTCCTGCATTGATGAGATATTGTCATTACATTTGTGTCACCTTTTATGACATTTTTAATTCATATAGTTCTCTCAATAGATACGATGTTGTTGTGATGATATCCATACGTCCCGCCCCATATTCCGCCATGGTGGGGTGTGACAGATTGAGGGTTTTGTGTGTGGGTTATGTTACTGGGCGTGTGAATCAAGTGTGGGTATGGGTAATTGCAATTTAACCTTTGTTTAAGTGGTAGGAGTTATTGGGTTCTTGATGGTAAACAGTAACTCGTTTTGATCCGGTTTTGTTGGAAAGGTAAGTGTTTGGCGCAAAAATATGTTTGAATGTTTCATTTATACACCTTTGGCCCTTAATCTTTGGAAACAATGAATAACAAGTTTATTTTTTAAGTAAACCTGTTTTCCTTTGTAAACTAAGTTTCAGATTTCACAGATTGGCCACAAAAAGTTTCTAAACAAGGTTTTAGGGCTTTTACAAGTTTAGGCTATTTACAACTTCAGTCCTTTTGATATTTAATCCATTTTTAAAGGACTAGAAGTGTAAATTTCTTGATCTTCAAGGGTCTTCTTTGATCTTTGACTTCATGAGGGACCATAATTGACAATTTAGAATTGATGAGGGACTAAACTTGTCAATTCTTCAAAGTTGAAGGACCATTTTTTAATTTTGACAAACTTAAGGGACCAAACTTGTAATTATGAATATACAAGGGTTTTAAGTGTCATTTCTTCATATTTTGAGGATCAATCTTGTACATCTTCAAGTCTTCAAGGTTTTATCTTGGATAATTCATGAACTAGGGCCCGGTTCTTTGTACGACTTCGTTTCTCGTGTCCGTTTTTCCTTGTTTCTTGTGATCTTTTGTCTTTTTCACGATATCCATACCTAAAACATACAAGTAAACAAATACAAGCATATATATGGTATTTTATGACATTTTAATGCATTTAAAGCCCGAAAAGAACGATGAGATCATGTATAAATGCCATCTCATCACTCCCCCATACTAAACCATTGCTGTTCCCTCACGCAATGCTAGAATAAAGTATCTAAGCATCACCAAAATTCAATTTTATTAACCTTTATTGAAAAGTAAAAGACTTGCAACAATACTACGAAGATGTGTAAAGACATAATGTATGATTTTCATCACGAATGCGACTTTAGGGTCAATGAATAGAAACAAGTAAATGTCCCTTAGAGTAAATTTCGTCATCCTTGATTGTCATACATTCCATGCTAAGTGCAAAAACGAGATCATTGTTGGTACAAGTCACAATGCTAACACTACTCATACGTCCAAATTGTGTAATACTTTTTCTCCCCGCAATCCGAGTTATTATAAAAGGAAATGGGTTTCTAGAATTTTTTTAACTATTTGTCATGTATCAAAGGTGATTCATATTGAGTTATTTGAGTATTTATTAGTCCGAAAGTAAAGTAGCACGATTTAATCGATAGTTAGCCGAAGGACAAAATCTTTTAAAACGGCTTCTCGTGTATCTCCTTAAGTTCATGTCTTGGCATAACTTGTTTCACGATTTGAGACCTTTCTCGGACCGATATTTGGCATGTACTTCATACTTAAAATCTTGGAAAGACGTTCTTGAAATTATGGTCTTCTCTTCATATTTTGGAATTTCTTCACTTGACGTTTTTTAGAGATTCTTCATACTTGGACCACGACTTCATCATTTTTCTTCAATCTTTATTTTGGACTTTGATATACAACGATCCGCCTCCTTTTCGGACTTGGATATATTTATCCTCATACCTTGTAAGGGTCTTTTTGGATAGACTTTCTCCATGATCTTTAGGGGAGTAATTGCTTTTCGTCGTGTGTCTCGATCCTTCATATTGATTTAGGAATAATGATACTTCACATCATCTTGGATCTTTAGCAACAAAATAGAGCTCCTCATGCCTTGTTAGGGCCTTTTTGGATCTTCACAAATCTTCGCATCCCGATTCAATAAGTTATGCCTTGGCTATGAACTCTATTCAACCCCGAGCAACTTTTAAACGATCTTGTGCTAGAAGCTAAGTAACCTTTCAAATTGTACGACCTTACTTATTGCAATTATTTTTATTCCAAATGCATTGATCTTATGGGAGAAAAAGCCACAATTAAAAACATATGAGTTGTTGAAAGAACATTTTCATGTTCTACGTTTAGCATGATCACTTGTCTAACTCTATCACTTCTCGTTCTTCACTATATAAAGACCTCTAATTAAAGAGGCTCGTGAATACTTAGCCATGCAAGTCAAAATTAAGCCAAATTTGGATTAGCTTTCATTCAGACTATATCAAATCAAAGTTTTGGGTTTTCAAGCCACCTATAGGATCTTGCACTTTCTTGGACTTTTTCAAGTTTAGAGAATGCATTTTATAGTTCCCTTGATAAGTGATTTTCTAGGATCAATTATAGGAACTTGCGAAAAGTTCTTGTTCTTAACCCGAATGAGCTAAGACTTTCGCGTTTTAAAGTTCCCTATATAAAAGTCTAGCAAAACTTGAATTGAGCGGGTTAAGGAATGCAAAGGGCTCCAAATGCCCATCAAGTCAAAAATTAGCTCTTATTCTTCCCATCGTAAAATATACATTCGTGTCTTAGAACACTTATGAAAACTAAGAAAATTTTAAAATTTGGCCATTTTTAGCCTTATTAGCAACAAAACAAAACATTGAAAGTTGGAAAACGTGAGGGCGTAGCAAAGCAAGTACATATTCACCCCCCATACTAAAAGTAAACATTGTCCTCAATGTTTCGAGTCTAAAGGTGGAGCACCCCCATACTAGAGACAAAGAGTCGAATGCTTAGGATCTAGCATGGAAAGGGTGATCAACAATATATCTAGAGCCGTTTATTAAGTATGCTAAAAGATAATTGTTAGAACAATAAAGGATATGTCATGGATTCGTGAAAAACTTCTTTCACGTAAACGAACACGAGAGTCTTCAATCATAGATGATGATGATGATCTAGATAACACAATCACAAACAACCACGAGACAACGAGTTGGAAGGGAACAAATCCCCTCTCATTATTTATTAGAAAGCATAAAAAGATAAGCATGGGATCTCCCCCACGAGGCACCTCGTTTTTTATTACCAAGTCATAAGCTCGACTCGATCCCCTCAATGCTAATTATCATTGGGGAAAGTGACTTGGTCGAGGTCATCCAATGAAGGAATTTCCCCACCAAAGTAGTGCTTAAGCCTATGTCCATTCACCTTGAAGTTAGGGCCATCATCTTGAGCTAGCTCGATGGTCCCATAAGGAAACACTTGTGTAACGGTGAAAGGACCCGACCAACGAGATTTCAATTTCTCGGAAAATATCTTTAGTCTAGAGTTAAAAAGTAACACTTGATCACCAACGTTAAAAACCCGGTTTTTAATCTTTGCATCATGAAACTTTTTAGTCTTTTCTTTGAAAATCAATGAAAAGCATTGTCTCTTAGTTCATCCAACGTTAAAACCCCGGTTTTTAATCTTTGCATCATGAAACTTTTTAGTCTTTTCTTTGAAAATCAATGAATTTTAATAAGCATTGTCTCCCGCGGTCTTCAAGTCAAAGTTTGTATGCTTAAGGGCCCAATATGCCTTGTGCTCCAATTCAATGGGCAAATGACAATTCTTTCCATAGACTAGCTTATAAGGAGTACAACCGATAGGTGTCTTATAAGCGGTCCTAAAGGTCCATAAAGAGTCATCGAGTTTGTCGGACCATGAAGCACGGTTTTCTCCAATCGACCTCTCTAAAATCCTCTTCAAAACTCGGTTCAAAACCTCGACTTGCCCACTCGTTTGCGGGTGATAAGCCGTAGAAAGATGATGAGTAACTCCATATTTCTTTAAGACCTTCTCGAATTGGTCATTACAAAAATGGGTTCCACGATCGCTTATAATAGCACGAGGGGTTCCGAACCGAGAGAATAGTTGCTTCAAAAACTTTACTACCACACGAGCATCATTAGTAGGTAAAGCCTTAGCTTCCACCCACTTAGAAAGGTAGTCGATGGCGATGAGGATATATTTGTTACCATGAGACGATGGGAACGGCCCCATAAAGTCTATGCCCCAAATGTCAAAAATCTCACACACTTGAATTATGTTTTGCGGCATTTCATCACGTTGAGACGATTTTCCTTGACGTTGGCACGAATCACACGACTTCACAAATGCGTGTGCATCACGATAGATAGAAGGCCAAAAGAAGCTGGCATCGAACACTTTCTTAGCCGTGAGATTAGCACCGTGGTGACCACCCGTGGGTCCCTCGTGACAAGCTCTAAGGATGTTAGAAGCTTTGGCACCAAAAACAGAACGTCGAACGAGTTGATCCGCACAAACCTGAAAGAGATAAGGGTCGTCCCAAAAATAGAACTTGACGTCACGAAAGAATTTTCGCTTTTGTTGTGTCGTCATACCCTTGATTATGAAATTGCCCGCATGGTAATTTGCAATGTCGGCAAACCATGGGGTGGTGTCTTTAGAATTCACTACACCGAGAGTCTCGAGAGGAAATGTTTTGGTGATTTCCTTGTTCTCGAAAACATCTTTGTGAGGATCTTCTAGACGAGAGAGATGATCGGCCGCTAGATTCTCGGCTCCTTTTTTGTCAAGCACGGTGACATCAAATTCTTGGAGGAGGATCATCCAACGAAGCAATCTCGGCTTAGCATCTTGCTTAGCTAAGAGATACTTGATAGCCGAATGGTCGGTATACACGATGCTTTTAGTTAAGACGAGATAAGGTCGGAATTTCTCAAAAGCATAGACCACGGCAAGGAATTCCTTTTCCGTTGTGGTGTATTTTAATTGAGCCTCGGTCATCGTCTTACTAGCATAATGGATAGGACGGAAATGCTTTTCATAACGTTGCCCTAAGACAGACCCTATAGCATAATCACTTGCATCGCACATGATTTCAAAGGGTAATTCCCAATTAGGAGCAACACGAATGGGAGCTTTGGTAAGTTTCCTTTTGAGAGTTTCGAAAGCTCTAACACAATCCTCATTGAAATTAAAAGGAGCATCCTTCTCGAGAAGGTGTGTCATAGGTCGATAGATTTTCGAAAAGTCTTTGATGAAACGACAATAAAAGCCACGTGGCCAAGGAAACTCCTAACTCCCTTAACGGTTTTGGGATGAGGTAACTTGGCGATGACGTCTACCTTAGCTTTATCGACCTCAATCCCCGCTTTCGAGACCTTATGTCCTAAGACGATTCCTTGTTTACACATAAAATGACACTTTTCCCAATTAAGCGCAAGATTGGTTTCTTCACAACGTTTTAACATTTGCTCGAGATTAGATAAGCACGACGTGAACGAATTGCCAAACACCGAAAAATCATCCATAAACACTTCCATCGACTTCTCGATCATATCGTGAAAAATAGCCATCATACACCATTGAAACGTACCCGGTGCATTACAAAGTCCGAAAGGCATCCTACGATAAGCAAACGTTCCATAAGGACACGTAAACGTAGTCTTTTCTTGATCACGAGGGTCGATATGGATTTGAAAGTAACTGGAAAAACCATCTAAAAAGCAATAGAATTCATTTCGCGCAAGTCGCTCCAATATTTGATCCATGAAGGGCAAAGGAAAGTGGTCTTTACGAGTGGCGTCATTTAACTTTCGGTAGTCAACACACACCCTCCAACCAGTTACAACACGAGTGGGAATTAACTCGTTGTTTTCATTAGGCGCAACGGTCATTCCTCCCTTTTTAGGGACACAATGGATTGGGCTCACCCATGGGCTATCGGAGATAGGATAAATCATTCCCGCGTCAAGGAGTTTTAAAACTTCCTTTTTTATTACATCGTGAATTTTAGGGTTTACCCTTCTTTGACTTTGAATTGCGGGTTTGTAGTCCTCCTCCATTAAAATCTTGTGAGTACAAAATTTTGGGTCAATACCCTTAATGTCGGAAATTTTCCACGCAATTGCCCCTTTATGAGCTTTAAGAACTTTCAAGAGCTCGGTTTTTTCATCATTAGCAAGACCTTTTGCAATAATAACCGGCAACTTGTCATCACCTTCCAAGAATGCTATTCAAGGTGAGATGGAAGATCTTTCAACTCAAGGATAGGCGGTTCCTCGATTGAAGATTTTTGCTCAACACTCATAACTTCCATCGGCGGAAGAAATGGTGGAATAGAAGTATCATCACTAATAATCACCTCATCTTCATTGTCGATTTCATTTGAAGTAAAATCGCCTCCTTGGAATGGAGTGAGATTTGGTGTAGATTTAGCAAGAATCAGATCCAAAATAGTGGGATTGTCACTTGACGAGCTATCGGAAAAACATAATACTTCTTGTGAAAACTCATCGCAAACCACATCAACTAACTCAATGTGATTGATGGTAGCGATTGCACAAACATGAGAAGGTTTTGAGTTTTGAGTATCGTTTATAACAAGTTCCTCTTTGTTGAATCTCAAAGTGATAGTTCTTGCATGAACGTCGATAAGCGATCTCGAGGTGTCTAAAAATGGACGACCTAAAATTAGAGGAACTTGAGGATCCGTGGGGATGTCAACTACTATAAAATCAACGGGATAGTAGAACTTCCCCACTTTCCCAAAAACATCCTCGGCTACTCCACATGCTAAAATCGTAGAATGATCGGCCATCTCGATAGACATGTTCGAAGGAGTAAGAGCCGGAAGCGAAAGTGATTTCCAAATGGAAATGGCATCAAATTAATGCTCGCACCAAGATCGGCCAAGGCGAGGCATTCTTTTATATTTTGTATGTCACAAGGAATGAGAAACTTTCCGGGGCACCAACTTTTTCCGGTATGCGGTTAAGATAAACCAAAGAAAAATTAGCAAGCTTTGAAAGCTTTTCCTTATCGCTCATCATACTCTTAAAAGTGGAAGCGAAACGAGGAATATATAACAACGCGTCAGCTAAACTTACATCAAAATGAACTTGTTGAAACATTTTTATAAAAAGCTCGATTTGTTGTTTGTTACGTTCTTGCAATTTCTCTTTGTTTCGTCTCAAAGGGTAAGGTAAGGGTGGTGTGGGTTGGACATTAGGCAACGGCCTTGGAATTTCGGGTTCCATAATTGGTATTGGTTCAACCGTAGGTGTGGTTTAAGCGGTACTTCGTGGGATTGTGATATGCTCCTTTTCGACCATCACCTCGGGCTCTTTCTCGATTTCCTTCTCCGTAGAAGTACTTGGACGAGAGATTGGTTCCTTGAAAGTTTTACCACTACGTGTAGTAATAACCTTCATTTCTCCCTTCGGGTTTGCAATGGTATCACTAGGAAGACCACCCGAGGACGAGGGTTTACACATGATTTCTTCAAACATTTTTGCCATTCGGTCTTCAAATTTTGATTGCCTTAAATCCGCTTTTAACAATTCTTGCTTAATCTCATGTTGTCCTTGTTCCATCTTTTGTTGATTTTGTTGAACACGTTGAACATTTCCTTCCATTTTATTTGCATGAGTCTTAAGTTCATTAGCAAGTTCGTTTTTATGCTCGTTTTTCAACTCGGATCTTAAGCTAATCATCTCACGTTGCATATTATCAAATTCAGCATCATTTGCTTTAGCATAATCCGCTTTTAACAATCTTGCTTAATCTCATGTTGTCCTTGTTCCATCTTTTGTAGATTTTGTTGAAGACGTTGAACATTTCCTTCCATTTTATTTGCATGAGTATTAAGTTCATTAGCAAGTTTGTTTTTATGCTCGTTTTTCAACTCGGATCTTAAGCTAATCATCTCACGTTGCATATTATCAAATTCAGCATCATTTGCTTTAGCATAATCCAAAAATTCTCCTTGAAGATTTTTAGTGTGGGCATTTTGAAAACCTTGTGTAGTGTTTTGAAAATCACGATTTTGGTTTTGATTAGCAACTTGTCCATTCCCACTTTGATAATTCCCTTTGTTGTAGTTACGTGAATTGCCTTGATAACCATCATTTTGATTGTTGTTTCGATAGTTATTAGCATTTTGATTTGGTGGAGCTTGATTTGGGCGGGAACCTTGACCATTTTGGTTATAAGTTCCTGTTGCTACGTAAGCACTCGAAGTGTTACCACCGGCGGTAATGCACTCGGAAAGATCATGAGCTCCACCACAAGACAAAAAACTCTTATCAACCGCTTTAACCGAAGCGGAATTCAAAGCATCTTGTGCTTTCCAATGAGTCATAAGATTTGAAAACCTATCGAAAAACCGATTTTCCTCATTAGCTTCATCATGTAAGGCATTAATGCTACGAGATGATGACAACGATGACGAACCCATATTGGCAACACTCGGTGTGTGACGAGGGTTATAAACCTTAGATATATTCTCAATAATCTTTAAAGCTTCATCGGTTGTTTTGCACCAAAAATTACCACCCGCGGCGGCATTCAAATAATCTCGTTCATGATCATTAAGCCCATAATAAAAAGTATCAACTTGATGCAATTCCAAAAAATCATGGTGTGGACATTCATGTAACATTTCCTTAAATCGTTCCCATGCCATTGAAAAACTCTCATTATTTCGTTGTACAAATCTTGAAATCTCATTTTTCAAATGTGTTGTTTTAGATGGTGGAAAAAATTTGTTCACAAACTTAGAAACGAGATCACCCCATTTTCAAAATTGAATTTGGCGGTTCTTTCTCAAGCTAAATTTTAGCGGGTCCATCTAGCGAGTATGGAAACAACATCATCTTAATTGTGTCATGTGGAACATCCTTAAACTTGCTAGTTGCGGTGAGACGATTAAAATTCCTTATGTGGTAATGCGGGTTGTCTTTCTCATGACCTCTAAACTTATTTGCTTGCAACATAGACATTAAACTCGTCTTAATCTCGAAATTCTCCGCAAGGATGGAGAGAATCACAATAGCCTCTCCAAAACCCTCGGTGGGTGCTTGAAGCAACTCCATCATAGTACGATTAGCCATGACGACTTCTTGTTCTACAATAGGTTCAACAATTGGAGTTTGTTCTTCAATCAACGTCTCTTGATTTCCTTGATTTTGACGACGTTTACGAGCTCGTTTTGCTTGACTACGAGTTAGCATAAACTTCACGTAGAATGGGAGGTGAGCAAAGAAGATTCTTTTTGGGTGTTTTGTGAATATTCAATTTTTTTGTGTTTTTTATTGTTTTTAATTTTTTTTGGATTTTATGTATCTTCGTAGACAACAATCTACCAAATCTCTCCTCGAATCAAACTCTTGATTAAAGAAGCCTCAAAAGAATGAAAACGATCACGTGGAGTGAACGCCTTCGAATGACTTTAGAACTTTGGTGAAAATCAAATTGTTCAAGAGGGTTTAATCACAAAGAAAACCAAGCAAATATATATGATACGTAATAATACTTTGGGCGGCAAAACCCTCGATTAGCCTTCAATCTCAAAATACTCACAAGCAAGCGGGAAACCGAGGCGGCGCGAAGCACTTAAGAACCTTTTTCCTTAGGGTATATTTTATAATATCCGCCTTATACCCACCTTATAGTTTGTATTTTTCAAAATCGAGCTTCACGAAAGTATTTATCTATTTTTGCCTTTTTCTTTTTGTTTGAGATTCGAATACAATAATTATGAGATCAAATCCCAATTAAGGTTGTGTTTTCACACTTTTGGAGATATTTTGTATTGATTGTGATACTTAATACAATATAGTAATAATAATTTCACAAGAAAAATGAAAAAACCGATAATACGTATTAGTAGATTTCTACTAATACAAATACTATTTATGGTTAATATTAAAAACAACAAGACAAATTAATCATGACACACCTCCCTGGCAGCGACGCCAAAATGATTGTAGTGTTTTACCACACCTTTAGGAAAAGGAGGTAAATAGGGAAAGTATTAAATACGACGATTTAGGAAAACCGTGTATTAATGACCCAAATGAAGTTCGTTTCCCAAGGAGGTATATGTGTGTGAATAATTCGTAATTGATTTGAGATTAATATTGGATAGAAGGGGATGAGAAAAATAGAATGACGAAGACGTGAAATTAATTACTACGACGACTAAACGTAAAACCGTAAAAAGGACAAAAATAAAAATTAATTCTAAAAATTTCCAAAACATTACCAAAAATCAAATTAAATAAACTAAGAGTTTACCAATGCTCAAAACTTTTTCAAACCTTTTAATTAATTAAATATTAATTTTTAAATGCTAATTAAAACCCTAAAAATCAAATTAATTATCAAAAAGCCCAAATAAAGATTTTTCAATTGGTAAACCTCTAAAATGACCTAAAAAGATTAAAAACTATTTTTATAAATTTTTAAATTAAATAAAACTATTTAAAATGATTTAAAAACTATTAAAACTTAAAATAATTATAAAAATTAATCTAATGATGATAAAATTAATCTAAGAGTTGCAAAAATCCTATTTTAATGTATTGAAGCTAAGAAAAATATAAAAATTGCAAAAATATGAAATTTGAAATTTAATAATAAAATAATATTAAAATAATATTAAAAATCCAAAAATTATAAAAAAATTCTAAAAACTTGCAAACTAGTTTATTTTAACCTAAATAATCAGAAAATGAAAGTGAAATTACCAAATTACCCCTAATGGGCCTCTAAATGGGCTAAAAGCAAAATCAGTCAACCTTAATGGGCTTTTGGGCCCAAAAAGTCAAACTAGGCCCAAATGACCTGGAAAAGCCCTATCTGACTCAAAATTTAATTCTAAGCACAAAAGTTTGAAGGCCCAAAAGCTGATTTTGATCTTATCACAACTTAAAAGGTCAACAGCGTATTCTTATTGGGCCAATAAGCTCATTAAGCAATAAGCAAATGCCATAAGCTCTACTTAAACACACAACCTTCTTTTGAAATGCCTAAGAGATCTGTAAAAAGAAATTTTGAAAAAGCACACTCAATAAGCCAGAAATAAGCAAAGAAAAATTTCACAAAAGGACAAAATAGTCGACTAGGAGTTCTAGACCACCTCAGGACTTGATTCAACTTGCAAAAGACTCTAAACAACTTAATTATGCCAAATCAATCAAGAAAAGTTCAATAAGCAAAGCTAAATAAGCTGGATAAGCCAATAAGCACTTATGAAAAAGTCAAATGAGTTGGTTTTCTAGTCAAAGCCTAAAGTCAACCCTCCAAATGCTCCAGTATGAACAAATAGGTCAAATGAGGAGCACCTATTACAAAATTAAAGTTGTTGCACGTTTGAATAAGCTGGAAAAGCTTATTGATAAGCTGAGCACCAAATTAAACTAGCAGGGGGAACTTTCAGTAGGAACTGGTTCCCACTGCTTTGACTTTTTGACTTGAGATTTGTGAGAGATTTACTATGATTTGTTGGAAAACAAAGGCACCCTTACCACCAGTGAGTTGTAAGGAGTCACAATCAAGCAGAAAATCACACTTCCAATAAGCCAAATAGCACAGAATAAGCCAACAATGCCTAGATATGATACAGACTTAGTAAATAAGCAGTTATGCACTCTTAAGCAGTTTTAGCATGAATAAGCAAACTAGAATGAACCAAATGCATACACAAGCTATGATAACTGTTAATAAGCACAAACAAACTTATTTCAATCAATGATTCAAAGATTACAAGCAGATCAAAGCATATGCAGGTTACTGATTATGAAATTTAAGAACACAAATGCTTTATCTGATATAGATGACCACAAATCCAAATTCAGCCCTCAAATCCTACTTCCCTGGTTGTATTAACTTAGATTTAACACTTGTTAACCCTAGTCTATGATTAGATCTAGGTGTCCTCTAAATTTCAGCCAATATTACCAAGTAATCAAGATTTTATAGCCTATTGTTGAATCTAGGTGTTCAAACCCACAAAACTTGCAGATAACCAACACTTAGCACCAGATAAGCATGTACAAACTCAATAAAACCAAGTACCACAACAAAGGAAGCCTTAAAACCCTTTGAATCAGTTATCCCAAACACCCCTTTGGAATCTGATTTTGCAATCTTCCAAAGGATTGTTGTGTTTTAACCTATCAAACAAGATCTAATCCACCCTAACAACTCTTATACAACCTCAGAAACTCAAATCAAGCATAAAAACACAGATTCAAAATAAAACATGCATAATCACCAAAAATTCAATGAAAATCGGAAAAATGAAAAGGGAAAGGGATGCAAACCTCCAAGACTCACATCCTTGGAATGTTTGAGCTGAGGTGCTAGCAAAACAAGCACCAACTTCCTTGTACCTGCTAAGATCAACAAACCACAATGATGAACACAATAATAGAAAATCTGATTTTTTTTTAAACACAAGCTTTATTACTTAAAACCTTGCCTCAAAAACTACAAAACATGAATATGGAACTCAGATTTCAGCTATTCAATCACCAACATTTTATAAATAACAAGAGAGAAAATCACAATTTTCAGAAAAACTCAATTTTATTTCAATAAAAAGGAATTACAAAGTAATAGCTAAAATCTGGAACAAGGGACTCTCACAAGTTGAGGTCTCCTTATATAGGACTAGTAGAAGATCTGGAACAAGGGACTCTCACAAGTTGAGGTCTCCTTGTTATTGAGTTGTCCATTTTGATCAAAACCGTTCATTTTAGCTTTGGGGTTAAGCATTGAGTCTAAGTTGTTGATTTGGCCACGTTAGATTCCTTGGAGAGGAAGTTGTGATGTGATTAGGTGACGAGGTTGAGTGTGGGGTCACTTGGGTAGTGGGATTGATGGTTTTGTGTGTGGGTTATGTTTCTGGGCGTGTGAATCAAGTGTGGGTATGGGTAATTGCAATTTACCATTTGTTTAAGTGGAAGGAGTTACTGGGTTCTTGATGGTAAACAGTAACTCGTTTTGATCCGGTTTTGGTGGAAAGGTAAGTGTTTGGCGCAAAAATATGTTTAAATGTTTCATTTATACACCTTTGGCCCTTAATCTTTGGAAAACAATGAATAACAATTTTATTTTTTAAGTAAACCCGTTTTCCTTTGTAAACTAAGTTTATGATTTCACACATTGGCCACAAAAAGTTTCTAAACAAGGTTTTAGGGCTTTTACAAGTTTAGGTTATTTACAACTTCAGTCCTTTTGATATTTAATTCATTTTTAAAGGACTAGAAGTGTAATTTTCTTGATCTTCAAGGGTCTTATTTGATCTTTGACTTCATGAGGGACCATAATTGACAATTTAGAATTGATGAGGGACTAAACTTGTCAATTCTTCAAAGTTGAAGGACCATTTTGTAATTTTGACAAACTTAAGGGACCAAACTTGTAATTATGATTATACAAGGGTTTTAAGTGTCATTTCTTCATATTTTGAGGATCAATCTTGTACATCTTTAAGTCTTCAAGGTTTTATCTTGGATAATTCATGAACTAGGGCCCGGTTCTTTGTACGGCTTCGTTTCTCGTGTCCGTTTTTCCTTGTTTCTTGTGATCTTTTGTCTTTTTCATGATATCCATACCTAAAACACACAAGTAAACAAATACAAGCATATATATGGTATTTTATGACATTTTAATGCATTTAAAGCCCGAAAAGAACGATGAGATCATGTATAAATGCCATCTCATCATGTATCATATCTCATACATTTGGAATCATGAAGATAAAAACGGACTTGCATTTTTCTTCCCAAAACCTTTGTTAAAACTTCATTAAATCAATTGATATTAAAAACATCGATTGGGTAAATATTTTTAATATGGGGGAGAAAATGTGATTTAATATGGGAAATTATCGCAAATGGTTTGACTTAATGTGTTGGCTCATCCTGACATATGCGAAATGTTTTCGAATATCGTGGCATATGTTAAGGGGGAGCAAAACAGATTTGCATATCAAAATGGATTTTCACGGTGATATATACTTACCCAAAACCCATTTATTTCACGACGATGAAGATTTTGGTGACACAAGGATGGTAGGATAGGTTAAGTCCAATGATTCTTCCAAAACCGGAGGAATCTTCCCAAGGAAATTCCATAGCTAGAAATAGTAGTCCTTAGGAAAGATGGAGAAAGATTGTGAACGTAGCTGAATGCCGACCAAGTACTTAAGTTAGCACTGGAACAATCACAACAAGGTGCTAGTTATGACGTATTGGTAAGCATTGAAGGGGTTGAAGAATGAAAAAGAATTGTAAAGATAAAGGGTGAAAAGAAAGAAGCCCTCATTATAAATTAGGAAGAAACCGGGTCAACACATATGCTATTGAGATCATTTTTAATGATTCTTGATATTGAAGACAGACATCATGGACCCAGTGATGCAATGCACAACCCATCCCAGCTAACTCAGATATCTCTCAAAAGATATTTGTTTTAATCACACGGAGACAACGCATTATCTATTGATTTATTCACTCCGAATAAATTGGTATTGAAATGGTGGCACTCCTCTCCAGCCTCCGATCACTAAAATCCAAAATGCACGATCGATTCTAGAGCCATTTGAGATCATCAAATATCTCATTAGGACACATTTCCATATTTCCTTTCTTCTTCACACACTGTGAAAAGTAAGAAAGATATTAAGAGTCCTACGTAAAATATTCATGATCTTGCCTGAACATCCGAGTAATACGAAAGTATTTACAATGAAGATGGAAATCCTTCTTGAGCGAATATCAAAAATCTCATGGTAGGTGACTTGTTCGATTCTTTATGAATCAAGCTTGTGATAACTGGAAAGCAACAGTGGTTTAATTCTTAACTGAATTTAAACACGTTCCAGGCCTCTACGCAATATCTTAGTGATCTTGCCAGAACACTCAGAGTGATACCTTAGTGTTCACAGTGATGAGTGGAAATCCTTCTAGTGTTAACCTTAAACAGCACTTGGTAGGTAACTTGCAAGATTCACTATGAATCAAGCTTGTGACAACTGGAAAGCAACGATGGTGCGATTCTTCAATGAATCAAACTTGTTCCAGGAATCATAATTGACGGCTTCAATCATGCGGATAATTTTATCCAAATGATTCACTCTTTATGTTCGAAGTCAGCTTTGGACGGTTGAGTAAAGAGAACGGGTTTACCCGCGAAATCTTGTCAATGAGATTTTTAATTAAATCTACCTGCCACAAGTACGATATTTTATATCGTCCAACGGTCTTCACCGACCGGAGGTAAAAGGCTACAGAATTAGAATGAAATGTTCAAAGCCATTTCGTTCGTGTCTACTTATGTTGCGGCATTTGAAGACGGTGGCGTTGCGGAATCCGAGAAGAATTCGTCCCCGCATGCTTATACTTTTCGCACTTAATACTTCAACAAATTCAAGAAAGCCTAAAAGCTAAGTCTTCCGCTGTATCAAACTCTGAAGCTTTCAAGAATTACAAAGGTATAAGTATGTGGGACATGAAGTCACGAAGAGGCGAATATCACAAGTCATGGATGTACAAGATCAAGGCAAGAGATTAATGCTCAAGATTGATATCAAAGATCACTTCAACATATTCACCAGAAAAGAAAAAGAAAAGAAAAACGAAGACTACAAGCTCAAGACAAGCATAGTATGCTAGGTTTATTTAATTATTGTAACTCGGGTAACACCCTTGTTTGGAGTGACCTCCCTTAGGGGGAGATTGTTGGAAATACGTTTTTCGTATTTAGGAAGATTCGGTCACTCTGACAATATATTAAGTAGTGGCTCGTAGTTTAGTTATTCTACATTAAGTAAACAAGGAAAGGACTAGTCCATGGTTTGTATGGACGGCCCAAACATGTAAGCCCAATCCCATCACAAGGCTTGGGTATATAAACCCTCTCCTTAGTTGGAGAGGGTGTGGTTCACCTTATTTTTCACATAGTAAGAAAAGTGTTTTCTTTCACTTCTCTCTCTAAAAGTGTGTGTGTTCTCACCATCTCTATATCACTTTCTCTCTCTAAACATAAGCAAGATTTACAACATCCTACAGTGATGCTTGCCAACGTACTGGTAGGCTCTCACGAAGAGATGAGATGCCTCAAAACAGCATCCAAGTTAGCAAAATATTTGACGTATGGGGAATTGGTTTTATGGGACCCTTTCCCAAATCCCATAAGTTCGAATATATCTTAGTCGCTATTGATTACATGTCCAAATGGGCCGAAGCCGAAGCTTTACCCACGAACAATTCATGAGCCGTAATCAATTTTCTACAAAAGCTTTTCTCTCGTCATGGAATGCCGAAAGTTTTAATTAGCGATCGAGGTTCCCATTTTTGTAATAAACAAATGGAGAAAATCTTAAAGCGTTATGGAGTCACCCATCGCTTTTCCACCGCGTATCATCCACAAACAAGTGGACAAGTTGAGAATACCAACAGAGCCTTGAAACGAATACTCAAAAAACGGTTAAGGACAATCCTTCCATTTGGTCAAGGAAACTTGACGACGCTCTGTGGGCATTCCGAACAGCTTATAAGACACCAATTGGCACCACACCTTATCGTTTATTGTACGGTAAAACGTGTCACTTTCCCTTTGAAATTGAACACCGTGCTTATTAGGCATTGAGAAGCTGTAGTCCTGATCTCAAAATCGTTGGAGAAAACCGATTATTGCGATTGCATGAACTCGATGAATTAAGACTCCAAGCTTATGATAATTCCAAATTATACAAAGCACGTACCAAAGCTTATCATGACAATAAACTTCGAATCTGAAAAGAATTCAAGAAGGGAGACAAAGTTCTCTTGTTTAATACGCGATATAAATTCAAAGCTCCAAATCTTAAACTGTGATACCCAGAACCCGAGGTCATTTATTTTACCAAAAATTACGAATATTTTTGAAATTTTTAAGAAATTTCGTTTCTTATATACTTGACTGTTTAAGTTGAAACCAATGTTTAAGGTCGTAATCTTAACGATTGACGATTTAAGAAAGACGACGACGACTACGATCCCGACGGATGCCCAATTTTTATGTTTTATTATCGTTTTGTCGATATTAAATTTTTCGAGAATTTTATTTTTGGTTCGTGTTAAGTCGAGCCGGGTGCGTTTTATTTTATCTCGGGTGTGTTTAAATTGCTTTAAAAGTATTTTCGAGTGTTCGGGGCGACCCCCGACTCCCGCAAATTTTCAAAATCAACTAGTAAGTCGTTTCCCGCTATTAAGTGGTGTCGTTTAAAAATGAGGCCAAAAGAAAACCAAGATGGCAAAAGAGGCCCCTCAAAATTTTACAAAAAGGAGGAAATGAAAAACACACAAAAAAATTCATTCAAAATTTTTTTTCTCTCCTCCCTTTTCTCTCTCTTTGCCCGTCGGCCTCCACACCACCACCACCACCAAAAAATTTCCCATTTGATTTTAACAAATCCAAGTTTAGACCACATCTTAGTTTTCATTTGTAAGTGTTTTGGTGTAATTCATTCCAACATGCATTAACTAAAAATTTTCAAGAATCAAAGATTTTTCAAAAATATGATTTGATGTAATTAGACTAGTTGCATGTTTAATTAGTGTTTGGGTAATGAATAATCATCCACAAAACCAACCAAAATCAATTTTGTTGGGGTGTTTTGAACACCAACACCCCACGACCAAATGGGGGTGTTTGGTTGTTCATGATGGTTGATGAATTGTGTTGTGGGTTTGTGTTCAAAATGGTGTTTTTGATGTTTTTAAATGGGTTAAACATAATGCATGTGTGATCTACGATTTGGGTTTTACAAAGATTTGATTTTCATGGTAGTATAGGCTGATTAGGGTGTTAAGTAATGTTTATGTGGTTAGAATTAGTCTAGGTGATGTTAGAATGGATTGGAAACAAGTGTTGGATTGATTTTGAAGAAGGAAATTTTAGGCAGATTTCTTAGGCATTTTTTCGTGGGTTTAAGTTTTGAAACAGGTCATGAGGCTAGGATGTAGTCGTAGAGCATTGCCTTAGCTTCGATTTGATTTAAGAAAGAGCTTACGACTCCTAACGACTCAAAAGTTATGCTATTTTGAAAGTTCGTGTATCGGGAGATGAGAATCAACATAATCCGAAATTATGTTTGGTTTTAGGTCAAATCCCGGGGACCATAGATAGAGTTTTATAAATACTTGAAAGTTGTTCTTTGGTTCCAAACCTGCATTTTTAGTCTATTTTTAGTCTTAAGGGTCAAATTAGTTAATGGTACATTTTAAACAAGTCAAACGAGTCTTACACATGGTGAAAGTGCAAAATCAGTCTGAAAAGTTTACGTCTAGTAATGTAATGAGTAATGGGTCTTAAAAGTAAAAACTTTTTATGAGATTTAAAATGGGTTTTCTATAGGTTATAAGGGATTTGTACAAATTTTCTTGTAATTTATATAGATGCTTATGTGATAGAAAACAGCCCATACTTTTGGTAAGTACAGGCAAAGTTATAAAATGGGAAAACATTTCTAATTACATAGATAGATAGTACGAGTTTAGTAATGATCACATGTATGAGTTTTGGCGTGAGTTTTTATAAGTATTAAGTGTTTTTATATACTCGTGTTTAGTACAATAATGTACACGAAGTATTGACTCGGTTTTCGTACTTTGATTTTTAGGTCACGTGTTAGAATTTCCGGGGCAACCAAATCGTCGGTGATATTTACGTTACGTTTTCGCTAGAACCACTACTACTACGCAAGGTGAGTTTATAGCCTCGCTTTTTACACTTTTAAATGGTTTTACCCGTGAGGGGGATCCATGCTATTTTAAATGAAACGAACATAAGTCGTGAATGATTGTTGGACCCGAAAGTTGTCTAAATTGTGTTGAGTGCCTAGTTGCATAAGACTCTATATTCATGAACTATTAACTATTGTTTAATCCTTGTGTGGATTGAAAATAGCCGCTTATACAATTGATATTACTATGGGGTTGACGACCCTATCCGAGACGAGAGCTAGTACATTGAGTACCCTTTGTGGACGGATAACTTGTGAAAAGAAATAAGGTATAATTGCAACTAATGCCTTTAGAAGGGGCACTGGTTTCATCTTAATCATGCCGGTAAATGTACGCGGATGATTGAGTTAACGGATTAGTGTCATGAGCTTAAACATAATTATAATAACCTTGAATGATAGATTGTTTGATCGACAATTCTATAAATGATCGTGCTTGATTTTATATACTTATGTTCAAAATGAGATTGTAAGACCTATAAATTTCGCTCAACATTATTTGTTGACCCCTTTAAGCATGTGTTTCAGGTAATAGATGATATGGTAGCAAGGAGCATACGAGGATGGAAGTTGTTGTGGCTTGGCGGTCTACTTTTTCTTTCCTCCCTTTTTATAACTTAAAACTTTTTATATTATGTCATGTGAACTAGTAATGTACTTGTGGGTTGAGATTCAGTGGGGACCTAAACGCAACTCTGTTTTGTATTATCTTTGGGGTTTGGGAAGCGGTAGACATTGATGTTTTAACAATGTTTAATTAATGTTTAAATTCCTACGTCTCTTTGAGTCGTTCGAAATAGCTTGTGTGTGATGATAACTGCCTAGCACCCAAATGTTGTAGTTCTACTGTGCATAGCATTTGGTGGGGGTGTTAGAATTGGTATCAGAGTCATGAGTTATAGAGAACTAGGTCATTTTGAAAAATCCTAAACTATAACTTTTGGTGTCGTAAGAAATTGTCCAAGCACACAACTATCCTGCATGGCTCCGGTAAGATTTACTTTTATATTGATGGAAATAGATATATCCCTTTTAAATTAAAATGAATGTATGAATATTTATTACGTAAATACTGAACTACTATATGTAAACGTTGAAATTGTATGTGGAGTACTCGATACCGTAATTTTTGTATTGCATATGCATGAGCATCATATTATCGCATTTTGGGCATTTGTGACACCTTTGCATTGCATTTGCATGCATATATGTATAAATATTAAATGATGACCTTAGGTACCCTCCAAAATTTCCTATTATTGCAGAGATGGCCAAGGTACCACCTAACGGGAATGAAAACGGAATTGTGGAGGAAACCGAGAGACAAGAGGCAAGGGAAAATGTTGGAGCAGCTGTTATAGGACAAGACGAGGCGGAAAATGTGCAAGCTCAGATTCCCGGTCGAAGAAGTACTATTGTCCCCAGGCATGCCCGTATTTCTCATCTGATCGGTATGCCAGGTATCGCTAGAAGGTCCGACGCCGCGGCTAGTACTAGTTCTCTCCATCAGGACATCGCAAGAGTCACTTGCCCTGGGCCAAGACAGTATGGTGACGTTCCGTTTTTCTTGAGAAGGATTAATAGGCTAATGTACGAACGTTATGTGGTGGAGACAAGAGTGATCAAGAGGTTTGACGAGAACGAAATAGCACATCAGAAGTTACTAACAAGGACTGCAAGGGCTGAGTACGATGGAGCATTGACTAAGAATGATATTGACAGCTTGAGATCCATGATAGAAAAATTGAGTGCAAGTCTTGAGCAGGTTAAGAAGACCAGGCTAGGTTAGTCAGGATGAAGAGTTAGGAGCACCGTGTAAGATCATCCCTACCGCAAGATTGGAGATTCGTGGATGACTCTGAACTGGAGGCCAATGATTTCATCGTTCAACCGCCCGCCAGGGGTGAGTGTGTCGCTTTTGGGAATCAAGTAGCACCGGAGTTTGGGTCTACTTCTAGAAGGGATAAAGTGGCAGAATGTGAGCCGAGTGATAAAGGGAAGAGAAAGATGGATGAGGAAGAAGATAGTGATGAAGAGCCCGAGGAGGATGAAGAAGAACCACCGTCCAAGAGGTCATGTGGATCACCACGTGGCTAGTTAC
Source organism: Glebionis coronaria (assembly GCA_025667525.1). Lineage (NCBI taxonomy): Eukaryota > Viridiplantae > Streptophyta > Magnoliopsida > Asterales > Asteraceae > Glebionis > Glebionis coronaria. The sequence goes on from CM046879.1 coordinate 398,484,444, forward strand.
TTGTATTTCATTTTTATCTTTTGATCGTTGTAATAGAACTTATTTAGACTCCTGTATGATGGTATTGTGATGAAAACTTGATAACTTTAAGTTTGTTGGTGTATGGTTGTAGTGGCATTACTTGTCACAGATTTTGGTTCATCTATCAATGCAATCCATGTTTACCTTTCATAATCTATGATAAGTCTTGAATTTGCTCTTTTGTGATGTGATTGATGAATATTAGTAATCTTTTTGATGTGTTGTTGTACTTATATTATGTCCTGAAAGAGAAATCCTTCTTAATCTTGATATGTATACTTACCTTGTTTTCTATTTCCCTGTCATTGTAGAGAGGTGTAACTAAGACTTCACCATGCCTCCAAAGTTGACAGCTACTCGTGTGAACACTATGATTCAAGAGGCAATCGCCAATGCTCTTGAGGCAGATCGTGTGAACAGAGATCAGGGTCAAGGTGGAAATGTGGAGAGGCAACCAGCCCCAAGGGAATGTTCATATGCCGGTTTCGTGAAATGTGGTCCTACACATTTTCGTGGTAACGGTGGAGCTTTGGAACTCCGTAGATGGGTGGAAAGGATTGAGAGCACTTTCGAAATCAGTGGGTGCTCTGAGGCAAAGAAAGTTTAATTTGCAGCTGCTACTTTCCTAGATGATGCTTTAAGCTGGTGGAACAACCAGGTGGCTACTTTCGGATTGGTAGTAGAAAATGGAAGAACTTTGGCCGCAACCAAGGCACTTTTGACTAAGATGTTTAGTCTCGAGGAAGAGATGGGTCAGTTAGAGGACGAGTTGAGAAACTTTTCATTGAAGAATAATGACATCACTGCTTATACAAGAAGGTTCAATGAGTTAAGCCTATTGTGTCCTGATGCTTTCGCATATGATCGCAAGAAGATAAAATAATATATCAAGGGTCTGTCAAGCAACATTAAGGGTGAGACTACTTCGTCAAAGCCCGGATCATTTGATGAGGCCGTTCAGATGGCTCATGCACTGATGGATGTTAAGTTGCAAGACAAGAAAGATTATATTGCTGAGGGAAACAAAAGGAAATGGGAAGCTGCCCAGGTGAATCAATCGCAAGGATAGAATCGTGGGGGTAATCGCAACAACAATCAAGGACCGAATCGTAACCAACAGTTCAACCAAAAGAGGAATGATGGAATGAGAGCCGCTACTGCCCCCAGAGGAGTTAAGGTCAATCCTCATTGCGGCCGTTGTAACTTGTACCACATTGGGAATTGTCCTCCTGCATGTGGCAAGTGTGGGAAGGCTGGTCACAGAGTTGCAGATTGTCAATCTAGAGGTGTGGATACAGGGGCAAATGCCACTAGAGTAATGGTTTGTTTTGGTTGTGGAGAAAAGGGGCACAAGCAAGGAAACTGCCCGAAAGTTGGGAATAGGCAGGGAGGAAATGCTGCTGCTGTATACCGAGTGGGTACCGCTGACAAACCGCAAGGCCCGAATGTGGTGACCGGTACACTTCTACTTGACGCTCGTTATGCTAGTGTATTATTTGATTCTGGATCCGACAAAAGCTTTGTCGGCGTAAAATTTAGTCGCCATATCAATAGAGAACCAGTAATGCTAACGACTAACTATAATGTGGAATTAGCCGATGGAAAGATTGTTAGTACAAATTCTATACTAAGAGAGTGTACCTTGAAGTTAGGGAATTATGCCTTTGATATTGACTTAATGCCTATAGAGCTAGGATCTTTTGACGTAATTATTAGGATGGATTGGTTAATGGCGCATAGTGCGGTGATTGTTTGTGGAGAAAGGTTGGTCCAGATCCCATTGAGAAATAGGGTATTGACTGTGAAGTGTAATAAATGTACTTCTCGTCTGAGAGTAATATCTTGCTTGAAGATGATGAGGTATATGGAAGAAGGATGCGATGTATTTCTGGCGCAGATTTCTAGTGATGGTGATGTAGAGACAAAGTTGGAAGAGGTTCCTGTGATTCGAGAGTATCCGGAAGTTTTTCTTGATGAATTGTCGGGTTTACCACCCTCTCTTGAAGTGGAATTTCGGATCAATTTGATGCCAGGAGCTGCACCAGTTGCTCGTGCACCTTATCGATTGGCACTGTCAGAACTGAATGAGTTATCTAATCAATTGAAAGAATTGATGGATAAGGGGTTTATTAGACTGAGTTCATCGCCATGGGGAGCGCATGTGTTATTTGTTAAGAATAAGGATGGGTCGTTTAGAATGTGTATCGACTATCGAGAGCTTAACAAATTGATGGTTAAAAATCAGTATCCATTGCCGAGGATTGACGATTTATTGATCAGTTGCAAGGTTCCTGTGTGTACTCGTAGATTGACTTGAGATCAGGGTATCATCAACTGCGAGTTAGAGAGGAGGATATTCCTATAACTGCTTTTCGTACGCGATATGGACATTTTGAATTTCAAGTGATGCCTTTTGGGTTAACGAATGCGCCTGCAGTATTCATGGATCTTATGAATCGAGTGTGCAAGCCGTATTTGGATAAGTTTGTCATTGTATTCATTGATGATATTCTTATTTACTCCAAGAGCAAAGATGAACATGAGAAGCACTTGAGGACGATATTGGAGCTTCTGAAGAAAGAGAAGTTGTACGCAAAATTCTCCAAGTGTGAATTCTGGTTGGAATCTGTACAATTTCTTGGGCATGTGATTGACAGCATAGGAGTTCGTCTAGATCCTGCCAAGGTAGAGGCAATTAAAGAATGGTCAGCACCGACAACGCCGACTAAAGTTCGACAATTTCTTGCTTTAGCTGGTTATTATCGGAGATTCATCGAAGGGTTTTCGTTGATTGCAAAGCCGTTGACCAAGCTTACTGAGAAGAATTGGGTGTTTGAATGGGGAAATGATGAAGAAATCGCTTTTAAAACACTTAAGGACAAATTATGTTTTGCTCCGATTTTTTCATTGCCAGAAGGAATCGAAGACTTTGGTTTATTGTGACGCGTCTCATAAGGGTTATGGAGCTTTTTTGATGAAGCATGAGAAGGTGATCGCTTACGCATGATTTGGAATTGGGAGCTGTAGTTTTTGCGATAAAGTTGTGGAGACACTACTTGTATGGGACTAAGTGTGTTGTATTCACTGACCACAAGAGTTTGTAGCACATATTAGACCAGAAGGAGTTGAATATGAGACAAAGACGATGGGTGGAGCTACTGAGTGACTATGACTGCGAGATTCGCTACCATCTTGGCAAGGCGAATGTTGTAGTGGATGCACTTACTAGGAAGGATAGGGAGAAACCTTTGAGAGTCAGAGCATTAGTGATGACTGAGGGTGTTGATTTGACCGGAACGATATTAAAAGCACAAGAGAAGGGATTGATGAAAGAAAATATTGGCGCCGAGAATCTGGGAAGACTTTAGAAACCTCTTTTTGTGGTAAAGTCAGACGGGCTGAGATATTTTGAAAATCGGATTTGGTTACCGCTATGTCCATCCGAGGAAGGAATGCCTGGAGTATAAGATTTGGTTATGAATGAGTCTCATAAGTCGAAGTACTCGATACATCCTGGAGCGGATAAGATCTATCATGATCTGAAGAAAGTCTATAGGTGGCCGAATATGAAGGCAGAGATTTCTCGTTACGTCAGTAAGTGTTTAACTTGCGCGAAGGTTAAAGCTGAACATGAGAGACCGTCTGGGTTGTTGGTACAACCTGAGATCCCAGAATGGAAATGGGAAAAGATCGCTATGGATTTTGTGACGGGTTTACCGAGGACTCCTAGTGGTTATGATATGATTTGGGTGATCGTGGATAGATTGACGAAATCTACTCACTTTTTACCTATGAAGAAGACGGATAGCATGGAGAACCTTGCCAGTGTGTACGTAAAGGAAATTGTTTGTCGACATGGAGTACCTTTATCGATCATTTCGGATCGCGACAACAAATTTACTTCGGAATTTTGGAAATCTCTTCAACGTGCGATGGGCACTGAATTGAGTTTGAGCACGGCTTATCATCCTGAAACTGATGGCCAAAGCGAACGAACCATTCAGACGTTGGAGGACATGCTCCGAGCATGCGTGATTGATTTCGGAGGAAGTTGGGAACGCCATTTATCTTTAGTGGATTTTTGGTATAATAAAATTTATCATGCGAGCATTAAAGCTGCACCATTTGAAGCGTTGTATGGAAGGAAATGTAGGTCTCCTGTGTGTTGGAGCGAAGTGGGAGAAAGTCAGTATACTGGGCCCGAAATGGTTTTGGAGACGACAGAGAAGATTGTGCAAATCAAGAACCATTTACTTGCTGCGAGAAGACGATAGAAGAGTTACGCCGATAATAGGAGGAAACCGTTGGAATTTGAGGTTGGAGACATGGTCATGCTTAAGGTGTCGCCATGGAAGGGTGTGATACGTTTTGGGAATAAAGAAAAGCTGAGTCCAAGGTATATTGGACCGTTCAAGATTGTTAGACGAATTGGACCTGTAGCTTATAAGTTGGAATTGCCGAATGAGCTTAGTACTATTCACGACACGTTTCACGTATCGAATTTGAAGAAAAGTTTGGCGGATAAGGAATTGGTGATTCCTTTGGACGAGATTCAGCTTCACGATAAAATGCATTTTGTGGAGGAACCAGTCGAGATTATGGACCGAGAGGTTAAGAGATTGAAGCATAGTAGAATTCCCATAGTGAAGGTACGATGGAATTCTAGACGTCGACCGGAAAACACTTGGGAACGTGAGGACTTCTTAGAAGAGATATCCTCATCTGTTCTAGCGGTACGAAATGTGAGTATAAGAAGAGGTGAGCGCCGGGACGTCGCTCTCTTTAAGGAGGGGTGGATGTGATGCCCAGAACCCGAGGTCATTTTTTTTACCCTAAATTACGAATATTTTTGAATTTTTTAAGAAATTTCGTTTATTATATATTTGACTGTTTAAGTTGAAACCGATGTTTAAGGTCGTAATCTTAATGATTGACGATTTAACAAAGACGACGACAACTACGATCCCGACGGATGCCCAATTTTTATGTTTTATTATCGTTTTGTCGATATTAGAATTTTTCGAGATTTTTATTTTTGGTTCATGTTATGTCGAGCCGGGTGCGTTTTATTTTATCCCGGGTGTGTTTAAATTGCTTTAAAAGTATTTTCGAGTGTTCGGGGCGACCACCGACTCCCACAAATTTTCAAAATCAACTAGTAAGTCGTTTCCGGCTATTAATTGGGGTCGTTTAAAAATGAGGCCAAAAGAAAACCAAAATGGCAAAAGAGGCCCCTCAAAAATTTACAAAAAGGAGGAAATGAAAAACACACAAACAAAATTCATTCAAAAAAATTTTCTCTCCTCCCTTTTCTCTCTCTTTGGCCGTCGGCCTCCACACCACCACCACCACCAAAAAAATTTCCCATTTGATTTTATAAAATCCAAGTTTAGACCACATCTTAGTTTTCATTTGTAAGTGTTTTGGTGTAATTCATTTCAACATGCATTAACTAATAATTTTCAAGAATCAAAGATTTTTCAAAAATATGATTTGATGTAATTAGACTAGTTGCATGTTTAATTAGTGTTTGGGTAATGAATAATCATCCACAAAATCAATTTGGTTGGGGTGTTTTGAACACCAACACCCCGCGGCCAAATGGGGGTGTTTGGTTGTTCATGGTGGTTGATGAATTGTGTTGTGGGTTTGTGTTTAAAATGGTGTTTTTGATGTTTTTAAATGGGTTAAACATAATGCATGTGTGATTTAGGATTTGGGTTTTTATGAATATTTGATTTTCATGGTAGTATAGGCTGATTAGGGTGTTTAGGAATGTTTATAAGTGGGTAGAATTAGTCTAGGTGATGTTAGAATGGATTGGAAACAAGTGTTGGATTGATTTTGATGAAGGAAATTTTAGGCAGATTGTTTAGGCACGTTTTCGTGGGTTTAAGTTTGAAAACAGGTCATGAGGCTAGGATTTAGTTGTAGATCATTGTCTTAGCTTCGATTTGGTATAAGAAATAGCTTACGACTCTTAACGAGTCAAAAGTTATGCTATTTTGAAAGTTCGTGTACCGGGAGATGAGAATCAACATAATCCGAAATTATGTTTGGTTTTAGGTCAAATCCCGGGGACCATAGATAGAGTTTTATAAATACTTGAAAGTTGTTCTTTGGTTCCAAACCTGCATTTTTGAGTCTATTTTTAGGCAGATTAGTTAATGGTACATTTTAAACAAGTCAAACGAGTCTTACATGGTAAAAGTGCAAAATCAGTCCGAAAAGTTTACGTCTAGTAATGTAATGAGTAATGGGTCTTAAAAGTAAAAACTTTTTATGGGTTTTAAAATGGGTGATAGGTGTGAAAACACCCATCATTTTTACCACTTAATCACAATAATAACCGAGCCTAAACGTATATTTTATGTCTTTTATGTCGGAATTATGCGTGGTTTATGTTTTTGTTGTGATTTAGGACGAAAAGGTGAAAAGTGGAGAAAACACGGCTTTCACGGGATTTTATCGAAGAAAAAGACAAAATACGAGGTCCAAAGATCAAGAGTGCGAAAAGAACGGATGTCCAAGACCAATTCTGAAGATTTATCGAAGAAAAAGTAAAAAGACGGAAGTTTACTTAAAGCCGAAGAACTCAAGTCTAATTTATTGAAGAATTACAAGACGAGTTCAAAGAAATCCCGAGCCAAAAGTCATTAAAGTCCAAGATTTTAGAAGATTAAAAGGCTTAAGGACTAATTGTGCAATTAAGAGAAAGAAGAAAGAGGGAGGAAGCTTCCTAAGCTCCTCCCTAATCTCCCTATATATAGCTTAGGATGTATTCATTTTCAAGTTGTTGGTGGCTTGACAACCCACACTTCCACCATTTTCATATCTTGTTATTTAAATTCTTGTACCTTAATTTCATGTTATGCACCTTTAAATTCCTTTTAATTCCAAGTAAGTTTACATTTAATTATTGTTGAATCTTATCTTTTCTTGTTTAATCTCCTTCTACCTTTCTTGTTTGATTTGTTCTTCATCTTCATTGTTCATGTTCTTGAGTTTTTATGGTTTTGATCAAGTGGGTTTTGATTGATTTGGCTTTATTTGTTAGTTTTGATGATTTGTTTTGATTGATTAATGTTAGTAGATCATTTGTGGTTGTTTTGGTTTAATCTTTTGATTGATTATGGTTGTGTTTGGTTAAATTCGTCCTTGTTTTCATCTTACTGTTCTTCATCCCATGTTTACTGTTCTTACCCAGATATTCCGGATCAACTGCTTTCTATGTTGTTCATGCGGAATATTTAGTTATTCCGGATCAAAGTCCCTTTGTTCGGAATAGTTGTTTATTCGGAATATTAATTTATTCCGGATCAAAGTTGTTTATTCGGAATATCTCAAATATTCCGGATCAAAGTTGTTTATTCGGAATATCTCAATTATTCCGGATCAAAGTTGTTTATTCGGAATATCTCAAATATTCCGAATCAAGCTCCTTCATCCGGAATGTTGGTTATTCCGGATCAAGCTCCTTCATCCGGAATATTGGTTATTCCGGATCAAACCTTTCATCCGGAATAATATTCCGGATCAAACTTTATTCCGGATCAAGGAATTTATTCCGAACGAACCATTTTTCCCTTTTTATTCCGGATCAAGCCTTATTCCGAATGAGCTGTTTATTCCAGATAAGCAATTATTCCGGATGAACATGTTTATTCCGGATGAAGGATTTATTCCGAATGAGTTTTTCAGTTTTTATTTTTAAGCTTTATTTTTCCCGCCTTTTTCTTTATTTGCACTTTTACTTGCCTTCCTTTTAGTTTAAATTTAAGTTTGCGTCATTTACGTTATTTCCCTTTTAATTTCTCGTCATTTACTTTTCGTTAAGTTTTAATCTTTCATTGTTGTTTCTTTTTACCGTCTTTATATTATTTGTTCCAAGTCTTTATTTTTAATTAGTTTTAGACAACGACAACTCTTTCATTTGATTCACCAAGAACAACTAATCTCGCACACTTAACCGGAGATCAATTTGAGAAGATTACGAGAAAACGAACTTTTCAACTAGCAAAATCTCTTTATTAAAATGGCGCCGCTGCCGGCTCTTTTCGTGAGGATTAACGGTTTTTTGTGAGAGACGCGTTGGCTTTTGGGATCCGTTCACTTGTGAACGTTATTTTTCGTGTCAAAAATTTTCAAAAATCCAAAAACATTTGAAAAATCTTAAAAAGCATTTCTTTTTCAAAGTTTTGCACCAAAAATATTCTTCTTGCTTATCTATTTTTCTTTATGGATTCTTATGTCCATTGCGTCGGGTGTGGGAGACGATTGTACGGGAACGTCTCATGTCAATGGTGTACATGTGAGCGGTGCGGAAACGATATCAACAATACACAATTCATATACGGATTTTATCCCTTGTGCAACTTGACTAATTCGTCCTTTTTGAATCCACCTCCTGTTCCCCCGTGCATGTATTGTGGAAGCGATTCTCATTGGCATGTTTCGTGCCCGGTTCGATACCCGTATGGTCACGAGCAAGAACCGGGGTACAATTATGACAATGATAATAGCTATCCACAAGACGCACCCAGTCTTTCTCCTTATCCGTTTTGCAACAACTGTGGGGGTCCTCACGATACCTATTATTGTCAACCAATGAATTATTATGAGCAAAATCCGTGCCCTCAGTTTTCTTCACCAATGGATTATTATGAACCCAACCCGGTTTCTAATTCTTCTCAACCGATGAACTACTATGAGCCACAACCATGCTATAATTCAGGTTTTCAACATTTTGAGCCCCCACAACACTCCATCGATCATCAACCCTATTGTGAATTTCCTCCTGAGCAAATGGCCGCATTTTTTGACCGCTTTCAAAAAGTTCAAGAAGCTTGCAACAAGATCATCGAAAAATATCAAGAGGATCAACGGCCTGAGCAAATATCGAATATCGAGACTTATACTCCTCCTCCGATGTATCCATACTATTATGATGATGATGACGATGAGCCTACTATTTCTTGGAATGATCTTACTGCTCAATGCCCTAGTGCTATTGTCATCCCTTCTCTCACTATCCCAAACGATTCTAAGGATTGTGATACATTGAGTGAGCTTAGTGAGTTTGGTCTTAATAAATTGTTTGATGATGAGGTTTGTGACTTACCTGCTATGGAGCCTGAGGACGACGTTGCTCTTACGGAAGAGGTCGATCCTAATGATGACGATTTTTCTCCAAGCTATGAGAATTTCACTTTTGAAATTTCTCAATCTCCACCGGGAGATGCGGGCGATGACGATTTATTCTCTCCGGCTTACGAGAAGTTCACCGATGAACTTGATCTTGTGGATGAGGTGGAAGACGTGCTTCTTCGCGATAGATTACGGAAAGTGCACCTTCTTATTGCTCAAATCGAAGAGTTGACTTCTCCTCCTCTCTCCGAGTCTTTGCCTCCATCTATTCCTCCCGTTGAAGATAATGACCCTTTGCTGGAAGAAATCGACATTCACTCTATGCCTCCAGGTATTGATGATAATGATACGGAGGGGGATATTATTTTTGATGATTTGCTACAGGAAGGTATGGTCCCAAGTCCCCCTCCCGAGCACCTTGCATCCTCCCCTTTAGCCACTATCACGGAGGATGAGTGCTTTAACCCGGAAGGTGACATTGATTATGCTATGATTTATAACATTACGGCTTTGCCGAATGCTCAGCCTCCATTGTCTTTGGGGGATGACAATGTGCTTACTTTACCCACCCCACCTCCCGTGGATCTTGATTTTACATACTATACGTATGTTGAACGAACCTTTCTCCCATTTAAGACTTATCCCCCCGCCTCTCCTTTGTTAATGTCAACCGAGAACGAGGACAAGGTCTTTGATCCCGGTATTACATTCGAGGCTTCCCCATGGACTATTTAATTCGGGGACGAGTCAGGCTCGTGACTCGGTTAACAAAAACAAGCGCTTTTTGGGAGGCAACCCAATTATCTATCTATTTTCACCATAAGTGTAGGGGGAGCCCCGTGGTGTTTCTTGCTTTCTTTCTTATCATGTGCAGGGATTAGAGCTTCAAAGACACACTCTTGATGACTTTTGATGAACCGTGATTCCGTGTTCTATATTTCTAGGTTCTATCCTAAACTCTTTTCAATTCACTATTTTTATATTTCTCAATATTAAAATAGGAATCTCGTTAGTTGTCTCTTCCTTAGCGAGATTTAAACAAAGTGTACAATGTCCTAAGTGTAGGGGAGTTTACTCCCACATGCTTAAACATTGAGGACAATGTTTATATTAAGTGTAGGGGGGACTTATATCGAAGTTAAGTGGTCTTTTCCTTGTATTTGTCCTTATTTTAACCAAAAAATCAATTTTTCGACATTTTTCAAAATTTTTGATCTATTTTGGCCTATTAGTTTTTCCTTTTGTATAGTTATTTTCTTTCTTTGCTAGAATAAATTTTAATAAAGTGGTTTTAATTTTCAAGCGTTGTGAATCTTTTGACTCAACCCGAGTTTACTTGTCTAAGTTTACTCTAGCTAGTATCCTTAACGTGTTTAAGTCAAGTTTTGTTAGGCTCTTATATAAGGAGCTATAAAACGCGAAAGTCTTAACTCTCACGGGTTAAGAACAAGAACTTTTCGCAAGTTCCTATAATTGATCCTAGAGAGTCGTTTATCAAGGGAACTTTAAAACGCGATTTCTAAACTTGAAAAAGTCTAAGAGTTTGCAAGATCCTATAGACGACTCGAAAACCCAAAACTTTGATTTAATAGGCTAAGCATCCACGAGTCTCATTCCTTGAGATTTTAAACTGTGGAGAACGAGAGATGATAGAGTCAATTATAAGTTTGGTATTCTTTCGTGAATTTATGTGAGTTAATTATAAGCCTATTCTCCCATCGCTTGTTAATAAATTTATCTGCAATAAATAAGGTTGTACGATTTGAAAAGTTACTTAGCTTCTAGCCCAAGATCGTTTAAAAGTTGCTCGGTATGGATTAGAGTTCATAGCCAAGGCATAACTTATTGAAGCGGGATGCGAAGATTGGCGAGTCCAAAAAGGTCCTAACAAGACATGAGGGCTACATTTTGTTGCTAAAGATCCAAAGTGATGTGAAGAATCATTTATCAAAAATCAATATGAAGGATCGAGACACACGACGAAAAGCAAATACTCCCCAAAAGTAATGGAGAAGTCTATCCGAAAAGGCCCTAACAAGGTATGAGGATGAATAGATCCAAGTCCAAAAAGGAGGCGGATCGTTGTATATCAAAGTCCAAAATAAAGATTGGAAAAAATGAAGAAGTCGTGGTCCAAATATGAAGAATCTCTCAAAACGTCAAGTGAAGAAATTCCTATTATGAAGAGAAGACCATAATTTCATGAACGTCTCTCAAGATTTGAAGTATGAAGTCGCTGCCAAATATCGGTCCGAGAAAGGTCTCAAATCGCGAAGCGAGTTATGCCAAGATATGAACTTTTTGAGGTCCCGAGAAGCAGTTTTAAAAGATTTTGTCCTTTAGCTAACTATTGATTAAATCGTTCACTTTATTTTCGGCCTAATAAACTATCGAAATAAGTCAAAAATGCATCCTCGTGATCATTCAAGACAACAATAAAATATAAGAGATACACCTAGGAATAAGGGAGTCTAAGTGAATAATTGGCCCACATGAGTTCGTGTTAGTTTGCTAACTTATAATAACAATGATCTCGTTTTTAAGCTTGGTTTGGAGAAAGTGAAAACTTGAGGATGATGATTATTCATGACATTTCCAAAACCCAAGGTATGTTTTTTATTTCTTTACTTTGAATGTTTATAATTTTCTATCTCTTTAATAAAGGCCAAGGTGGACTGATAGTGATGAAAAATGTAAATGTGCTTTGTAACTAATGCATTGCATGAGGACATTGCAATGGTTAAGTGTAGGGGTTTTTGATAGGTGTGAATACACCCATCATTTTTACCACTTAATTACAATAATAACCAAGCCTAAACGTGTATTTTATGTCTTTTATGTCGGAATTATGCGTGGTTTGTGTTTTTGTTGTGATTTAGGACGAAAAGGTGAAAAGTGGAGAAACCACGGCTTTCACGGGCTTTTATCGAAGAAAAGGACAAAAGACGAGGTCAAAAGATCAAGAGTGCGAAAAGAACGGAAGTCCAAGACCAATTCTGAATATTTATCGAAGAAAAAGTCAAAAGACGGAAGTTTACTTAAAGCCGAAGAACTCAAGTCTAATTTATTGAAGAATTACAAGACGAGTTCAAAGAAATCCCGAGCCAAAAGTCATTAAAGTCCAAGATTTGAGAAGATTAAAAGGCTTAAGGACTAATGGTGAAATTAAGAGAAAGAAGAAAGAGGGAGGAAGCTTCCTAAGCTCCTCCCTAATCTCCCTATATATAGATTAGGATGTATTCATTTTCAAGTTGTTGGTGGCTTGACAACCCACACTTCCACCATTTTCATACCTTGTTATTTAAATTCTTGCACCTTAATTTCATGTTATGCACCTTTAAATTCCTTTTAATTCCAAGTAAGTTTACATTTAATTATTGTTGAATCTTATCTTTTCTTGTTTAATCTCCTTCTACCTTTCTTGTTTGATTTGTTCTTCATCTTCATTGTTCATGTTCTTGAGTTTTTATGGTTTTGATCAAGTGGGTTTTGATTGATTTGGCTTTATTTGTTAGTTTTGATGATTTGTTTTGATTGATTATTGTTAGTAGATCATTTGTGGTTGTTTTGGTTTAATCTTTTGATTGATTATGGTTGTGTTTGGTTAAATTCGTCCTTGTTTTCATCTTACTGTTCTTCATCCCATGTTTACTGTTCTTACCCAGATATTCCGGATCAACTGCTTTCTATGTTGTTCATGCGGAATATTTAGTTATTCCGGATCAAAGTCCCTTTATTCGGAATATTTGTTTATTCGGAATATTAATTTATTCCGGATCAAAGTTGTTTATTCGGAATATCTCAAATATTCCGGATCAAAGTTGTTTATTCGCAATATCTCAAATATTCCGAATCAAGCTCCTTCATCCGGGATGTTGGTTATTCCGGATCAAGCTCCTTCATCCGGAATATTGGTTATTCCGGATCAAACCTTTCATCCGGAATAATATTCCGGATCAAACTTTATTCCGGATCAAGGACTTTATTCCGAACGAACCATTTTTCCCTTTTTATTCCTGATCAAGCCTTATTCTGGATGAGCTGTTTATTCCGGATAAGCAGTTATTCCGGATGAACATGTTTATTCCGGATGAAGGATTTATTCCGAATGAGTTTTTCAGTTTTTATTTTTAAGCTTTATTTTTCCCGCCTTTTTCTTTATTTGCACTTTTACTTGCCTTCCTTTTAGTTTAAGTTTAAGTGTGCGTCATTTACTTTATTTCCCTTTTAATTTCTCGTCATTTACTTTTCGTTAAGTTTTAATCTTTCATTGTTGTTTCTTTTTACCGTCTTTATTTTATTTGTTCCAAGTCTTTATTTTTAATTAGTTTTAGACAACGACAACTCTTTCATTTGATTCACCAAGAACAACTAATCTCGCACACTTAACCGGAGATCAATTCGAGAAGATTCCGAGAAAACGAACTTTTCAACTAGCAAAATCTCTTTATTAATGGGTTTTCTACAGGTTATAAGGGATTTTTACAAATTTTCTTGTAATTTATATAGATGCTTAAGTGATAGAAAATAACACGTACTTTTGGTAAATACCGGCAAAGTTATAAAATGGAAAAACATTTCTAATTACATAGATAGATAGTACGAGTTTAGTAATGATCACATGTATGAGTTTTGGCATGAGTTTTTATAAGTATTAAGTGTTTTTATATACGCGTGTGTAGTACAATAATGTACACGGAGTATTGACTCGGTTTTCGTACTTTGATTTTTAGGTCACGTGTTATAATTTCCGGGGCAACCAAATCGTCAGTGATATTTACGTTACATTTTCGCTAGAACCACTACTACTACGCAAGGTGAGTTTATAGCCTCGCTTCTTACACTTTTAAATGGTTTTACCGGCGAGGGGGATGCATGCTATTTTAAATGAAACGAACATAAGTCATGAATGATTGTTGGACCCGAAAGTTGCCTAAATTGTGTTGAGTACCTAGTTGCATAAGACCCTATATTCATGAACTATTAACTATTGTTTAATCCTTGTATGGATTAAAAATAGCCGCTTATACAATTGATAGTACTATGGGGTTGACGACCCTATCCGAGACGAGAGCTAGTACGTTGAGTACCCTCTGCGGACGGATAACTTGTGATAAGAAGTAAGGTATAATTGCAACTAATGCCTTTAGAAGGGGCATTGGTTTCATCTTAATCATGCCGGTAAATGTACGCGGGTGATTGAGTTAACGGATTAGTGTCATGAGCTTAAACACAATTATAATAACCTTACATGATAGATTGTTTGATCGACAATTCTATAAATGATCGTGATTGATTTTATATACTTATGTTCAAAATGAGATTGTAAAACCTATAAATTTCGCTCAACATTATTTGTTGACCCCTTTAAGCATGTGTTTCTGGTAATTGATGATATGGTAGCAAGGAGCATGCGAGGATGGAAGTTGTTGTGGCTTGGCGGTCTACTTTGTCTTTCCTCCCTTTTTATAACTTAAAACTTTTTATATTATGTCATGTGAACTAGTAATGTACTTTTGGGTTGAGATTCAGTGGGGACCTAAACGCAACTCTGTTTTGTATTATCTTTGGGGTTTGGGAAGCGGTAGACAATGATGTTTTAACAATGTTTAATTAATTTTTAAATTCCTACGTCTCTTTGAGTCGTTCGAAATAGCTTGTGTGTGATGATAACTGCCTAGCACCCAAATGTTGTTGTTACGCTAGGCATAGCATTTGGTGGGGTGTTAGATAAACAAAAGTGGTACGGTCCTTTTATAGTAAAACATGGATACCCGTCCGGTTATGTTGAATTGTATGACAAGAATGGATGAAGCTTCATTGTTAATGGACACCGTGTTATACTACACCATGACGAGTGGAGTGAACATTTTCCGCTCGATAAAAATGAAGAAAAATAAAAAGAAAAAATTGTGATTTTCCTTTTATAAAAATAAATTCATGCTTACACCCCATAATTTTTAACCAATGTTTTGCTTAAGTGTGGGGGGTGTAGCATGTGTCGCTTTTATAAAAACCTATAAAAACCAAAAATAAAGTGTTTTCGTATTTTTTTGTGTTGTTTTATCTTTTTTGTAGGTACCACAAGTTGAAAGCAAAGACAAGACTCTTGTATGATACATGATATGCCCGTGATTCTGGTTTTTCTCTTATTCCCTAAACTTTTGTTCAGTTTCATCATATTGAGGACAATGCTAAACATAAGTGTGAGGGGGTTGTAGGGAAATCGAGAAAAAAGATGCTTAATTGCCATATTTTTGGGCTATTTTAAAATTTTTGTTCTGTTTTGCCCTCGTAAATAAAAAAAAGTTTCAAGCAAATGTTAATTAAGAAATTATCCAATCAGTAATTTTTGAAAATTTGAGATATATTTTTGTGTCAAACTTACCCAAGTCAAAGTCTCATATAATAGTAAGAAAAATCCAAAAAAATTAGGAGAAAGTTTCAAGTTCCATGTGTGTCAATACAACATGAACTTTGTAAGTATGTTGATCCATGGCTAGGAGTTTTAGCAAGAAAAAAACGAAAGAAAAAAGTCAAAAAGATAAATAAATAGCCAATGAGCTATAATGTTATGAAGCTGAAGGAAGAAGAAGAAATAAAAGGTATCGATTAGCCAATGCGCTAAGTCGGGATACATGTTGCTTCAATTCATATGTTATTAGTATAGTCAGAAATAAAAGACTCTCTATATTTTTATGGGTATTGACTTTATATCTCAATTTTTCAACCTTAAAAACTTAAGTCGATGAGTTTTATCTTGTACTTGTACTTGGTAGACTTGCATAGAATTTTTATAAAATACATGTACCTTTGGATTTAATTTTCTTTTCTTCTTGCTTGAGGGCAAGTGTTGGGAATCTAAACTTGTTAGATTCCTTGATCATAGATTTAAACATAATTAAGTTGTTAGATAGTCACTTGCCAGTGCCTAGGAGGCAGGAAAGTATCGCAAGACTTACAGAGATCCAAGTCTCTGTGAGCAACCTCAGAGGAGTCCATGTCAGATACATTGTCAAGGAAGTCAAAGATTACTTGAAGACATACTCATTGGTTGTGATGGATAACAGCCAAGATGTATCAGGGACTCTGAGGGGTTGAGGGTTAACAGGGGTGGAAATACCCTGTTAACACTCAGCACACTTTGGACATGCCATTTGTGTGTTCGAGACTATGAAGAAAAAGGAAACTGTTTTAACAACTGTTTCCTTAAAGCATAATGGCAGACTACCAAGAATAGAAGAGCATCATGTGACTGATGTCTGAAAAGTGAAAGTCTTGTGTAGTCACAATCAAGTACTATTTAGGTCAACCTCGTATCACTATAAATAGGATGTGTATCCATGCATTAATGTTTAACACTTTGAGTATATTCATAACATTATTGCTTAGAACTTATAGAATCAAACAGCTGCGACTGTATTCATAAGTTAGGGTTTATAGTTGTTCAAAGTGTGCACAACACATTGTCATCAAACGGTATTATCCATAACACTTGTAACTCTTTATTATACAATAATAAGATTACGTTTGAAAAGTAATACCTTGTGTTGATTAGTTAAGTTGAGGGTTTCTAGCATTGATTAGGGACTTTCAATTGGTATCAGAGCCTGGTTTGATATTAAAACCTTCAAGAAACATCGTTCTTAGTTTTATAATCAAGATCCACCATGCCAGAAACTTCTAACCCACCACATTCACCTTCTACAACACCATATTCGCCAAGACTCAACCCTCCTGCCAAAGACGATGATCTACCCCAACTTCTTGACTCAAGAGGTGGATCACATGTCACAAGTGTACCAGTCTTTGATGAAGAAGATTTTGCCAGTTGGAAGAGTCAATTTATTGTGTATCTCGATGGACTTGAACCTTTTCTTCTAGAAATTTTAGAAAATGGTCCTTATATTCCCATGACGCTTACCTCCACTGAAGAAAACCCTCTTCCCAAACCTCTCAAACAATGGACTCCAGCTGATAGAAAATTAGCAAACCAAGATAAACGTCTCAAAAGCATCATCATATCCTGTCTTCCCAAACATATCATGAAGTCTGTCATTCAGTGTCCCACAGCCAAGCAAATGTGGACAGACCTCATCCTTGGCCATGAAGGACCCTCTAAAACAAGAGAGACAAAGATTCAAGCACTCAGACTTCAGTTCAATGCCTTCAAGTCACTTGAAGGTGAAAAGGTTTAGCAAACCTATACAAGGCTGAAGATTCTTCTAAATGACCTAGCAATGAACGATGTCACCATTGGTCAAGCTGAGATTAATGCCACATTTGTCAACAGCCTTCCAAGAAAGTGGCTGAGTATGAATCAGACTCAGAGAGCTAATAACTCAATCAAGAATGACACCTTAGCTCAACTTTATGGAAAGTATAATTATGAAGAAGGGTCGATTGATACTATTTACAAGTCAGAGACTGAAAGATTTGTAGTTCAAGGAGCATCTTGCAAAGCCTTGATCTCTGCACCACATCCTCATGACAGCGACTCTGATGTTGAAGAAGACACCCGCAGCAGCCAAGAGTTCTTGACAGACCTTAATGCAGAGTTTCATGAAAGAGCCTTGCTAGCCAACCAAAGAAGATTCTTCAAAAGATCAGGGAGAATAGGATCAGCTAGTAAACCAACTGACAAGTCAAAAGAAACTTGCTTTGCCTGTGGAAAGCTTGGACACTTCCAAAAAGACTTTCCTTCCACCAAGACATCATCACCCTCCTATCCATCATCTTCATCCAAACCTTAAAAATTCAAACAACACAACAACTCATCTCACCAATCCAATTCATTAGACACTGAGAAGAAGGATTACAAAAACAAGTACAAGGCACTTAAAGCTGAGTTAGAACAGATGAATTTGAAGCTTGAAGCTCTGTCTAAGAAGAAGGGAGGTGATAAAAAGACAGAGAAAGGGTTGGTAGCTAAAGCTTATGATTGGAATGATGAACCACTGACTTCAGATGAGGAAGATACTACTAGAGTCAGGGCTTTCATGGCTATAGCTGAGGATGAACCAACTGTTGGAAAAGGTGATGCAAGATCAGGACAATGGGTTGACATCACAATGAAAAAGGTACACAGGCTTTTATCTATGTCTGATAGTGATGAACGTAAGCATGTCCTTGATTACACCATTGTTGATTTACACTTTGTTGAGGAACAAAGAAAGAACCTACTTGATAAGTTTCACTCTGTTAAAACTAAACTGCTAAATGCTAAATCTAAATGTGAAACTCTCAGACGGATTAATTTAGAGAAAATATCCCTGCAAAGTGAAGTCACTAGGTTAACCTTGAAAAACATTGCTTTAAATGATCAAGTTTCTGAATTAAACAAGGTTATTGAAAAATGGTTGTGTGCTAGGTTCACAATAGATAAATTGCTTAATGATGAATTGCCTGCTGACATTAAAAGGGATATATCTGCTAAGAAAAATAAGCTGAGAATTCTCACCAAACCCAAAGACATTGTCTTCAAATCTATAGAGACTATTCATATGTCAGATACCACTTTGACTAATGACCCTGTCTCTGAAGATGTGGCTAAGTTACCACCTTTGCCCAAACTCTCTGGAGTTGAACCTAGCAGTTCCTCACGAGCTGCTAAGGGTGAACTTAGAACAGATATTGAGAAACCTCCAGCTAAAGTTTTTCATGTGCCTGCTAAACAAACTGGTAAACAAGTTGCTTTTAAGCCTGTCTCTACTAAAGCTGTGAATAAGGTTGACCCTACCACTGAAGAACGCCTGTTGTCTCTAATGAAAGAAGTAGAACTCTTGAAACAACACATTAAGCCTTCCGCTGAATGCTCTACTTCTCATGAACCTAAGTCAGTCCTAGGTGAACCCAAAGGGGAAAGGTTAATCAAACCTTATTGCAATGTATGTAAAAACTCTCACCATATGACCTTAGATCATGACAGATATATGGCAGCTAAGAGAGCTCAGACACCCTCTAGGGATAGACCACAGGGTTCCAAAAGACAACAGGTAAACTACAGACCTTATCCTCCCTGTAAATTCTGTGGATTCACAGACCATCACTCAGACGAGTGTGGTGACTTCCCTGGGTGTGATATCTGTGGAAGTTATACCCATGAAACAGTGAATTGTCCCTCCCAACGCCAAAAGTTCTTCAGGAACACAAGAGTTGCTAATTAGCAATTCAGGGAACCCACTGGAAAGTGGGTTCACCATAGGAACTAACCTATTTCTATGTATATGTGCAGAAATATCTCAAGGAATCGGTATGGTATCTAGACAGTGGATGTTCTAGACACATGACAGGGATTCAACAATACCTGCACAGATACTCAAAGGAGCCATGTCCTAAAGTGGTGTTTGGAGATAACTCTTCAGGTGACACAGAAGGATATGGCTCAGTGAACTTCAATGGGATTACGTTTACCAGGGTTGCATATGTGAATGGTCTTAAACACAATCTTATTAGCATCAGCCAATTGTGTGATGCTGAATATAAGGTTTTGTTTACTAAGACTCAGGGAACCATATTCAACAAAAACAATGATGTTGTGCTTATTGCACCTAGAAAAAGAGATGTTTATGTCATCAACATGGCTGTTTGCTCTGAAGACAGCTCAAATTGTTTTCTTGCTAAAGCCTCTGAAAGTGTCAATTGGCTGTGGCACAAAAGACTGTCTCATCTCAACTTCAAGAACATCAATAAGATAGCCACACAAAACCTGGTTGATGGTCTAACTTCAGTGATGTTTTCTAAAGACAAAACTTGTTCTGCCTGTGTCAAAGGAAAGCATCACATGTCTTCATTCAAGACTAGGCAATCATTCTCTATTGACAAGTGCTTACATCTCCTTCACATGGATTTGTTTGGGCCTGTCAAACCTCAGAGCATTAATCACAACAAATACACCTTGGTCATAGTTGATGAATTTTCAAGATACACATGGGTGTTCTTCCTCAGAAGGAAAAGTGATGCAGCTGATACCATCATGTCCTTCATCAGACAGGTTGAAAATATGAATGATGTTAGAGTCAAAGCTCTAAGAATTGATAATGGTACTGAATTCAAGAATCATCAACTTGAATCTTTTTGTGATGAAAAAGGGATTTCACAGAACTTCTCTTCAGCTGGCACCCCTGAACAAAATGGTGTGGCTGAAAGAAGAAAGAGGACTTTGATTGAAGCAGCCAGAACTATGTTGAATGGTGCAGCCTTACCAAAGCAATTTTGGGGAGAAGCTGTTCACACTGCCTGCTACACACAAAACAGATCAATCATTGCCAAAAGACATGGTAAAACATCCTATGAAGTTTTCCGAAAAATATCTCCAGATTTCAGCTATTTTCATGTGTTTGGATGCCCTGTGTTCATTTACAACTACAGGGATAAACTTGGAAAGTTTGATGAAAAAGTTGATGATGGTTTCTTCTTGGGATACTCTCCAACAGCCAAAGCCTTCAGAGTATTTAACATCAGAAGACAAGAAGTAGAAGAAACCTTTCATGTCAGATTCAATGAAAATGATGAAGTCATACAGAGAACAGGAACAGAGGGTGATGAAATTGATTTTAATGAAAATGTGTCTTTCCCAAGTGATGAGTTCTCAGAACCAAGACCTACCAGTCATCACCATCATCACTCCAACACTCTCACTCCTTATGTTCCTGCCTTTGA
The DNA here is from genome assembly GCA_025667525.1 of Glebionis coronaria. NCBI lineage: Eukaryota > Viridiplantae > Streptophyta > Magnoliopsida > Asterales > Asteraceae > Glebionis > Glebionis coronaria. Next base: position 398,505,273 of record CM046879.1, read on the forward strand.
CCCTCTGTCTACTCATAACATAGAAGTTCCTACCTCTCAGGAACTTGATGAAGAAGAACCACAAACCTCTGGTAGTCCTTCTTCTACTGCTATTGATGACTCACAATTTTTCAAATCCCTGAAGAATCTCCTGCTGATAATGAAGTTGTACCTCTTGATATGGCTAAAGAAGACTCTGACACTGAAGTAGTCTTTGAAGAAAGCCCTCCTAGTCAGCAGGATGAAACTCAAATTGTACCAGCTGTGCCCACAAGTGTTCCTGTCCTTGAGTCCCCAGCTCCTCAAAATAAGTGGTCAAGAGATCAACACATTCTTCTTGTCAACATTATTGGGGAACCTAATGCAGGGGTTACAACTAGACAGCGAATTCATGATTCAGAGTCTACCTCAGCCAATGAATGTCTCTTTGCTGAATTTCTCTCACAAATTGAACCTAAAAGAGTAGCTGAGGCTCTGGTAGAAGAAGGATGGGTAGCTGCTATGCAAGAAGAAATCAATCAGTTCAAAAGGAACAAAGTATGGTAATAAGTGTGAAAACACTTATCCTTTTACCACTTATTTCTAATAATAACAAGACCAAAACGTGTATTTTATGTCGTAAAAGTCGGAATTATGCGTGGTTTATGTTTTTATTGTGTTTTAGGACCAAAAGATGAAAAAGGAAGAAAACACGGGCTTTCACGGGCTTTTATCGAAAAAAACGGGAAAAGACGAAGTCAAAAGATCAAGAGTGCAAAAAGAACGGAAGTCCAAGGCCTATTCTAAAGATTTATCGAAGAACAAGTCTAAAGACGGAATTTTAATGAAGTCGAAGAACTCGAGTCTAAATAAATGAAGAAATGTTAAGACGAGTTTAATTAATCCCGAGACGACGTCGAGAAAAGACAAAGAATTAAATCGAGTCGAGAAGACGTGAAGAAAGAAAGAAGATGCAACACATGCACTCCCTCCATTTTCCCTATAAATGCCCTCCTAATACACATTAGGAGGGTAGTTAGTCTTTAGTTTTTAGTTTTCATTATTTACTTTTCTTTCTAGTTTTTAGAGAGAGAAAGTTCTAAACTTTCTCTCACTAAGTTTCATCTTTTCTTTTAATCTTTCAAGATTAAACATTTGTGTATTGCTTATTTCATTAATTGATAAGTGTGAAAACACTCATCAATTATGATCCAAACACCACTCAAAACACAGTCAAATACATCATATTTAACTGTTAATTATCAGAATTACGCGTGTATTTGGTGTTTGTGTATTTTCAGGTATATAGGTACATTTGAGACAAACACGAGTTTTCAAGGACTTATTTGATCAAAAGACGAAGAAAAGGACGAAAGAGCTTTTAAGGACTTTATTTGCCAATATTATCAAAGATCGAGGGCTTAGCTTGCAACTTTCTACGAAACGAAGGATTAAAAGAAACTTGATTTCAAAGTTATATACATTTGATGAAAGAGTGAAAAATAAAGGACCAAAAGAGAATTAATGGGAAAGTTTAATTAACTTTTCTTATTTACTTGGTCACTTTGACCAAGACCGGTCAAAGACACAATAAACCCACACACGTCTTCGTTCCCAAATGAAGAGAGAGAGATGGTTTCATCTTTACACCTCAAACCTGCAATCGAAGATAACAAAAGATTCATGAAGAATTAGCCAGAGCTTTCAACAGCAAAGATGACCAGCTTCTTCTCCTCTACAAGCTGATATAAGTCAATTAGATCAAGAATGAAGAACGAAGAAAGCCCCAATTTGAAGAAAGATGAAGAACGAAGAGTTATCCTCGTATTTTCCACGTGTCATTCAATGATTGGAGGATACACGTCACAACACCCTCTCTCGACGCCTATAAAAGGAGATGAAGACCTCATTTGCAACCGGTTAGCTTAGGTGTAGGTTTCACATAGTTAGTTAGATTAGAGTAGTTAGTTAAAGCTTTTGTAACGAATTCAGTTTCTTTTCAGTTTAAACTTTTGTAACCGTTTCTAATTTTCTTCCATTAATGAATCTTTAAAAGCTTCTTATACTTTCTTCTTTCTCATCTTTTCCTGTTTACATGATTTCTGTTTACTATTCATGTGTCACTATTTTGTCGTTCAGATTCTGTTAAAATAGTAGATATATGAATTTTGTTTTCTTCCATTGATGAGGAATTAAGCTTTCATACTTTTCTTTGATGATTTTGTTTTACGATCATTTTTGTTTTCATAAGCTGGTTCGATTATAAGCTTTGATGAGCTTATTAATTGCTGAAAATCGTCTAATAAGATGTTCTTCTGAATTTTCTTACCAAATTAGTTGTAGGTTGTTAATGATCTGTTAAACTCTGTAATGTTTGAATTGGGATTCTGCCATGAATGATTTCTGTTAGAGTTAGTGTTAGTTCAGATAGAATTAGATTTTCAAGTTTGTAGCCTTAGTGTAAGGGTGTTTGTAATTGCTGATAAAAAGGAAGTGACTGATAGAAATTTCTGTAGTTAAATAGGATATATCTGGTATCTTGTGTTTGCTTGATTTTGGATCAGTAGGAATTTAGGCTTGCGAGTATTCAGTTCTGCAAGATTTTCGTAGCAGTAACATACGTGTGCAGATAACTCTATATAGATCAGTTGATAATGTTTCGAATTCAAAGGTCTTGTTTGGTTTTTCTTTGCTTGTTCTCGTTTGTTTTGCAGGACTAATTTGGCAGGTTATCAGATCGACAGTTAGAGATTAGGCGTGGTTGGTTTTAAGCCGGCTCAGCGCCGCGCTTTTCGACATCAGCGGGCGGGCCTGGATGCAGGAAGAATTCACTTTCATTTTCTGCAAATGCAAATATATGCTGATAGAATTCATTGTGCATTATAATCTTGTTTTGTTTTTTTTATTTGATTGGTGCACTAGTTAGCTGTGGTGATTTAGTATTTGATTTTTGATCACTTGTTCTTCCTTAATCAGTAGAATTTACTTGAACTAATTTTTAGTAGATATAGGATTAAAAGTAGACTGTTAAAGATAAGAGTAATCTGTTAAAAGGTAAAAAAATAGCTAGCTAAGATTTGATTATCAATATCTGTATTTTAGAAGCTTAGAAACAAGTTTAGTCGATTTACATGTTTGGTCCCTTACTTTGTATGCTAGTATATCAGTCTTAGTCCAGTTCTGTTAAGTTTAGTTAGGCTAGTTAGATTGTCATTGGGCTACACAGTTATTTTGTTGGGCTTTGGATTGAATTGTAGAGCACTCTCATTTGTTAGCAGATTGGACTTTGTTTACTTTTGGACTTATAGATTTAGGAATAGATTTAGTATAAATAATAGGTTTTATAAAATTAACTTTTAGATTTAAATTTTGTATTTTGCATTTTAAATTTGTAGAATAAATTTGTATTTTCAAGTTTTAAATTTCGTGCATTTAAATGTTGTAATTGCAATATGTTTTAGAGTAGTACATATACGTAGTATTATAGCTATTTTTACCTTTTTGAATGCTTTGTGCAAATTAGAAATAGATACCAAACAAATTTGTATAACCAAAAACAATTAAGTCTTTGCTAGAAAACGTTATATCAATTCGAATCGAGCTGAGAAGACAACTACACTAAAAACGAAATATTAAATGGCGCCGCTGCCGGGGAACGAACCCGGGTCACCCGCGTGACAGGCGGGAATACTTACCACTATACTACCAATATTACCTTGACGGGTTGCGGGGATTCAATAGATTGCTCCAATCCAGTATTACCTTGACGGGTTGCGGGGTTGAAGATCCAAAGTCTCAAAAAGATGGCGGATGTAAATTATTGCGTGAGTTTTATTTTTCTTTCCTTAGCGAGTGTGTAGCTACTTATGAAAGCATGACATGAGGATTTTACACATAAGGCGAATGACTTATTATTCTTGAAACGGACTTGTATTAATTGTGAGCGGTTTTTCAAGTAATGGATGAGAGGATTACTTAGGATTAAAACCGTGCTTCCTTATTTTTGGATTTTACATTTCTTATACTTCACGCTTTAAATAAATGACAAATTTGCTCACAAGCAATTTGCTCAATTAATAACCGGTTCCACATTTAATTGTCATGAATAAGTTGATGCACTTTTTACTTGTGAATGCAATGATCCCATTTTTAAGCTTGGTATGGGGAAAGTGAAACTTGAGGGTGATAAGTGTCCATGGTATCCAAGCCCTAATCCAAGTCATTGAATTCTTTATGAGTTATTTCCATCAAAACCATTTTAAGAAAATTCAAAAAGATATAAATAGAATTGATTCTTTTGCATTGCATTGTAAAAATTCAGAATCATTCATCATGTAGTATAGTTTAGTCTATCAAATCATAAAATGGCCAAGGTTGGTTAATTATGAGAAAAGTGTAATTTAGAGCTTTAAAATGCTGCATTGCATGAGGACATGGCAATGGTCAAGTGGAGGGGAGTTGATAAGTGTGAAAACACTCATCAATTATGATCCAAACACCACTCAAAACACAGTCAAATACATCATATTTAACTGTTAATTATCAGAATTACGCGTGTATTTGGTGTTTGTGTATTTTCAGGTATATAGGTACATTTGAGACAAACACGAGTTTTCAAGGACTTATTTGATCAAAAGACGAAGAAAAGGACGAAAGAGCTTTTAAGGACTTTATTTGCCAATATTATCAAAGATCGAGGGCTTAGCTTGCAACTTTCTACGAAACGAAGGATTAAAAGAAACTTGATTTCAAAGTTATATACATTTGATGAAAGAGTGAAAAATAAAGGACCAAAAGAGAATTAATGGGAAAGTTTAATTAACTTTTCTTATTTACTTGGTCACTTTGACCAAGACCGGTCAAAGACACAATAAACCCACACACGTCTTCGTTCCCAAATGAAGAGAGAGAGACGGTTTCATCTTTACACCTCAAACCTGCAATCGAAGATAACAAAAGATTCATGAAGAATTAGCCAGAGCTTTCAACAGCAAAGATGACCAGCTTCTTCTCCTCTACAAGCTGATATAAGTCAATTAGATCAAGAATGAAGAACGAAGAAAGCCCCAATTTGAAGAAAGATGAAGAACGAAGAGTTATCCTCGTATTTTCCACGTGTCATTCAATGATTGGAGGATACACGTCACAACACCCTCTCTCGACGCCTATAAAAGGAGATGAAGACCTCATTTGCAACCGGTTAGCTTAGGTGTAGGTTTCACATAGTTAGTTAGATTAGAGTAGTTAGTTAAAGCTTTTGTAACGAATTCAGTTTCTTTTCAGTTTAAACTTTTGTAACCGTTTCTAGTTTTCTTCCATTAATGAATCTTTAAAAGCTTCTTATACTTTCTTCTTTCTCATCTTTTCCTGTTTACATGATTTCTGTTTACTATTCATGTGTCACTATTTTGTCGTTCAGATTCTGTTAAAATAGTAGATATATGAATTTTGTTTTCTTCCATTGATGAGGAATTAAGCTTTCATACTTTTCTTTGATGATTTTGTTTTACGATCATTTTTGTTTTCATAAGCTGGTTCGATTATAAGCTTTGATGAGCTTATTAATTACTGAAAATCGTCTAATAAGATGTTCTTCTGAATTTTCTTACCAAATCAGTTGTAGGTTGTTAATGATCTGTTAAACTCTGTAATGTTTGAATTGGGATTCTGCCATGAATGATTTCTATTAGAGTTAGTGTTAGTTCAGATAGAATTAGATTTTCAAGTTTGTAGCCTTAGTGTAAGGGTGTTTGTAATTGCTGATAAAAAGGAAGTGACTGATAGAAATTTCTGTAGTTAAATAGGATATATCTGGTATCTTGTGTTTGCTTGATTTTGGATCAGTAGGAATTTAGGCTTGCGAGTATTCAGTTCTGCAAGATTTTCGTAGCAGTAACATACGTGTGCAGATAACTCTATATAGATCAGTTGATAATGTTTCGAATTCAAAGGTCTTGTTTGGTTTTTCTTTGCTTGTTCTCGTTTGTTTTGCAGGACTGATTTGGCAGGTTATCAGATCGACAGTTAGAGATTAGGCGTGGTTGGTTTTAAGCCGGCTCAGCGCCGCGCTTTTCGACATCAGCGGGCGGGCCTGGATGCAGGAAGAATTCACTTTCATTTTCTGCAAATGCAAATATATGCTGATAGAATTCATTGTGCATTATAATCTTGTTTTGTTTTTTTTATTTGATTGGTGCACTAGTTAGCTGTGGTGATTTAGTATTTGATTTTTGATCACTTGTTCTTCCTTAATCAGTAGAATTTACTTGAACTAATTTTTAGTAGATATAGGATTAAAAGTAGACTGTTAAAGATAAGAGTAATCTGTTAAAAGGTAAAAAAATAGCTAGCTAAGATTTGATTATCAATATCTGTATTTTAGAAGCTTAGAAACAAGTTTAGTCGATTTACATGTTTGGTCCCTTACTTTGTATGCTAGTATATCAGTCTTAGTCCAGTTCTGTTAAGTTTAGTTAGGCTAGTTAGATTGTCATTGGGCTACACAGTTATTTTGTTGGGCTTTGGATTGAATTGTAGAGCACTCTCATTTGTTAGCAGATTGGACTTTGTTTACTTTTGGACTTATAGATTTAGGAATAGATTTAGTATAAATAATAGGTTTTATAAAATTAACTTTTAGATTTAAATTTTGTATTTTGCATTTTAAATTTGTAGAATAAATTTGTATTTTCAAGTTTTAAATTTCGTGCATTTAAATGTTGTAATTGCAATATGTTTTAGAGTAGTACATATACGTAGTATTATAGCTATTTTTACCTTTTTGAATGCTTTGTGCAAATTAGAAATAGATACCAAACAAATTTGTATAACCAAAAACAATTAAGTCTTTGCTAGAAAACGTTATATCAATTCGAATCGAGCTGAGAAGACAACTACACTAAAAACGAAATATCAAATGGCGCCGCTGCCGGGGAACGAACCCGGGTCACCCGCGTGACAGGCGGGAATACTTACCACTATACTACCAATATTACCTTGACGGGTTGCGGGGATTCAATAGATTGCTCCAATCCAATATTACCTTGACGGGTTGCGGGGTTGAAGATCCAAAGTCTCAAAAAGATGGCGGATGTAAATTATTGCGTGAGTTTTATTTTTCTTTCCTTAGCGAGTGTGTAGCTACTTATGAAAGCATGACATGAGGATTTTACACATAAGGCGAATGACTTATTATTCTTGAAACGGACTTGTATTAATTGTGAGCGGTTTTTCAAGTAATGGATGAGAGGATTACTTAGGATTAAAACCGTGCTTCCTTATTTTTGGATTTTACATTTCTTATACTTCACGCTTTAAATAAATGACAAATTTGCTCACAAGCAATTTGCTCAATTAATAACCGGTTCCACATTTAATTGTCATGAATAAGTTGATGCACTTTTTACTTGTGAATGCAATGATCCCATTTTTAAGCTTGGTATGGGGAAAGTGAAACTTGAGGGTGATAAGTGTCCATGGTATCCAAGCCCTAATCCAAGTCATTGAATTCTTTATGAGTTATTTCCATCAAAACCATTTTAAGAAAATTCAAAAAGATATAAATAGAATTGATTCTTTTGCATTGCATTGTAAAAATTCAGAATCATTCATCATGTAGTATAGTTTAGTCTATCAAATCATAAAATGGCCAAGGTTGGTTAATTATGAGAAAAGTGTAATTTAGAGCTTTAAAATGCTGCATTGCATGAGGACATGGCAATGGTCAAGTGGAGGGGAGTTGATAAGTGTGAAAACACTCATCAATTATGATCCAAACACCACTCAAAACACAGTCAAATACATCATATTTAACTGTTAATTATCAGAATTACGCGTGTATTTGGTGTTTGTGTATTTTCAGGTATATAGGTACATTTGAGACAAACACGAGTTTTCAAGGACTTATTTGATCAAAAGACGAAGAAAAGGACGAAAGAGCTTTTAAGGACTTTATTTGCCAATATTATCAAAGATCGAGGGCTTAGCTTGCAACTTTCTACGAAACGAAGGATTAAAAGAAACTTGATTTCAAAGTTATATACATTTGATGAAAGAGTGAAAAATAAAGGACCAAAAGAGAATTAATGGGAAAGTTTAATTAACTTTTCTTATTTACTTGGTCACTTTGACCAAGACCGGTCAAAGACACAATAAACCCACACACGTCTTCGTTCCCAAATGAAGAGAGAGAGACGGTTTCATCTTTACACCTCAAACCTGCAATCGAAGATAACAAAAGATTCATGAAGAATTAGCCAGAGCTTTCAACAGCAAAGATGACCAGCTTCTTCTCCTCTACAAGCTGATATAAGTCAATTAGATCAAGAATGAAGAACGAAGAAAGCCCCAATTTGAAGAAAGATGAAGAACGAAGAGTTATCCTCGTATTTTCCACGTGTCATTCAATGATTGGAGGGTACACGTCACAACACCCTCTCTCGACGCCTATAAAAGGAGATGAAGACCTCATTTGCAACCGGTTAGCTTAGGTGTAGGTTTCACATAGTTAGTTAGATTAGAGTAGTTAGTTAAAGCTTTTGTAACGAATTCAGTTTCTTTTCAGTTTAAACTTTTGTAACCGTTTCTAGTTTTCTTCCATTAATGAATCTTTAAAAGCTTCTTATACTTTCTTCTTTCTCATCTTTTCCTGTTTACATGATTTCTGTTTACTATTCATGTGTCACTATTTTGTCGTTCAGATTCTGTTAAAATAGTAGATATATGAATTTTGTTTTCTTCCATTGATGAGGAATTAAGCTTTCATACTTTTCTTTGATGATTTTGTTTTACGATCATTTTTGTTTTCATAAGCTGGTTCGATTATAAGCTTTGATGAGCTTATTAATTGCTGAAAATCGTCTAATAAGATGTTCTTCTGAATTTTCTTACCAAATCAGTTGTAGGTTGTTAATGATCTGTTAAACTCTGTAATGTTTGAATTGGGATTCTGCCATGAATGATTTCTGTTAGAGTTAGTGTTAGTTCAGATAGAATTAGATTTTCAAGTTTGTAGCCTTAGTGTAAGGGTGTTTGTAATTGCTGATAAAAAGGAAGTGACTGATAGAAATTTCTGTAGTTAAATAGGATATATCTGGTATCTTGTGTTTGCTTGATTTTGGATCAGTAGGAATTTAGGCTTGCGAGTATTCAGTTCTGCAAGATTTTCGTAGCAGTAACATACGTGTGTAGATAACTCTATATAGATCAGTTGATAATGTTTCGAATTCAAAGGTCTTGTTTGGTTTTTCTTTGCTTGTTCTCGTTTGTTTTGCAGGACTGATTTGGCAGGTTATCAGATCGACAGTTAGAGATTAGGCGTGGTTGGTTTTAAGCCGGCTCAGCGCCGCGCTTTTCGACATCAGCGGGCGGGCCTGGATGCAGGAAGAATTCACTTTCATTTTCTGCAAATGCAAATATATGCTGATAGAATTCATTGTGCATTATAATCTTGTTTTGTTTTTTTTATTTGATTGGTGCACTAGTTAGCTGTGGTGATTTAGTATTTGATTTTTGATCACTTGTTCTTCCTTAATCAGTAGAATTTACTTGAACTAATTTTTAGTAGATATAGGATTAAAAGTAGACTGTTAAAGATAAGAGTAATCTGTTAAAAGGTAAAAAAATAGCTAGCTAAGATTTGATTATCAATATCTGTATTTTAGAAGCTTAGAAACAAGTTTAGTCGATTTACATGTTTGGTCCCTTACTTTGTATGCTAGTATATCAGTCTTAGTCCAGTTCTGTTAAGTTTAGTTAGGCTAGTTAGATTGTCATTGGGCTACACAGTTATTTTGTTGGGCTTTGGATTGAATTGTAGAGCACTCTCATTTGTTAGCAGATTGGACTTTGTTTACTTTTGGACTTATAGATTTAGGAATAGATTTAGTATAAATAATAGGTTTTATAAAATTAACTTTTAGATTTAAATTTTGTATTTTGCATTTTAAATTTGTAGAATAAATTTGTATTTTCAAGTTTTAAATTTCGTGCATTTAAATGTTGTAATTGCAATATGTTTTAGAGTAGTACATATACGTAGTATTATAGCTATTTTTACCTTTTTGAATGGTTTGTGCAAATTAGAAATAGATACCAAACAAATTTGTATAACCAAAAACAATTAAGTCTTTGCTAGAAAACGTTATATTAATTCGAATCGAGCTGAGAAGACAACTACACTAAAAACGAAATATTAAATGGCGCCGCTGCCGGTTCTTTTCGTGAAGATTAACGATTTCGAGTGAGACGATTGGATTTTGGGATCCGTTCACGTTGTGAACGTTATTTTTACGTATTATAAATCAAAAAGATAAAAAAATCAAAAAGATAAAAATACAAAAAAATAAATAAAAAACCACAAAATCAATTCTTTTCCTAAAGAATTGAACCAAAAAAATAAAAAATCCAAAAAGTAATCTTTTTCCTAAAAGATTACACCAAAAAAAATATATATATTATATCGATTTCATCGCTTTTTACGTAGATATAGTATTTTTCTTAAAAAAACAAATAAATACAAAAATATTTTTTATATATGTAAATACGTATACATATACGAACAACCAATAAACATATCTTCCATAAGTATTGCCGAGGCAATACACCGTGTTAAGGGGCGTTCCGGTCCTTGACACGCGTATCGATCAAACAAAATAAAGCAAGAATAGATAAATACTTCCAATTGGCAATAATTCGAAGAATACAAACTACAAAGTGAATAGATAGGCGACGTGCTATAAAATGCCGTCTAAGGGTCAATAGGTACTTAAGTGCTTCGCGCCACCTAACCCCCCGTTCACTAGTGCGTATTCTAAGAAGGAAGGCTTAATTGGAGGTCTTGCACCCAAGTAGTAATTATATATATACTTTCTTGTGGATATTTCATATTGCAACTCGAGGGAGATAATCTCTTCTCTCTCAAAAGTCGACCGAGGGCTACTCCCTCATTCCTCGTGTTTACTTACACGTGTACTCGCACACGTGTAAACATACCACCTTTGGTGTATCACTTCCTTCCCCGAGGAAGCTTTTAAACGTCATTATACTTGTATATACATTCGGCCACCTTGTTAAACATGGATACTCGTTCCATGTTGGAGATTTTGCAACAACGATCCGCCAACGCTAATTATTCGATTTGTTCGACTTGTGGAGGTCCACACGATACTTATTTATGTGATCAAAATAATGGTTATTATGGGGAGGGATATGCTTACAATGGAACCGAGAACCCTAATTTTCAACCTAACATTCAAATGGACTACACTTGTAATGACTATATGGGCTATTCCGGTTTTTCATCACAACCTCCACCATCATTTCATGATCAAACCTTTAATGTGCCATACCAAAACCAAGGATTTTCCAATTATGAAGGTTTTCAAAACAATGAAAATTTTCAAGGCTATAATCAAGACACCTTTCAAGATCAAGGGTTTTCACATTCGACCATTTTGCCACACATGGATACTCGTCCTATTTTGGAGATATTACACGACGAGAAATATCGAGTTATGTATGGGCCTTGTTTGACTTGTGGAGGATCGTATCGTGAAAATAATTGTCAACGATATGTGGTTAATTATAATCAAGGGTTTAATAAGGATTTTCAAACTCAAGAATTTTTAAATCAAGACGATTTTCAAAATGAAGAAAATTTTCAGAGTCCTAATAAAAAAACCGTTAACAATCAAGGCATTTATCATTTCTTGAGTAAAGACGCTTTTAATATGGTAATGAAAGCACTTGAGACAATGCAAGAGGCAACTGATCCGAAAATATTAGGCTTGAGCACATACATCTTGCAACACATGAGACCGAACGATGCTTTACCTGATGATGAGCCTTCTTTAAGAGTAGATGTTGAGGATGATACACTTAGTGATGTTCCTATTATAGACCCTTCCATCTCTCCACCGACTATACTTGAGCCATACACACCTTCATCACCTTTACCTCACATGGGACCCACCGACTCTTTCACCATGGGGGACGAGCCTCTTAGCACTAATACAAACACCGATTTGGATGAATTAACCGTTTCTAGTGTTGAGAACCTTATCCCAATCCAAAGAGAGTTTGAGGGTGTTTCCATTGAACCATGTGATGAGCTTTGTGTTGATACCTCTTCTCCTCATGATCATATTGAGATTTTATCACATATTGACCTTCATGCTACTACTAGTGATTTTGGTGACTTTGATCTTGATGAATTGTTTAAAGAAAGGGATAATGAGATTGAGGAAGAGTTTGTGAAAGACTTGACACAAATGGAGGATGATGATTGTGATTCTAGTGACGCGTCTTATGCTATATCATCCGATGATTTGTCTTGTCAAGATAACATTCCTAATTTGGATGAAGAGTTTGCTCCTATAGCAAAAGTGGATCCTTCTCCTCTACCACTTTATGATTCTTGTGATGAACCCTTTGATGATCCTTATGATAGTGATGAGTCTTTTACTTCTGATGATGATGACTCCATTTCTTCTATGACTCCTTCACCTATTCCTCTAAGTGATTTTGTGATACATTCAAATCCTCTTTTTGAGACATGTTTTGATAATCCACTTTTTGAGGACTGTGAAGAACCTAATAATGAGTCTATAGAGGAAGAACCCTTGATTGATCATCCTTCATTGGTTTTTGAGGATACACCTATTGATTTTCATGAGCATATCATCCCTTTGAGTGATTCTCTCATTAATACACCTCCTTTTGAGCCTTATGTTCCCACCCTCCCACCCTTGAAGTTGGTTATTGATGAAGATCCTTTCCTCTTAGAGATTGATACTTTTTCATCTAAGGCACCTTTAGAACTCAAAACCTTTGATATGGACTCTTTTATGGAGATTGATGCCACCATAGAGGATACTCTTGCACATTTTGATATAGAGGTCCACGATAGTGTTTCTAATTTGGAAGAGGAGGTTCGTCTTATTACTACATTGCTTTTTGGGAACATAGAGACTACACCTCCTCCACAAGACACTATTAATCTTGATCCTCCTTTTTCTATGCCTTCTATGGAAGATTACCCACCTTTTGATGATGATGACGAGCCTAATATGGACATAATAGTTATGAATGTTTTGATACCTACACCTTCATTGTCTCATGACGCTTTGATATCTAAGGGGGAATCTTATATGGTTGATATGAGCTCATCTTCTTATTTTCCCATGAAGGGAAAGGTTTTTGATCCTGGGATACATAAATTTGCGACACCTTGGTTTTCATCTAGTCCACTTAAGAGTGCGCCTTCGATTGATATGGACTTCTTGTATGAGCTTACTTTGGTGATGTTACCTATTTTGGACTTGTTCGAATGTCGAGATGGAAATTATGTATTTGATCCTGGAGTGCTTCATATTTGAGAGTTTTCGTATGTTGGACAAACTTGAGACACGTTGGACCGTTCCATTTATCGAGGCGGATTTGGTAAATCTTATAGTAAATGGCAACGTGCTAAGTTTGAGTGTATCATGTGAGATGTGCTTCAAAATGGATATTCTTTATTCTCCATGATGGTTTCCCCAAGGACAACTTAATTCGGGGCCGAGTCGAGCTAGCGACTTAGGGTTAAAAAAACTCAAGCATTGAATAACTAGGTTAGAAAACGTAGAGTAGATTTTCAATAGGTTAAGTTTAATTAAAAGGATGTTATAGTAGAGTTGAAGTGGAGGGGTGCCTTTCTTCGTCTTTTGGTGTTTGTTTCAAGGGTTGCTCTCTCTCATTTCATGCTTGGAGCTTATGGAGGAGGCCCGTGTATCTGGTTCACTTTGATTAGTTTTTGCTATTGTGATTTTCAACACTTGTGCTTAAAATGAATACCCTTTAGTTGTCTCTTCCTTAACTTGGGTTAAGCAAAGTAATCAATGTCATAAGTGTAGGGGAGTTTACTCCAATACTCTTAAACATTGAGGACAATGTTTATCTTAAGTGTAGGGGAGACTTCTATCGAAGTGAACTTACCTAGACCATTGCCTTAACTTCATGATAATTGGGGAAAATTAATTTTTCAAACATTTTTCAAATTTTTGATCTACTTTGGCCACCAAAAATATGCATTCATAATTTTTGCATCTATCATTTTTCATTTGCATAACACATTTGCATTGTATATATATTTCTTCTTTTATTTTTCATCAAAAATATATAAAAAGAAAAAAATATAATAAAACATGGTTTTAACAAGTTTAGACTTCTTTGACATATTAGGCCCGCCATGGATATTTTGACTCAACCCGAGTTTGCTTATCTTAGCACTCTCTAGCTAGTATCCTTAACCATGTAGTCCTTCATTGGTCTATTAGGCTAAGCATCCACCAATCTCATTATTTGAGATTTAAATTTGTGGAGAATGGGAAATGATAGAGTTGAAGCAAGTGTAAAAGGGCTAGATAGACTTCATGGCAATTACTTGTGGCTAAACCCTTCTCTTCTTTATCTCTACTTTCTTCGCATGTATATAATTGTTAATAAATAATCAAGTACGGTTTTAATTGGTTTGTAATCTCTTATGCATTTTTGGCTACTCATTTATGGTTGATATGAGTACGTCTTAAGATTCTAAGTTAGCACGTTTTATGTGTACTAGACTTATGTCATGCTCCATATTTAGCGGGTGTTTTTCCTTTTCTTCTTTTCAAATTTCTTTGTGAGGAATAAAGAAAAATAAGAGCGGCTTATGAAAAAAAAATGAGTGGCTAAAAAAAAAAAAAAAAAAAAAAAAGAAAGAAAAAGAAAATAATGCAAGACTCCCAAGAGGGGCAGTGTGGTGTTAATTATAGTGACTATTGAGTTCCAATATTACCTTGACGGGTTGCGGGGATTCAATAGATTGCTCCAATCCAATATTACCTTGACGGGTTGCGGGGTTGAAGATCCAAAGTCTCAAAAAGATGGCGGATGTAAATTATTGCGTGAGTTTTATTTTTCTTTCCTTAGCGAGTGTGTAGCTACTTATGAAAGCATGACATGAGGATTTTACACATAAGGCGAATGACTTATTATTCTTGAAACGGACTTGTATTAATTGTGAGCGGTTTTTCAAGTAATGGATGAGAGGATTACTTAGGATTAAAACCGTGCTTCCTTATTTTTGGATTTTACATTTCTTATACTTCACGCTTTAAATAAATGACAAATTTGCTCACAAGCAATTTGCTCAATTAATAACCGGTTCCACATTTAATTGTCATGAATAAGTTGATGCACTTTTTACTTGTGAATGCAATGATCCCATTTTTAAGCTTGGTATGGGGAAAGTGAAACTTGAGGGTGATAAGTGTCCATGGTATCCAAGCCCTAATCCAAGTCATTGAATTCTTTATGAGTTATTTCCATCAAAACCATTTTAATACATATATATATATATATATATATATATATATATATATATATATATATATATATATATATATATATATATATATATATATATATATATATATATATATATATATATATATATATATTTATATATATATATATATATATATATATATATATATATATATATATTGTTGATGCAAAAGTTGGGTGATCCTTGCTTGACCCGAATTAGGCTTAATTCGGGTTGGCTGGGCTCTGGCTCCTGCACCAAGTGAATCGTTTGGTTGGGATCCTACACACTAAACAACACGCGTTAGGCTTACCGTGGGAGTGTTTCCCACGATTAGACTCCGGCGTGAGAGTAAGTAATCGGTTAGGGTTTTATGTGAGTTGAGAGTATAGAACGTAATACCTTGTGGAACCTTTGAGGGTTCCTTTTATAGGCAATGAAACCCTAATGGGCTGTCATTGATACTTCGGCCCCAAGGAAGAGATAAGCACCATAATTAGATTGATTGTTATCTTTTAATTATGGTGAGTGAATATCTCCTTCTTTGGAGTAAATCACATTCAGAGATAGAATATGATTCTGTCTAACCTTGCACCAGTCATGCCGGGTCGTGGGCCGCACACATGTGTACGGTCACTGTTCATCCAAGCCCATCAGCTTAAATGACATTATTCCCACCCATCTGTGATGGGCCGGATATGGGTAGTACGCGTGGGCCGGGTTCATGACCCGGCTGGGGACTATACGTCATCATGTCCCCCCAGTCTAGTTGTTACAACCATAGGCGTAACCTCTAGACTACCAAGATGCTCCCTGGACGTACCAAGAAAAAATAGGGAATGACAAGTTGTCCAAGAATTTGTTTCGGCCGCACGTAGCAACCTGGCTTAGGAATTTATTCCATTATTATCTCAGCCGCTCATGGCGACCGAGACAAATTAAATATAGCATTAAATGTCAAGTCTTACGTAAGAGCCGCATATCCCGACATTAATAACTGTTCACCTGCCATGTTGACTGACAAAAGTGCAAACAGTCAGAGCCTCGAGCATTGTAAACGTTTGAGTCAGAAGTGACCCGTGGGTCCCGCCTGACGTTTCTCTTGCCACTTTCCCCCTAACCACACGATCAAGAATAGTGGCAGACACGTGTCACACATCCAACAGGTCATGACCCACGAGGCAACCATATAAATAAGCCACCCCTACGGCTTTGTGAAACACAAAGTTCATTATCTCCATTTATGCCATTAAAGCTTCTTTCTTAGCTTCAATCAACCACGCACGGATCCCTTCCTCCGCAGGTTAGAACACCACGCCCTTCCATTTTTATTTAGTAATGGCTCACAGAAACAACCCCACCATCGGATCCGTGCTTAATGTAATGACCCAGGAACAACAAGATCACTTTTGTACAAATTATTTCATCCCTACCAACCTACACCCCTCACTTCCTGGCGCCGGAGACCTTATAACTGAGGTTCCGGAGGGTAAGATTGGCCTGTACACTCGCCTTTTCAATGCGGCCAACTACCGCATTCCATTCACCCGTTTCCTCATAGATCTGTTAGGATATTATGATGTACATATTAGTCAGCTCCACTGTATAGGCGCCTGTAAGATTAGTCAATTCGAGATCCTCTGCCGTGCTAGAAGAATCCCCCCAACCGTAGAACTATTCCAGCTTTTTTACACTCCCAACCTAGTAAATGGTTGGTTATCCTTTAAGAAACGATCCCCTAACAGTCCTCAGTCTCATAATAAGCCAATGGACTCGCTGAAAAACTGGTACGACCATTATTTTTTCATTGACGCAATAGTATGGCCGGCTGATTATGCCCTTAGACATAGGATATCACACGACCCCCAGCCGCACGCTAGCACATATAACCCCCGACACTCTCAAGAATTAGATCTAAATAGGACCGGGTTCCATAGAAATCTTCCCGAGTCATTTCTATGTTTGCTAGGGATTAGCCGCAACTATTTTGGCCCGTCCAACAGATATCCTGTATTTTGGAGAAGGCAGGGTGAAGGTAGGCTAACATCCGTACACAAAAAAGTATACTCAAGAAATTTGTAATAGATAACATAGTTTGTTATTGTATGGCAGAAATGAACTTCTTTGGACTTCTACGCCAGGGCGACCCAAAGCTTGTACCAGAAGGCTCCCGCCCCCGACGTGAGAATGAACTACCCCTGCTTGAGCACACCCGTAACGTGACGGTTGCTCTTGAAGCCGTGTCGGATCCCCACTCGGACGAGGAGGAAACAACTGTAATGAGGACGCCCGTTGACTTCGACAACGAGGACGGTGATAACAGGATGCTTGAAGGAGGAGCCGGGCCCTCCTCACTGCCTACGACTGCCACTCCTTCACATGGGGAAGAGAAGGGAGATAATATTGACTTAACCACCTCCAGCCTTCGCCGGATGATGGGCGATGATGATGAAGAGGTACAACAAATCAATGAGGAGGAAGAGGAGGAAGTTGAAAAAGAAGTTGAGGAGGAGACTGAAGAAGCAACAGCTCAGCCTGTCGCCAGGCGTACCCGTAAAAGGAACAAACGAGTAAGGAGAGCTGCTCCAACCGAGGTTGGCGAACACAACGCCCCTCCCAAGAAGCTTCGAGAAGACCACCCCTTATACCAATCTGTTGGGAGCACCACCCAGGCTTCCGAGACGATCCGGGCCGCACATGTCGATCCAGTCACTCAGATTGCCCCCACCACATCAGAATTAGCAAGAAATAACATATAAGACTCCATCCTGATATGTAAGAACGACAAATTCCTTTTAAGCAATACTTAACATGTATCCAAATGCTTGCTTCACATGGACGAACAAACTGGTGCCACGCCTCCTCCTGACACCCAAATGGAGAAGAGCAAAGAAAAAGAAGTGGGGGGAAACCCCATGCCTCATACGGCCGGCACGAAATCTGGCCCCGTTTTTGAAGAAGGTACCCCCACAGCCTCGCAAGACCTCCCGACGTCCGGCCCCCCTCAATCGTTCAACCCTATCTGGAATATCACCACTGCATCACGAATGAGGGACGCCGAGGAATGCCGGGAGTACCTCAACAACTGCATACCACCAGGCTTAGTGCGAGAAGTGAATGCGCTCCGCCATGCGGACTTGGCGGATGAGTACAACGGTGCTTTGGTACACCAAATGGCAATGGGCACCTCGATGAGAGTTGATGTTGGAGTTTTTGTACCCTTTAGGAAAAGGATGACAAATAGTGGTAGTATTAAGTGTCGGTTTAGGAAAACCGAGCACTAATGA
Source organism: Glebionis coronaria (assembly GCA_025667525.1). Taxonomy (NCBI): domain Eukaryota; kingdom Viridiplantae; phylum Streptophyta; class Magnoliopsida; order Asterales; family Asteraceae; genus Glebionis; species Glebionis coronaria. The sequence goes on from CM046879.1 coordinate 398,523,864, forward strand.
CCAAACAAGTTCGTTTCCCAAGGAGGCAAGTGCGTTGTGTTAAGAATTGATTAATGTTTGTGATTATATTGATTGAGAAAGAAATGGGATTAGAAGAGAAAGACGGTTACGAAAATGAATTAAACTACGACGAAAAAGGCGTAAACGTAAAACCGTAAATAGTGCCAAAATTAAAATTTTAACCTAAAAATTCCTAAAAATTACTAAAAATACCCAATAATATTCTAAGAGTTTACAAAAAATCCAAACTTGCTAAAACATTTTAATTAATTAGATAATGACTTTTTAATGCTAATTAAAGCCCTAAAAATCACTTTTAATTATTAAAAAGCCCTAAACAAGATTTTATAGTTTTTAAACCTCAAAAATATCCTAATTAAGCTAAAAACTATTTTTAAAAATTTTAAAACCAAATTAAACTATTTTTAAACACTTAAAAACTATTAAAATGAATTAAATCTTAAATTAATTCTAGAAATTAATTGAAAAACCTAAAAAATATTTGGAAAGTGATAAAACTCCTAATTTAATGTCCTTAACCTAGGAAAAATGTAAAAACAAGAAAAAATAAAACTTCAAATTTTAATAATAAAATAATATTAAAATATTCAAAAAAATAAAAAGTTTGTAAATAAATTCTAAAAAATTACCAAAAATCCTAAATAATGTAACTAAAACAAAAATGCAAACCAAATTTTCTGAAACCTATTTAATAATTTTATATTAAATTTAAAAGTTGCTTAAAAATCCTAAAATCCTATAAAATTAAAAATAAGCTAAGTTGAAAACCTAATAAGCTGTAAACCTCAAAAATATGATTAGAAACCTAAAAATTATTTTTCCAGATTTTTAAATCACTTTTTACTATTTTTTTATGACTTTCTAAAAATTAAACTTAAAATAATCCTAGTAAATAAAATAATAATGGGAAAAATAAACTCTTTGCTCAGAAAAATCAAGAACACTAATATAATCCTAAGAAAAATGCTAAACAGATAAATCCTCAAAGGAATAAGCTGGAAAATGCTTATTATTAAGCTGTTACTTAAATAAACTACAAAAACAAAACCCCTTAAATAAGTAATGAAATCAAACAATAACGTAAAAAGTCATCTAGATCACTGGTTAACACGTTACTCCTTGGAACGCAAGGTCGCGTGTTCGAGTCCAGGCAGGGTGAACTTTTTGCAAAAGTTTTCTTTTTTTTTTACTTTTTAAAATACAAACTAGGTACTTAATTAACTCCTAAAACTCAAACACAATCCAAAATTTAGCAAGATTAAGGTCTACAAATAAAAAAAAAACGTGCCCAGGTATTATGACTTTCTGATGAACAAATGAAGTTTTCTTCACTTGTGCAGTTATGATCAAGAGGGCTTGATCTTGCTTTTTGGTGGTGTTTTTGATGGAACAAAGGCACCCTTGTACTCTTTGGAGTACAAGGAGTCAAATCAAACACAAAAACAATCAAGTACAAGCACAAAATCAAGCTCAAAAGTTCAAGAACAAGTCACTGATATGGGCTTATGCAGGTCTGAGAGTGTTTGCTGGTACACAATGCACACAAATGAATTTCAAAAGCTCATAACCAGCATACAAATCCACCAAGAAGCATGTAAATGAATCACAATCCTAGAACAACTTCCTATCTAACAACTTGCAAGAAATCAAGCACCAATTTTTACAAAATCATACACAAGGCAAACTTTCTGATTTTGAGCTATTTCTTCCAAATTTTATCAAGCAAAGTGTTCAAAACATGTTCAAACTGAAACTTAAGCACACTAAACACCTAATTACTAACTAATGAGTGTATTCCAACAGCTTTTAACACATAATCAACCAAGTAATCTTACTTATTGTGCAAATCCAAACACCCCTTTAAATCTGAATATCAACTTTTTTCAAAGCAAACCCAATCAAGACTTAACCAAAGTGATTGAACACTATCTAAGCATGCATACAATTCCTATTTAAGCAGATTTAAGCACTCAAACATACATTTAAACACTTAACAAGCAGAATCACAAAAAAACACATAAAATTTCAGAAAGCTAAAATTTGAAAAGGAAAACAAGATACTACCTCAAGGGTCCTACATCCAGTACCCTTAGTGGTTGAAAAAACACCTCCATATAGGTTGGGGCCTATGCAGAACTTTGTTGATGGGATTATGAGATTTTACTTAACAAAATGGGAAAAATTGTTTCTCCTTGAACCTGCTAAGAGAGAAAAGGTGAAAGCTGTGTAAAAGAGCTTAAGGCTTGCTCCTAGCTTATAGATTAAGCTAGAAGAAAGCTTGAGCTTGTGGGTAAGGTTATAATAAGCTTAATAACAGGAAATGACCAAACCAATGGATATTTTACACTTGGGTACCCACTACACCAGAACAAGCCATGGTGTTATGGACATACACAAGGTTAAATACCATCAATCCAACACTCTGAATCAACATTGTATCAGATTTATATGAAAATTTTTTATAAAAGAAAACTTTGAAAAAGAACAGAAACTTTTGAAAACTTGAAAACTTTAAACCAAACTCAACCAATAAACTTAAATCAACTGAAAATGTAAAGGGAACTCAATATTTCTCATCAGCAATACTTAAACCATTTATATTAATTCATAAACTGGCTTTACAAAGTTTGTGAAAAAGGAGAAAAATCAAGAACAAGAACTATGCTACGTCCTAAAGGCCGTTATATAGAGGCTTACATTATGATTCTAGAAGTGATATGAAACTAAAACCCTAACAAGTGAACTTCCAATCTTGCCCTTGGATGATTTTTGAATTTTAAGTCAAAACAAAGCCATGTGATGATCTTGGCATGTAGCTGAGATGCCAGTGATGTAGAAGCAATCTAGGACGTTCATTTAACCTTTGAGGACAAGAAATTGCTGAGGGTTGTTGATCTTGCTGCCAAGTTTTGTTTGAGAGTGAAAAGTGGGGCAGGGGAGGGTTGGAGGGACATGTGAAGTGATGGTGATGGGAGTTTAAGGGTGGTTTAAGGTTTAAGAGGTGTTTAATTAAGGATCTGGAAAATATCATCCAAAAACCCCTTGTTTTAAGTGATGTTCTTCCTGGGAAAGGTTAGGGTTTAAGGGTGGATTAAGAGGTGTTTAATCCGTTTGGGGTTAATGACTTTTTAAATTAAATGTTTTGGTGGGAGATTTAAACTGAATTAATAAATTAGTTTAGGGGTGAGTGGATGGGTGACATGGCAGAAAGGTTGAATTTGATTGGTGGAAGGGTGTGACTGGGTGAGGTGTCAAGCAGGGATTGGATGATTTGTCTTAGGTTGTCTGGCAGGTTTGGCCCTTCACAATTCACACTTTGTTCACTTTGTTAAAAATGGCTATCAACGCCAAATTAACACATGACAACTTTGGGAAGGTTGTCAAATTTGGCACAACAAGTTTTGAAACTTGTTTTAAGGACTTAAAATGCAATTCCTTCATATTCCAAGGACTGATTTTGACATGTCTTCATACTTCAAGGTCTTGACTTGTTTGTTGACTTCTTGAAGGACCATTATTGACAATTTAGATTTGACGAGGGACTAAATTTGCCAATTCTTCAAAGTTAAGGGTCCTTTTTGTAATTTTGACAAACTTTAGGGACCAAACTTGTAATTATGAAGATACAAGGGTATAAAGTGTCAATTCTTCAAACTTGGAGGACCATTCTTCAATATTCTTCAAATCTTCAAGGGTTTTCTTTGAAAAATTCTTCATTAGGGCTTGGTTCATCGTGCGGCTTCGTTTCCCGTGTTCGTTTTTGACTGATTCTTGTGATCTTTTGTCATTTTCTCAATATCCTACCTAAAATACACAAACAACAAACACAAGCATATATTTGGGTATTTTGATGATATTTTAAGCGTTTTAAGCCCTTTTTGGAAGATGAGACTATGTATAAAAGCAGTCTCATCACTCCCCCATACTAAACCATTGTCGTGCCCTCACGCAATGCTAGAATAAAGTATCATAGCATCTCCAAAATTCATTTTTATGGACTTTATTGAAATGATAAACTAGCTACACTACTACTGTTACTACTTGTGTTATAGACATAATGTATGATTTTCATCGCAAAATGGGACGTTTAGGTTCATAGAATAAGAACACGTGAATGCTTCGTTAGAAATAATTTCGTCGTCCTCGATTTTCACTCCAATTCCATGCCAAGCGTGCAACGAGATCATTGTCATTATAAGTTAGTAATGCTAACACTACTCATATGCCCTAATCACGTACTTATCCTCCCATTATTCCTAAGTTGTGTCTCTTATATTTTATTTTGTCTTGAATGTTTCACGAGGATACATTTTTGACTTATGCGATAATAGAGATTTAGGTCTAAAAATAGAGTCTTAACGGTGTAACTAAGACCATCAAATCAATAACCCCTCCTAATAGACAACGATGTTAAAAAGTTAAGTTGACAAGAAGAATCGATAAACACGGTTTTATAACGGTTTTGAACATGAGACTTATTACCAAGACTTTTATATGCCCCCTAACGGAAGGGCCTTATTATCTTTGGTTAACCTCCATCTTTTATTCAACTTCGCCATGAAGCTTTTATTATGACTTCGGTCTTGCCTTGCCTTTTATTATCCGCCTCATCGGTGGTTTTATTAGCCAAAGACGTATATCCTCATGCTAAGGCGAATTTTGGATCTTTAAAGCTTCGAAGATTAAGGCTTGATTCACTTTCAATTTTTGCATAGATTTTAGGCCTTGTGGGGCTTCAAATTGTTTGCTAGATTTAGGTGAGCGCTTGAAATCTTATTATTGGGTGAAGCTTTCGATTATTGGGGTGCCAATACTTCAAAACCGTGACGCTGGCGATACCTTAATGTCTTCCCAATTTAATTACACGGAAGCTACTAGAAAAGACTAGAAACCCAACAATCCTAACTAAACCGCTAAGTCAATATTTATTAAGCAAAAAATATTTACATGCGAAGGGAGAATAAGCAAACAACGAGAACACGTGAGTTTTTGAAAGAATACGAATACTCTACGTTTAGCATAGTAACTTATAATTAACTCTATCATTTCTTGTCCTCGTTTAAGAGACTTAGCCTAATGTGTAGTTAAGGAATAAAGCTAAGTGCTCAACACGCACGGTCGAGTCAAAAATTACTCTTATTCTCGCCATCGGAAAACCTACATTCGTGTCTTCAAACACTTATAAAACATGAGAAAAATTTTAAAATTTGGCCATTTTTAGCCTTATTTTGCAACAAAACGATAAACAAAACGATAAACTTTGGAAAGCGTGAAGGTTTGGCAAGGCAAGTATCTATTCACCCCCCCATACTAAAGTTAAACATTGTCCTCAATGTTTCGAGTCTAGGGGTGCAAACACCCCCATACTAGAGACGTAGTCGAATGCATAATCTAGCATGGAAAGGGTGTAACCATTAAATTTAAAGCCGTTTATGAAGTGTGCTAAAAACCTAAGGTTAGAACATCAAAGGATATATCATGGATATTGAGAAATGTCTCCAAAGTAAACGATCGAGTGCTCCCATAAAACGAACACGAGAGGCTCCAATCGTGAAGATCATGATCTAAAAACCACATATCACAAACAACCACGGAACAAAGGTTGGAAGGGCACGAATCCCCACACGTAAGCTACATTAGACTAAGAAAGCGATAATATGTACATAGGATAAGCATGGGACTCCCCCACGAGGCACCTCGTTTTTGATTACCGAGTCATGAGCTCGACTCGATCCCCTCAATACTAATTATCATTGGGGAAGGTGACTTGGTCGAGGTAGTTCAAGGATGGAACTTCCCCGCCAAAGTAATGCTTCAACCTATGTCCATTCACCTTGAAGTTAGGACCATCATCTTGAGCTAGCTCGATGGTCCCATACGGAAACACTTGAGTCACGGTGAATGGACCGGACCAACGGGATTTCAATTTACCGGAAAATATTTTCAATCTTGAATTAAAAAGTAAAACTTGATCCCCAATGTTAAAAACCCGGTTTTTAATTTTATAATCATGCAACTTTTTAGTTTTCTCTTTGTAAATCAATGAATTTTCATAAGCAATATCCCTCAATTCATCCAATTCATTTAATTTCATTTTCCGGTGTTTTCCCGCGGTCTCCATATCATCATTACAATGCTTTAGGGCCCAATAAGCCTTGTGTTCTAACTCGATAGGCAAATGACAATTCTTTCCATACACAAGCTTATAGGGAGTGCACCCAATGGGCGTCTTATGAGCGGTCCTAAAGGCCCATAAAGCATCGTCTAACTTATCCGACCATGATTGTCGGTTTTCCCCAACGGATCTCTCCAAGATCCTCTTCAACGCTCGGTTTGAAACCTCGACTTGCCCACTCGTTTGTGGGTGATAAGCCGTAGAAAGACGATGTGTAACCCCATATTTCCTTAGAACCCTTTCAAATTGGTCATTACAAAAATGGGTTCCACGATCGCTTATGATAGCACGAGGGGTTCCAAACCTAGCAAACAAACTTTTCAAGAACTTAACTACCACACGAGCATCATTGGTGGGCAAGGCCTTAGCCTCCACCCACTTAGAAAGGTAGTCAACCGCAACGAGAATGTACTTATTACCACGAGATGATGGGAACGGCCCCATAAAGTCTATACCCTACACGTCAAAGATCTCACATACTTGAATGATATTTTGTGGCATTTCATCTTTTTGTGAGGCTTTTCCTTGTCGTTGGCATGAATCACAAGACTTCACAAGATTTTGTGCATCTCGGTAAACAGTAGGCCAAAAGAAGCCGACATCAAACACCTTCTTAGCCGTGAGATTAGCACCGTGGTGACCACCCGTGGGTCCCTCATGGCAAGCTCTAAGGATGTTAGAAGCTTCGGTGCCAAATACACAAAGTCGGATGATTTGATCCGCACAAGTTCGAAACAAGTAAGGGTCGTTCCAAAAATAGAACTTGACATCACGAAAGAATTTTCGTTTTTCTTGAGTCGTCATACCCTTAATGATAAAGTTACCCGCATGGTAATTTGCAAAATCCGCAAACCATGGGGTGGAAGAATCAAGCTTAGAATTCACTACACCAAGTGTCTCGAGCGGAAATGTTTCGGTGATTTCCTTAGGCTCGTAAATACTTTGGTGAGGATCTTCCAAACGAGAGAGATGATCGGCCGCTAGATTCTCGGCTCCTTTTTTGTCAACGATTTTGTGATCAAATTCTTGAAAGAGGAGAATCCAACGAAGTAATCTCGGCTTAGCATCTTGCTTTGCCATGAGATACTTAATAGCCGAATGGTCCGTATACACTATGCATTTTGTCAAGACGAGATAAGGTCGGAATTTCTCAAATGCATACACCACGGCAAGGAACTCCTTTTCCGTTGTAGTGTATTTAAGTTGAGCCTCGGTCATCGTCTTGCTAGCATAGTGAATAGTCAAGAAGTGCTTATCATGACGTTGCCCCAAAACGGCCCCAATGGCGTAATCACTAGCATCACACATTAGTTCAAAGGGGAGGTTCCAATTGGGCGCAACAAGAATGGGAGCTTCGGTAAGTTTCCTCTTAAGGATCTCAAAGGCTCGTACACAATCTTCGTCAAAGACAAAACGTGCCTCTTTTTTAAGAAGATGTGTAATGGGTCGAGAAATCTTCGAGAAATCCTTGATGAATCGACGATAAAAGCCCGCGTGGCCTAGGAAACTCCTAACTCCCTTGACGGTTTCGGGATGAGGTAATTTGGCGATGACGTCTACCTTAGCTTGATCTACCTCAATCCCCGCTTTCGAGACCTTGTGCCCTAAGACGATTCCACTCTTAACCATAAAATGACACTTTTCCCAATTGAGCACAAGGTTGGTTTCCTCACAACGTTTTAACATTCTCTCAAGGTTCGACAAACACGAGGTAAAGGAATCACCAAACACGGAAAAGTCATCCATGAAGACTTCCATCGTCTTCTCGATCATATCATGAAAAATAGCCATCATGCATCGTTGAATAGTTCCCGGTGCATTGCAAAGTCCGAATGGCATTCTACGATAGGCAAACGTTCCATATGGACACGTAAACGTAGTTTTTTCTTGATCACGAGGATCGATGGGAATTTGGAAGTAACCGGAAAAACCATCTAAAAAGCAATAGAAATCGTTTCCCGCAAGACGCTCCAACATTTGGTCCATGAAGGGCAAGGGAAAATGGTCTTTTCGAGTGGCTTCATTTAACTTACGATAGTCAATGCACACTCTCCATCCGGTCACGAGTCTAGTGGGAATTAACTCGTTGGCATCGTTTGGCACAACGGTCATTCCTCCCTTTTTAGGGACACAATGAATAGGACCCACCCAAGGGCTATCGGAAATAGGGTAAATCATTCCCGCGTCAAGGAGTCTAAGGACCTCCTTTTTGATGACGTCGTGAATTTTGGGGTTCACCCTCCTATGACTTTGGATTGTTGGCTTGAAATCCTCCTCCATTAAGATTTTGTGGGTACAAAATTTGGGATCGATTCCCTTAATGTCGGATAACTTCCATGCAATCGCCCCTTTGTGGTCCTTAAGAACATCGACAAGTGCGGTTTTTTCATCATTCGAAAGTTCCTTCGCAATAATAACCGGCAACTTGTCGTCCTCCTCCAAATAGACATATTCGAGGTGAGGAGGTAAATCTTTCAACTCGAGGATAGGTGGTTCCTCAAGTGAAGATTTGGGCTCGATACTCATAACCTCCTCGGGTGGAGGAAATGGGAAATCGTTGAGAAAATCCTTGATAATCGAGAAGTCCTCATCGTTGTCGAGGTCTTCATCACAAGTACGTGGAACATCGAATTCTTCCAACGTAAAACCACCACCTTCAAATGGAGTGAAGGTTGGCGTCGAATTATCGAGAATTGGATCTAACATAGTGGGATTGCCACTAGTTTCTTCATCACCAAACCCTAAAACTTATTGTGAAAATTCCTCACAAACCACGTCGATCATATCAACGAGGTTTATGGTAGCAACGGAATAAACATGAGAAAGTTGAGAATTTTGAGTTGCGTTTATAACAAGTTCCTCGTCGTTGAAACGTAAGGTGATCTTTCTAGCATGAACATCAATTAAAGCCATAGACGTATCTAAAAACGAACGACCTAAAATAAGAGGAACTTGAGGATCCGTGGGGATATCAACAACGATAAAGTCTACGGGATAGTAGAACTTCCCCACTTTCACAAAAACGTCTTCCGCCAAACCACATGCAAGAATCGTGGAATGGTCGGCCAACTCAATAGACATTCGTGAAGGAGTAAGATTAGGAAGATTGAGCAACTTGAAGATTGCAAGTGGCATCAAGTTAATGCTAGCACCAAGATCGGCCAAGGCAAAGCATTCTTCCATATCTTGAATGGCACAAGGGATCAAAAATTTACCGGGATCACCGACTTTTTGAGGTATGCGATTAAGATAAACCGACGAACAACTAGACATTTGGTGTAATTTCTCCTTGTTGTTCAACATACTCTTAAAGTTAGCGGCAAATCGAGGCATCATGACCAAAGCATCGGCGAAACTCACATTAAAGTGCAAATCACGAAACATTTTCATAAAAAGCTCAAATTGGTAGTTATCGCGCTCTTGTCGTTTCTCCTTCCTAAGTCTCGATGGGTAAGGCAAGGGTGGTGTGGGTTGGGGCATAGGCATAGCCTTTGGAATCTCGGGTTCCAATGTGGGTAAAGGGTCAACCGTAGGTGTGGCATGAGCGGTACTTTGTGGGCTTGAAATATGCTCCTTTTCGACCACCACCTCGGGTTCTTCCTCAATTTCCTCCACCGTTGGAGTAATTGGTTGAGGAGTCGGTTCTTTAAGTGTCTTACCACTTCGTGTGGTAATCACTTTCATCTCTCCCTTCGGGTTTGAAACGGTGTTACTAGGTAGACCACTCGAAGTAGAGGCTTTGTTCCCTATGACGGCTTCTAAAATGGCGTTAAGCTTAGCATCTTGACTATTAAACTTCAAATCTTGGCTAGCGGCTTTTTGGTCAATTCTTTGTTCAATCCTAGCATGACTTTGCTCTATCTTGTTGTTTTGACCTCGAATTTGGTTAGCAAAATCATTTTTCAATTCATTTCTCATGGCTAGATTTTCCTTAACAAAATTAGCTAACTCCTTTGTGTTCTTAGCCGTGTCCCTAGCTTGATTAGCCAATTGCTCTTGAATGTTTTCCAAAATCTTATCATTTGCCGTGGCGTAATTCACAAAGTCCATTGGAAGTTCTTTAGTGTAAGCATTTTGAAGACCTTGACTCGTGTTTTGAAAATTACGGTTTTGATTTTGATTTTGCAATTGGCTACTACCACTCCCTTGATTCCCATAGTTGTTATTACCCTTAAAATTGTTCCTTTGATTGCTTTGGTAACCAACTTGATTGTTTCGATAATTGTTAGCATTTTGATTTGATGAAAAACCCGGTGGAGTCAATTGATTAGTGCGAGGAACTTGACCGTTTTGGTTATAAGTTCCCGCGGCCGCGAAGGCACTCAAAGTGTTACCACCGTTGGTAATGCACTCGGAATAATCGTGAGCTCCACCACAATACGTACAAGACACCTCAACCGCTTTAATCGTAGCGGGAGCGGGTTGTTCACCAACTTTAAACTCAACTAACAAACCTTTCACTATATCAAAAATTTTGTTCTCCAAATTATCCTCGACTTGGCAAGCATCAACGGTGTGTGACAAACTAGGTGAAGACGAAGACGAAGTCTTACGAACACTCGACGTGCTATGAGGACTATACACCTTAGACCTATTTTCAATGATTAACAATGCTTCCTCGACCGTTTTACACAAAAAATTACCACCCTCGGCGGCATTAAGATAATCACGCTCATGATCGTTCAAGCCATTGTAAAACGTGTCAATTTGATGCAAATCGGAAAAACCATGATGAGGACATTCGTGCAACATTTCCTTAAACCTATTCCAAGCCGTTGAAAAACTCTCATTGTACTCTTGCGAAAACTTTGAAATCTCGTTTTTCAAGTGCGTAGTCTTAGAGGGCGGAAAAAACTGGTTCACGAATTTTGAAACGAGATCCTTCCACGTCAATATAGAATTGGGTGGCTCTTTCTCTAACCAAATTTTTGCGGGCCCCGCTAAGGAATACGGAAAAAGCATCATCTTAATCGAGTCGTTTGAAACATCCTTAAACTTGCAAGTGGCGGTGAGACGATTAAATTGGCGAATGTGGTTATGAGGGTTGTCCTTTTCGTCCCCTCGAAACTTGTTATTTTGAATCATGGACAACAAACCCGTCTTAACCTCAAAATTCTCCGCAAGGATAGCGGGAATCACAATCGCTTCTCCATAACCCTCGGTAGGTGCTTGAAGCAACTCCATCATAGTTCGATTAGCCATGGGTGCTTCTTTCACTACAATGGGTTCGTCAATAGTAGACTCCTCACTAGTAGGAGTGAGTGATTTATTTCTTCGTTTACGAGCACGTCTTGCTTTAGAGCGAGTTTGCATAAACGTCACGTACAACGAGAAGGCGAGCAAAGAAGATTCTTTTTGGTGTTTTTACTTTTTCAATTTTTTTTGTGGTTTTTGATTGTTTTTAACTTTTTTGGATTTTTGGAATGTATTACTAGACACAAATCTACAAATCTCCTCCTTAATCAAATCTCTCGATTAAAGAAGCCTCAAGGAATGAAAATGATCACGTGAAGTGAACGCCTTCGATGACTTTAGAACGATGGTGGAACACCAAATCGTTCAAAAGGGTTTAATCAATAGAAACCAAGAAAATATATATGATACTTAGTAATACTTTGGGCGGCAAAACCCTCGATTAGCTTTCAAAATCAAAATACGCACAAGCAAGCGGAGGAAATGAGGCGGCGCGAAGCACTTAAGAGCCTTTTTCCTTTAGGTCGTGAAATACAACCGCCTTATACCCACCTTATAGTTTGTATTTCTCAAAATCGAGCTTCTCGAAAGTATTTATCTATTTTTGCCTTTTTCTTTGGTTTGAGATTCGAATACAATGATCGAGTGATGAAATCCCGAATCAAGGTTGTGATTGCTCACGTATTTGGAGTACTTGTAAATTTATTGTTCTACGTATATAATATAGTAATAGTATTCACAAAAAAACCGAAAAACGATAATACGTATTAGTATAGTGCTACTAATACAATTACTTTTATGGCTATATATAAAAACAACAATGGTTCAATCAAAACACAACACGCCTCCCCGGCAGCGGCGCCAAAATGATGTTGGAGTTTTTGTACCATTTAGGAAAAGGATGACAAATAATGGTAGTATTAAGTGTCGGTTTAGGAAAACCGAGCACTAATGACCAAACAAGTTCGTTTCCCAAGGAGGCAAGTGCGTTGTGTTAAGAATTGATTAATGTTTGTGATTATATTGATTGAGAAAGAAATGGGATTAGAAGAGAAAGACGGTTACGAAAATGAATTAAACTACGACGAAAAAGGCGTAAACGTAAAACCGTAAATAGTGCCAAAATTAAAATTTTAACCTAAAAATTCCTAAAAATTATTAAAAATACCCAATAATATTCTAAGAGTTTACAAAAAATCCAAACTTGCTAAAACCTTTTAATTAATTAGATAATGACTTTTTAATGCTAATTAAAGCCCTAAAAATCACTTTTAATTATTAAAAAGCCCTAAACAAGATTTTATAGTTTGTAAACCTCAAAAATATCCTAATTAAGCTAAAAACTATTTTTAAAAATTTTAAAACCAAATTAAACTATTTTTAAACACTTAAAAACTATTAAAATGAATTAAATCTTAAATTAATTCTAGAAATTAATTGAAAAACCTAAAAAATATTTGGAAAGTGACAAAACTCCTAATTTAATGTCCTTAACCTAGGAAAAATGTAAAAACAAGAAAAAATAAAACTTCAAATTTTAATAATAAAATAATATTAAAATATTCAAAAAAATAAAAAGTTTGTAAATAAATTCTAAAAAATTATCAAAAATCCTAAATAATGTAACTAAAACAAAAATAAAAACCAAATTTTCTGAAACCTATTTAATAATTTTATATTAAATTTAAAAGTTGCTTAAAAATCCTAAAATCCTATAAAATTAAAAATAAGCTAAGTTGAAAACCTAATAAGCTGTAAACCTCAAAAATATGATTAGAAACCTAAAAATTATTTTTCCAGATTTTTAAATCACTTTTTACTATTTTTTTATGACTTTCTAAAAATTAAACTTAAAATAATCCTAGTAAATAAAATAATAATGGGAAAAATAAACTTTTTGCTCAGAAAAATCAAGAACACTAATATAATCCTAAGAAAAATGCGAAACAGATAAATCCTCAAAGGAATAAGCTGGAAAATGCTTATTATTAAGCTGTTACTTAAATAAGCTACAAAAACAAAACCCCTTAAATAAGTAATGAAATCAAACAATAACATAAAAGTCATCTAGATCACTGGTTAACACGTTACTCCTTGGAACGCAAGGTCGCGTGTTCGAGTCCAGGCAGGGTGAACTTTTTGCAAAAGTTTTCTTTTTTTTTTTACTTTTTAAAACACAAACTAGGTACTTAATTAACTCCTAAAACTCAAACACAATCCAAAATTTAACAAGATTAAGGTCTACAAATAAAAAAAAACGTGCCCAGGTATTATGACTTTCTGATGAACAAATGAAGTTTTCTTCACTTGTGCAGTTATGATCAAGAGGGCTTGATCTTGCTTTTTGGTGGTGTTTTTGATGGAACAAAGGCACCCTTGTACTCTTTGGAGTACAAGGAGTCAAATCAAACACAAAAACAATCAAGTACAAGCACAAAATCAAGCTCAAATGTTCAAGAACAAGTCACTGATATGGGCTTATGCAGGTCTGAGAGTGTTTGCTGGTACACAATGCACACAAATGAATTTCAAAAGCTCATAACCAGCATACAAATCCACCAAGAAGCATGTAAATGAATCACAATCCTAGAACAACTTCATATCTAACAACTTGCAAGAAATCAAGCACCAATTTTTACAAAATCATACACAAGGCAAACTTTCTGATTTTGAGCTATTTCTTCCAAATTTTATCAAGCAAAGTGTTCAAAACTTGTTCAAACTGAAACTTAAGCACACTAAACACCTAATTACTAACTAATGAGTGTATTCCAACAGCTTTTAACACATAATCAACCAAGTAATCTTACTTAGTGTGCAAATCCAAACACCCCTTTAAATCTGAATATCAACTTTTTTCAAAGCAAACCCAATCAAAACTTAACCAAAGTGATTGAACACTATCTAAGCATGCATACAAGTCCTATTTAAGCAGATTTAAGCACTCAAACATACATTTAAACACTTAACAAGCAGAATCACAAAAAAACACATAAAATTTCAGAAAGCTAAAATTTGAAAAGGAAAACAAGATACTACCTCAAGGGTCCTACATCCAGGACCCTTAGTGGTTGAAAAACCACCTCCATATAGGCTGGGGCCTATGCAGAACTTTGTTGATGGGATTATGAGATTTTACTTAACAAAATGGGAAAAATTGTTTCTCTTTGAACCTGCTAAGAGAGAAAAGGTGAACGCTGTGTAAAAGAGCTTAAGGCTTGCTCCTAGCTTATAGATTAAGCTAGAAGAAAGCTTGAGCTTGTGGGTAAGGTTATAATAAGCTTAATAACAGGAAATGACCAAACCAATGGATATTTTACACTTGGGTACCCACTACACCAGAACAAGCCATGGTGTTATGGACATACACAAGGTTAAATACCATCAATCCAACACTCTGAATCAACATTGTATCAGATTTATATGAAAATTTTTGATAAAAGAAAACTTTGAAAAAGAACAAAAACTTTTGAAAACTTGAAAACTTTAAACCAAACTCAACCAATAAACTTAAATCAACTGAAAATGTAAATGGAACTCAATATTTCTCATCAGCAATACTTAAACCATTTATATTAATTCAAAAACTGGCTTTACAAAGTTTGTGAAAAAGGAGAAAAATCAAGAACAAGAACTATGCTATGTCCTAAAGGCCTTTATATAGAGGCTTACATTATGATTCTAGAAGTGATAAGAAACTAAAACCCTAACAAGTGAACTTCCAATCTTGCCCTTGGATGATTTTTGAATTTTAAGTCAAAACAAAGCCATGTGATGATCTTGGCATGTTGCTGAGATGCCAGTGATGTAGAAGCAATCTAGGACATTCATTTAACCATTGAGGACAAGAAATTGCTGAGGGTTGTTGATCTTGCTGCCAAGTTTTGTTTGAGAGTGAAAAGTGGGGCAGGGGAGGGTTGGAGGGACATGTGAAGTGATGGTGATGGGAGTTTAAGGGTGGTTTAAGGTTTAAGAGGTGTTTAATTAAGGATCTGGAAAATATCATCCAAAAACCCCTTGTTTTAAGTGATGTTCTTCCTGGGAAAGGTTAGGGTTTAAGGGTTGATTAAGAGGTGTTTAATCTGTTTGGGGTTAATGACTTTTTAAATTAAATGTTTTGGTGGGAGATTTAGACTGAATTAATAAATTAGTTTAGGGGTGAGTGGATGGGTGACATGGCAGAAAGGTTGAATTTGATTGGTGGAAGGGTGTGACTGGGTGAGGTGTCAAGCAGGGATTAGATGATTTGTCTTAGGTTGTCTGGCAGGTTTGGCCCTTCACAATTCACACTTTGTTCACTTTGTTAAAAATGGCTATCAACGCCAAATTAACACATGACAACTTTGGGAAGGTTGTCAAATTTGGCACAACAAGTTTTGAAACTTGTTTTAAGGACTTAAAATGCAATTCCTTCATATTCCAAGGACTGATTTTGACATGTCTTCATACTTCAAGGTCTTGACTTGTTTGTTGACTTCTTGAAGGACCATTATTGACAATTTAGATTTGATGAGGGACTAAATTTGCCAATTCTTCAAAGTTAAGGGTCCTTTTTGTAATTTTGACAAACTTTAGGGACCAAACTTGTAATTATGAAGATACAAGGGTATAAAGTGTCAATTCTTCAAACTTGGAGGACCATTCTTCAATATTCTTCAAATCTTCAAGGGTTTTCTTTGAAAAATTCTTCATTAGGGCTTGGTTCATCGTGCGGCTTCGTTTCCCATGTTCGTTTTTGACTGATTCTTGTGATCTTTTGTCATTTTCTCAATATCCGTACCTAAAATACACAAGCAACAAACACAAGCATATATTTGGGTATTTTGATGATATTTTAAGCGTTTTAAGCCCTTTTTGGAAGATGAGACTATGTATAAAAGCAGTCTCATCAAGAGTAAGATTTGAAGCCGCACTTGGGCATGTGGAGTCTCATAAGAGGAAGGTTGGACGGAGGGAGAGAATGATCGTAGACAATGAAGCTCAAATTGCAGCCCTCCAGTCCCAACTTGCGAGTGTTGAGGCGAACATAAAAAAGCAATCGGCCCGTGCGAGTTAGTATGACCAACAAGTGGCCGATCTCGAGTCAAAACTAGATGCCGCGACAACCAAGGTACATATCCGTGCCGCACCACCCTTTATCCTAGAAGAAATATAACCTAACAATTAATCTCATATAGGTAACCACAGCGGAGGCATCTGCCAAGTCTTCCTCTAGTCAAGTATCCGTGCTCACCAAGAAATTGGAAGACGCGCAAATGGCGATCCAGAGCATGGAGAAAGTACAAGAGGAGCTTGCTGATGAGAGGGCTATCACCAAGGAGCTGAAAGAGGCGTTTGCCCAAAAAGATGTGATGATCGATGCCCTCACTGCCGAACGCGATGACATGCTATGCCCTCAACTACTAGCGGCCATTGCCGGCCGCAGGTGAATGGTAGGGCATGGAGCACGCTTGGCCGTCACCAAGGTACTAGAGGCCCCCAAATTTGTGCAACAGTATGCAAGCCTTGTGTCCGATAGTATTGACCACGGCCGTCATGAGGGAATGGTCCAGGCCGTAGAGCTGATCAAGAAAAGGGAGAACTTCACCAGACATGCTTTCTTTAACCATGAAGCGGCTAACAAGATGGCTGCTTCCATGGCCGCGATGCGGGATCTGAATTACCCATTCTTGGCTGAGCTGGAGGCCACCAAAGATGCATCAAACATGGAAATCATGGAAAAGCTAAGTCTTAGTGTGTTCTCCCAAGATGAGAGTCATTCCCGTGCTTCCTTCACTCCATCGCCCAGCCACCTAACGCTCCCGATCTATGAGGATGTAACCAGGATCGTGCTCGATGAAGAACCCTTAAGTGGGGTGCTGGAGAGGAATGCGGCCACAGCCCGGAAGCGGAAGGAACGTAGTGAGTGGTTGTCATGCTTGGTCGAGGAACAAGTGGAGATGGGTAAGTTTCTCCCCCTATGTAGGGTGCTTCTACCTTATGATCCATCTCAGACAACTCTGGTTTGTAACCACTGAATATTTGTTGTTTCTATTCGTCTGTGCATGTACACGGCTAACACATGTGCATTTTGAATGTAAGTCCGTGATGACCACGACTATTTTTGTTATTTATTTGGAAACTTGTGTATTTTGATTGTGTTGAATATTGTATACCAATACTGCATGATATGTCACGTCTTACACACAAAAAGGGAAAATACATACAAGCCTATAATTTACTAGACATGCGACGTGCGTCTTTACTATGCGAAGCACTGTGTGATTACGACATATGAAACTTACCACAACGTCTTGTGAGTAAGGTGTCTAGTAAGTATACAGGATCCGTGCGGCTGGGGTTGCATCCCTCTTACGCGGCAAGTTGAATTAGTAGGTTCACTTAATCCTCTTACCCCGCCTGGAGGCGTATAGTATATGTACAGTAATTTGAATGAATGCATATGAATAAAATATGGCATATTATAATAACAACTAAAAAATTCATATGACTAACAGAAGATCTAGAAAATGATTTGCACGAAACAAGCCGTGGAGCTAGCTAGGCGCCACGGCATTTTATTAGAACGTTTACATGTTTTGTTTAAACAATAATGACAAGTCCTAGAAAACAAGAAAGGAAACTAAACAAAAACAAAAGAAAAAACAGATAAACCGCATGGTTCTTCATTAAAGCCACATATAGCGAAGCACCCATGCGGAAGCCGTAGCTTTCAAAGATATCACCTTTTGAGATTGGAGATGTTCCATGTGCGCTCTAGGTCGCGGCCATCCATGTCACGTAACTTGGACGCGCCTCGTCCCAAGGCTTCCGTGACTTCATACGGTCCTTCCCACTTAGGGCCCAGCTTTCCTGTATTCTCCGCTCGACTTGCTTCGTTAGCACGATAGACATAATCTCCCGGTCTAAAAGAAACACCTTTGACCTTGGCATCATAATAAGCCTTCATTTTAGCCTTGGACTTAGCCTCATTGATGGCTGTTATCTCCCTTTATTCTTCCAACAAATCCAGGTTGATTCGCAGCTGCTCGTCGTTCGTGACGACATTAACCTCCGTCGTGCGGATGGTAGGCATTCCTATTTCTGTTGGTATAGTAGCTTCAGTGTCGTAAGCCAATGCAAATGGAGTATCTCCGTTGGCTGTTTTGATCATAGTTCTATGCGCCCATAGCACATGTGGTAACTCATCGACCCATTTGGCACTTCGTTCATCTAGACGCGCCTTGATGCCATTTCCCAAGCTTCTATTTGCTCGTTCCACGAGGCCATTTGTCTGTGGATGCTTAACAGATGTGGAGCGCCGCTTGATGTTCAATGATGCACACCAGTCTTTGAATGGATTGACCGTGAACTGTTTACCGTTGTCCGCGATGATTTCTCCTGGTAGGCCGAAACGGCACACAATATGCTCCCAAACAAACTTTTTAACTTGCTTGCCTGTGATGGATTTGACTGCCTTGGCCTCAATCCATCGTGTGAAGTAATCCATTGCGACAATCAAGAACTTCACTCCCCCCGCAGCTACAGGAAATGGTCCTGCGATGTCAATTCCCCACTTATAGAATGGCCATGGAGATGTAATAGGTGTAAGCTCCTGCTGCGGATGTCGCGGCACTGGTCTATGCACTTGGCAATCACTACACCTGTGAATCATGTCGCGCGCGTCTCTGTGCATGGTAGGCCAATAGTATCCTGTTCGTAAGGCTCGAGCTACCACGGATCATGGACCTGCGTGCATGTCGCATAATCCTTCATGTATGTCACTGATTACGTAAGCGGCCTGACGTGGTCCAACACACCCAGCAACGGATGCAAGAAAGAGCGCTTGTAAAGGATGCCTTCTCGAAGTTCGAAGTGTTGCGACTTCCTCCTGATGCGTCGTGCTACTTTTTCCTCGTCTAGAAGGGTCTCACTAGTCAAATAGTTGATGATCGGGGTCATCCATGTAGGTCCGTCCTCCTCAACTATAGTAGCGACCTCCCCTTCTGTTATAGATTTCTCCTTGAGTATTTCCACCAAGACTTGTTTGGACAAGTGAGCGAAGCTTGTGGATGCAATCTTGCTGAGAGCGTCCGCCTTCTTGTTCTCGCCTCTTGGCACCTGCTTGATGGAAAATTTGTTGAAAGCCGCAATTAGTGACTTGACTTTTTCCAAGTATCTGACCATGTTGTCCTCCTTAGCCACATATCCACCTAGAATATGGTTCGCAACCAGCCGTGAGTCCATGTAGGCCTCAAGGTTGCGGACTCCCATTCTAGCGGCGATTTTTAAACCCGCAATTAGTGCTTCATATTCCGCTTCGTTGTTGGTGGCCGTAAACTCAAAACGGAGGGCGTACGTGAACTCCATTCCTTCCGGATTTGTGAGGATAAGACCATCTCCGGAGCCATCCGTACACGAAGATCCGTCCGTAAATAGCACCCATGGTTCTGTTGGAGTCTCGTCTTGTTTAACGATTGGCCCTTCCTCATCCGGCTTCTCGATCCGGAAATCTGCCAATATCTGGCCTTTCACAGCCGTCCTTGGCCTATAAGATATATTATGCTCCCCCAATAAGATGCTCCATTTTTGTAGCCTCCCTGCCACGTCCGGTCTAGAAATAACCTGCTTGATTGGCTGATCCGTAATGACTACAATTGGGTGCGCCTGAAAGTACCGGCGCAGCCGCTTTGTAGCAAACACTAGTGCTAACACCAATTTTTCCATAGAGGAGTAATTCAACTCCGGCCCTTGTAGTGTTCTACTTATAAAGTAGACCGGAGTTTAAACTGTATCTCTATCTGTCATGAGTACCGCGCTTATTGCGCCATGAGTGGCTGAGAGATACATAATGAGTTCC
Organism: Glebionis coronaria; assembly: GCA_025667525.1. Taxonomy (NCBI): domain Eukaryota; kingdom Viridiplantae; phylum Streptophyta; class Magnoliopsida; order Asterales; family Asteraceae; genus Glebionis; species Glebionis coronaria. Next base: position 398,544,092 of record CM046879.1, read on the forward strand.
TCCTTTGGCCGGGGAGCTACTAGCATAGGGAGAGATGCAAGATGCTGCTTGAGTTGGCCGAAAGCTTCCTCGGCTTCCTTCGTCCATCGGAAGTCTCCCTTCCTAATGCACTTCTTGAGTGTCTTAAATAGGGGCAATGACTTCTCTACGGATTTAGATAGGAACCTATTCAGCCCGGCTAGTTTCCCATTTAAGGATTGCACCTCCTTCCGTGTCTGAGGGGATGGCAGTTGTATCACTGCGTCGGTCTTCTCTGGGCAAGGTTTGATGCCGTTTGGATCAATCAAATATCCAAGGAACATTCCCTCCGTTGCCCCAAACGTACATTTCTTTAGATTTAGCTTCATGTTAATCCTTCTCAGTGTGTCAAATGTCTCTTGGACATCCCGGAGAAGTGCCTCCTCCGTATGACTTTTTATAACCAAGTCATCCACATAGACTTCCAAGTTGCGGCCTATCTGTGATTCAAAAGCTTTGTCCACAAGCCGTTGATATGTAGCACCGGCGTTCTTCAGTCCAAACGGCATTTTCGTATAGCAATATACGCCCTGGCTTGTATGGAAGGCCGTTTTTTCTGCATCCTCCTCCGCCATCTAGATCTGGTGATATCCTTTATATGCGTTCAAGAAGCATTTAAAAGGATATCCACATAGGGATTCCACCTTCCAGTCGATTTTCGGTAACGGGTAACAATCCTGTAGACAGGCCTTGTTTAGATCCGTAAAATCCACACACATGCGCCAACTTCCGTCATGTTTTTTGACCATGACCGGATTGGATAACCACTCGTGGTAGTATACCTCGCGCATGATACCTGCTTCCACTAGTTTCCGTACTTCCTCCAATATTACTTGACTGCGCTCAGGCGCCTGGCCGCGCTTCTTTTGCTTGACGGGTTGGTACCCCTGGCGGATCTGGTGCTTATGTTCTGCTATCGCCCGTGGGACGCCTGTCATATGCTTTGGCTCCCATGCGAATATATCTAGGTTTGCACTTAACATCGAGCACATGGCCCTCTTGCCGTTATCCGAGAGTGCCCCCCTATGGATATCTCCTGTTCCGGATAGTCGGGATGAATTGCCACCTTCCAATTGGGAGGTGGTGATCCATCCTTGGGTGGAACAGGTGGAGCCGGTGTTTTCACGGTATGACATTCGGATGCTGGTACGATTGTGTTGTAAATGGTGATGATTCCTCCCTCCACAGGGAATTTGATCATTTCGTGTGCCGTGGAGGGTACCGCCCGTATAGACAAAATACCTGGTCTGCCTATGATCCCATTGTACGGAGAATGTGAGCGTATCACCATGAAGTTCATCCACGCCGTAGTGGAGTGTTCCTCATTCCCAATGGTTACAAGCAGACGTAGTTGCCCTATCGGCCAGATAGTGTCTCCACTAAAGCCAGTGTGCGGCGACGTGGCCGGTACTAATTGGCTTCTTATTTTTGGGCATAACTGCACGAAACAGTGTTCATACAGTACCTCTGCTAACGACCCTCCATCCACATACATGCGACGAACATTGTGTGGTCCAATGCTTATCTCAATAGTTAGAGTCGCATCAATTACATCGCTTGCTGTGATGGGAGGGAACGAGATTTCCCTGCCGCGTTAAACTTTTTGGCCAACTTTCTGCCTCGTGCGGCGTTGTCTGGATTGGATCATTTATATGGTCGAAGGTTTGTCCTTTTGGGGATCCTTCTTATCATACTTCTTGTTGTCTTTTCCATCCTTCCAATCCTTAACTAAGTGCTTGAGTTTACCTGATTTGGTCAGTGACTCAATGTGCTTCTTAGCTGGATACACTCCTCCGTACCATGGCCCTTATCATTATGGAACTCGCAGAAGCGATTTCCTTGCCGACGTTCCGGCGGAGTTGTCATTGGGGGAGGCCTTGGAAAGTTTGCCCTTCCATCAGCAAGATCTCCCGGTAGGACATCTTTATGGGGGTAAACTTATCGTCCGGCCGTCCTCCTTTGTTCTGGCTCTTATAGTCCGAGCCCTTGCTACTGTTCTAATTGCCTTGACCGCCCGACTGTCTCGAGGACTGGTCGTTTGACCGGTACCCATTTCCTCTGGATGGGTAAGCCGCGGCAACCGCTGTTTCTCCTTCTATGAAATTTCTGACCCTTTCCATGAGGTCGTCATATCTCTCTGGACGCTTGTCATTGAGGCGCCTGATCAATTCCCTGTCTGTTATGGCGTGCATGTAGTCAGAGATTTTCAGGAGTTCCGGCATTGTTTTAGTGTGCGTGCACTCATCATTGAAGCGTTCAGTGAAGGCTTCTGTGGACTCCCCCGGTCGTTGTTTGACAGTTTCCAATGAGACCGGATCCCTATTATACTTCTTCCTCTAAGTATAATGGTTCTTGAACGGAGTGCGTAGTTCCGTGAAACTATCAATGCTCCGTCGAGGGAGTCCCTCAAACCAGTCACGGGCATTTCTGATCAGAGTTGAATTGAACATTTGGCACCATATAGGCATGGGCCATCGCTCAATTTTAGCCTGTGTATCAAATATTTTAAGGTGATCATCCGGATCACCAGTCCCATCATAGGTCTTGACACACGCCGGCATGCGACGTTTAGTGTCCTCGGAATAGTTCCGTATGCGGAGGGTGAACGGGTCTTCCCGGGGATCCGCCCATGGCCGGGTGAGCCTAGGGTCATCCCATGGTTCACACCATGGGCGCGAAAGATCCTCCGCTTCTGTATCTCGATAATAAGGGCCACCATAATACTCATCATTGTTCGGTGGTGGTGAAGGGGTACGCCTAGGTCGGCGACGCTTAAGCGGATGGTCATCTGAGTCCTCTCCTGACGGGTCTGGAGACGGCGGTGGTGCCCCATCCTTTGGGTAGGGGCCACTTTTTTGGGATAAACCAGGAGCCTTTTTTGCCAGTATTCATCCTGTCCCACACGCTCGTGCGACGAGCGGTTCTGGCCAGCTCTCGATCTGGTCGCTCGAGTGAACCATCAGACTTATCTCCTCCTTCTCGAGACTGCATTAGTTCCTGTATGAGGCAATCTCCTATGCGCTCAAACACATTCCTGGGTAGAGGGGTTTCCTCAAAGATGCTCTGCTCCTGAGGCCGAGCTCTCCTTTTCCTCTGATTTTGGGAAGAGGTGATTGGTCCGGTGTCACCGAAGTTGAGTCTGGATTGGAGGTTCCTCCCCAGATTCAACCTTGATGCGATCCCCGGGATGATCCTATCAAAGTTCTGCGTGATAACTCGAGTGAGATCCTCCTCGCTGAGTGGTAGGACTTCTACTTCCTCCTCCGCTGACGGTCTGCGTGGCTCCTTGTTAGGAGGGTTGGGCGCACTCCCTGGGTCAGGGTTGTCTAGGTTTGAAGTAGGTGGGGTGTCATGGAGATCGTGCTCGTCACCCCCAAGGGCTGAAAACCGCCACGGTTACCAGGTCCGCCAGCAAGGCGGTTAGGTGATTGATTGGGGATGAGTATCCCTTCCCCTTGGGACTTCCGATTCCCAGGATTCGTGTTCCTGGGATTAGCTTGCGGATGCCCCTTCGTCATTGGAAATTCAGAATGAGGTTTTGTTCTAGCTTAGTGTAATGGGTCGCACGGATGGCGCCAACTTGTTGATGCAAAAGTTGGGTAATCCTTGATTGACCCGAATTAGGCTTAATTCGGGTTGGCTGGGCTCCGGCTCCTACACCAAGTGAATCGTTTGGTTGGGATCCTGCACACTAAACAACACGCGTTAGGCTTACCGTGGGAGTGTTTCCCACGATTAGACTCCGGCGTGAGAGTAAGTAATCGGTTAGGGTTTTATGTGAGTTGAGAGTATAGAACGTAATACGTTGTGGAACCTTTGAGGGTTCCTTTTATAGGCAATGAAACCCTAATGGGCTGTCATTGATACTTCGGCCCCAAGGAAGAGATAAGCACCATAATTAGATTGATTGTTATCTTCTAATTATGGTGAGTGAATATCTCCCTCTTTAGAGTAAATCACATTCAGAGATAGAATATGATTTTGTCTAACCCTGCACCGGTCATGCCGGGCCGTGGGTCGCACACATGTGTGCGTTCACTGTTCATCCAAGCCCATCAGCTTAAATGACATTATTCCCACCCATCTGTGATGGGCCGGATACGGGTAGTACCCGTGGGCCGGGTTCATGACCCGGCTGGGGACTATACGTCATCATATATATATATATATATATATATATATATATATATATATATATATATATATATATATATATATATATATATATATATATATATATATATATATATATATATATATATATATATATATATATATATATATATATATATATATATATATATATATATATATATATATATATATATATATATATATATATATATATATATATATATATATATATATATATATATATATATATATATATATATATATATATATATATATATATATATATATATATATATATATATATATATATATATATATATATATATATATATATATATATATATATATATATATATATATATATATATATATATATATATATCAAGTCTAAGTTCTAAAGATAACTATATATACAAATAATGAATAAGAACAACTCAAATATAACAAAGATACCCTAAATAGCCATAGAAACCCTAAAAATCCCTTATAAACTAATATTTCAAGAAATATAATTACAAAATAACCATTTACTATTATTAAACACTTTATACTAATTCTAATCTACCATATAAAGAAAAGATTAATAATCACAAACACTAATATTCACTAATCACAAGCTTATTACTAGAAAATGACCTAAAACCAAGATTAACATATAAAATCCAACCTATAATGAATTAGACTCTAATATTTTGCCACAAATTATAATACTCAACTAAGTATCATAATATAATCATACATTTATCTTAAACTAAGTTACAAATTATTAAAGCATAAAGTATAAGTTTTTAAAGCATAGAACCTTAAGCTTACTTAAATAAACCTAGAATATAATCAACCTATATAAACCCTTAAACTAAGAGTGTAGAACCCATAGAAGTCATAAACATACTATATAAGACTTATAATAAGTGTACATTAAGATATAAACGCTAATTAACAAAAATAGGAAGTCATTAGGCTTAATGATATAGAAACCCTTATATTAAGAAATCTACATGGAATCATTACCTAGTTCTTTAAGGACAAGTCTAAAAATACTCTGTTAATGCAATAATGACTAAAAACGTTACTTGCATTTTTCGGTCTCGCTTAGTTTTGATTACGACAATATGTAAAAACAAGCATTTACGAAAACAACGAAAAACGAATTCTTGAGTTCAAGTATTTTTCATTTTACCCATTTTCATTTAAGGTATGGATAAACAAGGACTAACCTTAATCAAGTGATTAAGTGATTTAATCGTTTCTTAAAACTCACTATTTATTAAATGTGACAAGTTTTTATTAAACTTTATTTTTAATAAAATGTTTTATTAAATTAATTATTTGAAATTTGAAAATGGCATATTCTTATTCTATTAAGAATATCCTTTCAGGATATTTTTATACCCAGATAAGACCTCCACCACTAAAGGACAAAAAGGAGCGGAGTCTAGTCCGGCGGTACCTTAGCGCCTAGGCGGTACCTTATCGATAAGGTACCGCGGGATATGATAAGGTACCGCGGGCAGATATAGCCGTTGGCTCCTTTATCCTTTATATAGTGGACCATTCTCAGCTTTTCACCTCACCTCTTTTGCACATTTATTTCCATATTTAAACCCCTTCTTTAATCACTCAAATCTTTGATCATCTGTTTGATTATTACTTGTTTAAGAAGTGAATCTTGTTCTTCCATCCCTTCCTCTCCAAGTGCAAAGAGAAGAACACTATCCTAGTGAAGTGTTGAGTCCACAACCAAAGATCCATTGAAGATCAATTTTTATATACTTGTAGTTGTGTCATAGTTGTGAAGATCCAAGTAGTTGTGTCTATTTGGAAGTTGTGTATGTACTAAGTATAGTTGTGTAGATTGGTCCTAGCTACGATTAGGGCTCGACTTTTAGCTTAGAGTCGGAAATTGGTTAAGCGACGTGTACGGTTTTCTCCACCATAAGGAGCTTGTTGTGTAGTGAACTCTCGAGTAAGGAGTACTCGAGGAGTGGAGTAGGAACGAGGAGTGAGCTTCGTTGTCGAACCACTATAAATCCTTGGTGTTAGGTTTGATCTTTCTTTACCCTTAACTCTTTACATTCCTTATTCTTTTTGCATATACATGTGTTAATATTAGATTAGCTACACTATCATTCTTTATTCTTTGTGGATATATTTTTGTTAGTATTAGTTTAGCTACACTATCATTGTTCATATTTGTGCATAAGAAGATTTCACATATTTCCTCAAGCCTAAGTTTTTTGAAAAAGGATTTTTGGAAACCATATTTTAACAAGTAAATTATAAGAAACTATTCAACCCCCCCTTCTAGTTTCTACAGTTGGTATCAGAGCGAGTTGCTCAAGAATTTTTAAAGTATATTGTATTTTAAAACTTGAATCGATCTATGGATTCCAACAAGTACCTAGAAGGGCAATCTATGCAAAGACCACCACTTTTTGAAACCGATAGTTTTATGTATTGGAAAAATAGATTTGAAACTTATGTGAAATCAAAAGATTTAGATCTTTGGCATGTTATTACCAATGGTGATTTTTTACCCTTTCAATTTAATGAAGTTTCTAAAACAAAAGAATTAGTCACTTTTGACAAAGCTAATGATGATACTAAAAAGAAACTTTCAAAAAATAATGACGCTAAAATGGTGATTTATAATGCTTTGCCTAAGAAAGAGTATGAAAGAATTTTTATGTGTGAAACCGCTAAAGATATTTGGAACACTCTTTTAGTAACCCACCAAGGTAATAGCCAAGTCAAAGAAAGTAAAATCGATCTTCTTGTCCAACAATATGAACAATTTGTCATCTTAGAAGATGAAACTATTGATAGTGCATTTGCTAGGTTTAACACCATTATTACTAGTCTAAAAGCACTTGATGAAGGTTTTTCTAGCAAGAACAATGTTAGGAAGTTTCTAAGGGCCTTACATCCAAAGTGGAGAGCAAAATTCACGGCTATTGAAGAGTCGAAAGATCTCTCAACTTTATCACTCGATGAACTCATAGGAAACTTGAAGGTTCATGAGATGATAATTTTGAAAGACTCTGAATTAGTAAAAACCAAGAGTGAAAGGAAATCTCTTGCACTTAAAGCCAAGAAGGCACAAAGTGACCATGATAGTTCCTCGGAAAGTGATGACGAGGAGTATGCATTGGCGGTGAGAGATTTCAAGAAGTTCTTCAAGAGACGAGGTCACCACGTTAGGCAACCAAACTATGACAAGAAACCATTGTCAAAGAATCGGTTTGTCAAGAACGAAAAAGGTGATAGGAGTTGCTTTAGATGTGGTGATCCAAATCACTTCATTGGTGATTGTCCAAAGCCCGCTCGTGATAAGAACCACACGGCATTCGTTAGTGGCGCTTGGAGCGATAGCGGTGAAGATGATGATGACAACCCCAAAGAGGAGAAATGTCTTATGGCTCACACTTCTAAAGAGGTACATTCCGAAACCGAATATTATAGCAATGATAGTTCCACTTTAGATGATATTGAATTTGAAGGCAAATATGATAGCTTACACAAACTTAGTCTTAAATTCATAGAAAAGAATAAAACCTTAAAATCAACCAAAACTAAGCTTGAAAATGAGATCAATGAACTTAGGGAGAAATTGGCTAAACTTGAGAAAAACAAAGAGGTTGATTTAGGTTGCTTAAGTTGTGAGAAACTTTTAGAGAATGATGATCTCAAGAGCACCTCCATTAAATTGGAAAAGTTCATGAAAGGTACTAGTGCTCTTGATGATATGTTAAACAAACAAGTTCATTCTAAGGAAAAACTTGGTCTAGGTTTTAACTCAAATGAAGCCTCAACTAGTGAACCAAAACAAGTCAGGTTTTCACAGAAAACACCTTCTGGACGCGGTTCTACATTGTATGGCGCGGTTCCTTATCACTATGGAACCGTAGCCATAGATAAGGTACCGCGGCCAGAAGTTGATTTTTGTGAAAACTCTGAACTTTCTGAAAAATCTAAGTTAAATCAAAAACCAAAGCATCTTACTGTTAATTAGGTTCAATTACCCATACTTGACGACAATGCTATTAGTAAGTTCTATAAGACGTTAAGTAAACCTCTCATGGGAAATAGAAGTTTATCTAGACTATCTTCTACTCCACCTAGAGTACGGAATGATTCTAAGCCTAGAAGTAGAACGACAACGCCTACAAGAGATAATCAAAATAACTCACGACCTATAAGTAAAACTCCAACACCTAGAAAGAATAATAATAACTCTAAACCTAGATCAAACACACCTAGGAGAAGTAATGAACAACAAAATGGTTACATGAATTACTACCCTCCTCCATTTTGTTCTCCATGGGGAATTCCCCACCTCATTCATACATCCCAACCAAATGCAAGGGATGTTTGGAACTAACAATTTTGGACCCATGAGATATTGGGGACCAAATGTTTGATCTTGTGTATTGTTACCTAGATATGCTTGGGAATTGATTTGGAGCCCGATGAGTGGATTAAGGATAGTGGATTTTCTAAACACATGACGGGTAATCGAAGTTTGTTCTCGCATTACAAAGCATATGATGGAGGTAACGTCACATTCGCTAGTAGTCTACGTGGTAATATCATTGGCAAAGGTACGGTTTCTCTTGATTCCATGACCATTGAAAATGTTGAGCACGTAGATAACTTAGGTTTTAACCTTTTAAGTATAGGTCAAATTTGTGATAATAAGTGTAAGGTCATCTTTTCGGAATATGACAATGAAATCGTAAAAGATGGAAAAGTCATTGGAAAAGGTGTTAGAAAGCATGGGCTTTATGTCTTGAATGTTAATAAGAAGTCAAAAGACAACATATGTCTTGCGACTATAGATGATAGTTCTACTCTTTGGCATAGGAGATTAGGTCACGCTAATATGCGTTTAATTCAATCTTTAGTCTCTAAGGAGTTGGTAAGACACCTCCCCAAGATTAAGTTTGTTAGTCACTTTTGTGATGCTTGCAAAGTTGGAAAGCAAGTTCACTCAAGTCACAAAGCCAACAATTTGGTTTCGACCTCTCGGTGCTTAGAGCTCCTACATATGGATCTCTTTGGACCTTCCGCCATACGGAGTTATGGAGGTAACCTTTATACCCTAGTTATAGTTGACGACTATTCTAGATTCACTTGGACTAGATTTTTGGCATCTTAGAATGAAGCTTTCGATCACTTCGAAATCTTTAGTCAGAGAATTCAAAATCAACTAGGATGTTCAATTGTTTCTATTAGGACGGATCATGGTAGGGAATTTGATAATGAAGTGCAATTTGGTGCCTTTTGTGAAGCTCATGGTATTACCCATAACTTCTCGGCTCCTCGCACTCCACAATCAAATGGGGTAGTTGAAAGGAAGAATAGGACTCTCCAAGAGATGAGTAGGACGATGTTAAACGAGCAATCTTTTCCTCAAAAATTTTGGTGCAATGCCGTAGATACATCGACTTATATTCTCAACCGAATTCTTATTCGACCTTTCCAAGGAAAGACCCCCTATGAGATTCTTAAAGGTAAGAAACCCTCATTAGAATACTTTAGGGTGTTTGGAAGCAAGTGCTTTATCCTCAACACCAAAGACTACCTTACCAAGTTTGACCTAAAGTCTTACGAAGGTATCCTTTTAGGTTATTCCCAAACTAGTAAGGCCTACATAGTCCAAAATAGAACCTCAGGGGTTATTGAAGAATCACTCAATGTAACCTTTGATGAAACCCCTCCTTCACCCAAGACACCACCATTGGTTGATGATGACTTGGATGAATTAGAAGTAGTTAAAGCCAAAGAGGTTAGAAAAATAGGAGTTGAAGACCTTAGTGTTGAAAAGGAAGTAAACATTAAGGAGTCTAGGGATCATACTCTCAATAATGTCATTGGTGACTTAAATCAAAGGACCCTAAGATCTCAAGTCCAAAACCAAAGCAACTTCTTTTGTTTTGTCTCCTTGATTGAACCTAAGAACGTTAAAGAAGCTTTGACGGATGAGAGTTGGGTCATTGCGATGCAAGAAGAATTGAATCAATTCTTTTCCAATGATGTTTGGGAACTTGTTCCTCCACCTAGAAGTTCTACCATTATAGGAACCAAATGGGTATTTAGGAATAAGCTAGATGAGAATGGTGTTGTGTCTCGTAACAAGGCTAGACTTGTAGCTCAAGGCTGTAATCAACAAGAAGGGATTGATTATGACGAGACATATGCATCGGTAGCTAGATTAGAATCAATTAGAATCCTTTTAGCCTACGCTTGTGCCTTAGATATTAAGCTTCAACAAATGGATGTAAAGAGTGCATTTCTTAACGGTTTGATCAATGAGGAGGTATATGTGGCTCAACCTCCCGGCTTCATTGATTTTGAGAAACCAGACCATGTTTACAAGCTTAAGAAAGCATTTTATGGACTCAAACAAGCACCCAAAGCTTGGTATGATAGACTTAAAGCGTTTCTTGTTAAACATGAGTATACTATGGGTATGGTAGACAATACACTCTTTACAAAGAAGAAAGGTCCTCACCTCATAATCGTACAAATATATGTTGATGACATTATATTTGGCTCAACTTGTCAAGAATTGTGTGATGACTTTGCCAAAATCATGCATGATGAGTTTGAAATGAGTATGATGGGAGAACTTAACTTCTTTTTAGGACTCCAAATTAAACAAATGGATGATGGTATTTTCTTTAGTCAATCTAAGTACGCTAAAGAAATGCTAAAGAAATTTGGATTAGAAGAATCTAGACCAATGAAGACCCCTATGGCCTCGGATACTAAACTCACCGTAGATGATGATTGTGAGTCGGTAGACAACACCAAATATAGAGGTATGATTGGTAGTTTGTTGTACCTAACGGCAAGTCGACCGGATATCATGTTTAGTGTTTGCCTTTGTGCTCGCTTCCAAGAGGCTCCCAAAACCTCTCACCTTGAAGCGGTTAAGCGTATCTTCCGATACATTAAAGGCACTATACATTTAGGATTATGGTATCCTAAAGGGACCGGCGTAGAAACCATTGTCTACGCAGACTCGGATCATGCGGGAGACTATGTGGACCGGAAAAGCACTAGTGGAGTTTGTACCTTCATGGGTTGTTGTTTAACTTCTTGGTTCTCCAAGAAACAAACCGCTCTTGCGATATCCACCACGGAAGCCGAGTATGTGAGTGCCGGTAAAGCATGGCAACAAGCTCTATGGATGAAGCAAGCGCTTGTTGATTACGGGATTTCTCTTGATGATGTTCCCATCATGTGCGATAATAAAGGCGCTATAGACCTAAGCAAGAATCCCGTACAACATTCGCGAACCAAACACATAGAAATTAGACACCATTTCTTTAGAGATAATGTTCAAAAGGGGAACATTACTATCGAAAAGGTGCCCTCCGAAGACAACTTAGCCGATATCTTCACTAAGCCACTTAAGAGGGAACCTTTTTATTACTTGCGTCTAGGTCTAGGATTAATGGAACATCTTCCTTAAATTCTTTTCCTCTTGTGTGTTTTCTCTTACCACCTTGAGTCCTTGAGTCTTTTAAGATTCTTTTGAAAAATCTTCTCATCTCCTTTTCAAAACTCTCAAAGTCTCTTTCGAAAACGGTTGTGAAACTCGTTTGACATTGTTAATTAAATCTAAAAACGGTTTTTCATAGATTCTCGCTATTAATATAGAGCTTACATAATTCATATGTATGATTCTCTCAAACATAGCAAGAACAAGATTGAATCATGGAGGATCATTGTGTCATAAGGTCTTGTCTTACACACCTCCTACATTGATTTTTTTTTCAATGTATTTTGGTCAAATCTCTATTTGGTAAGTTTGCATATACTTTCCTTGTCTATCTTAGCTTTTAAGCACATCCCTCTGATAAGTTAGACTAGAAAAATAAGATTTGCTGAAAAATCTTTCTCCAAACACCAAACCCTACTTCTGCAGGCGGTTCCATAAGTGAGCCGCGGTACCTTATTGATAAGGTACCGCCACCATAGATAAGGAACCGCCTACAGTGGCCTTCCTTTTCGGGTTTTTGTCTGAAACTCCAGATTTGCTCCAACCTTTTTGAGAATCTTTGTTTCAAACCCTTTGACCACCCCAAAAAAAATACCCTAATCCTTCCCTATTTAAACCATAAGCATTTTGCATTCTTCACATCCAAAATGTCTTATTCTCCAAATGAAAGCCTTGAATCTCCTCTATTTTCTCCAATTGCTTTCAATCCAAACCCACCCAAGAACACTCTTAATCACATTTCTCCTACCAAGAATGTTGATTGTGGAACTTCCTTTCTTCCACCACCACCATTTAGTGTTCTTCCTCCTTCTCATGATAATGTCATGCACCATGGAACATATTGTCATTGTTGTCAATATCAACATCTTGCTATGGCACACATCTATGAGGAGTTGAGCTACATTAAGAGTCTCTTAATCAAGCCTCCTCTTCATTTTGATTATGAGATCTCTAACAAGCGACCACCACCACCCTCCGCTCTTACCTTGTCTTTCATATAAGCATTGGTTGCTTATCCTCAAGACACCAAATTCAAGCAAATCTTAGAATTCTAGAATAACTAGGATTAGATTTATGCTTTTGGCTTGTTTCTTTCTTTTTTTTCATACTTCCTTGTATGATGTTTCTTTAGTAACCTATATTGGATCTTTGTCATTGTGTTTTCTTCTCTTTTAAAATTTTTTTGTGACCTATTGCTATATATTGTTGGTTGTTTCTTTTGTTCAACTAACCCTTCTATGTAGCTTGTCACCATATCTCGATTCCCCGGTACCCCAAGCTAGGGGGAGTAAGCACCAAGGGGGAGTCTTTGCAAAGTCGTTTCTTCAACACCGGCTTACGCAACCTTTTTGCTTCGACAAAGGGGGAGAAATGAATAAACTCGTCTTCGAAAATCTTGTTTTTTATGTGATTGAGTTTATGTATTGTTGGAATCAAAAAGGGGGAGATTGTTAATGCAATAATGACTAAAAACGTTACTTGCATTTTTCGGTCTCGCTTAGTTTTGATTACGACAATATGTAAAAACAAGCATTTACGAAAACAACGAAAAACGAATTCTTGAGTTCAAGTATTTTTCATTTTACCCATTTTCACTTAAGGTATGGATAAACAAGTACTAACCTTAATCAAGTGATCAAGTGATTTAATCTTTTCTTAAAACTCACTTTTTATTAAATGTGACAAGTTTTTATTAAACTTTACTTTTAAGAAAATGTTTTATTAAATTAATTATTTGAAATTTGAAAATGGCATATTCTTATTCTGTCAAGAATATCCTTTCATGATATTTTTATACCCAGATAAGACCTCCACCACTAAAGGACAAAAAGGAGCGGAGTCTAGTCCGGCGGTACCTTAGCGCCTAGGCGGTACCTTATCGATAAGGTACCGCGGGCTATGATAAGGTACCGCGGGCAGATATAGCCGTTGGCTCCTTTATCCTTTATATAGTGGACCATTCTCAGCTTTTCACCTCACCTCTTTTGCACATTTATTTCCAGATTCAAACCCCTTCTTTAATCACTCAAATCTTTGATCATTTGTTTGATTATTACTTGTTTAAGAAGTGAATCTTGTTCTTCCATTCCTTCCTCTCCAAGTGCAAAGAGAAGAACACTTTCTTAGTGAAGTGTTGAGTCCACCTCCAAAGATCCATTGAAGATCAATTTTTATATACTTGTAGTTGTGTCATAGTTGTGAAGATCCAAGTAGTTGTGTCTATTTGGAAGTTGTGTATGTACTAAGTATAGTTGTGTAGATTGGTCCTAGCTACGATTAGGGCTCGACTTTTAGCTTAGAGTCGGAAATTGGTTAAGCGACGTGTACGGTTTTCTCCACCATAAGGAGCTTGTTGTGTAGTGAACTCTCGAGTAAGGAGTACTCGAGGAGTGGAGTAGGAACGAGGAGTGAGCTTCGTTTCCGAACCATTATAAATCCTTGGTGTTCGGTTTGATCTTTCTTTATCCTTAACTCTTTACATTCCTTATTCTTTTCGCATATACATGTGTTAATATTAGATTAGCTACACTATCATTCTTTATTCTTTGTGGATATATTTTTGTTAGTATTAGTTTAGCTACACTATCATTGTTCATATTTGTGCATAAGAAGATTTCACATATTTCCTCAAGCCTAAGTTTTTTAAAAAGGATTTTTGGAAACCATATTTTAACAAGTAAATTATAAGAAACTATTCAACTCCCTTCTAGTTTCTACATACTCATAGGACTTCATTAAGATTATAAAATTATGTTAAGACAATGTACAAGTACCCTAATGCACAAGGTAGAATATTTCAATGCATGACTTGTAAATTAGGTCAAATTAGGTATTTTCACTCTTTAGACATGTTTACCTAAACTAAACCCTTAAACCAAGAGTAAGGACTCTTTGGACACTTGAGACATAATGTCTAGGACCTAAAGTAAGTTTACATCAGTAGCTAAGAGGAGGATAATCACGTTTACTAAGATTAAACCCTAGATCATTAGAAAACCCTAAACTACAAAAGTATACTTCCCATTTTCACATCAAACCTTTGTTAAACTTCAAACCAAGGACCTAAATCTCTTAAATAGAATGTCTAAACCCTAATTAATCCTTAATCATTCACTAATCACATTCCTAAGTCCCTAATAACCAAAAACACAAACCATAAGTTACAAGCCCTAGAAATTAGATCCGGTTTTATATTTTGGCTCCAAAACTCATTTTCAAACAATTTCCCTCCATTTTTAGTTCAAAATTTAGATACTTAGGACTTCTAAGATATATTAGGAGTGTGAAAAGTAGGTGCATCACCTCCTTGCTTGCTACACATCACCATTCTCATCCATACATTGTCGTGATCCATTCCAAGCCACAAGTGAAGATTAGGACTAATCTAGGACCTATAAACTTGTGTAGAGCTTCAATATCCTTCATAAGTCATACAACTATCTATCTTACACGTTTAGATGCCAAACATGGAGCCTAAGTGTTGCTAGTACTATAAATAGAGTCGTATACCACAACATGAAGACTTACATCCTGTTTTCTTTGTATCCCCTACCCATTCTTCATTTCCACCTCTATATACATCTTAGGACATCCCCTAAGACCATAAACCAGGTATAGAAGGTTTCCATTAAAGCCCTTGAAGCTTTGATAGCAAGTAGTGTTCATAGGAAGCCATAAAGAGCCATTTTAGAGCTACCTATATAATTTCTATACTAAACAAGCTTTGATCTTGTTATAATCAATTATAAGACTTTTTATAATGCCAAAATTTTTTTAGAAAGACAATCCAAAAATAACTAAGTCATTTCATTAATTTAAATGGAAGTTATAAGCTAAAGATGTCTTAAAACCCTAATTTTGTGTTTTACATAAAATAATGACTTAAAATCCATTTCAAGAGCTATAGTTCTGATAAAATGTTGTTATTATGATTATAAATATTTTTTGAAACTTTTTTAAAATATTAGATCATTTGATACATTTTTAAAGAAGTTATATGATTTTTACAAGTATATGAACCAAAACTGTCATTTTTGAAACTATTTGACATTTTGGCCTAAAAGTGTCATTTTATGAAATTTAAAGCTATAATAATAAATTTGGAAAGTTTGAGACCCTAAGGTTAAATATTTAAGGATTAAATTTCAATATAGTAAAACTATATACTTGAAGGGTTAAAAGTGTAATTATGCTAAAATATAACTATAAGGACTATTTTTGCCAATATTGAAACTAAAGAACATAAAATATAATAAAACATAATGTATCATGTTAGTAGGGAGCTTTGTGCAAAGATGTTCCATCTCGATATTACGGTCTGACTGAGTGGTTGGGTTTACGATTTAAAGTGCCCTCGCTCCTCAAACGTTTATAGAATGGCTTCTAAGTATAATGGCCCAAACAATGATCTATAATAATAAAATACAAAGAATCAAAGAATAAATACAAGAAATAATAAAAGAATGAACTCAGAGATTATGACTTGATATATCTATATATTGTGTGTTAACTCAGATATTGTGAGAAGGTTGTGATTGGGTATAGCTAATTTAATCAAGACTCTCTAGGCTAAGGTGATTTCATAGCCTCACTTTTAAATGTTTTATAAATGATTTGAATACCCGTGAGGGGATATATGCTAAAACTAGAATACAAGAGTTTTTGTATGTTGTCTATATTAATATTGACACTACGTTTACTAGTTGCCGTTAAGCCCCTTTTTAATCGTGGATCGCTAATAATTTAATGAGCGATAATATTGTGAATAGTACTATTAGAGACTAACATATCCTATCTGGGCAAGTCTCACTTGCTAGCATCTAATGGTTCCTACCTAGGCTAAACAGATATGCTTTATTTTGCATTTAGGATGGTCCGGCAAGCTTCCTACTTAAGGGCAAATTTGTTGGGTTTTCATGATAATGTCTAGTTGCGGGGTCATGAGCTTGTGCAATATGAATTGATGAAATTTAAAAAGTTGGGTTTATAATAATGTAGCCCTGGATTCGTACTTGTATTCAAATATTGTATAAAAAACCTATGATTTCGCTCAACCATTGTGTTGACTTAAAGGCATATATTTCAGGTGAATGAGGACTGGCGGGCTGCGGATGGTGTTGTCTTGAATAAAGTTGTCATTCTAGAAAATAAAACTTGATCTTAAAAAAAACCATGTGGTGTACATTATTTTACAGTTGTTTTTATGTACTCTGAATAAATGAGTGATGACGTTAATATTTATAAAATTGTTTTTGAGCATTTTCTATTATTATGACTATGATACTTTGATAGTAATACCCCAAAAATTAACATCCGCTGCTATAAGGTAAAATGGGGGTGTTACACATTGGTATCTAGAGCTCATGGTTATAGAGAATAAGTTTTTCTTAAACTACAACTAAAATTTTAAATTCAAGACCATCAGCCATCATCAGCGCAAGTGTAAGATTTTTATTTCTTTTAAATAAAATATCTTATGCTAATATATTATATAAACTACAAGGATATCTACTTCCACCTATATTCTCATCTCCGACGATGATGAAAGAGAAATTCAAATGTTCACTCCATCTCCCACAGATGTGCGTGTTCAGAGTTTGTCTTTTTACGATACTCCTGAAATACAAGAATATTTCTCACATCAAACTGAAGTGATGAATAGTGTACCTTAACCTACGTCTCAATTTCTATTACCTGAAGATATTTATTCGTCTCCCAATCGAAGTCGTGAAGAACCTTATGAAACTAAGGAAGACTCTAGAGCCCAGATTCTGGAAAAGCACGACAAGCAATTATCCGTAATTGCTAGGAATCTGATAAGAGGAAGGAAGGAGATTGAAGAACATATTAGTCAGCTGGAATATAAAGTGGACGTTACTCGACGCCATAATATTAGACTGAGTAGAAGGATGCATGCTCATGGGATGAATATGACGAGACTAGAGAAAGAGAATACTGAACTGAAAGAAGGACTTACGAGGACTGGGCTTAATTTAGAATTACTCATCGATGATCTTAAAACAACTAAACAATCTGACTCTGGATATATTTTGCATAGAATTGAGGAGATCAAAATGAGAAATTAAGCTTAGAAATCTAGTTTCAGTTTTTAAGATATGTACAGTTTTTCTTTATGTAACAGAGATGCTTATCGTGTACATATAAACGATAAGTTGTTCGTAAATAAAAGAAGGGTGCGTTGTTCTCAAAAATTTCTTGTCATCTTATCTTTATCATCATTCATATTATGAATCCTCATAAATGAATTAGAAAATTTTATCGTCATTCATATTATGAATCCTCACATATGAAATGATCGAAAGAATTAAGAATACTCTATGATGAATAAATAAATTCCATACTCCACGTATGGAAATTTAAAATAAAAATCATTCTTATCGAGTATTATTATGTTGGTAGGATGGCTCATACGAGAGCATTGACATCTGCGACAGTGAATATGACACCTGAAGAAATAAGGCAATTGGTTGCTGAGAGTGTGACTGCAGCTTTGCAAGCACAAGCCACCAATGTAGCTAGCTCAAGTAATGGAAATGTTGCTAGGATAGAAGTTCCGATAGAGAAAAGATGTACTTACAAAGATTTCATGAGCTGTCATCCTTTTAACTATAAAGGATCTGAAGGAGTTGTTGGACTTATTCGCTGGTTCGAGAGAACTGAATCAGTATTTGTTCGCAGTGACTGTTTTAAATATTGTAAAGTGAAATTTGCTACGGGTACGCTGATAGAAGAAGCTTTGTCTTGGTGGAGTGCTTATGCACAACCCATTGGATAGAACAAGCTTATCAGACTCCCTGGAATGAATTTAAGAATCTGCTAGTTAAGAAGTATTGTCCTCGCAATGAGATTAGGAAAATGGAGGAATAATTCTATAATCTAGTAGTAAAGGAAAATAATCTCAAAGTATACATCCGAATATTTTTGGTATTGGCATTATTATGTCCTAATATGGTGCCTAATACTGGAAAATTGATGGAAGATTTTATTGGAGGATTGCCTAGAAGTATAGAAGGGAATATTACCGCCTCTAAACCCCAAACTTTAGAGGAAGCTATCACCATTACTCAAATATTAATGGTTCAAGTGATAAGGTATACCTCTTGTACAAGTGGCAGTTAATAATAAGAGGAAGTTTGATGATAGGAGGAGTTTTCCTGATAATCGTAATTTCTAGAAGAATAGTTTTCGTAACTATAATCAAGGCAATAATCGTCAACAACAGAACAAAAGAAATGATGTTTCTAAAGTTTATGCTGTAAATTCGAGCAATGGTTATAGTGGAAGACAACCCCTTTGTCAGAGGTGTTCTCTACATCACACAGGATTTTGCACTATCAAGTGTCATAACTGTAGAAAAATAGGACATCAGATAAGATTTTGCAGAAGTAAAGGATTAGCTACTGGAAGTAATCAAATTCCTGTAACTAAAGTTTGCCAAAATTCCAGAAAAAAAGGGCATCTGATGAATGAGTGTCGTAAAGAGAGCAATAGCCGAGGAAAAGGATTATTTGCTAAACGATACTCAACAATATCAGAATACGTATACGAGTATGTTTCATCTATATCATTGTCTGGTTAAAGTAATGTTTGACTCAGGAGCTGATAGAAGTTTCATATCTGTTAAAATTGCTGCTAAGTTAGATATTCCGATTATTTCTTTAAATACTAAGTATGATATAGAAATGGCCGACGGAAAAATAGTTAGCACTAATACCGTTATTCTAGAATGTATCGTTACTTTATTACTTCAATCCTTTGAAATCGATCTTATACCCATTAAGCTCGGTAGTGTTGATGTAGTCATTAGAATGGACTAGTTATCTAATACCATGCCAAAATTCTATGTGACGATAAAACCGTTCATATTCCTATTAACGGTGAAGTTTTGATTGTACATGTTAAGCGAAGTAAGACTCGACTAAATCTCATATCATGCCTTAAGATAAATAAGTACGTATCCCGAGGTGGTCAAGTTTTCTTAGTTCAAGTAGCGGAAAAGGAGAAAGAAGAGAAGCGATTAGGAGATATTCCGATAGTTAGAGAATTTCCCGAAGTATTTCCTGAAGAATTACCAGGTTTGTCGTCTGAGCGTAAGGTTGAATTCCAAATCGATTTGATACCAGGAGCAACACCAGTTGCTAAAGCGCCTATCGATTAGCACCTTCGGAATTGCAAGAATTATTAAGTCAATCCAAGAACAAACTGATCAAGGATTTATTAGACCAAGTATCTCGCCATAGGGAGCTCCAGTCTTATTTGTGAAAAAGAAATATGGATCTTTTAGGATGTGTATCGATTATCGTGATTTAAACAAACTTACTATAAAGAGTCCTTACCCATTACCCAGAATCGACAACTTATTTGATCAACACCAAGGATCAAGCGTATATTCGAAAATTGATTTACGATCAGGTTATCATCAACTGAGAGTTAAGGAAGAGGATTGTGACAATCCGTCAATTTATGGTTGATATTTTATTCTCAATATTTATTTGAAAACATTATTTTAATGTTACAATATGAACTCACTTATTTTTGGGAAGTAATTTGGATTTACGTCTTGAAGTAGCGTCGACTACGTCTAAACCGGAGGATTCAACGTTACGTGCTTACGTTTACATACACCGTCTTTGGTGACAGTCCGACATTTCAGAAAATAAATTTATTCGTGAATATTATTTTGGGAGTTTTAAATTTGTGTTGGTTCATAAACTCACAAATTTACGAGAAGAGATTAGGACTTACGATTTTATTTTAACGTCCTTTACGACTAAACCGGAAACCCTAGGATTACGTATTTACGTTTTCGAACACCGTTTTTGATGAGACAATTTTTATTGGATTCGTTTTGTGTCGTTGATTCATAAGTTATAAAAACATTTTCGTAAAACGACCCGAGGGTACGTAAATCGAGGAAACTAGAATCGAGGAGTACCCGTAAATAATTGGGGATGAGACAAAACAAGTTTTGCCCCACCCCCTATATGGGACGGTTTAAGCATTGCCACCACACCACTTTATGTGTCAAAGTGGTAGCTTAATATTTACACATGTCTTACCAAGCTTCATTTGTAAGCCACTTCTTACACCAAACCACTAGCACTCAAAACAACTCAAACCAAACTAGCAACTCATTTCTCCACTCATGCAAAACACACAATCCTCTCATCTCCCTCTATATTGCCGTCCACTTTTACACCCATATCACCCATTTGATCCAAATTTTAACCATAAACATATGTTATAATTAACATATGTTAATCTCCATTCAAAAAGAGGAAGATTGGTGCAAGTTTTAACATCCAAGGAGGAGTTTCTATGGAGCATTAGGGCTGATTTTCCATAAGGTGTTCATGAAGAATGGTGGTCTTGAAGATGGTCTTGGTTATTCACAAGTTTTTCCATCAAAATCCATGTTTTGATCACAACCTACATAATCATTGTGGTATAAAGATTGTTCTCCTCATCCTCTTGTTATTTTTTATTATGTAATCTTGTATTTCTTTTACTTATGTATATGTATATTATGATGAATGATGATTAAAAATATTGTGTGGGGATTTGGTGTTGATAAACATGCTTAAAAAGATGAAAGACTATAAGAAACAAGGTTAAAATCTTGTTTAAATTTGTTGGCTGTATAAAACAGTAAATAACCAAATGATGAACTGATAAAAATGGCATAGATTAATGGATTTACAGTAAGCTATGGGTTTTGTACACATGTGAGAGTTGGCCATGCAATGGAATCATTGTAATGAGTGAGATATGATCAAAACAAGTTTAGGGTACAAATCTGAGTTTACTGTTTTGGACGATTTTTAGAGAATACTTAGAGGATGATTCAACAGTAGCTATAGGAGAGTTAAATTAAGCACATATCATGTAGTTTATGTGATAAAAATTTGAGCTTCTATCTCCATATAGAACTCTAGATATGGCAGTTTTGGTGAAGATGAAAATAAAAATCAGATTTTGGAAATTAAAGTATAATAATATTATATAAGCACTCAAAATTATAATGTATAAAATTGTAAAACTAAAACCCACTAACTTATGGATTTTATTTATATAAGTATGTAAAAGGTTAAATAAGTGGACATTTTATAAAAATGGTAAGTTGTTAAGTTTTATAAGTTATAAAACTATAAACATGATTTTTACGACTTTTTCGGCTATTACCGTAAAATTAACGTTTTTGCTAAATAAAACTTAGACGGTTGGACCCGTCTAATGTAAACTATATAAAACTCATATACTGATATATAAACATGTATAACAAGTAAAAACCGATAAAACCGAACTATAGAACATACGGACATTAACGAGCTAAATAAGCATATTGGACTAATAATTGGACTAAATAAAAAAAAAGTGCTTATTGGGCTTAACCCATTTAGGCCCAACTTGTAAAGTGTAAATACTGATAATACAAGTATGAAATGGATTAATAAAAGTTAATAAACTTATAATAGGCTTATTGGACCTAAAACACGTAAATAGGTAAAACTAGTAAACTAGTCGACACATAACACTAAAATGAGTAAACGAGAATATGTAAACCCACTTGATCATCATATATATAAAATCATCATATGTATACATAATTGTTATTTTTATAAAGTCATTGGACATGAGTCTAAGACGAGTATTATTTGTCTAGGTTTCCGTGATTGAAGCATGTACCGTTCATCCGAATTGCCGATAACCCGTCTTCCCACATCAACGTGAGTTCATAGCCTCGCACTCTTTTAAATATTTTTATGAAATGTTTTATAAACCCGCGAGGGAGATAACATGTTAGTTTTTATAAAATAGGACACTAATTGTCCCGATTGTTTGTTTATTAATTTGGACCCGAACGATTGTATGACCCGATGAATGATTAAATGACCCGATAGATGAAATGAAATGGATTATTAAAGTTAGGTTATGTCACTAAAAGTCCCATTAGCATGAATTGTGAACTACCGGGATTCGGTAGACGCTTATGCATATAATAGTACTATTTAGGGACGATCACCCCAGTTCGCGCCTTGACGGTTGATCCCCATAGCGTGACCTTTGTGACGGCACGCTACTTTAGATGGGCAAATTGAGTATCGGGTTAGCTACCCGTTGTTGGTTTAGTAAGTTAACAATGTCATGCGGCTTATAATAATCCAAACTAACGAAATACTACTAGACGCTCCGAATTACGATGTATTGCCTGACTAGCAATACAGGGTCATACTATTGATATTATGTTTGTGTTTTGGTTTTCATAACCATATTCATATAACGGTTTTTATTTTCATACAACGTCATAAGACGTATTGCATGGTGTTTTTACGACATTGGCTCGTATAATGATTTTTAAGGCAAATGCCTATATTATGATTTTCGACAAGGATTTGTATAAAAATGACTTTGGCTATTTTATGGCCTATTAAAATGATTTGTACAAAATGATTTTCAGTAATAACTTTATACTGATATTATATTGATGGATTTTATTAAACTCTATGAATTCACTCGGCGTTATCGCTGACCTTTTCTTTTAACATGTTTTATCTCAGGTACTTGAAGGTAATTCTCGGGAAGACAACAAGAATTCATGGCCCGCACTTAAACAATAATTTCCATTCAAATACTTTGTAAAACTTTGTATGAAATAATATGACTTGGGACCGATGTAACTTTTATATTTATGAATGGAAATGCTTTATTATTATTAAACGACGCGATTTTTATGCGTTGTCTATGATGTGAGTAATGTGCTATCCCGTAACACCAACTAGTCTTCCACTGTATTGAGTTGTATAAATTTGGGGGTGTTACAGTTTGGTACCAGAGCTCTCGTTATAGAGAACGAAAGATTTTTAAAACTAAGGTTTTGAATAAAACATTTCAAAATCTTTTAATTATAAACATTTTTCTAAAAATGTCTAAAAATCTTTTGACTATAACGGTGCCGAATAATTCCCGAGTTACCGACAAGGCCAGACTGAGAAGTGTTATTTTAATATATATATATATATATATATATATATATATATATATATATATATATATATATATATATATATATATATATATATATATATATATATATATAACTTGGATTATATATATATATATATGATGTAATTTTATTACGTGATTGTTTGATGATTATTTTGATATTTATACGAGGTATTTATACGACGTAGATTGTCACAAGGAACCCTAAATCCCCTAGTAAATTAATCGAAGCTATTCTCGTAGGAATTCTAGCTATCCTAGATCTAAACCAAGTTGTGGATATTTATGATCCCAACAAATGGTTGATATTCGTAGAAATGTAGATATTAGTTGATTGTGAAATTGAAGAAGAATTGGCAAGATTAAAACTGATATTGATGTCATGACGATCTTTCCTTATAGAGTGGAGTTTGACAAAACGTTACCACCTAGAAAGATGTCATCTGATTCGTTGTCACCCAATTCTTAAATTGAAATCGAAAGGGTGAATGTTGCACTTGAGGCTGTCATTGGAACCATTAACCAAAAGCCTCATGCCACTAGTACCTTTCCGAGAAGTCTAATTGAATATATGAGTCATCTCATACTAGTGACTAATTTGATAACTATTGATGAAAGAGCTATAGGACTAAAAATTAAGTGTTGATCATATCGAGCTTTTATTGCCTATTAAGGCCAAAGAATAAAGATTGAAAGTATTGGAGAATGAAGTAGGATATCGAATTGAGTATGATTTGGCTGAAACTTGAATAAAAGAAAAATTTAACTTATATGGAATATGAAATTGTTATGAGGAAGTCATTAAGCCCTGTGATTGGATTATAAGGTTTTAATTGATTGTTGATTCGTGTTAAGTGTTGTTCCTAGGCCATTGTCCACTAATGAGGATGCCCAGTGTCCAAGAAATAAATTGAAGAAATCTTCTTCTGAATTGGGACCGATGGATCTTCTGGGACATGTGGAACACCTAATGTCTCTTTTAGATTAGTATTCATTGTGGTATCTTTTAAAAATCCCTAACTTAACTGAGATATCAGTTGGTAGGATGAGTTTTGGAAATTGTATGACATAGTGACACGTAATGTGTTACAGTACAATTTGACTTGTTTGTGATTAATGAAAAGACTACATTTGATTGCTAAACTCTACATGTATCGATGATATCTATCTTTTCTTGCTTCTTCCTAATGCTCGCATTAGTGATGCAACCATGGAACAAGTACCTATCTCGATTTGAGTTACGTTGTGGATTATTCTTTTTTAGCGCCATCGAGGTCATGAACCTCATGATTATTTGGCTAATCTCATTTTCTATCATATTGTAGTTAGTTCTTGTTGAACAACTTTTCATCACTCTTCTGCAGATCACTCATTGTTTTTATAAGATAAAACAGTATCATCTGATGAAATTGAATTTTCATCACTATAAGGATTATTCAAAATGAGATTTATAAGTGATTGTTATCGAAATGAAGATGTTTATAAAACACCTTAGAAAACTTAATTGTTTTCATAACAAAGAAAATCTTTGTAAATTTATTTTTGATTCTTATTTAAGAATTAAGCATGAAAATGTTTTTATTATAAACATGATGATAAAATTTTGACGAACTGAGTATTGCATCGTTAATCTTGAAATTGTATATAGTTGCGCGCCTACATACAATTTGGAATGGACCATGCAAGGCTGATTAGTAGTCACCATAAAACTAATGAATAAACACTACATTTTCTTTGAAGATTGTGAAAGATTAAATTTTATGAGATCTGCAAGAAGTGCAAAAAAAAAATAGGGACATATTGTTAGGGACACCTACATATGTGCCCGTACCATTTATTCTTCTAAATTGAATTTACTCATATGTGGAATTTGTCTTATTTGACAATTGACAATTCTTTCTTGTCCAATTCTCCCATAGTGAGATTCTTAGGAAAAGTATCTGATTACCGAGTGTTGATACCCGACTGGATGTATCGACGTTCCTATCATTTCTTATGATTTGATTTCATTTGAATGACCTGGGTAACGATCCGAGGAGCTTTCGAATGCGTACTCAAATTATGAAAACATGGGATATATTCATATTCGTTAAATGTTTTCGTGTGTATCTGATTTGAAATTCTCTCGCATAGATCATGCGTTGAACTTACTCTTTTATGGTAGTTATGTCTCCATATATCCTTGAATTTGTGAAGGATTATGAGTTATTGGTAGTCTTTTGAGAAGTCCACATCTTATTGACGACAATGAAACTGGAAAGTTAATAGTGCCAGTAGAATGGATTGATTGATTATGACATGACGACATTGTCTTAATTGATGGGAACTCGATTAGAATTCCCCTAAAAGATAAGATGTTGATTATCAAAAGTTATTTATATAATTCGTGATGAATGACCATATCCTGCATTTAGACTTGAAATTATACCATGAATGGTTATGAACTAGTCATAAATACTATAATCTAGAAAGAACCTAATATGAATTTATCAAAAGATGTTTCTGTTATTTGAAACTTTAGGAAGTATTTATTGGTGAATTAACTAGACTTTCGCCATTAAGGCAAGTTGAAATTGGTATTGATCATATTCCCGGTGTTGTACATGTGGCTTGTGCACTGTACGTCAGCACCATCTAAATTAAAGGAATTACCGTACAACTGAGAGAGTTGTCGGAGAAAGATTTTATTCTACCGAGCTCGTCATCATGAAGAGCTATGGAGATATCATTCCTTATATTTATAGATTACTGTGAACTGAGTAAATTGACAATCGAAAACGATATCCATAACTTGAAATGGAAGATTTGTTCGATCATTTACAAGGTTCTAGTGTATGTTTTTAAGATTTGATCCACGGCATGGTTATCATCAACTTCGCATCTGCGAAAAAGATTATGTATTCCAATCACTACATCCGGTACTTGTAATGAACATTATGAGTTTCACGTGGTGACGTTTGGATTGACTAATACACATGTAGCATTCATAAATTGGGTAAATCACGTGTGTTGGCTGTAATTTGATAAATTCATGCTCGTGATCATTAAAGACCATTTGTTTGTTTACAAGAATAAGAATGAAGTTAATAATTAATTATAGATTGCTCTGAATTGGCCGAACAATTAAAAATTGTACCTTGAATATTTAACATAAGACTTACGACTTAATAATTTACATGATTTAACCGTGTGATTAATAAATAATGGAATATAAACTGACTCTTCAAAATTTAGAAGTCATTTAAGACTTTGAGTTATACTAAAAAGAAAGTGCAAATATATTTTGAAAATGTTTTAACAAAGGATTTTAAGGGATTATTCCCTTATACACAAACCATTTAACTAAACTTCTGTTTAGGGGTAAATGTTTGTGTATACCTCAAGATAACTTAAGAAGGATTGAGTAAAACCATTTATACCATAACCTGAAAACTTAAAACGACAATTTTTGCTTTTCAACTAAGAAAACTTTGACCAAAGTATAAACAAAGGTTTTTCGAACATTTACAAATCTTATTAATTATTTTCAATAAATCAACAAAAATTGTGTTAACTAAATTCAAATTTATTTTGAACATTTTATATAATTGGTCGAACTAAGAAATTTAAAATTTTTACGTTTACGTTTCATAAAATTTAATAATTATTATTTAATTAATCATAATAATTATCGACGCTTTAAACGCCGGATTGAGAAAAACTGATAAAATGATAGATGAGATGAAACTGAAACATAGAAGATATGAAGAAAGAATTTTGAATAAATACGGTTATGATATTTATTTCATCAGGAAAGTGAACGTAATTACTGACACATTATGTATAAAAGATAAAGAACCAATTAGGACACGTTCCTTAATAATGACGGTGGAAAATAAATTGCCGAACAATTTAAAAATAGCCGATGATTGTAAAACAGATAATATAGATAATAAAAAGTGGTTCGCGGCTAATGTGAACCATTAGAATTGAGAAGCCAATAGCGTTAAATGTTTTAAAGGCCACTTATGGTTGCCTAAATATGAAGATTGTGAGATATAGGTATGTTGGAATTTGTAAGTATAAGTATTCTATTTATGTCATTTATGACTAAAAGTATCTTTGTCTGAAGAAGTTGTACTGATGGCAAATTATGAAGGCAGACATCGCCTCATACATTAGTAAACGTCTAGCTATTGCAAAGGTCATCATCTGAATTTGATTCGATTTGGGTCATCGTCGACAGACTGACCAAATCTGCTAATATCATTCCCGTTAATGATAAATGCAAAAGAGTTATGTAAACATAGTGTGCCTGTATCGAACATCTTTATCAAGATCCTCGCTTCGCATCGAATTTCTAGAGATTTGCTCAGAAATCATTAAGAACGAACCTTGATGAGAGTACTATATACCACCCCAAATCGAAGGGACGAGGTAAAGTAACGATACAAAGTAATATAAGTGTTGTTTTATGTTTGAATGATTGACCTTTGGTAATAGACCATATAATCGTTTTCCTTTGGAGAGATTATCATTGATAATCATCGTATTAGGATTGAGATCGAATCTTGTTAGGATCTAAATATTAGAGCATCTGTAAGCAGGAGTTGAGATAAAGACACCCGACATACACCCATTGTGAGTTGGACATGTCTTTTAGGTTTAAGGTTCCCTATGATGGTGAACCTAACCTTACAAAATACCCGACCTGCGAGATCTGAAATGATTATTGAAATTAGAATCTGATTATTGATAGCCAGTAGTGGGCAAGAGGTTATGTGAATATGAAATGTAGATCTTGAAGTGCCAAATGGGTAGCGAAGTTATGCCACAATTTTTAACCTTGGAAAAATAAATTCATGATCTGACAAATCATGGGATATAAGTCCCCATTGCATGGGACCATTGAGATGATGTAAAAGTTGGGATTGAAAGGAATATAAGCTGGATCTACCCTAGGACTTCAAGAACTGCGTGAATTTTTTTTCGTAAATCGAACTTGATGGAATATCTATCAAGTGAAAATCTGATTGTTCTTAGTAAAGCTTAGATCGGCGAAAAGTTGCATTCATCAGAAACCCGTGAACATCATGGATAGAGAAAGTAAGTCAACATTTAGCCTGATCTTATTCCCGTAGTTATGTTTGATGAAACTCGCTTATTGTAATGAATTGCACTTGTGAGAAAAGACCGAATGTGGAGGAAATACCCACATGGCTTTAACTCTATAAGAAGCGAGTAGTAAGGTAAGATGATCTTTGAGGACAAAGATCCTGTTTAGGGGTAAATGCTGTGACAATCCGTCAATTTATGGTTGATATTTTATTCTCAATATTTATTTGAAAACACTATTTTAATGTTACAATATGAACTCACTTATTTTTGGGAAGTAATTTGGATTTACGTCTTGAAGTAGCGTCGACTACGTCTAAACCGGAGGATTCAACGTTACGTGCTTACCTTTACATACACCGTCTTTGGTGACAGTCCGACATTTCAGAAAATAAATTTATTCGTAAATATTATTTTGGGAGTTTTAAATTTGTGTTGGTTCATAAACTCACAAATTTACGAGAAAGATTAGGACATACGATTTTATTTTAACGTCCTTTACGACTAAACCGGAAACCCTAGGATTACGTATTTATGTTTTCAAACTCCGTTTTTGATGAGACAATTTTTATTGGATTCGTTTTGTGCCGTTGATTCATAATTTATAAAAACGTTTTTCGTAAAACTACCCGAGGGCACGTAAATCGAGGAAACTAGAATCGAGGAGTACCCGTAAATAATTTGGGATGAGACAAAACAAGTTTTGCCCCACCCCCAATATGGGACGGTTTAAGCATTGCCACCACACCACTTTACGTGTCAAAATGGTAGTTTAATGTTTACACATGTCTTACCAAGCTTCATTTGTAAGCCACTTCTTACACCAAACCACTAGCACTCAAAACAACTCAAACCAAACTAGCAACTCATTTCTCCACTCATGCAAAACACACAATCCTATCATCTCCCTCTATATTGCCGTCCACTTTTACACCCATATCACCAATTTGATCCAAATTTTAACCACAAACATATGTTATAATTAACATATGTTAATCTCCATTCAAAAGGAGGAAGATTGGTGCAAGTTTTAACATCCAAGGAGGAGTTTCTATGGAGCATTAGGGCTGATTTTCCACTAGGTGTTCATGAAGAATGGTGGTCTTGAAGATGGTCTTGGTTATTCACAAGTTTCTCCATCAAAATCCATGTTTTGATCACAACCTACATCATCATGGTGGTATAAAGATTGTTCTCCTCATCCTCTTGTTATTTTTTATTATGTAATCTTGTATTTCTTTTACTTATGTATATGTATATGATGATGAATGATGATTAAAAATATTGTGTGGGGATTTGGTGTTGATAAACATGCTTAAAAAGATGAAAGACTATAAGAAACAAGGTTAAAATCTTGTTTAAATTTGTTGGCTGTATAAAACAGTAAAGAATCAAATGATGAACTGATAAAAATGGCATAGATTAATGGATTTACAGTAAGCTATGGGTTTTGTACACATGTGAGAGTTGGCCATGCAATGGAATCATTGTAATGAGTGAGATATGATCAAAACAAGTTTAGGGTACAAATCTGATTTTACTGTTTTGGACGATTTTTAGAGAATACTTAGAGGATGATTCAACAGTAGCTATAGGAGAGTTAAATTAAGCACATATCATGTAGTTTATGTAATAAAAATTTGAGCTTCTATCTCCATATAGAACTCTAGATATGGCAGTTTTGGTGTAGATGCAAATAAAAATCAGATTTTGGAAATTAAAGTATAATAATATTATATAAGCACTCAAAATTATAATGTATAAAATTGTAAAACTAAAACCCACTAACTTATGGATTTTATTTATATAAGTATTTAAAAGGTTAAATAAGTGGACATTTTATAAAAATGGTAACTTGTTAAGTTTTATAAGTTATAAAACTATAAACATGATTTTTACGACTTTTTCGGCTATTACCGTAAAATTAACGTTTTTGCTAAATAAAACTTAGGCGGTTGGACCCGTCTAATGTAAACTATATAAAACTCATATACTGATATATAAACATGTATAACAAGTAAAAACCGATAAAACCGAACTATAGAACATACGGACATTAACGAGCTAAATAAGCATATTGGACTAATAATTGGACTAAATAAAAAAAGTGCTTATTGGGCTTAACCCATTTAGGCCCAACTTGTAAAGTGTAAATACTGATAATACAAGTATGAAATGGATTAATAAAAGTTAATAAACTTATAATAGGCTTATTGGACCTAAAACACGTAAATAGGTAAAACTAGTAAACTAGTCGACACATAACACTAAAATGAGTAAACGAGAATATGTAAACCCACTTGATCATCATATATATAAAATCATCATATGTATACATAATTGTTATTTTTATAAAGTCATTGGACATGAGTCTAAGACGAGTATTATTTGTCTAGGTTTCCGTGATTGAAGCACGTACCGTTCATCCGAATTGCCGATAACCCGTCTTCCCACATCAACGTGAGTTCATAGCCTCGCACTCTTTTAAATGTTTTTATGAAATGTTTTATAAACCCGCGAGGGAGATAACATGTTAGTTTTTATAAAATAGGATACTAATTGTCCCGATTGTTTGTTTATTAATTTGGACCCGAACGATTGTATGACCCGATGAATGATTAAATGACCCGATAGATGAAATAAAATGGATTATTAAAGTTAGGTTATGTCACTAAAAGTCCCATTAGCATGAATTATGAACTACCGGGATTTGGTAGACGCTTATGCATATAATAGTACTATTTGGGGACGATCACCCCAGTTCGCGCCTTGACGGTTGATCCCCGTCGTGCCACATTGATTGGTAAGTGAATTTATGTATGAGAAGATTTCCATAACGTGACCTTTGTGACGACACGCTACTTTAGATGGGCAAATTGAGTATCGGGTTAGCTACCCGTTGTTGGTTTAGTAAGGTAACAATGTCATGCGGCTTATAATAATCCAAACTAACGAAATACTACTAGACGCTCCGAATTACTATGTATTGCCTGACTAGCAATACAGGGTCATACTATTAATATTATGTTTGTGTTTTGGTTTTCATAACCATATTCATATAACGGTTTTTATTTTCATACAACGTCATAAGACGTATTGCATGGTGTTTTTACGACAGTGGCTCGTATAATGATTTTTAAGGCAAATGCCTATATTATGATTTTAGACAAGGATTTGTATAAAAATGACATTGGCTATTTTATGGCCTATTAAAATGATTTGTACAAAATGATTTTCAGTAATAACTTTATACTGATATTATATTGATGGATTTTATTAAACTCTATGAATTTACTCGGCGTTATCGCTGACCTTTTCTTTTAACATGTTTTATCTCAGGTACTTGAAGGTAATTCTCGGGAAGACAACAAGAATTCATGGCCCGCACTTAAACAATAATTTCCATTCAAATACTTTGTAAAACTTTGTATGAAATAATATGAATTGGGACCGATGTAACTTTGATATTTATGAATGGAAATGCTTTATTATTATTAAACGACGCGATTTTTATGCGTTGTCTATGATGTGAGTAATGTGCTATCCCGTAACACCAACTAGTCTTCCGCTGTATTGAGTTGTATAAATTTGGGGGTGTTACAAGGATATTCCTAAAATTGCGTTCAGGACGCGGTATGGACATTATGAATTTCAAGTAATGCCTGTTGGTTAACCAATGCACCAGCTGTTTTCATGGACCTCATGAACAGAGTGTGTAAGCCTTACTTGGATAAATTCGTAATCGTGTTTATTGATGATATTCTTATCTACTCTCGTAATAGAGAAGAACATGCCAAGCATCTTGGTATAATTCTCTAATTACTTAAGAAGGAGAAGTTGTATGCTAAGTTCTTGAAATGTGAATTCTGGATCGATGTTGTTCAATTCCAAGGACATGTCATTGATAACCAAGTTATTCGTGTGGATCCTACTAAGATCGAAGGGGTAAAGAATTGGAGTAAGCCTAGTACACCTACGGAAATAAGACAATTTATAGGACTTGCTGGGTATTACCGAAGATTTATCGAAGGTTTTTCAAGAATATTGCTAAAGCTTTGACTGAATTGACTCAGATAAACAAACCATTTGACCCTGGAGATAGTCAAGAGACAGATTTTCAATTATTGAAGCGAAAGTTATGTGAAGCACCTATCCTAGTATTACCAGAAGGAAACGATGACTTTATGGTTTACTGTGGTGCATCTATTCAAGGAATGGGAGCAGTGCTTATGCAAAGGAATAAAGTTATTGCTTATGCATCAAGGAAACTTAAACCTAATAAGAAGAATTATACTACTCATGATCTAGAATTAGGAGCGGTGATATTTGCTCTTAAAATCTGGAGACATTACCTCTGTGGTACGAAGTGTGTAGTATTTACTGATCATAAAAGTATTCAATATATTCATCATAAAGAATTGAATATGAGACAGCGACGTTGGTTAGAATTACCTGGTGATTACGATTGTGAAATTTGTTATCACCCAGGTAAGCCAATGTAGTAGCTAATGCTTTAAGTCAGAAGAGCGTGTTAACTAGGTAGTTACATCTCAAGCGAAATTTATATATTCTCCATTGTTATTTCAAATGATTTCTCTTTAATGTCTATTCCGCTTTCCTAGGGGACAAAGATTAACCGAAGAGTCAAGGGGCCCCAAGTTTTTATGAAAAGTGATCTTTGCATTAAATGCTCAAAAAGTAAAACGGCTAAAATCTTTTCATTACCCCGTGACTCATCTTTTCTGTCTATCATTCTATCATTTCTCTCTCATACTATTTCTCTCTCTAATCTTCAAAACCTTCAAACCTTCAACAATGGCATCTTCAACCCAAACCTAAAAGTTTTCCGTCTTGGCTGCATCAAATGTTGACTTCAGTATTGAAGATGGAAAGATCACCCTTAACAACTGCATAACACTTTTTGGGCACCAAAACCCTCTATACACGCCTATGCTAAGCTTCTTGAAGAACTGCACCATTGTTTAAGCCATAACAAGATCTCCTTCATCTTGTTACTATCAATACCTAAAGGAGTTCTGGTAGATCAATCTACTATGAGCATCACCTTTAATCTCTCCACCCATTCTCGTCCTCTCACCTTTGATTTCATAGACTTTGCAAGAGTTATTGGACTTCCAGTCAATGCTAACATGGTCACTATGCCTAACAATGACACTATGAAGAAGGCACTTGTGACTCTTAGACCTCATGATGATGATGACAAGCCTTTCACAATAAGTTCTTTCCAACACAAATCCCTTATCAAAGTCAACTACTTCTCTCCCATATGGAAAACTCTGATGCTGTATATTGTGAAGTGCTTAGGAGGCAACCAGGGGTCCCATGATCAGTTGAATGGATCTCAACTAGCTATTTCTTACATTCTCATATAGGGACTCGACATTAGGATCACTCATACTCTCTACATTGATTTGATTGCCAACCTAGAGAACAAAGGAAAGAAGAACATGCTCTCCACCATCTGTTACGCTAGATATCTCTCTCTCATCTTTGAGGATATCTTGGGTGAATCATACCACAACGAGAACCTACACTCCTTCTCACCCTTCCGCATCACACCTACCTCCTTAAAGACTTCCTCGGAGGATGAAGTTTACATTACTAGGCATATGATGAAGGTAGCTGGTCTTATTGATTCAGAAGATCCCTTGATCCCTCAACTTGAGGTGAATGTTGAAGGATCGGCTGACAAGTCTTTGTCCAAGACCTCTGGGTAGTCCTCTTCTCAGCCCAAAGGTCTCAAGGACAAGAAGAAGAAGAGGAAGGAAAACCCCCTCACGTTTGAAGCCCAATCTTCTAAAGCTCCTCACAAGAATAAGAAAACCAAGAAGATCCCATCTACTACCTTAGCAGATGAGGAGATAGAGCCTCATGCCGACAAACAACCAGTGTCTAGCAACTCTAAGTTGGATGAGATATCTGGGAACCCCCTCAACGCTGATATCACCGAGGTATTAGTCTACCACCTTCTTTATTTTTTTTTGAGGTTCACAAGCAATCACTCTTATACGTCTGTAGGAGAGAGTGATGAAGTTTAGGGTTTGCCTCTACCCTTAGAGTGTCTGTGTCTGCACCTAGCTCCCTTAAGACCTCTTTACACTCTGTCTTTGCACCAGGATATGATTGATTTGTGTTGATAACGTACCTCGATAATCCTGCACCCTCTAGACTGTACTATGGCTTATAAAAACCAGAGTACTTATAAGTCCCAACCTAGAATCTCTGAACATCACTCAGTCTCTGGTTCCCCTCATGATTAAAAGAGTCCCAAAGAATTTATTCTTTTGAGGAGAATGAATGATCACGCTCAGCCTCCTAAGGGCAGCAATAAATGGCGACCATTAATCTCAGATAATTCACTCTTAAAGAGTCCCAAGGAGAAATCCTTCAGGGGGAGCTGGATAATCACACTCAGCTATCCTAAGGGAAGAGAACGACAACCATTCAACATATCATGTTTTAATCACTAAAATAGTACCAAGGATAAGTCCTTATGGGGGAACTGGATAATCACACCCAGCTATCCTAGGGGCAGCGAACGACGACCATTCAGCAAATCATGTTTCACCTTAAAAGAGTCCCACGGAGAAATCCTTCAGTGGAGCTGGATAATCACACCCAACTATCCTAGGGACAGCGAATGGCGACCTTTCACCTTACTTTACTTACAATAAAAGAGTCCCAAGGAGAAATCCTTAGGGGGGTTGGATACTCACACCCAGCTTTCCTATGGCAGCGAATGGCGATCTTCACCTTTATTACAAACTCATCTCATGTGCACTAACAACTCTTATAATAGGGAATGAACTTACATGATGAACAGATGAATGAGGATCCATTCTCATATGCAGAGGATGACATCGTTGGCGCTTCCACTATTGATCTTTCCGTTGTCTCTGATCTAGACTCCATGCCTGATGATGAAGTCTACATTATTGAGGATGATATCTCACTCTCTGGATTTGAGGCCATGGATGATACTGATGATAAAGTGTCCTCTGCTGAGCTAAAGCCTATCCCATTCCCCCTAATGGTCAACGTGCAAGAACTTGCTGCAAAGCAAGTATGGGAGTAGAGGCCAATCCCACCAAGCCCAGTTCCATTTCCATCTATGTCAAACATTATGGAATTCGGTGCAAATAAGAACTAGGAGTACTTACAGTAACTCAAATCCATTCCCATCCCCAGAATGCCAAATGTTCAGGCTCTGGGAGCCGAAGAGATCTGGGTTCAAAGAGGTGACATCAACATTACCAAACCAAAAGTCACCAACGAGGCCATCTTCTCTGAAATCAAGAGTTTCACAAATGTTGCAGAGGACATTATAAACAACTTAGAAAACTCTATGACCAAGTCCATGGAGTCTACACTTAAGTCCCTGTGATGTAGTGTTTTTACCACTCTTTAGGAAAAGAGAGCAAAATAGGGAAAGTATTAAGTGTCGGTTTAGGAAAACCAAGCACAAATGACCAAATGTGGTTCAAGTTCGTTTCCCAAGGAGGCAAGTGCGTTGTGTTAAGAACTGATTAACTTTGTGATTATATTTATGAGAAAAGAGAAAAAGAAAAGAGATTAGAAGAGAATGACGGTTACGACTATGGATTATACTAAGACGAAAAGTCGTACACGTAAAACCGTAAAAAGTGACAAAATTAAAAATTTACCCTAAAAATTCCTAGAAAATTGCAATAAATCCTAAATAATGTGATTAGAGTTTAGAAAAAAAATAAAAAATCACTTAAACCTTTTATTTAATTAAATAAAAAAAATTTAATGCTAATTAAAGCCCAAAAAATCTATTTAATTAACAAAAAACCCAAAATGAGATTTTTTCAATTGTAAACCTCTAAAATGACTTAACTAAATTTAAAACTATTTTTGAAAATTTTAAAATTAATAAAAACTATTTAAAAACAATTAAAAACTATTTAAACTTAAAATTATTATAAAAATTAATCTAATGACAATAAAAACATTCTAAAAATTGTAAAATTCCTAATTTAATGTATTTGATCTAAGAAAAATATAAAAACTTGAAAAATATAAATTTTAATTTTTAATAATAAAATAATAATAAAATATTAATAAAAATCCAAAATTTATAAAAATTCTAAAAAGTTGCAAACTAGCTTATTTTAACCTAAGAAACACAGAAATGAAGTTGAAATTACAAAATACCCCTAATGGGCCTAGAAATGGGCTAAAAGACAAAACAGTCCCTTAATGGGCTTAATTTAGGCCCAATAAGAAAAAGTCAACCAAATAAGCCCAAAACTTCTAGTCTGACTCAAAATTTGATTTTAAAAACAAAACTCTGAAGGCCCAAAAGCTGAAAATGTGTTTAAGCTAGCTTATTTCAAAGCAGCTTATTCTTAATGGGCTTTTTGGCCCATTAAGCTATAAGCTGATGCCATAAGCTCAAATTAGACACACAAGCTTCTTTTGAGTTACTTAAGAGTTCTGTAAAAATAAATTTGAAATAAGCACAAGGAATAAGCCTGAATAAGCAAAAAGTTATCTTCACAAAACGACAAAATAGTCGTTTTCGAGTTCTAGGCCACCCCAAGAGTTGATTCAACTTTCAAAAGCTTTTAAATGACTTAACTAAGCTTAATCAACAAAAAAATTTTCAATAAGCACACTCAATAAGCTGGAATAAGCAAATAAGCACTTAATTTAAAGTCAACCTTATTAGTTTTCTAGCTAAAAGTCAAAGCCAATGTCTGATAAGCTCTAGTTCAAATAAATGGGTCAAATGATGAAGATCTATTACAAAAAGTAAGTTGTTGCAAGTCTCGATAAGCCAATTTGGCTTATAAATAAGCTGAAAGAGAATTAACATTAGCAGGGGCTAGTTTTGGGTGTTCAGCAGTGGGAACTTTTCCCACTGCTTGACTTTCTTGACTATTTGTCTTTAGTGACTTTTTTGTGGATTTAAGTTTCACAAAGGCACCCAAATGATCAGTTAATCATGAGGAGTCAATAGCAATCACAACAACACAATCACAATCAGCCAATTAGCACAGTTAATTCAAAACATCACCAGATCTAGCCTAGACATGAACATAAGCAGTTAAGAGTTCAATAAGCTATTTAAGCAAGATTCAGCCAACCAAATTGCACCAAAAGCATACACAAGCTATAATAAACTTAAATGATCAAGTTTAAACAGGTTTCATGCAATGGTTCAAGGTCTAGATCAAGATTCAAGCACAAAATAGTTACTGATGAACTAAGAACATGCAGATTTTTCACTTTGCTGATATACTTGACCAACAAGCCAAATTCAAACACTCAAATCTTCGAATCAGGTTACACAAACTATGATTTAACACCTTTTATCCCTAAACATGCATATAATCTAAGTATTACCAAAATTTTAGGTCAAAAACAGTCAAAACCAATGAGATATAGCACAATCTTATACTTAAGGTTTTAAAGCCAATAACTTGTAGGTTTTAGTACTCAACCAAGTAAATAACAGATACAAAGCATAACACAAACTTCCAACCATAAAACAACAAGCTATGATCTTAAACAGATAATCCCAAACACCCCTTATCTTTTTCAAATCAAATTTAAACAAGTATAAGTGTATTCCAAGGTTACCCAAGCCCAATCAAACACATTAACAGTTATAATATGCAGTATTAAGCAAGATTAAGCCACAAATTTCACAAGAACACAAGTAACACACAAAATCACAAAAAATCAAGATTTTAAGCAGATTTAAGGTAGAATGGTTCAAACCTCATGGATGTACATCCACACCCATGAATTTTGAGCTTATGTGCTAGCAAGAACAAGCACAAGCTTCCACACACACTCCTGCTAAGATTCAACAAAGTTAGAAGCAAAAATATAAAAACAGTAAAGTGACAAATCCTTGATTAATGCAACTCTTGTACCCTACACTTGATTATCCCCAAGTTATAAGCCTCACAACACCTTGATATCACAATATCAGGGTGCTATGATCAACTTATAGCCCAAAAATTCCAAGGTGTACCAAGATCTTAGCAAAATATCAAGATTTAAGGAAAATATACAAACTTTTGCACACTCCTTTGAAAACAGGTTTTTGGATTCAAGATTAGTTAACAAACAACAATAACAAGCATATATAAGATTGGCACTTGGACTTTTCTTCACAAAATTCAAACACACTTCATTAATATGAAAATGAGATTTACAGAAATGTGAACTAGGAAAAATTCAAGAGCAAAAACAAATGTAGAATCCTAAGGCCTTTAAATAGGCTTACAAGTAAACAACTGATGCTAAGAAAAATGTAAAACCCTAGCTAATGAAGTTCCAGATATGCCCTTGAGGGTTTTGAAGACTTTGGAATCATGTGACTTTATCTTAGTGTTTTGTGGTTGCTGGCATGGTGGAATTTCATCCAATGGTTTATAACAAGCTTAAAATGTAAGCTGGAATGTGGATGGTTGGATTGCTGCCAAGGTTTTGGCGTCTTGTTCAAAGGTGTAGCAGGGGAGGTCCCATGTGGACATGTGAGTGGTGAGGTGGTTAGTTTAAAGGTTGGGTTGTGTTCATTAGCACCTTAATCATTAATCTGGAAAAGATTAAGGGCTAATTTATGATAATTAAGGAATACCCAAATCCATGAAGAACAAGATGAACATGGCTGTTTAATCCATTTTTGGTTTTAAATGGGTGTTAGGCGCCTAAATTAACTAATCAGTTAGATTAGTTTAATATTAGGGTGAGTGGATTGCTGAGGTGGAAGCAAGGAGAGTGGTGATTGGTTGGTTTTGGTGAGTGGCGTACGTGTCACATGGTGATTGGTCTAGGTAAGATATGTTGTCTGCCAAGATTAACCCCCCAACTCTTTAACTCTTTTCACTTGCTATTTAAACAGCCAAAACTCGTTTCCCTTTGTTATATAAGTTCCATTTCTCACACTTTTGCCCCAAATATTTTTCCAAAGTATTTTCAGGGGTATTTCTTGCCATTTTATAATTCTTGAAGGGCTGATTTGGCATTTTCTTCAATGATAATGGTCTTGACTTGTATGGTTGACTTCTTGGAGGACTGAAATTGACAATTCATAATTCTTGAGGGATCATTTTTGCCATTTCTTCAAAGTTAAGGGTCCTTTTGGTAATTTGACATATTTTGAGGACCAAACTTGTAATTTCTTGTAACTTGAAGGCCTTCATGGTATGTTTGACTTTGATGAGGACTGATATTGACAATTTAGTTTTGTTGAGGGACTAAATTTGCCAATTCTTCAAAGTGGAGGGCCCTTTTTGTAATTTTGACAAACTTTAGGGACCAATCTTGTAATTATGAAGATACAAGGGTTTAAAGTGTCAATTCTTCAATATTGGAGGACCCTTCTTGCATAATCTTCAAATCTTCAAGGGTTTTTCTTGGAAAATCTTGATTAGGGCTTGGTTCATTGTGCGGCTTCGTTTCCCGTGTTCGTTTTTGCATGATTCTTGTGATCTTTTGCCATTTTTTCAATATCCATACCTAAAATACACAAGTAACAAACACAAGCATAGATTTGGCCATTTTTATGATATTTAATGCATTTAAAGCCCTTTTTGGACGATGAGACTATATATAAAAGCAGTCTCATCACTCGCCCATACTAAACCATTGTTGTGCCCTCACGCAATGCTAGAATAAAGTATCGTAGCACCTCCAAAATTCATTTTTATTCACATTTATTGAATGATAACTAGCGACACTACTACTACTACTTGCGTTTTAGACATAATGTATGATTTTCATCGCAAAATGGGACGTTTAGGTTCATAGAATAAGAACACGTGAATGATTCATTAGAAATAATTTCATCGTCCTCGATTTTCACCCCAATTCCATGTTAAGCGTGCAACAAGATCATTGTCGTTATAAGTTAGTAATGCTAACACTACTCATATGCCCTAATCACGTACTTATCCTCCCATTTTCGTAAGTTGTATCTCTTATATTTTATTTTGTCTTGAAAGTTTCACGAGGATACATTGTTTAACTTATGCGATAATAGAGATTTAGGTCTAAAAATAGAGTCCCAACGGTGTAACCAAGACCATCGACTTAACAACCCCTCCTAATAGACAACGATGTCAAAAAAATAAGTCAACAAGAAGGATCGATAAACACGGTTTTATAACGGTTTTGAACATGAGACTTATTACCAAGACTTTTATACGCCCCCTAACGGAAGGGCCTTATTATCATAGGTTTACCTCCATCTTTTATTGAACTTCGCCATGAAGCTTTTATTATGACTTCGGTCTTGCCTTGCCTTTTATTATCCGCCTCATCGGTGGTTTTATTATGGCCAAATACGTATATCCTCACGCTAAGGCGAATTTTTGATCTTTAAAGCTTCAAAGATTAAGGCTTGATTCACTTTCAATTTTGCATAGATTTTTCGGCCTTGTGAGCTTCAAATTATTTGCTTGATTTAGGTGAACACTTGAAATCTTATTATTGGGTGAAGCTTTTGATTATTCGGGTTGACAATACTTCAAAACCGTGACGCTGGCGATACCTTAATGTCTTTCCAATTTAATTACATAGAAGCTACTAGAAAAGACTAGAAACCAACAATCAAGACTAAACCGCTAAGTCAATATTTATTAAGAAAAAAATATTTACAAGTGAAGGGAGAATAAGAAAACAACGAGAACACATGAGTTTTTGAAAGAATACGATTACTCTACGTTTAACATAGTAACTTATAAATAACTCTATCATTTCTTGTCCTCATTTAAGAGACTTAGCCTAATAAAAGTTAAGGAATCGAAGCTAAATGCTCAACACGTACGGTCGAGTCAAAAATTACTCTTATTCTCGCCATCGGAAAACCTACATTCGTGTCTTCAAACACTTAGAAAACATGAGAAAAAATTTTAAAATTTGGCCATTTTTAGCCTTATTTTGCAACAAAAAGATACACTTTAGAAAGCGTGAAGGTTTGGCAAGGCCAGTATCTATTCACCCCCCCCCCCATACTAAAGTTAAACATTGTCCTCAATGTTTCGAGTCTAAGGGTGCAAACACCCCCATACTAGAGACGTAGTCGAATGCCTAATCTAGCATGGAAAGGGTGTAACCGTTAAATTTAAAGCCGTTTATGAAGTGTGCTATAAACCTAAGGTTAGAACATCAAAGGATATATCATGGATATTGAGAAAGTCTTCAAGGCAAACGATCGAGTGCTCCTATAAAACGAACACGAGAGGCTCTAATCGTGAAGATAATGATCATCTAAAGTCCACAATTCACAAACAACCACGGAACAAAGGTTGGAAGGGCACAAATCCCCTCATTAGCTACATTAGAAAGCGATAATATGTACATGGATAAGCATGGGATCTCCCCAACGAGGCACTTCGTTTTTGATTACCGAGTCATGAGCTCGACTCGATCCACTCAATTCTAATTATCACTGGGGAAGGTGATTGGTCGAGGTAGTTCAAGGATTGAACTTCCCCGCCAAAGTAGTGCTTCAACCTATGTCCATTCACTTTGAAATCGGGGCCATCATTTTGAGCTAGCTTGATGGTCCCATATGGAAAAACTTGAGTCACGGTGAATGGACCGGATCAACAGGATTTCAAATTCCTGGAAAAGATTTTCAAACGAGAGTTGAAAAGTAAAACTTGATCCCCAATGTTAAAAACCCGGTTTATAATATTTGAATCATGAAACTTTTTAGTCTTTTCTTAATAAATCAATGAATTTTCATAAGCAATATCCCTCAATTCATATAATTCATTAAGTTGCATTTTCAGGTGTTTTCTCGCGGTCTCCATATAATCATTACAATGCTTAAGGGCCCAATAAGCTTTGTGTTCGAGTTCAATTGGCAAGTGACAATTCTTCCCATACACAAGCTTATAGGGAGTGCACCCGATGGGCGTCTTATGAGTGGTCCTAAAGGCCCATAAAGCATCGTCTAACTTATTCGACCAAGATTGTCGGTTTTGCCCAATGGATCTCTCCAAGATCCTCTTTAACGCTCGGTTTGAAACCTCGACTTGCCCACTCGTTTGTGGGTGATAA
The DNA here is from genome assembly GCA_025667525.1 of Glebionis coronaria. Taxonomy (NCBI): domain Eukaryota; kingdom Viridiplantae; phylum Streptophyta; class Magnoliopsida; order Asterales; family Asteraceae; genus Glebionis; species Glebionis coronaria. The sequence continues at coordinate 398,586,942 of CM046879.1, forward strand.
GCCGTAGAAAGACGATGTGTAACTCCATATTTCCTTAGGACCCTTTTGAATTGGTCGTTACAAAAATGGGTTCCGCGATCGCTTATGATCGCACGAGGGGTTCCAAACCGAGAAAACAAGCTTTTCAAAAACTTGACTACCACACGAGCATCGTTGGTGGGCAAAGCCTTAGATTCCACCCACTTAGATAGGTAGTCAAAGGCGACAAGGATGTACTTATTACCACAAGATGATAGGAACGGCCCCATAAAGTCAATGCCCCAAACGTCAAAGATCTCACACACTTGGATGATATTTTGTGGCATTTCATCTTTTTGTGAGGCTTTTCCTTGTCGTTGGCATGAGTCACACGACTTCACAAGCTCATGTGCATCTCGTTAAATAGTAGGCCAAAAGAAACCAGCATCAAAGACCTTCTTAGCCAAGAGATTAGCACCGTGGTGACCACCCGTGGGTCCCTCGTGACAAGCTCTAAGGATGTTAGAAGCTTCGGTACCAAAGACACAACATCGAATAATTTGATCCGCACAAGTCCGAAACAAGTAAGGGTCGTTCCAAAAATAGAACTTGACGTCACGAAAGAATTTTCGTTTTTATCGAGTCGTCATACCCTTGAGGATGAAGTTGCCCACATGGTAATTTGCAATGTCCGCAAACCATGGGGTGGAAGAATCAAGCTTAGAATTCACTACACCAAGTGTCTCGAGCAGAAATTTTTCGGTGATTTCCTTGGGCTTGTAAACACTTTGGTGAGGATCTTCCAAACCAGAAAGATGATCGGCCGCTAGATTCTCGGCTCCTTTTTTGTCAACGATTTTGTGATCAAATTATTGAAGGAGGAGAATCCAACAAAGTAATCTCGGCTTAGCATCTTGTTTAGCCATAAGATACTTGATAGCCAAATGATCCGTATACACTATGCATTTAATCAAGACGAGATAAGGTCGGAATTTCTCAAATGCATACACCACGGCAAGGAATTCCTTTTCCGTTGTAGTGTATTTTAGTTGAGCCTAGGTCATCGTCTTGCTAGCATAGTGGATAGGCAAGAAGTGTTTTTCATGACGTTGCCCCAATACGGCCCCAATAGCGTAGTCACTAGCATCACACATGAGCTCAAAGGGGAGGTTCCAATTGGGAGCAACAAGAATGGGAGCTTCGGTAAGTTTCCTCTTAAGGATTTTAAAGGCTCGTACATAAACTTCGTCAAAGACAAAATGTGCATCTTTTTCAAGGAGATGTGTAATAGGTCGAGAGATCTTTGAAAAATCCTTGATGAATCGAAAATGAAAGTCCGCTTGGCCTAGGAAACTCCTAACTCCCTTAACGGTTTTGGGATGAGGTAATTTGGTGATGACGTCTACCTTAGCTTGATCTACCTCAATCCCCGCTTTCGAAACCTTGTGCCCTAAGACGATTCCACTTTTAACCATAAAATGACATTTTTCCTAATTAAGCACAAGGTTGGTTTCCTCACAACGTTTCAACATTCTCTCAAGATTCGACAAACATGAAGTGAACGAACTACCAAACACGGAAACGTCATCCATGAAGACTTCCATCGTCTTCTCGATCATATCATGAAAAATAGCCATCATGCAACTTTGAAAAGTTCCTGGTGCATTGCAAAGTCCGAATGGAATTCTACGATAGGCAAACGTTGCATATGGACACGTCAACGTAGTTTTTTCTTGATCACGAGGATCGATGGGTATTTGGAAGTAACCAGAAAAACCATCTAAAAAGCAATAGAAATTGTTTCCCGCAAGACGCTCCAACATTTGGTCCATGAAGGGCAAGGGAAAATGGTCTTTCGAGTGGCGTCATTCAACTTACGATAGTCAATGCACACTCTCTATCCGGTCACGTGTCTAGTGGGAATTAACTCGTTGGCATCGTTTAGCACAGCCGTCATTCCTCCCTTTTTAGGGACACAATGGATAGGACTCACCTAAGGGCTATCGGAAATAGGGTAAATCATTCCCGCGTCAAGGAGTTTTAGGACTTCCTTTTTGATGACGTCGTGAATTTTGGGGTTCACCCTCCTTTGACATTGGATTGCGGGTTTGTAATCCTCTTCCATTAAGATTTTGTGTGTACAAAATTTGGGATCGATCCCCTTAATATCGGATAACTTCCACGCAATTGTCCCTTTATGATCCTTTAGAACATCGACAAGTGCGGTTTTTTCATCATTTGAAAGTTCTTTCGGAATAATAACCGGTAACTTTTCGTCCTCCTCCAAAAAGACATATTTGAGATGAGGAGGTAAATCTTTCAACTCGAGGATAGGTGGTTCCTCAATTAAAGATTTGGGCTCGATACTCATAACCTCCTCGGGTGGAGGAAATGGGAAATCGCAAACAACGTCAATCATATCAACATGGTTTATGGTTGCAACGGAATAAACATGAGAAATTTGAGAATTTTGAGTTGCGTTTATAACAAGTTCCTCGTCGTTGAAACGTAAGGTGATCTTTCTAGCATGCACATCAATTAAAGCCATAGACGTATCTAAAAACGAACGACCTAAAATGAGAGGAACTTGAGGATCCGTGGGAATATCGACAACGATAAAGTGTTCCGGATAATAGAACTTTCCCACTTTCACAAAAACATCTTCCGCCAATCCACATGCGGGAATCGTGGAATGGTCGGCCAACTCGATAGACATTAATGAAGGAGTAAGATTAGGAAGATTGAGCGACTTGAAGATTGCAAGTGGCATCAAGTTAATGCTAGCACCAAGATCGGCCAAAGCATAGCATTCTTCCATATCTTGGATTGCACAAGGAATCAAGAATTTACCGGGATCACCGACTTTTTGAGGTATGCGATTAAGATAAACTGATGAACAACTAGACAATTGTTGCAATTTCTCCTTGTTGTTCAACATACTCTTAAAGTTAGCAGCAAATCGAGGCATCATGACCAAAGCATCGGCAAAACTCACATTAAAATGAACGTCACGAAACATTTTCATAAAAAGCTCAAATTGGTAGTTATCGCGCTCTTGACGTTTCTCCTTTCTAAGTCTCGATGGATAGGGCAAAGGTGGTGTGGGTTGAGGCATAGGCATAGCCCTTGGAATCTCGGGTTCCAAATGTGGTAATGGGTCAACCGTAGGTGTGGCATGAGCGGTACTTCGTGGGATTGGGACATGCTCCTTTTCGACCACCACCTCGGGTTCTTCCTTAATTGCATCCTCCGTAGGAACAATTGGTTGAGGAGTCGGTTCCTTAAGTGTCTTACCACTACGTGTGGTAATCACTTTCTGCCTCAAACATAGATGAAATTTTGTCCTCAAACATGGTTTGCCTCTTCTCGGCCTTAATCATCTCTTGTTTTATTTCATGTTGCCCTTGTTCCATTTTTTGTTGGTTTTGTTGTAACCTAGTTACATTTCCCTCCATTTTGTTTGTATGGATTTTAAGCTCATTTGCTAACTCGTTTTTCAACTCCTTCTTCAAGTCATTCTTAAACTCGGATCTTAGGCTAATGATTTCTCTTTGAATGTTGTAAAACCTAGCATCGTTTCCATTAGCGTATTCAAAAATTCATTTGGAAGATCTTTCAAAGTTTGCAAACTCTTGTTGTTGTTTTGAAAATCACTATTTTGATTTTTGTTTGAAACTTGATTATTAGCCCATTGATTCCCATAGTTTCCTTTGTAATTGTTTTTAAAACCAACTTGATTGTTTCGATAGTTGTTGTTAGCATTTTGATTAGGAGCAAAACCCGGTGGAGTCAATTGATTAGAGCGGGTAACTTGACCATTTTGGTTTTAAGTTCCCGTGGCCGCGTAGGCACTCGAAGTGTTACCACCGTTGGTAATGCACTCGGAGAAATCATGACCTCCACCACAATACATACATGAAACCTCAACCGCTTTAACCGTAGCGGGAGCACTTTGTTCTCCAACTTTGAATTCAATTAAAAGTCCTTTAAGCTTATCAAAGATTTTGTTTTCCAAGTTCGCCTCAATTTGGCTAGCATCGATGGTATTAGACAAATAAGGTGAAGCCGAAGACGAAGCCTTACGAACACTCGATGTGTTACGAGGACTATACACCTTAGATCTATTCTCAATTATCAACAACACTTCCTCAACCGTTTTACACAAAAAGTTACCACCCGCGGCGGCATTTAGATAATCCCTCTCATGATCATTAAGTCCATTGTAAAACGTGTCAGTTTGATGCAAGTCAGAAAAACCGTGATGAGGACACTCATGTAACATTTCCTTAAACCTATTCCAAGCCGTTGAAAAACTTTCATTAAATTCTTGTGAAAATTTTGAAATGTTGTTTTTCAAATGCGTAGTCTTAGAGGGCGGAAAAAATTGGTTTACAAACTTAGAAACGAGATCCTTCCACGTCAATATAGAATTGGGTGGCTCTTTCTCTAACCCAATTTTAGCGGGCCCCGCCAAGGAATACGGAAAAAGCATCATCTTAATCGAGTCATTAGCAACATCCTTAAATTTGCAAGTGGCGATAAGACGATTGAATTGGCGGATATGGTTGTGCGGGTTGTCCTTTTCATCACCACGGAATTTATTGTTTTAGATCATTGACAACAAACCCGTTTTTACTTCAAAATTCTCCGCAAGGATAGCGGGAATCACAATAGCCTCTCCATAACCCTCGGTGGGTGCTTGAAGTAACTCCATCATAGTTCGATTCGCCATGGTTGGTTCCTCTCTTACAATAGGTTCGTCAATAGGAGATTCCTCACTAGAAAGATTATGAGTAGGTGTTGACTCCTTTCGGTTTCTACGTTTACGTGCACGTCTTGCTTGGTTGCGAGTTTGCATAAACGTCACGTACAACGTGGGGATGAGCAAAGAAGATTCTTTTTGGTGTTTTGTATTTTTCCAATTTTTTTGTGGTTTTTGATTGTTTTTACTTTTTTTGGATTTTGGTGATTGTATTAAGTAGACCAAAATCTACAAATCTCCTCCTTAATCAAATCTATTGATTAAAGAAGCCTCAAGGAATGAAAACAATCACGTAAAGTGAACGCCTTCGATGACTTTAGAACGTTGGTGGAATACCAGAATGTTCAAGAGGGTTTAATCAAATGAAACCAAGAAAGTATATATGATACTTAATAATACTTTGGGCGGCAAAACCCTCGATTAGCTTTCAATCTCAAAATACTCACAAGCAAGCGGGGAAACGAGGCGGCGCGAAGCACTTAAGAGCCTTTTTCCTTAGGGTATATTTTATAATATCCGCCTTATACCCACCTTATAGTTTGTATTTTTCAAAATCGAGCTTCATGAAAGTATTTATCTATTTTTGCCTTTTTCTTTTGGTTTGAGATTCGAATACAATGATTGGGTAATGACCTCCCAAGTCAAGGTTGTGTTTTCACACTTTTGGAGTACTTGTGAATTTATTGTTCTACGTATAAAATATATTAATAGGATTCACACAAAAAAAAACCGATAATACGTATTAGTAGAGTGCTACTAATACAAATACTATTATGGCTATGTATAAAAACAACAATTGTCAAATCAAAACACAACATGCCTCCCCGGCAGCGGCGCCAAAATTGATGCAGTGTTTTTACCACTCTTTAGGAAAAGAGTGCAAAATAGGGAAAGTATTAAGTGTCGGTTTAGGAAAACCAAGCACTAATGACCAAATGTGGTTCAAGTTCGTTTCCCAAGGAGGCAAGTGCGTTGTGTTAAGAATTGATTAACTTTGTGATTATATTTATGAGAAAAGAGAAAAAGAAAAGAGATTAGAAGAGAATGACGGTTACGATTATGGTACTAAGACGAAAAGTCGTACACGTAAAACCGTAAAAAGTGACAAAATTAAAAATTTATCCTAAAAGTTCCTAGAAAATTGCAATAAATCCTAAATAATGTGATTAGAGTTTACAAAAAAATCAAAAATCACTCAAACCTTTTATTTAATTAAATAATAATTTTTTAATGCTAATTAAAGCCCAAAAATTCTACTTAATAACAAAAAACCCAAAATGAGATTTTTTCAATTGTAAACCTCTAAAATGACTTAACTAAATTTAAAACTATTTTTGAAAATTTTAAAATTGATAAAAACTATTTAAAAACAATTAAAAACTATTTAAACTTAAAATAATTATAAAAATTAATCTAGTGACAATAAAAACATTCTAAAAATTGTAAAATTCCTAATTTAATGTATATGATCTAAGAAAAATATAAAAACTTGAAAAATATAAATTTTAATTTTTAATAATAAAATAATAATAAAATATTAATAAAAATCCAAAATTTATAAAAATTCTAAAAAGTTGAAAACTAGCTTATTTTAACCTAATAAACACAGAAATGAAGTTGAAATTACAAAAATACCCCTAATGGGCCTAGAAATGGGCTAAAAGACAAAACAGTCCCTTAATGGGCTTAATTTGGGCCCAATAAGAAAAAGTTAACCAAATAAGCCCAAAACTTCTAGTCTGACTCAACATTTTATTTTAAAAACAAAACTCTGAAGTCCCAAAAGCTGAAAATGTGTTTAAGCTAGCTTATTTCAAAGCAGCTTATTCTTAATGGGCTTTTTGGCCCATTAAGCTATAAGCTGATGCCATAAGCTCAAATTAGACACACAAGCTTCTTTTGAGTTACTTAAGAGTTTTATAAAAATAAATTTGAAAAAAGCACAAGGAATAAGCCTGAATAAGCAAAAAGCTATCTTCACAAAACGACAAAATAGTTGTTTTCGAGTTCTAGGCCACCCTAAGAGTTGATTCAACTTTCACAAGCTTTTAAATGACTTAACTAAGCTTAATCGACAAAAACCTTTTCAATAAGCACACTCAATAAGCTGGAATAAGCAAATAAGCACTTAATTTAAAGTCAACCTTATGAGTTTTCTAGCAAAAAGTCAAAGCCATGGTCTGATAAGCTCCAGTTCAAATAAATGGGTCAAATGATGAAGATCTATTAAAAAAGCAAGTTGTTGCAAGTCTAGATAAGCCAATTTTGCTTATAAATAAGTTGAAAGAGAATTAACACTAGCAGTGGTTAGTTTTGGGTGTTGAGTAGTGGGAACTTTTCCCACTGCTTGACTTTCTTGACTATTTGTCTTTAGTGACTTTTTTGTGGATTTAAGTTTCACAAAGGCACCCAAATGATCAGTTAATCATGAGGAGTCAATAGCAATCACAAAAACACAATCACAATCAGCCAATTAGCACAGTTAATTCAAAACATCACCAGATCTAGCCTAGACATGAACATAAGTAGTTAAGAGTTCAATAAGCTATTTAAGCAAGATTCAGCCAACCAAATTGCACCAAAAGCATACACAAGCTATAATAAACTTAAATGATCAAGTTTAAACAGGTTTCATGCAATGGTTCAAGGTCTAGATCAAGATTCAAGCACAAAATAATTACTGATGAACTAAAAACATGCAGATTTTTCACTTTGCTGATATACTTGACCAACAAGCCAAATTCAAACACTCAAATCTTCAAATCAGGTTACACAAACTATGATTTAACACCTTTTATCCCTAAACATGCATATACTCTAAGTATTACCAAAATTTTAGGTCAAAAACAGTCAAAACCAATGAGATATAGCACAATCTTGAATTTAAGGTTTTAAAGCCAATAACTTGCAGGTTTTAGTACTCAACCAAGTAAATAACAGATACAAAGCATAAACACAAACTTCCAACCATAAAACAACAAGCTATGATCTTAAACAGATAATCCCAAACACCCCTTATCTTTTTTAAATCAAATTTAAACAAGTATAAGTGTATTCCAAGGTTACCCAAGCCCAATCAAACACATTAACAATTATAATATGCAGTATTAAGCAAGATTGTGCCACAAACTTCAAAAGAACACAAGTAACACACAAAATCACCAAAGTTCAAGATTTTAAGCAGATTTAAGGTAGAATGGTTCAAACCTCATGGATGTACATCCACACCCACGAATTTTGAGCTTATGTGCTAGCAAGAACAAGCACAAGCTTCCACACACACTCCTGCTAAGATTCAACAAAGTTAGAAGCAAAAATATAAAAACAGTAAAGTGACAAATCCTTGATTAATGCAACTCTTGTACCCCACATTTGATTATCCCCAAGTTATAAGCCTCACAACACCTTGATATCACAATATCAGGGTGCTATGATCAACTTATAGCCTAAAAATTCCAAGGTGTACCAAGATCTTAGCAAAATATCAAGATTTAAGGAAAATATGCAAACTTTTGCACACTCCTTTGAAAACAGGTTTTTGGATTCAAGATTAGTTAACAAAAAACAATAACAAGCAGATATAAGATTAGCACTTGGACTTTTCTTCACAAAATTCAAACAAACTTCATTAATATGAAAATGAGATTTACAGAAATGTGAACTAGGAAAATTTCAAGAGCAAAAACAAATGTAGAATCCTAAGGCCTTTAAATAGGCTTACAAGTGAACTACTGATGCTAAGAAAAACAGAAAACCCTAGCTAATGAAGTTCCAGATATGCCCTTGAGGGTTTTGAAGACTTTGGAATCATGTGACTTTATCTTGGCGTTTTGCGGTTGCTGGCATGGTGGAATTTCATCCAATGGTTTATAACAAGCTTAAAATGTAAGCTGGAATGTGGATGGTTGGATTGCTGCCAAGGTTTTGGCGTCTTGTTCAAAGGTGTAGCAGGGGAGGTCCCATGTGGACATGTTAGTGGTGAGGTGGCCAGTTTAAATGTTGGGTTGTGTTCATTAGCACCTTAGTCATTAATCTGGAAAAGATTAAGGGCTAATTTATGATAATTAAGGAATACCCAAATCCATGAAGAACAAGATGAACATGGCTGTTTAATCCGTTTTTGGTTTTAAATGGGTTTAGGCGCCTAAATTAACTAATCAGTTAGATTAATTTAATATTAGTGTGAGTGGATTGGTGAGGTGGAAGCAGGGAGAGTGGTGATTGGTTGGTTTTGGTGAGTGGGCTACGTGTCACATGGTGATAGGTCTAGGTAAGATATGTTGTCTGCCAAGATTAACCCCCCAACTCCTTAACTCTTTTCACTTTCTATTTAAACAGCCAAAACTCGTTTCCCTTTGTTATATAAGTTCCATTTTTCACACTTTTGCCCCAAATACTTTTCCAAAGTATTTTCAGGGGTATTTCTTGCCATTTTATGATTCTTGAAGGGCTGATTTGGCATTTTCTTCAATGATAATGGTCTTGACTAGTATGGTTGACTTCTTGGAGGACTAAAATTGACAAGTCATAATTCTTGAGGGACCATTTTTGCCATTTCTTCAAAGTTAAGGGTCCTTTTGGTAATTTGACATATTTTGAGGACCAAACTTGTAATTTCTTGTAACTTGAAGGCCTTCATGGTATGTTTGACTTTGATGAGGACTAATATTGACAATTTAGTTTTGTTGAGGGACTAAATTTGCCAATTCTTCAAAGTGGAGGGCCCTTTTGTAATTTTGACAAACTTTAGGGACCAATCTTGTAATTATGAAGATACAAGGGTTTAAAGTGTCAATTCTTCAATATTGGAGGACCCTTCTTGCATAATCTTCAAATCTTCAAGGGTTTTTCTTGGAAAATCTTCATTAGGGCTTGGTTCATTGTGCGGCTTCGTTTCCCGTGTTCGTTTTTGCATGATTCTTGTGATCTTTTGCCATTTTTTCAATATCCGTACCTAAAATACACAAGTAACAAACACAAGCATAAATTTGGCCATTTTTATGATATTTAATGCATTTAAAGCCCTTTTTGGACGATGAGACTATGCATAAAAGCAGTCTCATCACCCTACTTCCTCAGCTTCTGGGAAATGCTCTGTAGACACACCTTCTCCTGGTTTTAAACCATAGCTTGGACCAACACATACCCTCCGTCTTAAGAGCAGCTGTATAAGCTAATGTGGCTGAGATTGCTAAGGAATTTGAACCCTCAAGAACTCTCCTTCAAAAACTCCTTCAAGAGGAACTAAAGGAGTTGTGATTATTTATCTATCAAGAATTTGATATGTACAACAAGGCAGGGTCAGGCACAACCACCTCTGGCGCTGCACCTGAGGGGGAGAAATCTACCACCTCCTCCTCAACCGATGAACAAGATGTTAGATCTAAGGGGGATCAACCACCCAAGCAGCCAGAACCTACTATACAGCCAAAATCCACCATCATTCCCATACCAATTCCTCTGTGATCCTTTGCTCCTACCATGGAGGCTACAAAAGAAAAAGGAAAATCCATTGCCACTGATGATCAGAGTGTGACGTTGAACTCTCTACAAGTGGAAGGAGGATCCACTGTTAAGCTCCCAGAGCTTAATTAGTTCTGAAGTGTTGACGAACCACCAATGACCCCAGAACAAGCAAAGGCACAAATGATTGAAAAAAATAGGCTTATTGATATCAAGGCCGCTGAACTTAAAAGCAAAGAAGCTCTAAGCCAACTCCTCTTACCCACTGTTAGAGAAGCTCAGAATAAAAAGCTCAAAGAGCTAGAAACCAATAGAGACAATCTTCAGAGGTAATATCAGAAGATTGTAAATAAGAGCTAAACCAATGCAAATCACTAAGTACAATTGCTTCACTAACAAAGACAAAAGAGTAGTCATGACTCTATACAGAGACAACCAGATTTCCAACTACAATGTCAACAACGACTTTAAGCTTAAGATTCTGGGACTCTCTGAGTGGATAGAGATATTATCTCTTGCCCAAAATAAGTCTAGACCTGGTGCAACCCAGATGATGAAAAACATCCAAGCTAAGCTAAGTTGGGTAAGAGAGAGTGCTAACAAGCTAAAACTTCATCTGCCTCCTCAACTATCACAACAACAACCTCAGGGCTCAAGGAAAAGAAAAAACCCAATGGGTCCACTCATTGAGAAGTTGGTTACAGATGATATAGCTATTAATGGGATGCACAAAAATTTGGTGCTATCCAAAGAGATCATGAGCCTGTGGATGGCCGGGCTTATACTGAACCAGAGAAATGCATGGCCTTTAAGAACAGAGGATGCCAGTATATGTTTCACAGGGAGAGTGAACTGAATCTTACCTCCATTGTACAACTTATCAGACTCAAACAAGGGCTCTTACTAAATTGTGACTATGATAGAGACTTGGAGTATGAAATTGAAGTTGTCATCAGTTCTAGGGCCGACAAGGTAGAAGCTCAGAGTATATGTGACCAGAAACTTGATGTTCGAAGAAACTTTATATTTTTTATTTTCTTTCATCTCTGGGTGTTCATGTAATAGGTTAGTTTCTTTCAAATAAAATTTGAGGTATGTTTGTTAAATTATGTGTAAGAACAAGTTGTGTACTCACTTACAATAACTTCAGACTTAGTATAATTTATAAACAAATAGAGGGAGATAGTTGGGCCAATGAAAGTTCTAAATATGGCTTAGTCTAGATTTGTTTAAATTATACTAAGTGTTATGAGTCGCTGTGAAGACCAACGACAGAGACCAGACCAGCTAAAGGCAAAGCCTTAGCTAGCACACCAGAAACATTCAAGTCAAATACAACGTCAGAGAAGTCAAAGATCATCTGAAGTCATACTCACCAGCGGTTATGAACAAGCTAGGATGTAGAAGGAATGTACTGGTGTTCAAGGATCTCTAAGATGACAATACTCAGAGATCACTTACAACCCTTTTCAAGACTAAGCAAGCAGAGACTTGCCTTACCTTTATATTTTAGGCGGGATAATCTCTAAAGTACTTAGGGCGGGACAAAGTGAAGATTCAACATAAAGCCTAGTACGACCTAGTGGGATATATTGAACAGTTGGTAGAATGTTTTACGTAAAGTTGGTTAAAGGTATGTCTCCTTATAGACATGTATTTAATGTTGTGTAGTACTTACATACAGAAGTAGACACGTGCCAACTACTCCTACTAAGTAAGCATCCTTGTACCACTATAAATACGAGGGAGAAAGAAGATAAACACAACCCTTATGCTAGGATAATTTATCTAAGTCTTTTCTCCTATTTCAACCTCTAAGTCACCAGTTGTCTACCAGCGACTCTAAGGTTCACTCGTAAACTTGAGTCTCAAATCAAGTCTACTTATTTAAAGGGTTCTTTCTTTATCGTCACTCAACGGGTGTATTCATAACACTTTGTAATACTTTGTTAATAGATATAATAAAACATTACGCGTTTGAAAAAGTAATTCATCTTTTGTTATCTTTACATATGAGTTATAGTATCAACAATAGTCATATTTTGGGACTTTCAACATATATTTAATTACTTAAACTATGCAACCTAAATACCATCATACAAATTATATTATTTATTAATCGAATCCATTTTTAAGAGATATCAAAGTTATTTGATTTGAAAACGAGAGTTTATCTTGTAAATTTAAAATACTGCGCGAATCTGAGAACTGACGCGATACAAATTAAATTTGTTTTTAATTACTTTGAAATATTTGATAAAAAGATTTATTGAATCATTTAATATTTTAATTTTAATTTTTTATAACGTAAATTAAATGATCAAGAATAAATAGAATGAAGTCTATTTTTATTAAAACAATAATTGTCCGTGATAATCGATAAATAATCAACATTTTAAATGTGTTTACAAAACATTATGAAATAACGGTCAAGTGAATATTTATTTTCATAGGAAAAATCATATCGAACGCAATGGCGAAAATTTCGTGTCTTGAATCGTCCGTTAACTATTGTGGAAACCTTGGTTTCCTCGAATCTTTTAGCTACTAGGAACGAATCTCATTCACTTGATTGAATCAAGGCGGAATAGAATGAAACACGTTTAACAAGGTGTTTAGGGACAAAGAACATGAATTAAAAACAAATGGATTGCTAATTATATTAATAATCAACAATCACTAGACGTGTATACATTGAATCCCACGTCTAGTCGACACACGCTTTAGGTTTACATTGTGATTGAAAGTTATGAAAAACCTAATAACCCTTGGTTCCTTTTATAGTGTAAGGACTAGGGTTTTAAAAGAGATAAAAATAAATAAAACATGTAAATCTTCTATTTAAATAAACTTATACAGAATATATCATGCATGTTTATCTAAATAGAAGCTTCCAAATGCTTCTTGTCTACGTTTCTGTCAATGCTTAGTTTGTACATGACAATGCTTGGATTGTACATGACAATGCTTGAGCCATCAACCTCCGATTTGCTCTTGTCAACGCTTGATTTGCTCTTGACAACGCTTAGACAAAATCTTCATGTTTTCTTCGTTTTTGAGTTTCTGCCACATTAACTTTTTGACCCAACAATCTTCCCCTAGTTGATGTCGGCAAAACTCTTTGTGTATCTCTTGTAAGTTGTACATCATCTTCAAATTGATTCCCCTCAATTGTAGCATGTATGTCTTCCCCTTTTTGTCACATCAAAAGGGAAGTAAACAATGTATGCAATCTTGAAGATTCCCCAAATGTAGGCTCTATGTAATGATCTTGAAGAAAAATAAATAAAGTAATCTTGATGTAGAAGTAGAATAACCCAAACCTATGTTCCATGTCTTGTACTATCCATGTGATGAAGAACTTATACTCATCTCACCAAGTATAAGTAGACCCCGATCCCTTGTCAATATTCTCATCCTTTGTGAGACACTGAGCACAATAATGTAACTCCTTCAAGTGTTATGACAAGTCTTCGTCACCAAACATTTAAAGTACGAACAAGTTATCTTTAAACAAATGGATGGATCCCATAATTGAAAGATATGATAAAACACAAACTCGCGAAAATCTTCTTCAAACATCAAACTTACCATAAGAATTCTCCCCTTAAGCCAACACCTCTTCATGACGAATTTAATGAAATAACATCTTCATACCATATGTAAAAGGACTTTGGTGGATAACTCTTTCACAAGGCTATCCCGATTACATAGTTTAAAAAATCCATCAAATTCTTCATGAATTGTGGCTAACTTACTTAAAAATCATTTACTCCTTGTAAAAATATCCGAGCCATAAATATCAACATGATATTCTATATAAAAACAGAGATTCCATGTACCTTCGTGTGTAAATTCCTCCTTTTTGTGTGCTAAAACGTACCAATTTTCCAAACAGCAGCTATTCTTTTGTTATCCGAGAACCTTCATTGTCCAGTATCATAATCTCATGCATTGTCATATATCGGACAAAACCTATCAACGCTTGAGCAAGCGTTTCTCGGACAACTAATGTCAACGCTCTCTGTCAGCGTTCGACTTATTCTTGTCAGCGTCAAAATAACAAACGTCAACGTCAACTTTAAACCCAAGTTTGTGGATACGTGATCTGTGGATACATGATTACCAAAGTTTATATCCTATGTTTATATCCCAAGCTTGATAAATCACATCCCTTTTCTGTTAATATCTCACGTGATGTGTGTGTAACATGGGCCACACAAACATAAACAATCACTAGGTGTGTGTACATTGAATCCCACACCTAGTCGACACACGCTTTTAGGTTTACATTGTGAATATGAGTTAAGAAAAACCTAATAACCCTTGGTTCCTTTTATAGTGTAAGGACTAGGGTTTTACAAGAGATAAAAATAAATAAAACATGTAAATCTTCTATTTAAATAAACTTATACAGAATATATCCTGCATGTTTATCTAAATAGAAGCTTCCAAAGGCTTCTTGTCTACGTTTCTGTCAATGCTTAGTTTGTACATGACAATGCTTGGATTGTACATGACAATGCTTGAGCCATCAACCTCCTATTTGCTCTTGTCAACGCTTGATTTGCTCTTGACAACGCTTAGACAAAATCTTCATGTTTTCTTCGTTTTTGAGTTTCTGCCACATCAACTTTTTGACCCAACAACTATTATTAACGAGCCTCAAACCGTTAATTAAGTAAATTTATAACAAAAATTATAAAATAAACCCTCAGCTATTCCCACCTCACACCTTTGTTTTAGTATAAATAAGAAACTACACATTTTATTTCATTTCCATCTCTACCAACACACACATAACCCTAAACCTAATATACACATACATCCTCTCCCTAAACTCCAGCCGACGGAAACACTATCCGGCCACCACCACCAAAAAATAAAATCTCCATAAAACTTTCCGATCTATCCGATCCCCACTCGATCTACACCACCATCATCCTCTAGTGTGGCTCCTTCCACCTCCTCACCACACATCACCACAACAACACCACGCCACCACCACTCATTACCACCAGCCGCTCCTCACACCTGCCACACATAATCACCACATTATTCACTATACCATCAAATCCACCTCCATCGTACGGCCGTTGCCGTCGTTGTCTCTTTGAAACACATTTCACCACTAGCCGTCACTCACTAGTAACAACTGTAATCACCACGATACGAACCACCAGCCGTCACCATCGTCCCCACTATCATGCCACTTTAGCTTCGAACCATCACACCATCGAAACCACCAAAACCGCCACAACACCATTGATCTACATCAGCCACCTCGCCATCACAACCACCACGAACTTCCACCATGAAAAACTGTCACACCTGTGTGTTTGTTCCCATTATAATCAGCCACCCATATTGGGTGTTCGAACTCTATTCGTTCAGCCCGTAAGGGGTGTTCACTTCGTGTTAATGTGTGTACCACGACACCACCATAAAGGTGGTGTTCGTGTGCGGTTTTCGACCACCACAGCCCATCGACGGCGGTGTTGGGCGCGTGGTGGTGATATGGGTCATGAACTTGATTTGTTTGGTTGATTTTTTTATAGATATGAGTCTTAGGGTGTGTTTGGATACAAGTTTAAAAACGGTCTATAAGAGTGTTTGGTTTCGGGTTTAATTTTTCATAATGGTGTGTTTAGATTTAGTTATTAAAACAAAAATAATATAATTGATAAAATTGGGAAAACATTATATAAAGGAATTGGTCATGCCGGAAAATAATATAAATCGTATACTTATAATTTCATAACCTTTATTTAGAAATAAATTAATAAATATTTATAAGATATTATTTATGAACCTTGTAAATTAATACTGATTATATTGGAGTCACGATTCGTGCGTGAAGCGTGGATTAGAGCATGCTTTGAGTTAATCGTATATGCCGCCTCCCATTGACTTTAACCAAACCTAAGACCCGATTAAAGCGTGTGATTAGAGCATGCTTCGAGTTAATCGTATATGTCGCGTCACATTGACTTTAACCAAACCTAAGACCCTATTAAAGCGTGGTATTAGAGTATGCTTTGAGTTAACCGTATATGTCACGTCCCATTGACTTTAACCAAACCTAAGACCCGATTAAGCGGACCCCAAACAAGGGCCTCACGATTTAATTGTAGACGACCAAAAAGGGATTTCGCATAAATACTTTTGGAAGTCTCATTTATTTAATTTACAACTTAAAAGCGTGCGTTTATTTTTGTGAGGTAAACTTGTTAATAATTTATTTAGGATTATCGGGTGCGTGTCAAATTATTTAATTTCATTTATAAATATCCATTTTATATCATACTGTCATATTTTTGTATGTGTGCGTGTCGTGTATACACTTCGAGTTATTCGTGCATTGTTGTCGTCGTTATATAATTCAATGTTTGAATTATATTCATGTTCCTTTTTCCATATACAATATATATTAGGTATATATATATTACATACTTTGGTGGTATCTTTTTTCCTCATCTTACTTAACCGATTACCGATCAAATACAACATGGGATTTAAATCGATTATCAACCGATGGTATTGATGAAACTATCCATTTGGGGAAACTAAATGCATTGATATGAAATAATGGAAAATAGCCGTAAAGATAGACCGTAACTTACAGTAACAAGTTGTTCCAACTTACGTTTACGCTGCTCCTAATGTTTATTTTCTGTAGATTGCTCTTCTACGTCGATGTGAGTTCATACCCCACTCTTACTTATTTATAAATGTTTTATAATTGTTTTTGGGGAGATGCATGCTACTTTATTGCTATTGACAAACTTGGTATAAATTTAGGATCTGTTTGCTTTGAAACTTATTTATGAACTGAATAATATATGTAGACAAACACTCTTGCTTCATATAAATTGTTAAAAATAAAGTGGAAACGAAACTAAGTAATCTATGTAAACAGAAACTATTGCTTGCTTTAAACTGTTAAACATAAGTCTGGAAGCGAAAACTAAGTAATATGTGTAAATGAAAACTATTGTTTGATTTAAACTGTTAAACATAAAAACTGGAAACAAAAACTGAATCATTGAAAACGGGTGGAATATCCCAGAAACGGGTGAAATATCCTAGAAATGAAAACTATCATGCACCGTTAATTACTGAAGGTAAGCGTGAATGAAAGTGGATAGATCCAATGTTTATAAGATCGGGATCTTACTTGAGATCGTTTTCGTCTTTGCAAGATCGAGATCATAAAGTAGAATCGAGATCGTAAGATCCTAATATAGTGTTATTTTCTAAGTAGTCTTTGCAATATTTTACATATTTACAAATTAATATACGTCGTAAACACAAAATTATACGAATATTTCGTAAAAATGTGGCCTAAATTATGATTGTGAAATATATAAGAAAATTTACACGTTGTTTTTTAGATTATACAAAATAAAACCAATAAATTTGTAGTTTTTTTGTTTTCCGTTCGATAAAAAGTAAGATCGGATCGTAGTAGATCCTAAGATATTACGATCAAGATCGGGATCCTTTAAGATCTTAAGAATAGAAAGATCCTACGTAAGACCCGGATCGTTTTTACTTCGTAGAATCGTAAAATCGTAAGATCCTAAGATAAAGGTCGAGATCTTGACAACCTTGGATAGATCTATTTTGGGGTGACGCCCACATCCGGGATTGGCGGGTCATATGGCCATCGGATGCATATGAAATTCTGTAAACTATGAACAACGGAAACAATGAAACTCTGTTAAAGTTTCGGTGTCATGAGAAAACACACGTGCAACTCTAATAACCGTTTTTTAGTATAATTGTTTTTCCTCGAATCGACTCGAATTGAAATCCAATTTTATCGTAGAGCTTAATTGTTTTTAGTTAATAATACTTGTTTGGAATCTATTTCTAGTTAAACTTAATAAATGGGAATATACTTTTAGGCTAAGGAATATGTATCGCAAATAGTTCACATAAAACTAATCTAAAATGCAAAATAAAATTATACTACAATTTAAAATCTAGATTGTAAAACCCGCATTCTTTTACCATGAACAGTACACTTATAATCGTACGCACAGGATTAAAACTTTCCTTATATAACATGTTTACGTTTCACGAATATTAATTACAAGTATTACGTACGTGTTATTACACGATAAGTATTTAATACATATTAAGACACGATAATTATTATCAACAATAATTATAATCACGAACATAAAATCATGAACGTAAATAATCACGAACATATTAATAAGTATTTACGTAATTATTATTACGACTACGTACAAGTATATATTATAACATGAACAATTAATTATAAAGTCACGTAAATACGAACACGAGAACACGTATAATATTAGACACGGGAAAACTTTGGGTCTCCCCTTGTGGGTCCCACATACCCGCGGACACAAGACCAAGAAGGGCCAAGCCCAATTTGATTTTTACCAAAGTAGGAAAAGGGGAAAATATCTTTTCATTATACAAGATTTCACAAAAATATTAAAAACCCTAGCCCTTTTCCTCTCCTCTTTGGCCGCCGGTTTTAGAACACCACAAGGAGGGTGTTGGTTGATCTTGGTTGATTAAATTCAAGTGTAGTGTTCGTGTTATCGTCCTCCTTTTGATTCACGCATTGGTAATCCTTAAACCTTTTCTTTTTAATTCTTTTTAATTAAATAAGAACATATGAAATCATGGGGTTTATAAAAACTAGTTATAAAAACATGTTAATTAGATCATGGGGTAATAAACATGGAGGTTTTTGGGTGTTTTGGTTCGCCCGACGCAAGGAACCGAGAGCCTAGGCTCTCGGTGGGATTTATATCACCACCAACCGAGACCCCATGGTCTCGGTATGGTTTTGGTGTCTCGGCCGCAAGAAACAAGGGACCCCGACGCTTGTCGGGGTACCGGTTGGTTTTGGTTGGGTCTCGGCAGCAACAAGGACACCACCGGTCAAGGACCGGTGGCTATTTTTGGTAAGCAGGGGAAACATGAGCTGTGGTAGGGGGAACCATCGGCAAACCGCCGGCGGGAACTTTGATCGGGCAGCGGCTAGCCGAGAACTAAGGGATTTGATAGGTGTGAAAACACCCATCCTTTTACCACTTAATTACAATAATAACCAAGACAAAACGTGTATTTTATGTCGTAAATGTCAGAATTATGCGTGGTTTGTGTTTTGGTTGTGATTTAGGACCAAAACGTGAAAAGGGAGAAAAACACGGGCTTTCCCGGGATTTTATAGAAGAAAAAGACAAAAGACGAAGTCAAAAGATCAAGAGTGCAAAAAGAACGGAAGTCCAAGGCCTATTCTGAAGATTTATCGAAGAACAAGTCTAAAGACGGAAGTTTAATTAAGCCGAGGAACTCAAGTCTAATAAATGAAGAAATTATAAGAAGAGTTTAAATTAATCCAGAGACAAAGTCGAAAAACTCGAAGAACTTAAAAGATTAAAAGACGTGAAGAAAGAAAGAAAGAAAAGAGCAACACAAGCATCCCCTCCTTTCCTATAAATACCCTTCATTTCACCACATGAAAGGGTGTTAGTCATTTAGGAGTAGTTAGATTAGTTTAGGAGTAGGTAATTTTAGAGAGAGAAAGTGACAGTTTCTCTCACTAGGATCTTAATCTTTTATCTTCCTTTCTTGTTTTTAATCAAATCTTTACTTTTGATAGCTTAATTCTTCTTTTAATCTTAATCTTATTCTACCTTTCTTAGTTTTTATATATTTTTAATCTGAAATTTTAATGCTTTTTTGTTTAATTTTGATGTTTGAATTATCAAAAAGTTTATCTTATGGTTTTAATCTAAGCTATTGTACAAATTAAGCTATAAGTTTAACAATATTATTGGCTTATTTGGTATTTAGCTTATTTGTTTTTAAGTTTTCTTAAAAGCTTTATTTTCTTAAAGGTTTATTTTATAAAGTTTGCTTATTTTGTGTTTTTAAAAGTCTTTAAATTTTAGCTTATTAGCTTTTCTTAAACGTTTTTTGATTAGGTTTTTAGGCGTGTGCTTATTTGATTAATAGCTTATTATATTTAGCTTATTTTATACATACCTTTTACATTCCGATCATCTTGATTGGAAAAGGGTTTTACATTCCTTTTACATTCCTTTTACATTCCTTTCAGCATTCCTTTCAGCATTCCTTTTACATTCCTTTTACATTCCTTTCAGCATTCCTTTCAGCATTCCTTTTACATTCCTTTTGCATTCCTTTTACATTCCTTTTAGCATTCTTTTCAGAATTCCTTTTACATTCCTTTCAGTATTCCTTTCAGCTATCCTTTTACATTCCTTTTGCATTCCTTTTACACTCCTTTTAGCATTCTTTTCAGCATTACTTTTACATTCCTTTCAGCATTCCTTTTACATTCCTTTTAGCAATCCTTTCAGCATTCCTTTTACATTCCTTTCAGCATTCCTTTTACATTCCTTTTACATTCCTTTCAGCATTCCTTTCAGCATTCCTTTTACATTCCTTTTGCATTCCTTTTACATTCCTTTTAGCATTCATTTCAGCATTCCTTTCACTTATCGCATTTTACATTTTCATTTTACTTAGTTATAGACAGCGACAACCTTTTTATTTTCCACCAAGAACGACTGAGTTGCACTTTCTACCAATAATCAATTCGAAAAGATTGGAACGAAATTATTTTGATACTTGGTTAAAAACTAGTTATTAAATGGCTCCGCTGCCGGCTCTTTTCGTGAAGATTAACGGTATTTAGTGAGAGACGCGTTGGATTTTGGGATCCGTTCATTCGTGAACGTTATATTTCTTGCATTTTTCAAAAAAAAAAAGAATTTCCAAAAACATTTGAAAAATCATAAAAGCATTTCTTTTTCACAAGTTTTGCGCTAAAAATATTCTTCTTGCTTATCTATTATTCTTCATGGATTCGTCTTGCGTACGGTGTGGGAGACCATGGCATGGTTATCAAACATGTCATTGGTGTATTTGTGAGCGGTGCGGCTCTGATATTGATGATACACAATTTGGATTTTGTCCATTTTGCAATTCAACAAATTCATACTTCTTCTCATACAATACTTTCTCACCCTCTCCCGTATATGACATTCCTTATCCTAACAATGCACCGGGTTTTTCTCCATACCTGTGGTGCAATATTTGTGGGGGCCCTCACGATGCTTCTTCTTGTCAACCGATGAATATCTTTGAGCCAATTCCGTGCTATGATTCCGGTTTGTATAACTTTGAGCCCCCACATCACACCCTCAATCATCAATCCTCTCAGGGAATTAGTCTTGACCAACAACTCACTACTTTGAATGACATTCTAGAAGGTTTAGCTCAAATCCGAGCTGACTTACATCAGGAAAGGCCACCTTTGCTTGATGGTGACCAAATCTTGAAATCCACCTACACCTTTTTGAGCCAATTTGGTCGTTTTCCCTTCTTTTCTACACCAAAATGTTTACTTACAGCGTGGGATAGAATGGGTTTAATTGAACATACTCAGGGAGATGATCAACATTAATTGCTTCATGAGCTTCTTAAAGATGTGGAGGTTATCAAGGAGGAGTTAGTGGACTATATCACTCCTAACTGGAATGGTCCAGTCTATTATGATGATGATGACGAGGATGATATCTATAATCTCAACCCATCTTCTGAGATTACTACTCCTACTCTTGATATCCCTAATGCGCCTAAGGATTGTGATACATTGAGTGAGATTAGTGATTTTGGTCTTCATAAATTCTTTGATGAGGTTTGTGATGCATCAAATTTTGTGGAGCTTACGGAAGAGGTCGCTCTTAATGATGATGATTTTTCTCCATGCTATGAGAATTTCACTTTTGAAATTTCTCCTCCTCCGGGCGATGAAGGCGATGTTGATTTATTCTCTCCGACTTATGAGAAGTTCGCCCCTGAACTTGGTCTTTTAGATGAGGTGGAAGACGTTATTCTTCGCGACAAATTATTGAAAGTTCATCTTCTTATTGCTAAGATTAAAGCGTTGAATTCTGCTCCTATTAAAGAATCTTCACCTCCGTCTATTACTTCAGTTGAGAATAATGATACAACTATGGAGGAAATCGACATTCACTCAATACCTTCGGGTATTGATGATGATTACATGGAGGGGGAAATTATTTTTGATAATTTGCTGTAGGAAGGTATTGTCCCACGTCCCCCTCCTGAGCACCTTTCATCCACTCCTTTTAACACCATTACGGAGGATGAGTGCTTTGACCCGGGAGGTAACATTGACCATTTCATGATTGACACCTTTACGGCTTTGCCGCTTTCTGAGCATCAATTGTCTTTAGGGGATGACAATTTGCTTAGTTTACCCACCCCACCTCCCGTGCATCATGATTTCACATACTTCTCGTATGTTGAAAGGACTTTTCTACCCTTTAAGACTTATCCTCCGGCCTCTCCTTCATTAATGTCCTCCGGGAACGAGGACAAGGTCTTTGATCCGGGTATTACATTTGAGGCTTCCCCATGGACCATTTAATTCGGGGACGAGTCAGGCTCGTGACTCGGTTAACAAAAACAAGCGCTTTTCGGGAGGCAAACCGATTATCTATCCTTTATCGTTTTCATAATAAGTGTAGGGGGAGCCCCGTATGTGTTTGTTGTCTTGTTTCTTATGTGCAGGGATTCGAGCTTTCAAAGATCCATTCTTGATGACTTTTGACGACCCGTGATTCCGTGTACCCGTCTTCCCGGTTCTATCCTAAACTCTTTTGATTCACTATTTTATATTCTTCAATATTAAAATAGGAATCACTTTAGTTGTCTCTTCCTTAGCAAGATTTAAACAAACGTGCACAATGTCCTAAGTGTAGGGGACTTTACTTCCACATGCTTAAACATTGAGGACAATGTTTATATTAAGTGTAGGGGGACTTCTATCGAAGTTAAGTGGTCTTTTCCTTGCATTTGTCCTCATTTTAACCGGAAAACTGATTTTTCGACATTTTTCAAAATTTTTGATCTATTTTGGCCTAGTAGTTTTTCCTTTGTTAGCGTTATTTACTTTCTTTGCTAGAATAAATTTTCAATAAAGTGGTTTTAAATTTTTCAAAGTCGTGAATATTTTGACTCAACCCGAGTTTACTTATCTAAGTTTACTCTAGCTAGTATCCTTAACGTGTTTAAGTCAAGTTTTGCTAGGCTTTTATATAGGGAGCTTTAAAACGCGAAAGTCTTAACTCTCACGGGTTAAGAACAAGAACTTTTCGCAAGTTCTTATAATTGATCCTAGAGAGTTGTTTATCAAGGGAACTTTAAAATGCGAATTCTAAACTTGAAAAAGTCTTAGAGTTTGCAAGATCCTATAGATAACTCGAAAACCCAAAACTTGGATTTAATTGGCTAAGCATCCACGAGTCTAATTCTTTAAGATTTTAAACTGTGGAGAACGAGAGATGATAGAGTCAATTATAAGTTTGGTACTCTTTCATGAATTTATGTGAGTTTATTATGAGATTTTTCTCCCATCGCTTGTTAATAAATTTAATTGCAATAAATAAGGTTGTACGATTTGAAAAGTTACTTAGCTTCTAGCCCAAGATCATTTAAAAGTTGCTCGGTATTAATTAGAGTTCATAGCCAAGGCATAACTTATTGAAGCGGGATGCGAAGATTGGCGAGTCCGAAAGGCCCTAACAAGGCATGAGGGCTACATTTTGTTGCTAAAGATCTAAAGTGATGTGAAGAATCATTTATCAAAAATCAATATGATGGATCGAGACACACGATGAAAAGCAAAAACTCCCCAAAATATCATGGAGAAGTCTATCCAAAAAGGCCCTAACAAGGTACGAGGATAAATAGATCGAAGTCCTAAAAGGAGGCGGATCGTTGTATATCAAAGTCCAAAATAAAGATTGGAGAAAAATCAAGAAGTCGTGGTCCAAGTATGAAGAATCTCTCAAAAACTTCAAGTGAAGAAATTCCTATTATGAAGAGAAGACCATAATTTCAAGAACGTCTCTCAAGATTTGAAGTATGAAGTCGCTGCCAAATATCAGTCCGAGAAAGGTCTCAAATCGTGAAGCGAGTTATGCCAGGATATGAACTTTAAGAGGTCCCGAGAAGCAGTTTTAAAAGATTTTGTCTTTTAGCTAACTATTGATTAAATCGTCCCACTTTATTTTCAGCCTAAATAACAATCGAAATAAGTCAACAATGCATCCTCGTGATCATTCAAGACAAAAATAAAATATAAGAGATACACCTAGGAATAAGGGAGTCTAAGTAAATAATTGGCCCACATGAGTTCCTGTTAGTTTGCTAACTTATAATAACAATGATCTCGTTTTTAAGCTTGGTTTGGGGAACGTGAAACTTGAGGGTGATAATCATTCATGACATTTACAAAACTCTAAGGTAAGTTTTTGATCTCTTTACTTGTTTTCTTATTTTTGAATTTTTCTATCATTTTAATAAAGGCCAGTGTGGATTGATTATGATGGAAAATATAAAACTTGCTTTGTAACTAATGCATTGCATGAGGACATTGAAATGGTCAAGTGTAGGGGATTTGATAGGTGTGAAAACACCCATCCTTTTATGTGACAATCCGTCAATTTCAGGTCGTTATTTTAATCTCGACTATTAAATATTATATATTTACTTTAATGAGAATTTTAAATTATCGATTAACCGAGAAGGTTATGGCTTGAAACTTAACGTAAGAATGTCGTTTCGATGAAGACCGACGAATGACGAGAACTACGAATGATCGTGATACCGACGGATGCCCAAAAATTTACGTTTTATTATTGATTGTCTCGATATTTAATATTTTCGACGTTTCCGATTTAATTACGTTTTAAGTCGTGTCGATGTAATATTATTATATTTAAGAAGCGTTTTAACTTTTAAAAAGTATTTTTACGAAACCCGAGTCCCGTAAATATTTTCAAAATTGAATATTTACATTTTATACCCTTACAACTATTTAATTTCATTTTAGATCAAAACTATACCTATTTGGCAAAATTAGTCCCTCCACTACCTAGTATAAAAAGATTTTTTTTTTATTAAAATCTTCCACTAGCTCATTTTTATATAAAAAAAACACACCTTGTTTTATCCTCCCCTTCTTGCCGTCCCACCTTCAAACACAAACACCACCACCATTTTTGATTCACCTTGAATCATTTAAATCTAACAAAAGACCCATCTTGCAAATTCAACAAGGATCATTTTGGTATAAATTTCTCCCACATGCATTAACTTTTTCAAAATTTTATTTTTCTTGATGAACTAGTAGTGTTTGATCTATTTTTATGGTGTACATAAGTGTTATTATTATTATATTTGAGTGGGGTGTTGTTGCATGTTTTATTTTTGAATTGGGGTTTCTTTGATTTGTACATACAAGTGAATTAGGAATGAAAGGGTTGGATTAGAATGATTGTAGATTGTTATTAAGTGTATAGAAGTGGTGAAAATGGGTCAAAATGTTGATTTGACATGATTTCTAAAATGTATTTTCGGGACAGCAGCTTAAAACAGATTATTTTGTGGGTTTAAGTTCTGAGATAGGCTTATATTATTTGATATTTTTGTAGTAATCTTCAAGACGCTCGTTTTGCCGCTTGAATGAGCTTCTAACTCATTACGAGCGAAAAGTTATGCTAGTTTTAGTATTTGTGTACCGGGAGACGAGTATCGGCACAATCCGAAAATTGTTGTCGATATTTGGATCGAATCTCGGCGACTATAGAATGAGTTTTAAAAATGTTCAAGGACTGATGTTGGAGTCTAAACCTCAGGTCATGAGTCTATTTTCAAACCCGAGTGTCGGTTTTATAAATGGAGTTGTTTAGATATGTCAAAATAGTTTTACGAGTTGAAGACGTAAATCTGTCCGGTTTTTACAACACGAAGATGTGACGGGCAGAAGGTCTTAGAAGTAATATTTTTGAATGAAATTTAAACTGAGTCTTATTCATATTATATGTGAGTTTGTGACCAAGTTTCGTCGAAATCGGACAAGTCTAGATAGGGTAGATTGGTGTGTACATTCGGAGTGTACATGCTGATTGGTATTTGGACACGTAGTCCAATGCTCGTGTGGCGTGAGTTTGAGTATTCACTATTGGACAAGGTGACTTACTCAAGTGTAAGTCATTATATAAGTGACTTAGTTACTGGTCCGAGGGAAGTAAAATGAGAATTCGACTTGCGTTGACTTGGCGTCTTAAGACGAGTCAATATCGAGAGTGCAATTGTTTAAAAGAATAGTGTTGAATAAAAGGGTATAGTAATAACACTTGTATTATTAAATTTTTCGGGATTGTTTTGGTTTTGTAATTTTGATTTTTTTTTTATATTATTTAAGTATGATTTATACTTAAATCGATTTTTAACGAACGCACCTTATTTGGTAGGTTGCGGTTTTCGTGTTTAAACGGGCATCACTAATTGTCGGCGATCGTCTCATTACCACTATTGGCTAAGGTGAGTCTACAGCCTCGCTTTTAACATGTTTACTTGTTTTATAAAAACCCGCGAGGGGGATAACATGCTTGTTTTATAAAAATAAAAGGGTACAACGATAAGTTGTGGAAACTCTACTTATTGGAAAAGTATGGGTGCAACGAGAAGTTGTGGAAACCCTTATTATTGGAAAAGTAATTATTATAAATGAAGGGTACAACGAGAAGTTGTGGTAAACCCTCTTTGTTTTAAAAATTGAACACAAGGAACTTGATTGTATGCTTAGATGAAATTTATTGCATAAGTTAGTTTTTGCCTTAAAAGACCCATGAATCGTGAATTGTTAATCGAAGTAACGCTAATACTATGGATAGATCTATCGGGGTGACGCCCAGTCCGGTCGCGATTAGCTCTCGCGTGGTGTTGTGATGCACTAGTAATGAAGGATGCATTGTATAAGAGAAATATACGCACTTGGCTAGGTGTGTTGGGCTGAAATAATATATGTTAACGTTCAATGTCACGAGACTTATGTAATGAAACCGAAATTTTTTTCCGTACAACATAATGGTATTTCGGTAAATTATTAACCATGGAAGGTTATTTTGAATACTTGTGTTCTCTTTATTTAAATTTAAACTCTATAGATTCACTCGGCGAATTTTGCTGACTTTTTAAGCATGTTTTATCTCAGGTCCATATTGAAGGCACTCGAGGAAGGCGGTTTCGTGAAGCTTGCATATTTGAAATGTTTTGGTCCGCTTTTCTAAAACATATCCATTCAAATAACTTTTATCATTTATAATAGTTGTAAACTTTTGAATCATCTGAGACCGTGTATGAAATTTTATCTTGATTAAATGAAATTGAATGGATGTTTATTAAGACGTCTCGTTTTGAGCCGTTTTCTATGATTATGAGATTGAACCATGATAGTAACACCCAATGATCTTTCCGCTGTTATGATCGAAATTTGGGGGTGTTACAGATTGGCATCAGAGCTCAAGTTATAGAGAACGGAAAGATTTTCCAAAAATGAACTTTTGAAATCTTTTAACTATAACTGTTGCAAGCGAAACCTCCGAGTTGCCAATGGACAAGAACGATAGTATTTATATATATATATATATATATATATATATATATATATATATATATATATATATATATATATATATATATATATATATATATATATATATATATATATATATATATATATATATATATATATATATATATATATATATATATATATATGGGATTATATATATGTTTTAATCTTTATCGATTATTTGAACTTGTGAATTACAAGGTATGTTTTCATTTATTTAATTATAAATGATGATTTTATATTTATACGAGATATTTATACGACGTCGATTGTCACGAAGCCACCCTAGTCATTTTAATGCTAGCACTGAAGCTATTCCTGAGATGAATCTTGTTATTCTCGAGATTAACTAAGTTGTGGATAGACATGATCCGAACGAAATGGTTAATATTCTTGTTGATATTCTTCTGATTACGAGGATTTTTATTTCCTTGGTTCTTATTATTGATTTATCGATTCGCTTATTTCGTTAGCAAATTTAATTTTCCTTTTCATTAATCTTCGACATTATACTATTTTGATAAAAACAAGTCGTCTAAGAAGGTACTATTGATTGTTAGGAATTGAGATTGATTTGTAGGGTATTCACATGCCAACCAGGATTCCATATCATATCACTGATCATTTTCTGTTAAATCAGTTTCTCATTTGTTTCGATCTTAATCTTTCGCGTTGAGCTGGCGATGCTTGAATAAAGTGATTTATAATCGTTGAAATAAATTGGCCATTTATTTGAACAAGGAAATTATAAATTGTTGAACTACAAATTTCTGAATCTTATTTGGAAGGACTTGATCAATCCATGGAATAATGATTCATAAAGGTGTGGGCTTAAGCATATAGCATCTGCGTGATTAAACTCTTATTAAATTATAATTTGTTTGCTCGATTCATTCTTTGATTTAGTTCCTTAATTCCTTGATCGTGAAATGGTTGTATTGAGATTGTTCCAAAAGCACCAATTGAAAGAGGATATCAAGCGTCTCTGAAAGACATTGAAGAAATCTTCTTCTTGTGGGACCGAGGAGCTTTCTTAGCCATGTGAAATAACTAGTAACTCTTAGTAGATTAGTTTATCAGTTGTAGTATCTTCTCATTAATCCCTAACTAAACTGTGACAACAGTTAGTAGGACTAGTCTTTTAAGTTGTATGGCATTAGACGATGATTATCCATAATGTTGACAATACGACTTCTACTAGTTTGTGATCAATAGAATGACTATCTTTTGATTGCTAATCCTACATCGTTCTATTATTATATTTCTTTGCTTTTCTCTTTAAATTTCCTGTGGTATAAGGCAATCATTGAATGAATACTCATTATGATTTGATTTGCGTTACACACGACTCATGCAGTTAATGAAAGCTATGACTGAAGCACGAATGCGCCAAGTTATTAGCGAATAAGTTGTTGTATCTTAGTTGAATTCATGGCCAACATGAATGATGGATCTGGAACTGGAGCTGAAGCTAAAACTGGTGGAACTAGAACTGGTGGAGCTGAAGCTGGAGCCGATGATGTTCGTGGTACGGATGGAACAAATGTGCCCGAAGTTAGAGGCTATAACTACACTTCGTTCTTTAATTCCAAACCGTAGACTCTTTAGGGGGACTAAAGATGATGGAGGATTGTATCAGTTATTAAAAGCTGGCGTCAGTCTTTCGAATCAGTGACCCTAATCAGGAGGATATGGTGCAATTTAAAATTTCTACTCTCCAAGGTCGTGCATTAATTTGGTGGAATGGCAGACTTGCTTCCATAGGTATCGTTACTTATGGGACACCATGGACTAAGGTGAGGAAACGGTTAACTGAGGAGTTTGTCCTCGAAAGTATTTCCAAAGTATGGAGCAAGTGTTGTACAATCTGAAACTGAAGGGAACTAACATTGGTAGATATATCATGTGTTTCCATAAGTTGACTCTTTTATGTCCAAGAATTGTGGCACCCGAACCGTCAAGGTCAAGCAGTATATTTACAGCTGACCAGGAATATATGAGGTGATGTGACTTCTTCTAAGCCAGTTACTATTTGTGAAGTTGTCTGCATGGCTGATTAGCTCATGGGACACATAATTCAAGGCAAGGTTGACAAGGTCACTGAAGAAGGAAAATAATTCCAAATTGAAAATTCTTTTCGTGCATTAGAGCTCGTAAGTATATCGAAAAAGGTTGTGGATTATTCATGGCTTAGGTATCGTAGAAGGGATCGTAAGAGAAGTAAGTAGAATTACTCTAGTCATTTGTGACTAGTGTTTCTGGAGGATTTGCCAAGGCTTCCGCCTCCACGGCAATTAGAATTTCTAATTGATCTAATTTCTGGTGCTGCAACTGTGACACATGAGCCATATTCATTAGCACCCTCTGAGTTGAAGGGATTATTTTTACAGCATTAAGAACTATCTGATTGATGTGTTATTCGACCGAGCTCGTTAGTTTGTAGAACCCCTATTCTACTCGCTAAGAAGAAAGATGATTCGTTTCGTATGTGTATCGATTACCGAGAGCTGCATTGGCTAACGATCAAGAATCGTTACCCGCTTCTAAGAATTGATGATCTATTTGATCAACCTTCATATTCTCGTGTGTTCTCCAAAATTTTGGTGTTTTCTCCAAAGATTGATCTTTGTTTTGCTTATCATCAACTTCGCATACGCGAGGAAGATATTCCTATTACGGCGTTTAGAACTTGTGATGATCATTATGAGTTTAGGGTTATGCCTTCTGGTTTGACCAATACATCTGTTGTATTCATTGACTTAATGAATTGTATGTGTAAGCTGTGTCTTGATAAATTCGTAATCGTTTTCATTGATGATATTCTAATCTGCTCTCAGAGCGAGGAAGAACATGCCGAACACTGAGGGATTATCTTGAACTTTCTAAAGAATGAAAAGATGTACCCAAAAATTTTAAAGTGTGATTTTTGGCTATGTTCTGTGCAACTTCTCTGTCATGTGATTGACAAAAGTGGCATACATGTTGATTCTGCGAAAATCGAAGCCATCGAAAATTTGAATGTTCCAACTACTCTAACTGAAGTACGACAAATTCTAGGTTTGGCTGGTTATTACTGAAGGTTTATCGAAGGATTCCCTTTGATATCAAAACCATTAACTAAGCTAACCAAAAATAATGAAGTGTATGTGTGTGGCAATGATGAAGAGAAAGCTTTTCAGACTATGAAAAGAAAACTCTGCGACACGCTGATCTTATCATTACTTGAAGGAAGTGAAGATTTTGTTGTTGATCGTGATACACCTCCTTTATGATTTGGGGTTGTTTTGATTTGTATATGCTTGTAGGAAGCCTAGGAAGAATGAGGAAACTGCACAACACATGACTTGTAATTGGGTGCGGTGATTTTACTCTTCGTCTATTGAGACATTAATTGTATGGCACTAAGGTACGGTATCCACCGATAGTAAGAGCCTACAATGTATTCTGGATTAAAAGAGGTAAATAAACCTTTAAGTGATTACGATTGTGTTATTCGTTATCATTCGTGAGGTAGGAGTAAATTACAATGGATTCATTGTTAAGCTCTTGAATACTCAGTCTGAATATGACTCGATTTCTGTCAATGTTGATTGATTGACTCTGCTCATTTTATTTCGATAAATAAATCGATCGTGCTAATTAAGCATCGTTTGTGAACCACTCGTAGTAGACATAGAAGTTATGATAATGTGAAGCGAAAAAATTTTTGGAAATCGAGGTAACTGGAAAAGTTATGCCAAAGTTATCACCATGAAGAAGGTGTTATATATTTTGGAAAACGGGGGAAGTTAAGTCCCCGTTAATTTGGACCATTCGAGATGATATCGAGTGTAAGTCCAGTGACATGAAAACTTAAATTACCCCGAGAACTACAAGGAATTCACAATACTTTTCATATGTCGAACCTAAGGAAATTTCTTCCTGACGAAGATTTTATTATCTCTCTTGATGAAGTATGAATCGACGGTAAGTTGCATTTCATCAAAGTACTTGTTGATATTATCGATAAGGAAGTTAGGCAACAAAAACAAAGTCGAATTCCTATTGTCTTGTGTGATGGAACTCAAGACGAGGACCAAAATTTATTTAACTCTTTGATTTCAACGAGCGGTCGAGGAAAAACGCAAGTTGATCTTCGGGACGAAGATCCCAATTTGGTGGGGATAATGTGACAATCCGTCAATTTCAGGTCGTTATTTTAATCTCGACTATTAAATATTATATGTTTACTTTAATGAGAATTTTAAATTATCGATTAACCGAGAAGGTTATGGCTTGAAACTTAACGTAAGAATGTCGTTTCGATGAAGACCGACAAGAAAAACATTAAGTATCGATAATATATTCTCAAATTTATCATATGAATGATTTTATTATATTTATTTTCATTTCTCGTATTTTGCGTTTTAACGAATGACGAGAACTACGAATGATCGCGATACCGACGGATGCCCAAAACTTTACGTTTTATTATCGATTGTCTCGATATTTAATATTTTCGACGTTTCCGATTTAATTACGTTTTAAGTCGTGTCGATGTAATATTATTATATTTAAGAAGCGTTTTAACTTTTAAAAAGTATTTTTACGAAAACCGAGTCCCGTAAATATTTTCAAAATTTAATATTTATATTTTATACCCTTACAACTATTTAATTTCATTTTAGATCAAAACTATACCTATTTGGCAAAATTAGTCCCTCCACTACCTAGTATAAAAAGATTTTTTTTTATTAAAATCTTCCACTAGCTCATTTTTATATAAAAAAAACACACCTTGTTTTCTCCTCTCCTTCTTGCCGTCCCACCTTCAAACACAAACACCACCACCATTTTTTATTCACCTTGAATCATTTAAATCTAACAAGAGACCCATCTTGCAAATTCAACAAGGATCATTTTGGTATAAATTTCTCCCACATGCATTAACTTTTTCAAAATTTTATTTTTCTTGATGAACTAGTAGTGTTTGTTCTATTTTTATGTTGTACATAAGTGTTATTATTATTATATTTGAGTGGGTGTTGTTGCATGTTTGATTTTTGAATTGGGTTTTCTTTGATTTGTACATACAAGTGAATTAGGAATGAAAGGGTTGGATTAGAATGATTGTAGATTGTTATTAAGTGTATAGAAGTGGTGAAAATGGGTCAAAATGTTGATTTGACATGATTTCTAAAATGTATTTTCCGGACAGCAGCTTACAACAGATTATTTCGTGGGTTTAAGTTCTGAGATAGGCTTATATTATTTGATATTGTTGTAGTAATCTTCAAGAGGCTCGTTTTGCCGCTTGAATGAGCTTCTAACTCATTACGAGCGAAAAGTTATGCTAGTTTTAGTATTTGTGTACCGAGAGACGAGTATCGGCACAATCCGAAAATTGTTGTCGATATTTGGATCGAATGTCGGGGACTATAGAATGAGTTTTAAAAATGTTCAAGGACTGATGTTGGATTCTAAACCTCAGGTCATGAGTCTATTTTCAAACCCGAGTGTCGGTTTTATAAATGGAGTTGTTTAGATATGTCAAAATGGTTTTACGAGTTGAAGACGTAAATCTGTCCGGTTTTTACAACACGAAGATGTGACGGGCAGAAGGTCTTAGAAGTAATATTTTTGAATGAAATTTAAACTGAGTCTTATTCATATTATATCTGAGTTTGTGACCAAGTTTCGTCGAAATCGGACAAGTCTAGATAGGGTAGATTGGTGTGTACATTCGGAGTGTACATGTTGATTGGTATTTGGACACGTAGTCCAATGCTCGTGTGGCGTGAGTTTGAGTATTCACTATTGGACATGGTGACTTACTCAAGTGTAAGTCATTATATAAGTGACTTAGTTACTGGTCCGAGGGAAGTAAAATGAGAATTTGACTTGCGTTGACTTGGCGTCTTAAGACGAGTCAATATCGAGAGTGCAACTGTTTAAAAGAATAGTGTTGAATAAAAGGGTATAGTAATAACACTTGTATTATTAAATTTTTCGGGATTGTTTTAGTTTTGTAATTTTGATTTTTTTTATATTATTTAAGTATGATTTATACTTAAGTCGATTTTTAACGAACGCACCTTATTTGGTAGGTTGCGGTTTTCGTGTTTAAACGGGCATCACTAATCGTCGGTGATCGTCTCATTACCACTATTGGCTAAGGTGAGTCTATAGCCTCCCTTTTAACATGTTTACATGTTTTATAAAAACCCGCGAGGGGGATAACATGCTTGTTTTATTAAAATAAAAGGGTACAACGATAAGTTGTTAAACTCTACTTATTGGAAAAGTATGGGTGCAACGAGAAGTTGTGGAAACCCTTATTATTGGAAAAGTAATTATTATAAATGAAGGGTACAACGAGAAGTTGTGGTAAACCCTCTTTGTTTTAAAAATTGAACACAAGAAACTTGATTGTATGCTTAGATGAAATTTATTGCATAATTTAGTTTTAGCCTTAAAAGACCCATGAATCGTGAATTGTTAATCGAAGTAACGCTAATGCTATGGATAGATCTATCGGGGTGACGCCCAGTCCGGTCGCGATTAGCTCTCGCGTGGTGTTGTGATGCACTAGTAATGAAACATCGGATGCATTGTATAAGAGAAATATACGCACTTGGCTAGGTGTGTTGGGCTGAAATAATATATGTTAACGTTCAATGTCACGAGACTTATGTAATGAAACCGAAAATTTTGTCCGTACAACATAATGGTATTTCGGTAAATTATAAACCATGGAAGGTTATTTTGAATACTTGTGTTCTCTTTATTTAAATTTAAACTTTATAGATTCACTCTGCAAATTTTGCTGACTTTTTAAGCATGTTTTATCTCAGGTCCATATTGAAGGCACTCGAAGAAGGCGGTTTCGTGAAGCTTGCATATTTGAAATGTTTTGGCCCGCTTTTCTAAAACATATCCATTCAAATAACTTTTATCATTTATAATAGTTGTAAACTTTTGAATCATCTGGGACCGTGTATGAAATTTTATCTTGATTAAATGAAATTGAATGGATGTTTATTAAGACGTCTCGTTTTGAGCCGTTTTCTATGATTATGAGATTGAACCATGATAGTAACACCCAATGATCTTTCCGCTGTTATGATCGAAATTTGGGGGAGTTACATTTTACCACTTAATTACAATAATAACCAAGCCAAAACGTGTATTTTATGTCGTAAATGTCAGAATTATGTGTGGTTTGTGTTTTTGTTATGATTTAGGACCAAAACGTGAAAAGGTAGGAAAACACGGGCTTTCACGGGCTTTTATCGAAGAAAAAGACAAAAGACGAAGTCAAAAGATCAAGAGTGCAAAAAGAACGGAAGTCCAAGGCCTATTCTGAAGATTTATCGAAGAACAAGTCTAAAGACGGAAGTTTAATTAAGCCGAAGAACTCAAGTCTAATAAATGAAGAAATTATAAGACGAGTTTAAAATAATCCCGAGACAAAGTCGAGAAAGTCGAATAACTTAAAAGACGAAAAGACGTGAAGAAAGAAAGAAAGAAAAGAGCAACACAAACATCCCCTCCTTTCCTATAAATACCCTTCATTTCACCACATGAAAGGGTGTTATTCATTTAGGAGTAGTTAGATTAGTTTAGGAGTAGGTAATTTTAGAGAGAGAAAGTGACAGTTTCTCACACTAGGATCTTAATCTTTTATCTTCCTTTCTTATTTTTAATCAAATCTTTACTTTTGATAGCTTAATTCTTCTTTCTTATTCTACCTTTCTTAGTTTTTATATATTTTTAATCCGAAATTTTTATGCTTTTTTGTTTAATTTTGATGTTTGATTTATCAAAAAGATTATCTTATGGTTTTAATCTAAGCTATTGTACAAATTAAGCTATAAGTTTGACAATCTTATTGGCTTATTTGGTATTTAGCTTATTTGTTTTTAAGTTTTCTTAAAAGCTTTATCTTCTTAAAGGTTTATTTTATAAAGTTTGCTTATTTTGTGTTTTTAAAAGTCTTTAAATTTTATCTTATTAGCTTTTCTTAAACATTTTTTGATTAGGTTTTTAGGCGTGTGCTTATTTGATTAATAGCTTATTAGATTTAGCTTATTTTATACATTCGTTTTACATTCCGATCATCTTGATTGGAAAAGGGTTTTACATTCCTTTCAGCATTCTTTTCAGCATTCCTTTTACATTCCTTTTACATTCCTTTCAGCATTCCTTTCAGCATTCCTTTTACATTCCTTTTGCATTCCTTTTACATTCCTTTTAGCATTCCTTTCAGCATTCCTTTTACATTCCTTTCAGCATTCCTTTTACATTCCTTTTAGCATTCCTTTCAGCATTCCTTTTACATTCCTTTTAGCATTCCTTTTACATTCCTTTTATATTCCTTTCAGCATTCCTTTTACATTCCTTTTGCATTCATTTTACATTCCTTTTAGCATTCCTTTCAGCATTCCTTTTACATTCCTTTAACATTCCTTTTGCATTCCTTTTACATTCCTTTTAGCATTCCTTTCAGCATTCCTTTTATTTATCACAATTTAGATTTTCATTTTACTTAGTTATAGACAGCGAAAACCTTTTTATTTTCCACCAAGAACGACTGAGTCGCACTTTCTACCAATAATCAATTCGAAAAGATCAGAACAACGAACTTTGATACTTAGTAAAAACCTACTTATTAGGAACCACCCAGCTTAAGCCGATGGTAATATTGTGAAGGCAGGGGCAACCGGCAAGGGCCGGTTTGCCACTATTTTTGGTAGGGTTTTGATCGGGCCGGTTCATGGTTCACGGGTCCGGTTCACGACACTCTTTTATAAAATAAAACACGGGATCGGGTTAGTTATTTTTACAAGCTTTGTTATTTGACGAGTTTATTTATTTACAAGATTTATTAAATTAATTTAACATGTTATATAATTAATTTATTTAAAACATGACTTTGGTTTATTATTATAATATCATGATTTTAACCTAAGTATTTATTATTTAATTAGACTATAGAATTAATTAATTATTAAAAACATGACTTATAATTAATTAACTTCCATGGCTTAGGTTATATAAATATAGATATTAATACATGTTTTAACCTAAGTATTTTATGCACTTAATTTAATTAAATAACGATTATATTTAATTAAATCCTATAACCTATAGTTTATTTAATTTACATGTATTAATTAATAAACTATACTATTAATAACATGACTTAGTAGATTTAATCAGTAAAACTAAGCTTACATTATTAGCTTATTAATTCATCTTATTTCTAAATATGGAAACTTTCTATTTCAGGAAACTTTACTATTTTTGGAAACTTTCTATTTTTAGACACCATTCTATTTTAAGCAGTTAATCTATTTTTGGAAACTTTCTATTTTTGGAAACTTTCTATTTTTGAAAACTTTCTATTTTAGGAAACCTGCTATTTTTAGGAAGTTACTTATTATTACATTACAAGTATAATAACACAAGAATATCAGTTAATACTTAATCGGAAGACTTAAAACACATGATAAAAGCAGTATAACATTAAAATCAGTAAAACAAGACTAAAACATATAAAACAAGCCAAGACATACTATAATCAGTTACGTATGCAGTAAACAGTATACTTTTACACATATCCTTCTATGTAGCATTAGTGAGATCGGAGTAGGATTCCCTTCGTCCATCTTTTCCGTTCACTGGACACGAGGTACGGATTCTTCGTCCTTCAGTATGGACATTCTTTCCTTATTAGGATTCCTCGTATGCAGCCAATTGTTTTCCCAGTATATGTTTTATATGTTTTTGAATTTCTTATGTTTAGTTTTAAATGCCTAAGCCATATACATGCATGACCAGTTTCACCTAGTTATGGAGGTACCATAACCATAACACTGGAGGCACCAGTGTTATGACATCCCCACGGCAGAGTGATTGCTCGTGGCGTCCCTTCAGCTTTTGGCCATATTATTATATTATCATGTGGGGCGTATGGGTGCATCCTAGTTTACATCTTTAGTAGTATTATCAGGTGAATGAGGTGTGTGCCTTGCATCCTTCACAAGGAGTTGATCCCTCCTACCCAGACTTATACTAATTAGAGGCAGCCCCTCTAATTGCATGACGGGGTCACCCCTCTAAGTATTCATGCACGTTGATAATTCATGACCTATATTGGCTTAATGGTTAATCAGTTAAACAGTTTTCATAAGATAAACATAAGGCTTTTCAAACTATAAAACCAGTTTTACTAAGTTATAACCAGGTTTTCTAGGACTTATTCATTTCCTTTGCTATATGTCTTATATGCTTATATTATTCATGCTATGCTTGTATATCCGCGCACTGAGCGTTATGCTCAGCCGTTTCCTTCCATGTTCTCAAACGGCAGGTACTCAAAGACGATCGTAGGCTTATCATCGTACGTCCATACGGATGGACGCTATCTGGCTTTCATTTCTTTATGCATTTCCTTTACTTTACATTCAGTACTTTATTTCATTTCATGGACATTGTTTAGTCCTTTTCCATTCCAGTACTATTATTATTCATGTGTGATGAGCTTTACTTAGACTGCTAACGTTTGATTCCGGTTTTTGTCTTTATGGTCAATAAATGTTTTTAAGACATTTACCTTGCATGCTTTGATGACACGCCATAATTACGCGTGATCCGCCATTTATCAAAATGGGGTGTTACAATTATGGTATCAGAGCCAAGGCTTCGTCCTGTAGACTCTAAAAACATGACCTGTGATTAGCGGGTAATCATCATGGTCTTCCTAGAACTGACAATTTGTTTCATGCATGCATATTTTCATATATATATGTCATTTGTTATAAGAATTTTGACTAGTAATGGTTGGTACAGGACTGACCATATTAGTCGCATGTGCTTTTATCAAAACTTTTAACTTTGGGATCGACCCAATGGGGTCCCCGTGCTCTGTCATTTTTTTCAGGTAAACTGACCATAGGCGTTTACCTTCGCACATAAAAGTTTTACAAACTGCATCATGCATTCATGCACTGTTTTCATGCATAAATTTTTTTTTTTCAAAATTATTGCATAAATTTTTTTTTCATGATTATGTATATTATGTTATAACAAGGTTTTATTATTGCATTTGTTTTATACTGTAAGATGGTTCTCACACGTGAGCAAGAACAACTCAATGTAGCAGTCCAAGCTGCATTACAAGCCATGCTTCCTCAGCTGAGGTACGAAATCCGAGCAGAGGTGCAAGCTGCTAACAATCAGCAATAGCACCCAGTTCCTCCTCCTTCTCCAGCCACATTGACCACATGGTTGGAGCGTTTCAATAAGCAGCGTCCGCGTTCCTTCGAGAAGACTGACAGCCCTAGTGAGGCTGAGAGCTGGTTGGCTCATATCGAGAAGATCTTTGATGCAATGGGTTGTGACCCTGTCTTCAAGGCAAGGTTGGCTTGTTACAAGTTCGAAGGCGACGTGTTGGGATGGTGGAAGTCAGTGAAGCAATCTGAGGGAGGCGATGCTTGGGTGACTGGTTTGACTTGGGCTCAGTTCAGGGAGTTGGTGATGGGACAGTTCTTCCCTAAGGCTGAGCAGGATAAGCTAAAGAGGGAGTACCATGGAATCAGGCAGAGATCTGGGGAGAACAGCAATGAGTTTATGCAACGATTTCTCCGTCTGGCTGGTTTTCTTGGCACCGTAGCAGGTACGACCGAAGAGCAAGCTTACCACTTTCGCTGGGCTCTTCGTACCTCGGTTCCCAACAAATTGGTGTGTGCTACCTTCAACACGGTGGCACAAGTATCTGACGCAGCACGTAAGTTGGAGATGCTGCATGAGAGAGATGAGTTCGATGAAGCAGACAGACCCGACAAGAGGTATATTTTGTCATTCAGCCATGATCATTTAATTCATTTCATATTATTCCAAATATTTATCTCTCTATAAACAATTGCATCTTTTAGGCAGAAGACTGGGGACCGGTCCCAACCGGCCACTCAGCCTCGGCAGAGTCAGCACAAGGTTAACGGTCAGACTCATGACCGTTCTGCTTTGGACAGGCGCACCGGTAATGACCATTACCGTGGCAATGCCAGCAACTCCAACAGCAGCAGGTCCCTAAACTTACTCAATTATCATGCATATGTTTTATGAACTTCATTCTGACACTTTAGCATCTTTTACCAGGGACCATGGAAACGGAAGGGAGCAGGACCGCAGAGGTTCCCAGCCTAACCGTCCAGCTATCACTGGTATTATGTCTACAATTTTTCCGCATTGTCAATATTATATCCAGAAACCATGTCTTATGTATACTCCTCTTAACAGGCTCCTAGACAGCAAGGGCTCCTGTTGGGGGATATACTCATCCTCTTTGCATCACGTGCAACCGTAGGCACCCAGGGCCATGTCGCCGTGACAGCGACGCTTGCTTCAAGTGTGGTCAGTCAGGCCATCGCATGAAGGTCTGTCGTAAAGGCGAGATAGAGGGTACATCTAGACATGCCGACAACAAGCCACCTCCTAATTCTAGGCAGGTGTACACGACCTCGCGCGATCAGGGTGCTAAGTACACATGTACCATTATTGGGATCTTATATATGTATGGTCAAGCTGCATGTGTACTATTTGACACGGGTGCTACTCATTCTGTCATTTCTACTATTTGTGCCAAAAATGTTAGGATATCCCTGATGCCATTAGGAAATGTCCTAAACATTTCCACACCCTTACGAGACTCTGTACGCATCACACATGGGTACAAGAGTCTTCCCCTCGAGTTTGACGAAAAGATTCGTCCAGTAGACGCACTTCCTCAAGATATGTGTGATTTTGACATGATATTAGGCATGGATTAGCAATCCCAACATCACGCCACCATCCACTGCCACTCATATTGGGTCAAACTTGGTGATGTTAATGCACCAGAGTACATTCACAACAGGTTCATACCGGGAAGGTCTGTACAAATAATCTCGACCTTGCAAGCACATGCATTACTTTCACATGGTTGCGAGGGATATCTAGCTACTGTTCATGACATGGATGTTGAATCTACATCGATCCAGAATCAGCCAATAGTGTCAGAATTTCCAAACGTGTTTCCAGAAGAACTTCCGGGCATTCTACCTGCACGTGAAGTAGAGTTTAATATCGAGCTCATCCCAGGAGCTGAGCCGATTTCCATGGCTCCATATTGTATGGCTCCCATCGAGCTAAAGGAGTTAAAGGATCAATTGCAATAACTTCTGGAACGAGGCTTCATTCGACCTAGCGCATCTCCATGGGGCGTACCGGTCTTATTCGTGAAGAAGAAGGACGGTAGTATGCGTCTTTGCATAGATTATCGCAAGCTCAACAAGATCACCATCAGGAATAGATATCCTTTGCCACACATTGACGATCTGTTTGACCAACTCCAAGGGGCCAAGCATTTCTCCAAAATTTGTCGGGCTATCATCAGTTACGGGTTAATGAGCAGGGCATCGCCAAGACTGCTTTCCGTACACGTTATGGACACTATGAATTTGTAGTCATGCCATTTGGCCTTACCATGAATTTCTGGACAAGTTCGTCATAGTATTCATTGACGACATTTCATATTCTCCAAGTCAAAGAAAGAAAACGAAGACCATCTTCGAACAATATTATAGATACTTCGACAGAAGCAGTTGTATGCTAAATTCTCCAAATGTGAATTCTGGCTGAGTAGTGTGGCATTCCTAGGTCACATTGTATCCGCAGACGGAATAACCATGGATCCAACAAAGGTTGAGGCTATCACCAAGTGGCCAAGACCGACATCCGCGACTGAAGTTCACAGCTTTCTAGGCTTAGCTGGTTACTACCACAGGTTCGTAGAAAACTTTTCCCGTTCAGCACTACCATTGACCAAACTGATACGGAAAGGGGAGAAATTCGTCTGGACTGAGGAAAGAGAGAAGAGCTTTGAAGACCTGAAGCAGAAGTTAGTATCTGCACCTATTCTTACTCTCCCATCTGGCACGGGTGGATTTCAAATTTACAGTAACTCTTCAGGGAAGGGACTTGGTTGTGTTCTCATGCAACATGGGAAAGTGATTGCTTACGCATCACGACAGCTTAAGCCTTATGA
The DNA here is from genome assembly GCA_025667525.1 of Glebionis coronaria. Lineage (NCBI taxonomy): Eukaryota > Viridiplantae > Streptophyta > Magnoliopsida > Asterales > Asteraceae > Glebionis > Glebionis coronaria. The sequence goes on from CM046879.1 coordinate 398,628,726, forward strand.
AGCAAACTATCCTACACACGACTTGGAACTTGCAGCAGTCGTGTTTGCACTGAAGATATGGAGGCATTACTTGTATGGCGAATCATGTGATATCTTCACAGATCACAAGAGCCTCAAATACATCTTCACCCAACGTGAGCTAAATATGAGACAAAGGAGATGGTTAGAGCTGTTGAAGGATTATGCCATAAATCTGCAGTATCATCCCGGCAAGGCGAATGTAGTAGCAGATGCTCTTAGAAGGAAGTCGGGCATGATCAACGACATTAAGATCAAGGAACATATTATCAGGGATTTGGAGCGACTAGACATAGAAATCATGGTACGGGGACAGCAGAGGTACTGGGCTAATCTTAGAGTAGAACCTGAATTACTCTCTAGGATCAAGGAAGCTCAGAAGGATGATGGTGAAATCTGGGCGATAATCCATAATTTGGAGAAGCAGACAAAATTTCGTTTAGACGAAGACGTTATCTTATGGCAGGGAACGAGACTTTGTGTTCCCGGCAACCAAGAACTCCAGGAAGCATTGTTAGCTGAAGCTCATAGCTCCCCATTCTCCATTCATCCTGGTTCAACCAAGATGTACCACAACATCAAGCAATACTTTTGGTGGAGCGGTATGAAACAGGATGTTGCCACCTACGTTTCCAAATGTCTTACCTGCCAGCAGGTTAAGATCGAGCATCAGTGAGCTAGCGGTCTCCAACAACCGTTAGACATTCCAGAGTAGAAATGGGACAAAATTACCATAGATTTTGTTACCGATCTTCCACAGACAAAGAGGAAACACGATGAAATTTGGGTCATTGTTGATCGACTTACGAAGTCAGCTCATTTCTTACCGATTCGCAAAGACGATGCGGTTAGCAAACTCGCTGACACATATCGGAAGGAGATCATGAGACTTCATGGTGCTCCATCCAGTATCGTCTCGGACAGAGATCTTCGTTTTACTTCGCGATTCTGGAAGAGTCTACAGAAAGCTTGGGTTACAAAGCTCAAGCTTAGCACGACCTTCCATCCACAAACAGACGGACAGTCGGAGCGGACTATTTAGACACTAGAAGACATCCTCCGCGCATGTGCACTAGAATGGACATGATATTGGGATGATTATATCTGTCTAGTAGAGTTTGCATACAACAACAATTGGCACGCCAACATCAAGTGTGCACCATTCGAGATATTGTATGGCAGGAAGTGTCGCACCTTAATCTGCTGGGATCAAGTTGGTGAGCGAACACTTGAGGGTCCAGAGATGATAGAGTTGACTAACGAGAAGGTCGCAGTAGCTAAGGCGAAGTTGCAAAAAGCTCGTGCGCGACAGAAGTGTTATGCTGACAAGCATTGTAGATATTTACATTTCAAAGTTGGAGATCATGTTTTTCTCAAGGTAGCACCGGCGCGTGGTGTTAAACGTTTTGGAGTCAATGGAAAACTCAGTCCTAAATTCATCGGACCGCTTGACATTATTGAGCGGATTGGCGAAGTATCTTATCGTTTAGCGTTACCTCCACAGCTTTCATATGTTCACGACGTTTTCCATGTATCTCTACTTAGGGGTTACAATTATCATCCTCTTCACATGTTTTAGTATCCACTTGATCAAATACGTGAAGATCTTATCTTCATAGAGGAACCCGAATGCGTTCTTGACAGACAAGAACGGATCATGAGGAAGAAGACGATTTCATTCGTCAAAATCCTTTGGAGGGGTCACACCGAGCGGGAAGCCACTTGGGAGACCGAGGAGTCTATCCGGACTTCTTACCCTCATTTCAAGTTTTGAATTCGGGTATGTTCCTTTTTTCCAGTTTATTTTATTTATAATTCGGGGACGAATTATTCTTTTTAGGGGGGAAGAGTTGTAAAACCCGCATGCTTTTACCATGAACAGTACACTTATAATCGTACGTACATGATTAAAACTTTCTGTATATAACATGTTTACATTTCGCGAATATTAATTACAAGTATTACGTACGTGTTATTACACGATAAGTATTGAATACATATTAAGACACAATAATTATTATCAAAAATAATTATAATCACGAACATGAAATCATGAATATAAATAATCATGAACATATTAATAAGTATTTACGTAATTATTATTACGACTACGTACAAGTATATATTATAACACGAACAATCACTACAACAAAATGTGGCTAATATAGCACTTTACAAGCAACACTTTGTAAAACTGTTGCATTTTAAAAGAAATTAAGTTTTAAGCAACATTTATAAAATAAGTGTTACTTTTGCAAACGTAATGCAACATTTTTACGAGAAGTGTTGCAATTTTTTGTATCTGAATTTTTAATAAAAATTAAAACTACCGCCACCCCCTCTAAAATGAAATTAGATGAAACTTATCCCGCCCATGTTAAAATTATTTTCCCCAAAATTGAATAATTTATTCTCACATACCACACCTACCAATCCTCACGCCTACCAATCTCCTATCTGAATATTTCGTCCCCAATAAAGTTGTTACTCCACACTAGGTTTTGCAGCCATGTTCGCTCGACTTTCAAGCCCATTAACAAGGTAACCAACTACTTCTTCTCTAATTGTTTGTATATTGCTATATTATTATGTTTGATCTATGATTATATAGTCAGTTATGTATATTGAGGTTATCTTCGTGCTCTTAAGAGTTATTTAAATTTTTTCAATTAGACTTATTGTGTTTGTTTAATGTTTATACCTGTCATTACAATCATCATATAATCGATTTCGAGAAAGATTTTGTCTATGGCCAAGTGGGCGAAATTATGATTGTGTTATTCATACCATGGCTACAACCTACTACAGGTTTGTATTTCTTCAATTTTATATGTTTATGGTTTCAATCTTAGGTGGGATTCACATTAAATTGTAAGAACAGTTGGAACAATAAACAGTTGTGATGAGCTATGGAGTCAATGACAAAATCTGTTTAGTAATATGGGTGAATGATTTGTTTAATTATCTCATTCATGTGCCACAAGAAAGCATGCCATAACGCTTCATGCACCCATCTAGCCCAAGACTCTATTCCTACCTGCAACCCATCTCAGACAACTAATTTGTAAAAAAGCATAACTTAGACGGTGCTTCATTAAGCTTAACCTTTAGGCTTATAAGTTTATTTGGTTTTGATTTATGATTTTTTTTTGCTTTATTACTTGCCGGCTTACATAAACTTATAACTATAACCAACCTTAAACAAAGATCCAGTTATACGGGCTATTACTGCTGCTATTTATTTGACATCCAACTTTTTGCAACCGATAGAAAACCAAACCTGTTTCTGATCATTTACAAACTAAGGGTAATTGCTTGTAACAGTTTTAACTACATTCATACTTGCATTTCGTGCATACTACATGTTATTTTAATTTTAATTTGGTTTCTATAGAATTAGATAGTGCATCTGTTTAAGCTTTGTGTTTAATCTTTTTCTTATTTGAAGCAAAGAAACTTGTACATGTTAACAAATTGTTCATGAAAATTAATAAGAGTTTGCAATAATAGCAAAACCCTTTTCTTTCAGTATGGCTGCCCTTCTCTGTAATTATAATGTTTTTTACATAGACCTGCTTCAAATAGTCTCTGGTTTGCTGAGAATGACCCATTTTTCATTATCCACATGGTTTGTCACAAACATCTAGATAAATATCCCAATGATCTTAATGTTCGTTCTTTAAAGGGTACATTTAGATTTGCACAATTGCATGTTGCAGATTTTCTTGGAAATTTTATTTTGGCACTAGTTGTTGGCAGTCTTTAGGTCTTATTTACTTTCAGCTACAAAGGATTTTTTTTTTAGTCATAAATTATCTGCTAGAGCTATAAGCTTGATTATATGATCAGGTATCTATCAGGACGCTTTTTTATTTTCCTTTGGTAACTAACTGCTGAAGTGGATAACGTTTATAGGGTGTAAGCATAGTACTCTTTATGATAACAGTCTTTAGATCAAGATAATTCTAATAGCTGAAACATACCTTAAACATATTATCGTACTTCACATTTTCAATAACGAAGATGTAAAACTCAGACTAAACTGGTAAAACCAACAAACAAAACATAACCAGCGTGTGACTGGTTGTGTACCATTGGATTTATCATTAGTGACTTGAAAAAAAAGAATCGGGTTAGGTCCAAAACTGAATACAAACGGGGCCAGACCATAATATTTTTCATGTTTGGTGTAATAAAACCGCTGTTTTGATACAAAAGATTGTTGTTCATCTAGTGTGGATCATCAGGAAGGACTTCGACGAATGTCATGTACTGCTGTACGACTGTGGATTCAAGATCACCATGTATTTTCCCTTGTTTTTTGTCTTCTCTTTTTTGTGGTGGTGTTTTTGGTTATGTTATCTAACCACTACAGGGTCTTTCACCTGATAAGCTCAATAACTGCTCTATATCGCTTTTTAGTTCCGAATTAATAGCAAGATTAAAAAAATAGACATGTGAGCCAAAATATGTTATTTTGTATCATCTATATTCAGGCAGTGGTTGATAATGGCATACTTCAAGTCACATTATCAAAACCAGGTGGCCTTGTTACGGGTATGATACAATCACCACTTGATATTACGCGCTAGAGCCCCCTAGGAAGAGCCTAGTTTTGATTCAAATATGTCATTACATATATAATAGGTTATATGAATTAGTGGCGGCAGATGGATAAGAGGCATGCCAAAATCATTAGTTACTAAGAGCATCGGTTGGCGGCTGGAAAGGAGCGCGGGCTCAAGATGGATGCTAAACTAGAGGATCTGAAACATTTATTTGTTGCAACTTTGTATCGAGTACAAAGTATTGCATAAACTTTAAATGACCATAGCCCACTAAAACAACTCTCCTGTAATATTACACCTAACGTATATGTCTAATGTAATGTGTTGTTGAACTACTTTACAATTACAGTATTAGAGTATATGGTATGATTTTAAGCTGAATTTTTTATTTTCTTGTGACTTACAGGTGTAAAACCTCAGGTCACTGCTAATGATCAACCAAGTGCAGAAGCAACTCATGAAGATGAAGCCTCTGTTTTTTTTTTCTGATTTAGAGCTTTGATGGATGTCGACAAGGCAATTGCACTATTTGGAAAAGTTGGCTGTAAGGTACAACTATAATTTTTATTTACATATTATGCGTTTTGCAAATGATTTCACAACTTCAGCTACATATTTATATTTCTATGACTAACATTTAATAGGTATAAAACGAATCTTAACCAACATCCATGCTTCCAATTACTCTAAGCCAGATAAAGTGAATCTACCATCTCCTATTCTAACACGAGTCGTCCTACCAAACAGACAAAATACACATGAAATAGGGACTTAAGAGGATTTTAGCTTAGTTTAACATACAATCATATAGACTTATTAGATAATAACCTACTCCAAATGGTTTTACACTAAAGCTCATTATTTAACTTAATATTGAACACACCTAGGTACCAAATATAAAGTATCATATTCCATGCCACTTAAATGCTTAAACTAATTACGTCTAATTTATCTAAATTCAACATGCCACCATGGAACAAAAAAGTGAAACACTGGTAGCCATTACTCATATCGTTTGCAAATGGATATCATTTGTAAATGTTTTTTATATCTAGAATATCATTTGAAAATGGTCTATGTTATTTACTTCAAAAGATTGAAGATATGTTCAAATTGACGATATCATTTGCAAATGGTCTTTGATATTTACTTCATAACAGCTAGTCTCTATCTCTGAAAAGTAATGGGTCTTGAAAACACTAAAAATGCCAGGCTCACAAAAACAATAATGTGTCTATTAATCTTGGTTACATCATAGGTGCACAACGAGTGAAAAAAGTGTGCGTCATCTTTTGAAATTATTCATATGAGCAAAACCTTGAGGTGTTTGTAATAATTTTTACAAGAACTATATTTGCACAATGACTTTTCAATCAACGTACGACTATTGATATACAAAACCCATATGGATTTTTGCTATCTTTCTGTCCTCATGCAAGTTTGGTATCTTTATATACTTAACATCCTCTTGATCTTGGCCTAGCTGAGACATTAGGACTCTCTAGAGATCCCTGCGTGAGAGGATTTGTAAAAATGCTTTATCCTATATTGGTCAAGTGGTATGCTGATGGGCCCTAAATGTTAAGGCACCTGAAGAGGCTTGTTGACCGAGCCACTAGTACCATCGATACTAGTCGAGAAGTAGATTTAGATTTGGAAGTTTTGGTGTTCCTTGTTTTTGAGGAACAAGAATTTGTAAGACCGGTTTTAAGCATGATGCAAGACGTTGCTGATCTGGTAAATGTATATCGTGCTGCTCTTTGGCATCAGTTATGTGGCAGTGAGGATGGAATTGTTCGTATACGTGAAGAAAGAAAAGCTGAAGTTTCCAGTATGGCTAATGAAAAGGCTGTTCTGGTGCAAAGATTGAATGATGCTGAAGCCACTAATAGCCATCTAAAGGTATTTGTTTCTATTGGTCGTAAGTCTTTGTTTCTTACTCAAAATTTGCAGTGGTTGTTTTTTATTATATCTGTTCATGGAATTGCAGACTGAGATGAAAGCTGAAATGGATCGATTTGCTTTAGAGAGAAAGGAGATGTCCGAACAAATGCAAGAAATTGAAAGTCAACTAGAATGGCTTCGTGCAGACCGAGATGATGAAATTGCTAAGCTTACTTCCGAAAAGAAAATGTTCCAAGAGAGACTTTATGATGTAGAGGCACAACTTTCTCAATTAAAATCCCAGAAACGTGATGAGTTGAAGGTATATTTCTTTTTGCAACTTCTCTTACTTTGGTGGAATTAGTTTCTGCTTCAATGTTTTGTTTTTGTAGCTAAAATATCTGTAGATACTCTCCACCTATAACCCTCCTATCTTAATTGCTTCCTGGTGCTGACCAAAAGATGTGGCATTTTTTACAGCTGTTTAGGTCTTAAATCATTTTTCATTTTTAATTGATATGGGTAATATTTATGAGATGAATAATAATTGAAATCTTTTTGAGAATATACTTGCCCTTTCACTCTATGTATCATTTGTTATTCTGAGAAATATAATTTTTTTGAATAAAGGTGCTGATGTTTGACATAGATTAGTTTGTTGGTCAGGTGGTTGACCAGTTTTCGAGTATTGTTCCTTTAAAAGTCTTTCACATGAATGATGAAGTCAATAGTAACTTTTGTATTTTATAACTGATTACCATTTTGACTAATTTTTTTTGGGTGCTGGAAGAATAAGATCACACATGGATTTAAATAAGCTATACAAAGAGACTTTTGGAAATATCATGCTAACCAGATATATATCAGCCTAGGTTAGGAGTCATGTTAAGTGTTCTCAACCGGTATATAGTTTAGAGATAAGTTCATAATTTGTCAAGTAATATTATGAAGTTAACCTGTTTATTCGGGCCTGTTATGAAGCTAGTTAGATATACATGGTAACTATTTTACAAATGGTTGCTAGATATTTAGTAAAAATAACTAATCTGATTTGTTTCTGTCTATTGCAGGCTACATTTTTTTATGTACTCTACCAAATTAAAACTGTGCGTGGAGAGTTATACTTGAAAAAGATGTCAAGAATTCAGAAAATTTGATTGTATAACTTCTTTTCTATATTATGTATGTTGGTTATTATACATTGTATATATTGGTCAATGTACGATATCATATATTTTCTATTGTATTTATTTATTTTTATTATGAAATGAAAATATCAATTTATATATTAGACTTGCAGAAAAAATTGTGTTAGAAACTTTCCAAGTGTTGCATGAAAAAAAAGTGCCACAAATCATAAGAAAAAGTGTTGCACCAATATGATTAATAATCACGAAGTGGTGCATTTGATATATTAAAGTGTTGCTTGCTTATTGGTTACAATGAAGAAGTGTTGCACGTCAGCGTGAAAAGTGTTGTTATTGAGTCTAAAAGTGTTGCACGTCAACGTGAAAAGTGTTGTTATTGAGTCTAAAAGTGTTGCACATGCGTGTATAAGTGTTGCAGTGGATTGTAAAATATGTTACATTTTATTACAAAAGTGTTGCACCTTAAAGTATCATAATTGCTAAACATGGGCAACACTTTAAAAAAATGTTGCATAATCTAATATAAGTGTTGCATATACCTAAGGCGACGTTGCATAACGTGGCACTTGTCAAAGTGTTGCGTTATGCATAATGCAACATTTTAAAGGCATAATACAACACTTTATGAGTGTTGCCTTAACTTCATTTTCTTGTAGTGAATTAATTATAAAATCACGTAAATACGAACACGAGAACACGTATAATATTAGACACGGGAAAACTTTGGGCTTCCCTTGTGGGCCCCACATACCCGTGGACACAAGACCAAGAAGGACCAAGCCCACTTTGATTTTTACCAAAATAGGAAAAAGGGAAAATATCTTTTCATTATACAAAATTTCACAAAAATATTAAAAACCCTAGCCCTTTTTCTCTCCTCTTTGGCCGCCGGTTTTAGAACACCACAAGGAGGGTGTTGGTTGATCTTGGTTGATTAAATTCAAGTGCAGTGTTCGTGTTATCGTCCTCCTTTTGATTCACGCATTGGTAATCCTTAAACCTTTTCTTTTTAATTCTTTTTATTAAATAAGCACACATGAAATCATGGGGTTTATAAAAACTAGTTATAAAAACATGTTAATTAGATCATGGGGTAATAACATGGAGGTTTTTGGGTGTTTTGGTTCAGCCGACGCAAGGAACCGAGAGCCTAGGCTCTCGGTAGGATTTATATCACCACCAACCGAGACCCCATGGTCTCGGCGTGGTTTCGGTGTCTCGGCCGCAAGAAACAAGGGACCCCGACGCATGTCGGGGTACCGGTTGGTTTTGGTTGGGTCTCGGCAGCAACAAGGACACCATCGGTCAAGCACCGGTGGCTATTTTTGGTAAGCAGGGGGAACATGAGCCGCGGCAGGGGGAACCACCGGCTAACCGCCGGTGGGAACTTTGCTTGGGCAGCGGCTAGCTGAGAACCAAGGGAACCACCAGCTTAAGCCGGTGGTAATATTGTGAAGGCATGGGCAACCGGCAAGGGCTGATTTGCCACTATTTTCGGTAGGGTTTTGTTCAGGCCGGTTCATGGTTCACGGGTCTGGTGCACGACACGCTTTTATAAAATAAAACACGGGATCGGGTTAGTTATTTTTACAAGCTTAGTTATTTTACGAGTTTATTTATTTACAAGATTTATTAAATTAATTTAACATGTTATATAATTAATTTAATTAAACATGACTTAGGTTATTATTATTAATAATAATATCATGATTTTAACCTAAGTATTTATTATTTGAATTAATTAATTATTAAAAACATGACTTATAATTAATTAATTTCCATGACTTAGGTTATATTAATATATATATTAATACTTGTTTTAACCTAAGTATTTTATGCACTTAATTTAATTAAATCACGATTATATTTAATTAAATCCTATAACCTATAGTTTATTTAATTTACATGTATTAGTTAATAAACTATACTATTAATCACAGGACTTAGTAGATTTAATCAGTAAAACTAAGCTTACATTATTAGCTTTTAATTCAACTTATTTCTAAATATGGAAACTTTCTATTTCAGGAAACTAACTATTTTTGGAAACTTTCTATTTTTAGAAATCTATCTATTTTAAGCAGTTAATCTATTTTTGGTAACTTTCTATTTTTGGAAACTTTCTATTTTTGGAAACTTTCTATTTTAGGAAACCTGCTATTTTTAGGAAGTTACTTATTATTACATTACAAGTATAATAACACAAGAATATCAGTTAATACTTAATCAGAAGACTTAAAACACATGATAAAAGCAGTATAACATTAAAATCAGTAAAACAAGACTAAAACATATAAAACAAGTCAAGACATACTATAATCAGTTACGTACGCAGTAAACATTATACTTATACACGTATCCTTCTATGTAGCATTAGTGAGATCAGAGTAGGATTCCCTTCGTCCATCTTTTCCGTTCACTGGACACAAGGTACAGATTCTCTGTCCTTCAGTATGGACATTCTTTCCTTATTAGGATTCCCCGTATGCAGCCAACTGTTTTCCCAGTATATGTTTTATATGTTTTTGAATTGCTTATGTTAAGTTTTAAATGCCTAAGCTATATACATGCATGACCAGTTTCACCTAGTTATGGATGTACCATAACCATAACACTAGAGGCACCAGTGTTATGACTTCCCCACGGCGGAGTGATTGCTCGTGGCATCCCTTCAGCTTTTGGCCATATTATTATATTATCATGTGGGGCGTATGGGTGCATCCTAGTTTACATGTGTAGTAGTATTATCAGGTGAATGAGGTGTGTGCCTTGCATCCTTGACAAGGAGTTGATCCCCCCTACCCAGACTTATACTAATTAGAGGCAGCCAATTGCATGACGAGGTCACCCTTCTAAGTATTCATGCACGTAGATAATTTATGACCTATATTGGCTTAATGGTTAATCAGTTAAACAGTTTTCATAAGATAAACATAAGGCTTTTCAAACTATAAAACCAGTTTTACTAAGTTATAACCAGGTTTTCCAGGACTTATTCATTTCCGCTGCTATATGTCTTATATGCTTATATTATTCATGCTATGCTTGTATATCCGCGCACTGAGCGTTATGCTCAGCCGTTTTCCTTCCATGTTCTCAAACGGCAGGTACTCAAGGACGATCATAGGCTTATCATCATACGTGCATACGGATGGACGCTATCCGGCTTTCATTTCATTATGCATTTCCTTTACTTTACATTCAGTAATTTATTTCATTTCATGGACATTGTTTAGTCCTTCTCCATTCCAGTACTATTATTATTCATGTATGATGAGCTTTACTTAGACTGCCGATGTTTGATTCCGGTTTTTGTCTTTATGGTCAATAAATGTTTTTAAGACATTTACCTTGCATGCTTTGATGACACGCCATAATTACGCGTGACCCGCCATTTATCAAAATGGGGTGTTACATAGATTAAACTAATAAAATCTAAGATGCAACAAAATTGTGCTAAAAATAACTAATTATTCTAGATGCAAAATTAAGCTAATGCAAGCACGTAACAACAAGTAAAAATGACAAAAATTAAATCACAAAGATAAACTTAAGATTAAAACATAAAGCAATAACCTTTTTAGCTTATTAATCTTTTTAGATGATAAAGCTTGAAGCTTTATGTACTAATAAGCTTAATAATCACAGAAGTTGTAAACTTTATACTCAAACTAAGCTTATCTAAATGAAAACTACTTTTTAAATCAATTTTTAAAACAAAAATAACTTTTAAAACAAATTAAAAACGATTTTATATAAGAGATTTTTGTTGAAAACAATTTAAACTAAATTAATCTAATTAATTAAGCTAAAACGATTAAGCTAGATAATTAAAAAGGAAAGAACTTAGTACCTGTGGTCCGAGGAAAATGCTCTAAACACAATCAACATAATCAACAAAATACACGGCCCGTAAAGTACACGACCAACCAAATCAACAAAATACGACCCATAAAGTACACGGCCAACCAAATCAAACTTAATCTAAAGCGTAACCCGACCCATAAAGTACACGGCCAACCAAATCAAACTTGAACCAAATCTATTAAACCATAAGCTCTTTACCAAACGTGATGAACCGATTCGCCAAGATCACAATAACACAAGAAATTAGAATAATAAGCAACAATTAATATTTTATAAAGAGATTCAAACAAACTAATAGATCTAAACTAATTTTTTAGGTTTTAAGAAAATACTTTAATTTTTAAACTAAATAATACTAGATCTACACTAATTTATAAAATTAACTATACACTATTTTTTTTTATTTTATAAAAGTACTTTTAATTTTTAAGCTAAAACTAATAGATCTACAATTATAAAAAGTGAATCAAAGATGAAAATAAATTTAAACTAAATTAATTAACTATTTGCAATTATTTAAAGATGTAAACTAAATATGAATAAAAATAACTAATTAGAAAGGTTAGCTTATTAATAAGTTGTAAGTCTAAGCTTAGAACTTATGTGATTTAAAAAGCTTGAAAGCTAATTAAATAAATTCACCCGTAATAAGCTAGATCTAGGAATATAAGCCCACAATAAGCTTGAAATAAGATAACTTATTTCAAACTTTTATATAAATCTAACTTATTTGAAAAAAGTTATAAAAACTAATCCTAAATAATAAGCTAGATTATTGAAAAAAAAGAAAGGTAGAATGAGATAAAGCTAAAGAGATTAACAATAAGCTAAAAGATAAAATTTTATTGATAAGAAAGTGCTTAATGATAAGCTAGTACAAAAGCTTGAAAGAAAAATACATTAAAAAAACAAGAAATAAAACTTACATTATTTAGCTACCTAAAATCTACAGATAAAATGAAGAAAAATGAGGTACTATTTATAGTTAAAGTCAAGGTGCTCGGCGTAGATGAGTCTTTTTAGGCTCTTAACCATCTTCTTTTCATTAACTTGAGGGCATCTTGGTCATTTAGTAGGTGATGATGTGTTTTCACCAATAGGATGAAAGATGCTTTTTAGATAGACCAATGGGAGCACTTCACATGGATCACCTATCTTCACCTTTGATTATTTTTTCATCCAATTCCCAAGATGATACAAAACAGAGTTTGCGTTTAGGTCCCCACTGAATCTCAACCCAAAAGTACATTTTCGTTCACATGACATAATATAGAAGATTTAAGTGATAAAAGGGAAGAAAAACAAAGTAGACCGCCAAGCCACAACAACTTCCATCCTCGCATGCTCCGCTGCTATCAATCTTGGTTACCTGAAACACATGCTTAAAACTGTCAACACAAAGGTTGAGCGAATCCATAGGTTTATCAAATCATAAGTTGAACATAAGTATTAAAAACCAATCATGATCATTCAATCGCATTGTCGCGCAAACAATCTATTTTCAAGGTTATGACAATTGTGTTTAAGCTCATGACACTAATCCGTTAACTCAATCACCCGCGTAATAATTACCGGCGTGATTCAGATGAAACCAGTGCCCCTACTAAAGGCATCAGTTGCAATTATACCTTATCTCTTATCACAAATTATCCGTCCGCAGGGGGTATCAACGTACTAGCCCTCGTCTCAGATAGGGTAGTCAACCCCATAGTACTATCACTTTGTATAAGCGGTTATTTCCCCCTTCGCAAGGGCAAGACAATAGTTAATAGTTCATGAAATTAGGGCCTTTTGCAACTAGGTACTCAACACAATTTCAAGGCAACATTCGGGTCCAACAATCATTCATGACTTATGTTCATTTTCATTTAAATAGCATGTATCCCCCTCGCGGGTAAAAACATTTGAAATAAGTAAAGAGCGAGGCTATAGACTCACCTTAAGTAGTAGTGGTAGTATTAGTAACTATGGCGTAAACGAAATCGATCACCGACGATGAGGATGCCCCGGGAAATCAAATACAACACCTAACGAATAAACACGTAATGAATCAACACATTCAAGTACCTTCAAGTACTGTATGTACATAATTAAGAACACTCAAGGTTCATATAAACTCACGCCAAAAATCCATACAAGTGATATTTACTAGACACATCCAATTTTATATTTTATTAAAACTATTACTCATTTTACAATTCTGCCGGTACATACCGAATGTACGGGCTGTTTTACCCCACTTAGACCACTCCTAAAAATCTGAGAAAATTTGTAAAAATCACTTATAATCTGTAGAAACCCCATACCAAATTTCATAAAAAGTTTTCACTTCTAAGACCTTCTGCCCGACACATCTTTGAAGTACAAAATTCGGACAGTTTTGCACACTCGACTTGTAAGATCATTTTGACCATCTTAACCAATACCATTTGCAAATCCGACTCTTGATTATGAAAATAGACTCAAAATGCTAAGTTTAGGGCCTGAGAACAGCCCTTGACCATTTTTTAAACTCAACTTATAGTCCCCGAGATTTGACCAAAAATCGAACATAATTTCGGATTATGTCGACTTTCATCTCCCGGTACACGAAAATTCAAACTAGCGTAACTTTTGACTCGTTTGGAGTCCAAAGCTCTATCTTATACCAAAACGAAGCTAAAAAGAAGCTCTACAACAATATCCTATCTTCTCAACCTGTACTTAAACTTAAACCCACGAAAATTAGCCCTAAAGTTTCTGACCTAAAATGGACCTTACAAAACCATATCAAATCATCTTTTTGACCCATTTCATCAACTCCTATACTCCTAACATCACCTAATAAGCATCCTAATCAAATCACAATACCCTAAATCACTTGTATGTTCAATCTTCATCAAAACCCATTTCATAAATAAACCATACAACATAATTAAATGAATTAAAAATGAAGTAAACAAAGATATAAACACATACCAAACTCAAGATAGATCAAAACCCAAGAAAACAAACACCCCCACCTTTGGCCGTGGGTTTTGGGGTCAAGAACACCAACCAAATCTTTTCCGAAAGCTTCCATATTTCAAACCCTATGTTCCTAAACATATTTAAACACAATCCCACGAATTTAATTAGATCAAAACATAATATTTTTCAAAATCTATCAAAAATTAAATATTGAAAAAATGTTGTTGCATGTTGGATTTTTATGGTGGGATTTACTTACAATGATGTTTTAAGGATGGGTCATTGCTTAGTTTTTCCAAAAATCAAATTTTGGTGGTGGATTTGATGGTGGTGGTGTTGGCCGTAGGTTTGAGAGAAGAAAAAGGGGGAGAGAAAATTTTTCAAGTGTAAAAATGAGTGTGTGTGTTTATTTTTGGTTTATGTATAGTGGTGGAGGGGTTGAAAGTGTAATATTGGTTTTCTTTTGGCCTCCTTTGTAAACGACACACTTTAGTAGCGGGAAATGACTAGTAGTCGGTTTTAAAATTTTACGGGAGACGGGGGTCGTCCCGAACACTCGAAAATACTTTTAAATGGTTCAAACGCACACAAAACGAATATACAAATGATTCCGACTCGACTTAACACGTAATAAAAATAAAATCTCGAAAAACTCAAACATCGATCTATCGATAATAAAATGTAAGTTTTGGGCATCCATCGGTATCGTAGTCCTCATCGGTTCTTCTTAAATCGTCAAACGTTAAATTACGATCGTAAACGTTGGTTTCAACTTAACCCGTCAAATCTATAACAAACGAAATTTCTTAAAAATTTCAAAAATATTCGTAAAATAGGATTAAATAAATGACGTTGGGCTCGGGATATCACATCCGTCAGTGAGTCGCAACTTAAGAGAGATGCTCATACTGAACAACTCTTGAGACAATAACTTAGCATCATACGGCACTTTCACTGGTATTACAATAAGAATGTGGTATTCTAGCAACTGATACCCTAGAGGGGCAATGGTTTTATTCTAGTGATGCTGGCATTTGGCGTGGGTGACTATTTGGTTAAGGGGTCGGTGTCATGAGCTTAAATACAATGTTTTTGCCTTGAATATATATTGTGTGTACGACAAATCTATAAATGATTATGATTGATTTTCTTCTTGTGTTCAAATGTGATTTGATAAACCTATAGACTCGCTCAACATTATTGTTGACTCGTTTTAGCATGTGTTTCAGGTAATAGGAAGTGATGGAAGATGGAGCTTTTCTGTGGAGGTTGTGGTTTGGCTTTTGGAAGAATGTTGGTCTAAAAACTATTTCTATCCTTTTACTGTTGAATAACTTGTTGTATGTTTGTGTATTGTACTAAACTTGTGTTGGTTGTTGGTCGAGGTTCATGGGGACTAAACGCTTTACTCTAGTGTCGTTTTAGTACAATTATGGGATGAAATCATGTTTTAGACCTATTATGAAATCTTGTTTATATTTTATGTGTAAACGTCACTCTTTTGAGTCGTTCAATATGCCTTGTGTGATGATGCTTGTGTCTAGCACCCAATTGTGTATTTTCGCTACGCAATGTAAATTGGGGGTCTTAGATAAAATGTATAAGTTACTCGTTTACACTTACTTCTCCCCCTTTTGTTGAATCAAAAAGGTAGTCGACGTCTTTGAAGAAGAGAATAATCAACACCGAGAGAGCACACATCCAAAGTGGTAGTCATCGATTGCACGTCATTTGAAGAAAAGAAGAATTGACGCCAAGAGAACTTGCATTCGAAAGGTAGTCTTCATTTGTAGAGGAGGATCGACTTCGAGAGAGCTTGCATCAAAAAGGCTAGTCGTCACTTGTGGTTATCGGTTGGGAGCGAGAATCCAAACCGTAGACCCATCATCCAAAGATAATAAGCTTGCTTCATCCTAGTGAAGTCTTTAATCACCATAGGTTAACCAACTCCATGCATAATAATATTCTCCTCTTCGAGATCCCATAATTCATTACTTGTAAGATGTTCAATGAATGCAATTTAAGTGAGTGAACGATCGCAAATGTAATGAGTTGAACTCTTGAAAATGCTCCTCCTTGATATGAGCTCCCCTTTGCTTCAGACACCATCAAAGCAAGATAAGTGACAAGCTATAAAGAAGGGTTATATGTCCTACAAAATAATGTTAGTAGACAAGAGCATATATATAGTAATGTCACCCAAGCGGAATTAGCTTTAAACAACTCGAGTACAAAGAGAGGGACTCAAGAGAAAGATAAAACAATCTTAACTTTTAGAAGTGTCAAAAATATGACAAGTTAAAAAAATAAAAGGGTTATTAGATAGAAATGAGAACCCAACTTATTTTTGTGACGCCAAAAAATATAAAAAGGACTAAAGAGAGAAAATGTCCAATTTATAAAAAAAATATTGTCGAGAGGACATACTCCACTTTAATATCTTGGCAAGAATACCAAACTAAAGAGATTATGACATGGACAATAAAATAATTCCACATAGTCGAAAAGAAAGGAAGAATGACTATGAAGGAAAAACAAAACGAGGACGATAAACAAGTCGTTTGCACAAACAATGACAAGCATTGAAGAAAGAAGTCTGTGCGCGATCCTATCAATCCAAAGACAAGGACAGGATTTTGAGAAGATCAATTCAAAATTGTTGGAATAGAGGTAGAAAAGAAACATCCAACAATTGGAAGATATTATCTCAAGGGGTTAAAAACTTAGAATTGATGCAATCAGCCATACCAATTGTAAATTTTAACCGCAATAAACTCTCAACAAAGAAGGACAAAAAAATCTGAAACCATAGACATTTTTTACCTTAAGAATAATTCCTTTAGAAAGCTCCAAAAGCTATAAGTCGGGAATTAAGGTACAAAAATAAAGGAAAACCAAAAGCGAATAAATCGACGCTTTAAGAAAAATACTAGATATAAGACATTATAGGCAAGGATGCCTATGAATGTCGACACCAAAAAGATGACTCAATGATATAGAGAAAGAGATCAAAGAAGTCAAAGAAAAGAAACACCAAGATGGATGGTGTTTAGCATACGATAAACTACATGCTCTCAGTTTTGTAGCTCTTCTCAATCATTGTGAATGTTCAAAGAACAATTACGTGATGAGGAAAATGTGAGGCTCGACTCGACTTAGTTTAGAAGGATAGCAGAGAGAGACTCGACTAGAGAGGTATGATTAAAAGAAATTAAGAGAGACTCAACAAAGAAGTTAAGGATATCTTCACAAGACAATTCAAGAATACTATACCCTAGAAGGTGATAGTGAAATCTTGAAAGAAAATGAGAAAAAAAACCCAAAGAGGTTCAAGAAAACATGATAGAGTTAGCACAAAATCTAAACACATAATCAAGTAAACACATTGTTAGAAGTATTTGAAGTGATGGTCATATAATATACCGTCGCGAAGCTCGTGGAAAATGCTATTCAACGGTGTCGAGAGTTATATGTTATTGTTATGTATATAACGGGAATTAGTCCCGAACACACAAATGAGGAAGGCCTTCTATACATCACACATGTAGTATAAAAGGCCCCTAGTACCTAATTTGTGTGTGTGTCTCCCATAGTGCCTTTCCATTTTTCTAGTGTGTTAGAGAGAGAAACTCTCCTTAGTTTCTCTCACTAGGATTACACACTCTTTGTATCTTTCTCTTTCTTATTCTCTAATCTAATATTCCCTTCTTAGTTTTAATCTTGTTCTTCATCATCTTTATTTCTTGATCTATAAGTCGTGTAGTATAGTCCAACAAGTGGTATCATTCGCCAAGGGATTCGTGGATAGCTCTTTGGTGTTTTTTTAGTCATCTCATCTCTCGTGGGTTTTTGATAAAAAAATTCAAAGATTCCAATTTTTTTCGTGTTTTTGTTATTCCAAGTAATCCATATATCTTCTACATAGTTGTGGTAGAGATTTGGGTTATTTGGTTTGGTTAAAATCACGTATTTCTAGTCAAAAATCTCAATTTTTTTCCCTAAAGTTTCGGAACAGTACAGTTATTGCGACATATTCGCATTGATTTCCATCGCAAATGCTAGGGTTTTTGTATTGCGATCAATATTGCGACATAATCTCTCTTTGGGTATTACGACAGACTCGTGCTTGAGACATTACGACAGATAGAAATTGAGACATTGCGATAAGAATTTGTGGTATTGCGATAGAAATTGTGGTATTGTGATAGAAATTGTGGTATTGCGATAAATTGTGGTATTGCAATAGAATTTGTGGTATTGTGATAGAAATTGTGGTATTGCGATAGAAATTGTGATATTGCGATAGAATTTGTGGTATTGCGATAGGAATTGTGATATTGTGATAGAAATTATGGTATTGCGACGGTTTTGAAGTTGAGTCATTGCGACGGTTTTCCAACATTGCGACGACTTGCTGTTAAACATTGCGACAAATACAATTTTTTTGTCATTGCGAAAATTCACAATATTATTCCGAAAAATTTCGATCGTGAATTTTTGTTGGTGTTGAAGAATTTTTGGTTTCTCGAGCTCAATTTCTTAGGGGATTTACTCATTTTAGGGGATTTTAACTACAATACTCTTAATTCAGCTTTCTACGAATTGAGATCTTGTTTTACACACGAATTCTACAATGACGTATCAAGAAGATAGTGATGCTACGGGTATTGAGCATCGTGATAGCACTACAAGAAAGAAGAGGAATGTTGCCTATCTCCAGACTTTGCTTCTTATAGCACAAAAGGAAGAAGCATGAATTCCACTTCTAGATGAAGAGTTTGATCTCATGGCATCTGTAGTAGAATATGATGAGGAAGAAGAGGTGACTACCGACTCCATCTTGATGGCTAATTCACAGGAAGCATCAACATCAGTAATTCAGACTGACAGAGCTCCTGTGTATGATTCAGACGGTTCCTCTGAGGTACACCCACATCTCAATGATAATGAGTTATATAATATGTCTAATCAGGAGGAAGAGTATATTGAGTCACTTGAGACTTCCATTGAGACACATGGGGATCAAACGAATAATAACAATATTATTTCTAATACGCCTAGTGTGGACCCTAGTGGAGATCAAGTAGCCCAACCTAAAACCCTTCCTGACGCGATGCATGCGTATTATAAATCATTATTTGATAAGCTTGCCAAGGATGTTGCTCATGAGAATGTGGTTAATAATAAGTTTAGAGAAACTAATGAGCTTGCGGGATATAAGGAACGGGAGAACGTTTTGAAATTCATCATTGCTAAAATCAAGGAACTTGAACAAGCTCATGCTACATCGGTTTATCAAGAAAAATGCACCACTAAGAAATTAAATGCATTACATTTAAGTAGTACTAAAAACATAAGCGATTTGAATGATGAAATCACCTCTCTTAATAAACAGCTTTTAGATGAACAAACTATTGTTTCTGATTTAAAAGAAGAAAGAAAAAATCTGAAACATGATTTCAAAATTCGAGAAGATGGGCTTCTTGAGTATTTTTGCAACACTCAGGATAGGATCAGGAAATTAGACAACCTTTTGGTAAAACGTGTCCAATCTATGCAGACGATAAACATGCTCGCACCTAAAGTGAATGAGATTAATTACACCCGTTACAAATTGGCTTTAGGTTGTCCTCTTCCTCCCAATCCCGAATATCTTAAGCATGCTCAGACCACCCAACAAATTCTATATAATGTTAATGTGTTGCTTGATACACATGATCCTCCTAGTGTGCATGATTCTGAGGAAACTACTAAACTTGCGGCATAGACTTGTTTAAGAATGAAAAAGCTTGATAAAGAAGTCACACCCGTTTATTATCCTAAAATTAATCCTCCAACAACTTTTGTTCGGTCTAAAATGAGTACTGAAATGCTTTTGCTACCGAGTGAGGAACTGACGGATGACCCCCTAAACCGAGTGTTGCACGAAGGTATCTAAACGAGCTCAAATATAATTTTTTCATTCTCAAACGTGTTGTTAACTCCAAAATTACTGGAGGAAACTTTACTTCACCCGTTCACACGGAAGTTCAGAAAATTCTTCACAACGAGATTAATCCGCTTATTAATCAAGTTGATGCTAGGATAAGAAATCTTGAACACGCCTTTCTAAAAGAACTAGCCAAATTTGTTGAAGAATTTAAATCTTTGGCGAAGGAGGCTGATGAATCTCTTGATAGAATTAAAGTTTTGGAAAGCGATCTTGAACGTCTCTCGAAAGCAAGTGGCAGTGGTGATTGTGATGAGAGTAACCCCGTTGCGGTAAACATCTTTGTGTCGGATAATGAAACCCCCCAAAATGAGCTAGATCATATGAAAGAGAAATAGGAGTCCTATGTCATTACAAAGGATAACGAATTCACCGACCTTTGGAATAAATATGTCAAAAAGTGTGATGAATGTAAGGATGACAAACTTTCTTTTGATAAAGCTTCCAATGACATGCAACAAACAATCGAACGGTTGCAAGCTCAGTTAGGAGGGGAACGTAGTGAAATTGAGCTGTCAACAAGTGTTACTCAAAAAGAGCTTACGATTCTTCAACACCGATGTGATTTCCTTCAAAGACATTGTCACTCTCTTAAACTTGCGTTGCAAAACAAAGTTGGAAATTTTCCAAATGATGGCAACTTGCAAGTAAAACTCTCTGAATCATTTCGCGAATTGAATGAGAAGAGTTTGGAAATTACTTATTTGAAAGCGCAGTTGCAAGAAAAGGCCATCGCGATTACTGAGTTGAAGAAACTTGTTGGAAAGATGGGTGGAAAAACTGTGGAACCTAAGGTTGTAAAATCAGTTGCTAGACAACCCAATGCGTACAAAGTACCAAAGCCATATATCTTAGGAAAACCGCCTTCTACTGTTTCTAGGTTACCTCCTAATACCGATGTGCAATAAAATGTTCCAAAACCAGCCATATCACCCTATGTTCCTCCATTCTGAAAACCCACTTTTGCTAAACAAAACCATGTGAATGCACCTTCCACTACTCCTAAGAGTACACCCAAGCATGTGATTCTTACGCCCTCAAAGGAATCTAAAGGGTCAAATGACGTTGTTCAAGCCCACAATCTAGGGAAGGGTATACCAAAATGGAACATTCAGAAAGTACACCCTGTGTATTCACCACCTAGTAAACAAACAACTGCTAGAGTTCAACACACTCCTAATGCTAGTTAACCAAAACCTAGGATCCCTTTCCAGCAACCTAGGAACTGGCAACCACCAATGAGTAGTCATGTATCGAACAAGGTGCCTGAACGGTCAGCAAAACCTAGGTCCACAAGGACTTTCGAGAATCCTACACTCCCTGTATGCCCCACGTGCAAAAAGGGCATTCACCATGGAAACCATGCTCATTGCATTCTGCAATACCTATATGAGGTAAACTCTCGTGCCTTCTCATAGAGAAAGAATGCAGAATCCCATAAGACAACAAGGAGATTCACACCCGTCATAAAGAAAAGAAATGACAAGGAATCTTCAAGGCGGATCAATGCAGGATCTAGTTTCTCTCCAAATAAGTCTTCCGTTGTGAAAGAGAACACTACTCCTCGCTCTAGTCTTCAGTGGAAAACAACGGGTAGGATCTTAAAGGAAGTTGGTCTTAAGTGGATTCCCATCAGAATAACTAAAGAAACCTGCTCCAGCACTAATGCGAGTGTTCTGAATGTAGAAAATGAATTTCTTACTCCTAACACTAGTATTTGTGCAAACTCTTCTTCTGTCAATGCAGGTACTTCAGCGGATTCTGAATCCACTTCTTCTTTAAAGGGTTCCAATTCTGTACATTCGATATTACCTTCTTCTACTGTACAAAGGTCTATTTTGGATTATTTTCGCAAAAATTTAATGAAATCAAAATACAAAAATATAAAACCTATAAAAACAAAATAAAAAAATATCTTTCAAAAATACCAAAAACATTCTTCTCGACATGTCTTTTAGTTTCGATAATATGGGCGTGCCTAGAAATGTCGCTCAATAACGACACGGGTGTGTACATAAAGCTCGAATGAAAGTTCAAATGTTTTCAAAACATGTCATTTCTACTTTCTTCAAATGATTTACAATTAGTTCAGATTGTGACTTGTGCCTCAAAGAAAGGAAAGCTTATCACGGATGATAGCTTATCCTTAACAACGAGAAAATAAAATTTTCTCGGTCATGAGCTTTCAATAAAAACACTCCATGTTTTTAAGCTATGAAAACGACTTATAGTTAAATGTCAGAATGTAACTCGAAATTCAAATAAAGGAAAGTGTATCTTTAAAGATAACCTATCCTAATGACAGGTAGAGCAATCTATCTCGGGTTTAGCTTGTCACAAAACATACAAAGTTTTGAGCTCAACATTAGGGCTTATAGTCACATGTCAGACTATAACCCGACCTTCAAAGAAAGGAAAGTCTACGACTTAACCTCAACAACGGGAAATTTATTTTTCTCGGTGATGGGCTTATATTTAAACATTCAAAGTTTTAAGCTCATGTACACAAGGAAAATGTTCATTTATGCACATTTTTTCCTCAACAACGGGAAATTCAGTTTTCTCGGTTTTGCGCACAATTTTTCAAGATATTTTCAAATGTTTTGTTCAAATTCTTTCAAAATTGTGTGCTCATATACTCCCCTATTTTAATCAGGATTTTTCGAGGGGGAGTATAAAAATCTCATAACATATAGTTCCAATATTTTCATGAAACATTATTCTCTCCATGTTTTATCACTTGTTTTCAAAAATTTCAAACACTTGCCATTTTTTAGGGGGGGGGATAGTGATAACATGTGATCAAAATGTGTCATCTTGGATAAGATCTTTGAGAAATGTGCTTTCTCTTCCTAATATGTGCAAAAACCTTTCCTTTTATGATGCACATATGTAGGGGGAGTATTTTGGTGATATACAAAACTTTCAAGGTGTAAACATTGATTTCATAAACACCTTGACTGCTTTTCCAATTGTTTTTTTCTGGTTACGATATCTATACCCTTCAACACATTAATTCACGACGGTATTGGTGTCAAAAGGTGGTTAGGTATTCGTCCTATGATACAACCAGAAGCGGAGGGATCTTCCCAGGGACAATCCATTAGAACTTCGAAATCCTTAGGAAATATGGAGTAGTTGTGTATACGGGAAAAATGCCGACCAAGTACTTAAGCTAGCACTGGAATAATCACAAGGTGCCAGTTATGACGTATTGGTAAGCATTGAAGGGGTCGAAGAATGAAAAAGAAATGTAAGGATAATGGGTGAAAAGAAAATAGCCCTGCATACAACTTAGGCAGAAACCGGGTCAACACATCTACTATCAGAATCACTTAGATGATTTATGGTCTTGAAGACAAAGCATCATGGACCCAGTGATGCAATTCACAACCCTTCCCAGCCTACTCAAGCTTTTCTCAAAAGGAGTTTGTTTTATTGTCACGGAGTTCAACTCATTTCTATCAACTTTCTCACTCCGAGATAGTAGATATTGAAAAGGCGGCAGTCTGCTCCAGCCTTCGATCACCAAATAAATGTGCACTTATAGCTAGAGCCAACGAGATTCATCACAAATCTAATTAGGAAACTTATTCCATATATCAATTGTTGTTCATCATTAGAACACGAGCAATAATTTACAGAGTCCTTAATGTAGAGATTTTGCTAGGTTGAAAGTTCGTTTCTCGGTATCTTCTCGAATTGATTTCCGGTTAAGTGTGTGACTCAGTTGTTCTTGGTGAATCGAAAGAAAGGGTATCGTTGTCTAAAAACTAATGAAAGATAAAGACTTGAAACAAATAAAAATAAAATAAAATAAAGATGGTAAAAAGAAATATTGAAAGATAAAAACTTGACAGGAAATTAATGACGAGAAATTAAAAACGTGACAAGAAATAAAAAGGCAAACTTAAAAGTAAATAAGGTAAACTAAAATTAAATGCGAGTAAATTAAAAGTGCGATTAAGTAATAAGGCGGGAAAAATAAAGCTTGAAATTCAAAAACATAAACTTAAGAATAAACCAAAACTGAAATTACAAAACTAAGGAAAAGTGCTCATCTGGAAAACCTTCATCCGGAACATTAAGCTCATTCGGGACATTCATCCGAAACATTTTAGTTCGGAACATTTACTGATCCGGAATAAAGGACTGATCTGGAATAAAATGAGAAAAACATTGATTCGGAACATTAAAAACAAACTAATTCGGAACTTCCAAGAATCACTGATTCAGAACTTATTCAGTAAAACTGATTCGGAACTTTTTAAAGATCCTTCATTCGGAACATTAAAGGAAGACTGATTCAGAACTGTTAAAATAACTCGATTCGAAACTTTAAAAATAACTTGATTCGGAACTTTAAAAATATTGATTCGGAACATTTAAAACTTACTTCATTCGGAACTTTGAAAAACACACTGGTTCGGAACTTTCACTGGGCAATATTACCAGTAGCATGAATGAAGAACAAGGGAAAGAACTAGAACACGAATTTAAGCAAAATCAATCAAGATCAACCAAAAGATTAAACCAAAACAACCAATAAACATCAACTAACAATAATCAATCAAACCAAATCAATAAAACTAACAAATAAAGCCAAATCAATCAAAACCCACTTGATTGAAAACCATAAGAACATCAAGAACACAACCACAAAGATTAGACATAAACAAGAAAGGTAGATGAGAGATTAAACAAGAAAAGTAAAGATTCAATAAAACTTACTTGAATTAAAGAGTGCAATACAAGAAATTGAAGTGCAAGAATTTAAATTGTGCAAAATGAAAATGGTGGAATAGGTGGGTTGTCAAGCCACCCAACAACAACAAATGACAACTACATCTCATATTTATAGGAGGAGGGGTGGCTAGTGGAAGCTTCCTCCCTCTTTCTTCTTTCTCTAGTTGCGTCATTAAGTCCTTAATCTTCTTAATCTTTTGACTTTAATGACTTTGTCTCGGGATTTCTTCAAACTCGTCTTGACATTTCTTCATAATTAAGACTTGAGTTCTTCGGCTTTTTAGTAAACTTCCGTCTTTTGACTTTTTCTTCGATAAATCTTCAGAATTGGTCTTGGACTTCCATTCTTTTTCCACTCTTCATTTCTTGACTACGTCTTTCGTCTTTTTCTTCGATAAAAGCCCGTGAATGCCCGTGTTTTCTCCACTTTTCACCTTTTCGTCCTAAATCACAACAAAAACACAAACCACGCATAATTCCGACATAAATGACATAAAATACACGTTTTGGATCGGTCATTATTGTAATTAAGTGGTAAAAAGGATGGGTGTTTACACACCTATCAAATCCCCTACACTTAACCTTTGCAATGTCCTCATGCAATGTATTAGTTACAAAGCACGTTTACATTTTTCATCATAATCAATCCACGTTGGCCTTTATTAAAGAGATAGAAAATAACAAAACAAGTTAAGAAATCAAAAGCATACCTTAAGGTTTTGAAAATGTCATGAATGATCATCATCCTCAAGTTTTCACTTTCTCCAAACCAAGCTTAAAAACGAGATCATTGTTATTATAAGTTAGCAAACTAGCACGAACTCATGTGGGCCAATTATTTACTTAGACTCCCTTATTCCTAGGTGTATCTCTTATATTTTATTATTGTCTTGAATGATCATGTAGATGCATTGTTTGACTTATTTCGATAGTTATTTAGGCCGAAAATAAAGTGGACGATTTAATCAATAGTTAGCTAAAGGACAAAATCTTTTAAAACTGCTTCTCGGGACCTCATAAAGTTCATATCTTAGCATAACTCGCTTCACGATTTGAGACCTTTCTCGGACCGATATTTGGCAGCGGCTTCATACTTCAAATCTTTGAGAGACGTTCATGAAATTATGGTCTTCTCTTCATAATAGGAATTTCTTCACTTGAAGTTTTTGAGAGATTCTTCATATTTGGACGACGACTTCTCCATTTTTCTCCAATCTTTATTTTGGACTTTGATATACAACGATCCGCCTCCTTTTAGAACTTGGATCTATTTATCCTCATACCTTGTTAGGGCCTTTTTGGATAGACTTCTCCATGATCTTTTGGGGAGCTTTTGCTTTTCGTCGTGTGTCTCGATCCTTCATATTGATTTTCGATAAATGATTCTTCACATCACTTTTGGCTCTTTAGCAACAAAATGCAGCCCTCATGCCTTGTTAGGGCCTTTTCGGACTCGCCAATCTTCGCATCCCGCTTCAATAAGTTATGCCTTGGCTATGAACTCTAATTAATACCGAGCAACTTTTAAACGATCTTGGGCTAGAAGCTAAGTAACTTTTCAAATCGTACAACCTTATTTATTGCAGATAAATTTATTAACAAGCGATGGGAGAATAGGCTCATAATTAACTCACATAAATTCACGAAAGAATACCAAACTTATAGTTGACTCTATCATCTCTCGTTCTCCACAGTTTAAAATCTCAAGGAATGAGACTCGTGGACGCTTAGCCAATTAAATCAAAGTTTTGGGTTTTCGAGTCATCTATAGGATCTTGCAAATTCTTAGACTTTTTCAAGTTTAGAAATCGCATTTTAAAGTTCCCTTGATAAACGACTCTCTAGGATCAATTATTGGAACTTGCGAAAAGTTCTTGTTCTTAACCCGTGAGAGTTAAGACTTTCGCATTTTAAAGCTCCCTATATAAAAGCCTAGCAAAACTTGACTTAAACACGTTAAGGATACTAGCTAGAGTAAACTTAGATAAGTAAACTCGGGTTGAGTCAAAAGATTCCCAACGTTTGAAAATTAAAACCACTTTATTAAAATTTATTCTAGCAAAGGAAGAAAATAACCATAACAAAGGAAAATACAACTATAAAACTAGGCCAAAATAGATTAAAATTTTTGAAAAATGTCGAAAAATCAAATTTTCCGGTTAAAATGAGGACAAATACAAGGAAAAAACCACTTAACTTCGATAGAAGTCCCCCCTACACTTAATATAAACATTGTCCTTAATGTTTAAGCATGTGGGAGTAAACTCCCCTACACTTAGGACATTGTGCAGTTTGTTTAAATCTTGCTAAGGAAGATACAACTAAAGAGATTCCTATTTTAATATTTGAGAATATAAAATAGTGAATCGAAAAGAGTTTAGGATAGAACCGGGAAATCGGGAACACGGAATCACGGTTCGTCAAAAGTCCTCAAGAGTGTGTCTTTGAAGCCCTAATCCCTGCACATGATAAGAAAGAAAACAAGAAACACCAACGGGGCTCCCCTACACTTATGGTGAAAACAGGGAAAGATAGATAGATAATTGGGTTGCCTCCCAAAAAGCGCTTGTTTATATTAACAGAGTCACGAGCCTGACTCGTCTCCGAATTAAATAGTCCATGGGAAGCCTCGAAGGTAATACCGGGATCAAAGACCTTGTCCTCGTTCCCGGTTGACATCAACAAAGGAGAGGCGGGGGGGATAAGTCTTAAATGGTAGAAAGGTCCTTTCAACATATGAAAAGTATGTGAAATCAAGGTCTACGGGAGGTGGGGTGGGTAAAGTAAGCACATTGTCCTCCCCCAAATACAATGGATGCTGAGCAAGCGACAAAGCCATAATGGTATCAATCATACCATAATCAATGTCACCTCCCGGGTCAAAGCACTCATCCTCCGTGATAGTGGCTAAAGGGGAGGATGCAAGGTGATCGGGAGGGGGACTTGGGACAATACCTTCCTGCAACAAATCATCAAAAATAATATCCCCCTCCGTGTCATCATCATCAATACCTGGAGGTATGGAGTGAATGTCGATTTCTTCTAGAAATGGGTCATTATCTTCAACGGGAAGAATAGATGGAGTCAAAGACTCGGAGAGAGGAGGAGAAGTCAACTCTTCGATTTGAGCAATAAGAAGGTGCACTTCCCGTAATCTATCACGAAGAAGCACGTCTTCCACCTCATCCACAAGATCAAGTTCATCGGTGAACTTCTCGTAAGCCGGAGAGAATAAATCGTCATCGCCTGCATCTCTGGGTGGAGATTGAGAAATTTCAAAAGTGAAATTCTCATAGCGGGGAGAAGAATCGTCATCATTTGGATCGACCGCTTGCGTGAAAGCAACGTCGTCCTGAAGCTCCATAGCAGGTAAGTCACAACCCTCATCATCCAATAATTTGTCGTGACCAACATCACTAAGCTCATTCAACGAATCAAGATCCTTAGACGCAGTAGGAACATCGAGAGTAGGAGCAGCAATTTTAGAGGATGGGTTGAAAGTGCATACAGCATCGTCGTCATCATCATCGAAATAGTATGGATACATCAGAGGAGGAGTATAAGTCTCGATATTCGATATTTACTCTTGTTGTTGTCGCCTTTCCTCCTCCCATGCTTCTTTTATCAGAACAACGGCTTCTTGAAGTTGCAAAACAATGGAGTGTGTTACGTCATTCAAAGTAGTGAGTTGTTGGGCAAGACAAATTCTCTGAGAGGATTGATGATTGAGGGTGTGAGGTGGGGGCTGAAAATTTTGAAAACATGAATTATAGCACAGATGTGGCTCATAATAATTCAGTGGCTGACAGTAAGAAGTATCGTGAGGGCCCCCACAGTTGTTGCAAAACGGGTGAGGAGAAAGACTGGGTGCGTCTTGTGGATAGCTATTATCATTGTCATAATTGTACCCCGGTTCTTGCCCGTGATCATACGGGTATCGAACCGGGCATGATACATGCCAATGAGAATCGCTTCCACAATAGATGCACGGGGGAACAGGAGGAGGTGGATTCAAAAAGGACGAATTAGTCGAGTTGCACAAAGGACAAAATCCGAATAGGAATTGTGTATTGTCGATATCGTTTCCACACCGCTCACATGTACACCATTGACAAGAGTCGTTCCCAGATAATTGTCACCCACACCTGACGCAATGGACATAAGAGTCCATAAACAAAAATAGAGAAGAAGAATATTTTTAGTGCAAAACTTTGAAAAAGAAATGCTTTTTATGATTTTTCAAATGTTTTTGGTATTTTTGAAAATTTTTGATACAAAAAAAAAAGTTCACGAGTGAACGGATCCCAAAAGCCAACGCGTCTCTCACAAAAAACCGTTAATCTTCACGAAAAGAGCCGGCAGCGGCGCCATTTTAATGTAGAGATTTTGCTAGGTTTAAAGTTCGTTTCTCGGTATCTTCTCGAATTGATTTCCGGCTAAGTGTGCGACTCAGTAGTTCTTGGTGAATCGAAAGAAAGGGTATCGTTGTCTAAAAACTAATGAAAGATAAAGACTTGAAACAAATAAAAATAAAATAAAATAAAGATGGTAAAAAGAAATACTGAAAGATAAAAACTTGACAGGAAATTAATGACGAGAAATTAAAAACGTGACAAGAAATAAAAAGGCAAACTTAAAAGTAAATAAGGTAAACTAAAATTAAATGCGAGTAAATTAAAAGTGCGATTAAGTAATAAGGCGGGAAAAATAAAGCTTGAAATTCAAAAACATAAACTTAAGAATAAACCAAAACTGAAATTACAATACTAATGAAAAGTGCTCATCCGGAATAAATCCTTCATCCGGAACATTAAGCTCATTTGGGACATTCATCCGGAACATTTTGGTTCGGAACATTTACTGATCCGGAATAAAATGAGAAAAACATTGATTCGGAACATTAAAAACAAACTGATTCGGAACTTCCAAGAATCACTGATTCGGAACTTATTTAATATAACTGATTCGGAACTTTTTAAAGATCCTTTATTCGGAACATTAAAGGAAGACTGATTCGGAACTTTTAAAATAACTCGATTCGGAACATTAAAAATAACTTGATTCGGAACATTAAAAATACTGATTCGGAACATTTAAAACTTACTTCATTCGGAACTTTGAAAAACACACTGGTTCGGAACTTTCACTGGGCAATATTACCAGTAGCATGAATGAAGAACAGGGGAAAGAACTAGAACAAGAATTTACGCAAAATCAATCAAGATCAACCAAAAGATTAAACCAAAACAACCAATAAACATCAAGTAACAATAATCAATCAAACCAAATCAATAAAACTAACAAATAAAGCCAAATCAATCAAAACCCACTTGATTGAAAACCATAAGAACATCAAGAACACAACCACAAAGATTAAACATAAAGAAGAAAGGTAGATGAGAGATTAAACAAGAGAAGTAAAGATTCAATAAAACTTACTTGAATTAAAGAGTGCAATACAAGAAATTGAAGTGCAAGAATTTAAATTGTGCAAAATGAAAATGGTGGAATAGGTGGGTTGTCAAGCCACCCAACAACAACAAATGACAACTACATCTCATATTTATAGGAGGAGGGGTGGCTAGTGGAAGCTTCCTCCCTCTTTCTTCTTTCTCTAATTGCGTCATTAAGTCCTTAATCTTCTTAATCTTTTGACTTTAATGACTTTGTCTCGGGATTTCTTCAAACTCGTCTTGACATTTCTTCATAATTAAGACTTGAGTTCTTCGGATTTTTAGTAAACTTCCGTCTTTTGACTTTTTCTTCGATAAATCTTCAGAATTGGTCTTGGACTACCGTTCTTTTTCCGCTCTTGATTTCTTGACTACGTCTTTTGTCTTTTTCTTCGATAAAAGCCCGTGAATGCCCGTGTTTTCTCCACTTTTCACCTTTTCGTCCTAAATCACAACAAAAACACAAACCACGCACAATTCTGACATAAATGACATAAAATACACGTTTTGGCTCGGTTATTATTGTAATTAAGTGGTAAAAAGGATGGGTGTTTACACACCTATCAGTCCTACACTTTATCCTTGTGATATTGCCAGAACATTCAAAGTGATACTCTTTAGTACTCATAGTGATGAATGGAAATCCTTCTAGTGTTAACGTAAAACAGCATTGCGGTAGGTCATATGTAAGATTCACTTGAATTGAACATATGTTAACTAGAAAGCAACAGTGGTTTGATTCCTTCTTGATTCAAACTCGTTCCAGGTCTCGACGCAATATCTTTATGATCTTGCCAGAACATTCAGAGTAATACTCCTTAAGTATTTACAGCGACGATGGAAATCCTTCCAGTGTCATCATCAAACAGCATTGCGGTAGGTAACTTGTGAGATTCTATATGAATCAAACTTGTGTCAACTAGAAAGCAACAATGGTTTGATTCTTTATTGATTCAAACTTGTTCCAGGAAATGAATTGACTTAATCAGCAGAATGGAACTACATGATTCACTCTTTACTATAAATTATTGTTTGAGATTTTCAAGTATTGAGAATGGCTACCACAGCCAAAACCCCTGCCAAGTAAGTTCTTTGAACTTACCTAATCACATGTACAGTATTCGTACTGTATAACGAGAAACCGGAGGAATGCAAACTATGGCGGTACTTCAAGAGTCGTGATT
Organism: Glebionis coronaria; assembly: GCA_025667525.1. NCBI lineage: Eukaryota > Viridiplantae > Streptophyta > Magnoliopsida > Asterales > Asteraceae > Glebionis > Glebionis coronaria. The sequence continues at coordinate 398,660,532 of CM046879.1, forward strand.
CAAGACCACATACTCAAGACACAAATGAATAAATCTCAAGAACATTTAAAGATAAAGACTTCCGCTACTCTGATCAAGGGAGATTGTTAGTCAGCTTTCAACAATACTGCAAATAATGAGTATGTGGGGAAAGACACAAGATCACAAGATGGCAAAGTTTAAAGATCAAGTCAAGGCAAAGATCAAAGATCCAAGATCACAAGTCATGAAAGGAACGATGAAAGAACTCTCAAGACAACGAGCTTCAAAGTCTGCAACATCAAAGAAGTGAAGTCACATATGACATGACCACCACTTAGGGGGAGATTGTTAGAAGTATTTAAAGAGATGGTCAAAGAAGTGTCACATATTATATGACCAACCCTTAGAGGGAGATTGTTAGAAGTATTTGAAGTGATGGTCATATAATATACCGTTGCGAAGCTCGTGGAAAATACTATTCAACGGTGTCGAGAGTTCTATGTTATTGTTATGTATGTAACGGGAATTAGTCCCGAACACACAAATGAGGAAGGCCTTCTATACATCACACTTGTAGTATAAAAGGCCCCTAGCACCTCATTTGTGTGTGTGTCTCCTATAGTGCCTTTCCATTTTTCTTGTATGTTAGAGAGAGAAACTCTCCTTAGTTTCTCTCACTAGGATTACACACTCTTTGTATCTTTCTCTTTCTTATTCTCTCTAATCTAATATTCCCTTCTTAGTTTTAATCTTGTTCTTCATCATCTTTATTTCTTGATCTATAAGTCGTGGGGGTATAGTCCAACACACATAGGATAATTCATGCAATGCCTAATGTAATCATAGGAGAGGGATTGACATTAAGAAAAGATCCTAGTAAATTCCTATATGCAACACAAAGGATATGGCGGTTTACTTAACATTTAACAAAGTCAAACCTAACTCAACTAAGCATGCAAAATCAAGGAAAGAGTTCCATCACTTCTAGACCTAAACGCAAGTAGGTTCAAGCAGGTAGATTTAAGCATGTAAGCATAAAAAAGTAAGCATAAGCATGTAGTAGCAATTAAGCAAGCATCAAAGCAAAAACCATATAGATTAATGTGCAAGGCTAAATTTACTCTAGAGACTTATCTAGAAAAGGAAAGCCTAATAAAGTCTACAATAAACCAATGTAGAGAAGGTGCACAATTAACACATATGACACGCAAGAAACACAATTACTTAGAAAGAGAAGACTAAGTAAAACATGTTAGAACTTAGCATTTAAGGACATGTATGAGTTAGACACATCTAAGAGATATTATATAGGAATTGCTTGGCAAAGACAAAACCTTTATAATAAGCATGCATTCATTAACTTAGCAATTAAGCATATAGCATATGGATAAGCAAGAAGATATAAAATCAAGTAGCATACAAGCAAGTCATCTATCTAGATATCACAAATCAAGCTACATGTAGTGTAAGTCTCCAAGGAGAATCCTAATTCTTATTAGTTTAAGAAAAGGACTCAAAATAAGAGAAAAGAAAGAAACACAATAACAAGATCCAAGACTCATAGATGAATCATGTTGAGAATCATGAAAAGAAATACAAGACAATAAAGATCATACAAAGATGTATGATACACAAGCCTAAAACTTAAGCATAATTCTAATCCTAGTTACACTATGTTGTCCCATATATTTAGATAATATAACACGAATTAAAGAAAGAAAACAGATGAAGAAGATGAATTCTAAAGAGAGAAATTAGAGAGAGAAAAGAGAGAGAAATGGTTGGAACTAGGTGATATTAGATTAATTGAAGTGAGAATAAAATGAACCAACACCCTTCCTAACATGCTAGGAAGGGTATATATAGTCCACCCACATGCGGGCTTCTTTATGGACTATATGGTTTAGGCCGGGCTTTCCTTTTGGGCTTTTGTTACTTATTAATGAACTTTAGCCTAAAGTTAAGCCCGTATAACACGACTAATATACTACCTATTACAACGTTCTAAAATACGATACATAATAAACATATGACCGAGCATTCTTGTTTGACTCAATATTTTGAGGCTAACAATCTCCCCCAATGAGAGGTCATTACCCGAGAGGTCATTACCCTTTGTCATTTGGAGATTTGTAGAGATTACTAATCTCGCCATAAATGAGTCTCGAACGTGTAATAGTAGTCTTGTTTCTTCATGCTGTGATCTTTGAGCCTTAGTCATTGTCTTTCGACTTTGTCTTTAAATCTTGAGATCTTCAAATCATCCTTGACTTGTCTTTTCCATCTTGTGATCTTGTGTCTTCATCCACATGCTCACACTATTAATTGTTGAATATGTATTTAGGCATGAGTATGTGGTTTTTTTAATCTTTGACTTTGCTGAGTACACCGTGACGCCACCTTCTCGAGACAAAACATAGACACGGACTGAATGGCTTTGACATTCGTCCTAAATCGGTAGCATTTTACCTCTGGTCGGTGAAGACCATTATACGATATTAAATACCGTACCTTTGACAGGTAGATTCAGTTAAAAATCTCCTTGACAGGGTTTCGTGGTTGTACTAGCCGTTCTCTTTACTCGACCGTCTCAAAGAAAGACTGCGAACATAAAGAGTGAATCAATTAGATAAATATCCGTTTGATTAAAGTCGTCAATTCAAAATCCTGGAACAAGTTTGATTCATAAAGAATCTTACCATTGTTGCTTACCAGTTGACACAATCTTGATTCATAAGAATCTCACAAGTCACCTACCGTAACGCTGTTTGATGTTGACGCTAGAAGGATTTCCATTCGTCACTGTGAATATTAATGAATATCACTCTGAATGTTCTGGCAAGACCATAAAGATATTGCGTAGAAACCTGAAACGAGTTTGAATCAATTCAGAATCAAACCACTGTTGCTTTTCAGTTTTACACATGTTCAATTCATAAAGAATCTTGCATATGACCTACCGCAGTGCTGTTTGATGTTAACACTGGAAGGATTTCCACTCATCATTGTGAATACTAAGTAGTATCACTCTGAGTGTTCTAGAAATATCACAAGGATATAGCGTAGGACTTTCTTGATCTTCATCCGTGTGTCCTAACGAGATTTGATTGATCTCTTGGCTCTAGACTCGATTTGTGCACTTTTAGTGGTCGGAGGTTGGAGCAGATGCCAACTATTCAATATCAACTATCTCGAAGTGAGAAAGTCAATAGAAGTCATGTTGTTCTCCGTGACAATAAAACAAACTTCTTTGGAGAGAAGCCTGAGTAGCTAGGAAAGGGTTGTACATACATCACTGGGTCCATGATGAGTTGTCTTCATGATGTGTTGACCCGGTTTCTACCTAAGTTGTATGTAGGGCTTCTTTCTTTACATCCTTTATCCTTACATTTCTTTTTCATTCTTCAACCCCTTCAATGCTTACCAAGACAACATTACTAGCACCTTGTTGTGATTGTTCCAGTGCTAGCATCAGTACTTAGTCGGCATTAAGCTACGTTCACATTCTACTCCATCTTTCCTAAGGACTTCTAATAATATATTGGATTGTCCCTGAGAAGATCCCTCCGGTTCTGGTTGGATCATAGGACTTAAACCTAACCACCCTTTTGACACCAATAACGTCGTGAATTAAAGATGTTATGGGTATTTGATCGTAACCATGAAAACCACTTCAAATGTCTAACAAGGTGTTTGAAAAACATTTAAGACCTTGATAGTTTTGTTGTTTCAGAAATGCTCCCCCTTCACATGTGCATCGATAATTGAAAGTGTTTTGCACATGTAGGTAAGAGTTAAAGTTCTTGAGTCTTATATAAGATCACATTTTAATCACATTTTCTCCCCCTATCTCTAATATATAAAATCTTTTGATATTAGAGATACCAAATTTGATTAAAATATATTTTGAAAAATAGTCTTGAAAATCTACGGGAGAAAGATGTGTCAATCTTTGCATGAAGTTAAAATGCTCCCCCTCAAAAATTGATCCAATTGAATTGTCATTGTGAGGATGTGATCCACATTTCGCTTTTTGAGGATGGGAGTTTGTTGAACGCATAATTTTTGAAAGATTTTGAATAATCATTGAGAAATTCTTGAAAACATTGTGTTCAACGCTTTTTGAAAAATCCTATTTCTTTTTGTCGAAGAGATTTTTCTAAATCATAAACTTGAGTTCATAGACTTTGAATGTCTTGACGAATCCACTCAAGTGTAAGAAGATTTCTCTTCTTTTGCTGAGGGTAAGAGCACGAAATCGTACACTCCCCCGTGAATATAGATCCGGGTTGCAATCTGAAAGTGATTACAAGCCATTGTGTTGAGCTCAAAACGTTGAATGTTTTGTGACAAGCTCAACCCAAGATAGATTGCTCTACCCGTTGTTGGAAATATTGTCCAAAATAGACAATTTCCTTTATTAAAATAAGAAATGACATGTTTTGAAAATATTTACAACTTTCATCGAGCTTTATGTACACACTCGTGTCGTTATTGAGCGACATTTCTAGGTACGTCCATATTATCGATACTGAAAGACATGTCGAGAAGAATATTTTTGGATTCTTAAAGATTTTTTATTTTTGTGTTTTGCTTTTATATGTTTTATATTTTTGTATTTTGTTTTTTTAAAGATATTTACAGGTAGATGTTTGATAGATAAATCAAGCAGGCACCTTTGCCAGAATCTCCAGGTCTGCTGGAGTCAAACATCTCATACCAATTTGCCTAACGAGGTATTCAAACCTATCTTTCGACAGAGCTTTCGTAAACAAGTCGGCTAATTGGTAATCCGTTCCAACAAAGTATAGTTCAACGATACCTCTTTCAACTTGTTCCTTTATGAAGTGGTATCTGACATCAATGTGCTTCATACGGGAATGTTGTACCGGATTGCAGGAGATGGCTATGGCTGACTTTGAGTCACAGTACATAGGTACTTTATCAAAGTGGAAGCCATAATCCGTGAGTTGTGTTCTCATCCAAAGAACTTGAGCACAACACGCAGATAGAGACACATACTCCGCTTCGGCTGATGAAAGTGACGTGCAATCCTGCTTCTTAGAAGACCATCCCACAAGCTTATCTTGACCTAGAAATTGTGCACCACCAGAAGTACTTTTTTGTATATCAAGACACCCTGCATGATCAGAATCTGAATAGGCCGTTAGAAAAAAACCGGTTTCTCTCGGATACCAGAGTCCCAAATGAATGGTATTCTTAAGGTACCGAAAGATCCGTTTAACCTCCTTGAGGTGCTTTTCAGTGGGTCGTGCTTGATAACGTGCACAATAACACGTAACATGTGAAATATCAGGTCTGCTTGCTGTCAAGTACATGAGGGAACCGATCATGGAACGATATCTCGTTTGATCTATGGCATTTCCCTCCAAGTCAGCATCTAGCCATGTGGTTGATAATGGTGTCCCAATGGGGTCACATGAAGTCATACCATGCTTTTTGATTATCTCTTGATAATACTTAGCTTGGTTTATAAAGATACCACTTGGGGATTGGTAAACTCGAATTCCTAGAAAGAATTTTAGTTCGCCCATCATAGACATTTCACATTTGTTGTGCATTACTTTTTCAAACCATTTTGAAAGTTTTGGGTTTGTGGACCCGAAAATAATCAACATAAATCTGCACAAGCAAAATGTCATCCCCATATTTATAAGTGAACAAAGTTAGATCAATGGAACTTTTTGAGAAACCTTTGGATACCAGAAATTTCGAGAGCTCGTCGTACCACGCCCTTGGAGCTTGCTTGAGTCCATATAGTGCCTTGTGGAGACGATACACCTTGTCAAGATAATGAGGATTGACGAATCCTTCCTGCTGCGTGACATAGACTTCTTCCTTCAAAGGACCGTTAAGAAACGTCGTCTTTACGTCCATTTGATAGACATTGAATCCCTTATGTGCAGCATAAGCAAGGAAAATCCTGACCGCTTTCATACGAGCAACTGGTGCAAATGATTCGTCAAAATCAATTCCCTCTTTCTGACCATACCCCTTAGCCACTAGCCTGGCTTTGTTCTTGATGATCGTGTTTTCTTCATCCATCTTGTTTTTCCAGATCCAACGAAGATTTAAAGGAATCACATCGTATGGTCAATCAACAAGTTCCCAGACTTTAAGTCTTTCAAATTGTTGAAGTTCATCTGTCATCGATTCAATCCAAGCATGATCAGCCATGGCTTCTTTGATGTTTTTCGGTTCAGCAGTACTCACGGCGAGTGCGAACATACAAACATCGCCATCGGTGGCTAGTTGTCGTCTAGTACGAACGGGCTGTGAAGGGTTTCCAATTACGTGAACCAAAGGATGATCTCGAGTCCAATGATGTGTTGAAGGATGTCGTTGATAGAACGTATGCATATTTGACGGATCAACATGGCGAGTAGAAGACTATCCAGTTTCGTGTACCGGTGTATCGAATGGGTTGATAAATTCGTCATTGTCAGATAATGCATCGTCTGCTTGATTTGTGTTCTCTGGAGCAATGACAGTGGTTGTGGATGTTGTAGGAGCGGTTGTTGATGTGATATTCTGAGGAAGTAAATCTGCAGCAACCCGTGTTGAAGTAGATGAAGTCGTATCCTTTTGTTGACGATGATCGGTATCATCATTTGTATCATGAGTGACAGCGGAAGACTTCGATACAACGTGTTTCTCCCCCATGAAATATTCATCAAACATTGGTCCATATAACATTTCCAACTCTTCAAGTGTCGTATCGACGGTCAAATCTGCTCTAGGAACATGTGTAGGAACCAGCGTTGAACTTGACGGTTCATTGTTGTGGTCTTGAGTTCCGAGTTCCGTGTGGTTGTGCATAGAAGTCTTTTGTCATTGTGGATCGGGACTTAAACTGTTTTGTTCAAGTTCCATTTCTTGCAATTCATCAAATCTGATATGAATAGTCTCGAGTATCAATTTTGTTCTCTTGTTGTACACTTTGTATCCCTTAGACTGAGTTGCATATCCCACTAAAATGCATGCATCACCTTTCTCTTTCATCTTGTCCAAATTTTCACCATCTCGAATAATGTAACACGTACATCCGAAAACATGAAGGTGTTTGAGTGAAGGTTTGTGATCATTAATTATGTGATATGGTGTCTTTTCGTGTCTTGGGATAATTAAGGAACGGTTTTGTGTGTAGCATGCGGTTGATACGGCTTCGGCCCAAAAGAATAATGGTAGTTTTGAAGCAGATAGTAATGTTCGAGCAGCCTCAACTAAAGTACGATTTCTTCTTTCAACAACTCCATTTTGTTCAGGTGTTCGAGCAATAGATGTTTTATGTTCAATCCCTTCGGCTTCAAAATATTTCTTCAGAGTTGAATTCAAGAATTTTGTGCCTCTGTCAGTACGTACCACTTTTACTTGAGCTTGAAGACCACGTTGTATCAGTTTAATAAAGTTAATGAGAACCTCAGGTGTTTCATCCTTGGACCTTAAGAAGAGGGTCCACGTGTACCTTGAGTAGTCATCGACAATTACCATAACATATTTCTTCCCATTGATGGTTTGAACACGCATGGGGCCACACAGATATATATGAAGAAGATCTAACCGTCCTTTAGAGCTTGGTGTAGTCTTTGTCTTAAAACTACTTCGTTTAGCTTTACAAAGCTCACAAGAAGAACAAAGATGATCTTTTATGAATTTCAAGTTAGGAAGGCCTCGCACAATATCTTTCTTGGAAAGCAAGTTGATGGTATCAAAGTTAAGATGAGATAAACGTTGATGCCATAACCAAGCTTGAGTCGTTGAAGCTTTAGCCATGAAACAGATTGGAGTTGAAGATGTGGAGTCTTGTAGTGAAATAGTGTAGAGATCAGTACCCCGTGAACCGGTAAGTAAATCATTCCCATCATAATCACGAACAAAACATGTCTTCTTTCTAAAAGCAACCTCCAAGTCCGCATCACAGAATTGACCAACCGATAAAAGATTGTGATTGAGCCCTTCGACGTAGTAAACCCTTTTGATAATGATATTCCCCTGAACCAAGTCTCCATATCCTAGGATCGGTGCAAATTGATCATTTCCGAATCGGACCGTACCTAGGAACTTCTCCACGAAGTTAATTAGAAGCTTGAGATTCCCCGTCATGTGCTTCGTGCATCCGGAGTCCAGTATGAAGAGAATTATCTCGATCACCTGCAAAAGAATTAGAACACGATGGATCATTTGCTAAATTGGATTCCATGTTAGTTGTGATTTCTGATTCATTAGTTTCCCTAGTTTCATCACTTAGAGGCGCACTAACGCACGTAGTCACATTTTCTGTCCTAACCTTAGGCATCCATTTATATCCTGGAGGACATTGATTAGCAAACCACCATTTCCGAGGCTTGCTAGCAGACTCATATAATTCCCTAATTCTGCTTCTAGGGTTCTTAGTGGTGGAGTCTGATGCAATACTTTTCTTAGGGGGGGTTGCACCAGAATGGTTCACTTTGCGTTTGGGTTTTCTAGCACTAATAGGCATCGCAGTTTGCTTCTTAGTTCTAGTTTCTACGCCTTTGATATTATTCGAAACACACATAGCATGATTAGCATTAGCACACTTTCCACATTTCACACAAACAAACTTAACATTCAAAACATTCAAAGTCGAATCATTCGAATCGTCATTACACGCGATTATAGACGTTTTATTCTTATAAACATTGAAAATCCTAGGGTGGTCTTATACTGTCTTCATCTTCCCTTGACTTTTGTTTTGCCAAACCTTTTCATTCATGCGAGTGCTCTTAAGCTGAGGCCAGCTAACACTATCAGTGGGGATTACTCTTGTAGTAAAAGACACACGTTTATTAGTGTTTCTAGAAGTCTGAGGTGATTGACTTTCTTTGTTGTGTGTGGGTTTAGTGGCCAATCTATACATCCCTGGTTTAACCACATTTGTGTTCTTAATGCTTTGTGATCGAATATGTGTTTTGGGAGTGTTTTGTGGTAACCTATCCTTCCCATCCGTCTTGAGGGCAAACGTAGGTTTTGCAAATGCAGAATTGGAGAAAACAGATGGTTTTCCCAAGAAAGAGGGTCTAGTCACTTTTTGCGCATTGGGTTGTCTTACAACAGCTTTCTTAACACTAGGTTCCACAATTTTCCCACCCATCTTAGCAACGAGTTTCTTCAACTCTGCTATCGCTATTTCCCTGTCTTGTAACTGAGCTTTCAACCCTTTAATTTCCAACGTCTGTTCATTCAATTCTCGAAACGTTTTGGAAAGTTTTTCTTGTAAGTTATTATCATGTGGAAAACTACCAACGTCTTTTTGCAAAGCAAGTTCAAGAGAATGACAATGTTTTTGAAGGAAATCAGTTTTTTGTTGAAGTAACTCAAAAGCCTTTTTATCAACATTTTCTTTATGTTGCGAAAGCTCAAGTTCAAGACCCTCACATTCTTTGATTTTATCAAGATATTTGCATGCAACATCAGAATATTCATCGATATCAGCACAAGATTGAAGAGTAACACACAAAATATCTTTGCAGAGACATTCTTCTAAGAGTAGATCATATTCGTTTGAAAATTCTGATTTGTCATTTTGAAGTTCATCAATTTCTTTTTCAAGAGACTCAACATATTTCAAATCATCAAACATTTCAGACCGAATCAAATTTTAAAACTCAAGAACATGTTCTTTTATTATCTTCGTATTTGGTATTAATAGTTCTTTCACAAGCACAGTTATGTCGTGAGGAATCTCTGTTTTCCACTTATCCTTTTGACGTTTTTCCCAATCGCTTTCAACAATTGATTGAACATTATCAATGTGGTGTTTAAGAAAACCAAGTATTTTTCTACTTTTGCTTTTAGAAGCATCAAGAGGCAAATAGTTAATGTATTTAAAAACATTAGTTTTCCTTTTCGTGGCAAAAGCTTGTTTCCATTGAATTCTTCTTTGTTTGCATTCTAAAAAGAATTCCTCACGAGACTTCTGTTTTTGTGGAGTGAAAAGACCATATAAACTGTTTAGATAAGCATAGTTATATGGTTTCACAAAATCTTTATTGACCGGTGATCTACTCTCCTCATCCCAAAGGGACGTCTCTTCATTATCGAGGTTAGCTACTGGGCAGTCATTATCAGTCCATTCGGACTCATCAAGATATAAGTGAGGGTTCGCAGCTTGAGCTTGTTCGAGGTACTTGGGGGTGGCAAAGCTAGGCTGGCCCTTGAAAAACGACCGAGGTGCTATCATTCTTACGGTTTGAATAGAGTCATGTGTATTATAAACAACCTTTTTCAAAAAATCGACTTGTTCTTCGAGATCCTTTACTTTTTCAGTATCTTTGCTTTTTCTATTTTTGAAATCTTGTTTTAATGTTTCAACCTCTTGTTTCTTTTCGTCAAGAATTTTAGCAGAATTGGTGGTATTCATAGAAAGCCTTTGTTCAAGTTCATTAACTTTTGTTGTGGCAAGGTACGTTTTTTGACGTTCATCACTTAATAAGACATTAAAATTATGTTTTTCCTTAGTTAACAAAGCAAGAGCTTCATTGTATTTATTTTCAAAATCGTCCTTTTTAACATTGATGACACGACTTTTGTACCCCTCAAGCTCTTTGGCCTTTTGAAGAAGTTCAGCCCTATAACTATCAAATGTCTCACTAGATTTTATGAGAGCGGCTTTGCTTTCTTCAAAGTTTTGAGTGAGCGCTGCGTTTGCCTTCTTTAATTGCTTTTGACTCTTTCTATTTTCATTGACATCTTTTTGTAAACTAGCAATTAAATTAGCAAGCGCGACACGCTCCTCGTCATCATACTCATTTGCATGTTGATCATCCTCAAACTCATTATTGCACATGTCTGGTGAATCGGGTGTGGTATTGCGATCAACCGTTTCCATCGTACACGTGTCAGTAATTGTTGTTGGTAGATCACTATGCTCATGTGTATCACCAAACACATTATATTCATCATCATGTTGTACCTTATCAATTGGCTCGGTATCAAAGATATGACCATTGTCATCTTTAGTGACGTTAAGGACCTCATGAATCTTTGCCATGTATGAATAATGTGCCTCGAGTTCTTGGTCGGAGAGTTCATCATCTATGTCGTCAAGCATTTCTCCTTCCTCAGCTGATAACTTGATTCCAGCTTCCATTTTCTCGCACAGCAGCATTTTTTCTTTATGATACCCATAATCTTTAATCCTCTTTGGCTGCCTGCATTCCCTAGCCAAATGCCCAAAACCTCTGCAGTTAAAACACTGAATCCCACTTTGTTTTACAACTTGAGTACCAACAGTTTCCCTATTCCCAACAGCAGTAGCCACCCTCTGATTATCATACTTAAGTTGTCGATCATACTTTGGAGGACTCTCAGCACGCCTTCATGTGTCATACCTTGGAGGACTCTGTGCATAGGTGTTCCTCGGGTTTGAAGATGTTCGAAGGTTGTTGTTGGTGGGTTTGTAGATTTTCTTGTATTGCTGCATAATGAAAGCCATTTGTTGCTTGAATTCCCTATCCTTTTGAGCTACTTCTTCATCACTGTCTTCTTTGGATGATTGCTCAAGTGTGGGTGATGGTGCTCTTGCAACTTCTTTGCCTCGGGATCGTGTTGGAGCATGTGACTTAGAGACAGTGGATGATTGTGGTGATGATGATTGAGTAGAGTAGGTCTTTGAAGTACGAGAGTGATAATCTAGGTAATGTTGAGTGGCAGACACCAAGCAAGTGGATTGGAAATCTTTGCAACTCGTTCAGCTCGAAGTTCATTTGCCTCATTTTGTAATTGTTTCAAAATGTCAAAGAGCTTTTGATATGAAACTTCGTCTAACTTTTGTTGTTGTTTCACCAAGGTGACAAACCGTGTCCATTCTGGTTGAAGTTGTTGTAGAAATTGGACATTGACTTGCATGGTGGAAACTTGCAAGTTGTTTCGGGTCATATCATTCATCATTTTGTAGAAACGGGAGTAATAAGAATCAATTGATTCCCCATCCTTTGATGTAAACTTGCCAAAGTTCCAAAACATCTTAGTTTTCACATCTTGTTTGTAAAGTGATTCACCTTGTTGCAATCATTCAATAGCCATCCACATTTCTTGAGCAGTAGGGCATGCATTAACCGTGGAATAAATATCATCTCCAATTCCACTGAGAATTAAGTAGATTGCTTCTTTCTCAGCATCAAACCAAACACGGTTCTCTGGTGTGAGGTCGTTCCTCTTTTCATCACGTTCATAAGCTGGTTGTTCTTTAGTAGTGTCTGTGGCTGGTACTCTAGGAACATGAATCCTTGAGAGTTTATAGGGTCCTTCCAAAATACATTGCCTTAAAGCATCACCGTTAGGTTTTGTGTCAAAAAAACGTAGAATACCGGATTGCCATTGATCATATCGACCCGACACAAGCATTAGTGGTCTCTCTTTGTTACCCGCCACCATTATGTTGTTGTTCATCACACGATATTCGGTAGTAGAATCCATCTCAATATTCTTTGAAATGATGAATCGAATGTGGATCTTAAGTAGTTGTGTTGTGATTGTTTGGTTGTTGAAATTTCGAAAATTGCGATTTTTTCTTTTTTTTTAGTCCGACAAAACGGTAGACCTAACAATTTGTAATCGCCAAATTTTGAAATCGAGCTAGAAATAGCCTAAAACTAGTATGGAAAAAATTTGATTTTACTTGACCTAAAAACTTTAACTCTATTTTTTTTATCTTTGTGTAAACTACCTTCCGAGACTAGTCTAGATAGTGGCTAAGTCTAAAAAATACTCGAACAAAATTTAAATGTCCATCGCAATGTCACCCATCGCACTCTTAGATCGGTCTGATCGTACTCTAGGATCGTAGTCTGATCGCAGTCTGATCGTACTCTATGATCGTAGTCTGATCGCAGTCTGATCTTACTCTATGATCGTAGTCTGATCGCAGTCTTGGATCGTAACGAGTGATCGTACTCTTGGATCGTACTCACTTGATCGTATTGGTGATCGTATCCAACGATCGTACTCATCGATCGTACTCACCGATCGTAGGAGGTGATCGTGACCTTGGATCGCAAGTAGAAACCCCCAGGGTTTATGCAATCGCAACAATCAGATCGTAATACAAAAAGAATCCGAGACTTGGAAGCAACAAGAAAGAATGGACATTTTACCTTGGAATTCGTGATTATAACCAAACGAATGTAACCAAAATCTTACCACACGTATTAAAGATGTAGAGATGAATAGAGGAAGATTTAAAGCACGAAAAACACAAGAAAAAACTTGAATTGGAATGATGTTAGGTGTAAATCACACGAACCCAATATAATAGCAATAACGAATCACAAAAACTACCCCATGGCGATTGATACCAATTGTTGTCCCATATATTTAGATAATATAACATGAATTAAAGAAAGAAAATAGATGAAGAAGATGAATTCTAGAGAGAGAAATTAGAGTGAGAAAAGAGAGAGAAATGGTTGGAACTAGGTGATATTAGATTAAGAGAAGTGAGAATAAAATGAACCAACACCCTTCCTAACATGCTAGGAAGGATATATATAGTCCACCCACATGCGGGCTTCTTTATGGACTATATGGTTTGGGACGGGCTTTCCTTTTGGGCTTTTGTTACTTATTAATGAACTTTAGCCTAAAGTTAAGCCCGTATAACACGACTAATATACTACCTATTACAACGTTCTAAAATACGATACATAATAAACATATGACCGAGCATTCTTGTTTGACTCAATATTTTGAGGCTAACACACTAGAATTCTAGGATTTGCTTAAATTTGATGTCTTATTAATAAGCAACACACATGCTTAATTAGAAGACAAAGTGGTAGCGGAATTTGGTGGAAAAGGGCTTGGTGATAATCTTGTAATTCAACTCATCAAAGATATGAGACATGACAAGATGTTGATATTGACAACAATCAAAATATGTTCCATGATGCATGACATTATCTTGTGATAGAGGAAGAACACAAAAGGGAAGTGGTGGAAAAGAAGAGTTTCCAAAATCAATTTCCTTAGAAGGAGAAGAGATTTCATTTTGTGTGTTCTTTGATTGAAAATTAAGGCTTTCATTTGGTGAATAAGACATTTTGCTTTGGTGTGAAAGAGATGCAAAAATTCTTAGGGTTAAGAAGAGAAAGCACAAGATAAATTGGGAGTGTTCAAAGGTTTGAAACAAAGATTCCAAAAATAGTTGGAACAATTGGGAAGTTTTATAAAACCCATTTTAGAAGGTGTCTGCCCGCGGTTCCATATATATATATATATATATATATATATATATATATATATAATATATATATATATATATATATATATATATATATATATATATATATATATATATATATATATATATATATATATATATATAGATTCGCCGGACAATTAAGGATTCACACACAGAGGGTGTGTTTTAGAGGACAAGGGAATTTTTCCAATTCAACAAATCCTAATGTTCTAGTCTAACTTATCATAAAGTTATGCTAAAGAGCAACAGAAACTAGAACACACACAAAAGAGAAAAACACATAGATTCAATTAGCACATAGGAGGAAAGCTAAGAAAAACCTAATGGTTACAAATGAAAAAGACTCCTAATGACATACAAAGTTCATCGATGTAAACTATCATTAGTCATATTTAAGAAGAGCCATTTAATCAATTTAGAGAATGAGTATGAGACTATCACTAGAGGTGCTCAATTAAGGCTAAGCACGACCATTTTTACGAGTTAACCACTAACTCAACTTCTCACATTGAAGTAATTCAACCGTTAGGTGAAATTGAGTTTCTAGTGCAATATGTTCTCTAGTAGTCATTCTCATGTTAGACAAAATATAATTCCTACATTTGCCTAATGAAGTGTAGCAAAGACTAAATTTATATGACGACACAATGCACAAGCTAATGAGGGTTAAGAATGCACCATTTCATATCTTGTCAAAAGAGTCTAGTTAAGGTTATTTACCTTAATAGATCTTGAGGCCAATAACATTGAACTATATAAACCAATTTTACACAATTTGTTAGAACACTCTTTATTGGTCTTTCGGAAATGACACATTTACCAATTGTATTGCAATGTAAATTACTTGAGTATTTCGGATGGAGCATCCAAGTTGTCTAGCCGACTCCATTGTGTATTATAAGCAATTATTAAACACATTTGCCTAATAATTTTGAACAAGTAGATTCAATATAACATTATGAACACAAGTGTGAGTTATGATCCAATGTATATTCTTAATAATCCACATTTATGTCTACTCTAAAAAACATGTCAATTAGATTCAATGATGATATCAATCATAATTTGAATAATGAATTGATATAAATTCAAAATCTTTCTTGATTCCCATTAACACTCCTTTAAGAGAAAATACCTAGGATTTTCAAAGAGTGTTTCATGTTTTATAGTGAGACATTAATCTACTTGAACTTTCATATAGGAAGGAGACCTCTCCTTCTCATACAATGATCGAGTAAGACGACCGTCATCAATAGATTTTACAAGCTCACAAATATTTCAAACCTAAGAGTGTCTAACGAGGTATACAATATGTTTATGTAACATTTGTAAACCTAGAGATGTTGATCCTATATGCAATGCACAAATAATGTTGTAAACATAATGCAAGAAATCTAGCATAAATCCTACTAAGGGAAAACTAGATACTAACAAATACCAAGCAATGCACAAGAGACTAGAAAAATAAGAAGCTCTACTAAAAATAGTAAGAAACACTTAATAATATCTACACACAATAATAACACACAAGGAAACACACATAAACAATTAGCTTAACACATAAAAGCATTCGTCCATGTTTTGAATGTTAGATACGACGTTCATACCTTGATTTTATTTGAAAATAGTTTTCGACCTATTTCAAAATATAATTAAGTTTAACACCTTGTAAATATATCAATTTTCAAAGATATACCACCAAGAGATGTCCAACTTAATAGAAAAGAGTAAAACACAAGTTTTACGACAAACCGAGACTCAATACTTTGGACAAAGTACATAACTTAGAAAACATCCAAATTTTAAATTTGAATAAAGGTTTCGAAACATTTTTATTTGAAAGGAAATATAATTATGTTCGAAATGACGGGTAGCACGACTTCTACGGACTTACGGTTGATATTATATGATTTTTCAAAGTTTGCAAAAATCTGAGTCGGACTGACCGCGGTTCCTTATTGATAAGGAACCTCGGGAACAATTAAGGAACCGTGGACAGTGGACAAAAGATGTGTTTTTGACCAAAATCATTTGGTAACTTTTTGGAAGGACTTAGAACTCTAAAAAATCATTTTAGACACACAGAACTCGTATTTTCGAGTTAATTATGACACAAAAAAAATTTATACTTCCAAACATGAAAAGATTTAATTCAAGCTATTATACAAAGTTTATTTAACACCAAAACTTGTACGACTGAAACAACAAAACACATTACATAAGTAATCACTCTTCATGAACAATTTGATACAAAGACCGTCTCTATTTTTAAAAACCGTTTTCATTTTTAAAAACCATTTGTTTTGAAAAAGAGAGCAAAGATCGATCCAAGCTTTAAAGTACAATATACTTCAAAGACCTTAAATAACCTCGCTCTGATACCAATTGTCGAAACTAGAAGGGGGGTTGAATAGTTTCTAATTAAGTTTTCAAAACATTTCGCAAAACCCACTGCCCGCGGTTCCTTAAACAATGCCGCAGTTCGTTATAAATAAAGAACCGCATGTTATTTAATGAACCGCCGACAGTGGTTGCAAACCGTTGATACATGTTAAACTTTAACAATCCTTTGTATCAAATTCCCTATCAAGTTTGACTAAGTATGAGATATGTAAGTGAAAGATAAATAATACAAGTAAGTAAACACACAAGCACATCAAATCAAGAGTACATCAAGCAATAGTCTAAACACTAAGCACACACGTACTAAGCCTTAGTTTTTCCACAACTATCATGTTTAGACTAAGGGATGCACACTTGACCATAATCTAAACATAAATCCCACACGTACTAAGCCTTAACTTTTCCGCAACTAGGATGTTTAGATTATGAGATGCATACAACACACAAAAACATATAAATGCATCTATTAAGTTAAAGACATAAATGTAAAGGAAAGTACAGACACGATGATTTATAGTGGTTCGGTCACGAAGCTCCTCTTCTCCCTACTCCACTCCTCGAATACCCAACTCGAGAGTTACTTCACTAGTCAACAAAACTCCTTTCAAGGCGGTGAAAACCATACATGTCGCTTACACAATTTCTGAAACTAAGCTAGATGTCGAGTCCTAATCTTAGTTAGGACCAATCTACACAACGTCGCCTACTTCACCATTTTCCGACACAAGGCTAGATGTCGAGTCCTAATCTTAGGTAGGACCAATCTACACCCATCTACACCAATCTTTACTCTATTTATGTTTTATGGCCCAACATAACAAACCTTGTGTTTTATGGCCTAAACACATAAACCATATAGATATAAGTACACAACACTTAGATCTATGACTCAAACACTATATCCAAATTGACACAACTATTTGGATCAACACAACTACACAACTTCCAAACTGACACAACAATTTGGATCTACACAACTACACAATTTATGAAAAATAATGTTTGATCTTCAATAGATCTTGAGGTAGACACAACACTTCAAGGATGAAAGTTTTCTTCTCTTTTCACTTGAGAGGATGAGAGGATTGAAGGAGAGAATCACATCTTAAAACAAGATTAACGAAACTACTAATCAAGAATTAAAATGTGTGAGAAAACAGAAAGATTTGTGCAAAAAGGGTTGAAAGAAAAGCTGGAAATGATCCACTATTTATAGGGCAAGAGTGCAACGGCTATTTTATCCCGCGATTCCTTAATTGCATCCATGGTTCCTTATCAATAAAGAACCGCATGTTATTTAAGGAACCTCGGGCTTGGAGTCCATGCATTTTTTTCCTTTAGTGGGGAAATGTCATCTGGTGAAGTTTATACCTCAAGGGTATATTCTTAGACCATTTGGAATATCCTAAATCTAAATTAAGGAATATTCTTTGGAATATACCTTAGGGAATATTCTTTGGAATATACCTTAGGGAATATTTTTTGGAATATGCCAAATTCAAATTTCCAATTTCTTTTTAATAAAACATTTTCTTAAAAATAAAGTTTAAAAAAAACTTTTGTCACATTTAATAAAAGTGAGTTTTAGGAAAATATTATTCCTTGATCACTTAGTTAGGTTAAGAACTTGTTTATTCATACCTTGAGTGATTGATGCCGAATGCGATCTTGGAGGTTTCGAGAGAAGTATACAAATGTATTCTTTAGTGATTACGAGTACCTTAACATTTTACATAATGTATTGCGACTTATACGTTTGTTATCAACAAAACACGAAGAGATTATATCGACTAGACATCGTAATTTTTGCACTAACAAATTATTTTGTGAACTGTGATACTTTTACTAAAACACTGATATATAACTGAATCTTGGGGTAAACGTTACTTTACTTGTAAACTTTAATATTATAAACTATTTTACAAAATTTCTTTCAGTAGTAGACATTAATATCTTTTGAAACTCATAAACATTTTAAACTAAATAAACTTATGAACTCACCATCTTTATGTTGACATGTTAAGTATGTATTCTCAAGTACTTGACTATATGGATTATTTGGAGTCTACATTGTGGTTTTGGCATATAGAGGTCTTCTCTCGGATCAAGCTCTCACATACTCATGAAGTCACAACCCTCAAAGCTAGTCTTCCGTTGTAGTGATTTTGGGGGTGTGAATTTGGGAGTGTGACAGATTGGTATCAAAGCCTTGGTTATAGAGAATTAGGTTAAATTAGTAATCTAGACTATAACTGAGACTCACTTGCATTTTACAATAACATCATACTCATTTCGCTGCTACATGAATACTTGTATTACATGTTTACAATGTTACTTAAATACTTGTTTTACATAAATATGACTACTTTGTACATTCATTTGCATTTATTTATGAGTAAAACCCCAAGTCAAGTCAATTCATTGAAATATTGAGATGTGTAACAATTTTTTAACTAAATCTCAAGGTTGTTCTTGTTTGATTGGGTTGCGGGATTTTGTTAGACGTCGGTCGTTACATAGCTAAATCTTTTGACGAGTCTCCTCGAGGATGAGTAATACTATTATGACGAAAAAGAGGATGTCAGTGTTAGACCTAGAATATATATGACCTGATCAACCATATATACTCTGGGTACAACAAGAATATGCTCGTAGTTGTCATTTAGTTGGGTGAATTAAAACCTCGTATTTAAATGGAATGGGACGTTTAAATATAGAGATTTTAAATCACCTAACAATGGGTCGTTTAGAATTTTATTATTGAAATAGAATGGGACATTTGAATAGGAAAATTTTAAACCACCTAACCTTAGATTTTTTGTGATTTCTCTATTTAGATGGAATGGGGCGTTTAAATAAGAAAATTATAAATTATATAACCATAAGTTTATTTGTGATTTTTATATTGAAATGGTATGGGAGGTTTGAATACGGAATTCATAAATAAGCTTGCTCACACCTATAATTATCGCTGCCTGTCATAACTGTATTTATCAATTTCTTTGATAGTCTGCGTAGGATTGATATATGAACCATGTGGCTAGGTGCTTATGTACTTATTGTTGACCTTATATATATACCAAAAAAGTTATATAACATATAAACGCGAGTAATTTAATCATAAGACACTACCGTATTAAATAACCAATTAGAAGAACACAAATCGAGGCCACTTAACTGACTACGTCTTAAAGCTTTGAGGACAAAGCTTCTTTAACGGTCGGAGACTGTAACACCTTGTATTTTCAGGTCTACTACAAATATATATATATATATATATATATATATATATATATATATATATATATATATATATATATATATATATATATATATATATATATATATATATATATATATATATATATATATATATATATATATATATATATATATATATATATATATATATATATATATATATATATATATATATATATATATATATATATATATATATATATATATATATATATATATATATATATATATATAATTACTTACACTATGCAACCTAAATACCATCGTACAAATTATATTATTTATTAATCAAAATCCACTTTTAAAAGATATCAAAGTTATTTGATTCGAAAAAGAGAGTTTATCCTGTAAATTGTAAAATACTGCGTGAATTTGAGAACTGACGCGATACAAATTAAATTTATATTTAACTGTTTTGAGATATCTGATAAAGAGATTTATTGAATCATTAAATATTTTTATTTTAAATTTTATAACGTATATTAAATGATCAAGAATAATTAGAGTGAAGTCTATTTTTCTTAAAACAATAATTGTCGGTGATAATCAACATTTTAAATGAGTTTACTAAAAATTACGAAATAACGGTCAAGTGACTATTTATTTTTATAAGAAAAATCATATCGAACGCAATGGAGAAAATTCCGTGTCTTGAATCATCCGTTAACTATTATAAATGAGCCTTAAACAGTTAATTAACGAAAGTTGTAACAAAAATTACAAAATAAACCATCAGCTATTCCCACCTCACACTTTTGTTTTAGTATAAATAAGAATACTACACATTTTATTTCATTTACATCTCTACCAATACACACATAACCCTAAACTTAATATATACATACATCCTCTCTCTAAACTCCAGCCACCGGAAACACTATCCGGCCACCGTCGTCCGACCGCCGACCACCACCAGAAAATAAAACCTCCATAAAACTTTTTGATCTATCTGATCCCCACTCGATCTACACCACCATCATCCTCCATTGTGGCTCCCACCACCTCCCACCCGCACATCACCATAACACCACTACGGCGCCGCCACTCATTACCACCAGCCGCTCTTCACACCTGCCAGACATAATCACCACCATCTTCAGTATACCATCAAATCTACCTCCATCTTACGGCCGCTACCGTCGCTGTCTCTTTGAACCACACGTCACTACCAACCGTCACTCACCAGCAACAACCATCATCGCCACGATACAGACCACCGACCGTCAGCATCGTCCCCACTACCATGCTGCTACAACTTCGAACCATCACACCATCAGAACCACCAAAACCGCCACACCACCATTGATCTACATCAGCCACCTCATCATCGCAACCACCACGAACTGCCACCATGAAAAACTGTCACACCCATGTGTTTGTTCCCATTATAATCAGCCACCCATATTGGGTGTTCTAACTCTATTTGTTCAGCCCGTAAGGGGTGTTCACTTCGTGTTAATGTGTGTACCACGACACCACCACAAAGGTGGTGTTCGTGTGCAGTTTTCGACTACCACAACCCATTGACGACGGTGTCGGGCGTGTGGTGGTGATATGGGTCATGGACTTGTTTTGTTTGGTTGATTTTTGTATAGATCCGAGTCTTAGGATGTGTTTAGATACAAGTTTAAAAACTATCTATAAGGGTGTCTGGTTTCGGGTTTAACTTGTCATAATGGTGTGTTTAGATTTAGTTATCAAAACAGAAATAATATAATTGGGAAAATTGGGAAAACATTATATAAAGGAATAGGTCATGCCGGAAACTAATATAAATCCTATACTTATAATTTCATAAACGTATTCAAAAATAAATATATAAATATTTATAACATATTATATATGGACCTTGTAAATTAATACTGATTATATTGGAGTCATAGTTCGTGAAGCGTGGGATTAGAGCATGCTTTGAGTTAATCATATATGTCGCGTCTTATTGACTTTAACCAAACCTAAGACCCCATTAAAGCGTGGGATTAGAGCATGCTTCGAGTTAATCGTATATGCCGCGTCCCATTGACTTTAACCAAACCTAAGACCCGATTAAAGTGTGGGATTAGAGCATGCTTCAAGTTAATCGTATATGCCGCGTTCCATTGACTTTAACCAAACCTAAGACCCGATTAAGCGGACCCCGGACAAGGGCCTCACGATTTAATTGTAGACGACCAAAAAGGGACTTTCGCATATATACTTTTGGAAATCTCATTTATTTAATTTACAACTTAAAAGTGTGCGTTTATTTTTATGAGGTACACTTGTTAATAATTTATTTAGGAATTATTGGGTGCGTGTCGAATTATTTGATTTCATTTAGAAATATCCATTTATATCATATTGTCACAATTTTTTTTATGTATGTGTATCGTGTATACACTTCGAGTTATTCGTGCATTGTTGTTGTTGCTATATAATTCAATGTATGAATTATATACATGTTCCATTTTCCTCATGCAATATATATTAGGTATATATATTACATACTTTGGTGGTACCTTTCTCCTCATCTTACTTAACCGATTACCGATCAAATACAAAATTGGATTTAAATCGTTTATCAACCAATGGTATTGATGAAACTATCTGTTTGCGGAAACTAGATGCATTGATATGAATTGATGAGAAATAGCCGTAAAGATAGACCGTAACTTAAAGTAACAAGTTGTTCCAACTTACGTTTACGCTCCTCCTAATGTTTATTTTCTGTTGATTTCTCTTCTACGTCGATGTGAGTTCATACCCCACTCTTACGTGTTTATAAATCTTTTATAATTGTTTTTGGGGAGATGCATGCTACTTTATTGCTATTGACAAACTTGGTTTAAACTTAGGATCTGTTTGCTTTGAAACTTATTTATGAACTGAATAATATATGTACGAACACTATTGCTTGATATAAATTATTAAATATAAAGTGGAAACAAAACTAAGTAATCTATGTAAACAAAAACTATTGCTTGCTTTAAACTGTTAAACATAAGTCTGGAAACGAAAACTAAGTAATATGTGTAAACGAAAACTATTGTTTGATTTAAACTGTTAAACATAAGTGAAACTGGAAACAAAAACTAAAACGGGTGAAATATCCCAGACACGAAAAATATCATGCACCGTTAATTACTGAAGGTAAGTGTGAATGAAAGTGGATAGATCTATTTTGGGGTGACACCTGCATCTGGGATTAGAAGGTCATATGGCCATCGGATGCATTTGAAATTCTGTAAACTATGAAAAACAGAAACAATGAAACTCTGTTAAAGTTTCAATGTCATGAGAAAACACAGGTGCAACTCCTTTATAATTACGAAAACGGGTGCAATTCTCTTATAAATACGAACAAATATGTAACTCCTAATAATTATGAACACTGGTGTAACTCCTAATAACTACGAATATGTGTGAGAAACGTAACTAAATCATTTTGTAAATTGTAATACTTTTACTAAAATACTGATATATAACTGAATTTTGTGGTAAACGTTACTTTACTTGTAAACTTTAATTTTCTAAACTATTTTACAAATTGCTTTCAATAGTTGACATTAACATCTTTTTAAACTCTTAAACATTTTAAACTAAATAAACTTATGAACTCACCAACTTTATGTTGACATTTTAAGCATGTATTCTCAAGTACTTGACTATATGGATTCTACATTGTGGTTTTGGCATATAGAGGTATTCTCTCGGATCAAGCTCTCGAATACTCATGAAGTCACAACCCTCAAAGCTAGTCTTCCGCTGCAGTGAATTTGGGGGTGTGATAATGCGTCTTTTATCCTGGATTTTTATGTTCCTTGCATACAAGTTTTTATAGTTTGAAAACTTAGTTGGTGCATTTCATGTTTCAGGGAATAAGGTCATCCCTAGTTGTGTTGACATTTTCATGCTAAATAAATATGTGTTATATCATAATCTATGATTTATGAATCATTCAAATGGGTGTTAGGAGTTGCTGTTTATTTTGACTTGTGATGGATGTTTGGATATAGGGTGCTCTTCAACTCGATCATTAATGAGTCGAGAACATGTTTTATCTGTCAGGTCTTTTGGTAGAGCTATTCAATCTTGACTATAATTAGTCAACATAAGGGGGTGTTTGGGAATAGGTCTTTAGTTTTGACTTTAATTAGTCAACAAACGGGTATTACACAAGTTTAGTAGAACCCATGATATAAACACTATAACAAAAAAGAGAAATAAGAACGTATATACTGAATTAAACAAGTTTAGTAGAACCTATGAATTAAACAACAACCATTGACAATCAGGCCCTAAAAAACCATTATTTCTACTGTGTACAACACACACTATTTAAAAGTATAATAATAAGATTTTTGTCCTTAAACATACATATTATTCGAAAAAAATAAATGTGAACAATTTGCACCATCAATTTTCACTGTTGTAGATTCACTTATGGCAACCCAGAGGTCCATCCTCATTTCTTCTTCTTTACAGAACCACTATCTACTTTCTTGTTGTGTATATTGATCCTTGGACCCTTAGTAGCTGGAGTTGTTCCTGGTGATAATTGAGTTGTTTGTGATGCGATTGGCTGACTATCTAGGACTCCTTGGCTTGCTCTTTGACTGTTTGTTGCTCATTGGCCTGAACTTCCACTTGTGCTTCATCTCTTATTATGACCTTGTCCTTTACACTTGTTGCACGTCATCTGCATGCCCTGCCTAGTCAGCTTTCATGTCTTACCCATTTTCTCTATAGCCAACTTAACAACTTCATCAATAGAAATTCTTCTCTTCTTCTTTGGTCTACCTATAGGAACATGGTGGTGGGGAGGTAGTAACACACTTGGGATGTTGCATCTTGGCCAGAAACGCCAACCACTAACAAGTTCAACCTTATATTGATACTTCTCCTTCCATGTCATCAACCAATAACATGGTGCCACCCATTCCTTTGGTATCCCAACAGATTCTCCATGAGTTGTCCTGTTGTTCAATGGCAACAACATGCCTACATGGTATGCCAGTTAACTCCCATCTCCTACAATCACATTGCTTAAGGTTGAGCTTCACAACACACTGGTCATTAGGTCCTTTACACTGGTATGATTCCCCCATTATAAATAACACTATAATCATTTGCAGATGTCTTAATATAGTTAAAAATACACATTGCAGTGAGGGTTAGAAAACCAGTACTTGTATCTATCACTTGTTGTACATTTACAATTATTTTCGTAAGATACCCCCTTATATATATTCCAAACACCCCAACGATTGGCATATCTCGGCCATCCACCAACTTACTGTTGAAAGCCTCACATATGTTGTTCAGCAGGATATCCCACTAAGGCCTCCTTGAATGTGACATATATTATAAGCAGTCTAGTAATAACATTGTAAATTGCATATGCAACCAGCCAAAACAAACATACCTGAGAAATGTCGCCTGCATCATGATGCTGGATGAATCTTTTTTAACTACTTAAAAGCTTTAGGGTCAACTATTTTACTTGATCCATTACTGCCTCCAATTGAGGTATTGTTGAAGACCTTGCACACTTCCAAATAAGATCCTTCACTTTCTTGTCTTTGTGTTCCTTTTTCATATTTTCATAAATGTGTCTAACACAGAATCTATGCTCAGCTATTGGAAACATTTTTGCAATAGCTGGTAATATCCCCTAAAGCAAGAAAATAAAATTCACTCTGGTGGCACTAACAATATACATACTTAATTAATACTCAAGGATTATACCTTTTGTCTGTCGAAGATTGATAAGAGAAAAAACTCATATCAATTAATCAACAAATCACCCTAAAACACATAGCAAATACCTAACTTTTGTGCTATAAAAGCAGTATTATGTGGTATGTTCTTTGTGTGTGATCAAATAGGTAAGAAGGATACAATTTCAAGCAAACAAGAAGAAAATCAAGCTTAATTGGATGAAAAAGACAAAGAAGGATCAAGAGTGACAAGACTTTGAAGACAAGACCTATCTTGACAACATTTCAAAGATGAAGGACCAAAAGTGTGTATTTTCCAAAGTCAAGATCAAAGTCAAACATGGTCAATAATGAAGTCAACCAAGTCAAAGGGTTTAAATGTTCAAAAATGAAAGTGTAAGGACTGAAATTGCCAAAGGAATAAAGATTCTAGCTCAAATTAGCAATCTGCCAAGTCAAGGGGCTAAAACTGCCAACTTTGCAAAGTATTTTGAGGCTTAATCCATGTGAAATGGTATGGACCAATGAGAAGCAAAGAAAAGGGTGACACGGATCACCACCTCACCCCACTCACAGCCGACACATTAATTAAGCCAATCACAACAGTGTGATCCACAACTCTTCCTTTTGGCCAATCAAATTTCAGGAAATGGATAATGATCCATGTGCCTATTTCTCCACCAACTACAGCCTGCAACGTGTCATCTTCTACAAATAAAATTTCCAGAAACGGGATTGAGCTAGAGTGCATTTCAGAAAGAGTTATAAACATCAAAGTTGATCAAAATCAAGAGACGAATTCATCCCAACAATTCAATTAAGCTGATAACAACTCAATCAAAAATCACCAATTGAGTTCTTCACCTGCAAATATCAATTAGCAGAATTTTGACACGTGGAGCTAAATGATTGGATTGGACACGTCACTCTCCCCAACTACTTCACTTTCTTATTCTATAAATAGGGATGTAGGCTCTCATTTGTGCATAGTTAGCTAGTGTGAAAACACACACACTAGATTTTAATTCTCTCTCTCTTTCTGTTATTAGCAGTTGTAGTTAACAACTCTCAAAAGCTTGACAACCTTTTGAGAGTTTGTTAGGTAGTTGTAACAAACCTTGTAACCACTTTTCATTCATTATCAATAAAATTCAAATTTCCCTCCAAATTCTCTCATAGCTGTTATCTACTGTTCATACGCCATGGATGTTGCTTGTTTCTAGTGATCATTCTTGTTCATTAGAAGCTTTGATTGAAGATTGTAGCTGTTCATTATATCCAGTAGCTGAGTAGCTGTTCATTGGTAGATTTTGAAGGTTTTCTTATCATCAATGGCGTTTAAGGGTTGATTAGCTGTTGTTGATTGTTGATTGGTAGTTATTAGTTCTAAGGTGGTGGTTTAGCACTAGCTATATAGCTCAGTGCTACTCTACTCCCCAAAGGAGGCCTAAGCTAAAAGGTTTCAGTTTTTTGCATTTTTTATTCCACTCAAATGTTGCAGGCATGCTCAATACTTAGTGTAACCTTGTTTGATGTATGATCAGGTGTGTTTTTTAGTAGATGTTGAGATTTGAGTAGCTCATTTGTAGTATATCACTTTGTCATTAGCTTAATTCTCATACTAGTTGCTTAATAACAGTCACTTTATCTTAATAGTTCATTTAGAGTATCAAACTGTTTCATAGCTTGAAATTGGTTCCTTTTCATCACATTTTAGTCATAAAACTTGGTTTGAAATTTGTCCTTAATCAGTTAAGCTTTTAGCTAAAATTTCTTTCACGAAGTTTTATCAATTCAGTTAAACTTGTGTTTGGGAGTAAGTAATCATTAGTGTTCAAGTAATTGTAGTTGGTTAATTCTAGTCCTTATTCAATCAATAGGTCAAGGTAAACTAGTTTACAAAGTTTCAGGTCAAGTCTTTAGTCAAAAAGGTAAATGGCATCATAAAAAGTTTGGGTCAGCTTTGATAAACTAGTTTTCAGAAAAGTCTTGATTTTCAATCCATTGCCGTTTCTTTGTTACTTGATGGATTTTCTTGAAATTTGTTTCTAGCCCTCACACAACATATGTAGTTTAAGCTGTTAATAGGAAATTCTACAGTATCCAGTAATAAGCATTTGTTTAAGCCTTTGAGCAAATTCAATTCCCTGTGATAAATAGCTTTTCTGATTTCTCATTCCAGCTTTTCCACTTCAGAAACTTACCCATTTTCTTTCACAAATCACTTCAAAAAGTGTTCCTGGTTAAGATTTGAAGTTTTCATATTTTTGGATTTTTGGTCAACAAAAGTCAACATAAGCTCATTTTAGCTTATTTTCATTTTCTGAGCTTATTAATGGATCATTTTCTTTGAAACAATATTTCCCATTCTTCTTGTGAGCTGATTAACAAGTTTCTTCAATAAAATCAAGTTGTGAATGTTTAGCTTATTAGATAGCTTATTTTGAGCTTATTAGGAATTGCTTAATAGAGTTTTAGGAAGTTTCAGCTTATTTCCTTTTGCAAGTCTAGCTTAATTTCAATTTTAAATCTTTTAGAACTGGTTAGAGCTTATTTGGTTAAGAAACGAACTCAAACGAGCTTATTTTGTTCCCTAACCCGTTTTTGTTAATAAACTTTTGGAAATTGCACTTTAGTCCTTTGTTTGTTAAATAGTTTCTATTTCAGGCTAAATTCCCACTTAATTAGGTTTTGCAAAATTTAAGTCCTTATATTTTCAAGGTTGTTAAAAAATAGTTAGTCAGTTTGCAAAGTAGTTAAAAGTTAGTTACTTTGTTAGATATATTTTCACACTCAGTCCATTTGGTTAACTGTTTTTTGCATATATAGTCCCTGCACTTTTAGACTTTGTATTTTTGGCATTTAATTTTCATAGAATTTACATTTTCAGTCCTTACATTTTATAGAATTTACATTTTGTGATTTTAATTGAATAAAAAATGTGGTATTTGACAATTTATTTTACGGTTACATAGTTAATATTTTTCCATTTTTATTTGATTTTTGAATTAGAAATAGAATATCCAAATACGTTTACCAACCAAAAACAATTATAAACTCGATATTGTTAGGACTTTCAATTTGTTAAGAACTGAGAAAACGAACTTCAACTATACACATTTCAAATGGCGCCGCTGCCGGTTCTTTGACTTTACGAGAGACTGTCGATTGACGATATTCATTGGCTTTTGGGATCCGTTCACCTCGTGAACATTATTTTTACGTATCATAAATCAAAAACAATAAAAAAATCAAAAATATAAAAATACATAAAAACTAAAAAGTTAACAAAACAATTCTTTTCCTAAAGAATTGACCAAACAAATTAATAAATCCAATAAGCAATATTTTTCCTAAGAGATTGCACCCAAAAATATATATTATTGGATTCTCTCGATTTTTATGTACATATAGTATTTTCTCTTAAAAACTCATAAATACAAAAATATTTTCCATATATTATTATAAGTAAATACGTATACGTATAAGAACAACCAATTCACATATTCCCCATAAGTATTCCCAAGGCAATACACCGTGTTGAGGGGCGTTCCGGTCCTTGACACGTGTATCGATCAAACAAAATAAAGCAAGAATAGATAAATACTTCCAATAAGCAACAATTCGAAGAATACAAACAATTAAGTGAATAGAAAGGTGATGTGCTATAAAATGCCATCTAAGGGTCAATAGGTACTTAAGTGCTTCGTGCCACCTAACCCCCCGTTCACTTGTGCGTATTCTAAGAAGGAAGGCTTCATTGGGGGTCTTGCACCCAAGTAGTACATACATATATTATTATTTTCTTGTGGATATTTCATATTGAAACTCGAAGGGGATAATCCTTTTCTCTTCAAAGTCACACGAGAGCTTCTCTCTCATTCCTCGTATTGAGTTGCATGCTCTTTCGCGGGCGTGCACAAATACCGATTGGTGTACAACCCCTTCCTCCTAAAAGGAAGAAAAAGAGAAAGAGTAGGAACACCACCGTCCATCAAGCCGATCATGAGAATCGTGCTTTCATTCATCCACAACAAGAATCCATGGCCGGAGTTGATACTCGTTCTTTGATGGAACGTTTGCAATCCAATGTTCACGGATATGCCGATGCTATCAAGATACCCGATATTCCCGCAAATTCATTTGAGCTAAAAACGGCTATGATTAACTTGGTTTCAAACACACCTTTTTATGGAAACAATAATGATAATCCTCATGATCAACTTAAGAGATTTCTTGCTCTTTGCAACACCATTAAGTACAATGGAGTTCCCCATGATGCCATTAAGTTGATATTGGTGCAATTTTCACTAGAGGGTCCGGCTAAGCATTGGTTAGATACACAACCACCCGATAGTATCACCACATGGGATGGTTTCACTACTAAGTTTTTGAACAAGTTCTTTCCCCTATCTAAGACCACGGCTTTGAGGAACTTAATTATAGGCTTTCAACAAAAACCTAGTCAAACCTTTAGTGATGCTTGGGAGGAGTTTAGAGAGTTATTGAGGAGATGCCCTAACCATGGATTGGATGAAGTTCACCAAATTAATATTTTCTACAATGGCCTTAAACCTCATCACCAAGACTCACTCAATGCTTCCGCGGGAGGGAATATTCTTCTTAAATCCATTCAAGAGGCTTGGGATATTATTGAGACCAAAGCAATGGTGCAAACCAACACACAATTTGATGAAATAGTCCATTTCATTCAAGAAGGAAGTTCTAAACCATTGGAGACTCAACTCATTTCATGCATTCAAGAATTTACTCAAGCTCAAAAGGAAAGTCAAACATTCATGCAAAACACTCAAAAAAATGCAAGAAACAATGATAAATGACTTTATGAAGATTTCTATGGGAAATCATTCCACAAATGATGTGCATGCCATTACTCTTTCTTGTGTGACTTGTAGAGGTCCCCATTCCTACGAACAATGTGATAAGGTGCAAGGTTATCAAGGGGAATGGTATGCTTACCAAGAGGAACATCGTGAACACTTCAAGCCAAATATCAATCCCAATAACCTTTCTTACAAGTCCCAAAATTACCTTACTCCACCGGGATTCCCACCCCAACCACCCACCCAACTTCAACAAAATCCCCCTCAAGTGTTACAAAGGAATCAAGGTCAAAGACCACCTTACCAAGGGAATAACTATAGACCACCAAATACCTTTCACAATCAAGGAAATACCTTTCAAGGTAACAATCAAGGGTTTTACAATCAACCTCCACCTTTCCAACCCCAAGGTTTTCAAGGAAATGTGCCACATGATTATAACACAATTGAGCTTCTTCACAAAATGAATCAAGAGAATGAAAGGAGGTTCCAAGCTAATGAGAAAAGAATGAGAGAAATGCATGAAGAAACAAATAAGAAGTTTATGATGCTTTTTAATCAAAGACAACAAGGGGCTTTGCCATCAAACACACAAACAAACCCAAGGGCAAATGTCAATGCTATTACAACGAGAAGTGGAAAGACAACAAAGGATCTTTCACCTCCTAAACCTCCTATTGTTAAACCCACTTTTGTTCCTACATGTGAAAAGCCTTCTACATCTACTTCACCACCTCAAAATGCTCCCATTCAATCAAACATACCTTCTCAACCTATTCCTACTTCTCCTCTACCTTCCACAACTCCCAATGAAGAAGCTATCAAAGACAAATCTTCCACTACAACACCTACACCTAAACCAACTCTTCCATATCCTTCAAGGTTGAAAAAGGACAAGTTAAAAAACAAGGATGACATCCAAGTCTCAAATTTCTTAAGGATGTTCAAGCAACTTAACATCAACATATCCTTTGCGGAAGCTCTTGCTTACATGCCAAAGTTTGCTAAGATGTTCAAGGATTTACTCTCAAACAAGGAAAAATTGGTTGATTTGCCCAACACATCCCTTAATGAAAATTGTTCCGTTGTGCTACTTAAAACCTTACCAACAAAACTTGGAGATCCGGGGCGCTTCTTGATACCTTGTAATTTTCCCGGTGTGGAAAATTGCATGGCTTTGGCGGATCTAGGGGCAAGCATTAACCTCATGCCATTATCGGTTTGGAAAAAACTCTCTCTTCCCGAGCTCACTCCCACTAGGATGACCCTTGAGTTAGCCAACCGAACCATAGCTTACCCCGTAGGTATCACGGAGGATGTGTTTGTAGGTGTGGATAAGTTTACTTTTCCGGCCGATTTTGTCGTGGTTGATTACGACATGAATCCTAGAGTTCCTTTGATTGTTGGTAGACCGTTTTTTAGAACGGTTCGTACTTTGATAGATGTGGCGGAAGGAGAACTAATTATGAGAGTAGAGGATGAGAAAGTAGTGTTTAAGTTAGGGAAAGTTTGTGATCGGAAAGAGGTTAAGGAGTCTAAACCTTGTGAGACTATTAACATAGTTGATGTGCTAGATGAGGTGTGTGATGAACACTTTCATGATGCTTGCAAGAGTACTAGTGAGGAAATGCCCCATGTTGAAACCGTGGCCTCAATTGCTCCCTCCTTAACACCTTTTGGAGAGAGTGATTTCCTCTTGGAGGAATTTGAGTCCAACTTTCTTGGTGATGATGATTCTCCCATTAATTGGGAAGAAGATATTCTTACTATCCAAAAGTTGCTCAATGAGGACCCTATTCCTTTCCCTACTCCACAAGAAGTTACTGATAGGTGTGAAAACACCCATCCTTTTACCACTTATTTCTTACTAAAACGAGACCAAAACACGTATTTAATATCATTTGTTTGGAATTATGCGTGGTTTTTGTCTTTATTGTGTTTTCAGAGTCAACCGGATGAATATTGAAGAAAACATGGGATTGCACGGGTTTTATTCAAGAAAAAGACTCAAGACGAAGTCTATTGTCCAAGAGATGCAAAAGATTTGAAGTCAATGGGCCTATTTGAAGATTTATCGAAGAAAAGGACCAAAGATGGAAGATTTGCATATGTCGAAGAAACTCAAGTCTATTTAACGAAGAAATTAAAAGACGAGTTGAATTTAATCGTCGACAAATCCCGAATCAGAATCGAAAACGTCAACTTTTCTGAAAAGACGAGAAGACAAGAAGAAAGGGAGAAAGCCCACTCACCAACCAACCACTCAGCCTATATAAAGGGATCACCCTCACAAAATTTGGAATCTAGTTTTTAGTTTCAGTTTCATTTCTCCTAGTTCGTAGGAAACCATCTCCCTTAAGGAGTGGTTTTCATCTCTTTGATTTCTTCTTTTTAATCTTGTAAGTTTGATCCTTTCCTTTTGTTTACTGAATCTTAATCATCAATACAAGTGTTCATTTTAATTTTTTTCATTCCTCTTGTTCATCATCATCTTTAATTCAAAATTCTTAAGTTTTTATTTAGTTCAAGTTTGATCTTAAAAAGTTGTTGAATTTGTGTTTTTATGATTGGGATTTGATCCTTGTAGTTAGTAGATGATTTGTGGTTAATTTGGTTAAACCTTTTTGCTTATTTGGTTCGATTTGAGATCAAATCGTATTCCCCTGTTTTGCTTCTGTATTACTGTTCTTCGTCGAGTTCATTCCGAATAGTCTCTTGGTTTTGTCCCTTACTCGGAATGTTTAGTTATTCCGGGTAGCCCATTTGTCTTGACCCTTATTCGGAACATTTTCATTATTCCGGATAGACCGCTTGATTTCTCCTTTATTCGGAACTTTCTTATTATTCCGCATCGTCTCTTTCTTTTTCCCTTATTCGGAATATTTCTATATTCCGAGTAGCACCTCTTACTTTCCTTTATTCGGAATATTTTATATATTCCGAGTAGAGTCTATATTCCGAATAGGAATATTTTCCGCATAGTCTCATTTATTCAGCATAGGATTTTTTATTCCGAATTGTCCATTATTCCGAGCATACCTTTTATTCCGCATGGTGATAGTTTATTCCGCATAGTATGTTCATTCCGAGTAAGAACCAGTATTCCGCATAACCTTTTATTCAGCATGGTAGTTTATTCCGAATAGAGTATTTTCAGTAAGGATCTTTTATTAGTTTCATTATTTAACTGTTTACCTTTAATTCTAACTTTGTGTTAATTCGTTAACTATTTTTGTTCTAATCCTTATTTATTGCATTTATTTACTTCTTTATTAGAATAGAAAACCAAAACCCCTTTTTGCCACCAAGAACAACTCATTCCACTTTAGGCTGTGATCAATTCGAGGAGATTCCGAGAGAATCTAGAACCCATAGCAAATACCTTGTATCAAATGGCGCCGCTGCCGGCTCTTCTCGTTAAGATTAACAGTTTTTTGTGAGAACTTGGATTTTGGGATCCGTTCACCGTGAACGTTACTTTTTCACAAAAATTTTCAAAAACCCTAAAAAATATAAAATTTTCAAAAATCCTAAAAATTAAAAAACATAAAAACCAAAAATATTTTTGCTTTATTTTTGCCTTGTTAGTTCTTTTGCAGGTGCATGCGTACACGATCAACGTCCTATCAAGAGCCCGAGCCTCTCGATAACTTAGACATGGCCGGTGTACAAAACAACAACAACATACCACCTCAAAACAATAATAACAATAACAACCCACCTTTCCACAACAATAATAACAACAACAATGAGCCTCTACCAGATAATCGCCCGATGATTGAACTGCTGCAAGCCCATGTAGATGGCAACACTGATCCAATTGTTATACCAGCGATTGCAGCCAACAATTTTGAGCTCAAATCCGGTTTTATCCAGATGGTCTCTGCTCAACCATTCTTGGGGCGTACCATTGATGATCCACATGACCACATCAAGAGATTTCTACAACTCACGAATACGGTCAAATTCAATGGTGTTCCACAAGAGGTAATCCGTTTACAACTTTTTCCCTTTTCTTTAGAGGGACAAGCCCGGCATTGGCTTGCTAAGGAACCGCCACAGAGTATTCTTTCGTGGACGGATTTGGAGACCAAATTTATCAACTACTTTTTCCCACCCTCTCGTACTACCGCTTTGCGGAATGAAATTATCAATTTTGAACAAAAGTACGATGAGTCGTTTAGTGAATATTGGGACCGTTTCAAAGACCTTTTAAGAAAATGCCCACAACATGGTTTTACCAAAGTGCACCAAATTAACACTTTTTATAATGGTTTAAGCATGAATGACCAAGATTCACTAAACAGTGCCTCGGGGGGTAATCTTTTGGCTAAGACTTCCAATGCTGCTTGGGATATCATTGAGAATAAGTCTCGTGTGCAAACCAAGAGTGTTCGGACCAATGTCGCTAGTGCTAGTACTAGTGACAGCGACAAGCGACTTGACAAAATCACTATGCTTCTTGAATCGCTTGCTACCCAAACCGCCAGCAACACCAACAGCATCAACGCTAGAAACGCTAAAGACGCTCAAGTCAATGCTGTTAGCCAACCATGCGAGATATGCGGGGGTCCTCACTCTTACACCACTTGTACTTCCACCCAAGACTACCCTTCTGAGAACGTTAATGCAGCATACGGTACCTATCCTCAACCTGCTTATCAAGCTCGACCTCAAGGTGACCGCAAATTGCTTAGCTACCGCTCTAACAACTATCTTTCCCCACCCGGTTTTCCTCCTAGCAACCCGAACCAACAACAAACCCTCAATCGCCCTCCTCAACAACAACAACAATCTCGTACACCTTACATACCACCTCACAAGCAACCACAACCACCTCAACGAAACAACCAAGTTTACCAGCAACCTGCTTATCAACCACCCGCATACAATGCTCCTCCCAACCAACCCACCGCTTTACACCAAGAAGTGGAAACCTATATGAGGACTAACGATGTGATCGTGGGAAATCTTCAGCGGGAAGTGCTCAATTTGAAAGCAGACCTGGTCAAACAAGGGAACGATCTGAGAGCTGATATGAGAAACACGTTGGATAGTCAAACGAATGACTTAAAAAACATGATGGCTAGTTTCTTCCAAGGTAATCAACCCTCTTCTTCGGGTACTCTTCCGAGTAACAACGTTGCGAATCCAAGAGGGGAGAAGAAAGCAATCACCACTCGCAGTGGCAAAGGTACTAAGGAACCCGAGCTTCCTATACCTCCATCGGTGATTGTGACTAAGGAGAATGAGTCACCTGCTCCTATTCCTCATCTTTCTCCATCCCCAATTTCTCCGCCTCTTACTTCTACCCCTCCTCCACCCAAGGATGTGAGTGATCCTATTCTCCCAAAGCCTTCCTCTTCTTCCAATATACCTTATCCATCTAGGTTGAGGAAAGAGAAGCTCAAAAGCAAGGACGATATTCAGGTTTCGAACTTTCTTAAAATGTTCAAACAATTGAATTTCAATATCTCCTTCGCTGAGGCTCTCGCTCACATGCCTAAGTAGGCAAAAATGTTTAAAGATCTTCTG
This sequence comes from Glebionis coronaria, assembly GCA_025667525.1. Lineage (NCBI taxonomy): Eukaryota > Viridiplantae > Streptophyta > Magnoliopsida > Asterales > Asteraceae > Glebionis > Glebionis coronaria. The sequence continues at coordinate 398,696,480 of CM046879.1, forward strand.
AGTGACAAGGAAAAGCTTCTTGATATTGCCAACACCCAACTTAATGAGAATTGCTCTGGAGTGCTCTTAAGGAAATTGCCAACCAAGATTGGTGATCCGGGTCGTTTCTTAATCCCTTGTAATTTCCCGGGAGTAGAGAATTGCATGGCTCTAGCCGATCTAGGTGCCAGTATTAATCTAATGCCTCTAAGCGTTTGGAAGAAATTATCTCTCCCTGAGCTAGTCCCCACCAAAATGACTTTGGAATTAGCTAACCGTACGGTTGCTTATCCAGTGGGGATAGCCGAAGACGTCTTTGTAGGAGTCGACAAATTCACTTTTCCTGCCGATTTCGTCGTCGTCGACTACGAGATGGACCCTCGTGTTCCCTTGATCGTGGGTCGTCCATTCCTGAGGACCGGTCGCACTCTCATCAATGTTGAAGCCGGTGAGCTTATCATGAGAGTGGGAGACGATAAAATCGTTTTCAACATGGGAAAGTTGTCTAAACAACCTTATTCATACGAGAGTGTTAATTGTATTGACGTTCTGGATGAGGCTTGTGAAGAACACTTTAATGATGCTTGTAAAAATATTCCTACCTCTCTTCCCAATGTTGAATTCGTTTCCTCTATTGATTCATCACTGTCTCTATTTGGAGAAAGTGATTTGTTTTGGAACAATCTTGAAACCACCATGGGAGATGTGAACTTAGCTAATGATGATTCTCCCACCAATGGGGATGAAGACATGCATTTCTTTGAAAACCTTCTCAACGAAGACAATCTTTCATCACCATCTCCCACGGTTATTGCTATCGATACTCCGACTTTGAAAACACCTCCCATCGAAAATCCTCCGGATCTAGAACTTAAGGAGTTGCCACCTCATCTCGAGTACGTGTTCCTTGAAGAAGAGAAGAAGTCGCCCGTCATTATCGCAAAGGACTTGAACGATGAAGAAAAAACTCGCCTCATCGCCGTGCTTAAAGATCATAAGAAGGCAATTGCTTGGAAAATTTCCGATATCCACGGAATTGCTCCAAACTTTTGTACTCACAAAATTCTCATGGAGGACGACTTTAAGCCCACAATTCAAAGCCAACGAAGGGTGAATCCAAAAATCCATGAAGTCATCAAAACAGAGGTTATCAAACTTCTTGATGTGGGTATGATTTACCCTCTTTCGGATTCGCCATGGGTTAGTCCAGTCCATTGTGTGCCTAAGAAAGGCGGCATCACCGTTGTGCCCAATGCAAACAACGAGTTGATTCCTACCCGTCTCGTTACTGGGTGGAGAGTTTGTATAGACTACCGCAAACTCAATGATGCCACGAGAAAGGATCATTTCCCTCTACCTTTTATGGACCAAATGCTTGAACGTTTAGCGGGTAACGAATATTACTCCTTTCTTGATGGTTTCTCGGGTTATTTCCAAATACCCATCGATCCCCAAGATCAAGAGAAGACAACATTCACTTGTCCCTATGGCACATTTGCTTACAAAAGAATGCCTTTTGGCTTATGCAATGCCCCCGGGACTTTCCAAAGGTGCATGTTAGCTATCTTCCATGACATGGTTGAACAAACCATGGAAGTCTTCATGGATGATTTCTCGGTCTTCGGGGATTCCTTCTCTTCTTGCCTTGCCAATTTGGAACGTATGCTTAAGCGGTGCGAAGACACTCGCCTTGTTCTGAATTGGAAAAAATGCCATTTTATGGTAAAAGAAGGCATCGTGCTAGGACACAAAATTTCCAAAGCCGGTCTTGAAGTAGACAGTGCTAAAGTCGATGTTATCGCTAAGTTGCCTCCACCTTCAACCGTGAAGGGTGTGAGAAGTTTTCTGGGTCATGCGGGCTTCTACCGACGATTCATCAAAGATTTTTCTCAAATCGCTCGCCCGATGACCCACCTCTTGGAAAAAGACACTCCTTTTCTCTTTTCCAAAGAGTGTATTGAAGCCTTCAACTTGCTTAAGGATAAGCTAACTAAGGCACCCGTCTTGGTTACCCCTAATTGGGAGATTCCCTTCGAGTTGATGTGCGATGCTAGCGACTTTGCTATTGGTGCGGTTTTGGGCCAAAGAGTGAATAAACACTTCCAACCAATCCACTATGCTAGCAAGACAATGACGGGGCCCAATTGCATTACACGACAACTGAAAAAGAGCTTTTAGCTGTTGTCTATGCTTTTGAAAAGTTCCGCCCTTATCTTGTCCTTTCTACCACAATCGTTTACACCGATCATTCCGCGTTGAAGTACTTGTTGACAAAGCATGATTCCAAACCAAGACTTCTTCGCTGGGTTTTGCTACTCCAAGAATTTAAAATCGAAATTCGCGATAAAAAAAGGAGCTGAAAACCTAGCCGCGGATCATCTCAGCAGACTTGAGGATCCTTACCAAGGGGATCATCCGAACAAAGAAATCAATGATTCTTTCCCCTTGGAGACCTTGATGTCTATCAATTTGAATTCTAATGAAACCCCGTGGTTTGCGGATATTGCAAACTACTTGGCGGGTGGAATTCTCAAGGAAGGGTTAACATCCCAACAAAAGAAAAAGTTCTTTAAAGATGTTGAACATTATTTCTGGGACGACCCTTACCTATTCAAACAATGTGCCGACTTGATTATTCGCCGATGTGTTGATGGACCGGCAGCTTTAGAAATCCTTGACGCTTGCCACAAAGGACCCACCGGTGGTCACTTTGGTCCCAACTACACCGCCAAAAAAGTGTTTGACTCGGGATTTTATTGGCCCACCATATATCGTGACGCTCACAATATGGTTAAACGTTGTGATGCTTGCCAAAAACAAGGCAAGATCACACATAAAGACGAGATGCCTCAAAATTTCATACAAGAATGTGAAATCTTTGATGTTTGGGGTATCGACTTTATGGGGCCATTCCCTTCATCTAAAGGAAACAAATACATCCTTGTAGCCGTTGACTACGTTTCAAAGTGGGTTGAAGATAAAGCTTTCCCTACTAATGATGCAAGGGTGGTTTGTAACTTTTTAAAATCGCTATTCACTAGATTCGGTGTGCCTCGTGCCATTATTAGTGATCGCGGGACTCATTTTTGCAATGACCAATTTGCTAGAGTCATGGCTAAGTACAGTGTAAATCATCGTCTTTCCACCGCCTACCACCCACAAACTAATGGCCAGGCTGAAATATCCAACCGTGGATTGAAGCGAATTCTGGAGCGTACTGTGGGAGAGCATCGTGCCGCGTGGGCCGATAAGTTAGATGATGCTCTGTGGGCTTTCCGTACTGCTTATAAGACCCCGATCGGTTGTACACCTTATCGTCTTGTGTACGGGAAAGCATGCCACCTTCCCATCGAGTTGGAACATAAGGCGCACTGGGCCTTGAAGTGGGCTAACTTCGACATCAACAAACCCGGTGATCATCGCAAGATTCAACTCAACGAGCTCAACGAACTGAGGAATGAAGCTTATGAGAACTCGCTGATCTACAAAGAGAAGACGAAGATCCTTCATGATGCAAAAATCAAGAACCGAGAGTTCCACGTCGGTGATCAAGTCTTACTTTTTAACTCTCGGTTGAAGATCTTCTCTGGCAAGTTGAAGAGCCGCTGGTCTGGTCCATTCACCGTCGCCAAAGTCTTTCCATATGGACCATTGAGCTTTCTCAGCCAAATGGGCCCAATTTCAAGGTGAATGGCCAGCGTCTGAAGCTGTACTTTGGTGAGGACATCTCTCAGGAGATGATTCCATCCCTCACCACGTTCCCCATGAACTAATTTTGGGTCGAGTCAGGCGCGTGACTCGGTTATCAAAAACAAGCGCTCCTCGGGAGGCAGCCCGAGTATCTATCCTTTTATGTTTTAACCTCATAAGTGTAGGGGGACCTGTATAGGTTCTTTGTCTTTGTGTGGTGATGTGATTATAGGGATGAATGCACTTTTGGAACCTTTGAAGAACCGTGCTCCCGTGTTATCCGAAATCCGGTTCTATCTCTCATCTATCGTGATTCAATTTTCTTCATACTCACATTTGAAATTGATCACTTTAGTCGTCCCTTCCTTAACTTGATTTAACCAACGTGCACAATGTCATAAGTGTAGGGGAGACTTTTCCCACATTCTTAAACATTGAGGACAATGTTTATCTTAAGTGTAGGGGGACTTCTATCGAAGTTTTAAGTGGACTTTTCCATGAAAATGCCTTCATTTAACCAGAAAATCATCTTTTTCAACATTTTTCAAATTTTTCATTAACTTTGGCCATTTAGTCGTAATTTTTAAATTTTTCTCGTTGCTTTCATATGTATATATCCCGCAATAAAGTCAAAAATATTAATAAAGTGGTGTAGCTAGTTTAGAAGTCTTTGACATATTAGGCCCGTTGTGATTATTTTGACTTAACCCGAATAGACTTATTCAAGTTTATTCTAGCTAGTATCCTTAACCATGTAGACCTTAATTGGTTTATTAGGCTAACTGTCCACGAGTCTCATTACTTGAGATTTTAAATTGTGGAGAATGAGAAATGATAGAGTCAATTATAAGTCGGTAATCTTGCACAAGCTCACTTGGTGTAATTATCTGCCTATTCTCCCATCACTTGCTAATAATTTATCTGCAATAAGTAAGGTCGTACGATTTGAAAAGTTACTTAGCTTCTAGCCCAAGATCGTTTAAAAGTTGCTCGGTAATGATAAGAGTTCATAGCCAAGGCATAACTTATGAAGCGGGGCGCGAAGATTGGCGAGTCCGAAAAGGCCCTAACAAGGCATGAGGATTCCATTTTATTGCTAAAGATCCAAGGTGATGTGAAAAGCATTATTCCCAAAATCGATATGAAGGATCAAGACTCACGACGAAAAGCAATCAACTCCCATATAGATCATGGAGAAGTCTATCCGAAAAGACCCTAACAAGGTATGAGGATAAATAGATCCAAGTCCGAAAAGGAGGCGGATCGTTGTATCTCAAAGTCCTAATTAGAGATTGAAGAAATAATCATGAAGTCATGGTCAACAAAGTTGGAGTACCCCTCAAAAGTCTCCAAGTGAAGAAACTCTATTAACGAAGAGAAGACCATTATCTCAAGAACGTCTCTCGAAGATATGAAGTATGAAGTACATGCCAAATATCGGCCCGAGAAAGGTCTCAAATCGTGAACCGAGTTATGCCAAGATATGAACTTTTTTATATCCCGAGAAGCAGTTTTAAGATATTTTGTCCTTTAGCTAACTATTAATCAAATCGTCCTACTTTGCTTTCAGCCTAAATAACTATCGAAATAAGTCCAAAAATGCATCTTCATGATCATTCTAAGACAAAAATAAAATATGAGAGATACACCTAGGAATAAGGGAGTTTAAGCATTTAATTAAGCCATGTGTGTAAGTGTTCGATATGCTAACTTATAATAACAATGATCTCGTTTTTAAGCTTAGTTTAGGAAACGTGAAACTTGAGGGTGATAAATCTTCGCAGCACCAAAGCCTTAATGTAAGTCCTTGATCTCTTTGCAAGTTATTTCCATCCTTTTGTTTACATTAAATTTCTCTTAGTACTTTGATTTTTGTCTAGTAGTATTTTAATAAGGCCAATGTTGATTGATTATGAGAAAAGTGTAAACTTGCTTTAACGCTAAGCATTGCATGAGGGCATGGCAATGGTTAAGTGTAGGGGATTTGATAGGTGTGAAAACACCCATCCTTTTACCACTTATTTCTTACTAAAACGATACCAAAACACGTATTTAATATCATTTGTTTGGAATTATGCGTGGTTTTTGTGTTTATTGTGTTTTCAGAGTCAACCGGATGAATATTGAAGAAAACATGGGATTGCACGGGTTTTATTCAAGAAAAAGACTCAAGACGAAGTCAATTGTCCAAGAGATGCAAAAGATTTGAAGTCAATGGGCCTATTTGAAGATTTATCGAAGAAAAGGACCAAAGATGGAAGATTTGCATATGTCGAAGAAACTCAAGTCTATTTAACGAAGAAATTAAAAGACGAGTTGAATTTAATCTTCGACAAATCCCGAATCAGAATCGAAAACGTCAACTTTTCTGAAAAGACGAGAAGACAATAAGAAAGGGAGAAAGCCCACTCACCAACCAACCACTCAGCCTATATAAAGGGATCACCCTCACAAAATTTGGAATCTAGTTTTTAGTTTCAGTTTCATTTCTCCTAGTTCGTAGGAAACCATCTCCCTTAAGGAGTGGTTTTCATCTCTTTGATTTCTTCTTTTTAATCTTGTAAGTTTGATCCTTTCCTTTTGTTTACTGAATCTTAATCATCAATACAAGTGTTCATTTTAATTTTTTTCATTCCTCTTGTTCATCATCATCTTTAATTCAAAATTCTTAAGTTTTTATTTAGTTCAAGTTTGATCTTAAAAAGTTGTTGAATTTGTGTTTTTATGATTGGGATTTGATCCTTGTAGTTAGTAGATGATTTGTGGTTAATTTGGTTAAACCTTTTTGCTTATTTGGTTCGATTTGAGATCAAATCGTATTCCCCTGTTTTGCTTCTGTATTACTGTTCTTCGTCCAGTTCATTCCGAATAGTCTCTTGGTTTTGTCCCTTACTCGGAATGTTTAGTTATTCCGGGTAGCCCATTTGTCTTGACCCTTATTCGGAACATTTTCATTATTCCGGATAGACTGCTTGATTTCTCCTTTATTCGGAACTTTCTTATTATTCCGCATAGTCTCTTTCTTTTTCCCTTATTCGGAATATTTCTATATTCCGAGTAGCACCTCTTACTTTCCTTTATTCGGAATATTTTATATATTCCGAGTAGAGTCTATATTCTGAATAGGAATATTTTCCGCATAGTCTCATTTATTCAGCATAGGATTTTTTTATTCCGAATTGTCCATTATTCCGAGCATACCTTTTATTCCGCATGGTGATAGTTTATTCCGCATAGTATGTTCATTCCGAGTAAGCACCAGTATTCCGCATAACCTTTTATTCAGCATGGTAGTTTATTCCGAATAGAGTATTTTCAGTAAGGATCTTTTATTAGTTTCATTATTTAACTGTTTACCTTTAATTCTAACTTTGTGTTAATTCGTTAACTGTTTCTGTTCTAATCCTTATTTATTGCATTTATTTACATCTTTATTAGAATAGAAAACCAAAACCCCTTTTTGCCACCAAGAATAACTCATTCCACTTTAGGTTGTGATCAATTCGAGGAGATTCCGAGAGAATCTAGAACCCATAGCAAAACCGTGTATCAGTTACCAATGAGGATCCTTCCATAGTAAAACCTTCCATAGAGAGTCCACCTCCAATTGAACTTAAGGACCTTCCATCCCACTTAGAGTATGCTTTCTTAGAGGGCAAAGACCAATTACCCGTGATCATTGCTAAAGAGTTGAAAGAGGATGAGAATGAGAAACTAATTGAATTCCTTAAGAAACACAAGAAAGCCTTAGCATGGAAAATATCCGACATAAGGGGAATTGATCCACATTTTTGTACACACAAAATCCTTATGGAGGATGATTACAAACCCGCCATTCAAAGTCAACGAAGGGTTAAACCAAAAATCCATGAGGTCATTAAAAAGGAAGTGATCAAACTCCTTGATGCGGGCATGATTTACCCTATTTTCGACTCTCCATGGGTTAGCCCAGTACATTGTGTTCCAAAAAGGGTGGAATCACCGTAGTACCTAATGAAAACAATGAGCTTATTCCTACGAGACTTGTTACCGGTTAGAGAGTTTGTATTGACTATAGGAAGCTAAATGAGGCTACTAGGAAAGACCATTTCCCTTTACCTTTTATGGACCAAATGCTTGAACGCTTAGCGGGAAATGAGTACTATTGCTTTCTTGATGGCTTTTCGGGTTATTTTCAAATACCCATTGACCCTAAGGATCAAGAAAAGACCACATTCACTTGTCCCTACGGTACATTTGCTTACAAGAGGATACCTTTTGGCTTATGTAATGCACCGGGACGTTTCAAAGGTGCATGATGGCAATTTTCCATGATATGATAGAGCAAACAATGGAGGTTTTCATGGATGACTTTCCCGTATTTGGAGATTCATTTACCTCATGTCTCACCAATTTAGAAAGAATGCTTAAGCGTTGTGAGGAAACACGTTTAGTGCTTAATTGGGAGAAATGTCACTTTATGGTGAAAGAGGGAATTGTTTTAGGACACAAAATATCCAATAAAGGATTAGAAGTGGATCGAGCTAAAATTGATGTGATTGCTAAGCTTCCCCCACCCACTACGGTTAAAGGTGTAAGGAGTTTCTTAGGTCATGCGGGATTTTATAGGCGCTTCATACAAGATTTTTCTAAGATAGCTAGACCGATGACTCACCTCTTGGAAAAAGAGGCTCCTTTCATTTTTAACCAAGATTGTTTGGAATCTTTTGAGACTCTTAAGGAGAAATTGACAAAGGCTCCCGTTTTGGTTTCTCCAAATTGGGAATTACCTTTTGAGCTTATGTGTGATGCTAGTGATTATGCGGTGGGGGCCGTCTTAGGACAAAGAGTGAATAAGCATTTTCAACCTATACACTATGCGAGTAAAACCATGACCGGTGCACAACTTCATTATACGACCACGGAAAAAGAGTTGCTTGCTATAGTCTATGCTTTTAATAAATTTAGACCATACCTTGTGCTATCCAAAACCATAGTGTATACGGATCATTCCGCACTCAAGTATCTCATGACAAAACAAGATGCTAAGCCTAGGCTTTTGAGATAGGTTTTGTTGCTTCAAGAGTTTAAGATAGAAATTCGAGATAAGAAAGGAGCCGAGAATTTAGCGACGGATCACTTGAGTAGACTTGAGCATCCTTTTCAAGGCGATTTTCCAAATCAAGAAATAAATGAATCTTTTCCATTAGAGGAGCTCATGTCTATCTCTTCCCAAGAGGACGCCACCCCTTGGTTTGCGGATATAGAAAACTATCTTGTGGGGAATGTGCTTTTGGAGGGTCTTACTTACCAACAAAAGGAAATTTCTTAAGGAAGTTAAGTACTACTTTTGGGATGATCCTTATCTTTATAGGCAATGCGCGGACCAAATCATTAGACGGTGTGTAGATGGGCCCGAGGCATTTAAAATTTTAGAAGCATGTCATAAAGGACCTACGGGTGGACATTTTGGGCCCATATATACCGCCAAGAAAGTCTTTGATTCGGGTTACTATTGGCCTTCCATTTACAAAGATGCCCAAGAGATGGTGAAATTTTGTGATGTGTGTCAAAGACAAGGAAAAATTACGCAACGTGATGAGATGCCATAAAATTTTATTCAAGAGTGTGAGATTTTTGATGTATGGGGCATAGATTTTATGGGACCTTTTCCATCTTCCAAGGGAAACAAGTATATACTTATGGCAGTGGATTATGTGTCTAAATGGGTTGAGGCTAAAGCCTTACCTACCAATGATGCTAGAGTAGTTGTGAAGTTCTTGAAGCAATTATTTGCTAGATTTGGTGTACCTCGGGCCATCATAAGTGATCGTGGTACGCACTTTTGTAATGATCTATTCACGAGAGTTATGAAGAAATATGGAGTTAATCATAGACTTTCTACCGCGTATCACCCTCAAACCAATGGTCAAACCGAGGTCACAAATCGTGGTCTAAAGAGAATTTTAGAGAGAACGGTGGGAGAGCATCGAGCTTCTTGGTCGGATAAGCTTGATGATGCTTTGTGGGCTTTTAGGACGGCTTTTAAGACACCAATTGGTTGTACCCCTTATAGGCTTGTCTATGGAAAAGCGTGCCACCTCCCATTCGAGTTAGAACATAAGGCATCTTGGGCTCTCAAGTGGGCTAACTTTGATTTAAACCAAGCCGGTTCACATAGGAAAGATCAACTTAATGATATGGATGAATTGAGAGCCAATGCCTATGAGAATTCTTTGCTTTACAAGGAAAAGACTAAGAAATTGCATGATGCTAAGATCAAGAACCGTGAGTTTAAAGTTGGAGAGCCGGTTCTCCTCTTTAACTCAAGGTTGAAACTTTTTGTGGGCAAGCTTAAGTCGAGATGGTCCGGTCCATTCACTATTGCCCAAGTGTTTCCATATGGAACTATTGAGTTGTCAGAACCCGATGGTCCAAACTTTAAAGTGAATGGTCACCGTGTGAAACATTATTTTGGGTAGGAAATTTCCGTTGAAATGGTCCAAGAGATCCCCATTTTCCCCATGAATTAATGCATTGGGGGAAGAGTCGAGCTAGAGACTCATTAACTCAAGCATCGTATAACTAGGTTTAGAGTGTTGTAGGTTAGAAATAAGGGTCTAGAATTAAGGATAAGTGTAGGCGGAAACCTTCTTTTGTCTTCATGTTGTTTGTAGGGTTGCTCACTCATTTCATGCTTTGGAGCTTATGAAGGAGGCCCTTGTATCCGGTTCACTTCGTTACTATTGTGATCTTTCATAGACACCTTGTGCTTAAACATGAATTCACCAATAGTTGACCTTTCCTTAACTTGGGTTAAGCAAAGTCTATTCATTGTCATAAGTGTAGGGGAAGTTTTTATACTTCCATGCTCTTAAACATTGAGGACAATGTTTAGCTTAAGTGTAGGGGGGTCTTCTATCGAAGTGACCTTACCTAGAACTTGTCATTGATCTTCATGATAACATTGCGAAATTAATTTTTCAAACATTTTTCAAGTTTTTGTTCTACTTTGGCCACAAAAAATATGCATTCATAATTTTTGCATCAATCATTTTTCATTTGCATAACACATTTGCATTGTATATATTTTCTTCTTCATCAAAAATATATAATAAAGAAAAAAAATATAATAAAAACATGGTTTAACAAGTTTAGATTTCTTTGACATATTAGGCCCGCCATGGATATTTTGACTCAACCCGAGTTTGCTTATCTAAGCATTCTCTAGCTAGTATCCTTAACCATGTAGTCCTTCATTGGTCTATTAGGCTAAGCATCCACCAATCCCATTATTTGAGATTTTAAATTTGTGGAGAATGGAAAATGATAGAGTTGAAGCAAGTATAAAAGGGCTAGATAAACTTCATGATAATTACTTGTGGCTAAACCCTTCTCTTCTTTACCTCTATTTTCTTCGCATGTATATATGTTAATAAATAATCAAGAACGTTTTTAATTGGTTTGTAATCTCTTATGCATTTTTGTCTAATCATTCATGGTTGGTATAAGTACGTCTTAAGATTTTAAGTTAGAACGTTTTATGTGTACTAGACTTATGTCATGCTCAATATTTAGCGGGTGTTTTTCCTTTTATTCTTTTCAACTTTCTTTGTGAGGAATATAGAAAAATAAGAGCGTCTTACAAAAAAATGAGTGGCTAGAAAGAAAAAAAAGAGAAAAAGAAAAAAACAATTATACAAGACTCCCAAGAGGGGCAGTGTGGTGTTAATTATAGTGACTATTGGATTCCAATATTACCTTGACGGGTTGCGGGGATTCGATAGATTGCTCCAATCCAATATTACCTTGATGGGTTGCGGGGTTGAAGATCCAAGGTCTCAAAAAGGCGGCGGATGTAAATTATTGCGTGAGTTTTATTTTTCTTTCCTTAGCGAGTGTGTAGCTACTTATGAAAGCATGACATGAGGATTTTACACATAAGGCGAATGACTTATTACTCTTGAAACGGACTTATATCAATTGTGAGCGGTTTTTCAAGTAATGGATGAGAGGATTACTTAGGATTAAAACCGTTCTTCCTTATTTTTGGATTTTGCATTTCTTATACTTCACGCTTGAAATAATGACAAATTTGCGCACAAGCAATTTGCTCAACTAATAACCGGTTCCAGATTTAATTGTCATGAATAAGTTGATGCACTTTTTACTTGTGAATACAATGATCCCATTTTTAAGCTTGGTATGGGGAAAGTGAAACTTGAGGGTGATAAGTATCCATGGTACCAAAGCCCTAATCCAAGTCATTGATTTCTTTATGAGTTATTTCCATCAAAACCATTTCAATAAAAATCAAAAATATATAAATAGAATTGTATCTTGTGCATTGCATTGTTAAAATTCAAAATCATGCATCATATAGTGTAGAGTAGTGTAGATGCATTTTATAATGGCCAAGGTGAATTAATTATGAGGAGAATGTAAATTTGTGCTTTAAAATATAGCATTGCATGAGGACATGACAATGTTCAAGTGTAGGGGATTTGATATGAGCAAAAACTCATATTAATTAATCAATAAATCACCCTAAAACACATAGCAAATACCTAACTTTTGTGCTATAAAAGCAGTATTATGTGGTATGTTCTTTGTGTATGATCAAATAGGTAAGAAGGATACAATTTCAAGCAAACAAGAAGAAAATCAAGCTTAATTGGATGAAAAAGACAAAGAAGGATCAAGAGTGACAAGACTTTGAAGACAAAGGACCTATCTTGACAACATTTCAAAGATGAAGGACCAAAAGTGTATATTTGCCAAAGTCAAGATCAAAGTCAAACATGGTCAATAATGAAGTCAACCAAGTCAAAGGGTTTAAATGTTAAAAAATGAAAGTGGAAGGACTAAAATTGCCAAAGGAATGAAGATTCTAGCTCAAATTAGAAATCTGCCAAGTCAAGGGGCTAAAACTGCCAACTTTGCAAAGTATTTTGAGGCTTAATCCATGTGAAATGGTTTGGACCAATGAGAAGCAAGGAAAATGGTGACACGGATCACCACCTCACCCCACTCATAGCCGACACATTAATTAAGCCAATCACAACAGTGTGATCCACAACTCTTCCTTTTGGCCAATCAAATTTCAGGAAATGGATAATGATCCAGGTGCCTATTTCTCCACCAACCACATCCTGCCACGTGTCATCTTCTACAACCAAAAATTGCCAGAAACAGGATTGAGCTAGAGTGCATTTCAGAAAGAGTTATAAACATCAAAGTTGATCAAAATCAAGATACGAATTCATCCCAACAATTCAATTAAGCTGATAACAACTCAATCAAAAATCCCCAATTGAGTTCTTCACCTACAAATATCAATTAGCAGAATTTTGACACGTGGAGCTAAATGATTGGATTGGACACGTCACTCTCCCCAACTACTTCACTTTCTCATTCTATAAATAAGGATGTAGGCTCTCATTTGTGCATAGTTAGCTAGTGTGAAAACACACACACTAGATTTTAATTCTCTCTCTCTTTCTGTTATTAGCAGTTGTAGTTAACAACTCTCAAAAGCTTGACAACCTTTTGAGAGTTTGTTAGGTAGTTGTAACAAACCTTGTAACCACTTTTCACTCATTATCAATAAAATACAAATTTCCCTCCAAATTCTCTTATAGTTTTTATCTACTGTTCATACGCCATGGATGTTGCTTGTTTCTAGTGATCATTCTTGTTCATTAGAAGCTTTGATTGAAGATTGTAGCTGTTCATTATATCCAGTAGCTGTTCATTGGTATATTTTGAAGGTTTTCTGATCATCAATGGCGTTTAAGGGTTGATTAGCTGTTGTTGATTGTTGATTGGTAGTTACTAGTGCTAAGGTGGTGGTTTAGCACTAGCTAGATAGCTCAGTGCTACTCTACTCCCCAAAGGAGGCCTAAGCTAAAAGGTTTCAGTTTTCTGCATTTTTTATTCCACTCAAATGTTGCAGGCATGCTCAATACTTAGTGTAACCTTGTTTGATGTATGATCAAGTGTGTTTTTGAGTAGATGTTGAGATTTGAGTAGCTCATTTGTAGTATATCACTTTGTCATTAGCTTAATTCTCATACTAGTTGCTTAATAACAGTCACTTTATCTTAATAGTTCATTTAGAGTATCAAACTATTTCATAGCTTGAAAATGGTTCTTTTTCATCACATTTTAGTCATAAAACTTGGTTTGAAATTTGTCCTTAATCAGTTAAGATTTTAGCTAAAATTTCTTTCACAAAGTTTTATCAATTCAGTTAAACTTGTGTTTGGGAGTAAGTAATCATTAGTGTTCAAGTAATTGTAGTTGGTTAATTCTAGTCCTTATTCATTCAATAGGTCAAGGTAAACTAGTTTACAAAGTTTCAGGTCAAGTCTTTAGTCAAAAAGCCAAATGGCATCATAAAAAGTTTGGGTTAGCTTTGATAAACTAGTTTTCAGAAAAGTCTTGATTCTCAATCCATTGCCATTTCTTTGTTACTTGATGGATTTTCTTGAAATTTGTTTCTAGCCCTCACACAACATATGTAGTTTAAGCTGTTAATAGGAAATTCTACAGTATCCAGTAATAAGCTAGGAATAAGCATTTGTTTAAGCCTTTGAGCAAATTCAATTCCCTGTGATAAATAGCTTTTCTGATTTCTCATTCCAGCTTTTCCACTTCAGAAACTTACCCATTTTCTTTCACAAATCACTTCAAAAAGTGTTCCTGGTTACGATTTGAAGTTTTCGGATTTTTGGATTTTTGGTCAACAAAAGTCAACATAAGCTCATTTTAGCTTATTTTCATTTTCTGAGCTTATTAATGGATCATTTTCTTTGAAACAAGATTTCCCATTCTTCTTGTGAGCTGATTAACAAGTTTTTTCAATAAAATCAAGTTGTGAATGTTTAGCTTATTAGATAGCTTATTTTGAGCTTATTAGGAATTGCTTAATAGAGTTTTAGGAAGTTTCAGCTTATTTCCTTTTGCAAGTCTAGCTTAATTTCAATTTTAAGTCTTTTAGAACTGGTTTGAGCTTATTTGGTTAAGAAACGAACTCAAACGAGCTTATTTTGTTCCCTAACCCGTTTTTGTTAATAAACTTTTGGAAATTACACTTTAGTCCTTTGTTTGTTAAACAGTTTCTATTTCAGGCTAAATTCCCACTTAACTAGGTTTTGCAAAATTTAAGTCCTTATATTTTCAAGGTTGTTAAAAAATAGTTAGTCAGTTTGCAAAGTAGTTAAAAGTTAGTTACTTTGTTAGAAATATTTTCACATTCAGTCCATTTGGTTAACTGTTTTTTGCATATATAGTCCCTGGACTTCTAGACTTTGTATTTTTGGCATTTAATTTTCATAGAATTTACATTTTCAGTTACATTTTATAGAATTTACATTTTGTGATTCTAATTGAATAAAAAATGTGGTATTTGACAATTTGTTTTACGGTTACATAGTTAATATATTTCCATTTTTATTTGATTGTTGAATTAGAAATAGAATATCCAAATACTTTTACCAACCAAAAACAATTATAAACTTGATATTGTTAGGACTTTCAATTTGTTAAGAACTGAGAAAACGAACTTCAACTATACACATTTCAAAGATGAATGTGAAGTTTGAATTAGATTGCAAATTAAGGTCATCTCCTAAGCAGGTCAGGAACCTAACCATGAAATCTTGAACTCAGATTCAACAATTGCATATGCTACCGGGAACACACCATTATTGCCATCCATACCAACAGTCGTTAAGATTTGACCAGTATATGGACCTTTAACAAATGATCCATCCAAACCCAAAATTTCCCTTTTAGTTTCTCTGAAGCCTGCTTTCAGTGGACCAAGACATATATAAATTCGTTTAAAAACCCTTGAATCAAGGGTTAAATCGGTGTTTGTGTCAACCTAGATCTTGACAGTCGTATTTGGGTTTTTTCACTTCAAATCCATCACATAATCCCTTAGTTTTCTATATTGCTCTTCATAATCACCCTCTAACATGTCCATGGCAATTCTTCTTGCTCGGCTAACCTTGTCAACGGAGAGTTTGATATTGTATTTTTGCTGTAAAAGAGCATGTAGACTATGGATTGGGATCTTACGGTTTGCTACAAGGAATTTGACCACCTCTTTAGATAGGAATCATGAATTACATAGCGGAATGTTTCTTGATTGGAGGCATTGATGATCGTCGGTGAATGTTTTGATAGTCCATGATTCATCGTTTCGGGTTTTAGAGGCGTTTAGGGACCATTTTACACATGGGTTTCTTCCATACCTTTTGACCATAAAATTTTCTTGTTTCTGCATTTTTTCCCTTTAACTCTAAACTAGAATGATCCATCGAAGGCCTTGAATCATCTTGAACAACATCTATCGTATTACCAGGACATAACACAGTACCATGACAAACAGTTGTAATCATAGTTCTATCGCACTTCTTGACTCTAACCATTCTCCTACTCTGGACGGTGATGAGACTGCTTTTATACATAGTCTCATCGTCCAAATCGGGCTTAATATATCATTAAAACTGCCAAATATATGCTTGTGTTTGTTACTTGTGTATTTTAGGTACGGATATTGAGGAAAAGACAAAAAGATCACAAGAATCAATCAAAAACGAACACGGGAAACGAAGCCGCACAATGAACCGGGCCCAAATCTGGAATTTCCAAAAATGACCTTGAAGATTTGAAGATTGTCAACATTGGTCCCTCATTTTTGAAGACTTGGCATTTTATACCCTTGCAAAACTCATAAATTGCATTGAGGTCCCTTAAATGTCAAGAAATTACATTATGAACCATTGAAGATTGCCAAATATGCATTTATGGTCCTTGTTAAAAGTTTGTATAAAACTTGTGCCAAAAATGACAACTTGGTCAAAGTCATTTATAAAGGAAATAGAGTTTATTGCTGTTTATTACAAAGTGAAGAAGTTAAGAACTTTGGGGGACTATTATTGCTAGAAATCACAACCCACCACAGCCTATCATCCTGCCATGTCACCCACTCCACCCACTCACAACCTTCCACCTCACAACCCCCTCCACGTCTGCATTCCACCACACCACCCTTAATTAATATAACTGATTAATTCAGTTATATCACTTCCCTCCAAACACTTATTTAAATAACCCTTTCCCCAAAAACAGATTAAATCTACACTAATCACCCACATAAACCCTAATAATCCCAGACTCAATCCAACTAAAAACAAAGGGTTATTAGTTATAACTCTCCAGATCTTTGATTACCCTTCTTGTCATCCCATCCCACACAAAAACCATGACCCCAACCAACCCATGTGACCACCCCATGGGTCCCCTGCACACGTCACTTTCCCCCAAACCCAATACCAGACAAGATGTGTGGTTAGATGGTAGTCCTTGGTCCCCAAGCTCATTTTAACGTCTATGATCAACTCTCAACAGCTGGCAACTTCACATGTATTCATCTTGACCATTTTCAGTCAAAATTCAAAGGGCATTTTAGGAAATCCCTTAGCTAGGGTTTAAGCTTTTTATTTATTTATTTATTAGCTCTAGAATGTTCTGTTAAGTAGTATATAAGGAGGGTGCAACATGTGCATACCCCTTGTTCCAGTTTTAGCTTTCTTCATTTGTAATTCCTTTTTATTAATATACAAGTTTGGTATTTGAGTTCAAAGTAATCCCTTTTTATAGTTATTAAAAGTTGTGTGTGTGTTTGAAAGCTAAGCTGTGTTCCAAAATTTGTTAAGGTCTTTTGAGTTGTAAAAGTATTTTAAGAACAATTTTCAGAAAATCAGTAAAAGGGTTTTTGGAAATTGATTCATAAGCTTGTGATTGATAACTTGGTGAAGTGGAAGTGGATCTAAGCTGTTGATTTCAAGGCTTATTGGTTTAAAAGATTGCAAGTTGTTTCCAAGGTTGTATTTCAAAAAGTGGATTTTCAGAAACTTTACATTGTTTTTTTTTTTGGGTTGTTTAACTTACTGTTTCATAAGCTTTCCTCACAAGCTCTTGACTCCAGCTTGTGGGTCTAGCTTATTGAAGCTTGGACTTTGTTTTCCTTGTTTGGTGGTGAGTGTGCAGGTTCAAATCAAGAACAAGCATCATCATCATTTCCATCTTGTTTCAAACAGCAAAAAGTCTGCACAAGCCCGGGCTTGTTTGCAGGTGACTTTTCAGTCACTGTGGGACCTGGATGTGGGTCCCACAAGCTAACTTGTCTTGTCCTTTTTCAGTTTTCCAAATTTTATAATTTATGATATTTTGTGAAATTGCATGAATTTGATTGAAAATTGTTTAAGTTTTTAGTTTATTGTTTTTTTATGCATGTTTGATGTTTATATGCATGATAGATTAGGTTTAAATTAGTTTGGTTGAGTTTTGTTAAGATTTTGTTTGAAAATTTCATTTTCTGAAATTAAAGGAGTGTTTGGATTAGTTGTTTAATTGAGATTTGTGACAAGAATTTGGGTTAAGACGTGTCTAAACACACTTCTTGGGTAATTATTATGTGATATTGTTGCTTGGTTTTTAGTTTGGTAGAAGAAATTCAAGATTGCTTGATAAAAATTGAGAAAGTAGCCTAAATCAGTAAAGTGTCTGGTCTGCTTGATTTTGTAAGAATTTTTGCCTCCAATCTGGGAATCTGTTAGAGATAGGTTTAAGTAGGATTGTGTACTGCTTTTATGTCATTTGGTGGATGTGTGTGCAAGTTTTGAGGGATTAAAAATCGTTTTAGTGCCAATTGCATCAGAAAAATACCCCCAGACCTACTCATAGCTATGTCAGAAACTTCAATTGGCATTTTTTGTGTGATTTGTGTGAAGTGACTTGTGTTTTTGTTATTAGCTTGACTCCCTATACTCAACTGAGTATAGGGGTGCCCCCACTGTCCAATCAAACATCACAAAAACCATAGAACAAGGCCTCTTGTTCATATCTTCATAAGTGAAGATATCCTTTTCCTTTGTGTTCATAAAAAACCAATCTGAGCACGTTTTTGGTTCTAGCTTGTTTTAATCCTGCTTAATTGGATTGGGTGTTGTGATTTTGTGGCTAAAGTAACATAAGGCTTGAGTTTTAAAGTTTAAAAAAGAAAAAAAAATATAAAAAGCAAAAAGGGGGTGCACAGCCTCGACCCCTTGACCTCTCGCTCACAACACATACGCCTTAACCATCTCTGCCCTTGGGTCTTTTACTGACTAAGGGTAGAAACACACTTTATTTAAAGGGATCTGGTTTGGGCTTTTTCAAATATAAGCCGTAGCTAAATATAAGCTCTCACAAGCTTATTGGCTAAGGTTTTTGGCCAGTTTACATTTTTCTTAGGTTTGTCACTTAGTTTAGGACTTTTCTGGCCAAAGTTTTGATTTTTCTCTTTCTTTATTTATTTTTTATCATTTTTTATTTACCCGTTTTTAGTTAATTAGATTAAAAATAGTAAAAGCAGTTTTAAAATTTTATAAAAATTATTTTTAGGTTTTAATTAAGTAACTTGAGGTTTACAACCAATTAAGTTTTCAAAAAGTCTTATTTTTGATTTTACATGATCTTAGGGTTTTTAACCAACTTTAAAATTTAATATAAAATTATTAAATAGGTTTTAGAAACTTTTAATTCCATTTTTGTCTTAGTTACATAATTTAAGATTTTTGGTAATTTTTCAATAAACTTTGATTTTTTTTGAATATTTTAATATTATTTTATTATTAAAAATTAAAAGTTTGATTTTTTTTAGTTTTTACATTTTTCCTAGATTGTAGACACTTAATTAGGAGTTTTGTAACTTTCCAAATATTTTTAGGGCTTTTCAATTATTTTCTAGGATTAATTTAAGTTTTAATTGATTTTAATAGTTTTTAAGTGTTTAAAAATAGTTTTATTTGGTTTTAAAATTTTAAAAAATACTTTTTAGCTTAATTAGGTTATTATTGAGGTGTACAAACTTTAAAATCTTGTTTAGGGCTTTTTAGTAATTAATTGTGATTTTTAGGGCTTTAATTAGCATTAAAAAGTCATTATCTAATTAATTAAAAGGTTTTAGCAAGTTTGGATTTTTTGTAAACTCTTAGAATATTATTTTGGATTTTTAGTAATTTTTAGGAATTTTTAGGTTAAAATTTTAATTTTTGCACTATTTACGGTTTTACGTGATCACCTTTTTCGTCTTAGTTTAATCCGTCTTCGTAACCGTCATTCTCCTCTTACCCCATTTCTCTTTTCTTTTCTTATAACATTAAAATCACCAAGTTAATCAATTCATCACACAACACACTAGCCTCCTTGAGAACGATCCCCACTTTGGGTCATAAGTGTTTACGTTTTCCTAAACGTACGCTTAATACTTACCGCTTTTACCTCGTTTTCCTAAACGAGTGTGAATTTACTACTATCATTTTTGGCGCCGCTGCCGGGGAGGCGTGTTGTGTTTTGATTGAACAATTGTTGTTTTTATACTAACCATAATTAGTATTTGTATTAGTAGCACTCTACTAATACGTATTATCGTTTTTTGATTTTTGTGTGAATACTATTAATATATTGTATACGTAGAACAATAAATTCACAAGTACTCCAAATACGTTAGAAATCATAACCTTGACTTGGGAGGTCATTACCCAATCATTGTATACGAATCTCAAACCAAAGAAAAAAGGCAAAAATAGATAAATACTTTCGTGAAGCTCGATTTTGAAAAATACAAACTATAAGGTGGGTATAAGGCGGTTGTATTTCACGACCTAAAGGAAAAAGGCTCTTAAGTGCTTCGCGCCGCCTCGTTTCCTCCGCTTGCTTGTGCGTATTTTATTTTGAGAGCTAATCGAGGGTTTTGCCGCCCAAAGTATTATTACATATCATATATATTTTCTTAGTTTCATTGATTAAACCCTCTTGAACGATTTGGTGTTCCACCATCGTTCTAAAGTCATCGAAGGCGTTCACTTCACGTGATCGTTTTCATTCCTTGAGGCTTCTTTAATCGAGAGATTTGATTAAGGAGGAGATTTGTAGATTTGTGTCTACTTAATACATTTCACCAAGATCCAAAAAGGTTAATACAATCAAAAACCACAAAAAAAATTGAAAAATACAAAATACCAAAAAGAATCTTCTTTGCTCATCCCCTCGTTGTACGTGACGTTTATGCTTACTCGCAATCAAGCAAAACGTGCACGTAAACGTAGAAACCGAAAGGAGGCAACACCTACTCCTAATTTTTCTAGTGAAGAGACTCCAAGTGAGGAACCTATTGTAGAACAAGAAGCTATCATGGCTAATCGTACTATGATGGAGTTGCTTCAAGCACCCACCGAGGGTTTTGGAGAGGCCATTGTGATTCCCGCCATCCTTGCGGAGAACTTCGAGATCAAGACGGGTTTAATGTCTATGCTTCAAGCAAACAAGTTTCGTGGACACAAAAAAGACAACCCACATTATCACATTAGGCAATTTAATCGTCTCACCGCGACAAGCAAGTTTAAGGATGTACCACACGATGCCATTAAGATGATGTTGTTTCCCTACTCGTTAGATGGACCCGCCAAGATATGGCTTGAGAAAGAACCGCCAAATTCGATTTTGACATGGGCCGATCTCGTGTCTAAATTTGTGAATCAATTTTTTCCACCATCTAAAACAACACATTTGAAAAACGAGATTTCACGATTTACACAAAGATCTAATGAAAGTTTTTCAATGGCTTGGGAAAGGTTTAAAGAAATGTTACATGAATGTCCACACCATGATTTTTCCGAATTGCATCAAATTGACACTTTTTATAATGGGCTTAATGATCATGAACGAGATTACTTAAATGCCGCCGCGGGTGGTAATTTTTTGTGCAAAACAACCGAAGAGGCTTTGAAAATCATTGAAAATAGGTCTAAGGTTTATAGCCCTCGTAACACACCGAGTGTTGCCAACTTGGGTTCGTCATCGTCTCGTAGCATTAATGCCTTGCAAGATGAAGCAAATGAGGAGAATCGGTTTTTCGATAGGTTTTCGACTCTTATGTCTCATTGGAAAGCTCAAGAAGCTTCAAATTCCGCTTCGGTTAAAGCGGTTGCTAAGAGTTGTATTTCGTGTGGTGGAGCTCATGATTTTTCCGAGTGCATTACCGCGGATGGTAACACTTCGAATGCTTATGTAGCCACGGGAACTTATAACCAAAACGGTCAAGGTTCCCGCCAAAATCAAGCTCCACAAAATCAAAATGCTAATAACTATCGAAACAACAATCAAGGTGGTAATTATCAAGGAAATCAACGTAACTACAACAAGGGTAATTATCAAAGTGGAAATGGGCAAATTTCAAACCAAAACCAAAACCATGATTTTCAAACTACCACACAAGGTTTTCAAAATGATCACACCAAAAATCTTCAAGGAGAGTTTTTGAATTATGCTAAGGCAAACGATGCTAAGTTTGATAATATGCAACGTGAAATGGTTAGCTTAAGATCCGAGTTGAAAAACGAGCTTAAAAACGAACTTGCTAATGAACTTAAAACTCATGCTAATAAAATGGAAGGAAATGTTCAACGACTCCAACAAAATCAACAAAAAATGGAGCAAGGTCAACATGAGATTAAGCAAGAATTGTTAAAAGCGGATGCTAGGCAATCTAAGTTTGAAGACCGAGTGGGAAAAATGTTTGAAGCTATCATGTGTAAGCCCTCTTCTTCGGGTGGTCTTCCTAGTGATACCATCGTAAACCCGAAAGGAGAATTGAAGGTTATTACTACTCGTAGTGGTAAAACTTTCAAAGAACCCATTTCTCATCCAAGTACTTCTATGGAGAAGGAAAAAGAGAAAGAACCCGAGGTGGTGGTAGAAAAGGAGCAAATTCCAAGCCCACGAAGTACCGCTCAAACCACACCTACGGTTGAACCAATACCAATCATGGAACCCGAGATTCCAAGGCCGATGTCGATGCCTATGCCCCAACCCACACCACCCTTACCCTACCCTTCATGACGAGACAAGGAAAGGCACAAGAACGAAATAATTATCAATTTGAACTTTTTTGTGAAAATGTTTCGTGACTTGCATTTCAATATAAGTTTTGCCGACGCCTTAGTCATGATGCCTCGATTTGCCGCGAACTTCAAAAGTATGTTGAATAACAAAGAGAAATTGCAAAAATCGTCTAGTTGTTCATCGGTTTTTCTAAGCCGCATACCTCAAAAAGTCGGTGATCCCGACAAGTTTTTAATCCCATGTGCTATACAAGACATGGAAGAATGCTACGCCTTGGCCGATCTTGGTGCTAGTATTAATTTGATGCCTCTTGAGATTTTAAAATCGCTCAATCATCCCAATCTCACTCCTTCAAGAATGTCAATCGAGATGGCCGATCATTCTACGATTCTAGCTTGTGGAGTAGCCGAGGACGTCTTCGTGAAAGTTGGAAAGTTCTACTATCCTGTAGACTTTATTGTTGTTGACATTCCCATCGATCCTAAAGTTCCGCTAATTTTAGGTCGATCATTTTTGGATACCTTGAGAGCACTTATCGATGTGCATGCAAGGAAAATCACTCTTCGTTTCAATGAGGAAGAACTCGTCATTAATGCAACTCAAAACTCCACGCTTTCTCATGTGTATTCGATCACGTCTTTGTACAATGTCAATCCCATCAAAAACATTTGCAAAAAGATTTCAAAAAGAGTTTTTAGGAGTTATTGAGAAAAATGAAGTTCCGTCCCCTCCGCCAGTGGAGGTTAAGAGTGGTAAGCCTACGATTCCAATTGTGAATGATTCTTCGGATGATGAATATGTTGATCCCGATGGGGAAGTTTTCTTTGTTGACAAACGTTTTGAAAACTTACCACCACCTTTACCAAAACGGTTTTCAAATGTGAGAATTTTTAGTGTGACTAACATTGCTTTAGAAACACCAAATATTTTTGACATAATTAAGTCGGGTTTTCACAAGGAGAGTTTAAAAGATGAAAAAGGGAAAGATTTTAAATTGAATTTAAAAGATTTTTCTACAATTCTAACTCCGTCATCACCACGTGTATTGAGTACTACAAGCTCGTCTTTTCCTTTTGACGATGCTTTGTGTGGACTTAGTGTGGGGGAAGCCCCTTATGTTCCCTCCCCTTTCTCCACCGAGGACGAGATATTCGATCCCGGAATTGCTTATAAAGGGAAATCTCGGTCTTCCACCGATGCAATAAATGGAAAATCTTTCTATTTGATTGGTGCGAGTCTACCTCGAGTAGCTCAATGTTTTTATGACTTACCCATTGTCCCACCCTTCTATTTCTTCTCATCTATTTTCTTGAAACCCTTTGGATTTTTGTTGGCACACGATGAAGTAGCGTTGATTTGTTTTTCCAATGAAAATGAGAACGCCATCTTCGATCCCGGTATTTTGCACCATCAAAGGACTTAGTCCTTAATACCGGTTGTTTTTGGGCCTTGTTTATCATGTAAGCCCCACTAAAAATTGACCATACCAAGATAATCCCTAAATGATCACGTTTATGGGGATTCGAGTCGAGCTTTTGACTCAGTTATAAAAAATAAGGTGCCTCGTGGGGGAGACCCATGCTTATCCATGTATATATTATTGCTTTCTAATTAGTGTAATGTGAGGGGATTTGTGCCCTTCCAACCTTTGTTCCGTGGTTGTTTGTGCATTGTGGTTTTTAGATCATGATCTTCACGATTGGAGACTCTAGTGTTCGTTTTATGGGAGCACTCGATTGTTTGCTTTGAAGACTTTCTCAATATCCAAATGATATATCCTTTGATGTTCTAACCTTAGGTTTTTAGCACACTTCATAAACGGCTATTAATTTATTGGTTACACCTTTTCCATGCTAGATTAGGCATTCGACTACGTCTCTAGTATGGGGGTGCTTGCACCCCTAGACTCGAAACATTGAGGACAATGTTTAACTTTAGTATGGGGGGGTGAATAGATGCTTGCCTTGCCAAACCTTCACGCTTTCCAAAGTTTATCTTTTTGTTTATCATTTTGTTGCAAAATAAGGCTAAAAATGGCCAAATTTTAAAAATTTTCTTATGTTTTATAAGTGTTTGAAGACACGAATGTAGATTTTCCGATGGCGAGAATAAGAGTAATTTTTGACTCGACCGTGCGTGTTGAGCACTTAGCTTTGATTCCTTAACTTCACATTAGGCTAAGTCTCTTAAATGAGGACGAGAAATGATAGGGTTAATTATAAGTTACTATGCTAAACGTAGAGTACTCGTATTCTTTCAAAAACTCATGTGTTCTCGTTGTTTGCTTATTCTACCTTCGCATGTAAATATTTTTTGCTTAATAAATATTGACTTAGCGGTTTAGTTAGGATTGTTGGGTTTCTAGTCTTTTCTAGTAGCTTCCGTGTAATTAAATTGGGAAGACATTAAGGTATCGCCAGCGTCACGGTTTTGAAGTATTGGCACCCTAATAATCGAAAGCTTCACCCAATAATAAGATTTCAAGTGCTCACCTAAATTAACCAAAAATTTGAAGCTCACAAGGCCGAAAAATCTATGCAAAATTGAAAGTGAATCAAGCCTTAATCTTCGAAGCTTTAAAGATCCAAAATTCGCCTTAGCGTGAGGATATACGTCTTTGGCTAATAAAACCACCGATGAGGCGGATAATAAAAGGCAAGGCAAGACCGAAGTCATAATAAAAGCTTCATGGCGAAGTTGAATAAAAGATGGAGGTAAACCAAAGATAATAAGGCCCTTCCGTTAGGGGGCGTATAAAAGTCTTGGTAATAAGTCTCATGTTCAAAACCGTTATAAAACCGTGTTTATCGATTCTTCTTGTCAACTTAATTTTTTGACATCGTTGTCTATTAGGAGGGGTTATTGATTTGATGGTCTTAGTTACACCGTTAGGACTCTATTTTTAGACCTAAATCTCTATTATCGCATAAGTCAAACAATGTATCCTCGTGAAACATTCAAGACAAAATAAAATATAAGAGATACAACTTAGGAATAATGGGAGGATAAGTACGTGATTAGGGCATATGAGTAGTGTTAGCATTACTAACTTATAATGACAATGATCTCGTTGCACGCTTGGCATGGAATTAGGGTGAAAATCGAGGACGATGAAATTATTTCTAACTAAGCATTCACGTGTTCTTATTCTATGAACCTAAACGTCCCATTTTGCGATGAAAACCATACATTATGTCTAAAACACAAGTAGTAGTAATAGTAGTAGTGTAGCTAGTTTATCTTTCAATAAAGTGAATAAAAATGAATTTTGGAGATGCTACGATACTTTATTCTAGCATTGCGTGGGGGAACGGCAATGGTTTAGTATGGGGGAGTGATGAGACTACTTTTATACATAGTCTCATCGTCCAAATCGGGCTTAAAATGCATAAAATATCATTAAAACTGCCAAATATATGCTTGTGTTTGTTACTTGTGTATTTTAGGTACGGATATTGAGGAAAAGACAAAAAGATCACAAGAATCAATCAAAAACGAACACGGGAAACGAAGCCGCACAATGAACCGGGCCCAAATCTGGAATTTCCA
The DNA here is from genome assembly GCA_025667525.1 of Glebionis coronaria. Classification (NCBI taxonomy): domain Eukaryota; kingdom Viridiplantae; phylum Streptophyta; class Magnoliopsida; order Asterales; family Asteraceae; genus Glebionis; species Glebionis coronaria. The sequence goes on from CM046879.1 coordinate 398,722,637, forward strand.
AAAATGACCTTGAAGATTTGAAAATTGTCAACATTGGTCCCTCATTTTTGAAGACTTGGCATTTTATACCCTTGCAAAACTCATAAGTTGCATTGAGGTCCCTTAAATGTCAAGAAATTATGTTAGCCTCAAAATATTGAGTCAAACAAGAATGTTCGGTCATAGGTTTCTATTGTAATATTTATTAGAACGTTGTAATAAGTAGTTATTTAGTCGTGGTTCACGGGCTTGGATTTAAACTAATTAAAGTCCAAAAGACAAGCCCGGCCCAATATATAGTCCATTAAAGCCCGCATGTGGGTGGACTATATATACTACCCTCCTAGCATGTTAGGAGGGTGGATGGTCATTTGTAATTTCTCACTTCTTAATCTAATCTCACCAAGTTCACACACTTCTCTCTCTTTTCTCTCACTACTTTCTCTCTCTAAAATTCATCTCATTTCTACCTTTCTTCCTTAATAATTCGTATTATATCATTCATATAAAAGGGACAACAATTGGTATCAATCGCCACGGGGTAGATTTGTTATTGGTTGTTCTTCTTATATTTGATTCGTGTGATTTCTTCCATAAATCAACTCGAATTCAAATTTTTTTTGTGGTTTTCGTGTTCTTTATCTTGCTACAAATCATCTATATACTTGTTCTAGAGATTTGGTTGTTTTGGTTTGGTAAAAATCACGAATTTGTTGCCTAAAAGTTGCTAATTTGTTGCCTAAAAGTTGCCAAAAACCGTTGCCTAAAAAGTTGGAAGAAAAAGCACCATTATTGCGACAGCTTGATTTTAGGACAGGAGAGTACGATTTTGATCGCAATAACCCTAGGGTTTTACTTTGCGATCAGTATTGCGATTGCCCCTTATTCCGATCTGAACATTCCGATCGTTATTGCGATCTGGATTGCGACGGATTTAAGGCAATCTTGAAACGTTACTCTGCCCACATTGCGACAGCCTCATTGCGATAGGTACACATTCCGATCTGGGATTTCGATAGGTACCCATTGCGATCTGAATATTCCGATCTGAGATTTCGATAGGTACACTTTGCGATCTGAACATTCCGACAGGTGCACATTGCGATCAACAGGACATTCCGATCTAAACAACATTCCGATGGGCATTCCGATGGCACATTCCGATGGACATTCCGATGACATGTTTAGCCAAATTTTTGTTTGAGTATTTTTTAGACTTAGCCACCATCTAGACTAGTTTCGGAACGTAGTTTACACGAAGATTAAAAAAAAAAAAAAAAAAAAAAAAAAAAAAAAAAAAGTTAAAATTTTTTCGTCAAGTAAATTCAAATTTTTTCCATACTAGTTTTAGGACATTTCTAGCTCGATTTCAAATTTTGGCGATTACAAAATTTTTGGACTACCGTTTTTGTCGGGCTGAGGAATTTATTGTCGGGCTGAAAAAAAAAATCGCAATTTTCGGAATTTAAACCTCAACAACAATCACAACAAATCTACTTAAGATCCATATTCACGTCATCATTTCAGAGAATATTGAGATGGATTCTACTGCCGAATATCGTGTGACGAACAACAACATAATGGTGGCAGGTAACAAAGAGAGACCACCAATGCTTGTATCTGGACGGTATGCTCAATGGCAATCACGTTTCATACGATATCTTGATACAAGACCTAATGGTGATGCCCTGAGGAAATGTATTACTCATGGACCATATATATTTAAGAAGATCTCAGTTCCTCCAAGAGCAGCCACAGATACTACTGATCCAATACCTGCAAGTGAACGTGATGAAACAAGAGCTGATCTCACACCTGAAAATTGTGCTTGGCATGATGCGGAGAAGGAAGCCATTTATATGGTTTTAAGTGGGATTGGAGATGATATTTACTCCACGGTTGATGCATGCCCGACAGCACATGAAATGTGGACTGCTATTGAACGCTTGCAACAAGGAGAATCACTCAACAAACAAGATGTCAAAACAAACTTGTTTTGGAATTTTGGCAAGTTTACTTCAAGGGATGGAGAATCAATTGACTCTTACTACTCCAGGTTTTATAAGATGATGAATGACATGACAAGAAATAACCTGCAAGTCTCCACCATGCAAGTCAATGTCCAATTTCTTCAACAACTTCAACCCGAGTGGACACGATTCGTCACTTTGGTGAAACAACAAGAAAAGTTAGACGAGGTCTCATATCATCGACTTTTTGACATCTTGAAGCAATTTCAGAATGAAGCAAATGAAATTCGAGCTGAACGTGTTGCCAAGACGGCTAATCCACTTGCTTTAGTGACTACCACTCAACATGTTCAAGATCCTCACTCTCGTGCTCCTAAGCCATACTCCAATACATCATCTTCACCACGATATTCCACATCATCTAAGTCTTCATCTTCCACAAAATCTCGAGGTAAAGCGCCAAGAGCACCATCACCACCATCTGAGTCCTCATCTGAAGAAGATAGTGATGAAGACCAAGCTCAAAAGAACCGAGAGATGAAACAACAAATTGCTTACATAATGAAGACTTACAAGAAAATCTACAAACCCACCAACAACAATCTTCGCACATCATCTAACACAAAGAACCGATATGTTGAGAGTCCTCCAAGGTATGACACACGTCGACGTGGTGAAAGTCCTTCTAGGTATGATCGACATAATCCAACACATGTTGAGGGTTCTGCAAGATATGATCGACAAACTGCTAAGTATGATGCTCAGAGGATTGCTGCTGCTACTGGGAATAGGGAAACGGTTGGAAGTCAAGTGGTTCAGCAGAGTGGGATTCAATGTTTTAATTGCCAAGGTTATGGGCATATGGCAAAGGAATGCAGGAAGCCGAAAAGGGTTAGAGACTCCAGCTATCACAAGGAAAAGATGTTGCTATGCAAAAAGATGGAAGCAGGGGTTAAATTGTCAGCTGAGGAAGGAGCCATGCTTGATGATACTGATGATGAAGATTCTGATCAAGAGCTTGATGCACATTACTCGTACATGGCAAAGGTTGAAGAAGTTCTCAAAGTCACTGAAGATGACAATGGTCCTATCTTTGACACTGAGCCAATCGATAAGGTACACACTACTGATGAATATAATGTGTTTGGTGATATTCCTGAGCATAGTGATCTACCCAATGCCATTAATGACACGTGTATGATGGAAACGGTTGATAGCAATACCACACCCGATTCATCAGACATGTGCAATAATGAGTCTGAGGATGATCAACATGCAAATGAATATGATGAAGAGGAACGTATTGCGCTTGCTAATTTAATTGCTACTTTACAAAAAGATGTCACTAAAAATAAAAAGAGTCAAAAGCAACTAAAGAAGGCAAACGCTACGCTCACTCAAAGTTTTGAAGAATGTAAAGCTGCTCTTATCAAATCTACTGAGATGACTGAAAGCTATAGAGATGAGCTCCTTCAGAAAACCAAAGAGCTTGAGGGGTACAAGGGAAGTGCGTTAAAAAGTCAAAAGGACGATTTTGAAAACAAATATAATACAACTCTTGAGTTATTAGCTAAAGAGAAGCGTCAATATAATGTTTTCTTAATGGATGAACGTCAAAAAACGTACCTTGCCAATACCAAAGTTAATGAACTTGAACAAAAGCTCTCTATGACCACTACCGATTCTGCTAAAATTCTAGAGGATAAGAAACAAGAGGTAGATGCGTTAAAACAAGACTTCAAAAGTAGATATGATAAAGAAACCGAAAAAGTTACAAAACTAGAAGCACAAGTCGACTTTTTGAAGAACGTTGTTTATAAAACGCATGATTCTATTCAATCCGTAAGAATGCTAGCACCTCCATCGATGTTTAAGGGTCAAGCTAGCTTTGCAAGTCCTGAGTACCTTGCCAAAGCTCAAGCTGCGAACCCGCATCTTTATCTTGATGAGACTGAAAGGACAGATCTTGATTGCATGCCTGTTAGTGCCAATAGTGAAGAGACTGCCCTTTGGGATGCTGATAGTCAACCACTTGTTAATAAGGAGTTTGTTAAACCATATAATTATGCTTATGAGAATAGTCTTTATGGCCTGTTCAACAAACAAACTCAGAAAACTCGTGAGGAAGTGTTCTTAGAATGCAAACAAAAGAGAATTCAATGGAAGAAAGCATTTGCACCTAAGAAATCTAATGTTTACAAATACATCAACTACCTCCCTCTAGATGAATCTAAAAGCAAGAGTAGGAAAACATTAGGTATTCTTAAACATCACATAGATAATGTTAAATCTATTGTTGAACGAGACTGGGCAAAACGTGAAAATGCTGAATGGACACGTCCGATTCCTCAAGATATTACCTTGCTTGTCAAAGAACTCTTAATTCCAAACACGGCGTTGATTAAAGAAACTGTTCTTCAACTTGAGGAGTTCATTCGGACTGAAATGTTTGATGATTTAAAATATGTTGAATCTATTGAGAAACACATTGATGATCTTCAAATGGAGAAGTCTGATTTCTCAGATGAATATGATTTACTCTTGCAAGAATGCGTTTCTAAAGATGTTATGTGTGCTTATTTTACATCTTGTGCTGATATTGATGAATATTCTGAAGTTGCATGCCAATATCTTGATAAAATCAAAGAATGTGAACGTCTTGAAATTGAGCTTTCGAAACGTAAAGAAAATGTTGACAAAAAGGCTTTTGAGTTACTTCAACACAAAACTGAATTCCTTCAAAAACATTGTCATTCACTTGAACTTGCTTTGCAAAAAGATGTTGGTCGTTTTCCACATGATAATAAATTGCAAGAAAAACTTTCCCAAACATTTCGAGAAATGAATGAACAGAATTTGGAAATTAAAGGGTTGAAAGCTCAATTACAAGACAGGGACAGAGCGATAGCTGAGTTACAGAAACTCATTGCTAAAATGGGTGGGAAAATTGTGGAACCTAGCATTAAGAAAAATGTTGTTAGACAACCCAATGCCTCTAAAGAGAATAGATCCTCTATCTTGGGAAAACCATCTGCTTTATCTAATTCCTCGTTTGCTAAACCTGTGTTTGCCCCCAAGATGGATGGAAAGGAAAGGTTACCACAAGCTCAACCTATAAGGAATCCTATAGCACCAAGCGTTAAGCACAATAATGTCATTAAACCAGGGATGTATAGAATGTCCACTAAGCCCACAAACAAAGATACTCACTCGCCTCAGACTTCTAGAAACACTAATATTCATGTGTCTTCTACTACAGGAATAGTCTCCACTACTAGTGTTAGCCGGCCTCAGCTTAAGAGCACTCAAGTGAATGATAAGGTCTGGAAACACAAGAATCAAGGGAAGATGAAGCAAGTAGAAGAACACCCTAGGATTTTCAATGTTTCTAAGAATAAAACGTCTGTAATCGCGTGTCATGACGATTTGAATGATTCGACTTTGAATGCTATGAATGTGAAATTTGTTTGTGTCAAATGTGGCAAGTGTGCTAATGCTAATCATTCTATGTGTGCTATGAATAATGTCAAAGGCGTAGAAACTAGAACTAAGAAGCAAACTGTGATGCCTATTAGTGCTAGTAAACCCAAACGCAAAGTGAACCATTCTGGTGCTACCCCCACTAAGAAAAGTAATGCATCAGACTCCACCACTAAGAATCTTAGAAGCAAAATTAAGGAATTATATGAGTCTGCCAGTAAGTCTTGGAAATGGTGGTTTGCTAATCAATGTCCTCCTGGATATAAATGGATGCCTAAAGTTAGGACAGAAAATGTGAAAACGAGTGTTAGTTTGCCTTTAAATGTTGATAAGGACACTAATGATTCTACTATCACAACTACTGTGGTATCCAATTTAGCAAATGCTCCATCGTGTTCTAACTCTTCTGCAGGTGATACAAATAATTCTCTTCATAATGGACTCCGGATGCACGAAGCACATGACGGGGAATCTCAAGCTTCTAATTAACTTCGTGGAGAAGTTCCTAGGTACGGTCCGATTCGGAAATGATCAATTTGCACCGATCCTAGGATATGGAGATTTGGTTCAAGGGAATATCACGATTAAAAGGGTATACTACGTCGAAGAGCTCAATCACAATCTTTTCTCGGTTGGTCAATTCTGTGATGTGGATTTGGAAGTTGCTTTCAGAAAGAAGACATGTTTTGTTCGTGATTATGATGGGAATGACTTACTTACCGGTACACGGGGTACTGATCTTTACACAATTTCACTTCAAGACACAACTTCATCAACTCCAATTTGCTTCATAGCTAAAGCTTCAACGACTCAGGCATGGTTATGGCATCAACGTCTTTCTCATCTCAACTTTGATACCATTAACTTGCTTTCCAAGAAAGATATTGTGAGAGGCCTTCCAAGCTTGAAATTCATCAAAGATCATCTTTGTTCTTCTTGTGAACTTTGTAAAGCTAAACGAAGTAGCTTCAAAACAAAGACCACACCAAGCTCTAAAGGACGGTTAGATCTTCTTCACATGGATCTGTGTGGTCCCATGCGTGTTCAGAGTATCAATGGAAAGAAATATATTCTGGTAATTGTCGATGATTACTCAAGGTACACATGGACTCACTTCTTGAGGTCCAAGGATGAAACACCCGACGTTCTCATCAGCTTCCTAAAATTGATACAACGTGGTCTTCAAGCTCAAGTTAAAGTGGTTCGTACTGACAGAGGTACAGAATTTTTGAATTCTAATCTGAGAAAGTATTTTGAAGCCGAAGGGATTGAACATGAAACATCTATTGCTCGAACACCCGAACAAAACGGCGTTGTTGAAAGACGAAACCGTACTTTGGTTGAAGCTGCTCGAACATTATTATCCGCTTCAAAACTTCCACTATACTTTTGGGCCGAAGCCGTGTCAACCGCATGCTACACACAAAACCGCTCCTTAATTATCCCAAGACACGAAAAGACACCATATCACATAATTCATGATCGAAAACCTTCACTCAAACACCTTCATGTTTTTGGATGTACTTGTTACATTATACGAGATGGTGAAAATTTGGATAAGATGAAAGAAAAAGGTGATGCATGTATTCTTGTGGGATATGCAACTCAGTCTAAGGGATATAGAGTGTTCAACAAAAGAACAAAATTGATTGTCGAGACTATTCACATCCGATTTGATGAATCTCAAGAGATGGCACTTGAACAAAACAGTTTAAGTCCCGACCCACAACGACAAACGACTTCCGTTCACAACCGCACGGAACTCGAAACTCAAGACCACAGCAATGAACCGTCAAGTTCAACGCTAGTTCCAGAGAATGTTCCTAGAGCTGATATGACAGTCGACACGACAATTGAAGAGTTGGAAATGTTATATGGACCAATGTATGATGAATATTTCACGGGAGAGAAACAAGTTGTATCGAAGTCTTCTGCTGTCACTCATGATAAGAATGATGATACCAATCATCGTCAACAACTGGATACAACTTCATCTACTTCAACACGGGTTGCTGCAGATTTACCTCCTCAGAATATTACTTCAACAATCGATCCTACAACATCCACAACTACTGTCATTGCTCCAGAGAACACAAATCAAGCAGACAATGCATTATCTGACGATGACGAATTCATCAACCCATTCGGTACACCGGTACACGAAACTGGAGAGTCTTCTACTCACCATGTTGATCCATCAAATATGCATACTTTCTATCAACGACATCCTTCAACACATCATTGGACCCGAGATCATCCTTTGGTTCATGTCATTGGAAACCCTTCACAGCCCGTTCGTACAAGACGACAGCTTGAAACCGATGGCGATGTTTGTATGTTCGCACTCGCCGTGAGTACTGCTGAACCGAAAAACATCAAAGAAGCCATGGCTGATCATGCTTGGATTGAATCGATGACGGATGAACTTCAACAGTTTGAAAGACTTAAAGTCTGGGAACTGGTTGACAGACCATACGATGTAACACCATTAAATCTTCGATGGATCTGGAAAAACAAGATGGATGAAGAGAACACGATCATCAAGAATAAATCTAGGCTAGTGGCTAAAGGGTATGGACAGAAAGAGGGTATTGATTTCGAAAAATCATTTGCACCAGTAGCTCGAATGGAAGCGGTCAGGATTTTTCTTGCTTATGTTGCACATAAGGGATTCATCGTTTATCAAATGGACGTAAAGACGGCGTTTCTTAACGGTCCTTTGAAGGAAGAAGTTTATGTCACGCAGCCGGAAGGATTCGTCAATCATCATTATCCTGACAAGGTGTATCGTCTCCACAAAGCACTATATGGACTCAAGCAAGCTCCAAGGGCGTGGTACGACGAGCTCTCAAAATTTCTGGTCTCCAAAGGTTTCTCAAAAGGTTCCATTGATCTAACTTTGTTCACTTATAAATATGGGGATGACATTCTGCTTGTGCAAATTTATGTTGATGACATTATTTTCGGGTCTACAAACCCAAAACTTTCAAAATGGTTTGAAAAAGTAATGCACAGCAGATTTGAAATGTCTATGATGGGCGAACTAAAATTCTTTCTAGGAATTCAAGTTCACCAATCCCCAAGTGGTATCTTTATTAACCAAGCTAAGTATTGTCAAGAGATAATCACAAAGCATGGTATGACATCATGTGACCCCGTTGGGACACCGTTATCAACCACATCCCTAGATGCTGATTTGGAGGGATTACCCATAGATCAAACGAGATATCGTTCCATGATCGGGTCCCTCATGTACTTGACAGCAAGCAGACCTGATATTCATCATGCTACGTGTTATTGTGCACGATATCAAGCACGACCCACTGAAAAGCACCTCAAGGAGGTTAAACGGATCTTTCGGTACCTTAAGAATACCATTCACATGGGACTCTGGTATCCGAGGGAAACCGGTTTCTTTCTAACGGCCTATTCAGATTCTGATCATGCAGGGTGTCTTGATACACGTAAAAGTACTTCTGGTGGTGCACAATTTCTAGGTCAAGACAAGCTTGTGGGATGGTCTTCCAAGAAGCAGGATTGCACGTCACTTTCATCAGCCGAAGCGGAGTATGTGTCTCTATCTGCGTGTTGTGCTCAAGTTCTTTGGATGAGAACACAACTCACAGATTATGGCTTCCATTTTGATAAAGTACCTATGTACTGTGACTCAAAGTCGGCCATATCCATATCCTGCAATCCGGTTCAGCATTCCCGCACGAAGCACATCGATGTCAGATATCACTTCATTAAGGAACAAGTTGAAAGAGGTATCGTTGAACTATACTTTGTTGGAACGGATTACCAATTAGCTGACTTGTTTACAAAAGCTCTTTCGAAAGAGAGGTTTGCGTATCTAGTTAGGCAAATTGGTATGAGATGTTTGACTCCAGCAGAACTGGAGGTTCTGGCAAAGAAGCCTGCTTGATTCATCTATCAAACATCTACCTGTAAATATTAATCAAAAAGCAAAATACAAAAGTAAAAAATCTTTGATAATCCAAAAATATTCTTCTCGACATGTCTTTCAGTATCGATAATATGGACGTACCTAGAAATGTCGCTCAATAACGACACGGGTGTGTACATAAAGCTCGAATGAAAGTTGTAAATATTTTTCAAAACATGTCATTTCTATCTTTTTAAAAGGAAATTGTCTCTTTTGGACATTATTTCCAACAACGGGTAGAGCAATCTATCTCGGGTTGAGCTTGTCACAAAACATTCAACGTTTTGAGCTCAACACAATGGCTTGTAATCACTTTCAGATTGCAACCCGGATCTAAATTCACGGGGGAGTGTACGCTTTTGTACTCTTACCCTTAGCAAAAGAAGTTAAATCTTCTTACACTTGAGTGGATTCGTCAAGACATTCAAAGTCTATGAACTCAAGTTTATGCTTTAGAAAAACCTTTTCGTCAAAAAGAATTGATTTTTCAAAAAGCGTTGAACACAATTTTTTCAAGAATTTCTCAATGATATTCAAAATCTTTCAAAAATTGTGTGTTCAACAACTCCTATCCTCAAAAGTTTAATGTGGATCACATCCTCGTAATGACAATTCCATTGGATCAATTTTTGAGGGGGAGTATTTTAACTTCATGCAAAAGATTAACACATCTTTCTCCCAAGGATTTCAAGACTATTTTTTTCAAAATATATTTTAATCAAATTTGGTATCTCTAATATCAAAAGATTTTATATATTAGAGATAGGGGGAGAAAATGTGATTAAAATGTGATCTAATATAAGACTCAAGCACTTTAACTCTTACCTACATGTGCGAAACACTTTCGATTATCGATGCACATGTGAAGGGGGAGCATTTCTTAAACGACAAAACTAGCAAGGTGTTAAATGGTTTTCAAACACTTTGTTAGAATTTAAAGTGGTTTTCATGGTTACGATCAAATACCCACAACATCTTTAATTCACGACGTTATTGGTGTCAAAAGGGTGGTTAGGTTTAAGTCCTATGATCCAACCAGAACCGGAGGGATCTTCCCAGGGACAATCCAATAGATTATTAGAAGTCCTTAGGAAAGATGGAGTAGAATGTGAACGTAGCTGAATGCCGACTAAGTACTGATGCTAGCACTGGAACAATCACAACAAGGTGCTAGTAATGATGTCTTGGTAAGCATTGAAGGGGTTGAAGAATGAAAAAGAAATGTAAGGATAAAGGGTGTAAAGAAAGAAGCCCTCCATACAACTTAGGCAGAAACCGGGTCAACTCATCATGAAGACAAACTCATCATGGACCCAGTGATGTGAAGCACAACCCTTTCCTAGCTACTCAGGCTTCTCTCAAAAGAAGTTTGTTTTATTGTCACGGAGATCAACACGACTTCTATTGACTTTCTCACTCCGAGATAGTTGATATTGAATAGGTGGCATCTGCTCCAGCCTCCGACCACTAAAAGTGCACAAATCGAGTCTAGAGCCAAGAGATCAATCAAATCTCGTTAGGACACACGGATGAAGATCAAGAGAGTCCTACGCTATATCCTTGCGATATTGCTAGAACACTCAGAGTGATACTACCTAGTATTCACAATGATGAGTGGAAATCCTTCCAGTGTTAACATCAAACAGCACTGCGGTAGGTCATATGCAAGATTCTTTATGAATTGAACATATGTAAAACTGAAAAGCAACAGTGGTTTGATTCTGAATTGATTCAAACTCGTTTCAGGTTTCTACGCAATATCTTTATGATCTTGCCAGAACATTCAGAGTGATATTCATTAATATTCACAGTGACGAATGGAAATCCTTCTAGCGTCAACATCAAACAGCGCTACGGTAGGTGACTTGTGAGATTCTTATGAATCAAACTTGTGTCAACTGGAAAGCAACAATGGTAAGATTCTTAATGAATCAAACTTGTTCCAGGAATTTGAATTGACGACTTTAATCAAGCGGATATCTATCCAATTGATTCACTCTTTATGTTCGCAGTCTTGCTTTGAGACGGTCGAGTAAAGAGAACGACTAGTACAGCCGCGAAACCCTGTCAAGGAGATTCTTAATTGAATCTACCTGATCACAGGTACGATATTTAATATCGTATAACGGTCTTCACCGACCGGAGGTAAAACACTACCGATTTAGGACGAATGTCAAAGCCATTCAGTCCGTGTCTATGTTTTGTCTCGAGAAGGTGGCGTCACGGTGTACTCAGCAAAGTCAAAGATTCACAACCACATATTCATGCCCAAAGACTTATCCAACAATTGATAGTGTGAGCATGTGGATAAAGACACAAGATCGCAACATGGCAATGACAAGTCAAGGATGATTTGAAGATCTCAAGACTTAAAGACAAAGTCGAAAGACAACGACAAAGGCTCAAAGATCACAGCATGAAGGAACAAAACTACCTACTGTTACACGTTCAAGACTCATTTATGACGAAATTCATAAATCTCCATTGGAATCCAAATATCAAAGAGGAATGACCTCACATTGGGGGAGATTGTTAGCCTCAAAATATTGAGTCAAACAAGAATGTTCGGTCATAGGTTTCTATTGTAATATTTATTAGAACGTTGTAATAAGTAGTTATTTAGTCGTGGTTCACGGGCTTGGATTTAAACTAATTAAAGTCCAAAAGACAAGCCCGGCCCAATATATAGTCCATTAAAGCCCGCATGTGGGTGGACTATATATACTACCCTCCTAGCATGTTAGGAGGGTGGATGGTCATTTGTAATTTCTCACTTCTTAATCTAATCTCACCAAGTTCACACACTTCTCTCTCTTTTCTCTCACTACTTTCTCTCTCTAAAATTCATCTCATTTCTACCTTTCTTCCTTAATAATTCGTATTATATCATTCATATAAAAGGGACAACAAATTACATTATGAACCCTTGAAGATTGCCAAATATGCATTTATGGTCCTTGTTAAAAGTTTGTATAAAACTTGTGCCAAAAATGACAACTTGGTCAAAGTCATTTATAAAGGAAATAGAGTTTATTGTTGTTTATTACAAAGTGAAGAAGTTAAGAACTTTGGGGGACTATTATTGCCAGACATCACAACCCACCACAGCATATCATCCTGCCATGTCACCAACTCCACCCACTGACAGCCTTCCACCTCACAACCCCCTCCACGTCTGCATTCCACCACACCACCCTTAATTAATATAACTGATTAATTCAGTTATATCACTTCCCTCCAAACACTTATTTAAATAACCCTTTCCCCAAAAATAGATTAAACCTACACTAATCACCCACATAAACCCTAATAATCCCAGACTCAATCCAACTAAAAACAAAGGGTTATTAGTTATAACTCTCCAGATCTTTGATTACCCTTCTTGTCATCCCATCCCACACAAAAACCATGACCCCAACCAACCCATGTGACCACCCCAGGGGTCCCCTGCACCCGTCACTTTCCCCCAAACCCAATACCAGACAAGATGTGTGGTTAGATGGTAGTCCTTGGTCCCCAAGCTCATTTTAACGTCTATGATCAACTCTCAACAGCTGGCAACTTCACATGTATTCATCTTGACCATTTTCAGTCAAAATTCAAAGGGCATTTCAGGAAATCCCTTAGCTAGGGTTTAAGATTTTTATTTATTTATTTATTAGCTCTAGAATGTTCTGTTAAGTAGTATATAAGGAGGGTGCAACATGTGCATACCCCTTGTTCCAGTTTTAGCTTTCTTCATTTGTAATTCCTTTTTATTAATATAAAAGTTTGGTATTTGAGTTCAAAGTAATCCCTTTTTATAGTTATTAAAAGTTGTGTGTGTTTGAAAGCTAAGCTGTGTTCCAAAATTTGTTAAGGTCTTTTGAGTTGTAAAAGTATTTTAAGAACAATTTTCAGAAAATCAGTAAAAGGGTTTTTGGAAATTGATTCATAATCTTGTGATTGATAACTTGGTGAAGTGGAAGTGGATCCAAGCTGTTGATTTCAAGGCTTATTGGTTTAAAAGATTGCAAGTTATTTCCAAGGTTGTATTTAAAAAGGTGGATTTTCAGAAACTTTACATTGTTTTTTTTTGGGGTTGTTTAACTTACTGTATCATAAGCTTTCCCCACAAGCTCTTGACTCCAGCTTGTGGGTCTAGCTTATTGAAGCTTGGACTTTGTTTTCCTTGTTTGGTGGTGAGTGTGCAGGTTCAAATCAAGAACACGCATCATCATCATTTCCATCTTGTTTCAAACAGCAAAAAGTCTACACAAGCCCGGGCTTGTTTGGAGGTGACTTTTCAGTCACTGTGGGACCTGGATGTGGGTCCCACAAGGTAACTTGTCTTGTCCTTTTTCAGTTTTCCAAATTTTATGATTTATGATATTTTGTGAAATTGCATGAATTTGATTGAAAATTGTTTAAGTGTTTAGTTTAATGTTTGTTTATGCATGTTTTATGTTTATATGCATGATAGATTATGCTTAAATCAGTTTGGTTGAGTTTTGTTAAGATTTTGTTTGAAAATTTCATTTTCTGAAATTAAAGGAGTGTTTGGATTAGTTGTTTAATTGAGATTTTTGACAAGAATTTGGGTTAAGACCTGTCTAAACACACTTCTTGGGTAATTATTATGTGATATTGTTGCTTGGTTTTTAGTTTGGTAGAAGAAATTCAAGATTGCTTGATAAAAATTGAGAAAGTAGCCTAAATCAGTAAAGTGTCTGGTCTGCTTGATTTTGTAAGAATTTTTGCCTCCAATCTGGGAATCTGTTAGAGATAGGTTTAAGTAGGATTGTGTACTTCTTTTATGTCATTTGGTGGATGTGTGTGCAAGTTTTGAGGGATTAAAAATCGTTTTAGTGCCAATTGCATCAGAAAAATACCCCCAGACCTACTCATAGCTATGTCAGAAACTTCAATTGGCATTTTTTTGTGTGATTTGTGTGAAGTGACTTGTGTTTTTGTGATTAGCTTGACTCCCTATACTCAACTGAGTATAGGGGTGCCCCCACTGTCCAATCAAACATCACAAAAACCATAGAACAAGGCCTCTTGTTCATATCTTCATAAGTGAAGATATCCTTTTTCCTTTGTGTTCATAAAAAACCAATCTGAGCACGTTTTTGGTTCTAGCTTGTTTTAATCCTGCTTAATTGGATTGGGTGTTGTGATTTTGTGACTAAAGTAACATAAGGCTTGAGTTTTAAAGTTTAAAAAAGAAAAAAAAATATAAAAAGCAAAAAAGGGGTGCACAGCCTCGACCCCTTGACCTCTCGCTCACAACACATACGCCTTAACCATCTCTGCCCTTGGGTCTTTTACTGACTAAGGGTAGAAACACACTTTATTTAAAGGGATCTGGTTTGGGCCTTTTCAAATATAAGTCGTAGCTAAATAAGCTCTCACAAGCTTATTGGCTAAGGTTTTTGGCCAGTTTACATTTTTCTTAGGTTTGTCACTTAGTTTAGGACTTTTCTGGCCAAAGTTTTTATTTTTCTCTTTCTTTATTTATTTTTTATCATTTTTTATTTACCCGTTTTTATTTAATTAGATTAAAAATAGTAAAAGCAGTTTTAAAATTTTATAAAAATTATTTTTAGGTTTTAATTAAGTAACTTGAGGTTTACAAATAATTAAGTTTTCAAAAAGTCTTATATTTTATTTTACATGATTTTAGGGTTTTTAACCAACTTTAAAATTTAATATAAATTATTAAATAGGTTTTAGAAACTTTTAATTCCATTTCTGTCTTAGTTACATTATTTAAGATTTTTGGTAATTTTTAGAATTTTTTAATAAACTTTGAATTTTTTTGAATATTTTATTATTATTTTATTATTAAAAATTAAAAGTTTGATTTTTTTTAGTTTTTACATTTTTCCTAGATTGTAGACACTTAATTAGGAGTTTTGTAACTTTCCAAATATTTTTAGGGCTTTTCAATTATTTTCTAGGATTAATTTAAGTTTTAATTGATTTTAATAGTTTTTAAGTGTTTAAAAATAGTTTTATTTGGTTTTAAAATTTTAAAAAATACTTTTTAGCTTAATTAGGTTATTATTGAGGTTTACAAACTTTAAAATCTTTTTTAGGGCTTTTTAGTAATTAATTGTGATTTTTAGGGCTTTAATTAGCATTAAAAAGTCATTATCTAATTAATTAAAAGGTTTTAGCAAGTTTGAATTTTTTGTAAACTCTTAGAATATTATTGTGGATTTTTAGTAATTTTTAGGAATTTTTAGGTTAAAATTTTAATTTTTGCACTATTTACGGTTTTACGTGATCGCCTTTTTCGTCTTAGTTTAATCCGTCTTCGTAACCGTCATTCTCCTCTTACCCCATTTCTATTTTCTTTTCTTATAACATTAAAATCACCAAGTTAATCAATTCATCACACAACACACTAGCCTCCTTGAGAATGATCCCCACTTTGGGTCATAAGTGTTTACGTTTTCCTAAACGTACGCTTAATACTTACCGCTTTTACCTCGTTTTCCTAAACGAGTGTGAATTTACTACTATCAGACGAAATACCTTTTTATGTCTTCATGTATCTCATGTTTGGATGTATCTTCCTTGCATGCGTATAAGTTCACAGTTACTTCGTTTTTCCCTCGTAGTCTGCGTTAAGTATTTAAGCCTTCTCCTCCTTTTACCATACAACTCATCTTCATTTAGACCATGACTGCCATAATCATCAAAGTCAAGATTTTGATCAATATTGGCAAAATCAAAGAAGTCATCCTCTATAACCTGTTTTTGGGTATTTTGAATGTGTATATCAAGGTCAAAATCAAAATCGTGCATGTCCACCTCTTGTTCCATGGGGCTGTATCTTCTTGTTCAAAATCACTTTCATCAGTCGCATTCAAACTGTCTACATCATCCACATCTTCAACATCTTTTTCCTTATCAACAACCTCTTCATCGACCTCTTTATTTACATTGACGGGTTTATCAGGCCGTTGCATCAAAAGATCATCCATCTTGAACTCCTCGTCATCTTCTATAACAAATGGATCATTAGGAGCCGCCTGTTGGCACAAATCTGCGTCTTGTTCTGCAATGTCAGCAAAGGGTTTTAGGCCTTCCAAAGGCTCATTCCCAGAAAGGTGGGCAGGCTCAATCCACTCATCCCCACAAACACCACCTGGTTTTCTCGAATCAATGTTTTGCATCATAATTGTGTAACTAAATGCCACGTTTGATGCTTGACTTTCATTATATCCACTCATCCCCACATCCGTGACCAATAAGGGATGCACCCGGATTCAACACTTCATCCTACGTATCCAGATCAAGTGTTGTTAAATCATTTTCATTTGTTGTCCCAATGTAAACCTCTTTCTCTTTGGAATGGCCGGTCGCGTAGTTCTTTAGTTTTGTTATATTTTCCTCAGAATCTAAGGGTACCAATCCCTCATCTATGGATTGTACTGGTATCCTAAAATAAGTCTGGACAATCCTAACATCATTTAAACCTAAATCATGTAAGTACGAATGGTAATGAACAGGAGAAAATCGATCAACAACTACTGAATCATACGAAGCTATTGTTGGAAACTCATATGTCCTTCCAGGCTTTGGTGAAAAAGTTCCACTATAAATGAATTTTAGGGTGAATAAGTTTGGATTATTGTCTATGAAAATAAGCGACACATAAACAATCAACAACCATCATAACCACATAATTAAACACTATCATCTACAATTACAACATTAAGTAGATTCAACACAGTATATGCATGATGTAAACAAGTACAAAAACTATAAAAACCTACAAATTAAGGAAAACCTAACCATTAAAACATGCAGAAATGGGGACATGTGCATTATCCTCTCCCTTAACTCCCAAATTTAGGTTTCTAATTTGCGGTAGATTAATCATTGCGTACTCGATACATGATTTGGGGATAAAAGTGAAATACTGTTTCGATAGTTTTATGCAACCGAGGGTTTATTTGCTTATACAATATCTAATCCACACGTGTATGATTAGACACGCTATTGGCTAAAAGTATCCAGGGACGAAAAATGCTTAAAAGAAAGGTGGGAAGATGGGGTGGAATGGGAAATGGCGAATATACCCTCACGTGCCAGGCACGTGTGGGGGTTAGCGTAGAAAAATGGTCAAAAGTCAAAAATCGTCGACTCAGGGGCAAAAATGCACGGGAAATTGAAGTTCAATGGCAAAATTGCTTGTAGTTTGGACTCAAGGGGAAAATTTGTGAAATTTGGAAAGTTCAGGGACGTTTTTTGTAGTTTACCCTATAAGTAAAGAGTAAGGAAAGAAACAACCTATGAAAAGACACCAGGATTTATAGTGGTTCGACAACGAACCTCTCTCTTCATTCCTACTCCACTCCTCGAGTACACCTTACTCGAGATTTCCACTATATCCACAAGCTCCTTTCTTGGTGGAGAAAACCTTAAATTGTTGCTTACAAAGATTACCGACACTAAGCTTATAATTAAGAACAATCAATCCAAAAGATTCGTTCAAAATAAGCCAATTAAAAGTTTATAATTAAAATGATACTGTAATAAATTAATAAGCTTATCTAAATCAAACAAGATAAAAATAAGAATAGATTTTAATCAAACTTGATGATGGATGCATCGATTCATGATTATAGATGTTCGTGGTGGTCGCTTCTATATGGATTAATGATGATCGCGTCGGGATGGATTAATGATATATTAATGATTGGTTAGTGATGGATCGGGGGTAGAGAGATAAAGAAGACCGGGGGTAGAGAGAGAAAGAGAGAGTCGATGTGTGTGTTTCTTATGAGATGGGATAGAAGAAAAAACCTTACATAGTAGACGATGAAATGACCAAAATACCCCTGCAGTATAAAATGGATATTTAATCTCATCGGAAGATAGAGGGTGAGGATGAGTCTACCATATTTGAGATAAGTTTGATATCCAAATGAACTTAAATCTAAGGGGGTGTTTGGTCAAGCTTATGAATTAAGCTTATGTTTATGTTATATAAGCCATTTATGGCTTAATATAATAAGCTTATAAGCTTTTGTTAAGTGTTTGATTTAGTTTATATAATTAATAAGGTAAAATGACAAAAAAGTACATAAAAACTAGAAATGATGTAGTAGTTGTTAAATGAGAGTATAAAAAGTCTTTTTATATAATATTTTTATATAAGCGCACCTACCCTTATATAAGCCACAAAAATTTGACTTATCAAATCCTCTTATATAAGCTTATAAGTCCACTTATATAAGCTTAACCAAATATTTGGTTTCGGTTTATAAGCTTATAAGCCCGCTATAGGGTAAAAGCTATAGAATACCAACGAACTTTCTAAAATTTACCTTAATGAAACATTTTTTTATTACCGATACCATCAACGTACTTTCAAACTTTTTTTAAGTTGACATAAAACGTGTGACATCGTTAGGTAATATAGCCGACGATCGTTTGCAAAATTAATCACTTCTATTAAGAGGCCTTTTTAATTAACTAAAAAAATTCTTTACTTTTAATTTAATTTTTTCATTTATTTCATACTTTATAAAAAATAGTGTTTTTTAACATTTTAAATTGAAAAAAACCGCAAATTATATTTCTGGGAAAAATTAAACTGACTTTTCTTAAGGTTTTTTCTTAAACCTTATAAAAAATAAAAAATTAAATTACACTTTACCTTTTGTTAAAAAAACTTTTTAATAACTTTAATTTTTTTTAAATTATTTTATACTTTTTTATTTTTTTTTAAAATAATTTGCACTTTACTCTTCTAAAAGAGTAAAAAACATATTTTTTTTTAAGTTTGAAAAAAGAATGTGTAAGAAAAAAAAATTACGTTTTCTTAAAAACTAATTTAAAAAAATATATAAACTATACGAAAAATTTAAATTTTATAAAACATTCAAAATTTTAAAATTTACGAAATAAATTAAAACTTAAAGTAAATTAAAAAATTAATTTTTTCTATTTTAATTAATTAAAAATACCCATTAACATAAAGGATTAATTTGGTAAACGATTGTTGATTAAATAGACTAACGATGTTACACGATTCAGCTTGAAAAGAATTTTGAAAGTACATTGATAATAATATTAGTAATAAAAAAGTAAGTGTTTCAAATTAATAAATTTTCAAAAATTTGTTACAATAGTATTTTTGGGTTGTTTGTTTTAGCTTATATAGTGGATTTATAAGCTTATTAGTTTATATAAGATTATAAGCTGAAATCAAATGTTTGGTTAAGTTTATATAAATAAGTTTATATAAGGGAATTTTGATAAGTCAAGAATTTATAACTTATATAAAAAGACTTTTACGTCCTCATTTAATAAATATCTTCCTTTTTATTTATTATATATTTTCATAATTTTACTTTATCGACTACTTTTAAACTAAACCAAGTAAAGCAAAGCTTATAAACTTATTATTATTTATAAATAACATTATATAAGCAAACAACCTTTTTATAAGGGAGGTGATTTGCACACTCCTTATATTAATTGATATACTTAAAATTAGTGTGTCTTAACACATTTACTCTTATAAAATTAAAACATAATTAGAAGTGCATATTCTCAAAACCAACTAAACCAATTAACTTCCACTAAAGCAAACACCCCTATAACAGTTGGGTGTGCCGTTGGGTATAGCAGACAAGAGAATAGAAGAGAAGCGGCAAGATTTAAAATTGACTTGAATTCATCATGTTTGAGATTAGTTTATAACAGTTGGGTTTTTCGACCAATGTCTATAATAAGATCTATCTTTCATCAATGGATCATCGACCACCTGTGAATTCAGATTCAGATATCCTCCGTGACGTTCAAGCCGCCTTCAAACGTCATCCTCGTATGCACTTACTCCTTTTTCTTTTCTTTTCTCTAGGGCTTCTTTTGATTGGTTTTCAATTTATGTTTCATAACCTCACTTTTTGCTAAAATTGTTCTTTTAATTATTTAATTATCAAGTTTAACATCTAAGTAGCTGCAGGGATGTTCACGCATTTGAAACCAAGGCGTTTAGTGGTCCGAGGGGCAATACCAAACACCTCTGATCCTGTACTAGACTCTCATAGTCTTTCATTAAGTGAAAAAGTACAAGATTCCATTTTACGCACAAAGAATAACATGTCTTCTCGCTCTCTTACTGGTGAAGAAAATTCTATATCATTCTCCTCTGACAGACATAAACCCAGTTTTGGTACTGCTTGTACAACCCGTGATGCAGATGCTCCCTCATTCATAGAACGTGAACATGGTCCATTGATCGATGGTCCCAAAAAAGTTCAGTTTGCATTGCAAGAGAATCATACAGGGCCTTGTGATCACATGGAGACCGGAACAGAAAACATATCCACTCATATAGATTCACTTGCATCGACAAAAATGGAATGTGATGGAACTAATCCGGTGGATGTCTCAACTGTTCTTAGTCAAAATATTGCGCACCAAAACTTTGATGTTGATCGTTGTGTGAAAACAGGAGTTCAAGATCAGATTGCCACTTTCAGAAACTTTCTACAGAGCGACTTTGGCAATAACTTGACCCAATCATCCGTTGTGGGCTCGTCATGTGCTACTACAACGCTGGTGAATCCAGAATATGCTCCCCTTCTTTGCTCAACAACCCACTGTTCACGTCCTCAACATGAAAGCTTTCAGGCCGGTGAATATTCTAAAGTACAAGATCAAGATCAACCCATCGATAAGGAGGCCAAGCATGATAACCAAATATTATGTAATCGTGTGGGATCGCTATTTCCCACGGCTGATGCTGAAAAGCGACATGGTTCTGCGGATCAACTAGGCAAAGAAGGGGGGTTCTGTGGTATGACAAAAGATTCACCTCCTCTTGCTGACGTTACTGATATACAATCTCAAGCTCCAATTACAGATGACCAGTTTTCCAATGTGAAAACGGGACCTTCCAAGTCTGTAAAAAAGGAAAAGGCTGATGCTAGCAAAAGTAATCGTAAGAGAAATTATGATCCAGACTTGTTTTTCAAGGTTAATGGGAAGCTCTATCAGAGGCTCGGAAAGATAGGTAGTGGAGGAAGTAGTGAGGTCCATAAAGTCATTTCTCAGGACTGCACAATCTATGCCTTGAAAAAGATAAAGCTTAAAGGCCGTGACTATGGCACCGCATTTGGATTTTGTCAGGAAATTGAATATTTGAACAAACTTAAAGGAAAGGACCACATTATTCAACTCATTGATTATGAGGTACGTCTTTACACATGTAACCACTTAAGATGCATAGTAATGTTGCCTACTTTAGAATGGAAGTTTACACACTAGTTTATAGACTTGTAGATGGCAATTAAGAATTATTTTTAGAAAGTTGAATCACTTGCTGTTACACTACATAGTTCATATGAGTAAGGGCATACAACTTCTTACGGATGGTTCTGAATGGTTGGTTTTTCTACATGTATTTTAAGTTGTTACTATGGTTTTCATGTCGTTAAGGTTACCCTTTTAACAGTAATGATGTCAAGTTTGAGCCTTGAGGACTGTGTTTCGTAGCAGTGTCTTTCTACATGTGATTGATAGTCTACAGTACAGGTATTTTGTAGCTGTTGGGAATAGCTTAATTTTTTTTAGGTAATCATGGTTTCCGACCTTTTGGCCGACTAATCCACGGGATTTGAGCCCACAGCCACAGAGACTCAAACCGGACAAAGCCCTCCCCTTTTCATGAAGGTTGGCGTAGCCACTTATAGTTGCTGGCACCTAGCAGGAATTGAACTTGAGACCTCTCAGTAATTACTCAAGCTTCTTACCACTAGCCAGTAGGCGACCTGATAAGAATCTGGTTTACTGATCGAAAGATTGAGATAAATCAGGATCACTGATTTATTGCAATCCCTGATCTTCAGCACCGATTTAGCATATTATGATTTTCTAGTATCTTCTATCTCTATCTATAAATTGTAAGTGTACGGCTAAGAATAAGGCATGGCATAAATTATAGTCTTTGATGTATTAGGAGTCTGGTCCTCTCTACGGACTAGTTGATTTCGTTGAAGTTTCTGCACCGTTCTTTGATAAATCACACCTATCGTGCTCTATTCAGATTCTATTGAAGTTCTTTGTTCAGATTCTGCATTGTTTCTTCAAATCGTCCTATTTTCATATAACCCTTAGCCTAGTTCTATCACGACCCCTAAGTGGTTAGCTCATTTTAAACAAACCGTAGAAAGATTAGAGTGGCTTCTCGATAGGTTGGAAATTTTCGGCAAGAAATTCAAGTAGTCAGTGTTTCATCAGTTGAGTGAAAAGGTAGGGTTTATAATATACAAGCTTTTTTTTCTTTTCTTGAAATCAGTCAGTCTTAAACTTAGATTCATTGTAATTGATCAGAAACAGCAGAATTGACACTTTGTTTTTCATCTGCTATGCATTAGTTAGAGCAGATATGTCGGTAGCTGAAATTTGGCAAACTCTTTCCGTGTGTGTCTATCTAGATATAGCTTTATTGTTACACACTGAAATTCCAGTAGCTGAATTGTCTTAGGTCGTTATACAAATTTCCTCTAAATCAACTTAGAAATGGACCCTGAGGTAGTGAGGTGTAGATAGGTTGATTCAAGTTCAGCAGGACTTATGTTTATGAGATTCTGGAAATTTTTAACTATAAATCAGTAAAAAAATAAGAGCCAGTACTATAACCATGTTTTTCTCTAGAGATCTGAAGTCCACTTGTAGCATAGTCCGTTAGCTTGTCTTCTACGAGATCACCAAATGATGCTTTCACTTTTTCCTTGAATGCTTGTATCCCCTTTAAATTAGAAAGTTCCCAACTTTCAGTAAGTTCGTTATGCTTGAATCTACCCAAACAGTACTAATATACCGGTTCTCTCATGTTAAGGTGGAATTGCTCTTATTTTCTATCTTAAACATCTAGAGACATACATACCTCTTTGTAATAGGATTATTCGTCGCATTGCTACATTAGACCACATTATATCTGTTTGTTTTACATGTACCATTATTGCTCATTCTTTAATTCCATATGGCAATCTTGACCCAATTATGGATAAAGGGGGTCAATGCGGAAATACTTTCCTTTAACGGGGTTCAAATGCGTCAATAATTAATGGTCAGAATGGAAATGGGTTCAATGAGTACTGGTCAAACAGGTCGAAAGCCACCCAAAATACATGTAAGATGCATAAAACCTTCGAAATTGTTCCTTTTAACAAATTAGATTATGATTTATTATATAAGTTGATTAATTTCTAATAATGTTTAAAACAATCACTATTTGTAAAACTCAAGAGAAGAGAAGGCCAAAAAGGTCTGCAAGTCGGCCAGATCCGAGCGCTGCTAATTGTTTTACTCTTTATGGCCTATTATCCAAATTGACTGTTTTTTACACCTATGAACACAAGAGCAACTTCAATGAAGTCATAGGCTTCATAGTTGAATATGGAAATGTGGTGGATGGATCAATCAGATGATCCTTGGATACCTCCTAAGTTCTAACATGAAACTTCTTCTAGGTGACAGACAAGGCTTTGCTCAAGGAAGTCATGAGCGGGTCCGTGAGTAATAAGGAGGGCAAGGTTAAGGACGATGGTTATATATACATGGTACTTGAATATGGTGAAATCGATCTGGCTCACATGTTGTCTCATAAATGGAAAGAACTGGATAAGTCCAAGTCTACCATAGATGAAAACTGGCTTCGTTTTTACTGGCAGGTACTCATTAATTCCTTGAATCATTGCTGCAAGTCTGTAATAATTAGTGCATACTGCATTTTGATTAAATAATTGTATTCTCTAGGATTAAATCGTTATAAACACGAGATGTAGTGTAGTCATGTGAATGGTTCTATTATAGGGAGGGAGTAAGGGACTACAAGAAACTAGATACTTAAGAAAAGGAAACAAGATATTGTTGGAACTTAATTAAACTTAGTCAGTATCTCCAACAACCTGGAAGTAGGTCAGCTCTAGAGGTGGTGAAACGGATGATTTAAACTGGTGTCATAACTAAGGGCTAAAACAGGCTGTGTTGACCCACCAGGAGTCTTCATCCATTTTTCCTAAATTTTTTGTAAGATTACTCTGGATTAGTATAATGAAATGTACTATCAAACTATTATTCAATTTGTTTGAATAAACAAATTAAACTACTTAAGATGCTTGAATAGCACTTTAGGCAACTACTTAAGATGCCTGAATAACACGTTAGGCAACTACTTAAGATGCTTGAATAACACTTTAGGCAACTTTTACATCTTTTGACCCACTCAACCCATCTCATTTTCTAGATACTAACTTTTTAAATTTAATCCGTTTTAGATGAAAGCTAAATTAATCAATTTCATGTTTATTGAATTAAAGTTACCACCTCTAGTCATTGCTATCATTGTTTAAGACCATTACACATGCTTAAGTTTTGTCCTAAAATTACAAGTGAAGAAAATGTGATCTGTTTATGTTGATAGACCCTCGATTGATTGTGAATACTTTGTTAGTATTATATAAATATATATACTGTGAAGTGTATCCTTGCAAATAATCTAATATGAAGTATCTTATATAACGAATGCCAGCAAATACTTTTAGCTGTCAAAACCATACATGAGGAACGTATTGTGCACTCAGACTTGAAGCCGGCGAACTTTCTTCTTGTCAGAGGCTCACTAAAGCTAATTGATTTTGGTATTGCTAAAGCAATCATGAGTGATACAACAAACATTCAACGAGATTCTCAGGTTTGTTGTTCTATGATCTGCCTATCTTTTGTTATTGTGAGTGACTCAATATGGTATGTCACTCTTGGTGATACTTCAATTTTTTATTAAACTCGTATTGCATTTGATAGATGTGGAAATTTTGACCCATTTCCATTGTAATGGGCCAGTTTGGGTTGTCTGATACTCTGATCTATACTGCGTAAAAACATTAGTTTAAACGAAATTTGCTAAACAGGAAATACGTGAAATGGGCTGTAAATCGTGTTAAGTAATGTATACAACATTAGAACCTCATTATTAAAAAAAGTTCTGTTATTATTGATAAAATGTATGTTTAGTATCTATCTTTGTTATTTGACACAGTTATATAATTTTGACAAAAGTGTTTCGGGTCCACCTGAGCCTAAAAATCACATGTTTTGGCCCCGTTACCCACCCTGTTCGTTTTAACCATCTCTAGTTGTGAAACTTGGTATTGCAGGTGGGTACACTGAGTTACATGTCTCCCGAGGCATTCATGTGCAACGAAACGGATGCAGATGGTAACATAATAAAATGTGGGCGTCCATCAGATATATGGTCACTTGGTTGTATA
The DNA here is from genome assembly GCA_025667525.1 of Glebionis coronaria. Classification (NCBI taxonomy): domain Eukaryota; kingdom Viridiplantae; phylum Streptophyta; class Magnoliopsida; order Asterales; family Asteraceae; genus Glebionis; species Glebionis coronaria. The sequence goes on from CM046879.1 coordinate 398,748,298, forward strand.
CTATACCAAATGGTATATGGAAGAACACCCTTTGCAGATTACAAGACATTCTGGGCAAAATTTAAAGTCGTGACGGATCCAGATTATGAGATACCATATGAACCAGTATCAAATCCATGCCTTCTTGATCTGATGAAGAAATGTCTTTCATGGGATCGTAACAAAAGATGGAGGATTCCTGAACTTCTTCAACACCCTTTTATTGCTCCTCCAATTCCATCACTTGAAGACCAAGATTATAAACTTATAAAGTTGGTTTCTCAATCTTTTACCAACAGTCCAAAAGCATTGGTGCTATGTAACCAACTAGAGAGACTGCTAATGGATCCATTATCAGATACGACAACCGATTCACTATCAGTGGAAGAAAGAAGTACAGCGACTTTGTTATATGAAATGTCTAAACTTTGTGTACAACTTAAGGAGTTAGCAACCTCGGAATTAGATGATAAGCGATGATCATTTCAAGCATCTGTTAATGTATTATTTTGTGAATTGTTGAATAGGAAAGGTAGATTCAGACAATGAAACCAACAATTCATCTGTTTTACTATGTAGTAGATTTGATGACAATGTTGAATGTACCATCAATATTCATTCAATTTGGATATTGGCAAAATTAAATAAAATTTATCTTAACCGATTCCCCAAATGCCTATTTAGGTAATTTTCGCTTTGTTCTTTGCATTAAGAGCCATGCTCACCAATCTCTTTCACCTGTCTAGCTTAAGATCCCGGTTGATCAATTTGAAAATTATGCGCATAACCTTGTGAGTGTTTTTTATTATTTGTACCAAGTGTAAATAAATATTATATTTTGATTGGTATAAGTATTTACGATCAAACAATAAACTTAAAAAAAAGGCTAATTCTTAAATCAAGTTTTATGGACTTAAGTCTAAAATTCCTAGTTTCCATATGTTAGGATTATAGGGCTGCTAATCATATGCACATCAGCAAATAAACAAGAGTAGCAAAACAAGAACAAGATTGAGTGTTTGGGATATAAATTGTATTTTGGGACATTGTATTCACATATCAAACTGGTCTTGTTTTGCTACTCTTGTTGTTTATTTGCTGATGTACATATGATTAGCAGCCCTATAATCCTAACAAATTGGTATCAGAGCTAACAAAATTTTTAAATGAAGGAGGTAACGAATTTAGAAGAACAAGTGCCGCATCGTAATCTTCAATCTTCACTTCAACATTCTTCAAATCCATCAAGATTGAATTCAACGAATCAAGATGCTCTTTCAATGACGAACCTTCTTTCATTCGAAGCGAGAACAAATGTTGTTTCAACAATAACTTATTCGTCAACGACTTTGTCATATACAACTTTTCTAACTTCTTCCACACATCGGCAGCCGTTTCCTCATTGACAACCTCGTAAAGAACCTCATCGGATAAAGAGAGCAAAATAGTGGAATGAGACTTTTCATAAAATCAGAAACCCAAACCAAATCCACTACTTCAAACAATTACTTGCATCTAAGATTGAGTGACTTTTGATACCAATTTGTTAGGATTAGTACCTCAAAACCTTTTGAATAATAAATAGCAGCAACTTTGTTACTCCCAAACACCCCTTCTGATGATTTGATCTTGTTTTTTGCTTTTGCTGATGTTTTGTGTTTGTTTGTTGCACTTGTGCTACTGAGTGAGCCTAACACCATAATTTTCAAAGATACCTTATATAATACAACATATAGATACTCATTCTTTTTTAATGCAAAAATCTAAAAAATAAATAGTGTTGTTATTTTTACTTGTTAAAGTCAATGAAATATGTTAGATATTAGAATACTCGTAATTCATTACAATTTAATATCAGTAACTTGTTTCACAGTCTTTGTTAGTGCAAATATTACGATGTTTAATCGAGACGATCTCTTTATTTTTTGATGATGACAAACGTATAACTCGCAATACATTATGTAAAATGTGTAAGGTACTCGTAATCACTCAAACATACTTATGTATACTTCTCTCGACACCTTGAAGATTGCATTCGTCATGAAGGACATGAAGGACATGGTTCTCTTATAGTACCCGCGGTTCCTTAAAAATATCGAACCGCGGGAAGGTTAAAGAACCGCGGGCAGTCAAGCCGGTTTTGGCTTATGAGAAGACTTTTGGAAGCTTCTAGAAGATGGAGGGAAACTAACAAATTCAAAATTCCAATTTTGAATTTGCTTCTAGAAGATGGAGGGAAGAAAAATAAATTCAAAATTTAAATTTTGAATTTGGGCTCCAAGATAATAAGGTGCATCCTTTTATCGAATGTGTAGTCCATCCTTTTATCTAATGGGTAGTCCATCGTTTTATCCATTGGGTAAAAAGGAGATCTCCAAGGCAAGAGTTGGATATAAATAGAAGACTATTCTCTTCCATTTTACTTGAAGAAAAACACACAAAATAGCTTCCAACATCCCATTCCTCCACCTCAAGTGCAATGAGAAGAACACTTCCATCCTTGTGAAGTGTTAGTCATAACATGATGAAGATCTCTCCTTCTATAGATCAAGTCATGATTATAGTCTTCCTACTATGTATATGTAGAAGATCTAAGTTGTGGGTACACTTGGATGTGTTGTAAGGGTAGTAGATCCAAGTGATGGGTATCTTTGGATTAGGTGTTGGTTGTGTAGATCCAAGTTTGTTAATACTTGGATTTAGTGTTAGAGTCATAGATCTAAGTGTTGTGTGCTTAGATCTATATGGTTTATGTGTTTAGGCCATAAAACACAATGTTTGTTATGTTGGGCCATAAAACATAACTAGTGTGAAGAGTTGTGTAGTTGTGAAGATCCAAATTGGTATGTCAATTTGGAAGGTGTGTAAGTTGTGTGTAGATTGGTCCTAACTAATATTAGGACTCGACATCTAGACTTATGTCGAAAAATGTTGAAGTAGACGACGTTGTGTAACACCAGTTCCTTACTATAAATAATAATAAATTATATTAATTATTATTCGAAATTCATTTCTGAGTACTACACACTTATTGGATTTAAAAACGAGGCATATTTTGACAAAGTTTGAAAAATCGCACAGTCTACGTACCAGCACGTTAAAAATTAAATTCTATATTTAATTGTCACGAGATATTTAATTATAATGATATATAAATTTAACTTATACTATTTCTTTTTTAATAACGTTGGTTAAAAAACGTGAATATTCAAGTTGAAATCCATTTTCTTTGAAACAAAGTTCATCTGAGACACCTAGTAGATAATCAAGTTTTTAAAAGAGTTTACAAAATATTATGAGACAATGGTAAAGTGAATACTCATTTTAATAAGAAACATCATTTGTAACGCAATGACGAAGTTCGTGTCTCGAATCATCCGTTAACTATCATAAACGAGCCTCGAACCATTAATTAACGAAGATTAAAGAAAATAACATTTTTGACCCTGAACAATCAAAACTTCACATTTCTGTTTAATATAAATAGGAAGTTTATAATATTTTTTACTCATTTTCATCACCTACAAAAAAAACACACACAAATATACTTCTCTCTCTCCCTCCATACTTTCCGGCCACCGGAACCCTAAACCGGCCACCGGAAACCGCCACCGCCATTTTTTCCGGCCAACATATAAAATGCTCCTCACCATCCGATGTATCCGATCTTCAAGTCCACGTGTCGCCACACGCCTTCACCACTCCACCACCTACTGCCGCCGCCGTTTCACCACTGAACACCACCACCCTCGCTGCCACTGTTTTTGTTACACCACCGTGACCCCCGTTACCCTACTGCTGTGGCTCAGCCACCGAGACACCACAACATCCGCCTACAACCCTCGACCACCACCATTATTATTACCACCATCGTGGCTCTAGTCACCAGCCACCACCACGAGCGGCTTAACCGCTGTTGTGGTCAACTCATCATCGCCACCACCATAAAAAGCCAGCAGGACCACGAACCACTGTGGTCAGCAGTCACATCCACCATCAAAACCACAACAGCCGCCACCATCAGACGACCTATGAACACCCTCGACATCACCAGCGCCGCCCTGGTGATTGACCAGGTGATGAGACTGCTTTTATACATGGTCTCATCATCCAAATCGGGCTTAAAATGCATAAAATATCATTAAATATGCCAAATATATGCTCGTGTTTGTTACTTGTGTATTTTTAGGTACGGATATTGAGGAAATGGCAAAAGATCACAAGAATCATTCAAAACGAACACGGGAAACGAAGCCGCACAATGAACCGGGCCCAAGTTTGAAATTTTGCAAAAAGACCCTTGAAGAATTGAAGATTGGCAACTTTAGTCCCTCATCTTTGAAGAACTTGTCACAAATGACCCTCCAAATGTCAAATGTACAAGAATGATCCCTAAAGTTCGAAGATATTACAATTCCAGTCCTTGAAGAATCCAAGAAATACAAAAGAAACCCTTGGAAAAGTTTCTAAAAGGTTTTGTGCCAAAAATGACAACTTGTGCAAAGTTGTCAAAGAGTAAAAAGGGCGCTGATGGAATTATTTACAAAGTGGAAAGAACAAGTAACTTTGGGGGCCAAGTCTGCCAAACAAGCAAACCCACACACCCACTCAGGCTTTGCCACGTCACATTACCCACCCAAATACCCAAACCCTACACCCGACCTGCCCATAATCCAATACCCACCCAAGTTTATTTATTAAACTTGGTCAAACCCCAGTCAAACCTTCCTTTTTTTCCCACCCAAACACAATTTTTAAATCCTTTTTTACCAAAAACAGATTAAACCTAATCTTAATCCCCTTATAAACCCTAAATAACCCAGAATCAATTAAACCCAAATCAAGGGGTTTTTACCCCAATCACTCCAGATTCTTGATTACACTCCACCTCACCAAAACCCACATCACAAAACGCCACAAGACACACCCATGTGTCTTGTGGGACCCTCCCCTGCACCCATCACTTTCCCTCAAAACCCTAAACCCGACCAAACCAACATCCCAGATCATTTCCTTTGTCCCCAAGTTCAAATGGATGGCCAAGATCACTTTCCACAGCTGGCTACAACAACAAGGTCACATGGCACGAATTTGACCATCTTCAGTCAAAGAATCAAGGGCTTTTTAGGAATTCAAGCTGCTAGGGTTTAGTAGTTCTAGATAGTTCTATCTATTTGTATAAATAGAGGTGCATGTACCTCTATTTCCTCTGGTTCCAGTTTTTAGCAATCACATTTGTAATCCCTTTTTTATAAATTTATAAAGTTTGGTATTTTTTTATATAAATTGTAATTCCTTTTATTGATTTTAAAAAGTTGGTGTGTGTTTGATTGCTAGACTGAGTTCCATTTGATATTGTGTAACACTTGTGTGTTGAATTTTCAAAAAGTTTCAAGGTAGTTCAAATTTCAGAAACCCAAAACTCCTTTGAAGTGAAAGTGGATAAGGAGGTGTTGGATTTGTGAGTTTGAAGCTGTTTTTGAAAGGTGTCAATTGGTTTCAAGGTTTGTGAAAAGGTTTTAAGGAAGTTTAAGAAAAATCAGAAAGTGTTGTTTTGTGCTTGTTTTCATTTTCTCAGGTTTGAGCTTGTTGCTGTTAAAGGTCCAGCTCAGGCCCCAGCCTGAAGGAGGTGACTTGGCAGTCACTAAGGGTCCTGGATGTAGGACCCTTTAGGTAGTCTATTGTTTCCTTTTTCATTTTTCATTTTTCTGAAAATCTTATGTGATTTGGTGATTGTGCATGAAAAGTGTTTAAGTGTTGCTTATGGTGTGTTATTTGAGTTTACTTGCTATGATTATGCATGTTTAAAGTCATTTGATTCAGTTTGGAGTTGATTAGAATAGGTTTTGTTTGGAAAAATTTGATTTCAGGTTTTTAAGGAGTGTTTGGGATAAGAGTTTGAATGGATTAAAAGGTTTAAATTTTGTGTTAAAATGTGTTAGAATCACTCTTAGGTTTGTCATTAGGTCATAGGTGTGTTTGGTTTTCTGTTTGAGTAGAGTTTGAACCAATTTGCATGATCAAAAAGTGAAAATATAGCATAAAATCAGTAACTTCATTTTTCTGACCTTTTGTGTGAATTTGAACTTTATAATCTTGCTAGTTGTTAGATCCTAGGGTGTTTAAGGATTATTAATTGGTTTTATGCTAGTTGGTTGACTTGTATGCATGTTTTGACCCTTTGAAACTCACTTATATGCACATTGAATCAGCAAAAACCTCTCAGACCTACATATTAGCTTATCAGTAACTTTGTGCCTCATTTGGTGCTTGATCTTGTGTGCTATTTACTGTTTTTGAGTTTATATTGACTCCTTGTACTCCAAAGAGTACAAGGGTGCCCATATTGTCCATCAAAACATCACAAAAAAAACAAGGTTCAAGCTCCTCTTGGCCATTATTCACTTGTGAAGAAAGAATAAAGTCCTTTGTGTTCTTGAAAGTGCTAACTGGGCACGTTTTGGCTTGGAATTGGATTAATCTTGGTAACCATTGGATTTAAGTTGTGTTTTTAAGAGTAAAAAGGTCATTGGATTGTATTCTTAAAAGCTAAAAAAAAAAAGACCAAAAAGGACGTGGCCAGGACTCGAACCTGCGCCACTCCTCTCACAACACAACGTGCTAACCATCTGCGCCCTAGGGACTTTGACTGATAGTTTTGGTTTTAAATTATACTTGAGGTAGTTTTGTTTTGTGCTTATTTAAATAAGCCGTAGCTTATTTAGCCTGTTTAAGCTTATTGTATAAGCTTATTTGCTAGTTTACATTTTTCCTAGGTTCTTATAAGGGTTTTAGATTTTTCTGTTTAAAAAGTATATTTTTCCCTTTATTTATTTATTTATTAGGATTATTTCTAGTTTAACTTTTAGAAAGTAATTTAAAAATAGCAAATAGTATTTTAAAAATCCAAAAAAATAGTTTTTAGTTTTTATTTAAGTAATTTGAGGTTTACATATCAAAAAGTTTTCAAAAAGTCTTATTTTTAATTTTATTTGATTTTAGGGTTTTTAGACAATTTTAAAAATTAATATAAAATTAATAAAAAGGTTTTAGGAACTTTAATTTGCATTTTTATCTTAGTTAGAATATTTAGGATTTTTAGTAATTTTTTAGAATTTATTTCTAAACTTTTTATTTTTTTGAATATTTTAATATTATTTTATTACCAAAAATAGAAAGTTTAATTTTTAACTTTTTTCATTTTTCCTAGATTATAGACATTAAATTAGGAACTTTGTAACTTTACAAATATTTTTTAGGCTTTTCATTTAATTTTTAGAATTAATTTAAGATTTAATAGATTTTAATAGTTTTTAAGTATTTAAAAATATTTTAATTTGGTTTTAAAATTTTTAAAAATTGTTTTTAGCTTAATTAGGACATTTTTGAGGTTTACAAACTATTAAATCTTGTTTGGGACTTTTTGATAATTAATTGTGATTTTTAGGGCTTTAATTAGCATTAAAAAGTCATTATTTAATTAATTAAAAGGTTTTAGAAAGTTTTGATTTTTTGTAAACTCTTAGAATAATATTGTGGTTTTTAGTAATTTTTAGGAATTTTTAGGTTAAAATGTAGCTTTTTGTATACCCTTTTAGGAAAAAGAGCAACAAAATAGATAAATACTTTCGTGAAGCTTGATTTTGATAATACAAACTATAAGGTGGGTATAAGGCGGTTGTATTTCACGACCTAAAGGAAAAAGGCTCTTAAGTGCTTCGCGCCGCCTCGTTTCCTCCGCTTGCTTGTGCGTATTTGATTTTGAGAGTGAATCGAGGGTTTTGCCGCCCAAAGTATTATTACATATCATATATATTTTCTTGGTTTCCATTGATTAAACCCTCTTGAACAATTTGGTGTTCCACCATCGTTCTAAAGTCATCGAAGGCGTTCACTCCACGTGATCGTTTTCATTCCTTGAGGCTTCGTTAATCAAGAGATTTGATTAAGGAGGAGATTTGTGGACTATTGTCTACTTAATACATTTCACCAATTTCCAAAAAACTTAATACCATCAAAAACCACAAAAAAAAAAATTTTTAAAAAAAACACAAAATTCCAAAAAGAATCTTCGTTGCTCGTCTCCACGTTGTACGTGACGTTTATGCTCACTCGTAATCAAGCAAAACGTGCACGTAGACGAAAGAACAAAACTCCTACTAAAACTCATTCTAGTGAGGAGTCTCCAAGTGAGGAACCTATTGTAGAACAAGAAGCTATCATGGCTAATCGTACTATGATGGAGTTGCTTCAAGCACCCACCGAGGGTTTTGGAGAGGCCATTGTGATTCCCGCCATCCTTGCGGAGAACTTTGAGATCAAGACGGGTTTAATGTCTATGCTTCAAGCAAACAAGTTTCGCGGTCACGAAAAAGACAACCCACATTATCACATTAGGCAATTTAATCGTCTCACCGCGACAAGCAAGTTTAAGGATGTACCACACGATGCCATTAAGATGATGTTGTTTCCTTACTCGTTAGATGGACCCGCCAAGATTTGGCTTGAGAAAGAACCACCGAATTCGATTTTGACATGGGCCGATCTCGTGTCTAAATTTGTGAATCAATTTTTTCCACCATCTAAAACAACACATTTGAAAAACGAGATTTTACGTTTTACACAAAGACCAAATGAAAGTTTTTCAATGGCTTGGGAAAGGTTTAAAGAAATGTTACATGAATGTCCACACCATGATTTTTCCGAATTGCATCAAATTGACACTTTTTATAATGGGCTTAATGATCATGAACGAGATTATTTAAATGCCGCCGCGGGTGGTAATTTTTTGTGCAAAACGACCAATGAGGCTTTGAAAATCATAGAAAATAGGTCTAAGGTCTATAGCCCTCGTAACACACCGAGTGTTTCCAATTTGGGCTCGTCATCATCTCGTTCCATTAATGCCTTGCAAGATGAAGCAAATGAGGAGAATCGGTTTTTTGATAGGTTTTTTTTTTGGTAATGGGTTAGGGCTTTTGATGTTTCATAGTCTTTGTTAACAAGCTGCATGTAGCTTGAGGTTAATGTGGTATCTCAGCCACATTCCTTTGTACTTAAACGATTTTTTGGTTTTTTGATAGGTTTTCGACTCTTATGTCTCATTGGAAAGCTCAAGAAGCTTCAAATTTCGCTTCGGTTAAAGCGATTGCTAAGAGTTGTATTTCGTGTGGTGGAGCTCATGATTTTTCCGAGTGCATTACCGCGGATGGTAACACTTCGAATGCTTTTGTAGCCACGGGAACTTATAACCAAATCGGTCAAGGTTCTCGCCAAAATCAAGCTCCACAAAATCAAAATGCTAATAACTATCGAAACAATCAAAGTGGTGGTTACCAAGGAAATCAACGTAACTATAACAAGGGTAATTATCAAAGTGGAAATGGGCAAATTTCTAGTCAAAACCAAAACCGTGATTTTCAAAACAATGCCCAAGGTTTTCAAAACGATCACACCAAAAATCTTCAAGGAGAATTTTTGAATTATGCTAAGGCTAATGATGCTAAGTTTGAAAATATGCAACGTGAAATGGTTAGCTTAAGATCCGAGTTGAAAAACGAGCTTAAAAACGAACTTGCTAATGAACTTAAAACTCATGCTAATAAAATGGAAGGAAATGTCACACGTCTCCAACAAAATCAACAAAAAATGGAGCAAGGTCAACATGAGATTAAGCAAGAGTTGTTAAAACCGGATGTTAGGCAATCTAAATTTGAAGACCGTATGGCTAAGATGTTTGAAGCTATCATGTGTAAGCCCTCTTCTTCGGGTGGTCTTCCTAGTGATACCATCGTGAACCCGAAAGGAGAATTGAAGGTTATTACTACTCGTAGTGGTAAAACTTTCAAAGAACCCATTTCTCGTCCAAGTACTTCTATGGAGAAGGAAAAAGAGAAAGAACCCGAGGTTGTGGTTGAAAAGGAGCAAATTACAAGCCCACGAAGTACCGCTCAAACCACACCTACGGTTGAACCCACACCAATCATGGAACCCGAGATTACAAGGCCTATGCCTATGCCTACTTTACCCCAACCCACACCACCTTTACCCTACCCTTCAAGACGAGACAAGGAAAAGGCACAAGAATGAAATAATTATCAATTTGAACTCTTTATGAAAATGTTTCGTGACTTGCATTTCAATATAAGTTTTGCCGACGCCTTAGTCATGAAGCCTCGATTTGCCGCGAACTTCAAAAGTATGTTGAATAACAAAGAGAAATTGCAAAAATCGTCTAGTTGTTCTTCGGTTTTTCTAAGCCGCATACCTCAAAAAGTCGGTGATCCTGGAAAGTTTTTAATCCCATGTGCTATCCAAGACATGGAAGAATGCTACGCCTTGGCCGATCTTGGTGCTAGTATTAATTTGATGCCTCTTGAGATTTTTAAATCGCTCAATCTTCCAAATCTCACTCCTTCAAGAATGTCAATCGAAATGGCCGATCATTCTACGATTCTAGCTTGTGGAGTTGCCGAGGACGTCTTTGTGAAAGTTGGAAAGTTCTACTATCCTGTAGACTTTATTGTTGTTGATATTCCCATCGATCCTAAAGTTCCGTTAATTTTAGGTCGATCTTTTTTGGATACCTCGAGAGCACTTATCGATGTGCATGCAAGAAAAATCACTCTTCGTTTCAATGAGGAAGAACTCGTCATTAATGTAACCCAAAACTCCACTCTTTCTCATGTGTATTCTATCACATCTTTGTACAATGTCAATCCCATCAAAAGCATTTGCAAAAAGATTTCCAATAGAGTTTTAGGAGTTGAGAAAAATGAAGTTCCGTCCCCTCCGCCGGTGGATGTTAAGAGTGTTAAGCCTACATTTCCAATCTCGAGTGATTCTTCGGATGATGAATACGTTGATCCCGCTGGGGGAGTTTTCTTTGTCGACAAAAGATTTGAAAACTTACCACCGCCTAAACCAAAAAGATTTCAAAATGTGAGAATTTTTAGTGTGACTAACATTGCTTTAGATACACCTAATATTTTTGACATAATTAAATCGGGTTTTCGCAAGGAGAGTTTTAAAGATGAAAAAGGAAAAGATTTTGAATTGAATTTAAAAGATTTTTCTACAACTCTAACTCCGTCATCACCGCGTGTATTGAGTACTACAAGCTCGTCTTCTCCTTTTGACGATGCTTTGTGTGGACCTAGTATGGGGGAAGCCCCTTATGTTCCCTCCCCTTTCTCCACCGAGGACGAGATATTTGATCCCGGAATTGCTTATATGGGGAAATCTCGGTCTTCCACCGATGCAATAAATGGAAAATCTTTTCATTTGATTGGTGCGAGTCTACCTCGAGTAGCTCAATGTTTTAGAGACTTACCCATTGTCCCACCCTTCTATTTATTCTCTCCTATTTTCTTGAAACTCTTTGAGTTTTTGTTGACCATTGATGAAGTGGTGTTGAATTGTTTTTCCAATGAAAACGAGAACGCCATCTTTGATCCCGGTATTTTGCACCATCAAAGGACTTAGTCCTTAATACCGGTTGCTTTTGGGCCTTGTTTATCATGTAAGCCCCACTAAAAATTGACCATACCATGATTATCCCTAAATGATCACATTTATGGGGATTCGAGTCGAGCTTTTGACTCGGTTATAAAAAACAAGGTGCCTCGTGGGGGAGACCTATGCTTATCCATGTACATATTATTGCTTTCTAATTAGTTAATGTGAGGGGATTTGTGCCCTTCCAACCTTTGTTTCGTGGTTGTTTGTGCATTGTGGTTTTTAGATCATGATCTTCACGATTGGAGCCTCTCGTGTTCGTTTATGGGAGCACTCGATCGTTTGCTTTGGAGGCCTTTCCCAATATCCAAATGATATATCCTTTTGATGTTCTAACCTTTGGTTTTTAGCACACTTCATAAACGGCTATTAATTTATTGGTTACACCCTTTCCATGCTAGATTAGGCATTCGACTACGTCTCTAGTATGGGGGTGTTTGCACCCCTAGACTCGAAACATTGAGGACAATGTTTAACTTTAGTATGGGGGGGGGGGGGGGGGGGTGAATAGATACTTGCCTTGCCAAACCTTCACGCTTTCCAAAGTTTATCTTTTTGTTATCGTTTTTGTTGCAAAATAAGGCTAAAAATGGCCAAATTTTAAAAATTTTCTCATGTTTTATAAGTGTTTGAAGACACGAATGTAGGTTTTCCGATAGCGAGAATAAGAGTAATTTTTGACTCGACCGTGCGTGTTGAGCACTTAGCTTTGATTCCTTAACTACACATTAGGCTAAGTCTCTTAAATGAGGACGAGAAATGATAGAGTTAATTATAAGTTACTATGCTAAACGTAGAGTACTCGTATTCTTTCAAAAACTCATGTGTTCTCGTTGTTTGCTTATTCTCCCTTCGCTTGTAAATATTTTTTGCTTAATAAATATTGACTTAGCGGTTTAGTTAGGATTGTTGGGTTTCTAGTCTTTTCTAGTAGCTTCCGTGTAAATAAATTGGGAAGACATTAAGGTATCGCCAGCGTCACGGTTTTGAAGTATTGGCAACCCGAATAATCGAAAGCTTCACCCAATAATAAGATTTCAAGTGCTCACCTAAATCTAGCAAAACATTTGAAGCCCCACAAGGCCTAAAATCTATGCAAAAATTGAAAGTGAATCAAGCCTTAATCTTCGAAGCTTTAAAGATCCAAAATTCGCTTTAGCGTGAGGATATACGTCTTTGGCTAATAAAACCACCGATGAGGCGGATAATAAAAGGCAAGGCAAGACCGAAGTCATAATAAAAGCTTCATGGCGAAGTTGAATAAAATATGGAGGTAAACCAAAGATAATAAGGCCCTTCCGTTAGGGGGCGTATAAAAGTCTTGGTAATAAGTCTCATGTTCAAAACCGTTATAAAACCGTGTTTATCGATTCTTCTTGTCAACTTAATTTTTTAACATCGTTGTCTATTAGGAGGGGTTATTGATTTGATGGTCTTAGTTACACCGTTAGGACTCTATTTTTAGACCTAAATCTCTATTATCGCATAAGTCAATGATGTATCCTCGTGATCATTAAGACATAATAAAATATAAGAGATACAACTTAGGAATAATGGGAGAATAAGTACGTGGTTAGGGCATATGAGTAGTGTTAGCATTACTAACTTATAATGACAATGATCTCGTTGCACGCTTGGCATGGAATTAAGGTGAAAATCGAGGACGATGAAATTATTTCTAACGAAGCATTCACGTGTTCTTATTCTATGAACCTAAACGTCCCATTTTGCGATGAAAATCATACATTATGTCTTAAACGCAAGTAGTAGTAATAGTGTAGTATAGCTAGTTTATCATTTCAATAAAGTGAATAAAATTGAATTTTGGAGATGCTACAATACTTTATTCTAGCATTGCGTGAGGGCACGGCAATGGTTTAGTATGGGGGAGTGATGAGACTGCTTTTATACATGGTCTCATCGTCCAAATCGGGCTTAAAATGCATAAAATATCATTAAATATGCCAAATATATGCTCGTGTTTGTTACTTGTGTATTTTTAGGTACGGATATTGAGGAAATGGCAAAAGATCACAAGAATCGTTCAAAAGCGAACACGGGAAACGAAGCCGCACAATGAACCGGGCCCAAGTTTGAAATTTTGCAAAAAGACCCTTGAAGAATTGAAGATTGGCAACTTTAGTCACTCATCTTTGAAGAACTTGTCACAAATGAACCTTCAAATGTCAAATGTACAAGAATGATCCCTAAAGTTTGAAGATATTACAATTCCAGTCCTTGAAGAATCCAAGAAATACAAAAGAAACCCTTGGAAAAGTTTCTAAAAGGTTTTGTGCCAAAAATGAAAACTTGTGCAAAGTTGTCAAAGAGTAAAAAGGGCGCTGATGGAATTATTTACAAAGTGGAAAAAACAAGTAACTGTGGGGGCCAAGTCTGCCAAACAAGCAAACCCACACACCCACTCAGGCTTTGCCACGTCACATTACCCACCCAAATACCCAAACCCTACACCCGACCTGCCCATAATCCAATACCCACCCAAGTTTATTTATTAAACTTGGTCAAACCCCAGTCAAACCTTCCTTTTTTTCCCACCCAAACACAACTTTTAAATCCTTTTTTACCAAAAACAGATTAAACCTAATCTTAATCCCCTTATAAACCCTAAATAACCCAGAATCAATTAAACCCAAATCAAGGGGTTTTTACCCCAATCACTCCAGATTCTTGATTACACTCCACCTCACCAAAACCCACATCACAAAACGCCACAAGACACACCCATGTGTCTTGTGGGACCCTCCCCTGCACCCATCATGTCACACCCCACCATGGCGGAATATGGGGCGCGACGTATGGATATCATCACAACAACAGCGTGTCTATAGAGAGAACTAAATGAAATTGAAATATCATAAATGGCGACACAAATGTCGTGACAATATCTCAACAATGCAGGCGTCTAGGTAAGTAGGTAACAGGCCTACCTCTTACCAAAGACATACAAATGAACAAACATCAAAGATATAGGTACCATAAAGTTCACTTAATCAAAACACAAAATAAAATCTAAGAGGAAAGGGAATCCTCCTAATGCAATCCTAGCAGCCTCTATACTCTAGCCACTTCTAACATCATCTTGCACAACTAGCTCACCTGAAAATGACACTAAAATCTGTCAACATAAAGTTGGTGAGAACATAGGTTTAAGTTATCTAGAACATCATAAGAAACCTTTACATCCGCTGCAAATAAGTTGAAGGAAAACAATTTATAGTAATGGACCATAATGTGATAATCATGCTACATGCATCCACAACAAAACTCAAGCCAAGTACCAATCACATCTACAATTCTCAAAGCACGCTATAACAATCAAGAAGTATCCCATCACACACACCACACTATCCGGATCTTTCCCACACCACCTGTGGAAGATGAACTATATCCCCGTCGAGATATCTTGCCTCCAAAGAGACGATGCACAAGTACTCAGGACGGATCGTGCCCCACGAACCAAGAACTCAGAACCAAGAACTCAGGACGGATCATGCCCCACGCTCCACACACATCACAACTGGTCCCATAGACGCCCATACATCTATGTACCAAAGCCAATCACAACCCAAACAAGATTCACATAGCAGAACACATATCAAAGCACATATGAGAACACATAAGCACGCAAGTCACACAATAACACATTTATGTCCACACATTTTATAACATAGTACTAAATCATGTTAAAGAACATTGCAAGTGTCATCTCCATCCCATACTGGAAAAACATTTAAAAACGTAGCAAAATGGGACTATGAACTCACCTGATAGCACAACAAGCTAGCACTCCTGCAAACCTATAAAATCATACACGACACCCTTAGCTCAGGTCTTAACACCCAAGTTAAGTAACAATCAAGGAGATGAATCTAATCCCCCAATCCCCACTATCTAGTTCTCCCACTACAAGCTATTCTATACGTAAAATTCCAGTTTTTCCCCGGTACGGTTTACTAGTCACTAAACGATCACATGAAGTGAACTTAACACCACACTTGACTCCTACCCTACTGGAGTTATGTTGTTATATGATCTAAGAACTTCAAAAACCAATTTTACTTTCAAATTAAACGTTTAACCCTTTCGTTTAGTCTCTACGCCAAAAGTCGTTTTCACCAAAAATGATTTTCTGTACATGCTAAATGTTCGACACCAAAAGCCCGACCTAAACACCATAACTTTTATTGAAAACCTCCAGTACTTTTATATACATTATAAGGAGTTCCCAAATCAAAAATCTTTGGCTATCTCATCCGTTTGGTTAGGTTTTGACTCAAATCCCTGAAATCAAAATTTATTCCTGAACAGCGCACTATTTTTGTAAAAATTATTTGACGACCTTCCCTAACTCCATTTTCGACCAACCTTACATTTTTGAAAAGTAGACTCTTTGAAATTAATTTAAAAAAAAAGAAACTCGACCAAAGGTGCTACCTACTGTCCGGAACAGTCGACACAAGACAGCCTTAAAAATCAGACTGTTTTACGCCTTTATGCACTAACCCTCTAAACATCATTAATTATCCCTAAATTTATTACACAAACCCTAAAATAATTAATGGATCTTAATTAATATATTTTTCTATAAAATTAATAAAACCCTAATCATGTCAATGATGGTTAATTAACAATACAATTATGATTAATTAATAAAAACATAAATTATATTAAGGTTTAATTGATCACTTACCTTGAAACAAGAAAATTAACGAACCCTGATCATAATTTCGACTTCTCTTGATATCCATGGAAGATTTAGACTGATTTTAGGTTTATTTAGGGTTATTAGTCGTTTTTAGGGGTCTAGGGGTGTTTATATAGGCCTTGGTAACCTTCTGGACAAGTTTAGGCCCAATTAGGACTTTTAAATGGTAATTATCCTATTTTTATTAATTTAATTATTAAATTTAAGGCTATGGGACCCACAAATTCGACTCCTCTCTGTGTTTAATCATATTTACACTCTCCCCCTTCTATTTTATGTTTACTTATACTCCTATACACTTTCGGGACCAAACCGGGTACCCTTTTACTAATTTTTCGACTTTTTACGCGATTTTTGAACTAGCCTTCATTTCTAAAAGTTTCTAAATATAGAAAGTAACTATAAAACTTATCCTAACCATATTATATATACTTAATACATACATACAACATACGATACGTACACGAAACCTTATCAAAACGATACCCGAACTTTAATGCAGTTCATTTCTGAACTCATTTCATTTCATTTCATTTCGTTTCATTTCCAACTTATACCATGATTTATACATTCATATGAACTCATGAGCACGAACCAACCCCATCACATCATCATATAACGTACCATGTACTACATAAACAATGTCTAACATCATGATAAAGTCTCAAATATGAGCACATAACACATAAACGCACACCAAGCACATGATCAACATCAAACAGTCAAAAGTGAAAAATCCAAAATCTAGGGTTGTCACATCACTCCCTCCTAATAGAAATCTCGTCCCGAGATTTACTCCATAAGCTCAAAAGACTTCATTTCACAACCAACACGCTATCTCTCTCATAAGAACGTAACCGGATCATCCGTATGACTACAACAACGCCCTCAATGAATATAAGCTCAAGACAAATTTTAGTACCCCCAACTTCGGATAAACGATCAAGCCCATGGACAACTAACGGACGCTTACGTGAAAGAATTTAAAAATATGAACCAAAACCTGAGACTCCAAAAGATACTCAACATAAAACATGTATCGACTCCCAACGAACCATGAAAACGGACCAATGACACAAGAAGCACCCAGCGACAACCGAAACGTATTACGACCGGTGACATACTATTAAAACCTTGTGCAAAACCAAAATTTACCCCAGAATGGATTTTGTATGTAATTGTATATTAGTTGTTCTAAACCCATGGTATCACATTAGTAATATGTAATCATCTAACAAAAATCAATCTAAAGTCTCTTCACGAACGATCAATTGTCTAAAGCACACAACACAATATCACACGTCAACATTGACTCCGGAACCCACATCCTTCATCAATGTACAATCCTTATGGTGGATACATCTCAAATCCTATCCCAAATAAGCCCTATGTTAGCCCTCTAAGTGTTCACTATCCCAAAATATCCAAAACACAAGTTTAAACCATATCGTTTGAAAAGTAATCTTGAACTCAACACTTGTACAATTAATTCGACCAAGCTACTGACCTCCAATTACTAAACTTTCTAAATATTTGAAAAGTACGTTCCGAGTACATAATTTTAGGCTTTTGAATGACCCAAAAAGCTTTAAAAACGAATAAGTTATGACCAAAACGATTTTACCTAAAATCTGCCCAGACATTAGCGACAGTTTCTGACAGTTTAGCGACGAATTTTTGACATTTTAGCGACAGTTTCTGCCTACTCCGATTTTTAACAAAAAAAAACGATTTGAAACCCTAAAACCCCTCATTAATTACAAAATTCAAGACCTAATTTATTTTAATTCCAGAAAATTAAAACTCTATTAATTACATGATTTTAACATATTTCACTAAATAAGAACAAAGTTTTAACTTAAGAACAATAACTTTAGGTGCTCAAAACCAAAATATTTTAAAATAACCGAGTCATGCTTATATGTTAAAGAATTTATATTCCATCTTATTTGAAACATGTTTCCGACACTTCCTTATTTCATAGACTACCAACAACTATTTTTTTCAATTTGCAAGTTCTATTTTTTTACCATGTATAACTCGAATTTAAAGACATCGTTACCCCAAAAAGGAAATCTCCACTATCTCAAAAGCCTTCACGCCAAAATTACCGTACAAAAGAACACAAGAAATGAGAACTTGATAAATGTACTACTACAGAAGTTAAACATCTCGAAGAGGAACGAGCTAGCAAAACATCCCAAGAATACAACCGATAAGTAGAAGGGATATACACATATATAGGCATAGGCGTACATACACTCAAATCAATAAAACATATACAATACAAGCATGTATTAACCCTCTTTCATGCAACCATACTTAGGAATCCATTGATGTTGTGGTACTTGTATAACTATGTTGGCCACCATACTTATACAAGTCCCCTTTCACCAATGCACTCCCTCCTATGATGACACTTATAAGAATTGATACAACACATAACACATCGGTCTACCAACTCAACACATAACACATCGGTCTACCAACTCAAATAAGCACATAGATCCTACAACTCATATAAGCACATAACCACAACATAAAATAAGATCCAAAATCCATGTATTAAAATAACGTAGCCAATGCATGAAACAAATAAACTCGTATTCCAGCTGAACCAGCGTAGACAAAATTCAAAATGTATAAAGAACATGAAAACATAATTAAGCGAAATACAAAAATGACTAGCGTATACGACCATGGTTCAACCCGCACTAGTCAAAACTCGTAAAGAAAATAACATGTAGTTAAGTATGAACCATACTAATTCATAACTTAACAAATATCGCAAAAATAACATCCAAAAACATCAACATTTATAAAATGCACACATACCCCTATGACGCCTATATGCAGGGACCCTTAAGCTATAGACTAGGCTACGCGACTAGGCAACCTAATTCTCTATAACCATTGTCTCTGATACCATCATGTCACACCCCACCATGGCGGAATATAGGGCGCGACGTATGGATATCATCACAACAACAGCGTGTCTATAGAGAGAACTAAATGAAATTGAAATATCATAAATGGAGACACAAATGTCGTGACAATATCTCAACAATGCAGGCGTCTAGGTGAGTAGGTAACAGGCCTACCTCTTACCAAAGACATACAAATGAACAAACATCAAAGATATAGGTACCATAAAGTTCACTTAATCAAAACACAAAATAAAATCTAAGAGGAAAGGGAATCCTCCTAATGCAATCCTAGCAGCCTCTATACTCTAGCCACTTCTAACATCATCTTGCACAACTACCTCACCTGAAAATGACACTAAAATCTGTCAACATAAAGTTGGTGAGAACATAGGTTTAAGTTACCTAGAACATCATAAGAAACCTTTACATCCGCTGCAAATAAGTTGAAGGAAAACAATTTATAGTAATGGACCATAATGTGATAATCATGCTACATGCATCCACAACAAAACTCAAGCCAAGTACCAATCACATCTACAATTCTCAAAGCACGCTATAACAATCAAGAAGTATCCCATCACACACACCACACTATCCGGATCTTTCCCACACCACCTGTGGAAGATGAACTATATCCCCGTCGAGATATCTTGCCTCCAAAGAGACGATGCACAAGTACTCAGGACGGATCGTGCCCCACGAACCAAGAACTCAGAACCAAGAACTCAGGACGGATCGTGCCCCACGCTCCACACACATCACAACTGGTCCCATAGACGCCCATACATCTATGTACCAAAGCCAATCACAACCCAAACAAGATTCACATAGCAGAACACATATCAAAGCACATATGAGAACACATAAGCACGCAAGTCACACAATAACACATTTATGTCCACACATTTTATAACATAGTACTAAATCATGTTAAAGAACATTGCAAGTGTCATCTCCATCCCATACTGGAAAAACATTTAAAAACGTAGCAAAATGGGACTATGAACTCACCTGATAGCACAGCAAGCTAGCACTCCTGCAAACCTATAAAATCATACACGACACCCTTAGCTCAGGTCTTAACACCCAAGTTAAGTAACAATCAAGGAGATGAATCTAATCCCCCAATCCCCACTATCTAGTTCTCCCACTACAAGCTATTCTATACGTAAAATTCCAGTTTTTCCCCGGTACGGTTTACTAGTCACTAAACGATCACATGAAGTGAACTTAACACCACACTTGACTCCTACCCTACTGGAGTTATGTTGTTATATGATCTAAGAACTTCAAAAACCAATTTTACTTTCTAATTAAACGTTTAACCCTTTCGTTTAGTCTCTACGCCAAAAGTCGTTTTCACCAAAACTGATTTTCTGTACATGCTAAATGTTCGACACCAAAAGCCCGACCTAAACACCATAACTTTTATTGAAAACCTCCAGTACTTTTATATACATTATAAGGAGTTCCCAAATCAAAAATCTTTGGCTATCTCATCCGTTTGGTTAGGTTTTGACTCAAATCCCCGAAATCAAAATTTATTCCTGAACAGCGCACTATTTTTGTAAAAATTATTTGACGACCTTCCCGAACTCCATTTTCGACCAACCTTACATTTTTGAAAAGTAGACTCTTTTAACTTAATTTTAAAAAAAGAAACTCGACCAAAGGTGCTACCTACTGTCCGGAACAGTCGACACAAGACAGCCTTAAAAATCAGACTGTTTTACGCCTTTATGCACTAACCCTCTAAACATCATTAATTATCCCTAAATTTATTACACAAACCCTAAAATAAATAATGGATCTTAATTAATATATTTTTCTATAAAATTAATAAAACCCTAATCATCTCAATGATGGTTAATTAACAATACAATTATGATTAATTAATAAAAACATAAATTATATTAAGGTTTAATTGATCATTTACCTTGAAACAAGAAAATTAATGAACCCTAATCATAATTTCGACTTCTCTTGATATCCATGGAAGATTTAGACTGATTTTAGGTTTATTTAGGGTTATTAGTCGTTTTTAGGGGGTCTAGGGGTGTTTATATAGGCCTTGGTAACCTTCTGGACAAGTTTAGGCCCAATTAGGACTTTTAAATGGTAATTATCCTATTTTTATTAATTTAATTATTAAATTTAAGGCTATGGGACCCACAAATTCGACTCCTCTCTGTGTTTAATCATATTTACACTCTCCCTCTTCTATTTTACGTTTACTTATACTCCTATACACTTTCGGGACCAAACCGGGTACCCTTTTACTAATTTTTCGACTTTTTACGCGATTTTTGAACTAGCCTTCATTTCTAAAAGTTTCTAAATATAGAAAGTAACTATAAAACTTATCCTAACCATATTATATATACTTAATACATACATACAACATACGATACGTACACGAAACCTTATCAAAACGATACCCGAACTTTAATGCAGTTCATTTCTGAACTCATTTCATTTCATTTCATTTCGTTTCATTTCCAACTTAGACCATGATTTATACATTCATATGAACTCATGAGCACGAACCAACCCCATCACATCATCATATAACGTACCATGTACTACATAAACAATGTCTAACATCATGATAAAGTCTCAAATATGAGCACATAACACATAAACGCACACCAAGCACATGATCAACATCAAACAGTCAAAAGTGAAAAATCCAAAATCTAGGGTTGTCACACATCACTTTCCCTCAAAACCCTAAACCCGACCAAACCAACATCCCAGATCATTTCCTTTGTCCCCAAGTTCAAATGGATGGCCAAGATCACTTTCCACAGCTGGCTACAACAACAAGGTCACATGGCATGAATTTGACCATCTTCAGTCAAAGAATCAAGGGCTTTTTAGGAATTCAAGTTGCTAGGGTTTAGTAGTTCTAGATAGTTCTATCTATTTGTATAAATAGAGGTGCCTGTACCTCTATTTCCTCTGGTTCTAGTTTTTAGCAATCACATTTGTAATCCCTTTTTTATAAATTTATAAAGTTTGGTATTTTTTTATATAAATTGTAATTCCTTTTATTGATTTTAAAAAGTTGGTGTGTGTTTGATTGCTAGACTGAGTTCCATTTAATATTGTGTAACACTTGTGTGTTGAATTTTCAAAAAGTTTCAAGGTAGTTCAAATTTCAGAAACCCAAAACTCCTTTGAAGTGAAAGTGGATAAGGAGGTGTTGGATTTGTGAGTTTGAAGCTGTTTTTGAAAGGTGTCAATTGGTTTCAAGGTTTGTGAAAAGGTTTTAAGGAAGTTTAAGAAAAATCAGAAAGTGTTGTTTTGTGCTTGTTTTCATTTTCTTAGGTTTGAGCTTGTTGCTGTTAAAGGTCCAGCTCAGGCCCCAGCCTGAAGGAGGTGACTTGGCAGTCACTAAGGGTCCTGGATGTAGGACCCTTTAGGTAGTCTATTGTTTCCTTTTTCATTTTTCATTTTTCTGAAAATCTTATGTGATTTGGTGATTGTGCATGAAAAGTGTTTAAGTGTTGCTTATGGTGTGTTATTTGAGTTTACTTGCTATGATTATGCATGTTTAAAGTCATTTGATTCAGTTTGGAGTTGATTAGAATAGGTTTTGTTTGGAAAAATTTGATTTCAGGTTTTTAAGGAGTGTTTGGGATAAGAGTTTGAATGGATTAAAAGGTTTAAATTTTGTGTTAAAATGTGTTAGAATCACTCTTAGGTTTGTCATTAGGTCATAGGTGTGTTTGGTTTTCTGTTTGAGTAGAGTTTGAACCAATTTGCATGATCAAAAAGTGAAAATATAGCATAAAATCAGTAACTTCATTTTTCTGACCTTTTGTGTGAATTTGAACTTTATAATCTTGCTAGTTGTTAGATCCTAGGGTGTTTAAGGATTATTAATTGGTTTTATGCTAGTTGGTTGACTTGTATGCATGTTTTGACCCTTTGAAACTCACTTATATGCACATTGAATCAGCAAAAACCTCTCAGACCTACATATTAGCTTATCAATAACTTTGTGCCTCTTTTGGTGCTTGATCTTGTGTGCTATTTACTGTTTTTGAGTTTATATTGACTCCATGTACTCCAAAGAGTACAAGGGTGCCCATATTGTCCATCAAAACATCACAA
The DNA here is from genome assembly GCA_025667525.1 of Glebionis coronaria. NCBI lineage: Eukaryota > Viridiplantae > Streptophyta > Magnoliopsida > Asterales > Asteraceae > Glebionis > Glebionis coronaria. Next base: position 398,771,566 of record CM046879.1, read on the forward strand.
AAAAACAAGGTTCAAGCTCCTCTTGGCCATTATTCACTTGTGAAGAAAGAATAAAGTCCTTTGTGTTCTTGAAAGTGCTAACTGGGCACGTTTTGGCTTGGAATTGGATTAATCTTGGTAACCATTGGATTTGAGTTGTGTTTTTAAGAGTAAAAAGGTCATTGGATTGTGTTCTTAAAAGCTAAAAAGAAAAAAAAATAAAAGACCAAAAAGGACGTGGCCAGGACTCGAACCTGCGCCACTCCTCTCACAACACAACGTGCTAACCATCTGCGCCCTAGGGACTTTGACTGATAGGTTTGGTTTTAAATTATACTTAAGGTAGTTTTGTTTTGTGCTTATTTAAATAAGCCGTAGCTTATTTAGCCTGTTTAAGCTTATTGTATAAGCTTATTTGCTAGTTTACATTTTTCCTAGGTTCTTATTAGGGTTTTAGATTTTTCTGTTTAAAAAGTATATTTTCCCTTTATTTATTTATTTATTAGGATTATTTCTAGTTTAACTTTTAGAAAGTAATTTAAAAATAGCAAATAGTATTTTAAAAACCCAAAAAAATAGTTTTTAGTTTTTATTTAAGTAATTTGAGGTTTACATATCAAAAAGTTTTCAAAAAGTCTTATTTTTAATTTTATTTGATTTTAGGGTTTTTAGACAACTTTAAAAATTAATATAAAATTAATAAAAAGGTTTTAGGAACTTTAATTTGCATTTTTATCTTAGTTAGAATATTTAGGATTTTTGGTAATTTTTTAGAATTTATTTCTAAACTTTTTATTTTTTTGAATATTTTAATATTATTTTATTACCAAAAATAGAAAGTTTAATTTTTAACTTTTTTCATTTTTCCTAGATTATAGACATTAAATTAGGAACTTGGTAACTTTCCAAATATTTTTTAGGCTTTTCATTTAATTTTTAGAATTAATTTAAGATTTAATAGATTTTAATAGTTTTTAAGTATTTAAAAATAGTTTAATTTGGTTTTAAAATTTTTAAAAATAGTTTTTAGCTTAATTAGGACATTTTTGAGGTTTACAAACTATTAAATCTTGTTTGGGACTTTTTGATAATTAATTGTGATTTTTAGGGCTTTAATTAGCATTAAAAGGTCATTATTTAATTAATTAAAAGGTTTTAGCAAGTTTTGATTTTTTGTAAACTGTTAGAATAATATTTTGGATTTTTAGTAATTTTTAGGTGTTTTTAGGTTAAAATTTTAATTTTTGTCGTTTTTACGGTTCTACGTCTTAACTTTCTAGTAGTGATTTTTGTTAATTTTTTATTTTTACGTCTTCGTCATTTTCTTCTTTTCTCTTTTCTTGTTAATAATCAAAAACAATTCAATCATCATTCAATACACAACGCACATGCCTCCTCGAGAGAACGATCCCCATTTGGGTCATAACTTGTGGTTTTCCTAAATCACTCGTTAACGCTTACCACTATTTTGCCTCTCTTTTCCTAAAGGGTTGCAAAAACACTACATGAGGGCCTACTCTTTCTAAGGATTTGTTAAATGAAGGATTAGATCTATGGATTTGGTGGAAGAGATGGGGAAGAAGGAGGATTAGGTGTAGAGAGAGAAAGGAAAGGGAAGGAGAGTAGAGAGAGAAAGTGATTAGATAAATGATTAAGTGTGAAAGAATGAATGACCAACCCCCTCCTAACATGCTAGGAGGGGTATATATATAGCCCACCCTACATGTGGGCTATATGGACTATATACTTACAAAGTGAATCACGAGCCTATTACATAAATGTCGTTGGAGCGACCGATCCTTCACAAATACGTAAAACGTATTTCCAACAATCTCCCCCTAAGGGAGGTCGCTCCAAGTTACAAAGTTCTAAATATACTATGGCTCGTGATCTATGCTAATAATGATGTGACCGAGACTTTCTTTGGGAAAACACATTTCCAACAATCTCCCCCTAAGGGAGGTCACACCATTTTACAAAATCTTAAACCTAGCATCTATGCTTGAGTCTTCGATCTTGTTCTTGTGACTTTGCTTGAAGTGATCTTTGACTTTAGTTCTTGAGCATGTTTCCTTGCCTTGACCTTGTGCATTCATCACTTGTGAAATTTGCCTCTTCGTGACTTCATGTACCACATACTTATACCTTTAAATTCTTGAAAGCTTCAGAGTTTGATACAGCGGAAGACTTGACCTTCAGGCTTTCTTGAATTTGTTGAAGTACTAATTGTATGTAGTATAAGCATGTGATGACGATTTCTTCTGGATTATACACCGCAATGCCACCTTCTTGTTACGCTGCATAAGACAGTTAGCAACAAACCATATGCACGGATGAAATGGCCTTGAACATTTCATTCTAATTCGGTAGCATTTTACCTCCGGTCGGTGAAGACCGTTGGACGATATTAGATATCGTACCCGTGACGGATAGTTTCAATTAAGTAACTTCCTGACAGGATTTCACGGGTAAACCCGTTCTCTTTACTCGACCGTCCAAAGCTGACTGCGAACGTAAAGAGTGAATCATTTGGATAATATTATCCGCATGATTTGAAGCCGTCAATTCATGTTCCTGGAACAAGTGAAATTCAATTAAGAACCGCACCATCGTTGCTTTCCAGTTGTCACTAGCTTGATTCATAAAGAATCTTGCAAGTTACCTACCAAGTGCTGTTTGATGTTAACACTAGAAGGATTTCCACTCGTCACTGTGATCAATAAAGAGTCACTCTGAGTGTTCTGGCAAGATCATATGATAATGCGTAGAGGCCTGGAACGTGTTTAAATTCATTTAAGAATTAAACCACTGTTGCTTTCCAGTTATCACAAGTTTGATTCATAAAGAATCGCACAAGTCACCTACCATGAGCTTTTTGATATTCGCTCAAGAAGGATTTCCATCTTCATTGTAAATACTTTCGTATTACTCGGATGTTCAGGCAAGATCATGAAGATTTTGCGTAGGACTCTTAAGAACTTTCTTACTTTTCACAGTGTGTGAAGAAGCAAGTAAATATGAAAGTGTGTCCTAATGAGATATTTGATGATCTCAAATGGCTCTAGACTCGATCGTGCATTTTGGATTTTTAGTGATCGGAGGCTGGAGAGGAGTGCCACCTTTTCAATACCAATTTATTCGGAGTGAATAAATCAATAGATAATGTGTTATCTCCGTGTGATTAAAACAAATACCTTTTGAGAGATATTTGAGTTAGCTGGGAAGGGTTGTGCATTGCATCACTGGGTCCATGATGTCTTTCTTCAATACCGAGAATCATTAGCAAAAATGATCTCAATAGCATATGTATTGACCCGGTTTCTGCCTAAGGTTGTAAGGAGGGCTTCTTTCTTTACACCCTTTATCTTTACAATTCTTTTTCATTCTTCAACCCCTTCAATGCTTACCAATACGTCATCACTAGCACCTTGTTGTGATTGTTCCAGTGCTAACTTAAGTACTTGGTCGGCATTCAGCTACGTTCACAATCTTTCTCCATCTTTCCTAAGGACTACTATTTCTAGCTATGGAATGTCCTTGGGAAGATTCCTCCGGTTCTAGAGAAATCATTGGACTTTAACCTATCCTACCATCCTTATGTCACCACAATCTTCATCGTCGTGAAAAGAGATGTTTTGGGTAAGTGTATGTCACCATGAAATCCATTTTGCTCCCCCTTAACATATGCTACGATATTCGAAAACATTTCGCACATGTCGGGATGAGCTAACACGTTAAGTCAAACCATTTATGATTGATCATATCCCATATTAAATCACATTTTCTCCCCCATATTAAAAATATTAACCCAATCGATGTTTTTAATATCAATTGATTTAATAACATTTTAAGAAAATTTGGGAAGAAAAATGCAAATCCAATTATCTTCAAGATTTAACAAGCTCCCCCTCAAATTAATGAGGGTGTACTTGAAACGTAAATTAAATACCTTTTAAACACAAGTGTAAGGTATTTATTACGTGCAAAGATCAGATATAATAATGAATTCACAAGATTAGCAATGTACGAGGTTGGACCTGAATAATGGAGAACAGCATATGAAAGAAGCACATGGTTCTTGTTCACGAATGTTGGTCACCTCGTCACGTCCCCGAGAAAATTAATTCTCGTTGTTGAGTCAAAGCTTTCTGGTGAAATGCTTGACTTGAGTATGAAAAGCGGGTTGCTATCTGAAATAATAGCAAACCATTTTGAGCATGTTTTAAAATTTTGAACTTCTGCTCGAACTTTATTTACAACCCCGTGTCATTATTGAATGACATTTCTAGGTTCGTAAATATTATCGATTCCAGAAGACATGCTCGTTTTATCAAAACGTTTTTGAACACACAATTTTGAAAGATTTAGAAAAACCTTTTTGAGAAAATTCTCGAAAAATTGTGTTCAAAGTTTTGAAAAACAATTACTTGAGCTTAAGATGTTGAATATCTTAAAAGCAAGCTCAAGTCCGAGAAGTTGTGAACTTCCCGTTGTTAAGGATAAGTTTATCATCGGCGATAAACTTTCCTTTTATCTGAAGAACGAGTCCTAAGCTGACATTTACTTAGAAGTCGTGTACACGAGCTTAAAACCTTTGAATGGTTTTAAATGTAAGCTCGTGTCCGAGAAAATTTACTTTCTCGTTGTAAGGATAAGTTTATCATCGGCGATAAACTTTCCTTTATTTGAAGCACGGGTTACCATCTGATATTTAATGATAAACCATATACACGAGCTTAAAACCTTTGAATGGTTTTTAGGGTAAGCTCGTGTCCAAGAAAACTTAATTTCTTGTTAAGAGGGTAAGTTATCGTTGTGTGGATAAACTTCCCTGTCTCTGAAGTCCGGGTCGTCGTCTGTCATTTAACGAGGAGCCATAAAGGTGTACCGTAAAGGTGTATGACATTCGTTTTGTTTGACTCGTATTAATGTCGCTGAAACTATCAAATGGTACTCGGGGTGTGTCTCGCTGCCACAACCGACACCGAGGGGTGTCGGGCTTGTGGTTTCCTTGAGTACTTGAACTTTATCTCCTATAGTATATCTCCTATAGTTTCCTTGAGTACTTGAACTGAACTTTTGCGGTCCATTTTTCTATCAACTTGAATGTGAATATTGACTACGATCTTGACTATGATCTTGCTATGCTCTTGAATTGTGAATAATGAACGTGGTATTGGTATGAATATTGACTGCGATCATGTATTGATCTGATATGAATCATAACTGCGATATTGATATGAAACTTAACTGTGATATTGGTATGAATCTTGACTGCAATCATGTATTGATCTGATATGAATCTTAACTGTGATATCGATACGAATCTTGACTGTAGAAATGTAACGCTCTTGACATGATTTTTATATGACATGATTCTTTCATGTGATCTTGACATGAAGCTTATATGCTAGTTTGATACGATGCTTATATACTGAGTTGATATGATGCTTATATACTGAGTTTATATGATGCTTATATGCTTGTTTGATATGATGTTTATATGATGATTTGTTATGATGCTTATATACTGAGTTGATATGATGCTTATATGTTGGTTTGATATCATGCTTATATACTGAGTTGATATGATGCTTATATGCTAGTTTAATATGATGTTTATATGCTGGTTTGATATGATGCTTATATGCATTTCTCTATGGTTATCATATGTGATCTTGATTGTGATATTGACATGAATCTGGAATATGATATTGTTATGTATGTTGACCGTGACTACTGAATTGCACTTGGATACGATTTTGATCATGAACCTAAGATTGAACTGAAACTAAATGCGAGCGTGAACTAGAACATGTCTATGAACTGAAGTATATATGGTATATGCAATGCTTTCGCTAAACATTGATTTATGACTGAACTTTGTGATGACGTTCTTTTATTGTGAAACTCTGGATTTTCTAAACGTTTTCATAAACACTTTAAGTGTCATAAAATTTTTAATAAAACCTATGAACTCACCAACCATTGTGTTGACACTTTTAAGCATGTATTCTCAGGTACTTGACTGTATGATTATTTGGAGTCTGAGTGGTGATATTTGGCATAGAGGTCGTTCTCTCGGATCAAGACTCGGATAATCATGAAGTAACAGGCCCTTATACTCGTGGGCATCCGTTGGGCCAATTTGGGGGTGTTACAGATTGGTATCAGAGCCTTGGTTATAGAGAACTAGGTGTTACTGTATAGGCCTAGACTAGAACTGATGCTCTCTTGTGTTTTAGCATGTCATTATGCTTATTCCTCTGATATATGAATACGTGCTTTACGTAAGACGATTGCTTATCCATTTCTATATGAATACTTGCCATGCATATTTGCGATCTCTCATTCCACTATTATATGAATGTTTACTTTACATGTTGTGATTGCTTCATGCACTGCTATATGAATATATGTCCTATACACTAGATTGCTTTATGAAATGTCATATGAATATTTGATCTACACGTCTGTTATTACTGATAGGTGTGAAAACACCCATCCTTTTACCACTTATTTCTTGCTAAAACAAGACCAAAACGCGTATTTAATGTCATTTGTTTGGAATTATGCGTGGTTTGTGTGTTTGTTGTGTTTTCAGAGCCAACCGGATAAATATTGAAGAAAACATGGGATTGCACGAGTTTTATCGAAGAAAAAGACTAGAGACGAAGTCTATTGTCCAAGAGATGCAAAAGATTTGAAGTCAATGGGCCTATTTGAAGATTTATAGAAGAAAAGGACCAAAGATGGAAGATTTACATATGTCGAAGGAACTCAAGTCTATTAAACGAAGAAATTAAAAAACGAGTTGAATTTAATCGTCGACAAATCCCGAATCAGAATCGAAAACGTCAACTTTACTAAAAAGACGAGAAGACGAAAAGAAAGAAGAAAGCCCACTCACCAACCAACCACTTGGCCTATATAAAGAAACCCCCTCACACTTTTTGAGCAAGTTTTTCATTCCCAGTTCTTTTCTTTTCTTTCGTAGGAAGCCAACACCATTAAGGTGTTGGTGATTTTTCATTTTTGTTGAATCCTTAATCTTGTAAGTTTTTAATCTTTCCCTTTGTTTGTTTAAAATTAATCTTTCAATACAATCTTCCATTTAATCTTGTTCATCTTCTCTTTTTGATTCAAAGTTTTAAAGTTCTTATTTGGTTGATTTTAATCCATAAAAGTAAGTGGGTTTTATGTTTTTAGTGTTTTGATTTGATGTTTATGGTGGATAAATGATTAGTGTTTAGTTTGGTTTAAATCTTTTGGTTAAATTTGGCTTGTTTTGATTAAAATCGTATTGCCTTGTTTTTCTGTTTACTTTTCTTCGTCCCCAGTATTCCGGATCAACCGGATATTCCGGATCAAGCACTTTCTTATTTTTATTCCGGATCAGATTATTTATTCAGTATCAAAACCTTTCATCCGGAATATTTTATATTCCGGATCAACTCCTTTCATCTGGAATAACCTACATATTCCGGATCACACCATTTATTCCGCATCAACAATTATTCCGGGTAGAACTTTTATTCCGCATCAAGCTCCATATTCCGAATCAATTTTTTCCATCCGGAATATCTAATATTCCGGATCAAGCTCAACATTCCAAATCAACCTTCTCCATCCGGAATATCCAATATTCCGGATCAATTGATTTATTCCGGATCAAGCTCCTTTCAATTTTATTCCGCATCAACCATTTATTCCGAATCAACAATTTTATTCGGGATCAAGATGTATTCCGGATCAGCATTATTCCGAATGAAGTGTTTTATAGTAAGGGGTATTTACTGTTTCTGTTTTACTGTTTAACTTTAATTCGATTTCAGTCTTATTTTATTAACTGCTTTTAGTCTAATTTTATATCTTTGTACATTTAAACCTTTTTAGTAGAATAGAAAACCAAACCCCTTTTTAGTAACCAAGAACAACTATTCCACTTTAAACCGTAATCAATTCGAGAAGATTCCGAGAATTAATATCTGAACCCCAAGCAAAATCTCTTGTATCAAATGGCGCCGCTGCCGGCTCTTCTCGTAAAGATTAACAGTTTTTTGTGAGAACTTGGATTTTGGGATCCGTTCGCCGTGAACGTTACTTTTTCATCATTAAAATTTTCAAAAACCCTAAAAATATAAAATTTTCAAAAATACAAAAAAATTTAAACATCATAAAACCCAAAAATATTTCTACTTTGTTTTTCCTTTGTTAGTTCTTTTGCAGGTGCATGCGTACACGATCAACGTCTTATCAAGAGCCTGAGCCTCTCGAAGACTTAGACATGGCCGGTGTACATAACAACAATAACAATCCACCTCAAAACAATAATAATAATAACAACAATGAACCTCTACCGGACAATCGCCCTATGATTGAACTTTTGCAAGCACATGTAGAGGGCAACAATGATCCAATTGTCATACCCGCGATTGCAGCCAACTACTTTGAGCTCAAATCCGGCTTTATTCAGATGGTCTCAGCTCAACCATTCTTGGGGCGTACTATTGATGATCCTCATGACCATATCAAAAGGTTCCTGCAACTCACGAATATGGTCAAATTCAATGGTGTTCCACAAGAGGTAATCCGTTTACAACTCTTTCCTTTCTTCTTAGAGGGACAAACCCCGCATTGGCTTGCAAAGGAACCGCCACAAAGTATTCTGACGTGGACGGATTTGGAGACCAAATTTATAAACTACTTTTTCCCACCCTCTCGTACTACCGCTTTGCGGAATGAAATTATTAATTTTGAACAAAAGTACGATGAGTCTTTTAGTGAATCTTGGGACCGTTTTAAAGACCTTTTAAGAAAATGCCCACAACATGGTTTTACCAAAGTGCACCAAATTAATACTTTTTACAATGGTTTAAGCATGAATGACCAAGATTCACTAAATAGTGCCTCGGGGGGGGGGGGGGGGGGGGTAATATTTTGGTTAAGAGTTCTAATGCCGCTTGGGATATTATTGAAAATAAGTCTCGTGTGCAAACCAAGAGTGTTCGGACCAATGCCGCTAGTGCTAGTACTAGTGACAACGACAAGAGACTTGACAAAATTACGTCGCTTCTTGAATTGCTTGCTACCCAAACCGCTAGCAACACCAACAACAACAATGCTAAAAACGCTCAAGTCAATGCTGTAAGCCAACCATGTGAAATATGCAGGGGTCCTCACTCTTACACCACTTGTACCACCACCCAAGACTATCCTTTTGAGAATGTTAATGCAGCATACGGTACCTACCCTCCGGCCGCTTATCAAGCTCGTCCTCAAGGAGACCGCAACTTGCTTAGCTACCGCTGAAACAACTTTCTTTCCCCGCCCGGTTTTCCTCCTTAAAACCCGAACAAACAACAAAACCTCAATCACCCTCCTCAACAACCTCGTGCACCATACCAACCACCTCAAAGACAACCATATCCACCTCAAAGAAACAACCAAGTTTACCAAAAACTGCTTATCAACCACCCGCCTACCATGCTCCTCCTCCCAACCAACCCACCGCATTACACCAAGATGTCGAAACCTACATGAGGACTAATGATGTGATCGTGGAAAATCTCCAGCGGGAAGTGCTCAACTTGAAAGCAGACATGGTGAAACAAGGGAACGATCTTAGAGCCGATATGCGAAACACTTTGGCAAGTCAAACGAATGACTTAAGGAACATGATGGCTGGTTTCTTCCAAGGTAATCAATCCTCTTCTTCGGGTACTCTTCCGAGTAACACCGTTGCGAATCCAAGAGGGGAGATGAAAGAAATCACCACTCGCAGTGGCAAAGGTAGAAAGGAACCCGAGCTTCCTATACCTCCACCGGTGATTGTGACTAAGGAAAACGAGTCACCTACTCATATTCCTCATCTTGCTACTTCCCCAATTCCTCCACCTCTTACTTCTACCCCTCCTCCACCCAAGGATGTCAGTGATCCTTCGATCCCAAAGCCTTCCTCTTCTTTCGATATACCTTATCCCTCAAGGTTGAGGAAAGAAAAGCTCAAAAGCAAGGACGATATTCAGGTTTCGAACTTTCTCAAAATGTTTAAACAATTGAATTTCAACATCTCCTTCGCTGAGGCTCTCTCTCATATGCCTAAATATGCGAAAATGTTCAAAGATCTTCTTAGCGACAAGGAGATGCTTCTTGATATTGCTAATACCCAACTTAACGAGAATTGCTCTGCGGTTCTCTTAAGGAAATTGCCAACTAAACTTGGTGATCTGGGTCGCTTCTTAATCCCTTGTAACTTCCCGGGAGTTAAGAATTGCATGGCCCTATCCGATCTAGGTGCCAGTATTAACTTAATGCCTTTAAGTGTTTGGAAGCAATTATCTCTCTCTGAGCTATTCCCCACCAAAATGACTTTGGAATTAGCTAACCGTTCGGTTGCTTATCCAGTGGGGATAGCCGAAGACGTTTTTGTAGGAGTCGACAAATTCACTTTTCCTGCCGATTTCGTCGTGGTCGACTACGATATGGACTCTCGTGTGCCATTAATCGTTGGACGTCCATTCTTGAGGACCGGTCGCACTCTCATCGATGTTGAAGCGGGTGAGCTTATCATGAGAGTGGGTGACGATAAAATCGTCTTCAACATGGGAAAGCTTTCTAAACAGCCTTATTCATACGAGAGTGTTAATTGTATCGACGTTCTTGATGAGGCTTGTGAAGAACACTTCAAAGATGCTTGCAAAAGTATTCCTACCTCTCCTCCCAATGTTGAGACCGTTTCCTCTATTGATTCATCACTAGCTCTATTTGGAGAAAGTGATTTCCTTTGGAAAGATTTTGAAGCAACCATGGGAGATGTGAACTTAGAAAATGAAGATTCTCCCACCGATTGGGATGAAGACATTCGTCTCATTGAGAAACATCTCAAAGAGGACCATATTTCTCCACCATCTCCTAAGGCTATTGCTATCGATGAAACGACTTTGAATACGCCTCCCATCGAAAATCCTCTGGATTTAGAACTTAAGGAGTTGTCGTCCCATCTCGAGTACGTGTTCCTTGAAGACATGAAGAAGTCGCCCATCATCATCGCGAAGGACTTGAAAGAAGAAGAAAAATCTCGCCTCATCGCCGTGCTTAAAGATCATAAGAAGGCAATTGCTTGGAAAATTTCTGATATCTGCGGAATTGATCCAAACTTTTGTACTCACAAAATTCTCATGGGAGATTACTTTAAACCAGCAATCCAAAGCCAAAGAAGGGTTAATCCTCGCATTCATGACGTCATCAAACAAGAGGTTATCAAACTTCTGGATGCCGGCTTGATTTACCCTATTTCGGATTCGCCATGGGTAAGTCCCGTCCATTGTGTGCCCAAGAAGGGCGGAATAACCGTTGTTCCCAATGAACACAACGAGTTGATTCCCACTCGTCTTGTTACTGGGTGGAGAGTTTGTATCGACTATCGCAAGCTCAATGATGCCACGAGAAAATATCACTTTCCTCTTCCTTTCATGGATCAAATGCTCGAGCGTCTGGCGGGTAATGACTATTACTGCTTCTTAGACGGTTTCTCCGGGTATTTTCAAATTTCCATCGATCCCAAAGACCAAGAAAAGACCACATTCACTTGTCCCTACGGAACATTTGCTTACAAACGTATGCCTTTTGGTTTATGCAATGCTCCTGGGACGTTCCAAAGGTGTATGATGGCTATCTTCCATGACATGGTTGAAGAAACTATGGAAGTCTTCATGGATGATTTCTCGGTTTATGGCGATTCTTTCTCTGCTTGCCTTGCCAATTTAGAACGTATGCTTAAGCGGTGTGAAGACACTCGCCTTGTTCTTAATTGGGAAAAATGCCATTTCATGGTAAAAGAGGGCATCGTGCTAGGACACAAGATCTCCAAAGCCGGTCTTGAAGTGGACCGTGCTAAAGTCGATGTTATTGCTAAATTTCCTCCACCTTCAACCGTGAAGGGTGTGAGAAGTTTCCTTGGTCATGCGGGCTTCTACCGTCGATTCATCAAAGATTTTTCTAAAATCGCTCGCCCGATGACCCACCTCTTGGAAAAAGATACTCCTTTTATCTTTTCCAACGAGTGTATTGAAGCCTTCAATCTGCTTAAGGATAAGCTAACTAAGGCACCGGTCTTGGTTACCCCTAATTGGGAGCTGCCTTTCGAGTTGATGTGCGATGCTAGCGACTTTGCTATTGGAGAGGTTTTGGGCCAAAGAGTGAACAAACACTTCCAACCAATCCACTACGCTAGCAAGACAATGACGGGGGCTCAATTGCATTACACGACAACCGAAAAAGAGCTTTTAGTTGTTGTCTATGCTTTTGAAAAGTTCTGCCCCTATCTTGTCCATTCTACCACCATCGTGTATACCGATCATTCCGCGTTGAAGTACTTGTTAACTAAACAAGATTCCAAACCAAGACTTCTTCGCTGGGTTTTGCTACTTCAAGAATTTAAAATCGAAATTTGTGATAAGAAGGGAGCTTAAAACCTAGCCGCGGATCATCTCAGTAGACTTGAGGATCCTTATCAAGGGGATCATCCGACCAAAGAGATCAATGATTCTTTTCCCCTGGAGACCTTAATGTCTATCAATTCGAATCAAGATGAGACCCCGTGGTTTGCGGACATTGCAAACTACTTGGCGGGTGGAATTCTCATTGACGGGTTAACATCCCAGCAAAAGAAAAAGTTCTTCAAAGACATTAAGACTTAATTTTGGGATGACCCGTATCTCTTCAAACAATGCGCTGATTTGATTATTCGCCGATGTGTTGATGGACCAGCGACTTTCGACATTCTCGAAGCTTGCCACAAAGGACCCACCGGTGGTCACTTTGGTCCCAACTACACCGCCAAAAAAGTGTTTGACTCGGGATTTTATTGGCCCACCATTTATCGTGATGCTCACGAGATGGTTAAACATTGTGATGCTTGCCAAAAACAAGGCAAGATCACACATAAAGATGAGATGCCTCAAAATTTCATACAAGAATGTGAAATCTTTGATGTATGGGGTATCGACTTTATGGGGACATTCCCTTCATCTAAAGGAAACAAATACATCCTTGTTGCCGTTGACTACGTTTCTAAATGGGTTGAAGCCAAAGCTTTACCCATTAATGACGCAAGGGTGGTTTGTAACTTTTTGAAGTCGCTATTCGCTATATTCGGTGTGCCTCGTGCCATTATTAGTGATCGCGGGACTCATTTTTACAATGATCAATTTGCAAGAGTCATGGCTAAGTATGGTGTCAATCATCATCTTTCCACCGCATACCACCCACAAACTAATGGCCAGGCTGAAATCTCTAACCGAGGACTAAAGCGAATTCTTGAACGAACCGTGGGAGAGCATCGTGCCTCATGGGCCGATAAACTTGATGATGCTCTGTGGGCTTTTCGTACCGCTTACAAGACTCCGATTGGTTGTACACCATATCGTCTCGTGTACGGGAAAGCATGCCACCTCCCTATTGAGTTGGAGCACAAGGCTTACTGGGCCTTGAAGTGGGCTAATTTCAATATCAACAAAGCCGGTGACCTACGCAAGATCCAACCCAATGAGCTGAATGAACTCCGGAATGAGGCTTATGAAAATTCTTTGATCTATAAGGAAAAGACTAAGCTCATTCACGACTCTAAGATTAAAAACCGAGAGTTCCAAGTTGGAGACAAAGTTTTACTCTTTAACTCTCGGTTGAAAATCTTTTCGGGCAAGCTGAAATCTCGTTGGTCCAGCCCATTCACCATTGCCCAAATTTTTCCATATGGTACTCTCGAGCTCGCTCAACCTAATGGACCTAATTTTAAGGTGAATGGCCAACGAGTGAAGTTGTACTTTGGCGAGGACATCTCTCATTAGATGATTCCATCCCTCACCACGTTTCCCATGAACTAATTTTGGGTCGAGTCAGGCTCGTGACTCGGTTATAAAAAACAAGCGCTCCTCGGGAGGCAACCTGAGTATCTATCCTTTTCCGTTTTAACCTCCTAAGTGTAGGGGGACCTCTATAGGTTGTTTGTGTTTGTGTGGTGATGTGATTACAGGGATAAGTGCACTCTTGGAATCTTTGAAGAACCGTGCTCCTGTGTTATCCGTAATCCGGTTCTATCTCTCAACTATCGTGATTCAATTTTCTTCATACTCACATTTGAAATTGATCACTTTAGTCGTCTCTTCCTTAGCTTGATTTAACCAACGTGCACAATGTCATAAGTGTAGGGGAGAATTTTCCCACATGCTTAAACATCAAGGACAATGTTTATCTTAAGTGTAGGGGGGACTTCTATCGAAGTTTTAAGTGGACTTTTCCATGAAAATGCCTTCATTTAACCGGAAAATCATCTTTTTCAGCATTTTTCAAATTTTTAATTAACATTGGCCATTTAGTCGTAATTTTTAAATTTTTATCGTTGCTTTCATATGTATATATCCCGTAATAAAGTCAAAAATATTAATTAAGTGGTGTAGCTAGTTTTGAAGTCTTTGACATATTAGGCCCGTTGCGATTATTTTGACTCAACCCGAATAGACTTATCCAAGTTTATTCTAGCTAGTATCCTTAACCATGTAGACCTTAATTGGTTTATTAGGCTAAGCATCCACGAGTCTCATTACTTGAGATTTTAAATTGTGGAGAACGAGAAATGATGGAGTCAATTATAAGTCGGTATTCTTGCACAAGCACACTTGGTGTGATTATTTACCTATTCTCCCATCACTTGCTAATAAATTATCTGCAATAAGTAAGGTCGTACGATTTGAAAAGTTACTTAGCTTCTAGTCCAAGATCGTTTAAAAGTTGCTCGGTAATGATAAGAGTTCATAGCCAAGGCATAACTTATGAAGCGGGGCGCGAAGATTGGCGAGTCCGAAAAGGCCCTAACAAGGCATGAGGATTCAATCTTATTGCTAAAGATCCAAGGTGATGTGAAAAGCATTATTCCCAAAATCAATATGAAGGATCAAGACTCACGACGAAAAGCAATCAACTCCCATAAAGATCATGAAGAAGTCTATCCGAAAAGACCCTAACAAGGTATGAGGATAAATAGATCCAAGTCCGAAAAGGAGGCGGATCGTTGTATCTCAAAATCCCAAGTAACGATTGAAGAAATAATGATGAAGTCGTGGTCAACAAAGTGGAGTATCCCTAAAAAATACTCCAAGTGAAGAACTCTATTAACGAAGAGAAGACCATTATCTCAAGAACGTCTCTCAAGATATGAAGTATGAAGTACATGCCAAATATCGGCCCGAGAAAGGTCTCAAATCGTGAAGCGAGTTATGCCAAGATATGAACTTTTTGATATCCCGAGAAGCAGTTTTAAGAGATTTTGTCCTTTAGCTAACTATTAATCAAATCGTCCTACTTTACTTTCAGCCTAAATAAACTATCGCAATAAGTCTAAAAATGCATCTTCATGATCATTCTAAGACAAAAATAAAATATAAGAGATACACCTAGGAATAAGGGAGTTTAAGCATATAATTAAGCCACGTGTGTAAGTGTTTGATTTGCTAACTTATAATAACAATGATCTCGTTTTTAAGCTTAGTTTGGGGAACGTGAAACTTGAGGGTGATAAATCTTTGCAGCACCAAAGCCCTAATGTAAGTCCTTGATCTCTTTGTAAGTTATTTCCATGTAGCTATTTTCTAGTGAAAATGGTTTTCTATCCTTTGGTTTCCTCTAAAAGTTTTAATTCCTCTTAGTACTTTAATTTTTGCTTAGTAGTATGTTAATAAGGCCAAGGTTGATTGATTATGAGAAAAGTGTAAATTTGCTTTATCACTAAGCATTGCATGAGGGCATGGCAATGGTTAAGTGTAGGGGATTTGATAGGTGTGAAAACACCCATCCTTTTACCACTTATTTCTTGCTAAAACAAGACCAAAACGCGTATTTAATGTCATTTGTTTGGAATTATGCGTGGTTTGTGTGTTTGTTGTGTTTTCAGAGCCAACCGAATAAATATTGAAGAAAACATGGGATTGCACAGGTTTTATCGAAGAAAAAGACTCAAGACGAAGTCTATTGTCCAAGAGATGCAAAAGATTTGAAGTCAATGGGCCTATTTGAAGATTTATCGAAGAAAAGGACCAAAGATGGAAGATTTACATATGTCGAAGGAACTCAAGTCTATTAAACGAAGAAATTAAAAGACGAGTTGAATTTAATCGTCGACAAATCCCGAATCAGAATAAAAAACGTCAACTTTACTGAAAAGACGAGAAGACGAAAAGAAAGAAGAAAGCCCACTCACCAACCAACCACTTGGCCTATATAAAGAAACCCCCTCACACTTTTTGAGCAAGTTTTTCATTCCCAGTTCTTTTCTTTTCTTTCGTAGGAAGCCAACACCATTCAGGTGTTGGTGATTTTTCATTTTTGTTGAATCCTTAATCTTGTAAGTTTTTAATCTTTTCCTTTGTTTGTTTAACATTAATCTTTCAATACAATCTTCCATTTAATCTTGTTCATCTTCTCTTTTTAATTCAAAGTTTTAAAGTTCTTATTTGGTTGATTTAAATCCATAAAAGTAAGTGGGTTTTTGTGTTTTTAGTGTTTTGATTTGATGTTTATGGTGGATAAATGATTAGTGTTTAGTTTGGTTTAAATCTTTTGGTTAAATTTGGCTTGTTTTGATTAAAATCGTATTGCCCTGTTTTTCTGTTTACTGTTCTTCGTCCCCAGTATTCCGGATCAACCGGATATTCTGGATCAAGCACTTTCTTATTTTTATTCCGGATCAAATTATTTATTCAGTATCAAAACCTTTCATCCGGAATATTTTATATTCCGGATCAACTCCTTTCATCCGGAATAACCTACATATTCCGGATCACACCATTTATTCCGCATCAACAATTATTCCGGGTAGAACTTTTATTCCGCATCAAGCTCCATATTCCGAATCAACTTTTTCCATCCGGAATATCTAGTTTTCCGGATCAAGATCAACATTCCGAATCAACCTTCTCCATCCGGAATATCCAATATTCCGGATCAATTGATTTATTCCGGATCAAGCTCCTTTCAATTTTATTCCGCATCAACCATTTATTCCGAATCAACAATTTTATTCTGGATCAAGATGTATTCCGGATCAGCATTATTCCGAATGAAGTGTTTTCTAGTAAGGGGTATTTACTGTTTCTGTTTTACTGTTTAACTTTAATTCGATTTCATTCTTATTTTATTACCTGCTTTTAGTCTAATTTTATATCTTTGTGCATTTAAACCTTTTTAGTAGAATAGAAACCAAACCCCTTTTTAGTAACCAAGAACAACTATTCCACTTTAAACCGTAATCAATTCGAGAAGATTCCAAGAATTAAAATCTGAATCCCAAGCAAAATCTCTTGTATCAATTACCTTATGCGTTGCTCATATAGTAATATACCATATATTTCGTTAATTTTGTTCTTGCATTGTTTAGATCTAAGCATGTATGTCACTTATCATGTGTTTTCTTGAATATGAAGGAAGTAAATTATTTTTCTACATGGTATCTTTTAGATTTGTACTTTTTTATGTGGATCTACTAAATCTATATATTTTAAAAACATTAATATAGTTTTTATAAAAGTATAATTTGTTGTATTTATATAACCTATGGATATAAATATGTTCTTGGTAAATTATCGGTGTTTATGAGTTTTGGTACAAACTAGTAGTGTTATTATAATAAGCGGATGTGTTTAAAAGTGGTCAAAATATATTTTTATAAAAGTGTGACATTCTGTCCAAATTTTATATTGAGCTTAATGGTTCATAAAAATTGTTTTGACACTAGATTAGTACCTTTTCAGTAGGGGGCGAAAGGTTATACTTTAGAAAGATTATGAAAATATAAGTTAATATCTTCGTTTTGATATATTATAAACTAAAAACGGACTTAAAATGAGCAAGATATGATCGATTGAGTTTTGTTGTCGGAAAACTTAATTTTTGCAAAAACATTAAAAGTAGTTGTTGTCTATAATTTTAAAATGGTCGAAATGATGTTTTAAGTCAAACCGGGTTATTCTAAATGTCGAAACGAGTTTAAAATGACTTACATGAATATTGAAGATGTTTTGAAAAGGGTAAGAATGCGTGTTGAAAATATAGATTGTGATTTGAGTACTTACTAAAAATGGTAAATTTTGAAATGACGCCGAAAGGCTGTTGGATTTTCTATATAAAGCGTGTTGAGAAATTTACAAAGTTAAATTTTGGTAAATTAAAATTTAAGTCAAAACGCTTACGAAATTCCATCGAGTAAAAAATAAACATTCATGCCTAAGTATAAGATACTGATATTAACTATATGACTTCGATGAGTCATATTTTATCTATAAAACCAAGCACATGATTGGCAAGTGACATACGTGATATGCTTATGTGTTTTATTTGTTTACGCCTGAACTATAGTATTATGTTTTGGTTACTGCTAGTGTTGTCCGCTATTACTTGACGTTACTTGTGCGGATTGATTCTTTGCTTGAGGAGAGTCTATAGTCCATATTAAAATGTTGTATATGTTAAATGTTTTGGGATGCGATAAATGTTTGATTTATGTGTTTGCGATTATCTTATATACGGCTACATGACTTCTTCTTGCGATTGCTTTATGCACCTTAGAGATCATTGGCTTATCTATTTATGATTGTTTTATACGCTGCCACCTGACTACTTGCTTTACGTAATTATGATTGTTTTATATACACATTCGTACTTATTTATGAATCTTACTCGATGACGAGCGAGACTCGTGTAATAGGGATAGTTCCTTCATCTATTTGATAACTATTATAATATATCATTATATGGGTTATTTATTTGGGACGTGTTATTGCGCACGTTATGGTGTGACTAAAATTAATTTCCTCCCGCTTATAAACTTGAACGTCTATTTATGGAAAGCAACTCATTGGCGACTCCTGCGCTTGCTTTTGATAATTTCATCTAATAACGTTTTCGAGAATTTAACTATTCTCAATGAGATTTTGCCACTGATAACTATTATGATATATTATCCTCTTAATTTTGTTTTATGACCTTACACTCCATACACGTTTACACTCCTGGTATCGCAAACGCCTATTATTGGAGTGTAATTGGTCGCGTCTCGTCTTGATTATTTGATGTAATTTTATGTGGTATCATTTGGATAGTTTGCATGTCTAGATGGTGTCGGTGGGGATCCAATCAAGGTACTTGTGATTTCATATTTAAATGGAATGGGACGTTTAAATATGAAACATGAGTCTCTTGACCACAAGTTAATTATGATTTCGTATTTAGATGGTATGGGACATCCAAATGTGAAATCATAAGCCACCGGACCATGAGCTTATTTATGGTTCCGTATTGAGATGGTATAGGACGTTTGAATACGGAAGGTGTAAATAAATTGGCTGTAAACTCTCTTGATAATATCTATTTTCTTAGATAGTTTATCTATTTTGATGGTAACTCTTGTTGACAATATTTTAGTAAGAAGAGTTATGAGGTCTTTATTGAAATGGATTGGGACGCCCTTACATTTGAATAAAGAAGTTATAAATTGCTTAACCAAAGGTTTATTATTTATATTTACATATATTGGGACGCCTCTGTATGTAAATGTGAATTATAAACAAGTGGATTGAAGTGCATCTGACGCAACTGCGTATTTATATTATTATTCTAGTATTCTAGTTATGGAATGTGCTTCTTTTGAATATGATTCGTCCATATGATTTTAATCATTGTTTTGTCTTCTTACCGCTGTCATTTTCGCATTTTGACGAAAGATTACATAAACATCATTTGATTCGCAAATTGTTGCATAAATTCTTTCGAATGAACACCGATCGACGTGAGCCTAACGAGCTTACTGCAGTGAACCCTATCCCGACTTTTCAGAGTCGACGACTTGCTAAGATTCTTCACTTCTAATTGTCATTTATTTACTCTATGAACTCTTACCAACATTTAAGATGTTGGCGACTTGTTGAACTTTTCACTTCTAGCTGTCCTTATCTGTCTTATGGACATTTGTCGCTTTGTCAAATGGACATACCATTCAGATACAATCCAGTGTTACCCACTGCTTTTCGACACAACCTTATGTGAATGACCCAATCAAAAAAAAATATGAGGAGGATTAAAAATGACCGGTTATAAGTTTATTCGACTTAACTTTTGAGCACAACATCGTATTTTCCTTTTCTTGACACTTCTTTACTCGGGTAACAACGAACGAGTTTTGAGGACAAAACTCAAAATAACACGTGGATGATGTAACACCAGAGAATTTTCCTTACTATAAATAATAATAAATTATATTAATTATTATTTAAAATTCATTTCTGAGTGCTACCAAACTTATTGGATTTAAAAACGAGGCATATTTTGACAAAGTTTGAAAAATTGTACAGTCTGCGTACAAGCACGTTAAAAATTATTTTTTATATTTAATTGTCACGAGATATTTAATTAAAATTATCTATAAATTTTACTTATACTATTTCTTTTTTAATAACGTTGGTTAAAAACGTGAATATTCAAGTTGAAATCTATTTTCTTTAAAACAAAGTTCATCTGAGACACCTAGTAGATAATCAAGTTTTTAAAAGAGTTTACAAAATAATATGTGTAACACCCCCAAATTTTTACAACTCAATACAGCGGAAGACTCGTTGGTGTTACGGGATAGCACATTACTCACATCATAGACAACGCATAAAAATCGCGTCGTTTAATAATAAAGCATTTCCATTCATAAATATCAAAGTTACAGAGGTCCCAAGTCATTGTATTTCATACAAGTTTTACAAAGCATTTGAATGGAAATTAGTTAATTAAGTGCGGGCCATGAATTCTTGTTGTCTTTCCGAGAATTACCTTCAAGTACCTGAGATAAAACATGTTAAAAGAAAAGGTCAGCGATAACGCCGAGTGAATTCATAGAGTTTAATAAAATCCATCAATATAACATCGGTATAAAATTATTTACCGAAAATCATTTTGTACAAATCTTTATCAAAATCATAATATAGGCATTTGCCTTAAAAATCATTATACGAACCATTGTCGTAAAAACATCATACAAAACGTTTTACAACGTTGTATAGATTAAATAAAAACCGTTATATGAATATGGTTATGAAAAACCAAAACACAAACATAATATTAATAATATGACCCCGTATTGCTAGTCAGGCAATATATCGTAATTCGGTGCGTATTGCAGTATTTCGTTATTTTGGATTATTATAAGCCGCATGACTAATGTACAGATTTTACTAGTTGAAAAAGTTCGTTTTCTCGGTATCTTCTCGAATTGATTTCCGGTTAAATGTGCGACTCAGTTGTTCTTGGTGAAAACAATATTTTTGATTTTGGTAAAATAAATGTGCAAGACTTAAAAATAAATGACGGGTAATTAAAACTAAAACTAGTTGAAACGTAAAACGGTGCAATATTTAAAACTTTAAAAGTAAATGACGATAAATTAAATGACGTAAAATTAAAACTTAACGAAAAGCAAATTGACAATTAATAAAAAATGTAAAACGAAATTAAAATAGACTAAAAATAAAACGAGAAAAATTAACACTTTAACTAAAACAAAATGTTAAACAAAACAAGACACCCCGTCGGAATAAACTCGATCGGAATCCAAATTGGAATCCGATCGGAATGTACCCGTCGGAAAGTACAAATCGGAATGAGCAAAATGACATGATCGGAATATATTCCGATCGGTTGATCGGAATACGGCAAACAACCCGTCGGAATAAACTATGTCTAATCGGAATATCATAAAATGGAAACAATCGGAATGTGGTAAATCGTCCAGATCGGAATGTGACAAAACTGCTCAGATCGGAATACTCTAAAACGCCAAATCGGAATATTACACGAAGAATCAAATCGGAATGTCAACAAAGCATGTAATCGGAATATAATGAAACCCTTTTTCGATCAGCAGATCGGAATAGGGGGGGCTGCTCGGAATGATGCGATCGGAAAGGGGTTTTCCCTTTCTGATTTGTGTGTGATTCGAAATAAGCAAATAATAAGCTATTGGAATAAGCTCAAACTAAAACTAGAACGAATCTAAATCGAAATGGACTCAATAAGCATGAATAACAACTTATCAAACATTAAATAAACAAACTTTTTAAATCAAACTTTTAAAAAGACAAATACTTTTAAGAAAACTTTAAATCAAATAAGCATTAAGATGAAATAAGATCAAGGATGAACATGAATCAAAGATAAGCAAAACAAGAAAGGTAGAAGAAGATGATTAAAAATAAGAACTTGATTAAAAGAAAAGATTCCAAAATTAAAAGACTTACTTGAATTGAAGAAATTAAAAGTGCATAAAAAGAAATTAAAATGCAAGAAAGTAATTAACAAGAAATGAAAATGGTGGAAGAGTGGTTTGTCAAGCCACCAACAACCTGAAATGAAATAACTAATGGCCTATTTATAGTGGAGATTAGGGAGGAGCTTAGGAAGCTTCCTCCTTCTTTCCTCTTTTCCTTATTTGCACACTTAAGTCCTTTTCTTCTTAATCTTTTGTTAATCTTGGACTTAATGACTTTGTCTCGGAATTTCTTCGAACTTGTCTTGACATTTCTTCATAAATAAGACTCGAGTTCTTCGGCTTTTAGTAAACTTCCGTCTTTTGACTTTTTCTTCGATAAATCTTCAGAATTGGTCTTGGACTTCCGTTCTTTTTCCACTCTTGATCTTTCGACTTCATCTTTCGTCTTTTTCTTCGATAAAAGCCCGTGAATGCCGTGTTTTCCCCACTTTTCACCTTTCGTCCTAAATCACAACAAAAACACAAACCACGCATAATTCCGACATAAATGACATAAAATACATGTTTTGGCTCGGTTATTATTGTAATTAAGTGGTAAAAAGATGGGTGTTTTCACACCTATCAAATCCCCTACACTTAACCATTGCAATGTCCTCATGCAATGCATTAGTTACAAAGCACGTTTACACTTTCATCATAATCAATCCACGTTGGCCTTTATTAAAGAGATAGAAAATTATAAACATTCAAAGTAAAGAAATTAAAAACATACCTTGGGTTTTGGAAATGTCGTGAATGATCATCATCTTCAAGTTTTCACTTTCTCCAAACCAAGCTTAAAAACCGAGATCATTGTTATTATAAGTTAGTAAACTAACACGAACTTATGTGGGCCAATTATTCACTTAGACTCCCTTATTCCTAGGGGTATCTCTTATATTTTATTGTTGTCTTGAATGATCACGAGGATGCATTTTTTTGACTTATTTCGATAGTTATTTAGTCCGAAAATAAAGTGAACGATTTAATCAATAGTTAGCTAAAGGACAAAATCTTTTAAAACTGCTTCTCAGGACCTCATAAAGTTCATATCTTGGCATAACTCGCTTCACGATTTGAGACCTTTCTCGGACCGATATTTGGCAGCGACTTCATACTTCGAATCTTGAGAGACGTTCTTGAAATAATGGTCTTCTCTTCATAATAGGAATTTCTTCACTTGAAGTTTTGAGAGATTCTTCATATTTGGACTTTGATATACAACCATCCGCCTCCTTTTAGGACTTGGATCTATTTATCCTCATACCTTGCTAGGGTCTTTTCGGATATACTTCTCCATGACTTTTGGGGAGTTTTTGCTTTTCGTCGTGTGTCTCGATCCTTCATATTGATTTTCGATAAATGATTCTTCACATCACTTTTGGATCTTTAGCAATAAAATGTAGCCCTCATGCCTTGTTAGGGCCTTTTCGGACTCGCCAATCTTCGCATCCCGCTTCAATAAGTTATGCCTTGGCTATGAACTCTAATTAATACCGAGCAACTTTTAAACGATCTTGGGCTAGAAGCTAAGTAACTTTTCAAAACGTACAACCTTATTTATTGCAGATAAATTTATTAACAAGCGATGGGAGAATAGGCTCATAATTAACTCACATAAATTCACGAAAGAATACCAAACTTATAATTGGCTCTATCATCTCTCGTTCTCCACAGTTTAAAATCTCAAGTAATGAGACTCGTGGATGCTTAGCCTATTAAATCAAAGTTTTGGGTTTTCGAGTCATCTATAGGATCTTGCAAATTCTTAGACTTTTTCAAGTTTTAGAAATCGCATTTTAAAGTTCCCTTGATAAACAACTCTCTATGATCAATTATAGGAACTTGCAAAAAGTTCTTGTTCTTAACCCGTGAGAGTTAAGACTTTCGCATTTTATAGCTCCCTATATAAAAGCCTAGCAAAACTTGACTTAAACACGTTAAGGATACTAGCTAGAGTAACTTAGATAAGTAAACTCGGGTTGAGTCAAAAGATTCATAACGTTTAAAAATTAAAACCACTTTATTAATATTTATTTCAGCAAAGAAGGAAAAATAACTATACAAAGAGAAAAACTAATAGGCCAAAATAGATCAAAATTTTTGAAAAATGTCGAAAAATTGATTTTCCGGTTAAAATGAGGACAAATACAAGGAAAAAGCCACTTAACTTCGATAGAAGTCCCCCTACACTTAAGATAAACATTGTCCTCAATGTTTAAGCATGTGGGAGTAAACTCCCCTACACTTAGGACATTGTGCACTTTGTTTAAATCTCGCTAAGGAAGAGACAACTACAGAGATTCCTATTTTAATATTGAGAAAATATAAAATAGTGAATCGAAAAGAGTTTAGGATAGAACCGGGAAAAAGGGAACATGGAATCACGGTTCGTCAAAAGTCATCAAGAGTGTGTCTTTGAAGCTCTAATCCCTGCACATGATAAGAAAGAAAGCAAGAAACACCACGGGGATCCCCCTACACTTATGGTAAAGATAGCTAGATAATTGGGTTGCCTCCCAAAAAGCGCTTGTTTATATTAACCGAGTCACGAGCCTGACTCGTCCCCGAATTAAATGGTCCATGGGGAAACCTCGAATGTGATACCGGGATCAAAGACCTTGTCCTCGTTCCCGGTTGACATCAACAAAGGAGAGGCGGGGGGGATAAGTCTTGAATGGGAGAAAAACCCTTTCAACATACGAAAAGTATGTGAAATCATGATCCACGGGAGGTGGGTTGGGTAAAGTAAGCACATTGTCCTCCCCCAAAGATAATAGATGCTGAGCAAGCGGCAAAGCCGTATAGTTATCAATCATAGCATAATCAATGTCACCTCCCGGGTCAAAGCACTCATCCTCCGTGATAGTGGCTAAAGGGGAGGATGAAGGTGCTCGGGAGGGGGACTTGGGTCAATACTTTCCTGCAGCAAATTATCAAAAATAATGTCCCCCTCCGTGTCATAATCATCAATACCTGGAGGGATGGAGTGGATATCAATTTCTTCCAGCAATGGGTCATTATCTTCAACGGGAGGAATAGATGGAGGTAAAGACTTGGAAAGAGAAGGAGAAGTCAACGCTTCGATTTGCGCAATAAGAAGGTGCACTTTCCGTAATCGATCGCGAAGAAGCACGTCTTCCACCTCATCCACAAGATCATGTTCATCGGTGAACTTCTCGTAAACCGGAGAGAATAAATCGTCATCGTCTGCATCTCCCGGTGGAGATTGAGAAATTTCAAAAGTGAAATTCTCATAGCAGAGAGAAGAATCGTCATCACTAGGATCGACCTCTTCCGTAAGAGCAACGTCGTCCTCAAGCTCCATAGCAGGTAACTCACAAACCTCATCATCCAATACTTTGTCGAGACCAACATCACTAAGCTCATTCAACGAATCTAGATCCTTAGATGCAGTAGGAACATCGAGAGTAGGAGCAACAACTTCAGAAGATTGGTTGAAAGTGTAGACGTCATCGTCGTCGTCATCATCATAATAGATGGGATGAGTCCAGTTAGGAGTGACGTAGTCGGCTAACTCTTCTTTGATAACCTCCACATCTTTAAGAAGCTCATGCAGCAACTTTTGTTGTTCATCGCCCCGAGTATGTTCAATTTCACCAATTCTATCCCACGCTATAATTAAACATTTTGGTGTAGAAAAGAAGGGAAAACGACTAAACTGGCTCAAAAAGGTGTCAGTGGTTTTCAAGGTTTCGTCCACATCAAGCAAAGGTTGCTTTTCCGGATGCAAGTCAGCTCGAAGTTGAGCTATACTTTCTAGAATGCCATTCAAAGAAGTGAGTTGTTGATCAAGACTAGTTTGCTGAGAGGATTGATGATTGAGGGTGTGATGTGGGGGCTCAAAATTATAGACACTAGGATGATAGCACGGCTGTTTCTCAAAGACTTGCGACGGATCACAAAAAGAAGCATCGTGAGGGCCCCCACAAATATAGCACCATGGGTATGGAGAGAAACTTGGTGCCTCTTGTGGATAGCTATTATCATTTTCATAATTGTACCCCGGTTCTTGCCCGTGTTCATACGGGTATTGAACCGGGCACGAAACATGCCAATGAGAATCGCTTCCACAATAGATGCACGGGGGAACAGGAGGAGGTGGGTTCAAAAAGGACGAATTAGTCGAGTTGCACAAAGGACAAAATCCGAATAGGAATTGTGTATTGTCGATATCGTTTCCGCACCGCTCACATGTACACCATTGACAAGAGTCGTTCCCGTACAATCGTCTCCCACACCCGACGCAATGGACATAAAAATCCATAAAGAAAGATAGATAAGCAAGAAGAATATTTTTGGTGCAAAACTTTGAAAAAGAAATGCTTTTTATGATTTTTCAAATGTTTTTGGGAGTTTTGAAAAATGTTTGGACACGAAAAATAACGTTCACAAGTGAACGGATCCCAAAAGCCAACGCGTCTCTCACAAAAAACCGTTAATCCTCACGAAAAGAGCCGGCAGCGGCGCCATTTTAATGTACAGATTTTACTAGTTGAAAAAGTTCGTTTTCTCGGTATCTTCTCGAATTGATTTCCGGTTAAATGTGCGACTCAGTTGTTCTTGGTGAAAACAATATTTTTGATTTTGGTAAAATAAATGTGCAAGACTTAAAAATAAATGACGGGTAATTAAAACTAAAACTAGTTGAAACGTAAAACGGTGCAATATTTAAAACTTTAAAAGTAAATGACGATAAATTAAATGACGTAAAATTCAAACTTAACGAAAAGTAAATTGACAATTAATAAAAAATGTAAAACCAAATTAAAATAGACTAAAAATAAAACGAGAAAAATTAACACTTTAACTAAAACAAAATATTAAACAAAACAAGACACCCCGTCGGAATACACTCGATCGGAATCCAAATTGGAATCCGATCGGAATGTACCCGTCGGAAAGTACAAATCGGAATGAGCAAAATGACATGATCGGAATATATTCCGATCGGTTGATCGGAATACGGCAAACAACCCCTCGGAATAAACTATGTCTAATCGGAATATCATAAAATGGAAACAATCGGAATGTGGTAAATCGTCCAGATCGGAATGTGACAAAACTGCTCAGATCGGAATACTCTAAAACGCCAAATCGGAATATTACACGAAGAATCAAATCGGAATGTCAACAAAGCATGTAATCGGAATATCATGAAACCCTTTTTCGATCAGCAGATCGGAATAGGGGGGGCTGCTCGGAATGATGTGATTGGAAAGGGGTTTTCCCTTTCCGATTTGTGTGTGATTCGAAATAAGCAAATAATAAGCTATTGGAATAAGCTCAAACTAAAACTAGAACGAATCTAAATCGAAATGGACTCAATAAGCATGAATAACAACTTATCAAACATTAAATAAACAAACTTTTTAAATCAAACTTTTAAAAAGACAAATACTTTTAAGAAAACTTTAAATCAAATAAGCATTAAGATGAAATAAGATCAAGGATGAACATGAATCAAAGATAAGCAAAACAAGAAAGGTAGAAGAAGATGATTAAAAATAAAAACTTGATTAAAAGAAAAGATTCCAAAATTAAAAGACTTACTTGAATTGAAGAAATTAAAAGTGCATAACAAGAAATTAAAATGCAAGAAAGTAATTAACAAGAAATGAAAATGGTGGAAGAGTGGTTTGTCAAGCCACCAACAACCTGAAATGAAATAACTAATGGCCTATTTATAGTGGAGATTAGGGATGAGCTTAGGAAGCTTCCTCCCTCTTTCCTCTTTTCCTTAATTGCACACTTAAGTCCATTTCTTCTTAATCTTTTGTTAATATTGGACTTAATGACTTTGTCTCGGGATTTCTCTGAACTTGTCTCGACATTTCTTCATAAATAAGACTCGAGTTCTTCGGCTTTTAGTAAACTTCCGTCTTTTGACTTTTTCTTCGATAAATCTTCAAAATTGGTCTTGGACTTCCGTTCTTTTTCCACTCTTGATCTTTCGACTTCATCTTTCGTCTTTTTCTTCGATAAAAGCCCGTGAATGCCGTGTTTTCCCCACTTTTCACCTTTTCATCATAAATCACAACAAAAACACAAACCACGCATAATTCCGACATAAATGACATAAAATACATGTTTTGGCTCGGTTATTATTGTAATTAAGTGGTAAAAAGATGGGTGTTTTCACACCTATCAATGACATTGTTACCTTACTAAACCAAACAACGGGTAGCTAGCCCGAAACTCAATTTGCCCATCTAAATTAGCGTGTCGTCACAAAGGTCACGCTATGAAAATCTTCTCATACATAAATTCGCTTACCAATCAATGTGGCACGACGGGGATCAACCGTCAAGGCGCGAACTGGGGTGATCGTCCCCAAATAGTACTATTATATGCATAAGCGTCTACCAAATCCCGGTAGTTCACAATTCATGCTAATGGGACTTTTAGTGACATAACCTAACTTTAATAATCCATTTTATTTCATCTATCGGGTCATTTAATCATTTATCGGGTCATACAATCGGGTCATACAATCATTCAGGTCCAAATCAATAAACAAACAATCGGGACAAATGGTGTCCTATTTTATAAAAACTAACATGTTATCTCCCTCGCGGGTTTATAAAACATTTATAAAAACATTTAAAAGAGTGCGAGGCTATGAACTCACGTTGATGTGGGAAGGCGGGTTATCGGCAATTCGGACGTACGGTACGTGCTTCAATCACATAAACCTAGACAAATAATACTCGTCTTAGACTCATGTCCAATGACTTTTTAAAAATAACAATTATGTATACATATGATGATTATATATATAGGATGATCAAGTGGGTTTACATATTCTCATTTACTCATTTTAGTGTTATGTGTCGATAACTTTTATACTAGTTTTACCTATTTACATATTTTAAGTCCAATAAACTTATTATAGGTTCAATCACTTGTATTAATCCATTTTATACTTGTATTATCAGTATTTATACTTTACATGTTGGGCCCTAATGGGTTAAGCCCAATAAATAAGTTTATAAGTGTTTTAGCCCATTTTGTTGTATTATTAGTCCAGTAAGTTAACTTAGCCCGTTAATGTCCGTATGTTTTATAGTTCGGGTTTTATCGGTTTTTACTTCTTATATATGTTTACATATCAGTATATGAGTTTCAAAAACTTTACATTAGACGGGTTTGATCGTCTAAGTTTTAATTGGCGAAAACGTTAAATTTTACGGTAATAGCCGAAAAAGTCGTAAAAATCATGTTTATATTTTTATAACTTGTAAAACTTATCAAACTACCATTTTTATAAAATGTCCATTTATTTATCCTTATACATATTTATATAACTGTATTGTATAAGTTAGTGGGTTTTAATTTATATTTTATACTATTTTTATTTGAGTGCTTATATAATATTATTATACTTTAATTTTCCCAAAATCTGATTTTTACTTTCATGTTCACCAAAACTGCCATATCTAGAGTTCTATATGGAGATAGAAGCTAACATTTTTATGAAATAAACTACATGATATGTGCTCCATTTAAATCTTCTATAGCTACTGTTGAATCAGCCTCTAAGTATTTTCTAAAAATCGTCCAAAACAGTGAACTCAGATTTGTACTCTAAACTTGTTTTGATCATATCTCACTCATCCTAATGATTCCATTGCATGGCCAACTCTCACATGTGTAAAAGACATATTACTTACTGTATATCCATTAATCTATGCCATTTTATCAGTTCATGACATGGTTCTTTACTGTTTTATACAGCCATCATTTTTAAGCATGATTTTAACCTTTTTACATATAGTTTTTCATCTTTTTACCCATGATTATCAACACCAAATCCCCACATAATATTTTTCATCATCATATACATATACATAAATAAAGAAATTACAAGATTACATAATAAAAATAACAAGAGGATAGGAAGAACAATCTCTATACCACCATTAGTGATGAAAAGATGAGGTTTTTGATGAACAAGACTTGGTTTTTGGGTAACCAATTTTATGAGATATCAACACCACTTCTAGGATCACCAAATATTTGTAGACTCCTTGAGAAATCAGCCCTTTATCTTCATGAAATCTCCTCCTTGGATGTTAAAATCACCACCAATCAATAGAGCTTCAAAAGGCTTCATCATATGTACGAATAACATATGATTCCATGGTTAAATTTGATCAAATTAGGGTGTTTAGTGGTGGTGGTAGACGAAAATATAGAGAGAGAGAGAGCGAGGAGAGAAAAGAGTGGCATTGCATGTATGTTTATGAGAAATGGTATTGTGTTGGATGGTTTTGTGATGTAGTGGCTTACAAGTTAAGCATTAAGCAACAAGTGTTAGCTTAGTAGCTACAACTTGACACATCATGAGATGTGTTGGCTTAATGTTGCCATCCATATAGTGGGGTGGGGCAAGATTTATCTTGTCTCATCCCACTAATTTAAGGGTACTCCTCGATTCTAGTTTCCTTGATATGCGTGCCCTCGGGTCGTTTTACGAAAAACGTTTTTATAAATTATGAATCAACGGCACAAAACGAATCTAATAAAAATTGTCATCAAAAACGGAGTTCGAAAACGTAAGTACGTAAACCTAAGGTTTCCGGTTTAGTCGTAAAGGACGTTAAATTAAAATCGTAAGTCCTAATATCTTCTCGTAAATTTGTGAGTTTATGAACCAACTCAAAATTAAAATCCCAAAATAATATTCACGGATAAATTTATTTCCTGAAATGTTGGACTGTCACCAAAACGGTGTATGTTAACGTAAGCACGTAACGTAGAATCCTCCGGTTTAGACGGAGTCGATGCTACTTCAAGACGTGAATCAAAATTTCTTCCCAAAAATAAGTTGAGTTCATATTATAACATTAAAATAATATTTTCAAATAAATATTGAGAATAAAATATGAACCATAAATTGATGGATTGTCACAACATTTACCCCTAAACAGGATCTTTGTGCTCAAAGATCATCTTATCTTACTACTCGCTTATTATAGAGTTAAAGCCATGTGGGTATTTCCTCCACATTAGGTATTTTCTCACAAGTGTAATCCATTACAATACGCGAGTTTCATCAAACATAACTACGGGAATAAGATCAGGCTTAATGTTGACTTACTTTCTCTATCCATGATGTTCACGGGTTTTTGATGAATGCAACTTTTCGCCGATCTAAACTTTATCAAGAAGTGATCAGATTCTTACTTGATAGACAGTTTATCAAGTTCGATATTCGAAACATAATTCACGCAGCTCTTGAAGTCCTAGGGTAGATCCAGCTTATATACCTTTCAAACCAATCTTTTATATCATCTCAATGGTCCCATACAACGGGGACTTATATCCCATGATCTTTTAGATCATCAATTCATTTTTCCATGGTTAAAATTTTTGGCATAACTTCGCTACCCATCTGGCACTTCAAGATCTACACTTCATATTCACATAACCCCCTGCCCACTACCGACGGTCAATAAACAGATCCTAATTTCAACAATCATCTCAGGTCTCGCGGGTCGAGTATTTTGTAAGGTTAGGTTCGCCATCATAGGAAACCTTAAACCTAAAAGACATGTCCAATCTCACAATGGGTGTATGTCCGGTGTCTTCATCCCAACTCCTGCTTACAGATGCTCTAATATATATCCTCACAAGATTCAATTTTGATCCTAATACGATAATTATCAATGATAATCTCTCCAAAGGAAAACGATTTTACAGTTTATTACCAAAGGTCAATCATTCAAACCTAGAACAACACTTATAGTATTTTGTATCGTTACTTTACCTCGTCCCTTCGATTTGGGGTGGTAAACAGTACTCTCATCAAGGTTCGTTCCCAACGACTTTGAGCAAATCTCTAGAAATTTGATGCGAAGCGAGGATCTTGATAAAGATGTTCGATACAGGCAAACTATGTTTACATAACTCCTTTAAATACAAGGAGTCGATTTCTTCATCAAGAATTTATCATTAACAGGAATGATATTAGCAGATTTGGTCAGTCTGTCGACGATGACCCAAATCGAATCAAATTCAGATGATGACCTTTGCAATATCTAGACGTTTACTAATGTATGAGGCGGTGTCTGCCTTCATAATTTGCCATTAATTTAACTTCTTCTGATAATGATACATTTAATCAGAAATGACAGGAATAGAATACTTATACTTACAAGATTTCAACATGACTAAATCTCAAAATCTCCATATTTAGGCAACCACAAGTGGCCTTTTATACACTTAACGCTATTGGCTTCTCAATTCTAATGGTTCACATTAGCCGCGAACCCCTTTTATTATCTATATTGTCCTTTTTACAAACATCGTTCATATTTAAATTATTCGGCAATTTTATTTTGCACATTCATTATTAAGAAATACATCATAATTGATTCTTCATATTTTCTACATAATGTGTCAATAATTACGTTCACCTTCCCCGATGAAATAAATATCATGTCCACAATTCGTTCAGAATTTCTTTCTTCATATTTTCTAAGTTTTAGTTTCGTCTCAACTATTATTTTTATCAGTTATGCTCAATCTGACGTTTAAAGCGTCGATAATTATTGCAAGTAATTAAATAATAAATATTTAATTTTTATGAAAAGTAAACGCAAAAAGTTTTTAAATTTTCTCAGTTTGTCCAATTATATAAAAATGTTCAAAATAAATTTGAATTTAATTAACACAATTTTTTGTTGATTTATCGGAAATAATTAGTAAGATCCGTAAATGTTCGAAAAACCTTCGTTTATACTTTGGTAAAAACTTTCTTAGTTGAAAAGCAAAAATTGTCGTTTCAAATTTTAAGTCATGGTTTAACGGTTTCCTCAATCTCTCTTAGGTTGTCTTGAGGTATACACACACATTTACCCCTAAACAGGAATTTAGTTAAATGATTTATGTATAAGGGAATAATCCCAAAAAAATATTTGTTAAAACATTTGTCAAAACATATTTCCTTTTTCTTTTTGGTAAAACCAAAAGCCTTAATGGTTCCAATTTTTGAAGAGTCAATATATTCCATTTTTTTATTAATCACACGGTCAAATAATGTAAAGGATTAAGTCTCATGTTTAAATATTCAAGGTACAAGTTTTCATTGTTCGGCCAATTCAGGGCAATCTATAAATAATTATTAACTCCTTCTTATTCTTATAAACAAACAGATGGTTCTTAATGATCATGAGCATGAATTTTATTAAATTACAGCCTACACACGTGATTCACCAAATTTATGGATGCTACATGTGTATTAGTCAATCCAAACGACATAATAGGAAACTCATAATGGTCATTACAAGTTCTGGATGTAGTGATTGGAATAGATAATCTTTTCGCGGACGCGAAGTTGATGATAACCATGCCGAGGATCAAATCTTAAGAACATACGTTAAAACCTCGTAAATTATCGAACAAATATATCATCTTGGGTAGTGGATATAGATTTTTAGTCGCCAATTTACCTAGTTCACGGTAATCAGTAAACATAAGGAATGATAACACCATAGCTCTACATGATGACGAGCTCGGTAGAATAAAATCTTTCTCCAACAACTCTCTCAGTTGTACGGTAATTCCTTTAATTCAGATGGTGATGACGTACAGTGCACAAGCCACAGGTGCAACACCGGGAATATAATCAATACCAATTTCAACTTTCCTTAATGGAAAAAGTCTAGGTAATTCACCAGCAAATACCTCCTAAAGTTTCAGATAACGGAAACATCTTTTTAATAAATTCATATTAGGTTCTTTCTAGATTATAATATCTATGACTAGTTCACAACCATTCATGGTATAATTTCAAGTCTAAATGCAGGATATGGTCATCCATCAAGAATTATTTAGATCACTTTTGATAATCAACATCTTATCATTTAGGGGAATTCAATTCGAGTTCCCATTAATTAAGACAAAGTCGTCATGTCATAATCAATCAATCCATTCTACTGGCACTATCAACTTTCCAGTTTCATTACCGTTGATAAGATGTGAACTTCTCAAAAGACTAAAAATAACTCATAATCCTTCACAATTTCAAGGATATCAGGAGACATAACTAACTTTAAAAGAGTAAGGTCAACGCATAATCTATGTGAGAGATTTCAAATCCGATACAGACGAAAACATTTAACGAATATGAATATATCCCATGTTTTCATAATTTGAGTACGCATTCGAAAGCTCCTCGGATCGTTACCCAGGTCATTCAAATGAAATCTAATCAAAGAAATGATAGGAACGTCGATACATCCAGTCGGGTATCAACACTCAGTAATCAGATACTTTTCCTAAGAATCTCACTACGGGAGAATTGGACAAAGAGGGGAATATCAATTGTCAATTGTCAAATAAGACAATTTCCACAGATGAGTAAATTCGACTCAGAAGAATAGATGGCACGGGCACATATGTAGATGTCTCTAACATTATGTCCCTATTTTGCACTTCTTGCAGATCTCATAAAATTTAATTTTTCACAACTTCAAAGAAAATGTAGTGTTTATTCATTAGTTTTATGGTGACTACTAATCAGCCTTGCATGGTCCATTCCAATTTGTATGTAGGCGCGCAACTATATACAATTTCAAGATTAACGATGCAATACTCAGTTCGTCAAAATTTTATCATCATGTTTATAATAAAAACATTTTCATGCTTAATTCTTGAATAAGAATCAAAAATAAATTTACAAAGATTTTCTTTGTTATGAAAACAATTAAGTTTTCCAAGGTGTTTTATAAACAACTTCATTTCGATAACAATCACTTATAAATCTCACTTTGAATAATCCTTATAGTGATGAAAATTCAATTTTTCCCCACGTGATACTGTTTTATCTTATAAAAACAATGAGTGATCTGCAAAAGAGTGATGAAAGCTTGTTCACCAAGAACTAACTACACTATGCTAGGAAATGAGCTTTAGCCAAATAATCATGAGGTTCATGACCTTGATGGCGCTCAAAAAAGAATAATTCACAACGTAACTCAAATCGAGATGAGTACTTGTTCAATGGTTGCATCACTAATGCGACCATTAGGATGAAACAATAAAAGATAGATAACATCGATACATGTAGAATTTAACAATCAAAGGTAGTCTTTTCATTAATCACAAACAAGTCAGAATTGTACCGTAACACATTACGTGTCACTATGTCATACAATTCCAAAAACTCATCCTACCAACTGGTATCTCAGTTAAGTTAGGGATTTTTAAAAGATACCACAATGAATACTAATCTACAAGAGTAATTAGGTGTTCCACATGTCCCGAAAGATCCATCGGTCTCAATTCAGAAGAAAATTTCTGCGATTTATTTATTGGACACTGGGCATCCTTGTTAGTGGACAATGGCTTAGGAACAACCCTTAACACGGATGAAAAATCAATTAAAACCTTATAATTCAATCACAGGACTTAACAACTTCCTCTTAACAATTTCATATTCCATACAGGTTAAATTTTACTTTATTCAAGTTTCAATCAACTTATACTCAAGGCGATATCCTACCTCATTTTCCAATACTTTCAACCTTATTAATAAACCTTAAAAGGGAAATAAAAGCTCGATATGATCAACACTTATTTTCTAATCCTATAGCTCCTTCATCAATAGTTATCAAATGAGTCACTAGTATGAAATGACTCGATCATTCAATTAGACTTCTCGGAAAGGTACTAGTGGCATGAGGCTTTTGGGTAATGGTTCCAATGACAGCCTCAAGTGCAACATAAACCCTTTGGATTTCAATTTAAGAATTGGATGACAACGAATCAGATGACACCTTTCCAGGTGGTAACGTTTTGTCAAACTCCACTCTATAAGGAAAGATCGTCATGACATCGATATCAGATTTAATCTCGCCAATTCTTCTTTAATATCTTAATCAACTAATACCAACATATCTACGGATATCAACCATTTGTTGGGATCATAAATATCCACAACTTGGTTTAGATCTAGGATAGCTAGAATTCATACGAGAATAGCTTCGATTAATTTACTAGGGGATTTAGGGTTCCTTGTGACAATCTACGTCGTATAAATACCTCGTATAAATATCAAAATAATCATCAAACAATCATGTAATAAAATTACATCATATATATATATATATATATATATATATATATATATATATATATATATATATAAAATCCAAGTTATATATATATATTAAAATAACACTTCTCAGTCTGGCCTTGTCGGTAACTCGGGAATTCTTCGGCACCGTTATAGTCAAAAGATTTTTAGACATTTTTAGAAAAATGTTTTTAGTTAAAAGATTTTGAAATGTTTTATTTAAAACCTTTGGTTTTAAAAATCTTTCGTTCTCTATAACGAGAGCTCTGATACCAAACTGTAACACCCCTGAATTTTTACAACTCAATACAGCGGAAGACTCGTTGGTGTTACGGGATAGCACATTACTCACATCATAGACAACGCATAAAAATCGCGTCGTTTAATAATAAAGCATTTCCATTCATAAATATCAAAGTTACAGAGGTCCCAAGTCATTGTATTTCATACAAGTTTTACAAAGCATTTGAATGGAAATAAGTTAATTAAGTGCGGGCCATGAATTCTTGTTGTCTTTCCGAAAATTACCTTCAAGTACCTGAGATAAAACATGCTAAAAGAAAAGGTCAGCGATAACGCCGAGTGGATTCATAGAGTTTAATAAAATCCATCAATATAACATCGGTATAAAATTATTACCGAAAATCATTTTGTACAAATCTTTATCAAAATCATAATATAGGCATTTGCCTTAAAAATTCATTATACGAACCATTGTCGTAAAATCATCATACAAAACGTTTACAACGTTGTATAGATTAAATAAAAACCGTTATATGAATATGATTATGAAAAACCAAAACACAAACATAATATTAATAATATGACCCCGTATTGCTAGTCAGGTAATATATCGTAATTCGGTGCGTATAGCAGTATTTCGTTATTTTGGATTATTATAAGCCGCATGACATTGTTACCTTACTAAACCAAACAACGGGTAGCTAGCCCGAAACTCAATTTGCCCATCTAAATTAGCGTGTCGTCACAAAGGTCACGCTATGGAAATCTTCTCATACATAAATTCGCTTACCAATCAATGTGGCACGACGGGGATCAACCGTCAAGGCGCGAACTGGGGTGATCGTCCCCAAATAGTACTATTATATGCATAAGCGTCTACCAAATCCCGGTAGTTCACAATTCATGCTTATGGTACTTTTAGTGACATAACCTAACTTTAATAATCCATTTTATTTCATCTATCGGGTCATTTAATCATTGATCGGGTCATACAATCGGGTCATACAATCATTCGGGTCCAAATCAATAAACAAACAATCGGGATAAATGGTGTCCTATTTTATAAAAACTAACATGTTATCTCCCTCGCGGGTTTATAAAACATTTATAAAAACATTTAAAAGAATGCGAGGCTATGAACTCACGTTGATGTGGGAAGGCGGGTTATCGGCAATTCGGACGTACGGTACGTGCTTCAATCACGGAAACCTAGACAAATAATACTCGTCTTAGACTCATGTCCAATGACTTTATAAAAATAACAACTATGTATACATATGATGATTATATATATGATGATCAAGTGGGTTTACATATTCTCATTTACTCATTTTAGTGTTATGTGTCGATAACTTTTATACTAGTTTTACCTATTTACATATTTTAAGTCCAATAAACTTATTATAGGTTCAATCACTTGTATTAATCCATTTTATACTTGTATTATCAGTATTTATACTTTACATGTTGGGCCCAAATGGGTTAAGCCCAATAAATAAGTTTATAAGTGTTTTATCCCATTTTGTTGTATTATTAGTCCAGTAATGTTATCTTAGCCCGTTAATGTCCGTATGTTTTATAGTTCGGGTTTTATCGGTTTTTACTTGTTATATATGTTTATATATCAGTATATGAGTTTTAAAAACTTTACATTAGACGGGTTTGATCGTCTAAGTTTTAATTGGCGAAAACGTTAAATTTTACGGTAATAGCCGAAAAAGTCGTAAAAATCATGTTTATAGTTTTATAACTTATAAAACCTATCAAACTACCATTTTTATAAAATGTCCATTTATTTATCCTTATACATATTTATATAAATGTATTGTATAAGTTAGTGGGTTTTAATTTATATTTTATACTATTTTTATTTGAGTGCTTATATAATATTAGGGTTAATATATAAAGAAGTTACTAAACTTTCCAAGAAATCTGTCCTAAGATAACGAACGTTTATTTTGTGTTTCTAAGTTACTAATGTTCATATGACCGGTTGATTAAGTTACCCACTTATCAAAAACGTCATATTTATGTTACTTAACATGAAAAAACAAGACATTTATGTTACTTAACTTATCAAAAAACATGCATTTAGGTTACTCAAATTAACACTAAATTATAGTGATGTATATTTTAGTAAAGTTTAGTAACTTAGAAACACAAAATAAACGTTCGTTATCTTAGGACAAATTTCTTAGAAAGTTTAGTAACTTTTTTGTATATTAACCATATAATATTATTATACTTTAATTTTCCCAAAATTTGATTTTTACTTTCATGTTCACCAAAACTGCCATATCTAGAGTTCTATATGGAGATAGAAGCTAAAATTGTTATGACATAAACTACATGATATGTTCTATATTTAACTCTTCTATAGATACTGTTTGAATCAACCTCTAAGTATTTTCTAAAAATCGTCCAAAACAGTGAACTCAGATTTGTACTCTAAACTTGTTTTGATCATATCTCACTCATCCTAATGATTCCATTGCATGGCCAACTCTCACATGTGTACAAGACATATTACTTACTGTATATCCATTAATCTATGCCATTTTATCAGTTCATGACATGGTTCTTTACTATTTTATACAGCCATCATTTTTAAGCATGGTTTTAACCTTTTTACATATAGTTTTTCATCTTTTTACCCATGATTATCAACACCAAATCCCCACATAATATTATTAATCATCATTCATCATAATATACATATATATAAATAAAAAAATTACAAGATTACATAATAAAAATAACAAGAGGATAGGAAGAACAATCTCTATACCACCATTAGTGATGAAAAGATGAGGTTTTTGATAACAAGACTTGGTTTTTGGGTAACCAATCTTATGAGATATCAACACCACTTATAGGATCACCAAATATTTGTAGACTCCTTGAGAAATCAGCCCTTGATCTTCATGAAATCTCCTCCTTGGATGTTAAAATCACCACCAATCAATAGAGCTTCAAAAGGGCTTCATCATATGTATGAATAACATATGATTCCATGGTTAAATTTGATCAAATTAGGGTGTTTAGTGGTGGTGGTAGACGAAAATATATATAGAGAGAGAGGGAGGAGAGAATAAGAGTGGTATTGCATGTATGTTTATGAGAAATGGTATTGTGTTGGATGGTTTTGTGATGTAGTGGCTTACAAGTTAAGCATTAAGCAACAAGTGTTAGCTTAGTAGCTACAACTTGACACATCTGAGATGTGTTGGCTTAATTTTGCCATCCATATAGTGGGGTGGGGCAAGATTTATCTTGTCTCATCCCAATAATTTACGGGTACTCCTCGATTCTAGTTTCCTCGATTTACGTGCCCTCGGGTCGTTTTACGAAAAATGTTTTTATAAATTATGAATCAACGGCACAAAACGAATCTAATAAAAATTGTCTCATCAAAGACGGAGTTCGAAAACGTAAGTACGTAAACCTAAGGTTTCCGGTGTAGTCGTAAAGGACGTTAAATTAAAATCGTAAGTCCTAATCTCTCCTCGTAAATTTGTGAGTTTATGAACCAACTCAAAATTAAAATCCCAAAATAATATTCACGGATAAATTTATTTCCTGAAATGTCAGACTGTCACCAAAACGGTGTATGTAAACGTAAGCACGTAACGTAGAATCCTCCGGTTTAGACGGAGTCGATGCTTCAAGATGTAAATCCAAATTTCTTCCCAAAAATAAGTGAGTTCATATTATAACATTAAAATAATGTTTTCAAATAAATATTGAGAATAAAATATAAACCATAAATTGACGGATTGTCACAATATGAGACAATGGTCAAGTGAATACTCATTTTGATAAGAAAAATCATTTGGAACGCAATGGCGAAAGTTCTTGTCTCGAATCATCCGTTAACTATCATAAACGAGCCTCGAACCATTAATTAACAAAGATTAAAGAAAAATTACATTTTTGACTCTGAACTATCAAAACTCCACATTTCTGTTTAATATAAATAGGAAGTTTATAATTTCTTTTACTCATTTTCATCACCTAAACATAAAAAACACACTCTGTTGATACAAAAGTTGGATGATCCTTGCTAGACCCGAATTAGGCTTAATTCGGGTTGGCTGGGCTCCGGCTCCTGCACCAAGTGAAATATTTGGTTGGGATCCTGCACACTAAAACAACACACATTATGCTTACCGTGGGAATGTATCCCACGATTAGACTCCAGCGTGAGAGTAAGTAATCGGTTAGGGTTTAAGAATCGGATGAGAGTTGAGAGTGTGTAGAATGTAATACCTTTGTGGAACCCTTGGGGGTTCCTTATATAGGCGGTGAAACCCTAATGGGCTGTCACCGATGCTTCGGCTCCAAGCAAAGGATAAGTACCATAATTAGCTTGATTGTTATCTTCTAATTATGGTGAGTGTATATCCTTTACTTTGGGGTAAATCCTAATCATAATAAGATTATGATTATGTCTAACCCTGTACCGGCCGTAATGGGCCGTGGGCCGCACACATGTATGTGGCTACTATTCATTCGAAGCCCATAAGCTTTAAATGATATTAATCCAACCCATTAGTAATAGGCCGGATGCGGGTAGTACCCGTGGGCTGGGTTTATGACCCGGCTGGGGACTATACGTCATCATGTCCCCCCAGTCTAGTTGTTACCGCGACGGAATATCTAGACTAACAAGATGCTCCCCGGACGTACCAAGAAAGGTCATTAGGGAATGATGAATTTTGAAAATTTTATTTCGGCCGCACGTGGCAATCTTATTAGGAATTTATTCCTATGGTACCTCAGCCGCACTTGATGACCAAGACAAATTAAATGCAGCATTTGAATAAGGTCTTACGTATGACCGCATATCCCGACACAATTGACTGTTCACCTGCTATTTGAATGACAACGTGCAAACAGTTAGAACCTCGAGCGGCGCAACCTTCTGAGTCAAAAGTGACCCGTGGGTCCCACCTGACTTTTCACTTGCCACTTGCTCTACCAACTATACGATTTTGGATAGTGGAAAACACGTGTCATGAATCCAACGAAGCATGACTATCAAGGCAACCCTATAAATAAGTCGCCCATATGGCTGTGTGTGACACACAGTCTTTTCCTTTATTTCTGCCATTAACGCTTTCCTTCATATCACCACCTTCTTACGCACGGATCCTTCCCTACGCAGGTTAGAATACCACGCCCTCATCTTTTTTAATTAATAATGGCTCAAAGAAACAACCCTTCTATTGGATCCGTGCTCAACGTAATGACGGAGGAGAAATTGGGGCACTTTTGCTCTGATTTCTTCATTCCTAGCAACCTTCACCCCTCTCTCCATGGTGCAGGGGACCTCATAACTGAGGCACCCAAGGGAAAGATTGGCCTATACACCCGTCTGTTTGACGCGGCCAACTACCGCATCCCTTTCACTCGTTTCCTCGTAGATCTCTTAGGTTATTATGATGTACATATCACCCAATTGCACTGTATAGGCGCAAGTAAGATTAGCCAGTTTGAAATCCTTTGTCGTGCAAGAAGTATCCCTCCTACCGTAGAGTTATTTAGGCTATTTTATACCCCTAATTTAGTAAATGGCTGGCTTTCCTTCAAGAAACGATCCCCAAACAGCCCCACAGCCCACAATAAAGCCATGTACTTGTTGAAAAATTGGTACGACCATTACTTTTTTATCGACTGAATAGTGTGGCCGACCGATTTCGTTTTTAAACATAGATTATCTCCTGACCCTCCTCCGCGTGCTGGTACATATAATCCCCAACATTCCCAAGAAATAGATAGGAATAGAAAAGGGTTCCATAGGAATCTACCCGAGTCATTCCTTTGTCTACTAGGGATTAGCCGCAACTACTTCGGCCCGTCCAACAGATATCCTGTATTCTGGAGGAGGCGTGGTGAAGGTAGGTATAGTATCCGCACATCAAATACATGCATAAACCTGTTGTCCATAACTAACATACTTTTGTTTTCTTGACAGAAATGAACTTCTTTGGGATCCTTCGTCAGGGTGATCCAAAACTTATTCCAGAGGGAGCCTGTCCTAGACGTGAGAATGAGCTACCCCTTCTCAAGCATACCCGAAACGTGACGAGTGCCTTAGCAGCGGTACCAGACCCCCAATCAGACGAAGAAGATACAACACTCATGATGACCCCCGTGGATTTTGACAACGAGGACGGGGACAACCTGATGCTGGAGGATGAAGCCGGGCCCTCCTCTCCGCCTAGGACTGCCACCCCCGTCCACGAGGAGGAGCAGGGTGATAACATAGAGAGGATCACTTCTCGCCTTCGCCAAAGGCTGGGCGATGACGAGGAGGAAGTGCAACATGTAGAAGAGAAGGAAGAAGAAGCCCAGCCCGTCCCCAAGCGTACCCGTAGGAAGAACACAAGCGGGTAAGAAGAGTTGCTCAGGCTGAGATCGGGGAACATAATGCCCCTGTGAAGAAACTACGCGAGGATCACCCTCGCTATCAATCTGTTGAGAGCACCAACCAAGCCTCTGAGACGGCTCAGGCTGCACCCGTGGTTTTGGACGTGCCGTTACCGAATGTCTAGCCAGTCACTCAAGTTCCCCCCACTACATCAGAACTAGGAAGAACCAACATGCAAGTCTACCGCATTCGTTTGTCATTATATCCATTGTCCAAATAAAGGTACGTCCTTCCACATATAATATTTAATTTATATTCCAATTGTCGTCGCAGGGATGAACAAACTGGTGCCGCACCTGCCCAAGAGGCATGGAAGGAGAAGGAGAAAGAGAAGGATAAGGAACCTGCCCCGCATACTGCCGCGACCAGATCTGGCCCCGCCTTTGAGGAAGGTACCCCCACGTATTCACAAGAGGTACCGGTGCCTGGTCCCCATACACAATTCAACCCTGATTGGAAGATCACCACCACTTCACGGATGAGACAGGCTGAAGAATGCCGTGACTATCTGAACAACTGCATCTCTCCCGGTCTGGTAAAGGATGTGAATGCACTAAGCCATGTGGACTTGGTAGACGAGTACAATGGTGCTTTGGTTCATCAGATGGCCATGGGTACTTCCATGCGAGTAATATTTGAGGCCGTCTTAGAGCATGTTGATTCCTTGAAGAGAAAAATTGGCCGAAGAGAGAAGATGATTGAAGACAATGAGGCCCAGATTGCCGCCCTCTAGTCCCAGCTTGCCACTGCCGAAGCTACTATTAAAGAACAAGCAGCGCACGCCAATGCTCATGATCAGCGCGTAGCCGAGCTTGAGACTCAACTTAAGACTGCAACAGCTAAGGTATGTATCCGTACCGCATCATGCCTACGTCACACTATCCTGCATTCTAATACATGATGTATCATATACTGGTGACCGCGGTAGAAGCCTTGGCCAAGTCCTCCTCTGACCAAGTGTCCATCCTTACAAAAGAGCT
Source organism: Glebionis coronaria (assembly GCA_025667525.1). NCBI lineage: Eukaryota > Viridiplantae > Streptophyta > Magnoliopsida > Asterales > Asteraceae > Glebionis > Glebionis coronaria. Next base: position 398,815,644 of record CM046879.1, read on the forward strand.
TGAAGACGCACATGCGTTGATCCAGGGTGAGGAGAGAGTGAAGGAGGAGCTTGTCTATGAAAGGGTCGTGGCGGAACAATTGAAGGAGGCTTCCACACAAAAAGACACACTGGTGAATGCCCTTACCTCAGAGCATGATGATGTGTTGTATCCCCAACTACTAGCAGCCCTTGCCGGCCGCAGGTGGATGGTGGGTCATGGGACGCGCCTGGCTGTCACGAAAGTGTTGGAGGCCCCACAATTCGTTCAACAGTTTGCAGATCTCGATTCGGATGGCATTGACCACGACCGTCATGAGGGAATGGTCATGGCTTCCGATCTGATAAGGAAAAAGCAAAACTTCACAAAACATGCTTTCTTCAACACTGGAGCCGCTGAGAAGATGACTGCCTCTATGGCCGCTATGCGAGATCTAAATTACCCTTTCTTGGCTGAGCTGGAGGCTACAAAAGATGCATCCAGTAAGGAGATTATGAAGAAGCTAAGCCTTGGTTCCTTTTCTCAGGACGAGGGACAATCCCGGACTCACTTCACTCCCTTCCCCAGCCAACTCACTCTTCCCATTTATGAAGACGTCACCAAGATCGTAGTTGGTGAACAACTATTAAGTGAGGCGCTGGAGGTGAATGTGGCTCAAGCTCTGGAACGGAAAAAACGTGGTGAGGTATTGCCCCACCTAGCTGAAGAGCAGCGGGAGATAGGTAGGAAATACTTGATTTTTAGGCCTCGTATCAAAATTCGTAGTCCCAAGTCTTTTCGAATTGAAAACCGGTCTAAAGTGCGACTCAATCGTCTTTTGGTGAATCAAGAGAATGGTTTGGTTGATAATCTATTTTTAAACTATTAGCAAGTAATTAAAGTGTCGTTGAGTAAAATGGAAGAATAAAGATTAATACTAAAATGACGAGTAAAAATAAATGCATGTAAACTTAAAGGTAACAATGGAAAAGTACTAGCACACTAAAGAAAACTAACACTTGGAAAATTTTCTAAGAATAAGAACTTAGTTGAAAAGTACTAAAAGAAAGTAAGATCGGAATACACCAAAACAACTCAATTGGAATAAGCCAAAACAAGCCCAGATCGGAATGTATTCCGATCTGGTGGTCGGAATGTTGGGAATGATGCACACAATCGGAATAATGGAAGGGTACAGATCAGAATATGTAAACTTGCTCAGTCAGAATGTCCACAAAATGATATCAATCGGAATAATGGCAAATCCTACTTATCGGAATATTGGGGAAAGTCCCAATCGGAATAACTGCTAAAGGAGGACAATCAGAATGTTCAAAAGGGGGCAGATCGGAATATGAAAGCCCTAATCCGATCAATCGATCGGAATATGAAGGGTGCAAATCGGAATCTGGGGAAACCCTTTTCCGATTGGCAAATCGGAAAAGGTGAGGGCTGCTCGGAATGTCTCGATCGGAAAGGGGTTTAATCCCTTTCCGATTTTTGTGGGATTCGGTTAAGAAGCAAGAAATAAGCTAATATGATAAGCTTATTCCCAAAGCTAAACAAATCACAAATAAACCGGAACAAATAAGCGCTATAATCAACTTATCTAGCTCGAAAGATAAACAAACTTTTGGATCAAACAATAAAAACATGAACTTTTAAAGAAAGCTTTTTATAAGAAAATAAGCTAATCATAAAAATAAGCCAATAAGCACAAAAGTCTTATAGCTTAATCAAATGAAAACTTATGAAATGATCAAAAGATTAACTTTTTAAGCACGAAATCATTTAGAACAACACGGATCATATGATAATCGCACCAAAATCAATCTAAAATCAAAGAAAAGTAGAATGAGATTAAGGATTAAAAGCTAAAAATGAAACTTGATTAATGAAAATAAGCAATACAAAGATGTTTAATCTTGAAAGATTAAGAGAGAAGATGAACTTTAGTGAGAAAAAGTTTAAGACTTTCTCTCTCTAAAACTATAAAGAAAATGAAAAAGTGAAAACTAACTAAAACTATCTAAACCCCCCTCCTAATGACTATTAGGAGGGTATTTATAGGGAAGGTGGAAGGAGTGCATATGTTGCATCTTCTTTCTTGCTTTCTTCACGTTTTCTCGACTCGACTTTAATTCTTTGTCTTTGTCGTCTCGGGATTTGAACTTGTCTTTTAATTTTCTATTTCTATTAGACTTAAGTTCTTCGACTTCGTTAAACTTCCGTCTTTAGACTTTTTCTTCGATAAATCTTTAGAATAGGCCTTGGACTTCCGTTCTTTTTGCACTCTTGATCTTTTGACTTCGTCTTTTCCCGTTTTCTTCGATAAAAGCCCGTGAAAACCCGTGTTTTCTTCCTTTTTCATATTTTGGTCCTAAAACACAATAAAAACAAAAACCACGCATAATTCCGACTTTTACGACATAAATCACACGTTTTGGTCTTGTTATTATTGGAAATAAGTGGTAAAAGGATAAGTGTTTTCACACTTATTAAATCCCCTACACTTGACCATTGCAATGCCCTCATGCAATGCATTAATTTTAAAGCACGGTTTACATTTTCCATCATTAATAACCCACCTTGGCCTTTATTAAATACTAAACATAAAAGATAAGAATAAGTAAAGAAATTAAAAACTTACATTGGGTTTTGGCGGCCATGAACATTTATCATCCTCAAGTTTCACGTTCCCCATACCAAGCTTAAAAACGAGATCATTGTTTTTATAAGTTAGCAAACTATCACGAACTCATGTGGGCCAATTACTCACTTAGACTCCCTTATTCCTAGGTGTATCTCTTATATTTTATTTTTGTCTTGAATGATCACGAGGATGCATTGTTTGACTTATTTCGATAGTTATTTAGGCCGAAAATAAAGTGAACGATTTAATCAATAGTTAGCTAAAGGACCAAATCTTTTAAAACTGCTTCTCGGGACCTCTTAAAGTTCATATCTTGGCATAACTCGCTTCACGATTTGAGACCTTTCTCGGACCGATATTTGGCAGCGACTTCATACTTCGAATATTGAGAGACGTTCATGAAATAATGGTCTTCTCTTCATAATAGGAATTTCTTCACTTGAAGTTTTGAGAGATTCTTCATCTTTGGACCACGACTTCTTCATTTTTCTCCAATCTTTATTTTGGACTTCGATATACAACGATCCGCCTCCTTTTAGGACTTGGATCTATTTATCCTCATACCTTGTTAGGGTCTTTTCGGATAGACTTCTCCATGACTTTTGGGGAGTTCTTGCTTTTCGTCGTGTGTCTCGATCCTTCATATTGATTTTCGATAAATGATTCTTCACATCACTTTTGGATCTTTAGCAACAAAATGTAGCCCTCATGCCTTGTTAGGGCCTTTTCGGACTCGCCAATCTTCGCATCCCGCTTCAATAAGTTATGCCTTGGCTATGAACTCTAATCCGTACCGAGCAACTTTTAAACGATCTGGGGCTAGAAGCTAAGTAACCTTTTAAATCGTACAACCTTATTTGTTGCAGATAAATTTATTAACAAGCGAAGGGAGAATAGGCTTATAATTAACTCACATAAATTCACGAAAGAATACCGAACTTATAATTGACTCTATCATCTCTCGTTCTCCACAGTTTAAAATCTCAAGGAATGAGACTCGTGGATGCTTAGCCTATTAAATCAAAGTTTTGGGTTTTCGAGTCGCCTATAGGATCTTGCAAATTCTTAGACTTTTTCAAGTTTTAGAAATCGCATTTTAAAGTTCCCTTGATAAACGACTCTCTAGGATCAATTATAGGAACTTGCGAAAAGTTCTTGTTCTTAACCCGTGAGAGTTAAGACTTTCGCGTTTTATAGCTCCCTATATAAAAGCCTAGCAAAACTTGACTTAAACACGTTAAGGATACTAGCTAGAGCAAACTTAGGTAAGTAAACTCGGGTTGAGTCAAAATGTTCACGACTAAGAAAATCTAAACCACTTTATTGAAAATTTATTCTAGCAATGGAAAGAAACTAAACATGATAAAGGAAAATACAACTATACAACTAGGCCAAAATAGATTAAAAATTTTTGAAAAATGTCGAAAAATCAAGTTTTCTGGTTAAAATGAGGGCAAATCCATGGAAAAGACCACTTACTTCGATAGAAGTCCCCCCTACACTTGAGATAAACATTGTCCTCAATGTTTAAGCATGTGGGAGTAAACTCCCCTACACTTAGGACATTGTGCACTTTGGTTAAATCTTGCTAAGGAAAGGACAACTAAAGTGAATTCAATGTGAACATATAAAATATGAAATATTGAATCACAAGAATTTAGGATAGAACCGGGAAGATGGGAAACACGGTATCACGGTTCGTCAAAAGTCATCAAGGTGGATCTTTGAAGCTTTAATCCCTGCACAGCATAATAAACAAGACAACAAACACATACGGGGCTCCCCTACACTTATTATGAAAGCAGTAAAGGATAGATCACGGCTTGCCTCCCGAGAAGCGCTTGTTTTTGTTCACCGAGTCACGAGCCTGACTCGACCCAATTTAGTTCATGGGGAACATGGTGAGGGATGGAATCATCTCTTGAGAGATGTCCTCACCAAAGTACAGCTTCAGACGCTGGCCATTCACCTTGAAATTGGGCCCATTCGGCTGAGAAAGCTCAATGGTCCCATAAGGAAAGACTTTGGCGACGGTGAATGGACCAGACCAGCGGCTCTTCAACTTGCCAGAGAAGATCTTCAACCGAGAGTTAAAGAGTAAGACTTGATCACCAACGTGGAACTCTCGGTTCTTGATTTTAGCGTCATGAATGATCTTCGTCTTCTCCTTGTAGATCAGCGAGTTCTTATAAGCTTCATTCCTCAGTTCATTTAGCTCGTTGAGTTGAATCTTGCGATGATCACCGGCTTTGTTGAGGTCGAAGTTAGCCCACTTCAAGGCCCAGTGCGCCTTATGTTCCAGCTCTATGGGGAGGTGACAGGCTTTCCCGTACACAAGACGATAAGGTGTACAACCGATCGGGGTCTTGTAAGCAGTACAGAAAGCCCACAGAGCATCATCTAACTTATCGGCCCACGCGGCGCGATGCTCTCCCACAGTACGCTCCAAAATTCTCTTCAAGCCACGGTTGGATATCTCGGCTTGCCCATTGGTTTGGGGATGATAGGCGGTGGAAAGACGGTGATTGACACCATACTTAGCCATGACTCTTGCAAATTGATCGTTGCAAAAATGAGTCCCGCGGTCACTGATAATAGCACGAGGAACGCCAAATCGAGCGAAAAGCTGCTTCAAAAAGTTCACAACCACCCTCACATCATTCGTAGGAAGAGCCTTAGCTTCAACCCATTTAGAAACGTAGTCGACGGCGACGAGGATGTACTTGTTCCCTTTGGATGATGGAAATGGCCCCATAAAGTCGATGCCCCATACATCAAAGATTTCACATTCCTGTATGAAATTTTGAGGCATCTCATCCTTATGTGTGATCTTGCCTTGGCGTTGGCAAGCATCACAATGCTTAACCATTTCGTGAGCGTCACGATAAATGGTGGGCCAGTAGAATCCAGAATCAAACACTTTCTTAGCGGTGTAGTTGGGACCAAAGTGACCACCGGTGGGTCCTTTGTGGCAAGCTTGGAGAATATCAAAAGCTGTCGGTCCGTCAACACATCGACGAATGATCAGATCAGCACATTGTTTGAATAGATAAGGGTCATCCTAAAAGTAAGTCTTAACATCATTCAAGAACTTCTTCTTTTGTTGGGATGTTAACCCTTTGATGAGAATACCACCCGCTAAGTAGTTTGCGATGTCCGCAAACCACAGGGTGCCATCAAGATTGTGATTTATAGACATTAAGGTCTCAAGGGGGAAAGAGTCATTGATCTCTTTGTTCGGATGATCCCCTTGATATGGATCCTCAAGTCTGCTCAGATGATCCGCGGCCAGGTTTTCAGCTCCCTTCTTGTCATGAATTTCAATGTTGAGTTCTTGAAGGAGTAAAACCCAGCGAAGAAGTCTTGGCTTAGAATCATGCTTTGTCATCAAGTACTTCAACGCGGAATGGTCCGTGTATACGATGGTGGGGGATAAAACAAGATAGGGGCGAAATTTCTCAAAAGCATAGACAACAGCTAAAAGCTCTTTTTCGGTTGTCGTATAATGCAATTGAGCCCCCGTCATTGTTTTGCTAGCGTAGTGGATTGGTTGGAAGTGTTTATTCACTCGTTGGCCCAAAACCGCACCAATAGCAAAGTCGCTAGCATCGCACATCAATTCAAAAGGCAGATCCCAATTAGGGGTGACCAAGACCGGTGCCTTAGTCAGCTTATCCTTAAGAAGATTGAAGGCTTCGAGACACTCTTTAGAAAAGATAAAAGGAGTATCTTTTTCCAAGAGGTGGGTCATCGGGCGAGCGATTTTAGAGAAATCCTAAATGAACCGACCATAGAAGCCCGCATGATCCAGAAAACTTCTTACACCCTTCACGGTTGAAGGTGGAGGTAATTTGGCTATGACATCAACTTTAGCACGGTCGACTTCAAGACGGGCTTTAGAGATTTTGTGTCCTAGCACAATGCCTTCCTTTACCATAAAATGGCATTTTTCCCAATTCAGAACAAGGCGAGTGTCTTCGCACCGCTTAAGCATACGTTCCAAATTGGCAAGGCAAGAAGAGAAGGAATCCCCGAAGACCGAGAAATCATCCATGAAGACTTCCATGGTTTGCTCAACCATGTCATGGAAGATAGCCAACATGCACCTTTGGAAAGTCCCGGGGGCATTGCATAAGCCAAAAGGCATCCTTTTGTAAGCAAATGTGCCATAGGGACAAGTGAATGTTGTCTTCTCTTGATCTTGGGGATCGATGGGTATTTGAAAATAACCCGAGAAACCATCAAGAAAGCTGTAATATTCACCCGCTAAACGTTCAAGCATTTGGTCCATAAAAGGTAGGGGGAAATGATCCTTTCTCGTGGCATCATTGAGTTTGCGGTAGTCTATACAAACTCTCCACCCAGTAACGAGACGGGTAGGAATCAACACGTTGTTTGCATTGGGCACAACGGTGATTCCGCCCTTCTTAGGCACACAATGGACTAGACTAACCCATGGTGAATCCGAAATAGGGTAAATCATACCCGCATCAAGAAGTTTGATAACCTCTTTTTTTATGACTTCATGGATTTTAGGATTCACCCTTCGTTGGCTTTGAATTGTGGGCTTAAAGTCGTCCTCCATGAGAATTTTATGTGTGCAGAAGTTAGGATCAATTCCGCGGATGTTGGAGATTTTCCAAGCGATAGCTCTTTTATGCTTCTTCAATACGGCGACAAGTCGGTGTTTTTCGTCTTCTTTCAGATCCTTTGCGATGATGACCGGTAACTTCTCGTTGTCTTCCAGGAAAACGTACTCAAGATGAGGAGGTAGGTCCTTAAGCTCGAGAGTAGGAGGATCCTTAATAGATGGTGTAACTAACGATGGATCATCATTAGTCACCTCTTTAGGAGAAGGAGGAGAAAATAGGTCCTCATTGAGAAGTCTCTCAATAGTATGAATGTCTTCATCCCAATTGGTGGAAAAATTATCATACTTAATATCGAGAGGACCCAAGCTAGCTTCGAAATCATCCAAGTCACTTTCTCCAAAAGGAGTCAATGCTAGAGAAATTGAGGCAACGGTCGCAACATTGGGTAGAGAAGAAAGAGTACTTTTGCAAGCATCATGAAAATGTTCTTCACAAGCCTCATCGAGAACATCAATAGCATTAACACTCTCATATGAATAAGGTTGCCTAGAAATCTTACCCATGTTGAAGACAATTTTATCGTCACCAACTCTCATGATTATTTCGCCCGCGGCTACATCAATAAGAGTGCGACCGGTCCTCAGGAATGGACGTCCAACGATTAATGGAACACGGGGATCCATCTCGTAGTCAACGATGACAAAATCCGCCGGGAAGGTGAATTTATCAACGCCAACAAAGACATCTTCAGCTATCCCCACTGGATAAGCAACCGTACGGTTGGCTAATTCCAAAGTCATTTTGGTGGGGACTAGCTCGGGGAGAGATAATTGCTTCCAAACACTTAAAGGCATTAAGTTTATACTGGCACCTAGATCGGCTAGGGCCATGCAATTCTCTACTCCCGGGAAGTTGCAAGGAATCAAGAAGCGACCCGGATCACCAAGTTTGGTGGTCAATTTCCTTAAGAGCACTGCGGAGCAGTTCTCATTAAGTTGGGTCTGAGCGATGTCAAGAAGCTTTTCCTTATCACTTAGAAGATATTTAAACATCTTAGCGTATTTGGGCATGTGAGCGAGAGCCTCGGCAAAGGAGATGTTAAAATTCAATTATTTAAACATTTTTAGAAAGTTTGAAACCTGAATATCATCCTTGCTCTTTTGCTTCTCTTTCCTCAACCTTGAAGGATAAGGTATATTGGATGAAGAAGAAGGCTTTAAGGGAATAGGATCACTCACAACCACGGGTGGTGGGGAAATGGGGATAGAAGGTGAAGGAGGTGAGGAAAGTTGCTCTGTTTCCTTGGTCACAATCACGGGTGGAGGTGTAGGAAGCTCGGGTTCCATATAACCTTTTTCACTACGAGTGGTGATTGCTTTCATCTCCCCTCTTGGATTCGCAACGGTGTTACTCGGAAGAGTACCCGAAGAAGAGGGTTGATTACCTTGGATGAGCGAACCAATCATATCACGAAGGTGAACCGCTTGATTATTAAAAGAGTTTTGCATGTTTGTATTAATTTCATTGCTGTGTTTTGCCATATCATTCCGTAGCTCGGCTCAAATATCGTTCCCTTGTTTTGCCATTTCGCCCTTCAAGTTGCGAACTTGACTCTGAAGATTCGTCACCATCTCCCGATTTGTCTTCATGAATGTCTCGACATCTGAACTCACTGCCATCGGTTGATTGAGAGGTGGAGCTTGGTAAGCTTGAGAATTTCCTTGAGGTGGGTATGGGTTTCGTTGGGATTGATATTGACTGTTTGCACAAGGTTGGGATTGGTTGTAGCTTTGTTGTTGGTTTTGGTTTGCAGGAGGGAAACCGGGAGGAGCAAGATAATTGTTGGAACGATAACTTAGCAAGCCACGTTCTCCTGGAGGGCGGGCTTGATAGCCTCCCGTGGGATAAGTGTCGTAAGCTGCGTTAACGTTTTCAGAATAATTGCCTTGGGTAGAAGGACAATCATTATAAGAATGAGGACCACCACATGTGTCACAAGAAATAGCAACGACTTTAGCTTGTTGAAAGTTGTTTGTGGCTATGGACATGAAATCTTTGTGCATATTCGTGATTTGTCGGGAAAGTTCGGATATCTCGGGATTGGAAGTAGTAGAAGAAACATTGACTCTGTGATTAGATCTTGAGGATGCGGATGAATCCCAATTCTTGTGGTGAGTAGTCATGTTTTCGATCAACTCTCGACACTCCTCCGGTCTCCTTTTCATAAAGGTACCACCGGCGGCAGCATTGATCGTGTCACGATCACGAAAAGTGAGACCATTGTAGAAGGTGTCAATGAGAGTGACGAGGAGCATATTGTGATTTGGACAGCGGTCGATCAAATCATTGTATCGTTACCAAGCATCAAAAAGCGATTCATCATTCTCTTGCATGAATCCACTGATTTGGTTACGAAGGCTAGTGACCATGGATGGGGGAAAGTAGCGCGATAAAAAGCATTGAGTCATGTCATTCCACGTATGAATAGAATTCTTAGGAAGACGGTCAAACCATTTTTCGGCATGGTGAGAAAGCGAGTGGGGAAAGAGTTGAAGGCGAAGGTCATCCATAGAAACACCGGAGCACTTCATGCTTTGGGTAATGGTAATGAATTTGTCGAGGTGTTTGTTGGCATCATCATCCGGAATTCCGCGAAACGGGTTAGTTTGCACTTGCTGGATCATGTGATGCTTCAACGAAAACTCCTGAGCCGTGACGTGCATTGGCGCAATCGGGCCTCTGCGTCCGTTCATGGTGGGTTGACACAATTCCTCCATCGCCGTAAATCAGGTAGGTGGACATTGTTGTTGTTGTTGTTATTATTATTCAAATTGGGTTGAGGTGGGTGATTATTGTTGTTATTAACACCAGCCATATCTAAATCTTCACGAGTCTCGGGCTCAGAATAGTTCGAAGATCTAGTACGCATACACCTGCAGAAGAAAAATATACAAAAAGAATATCTATATAATCTATATAATCTTTTTGGTGCAAGATCTTTTGAAAAGAATTGCTTTTTTTGATGATTTTTTAATGTTTTTGTATTTTTGAAGAGTTTTATATTTTTTAGGATTTTTGAAAATTTTTAAAGCAAGGAAAATAACGTTCAAAGAACGGATCCCAAAATTCAATGCGTCTCTCACTAGAAACCGTTAATCGTAACGAAAAGAGCCGGCAGCGGCGCCATTTATTACTTGATTTTTAGGCCTCGTATCAAAATTCGTAGTCCCAAGTCTTTTCGTAATTGAAAACCGGTCTAAAGTGCGACTCAATCGTCTTTTGGTGAATCAAGAGAATGGTTTGGTTGATTATCTATTTTTAAACTATTAGAAAGTAATTAAAGTGTCGTTGAGTAAAATGGAAGAATAAAGATTAATACTTAAATGACGAGTAAAAATAAATGCATGTAAACTTGAAGGTAACAATGGAAAAGTACTAGCACACTAAAGAAAACTAACACTTGGAAAATTTTCTAAAAATAAGAACTTAGTTGAAAAGTACTAAAAGAAAGTAAGATCGGAATACACCAAAACAACTCAATTGGAATAAGCCAAAACAAGCCCAGATCGGAATGTATTCCGATCTGGTGGTCGGAATGTTGGGAATGATGAACACAATCGGAATAATGGAAGGGTACAGATCGGAATATGTAAACTTGCTCAGTCGGAATGTCCACAAAATGATATCAATCAGAATAATGGCAAATCCTACTTATCGGAATATTGGGAAAAGTCCCAATCGGAATAACTGCTAAAGGAGGACAATCGGAATGTTCAAAAGGGGGCAGATCGGAATATGAAAGCCCTAATCCGATCAATCGATCGGAATATGAAGGGTGCAAATCGGAATCTGGGGAAACCCTTTTCCGATTGGCAAATCGGAAAAGGTGAGGGCTGCTCGGAATGTCTCGATCGGAAAGGGGTTTAATCCCTTTCCGATTTTTGTGGGATTCGGTTAAGAAGCAAGAAATAAGCTAATATGATAAGCTTATTCCCAAAGCTAAACAAATCACAAATAAACCGGAACAAATAAGCGCTATAATCAACTTATCTAGCTCGAAAGATAAACAAAATTTTGGATCAAACAATAAAAACATGAACTTTTAAAGAAAGCTTTTTATAAGAAAATAAGCTAATCATAAAAATAAGCCAATAAGCACAAGAGTCTTATAGCTTAATCAAATGAAAACTTATGAAATGATCAAAAGATTAACTTTTTAAGCACGAAATCATTTAGAACAACACGGATCATATGATAATCGCACCAAAATCAATCTAAAATCAAAGAAAAGTAGAATGAGATTAAGGATTAAAAGCTAAAAATGAAACTTGATTAATGAAAATAAGCAATACAAAGATGTTTAATCTTGAAAGATTAAGAGATAAGATGAACTTTAGTGAGAGAAAGTTTAAGACTTTCTCTCTCTAAAACTATAAAGAAAATGAAAAAGTGAAAACTAACTAAAACTATCTAAACCCCCCTCCTAATGACTATTAGGAGGGTATTTATAGGGACGGTGGAAGGAGTGCATATGTTGCATCTTCTTTCTTGCTTTCTTCACGTTTTCTCGACTCGACTTTAATTCTTTGTCTTTGTCGTCTCGGGATTTGAACTTGTCTTTTAATTTTCTTCTTCTATTAGACTTAAGTTCTTCGACTTCGTTAAACTTCCGTCTTTAGACTTTTTCTTCGATAAATCTTCAGAATAGGCCTTGGACTTCCGTTCTTTTTGCACTCTTGATCTTTTGACTTCGTCTTTTCCCGTTTTCTTCGATAAAAGCCCGTGAAAACCCGTGTTTTCTTCCTTTTTCATATTTTGGTCCTAAAATACAATAAAAACACAAACCACGCATAATTCCGACTTTTACGACATAAATCACACGTTTTGGTCTTGTTATTATTGGAAATAAGTGGTAAAAGGATAAGTGTTTTCACACTTATTAGTAGGTTTCTCCCCCCCATGTAGGGCGCTCCCAAATTTGTTGTAACTCCTGAATAATCTGGTCTGTAACCTAAACATTCGTTCGTGGATGTCCACGGCATTTTATCCTTTTGTAACATTCTCGTGAACATTTAGAATAATATTTATAAGTCTGTGGTGGTCACGACAATTTTGATAGTTGGAAACTTGCTTATATTCTTTTATATATCATATACCTGTGTCGCATGACGTGTCACGTCTTACCTAGAATAAAACCAAGTCTATATTTTACTAGACGTGCGGCGTGCGTCTTTACCATGCAAAGCACTATGTAAGTGCGGCATATGGAAACTTACTACAACGTCTTGTGAATAAGGTGTCTAGTAAGGATACATGATCCACGTCACTGGGGTTGCATCCCTCTTACGTGACAAGTTGAATTATTAGGTTCACTCAATCCTCTTACCCCGCCTAGAGGCGAATAGTACATGTACGGTTTTGAATGAATGCATATGAATAAGAGATATCACATGATAGAAACAATAATTAAATCTATAAGACAGTAAGTCGCACATGGAATCTAAAAGACATGTCAATAATTTGCACAAGAACAAGCCGTGGAGCTAGCTAGGCACCACGGTGTTTTATTAGAACATTTACGATTTTTTTTACAAGAATGAAAAAATCCTAAAAACAAATAGAACCTAGAAAGCATGAAAGACACACACAAAAGAGAATACATGGATTTTCATTGAAGCCAACTATAGCAAAGTATCCATGCGGAAGCCGTAACCTTTCAAAGGTAGCATCTTTTAAGATTGCAGATATTCCATGTGCGTTCCAGGACACGACCATCCATATCACGCAACTTGTACGCGCCCCGTCCTAAAGCTTCCGTAACCTCATACGGCCCTTCCCACTTGGGGCCCAGATTTCCTGTATTCTCCGCTCAACTTGCCTTGTTGGCACGATAAACAAAATCTCCCGGTCGAAAGGAAACACCTTTAATCTTGGCGTCGTAATAAGCCTTCATACGTGCTTTGGACTTGGCCTCATTGATGGCCGCTATTTCTCTTTTTTCCTCCAATAATTCCAGATTAATCCGGAGTTGTTCGTCGTTCGTGACGACATTAACCTCCGCTGTGCGGATAGTCGGCATTCCAATTTCTGCTGGTATAACAGCTTCAGTCCGGTAGGCTAGCGCAAATGGAGTGTACCCATTGGCTGTTTTAATCATAGTCCTATGTGCCCATAGAACATGTGGCAGCTCGTCCACCCACTTGGCACTTCGTTCATCCAAGCGTGCCTTGATGCCTTCACCTAAGCTTCTATTTGCTCGTTCTACAAGACCATTTGTCTGCGGGTGTTTAACAGATGTGAAGCGCCGCGTTATATTCAATGTTGCGCACCAATCCTTGAATGGGTTATCCGCATACTGCTTCACGTTGTCCGAGATGATTTCTCCTGGCAAGCCAAAACGGCACACGATGTTTTCCCATACAAACTTTTTAATCTTCTTGCCCGTAATGGATTTGACCGCTTTAGCTTCTATCCATCTTGTGAAGTAGTCCATTGCGAAAATCAAGAACTTAACTCCCCTGCAGCTACAAGAAAAGGTCCTACAATGTCTATCCCCCACTTATAGAATGGCCATGGGGACGTGATGGGTGTCAGTTCCTACTGCGGATGTCACGGTACTGGTCTGTGCACTTGGCAATCACTGCATTTACGAATCATGTCGCGTGCATCCCTATGCATAGCAGGCCAATAATATCCTATGCGTAGAGCTCGTGCCACTACAGACCGGGGACCTGCGTGCATACCGCATAGCCCTTCATGTATCTCACTGATCACATAAGTAGCCTGGCGTGGCCCAACACACCGCAACCACGGCTGTAAGAAAGAACGCTTGTAAAGAATACCTTCTCGAAGCTCAAAGTGCTGCGAATTCCTTCTGATACGCCGTGCCGCCTTTTCCTCATCCGGAATGGTTTCGTCAGTTAAATAGCTGATGATCGGGGTCATCCATGTAGGTCCATCTTCCTCAACTATAGCTGCGACTTCCCCTTCCGTTATATACTTTTCCTTTAGTATTTCTACCAAGACTTCCTTGGATAAGTGGGCGAAACTTGTAGATGCAATCTTGCTAAGAGCGTCAGCCTTCTTGTTTTCACCTCTTGGTACCTGTTTGATAGAAAACTTGCTGAATGTAGCGATGAGTGACTTGACTTTCTCTAAGTATCGAACCATGTTTTCCTTCTTGGCTATGTAACCTTCTAGAATGTGGTTCGCGACAAGCCGTGAGTCCACGTAAGCCTCAAGGTTGCGGACTCCCATTCCAACGGCGATTTTTAAACCCGCAATTAACGCTTCATATTCTTCCTCATTATTGGTGGCTGTAATCTCAAAGCGCATGGCGTATGTAAACTCCATTCCTTCCGGATTCGTAAGGATGAGACCAACTCCTGATCCGTCAGTGCACGAGGATCCGTCAGTGAATAACACCCATGGTTCTGCTGGAGCTTCCTCTCGTTGTATTACTGGTCAGTCCTCATCTGGCTTCTCAACCAAGAAGTCTGCCAAGATTTGGCCTTTGACCGCGGTCCTTGGTCTATAGGAGATGTTATGCTCTCCTAGCAGAATGCTCCACTTCTACAGCCTGCCGGCCACGTCTGGTTTTGAGATCATCTGTTTTATTGGTTGATTAGTAATAACCACGATTGGGTGCGCCTGGAAGTATTGGCGTAACCGTTTTTGTGGCGAATACTAATGCTAAAACCAATTTCACCATAGAGGAATAATTCAACTCCGGCCCTTGTAGTGTTCTAATTATGAAGTAGACCGGAGTCTGGACTGTGTCCATATCCGTCATAAGTACTGCACTTTTGCTCCATGTGTAGCCGACAGATACATGATGATCTCTTCCTTAGGTCGGGGTGCCACTAGCATGGGAAGAGCTGCGAGGTGTTGTTTAAGCTGACCAAAAGCTTCCTCAGCTTCCTTTGTCTAACGGAGATCTCCCTTATTGATGCACTTCTTGAGTGTTTTGAATAGGGGGAGTGACTTCTCCGCGGACTTCGACAAGAACCTGTTTAGCCCGGCCAACTTTCCATTTAATGATTGTACCTCTATTCGCGTCTGAGGAGACGGTAACTGTATCACCGCGTCCGTCTTTTCCGAACAAGGCTTGATGCCGTTTGGATCAATCATATATCCAAGGAACATCCCTTCAGTTGCCCCAAACGTGCATTTTTTTTATTCAGTTTCATATTAATCCTCCTCAATGTGTCAAACGTCTCTTGGACGTCACGGAGAAGTGCCTCCTCCGTATGACTTTTGATGACTAGATCGTCAACATAGACCTCAAGGTTGCGGCCTATCTGTGAGTCGAAGGCTTTATCAACAAGTCACTGATATGTTGCCCCGACGTTCTTTAGTCCGAATGGCATTTTTGTATAACAGTATACGCCTTGACTAGTATGAAACGCCGTCTTCTCCGTGTCCTCTTCCGCCATCTGGATCTGGTGGTATCCTTTGTATGCGTCTAAGAAGCACTTAAAGGGATATCCACATAGGGATTCTACCTTCCAATCAGTCTCTGGTAACGGATAGCAGTCTTGTGGACAGGCTTTGTTCAGGTCTGTGAAGTCCACACACATGCGCCAACTCTCGTCATGCTTCTTGACCATGACCGGGTTGGATAACCACTCGTGGTAGTATACCTCGCGCATAATTCCTGCATCCACTAATTTCCGTACTTCATCCAATATTACTTGGCTGCATTCTAGTGCTTGACCACGCTTCTTTTGCTTAACGGGAGGATATCCTTGGCGGATTTGGAGTTTATGTTCTGCTATCGCACGCGGCACACCCGTCATATGCTTGGGCTCCCATACGAATACATCCAAGTTTTCTTTCAAAAGAGAGCACCTGGCCCTCTTGCCGCTATCCGAGAGCGTTCCTCCTATGGACACCTCTTGTTCTGGATAATCAGGATGGATTGCCACCCTCCAGTTGGGGGGTGGTGATCCTTCCTTGGTGGGGACCGATAGGACTGGTGTTGCCACGACATGACATTCGTATGTTGGCATGATTGAATTATATATGGTGACGATTCCTCCTTCCACATGGAATTTAATCATTCCGTGAGCTGTGGAGGGTACTGCTCGTATGGCCAGGATACCTGGTCTTCCTATTATCCCATTGTAAGGAGAGTGTGAGCGTATCACCATAAAGTTCATCCACGCCATGGTGGAATGCTCTTCATTCCCAATGGTTACTAGCAGACGCAGCTCTCCTATTGGCCAGATGGTGTCTCCACTAAAGCTGATGAGCGGTGACGTGGCCGGTACTAATTGGCTTCTTATTTCTGGTAGTAGCTATACGAAACAGTGTTCGTATAGTACTTCCGCCGATGACCCTCCATCCACATACATACGGCGAACATTGTGCGTTCCAATGCTTACCTCAATCGTGAGAGGTGCATCAGTCACATCACTTGTCATGATTGGAGGGAATGAGATTTCTCTGCCTCGTGAAATTTTTTGACTAATTTTCTGCTTTGTGCGGCGCTACCAGGATTGGATCATGTATATGGTTGAAGGTTTGTCCTTTTGGGGATCCTTCTTATCGTGCTTCTTGTTATCCTTTCCGTCCTTCCAATCCTTGACCAAATGTTTGAGTTTGCCTCACTTGATCAGTGAATCAATGTGCTTCTTGAGCTGGATACATTCCTCCGTGCCGTGACCTTTGTGGTTGTGGAATTCGCAAAAGCGATTTCCTTGACGACGGTCCACCAGAGTCGTCATCGGAGGAGGTCTCGGGAAGTTCGCCCATTCTGTCAACAAGATCTCCCGGTAGGACATCTTTAAGGGGGTGAACTTGTCCTCCGACCGCCCTCCTTTGTTTTGGCTCTTGTAGTCCGATCCCCTTCCACTGCCTTGGTTGTTTCGATCACCCGACTGTCTTTTGGACTGGTCGTTTGATCGATAGCTGTTTCCCTTTGTAGGATAGGCCGCGGCTACCGCGGTTTCTCCTTCTATAAAGTTCCCGACCCTTTCCATGAGGTCTTCATATCTCTCCGGTCGCTTGTCATTGAGACGTCTAATTAATTCGCTGACTGTTATGGCATGCATATAATTGGAAATTTTTAGAAGTTCCAGCATTGTTTTTGTGCGCGTGCACTCGTCATTGAAGCGTTCGGCGAAGGCCTCCGTAGATTCCCCAGGCCGTTGCTTGACGGTTGCCAATGAGACCGGGTCCCTATTATACTTCTTTCGCTGAGTATAATTGTTTTTGAACGCAGTACGCAGTTCAGTGAAGCTATCAATGCTTCGGGGAGGAAGTCCCTCAAACCAATCACGAGCATTTCCGATCAAGGTTGAATTGAACATCTCGCACCATATAGGCATGGGCCATTGTTCGATTTTCGCCTGTGTGTCAGATATCTTTAGGTGATCATCCGGATCACCAGACCCATCATAAGTCTTGACGCACGCCGACATGCGACGCTTTTTATCCTCGGAGTAATTCCGTATGCGGAGAGTAAAAGGATCTTCTCTGGGATCACACCATGGACGGGTGAGATTAGGATCACACCATGGGCGGGAGAGATCTTCCTCTTCCGCCTCACGATAATAGGGGCCACCATAGTACCCTTCATCGTCTGGCGGCGGTGGAGGAGTACGCCTAGGTCGACGATGCTTGGGTGGATGGTCATCCGAATCCTCTCCTGATGGACCGGTAGAAGGAGGCGGTGCCCCACCTTTTGGTAAAGGATCCTCTCTATGAGAAGAGCTAGGAGCCTTTTTTCCGGTATTCATCCTATCCCACACACTTGTGCGACGATTGTTCCTGGTTAATTCCAGGTCCGGCCATTCAGCTGAGTCATCGGATCTATCTCCTTCTTCACGAGATTGTAGTAGTTCCTGCATAACACGATCCCCTATGCTCTTGAACACATTCCGAGGTTGAGGGGTTTCCTCAAAGAGGTTTCGTTCCTAGGGCCATGCCCTCTTCTTCCTTTGAGTCTGAGGAGAGGTGCCGGATGCGGCCCTACCAAAGTTGAGCCTAGATTGAAGGTTCCTACCTAGGTTTAACCTGGACGCGATTCCTGGGATGATCCTCTCGAAGTTCTGCGTGAGAACTCGAGCGAGGTCTTCCTCACTAAGTGGTTCGACTTCCACTTCTTCCTCGGTCGATGGCCTGCGCGGCTCCTTGTTAGGGGGCTTAGGCGCACTCTGATGTAGAGTTTTTACACCCCTTTAGGAAAAGGAAGGCAAAAGCGGTAAGTATTAAGTGCACGTTTAGGAAAACGTAAACACTTATGACCCAAATGGGGATCGTTCTCTCGAGGAGGCACGTGTGTTGTGTAATGAGTTGATTTTGATTGATGATTTTATTAAGAAGAAAAGGAAAGAAAATAGAAATGAGAAAGAAAAGACGGTTACGAAGACGGATCGAGCTAAGTCGAAAAAGGCGAACACGTAAAACCGTAAAACTACAAAAATTAAAATTTTAACTTAAAAATTCCTAAAAATTACTAAAAATTCACAATAAAATTCTAAGAGTTTACAAAAAATCCAAACTTTCTAAAACCTTTTAATTAATTAAATAATGACTTTTCAATGCTAATTAAAGCCCTAAAAATCACAATTAATTATTAAAAAGCCCTAAACATGATTTTATAGTTTGTAAACCTCAAAAATATCCTATTTAAGCTAAAAAGTATTTTTTAAAATTTTAAAACCAAATTAAACTATTTTTAAACACTTAAAAACTATTAAAATCTATTAAAACTTAAATTAATTCTAGAAAATAAATGAAAAGTTCTAAAAAGATTTGGAAAGTTACAAAATTCCTAATTATGTGTTTACAATCTAGGAAAAATGAAAAAAGTAGAAAAACAAACTTTTAATTTTTAATAATAAAATAATAATAAAAAAATCAAAAAAAAAAAATTTATAAAATAATTCTAAAAAATTACCAAAAATCCTAAATAATGTAACTAAAACAAAAATGCAAATTAAAGCTCCTAAAACCTTTTTAATAATGTTATATTAAATTTTAAAGTTGTTTAAAAACCCTAAAATCAAATAAAATTAAAAATAAGACTTTTTGAAGACCTAATGTGATGTAAACCTCAAAAATATAAATAGAAACCTAAAAACTATTTTTCTAAATTTTTAAAATAACTTTTACGATTTTTAAACTACTTAATAAAAACGGCTAATTAAAAAATGATAAAAAATAAATAAAATAAGGGAAAAATTAAAACTTAGTGCTGAAAAATCACTAACCTAATAACAATCCTAGGAAAAATAAGCCTGGCCAAAATAGCTTATTGAATAAGCTGGAAAAGCCCAAATAAGCTACGGCTTTTAATATAATCACACTTGTAAAATCACCTTAAGTATATATGGTTTGCACCCTTGGTCAGTAAAAGACCCTAGGGCGCAGTGGTGAGTGTGTTGTGTTGTGAAAGGAGTGGCGCAGGTTCGAGTCCTGGCCACGTCCTTTTTGGTAAAACTTTTCTTTTTTTTTAAAACTTTTAAAAAAACACAATCCAGTAACTATTTTAATCACCAAAACACAAACACAATTCAAATTTAACAAGATTTGAACACTTTAATTTCCAAAACGTGCCCAGATATGGATCATGTGACTGAAGAACACAAGTGAAATCTTCAAAAGTGAAGATTATGATCAAGAGGTCTTGATCTTGAGTTTGTGGATGTTTGATTGGACAAGAAAGGCACCCCTATACTCAGTTGAGTATAGGGAGTCAGCAGAAAACACAAACAAGCAAGTAACTTAGCCAAGATCACACCAAGATTCACCAACAAGTTACTAATTAGGCTAATATGCAGGTCTGATGAACAATAGGCTAAGTTGCATGCACAAGAGTGAATTTTAACCCCTAAGATCTTGCATACAATCCAACTAGATGACTTATAAGCAGAACACAATCTTCAATTAACATATAATCTATCAACTAGCAAGATTTGGTGGCTCAGTTTACACAAAACAAACAGAAAAGCACACTTTACTGATTTAGGCTATATTCCAAAGTTTTAAGCATGCAAACTTGACTCAAATCCTACCAAAATGGAACCCAAATAAACTTACTGCCTATTAACACCTAAGAAGTATTTCTAAACAGGTTTAAGCCAACATGTTATCTCTTAAACCCTACTTAATCACTAATCCAAACACCCTCTTAAGTTTTCAAAATCAAAATTTTCAAACAATTTCAAGGCTAAACACAACTAATCTGATTTTAAAAACATCTAGCATGCATACAATCCTATCATGAGCTATATCTAACAACTTAAACAAACAAACAGCACCTTTCAAGAAGAATCACTCAAATCACATAAATTTTCAGAAAACTGAAAATGGAAAAGGGAAACAAGGAGCTACCTTAAGGGTCCTACATCCAGGACCCTTAGTGGCTGCTTTGCCACCTCCTATAGGCTGGGGCCTATGCTGGACCTTGGACAACAAATCTTCAATGGATTTCCTGAAAATAGCAATGAATAAACAAACAAACACTTTCTGATTTTTACCAAACTTTTTGAAACCTTAAAATCAATCAACCTTGGAACCTTTAACACGTTTTAAAATCAATTTCAATTTCAGAAAATCAAAATCAAAGTCCACTTTCACTTTCTTGGATTAAAATTTTCTGAAATTAAAAACCTTTCTCAAAACCTTTGAAACTCAAAAACATAATGTGTTTAACAAATGATGATGATGGAACTCAGTCTAGCTTCTCAATCACTTACCAACTTTTAAAAACAAATAAAAGGAATTATATTTTCTCAAAAATCACCAACTTTATAAATTTTGTAAAAAGGGATTACAATGAGAGAGCTAAAAAACTGGAACAAAGCATAATGAAAAGCTAGGTGTCCTTATATACTGGACTACAGACCATTCTAGAATTACAAACAAATGCTAACCCTAATCCTTGAATTCCCTAAAAAGCCCTTGGTCTTCAGAATTTGAACTTGGTCAAATTTTTGCCATGTGATATGAGAGTGATGTGCCAACTGGTGTAGGATGATCTTGGACGTCCAATTAGCCTTGGGGACAAAGGAGTATGTGTGGGTCGTTGGTTTGGTCGGGTTTTGGGGTTTTGGTGAGAGTGACGCAGCAGGGGAGGGTCCCACAAGACACATGGGTGTGTCTTGTGGTGGTTTGTGATGTGGGTTTAGGTGAGAAAGGGTTTAATCAAAGATCTGGAAATGTTCAAGTAAAAACCCTTTGATATGAGGCTAATTGATACTGGGGTAATTAGGGTTTATAAGGGGATTAGGGGTGGTTTAATCTATTTTGGGTAAAAAGGGATTTAAAAAGTCTGTTTGGAGGGAAAGGATTAGGGGGGGTTTGACTGGTTCGTTTGACCAGTTTAATAAACTGGTTGGACTTGGGTGGGTTTGGTTACGGGTTGGGTAGGGTTATGGGTAGATGGGTGGGTATTGATGAGGTGTCAAGATGTGACTGGATGGGTGGGATTGATTGTTTGGCAGTTTAGGTCCCCAAAGGTTCATTTTTTCTTCATTTTGTAATAAATGGCCATCAACGCCTAAATCACTTGTATCAACTTTGGAGGACTTGTCAAAATTGGCACAAGTACTTCCAAACTTTTTTCCAAAGGCTTCAAATGCTATTCTTGGATTCTTCAAGGACTGATCTTGTAATATCTTGATAATTTAGGGACCCCAATGCAATAATTGAGATTTGCAAGGGTATAAATTGCCAAGTCTTCAATAGTAGAGGGACCAATCTTAACAATCTTCAATTCTTCAAGGGAATTTTTGTAAAATCCAAACTTGGGCCCGGTTCATTGTGCGGCTTCGTTTCCCGTGTTTGTTTTTGATTGATTCTTGTGATCTTTTGCCATTTCCTCAATATCCGTACCTAAAAATACACAAGTAACAAACACGAGCATATATTTGGTATTTTCAATGATATTTAATGCATTTTAAGCCCTAATTGGACGATGAGACCATGTATAAAAGCAGTCTCATCACTCCCCCATACTAAACCATTGCCGTGCCCTCACGCAATGCTAGAATAAAGTATCGTAGCATCTCCAAAATTCAATTTTATTCACTTTATTGAAATGATAAACTAGCTACACTACTACTATTGCTACTACTTGTGTTTTTAGACATAATGTATGATTTTCATCGCAAAATGGGACGTTTAGGTTCATAGAATAAGAACACGTGAATGCTTCGTTAGAAATAATTTCATCGTCCTCGATTTTCACCCTAATTCCATGCCAAGCGTGCAACGAGATCATTGTCATTATAAGTTAGTAATGCTAACACTACTCATATGCCCTAATCACGTACTTATTCTCCCATTATTCCTAAGTTGTATCTCTTATATTTTATTATGTCTTGAATGTTTCACGAGGATACATTGTTTGACTTATGCGATAATAGAGATTTAGGTCTAAAAATAGAGTCCTAACGGTGTAACTAAGACAATCAAATCAATAACCCCTCCTAATAGACAACGATGTTAAAATATTAAGTTGACAAGAAGAATCGATAAACACGGTTTTATAACGGTTTTAAACATGAGACTTATTACCAAGACTTTTATACGCCCCCTAACGGAAGGGCCTTATTATCTTTGGTTTACCTCCATCTTTTATTCAACTTCGCCATGAAGCTTTTATTATGACTTCGGTCTTGCCTTGCCTTTTATTATCCGCCTCATCGGTGGTTTTATTAGCCAAAGACATATATCCTCACGCAAAGGCGAATTTTGGATCTTTAAAGCTTCGAAGATTAAGGCTTGATTCACTTTCAATTTTGCATAGATTTTTCGGCCTTGTGGGGCTTCAAATTGTTTGCTAGATTTAGGTGAGCACTTGAAATCTTATTATTAGGTGAAGCTTTCGATTATTCGGGTTGCCAATACTTCAAAACCGTGACGCTGGCGATACCTTAATGTCTTCCAAATTTAATTACACGGAAGCTACTAGAAAAGACTAGAAACCCAACAA
This sequence comes from Glebionis coronaria, assembly GCA_025667525.1. NCBI lineage: Eukaryota > Viridiplantae > Streptophyta > Magnoliopsida > Asterales > Asteraceae > Glebionis > Glebionis coronaria. The sequence goes on from CM046879.1 coordinate 398,838,793, forward strand.
TCCTAACTAAACCGCTAAGTCAATATTTATTAAGCAAAAAATATTTACATGCGAAGGGAGAATAAGCAAACAACGAGAACACATGAGTTTTTGAAAGAATACGAGTACTCTACGTTTAGCATAGTAACTTATAATTAACTCTATCATTTCTCGTCCTCATTTAAGAGACTTAGCCTAATGTGTAGTTAAAGAATCAAAGCTAAGTGCTCAACACGCACGGTCGAGTCAAAAATTACTCTTATTCTCGCCATCGGAAAATCTACATTCGTGTCTTCAAACACTTATAAAACATGAGAAAAAATTTAAAATTTTGGCCATTTTAGCCTTATTTTGCAACAAAACGATAAACTTTGGAAAGCGTGAAGGTTTGGCAAGGTAAGTATCTATTCACCCCCCATACTAAAGTTAAACATTGTCCTCAATGTTTCGAGTCTAGGGGTGCAAACACCCCCATACTAGAGACGTAGTCGAATGCCTAATCTAGCATGGAAAGGGTGTAACCAATAAATTAATAGCCGTTTATGATGTGTGCTAAAAACCTAAGGTTAGAACATCAAAGGATATATCATTTGGATATTGGGAAATGTCTCCAAAGCAAACGATCGAGTGCTCCCATAAAACGAACACGAGAGGCTCCAATCGTGAAGATCATGATCTAAAAACCACAATTCACAAACAACCACGAAACAAAGGTTGGAAGGGCACAAATCCCCTCACATTAAACTAATTAGAAAGCAATAATATGTACATGGATAAGCATGGTTCTCCCCCACGAGGCACCTTGTTTTTGATTACCGAGTCAAAAGCTCGACTCGAATCCCCATAAATCTGATCATTTAGGGATATCATGGTGTGGTCAATTTTTAGTGGGGCTTACATGATAAACAAGGCCCAAAAACAACCGTTATAAAGGACTAAGTCCTTTGATGATGCAAAATACCGGGATCGAAGATGGCGTTCTCATTTTCATTGGAAAAACAAATCAACGCCACTTCATCAATAGTCAACAAAAACTCAAAGAGTTTCAAGAAAATAGATGAGAAGAAATAGAAAGGTGGGACAATAGGTAAGTCTCTAAAAACATGAGCTACTCGAGGTAGACTCGCACCAATCAAATGAAAAGATTTTCCATTTATTGCATCGGTGGAAGACCGAGATTTCCCTATATAAGCAATTCCAGGATCAAATATCTCATCCTCGGTGGAGAAAGGGGAGGGAACATAAGGGGATTCCCCCACACTAAGTCCACACAAAGCATCGTCAAAAGGAGAAGACGAGCTTGTAGTACTCAAAACACGCGGTGATGACGGAGTTAGAATTGTAGAAAAATCTTTTAAATTCAATTCAAAATCTTTTCCTTTTTCATCTTTTACACTCTCCTTGTGAAAACCCGATTTGATTATGTCAAAAATATTTGGTTTATCTAAAGCAATGTTAGTCACACTAAAAATTCTCACATTTTGAAATCTTTTTGGCTTAGGTGGTGGTAAGTTTTCAAATCTTTTCTCAACAAAGAAAACTCCCCCATCGGGATCAACATATTCATCATCCGAAGAATCACTCGAGATTAGAATCGTAGGCTTAACACTCTTAACCTCCACCGGCGGAGGGGACAGAACTTCATTTTTATCAACAACTCCAAAAACTCTATTGGAAATCTTTTTGCAAATGCTTTTGATGGGATTGACATTGTACAAAGATGTGATAGAATACACATGAGAAAGAGTGGAGTTTTGGGTTGCATTAATGACGAGTTCTTCCTCATTGAAACGAAGAGTGATTTTTCTTGCATGCACATCGATAAGTGCTCTCGAGGTATCCAAAAAAGATCGACCTAAAATTAACGGAACCTTAGGATCAATGGGAATGTCAACAACAATAAAGTCTACAGGATAGTAGAACTTTCCAACTTTTACAAAGACGTCCTCGGCAACTCCACAAGCTAGAATCATAGAATGATCGGCCATTTCGATTGACATTCTTGAAGGAGTGAGATTTGGAAGATTGAGCGATTTAAAAATCTCAAGAGGCATCAAATTAATACTAGCACCAAGATCGGCCAAGGCGTAGCATTCTTCCATGTCTTGTATAGCACATGGGATTAAAAACTTTCCAGGATCACCGACTTTTTGAGGTATGCGGCTTAGAAAAATCGATGAACAACTAGATGATTTTTGCAATTTCTCTTTGTTATTCAACATACTTTTGAAGTTCGCGGCAAATCGAGGCATCGTGACTAAGGCGTCGGCAAAACTTATATTAAAATGCAAGTCACGAAACATTTTCATAAAGAGTTTAAATTGATAATTATTTCGTTCTTGTGCCTTTTCCTTGTCTCGTCTTGAAGGGTAAGGTAAAGGTGGTGTGGGTTGGGGCAAAGTAGGCATAGGCATCGGCCTTGGAATCTCGGGTTCCATGATTGGTGTGGGTTCAACCGTAGGTGTGGTTTGAGCGGTACTTCGTGGGCTTGTAATTTGCTCCTTTTCAACCACCACCTCGGGTTCTTTCTCTTTTTCCTTCTCCATATAAGTACTTGGACGAGAAATGGGTTCTTTGAAAGTTTTACCACTACGAGTAGTAATAACCTTCAATTCTCCTTTCGGGTTCACGATGGTATCACTATGAAGACCACACGAAGAAGAGGGCTTACACATGATAGCTTCAAACATTTTTCCCATTCTATCTTCAAACTTAGATTGCCTAGCATCTGCTTTTAACAACTCTTGCTTAATCTCATGTTGTCCTTGCTCCATTTTTTGTTGGTTTTGTTGGAGACGTTGGACATTTCCTTCCATTTTGTTAGCATGAGTTTTAAGTTCATTAGCAAGTTCGTTTTTAAGCTCGTTTTTCAACTCGGACCTTAAGCTAACCATTTCACGTTGCATATTGTCAAACTTAGCATCATTAGCCTTTGCATAATTCAAAATTTCTACTTGAAGATTTTTGGTGTGATCGTTTTGAAAACCTTGGGTCGAAGTTTGAAAATCACGGTTTTGGTTTTGATTTGAAATTTGCCCATTTCCACTTTGATAATTACCCTTGTTGTAGTTACGTTGATTGCCTTGATAATTACCACCTTGATTGTTGTTTCGATAGTTATTAGCATTTTGATTTTGTGGAGCTTGATTTTGGCGGGAACCTTGACCGATTTGGTTATAAGTTCCCGTGGCTACATAAGCATTCGAAGTGTTACCATCCGCGGTAATGCACTCGGAAAAATCATGAGCTCCACCACACGAAATACAACTCTTAGCAACCGCTTTAACCGAAGCGGAATTTGAAGCTTCTTGAGCTTTCCAATGAGACATAAGAGTCGAAAACCTATCGAAAAACCGATTCTCCTCATTTGCTTCATCTTGCAAGGCATTAATGGAACGAGACGATGACGAGCCCAAATTGGCAACACTCGGTGTGTTATGAGGGCTATAAACCTTAGACCTATTCTCTATGATTTTCAAAGCCTCATTGGTCGTTTTGCACAAAAAATTACCACCCGCTGCGACATTTAAGTAATCTCGTTCATGATCATTAAGTCCATTGTAAAACGTGTCAATTTGATGCAATTCGGAAAAATCATGGTGTGGACATTCATGTAACATTTCTTTAAACCTTTCCCAAGCCATTGAAAAACTTCCATTAGGTCTTTATGTAAAACGTGAAATCTCGTTTTTCAAATGTGTTGTCTTAGATGGTGGAAAAAATTGATTCACAAATTTAGACACGAGATCGGCCCATGTCAAAATCGAATTCGGTGGTTCTTTCTCAAGCCATATCTTGGCGGGTCCATCTAACGAGTAAGGAAACAACATCATCTTAATGGCATCGTGTGGTACATCCTTAAACTTGCTTGTCGCGGTGAGACGATTAAATTGCCTAATGTGATAATGTGGGTTGTCTTTTTCGTGTCCGCGAAACTTGTTTGCTTGAAGCATAGACATTAAACCCGTCTTGATCTCAAAGTTCTCCGCAAGGATGGCGGGAATCACAATGGCCTCTCCAAAACCCTCGGTGGGTGCTTGCAGCAACTCCATCATAGTACGATTAGCCATGATAGCTTCTTGTTCTACAATAGGTTCCTCACTTGGAGTCTCCTCACTAGAATGAGTCGGAGTGGGAGTTTTGTTCTTTCGTCTACGTGCACATTTTGCTTGATTACGAGTTAGCATAAACGTCATGTACAACGAGGAGACGAGCAAAGAAGATTCTTTTTGGTATTTTGTATTTTTCAATTTTTTTGTGGTTTTTGATGGTATTAACTTTTTTTTGGAAATTGGTGAAATGTATTAAGTAGACAATAATCTACAAATCTCCTCCTTAATCAAATCTCTTGATTAAAGAAGCCTCAAGGAATGAAAACGATCACGTGGAGTGAACGCCTTCGATGACTTTAGAACGATGGTGGAACACCAAATCGTTCAAGAGGGTTTAATCAATAGAAACCAAGAAAATATATATGATATGTAATAATACTTTGGGCGGCAAAACCCTCGATTCACTCTCAAAATCAAATACGCACAAGCAAGCGGAGGAAACGAGGCGGCGCGAAGCACTTAAGAGCCTTTTTCCTTTAGGTCGTGAAATACAACCGCCTTATACCCACCTTATAGTTTGTATTATCAAGATTAAGCTTCACGAAAGTATTTATCTATTTTTGCCTTTTTTTTCTTTGGTTTGAGATTCGAATACAATGATTGGGTAATGACCTCCCAAGTCAAGGTTGTGATTGCTCACGTATTTGGAGTACTTGTATTTTTATTGTTCTACGTATACAATATAGTAATAATATTCACACAAAAACCGAAAAACGATAATACGTATTAGTAGAGTGCTACTAATACAAATACTATTTATGGCTAATATAAAAAAACAATGGTTCAATCAAAACACAACACGCCTCCCCGGCAGCGGCGCCAAAAAATTATGTAGAGTTTTTACACCCCTTTAGGAAAAGGAAGGCAAAAGCGGTAAGTATTAAGTGCACGTTTAGGAAAACGTAAACACTTATGATCCAAATGGGGATCGTTCTCTCGAGGAGGCACGTGTGTTGTGTAATGAGTTGATTTTGATTGATGATTTTATTAAGAAGAAAAGGAAAGAAAATAGAAATGAGAAAGAAAAGACGGTTACGAAGACGGATCGAGCTAAGTCGAAAAAGGCGAACACGTAAAACCGTAAAACTACAAAAATTAAAATTTTAACGTAAAAATTCCTAAAAATTACTAAAAACCCACAATAAAATTCTAAGAGTTCACAAAAAATCCAAACTTGCTAAAACCTTTTAATTAATTAAATAATGACTTTTTAATGCTAATTAAAGCCCTAAAAATAACAATTAATTATTAAAAAGCCCTAAACAAGATTTTATAGTTTGTAAACCTTAAAAATATCCTAATTAAGCTAAAAAGTATTTTTTAAAATTTTAAAACCAAATTAAACTATTTTTAAACACTTAAAAACTATTAAAATCTATTAAAACTTAAATTAATTCTAGAAAATAAATGAAAAGTTCTAAAAAGATTTGGAAAGTTACAAAATTCCTAATTATGTGTTTAAAATCTAGGAAAAATGAAAAAAGTAGAAAAAACACTTTTAATTTTTAATAATAAAATAATAATAAAATAATCAAAAAAAATAAAAAGTTTATAAAATAATTCTAAAAAACTCTCAAAAATCCTAAATAATGTAACTAAAACAGAAATGCAAATTAAAGCTCCTAAAACCTTTTTAATAATTTTATATTAAATTTTAAAGTTGTTTAAAAACCCTAAAAATCAAATAAAATTAAAAATAAGACTTTTTGAAGACCTAATGTGATGTAAACCTCAAAAATATAAATAGAAACATAAAAACTATTTTTCTAAATTTTTAAAATAACTTTTACTATTTTTAAACTACTTAATAAAAACGGCTAATTAAAAAATGATAAAAAATAAATAAAAGAAGGGAAAAATTAAAACTTAGTGCTGAAAAATCCCTAACCTAATAACAATCCTAGGAAAAATAAGCCTGGCCAAAGTAGCTTATTGAATAAGCTGGAAAAGCCCAAATAAGCTACGGCTTTTAATATAAGCACACTTGCAAAATCACCTTAAGTATATATGGTTTGTACCCTTGGTCAGTAAAAGACCCAAGGGCGCAGTGGTGAGTGTGTTGTGTTGTGAAAGGAGTGGCGCAGGTTCGAGTCCTGGCCACGTCCTTTTTGGTAAAACTTTTTTTTTTTAACTTTTAAAAAAACACAATCCAGTAACTATTTTAATCACCAAAACACAAAAACAATTCAAATTTAACAAGATTTGAACACTTTAATTTCCAAAACGTGCCCAGATATGGATCATGTGACTGAAGAACACAAGTGAAATCTTCACAAGTGAAGATTATGATCAAGAGGTCTTGATCATGTGACTGAAGAACACAAGTGAAATATTCAATTAACATATAATCTATCAACTAGCAAGATTTGGTGGCTCAGTTTACACAAAACAAACAGAAAAGCACACTTTACTGATTTAGGCTATATTCCAAAGTTTTAAGCATGCAAACTTGACTCAAATCCTACCAAAATGGAACACAAATAAACTTACTGCCTATTAACACCTAAGAAGTATTTCTAAACAGGTTTAAGCCAACATATTATCTCTTAAACCCTACTTAATCACTAATCCAAACACCCTCTTAAGTTTTCAAAATCAAAATTTTCAAACAAATTCAAGGCTAAACACAACTAATCTGATTTTAAAAACATCTAGCATGCATACAATCCTATCATGAGCTATATCTAACAGCTTAAACAAACAAACAGCACCTTTCAAGAAAAATCACTCAAATCACATAAATTTTCAGAAAACTGAAAATGGAAAAGGGAAACAAGGAGCTACCTTAAGGGTCCTACATCCAGGACCCTTAGTGGCTGCTTTGCCACCTCCTATAGGCTGGGGCCTATGCTGGACCTTGGACAACAAATCTTCAATGGATTTCCTGAAAATAGCAATGAACAAACAAACAAACACTTTCTGATTTTTACCAAACTTTTTGAAACCTTAAAATCAATCAACCTTGGAACCTTTAACACGTTTTAAAATCAATTTCAATTTCAGAAAATCAAAATCAAAGTCCACTTTCATTTTCTTGGATTAAAATTTTCTGAAATTAAAAACCTTTCTCAAAACCTTTGAAACTCAAAAACACAATGTGTTTAACAAATGATGATGATGGAACTCAGTCTAGCTTCTCAATCACTTACCAACTTTTAAAAACAAATAAAAGGAATTATATTTTCTCAAAAATCACCAACTGTATAAATTTTGTAAAAAGGGATTACAATGAGAGAGCTAAAAAACTGGAACAAAGCATAATGAAAAGCTAGGTGTCCTTATATACTGGACTACAGACCATTCTAGAATTACAAACAAATGCTAATCCTAATCCTTGAATTCCCTAAAAAGCCCTTTGTCTTCAGAATTTGAACTTGGTCAAATTTTTGCCATGTGATATGAGAGTGATGTGCCAGCTGGTGTAGGATGATCTTGGACGTCCAATTAGCCTTGGGGACAAAGGAGTATGTGTGGGTCGTTGGTTTGGTCGGGTTTTGGGGTTTTGGTGAGAGTGATGCAGCAGGGGAGGGTCCCACAAGACACATGGGTGTGTCTTGTGGTGGTTTGTGATGTGGGTTTAGGTGAGAAAGGGTTTAATCAAAGATCTGGAAATGTTCAAGTAAAAACCCTTTGATATGAGGCTAATTGATACTAGGGTAATTAGGGTTTATAAGGGGATTAGGGGTGGTTTAATCTATTTTGGGTAAAAAGGGATTTAAAAAGTCTGTTTGGAGGGAAAGGATTAGGGGGGTTTGACTGGTTCGTTTGACCAGTTTAATAAACTGGTTGGACTTGGGTGGGTTTGGTAACGGGTTGGGTAGGGTTATGGGTAGATGGGTGGGTATTGATGAGGTGTCAAGATGTGACTGGATGGGTGGGATTGATTATTTGGCAGTTTAGGTCCCCAAAGGTTCATTTTTTCTTCATTTTGTAATAAATGGCCATCAACGCCTAAATCACTTGTATCAACTTTGGAGGACTTGTCAAAATTGGCACAAATACTTCCAAACTTTTTTCCAAGGGCTTCAAATGCTATTCTTGGATTCTTCAAGGACTGATCTTGTAATATCTTGATAATTTAGGGACCCCAATGCAATAATTGAGATTTGCAAGGGTATAAATTACCAAGTCTTGAATAGTAGAGGGACCAATCTTGACAATCTTCAATTCTTCAAGGGTATTTTTGTAAAATCCAAACTTGGGCCCGGTTCATTGTGCGGCTTCGTTTCCCGTGTTTGTTTTTGATTGATTCTTGTGATCGTTTGCCATTTCCTCAATATCCGTACCTAAAAATACACAAGTAACAAACACGAGCATATATTTGGTATTTTCAATGATATTTAATGCATTTTAAGCCCTAATTGGACGATGAGACCATGTATACAAGCAGTCTCATCACACTCCCTGGATCAGGGTTGTCCAAGGTCGAGGTAGGTGGTGGGGTGATAGCGGACGTACCTACTCCACCCATGGACTGAAAAACGCTCCGGTTATTCGGTCCACCTGTTTGGTTGCCAGGGAACTGAGTGGGGATGAGTATCCCGTCCCTTGTGGACTTCCGATTCGTAGGATTCGTGTTCCTGGGATTTTCTTGCGGATGTCCTTTCGTCATTGAGAGAGATCGAGATGAGATTTGCTCTAGCTTAGTGTATAGGTCCCACGGATGGCGCCAACAGGTTAGAATACCACACCCTCATCTTTTCTTTCATTTCTGCCATTAACCCTATGGGCTGTCACCGATGCTTCGGCCCCAAGCAAAGGATAAGTACCATAATTAGCTTGATTGTTATCTTCTAATTATGGTGAGTGTATATCCTCTACTTTGGGGTAAATCCTAATCATAATAATATTATGATTCTGTCTAACCCTGTACCGGTCGTAATGGGTCGTGGGCCGCACACATGTATGCGGCTACTATCCATTCGAAGCCCATAAGATTTAAATGATATTAATCCAACCCATTAGTAATAGGCCAGATGCGGGTAGTACCCGTGGGCCGGGTTTATGACCCGACTGGGGACTATACGTCATCACACTCAAATATACTTCTCTCTCTCCCTCCATACTTTCTGGCCACCGGAACCCTAATCCGGCCACCGGAAACCGCCGCCGCCGTTTTTTTCCAGCCAACATATAAAATTCTCCTCACCATCCGATCTATCCGATCTTCAAGTCCACGTGTCGCCACACGGCTTCACCACTCCACCACCTACTGCCGCCGCCGTTTCACCACTGAACACCACCACCCTCGCTGCCACTGTTTTTTTTTACACCACCGTGACCCCCGTTACCCTACTGCCGTGGCTCAGCCACCGAGACACCACAACATCTGCCTACAACCCTCGACCACCACCATTATTATTAACATCATCGTGGCTCTATTCACTAGCCATCAGCACGAGCGGTTTAACCGCTGTTGTGGTCAACTCATCATTGCCACCACCATAAAAGGCCAGTAGGACAACGAACCACCGTGGTCAGCAGCCACATCCGCCATCAAAACCACAACAGCCTCCACCATCATACGACCTACGAACACCCTCGACATCACCAGCGCTGCCCTGGTGATTGACCAGGCGCATGGTGTTTGTTTCGTTTATATTCGGTTGCACCGTAAAGGTGTATGACGTTCGTTTTGTTTGACTCGTATTGATGTCGCCGAAACCATCAAAATGGTACTCGGGGTGTGTCTCACTACCACAGCCGACACCAAGGGGTGTCAGGCTTGTGGTTATTGAAATAGTTACTTATTTGTTTGTTGAAAATAAGTCATTTTCCAAAAAGTTAAATATGTTGTTTTCGTGATTTAACGATCATGAACGTTGTTTGGTTATATTTAACAGCCGTTAAGGGCTTTAGATGTGGTTAAAATCAGTTTATGGGGCGTTTGGATATGGGTTTTATGATAGTTTTAGGGGCGTTTGGGTTTACGGATGACTAAAAGATGAAAGTATAGGTTGAAAGTGTTGATTTAGTTTTGACTTGATTATTTCATTTATTTATTGTTTATGATTTGACAACGATTAGTTTGATATAATAGAAATACGAGGACAATTGAAACACATATTGATTGTGAAAGCGAAAAAGTGATGTTTTGGGATTATGAAAAACGTTATATAAACGAATGGGTCATGCCAAAAATTTTATAAGTTTAATATTTATTTAGTTTTCTTAAATATTATTTAGAAACTAACCCCTTTTAGATATATTAAATGGATGATTAAAAAATAACGGTTTATAAAATATTATTTTATAAAATCATAATTATTGTATATACTTTTGAAACTTCATTTGAAACTCTAAAACGTGTGTCTCATTTTATAAAATGATCTTTATTTAATTAATGAGTGATTTTTAAAATGTGTCGAATCATTTTGGTTTATTTATTTTTCTTGTTATATAATAGTGCAAGGTATTGTATACTTGGACTATTTAATTCTTTTGTTGTCATATTTTTTTTAGTTTAGTACATGTCGTGTGTCATGTATATTACAGGTTATTCGTGCGTTGTCTGTCCTTGTTATATAGTTCAAGCTATGAATTATATAATAGTTTCGTCCTTCCGTTTGCAATATATGTTAGGTATATATATTACATACATGGTGGTATTTTTCGCATCACCTTTCTGAAACGATTATCTGCACCGATTCTTGAACCAAATTCTGAACCGATTACTAAACCGATTATTGAACCAATTACCAAATGATTACGACATGGGATTTAAACGGCTTATGAACCGATGGTATTGATGAAACCTTTCATCGGGAAAGCTTGGATGCATCGATTTGGGATGCTGGGAAATAATCCATAAGATAAACTGCGACTTCTGGTATCGAGCAGTTCTGGCTTACGCTACGCTACTCTTGGTATTCACATTTCTTCTAATTGTTCTGCAACATCGGTGTGAGTTCATACCCTTTTTTTCTATTTTCAAATTGCTTTATAAATGTTTTAATCTATTTGGGGGAGATACATGCTTGACGATGTCTAAGTTCGTGTTTGTGCATTTCAAAGATTGTTGACGATATACATGTTTATACTTTCCAAGTATTATTGTGATAAATACGCGTTGTATCTTTTTGAATATTGTTTATATTGCATACGTTCTTGTACTTTTGAGGATTGTTTACGTGACATATGAGTTTACACTTTTCAGATTCTTGATGATTTATACTTGTGAATATCTGAGCTATCCCATAGATCCTTTTAAACTGCTTTGTATGTTTAATACTGTGAAGTGAAATAATGGCTTGTGCTTGCTTGTGGACGCAAAAACTGATTTCTGTGAACACTCAGTGAACTTCGTTTATGATTAGGCTAAGTAGTGTTAGCCATAGTCCCCCCCATCATGAATCGTTAATTACTCTTCTGGAGTAAGCTCTTATGTTATGGATAGCTCTACTGAGGCTTGACAACCTCCACTCGGGAATTCTGACGTCGAACGGGTGTATATCATTTGTGTGAACTTGGGTAGTCTTGGCTAGACTCCCACTTGGGGAAACTTATATGTACATTGCGGTGTACGTACTGGATCATTAGCTTCGATATCATGAGCTTAGCACTATCATAAACACTGAAACATCCGATTTATTCTCCACTTGGCACTATATCTCCTATAGTTGCCTTGAGTACTTGAACTGAACTTTTGCGGTCCATTTTTCTATGAACTTGAATGTGAATCTTGACTATGATCTTGCTATGCTATTGAAACGTGAATAATGAACGTAGTATTGGTATGAATATTGACTGCGATCATGTATTGATATGATATGAATCATAACTGCGATATTGATATGAAACTTAACTTTGATATCGGTATGAATCTTGACTGCGATCATGTATTGATCTGATATGAATCTTAACTTTGATATCGATACGAATCTTGACTGTATAAATGTAACGCTCTTGACATGATTATATTATGACATTTTTCTTGCTTGTGGTCTTGACATGATGCTTATATGCTGGTTTGATACGATGCTTATATACTGAGTTGATATGATGCTTATATATTGAGTTGATATGATGCTTATATGCTTGTTTGATATGATGTTTATATGCTGGTTTGATATGATGCTTATATACTGAGTTGATATGATGCTTATATGTTGGTTTGATATGATGCTTATATACTGAGTTGATATGATGCTTATATGCTGGTTTGATATGATGTTTATATGCTGGTTTGATATGATGCTTATATGCATTTCACTATGGTTATCATATGTGATCTTGATTGTGATATTGACATGAATCTAGAATATGATATTGTTATGTATGTTGACCGTGACTACTTAATTACACTTGGATAGGATTTTGATCATGAACCTAAGATTGAACTGAAAGTAAATGTGGGCGTGAACTAGAACATGTCTATGAACTGAAGTATATGTGGTATATGCAATGCTTTCGCTAAACATTGATTTATGACTGAACTTTGTGATGACGTTCTTTTATTGTGAACCTCTGGATTTTATAAACGTTTTCATGATGCTACTTTTGGTAGTAGTTCTTATAAACTTTTTAAGTGTCATAAACATTTTAATAAAACGTATGAACTTACCAACCATTGTGTTGACACTTTTAAGCATGCATTCTCAGGTACTTGACTGTATGATTATTTGGAGTCTGCGTGGTGATATTTTGCATAGAGGTCGTTCTCTCGGATCAAGACTCGGATAATCAGACGTAACAGGCCCTAATACTCGTGGGTTTCCGCTGGGCCAATTTGGGGGTGTTATAGATTGGTCCTACCTAAGATTAGGACTTGACTTTTAGCTTAGAGTCGGAAATTGGATAAGCAACGTTGTGTATGGTTTCTCCACCTTAAGGAGTTTGTTGACTAGTGAAGTAACTCTCGAGTAAGGTGTACTCGTAGAGTGGAGTAGGGCGAAGAGGAGCTTCGTGACCGAACCACTATAAATCATCATGCCGGTACTTTCATTTACATTTATGTCTTACCTTTTTAGATGTATTTTTATTTGCATACTTGTTTTTGTGTGTTGTGTGCATCTCATAATCTAAACATCTAAGTTGCGGAAAAGCTTAGGCTTCGTACATGTGTGCTTCATATTTAGATTATGGTCAAGTGTACATCACTTAGTCTAAACATCCTAGTTGCAGAAAAGCTTATGCTTAGTACGTGTGTGCTTAGTGTTTAGACTATTGCTTGATATATTCTTGATTTGATGTGTTTGTGTGTTTTCTTACTTGTAGTATTTATCTTTCAATCAAACACATCTCATATCTAGTTAAGCTTGATCGAGAATTTGATACAAAGGATTGTCAAAGTTTAACATGAAACAAATAGTTTCGTCCACTGTCGATGGTTCCTTAAATGGACCGGCGGTTCTTTATTGATAAAGAACCGCGGGTACAATAAAGAACCGCGCACAGTGGATTAAACCGAAACGTTTTGAAAATGAACTAGAAACTATTCAACCCCCCGCCCCCTTCTAGTTTCTACAATTGGTATCAGAGCGAGGTTATTCAAGATCTTTGAAGTATATTGTACTTTAAATCTTGGATCGATCTTTGCTCTTCTTTTTAAAACAAATGGTTTTTAAAAATGAGAACGGTTTTTAAAATAAGAGACGATCTTTGTATCAAATTGTTCATGAAGAGTGATTACATATGAAATGTGTTTTAATGTTTCATTCGTACAAGTTTTGATGTTAAATAAACTTCGTATAATAGCTTGATTACAAATCTTTTCATGTTTGGAAGTATAAAAATCTTGTGTGTCATGATTAACTCTAAAATATGAGTTATATGTGTCTAAAATGATTTTTTAGAGTCCCATGTCCTTCCAAAAAGTTACCAAATGATTTTGGTCAAAAACTCAATTTTTGTCCACTGTCCGCGGTTCTTTATCTATTCCCCGAGGTTCCTTATCAATAAGGAACCGCGATCGATCCAACTCAGTTTTTTGCAAATTTTGAAAAATCATATAAAATCAACCGTAAGTCCGTAGAAGTCGTGCCACCCGTCATTTCGAACGTAATTGAATTTTATTTCAATTAAAAATGTTTCCAAACCTTTATTCAAACTTTAAAATTTGGATGTTTTCTAAGTTCTATACTTTGTCCAAAGTATTGAGCGTCGGTTTGTCGTAAATCTTTTGTTTTATTCTTTTATATTAAGTTGGACATCTCTTGTTGGTATATCTTTGAAAACTGATATATTTATAAAGTGTTGAACTTAATTAAATTTTGAAATGGGTCATAAACTATTTTCAAATAAAATCAAGCTATGTATACGTTGGTATATCTAACACTCAAAACATGGACGAATGCTTTTATGTGTTAAGCTAATTGTTTGTGTGTGTTTCCTTGTGTTTTATTATTTTGTGTAGACATTATTAACTGTTCCTTACTATTTGTAGTAGTGTTGCTTATATGTCTAATCTCTTGTGCCTTAGTTGGTATTTGTTAGTATCTAGTTTTTCCTAATTAGGATGTATGCTAGATTTCTTGCATATTGGTTGCAACATTATGTGTGCATTGCATATAGGATTAACATATCTTGATTTACAAATGTTACATAAACATTTTGTACACCTTGGCATGTTCTTTAACACTTTTAGGTTTGAAAGCTTTGGGAGCTTGTCAAATCTATTGATGTGGGTCGTCTTACTCGATCATTGTGTTATTAGTTCAAGTAGATTAATGTCTCACTATAAAACATGAAACACCCTTTGAAAATCTTAGCTATTTTCTCTTAAAGGAGTGTTAGTGGGAATCAAGAAAGATTTCAAATATATATATCAATTCATTATTCAAATTATGATTGATATCATTATCGAATCTAATTGACATGTTTTTAGTGTAGACATGAATGTGGATTCTTAATAATATACATCGGATCATAACTCACACTTGTGTTGATGATGCTATATTGAGTCTACTTGTCCAAAATTATTAGACAAATTTGTTTAATAATTGCTTATAATACATAATGGAGTCGGTTTGACAACTTAGATGTTTCATCCGAAATACTCAAGTAATTTACATTGCAAATGCAATTGGTAAATGTGTCATTTCCGAAAGACCAATGAGTGTTCTAACAAAATGTGTAAACTTAGTTTATATAATTCAATGTTGTTGGCCTCAAGATCTATTAAGGTTGATGAGGTGGCATTTATACATGATCTCATCGTTCTTTTTAGGCTTTAAATGCATAAAATGTCATAAAATACCATAACATGTGCTTGTGTTTGTTACTTGTGTATTTTAGGTATGAATATCGTAAAAAAGACAAAAGATCACAAGAAACAAGCAAAAACGAACACGAGAAACGAAGCCGCACAATGAACCAGGCTCAAGTTGTGATTTTTCAAGAATAAGTCCTTGAAGAATTGAAGATATACAAAAAAGGTCCCTCAACTTTGAAGAATTAGCAAGAATAGTCCCTACAAAATTAAGACTTGTCAATATTGGTCCTTCTCAAATTCCAACATACCATGAAGACCTTCAAGATACAAGAAAGAACAAGTTTGGTCCTTCAAATATCAAGAAATGGCAAAACAAGTCCTTGAAATATCTTTTGGAAAGTTTTTGGGGCAAAAGTGTGAAAAGAGAAACTTGGTTTACAAAGGATTTTAAGTTTAGGCTGCCAAGATTGGAAATGAAGATAATTGAAAAGGTTAGGGGTATAATCTGCCAAGACAAGAACCTTACCTAAACCAACCAAAACCCGCCCCTCATCCCACTCACATATTCCACCAATCAGCTCCCATCATTTTGCCACATCACCCATCCACTAAAACAGATTAATATTTATTAATCGTGTTTAAAAATTATAACACCCTATTTTGATAAATGGCGGGTCACGCGTAATTATGGCGTGTCATCAAATCATGCAAGGTAAATGTCTTAAAAACATTTATTGACCATAAAGACAAACGCCGGAATCAAACATCGGCAGTCTAAGTAAAGCTCATCACACATGAATAATAATAGTACTGGAATGGAAAAGGACTAAACAATTTCCATGAAATGAAATAAATTACTGAATGTAAAGTAATGGAAATGCATAAAGAAATGAAAGCCGGATAGCGTCCATCCGTATGCACGTATGGTGATAAGCCTACGATCGTCCTTGAGTACCTGCCGTTTGAGAACATGAAAGGAAAACGGCTGAGCATAACACTCGGTGCGCGGATATACAAGTATAGCATGAATAATATAAGCATATAAGACATATAGCAGCGGAAATGAATAACTCCTAGAAAACCTGGTAATAACTTAGTAAAACTGGTTTTATAGTTTGAAAAGCCTTATGTTTATATTATGAAAACTGTTTAACTGGTTAACCATTAAGCCAATATAGGTCATGAAATGCCAACGTGCATGAATACTTAGAGGGGTGACCTCGTCATGCAATTAGAGGGGCTGCCTCTAATTAATATAAATCTAGGTAGGAGGGATCAACTCCTTGTGAAGGATGCAAGGCACACACCTCCTTCACCTGATAATACTTCTAAACATGTAAACTAGGATGCACCCATACGGCCCGCATGATAATATAATAATATGGCCAAAAGCTGAAAGGGACGCCACGAGCAATCACTCCGCCGTGGGGATGTCATAACACTGATGCCTCCAGTGTTATGGTTATGGTACCTCCATAACTAGGTGGAACTGGTCATGCATGTATATGGCTTAGGCATTTAAAACTAAACATAAGGAATTCAAAAACATATAAAACATATACTGGGAAAATAGTTGGCTGCATACGGGGAATCCTAACAAGGAAAGAATGTCCATACTGAAGGACGGAGAATCCGTACCTTGTGTCCAGTGAACGAAAAAGATGAACGAAGGAAATCCTACTCCGATCTCACTAATGCTACATAGAAGGATATGTGTATAAGTATACTGTTTACTGCGTACGTAACTGATTATAGTATGTCTTGACTTGTTTTATATGTTTTAGTCTTGTCTTATTGATTTTAATGTTATACTGCTTTTATCATGTGTTTTAAGTCTTCTGATTAAGTATTAACTGATATTCTTGTGTTATTATACTTGTAGTGCAATAATAAGTAACTTTCTAAAAATAGCAGGTTTCCTAAGATAGAAAGTTTCAAAAATAGAAAGTTTCCAAAAATAGAAAGTTTCCAAAAATAGATTAACTGCTTAAAATAGAATAGTTTCTAAAAAATAGAAAGTTTCCAAAAATAGTAAGTTTCCTGAAATAGAAAGTTTCCATATTTAGAATTAAGCTAGATTAATAAGCTGAATAATATAAGCTTAGTTTTACTGATTATATATGCTAAGTCATGTGATTAATAGTATAGTTTATTAATTAATACATGTAAATTAAATAAACTATAGGTTATAAGATTTAATTAAATATAATCATGATTTAATTAAATTAAGTGTTTAAAATACATAGGTTAAAACATGTATTAATATCTATATTAATATAACCTAAGTCATGGAAATTAAATAATTATAAGTCATGTTTTTAATAATTAATTAATTCTATGGTCTAATTATATAAATAAATACTTAGGTTAAAATCATGTATTATTAATAATAATAATAAACCCAAGTCATGTTTTAATTAAATTAATTATATAACATGTTAAATTAGTTTAATCAATCTTGTAAATAAATAAACTTGTAAAAATTAATTAGGCTTGTAGAATTAAGTCGTGAACCGGACCCGTGTGTTTACTTTAGACATGTCGTGAATCGAACCTGTGAACAAACACCGCCGAAAACAATGGCAAACCGGCCTAGGCCGGTTGCCCCTGCTCTCGGGAAGTTACCACCGGCTGTAGCCAGTGGTCTTGTCCTCTCGGCCAGCCGCTGCCCATGCAAAGTTCCCACCGGCAGTTAGCCGGTGGTTTCCCCTGCCGCGGCTTATGTTTCCCCTGCTTGGTCTAATTAGCCACCGGCTTGGGCCGGTGGTGCTTCTTTGTTTTAGCCGAGACCCCCAAACAGTAAACAACATCCCGACATGCGTCGGGGTCCCTTGTTTCTTGCAGCTGAGACACCAAAACCACACCGAGACCCATTGGTCTCGGTTGTTGGTGCGAGACAAACCAAGCCGAGAGCTTCGGCTCTCGGTTCCTTGCGTCGACCGAACCAAAACAACCCAAAACCTCCATGTTTATTTGCCCCCTGTGATCTAATTAACATGTTTATTTACTTGTTTTAATAACCCCATGATTTCATGTGTTCTTATTTAATAAAAAGAATTAAAAAGAAGAGGTTTAAGGATTACCAATGCGTGATCAAAAGGAGGACGATAACACGAACTATTAACACTTGAATTGAATCACCAAAAATCAACAAACACCCACCCTTGGTGTGTTTATAACCGGCGGCCAAAAGGGAGAGGAGAAAAAGGGCTAGGGTTTTTAATATTTTGTGAAATCTTGTATTATGAAAACATGTTTTCCCTTTTTCCTATCTTGGTAAAAACGACATGCGCTTGGCCCTTTGTTTGTCGTGTGTCCGCGGGTATGTGGGGCCCACAAGGGGAAACCCAAAGTTTTCCCGTGTCTAATATTATACGTGTTCTCGTGCTCGTATTTACGTGAGTTTATTATTAGTTGTTCGTGTTATCTTATATACTTACACGTACTCGTAATAATATTTACGACATTACATAATTAAATGTTCGTGATTATTTACGTTCATGATTTCATGTTCGTGATTATTTACGTTCATGATTTCATGTTCGTGATTATAATTATTGTTGATAATAATTATCGTGTTTTAATATGTATTAAATACTTATCCTGTCATAACACGTACGTAATACTTGTAATTAATATTCGTGAAACGTAAACATGTTATAAAAGGAAAGTTTTAATCATGTACGTACGGTTATAAGTGTACTGTTCATGGTAAAAGCATGCGAGTTTTACAAAAATTATGGTGCCTAACATCTTTATTAAACCCAACAAAGATCAAAATATGTGTTCTTACGCCAAGAACACAAATTGGGTAAATTTGATTAAGCAATAATTAAGCCCTAAGCCACTCCAGATTTAAGACTGAACATGTGCTTAACAAAACACAAACCTCACTTTGGTCCCCCCATCACCCAAAAGTGCTACACGTGGCTCCCCTGCACCACTCCTTATTCGTCTTCTAAAAGAAGCCAAAACAAAAGTTCCATCTAACGACTCATAGATTTTGCTTGGTCGCTACACATCGTTGGACGCCTAGGATCACTTCATAACACCTCAGCATTAGAAAAACGCCAAGAACTATTCACATGACATCCAAGTTCAAAATTCGACAAGGGCATTTGAGTAACTTCAGTAGCTAGGGTTTTATTGTTTCCTTAGCATTCTAGATCCATTGTAAGGTCTATATAAGGCCATTAGTTGAGTAGCTTAGTTGTAAAACTCGCATGCTTTTACCATGAATAGTACCCTTAAGATCGTACGTACATGATTAGAACTTTCCTTTTATAGCACGTTTACGTTTCACGTACAAGAATTATTATTATTACGTACGTGTTATAACACGATAAGTATTTACTATGTATGAACACACGATAATTATTCCAATAATAATTATAATCACGAGCATACGAACATGAAATCAGGAACGTATAATTATTCCAATAATAATTATAATCACGAGTATACAAACATGAAATCATGAACGTAAATTAATCACGAACTAATATTACGTATGTATATATATTTATTACGAACACGAATAAATATATTAAGTCACGATCGATAACTAATTAAAACATGTAAAACACGAACACGAGAACACACTTATTAATTAGACACGTAAAATGTTCGGGTTACCCCATGTGGGCCCCACATACCACGAAATTAGGAAGAAGAAATGGGCTTAGCCCATGCAAAATTAACTAACTAGGAAAAAGGGGTAAAACATGTTCCTTATTTACAAAATATTGAAAATAAGAAAAAACCATATTTCTTCCTTCTTGCTCCTCTTTGGCAGCCACTTTCAAGAACACCACAAGGGTGTTTCGGTTTGATCTTGGAATTATTACAAGGATCGTTGTGTGTTCGTCCTTATTCGATTCACGTGATCGGTATAACTTTTAACCTTTTCTTTTTTTTTATGTTTTGATTTATTGAATCACATAAAATCATGATGTTTTAATTAAACTAATTAAAAACAAGTATTTCAAACATGTTCTAATCATGGGGGTAAATCAAATCAAGGGTTTAGGGGTGTTTTGTTGTGGCCGACGCCTAACCGAACCCTAAAGGGGGTCTCGGCTTGGCTTATATGCACACCACCGAGACCTTAAGGTCTCGGTTTGGTGATGATATTGTCACGGCAGCAGCAAGCAAGGGGGAACCCCGACCTTGGTCGGGGTATGGTGATGGTTACGGGTCCGGTTCATGGTTTTTAGTCACGGGTCCGGTTCATAAATTATTTTCAAGGTTTATGATTTTATCTAGTTATGTTTTGGACTTAAATTAAATTAATAAAAGCATGACATGATTAATTTAATGTAAATGACTTAGGTTATAAATTTAATTAGTAATTCATGAATTTTAACCTAAGTATTTATATTTAATTAGACTTTATAATTAATTAATTATTCAAAACCATGACTATAATTAATTAATTAACATGACTTAGGTTATGTTATTAATAGTTAATAATACATGTTTTAACCTAAGTATTTTACCTTTATTTAATTAATATCATGTTATATTTAATCAAACACTTTTAACCTATAGTTTATTTTATTTACATGTAATAATTAATAAACTATACTTTATAATCACATGACTTTGAATAATAATCAAAAAACACTTAAGCTTATATAATTAGCTTATTTAACCAGCTTATATCTATTTATGGAAACTTTCTATTTTTAGAAACTTATTTATTTAAGGCAACTAATCTATTTATGGAAACTTTCTATTTTTAGAAACTTATCTATTTTAAGCAGTAATTCTATTTTTGGGAACTTTCTATTTTTGGAAACTTTCTATTTTTGGAAACTTTCTATTTTTGGAAACTTTCTATTTTTGGAAACTTTCTATTTTTGGTAACTTTATATTTTTGGAAACTTTCTATTTTAGGAAACCTGCTATTTTTAGAAAGTTACTTATTATTACACAACAAGTATAATAATACATGAAATACAAGTAATACTTAATCAGAATAGACGGTATATAAGATAAACACAATATAAAGCTTAAAACAGTAAAACATGAGATGAACATATAAAACAAGCTAAGACATGATATAAAACTAGTTACGTATTCTGTAATCAGATACTTATACACGTATGTATTTATGTAGCGTTAGTGATACCGAAGTAGGACTCTCTTCCGTTCGTATTCTTCGTTCACTGGACATAAGGTACGGATTCCTGTCCTTTCAGTATGGACATTCTTTCCTTATTAGGATTCCCCATATGAAGCCAACTGTTTTCCCATAGTATAAGTTTGGATGTTTGATTGCTTATGTTTAATTTAGAATACCTGAAGCCATATACATGCATGAACAGTTTCACCTAGTTATGGAGGTACCATAACCATAACACTAGAGGCACTGGTGTTATGACTTCCCCACGACAGAGTGATTGCTCGTGGTGTCCCTTCAGCTTTTGGCCATATTATTATATTTATCATGTGGGGCGTATGGGTGCATCCTAGTTACATGTTTTTCAGCAGATTACTCAGTGTGAATGTGGTGTGTGCCTTGCATCCTTTACAAGGAGCTGATCCCTCCTACCCAAAACCAGTATATTAAATTAGAGGCAGCCCTTCTAATTTGCATGACGAGGTCACCCCTCCAAGTATTCATGCATGTTGATTTTCATGACCTATATTGGCTAATGGTAAATATGTTAAACAGTTTTTACAAGATAAACATAAGGCTTATCAAACTATAAAACGGTTTTACTAAGATATAACCAGGTTATCCAGGACTTAGTTTCTTCCGCTGTTTCATGCTTATATGCTTATATTATTCATGCTTTGCTTGTATATCCGTGCATTGAGCGTTATGCTCAACCGTTACTTTCCTTTCCATGCCCCAAAACAACAGGTACCTAAAGTTAGACTGGAGCATTTGGAGGACATGCATTGGATGGGAGCTACCTTAGACTTCTTCTCCTCATGCCTTCATATATTTATGCTTGTTTAGTCTTCCTTTTGTTCATTTACTTTATTTATGTTTTGGGCTTATGTTTGGGAACCGATGTTTGATTCCGGTTTTCCCTATGGTCATGTATGTTTTAGTACATATTACCTTTCATGATTCGATGACACGCCATAATCACGCGTGACATTCCATTTATCAAAATGGGGTGTTACAATTATGGTATCAGAGCCCAAGGCTTCGACCTGTAGGCTCTAAAACTCGACCTGTGACTAGTGGGTAGTCACCAGGAGCTTCCTAAGCCAACGTTTGTTATTCCACGTATTGATGTTTTCAGCGCATTGTTGTTTTAACCATGATGTTATCAGCACCTTGAGGTTTTAACCTTGATGTTTTCATTGATATTGTTTTACTAATATGGATGGACAACCGTCATTCATATTTAGTTATGTGTCATTGTTTCATGCATGATGTTCCTCGGTGAACTGTGGCTATGTGGACTGAACCCCAGTAGTTCATAATTAGTCACATAAAATTTTTCTGATAAGTTTTGACAGATGAGTTTTATTTATTTATGTTTCATGTATCATTGTTGCAGGAATTATGACTAAGTAATGGTTGGTACAGGATTGGCCCTATTTAGTCGCATGTGCTTTTATCGAAACTTTTAACTTTGGGACCGACCCATAGGCGTCCCCTCGCCATGTCTTTTGTTTTGGGACCGACCCATTGGCGTCCCCTCGCACATATAAAGGTTTTTATAACTACATTATGCATTCATGCACTGTTTTTCATGCATAAATTTTTTCTCATGATTTATTGGCATAATTTTTTTTTTGTCCCCTCATAAGTTACTATGTTTTATGTCAAGTATATTTTCATACTATCATGGTTAACTTCGGTTTCATGCTGATTATGTTATACACTCCTTCATGATAAACTGTTCATGTTTCTTCATGATAATTCCGTCTTTATGTTGATTACGTCTTACGCCTCTTTTGTTAATTATGCTTTCATGCAAGACATTGTTGGATTTCATTGAATCCCGCTTTCATGATAGTCATGGTTGGTTTTCATTGATCATGCTTTCAGGCAAATCATCGTTGAATTTTATGTAACCACACTTTAATGTTTCTCGATACAACCAGAATGATGTCTATGCTAATATTGCCAAGTTATCATGATGGTTTTTCTAATCGTTTAACCGATATATTTTCCTTAAATCATGACAAATGATCGACCCCATACCAATCATTTCATGTGCATTCCATGTGTACTCCATGTACCGTATTCCATGTGTATTACACGTACCTAAATCCATGTGTATTTCACTTGCAATACTTCATGAGTATTCGCTAGTCGATTCTGAATCATCTCAGGCATATGTCCACTTGCTGATATTCTACAAGATTGCTGATGCCGCTCATAGCTTGGTGATGTTACTAGGGTTGATGTTGCTGATGTTTGGAGACGCCACGAGATGCTGATGCTGTTCACAACCTGGAGATCTTACCAGACGAAGACAAAGGCGTTAGGTCAAAGCGATCGGGCGAGAAGATGCTTCACCATCAGACGATTTTCATCAATTATTGTCCCTAATTCTTAGTTACATGTCACACGTCATTCAGTTGTCTTTTCAGTCATATGAGTGCAAACCGATACCAGTCGGCCACTCAGCTGAATAGTTACATGAATCAAAGTCATGAGAATGACCGTCATGGAACTGACAGACAGGACGATATTAACCACTACTATGACAACAACTATCCTAGAAATCGCAACCGAGGCTCCGGCCACAGACGCAATCAGAAATACAAAGGATCTGTAGTCCATCGATTCGCCAATTTTGGCAAAATAACCTAATATTTGTAGTTCTATTCATTTCACACCTCGAGACACATGTCTCATGTATGCTTTCAGAAGACACATGTCAAGACATCAGTCAAGACACATGTCTCATGTATACTTTCCGAAGACACATGTCAAGACACCAGTCATGACATATGTCATGCTTATATTTCCAAGACACGAGTCAAGACACATGACTCACGTCCAATTATGGAACATTTCTAAGAAATTCAGGGTACCCTCCAAGGGTATATCCATTTTGTTGTGCCATGTATTAATCAGGCCACAATAATTTTAGTACCATTACCGGCGCATCAGTGAGAAGTGTCACGTTGCCCGATGACACTTTCATTTCTTATACCCATATCTCATAGATTCATGACCATGAAGGGCGCCATTCATATTCCCCATGTATACGAAGGTTTCTCCTTCAGCCTAATGATAAGATCCAAGCTGCGAACGCATTACCTCGGATGGATACGAGTTGAATTTGATCCTAATTATGGACTACGAACAGCACACCATGCTATGATTCATGATTATGTACAGTGATGTTCACGCTCCTGAATACATTCAGCTTGATTTTCCATCAGGAAAATCTGTACAAATTATCTATGCTTACAAGCACGTGCGTTGTTAGCTATTACTGCTAAAATATTCTAGCTGTCAGTTATGACACGACCACTTAAGTCCTTTTACGCATAACCAGCGGATTATTCCAAAATCGTCCCTTATACTCCAGAAGAACCTTCAAGGAGAAGGACGGTAACATGAGATTATGTGTCAACTATCGTCGATTTTAAACAAATCACCATCCATAACTGTTTTCTCTTCCATGTATTGACAACATGTCCAATCGACTTTAGGGTGTCAAACACCTTTCCAAGATCGGATTCATGATCATGCTGCCAAGAGTGACGAGTGAAAGAGCAGGACATGTCCATGACTGCTATTCGTGCACGACTCGGTCATGCTAGATTTATGATTTTGAATTAGTCTCATCAATGCTCCAACAGCATTATAAGAATGATTTTCCATGAACTCATAAGCAAATTCATCAGTGTTTTCATTGAGGATAACCTGATTTCCTCTAAGCCTAGAGATGAGCAGGAATACCATATTTGCACTATCTTGCAAATTCTACGACAGGAGAAATTTCACCTTGGAAATTTTCCAATATCAATTCTGTTTGATTACAGTGACATGCTGAATAATATGGATCCTCACAATAAATCTTACCATGACTCAACTCATGCATAAAGGAGAGAACCCTACACTACGTTAGGTGTTCTAAGAAAATCCTACGCTAAGAGAAGTCTAATCTCGGAGACTCAGAGTTTCGCACACTTCTATGTAGCAAGTTTCTACAAAGCAGGATACTGTTACGTTCATATCTATGTACCTGACATACCAACAGGCTATGATAGGACACCAACAGACTAGGATGTTTTTTTTCTATCATCAGAAATTGTGAACAGAAATGGGACAAGATATCCATGGATTTTGGTTACCAGATTAACATAAACTCAGAAGAAGCATGATGCTATCTGGGTTATTGCCAACAGTTTGATCATGTCTGTAGAATCCTTACATCCGTAAGGATTTCAGAATCAACAGATTGATCGGACATGTTCCAGCCAAGGCTCATCCGACCACTTGGTAATTCCTCAGCTATCGGGCCATACGAAGGTTCGCAATTGTGCTCCTTATTTACATCCACGTCCTTGTTCTAATTCCACGATTTGCTTTCACACTCACGTTCACGACACTATTCACGTTCATGATCGTATCTTGGCTTACGATTTTACGTTCATCTTCGTTCTGGGAAGTTTTGCAAGAACTTGAGAGACCAGACCCAAGTTTAGTATAACTCTCTATACTCAGATAGACGTGTCACATCATATTCCACGTCTCCCCTTGTAGCGTTTGGCGTTACCGCCGTTATATTCCATGTTCACGATATGTTTCACATGTCATGTTCATTCCACGTTCCTCATATCACGTTCATGATATGTTACACGTATCATGGATCACGATATGTTTGCTCATACTACACTCACCATATCTCCACGTATCACGTCCAAAATTTTCACGTATCACGTTCAAAATTTTTCACGTACTACGTTTCTTTATGTCTCGCGCATCATTGCTAATTATCAGTTAGGTTAGAGTGTTTTGCACGATAACGTTTCAGTGCCCTTACACGTCAATTCTTATTCACTCGATCAAATTCAGGGGATCTACCTTACGTTGATAACCAAGAACTTCTTCGTATTTCAAGTCAAGGTCAGGAGGACCAATATTTATCATTTGTGTCAAGATCTCGTGAAGGAATCGTTCCAAGAGGGAAGTCACTTGGAAACGGACAAGTTCATCCGGACTTCTTATCCGTTTTTCTCTTATCAATTAGATATGTCCTTTCAGTCACGTCACGTTCCATGTCCTTTCAAGACATGTCACGTTCCACGTTTGTTGGGTCCACTAGATGTGGATCTTATAGCCTGTTAGGAACGGTGAATGACTTCTGTAATCACAAGTCTATTCACAGAGAGACTCTATATAGATCATACAGTATAAGTGCGGAATACAAATACTATGAACAAGAAGAACAAAATAACTATAACGACTTGATCCTTTACTAAGGATTTCTAATATTAATATGAACTAGAATTATATTTGATGAAGGTGTATCAAACCCTTCTGCCTAAGGTTCCTTTTATACTACAAGGAAACCCTAATACATCATTAACCAAAACGTGTAAAACTGATATGCATATCCTTTCCTAACATATCTCATGCATATCCTATCAGAATAATATCTAAATAATAAAGTTTGACTTTCTATAAGACTAGGAGCAAGACTTGCTCCTACTACTACTATGACCAGGAGGAACTACATACCTCATAGTCTACCTATTACAAATGACTATTCCAATGGTCCTAACAATCCTCCCCTAAACTTGAATTTGACCTGTTGAGTTCAAGTTTCCTGGTAAATCGTGCAACATAGCTTGAGGATTGAAACAGCAAAAGAAACAGCAGCATCATAACCATAAAGAACATAAGGACCGCTGCAACAATGAACACCTAGAAGCTTCTTAAAAGCTTGAAACAAATCTGCATCGTGTTGAATCTTCACAGCAACATGAGCAGATTTTATGAGCCTTTACCAAGTAGCTGCTCGCTCTTGGGCTAGCCAGTCTTTATGGTGGAATAAGCATCACCTTGGGAGACATGAACCCAACCCAACTCTTAGAACGTGAATCAATGGGGAGTGGGGGTACCCTGATGATTTTAGGCAAACCATCACAGTCGTCAACGGATTTGAGATGTCTTTACCAGAAGCCGTACCCTTCTGGACTCGCCAACTCTTAGCAATGAAGCATCGGTGAGTTGAAAACCCTATAGCTTTGAGCAAGCTATTATAGCTAATAAGTGTGTAAACACTTATCCTTTTGCCACTAAAATCAAGGAAAAACAAGACCTAATCATGTGTTTTATATCGTAAAAGTCAGAATTACGCGTGTATTTGTGTTAAATAGGTACAAATAATCAAATGAAGAGAAAACACGGGATTTCACGGTCAAATGTTGAAGAAAAATCCAAAAAGAGACGAAGACAAAGTCAAAAGATCGAAAGTGTGCCCTAGTTTACGAAAACCGGCTAAACCGACACGGTTTTGAAGAAATGACCAAAGAAGCCGAAATCAAGATCGTTTTTAGCGGATTAAAACTTTTTGAAGATATTCGAGCAAAGCGGGTCCCACATTGAATAAATGGGCTCAAAAGCCCATTTAATGATTTCAAATATAAACTTTTTGTTATGTGGCCCAAATCTATTAAACGGATGGAGTATAAAATCTCTTTAAGCCAAGCCCATTACACAATTAAACATGGACGGTTTTGCTTGGTCGATAAATGGGCTCAAAAGCCCATGTGATTGAAGTGTTGACGGAGGAAGTTTAAGTGAAAATTTTCACTTATTATTCGGTCAAAATGGCCTTGCTGGTCAACCACACAAAACAAACTTAAATACTCATCTCACCAACACACGTGTTTTACACCAAACGCCTTTCCCCACTCACACCAATAAATAAAACATTATTTACCCACATCCCCCATTTTACGTTACAAAATAAGCAAAGCAATTCACCCACCCAACTTTTACCTTCTCTCCAACTTTTCTCTCTCACAGCCACCACTTTTTTCACCTCAAACCCTAAATTACCTTCACAAAAATTACACAAATTTTATCACAAAGCAAATTGGGGCTTTTACCCTTATGGGTTAATTCACACTATGGGAAATAAATCCCCCCAAGATTCGGAGGTTAACACAACTGGTGGTCCACTTCTCCATCCACCGTGGCAATCCATGTGAAGAAAGAGAAACAGAAGATCCAACGGTTCAATTTTGGCTTTCTTTTCAAGCTTGATCAAACAGTTGAGAAAGAAACCCTTAGAGAGAGAATGAAGACCCCAAAAGGCTCCTTGTTCATCTATAAATAGGGAAGGAAAATCAGTTTTATGGAGTCCATTTTCTTTATTTTTATTTACTGTTTTTAAATTTAGGAGTAGGTTAATTTAGATTTAATTTTCAGCAAATTAGTTTAGGGTTTAATGTATTTCTTTATTTTCCAGTAATGTAATTTTTTTAATTAATGAAAAAGTTTATTTTAATTCATCTCGTTTCTTTTTTAAATTCTTGCAAGTTTAATTATAATCTTCTTTAATCTGTTTTATTTTCTATTATTACTGTTCGCGTTGATATATAAAAAAAAATATATTTATATATAATAAAGGAAAGTGGAATATAAATTTTCCCCCACTGGGAAATATAAAAGCTAATGTTCTTGTTCTTTTGGTTCTGTTCGTTAGTCAATACTGTTCGAGGGGATACTGTTTGGTTCGTTTGGATCGAGACGAAGGAGGTGATTCGAAGGTGGTGACAGCTCGTTTCGATTCACAAGGGGGTTCAGCGCCCACCTTCGTCCCAACGGATTCGACACCGGGTTCCTTTCTCTTTTTAATTTAATTATTACGGTTTAGTTTTATATTTATCTGCTTAAATTAAGATTGATGTCTGCTTATGTTGGTTTATTTTAATCTGCTCATTTGAATAAGTTTTTGTTTAATTTTTGTCTGAATCTGCTTGTTTTTCATTGATTTATTTGGTTAGTATAGGTTACTGTTAAGTTTATTAGTTGTGTTTAAATTTTGGGTTTTAGCTTTTAGTTTGGATAATCTGCTTATTGTTTTATTTGGTTGCCTATGTCTGTTAATTGTTTGCTTATTTAGGACTTGTGATTTTTTGGATTATTCAGCTTTAGGTTGCGGTATTTTTATATTCAGCTTATTTCGTTTAGCTTATTTCAGTCATAGCTTATTCGGTAGTTGCTTATCACATATTTTGTTTCAGCTTATTATCCTTTAAATCTGCTATTTGGTTCCTGTCATGGCTTATTTGATTCTGCTTATTAGTTTTATTTTTAAATCTGCTTTTTAGACTTTATGCTTATCTGATTATCATCTTATTTTCTGCTTATTTATTTGCTTATTCTAGTTTCTTGTTTTAGCTGTGGTTTGTGTGCATTGCTGATGAGCTCAGACCCACTTGGTCTGAGTTTCAAAAGTTCAAAAAATATTTCAGCAAAATTGGTCTCTGTTGGGTTTTGAACCAGCGACCTCTTGTTCACAAGTCATAAGCCATAACCAGTTGTTCTAGACCTTAACTTGTGTTTATTAATGCAACATTAAATTAATATAGGATCTTTTATTCTGCCAGATTTATTTAAAGTAGTTTAAATACAATTTTAGTTTACTTAGTTTATTAATTTTAATTCAAAAGTTTTTTTATTATTCCTTTTATTCAGTTTTAAAAATGTAAAAAGAAAAAAATATTTTTATTTTATTTACTTTTATAAATTCTAAATTAGTTTTCATTTTACTTTTATTTAAAATAGTTTTCCTTTATAATCTTAAATTTAGTTTTAAAAATTAGTTTTCCATTTAAGTTTTATTTTAAAACAGTTTTTCATTTCAAAGTTTTTAAGTTTTATTAAAAGTTAAATTTTGTTTTCAAATTAGTTTAAATAGTTAAATTAGTTTTAATTAAATAGCTTTTAGTTTAAAAATACCAAAATTATGTTTACCAAGAACAAGATTAAACGGAAATCAATTCGAGTGAGTCGAGGAAAAACGAACATTTATTGCAATACATACAAAAAGTTAAATAAAATTCTAATGTGAATTTCAAATGGCGCCGCTGCTGCTTCGCTCGTACGATTGACGATTTTTCGTGAAGACGTTTGGATCTTGGGATCCATTCACTTTGAAGGTTACGTTTCTTGCAACAAAATAAAAAATACAAAAAAAATCAAAAACTTAAAAATCCAAAAAAATTAAAAAAATCACAAAAGCAATTTCTTTCCTAAGATTTGCACTAAAAAAAATAAAAAAATCAAAACGTAATACTTTTTCCTAAAAGTATTACACCAAAAATATTACGTATTAGTGTTATTTTAGTTCGATTTGTTTCGTTTTTATTGTGAATATATATTTTTCTAAAAAAAAATACAAAAAGATTTTTCTTTTACTATAGTATATTACGTAGCACAATAAATTTATCTACTTTTCAAATAAGCCTTAGTTGGGATTTCATCACCTAACTATTGTATTCGCATCCATAACAAAAAAAAGGCAAAATAGATAAATACTAGTAAGACGTTTGAACTCGACATATACAAACTATAAGGTGGGTATAAGGCGACGCGCTATAAAAGGCTGTCTAAGGAAAAAGGTTTTTAAGTGCTTTGTGCCACCTCGTTTCCCCGCTTGCTTGTGCGTATATTGAGAGGGACGACCGATTATTGGTTTGCCAACTCAATTAGTATGTAAGTATATATTTTTGCAGCTTTTTTCATATTGCTCCTCGAGAGGGAAAATCCTTTTCCTCTCAAAGTCGACCGAGGTCACCTACCTCATTCCAAAGTTTTAATTGTATGCGCACTCGCGCGCGTACATACATACCGAGTGGTGTACCAAATTCTTCTAATTCTTCCAAAAAGAAGAAGAAGAAGAAAAACAAAAAGAACGTCATTCAAGCCGATCCCGAGAATCGTGCTTTCGACAATACGATGGACAAGGATAACCGACCTATGCTCGAGATTTTGCAATCACACGTTGAAGGAAACGATGACGCTATCGTTCTCCCCGCAATTGGAGCAAATAATTTTGAACTCAAATCGGATTTAATTATAATGGTTTCCGCTATCCCATTTTTGGGTCGTTCCCAAGATGACCCTCATGATCATATCAAGAGATTTATACAATTGACTAATACGGTGAAATACAATGGGGTGCCACAAGAGGCTATTCGTTTGCAACTCTTTCCTTTTTCCCTCAAAGGACAAGCCCGGATTTGGCTTGATAAGGAACCACCCCAAACTATTACTACATGGATTGATTTAGAGACCAAGTTCATTAACTACTTTTTTCCACCATCACGGACCACCTCTTTAAGGAATGAAATCATTACTTTTGAGCAAAGATATGGGGAAACTTTTAGTGAGTCTTGGGATCGATTTAAAGAGCTTTTGAGAAAATGTCCACAACACGGTTTCACCAAAGTGCATCAAATTAATACGTTTTACAATGGTTTAACTCTAAATGACCAAAACTCACTTGATAGTGCCGCGGGGGGTAATATTCGTGTGAAAACAATGAACGAGGCTTGGGCCATTATTGAGAACAAGGCAAAAGTGCAAACTAAGAGTGTTCGGACTACAATAGCTAGTGCTAGTGATAATGAGGTGACTAATCAAATTAAGGAACTTACTTCGATTGTGAAACACCTTGTTTTAAGAGATAACCCTCCCACTACACATGTGAATGCCGTGAAAGAAACTTATGAAAAGTGTGAGACTTGTGGTGGACCACATTCATATTTCAATTTTGACAAGGTTTACAATAATCAACAACAACAAGTTTGTGCTTTTAATGCTAATGAAAGGGTTCCATTTAAACCTAATGTTGATGTTAACCATTTGTCTTACAACAGTACTAATTATTTGGCTCCCCGGGTTTTGTAGCACCGCAAAGACCACCCCCACCCGCCCAAAATACCCAATACCAAAATAGGAACCAAGGTCCTCAAATGGGTAATTTTTAAGGGAATGCAAATCAAGGGAATTTTAATGGTCAAAATCAAGGTTTTCAAAATAATAACCAAGGTTTTTATAACAACAACGGTTTTCAATCTCAGTATCAAAACCAAGGTTTTCTAAATCAAGGGTTTAATCAAAAGAACATGCATAATCCTCAAATGGACTTGGTTCTACAAAAATTGACCGACCATGAGCGAATTATGAAAGAGATGCAAGAATCGACCGATAAGAAATTTTTGACAATGATTCAAGCCCTTAGACCCCAAGGAGCCTTACCTTCTAATACCGAGATTAACCCTCGTGCTAATGTGAGTGCTATCAATACTCGAAGTGGAGCCACTTTAGTAGGACCTTCCATCTCTTCGCCCATAAATGAGAGACAAGGCCCAGAGGTCATAATGAGTAATCCTACTCCCCCTTTGGTGATTCCTCCCACTACCACTCCTAGTACTAGTGCTCCATTGCCGAAAGAGCCTATCCCTACGGTTGTTCAAGAAGCGATTCCTTCTCCTTCTCAACCTTCAAAGTCTAAGCCTAATATCCCTTATCCCTCTAGGTTAGACAAGGCTAAAGTGCTCACCAAAGATGACGTTCATGTCTCCAACTTTTTGAAAATGATTTCTGATAACTTGACTTTACTCAGGTTAAAAAGATTCGTTGTACCAACCTCTTCGAATTGAAAAACTTGTGTTTTCTATGTGACTCAGTTTTATTTTGGTGGAAACAAAATATTTTTAGTTGTTTTTAAATTTAAATGTGCAAAGACTTAAAAGTAAATGTCGTTAAAGTAAAGGGCAAGTATTAAAAGAGCGTGAAATTAAATCTAAATCTAATTAAATGAAATGTGCCATATTTAAAAACTTGGAAAAGTAAAATAATTAAATGACTTAAAATTAAAGCGTGACGGAAATTAAAATTAGACAAGTATTTAAAACTTAAACTAAAAATTAAACAAGACAAAGTATAAAGAGTATACCCACCATCGGAATATATTCCGATCGATGCAATCGGAATGTACCTACCTCTCAGATTGGAATGGACCCAGATCGGAATAACTGTCACTTTCCTCCTGATCGGAATACCAATCTAACCCAGATCGGAATGTACTAAAATTACACTAATCGGAATGTCACACAACACCCCCAATCGCAATGAAGTCCAGATCGGAATGTGTCCTATCGGAATATCACCAATCGGAATGTGGCTAAGGAAAATTGGGCAGCACTTCGTCTATGTAAGCCTCAAGAGCCGTCGGAAAGAGCGATCGCAATATGCTATCGCAATCCCCAGATCGGAATGAGGAAAAGATACACCAGTCGCAATCCCGGATCGGAAAGCAAAACCCTTAAGCCAATACTGTCACTATCGGAATGAGGAGAAGCAGGTTGTCGCAATGTGGTGTTACTAGCCGTCGCAATCAAAAACCCTTACTTTCCGATGGAACCAACTTCGTAATAAGCACAATTCTAAATAAGCTACTTCTAATAAGCCGTGACCAAAAACTTTAAAAAGATGCAATTAAAACGAAACAATAAGCTAAAAAGTTAAAATCTTTCAAACTTTAAAAAACGAAACTTAAATGAAATCGAAACTTTAAAATCAAAACTTTAAAGAAAACTTTCAAAACACTTAAACAAAATACCAAATAAGCACACAAGGTTGTCAATCTCGTGGCTTATTTCGTATGAGGAATTAAAAAGGACGAGACTTTTGGTTAATTAAGCAAATGGATTAAGCAAAAATTGCTTAATCCGAAATGTAAACCGAAACAAAAATGAAAAGAGAAGAGTAGAATGAGACTGATAAAAAGACTTGATCAAATGATAAAGAAAGATAAAAGACAAGAATTTAAAGAACACAAATTAAAAACTTACTTGGAATTAAAAGGTAATTAAGGTGCAAAACATGTATTAAAAATGACAAGTAATTAAAGGAGCATAAAATAAAAGTGGAAGAGCTAGTGTCACTCTAGCCAACAACAATGAAAAATGATTAGCTAATGACCATATATAGGGGATTAGGGAGGTGGTTTAGAGGAAGCTTCCTCTTCTCCTTCCTTTCTTCTTAATTGCGCCATCAAGTCCTTTCTTCTTAATCTTTTTGTTAATCTTGGAATGTGATGACTTTTGGCTCGGGATTTCTTTGGACTCGTCTTTTAATTCTATGATAAATAAGACTTGAGTTCCTCGGCTTTAAGTAAACTTCCGTCTTTTGACTTTTTCTTCGATAAATCTTCAGAATTGGTCTTGGACTTCCGTTCTTTTTGCACTTTTGACTTCTTGGCTTCGTCTTTCATCCTTTTCTTCAATAAAAGTCCGTAAATACCCGTGAATGTCCGTGTTTTCTCCACTTTTCACCTTTTCGTCCTAAATCACAACAAAAACACAAACCACGCATAATTCCGACATAAAAGACATAAAATACACGTTTTGGTCCGGTTATTATTGTAATTAAGTGGTAGAAAAGATGTGGGTTTTCACACATATCAAATCCCCTACACTTGACCGTTGCAATGTCCTCATGCAATACATTAGTTACAAAGCACGTTTACATTTTTCGTCAAAATTAATCCACGTTGGCCTTTATTAAAGAGATAGAAAATTATAATTATTCAAAATAAAGAAATTAAAAAGCATACCTTGGGTTTTGGAAATGTCATGAATAATCATCATCCTCAACTTTTCACTTTTTCCAAACCAAGCTTAAAAACGAGATCATTGTTATTATAAGTTAGTAAACTAACACGAATTCATGTGGGCCAATTATTCACTTAGACTCCCTTATTCCTAGGGGTATCTCTTATATTTTATTGTTGTCTTGAATGATCATGAGGATGCATTGTTTGACTTATTTCGATAGTTATTTAGTCTGAAAATAAAGTGAACGATTTAATCAATAGTTAGCTAAAGGACCAAATCTTTTAAAACTGCTTCTTGGGACCTCATAAAGTTCATATCTTGGCATAACTCGCTTCGCGATTTGAGACCTTTCTCGGACCGATATTTGGCAGCGACTTCATACTTCAAATCTTGAGAGACGTTCATGAAATAATGGTCTTCTCTTCATAATAGGAATTCTTCACTTGAAGTTTTGAGAGATTCATACTTGGACCACGACTTCTTCATTTTTCTCCAATCTTTATTTTGGACTTTGATATACAACGATCCGCCTCCTTTTATGACTTGAATCTATTTATCCTCATACCTTGTTAGGGTCTTTTCGGATACACTTCTCCATGAATTTTGGGGAGTTTTGCTTTACGTCGTGTGTCTCGATCCTTTATATTGATTTTTTATAAATGATTCTTCACATCACTTTGGATCTTTAGCAACAAACATAGCCCTCATGCCTTGTTAGGGCCTTTTCGGACTCGCCAATCTTCGCGTCCCGCTTCAATAAGTTATGCCTTGGCTATGAACTCTAATCCATACCGAGCAACTTTTAAACGATCTGGGGCTAGAAGCTAAGTAACTTTTCAAATCGTACAACCTTATTTATTAGCAGATAAATTTATTAGCAAGCGATGGGAGAATAGGCTTATAATTAACTCACATAAATTAACGAAAGAATACCGAACTTATAATTGGCTCTATCATCTCTCGTTCTCCACAGTTTAAAATCTCAAGTAATGAGACTCGTGGATACTTAGCCTAATAAATCAAAATTTTGGGTTTTCGAGTCGCCTATAGGATCTTGCAAATTCTTGGACTTTTTCAAGTTTAGAAATCGCATTTTAAAATTCCCTTGATAAACGACTCTCTAGGATCAATTATAGGAACTTGCGAAAAGTTCTTGTTCTTAACCCGTGAGAGTTAAGACTTTCGCGTTTTATAGCTCCCTATATAAAAGCCTAGCAAAACTTGACTTAAACATGTTAAGGATACTAGCTAGAGTAACTCGGATTGAGTCAAAAGATTCACAACGTTTGAAAACTAAAACCACTTATTCAAAGATTTATTCTAGCAAAGGAAGAAAATAACTATACAAAGATAACAACTAATAGGCCAAAATAGATCAAAAATTTTGAAAAATGTCGAAAAACTGATTTTCCGGTTAAAATGAGGACAAATACAAGGAAAAGACCACTTAACTTCGATAGAAGTCCCCCTACACTTAAGATAAACATTGTCCTCAATGTTTAAGCATGTGGGAGTAAACTCCCCTACACTTAGGACATTGTGCACGTTGTTTAAATCTTGCTAAGGAAAGACAACTAAAGAGATTCCTATTTTAATATTGAGAAAATATAAAATAGTGAATCGAAAAGGGTTTAGGATAGAACCGGGATAAAGTAGAGCACGGAATCACGGGTCGTCATGAATCATCAAGAGTGGATCTTTGAAGCGCGAATCCCTGATTAAGAAGTGAGGAGAGGAAAGCAAACCAAAGGGTCCCCCCTACACTAATGGTAAAGAAAGCGAAAGGATAGATGCATGGGTTGCCTCCCAAGAAGCGCTTGATTTTTGTTAACCGAGTCATTAGCCTGACTCGACCTTGATCATCAAAGGAAGAAGCATGAGACATATCCACCCGGATCAAAGACATAGTTTTCATCCATCAAATAACAAGAACTTAAGGCGAACAAGGCAAGCCAAAAGAGAAGTGGCAAGGTTCCCTTAAGCAGTGATGGAGCATAGTAGAAGCAAGGATGAAGTGGTGCAAGCATGTCTTCAATGGGTCCAAAGATTTTTCCTTTTATTTCATCAGGTGGATACTGAGATGGCTTAAAGACTTCAATACCGGGGTCGAACACCTTTTCCTTTAAGGGAAAATAGCACTCGGGCTCAGCCGAGTGTGAAGAAGATCCGCAAAGAAGCACAACCTCGTCCTCAGAAGGGGGACAAAGAGGTGTCAAATCATAAGTGCAACGGATTTCGGTGTCGACCGGTTTCTTCTCCTTGGACAAAATTTTCTTCAAATCCAAAGTAAGATCAAGACGATAATCTTCAAAGTCCAAAGGAGGTGCATCACTCTCATGAAGGAAGTAAGTGTTGAGAAATTCAGAGAAATCTTCCTCAAATGAGTAATCGTCCAAAGTAGGATCGAGTGATGGCGGAGGATCTTCATCATGTGATGAATCGCTCGAAAGAGTATCGGCCTCATCAAAATCATCATATGTGGGCAGCTCGGGATACTCAGAAGTACAATCAAAATCATCTGAATCTGAGCTAGAATCATAATCATCATAAGCATCAAAGACCGGTGGAGAATCATAAATGGGAGAAGCTTCGAAAGTAGGGAGAGAATCATCCACATCATCATGAAAAAGTGGATTATCGATGCAAGAGTCGAATAGAGGATTGTCGTAGACGGTAAAGTCATCAAGCACTTTAATCATATTCACTGATTCTCGACCTCCAAAAGTTGTACTAGTAAGCTTCCCCATTTTGAAAACTTGTGCATCATCCCCGACTCTTATGATTAACTCACCTTCGGCAACATCCACTAAAGCTCGTCCGGTTCTCAAGAATGGCCGACCAAGTATTAAAGGAATACGAGGGTCCATTTCATAATCAACTACGACAAAATCGACCGGGAAAGTAAATGCGCCAACTTTAATGAACACGTATTCGGCTATACCAACGGGGTAAGCGAGAGTGCGATTTGCAAGTTCAAGAGTCATCTTTGTTGGAGTGAGGTCGGGCAATGATAGTGTTTTCCAAACACTCAATGGCATCAAGTTAATACTAGCCCCAAGATCAGCAAGGGCAGTAAATTCTTCAGTTTTGTTGAACACGCAGGGCAACACGAAACGACCGGGATCTCCAAGTTTTTCCGGAAGTTCTTTAAGAATAACTGCAGAGCAGTTTTCGTTTAATCGAGTGTTGGCGAGTTCAATCAGCTTCTCCTTTTTGTTAAGCAATTACCTAAACGCTTTAACAAATTTGGGCATGTGGACGAGTGCTTCAAGAAAGCTAATGTTGAAGTTCATTTGAGAAATCATCTTCACATAGCGTGACACTTCGGAGTCCTCCTTGGTTAGCATTTTAGACTTGCCTAAACGAGAGGGATAAGGGATATTGGGTTTGGGTGGTGAAGGTGCGGGTGTAGGTAAAGGTTGAGATGGTGAAGGATCATTCGTGGGTACTTCATCACGTCGAGGCGGAGACGGTAATGGTGCACTAGTACTAGGTGTAGGAGGAGTAGGGATACATGGTGGTGGAGGAGGTGTAGATGATGTGGGTGGGGTTGTTGGTCCTATGATGGTAACTCCACTACGAGTAGTAATAGCACTCACATTAGCTCGCGGATTGGTGACGGTGTTTGAAGGTAGAGAACTCGAAGAAGAAGGTTGAGCGGCTGGCAAGAAACTAGCAAGCATATTCTTCAAATCATTGGTTTGACTGCTGAAGGAGGATTGAATAGTATCGCGAACTTCGGATCTTATCTCATTTCCTTGCTTCGTGATATCTCCTTTCAAATTGATTATTTGGCTCTGGAGATTCTTGATTTGCTCACCTTGGGTTCTCATTATAGCCTCAACATCGGGGGTAATGGGTAGGTTTTGTTTGGCGGGTGGGTTATAAGGATAAGAAGCTCATGGTGGGATTTGGTTGCTTCTAATGTAGTTGTTGGCGGGGTTTTGGTTTTGAGGGGAAAAACTGGGTGAAAGGTAGTTGTTGGAACGGTAACTCAGCAGATTTCTATCCCCTTGTTGTCTAGCTTGGTAATTTTCCGGTGAATAATTACCATAAGCTGCATACACATTTTCCGGATTTCCTTGAGTCGAAGGACAATCGGTGTATGAGTGAGGACCGCCGCATGTTTCGCAAGGAGTAGCAACAGCTTTAACTTGTTGTTGTTGTTGGTTTGAAGCCAAGAGTTGCATACTTCTGCTCATTTCAGTCAGCACACGGGTGAGTTCGGTCATATCAGGGTTTGTTGAGGTGGAGGAAACATTGACTCTCGGGTTGTTCCTTGAAGAAGCAGAGGAATCCCAGTTCTTGTGGTGAGTAGTCATGTTCTCAATTAACTCTCTACACTCCTCGGGTCTCCTTTTCATGAATGTGCCACCGACGGCTGCATTGATCGTATCACGATCTCGAAAAGTCAAACCGTTGTAGAAAGTATCTATTAAGGTCACAGGGAGCATGTTGTGGTTTGGACATCTATCGATCAAGACATTATATCTCTCCCAAGCGTCAAAAAGAGATTCATCGGGATCTTGCATGAAACCGCTGATCTGATTGCGAAGGCTTGTGACCATGGATGGTGGAAAGTAGCGCGAAAGAAAGCGTTGAGTCATATCATCCCAAGTGTGAATAGAATTCTTCGGGAGACGATCAAACCATTTCTTGGCATGATGCGATAAAGTATGTGGAAAGAGTTGTAGGCGAAGTACATCCATTGTGGCCCCAGGAAACTTCATGCTTTGGGTGATTGTAATGAACTTGTCGAGGTGTTTGTTGGCATCATCATCAGGCAATCCTCTAAATGGGTTTGTTTGTACTTGCTGAATCATGTGGTGCTTCAACGAAAACTCAGGAGCGTTGATTTGCATCGGCGCAATCGGTCCTCCTCGTCCAAACATTGTTGGTTAACAAAGTTCCTCCATGGTCCGAAGATCGGGCTGTGGAAGAGCATTGTTGTTATTATTATTATTGAGGTTCGGTGGAATGTTGTTGTTGACAACACCTGCCATATCTAAATCTTCTTGAGGCTCGGGCTCTTGATAATTAGAAGATCTAGTACGCATACACCTGAAAATGCACAAGAAAACAAAACCAAACACAAAGACAATATATATACACAATAAAAATAAAATCTTTTTGGATTTTTGAAATTTTTAATTTTTATGGTTTTTTTATCAATTTTTAATTTTTATGAGTTTTTGGAATTTTTTATGCAAGAAAAGTAACGTTCACAAGTGAACGGATCCCAAAAGCAACGTGTCTCTCACAAAAAACTATTGATCTTAACGAAAAGAGCCGGCAGCGGCGCCATTTGATAACTTGACTTTACTCAGGTTAAAAAGATTCGTTGTACCAACCTCTTCGAATGTAAAAACTTGTGTTTTCTATGTGACTCAGTTTTATTTTGGTGGAAACAAAATATTTTTAGTTGTTTTTAAATTTAAATGTGCAAAGACTTAAAAGTAAATGTCGTTAAAGTAAAGGGCAAGTATTAAAAGAGCGTGAAATTAAATCTAAATCTAATTAAATGAAATGTGCAATATTTAAAAACTTGGAAAAGTAAAATAATTAAATGACTTAAAATTAAAGCGTGACGGAAATTAAAATTAGACAAGTATTTAAAACTTAAACTAAAAATTAAACAAGACAAAGTATAAAGAGTATACCCACCATCGGAATATATTCCGATCGATGCAATCGGAATGTACCTACCTCTCAGATTGGAATGGACCCAGATCGGAATAACTGTCACTTTCCTCCTGATCGGAATACCAATCTAACCCAGATCGGAATGTACTAAAATTACACTAATCGGAATGTCACACAACACCCCCGATCGCAATGAAGTCCAGATCGGAATGTGTCCTATCGGAATATCACCAATCGGAATGTGGCTAAGGAAAATTGGGCAGCACTTCGTCTATGTAAGCCTCAAGAGCCGTCGGAAAGAGCGATCGCAATATGCTATCGCAATCCCCAGATCGGAATGAGGAAAAGATACACCAGTCGCAATCCCGGATCGGAAAGCAAAACCCTTAAGCCAATACTGTCACTATCGGAATGAGGAGAAGCAGGCTGTCGCAATGTGGTGTTACTAGCCGTCGCAATCAAAAACCCTTACTTTCCGATGGAACCAACTTCGTAATAAGCACACTTCTAAATAAGCTACTTCTAATAAGCCGTGACCAAAAACTTTAAAAAGATGCAATTAAAACGAAACAATAAGCTAAAAAGTTATAATCTTTCAAACTTTAAAAAACGAAACTTAAATGAAAATCGAAACTTAAAAATCAAAACTTTAAAGAAAACTTCCAAAACACTTAAACAAAATACCAAATAAGCACACAAGGTTGTCAATCTCGTGGCTTATTTCGTATGAGGAATTAAAAAGGACGAGACTTTTGGTTAATTAAGCAAATGGATTAAGCAAAAATTGCTTAATCCGAAATGTAAACCGAAACAAAAATGAAAAGAGAAGAGTAGAATGAGATTGATAAAAAGACTTGATCAAATGATAAAGAAAGATAAAAGACAAGAATTTAAAGAACACAAATTAAGAACTTACTTGGAATTAAAAGGTAATTAAGGTGCAAAACATGTATTAAAAATGACAAGTAATTAAAGGAGCATAAAATAAAAGTGGAAGAGCTAGTGTCACTCTAGCCAACAACAATGAAAAATGATTAGCTAATGACCATATATAGGGGATTAGGGAGGTGGTTTAGAGGAAGCTTCCTCTTCTCCTTCCTTTCTTCTTAATTGCGCCATCAAGTCCTTTCTTCTTAATCTTTTTGTTAATCTTGGAATGTGATGACTTTTGGCTCGGGATTTCTTTGGACTCGTCTTTTAATTCTATGATAAATAAGACTTGAGTTCCTCGGCTTTAAGTAAACTTCCGTCTTTTGACTTTTTCTTCGATAAATCTTCAGAATTGGTCTTGGACTTCCGTTCTTTTTGCACTTTTGACTTCTTGGCTTCGTCTTTCATCCTTTTCTTCAATAAAAGTCCGTAAATACCCGTGAATGTCCGTGTTTTCTCCACTTTTCACCTTTTCGTCCTAAATCACAACAAAAACACAAACCACGCATAATTCCGACATAAAAGACATAAAATACACGTTTTGGTCCGGTTATTATTGTAATTAAGTGGTAGAAAAGATGTGTGTTTTCACACATATCAATTTCCAACGTCAATGTTAACATAAGCCTTATTGAAGCACTTGCTTAAATGACAAAATTTGTGAAAATGTTTAAAGACTTGCTTAATAAGAAAGAAAAAATGGTTGAGCTCGTGAACACCCGTTTAAATGAGAATTGTTCCGCGATCCTTCTCAATGAGCTTCCCGAAAAGCTAGGAGATCCCGGAAGATTCATGTTACCTTGCTCGTTTCCTCAAATCGATGATTGTATGGCTTTAGCGGATCTCGGCGCTAGCATCAATCTTATGCCACTTTCGGTTTGGAAACAATTGTCATTACCCGACCTTGTACCGACTCGTATGACTTTAGAGTTAGCTAATCGAACTCTCGCATACCCCGTTGGTATTGCCGAAGATGTTTTTGTTCGAGTTGGTACATTCACTTTTCCCGTAGACTTTATCGTTGTCGACTATGAGATGGATCCTCGTATTCCGTTAATACTTGGTAGACCATTCTTACGATCCGGAAGAGCCTTAGTTAATGTGGCCGAAGGGGAGTTAATTCTTAGGGTTCGGGATGAACAACAAGTTTTTAAAATGGGAAAAATCACGACAAAATCAAATGGAAAAGAGTCGGTCAATATGATTGACATTCTTAATTATGATAATGACGAGATTTTTATTAATCCTTTTGGAATTGAAAAGTCAAATCAAAATGATTTGTGATAAATTCATCCCTTCCCTTAGAGCCTCAAATTTTTGAAACTCCTATTTATGACACCTATAGTGATGACACTTCTTGAAGTGATCACACTATCTTCGGTTTAGACCACTCGTCTTTTGACTCACTCACTTTTGACCCACCCATTTATGATCAACCAATCTTTGATACCTACGATGATGACACTTCTTTAAGTGATCTCATTAATTTTGATGACCCACCCCATGATCTTAATGCACCTCATATTTCTATGAGTGATTCTTACATGGAGACTCCTTTTGACTTTTATACTCCAATTTTAGAAGTCATGACTTTTGAGGAGGATCCTCCACCAGAGATCATTCCGACTTTAGAGGTTATTCCATTTGAGGAGGATTTAGATAACTTTCTAAATACCTATTTTCCTCATGAGGAAGAGTTTTCCTATGACTCCGACGATACTTATGTTTTCACATCAAGTTTGGAAGAGGATGACCTTCCCATTTTGGATTTTGATGATATTTTAAGCTTAAATGTCACTACCTCTTGCTATTTTCCCGTTAAGGAACCGGTGTTTGATCCCGGAATAGAGACTTTTGTGCTTTCATTGCCATACCACCTTACCTTTCCTTGTAAGAGACTTTTGCCTAAGGATACCCCACTTTAGTTTGACTTGCGTACCACCTCGGGGTTTATTTCCTTTTGTGATGGAAATTATGTGTTTGACCCGAGTGGATTCTCATGGGGTATGCCTTATATGACTTTATTTCACCCTTATCATGGAGAGATTTTCCTCCCTTGGAAATCTCGGTTTTTCCATGATTTTACCATTTGAATGAAGACATTCGGGAATTCGAGTCGAGCTAGAGACTCGTGATAATAAATCAAGCATCGTTTAACTAGGTTAGATTTTTTACCTTTTCTACCCTTTTCACCCATTTTCACCAATAAGTGTAGGGGGGAGCCAAACAGGTTGTTTATGTTGTGATGTTTTTTGCAGGGACATGTGCTTATATGATCCACTTTTGGTACTTTTGACAAGACACGTGTTTCCCGTGTACCCGGTTCCTTCGATAAGTTTTTGCTATTGTGATTTAATCTTGTATATAAATAAGACGAATAAATGTAATCACTTTAGTTGTCCTTTCCTTAGCTCGATTTTAAACAACGTACTCAATGTCCTAAGTGTAGGGGAGTTTATTCTCCCACATGCTTAAACATTGAGGACAATGTTTATATTAAGTGTAGGGGGATTTCTATCGAAATTTTAGTGGGCTTTACCATGAATTTGACCCATTTAACCGGAAAATTTAAAAAATTTTCAACGTTTTTCAAATTTTTGATCTATTTTGGCCTTGTAGTATTTTCATTTATTTTCTTTTGTCATCGCATCTTATTTATATTTCCATTTCTAAAATAAAGTCAAAAATAAATAAATAAATTAAATGGTTTTAACAAGTTTAGATGTCTTTGATATATTAGGCCCGTCGTGAATATTTTGACTTAACCTGAGTTTACTTATCCAAGTTTACTCTAGCTAGTATCCTTAACAATATGGACCTTAATTGGTTTATTAGGCAAAGCATCCACGAGTCTCATTCTTTGAAATTTTAAATTATGGAGAACGAGAGATGATAGAGTTGATAATAAGTTTAAGGGTTAATTTTTGCTTATATGGTTTTTGTGGCTCTTTCTCCCCACTTGTTTATTTAATTGCTTAATAAATGAGGATTTTTGCGGTGTCGATTCGATATCTTAACTCTTAGCCAAATCTTTATTCTCCTTGTAATTAAAGTATGAACACATTGAGGGTGCCAACGTTGTGG
This sequence comes from Glebionis coronaria, assembly GCA_025667525.1. Lineage (NCBI taxonomy): Eukaryota > Viridiplantae > Streptophyta > Magnoliopsida > Asterales > Asteraceae > Glebionis > Glebionis coronaria. Next base: position 398,883,268 of record CM046879.1, read on the forward strand.
ACTTCCGACTAAGGTGGCTCATAACCACTAAGTAGGAGGTATTCAGACCATGGGACCGCGGAATTTGGCCTACTATATATATCATAAATAAAGAAAGAATAAGATTAAAACATAACCTCAAGGAGCCTTAGGGTGTGGGGCATGTAGCACGAACCTTGTCATTAGAGCCTTAGGGTGTATGGCATGGTAAGTGTTGAATAAAAATTGATCAATAAAATCAATTCCCTCGTTTATCGTTCAAGGAGCCTTAGGGTGTGGACAATAGACGTGGAGCATTTTTGCATCTTAAAGAGCCTAAGGGTATATGATGTAAACTTGCTAAACTCCACATTAAGTCTACATGACTTTGGAGGAAATAATTAATAAGTAGTACTATTTGGCCAAATTTTGGGTCCGTGAATTTATTCCCCAAATCGTGTTAAATCATCCTTGATGTGGGCTTACTTTAGTGACAACGTTTTTGAGGACGAGGTTAGGTTTTGAGTATCGGGTTTGCACCGTTTGGCCTTCATTTTTGGAATAATAATTATCAAATAAGTCAAATGAGCCTACAGGTGAATGACAATCAATAAAATCTAGAGATACAAAGTAAGAATTGGAGAAAGAGTATTACACAATTGTCTTATATAAGTGGTTTTAACTTGAGGACTTATGGTAAACAATGATCTCGTTTTTAAGCTTGGTGTGGGGAACGTGAAACTTGAGGATGATTAATATCCATGACACCAAAGCCCTAATCTACGTCTTAGATTTCTTTACAAGTTTCTTCCATCAAATAATTTCCAAGTTAATAAATTATTATAAATTTTGTCTCTTTTAAATTTTTATCTTTTTGTCGTAGTAGTAGTAGTAATAGTAATAAAGGCCGAGATGGATTGATTATGAGAGAAATATAAATTTATGCTTTAAAATAATGCATTGCATGGGGTCATTGCAATGGTCAAGTGTAGGGGATAAAATAAGTGTGTAAACACTTATCCTTTTGCCACTAAAATCAAGGAAAAACAAGACCTAATCATGTGTTGTATATCGTAAAAGTCAGAATTACGCGTGGTTTTGTGTTTTTGTGTTAAATAGGTACAAATGATCAAATGAAGAGAAAACACGGGATTTCACGGTCAAATATTGAAGAAAAATCCAAAAGAGACGAAAAACAAAGTCAAAAGATCAAAAGTGTGCGCTAGTTTACGAAAACCGGCTAAACCGACACGGTTTTGAAGAAATGACCAAAGAAGCCGAAATCAAGACCGTTTTTAGCGGATTAAAACTTTTTGAAGATATTCGAGCAAATCGGGTCCCACATTGATTAAATGGGCTCAAAAGCCCATTTAATGATTTCAAATATGAACTTTTTGTTATGTGGCCCAAATCTATTAAACGGATGGAGTATAAAATCTCTTTAAGCCAAGCCCATTACACAATTAAACATGGACGGTTTTACTTGGTCGATAAATGGGCTCAAAAGCCCATGTGATTGAAGTGTTGACGGAGGAAGTTTAAGTGAAATTTTTCACTTATTATTCGGTCAAAATGGCCTTGCTGGTCAACCACACAAAACAATTTTAAATACTCATCTCACCAACACACGTGTTTTACACCAAACGCCTTTCCCCACTCACACCAATAAATAAAACATTATTTACCCACATCCCCCATTTTACGTTACAAAATAAGCAAAGCAATTCACCCACCCAACCTTTACCTTCTCTCCAACTTTTCTCTCTCACAGCCACCACTTTTTTCACCTCAAACCCTAAATTACCTTCACAAACATTACACAAATTTTATCACAAAGCAAATTGGGGCTTTTACCCTTATGGGTTAATTCACACTATGGGAAATAAATCCCCCCAAGATTCGGAGGTTATCACAACTGGTGGTCCTCTTCTCCATCCACCGTGGCAATCCATGTGCAGAAAGAGAAACAGAAGATCCAACGGTTCAATTTTGGCTTTCTTTTCAAGCTTGATCAAACAGTTGAGAAAGAAACCCTTGGAGAGAGAATGAAGACCCTAAAAGGCTCCTTGTTCATCTATAAATAGGGAACGAAAATCAGTTTTATGGATTCCATTTTCTTTATTTTTATTTACTGTTTTTAAATTTAGGAGTAGGTTAATTTAGATTTAATTTTCAGCAAATTAGTTTAGGGTTTAATGTATTTCTTTATTTTCCAGTAATGTAATTTTGTTTAATTAATGAAAAAGTTTATTTTAATTCATCTCGTTTCTTTTTTAAATTCTTGCAAGTTTAATTATAATCTTCTTTAATCTGTTTTATTTTCTATTATTACTGTTCGCGTTGATATATAAAAAAAATATATTTATATATAATAAAGGAAAGTGGAATATAAATTTTCCCCCACTGGGAAATATAAAAGCTACTGTTCTTGTTCTTTTGGTTCTGTTCGTTAGTCAATACTGTTCGAGGGGATATTGTTTGGTTCGTTTGGATCGAGACGAAGGAGGTGATTCGAAGGTGGTGACAGCTCGTTTCGATTCACAAGGGGGTTCAGCGCCCACCCTCGTCCCAACGGATTCGACACCGGGTTCCTTTCTATTTTTAATTTAATTGTTACGGTTTAGTTTTATATTTATCTGCTTAAATTAAGATTGATGTCTGCTTATGTTGGTTTATTTTAATCTGCTCATTTGAATCAGTTTTTGTTTAATATTTGTCTGAATCTGCTTGTTTTTCATTGATTTATTTGGTTAGTATAGGTTACTGTTAAGTTTATTAGTTGTGTTTAAATTTTGGGTTTTAGCTTTTAGTTTGGATAATCTGCTTATTGTTTTATTTGGTTGCCTATGTCTGTTAATTGTTTGCTTATTTAGGACTTGTGATTTTTTGGATTATTCAGCTTTAGGTTGCGGTATTTTTATATTCAGCTTATTTCGTTTAGCTTATTTCAGTCATAGCTTATTCGGTAGTTGCTTATCACATATTTTGTTTCAGCTTATTATCCTTTAAATCTGCTATTTGGTTCCTGTCATGGCTTATTTGATTCTGCTTATTAGTTTTATTTTTAAATCTGCTTTTTAGACTTTATGCTTATCTGATTATCATCTTATTTTCTGCTTATTTATTTGCTTATTCTAGTTTCTTGTTTTAGCTGTGGTTTTTGTGCATTGCTGATGAGCTCAGACCCACTTGGTCTGAGTTTCAAAAGTTCAAAAAATATATCAGCAAAATTGGTCTTTGCTGGGTTTTGAACCAGAGACCTCTTGTTCACAAGTCATAAGCCATAACCAGTTGTTCTAGACCTTAACTTGTGTTTATTAATGCAACATTCAATTAATATAGGATCTTTTATTCTACCAGATTTATTTAAAGTAGTTTAAATACAATTTTAGTTTACTTAGTTTATTAATTTTAATTCAAAAGTTTTTTTATTATTCCTTTTATTCAGTTTTAAAAATATAAAAAGAAAAAAATATTTTTATTTTATTTACTTTTATAAATTCTAAATTAGTTTTCATTTTACTTTTATTTAAAATAGTTTTCCTTTATAATCTTAAATTTAGTTTTAAAAATTAGTTTTCCATTTAAGTTTTATTTTTAAACAGTTTTTCATTTCAAAGTTTTTAAGTTTTATTAAAAGTTGAATTTTGTTTTCAAATTAGTTTAAATAGTTAAATTAGTTTTAATTAAATAGCTTTTAGTTTAAAAATACCAAAATTATGTTTACCAAGAACAATTTAAGTTCTACGATTAAACGGAAATCAATTCGAGTGAGTCGAGGAAAAACGAACATTTATTGCAATACATACAAAAAGTTAAATAAAATTCTAATGTGAATTTCAAATGGCGCCGCTGCTGCTTCGCTCGTACGATTGACGATTTTTCGTGAAGACGTTTGGATTTTGGGATCCGTTCGCTTTGAACGTTACGTTTCTTGCAACAAAATCAAAAATACAAAAAAATCAAAAACTTAAAAATCCAAAAAAATTAAAAAAATCACAAAAGCAATTTCTTTCCTAAGATTTGCACTAAAAAAATAAAAAAAATCAAAACGTAATACTTTTTCCTAAAAGTATTACACCAAAAATATTACGTATAAGCGTTATTTTAGTTCGATTTGTTTCGTTTTTATTGTGAATATATATTTTTCTAAAAAAAATACAAAAAGATTTTTCTTTTACTATAGTATATTACGTAGCACAATAAATTTATCTACTTTTCTAATAAGCCTTAGTTGGGATTTCATCACCTAACTATTGTATTCGCATCCATAACAAAAAAAAGGTAAAATAGATAAATACTAGTAAGACATTTGAACTCGACATATACAAACTATAAGGTGGGTATAAGGCGACGCGCTATAAAAGGCTGTCTAAGGAAAAAGGTTTTTAAGTGGTTTATGCCACCTCGTTTCCCCGCTTGCTTGTGCGTATATTGAGAGGGACGACCGATTATTGGTTTGCCAACTCAATTAGTATGTAAGTATATATTTTTGTAGCTTTTTTCATATTGCTCCTCGAGAGGGAAAATCCTTTTCCTCTCAAAGTCGACCGAGGTCACCTACCTCATTCCAAAGTTTTAATTGTATGTGCACTCGCGCGCGTACATACATACCGAGTGGTGTACCAAATTCTTCTAATTCTTCCAAAAAGAAGAAGAAGAAGAAAAATAAAAAGAACGTCATTCAAGCCGATCCCGAGAATCGTGCTTTCGACAATACGATGGACAAGGATAACCGACCTATGCTCGAGATTTTGCAATCACACGTTGAAGGAAACGATGACGCTATCGTTGTCCCCGCAATTGGAGCAAATAATTTTGAACTCAAATCGGATTTAATTATAATGGTTTCCGCTATCCCATTTTTGGGTCGTTCCCAAGATGACCCTCATGATCATATCAAGAGATTTATACAATTGGCTAATACGGTGAAATACAATGGGGTGCCACAAGAGGCTATTCGTTTGCAACTCTTTCCTTTTTCCCTCGAGGGACAAGCCCGGATTTGGCTTGATAAGGAACCACCCCAAAGTATTACCACATGGATTGATTTAGAGACCAAGTTCATTAACTAATTTTTTCCACCATCACGGACCACCTGTTTAAGGAATGAAATCATTACTTTTGAGCAAAGATATGGGGAAACTTTTAGTGAGTCTTGGGATCGATTTAAAGAGCTTTTGAGAAAATGTCCACAACACGGTTTCACCAAAGTGCATCAAATTAATACGTTTTACAATGGTTTAAATCTAAATGACCAAGACTCACTTGATAGTGCCGCGGGGGGTAATATTCTTGTGAAAACCATGAACGAGGCTTGGGCCATTATTGAGAACAAGGCAAAAGTGCAAACTAAGAGTGTTCGGACTACAATAGCTAGTGCTAGTGATAATGAGGTGACTAATCAAATTAAGGAACTTACTTCGATTGTGAAACACCTTGTTTTAAGAGATAACCCTCCCACTACACATGTGAATGTCGTGAAAGAAACTTATGAAAAGTGTGAGACTTGTGGTGGACCACATTCATATTTCAATTGTGACAAGGTTTAAAATAATCAACAACAACAAGTTTGTGCTTTTAATGCTAATGAAAGGGTTCCATTTAAACCTAATGTTGATGTTAACCATTTGTCTTACAACAGTACTAATTATTTGGCTCCCCGGGTTTTGTAGCACCGCAAAGACCACCCCCACCCGCCCAAAATACCCAATACCAAAATAGGAACCAAGGTCCTCAAATGGGTAATTTTTAAGGGAATGCAAATCAAGGGAATTTTAATGGTCAAAATCAAGGTTTTCAAAATAATAACCAAGGTTTTTATAACAACAACGGTTTTCAATCTCAGTATCAAAACCAAGGTTTTCTAAATCAAGGGTTTAATAAAATGAACATGCATAATCCTCAAATGGACTTGGTTCTACAAAAATTGACCGACCATGAGCGAATTATGAAAGAGATGCAAGAATCGACCGATAAGAAATTTTTGACAATGATTCAAGCCCTTAGACCCCAAGGAGCCTTACCTTCTAATACCGAGATTAACCCTCGTGCTAATGTGAGTGCTATCAATACTCGAAGTGGAGCCACTTTATTGGGACCTTCCATCTCTTCGCCCATAAAGGAGAGACAAGGCCCAGAGGTCATAATGAGTAATCCTACTCCCCCTTTGGTGATTCCTCCCACTACCACTCCTAGTACTAGTGCTCCATTGCCGAAAGAGCCTATCCCTACGGTTGTTCAAGAAGCGAGTCATTCTCCTTCTCAACCTTCAAAGTCTAAGCCTAATATCCCTTATCCCTCTAGGTTAGACAAGGCTAAAGTGCTCCCCAAAGATGACGTTCATGTCTCCAACTTTTTGAAAATGATTTCCAACGTCAATGTTCTCATAAGCCTTATTGAAGCACTTGCTTAAATGCCAAAATTTGTGAAAATGTTTAAAGACTTGCTTAATAAGAAAGAAAAAATGGTTGAGCTCGTGAACACCCGTTTAAATGAGAATTGTTCCGCGATCCTTCTCAAAGAGCTTCCCGAAAATCTAGGAGATCCCGGAAGATTCATGTTACCTTGCTCGTTTCCTCAAATCGATGATTGTATGGCTTTAGCGGATCTCGGTGCTAGCATCAATCTTATGCCACTTTCGGTTTGGAAACAATTGTCATTACCCGACCTTGTACCGACTCGTATGACTTTAGAGTTAGCTAATCGAACTCTCGCATACCCCGTTGGTATTGCCGAAGATGTTTTTGTTCGAGTTGGTACATTCACTTTTCCCGTAGACTTTATCGTTGTCGACTATGAAATGGATCCTCGTATTCCGTTAATACTTGGTAGACCATTCTTACGATCCGGAAGAGCCTTAGTTGATGTGGCCGAAGGGGAGTTAATTCTTAGGGTTCAGGATGAACAACAAGTTTTTAAAATGGGAAAAATCACGACAAAATCAAATGGAAAAGAGTCGGTCAATATGATTGACATTCTTAATTATGATAATGACGAGATTTTTATTAATCCTTTTGGAATTGAAAAGTCAAATCAAATTGATTTGTGATAAATTCATCCCTTCCCTTAGAGCCTCAAATTTTTGAAACTTCTATTTATGACACCTATAGTGATGACACTTCTTCAAGTGATCACACTATCTTCGGTTTAGACCACTCGTCTTTTGACTCACTTACTTTTGACCCACCCATTTATGATCAACCAATCTTTGATACCTACGATGATGACACTTCTTTAAGTGATCTCATTAATTTTGATGACCCACCCCATGATCTTAATGCACCTCATATTTCTATGAGTGATTCTTACATGGAGACTCCTTTTGACTTTTATACTCCAATTTTAGAAGTCATGACTTTTGAGGAGGATCCTCCACCAGAGATCATTCTGACTTTAGAGGTTATTCTATTTGAGGAGGATTTAGATAACTTTCTAAATACCTATTTTCCTCATAAGGAAGAGTTTTCCTATGAATCCGACGATACTTATGTTTTCACATCAAGTTTGGAAGAGGATGACCTTCCCATTTTGGATTTTGATGATATTTTAAGCTTAAATGTCACTACCTCTTGCTATTTTCCCGTTAAGGAACCGGTGTTTGATCCCGGAATAGAGACTTTTGTGCTTTCATTGCCATACCACCTTACCTTTCCTTGTAAGAGACTTTTGCCTAAGGATACCCCACTTTAGTTTGACTTGCGTACCACCTCGGGGTTTATTTCCTTTTGTGATGGAAATTATGTGTTTGACCCGAGTGGATTCTCATGGGGTATGCCTTATATGACTTTATTTCACCCTTATCATGGAGAGATTTTCCTCCCTTGGAAATCTCGGTTTTTCCATGATTTTCCCATTTGAATGAAGACATTCGGGAATTCGAGTCGAGCTAGAGACTCGTGATAATAAATCAAGCATCGTTTAACTAGGTTAGATTTTTTACCTTTTCTACCTTTTTCACCCATTTTCACCAATAAGTGTAGGGGGGAGCCAAACAGGTTGTTTATGTTGTGATGTTTTGTGCAGGGACATGTGCTTATATGATCCACTTTTGGTACTTTTGACGAGACACGTGTTTCCCGTGTACCCGGTTCCTTCGATAAGTTTTTGCTATTGTGATTTAATCTTGTATATAAATAAGACGAATAAATGTAATCACTTTAGTTGTCCTTTCCTTAGCTCGATTTTAAACAACGTACTCAATGTCCTAAGTGTAGGGGAGTTTATTCTCCCACATGCTTAAACATTGAGGACCATGTTTATATTAAGTGTAGGGGGGATTTCTATCGAAATTTTAGTGGGCTTTTCCATGAATTTGACCCATTTAACCGGAAAATTTAAAAAAATTTCAACGTTTTTCAAATTTTTGATCTATCTTGGCCTTGTAGTATTTTCATTTATTTTCTTTTGTCATTGCATCTTATTTATATTTCCATTTCTAAAATAAAGTCAAAAATAAATAAATAAATAAAATGGTTTTAACAAGTTTAGATGTCTTTGATATATTAGGCCCGTCGTGAATATTTTGACTTAACCCGAGTTTACTTATCCAAGTTTACTCTAGCTAGTATCCTTAACAATATGGACCTTAATTGGTTTATTAGGCAAAGCATCCACGAGTCTCATTCTTTGAGATTTTAAATTATGGAGAACGAGAGATGATAGAGTTGATAATAAGTTTAAGGGTTAATTTTTGCTTATATGGTTTTTGTGGCTCTTTCTCCCCACTTGTTTATTTAATTGCTTAATAAATGAGGATCTTTGCGATGTCGATTCGATATCTTAACTCTTAGCCAAATCTTTATTCTCCTTGTAATTAAAGTATGAACACATTGAGGGTGCCAACGTTGTGGACTTCCGACTAAGGTGGCTCATAACCACTAAGTAGGAGGTATTCAGACCATGGGACCGCGGAATTTGGCCTACTATATATATCATAAATAAAGAAAGAATAAGATTAAAACATAACCTCAAGGAGCCTTAGGGTGTAGAGCATGTAGCACGAACCTTGTCATTAGAGCCTTAGGGTGTATGGCATGGTAAGTGTTGAATAAAAATTGATCAATAAAATCAATTCCCTCGTTTATCGTTCAAGGAGCCTTAGGGTGTGGACAATAGACGTGGAGCATTTTTGCATCTTAAAGAGCCTAAGGGTATATGATGTAAACTTGCTAAACTCCACATAAAGTCTACATGACTTTGGAGGAAATAATTAATAAGTAGTACTATTTGGCCAAATTTTGGGTCCGTGAATTTATTCCCTAAATCGTGTTAAATCATCCTTGATGTGGGCTTACTTTAGTGACAACGTTTTTGAGGACGAGGTTAGGTTTTGAGTATCGGGTTTGCACCGTTTGGCCTTCATTTTTGGAATAATAATTATCAAATAAGTCAAATGAGCCTACGGGTGAATGACAATCAATAAAATCTAGAGATACAATGTAAGAATTGGAGAAAGAGTATTACACAATTGTCTTATATAAGTGGTTTTAACTTGAGGACTTATGGTAAACAATGATCTCGTTTTTAAGCTTGGTGTGGGGAACGTGAAACTTGAGGATGATTAATATCCATGACACCAAAGCCCTAATCTACGTCTTAGATTTCTTTACAAGTTTCTTCCATCAAATAATTTCCAAGTTAATAAATTATTATAAATTTTGTCTCTTTTAAATTTTTATCTTTTTGTCGTAGTAGTAGTAGTAATAGTAATAAAGGCCGAGATAGATTGATTATGAGAGAAATATAACTTTATGCTTTAAAATAATGCATTGCATGGGGTCATTGCAATGGTCAAGTGTAGGGGATAAAATAAGTGTGTAAACACTTATCCTTTTGCCACTAAAATCAAGGAAAAACAAGACCTAATCATGTGTTTTATATCGTAAAAGTCAGAATTACGCGTGGTTTTGTGTTTTTGTGTTAAATAGGTACAAATGATCAAATGAAGAGAAAACACAGGATTTCACGGTCAAATATTGAAGAAAAATACAAAAGAGACGAAAGACAAAGTCAAAAGATCAAAAGTGTGCCCTAGTTTACGAAAACCGGCTAAACCGACACGGTTTTGAAGAAATGACCAAAGAAGCCGAAATCAAGATCGTTTTTAGCGGATTAAAACTTTTTGAAGATATTCGAGCAAATCGGGTCCCACATTGATTAAATGGGCTCAAAAGCCCATTTAATGATTTCAAATATAAACTTTTTGTTATGTGGCCCAAATCTATTAAACGGATGGAGTATAAAATCTCTTTAAGCCAAGCCCATTGCACAATTAAACATGGACGATTTTGCTTGGTCGATAAATGGGCTCAAAAGCCCATGTGATTGAAGTGTTGACGGAGGAAGTTTAAGTGAAATTTTTCACTTATTATTCGGTCAAAATGGCCTTCCTGGTCAATGATACATGCGATTTTCTATGTTGAAAAAGTTCGAATTCTCGGAATCCTCTCGAATTGATCTCAGTTAAAAGTGAAAAGATTTGTTCTTGGTGACAAAAAGTGGATTTGGTTTTCTATTCTAAATAAATGAAGCAAATAAAGATTAAAGCCAGAAACAGTAAATCAAAAGCAATTAAATGATAAAGCTGTAAAGATCCTTACTGAAAACTAGTGCTATTCGGAATAAATGGAGAAGATGGTCTATGCGGAATAATGACTATACGGAATAAAAACCCCTATGCGGAAACTTTGGCTTATTCGGAAAATATTGCTATGCGGAAAAATATCCTATGCGGAAAATAAACCTCTATGCGGAAAGTATGGCTTATGCGGAAAAAAACATGCTATTCGGAAAAACTGGTTTATGCTGAAAGATGATGCTATTCGGAAAAACTGGGCTATTCGGAATATATGAGATATTCCGAATAAGGAAAAAATAAACTTGGCTATGCGGAAAATCAATACTGTTCGGAATATTCAAAATATTCCAAGTAAGGGAAATGGGAAACTCACCTATTCGGAATATTCACTTTGTTCGGAAAGTTCTGGGAATCAAGAACAGTAACAGTAACAGCAAAACAGGGGGTCACGGTTTTAAATCCAAATCGACTCCAATACTCAAAAAGGTTTTACCAAACTAACCAATAATCATTAACATACCACAAGAAACAAATCCCACCAATAAAAACACTAAATCAACAACTTTTTAAAATCAAACTTGAATCAAAATAAAAAAAAAACTTAAGAACTTGCACTAGAAGATGATGAAGATCAAGATGAATGAAAAGATGGAATAGATTGATTAACGTAAAAATAACAAGAGTAATGATTAAGAGTTACAAGATTGAAAGAAAAAGATGAAAATCACCAAACACCCTAATGGTGTTTGTGATGAACCGAACCTAAGAACTGGGAAAAGGAAAATGAAGCTCTCCCCCAAAAATGTGAAGGAGGAATCTATTTATACTCCTAGTGGTTGGTTGGTGAGTGGGCTTTCTCCCTTTCTTCTTGTCTTCTCTTCTTTTCAGAAAAGTTGACGTTTTCGATTCTGATTCGGGATTTGTCGTCGATTAAATTCACTCGTCTTTTAATTTCTTCGTTAAATAGACATGAGTTTCTTCGACTTATGTAAATCTTCCGTCTTTGGTCCTTTTCTTCGATAAATCTTCGAATAGGCCCAGTGACTTCAAATCTTTTGCATCTCTTGGACAATAGACTTTATCTTGAGTCTTTTTCCTTGATAAAACCCGTGCAATCCCATGTTTTCTTTAATATTCATCCGGTTAGCTCTGAAAACACAATAAACACAAAAACCACGCATAATTCCAAACAAATGATATTAAATACGTGTTTTGGTCTTGTTTTAGCCAGAATTAAGTGGTAAAAGAATGGGTGTTTACACACCTATCAAATCCCCTACACTTAACCATTGCCATGCCCTCATGCAATGCTTAGTGATAAAGCAATTTTATACTTTTCTCATAATTAATCAACCTTGGCCTTATTATAATACTACTAAACAAAAATTTAAAGTACTAAAAGGAATTAAAACTTTTAAAATAAACAAAAGGATGGAAATAACTTGTAAAGAAATCAAGGACTTACATTAGGGCTTTGGTGCTGCGAAGATTTATCACCCTCAAGTTTCACGTTCCCCAAACTAAGCTTAAAAACGAGATCATTGTTATTATAAGTTAGCAATTCAAACACTTACTCACATGGCTTAATTAAATGCTTAAACTCCCTTATTCCTAGGTGTATCTCTTATATTTTATTTTTGTCTTAGAATGATCATGAAGATGCATTTTTGGACTTATTTCGATAGTTTATTTAGGCTGAAAGCAAAGTAGAACGATTTGATCAATAGTTAGCTAAAGGACAAAATCTCTTAAAACTGCTTCTCGGGATATCAAAAAGTTCATATCTTGGCATAACTTGGTTCACGATTTGAGACCTTTCTCGGGCCGATATCTGGCATGTACTTCATACTTCATATCTTCGAGAGACGTTCTTGAAATAATGGTCTTCTCATCATAATAGAGTTTCTTCACTTGGAGACTTTTGAGGGGTTCTCCAACTTTGTTGACCACGACTTCATGATTATTTCTTCAATCTCTAATTGGGATTTTGAGATACAACGATCCGCCTCCTTTTCGGACTTGGATCTATTTATCCTCATACCTTGTTAGGGTCTTTTCAGATAGACTTCTCCATGATCTTTATGGGAGTTGATTGCTTTTCGTCGTGAGTCTTGATCCTTCATATTGACTTTGGGAATAATGCTTTTCACATCACTTTGGATCTTCAGCAATAAAATTGAATCCTCATGCCTTGTTAGGGCCTTTTCGGACTCGCCAATCTTCGCGCCCCGCTTCATAAGTTATGCCTTGGCTATGAACTCTCGTCATTACCGAGCAACTTTTAAACGATCTTGGGCTAGAAGCTAAGTAACTTTTCAAATCGTACGACCTTACTTATTGCAGATAAATTATTAGCAAGTGATGGGAGAATAGGCAAATAATTACACCAAATGAGCTTGTGGAAGAATACCGACTTATAATTGACTCTATCATTTCTCGTCCTCCACAATTTAAAATCTCAAGTAATGAGACTCGTGGACACTTAGCCTAATAAACCAATTAAGGTCTACATGGTTAAGGATACTAGCTAGAATAAACTTGGACAAGTCTATTCGGGTTGAGTCAAAATAAACGCAACGGGCCTAATAGATCTAAGATTTCAAAACTAGCTACACCACTTTATTAATATTTTTGACTTTATTGCGGGATATATACATATGAAAGCAACGATAAAAATTTAAAAATTACAACTAAATGGCCAAAGTTAATAAAAAATTTGAAAAATGTTGAAAAATATGATTTTCCGGTTAAATGAAGGCATTTTCATGGAAAAGTCCACTTAAAACTTCGATAGAAGTCTCCCCTACACTTAAGATAAACATTGTCCTCAATGTTTAAGCATGTGGGAGAAGTCTCCCCTACACTTATGACATTGTGCACGTTGATTAAATCAAGTTAAGGAAGAGACGACTAAAGTGATCAATTTCAAATGTGACTATGAAGAAAATTGAATCACGATAGTTGAGAGATAGAACCGGATTTCGGAGAACACGGGAGCACGGTTCTTCAAAGATTTCCAAGATTGCAGTTATCCCTGTAATCACATCACCACACAAACACAAACGACCAAAATAGGTTCTCCCCTACACTTAGGGGGTCAAAGGGATAGATACTCGGGCTGCCTCCCGAAGAGCGCTTGTTTTTGATAACCGAGTCACGAGCCTGACTCGACCCAAATTCAGTTCATGGGGAACGTGGTGAGGGATGGAATCACCTCCTGAGAGGTGTCCTCACCAAAGTACAACTTCACTCGTTGGCCATTCACCTTAAAATTCGGTCCATTAGGTTGAGCGAGCTCGAGAGTACCATATGGAAAAATTTGGGCAATGGTGAATGGGCCGGACCAACGAGATTTCAACTTGCCCGAAAAGATTTTCAACCGAGAGTTAAAAAGTAAGACTTTGTCTCCAACATGGAACTCTCGGTTTTTGATCTTGGAGTCGTGAATGAGCTTAGTCTTTTCCTTATAGATCAAAGAATTTTCATAAGCCTCATTCTGAAGTTCGTTCAGCTCATTGAGTTGGATCTTGCGTAGGTCACCGGCTTTGTTTATATCAAAATTAGCCCACTTCAAGGCCCAATAAGCCTTGTGCTTCAACTCAATGGGGAGGTGGCACGCTTTCCCGTACACAAGACGATAAGGCGTACAGCCGATCGGGGTCTTGTAAGCAGTACGGAAAGCCCACAAAGCATCATCGAGTTTATCAGCCCATGCGGCACGATGCTCTCCCACGGTTCTTTCCAGAATTCGCTTTAGTCCTCGGTTGGATATTTCAGCCTGGCCATTAGTTTGTGGGTGGTAAGCGGTGGAAAGACGATGGTTTACACTGTACTTAGCCATGACTCGAGCAAATTGGTCATTGCAGAAATGAGTCCCACTATCACTAATAATGGCGCGAGGCACACCGAATCTAGCGAAAAGAGCTTTCAAAAAGTTACAAACCACCCTTGCGTCATTAGTAGGCAAAGCTTTGGCTTCAACCCACTTAGAAACGTAGTCAACGGCTACAAGGATGTATTTGTTTCCTTTAGATGAAGGGAATGGCCCCATAAAGTCGATACCCCACACGTCAAAAATTTCACATTCCTGTATGAAATTCTGAGGCATCTCGTCTTTATGTGTGATTTTGCCTTGCTTTTGGCAAACATCACATCGTTTAACCATATCGTGAGCGTCACGATAAATGGAGGGCCAATAAAATCCCGAATCAAACACTTTTTTAGCGGTGTAGTTGGGACCAAAGTGACCACCGGTGGGTCCTTTGTGGCAAGCATCAAGAATTTCAGACGTTGCTGGTCCATCAACACATCGGCGGATAATCAGGTCAGCACATTGTTTGAATAGGTAAGGGTCGTCCCAAAAGTAAGTCTTAATGTCGGTGAAGAACTTCTTCTTTTGTTGGGACGTCAACCCTTCCTTGAGAATTCCACCCGCCAAGTAGTTTGCAAAGTCCGCAAACCACGGGGTTTCATTCGGCTTCGAGTTTATAGACATTAAGGTCTCCAAGGGAAAAGAATCATTGATTTCTTTGTTCGGATGATCCCCTTGGTAAGGATCCTCAAGTCTGCTAAGATGATCCGCGGCTAGGTTTTCTGCTCCTTTTTTATCGCGAATTTCGATTTTAAATTCCTGGAGCAGCAAAACCCAGCGAAGAAGTCTTGGTTTGGAATCTTGCTTTGTCAACAAGTACTTCAACGCGGAATGATCGGTATATACAATGGTGGTAGAAAGGACAAGATAGGGGCGAAATTTTTCAAAGGCATAGACAACAGCTAAAAGCTCTTTTTCGGTTGTCGTATAATGCAATTGTGCCCCAGTCATTGTCTTGCTAGCGTAATGGATCGGTTGGAAGTGTTTGTTCACTCGTTGTCCAAGAACCGCTCCAATAGCAAAATCACTAGCATCGCACATCAACTCAAAAGGCAGCTCCCAATTAGGGGTAACTAAGACGGGTGCCTTAGTAAGCTTATCCTTAAGCGAGTTGAAGGCTTCAAGACACTCTTTGGAAAAGATAAAAGGAGTATCTTTTTCCAAGAGGTGGGTCATCGGGCGAGCGATTTGAGAAAAATCTTTGATGAATCGACGATAGAAGCCCGCATGACCCAGAAAACTTCTCACACCCTTCACGGTTGAAGGTGGAGGAAACTTTGCGATAACATCGACTTTAGCACGGTCTACTTCAAGACCGGCTTTCGAGATCTTATGTCCAAGCACGACGCCTTCTTTTACCATAAAATGGCATTTTTCCCAATTTAGAACCAGGCGAGTGTCTTCGCACCTCTTTAGCATACGTTCCAAATTGGCAAGGCAAGAAGAGAAAGAATCCCCGAAGACCGAGAAATCATCCATGAAGACTTCCATGGTTTGTTCAACCATGTCATGGAAGATAGCTAACATACACCTTTGAAAAGTCCCGGGCGCATTACATAAGCCAAAAGGCATTCTTTTGTAAGCAAAAGTGCCATAGGGACAAGTGAATGTAGTCTTCTCTTGATCTTGAGGATCGATGGGTATTTGAAAATAACCCGAGAAACCATCAAGAAAGCAGTAATATTCATTACCCGCTAAGCGTTCAAGCATTTGGTCCATAAAAGGTAGAGGGAAATGATCCTTTCTCGTGGCATCATTGAGTTTGCGGTAGTCTATACAAACTCTCCACCCAGTAACGAGACGAGTGGGAATCAACTCGTTGTGTTCATTGGGAACAACGGTTATTCCGCCCTTCTTGGGCACACAATGGATTGGACTAACCCAAGGTGAATCCGAAATAGGGTAAATCATACCCGCATCAAGAAGTTTGAGAACCTCTGTTTTGATGACTTCATGTATCTTTGGATTCACCCTTCGTTGGCTTTGAATAGTGGGCTTATAGTCGTCCTCCATGAGAATTTTGTGCGTGCAGAAGTGAGGATCAATTCCACGAATATCCGAAATTTTCCAAGCAATAGCCTTCTTGTGAGCTTTCAGCACGGCAACGAGGCGAGTCTTCTCTTCATCTTTCAAATCCGTTGCAATAATGACGGGTAACTTCTTGTTATCGTCAAGGTACACGTACTCGAGATGTGGCGGCAACTCCTTAAGTTCCAAATCCGGAGGATTTTCGACGGGAGGCGTTTTCAAAGTCGTGGTATCGATAGCAATAACCGTGGGAGATGGAGGAGAAGGATTGTCTTCAGTGAGAAGATTGTCAAAGAAATTCATGTCTTCATCCCCCTCGGTGGGAGAATCATTAGTAGCTAAATTCGCATCTCCCATGGTATCTTCAAGATTGTTCCAAAATAAATCACTATCTCCAAATAGAGACAACGATGAATCAATGGAGGACACGGTCTCAACATTGGGAAGAGAAGAAGGAATACTTTTGCAAGCATCAATAAAGTGTGCTTCACAAGCCTCATCCAGAACGTCAATACAATTAACACTCTCGTTGGAATAAGGTTGTTTAGACAACTTTCCCATGTTGAAGACTACTTTATCGTCACCCACTCTCATGATAAGCTCACCGGCTTCAACATCAATGAGGGTGCGACCGGTCCTTAAGAATGGACGACCAACAATTAGTGGCACACGAGGGTCCATCTCGTAGTCGACGACAACAAAATCAGCAGGAAAGGTGAATTTGTCGACTCCTACTATAACGTCTTCGGCTATCCCCACTGGATAAGCAACCGTACGGTTAGCTAATTCCAAAGTCATTTTGGTGGGGACTAGCTCTGGGAGAGATAATTGCTTCCAAACACTTAGAGGCATGAGATTAATACTGGCACCTAGATCTGCTAGGGCCATGCAATTCTCTACTCCCGGGAAATTGTAAGGGATAAGAAAACGACCCGGATCACCAAGCTTGGTTGGCAATTTCCTTAAGAGCACTGCAGAGCAATTCTCATTAAGTTGGGTGTTGGCAATATCGAGGAGCTTTTCCTTGTCGCTCAAAAGATCTTTAAACATTTTGGCATATTTGGGCATGTGAGCGAGAGCCTCAGCGAAGGAGATATTGAAATTTAGTTGTTTGAACATTTTAAGGAAATTCAAAACCTGAATATCGTCCTTGCTCTTTTGCTTCTCTTTCCTCAACCTTGAAGGATAAGGTATATTGGAAGAAGAGGAAGGCTTTAGGGGAATAGGATCGCTCACAACCACGGTGAAGGAGGGGTAGAAGGAAGAGGTGGAGAAATTGGGGAAGGAGAAGGATGAGGAATAGGAGCAGGCGACTCGTTCTCCTTAGTCACAACCACCGGTGGAGGTATAGGAAGCTCGGGTTCCTTGGTACCTTTACCACTTCGAGTAGTGATTGCTTTCATCTCCCCTCTTGGGTTCGCAACGGTGTTACTCGGAAGAGTACCCGAAGAAGAGGGTTGACTACTTTGGAAGAAACTAGCCATCATGTTCCTCAGATCATTAGTTTGGCTATCCAACGTATTTCTCATATCGGCTCTCAAATATTTCCTTGCTTTGCCAAATCTGCCTTCAAATTGCGCACTTCCTCTTGGAGATTTCCCACAATCACATCATTGGTCCTCATGTAGGTTGTAACCTCTTGGTGTAAAGCAGTGGTGGTTTGGTTGGGAGGAGCATTGTATGCAGGTGGTTGGTAAGCTGGTTGTTGGTAGACTTGATTGTTACGTTGAGGCGGTTGTTGCTGCTTGTGAGGTGGGATGTATGGTTGTCGAGGTTGTTGTTGTTGTTGAGGAGGACGGTTAAGGTTTTGTTGTGGGTTTGGGTTGGTAGGAGGAAAGCCAGGTGGTGAAAGATAGTTGTTGCTGCGATAGCTAAGCAAGTTACGGTCACCTTGAGGTTTAGCTTGATAAGCAGGTTGAGGATAGGTGCCATATGCCGCATTCACATTCTCAGCAGGGTAGTCTTGGGTGGCGGTACAAGTTGTGTAAGAATGAGGACCACCGCATATCTCACAAGGTTGGCTGACAGCATTTACTTGAGCATGTTTGGCGTTGTTGCTGACGGTGTGGGTGACAAGCGATTCAAGAAGCGTAGTGATTTTGTCTAATCGCTTGTCGCTGTCATTAGTGCTAGCACTAGCAACATTGGTCCGAACACTCTTGGTTTGCACACGAGATTTATTCTCAATGATATCCCAAGCAGCATTGGAAGTCTTAGCCAATAGATTACCCCCTGAGGCACTGTTCAGTGAATCTTGGTCACTCATGCTTAAACCATTGTAAAAAGTATTGATTTGATGTACTTTGGTAAAACCATGTTGTGGGCATTTTCTTAAAAGATCTTTAAAACGGTCCCAAGATTCACTGAACGACTCATCGTACTTTTGTTCAAAGTTTATAATCTCATTTCGCAAAGCGGTAGTACGAGAGGGTGGAAAAAAGTAATTGATAAACTTTGTTTCCAAATCCGTCCACGAGAGAATACTCTGTGGCGGTTCCTTAGCAAGCCAATGTCGGGCTTGTCCCTCTAAAGAAAAGGGAAAAAGTTGTAACCTTATAACCTCTTGTGGAACCCCATTGAACTTGACCGTGTTGGTGAGTTGCAAAAATCTTTTTATGTGGTCGTGTGGATCATCAATGGTTCGTCCCAAGAATGGTTGAGCGGAGACCATCTGGATAAAGCCTGACTTGAGCTCGAAATTGTTGGCGACAATTGGAGGTATGACAATTGGATCCGTGTTGCCATCGACATGAGCTTGCAGCAGTTCAATCATCGGGCGATTATCCGGAAGGGGCTCATTGTTGTTGTTATTGTTCATGTTGTTTGGGGGTGGTACACCGGCCATGTCTAAGTGATCGAGAGGCTCGGGATCTTGATATGACGTGGATCGAGTGCGCATACACCTGCAAAAGAACGAACAAAGAAAAACAAAGCAAAAATATTTTTGGTTTTTATGTTTTTTAATTTTTTTGTATTTTTGAAATTTTTTGTGAAAAGTAACGTTCACGGGGAACGGATCCCAAAATCCAAGTTCTCACAAAAAACTTTTGATCTTAACGAGAAGAGCCGGCAGCGGCGCCATTTGATACATGCGATTTTCTATGTTGAAAAAGTTCGAATTCTCGGAATCCTCTCGAATTGATCTCAGTTGAAAGTGAAAAGATTTGTTCTTGGTGACAAAAAGTGGATTTGGTTTTCTATTCTAAATAAATGAAGCAAATAAAGATGAAAGCCAGAAACAGTAAATCAAAAGCAATTAAATGATAAAGCTGTAAAGATCCTTACTGAAAACTAGTGCTATTCGGAATAAATGGAGAAGATGGTCTATGCGGAATAATGACTATACGGAATAAAAACCCCTATGCGGAAACTTTGGCTTATTCGGAAAATATTGCTATGCGGAAAAATATCCTATGCGGAAAATAAACCTCTATGCGGAAAGTATGGCTTATGCGAAAAAACATGCTATTCGGAAAAACTGGTTTATGCGGAAAGATGATGCTATTCGGAAAAACTGGGCTATTCGGAATATATGAGATATTCCGAATAAGGAAAAAATAAACTTGGCTATGCGGAAAATCAATACTGTTCGGAATATTCAAAATATTCCGAGTAAGGGAAATGGAAAACTCACCTATTCGGAATATTCGCTTTGTTCGGAAAGTTCTGGGAATCAAGAACAGTAACAGTAACAGCAAAACAGGGGGTCACGGTTTTAAATCCAAATCCACTCCAATACGCAAAAAGGTTTTACCAAACTAACCAATAATCATTAACATACCACAAGAAACAAATCCCACCAATAAAAACACTAAATCAACAACTTTTTAAAATCAAACTTGAATCAAAATAAAAAAAAAACTTAAGAACTTGCACTAGAAGATGATGAAGATCAAGATGAATGAAAAGATGGAATAGATTGATTAACGTAAAAATAACAAGAGTAATGATTAAGAGTTACAAGACTGAAAGAAAAAGATGAAAATCACCAAACACCCAAATGGTGTTTGTGATGAACCGAACCTAAGAACTGGGAAAAGGAAAATGAAGCTCTCCCCCAAAAATGTGAAGGAGGAATCTATTTATACTCCTAGTGGTTGGTTGGTGAGTGGGCTTTCTCCCTTTCTTCTTGTCTTCTCTTTTTTTCAGAAAAGTTGACGTTTTCGATTCTGATTCGGGATTTGTCGTCGATTAAATTCACTCGTCTTTTAATTTCTTCGTTAAATAGACTTGAGTTTCTTCGACTTATGTAAATCTTCCGTCTTTGGTCCTTTTCTTCGATAAATCTTCGAATAGGCCCATTGACTTCAAATCTTTTGCATCTCTTGGACAATAGACTTTATCTTGAGTATTTTTCCTTGATAAAACCCGTGCAATCCCATATTTTCTTTAATATTCATCCGGTTAGCTCTGAAAACACAATAAACACAAAAACCACGCATAATTCCAAACAAATGATATTAAATACGTGTTTTGGTCTTGTTTTAGCCAGAATTAAGTGGTAAAAGGATGGTGTTTACACACCTATCAGTCAACCACACAAAACACACTTAAATACTCATCTCACCAACACACTTGTTTTACACCAAACGCCTTTCCCCACTCACACCAATAAATAAAACATTATTTACCCACATCCCCCATTTTACGTTACAAAATAAGCAAAGCAATTCACCCACCCAACTTTTACCTTCTCTCCCACTTTTCTCTGTCACAGCCACCACTTTTTTCACCCCAAACCCTAAATTACCTTCACAAAAATTACACCAATTTCTTAACAAAGAAAATTGGGGCTTTTACCCTTATGGGTTAATTCACACTATGGGAAATAAATCCCCCCAAGATTCGGAGGTTAACACAACTGGTGGTCCTCTTCTCCATCCACCGTGGCAATCCATGTGAATAAAGAGAAACAGAAGATCCAACGGTTCAATTTTGGCTTTCTTTTCAAGCTTGATCAAACGGTTGAGAAAGAAACCCTTGGAGAGAGAATGAAGACCCAAAAAGGCTCCTTGTTCATCTATAAATAGGGAAGGAAAATCAGTTTTATGGAGTCCATTTTCTTTATTTTTATTTACTGTTTTTAAATTTAGGAGTAGGTTAATTTAGATTTAATTTTCAGCAAATTAGTTTAGGGTTTAATGTATTTCTTTATTTTCCAGTAATGTAATTTTTTTTAATTAATGAAAAAGTTTATTTTAATTCATCTCGTTTCTTTTTTAAATTCTTGCAAGTTTAATTATAATATTCTTTAATCTGTTTTATTTTCTATTATTACTGTTCGCGTTGATATATAAAAAAATATATTTATATATAATAAAGGAAAGTGGAATATAAATTTCCCCCCACTAGGAAATATAAAAGCTACTGTTCTTGTTCTTTTGGTTCTGTTTGTTAGTCAATACTGTTCGAGGGGATACTGTTTGGTTCGTTTGGATCGAGACGAAGGAGGTGATTCGAAGGTGGTGACAGCTCGTTTCGATTCACAAGGGGGTTCAGCGCCCACCTTCGTCCCAACGGATTCGACACCGGGTTCCTTTCTCTTTTTAATTTTATTGTTACGGTTTAGTTTTATATTTATCTGCTTAAATTAAGATTGATGTCTGCTTATGTTGGTTTATTTTAATCTGCTCATTTGAATCTGTTTTTGTTTAATATTTGTCTGAATCTGCTTGTTTTTCATTGATTTATTTGGTTAGTATAGGTTACTATTAAGTTTATTAGTTGTGTTTAAGTTTTGGGTTTTAGCTTTTAGTTTGGATAATCTGCTTATTGTTTTATTTGGTTGCCTATGTCTTTTAATTGTTTGCTTATTTAGGACTTGTGATTTTTTGGATTATTCAGCTTTAGGTTGCTGTATTTTTATATTCAGCTTATTTCGTTTAGCTTATTTCAGTCATAGCTTATTCGGTAGTTGCTTATCACATATTTTGTTTCAGCTTATTATCCTTTAAATCTGCTATTTGGTTCCTGTCCTGGCTTATTTGATTCTGCTTATTAGTTTTATTTTTAAATCTGCTTATTAGACTTTATGCTTATCTGATTATCATCTTATTTTCTGCTTATTTATTTGCTTATTCTAGTTTCTTGTTTTAGCTGTGGTTTGTGTGCATTGCTGATGAGCTCAGACCCACTTGGTCTGAGTTTCAAAAGTCCAAAATATTTCAGCAAAATTGGTCTATGTTGGGTTTTGAACCAGCGACCTCTTGTTCACAAGTCATAAGCCATAACCAGTTGTTCTAGACCTTAACTTGTGTTTATTAATGCAACATTCAATTAATATAGGATCTTTTATTCTGCCAGATTTATTTAAAGTAGTTTAAATACAATTTTAGTTTACTTAGTTTATTAATTTTAATTCAAAAGTTTTTTATTATTCCTTTTATTCAGTTTTAAAAATATAAAAAGAAAAAAAATATTTTTATTTTATTTACTTTTATAAATTCTAAATTAGTTTTCATCTTACTTTTATTTAAAATAGTTTTCCTCTATAATCTTAAATTTAGTTTTAAAAATTAGTTTTCCATTTAAGTTTTATTTTAAAATAGTTTTTCATTTCAAAGTTTTTAAGTTTTATTAAAAGTTAAATTTTGTTTTCAAATTAGTTTAAATAGTTAAATTAGTTTTAATTAAATAGCTTTTAGTTTAAAAATACCAAAATTATGTTTTACCAAGAACAAATTAAGTTTTAGGATTAAACGGAAATCAATTCGAGTGAGTCGAGGAAAAACAAACATTTATTGCAATACATACAAAAACATAAATAAAATTTTAATGTGAATTTATTAATAGCTATCAGCGGATTTGATAAAATCTTTACCAAGAGCCGTACCCCCTTTGGATTAGCCACTTTTCAGTCTAGGACCATGGCAAGTGAAAACCATCCAGTTTTAGGTAACCTGGCAACCATCAACGGATTTGACTATCACACCAGAGCCGTACCCTCATGGTGAAACTCTTTCTTGTCTGTGAGACACGGTGAGTTGAGCACCATTTGTTGTGTGGACCAGGTCCAACACCAGATGAAACTCCAAACCAGCACAAGTGTGAAACAGTTAAATGAAACCTAATGTTTAGAAAAGTATAAGCAGATATTATATTATGCACAAGTGTGAAATCCATCATTTGTTTAAAGTATAAGCAGATATTATATAAAAAGTATTTTTTTATTTTATTTTAAACTATCTACAATATAAGTCACCAATCACTTTACATATTGGTGAAAAGAATGTCAGTATAAACACAAAAACATAAAAAAACATACCCATCACATACCAGACGCTGCCACCTTGTCAGCTTGCAACCGAGCTTATATCCCTTCCACCAGAGCAGTGGCCATGGAAGTCTCATTCCCTGAAGGAGCATTGGAGATCTGCAAATGACATGCGAGCATGGCCTCCATAGTAGCAATAGTTAATGGATAGTCCATATCTGTAAGCATGAATACCATGGCACCAGACTCCAACTCCAATATATGCACCCCACAGCCAGCATACAGCTTCCATCTCTTGATTACCCAGCGTGGCTGGTCTTTCCAGACACCAGAATGTGGAGCATGTGGAGGAGAGTCAAGCATCATCTTCAAGTCAGGACACCTCACTAGGATGAGTAGGCATACCAGCATCCACAAACCCTACAACGACATAAGATCCCTACGATCCCCCCAAGTAAAAACACCTTGCAAACCCGAAGCATAACGAACATAACCATCACTGATGGAAATCCTATGGGTGAAAGTACCAGGAATACGTGTGGATGGCTTAACCGTCCAAGCAGTGATAAAACCCGTACCCATTGGCAATTCTGTGTCACTGTCGGAAGCTGCATCAATAAGGTTCTCAGGAGCACGCTTCTCATATGGAACGACGAGGAGTTGGAACACCAGACGAGGTTTCAACCTTTACCTTTGCAGCAGGAATAGGACCAGCAGGAGTAGAATCAACACCTTGACCAACCAAAGGATCAACGGTGGCTGCACCAGGATAAGGGGTAGGTTGAGAGTCAGTCACTGGTGGTGAGGTTTGTGTCATAACAGGAGTAGCAGTGGTGGTGGTAGTGGTAGCATAGGTGGTGGTGGTAGGACCCGAAGATGAAACATGATGAGCAACCGAAGGTGTGGGTGTGGTACCAGCAGTAGAAACATCAACAACAGACGGGATACCAGTAGAACCAAGAGGAACTCCAGATGAAGAACCAGGAGCAACAACAGGTTGAGAAGTGGGAACCACTCGTGGAGGAGGATGATAGATGAAGCGCTCCGGAACGGTGTGTACTGACGCTTTATCATCCTTTGGTATAGATCCTTCAGCTCATCAAAAGACAATGCCCTAACCCGATCCCATGTCCAACCCCAATGCTGAAGCCGAGGAGGAACTTCCATTAGGAGATGATCCTATGGAGGAGGAGCATCCTGCTGGTGGTGCACCTCATGTGGCGGTGGAAGAGCCAACTGCGGAAGTGGTGGTTGAAAGGCCATCCACTTCCAAGGCTGCCACCTCTTCTATGCCACATCAGTTGATGAGACTGCTTTTATACATAGTCTCATCGTCCAACTAGGGCTTAAAATGCATTAAATATCATCAAAATCAAGAAACAAGCCCTCTTGTTTCAAAACTGCACTTGTGAAGAATTACTTGTGTTCATCAGAAACTTATCCAGACCTGAGCATGTTTTTTTGATCCATTTGTCTTAATCTTTGTTATTTTGATTTGGTGTTTGTGTTTTGGTGATTAAAAGAGTATAGGTTTTGAGTTTTTAAAGTAAAAAAAAATAAAAAATAAAAACCAAAAACTCACCTGGCCTGGGCTCGAACACGCGACCTCCCGTTTGGAGGAGTAACGTGTTAACCAATGATCCGGATGGTTTTTTACGTTTAAGTTTCATTTCACTTTCTATTTAAGGGCTTTTGGTTTTATAGCTTATTTGATTAGCAGCTTTTAAATAAGCTTATTCTAGCTTATTCCTTTAAGCTTTGTCCTGTTTAGCATTTTCCTAGGATTATATTAGGGTTTTTGACTTTTCTGAGCAAAAAGTATAATTTTCCCATTATTAATTAATTTATTAGGATTATTTTAAGTTTTAATTTTAAAAAGTCATTAAAAAATAGAAAAAGGTAATTTAAAAATCTGAAAAAATAGTTTTTAGGTTTTGAATTATATTTTTGAGGTTTACAGCTTTTTAAGTTTTCAATTTAGCTTATTTTTGATTTTATTGGATTTTAGGGTTTTTAGCTAACTTTAAAATTCAATATAAAATTATTATATAGGTTTCAGAAAATTTGGATTGCATTTTTGTTTTAGTTACATTATTTAGGATTTTTGGTAATTTTTTAGAATTTATTTATAAACTTTTTATTTTTTTGAATATTTTAATATTATTTTATTATTAAAAATTGAAGATTTATTTTTTTTAGTTTTTACATTTTTCCTAGGTTAAGGACACTTAATTATGAGTTTTGTCACTTTCCAAATATTTTTTAGATTTTTCAATTAATTTCTAGAATTAATTTAAGATTTAATTGATTTTAATAGTTTTTAAGTGTTTAAAAATAGTTTAATTTGGTTTTATAATTTTTAAAAATAGTTTTTAGCTTAATTAGGATATTTTTGAGGTTTACAAACTATTAGATCTTGTTTAAGGCTTTTTAATAGTTAAAAGTGATTTTTAGGGCTTTAATTAGCATTAAAAGTCATTATCTAATTAATTAAAAGGTTTTAGCAAGTTTGGATTTTTTGTAAACTCTTAGAATATTATTGGGGATTTTTAGAAATTTTTAGGAATTTTTAGGTTAAAATTTTAATTTTTGTACTATTTACGGTTTTACGTGTTCGCCTTTTTCGTCGTAGTTTAATTCATTTTCATAACCGTATTTTTCTTCTAATCCCATTTCTTTCTCAATCTTATAATCACAAACATTAATCAATTCAATACACAACGCACTTGCCTCCTCGAGAACGAACTCACACTTGGGGTCATTCACACACGGTTTTCCTAAATCGTCGTGCTCACTTGCCCATTTTATTGCTCTTTTCCTAAAGAGTGGTAAAAACTTCAACATCAATTTTGGCACCGCTGCCGGGGAGGCGTGTTGTGTTTTGGTTGAACAATAGTTGTTTTTATATAGCCATAAATAGCTAATTGTATTAGTAGCACTCTACTAATACGTATTATCGGTTTTTCGTTTTTTGTGAATACTATTACTATATTGTATACGTAGAACAATAAATTTACAAGTACTCCAAATACGTGAGAAATCACAACCTTGACTTGGGAGGTCATTACCCAATCATTGTATTCGAATCTCAAACCAAAGAAAAAGGCAAAAATAGATAAATACTTTCGTGAAGCTCGATTTTGAGAAATACAAACTATAAGGTGGGTATAAGGCGGTTGTATTTCACGACCTAAAGGAAAAAGGCTCTTAAGTGCTTCGCGCCGCCTCGTTTCCTCCGCTTGCTTGTGCGTATTTTGATTTTGAAAGCTAATCGAGGGTTTTGCCGCCCAAAGTATTACTAAGTATCATATATATTTTCTTGGTTTCTATTGATTAAACCCTCTTGAACGATTTGGTGTTCCACCATCGTTCTAAAGTCATCGAAGGCGTTCACTTCACGTGATCGTTTTCATTCCTTGAGGCTTCTTTAATCGAGAGATTTGATTAAGGAGGAGATTTGTAGATTTGTGTCTACTAATACATTCCAAAAATCCAAAAAAAAAAAACCAAAAACAATCAAAAACCACAAAAAAATTGAAAAAGTAAAAACACCAAAAAGAATCTTCTTTGCTCGCCTTCTCGTTGTACGTGACGTTTATGCAAACTCGCTCCAAAGCAAGACGTGCTCGTAAACGAAGAAACAAATCAATCACTCCTTCTAGTGAGGAGTCTCCTATTGACGAACCCATTATAGTGAAAGAAGCACCCATGGCTAATCGAACTATGATGGAGTTACTTCAAGCACCCACCGAGGGTTATGGAGAAGCGATTGTGATTCCCTCTATCCTTGCGGAGAATTTTGAGGTTAAGACGGGTTTGTTTCCATGATTCAAAACAACAAGTTTCGAGGTGACGAAAAGAACAACCCTCATAACCACATTCGCCAATTTAATCGTCTTACCGCCACTTGCAAGTTTAAGGACGTCTCAAACGACTCGATTAAGATGATGCTTTTTCCGTATTCCTTAGCGGGGCCCGCAAAAATTTGGTTAGAGAAAGAGCCACCCAATTCTATATTGACGTGGAAGGATCTCGTTTCAAAATTCGTGAACCAATTTTTTCCGCCCTCTAAGACTACGCACTTGAAAAACGAGATTTCAAAGTTTTCACAAGAGTATAATGAGAGTTTTTCAACGGCTTGGAATAGGTTTAAGGAAATGTTGCACGAATGTCCTCATCATGGTTTTTCCCACTTGCATCAAATTGACACGTTTTACAATGGCTTGAACGATCATGAGCGTGATTATCTTAATGCCGCCGCGGGTGGTAATTTTTTGTGTAAAACGGTCGAGGAAGCATTGTTAATTATTGAGAATAGGTCTAAGGTGTATAGTCCTCGTAGCACGTCGAGTGTTCGTAAGACTTCGTCTTCGCCTTCATTGTCACACACCGTTGATGCTTGTCAAATCGAGGCTAATTTGGAGAACAAAATTTTTGATAAGTTGAAAGGATTGTTAATTGAGTTTTAAGTTGGTGAACAACCCGCTCCCGCTACGATTAAAGCGGTTGAGGTTTCTTGTTTGTATTGTGGTGGAGCTCACGATTATTCCGAGTGCATTACCAACGGTGGTAACACTTCGAGTGCCTTCGCGGCCGCGGGAACTTATAACCAAAACGGTCAAGTTCCTCGCACTAATCAATTGACTCCACCGGGTTTTCCACCAAATCAAAATGCTAACAATTATCGAAACAATCAAGTTGGTTACCAAAGCAATCAAAGGAACAATTTTAAGGGTAATAACAACTATGGAAATCAAGGAACTAGTAGCCAATTGCAAAATCAAAACCAAAACTGTAATTTTCAAAACACAAGTCAAGGTCTTCAAAATTTTTACACTAAAGAACTTCTAATGGACTTTTTGAATTACGCCACGGCAAATGATAAGATTTTGGAAAACATTCAAGAGCAATTGGCTAGTCAAGCTAGGGACACGGCTAAAAACACTAAGGAGTTGGCTAACTTTGTGAAGGAAAATCTTAACATGAGAAATGAATTGAAAAATGATTTTGCTAATCAAATTCGAGGTAAAAACAACAAGATTGAACAAAGTCATGCTAGGCTTGAACAAAGAATTGACCAAAAAGCCGCTAGTCAAGATTTGAAGTTTAATAGTCAAGATGCTAAGCTTATTGCCATTTTAGAAGCCGTCATGGGAAACAAAGCCTCTACTTCGAGTGGTCTACCTAGTAACACCGTTTCAAACCCGAAGGGAGAGATGAAAGTGATTACCACACGTAGTGGTAAGACACTTAAAGAACTGACTCTTCAACCAATTACTCCAACGGTGGAGGAAATTGAGGAAGAACCCGAGGTGGTGGTCGAAAAGGAGCATATTTCAAGCCCACAAAGTACCGCTCATGCCACACCTACGGCCGACCCATTACCCACATTGGAACCTGAGATTCCAAAGGCTATTCCTATGCCCCAACCCACACCACCCTTGCCTTACCCATCGAGACTTAGGAAGGAGAAACGACAAGAGCGCGACAACTACCAATTTGAGCTTTTTATGAAAATGTTTCGTGAGTTGCACCTTAATGTGAGTTTCGCCGATGCTTTGGTTATGATGCCTCGATTTGCCGCTAACTTTAAGAGTATGTTGAACAACACGGAGAAATTGCACCAAATGTCTAGTTGTTCGTCGGTTTATCTTAATCACATACCTCAAAAAGTCGGTGATCCCGGTAAATTTTTGATCCCTTGTGCCATTCAAGATATGGAGGAATGCTATGCCTTGGCCGATCTTGGTGCTAGCATTAACTTGATGCCACTTGCAATCTTCAAGTCGCTCAATCTTCCTAATCTTACTCCTTCACGAATGTCTATTGAGTTCACGATTCTCGCATGTGGTTTGGCGGAAGACGTTTTTGTGAAAGTGGGGAAGTTCTAATATCCCGTAGACTTTATCGTTGTTGATATCCCCACGGATCCTCAAGTTCCTCTTATTTTAGGTCGTTCGTTTTTAGATACGTCTATGGCTTTAATTGATGTGCATGCTATAAAGATCACCTTACGTTTCAACGACGAGGAACTTGTTATAAACGCAACTCAAAATTCTCAACTTTCTCATGTTTATTCCGTTCCTACCATAAACCTCGTTGATATGATCGACGTGGTTTGCGAGGAATTTTCACAAGAAGTTTTAGGGTTTGGTGATGAAGAAACTAGTGGCAATCCCACTATGTTAGATCCAATTCTTGATAATTCGACACCAACCTTCACTCCATTTGAAGGTGGTGGTTTTACGTTGGAAGAATGTAATGTTCCACGTTGTGACGAAGACCTCGACAACGATGAGGACTTCTCGATTATCAAGGATTTTCTCAACGATTTCCCATTTCCTCCACCCGAGGAGGTTATGAGTATCGAGCCCAAATCTTCACTTGAGGAACCACCTATCCTCGAGTTGAAAGATTTACCTCCTCACCTCGAATATGTCTATTTGGGGGAGGACGACAAGTTTCCGGTTATTATTGCGAAGGATCTTTCGAATGATGAAAAAACCGCACTTGTCGATGTTCTAAAGGATCACAAAGGGGCGATTACGTGGAAGTTATCCGACATTAAGGGAATCGATCCCAAGTTGTGTACCCACAAAATCTTAATGGAGGAGGATTTCAAGCCCACAATCCAAAGTCAACGGAGGGTGAACCCCAAAATTCACGATGTCATCAAAAAGGAGGTCCTTAAACTCCTTGCTTGTATCCACGAGCTACTAGTCGAGCTTTGTTCTTCAATATTCCGCCTAACTCATCGAGTTTCACCTTGTAAACCCATTTCAAAGTGAGTAACTGCACTTGATCCGGGCATGGGACAAGTTCCCAAACTTCAAGACGTATGAATTCGTTAAGTTCTTCTTGCATAGCTTATATCCAACAAGATTGAGTAAAAGCTTGTTGCCATGTCTTAGGTTCAACTTCAGTGAGAAAAGCATCAAAATGACAAAACATTGCATTTTCTTGTAGCTGACTTCGTGTAGATACCGGACGATTAGGGTCACCAATAATAGAATCTATAAGATGATCATTTGTCTACTTGCTGTCATGTTCACGAATCCGTGGATTGGAGTAAACCGTAGGAGGAGCTTCCTCTGAGGTGGACGACCCGACTTGATTAGGGTCGGGAATTGGTACACGAAAGAATGGAAGTTCACGCATTTGAGCGAATTCCAAATCGTGATCATCATCATCCTCTTCATCATCAATAGGCATGACATAGGTAGTTGAAACAGGTGTTGGTTGAGAATTACTTGTTGATGGTATATCTTGACCAATTATAGGTGCAGACTTATCAGATTGTGCTTCGGTTGCTGGAGCGACAACTTCGGTTACCGGAGCTATTACCTCAGGTTCTGGAGCAACGATACTTGGAGGAGTAAAGATTTCATCAAAGAACGGTTGAAACAATGTATCCCATTCAGTCCTAGAAGGTGGCGTAAATGATGATGAAGTAGGATTGTTTGGGACAAGACCAGAACTAATGTTACTGGGTCCCGTTTCATGAAGTGCGGGTTCAGAGCTGCTTTGCTCAGAAGCCATTGCTGTCAGCTCATCAAAATCAACATTCATATTTTCGAGGATCTTGCGAGAGTTACGGTTGTAGATTCGGTATGCCTTCTTTGCGGGGGCGTAACCAATGAAAATACCAATATCAGCCTTTGGTTGAAGTTTTACCAAATTGTCACCATCATTATTTGGATAGCAAAGAGAACCAAATACATGAAGATATGATAAATCTGGTACTTTTCCATGGAGAAGCTCATAAGGTGTTTTACCATGGCGTTTACGAATTAGTGACCGGTTTTGGGTGTACACTGCTGTAGATACTGCTTCTGCCCATAAAAACAATGGAGCCTTTGCGTAAATTAACATCGTTCGAGCAGCTTCCATAAGTGTTTGATTTCGCCTTTCAACGACACCGTTTTGTTGTGGAGTGCGTGCAACGGATGTTTCATGAGATATGCCAACTTCTTCATAATAGTCACGCAAGATTTGATTCACAAATTCGGTTCCATTATCTGTACAAATGCGTCGGACAGTAGTGTTGAGAAGCACTTGAATCATCTTGAGAAATCCGATGATGAATTTAGGTGCCTCATTTTTTGTTGTAAGAAATTTCACCCATGTAAACCGAGAGTAATCATCGACAATGACGAGGATGTAATTTTTGCCACTAAGACTTTCAACACGCATAGGCCCACAAAGATCCATATGCAACAAATAAAGTTTCTCTTGGTTGGTGTCTTCCGTCTTGGGTTTGTATGATTTCTTAGTGCTTTTCCCCATTGTACACGCGGAACACAAATGATCCTTGTGAAATGATAGTTTAGGAAGACCACGAACAAGTTCGTTTTTCGCCAAGTGATTAATAGCATCAAAGTTAAGATGAGATAACCGTCGATGCCATAACCATGACTTAGTCTTCGAAGCTTTGGAGAGAAGACATATGGGAGAAGCGGCCATCATGTCTTGTACAGACAGAGTATACAAATTATTCCCTCGAGTACCTTTCAATAAATCAACCCCTTCCAAATTACGAATAAAGCAGGTATGCTCTCGAAAAGCAACTTCTAGGTTTGCATCACAAAATTGTCCCACAGAAAATAAGTTGTGACCGAGACCTTCCACATAATACACTCTTGAAATTATAACATTCCCAATATGATATTAACCGTAACCCATTATATTTGCAATATGATCATTCCCAAATCGAACCGTACCAAGAAACTTGCTGACGTAATTTCTGAGCTGAGAGCGATCTCCGGTCATATGCTTGGAGCAACCAGAGTCCAAATACCAGAGAACAATTTGGACCACCTGTTTTCAATAACAACAGTAGACAATGCATTGGAAACTGTTGGTTCCGGAGTGTTAGCAGATATAGATGTAAGATTATCAGAATTGCTAACATTTGTGAGACCCTTAGATTTCCTGCGTTTTCTAATGCGAGTTTTAGCACTAACAGGTTTTACTGTTCCAACTTTCTTAGGTTTTGGAATATTCGAGGACACTACAGTGGGATTAGACCTATTTAAAGGGCACTTGGTTCCTACGGTAGTGTTGGTGTTCCTAGTTAAAGGACACGCTTGTGTTTTGGTAGCCTTGGTACTCCTAGTTAAAGGGCACGCTTTCTTCACTGTAGTGGGAGTGATCCTAGTTAAAGGGCACATATTTCCTACTATGGTGAAAGTTCTACGAGTGGGGTGCCACATCCAACCAACTTGGGTTAACACTTTCCTAGTCGGTTTCCATTCTAATCCATTTTTCTGGGCATACATCTCATTCACATGGTTAATAAGGCAAGAATCATGACGACTAGAAAACATACATTCATTACAATTCCAACATTTCAAATTAGAATTCACAGTAGGCTTAGAACGCTGCACAACCGCAGAGCCAGGTTTAGCTACATGATTCTTTTTATTCAAAATAGAAATAACATTCCTAGGATGGGCTTCTACTTTCTTCTTCACTTGACTACTAGATGGGGGCAAGATCCTATCATTCTTCTTGATTCTTTTAAGCTTAGATCTTTGAGCCTTAGTAGTGGTGCTTACTCCTGTAGAAGGCAACACAGGAATATTAGAGGCAGGTTTTGATTCCGCCTTATCTTTAGTAACCAAAAGGTGAGATGGTTTAGTCCTAGGGCCCTTGTTAAGTGTTGTGACAGCTATAAGGTTCCTTTTGATTGCACTAGAGGACGATGCTGAGACAATGGCTGCGTTCTCCACAACATTCTTACCTTTTAGAGTACGAAGTGTTTCCTTTAACTCAGCCAAGGCCAGATTTTTATCACAAATTTGTTCCCTCAAATCAGATATTTCCACCGACTTTCGATTCAATTGTTCAATCAATGATTGATTCTGTGCAGTGGTATTAGCACTTGCGGGCTTTACTGAATCAAAGAGTCGTGTATTTTTCTGTTTTAAGTTATCAACTTTTGACAAAATCTTGGAAACTCGATTATCTAGATCAAGTTTAAAATTCTCAGCGGCCTCAAGTACGTTCACACAGTTAAGCTCCTTAGATTTCTCTATTTCTATCGGCAAAGATTTAGCAACTTTGTCACTTGGCTGACGCTGTTTTAATTGTAAATTCAATCGAAAGTTCTTTTCAAAGTTTGCATCATCGATGTTAACACCTTCGAATGACGTTTCAAAGATTTCTTGAATAAATTGTTTCTTGCATTCAAGCGAAATACAATGTGTTTGAATCTCATCAAAACGTTTTGAAAGAGAGGAATATGAATCTTGAAGCTTTAAAAATTCAGCGTCAGATTCGTGACAAGTACTATCTACCACATTATCCACAGATTCAACATTATGCACAATAGAATTATTATCAACACTTTTATTCACACAGATAGAAACTATATCATGAGACATCACTTGCTTCAGAAGCTGATCATTTTGGCGTGAAACCCGTTCTATTTCAAGTAAACTATTTTCATAAGCATCATCCATTTCATTGAAAACACGTCTAACTTCTTCTATTTCCAAAATAAAATCTTGATCAAGATTACTAAGACAAGCTTTAACATTCTTTACAAACGGAACAATTTCGTCTCGAAACGCAGCTCTAGTGTGCTCAAAGTTCCATTCACCTTCCGTTATGGCCGAAGCCGTCGTACGTTCCAAAATGACCTTGTCAAAATCGGCTAAGTGTTGGTGTACCGCATTTAAGTTAACGGACGCCTTACTTACCGGTGGAATTAACTTCGTTAAATCTGTTTTGACAAGTGTAGGAGACGTACTAGGAGTGTTTTCATTTGACAAACTTTGAGGCACAAGAATTGTCAATTCAGCTAATTCCTTTTGTAAGCGAATGCGGGTCTTTTTAGAAAGTTGATCTTTATTATACGTATCATAATCAATCGTATGGAATTTTGAAAGCATTTTAGAATGAGTTTCTTCCGCAAGTGATTTTGTCTCCTCAGTACTACGAACAAAAGGTGCTTCTTTCGATTGCCAATTATGGTCATATCATAAAGACCGGGAATATATTCCTGAGCTTGTTTTGCATAACCGGGATTAGGTGGTAAATCTTGAAGACGCTTAAGTTCAAGTTCTTTAAATGATTTAGTTAAAAGATGAACCTTTTCTATGGAAGCGTATTGTTTTAAAAGCTGTTGTTCTTTGAATTTAAGAAGTTTGGTAGCATTAATTTCCGATTCAAACTTTTTAGACTCGAGAGTTTCGAAATCCATTTTAAGTTTCTGAAAATCATTGACAACCGACTCTTTTGCTTTTAATTCATTGGAAAGATTAGCTTTAATGATTCTATTTCTTTCAAGTGTTCAATCTTTTCAAAACGAAATTGGTCAAATTCAGAACATGTTATTTTCTCTGCTTGAGGGACCATTTCAAAAGTTTTGACCTTTTCTTTATGCAACGCAAGCTCAGCAGTTAAGGTGGAATTGGTATCTACGGATTGTTTGAGGGCCATATGCATTTGATCAATAATATGTTTAGGTACCATGACCAAATCATGTTAAACATAAGATTCCATACCCGTCGTAGCATTTGGTTGAGGTTCACTCAAATGTGTATGATTGGGTACCACATCATTTGAGTTACTAGTTCCCGAATGTTGTTCGAGGTTGTCATTTTCATGCCCAACTTGATGTGGGTTATCATCATTACCAAGATTGGTTGTGGTGGGTACCTCACTAACGACATCAGAACCGTAGTGAGAGAGATTAGCAACGAGAGCAGCTTGAGCAGAGTAAATGTCATCACAATCCGAATCATATGCGTCAAGATCATCTGCTTGATAAGCTGCATTAGAAGTGGAAACGACTGCAATGCCTTCAGTATCTGCTGCCCATGGGTATGCAATAAATGCTAACTCCTCTGAATCCAAAATCTTTCCCTTAGACTGAGCATCGACCAAATACATCTTCTAACGAAACCATGCATCATCCCTTCTCCTTTTCGGCTGAGTGCATTGCCTAGCCATATGACCTTGTCCTCGGCAATTGTAGCAAGTCACAACCTTTTGAGGACCAATAGGACTTCCATTTCCACTAGCTTGAGAATACACAGCTTGATTGTTCCCAGTCCTTGTAGGAGGTCCATATGAATTTTGCCTTCCCTGAATAGGTTGCACCGTCACTTGACCATCTTGAATAGTAGCTTGTTGTCGAGGATTTGATGAGGTGCGGAGCTGATTGTTTGTTGGTGGAAATCCTCTAGTTGCAACAAGTTTTGACAAGTAGGCAGTGAGATGGTTTAGAACATCAGCTAGCGTATCGTTTGGAGTAAAGATCGGTGCTTGGATTGGTGGAAGTTCATTAGAGTAGAAAGCTTGTGCTGGTTGTGCTTCTATTGGAAAGTATCCTTGCTGAGGAGTATAGCCCATTGGAGAAGTGTTGGCTTGTGATGGTGATGTCTGATATGGTGGTTGCTGTGGAAAAGATTGTTAATGAACACTTTGTTGAAATGCTTGTTGTGGCATCATTGGTGGTTGATAAGATGGTTGTTGTGGTTGCTTATAGGTGTGTGGTGGTGGCTACTACAAGTATGATGGTTGCTGATAAGTATAAGCCATGTGTTATTGAGAAGCATACATGGAAAGTGGATCATGAACTTGAGGTGTAAACAACCGAGCCTCGATCACATGGCATTCGTGTTGTTGAAGAAAAGCTTGAAGTTGATCCACATTGGTGTTATGCAAGTCCAACATCCGTCACGTATTTTTTCCATTCTGAAGGAAGAGTGTTCAAATACTTGGTGTTCAATTGAAAGGTAGGAATTGCCATGCCATAGATATTGAGCTCATTCAACAATAGGGTAAATCTCAGATAGTAATCATTGAGAGTCTCCCCTGGCACATAGGGAAACTTATCAAAAGTATCATAAAGCTTACACTCTCGTTCTTGTTTAGTTAACGAAGTGCCTTGCATTAGAACACAAATTCTATCCCATAACTCTTTGGCAACTTTATGCTTGCTGACAAGTTTGTAGACATCTGGAGGAAAGGCTTGGAGAATGATATTTGTAGCTTGTTTATCACACTTGTCTTGTATCTTAGCATCTCTAGTTAATTCACCCGCTGTGCGAGGACGAGTAACAGCACCTTTTGTTACAGTACCATATACCAATGGTCCATTGAGCACCGATGCCCAAATAAGATGTCCATCTTCCTTGTTCAACATATAAAGTTCCATTCGGGAAGCCCATTCCTCATACATAGTCTTCACCAACATTGGTGGACGATTATCCGTACCCGAGAGGATGGACTTATCCGTTAGAGATGTGTACTCCATTTCAATAAGTTAAGATTTACAAAGTTGATCGGTCAATGAAAGAAAGTAAATGTATTTGTTTGTTGTGTGTTAAAGCCGAGAAATAATGTTGAAACCCCTAAATTATGTCCTCGATAAACCAAAAAATCCAAGTCAAAATTGCACCCGACACGTTTTTGAAAAAATGTTGGATCGCAACACCTGATCGCAGTGGTGATCGTACTCAGATCGTACTCACTGTGATCGTACTCAGATCGTAGTTGTGTCGCACTCACTATGATCGTACTCAGATCGTATTGGTGATTGCACTCACTATGATCGTACTCTGATCGTACTTAGATCGCACTCGTTTGATCGTACCCGACGATCGTACTCAGATCGCACTTGTGATCGTACCCAACGATCGTACTTGGATCGCACTCGTTTGATCGTACCCAACGATCGTACTCAGATCGCACTCGTGATCGTACTCAATGATCGAAATGTGTGATCGTACTCGTGATCGTAATGAGTGATCGTATTATATGATCGTGTTATTGGATCGCAAGTAGAAACCCTAGGTTTATGCGATCACAATACACAGATCGTATTATGAATCCCACTTTTCTCGGACAGTACAATAACACAACCAATTCGAGATTCTAAGCCAAAAAATGAATCAAACACCCAAAATTTTTGTGTTTTTAACCCAAATACAATAACAAATCACTAAAACAAGTAACGAGATGAAGTATATCAAGATTAACTCATAAAAACACAAAAAAAAATTGGTTCGTGTGATATTGGATCAAAAATGGCGAGAGAATCAAGATCGCAAATACAAAAACCAAACAATCATCCCATGGCTCTTGATACCATTTGTAGGATATGTAAATCTTGCTTATGTTTTTAGAGAGAGAAAGAGATAGAGAGATGATGGAACACACACTTCTAGAGAGAGAAACAAATGTTTACTATGTGTAAAATGAAGAACCACCACACCCTCTACATCTATGGAGAGGGTTTATATACCCAAGCCCTTGTCATGGGCTTGGGCTTACATTTGGGCCGGCCTACACATGTTGTAGGCTAGGCTTGGGTTTGTTTATTAAATAACGATGTCTAGACTACGAGCTACTACTTAGTATATTGTTGGAGTGACCAAATCTTCCTAAATACGTAAAAACGTATTTCTAACATCTACCGTGAAAATCTTAGGACTAGAGGTGAATTGCATGAACATCGGGTTGATTCAAGGAATGGATTCAAGTATTTGGGGAATATGATCAAGGGATTGGGCAAGAGGAGAAGGTGAAGGCTTTGAAGTATTTCAAAGAATACATGTTGGTAAACATGTAATGTTGAACAATTTTTTTTTATCTTGGATGTGTATTAACTAAATTCTACTTGTGTGGATTATTGTTT
Source organism: Glebionis coronaria (assembly GCA_025667525.1). Lineage (NCBI taxonomy): Eukaryota > Viridiplantae > Streptophyta > Magnoliopsida > Asterales > Asteraceae > Glebionis > Glebionis coronaria. The sequence continues at coordinate 398,921,567 of CM046879.1, forward strand.
ATTATCCTAATGATTATCTATGCCATTGTGATTATGTTTTGCATAGCTTTGCGCATCCTATGTGTTAGTTAGCTTCCTAGATTTTAGTCAGCAGTTAACTTTGGCTTCAAAATCCTTTGATAAAAATCTGGGCTAACCAAAATTTGAGGAAATACCATTTTTGAACACCACTGGTCGCGGTTCCTTATCAACCCGCGGTACCTTATTGATAAGGAACCGCCGCCCTTAGATAAGGAACCTCCGGCTATTGTGTCCGACAGAATCTTTGCTTTACATTATTTTCCTTAATATGTGTAAACCTTGCTTGATTCTTTGCAAAAACCTGCACATTTCCTAAACTAGGTTAGCTAAATTCATTGTTCACACAAAATGTTTTTAACCCATTACTAGTTTGGATCATCCCTTCACCCTTTTAAACCCACCTTGTTAGCCATGTTCTTCACACATCAAACCTTTCTTCCTTAAACCTTAAACCTTTCACTTCAACCATGGTTTCTGCAAGAAGCTCAAACTCATCCAAAACCTCCACCACAAAGAAAAATCTTAAGATTAAGATTAAAATGGCTAAACCTAACTCCTCACCCTTTCACACTCCTAAGAATGAGATTGTCCCAATTATCATTTCTTCATCAAACTCACCACCTCTTGCTCTATGCAAGACTTCATCAACCCATGGAACCAACCATTCTCATGGTTCTACCTCCTCTTCATTCCAATCTAGGATGAATGAGCTTTCCTCACCCTTCACTCCAAGTAATCTCTTGGATGTGACTACACAACCTATCCAAAGCATTCCTATTGTGAATGACTTTGAAGATACCATGGTGACTTCACCATTTACCCCTCCTAAGTCACCCTTTTCACCCTTGGAGAGCTTGCCTCCACACTCACCCACATCACCCGTGGAGAACATTCCTACTCCTCCTCCACCTCCCTCAAACACTCCCATTTTGGGTGTTCCACTTGCCTTCTTTATGGGTGATCCTTACTTCCTTGGGTTCCTAGAAGCTCATGGTTCTCATTGTCCATGTTGCCTCTACAATAACTACATCATTCAAAACCTTAGGATGGAGATGTTGGGACTGCATATGAGGTTGCAAGATTTCTTGCTCACCTTGTTTAACATGCCTCCTCTTAAGAGATGAATGATGATTTTCTTTAAAAATAGTTTTCAAGAAAATTCAAGCCAAGGAAGATTACTAATCAAGACCTAGTTTCTTTTTTAAGCTTCTTTAGTTTAGTTAGTTGTTATTCTTTATTTCCTTTATGTATCTCTTTTATGAGTGTCTTATGAGAATCAATTATGGACTTGGCATTATGTGCTTCTATCTCTATGTTGACATTAATCAACTTTAATTCCATATTAAAATTGAACCTAAATCTATTACAACCTCTAAAACGTGACTAAAAGTGGTTCAAAATGTTATCCAAAATCTTGTCACCCTTTGTCAAGACATTCTTGGTGAATGTGTTGCTTTTATGCAACCCTAGAAAAATTTAGTGCTAATAGAGGTAAAATTCAATGATTTGCAATTTTTTGAAAAAGTCTTAGTTTTTCTCAAAACTCTGGAAAATCTAGGTTTCAAGTCCACTGCACGCGGTTCCTTAAAGATGCGCGGGTCCTTAAGTGATAAGGAACCACTGGTCCCTATAAGGTACCGCGGACAGAAAGCCACTTTATGGCTCGTTTTTTGTCTTTCTTCATCACCCTATTCCCAGTCAAGATTCCATGTTTACTCTTTTTGGCTAAACATTCCTTGACACTTTACATTTGATTTTCAAACCTTTGCCTTGTATACTTTCTTCTTATACCCCAACCTTGAGATTTCATTCTCACACCTCAACAATGCCTAACTCTCCCTTTCATAACCTTTACATTTCTTTGTCACAAACCTCCTCACCCAAAGCTTCCTCATCAAAGCTTTTAAAGAAACCGAAAATCTCGGTTAAACCTACTTGGATCAAGAAAAATGAACCCTCTTCATCCAAACCACCCAAGAACCCCACCTTTTCTCCAATCAAGTATTGGAATGAGACCTACTCCATTAACCCAATCACCGGAGAAAAGGAGAATCTCCCCCACCACCAAAACCCTTTGACACCCCTCAACTCAATGATCTTTCAACCTTCCCAAACCTTACAAGGCATTGTGAAAACATTACCTACCCACTCTCCTCACCACCACCAAACCCTAGGTGTGATGGCCTTCCCCTATCAATCGAATTTGTGTTGCATCATGGATCCTCGTGTGCTTGTTGTCGATTTCAACAAATTGAACTTGCTCATGTGTATGAGAAGTTAAATTTTCTTGAATTCCTCCTCACTCGACCTCCTCTCAAAGTTTTCGTTCCCGTGGACAAAACTTCGAATGATGCATCGTCGTCTTATTTTTCCAACTAAAGGGCTACACTCCATTGGAGTCAATAAAACTTTAGTTGTTTTAGAGTCATTTTTTTAAGCAATCTTGGAAAATTGTCACTATTAGACTAGCTTATGCTTTGTGATTTATTTTCCATATCTTTTGCTTTAGATACTCATATTGTGTGTATGACTATCTACTTTGGTTGTCTTTTTTATATTTATGTAATATGAAATCTTTATGGTGTGTTTGTTTTCTTTATTTGATCATTCTCTCGTTCTTTTTGAGTTGATCGTGGTTAATATTTACAATTGTTTATGGGTGATTCCATCAATTCTAAATTATAACCCCTTGACAAATTTATCATTTTCATTGGTTGGATGTTTCCTTTCTTCCTTCATTCCACCAATTGAACCTTGATTTTGTCATTTACCTTTTTGGATATACTTAGCAAATACTTGCTTCTAATTTGAGATTTCTTCTCCTTCTCCCTCTCAAGTTACTTAGTAGGTAGTGATCATATATACATTGGTGTTTCTTTCCTTTCTACTAACCTTTGTGTAGCATGTCACCTTAGCTCATACACTTGGTGCCCCAAGCAAGGGGGAGCAACCACCAAGGGGGAGCTACTCGCAAAGTCCGAATATCTTCAAAGACTTGTGCTTACCTTTTTGCTACGACAAAGGGGGAGAAATGATAGTGATAAACTCATTAATAATTCGATATTTTGTGTTTCTAAGTAAATGAGTTTATAATTTGTCGTAATCAAAAAGGGGGAGATTGTTAATGCAAGTGATGCCTAAAAACATTATTAGTGTTTACTAATCTTTCTTAGTTTTGATCACAACAAACTATACAACACATTTAGTATAAAACACAAAACGAATTATTTAACTAACACTATCATCAAGCTAATAATCATATCACTAACTTTTCTTAATCATACTTAGTGATCATCAAAGTGATTATCCTTAAAACTCACTTTTGTTAATATGACAAAATATTTTTTAATAAACTTTCTTTTTAAGAAAATGTTTTATTAAAATGGAAAATGTAAATTTGAGAATAGCATATTTCATATGCCATAAGAATATCCTTTGAAGGTTTAAAAAACCTCAGATATTCCTACCCCACTAAAAGACAAAAAAAGGAGCGGACTCTACTGGGCGGTACCTAAAATAGATAGGCGGTTCCTTATCGATAAGGTACCGCCAGCTAGATAAGGATCCACGCCCAGCTAGCCGTTGGACTTTGTCTTCTATAAATAGTGGATCAAATCTCATTTTCCAACAAGCCTCTTGGACGTTTTTCTCAGCCCCCTTTCTCTTTTCTATAGCATAATCATTAGTAAATGATCACTTAAATTGTTAAGGATGTTTACATATGATTATCCTCTTGATCCCCTCCTTTACCTTGTCTAATGAGAAGATCACTCACTCACTAGTGTTGTGATAAATATGAATCCATGAATTAGTCATGTTCATCATGTTAGCCTTTTTATTTTTGTTAATCCATTTGTATTTGTGAAATACTAGGACTAGTTGTGTTCATCCAAGCTATTTGTAAATACTTAGATTTGTTGTGTACATCCATTGCATATGTGTTTGCTTGGATTTGTGTTGTATATATCCAAGCTACATGTGTGTACTTGGATATGTCTAGTTGAGTTGTAATAGATTTGTGTAGTAGTTCTCACTAAACTATAAAGTGATGTGGTTGTGTCTTGTGAGTTCTCACTAAACTTGAAAGTGATTAGTAGTTGTGTTGTGTGAAGTTCTCACTTAGCTTCAAAGTGAAGAGTCGTGAAGATTGGTTCTAGCTTTGGATTAGAACTCGACATCTAGCCTTGTGTCGTTAAATGGTGAAGTAGGCAACGTCGTGAAGACTGGTTCTACCTTGAGATTAGAACTCGACATCTAGCCTTGTGTCGTTAAATTGTGAAGTAGGCAACCTTGAGATTAGAACTCGACATCTAGCCTTGTGTTGTTAAATTGTGAAGTAGGCAACGTTGTGTAGATTGGTCTTAGCTAATGATTAGGTCTCGACATTTAGCTTAGTGTCGGAATATAACGTAAGCGATGATGTAAGGCTTTCTCCGCCAAGAAGGGAGCTTGTGTTGGGAATAAATTATAGCCAGTCTACTTGAGCGCTGACAAGAGTAAAACAAGCGTTGACAGGAGAAATACAAACGCTGACAGCTCAAGCATTAACAAGACAAAGTCAAGCGTTGATACATTGAAGACAAGCACTGATGGAAGGATATACTCTACGCGTTTATTGTATTCTAGATTACTTCTAGTAAAGATAGGAACAACAATGTATTTTCTATATTTATCTTTACCTAGAATAGTTCATACGTAGATTATTGTACAAGGCTTCTTATGTCTATAAAAGAAGACCTTTAGGTTATTGTTCTATATAAGTTTTCATACGTAAACTACTTTCATTGTAAACAAGTTTGATATCATTAATCAAAGTGAAAGTTTGTTTACATCTTGTGTGTTCTTGTTTAAGTGTTAATTCCGCATAACACTTAGATTGTCATATACTTATACAAAGGTTTCTCTAAGTGTATTACTTGATCTAATCTCGTATACATAAAGCTAAATCGATCTAACTTTGGGATCAACAAGTGGTATCAGAGCTTGTTGAGAAACTTTTGATCTTAAAGAACACAAGAACCCTAAAAATCACCAAAACCCTAATTTTCTCAAAACCCTAACAACATCATGTCAAATTCAGAAATAACCTCTTTCTCCTCACCTTTACCAAACATCAAGATTCCCATGCTTGATGCAACCAACTTTGAATTGTGGAAATTCAACTTTGAGCAACATCTAGGGATCTATGACTATACACTCTGGGAGATTATTGAATATGGAAACACATTCAATAAAGCCTTGCTGATGCTATTTCTGGAAGAGCAGCTGTTGTTGGATGTTCAGAAGCAGATAAGAGAGAAAAGCCTGATGATGGTAGAGCTGTGTCTGCTGAAGACATAGCAAAGAAAAGGGTTGACATGAAAACCCTAAACATTCTGAAAGTCTCTTTGGGACAAGAGAACCAGCATAAGTACAGAGGTTATGAATCTGCTAAGGACCTTTCGGCAGCTCTTGAAGTTGTATATGGGGGCAATGAGGATACTAAGGAAGAAAAGAAGAAGCAACTCATGCATGATTATGTTGTCTTCAAGGCTCAACCTAATGAGAAGCTTAGCAGTGTGAGAAGCAGATTGCTTGACATTACAAGCAAATTGTCCTTCATGGGGACACAACTTGGTGATTTTGGCATCAATGCCACTTTTCTCAAAAGTCTGGGTGAGGTGTGGAAGATTGAGGCAAGATCTATACTTTCCAACAACACTCACAAAAGTTCTACTTTTGATGATATCTACAACAAACTGAGGCTGTTGGAAGATGAAACTCTTTTGGAGCATGGAAGCAAGTCTACAAACAGTAACATGGCCTTCTTTTCTCATAGTCAAGTTCAATTCAATCAGAAGGACTCTTACATGCATCTAGTTACTGGATCATCATGTGTCAGCGCTGGAACATGTCCTGTCAACGTCTCATACATGGACGCTGACACATACAAAAATAACTCACCAAGAGTTAAACCTGCTGGTTTAGATCTGGATACTGTATGTGCTTATATTGCTTCTTTGCCCAATGGTTCAGTGATTACATATGAGGACCTTGAGCAGATAAGTGATGAGCACTTGGAAGAGATGGATATTAAGTGGAACATGGCTCTTGCTAGTATAAGAGCAAACATGTGGAACAAAAGGTTTAAGAAGAAGATGACCTTTAATGTAAAGGACACAGCTGGATTTGATAAATCCAAAGTTGAGTGCTACAACTATCATCGTATGGGGCACTTCTTGAGGGAATGCAGATCTCCTAGAAGATCTGATGCTGGTAAACCTTCAAGCCAAATTGTTAAGGCTCAGGATCCTAAGGCCATGGTTGCAATTCAAGGAATTGATGGTATGGGATGGGATTGGAGCTATTTGGCTAAAGATGTGGAAGAGGATAAAGCTTTGGTGGCTGAGATAGAAGAAGAAGAGCATGTTCAATATGCTCTCATGGCACACTCCTCCTCTTCATCTGATAATGAGGTATACGATGATGCTTTTTGTAGTAAAGGTTGTAGGTTAAATACTGAGAGACTTAACAAAGAGGTGTTAAGATTATTAGATGATGTGAGTACTGAAAGATGCAAACTGTCTAATTACCAACTAGCTCTCACTCAAACTGAGAAGACAGTTTCTGAATACAAGAAAATGGAATTTGATTTAAAAGATAAAATAAATATCTTAAAACATGAGTTGAATGCTAGTAATGATATTAGGAGTATCATGGAAAGGGTTAATGGTGAGTTACAGGCTAAGTTAGATGAAGCCATTAAAAACAAAGATAATGTTGGTCTTAAAATCCAGAGATTTGAAAAGGCCACACAAACCCTAGGTGAATGTGTGAGTAAACAAAGGGATCCTAAGGACATGACTGGGATTGGGATGAAAGACTACTCTGTGGTTCCACCACCAGCTGGTGACTTCTATGGTGTCCAGCAAAAGGACCTATCTTGGACTGGTTTACCAGAACTCCAAGAGGAGGATTTCATTCCTCCACCAAGAGTTGTCACATCAGTTGAAGAGTATCAACAAAAGTTGACTGACTTGAATGAATGGAAGAAAGCTAACCCTACCTTATTTGTTAAGGGTGGCTTGCTATGTGAAAGTCCTAATGAGTCAACTCCCATTAAGGTTACAAACCCAATCATTGGTAAGGTTGTTGATCTTGGCTCAAACACTGTTAGAAAACCTAGCATTAAGTATGCAGAGATGTATAGAAATACTAGGTCACCTAAGAGCCAAGTTAGAAATAATAGAACAGGCTTCTTCTCTTCTAGACCTAGGGTTGTGTCTAGAAAAGCATGTTACACTTGTGGTAGCTTTTCACATTTAGCATATAAGTGTGTCAACGCTCCCAAAGTCAACGTTGTTAGAAAGTCAAACGTTGTCAGACCTAAACCTTGTGCGCAGCAGAGTCCACAAGTTGTTATACATGCCCCATTCTTCACTAGAGGGTTTAACACTCATGGACAAAGACCATTTCAAAAGACAAATACTTGGTCTAATAGGCAATGGGTTTCTGTAGCAAACCCTAGGTTCAACGCTGACAAGGGTAATTTCAGCGTTGACAAGACCAATTCCAACGCTGACAAAAACGTGACCAGACCCAAATATTTGCAACCACAGGGTAAGGGGTCTAAAGCTTCTTCAAGCTTAACATGGAGACCAAAGAAAGATCAAAACCCTAATGATAATGGGATTTCAATGACCTGTAACAGATTTAATTACATTTCAAAGGTCATTACAAAACCTATTGGGGTTAACTGGGTACTTCATCCAAAGAGGGATGAACATGGGGTTGTTATGAGAACTAAGTCTTTTCTTGTTGAACAACCAGATGAATCCAAGTCTTCCAAGGCTTGGGTTCCCAAAGAAAACTAACTTGTTTTCTTTATGTGCAGGGCACTCAAAGACAGGTCAATGATTTTGGATATTAGGATAGTGGATGCTCAAGGCACATGACAGGGAAGGAAGATTATTTGACCAACTTCACTCCCATTAAGGATGGTGATAAGGTTTAATTTGGAGGCGGATATGGTACTATCACAGGCAAAGGAACTCTTCTCACCAAGAACTTGCGTTTTGAGAACGTATTCTTGGTAAAGGAACTTGATTACAATCTTTTTAGTGTATCACAAGTTTGTGATAACAAAAATAAAGTTCTGTTTACTGATACTGAATGTTTGGTGTTAAGCAAGGATTATAAGATACCTGATGAGAAATATATTGACTATAGAACACCCAGGCATAAAGACATAGACAATGTAAATCTGAATGGGATTAGAATGAATAACAATATTTCTTGTTTTTATGCTAAAGCTTCAGTAGATGAAAGTAATTTATGGCACAGGAGACTAGGGCACATAAACTTTAAAAATATAAACAGGCTTGTGAGACTTGGCTTGGTTGATGGTTTGCCTGAAAAGGCCTTCCACAATGACCACTCTTGTGTTGAATGTCTTAAAGGCAAGCAGCACAAGGTCTCATTCAAGTCCAAACAGGTGCATTCTAGTACTAGACCTCTTCACTTGCTTCATATGGATCTCTTTGGTCCAACCAATATAGAAAGTTTGAATGGTAAGTCCTACTGCTTTCTCATCACAGATGACTTTTCTAGATTTACTTGGACTTTATTTTTAGCTATGAAGAGTGATACAGCTGACACTTTAATTGATTTTATCACTCAAATTGAGAAGAAAACAGGAAATGAAGTTAAAATGCTTAGGAGTGATAATGGTGGTGAATTTAGGAATAAAGTGTTAGATGAGTTTTGTGCCAGGAAAGGAATTACTAGGCAATTTAGTGTTGCCAGAACCCCACAGCAAAATGGGGTTGCTGAGAGGAAAAATAGAACCCTAATTGAAGCAGCCAGGACCATGTTGGCTGATGCTCATTTCCCTATAGCTTTTTGGGCTGAGGCTGTTAATACAGCTTGCTATGTTCAAAATAGAGCATTGGTCAATAAAATACAGAAAAAAACACCTTATGAGTTACTTTGGGGAAGAAAACCTAATATTGGTTTTCTCAGACCTTTTGGTTGTCATGTAGTTGTGTTAGACACTAGTGATGCCTTAGGTAAATTTATTGCAAAAGGTGATGAAGGCTATTTCATGGGGTATTCAGTGCAGAGCAAGGGATATAGGGTTTATCTTAAAAAGAAAAACGTATACTTGAAAGAGTACATGTTAGGTTTTTAGAGAATAAACCTAGTGATCCTGAAAGTGGTCCAAATTGGTTGTTTGACTTGGAACCTTTATCTAGGACTTTAAATTATATACCTGTCACTAATCCAGACATTGTGAAGGTAACTTCAAATGTTGTGGAAGAACAAGTTGTTGATGTTTCAGGTACACAGGTTCATGAAAAGGTTGGATCACAAGTAGAAAAGTCATCTCCTATACAAGAGTATGTTACAATTCCCATATGGACAGATGCTTTTGATGCTGCTGCTGCTGCTGGAAAACATAATGGTGGTCCCCAAGTACCACCAGATACAAACATGCATGGTCCTTCAGGCGCTGACAAAGGCAAATCTAGCGCTGACAAGACCAATTCAGACGTTGATGGCTCAGACGTTGACAACAACAGTTCAAGCGTTGTTAGCCCATCCGCTGACAACCAAGGATCAGGCGTTGATAACACTTCTGCACATCTTTTCTCTTCCACTTTTAAACAAGGTGAACCTTCCAATTTATATGAAGAGGTTCATCCTCATGTTGATGAAAGAGAGTCTGATGAAGAAGATATTGGCAACTTGGAGAATGAGGTTGAAGACACCAGACTATTTGAAGGAGGAGTTCTCACTTCTACTATGAAGAATCACCCCACTTCTCAAATCATTGGTGATATTATGACTCATGTTCGAACTAGAAGATTTCATCAAGGTCTTGGTGGATTTATTGCCAATATTCACAAGAAGGTTGATACCCCTCTTGTGCAAGAATGTTTGTTTGCCTGTTTTCTGTCACAACAGGAACCCAAGAAAATATTTGATGCTCTCAAAGAACCAAGTTGGGTGGAAGCAATGCTGGATGAGCTTCACCAATTTGCAATTCAGGATGTTTGGGAGCTGGTTGATTGTCCCAGATATGTCAGACCTATAGGGAAAAGATGGGTTCTAAGAAACAAGAGAGATGAAAGAGGTATTGTGGTCAGAAACAAGGCAAGATTAGTGGCTTAGGGATATACACAAGAGGAGGGGATAGACTATGAGGAGGTCTTTGCACCAGTTGCAAGGATTGAAGCTATTAGGATCTTTTTAGCCTATGCATCCTGCATGGGCTTCACTGTCTATCAAATGGATGTCAAGAGTGCCTTCCTCTATGGAACAATTATTGAGGAGGTATATGTGATGCAGCCTCCTGGTTTTGAGGATCCATAGAATCCAGACAAGGTGTATAGAGTCAAGAAGGCTATGTATGGACTTCATCAAGCCCCTAGCGCATGGTATGGTACTTTGTCCACTTATTTAGTGGACAATGGATTCAAGAGAGGCACCATAGATCAGACACTATTTACAAATAAGAAAGGTAAGGATGTGTTGCTTGTTCAGGTCTATGTTGATGACATCATTTTTGGGTCTACTGATCCAAAGATGAGTGAGGATTTCTCCAAGCTTATGACAGACAAATTCAAGATGAGTGCTATGGGGAAGATGAACTTCTTTCTTGGTTTACAAGTTCAGCATAAAGAAGATGGTATCTTCATCTCCCAGGATAAGTATGTGGCAGAGATCTTGAAGAAATTTGGCTTTTCTCCACATGAAAAGAGGGCTACTACTCCTATGGATAGAGAACACCCTTGGGGAAAGATTGGAGATGGGAAAGATGTTGATGTTAGGCACTATAGATCCATGATTGGATCATTGATGTATCTTACAGCCTCCAGACCTGACATCATGTTTGCTGTGTGTGCTTGTGCACGCCATCAAGTGACTCCTAAGGAATGTCACCTTTATGCTGTGAAGAGGATCTTTAGGTACCTAAGATGCTATCTTAGTCTTGGTTTGTAGTACCCAAAGGATTCACCATTGGAGCTGATTGCATATTCAGACAGTGACTATGGAGGTGATAAGTTTGATAGAAAATCCACAACTGGTGGATGTCAGTTTCTTGGGAGCAGGTTGATATCTTGGCAATGCAAGAAACAAACAGTGGTGGCTAGTTCTACAACTGAAGCTGAGTATGTGGCTGCAGCTGCTTGTTGTGGATAAGTTTTGTGGATTCAGAACCAGCTGTTAGACTATGGGTATAATTTCATGCATACCAAGATATTTATTGACAATAACAGCACTTTATGCATTATTAAGAATCATGTACATCATTCTAAAACTAAACACATAGAAATTAGACACCATTTTATAAGAGATTGTTTTGAAAAAGGTTTAATACAACCAGATAGGGTTGACACAGAAGAGAATGTGTCAGATTTACTAACTAAACCTTTTGATGCTGGAAGGTTTTAATACTTGGTAACAAGTATTGGGATGATCAATCTCACATAATATGTGTTTTGGAGTCTTTTTGTAAAAGTATGTACAGGATAATGCATTGTTATTGGTCTTTTTGAGGATTTAGATTTTCCACTATATTTTTCTAACACTGACAAAGGTTGCTTAAACGTTGATAAGTGTTTTTGTGACGTTGTCAGCAATATATTTGTCTCACGCTGACAACGCTTCCCTCAACGCTGTTATGTGTTATCGGGGCGTTGTCAGCAACAATGTTAGTTTTGTGGTTTTCAATCTAAATGTGCAGGTGGTGTTAGCAGTATACCATTGGATACAGAGTTGCTTATGGATCATTGGAAAAGCATTTGGGCATGTCTTTATTTATGGATGATGGTTGGAATTTTTAATTCCTATCTTGACATAAATTTTTTATGTTCATGCATATTTTTAGCAACATATGTATCATAGTTTAAGGGGAGGTTTTAGGAACCTTTAGGATGTTTGGGTATCCATATGATACTCTTATCATAATTCTAGATTGTGTCCACAGGTGAGTATGAGTTAGTTTTACTAAATCATGAGGCACTGTAGCATGCAAAGTTGATATACTATGCATGCTACCAAGACATTTTTGGCCTAGAATTGGTTGTGGTCTATTGGGAGACTTGGGAATGATTTTTTCATGGGTTTTACCTAGGAGTAACAAGGAATTTTATAAGGTAACTTAGTTGTTAAGAGTTTTGGTTAGCAAGGGACACTAGAGGACTGTTATGTCTATCTTGCATAAGCAAGTGTGCATAATTGGATAGTGCTTGTCGCCCTATAATAATTATCAACTTTTTGGTTATCTTCTCTAGGATAAATTACTTTGTTAAGGTCACTTTTCATTTTTAAACATTTTTATTTTTGGACGCTGACAAGTATTTTTCCAAGCGTTGTTGTGACCAATTTAGACGCTGACATGGCTATGGCAAACGTTGACAAGAATATAGTCGTTGGGCGTTGATAGGTTATTTTTGACCGTTGACACTCAATGGGTCCTACCCAGTTGTTACTTTTTGACATATTTTTAGGCCGTAATTTTGGGAGCTGATAACTTTCATTTAATGCATGAGATAAACTTATTCTTTTTCAATATTTTCATTATTACATTTTGAAAATACTTGCCTATTTTTGGGCCAATCACATGCATTTTCTTCTCCTATATATTTGGCTCCTATTTTTAAACAGGGTACCTATTATTCTTGTCTAACACAATTTTCTCTTATCAACTTCATCTTTATCAATCATTCAAAACAGCTTTCAACAATGGCACCAAATTCAAACCGAGTGATTTGGAATTAGGATTCAGAAGTCAACACAACATGATCGTGTATCTTGAAGCTGATGATACTTTGTTTCCCCAATACACACAAATGGTGGCGTATTTGAACGCATCCCCTTTTAGGTATGCTCTTTCTCATGCACCACTCATTCCTGTCACATATATTAAACAGTTTTGGAACAATGTCAGTTCCTCAATAGTTAATAGAGTGACTACATTATCTTCTATTGTTCATGGGAGAACATGGGTGGTTACTGAAGCTTTGGTACGCAAAGCTTTGCATCTTGATGATGCTGATGGTATAACCACCCTTCCCATTAGTGAAATAGAACAAGGACTAAGGGCTTTGGGTTATCCTTTTCCTGCTCAAGGAACTTTAAATAAATATCATAAACAGGAGTTTCCCCCAGCCTGGAAGCACCTAATACATGTACTCCTACAATGTTTAAGTCCCAAGTGCACTGCACACAATGAGATCAATAGATCTATTGCTAGTGCTATTGTGTGTATTGCTACTGGGTAAAAATTTAATTATTCCAAAATGATTTTTGAGGGCATGTGTAAAAATAAAGGGAACAAAATGACTTTAGCTTATCCCAGATTTTTACAAATGGTTTTTGATGTCCAAGGTTATTGCACAAGGGATAATGATGATTTTTTTGAGATTCCTGTGCAAAAGAAAGCAATTTTTATGAAGATGAATTCACCCCCACATTATGACCTACCCCTAACCCCCAGCTATGATTGTTGTCATTGAAGCAGCTCAACCCCAACCAAACCCCCAACCCCAAATTGACCCAATACTTGAACCTTTACCTTCACCACAACATATGCAAATTGACCAAGAACCCTTCGACGCTGACACGTTAAATGTTGGCGTTGATGTGCCTATTTCAAACGTTGACACACAACCTTCACAGACCCAAACACCCCTTAACCAACCCACATCCACCCAATCCACATCTTCTTCTCCCCCAACACAATATAGGTTACAAAAATGCCAAAGGACTATTAGAGTGTTCTCCTCTAGTGGTCCTAGCCATGTAGCAGAGAGAACCACCACCACAAGTGTGGTTGGTGTTCTAGATGAGGCTGGGACTATTGGTTCTGGCTTAGAAGCTGGCCAAGACAGTCCTACCATCATTAAGACCTCATCCATGCCCAATGAATCTAACTTGGGAGGTCAAATACCCATTTTAGAATAGGGCAGATTGGAACCAATGACTCTAATGGAATTGACGGCTGTCTGCATGAGCTTGCAAAAGCAAAATGCAGACTTGGTACAAGTTGTCAGCACACAAGGCCTTGAACTCGAGCAATTGAGGGAGAGGATTTTTATCTTGGAGACTGCTAGTACAAGGAGAGGGATGGAGGAATCTTCCAAAGGGAGGATGAACAAATAAATGTGAGTGATAAGGGTAGCCATGATGGTCAATCTTTGGATGTTGCTGAGGCCCTAACAAGTTTGAAGAAACAGACAGGTTTTGATACGTCTCTAGTCTCTCCTACAAACTTAAATTTATCATTTACAGCCATATTGGAGGAAATTGCAAAAGGCGCTGAGGCAGCAAATTTGAGCATTAACAAGGAGAATTTAAATGCTGACATGAGTATCTTGGGCGCTGACAAAGCAAAAGTGAGCGTTGACAGACCTGCAAATGAGGTTGATGTGTTCCAGTCATCATCCATCATCAAAGAGGTTTCTTCACAGGTATTACCATCTACCTTACCAACAATTGATCCATTAGATAAGGGTAAGGGTATTATGGTAGAGGAGGTTGTTCCAAAGAATGCAGCACAAATTGAATTTGATAGAAGGTTAGCTGCACAAATTGTGGAACAAGAAAGAAAGCAGGTGGGTGAATCACCTTTTGTTGTCACTTCAGAAGAGCAAGAAGGAAGTGATGAAGCTAGTTTAAACTCAAGTGTTATGATCATAGAACAACCAGAAAGACTTGAGTATGGTGATGAGCTGGACAAGGAGAAATTGAATGAGTTGAAATTACAGGTTGATTTTGTATGCCAGAGGTGGTTCAGATGTACCATGCCTGGGAAGATAGATGTATAGAGAATCCACATTTGACCATTTCAGATCAGATATGGGGTTTGGATATTCTTCTCAGAGTACAAAAGGATTGCAAGATCATTCTGAAACACAAAGCAAGCAATGTTCTCTCAAATTTGAAAAGGGATAGAAAGGAGTTGTATTTCATGCTGCTCAGATGTCATGGAACAGGGTGGACTTATAAGAAATTGACTGGGTTGACATTTGAAGAGTTGGAATGTAGAGCTTATCCCATTTGGGTTAGAGTGCAGGAAGAGAACACTCTAAGACTTCTTTCTGATGAAAGAAAAGAAGAACTTGCAGAGGAAATGGAGCTCAAGAAGGCAATGTTTGTTCCCAGACCAGTGAAAAAGGGAGTTTCTCTTGAGTTTCCCAAAGATATGGATCCATTACATCCAAGTGAAGTTGTCATAAGAAAGAGCCTCAAGCTCTCACCATTAGAAGCTTCAGATATGGTACAAGTGTTAACACTTGATTCCAGAAACCCAATTGTAAGCTATGAAGAAGATGATTGTGGGTTTTGGAAGATTGGCATGTATGGAAAAGAGGTTCACACTTTTACCACCCTTATATCTTTGTTTGCAAGTTTTGACAGAGAAGACTTGGTAGACCTATGGAGGTTATTAGAAGCCAAGTATGTGACTGAAGCACCAACTTCTGTCAATGGAATAAAATTTTGGTCAACATTCAAGAGAATGTGTGGACCAATTGATGAAGATCCTGCTATTTGGAAGGATCTTGAAGATGATCTCAGTTGTCTTCAATGGAGATTGTATTCAGCTGTTGGAGTTTATTATTTGAGTTCTACAAAGTTTGCTGAGTATCTACTTGTGGATGGTCAGTACTTCATGTCCAAGGAAGTCTTGGAGAAGATGAAGAACACTCAGCTGGAAATTGATTATTCAAGTGACGTGGCAAAAGACTTGATCAGATTTATTTATTACCAATATGAGAAGGTTTGTAAGATTCCTCCTAGTCTTTAATGTTTATTCAAAAACTTGATCACTAGAGTAGATATCAAGTTTAGGGGAGGATTGTTGGGAATAAATTATAGCCAGTCTACTTGAGCGCTGACAAGAGTAAAACAAGCGTTGACAGGAGTAATACAAATGCTGACAGCTCAAGCGTTGACAAAACAAAGTCAAGCGTTGATACATTGAAGACAAGCACTGATGGAAGGATATACTCTACGCGTTTATTGTATTCTAGATTACTTCTAGTAAAGATAGGAACAACAATGTATTTTCTATATTTATCTTTACCTAGAATAGTTGATACGTAGATTATTGTACAAGGCTTCTTATGTCTATAAAAGAAGACCTTTAGGTTATTGTTCTATATAAGTTTTGATACGTAAACTACTTTTATTGTAAACAAGTTTGATATCATTAATCTAAGTGAAAGTTTGTTTACATCTTGTGTGTTCTTGTTTAAGTGTTAATTCCGCATAACACTTAGATTGTCATATACATATACAAAGGTTTCTCTAAGTGTATTACTTGATCTAATCTCGTATACATAAAGCTAAATCGATCTAAGTTTGGGATCAATAGCTTGTGGATATAGTGGAAATCTCGAGTAGGTGTACTCGAGGAGTGGAGTAGAAACGAGGATAGAGCCTCGTTGTCGAACCACTATAAATCTTGGTGTCTTGTCACTAGGTTGTCTCTTTCCTTACTCTTTACTTATTTCATTATCATTATACTTACCTATTACCATTGCTAATGCATTTGAATTGAACCTAATCATTATGAAACTTAGCTTTAAGTAAAAGATAGTTTTGATACACACTTAATTCAAAGTAATTTAAATTAGATGACAAATTGAAGAGAAACTATTCAACCCCCCCCCCCCCTCCTCTAGTTTCTACACTACTATTTCACCGGCTCAAATAGTTCTCGCCTAAACAGTAAGGATATGTCCAAAGGGTATAGACTGTTAACAGGGTATTTTCACCCCTGTTAACACTCAACCACTAAGAGTCCCTAATACATCTCAACTGTTATCTATTACAACTAATGAGTATGTATTCAAGTAATATTCAACTTCATTGACAATGTCTTTGATTGAACTTGCTCACAGATTTCAGAACTTCTATGAGACATTCAATACTTTCTAGTCACCTAGACACGGGAAAGTTTACACTACCTAGCATATTTATGATCACATCTATGACTAAGGGAAAAGAAGAAAACACGAGGACTAATCCCGATGAAAAAAATTAGGGACTAAAAGTGTAGGATTTGACAAACCACAAAGATGATTTCTGTAATTCTTTTTTATTTTTATCACTAGTGAAATATCATCATTGATAATATTCATCATCAAATTTACAAATTTAGTTCCTCTGCCGATTTTTTACAATTATTAGAATTTGGGTAAAAATGGTATCTCTGTGTTCTTTTTATGGGATCTAATCTTAAGTAATGAATTACTATGAATAGTTCCTTAGATTGTAAGTAAAAAAGAAAGATACAAAATAATTCTATTCTATGTTGTTATGAGTATACAATATCATATCAATAACTTTCTATCTTGTATTGAAAAAAAGTGAATTATCCTACTAATAATAGAGGGGAATCGCGAATCCCAATGAATAGTAACTTACCTCACAAACTGATTTTAATAATATTTCTAACCCTATCTCAAAATTGACCACAGCCGTTGATCTGTTTATCTCACACAAATAACCCCCTCACAATAACACTTTCTCTCATAAATATACTTTCACTTTCACAATAAACAAACGCACCCACTTTCTCTCTCTTGAAAACCACGACATTATTTTGATCGGCCATTTTGATAGGTATTTTGATCGCTTTAATCTCTGCTTGATTTGTATTTTCATTTTGATCGATCTGGTTGGTCGATCTATTGCTTGACTCCCGTGATTGTTGTGGCTTTAGTCTGATTGTTGGGGGTCTTCAAAGAGGGAAAGTACGACGATGTGACTAGGGAAGAATAATACTTAATAGGTATTTTATCTAGGTTATAATTTTACAGGGTTTTTTATATATAGTTAATAGAATTTAATTCTAGGTTTTAATAGTTAATGGGTATTTAGTTGAATTATACTAGGTTTTTTATTACCCTGATTGTTGGGGGTCTTCAAAGAGGGAAAGTATGATGCTGTGACAAGGGAAGTGTAATTATCGACGAACTTAATAGATTTTAGGTTTTTGTATTTATTTAATTAATTTTAATTCTTAGTTTTAATAGTTAATGGATTATTTTAAAATCACAAAGGCATGAACTTAATAGAATTTAGGTTTTTGTATTTAGTTAACAGAATTTAGGGAAAGTATGTGCTCAGACTTTTTGAAATAGAGGCGATGATGATAGTCATCTGCAATTGTGTTTTGTGATCCATCGTTTACGGACACCCATGTCTTGGTTAGGCAGCCACATCTCGATTGTGGTTACACCCATGACGAGTGTTCCTGGTGGTTCCCACATTTGCAGATCTGAGCCTTACAATGTACATCATGATCGTCATTGGTCCTTCACTTTGAAAGCTAGCCATTAAATTCATCATAATTTTTCCCGTTTACTGTAAGGTATTTTATTGTGAAAGTGAAAGTATTATTGCGAGGGAGTTATTTGTGCGAGAGACACATAGACGAAATGAAACAGTGGGAAAAATAATATAGAAGCCTATCGACAGCTGTGGTCACTTTTAAGGACGAATATACGAAAAAACATAAGTTGTGAGGGAAGTCACTATTCATAGGCTGTGTTGAGTTTGAAAGGCCCAAGGTGAGATATGAGGTTGTGTGTATCTTGGCGAGATAACCTCTCGGGGTTGCAGCCATAGCATGTGTATCCTTTCTTTCCGATTCATACCCTATCTGACCCTCATGTGGCCTTAGATCTATCTTACCTATCGCTCAAGTCGATGTAACAGAAGATTTGAGATCAAAGGTATGTTCATTTGTTTCAAATTGTATAAGATTCTCAAAATAAATAATAGTTTTCTAATTTGGCTCTTTTTGTGTCTTTGTTGATTTGATCAATTTGATCTGAAACTTTAATAAGAAAGGGGGTTCGCGATAATCGATGGACGATTTAATCGATCTTTCACGATAAGATGAGCTTGATCTCAAATATCTATCAAACTATTCAAGTTTGAGTGATGGTATGTTCCTATAATTATCTCAGGTCGTGATGAGTTTAAATAGGCGCGGATAAAGAGAAGAGAACCCAGATCTTGGCAGGGCAGCCTTTCAAGGTTGCAACCACGTCAGGTTATGACCCTTTTTACCAATGAACGACTTATCTGAGCCTATTTTCCGAGAAGAATCACTATTCATACGGAGGCAAGATTCCTCCCTAATATTAACTTAATAATTTATAATGTATACCGAGAAATAGGGAGATGCCGCCTTAAATGCCTTAGCGTCTTTCTTATGGTGAAACAGTGCATTTGCAGTTTACCTTTGGTTGATTCATTGTCGGCTAATATTTATGTCGGGCTATGATGAATTTAAACATGCGCAGATAAATATAAGAGAACCCAAATCTTGGAAGGAGGCCTCTGAAGGTTGTAACCATGCCTGGTTATGACCGATTTTCCTAACTAACGCCTTATATGAGCCCAGAATGCACGGTTTCGAGAAGGCTAAAGCTTTTTATTATGTCACAACGAAGCTGCAACTTGCTGCTCAGGGACTGAGTACGTACTATACTTATAAGGGTTATGACTGATGTTTATAATTCTTAACTTCACCGACATTTTGACCTTTTTATGTCTTTCTGATTTTATAGACGTCCCAGTTGTCAACTCAGTATGTGAAAATGAAGCTGCTCGGGGCTTCTTTCCATTAATTCTCGGATCAGGTACCTATCTTTTTATTTGCGTCTAGCTTATCTTTGTTTACACATTCAATATTATGTAAAAGTCGCCACAGATGACGGTCGTGCTTCCCAGGTTAGTCCTTTCTTCACTACACGCGATCATTTGCGCAAACAATAAGCCCTTATATCTAAAAATTGTTACTTTTCCATGATGCCACTTTTTTTATTTGGACTATGTTTCAGCTTTTTTTTAGAGAAAACACCAACAAGCAGTTCCTTGTTGGGCTTATAACAACAATGATAAATTAAAATTAACACAAATAAAAATAACTTAACTCAAATTAAAGCAAAAATCAAAATAAATCAGAATAAGGAACAGTAGCAACATACTTGAAGAAAAATTATAAATATGAGCTTAAAGTTCAACCACTTAATAAGCTCTAAACACCATAATTTCTCAAAACAGAATAAGGCATTCATACAAGAAATTATATTTATTAGATATAAGATACCAAAATTTATAATACGATTCATTTAAAGCTAAAAGTCTTTTAAACAAAACATGCAATCTCATGTGTGACTAAAATAAATGTGTCGGAGTTTAAATCTATTTTTCAAAACGATAAACTGAATCGATCGTTCAAGAGCAAAATATGAATCATCAAAAATCATTTTATAAACTCTAGCAAAACACATGCAACGATTATAAAAGATAAAAGTGAAAAAAAGAATAATAAAAAATAACACCAAAATAGAAAAAATATAACAAAATAAAAAATAAATAAAAACAAAAAAAGTAACAAAAATTAAGAACAAGAAAAATGACACTAAGAGGTGTTAAGACATCCCCTCTACATCTAATTCAATCAGAATTTTATGCCTCTTATTACCTCTTAATGATCAGAAAAAACAAACGCTCTAAACACTGGTTACCTCTTACTACCTCTGAATGAAATGAAAAAACAAACAGTCTTAATGACTCAAATGTCTGACTGCATCTGACTGAGTCAGGTTAAGATGTTGTTAAGAGGCATTTCTTAAAAAACAAACACCACCTAAGTCTTATGTTTTAATTATAAGTGCACTGAGTTATAGCTACTAATTTCCATTAATGAAGAAAAAATCCTATCTGGTGTGTATTACCTCATAGATGAACATACAAGACCAAACAGTGAGTTGTTTTTAACAAAAGTGTATTTAACCTTAAAGCATCAACTAAAATTTCCAAATGACATTCAAATAAGTGAATTAATGCAGATTTAAAGCAAAAGTTATTAATAGGACACCAAGATCTAATTAAGCAGCTAAAAATAGACAGACAATGAAATGTACACTTATTTTTTTCTGATTTAATGACAAACTAAAGTTGTTTCTAATGCACCATGTATGAAAATATAAAAGTTTTATGTAATTAAATCAAACCACGAGCCTTTTTCAGACCATTTTTTGATTCTGTGTCATCGTTTGTAGGAGTAATGTTAAGCACAAGGACACATATGAGAGATAAACATTATCAGGAAGTGGACCTCTTTCTAGAAGTGTTGTCGAGGTTACTTTTTCTTAAATACTTTTTCCCCCATTCGAAGTGTAGACCATGCATGTCGATACAAAAGTTGGATGGACCGAGCTTGACCCGAATTAGACTTAATTCGGGGTCTTGTGGACTATGGCTCTTGCACCAAGTGAAAATTGCTTAAGGACCCTACGCACTAAAACAGACACCGTTAGGCTTACTGTGGGTTTGTGACCCACGATTAGACTCTAGCGTGAGAGTAAGTAATCGGTTTGAGTATATTAGTGTTTAGGGTATGGTGTGTATCGTACCTTTTTGGAACCATGGGGGTTCCTTTTATACTCAAAAGAGTCCTGGCTGGGCTCCCTATTCTCGCGGCCTAAGGAAGAGATAATGACTCAATATAGATTGATCCTTATCGCATAACAGAGGTAAGTGTATATCCTTTTTCTTTAGGCGATTATAATCATAATATATATTATATTCTTGTCTGACCCCGTCGTAGTACGACGAGGAGTAATGAACTGTATGTGCGACTGCCACTAACTGGGCCTCCTGGGCTGCACGTACATCGCATAAGTATTAATTCATTCCTGGTGGATACGGGTAGTACACGTGAGTCGGACTATCCAGCCCGACTAGGGACTATACGTCATCATGTCCCCCCAGCCTAGTGGTCGCATGTTCTAACCACGGCTACTAGACTACAAACTTCTAAGTGCTCAAAAAACCAAATATGCATATAGACCACACATGAGTAACTAATTCAAACATTCTCGCCAAGAACACATTCATCCCCCTTTTACCTAACCTCCTCGAAACCCTGGAAAAGCGTCTGCCACGTCATAGTTACCTTTTCATCTCTCACCGTTGGTTTTAGCAAGTGGGTAACACGTGGCACATATCTAAGCATTGAACAGTAACTTAGGAGGGCTATATATATACCCTTGACGACCCCCTTTAACTGTTTAATCACTTCTAAACTTTCAAACTTCCATTAACGTCTTCAAAACACTCCATCTTTGCCAGATTCCTTCTATGGTAACCTTTGTGACCACCATATTTTATACGCGCAATCATGGTGAGGCAGTTATCCGATGTCACTTTGATCCTGACCATAGGGGAGCTTGACCAGTTCACGACGCACTACTACGTACCAAAATATCTACACCCATAAATTCCTAACCCTCGACACAATATAAGTCAGGCGCCCAAGGGAAAAATAGGAGTATACACCCGCTTTTTCGATTACGCTAATCAGCGTATTCCTATGTCGCGCTTCCTCATCAGCGTGTTAATGCATTACGAGATCCACGTATCTCACTTGCATTGTATAGGGGCGGCAAAATTTCTAACTTTCAAATTAACTGCCGCACATTAGATATAGAGCCCACCGTAGACTTATTTCGTGTCTTCTACCAACGGAAACTAGCCAATGGTTTGGTTTCCTTCTCTAAGCGAAAGAGCGGGATGCAATGTTATGAGGGGCAAATAGATTCCCTAAGGGACTGGAATGACAGGTTCTTCTGGGTTGACGAAGCTGCCTTTCCCTTTTATTTCCCCTTTTTGACCCCTGGAACGGTGAGGAAGGACCCATCACCTGGCCCTGATTCCTACAACACTCGGAGGCTTTGTTGGTTATTCTTGGACTGAGTCACGCAATTATCTATGGCGCGCAGCAGATACCTGTCTTCCATACCCAGAGTGGCCCGGGTTAGTGGTTCTTCCCGCGTTCTTCATAACCTCCTGTAAGTACCATCTTGATCTGAAAAACTAAACCTTTGTTTTCTTGTTTGTCTGTTTTGTCTTTTGCACGGCAATGGACATACTCAACCTAGTTCGCGGTGCTTTCCCTGATGATTTGATAGTCTACACTCGCCCCAAGGGTGAAATGAAGAGACGCCACAGGAGCGTGCAACAAGAATACCATGGAGCTAGAGGTTGGGGAGGCTTCCGCAGCGTAAGAGCATGAAGACACCGGCGCAGAGCAGCCACCACAACCACCAACACGGCAATAACCACCAGTACAACAACCACCACCACCACCGTTTCTCAGCTCCTCTCTATCGTCGGATAATTTTACTAAGGAAGCTAAGATCGCCGCTCAGCAATTTGAAGAGGAGGAGAACTCTGCTTTGCTGGGGAAAAGGCAAAGGAGCCCCCCAACATCTTCGCTCAAAACCGCTCGCACGGGGGCTGGGCCCTCATGGGCAGACGCGCGTGTGACTAAAGAAGAAATTGAGGATAATGCCACGAGGAATCCTCCACGAACTTCCCCTGCCATCATAAACTTAAGGTAAACACTCGTCTTTGTTTCAGTACTACCGCCCCTATGCCTCCTTTTATTTCTCTAATCTCTGCTTTCTTGTAACAGCGATGACTAGGAAAACTCCTCTACAAAGGCTGATGTCACGCCTTCCCGCCAAAAGGAGACTTAAACAGCGGGGGGAAGCGCGTTCCCTCAAGACCCCGTGTTCGCTCCCGACTGGGAGTTGCCCGTGTCCTCAGAGTTGACCAGTACGTTTGACTATTTCAGCTTCTTGGACAACATCGTGCCCCCTGGCCGAGTTGCTATACTGGAAGGAATGAGCGATGTGGTTTTGGCAGACGAAGTTAGTTATTTTTCATCACAAAACGTGACATTGATGTCGCGCATCAAGAAGAGATTCTTAGAGCTATCCGCCCAAGTCCAGTCCACTGAAGGGAGACTTGGGAAAATGGTAGAGGAGAAGGCTCTCACCTTGAGGGAGATGCAGGCAAAAATTGATCAAGAAGCTAAAAGAGTACGCCAAGATGTCAATCTCATCTACTCCCTCACTAAAGAAAAAGATGACTTGACTGCCGCTCTTGCAGATGAGCGTGCACAACTCGCCCAACACAAGGCTTCAAATGAAGAGGCGATGAAAGCGTTTGAGCAGGGGAAGGACCAGTTCGTGGCCGGTGTGGATGCGTTGGGCGCAAGGCTAGGTGGTAATGTGAAGGACCTCAACAGCCGGCTGAAAAGACTAAGTATTAAGCTGGACACCGATTTGTATCCATGTTTGATGAAGGAGATAACTGAGAAGCGATGGCTGGTGCACCATGGCTTACGCCTAGCTGCCATGGGTGCTTTGGAAGACCCTACTCTGCGGCCGCCTTTGCCTAGTCGATTATTGCTGCGGTAAGTGAGGGTACCTCCAAGGGCCTAGTAAAGGCGTACAAAGCTGAATTGTTGAAGAAGGACTTGGCAGAGGTGTCCTTCTATGATCCTACTGCTGAGTCCAAGCTCACGGCCGCCCTGAAAGATATGAGTGTTTGCCCTTTTCTATCTTTCAGTTTTGGCGACAAGGAGCATGAGCTGCCAATTGAGGTCGTGATGGAAGGCCTAACTCTGGCGCGCCATAAGGCAAAGGGCACGGAAGCACAGGTGGATTTTCACTTGAAGCCTTCCTTAGAGCAGCTAACAGTACCAATTTTTGCTCACCCCAGGGGTGTGCTTGACCCTTTTAGGGTTGAGAAGGAGGTGTTATTGTCTGAGGTGCTCGCGGCGCATGATAGTCGTGCTGTTGCCAAGAAGACTGTGTTGAACATAGAGGTTGCGCCTTCTGTTGGTGTTGTCCACCTTTCTTCCTCCATCCTTGTGTTACCTTTGTCACTGCTAGATAGGGACGTGCGCGTGTTGGATCTAATGGAGAAGGACATGAAAGAGCACCGTGCCGCAGTATATTGCCCCCCTCCTGTTAAAGTTGAAGAGATCCTCTTTTGACACCAATTTACTTTCCAATAGTTTAGCTGATTTGTAAATATTTTGTGTACTTTGTATGTGCCAAATTTTGCCCTTTTTTTGTAATAAACACTTCCCACTTTTTGTTATGAGAAGTGTGTTTATACACTTTAATGTTTATAGCGTAGATTCGTGTTATGAATTAATATAAACTCATAAATGGTCCTTATGGGTGAGGAAAACTCATTGCGTGCGGTATACCGCTACTACCATAAGGACGGCTAGGTGAGGCTGACCAGTTGTTAGGTGTGCACGATTGTGTCTTATTGATGTAGGATTTTCGTACACGTTTTAGGAAAAACGCTTATGAGCAGCAAGTATTAAGTCTTACGCTTTAGGAAAAACGTAAAACTGAATAAATGCGGGTTCGTTCTCAAAGGAGGTATGTGATTATGAGTGCCAATATGTAAAATCAAAGTTTGGATTAGTGTCGTTTTTGGTTTAGAAGAGAGAAAATTAAAGACGAGCTACGACTACGATTACACTACGACGTAATGACGTAAAACGCGAACGTAAATACGTAAAACGTGACAAAATTAAAAATAAAAGCTAAAAATTAATTAAAAATGAAAACTAAGTTTAAAATAATATAAATAAGAATAAAAATTCAATAAATAAATTTTATAACCTTTTATTAATTAAATATTTAATTTTAAATGCTAATTAAAGCCCTAAAATTAAATATAATCAACAAAAAGCCCAAAATATTATTTTAACAAACAAATATCTTATTCATATTATTTAAACACTAAAAGGTATTTTCCTAAATTTTTAAAACTATTTTTCTAATTTTTAAAGGCTAAAATCAAATTTTAAACTAAAATAATGATAGAAATTAATAAAATAATGATAAAAATAAATTTTATTTTTCTAAAAATTCTATTTTAACTAAATTAACAAGGAAAAAATGAAAAAGTAAAAAAAAACTAAAACAAATGGCTAAAAACGAAAGTACCCCAAAGTACTCTAATTTGGAGTACTTTTGTGTTTCTCCAAGATCCCACCAGACAACAGTCTTGTCCAATATTAGTGTTGTCCGATATTGGACAACACTAAAAAAACAAAAAAGATGCAGCGTTAACGGAAAACAAAGAGAAATGTTACTGTATAGATTTTTTGAGCTTGTTTTGCTGTTTTGGCTCGTTTTTGCAGTTTCGGTGGTGTTTTCTTGGAGCAATTGGCACCCCCAATAGCAGTAGGCTATTGGGGAGTCAGTACAAACACATAAACACACAAGAACAACCAAGATTGATCACCTAAATCCACAAAGTCACAAAGAAAAAACAGAAAATTTAAGGTATGGTGGTTGCTATGCTATAAAGTGAGTTATATGTGCACTTTAAACTCCACCAAAGATCACTAGGCTTAAGACTAACAATGGTAATACCTACATCTACTCAATACCTAACCTTCTTCAAAGATTCAATTCAAAACCAACACAAAAATCACCCTAAGTTGCCTATTGTATGGGCAGAGAATGACTGCTGGTATGCACAGACTTGATCAAAATTTTGGTGCAATTTTCCAACTTAAGAGCCAAGTTATAGCTTATAAAATAAACTGAAATTAAATCCGCAAGTCCTATTTATCAAAAACAGCAAAAGTATATTACTAAATCTAATAGGAAACAAAAGCTCACACCTTAAAACCTTGAGATGAATGAAAATCAAAGCTGGTGTTTGAGGCCTAGAAACATGAGAAAATGATGAACTAATTGTGTCTGACGTCAAGCAATAAGCATCAATCCTACACGTAAAGTACTAGAATCCTAAACTAACATTCAAACACGTAAATAAAACTCAAAACAAGCAGAATTAAGCAATAGTAACAACTTATAGCAGACCTTCCTGATCACAGACTTGGTTACAACAGAAACTTAAGAAGTACCTTTTTTGTATTTTTGAGTTTTATGATAAAGTAAAATCATTTTTTTATCTACATTAAACTTCAAACAAAGAAGGCAATTAAACTTAGAACCTACTCCTTAGTGATGAAATACTAACACCTTAAACCAAACACTAGTTTATAAGTTGATAATGAATTCATAATAAGAAAAAGAGATCGAAAACAATACAAATTAGACAAGTGAACAACTAAACTATACAAGCAGTAGATAAGCAGAATAAAAGAACAATCTAAGCAAATAAGCCACAAATAAGGCAATAAGCAGATAAGTAGGATAAATAGCTTAAAAAGTAAGGGGAGATCTTATAAAGGGTCCAGCTTATCACACGCCTGACGCCAAACTTTATATTATCCAAACTTAACTTTTCACACTTTCTATTCCCAAAACCAGCTTATTATCTATTCTGCTTACCCCCCTTTGAGTAATGACCACAGAAAATCTACACTGACGGAACTACTTGGAATCGACTCCTTAGACTTGAAACCTGAAACATGTAGCAAAGGGCAAGGATAACAAGAGAAATAAGCTCAATAAGCACAGCTTATTTGTCAGATAAGCTGTGGCTTATGGGCTTATGCTACAATAACAGTACACTTTTGAAAATAAATTTTTTTTGCAGGAAAGTGAATTTTTTTAGAAACCAACAGAAAAAGGAACACCACTCAAACACTAAACTTATGACTTATGTGTCAAATAGGCCATAAGCTTAACTATCTTTGAATGATGGTTCTCAAATAGAAAAAAAAAACTTGAATTCTTTTGATAAAAACAGTTTAAAGATAACGTTTGACAGAAAAATAAAATGTATGAAAAGATAAAAGGAAACAACAATTGTAAGGTCGAAAATATACTTTAAATATTCATAAATCCGGGTTTACAAAAATTGGAACATTAACTGATATTATACTAAATGGAACACAAATCTTGAAAAACTTCCAATTTCTATTAAATAGTAAAAAAGAAAGCTTTTACAAAAATTTGGAACAATTGGAATTTCTGCTAAGTCTAGCTTATATACATGTGAGGATGATGTCTAAAATAAACCCTAACTCAAATTGAACTCCCTAAACTACCCTTGACTGATTCTTGGAATATGCTTGAAGATACCATTTTTGAAATTCGTTCTTGGCTGCCATATGATGGATGCAGAGTACTTTGTTGATCTTGAACGTTGGTTGAATTTGTGGAGAGCAAGGAATTATTATGAGCCATAGATTGAGTCAAAGTACCAGTAATGCACAGTGTCACGTGATATGTGTTGAGCTGTGAGGGGGACAAAAAGATGCCAAGTCTTTTTCTAGGTGGACCACTATGGTTGGTGAGATGTAAACAAGAAACCCCTAATCTCAATTTTGAAACCCCTTTAATTTGGTTTTGATTTTTTACTGGGGATAAGATAGGGTTTATAGTTGTCTACAATGGTGATGCTTGATGATGTTTTAGGGATTAGATCTTCTTTTTTTTAGGCTAATAATACTTGTTTCCCCTGTTATTTAAAAAATCATTGACTTGTTGACTTGGGCTAAAAAGAAACCGGGTATCAGAATTGGGTGATGGGCTGTTAGGGTAAAGTTGGATGGGTATGGGTTTTGGGTTAATGGGTAAATGGGTAGGTTGTGGTGAGGTGGCACCATGGGATTGGTGGGGATATGTTTGGTGTCTTGGCAGAACTAGCCCCCAGTCTTCCAAAATGTCTTCACAATAAGTTTCAACAGCCATAACATCTTTTTCCTTTGTATTAAGTTCCACCAACTTGTCAAATACGGCACATGACATTATCAAACTTCAACCAAGGACTAATTATGTAATTAGAGCAATCTTCAAGGGCCAATATGGTCATTTCTTGAAATATTAGGGACCTCATTGTAATTTTTGAGATTTACAAGGGTATAATATGACAAGTCTTCATTTCTTGAGGGACCAATCTTGACAATCTTCAAACTTCAAGGACTTCTTTGGAAATTCATCGTTCGGGTTCGGTTCTTTGTGCGGCTTCATTTCCTGTGTTCGTTTTTGCTTGAATCTTGTGATCTTTTGTTGATTTCACGATATTCGTGCCTAAAATACAAAATGAACAAACACAGACATATTTTGGGGTATTTTAATGATATTTTAAGCATTTTGAGCCCGATTTGGACGATGAGACTATGTATAATTGCAGTCTCATCACTCCCTCATACTAAACCATTGCTGTGCCCTCACGCAATGCTAGAATTAAGTATCATAGCACTTCAAAAATTCATTTTATGATGTCATTTATTGAAGACATAAACTTAAATAAACTACTACCAGTGTTTTAGACATAATGTATTGTTTTCATCACGATAAAGTGACTTTTAGGGTCAAAGAATAAGAACACGTGAATGCCTCATAGAGATAAGTTCGTCATCCTCGATTTTCACTTGATTCTTTGCTAAGCGTGTAACGAGATCATTGTTATTATAAGTTAGCAACACAGTCGTATCTCATGAGTGTTAATTATATAACTAAACTCCCTTATTCCTAATTGGTATCTCTTATATTTTATTTTTGTCTTAATGATCACGAGGATACATCATTGACTTATGCGTGAATAGAGATTAGGTCTAAAAATAGAGTCTTAAAGGTGTAACCAAAATCATCGAATTAATAATTCACCCTAATAGACAACGATGTCAAAAAATTAAGTCAACAAGAAGGATCGATAAACACGATTTTAGAATGTTTTGAACATGAGACTTATTACCATGACTTTTATTATCCGCCATCATCGGTGGTTTTATTATCATGGTTTGCCTCCATCTTTTATTCAACTTCGACATGAAGCTTTTATTATGACTTTGGTCTTGCCGTTATCTTTTATTATCCTCCATCATCGGTGGTTTTATTATGACTTGACGTATATCCTCACGCTAAAGCAAATTTTGGATCTTTAAGGCTTCGAGATTTAATACATTCACTTCAATTTTGCATAGATTTTTCGGCCTTGTGAGCTTCAAATTTTTGCTTGATTTAGGTGAAGAGGAACTTAAATTATTATTGGGGGAAGCCTTTGATTATTCGGGTGCCAATACTTTAAAACCGTGATGCTGGCGAATCCTTAATGTTTTCCCAATTTAATTACATGGAAGCTACTAAAACAAATTAGAAACCAACAATAGTGACTAAACCGCTAAATCAATATTTATTAACAATTTATTATAAAAGAGTGGGGAGAATAAGCTAATAATTACTATACATGAGATTCTGAAAGATTACGTGACTTATAAATAACTCTAACATTTCTCGTCCTCATTTAAGAGACTTAGCCTAAAAAGTTAAGAAATCAAAGCTAAGTGCTCAACACGCACGGTCGAGTCAAAAATTACTCTTATTCTCACCATCGGAAAACCTACATCCGTGTCTTAAACACTTATGAAAAATAAGAAAATTTTAAAAATTTGGCCATTTTTAGCCTTATTTTGCAACAAAACGATAACAAAAAGATGAGTATTAGATTGCATGGTGACGTGAGCAAGGTGAAGTATCTACTCACCCCCCCCCCCCCCAATACTAAAACTAAACATTATCCTCAATGTTTCGAGTGTAGGGGTGAAACACCCCCATACTAGAGACGAAGTTGAATGCTTAATCTTCAGCATGGAAAGGGTAAAACGAATAACCTAAAAGCCGTTTATGAATTATTCTAATAAGATAAACGTTAGAACATAAAAGGATATCATCGGATATCGGAATCTCCAAAGGCAACGATCGAAGCTCGAGTGATCCGTAAAACGAACACGAGAGGCTTCAATGATGACTATCAACCTAATGAATCACAATCACAAACAACCATGGAACAAAGGTTGGAAGAGCACAAATCTCCTCGCATTAAGTAACTAGAAAAATAAAATAAAATAAAACGGAAATGATAAAAAGGATAGGCATGAGATTCCTCCATGAGGCACCTCGATTTTGATAACCGAGTCAAGAGCTCGACTCGAATCCCCATAAATGTGATCATTTAGGGATTATCATGGGATAGTCATTTTTGGAGGGAATTACATGATAAACAAGGCCCAAAAAGCAACCGATAATAAAGGCAAAGCCTTTATACCGGGGTCAAAGATCGTATCCTCACTTTTGGTGGAAAATGATAAAGTCAAAGCCGGAGGATACGTTTTGTAAGGAAGAAAACTCCTTACAACGTACTCGAAGTACGTGTAGTCATGAGAACCGAGAGGATGGGTAGGATTACTCTGAGATGAAGGCAAATTTGAAAGAGAATCAATAAAAATGAGGATCTAAAAGTCTCCTCCCGATCCAAAGGCAAAGGCCTCATTGAAATCCTCATTCTCATCGAGAGGCGGTCCATCGGTGAACCCCTCGAGAATGGAGGCATCACAAGTCAAAAGAGAAGGCTCATCCAAATGAGATTTAGGGAGGGTGACTAGCAAATCTGGCTCATCGAGTTTAGGATCCTTAGAATCCTCACTCTAGATGTCCTCGAACATCTCATCAAAGAGAGGATTTACATCACCAAAAATGAACTCGTCATCAAATTCAAAAAAGGAATTCGAGTAGATTTTAAATTCATCGACACGAACTTCCTCATCGAGTAGTGACTCGTCATATCTAGTGGAAAAATCATCATCGAAAAGCAGGTTCAAAAAAGTCAATGATTCTCTACCCGAAGTGTCATTGGGAGAGACATCATCACATGAAATCGTTTCACACTCACTATCGTAATTTGCCTCGTTAGAATCTTCGTGGAAAAATTCACTTTAGATTGGAATATGGATCTCAGCACTAGGATTAGTGCTAAGATTCTCCTCCCCCATACTTAGAGAGGCATCGGGTTCCGTAGGGAGCATGAGAGTAATGGTTTCACAAGATGAGGTGAGATTAAAAATGTCGCTATCGTCGTCGTCATCATAAATAGGAGGCGTGAGATCACATCTAGCTAGATGCTCCTCTCTTTCTTGTTCTTGTCATTTATGACAAATTTCGATGCTTAAACCATTGTAATCTTATAAAAGTTGTTTAGTTCTAATCTCACACTCTCTTTTAGACTCGTCACTTACTTTTGCTTTACGATATCTCCTAATGCCGAGTTCATTAGATATATCATTTATTTCTTGATTGATTCGTCGTTTCTCCTCTTCCATACCTTTGATGCTTTCTTCGATCACTTCGACGATTGAAAGTTCCTTTTTCTCCATAAGTTGTCGAAAAAGCATTCTAATTTCTTTAAAGCCCTCGTCAACTCGACTTGCACCGAGATCATCATCGAAAGAATTGTGTGGATGTGATTGGTCAAAACCGAAGAATTGATTGTCGAAATACGTACTTTGGTTCATCGGTTGACAATCATACCCATAATAAGGTGCGTTTCCACAAGACTCACATGAATATGACGATGGATATTGAGAAGATTGGTCATAGAAATTAGGATTCGGTTCGGGGTCATTATAATTCGTACAACAAAATCTGAAATCGTGCTCCAAACTGCAAAAATCACATGAATAAGACGAAGGCGGTTGTGGAGTTTGGTCATAGGATTGAAATCCGTAACCATGGTTGTTGTCCCTAAAAATATGATGATAGATTAAGATATGAGATGGAAAAGATATGAGTTTTAGAGAGAGAAAGTAGTGAGAGAAAGTAGAGAGAAGGAGAGGATTAACTTGTAGAATATTAGATTAAGAAAATATTAGATTACAAATGATCATCCCACCCTCCTAACATGCTAGGAGGGTAGTATATATAGTCCACCCACATGCGGGCTTTAATGGACTATATATTGGGTCGGGCTTGACGTTTGGACTTTAATTAGTTTAAATCCAAGCCCGTAAACTACGACTAATAAACTACCTATTACAACGTTCTAATAAATATTACAATAGAAACCTATGACCGAACATTCTTGTTTGAGTCAATATTTTGAGGCTAACAATCTCCCCCAATGTGAGGTCATTCCTCTTTGATATTTGGATTCCAATGGAGATTTATGAATTTCGTCATAAATGAGTCTTGAACGTGTAACAGTAGTTTTGTTCCTTCATGCTGTGATCTTTGAGCCTTTGTCATTGTCTTTCGACTTAGTCTTTTATCTTGAGATCTTTAAATCATTCTTGACTTGTCTTTGCCATCTTACGATCTTGTGTCTTTATCCACATGCTCACACTATTAATTGTTGAATAAGTCATTGGGCATGAACATGCGGTTTTGAAGCTTTGACTTTGTTAAGTACACCGTGTCACCACCTTCTCGAGACAAAACATAGACACGGACTGAATGGCTTTGACATTCGTCCTAAATCGGCAGCGTTTTACCTCCGGTCGGTGAAGACCGTTATACGATATTAAATACCGTACCTGTGATTAGGTAGATTCAATTAAGAATCTCCTTGACAGGGTTTCGCGGCTGTACTAACCGTTCTCTTTACTCGACCATCTCAAAGCAAGACTGCGAATGTAAAGAGTGAATCAATTGGATAAATATCCGCTTGATTAAAGTCGTCAATTCAAATTCCTGGAACAAGTTTGATTCATTAAAAATCATACCATTGTTGCTTTCCAGTTGACACAAGTTTGATTCATAAGAATCTCACAAGTCACCTACCGTAGTGTTGTTTGATGTTGACGCTAGAAGGATTTCCATTCGTCACTATGATTATTAATGAATATCACTCTGAATATTCTGGCAAGACCATAAATATATTGCGTAGAAACCTGAAACGAGTTTGAATCAATTCAGAATCAAACCACTGTTGCTTTTCAGTTTTACATATGTTTAATTCATAAAGAATCTTGCATATGACCTACCGCAGTGCTGTTTGATGTTAACACTGGAAGGATTTCCACTCATCATTGTGAATACTAACTAGTATCACTCTGAGTGTTCTAGCAATATCACAAGGATATAGCGTAGGACTCTCTTGATCTTTATCCGTGTGTCCTAACGAGATTTGATTGATCTCTTGGCTCTAGACTCGATTTGTGCACTTTTAGTGGTCAGAGGCTGGAGCAGATGCCACCTATTCAATATCAACTATCTCGGAGTGAGAAAGTCAATAGAAGTCGTGTTGATCTCCGTGACAATAAAACAAACTTCTTTTGAGAGAAGCCTGAGTAGCTAGGAAAGGGTTGTGTTTCACATCACTGGGTCCATGATGAGTTTTCTTCATGATGTGTTGACCCGGTTTCTGCCTAAGTTGTATGGAGGGCTTCTTTCTTTACACCCTTTATCCTTACATTTCTTTTTCATTCTTCAACCCCTTCAATGCTTACCAAGACATCATTAATAGCACCTTGTTGTGATTGTTCCAGCGCTATCATCAGTACTTAGTCGGCATTTAGCTACGTTCCATTCTACTCTATCTTTCCTAAGGACTTCTAATAATCTATTGGATTGTCCTTGGGAAGATCCCTCCGGTTCTGGTTGGATCATAGGACTTAAACCTAACCACCCTTTTGACACCAATAACGTCGTGAATTAAAGATGTTGTGGGTTTTTGATCATAACCATGAGTGCTTGAGTCTTTAGATCACATTTTAATCACATTTTCTCCCCTATCTCTAAAATATAAAATGTTTTGATATTAGAGATACCAAATTTGATTAAAATATATTTTGAAAAATAGTCTTGAAAATCTGCGGGAGAAAGATGTGACAAACTTAGCATGAATTTTGGAACGCTCCCCCTCAAAAATTGATCCAATGGAATTGTCATTACGAGGATTTGATCCACATTAAACTTTTGAGGATAGGAGTTGTTGAACACATAATTTTTGAAAGATTTTGAATATCATTGAGAAATTTTTGAAAAAATTGTGTTCAACGCTTTTTGAAAAATCAATTCTTTTTGACGAAAAGGTTTTTCTAAAGCATAAACTTGAGTTCATAGACTTTGAATGTCTTGACGAATCCACTCAAGTGTAAGAAGATTTAACTTCTTTTGTTAAGGGTAAGAGCACGAAATCGTACACTCCCCCGTGAATTTAGATCCGGGTTGCAATCTGAAAGTGATTACAAGCCATTGTGTTGAGCTCAAAACTTTGAATGTTTTGTGACAAGCTCAACCCAAGATAGATTGCTCTACCCGTTGTTGGAAATATTGTCCAAGATAGACAATTTCTTGTTGAAAAGATAGAAATGACATGTTTTGAAAAATATTTACAACTTTCATTCGAGCTTTATGTACACACCCGTGTTGTTATTGAGCGACATTTCTAGGTATGTCCATATTATCGATACTGAAAGACATGTCGAGAAGAATATTTTTGGATTTTTAAAAAAAAATTAATTTTGTGTTTTTCTTTTTCATTAATATTTATAGATAGATGTTTGATAGATGAATCAAGCAGGCTTCTTTGCCAGAACCTCCAGTTCTGCTGGAGTCAAACATCTCATACCAATTTTCCTTACTAGATACGCAAACCTCTCTTTCGAAAGAGCTTTTGTAAACAAGTCAGCTAATTGGTAATCATTTCCAACAAAGTATAATTCAACAATACCCTTTTCAACTTGTTCCTTGATGAAGTGATATCTGACATCGATGTGCTTCGTGTGGGAATGCTGTACCGGATTGCTGGAGATGGCTATGGCAGACTTTGAGTCACAGTACATAGGTACTTTATCAAAGTGGAAGCCATAATCCATGAGTTGTGTTCTCATCCAAAGAACTTGAGCACAACACGCAGATAGAGACACATACTCCGCTTCGGCTGATGAAAGTGACGTGCAATCCTGCTTCTTGGAAGACCATCTCACAAGCTTATCTTGACCTAGAAATTGTGAACCACCAGAAGTACTTTTTCGTGTATCAAGACACCCTGCATGATCAGAATCTGAATAGGCCGTTAGAAAGAAACCGGTTTCCCTCGGATACCAGAGTCCCATGTGAATGATATTCTTAAGGTACCGAAAGATCCGTTTAACCTCCTTGAGGTGCTTTTCAGTGGGTCGTGCTTGATATCGTGCACAATACCATGTAACATAATGAATATCAGGTCTGCTGGCTGTCAAGTACATGAGGGACCCGATCATGGAACGATATCCCGTTTGATTTTTGGGTAATCCCTCCAGATCAGCATCTAGGGATGTGGTTGATAATGGTGTCCCAACGGGGTCACATGATGTCATACCATGCTTTGTGATTATCTCTTGACAATAGTTAGCTTGGTTAATAAAGATACCACTTGGGGATTGGTGAACTTGAATTCCTAGAAAGAATTTTAGTTCGCCCATCATAGATATTTCAAATCTGTTGTGCATTACTTTTTCAAAACATTTTGAAAGTTTTGGGTTTGTAAACCCGAAAATAATGTCATCAACATAAATTTGCACAAGCAAAATGTCATCCCCATATTTATAAGTGAACAAAGTTAAATCAATGGAACCTTTTGAGAAACCTTTGGAGACCAGAAATTTCGAGAGCTCGCCGTACCACGCCTTTGGAGCTTTCTTGAGTCCATAAAGTGCTTTGTGGAGACGATACACCTTGTCAGGATAATAAGGATTGACGAATCCTTCCGGCTGCGTGACATAAACTTCTTCCTTCAAAGGACCGTTAAGAAACGCCGTCTTTATGTCCATTTGATAAACGATGAATCCCTTATGTGCATCATAAGCAAGGAAAATCCTGATCGCTTCCATTCGAGCTACTAGTGCAAATGATTCGTCAAAATCAATACCCTCTTTCTGTCCATACCCTTTAGCCACTAGCCTAGTTTTATTCTTAATGATCGTGTTCTCTTCATCAATCTTATTTTCCAGATCCATCGAAGATTTAATGGTATTACATCGTATGGTCTGTCAACAAGTTCCCAGACTTTAAGTCTTTCAAATTGTTGAAGTTCATTTGTCATCGATTCAATCCAAGCGTAATCAGCCAAGGCTTCTTTGATGTTTTTCGGTTCAGCTGAACTCACGACGAGTGCGAACATACAAACAACGACATCGGTGTTAAGCTTTCGTCTTGGGCGAACGGGCTGTGAAGGGTTTCCAATGACATGAACCTGTTGTCCCATATATTAGATGATATAATACGAATTTAAAGAAAGAAAATAGATGAAGAAGATAAAATTCTAGAGAGAGAAAGTAGTGAGAGAAAGTAGAGAGAAATGGTTGGAACTTGTGAAATATTAGATTGAGAAGTGAGAATAAAATGAACCAACACCCTTCCTAACATGCTAGGAAGGGTATATATATTCCACCCACATGCGGGAACCAACACCCTTCCTAACATGCTAGGAAAGGTATATATAGTCCACCCACATGCTGGCTTCTTTATGGACTAAATGGTTTGGGCCGGGCTTTCCTTTTGGTCTTTAGTTACTTATCAATGAACTTTAGCCTAAAGTTAAGCCCGTAATACACGACTAATATACTACCTATTACAACGTTCTAATATACGATACATAATAAACATATGACCGAGCATTCTTGTTTGACTCAATATTTTGAGGCTAACAATCTCCCCCAATGAGAGGTCATAAACCTTGGTCATTTAGGAAATTTGTAGAGATCACTAATCTCGTCATAAATGAGTCTTGAGCGTGTAATCGTAGTCTTGTTCCTTCATGCTGTGATCTTTGAGCCTTTGTTGTTGTCTTTCGACTTTGTCTTTAAGCTTGAGATCTTCAAATCATCCTTAACTTGTCTTTTTCATCTTGCGATCTTGTGTCTTCATCCACATGCTCACACTATTAATTGTTGAATATGTCTTTAGGCATGAGTATGTGGTTTCTAAAACATAGACTTTGCTGAGTACACCGTGACGTCACCTTCTTGAGACAAAACATAGACACGGACGGAATGGCTTTGACATTCGTCCTAACTCGGTAGCGTTTTACCTCCGGTCGGTGAAGACCGTTATACGATATTAAGTACCGTACCTGTGATAGGTAGATTCAATTAAGAATCTCCTTGACAGGGTTTCGCGACTGTACTAGCCGTTCTCTTTACTCGACCGTCTCAAAGCAAGACTGCGAACATAGAGAGTGAATCAATTGGATAAATATCCGCTTGATTAAAGTCGTCAATTCAAATTCCTGGAACAAGTTTGATTCATTAAGAATCTTACCATTGTTGCTTTCCAGTTGAGACAAGTTTGATTCATAAGAATCTCACAAGTCACCTACCGTAGCGCTGTTTGATGTTGACGCTAGAAGGATTTCCATTCGTCACTGTGAATATTAATGAATATCACTGTGAATGTTCTGGCGAGACCATAAAGATATTGCGTAGAAACGTGAAACGAGTTTGAATCAATTCAGAATCAAACCACTGTTGCTTTTCAGTTTTACACATGTTCAATTCATAAAGAATCTTGCATATGACATACCGCAGTGCTGTTTGATGTTAACACTGGAAGGATTTCCACTCATCATTGTGAATACTAAGTAGTATCACTCTGAGTGTTCTAGCAATATCACAAGGATATAGCGTAGGACTCTCTTGATCTTCATCCGTGTGTCCTAATGAGATTTGATTGATCTCTTGGCTCTAGACTCGATTTGTGCACTTTTAGTGGTCGGAGGCTGGAGCAGATGCCACCTATTCAATATCAACTATCTCGAAGTGAGAAAGTCAATAGAAGTCATGTTGTTCTCCGTGACAACAAAACAAAATTCTTTTGAGAGAAGCCTGAGTAGCTAGGAAAGGGTTGTGCATACATCACTGGGTCCATGATGAGTTTGTCTTCATGATGAGTTGACCCGGTTTCTGCCTAAGTTGTATGGAGGGCTTCTTTCTTTAGACCCTTTATCCTTACATTTCTTTTTCATTCTTCAACCCCTTCAATGATTACCAAGACATCATTACTAGCACCTTGTTGTGATTGTTCCAGTGCTAGCATCAGTACTTAGTCGGCATTCAGCTATGTTCACATTCTACTCCATCTGTCCTAAGGACTTCTAATAATCTATTGGATTATCCCTGGGAAGATCTCTCTGGTTCTGGTTTGATCATAGGACTTAAACCTAACCACCCTTTTGACACCAATAACGTCATGGATTAAAGATGTTGTGGGTATTTGATCATAACCATGAAAACCACTTTAAATTCTAACAAAGTGTTTAAAAAACATTTAACACCTTGCTAGTTTTGTCGTTTCAGAAATGCTCCCCCTTCACATGTGCACCGATAATCGAAAGTGTTTCGCACATGTAGGTAAGAGTTAGAGTGCTTGAGTCTTATATTAGATCACATTTTAATCACTTTTTCTCCCCCTATCTCTAATATATAAAATCTTTTGATATTAGAGATACCAAATTTGATTAAAATATATTTTGAAAAATAGTCTTGAAAATCTTCGGGAGAAAGATGTGTTAAACTTTGCATGAAGTTAAAATGCTCCCCCTTAAAAATGGATCCAATTGAATTGTCATTGTGAGGATATGATCCACATTTCGTTTTTTGAGGATGGGAGTTTGTTGAACACACAATTTTTGAAAGATTTTGAATAATCATTGAGAAATTGTTGAAAAAATTGTGTTTAACGCTTTTTGAAAAATCGTATTTCTTTTTGTCGAAGAGGTTTTTCTAAAGCATAAACTTGAGTTCATAGACTTTGAATGTCTTGACGAATCCACTCAATTGTAAGAAGATTTCTCTTCTTTTGCTGAGGGTAAGAGGACGAAATCGTACACTCCCCCGTGAATATAGATCCGGGTTGCAATCTGAAAGTGATTACAAGCCATTGTGTTGAGCTCAAAACGTTGAATGTTTTGTGACTAGCTCAACCCGTGATAGATTGCTCTACCCGTTGTTTGGAAATATTGTCCAAAATAAACAATTTCCTTTATTAAAAGAAGAAATGACATGTTTTGAAAAATATTTACAACTTTCATTCGAGCTTTATGTACACACCCGTGTCGTTATTGAGCGACATTTCTAGGCACGTCCATATTATCGATACTGAAAGACATGTCGAGAAGAATATTTTTGGATTTTGAAAGATTTTTATTTTTGTGTTTTGTTTTTATATGTTTTATATTTTTGTATTTTGCTTTTTCAAAGATATTTACAGGTTGACGTTTGATAGATAAATCAAGCAGGCACGTTTTCCAGAATCTCCAGGTCTGCTGGAGTCAAACATCTCATACCAATTTGCCTAACGAGGTACTCAAACCTATCTTTCGACAGAGCTTTCGTAAACAAGTCGGCTAATTGGTAATCCGTTACAACAAAGGATAGTTCAACGATACCTCTTTCAACTTGTTCCTTAATGAAGTGGTATCTGACATCGATGTGCTTTGTGCGGGAATGCTGTACCGGATTGCAGGAGATGGCTATGGCCGACTTTGAGTCACAGTACATAGGTACTTTGTCAAAGTGGAAGCCATAATCCGTGAGTTGTGTTCTCATCCAAAGAACTTGAGAACAACACGCAGATAGAGACACATACTCCTCTTCGGCTGATGAAAGTGACGTGCAATCCTGCTTCTTTGAAGACCATCCCACAAGCTTATCTTGACCTAGAAATTGTGCACCTCCCGAAGTACTTTTACGTATATCAAGACACCCTGCATGATCAGAATCTGAATAGGCCGTTAGAAAGAAACCGGTTTCCCTCGGATACCAGAGTCCCAAATGAATGGTATTCTTGAGGTACCGAAAGATCCGTTTAACCTCCTTGAGGTGCTTTTCAGTGGGTCATGCTTGATATCGTGCACAATAACACGTAGCATGTGAAATATCAGATCTGCTTGTTGTTAAGTACATGAGGGAACCAATCATGGAACGATATTTCGTTTGATCGATGGCATTTCCCTCCAAGTCAGCATCTAGCGATGTGGTTGATAATGGTTTCCCAACTAGGTCACACGAATTCATACCATGCTTTTTGATTATCTCTTGACAATACTTAGCTTGGTTTATAAAGATACCACTTGGGGATTGGTGAACTTGAATTCCTAGAAAGAATTTTAGTTCGCCCATCATTGACATTTCAAATTTGTTGTGCATTACTTTTTCAAACAATTTTGAAAGTTTTGGGTTTGTAGACCCGAAAATAATGTCATCAACATAAATCTGCACAAGCAAAATGTCATCCCCATATTTATAAGTGAACAAAGTTAGATCAATGGAACCTTTTGAGAAACCTTTGGATACCAGAAATTTTGAGAGCTCGTCGTACAACGCCCTTGGAGCTTGTTTGAGTCCATATAGTGCTTTGTGGAGACGATACACCTTGTCATGATAATGAGGATTGACGAATCCTTTCGGCTGCGTGACATAGACTTCTTCCTTCAAAGGACCGTTAAGAAACGTCGTCTTTACGTCCATTTGATAGACAGTGAATACTTTATGTGCAGCATTAGCCAGAAAAATCCTGACCGCTTCCATATGAGCTACTGGTGCAAATGATTCGTCAAAATCAATTCCGTCTTTCTGGCCATACCCCTTAGCCACTAGCCTAGCTTTGTTCTTGATGATCGTGTTTTCTTCATCCATCTTGTTTTTCCAGATCCAACGAAGATTTAAAGGAATCACATCGTATGGTCTGTCAACAAGTTCCCAGACTTTAAGTCTTTCAAATTGTTGAAGTTCATCCGTCATCGATTCAATCCAAGCATGATCAGCCATGGCTTCTTTAATGTTTTTCGGTTCAGCAGTACTCATGGCGAGTGCGGACATACAAACATCTCCATCGGTGGCTAGTTGTCGTCTTGTACGAACAGGCTG
The DNA here is from genome assembly GCA_025667525.1 of Glebionis coronaria. Lineage (NCBI taxonomy): Eukaryota > Viridiplantae > Streptophyta > Magnoliopsida > Asterales > Asteraceae > Glebionis > Glebionis coronaria. The sequence goes on from CM046879.1 coordinate 398,963,025, forward strand.
TGAAGGGTTTCCAATTACGGGAACTAAAGGATGATCTCGGGTCCAATGATGTGTTGAAGGATGTCGATGATAGAACGTATGCATATTTGACGGATCAACATGGCGAGTAGAAGACTCTCCAGTTCGTGTACCGGTGTATCGAATGGGTTGTGAAAATCGTCATCGTCAGATAATGCACCGTCTGCTTGATTAGTGTTCTCTAGAGCAATGACAGTAGTTGTGGATGTTGTAGGATCGATTGTTGAAGTGATATTCTGAGGAGGTAAATCTGCAACAACCCGTGTTGAAGTAGATGAAGTTGTATCTTTTTGTTGATGATGATCGGTATCATCATTCGTATCATGATTGACAGCGGAAGACTTCGATGTAACTTGTTTCTCCCCCGTGAATTATTCATCAAACATTGGTCCATATAACATTTCCAACTCTTCAAGTGTCGTGTCCACTGTCATATATGCTCTAGGAACATGTTCAGGAACCAGCTTTGAACTTGACGGTTCATTGCTGTGGTCGTGAGTTCCGAGTTCCGTGCGGTTGTGAACGGAAGTCGTTTGTCGTTGTGGATCGGGACTTAAACTGTTTTGTTCAAGTGCCATTTCTTGTAATTCATCAAATCTGATATGAATAGTCTCGACTATCAATTTTGTTCTCTTGTTGTATACTCTGTATCCCTTAGACTGAGTTGCATATCCCACTAAAATACATGCATCACCTTTCTCTTTCATCTTGTCCAGATTTTCACCATCTCGAATAATGTAACACGTACATCCAAAAACATGAAGGTGTTTGAGTGAAGGTTTGCGATCATTAATTATGTGATATGGTGTCTTTTCGTGTCTTGGGATAATTAAGGAGCGGTTTTGTGTGTAGCATGCGGTTGACACGGCTTCGGCCCAAAAGTATAGTGGAATTTTTGAAGCGGATAATAATGTTCGAGCAGCCTCAACTAAAGTACGGTTTTGTCTTTCAACAACGCCGTTTTGTTCGGGTGTTCGAGCAATAGATGTTTCATGTTCAATTCCCTCGGCTTCAAAATAGTTTCTCAGTTTTGAATTCAAAAATTATGTACCTCTGTCAGTACGAACCACTTTAACTTGAGCTTGAAGACCACGTTGTATCACTTTAAGGAAGCTGATGAGAACATCGGGTGTTTCATCCTTGGACCTCAAGAAGTGAGTCCATGTGTACCTTGAGTAGTCATCGACAATTACCATAACGTATTTCTTCCCATTGATACTTTGAACACGCATGGGACCACACAAATCTATATGAAGAAGATCTAACCGTCCTTTAGAGCTTGGTGTAGTCTTTATCTTGAAACTACTCCGTTTAGCTTTACAAAGCTCACAAGAAGAACAAAGATGATCTTTGATGAATTTCAAGTTAGGAAGGCCTCGCACAATATCTTTCTTGGAAAGCAAGTTGATGGTATCAAAGTTAAGATGAGATAAACGTTGATGCCATAACCAAGCTTGAGTCGTTGAAGCTTTAGCCATGAAACAGATTGGAGTTGAAGATGTGGAGTCTTGTAGTGAAATAGTGTAGAGATCAGTACCCCGTGTTCTGGTAAGTAAGTCATTCCCATCATAATCACGAACAAAACATGTCTTCTTTCTAAAAGCAACCTCCAAATCCGCATCACAGAATTGACCAACCGAGAAAAGATTGTGATTGAGCCCTTCGACGTAGTAAACCCTTTTGATAGTGATATTCCCCTGAACCAAGTCTCCATATCCTAGGATCGGTGCAAATTGATTATTTCTGAAGCGGACCGTACCCAGGAACTTCTCCACGAAGTTAATTAGAAGCTTGAGATTCCCCATCATGTGCTTCGTGCATCCGGAGTCCAGTATGAAGAGAATTATTTCGATCACCTGCAGAAGAATTAGAAAACGATGGAGCATTTGCTAAATGGATTCCATGTTAGTTGTGATTTCCGATTCATTAGTTTCCCTAGTTTCATCACTTAGAGTCACACTAACGCACGTAGTCACATTATCTGTTTTAACCTTGGGCATCCATTTATATCCTGGAGGACATTGATTAGCAAACCACCATTTCCAAGGCTTGCTAGCAGACTCATATAATTCCCTAATTCTGCTTCTAGGGTTCTTAGTGGTGGAGTCTGATGCAATACTTTTCTTAGGGGGGGTTGCACCAGAATGGTTCACTTTGCGTTTGGGTTTTCTAACACTAATAGGCATCGCAGTTTGTTTCTTAGTTCTTGTATCTACGCCTTTGACATTATTCGCATGATTAGCATTAGCACACTTTCCACATTTCACACAAACAAACTTAACATTCAAAGCATTCAACGTCGAATCATTCAAATCGTCATTACACGCGATTATAGACGTTTTATTCTTAGAAACATTCAAAATCCTAGGGTGGTCTTCTACTGTCTTCATCTTCCCTTGACTTTGTTGCCAAACCTTTTCATTCATGCGAGTGCTCTTAAGCTGGGGCCGGCTAACACTATCAGTGGGGACTACTCCTGTAGTAAAAGACACACGTCTATTAGTGTTTCTAGAAGTCTGAGGTGATTGACTTTCTTTGTTGTGTGTAGCAGTAGTGGCCAATCTATACATCCCTGGTTTAACCACATTTGTGTTCTTAATGCTTTGTGATCGAATATGTGTTTTGGGAGTGTTTTGTGGTAACCTATCCTTCCCATCCGTCTTGGGGGCAAACGCAGGTTTTGCAAATGCAGAATTAGAGAAAACAGATGGTTTTCCCAAGACAGAGGGTCTAGTCACTTTTTGCGCATTGGGTTGTCTTACAATAGGTTTCTTAACACTAGGTTCCACAATTATCCCTCCCATTTTAGCAACGAGTTTCTGCAACTCTGCTATCGCTCTGTCCATGTCTTGTAACTGAGCTTTCAACCCTTTAAGTTCCAAATTTTGTTCATTCATTTCTCGAAACGTTTGGGAAAGTTTTTCTTGAAATTTATTATCATGTGGAAAACTACCAACGTCTTTTTGCAAAGCAAGTTCAAGAGAATGACAGTGCTTTTGAAAGAAATCTGTTTTGTGTTGAATTAACTCAAAAGCCTTTTTATCAACATTTTCTTTATGTTTCGAAAGCTCAAGTTCAAGACGCTCACATTCTTTTATTTTATCTAGATATTTGCATGCAACATCAGAATATTCATCGATATCAGCACAAGATTGAAGAGTAACACACAAAATATCTTTTGAGAGACATTCTTCTAAGAGTAGATCATATTCGTTTGAAAATTCTGATTTGTCATTTTGAAGTTCATCAATTTCTTTTTCAAGAGACTCAATATATTTCAAATCATCAAACATTTCAGACCGAATCAAATTTTCAAACTCAAGAACATGTTCTTTTATTATCTTAGTATTTGGTATTAAAAGTTCTTTCACAAGCACAGTTATGTCGTGAGGAATCTCGGTTTTCCACTTATCCTTTTGACGTTTTTCCCAATCGCTTTCAACAATTGATTGAACATTATTAACGTGGTGTTTAAGAAAACCAAGTGTTTTTCTAGTTTTGCTTTTAGAAGCAGTAGGGCATGCGTCAACCGTAGAGTAAATTTCATCTCCAATGCCACTGAGAATTAAGTAGATTGCTTCCTTCTCTGCATCAAACCACGCACGGTTCTCTGGGGTGAGGTCGGTCCTCTTTTCATCACGTTCATATGCGGGTTGTGCGTCACTTGTGTCTGTGGCCGGTACTGCAGGAACTTGAATCCTTGAGAGTTTATAGGGTCCTTCCAAAACACATTTCCTTAAAGCATCACCGTTAGGTTCTGTGTCAAGGTAACGTATAAAACGGGATTGCCATTGATCATATCGACCCGACACAAGCATTGGTGGTCTTTCTTTGTTACCTGCCACCATTATGTTGTTGTTCGTCACACGATATTCGGCAGTAGAATCCATCTCAATATTCTCTGAAATGATGAATCGAATGTGGATCTTAAGTAGTTGTGTTGTGATTGTTTGGTTGTTGAAATTCCGAAAATTGCGATTTTTTCTCAGTCCGATAATAAATTCCTCAGTCCGACAAAACGGTACACCTAAAAAATTTGTAATCACCAAATTTTGAAATCGAGCTAGAAATAGCCTAAAACTAGTATGGAAAAAATTTGATTTTACTTGACCTAAAAATTTTAACTTTTTTTTTTCGTGTAAACTACGTTCCGAAACTAGTCTAGATGGTGGCTAAGTCTAAAAAATACTCAAACAAAATTTAGCTAAACATGTCATCGGAATGTCCATCAGAATGTGCCATCGGAATGTTGGCTGTCGAAATGTGGGTTGTCGGAATGTTGCTGGTATCGGAATGTTGGGTTCTATCGGAATAACAATCTATCGGAATGTCCTTCTGTCTGAATCCTAGATCGCAATGTTTACCTGTCAGAATCCAAGATCGCAATGTTTACCTGTCGGAATCCCAAATCGCAATGTTCATATCGGAATATGTTCAGATCGGAATGTTCAGATCAGAATGTGTTCAGATCAGAATGTGGCTGAAACAAATTTGGCAGAGTAACGACTCAAAATTCCCTTGAAACCGTCGGAATCCCAGATCGCAATGTACGATCGGAATGTCTCGTCGGAATAAGGTATCGAAATCCTTAGATCGCAAAGTAGAACCTAGTGGTTATTGCGATATGCACTCCCTTTGTACTTTCCGATGGTGATACTTGCTAGAATTTCGGAAAGATGAAAAACAAGAAAGTTTTCAACTTTTGATCCAAAAGACTTGTGTTTAAGCCAAAAACCAAGATACCCAAGTCACTATGACACGAATAAAGAAGTTATACGAATAAAAAAACACTAAAAACATAGAAAATCTTGAATTCGTGAAGGAAATAAGGATAAATCAAATAAATCAAATGAAAACGCAACAACCAATCACAAAACTACCCCATGGCGATTGATACCAATTGTTGTCCCATATATTAGATGATATAATACGAATTTAAAGAAAGAAAATAGATGAAGAAGATGAAATTCTAGAGAGAGAAAGTAGTGAGAGAAAGTAGAGAGAAATGGTTAGAACTTGTGAAATATTAGATTGAGAAGTGAGAATAAAATGAACCAACACCCTTCCTAACATGCTAGGAAGGGTATATATAGTCCACCCACATGCGGGAACCAACACCCTTCCTAACATGCTAGGAAGGGTATATATAGTCCACCCACATGTGGGCTTCTTTATGGACTATATGGTTTGGGTCGGGCTTTCCTTTTGGGCTTTAGTTACTTATCACTGAACTTTAGCCTAAAGTTAAGCCCGTAATACATGACTAATATACTACCTATTACAACGTTCTAATATACGATACATAATAAACATATGACCGAGCATTCTTGTTTGACTCAATATTTTGAGGCTAACAGAACCAAAGGATGATCTCGGGTCCAATGATGTGTTGAAGGATGTCGTTGATAGAATGTATGCATATTTCAAGCTTGGAAGGCCTCTCACAATATCTTTCTTGAAAAGCAAGTTAATGGTATCAAAGTTGAGATGAGAAAGACGTTGATGCCATAACCATGCCTGAGTCGATGAAGCTTTAGCCATGAAGCAAATTGGAGTTGATGAAGTTGTGTCTTGAAGTGAAATGGTATAAAGATCAGTACCCCGTGTACCAGTAAGTAAGTCATTCCCATCATAATCACGAACAAAACATGTCTTCTTTCTGAAAGCAACCTCCAAATCCGCATCACAGAATTGACCAACCGAGAAAAGATTGTGATTGAGCCCTTCGACGTAGTATACCCTTTTAATCGTGATATTCCCCTGAACAAAATCTCCATATCCTAGGATCGGTGCAAATTGATCATTTCCGAATCGGACCGTACCCAGGAACTTCTCTACGAAATTAATTAGAAGCTTGAGATTCCACGTCATGTGCTTCGTGCATCCGGAGTCTAGTATGAAGAGAATTATTTGTATCACCTGCAGAAGAGTTAGAACACGATGGAGCATCTGCTAAATTGGATACCACAGTAGTTGTGATAATAGAATCATTAGTGTCCTTATCAACATTTAAAGGCAAACTAACACTCGTTTTCACATTTTCTGTCCTAGCTTTCGGCATCTATTTATATCCAGGAGGACATTGATTAGCAAACCATCATTTCCATGACTTACTAGCAGACTCATATAGATCCTTAATTTTGCTTCTAGGATTCTTAGTGGTGGAGTCTGATGCATTACTTTGCTTAGTGGGGGTAGCACCAGAATGGTTCACTTTGCGTTTAGGTTTTCTAGCACTAATAGGCATCACAATTTGCTTCTTAGTTCTAGTTTCTAGGCCTTTGACATTATTCATAGCACACATAGAATGATTAGCATTAGCACACTTGCCACATTTGACACAAATAAATTTCACATTCATAGCATTCAAATCATTCACATCATTCATATCGTCATTACATGCGATTACAGACTTTTTATTCTTAAAAACGTTCAAATTCCTAGGGTGTGCTTCTACTTCCTTCATCTTCCCTTGATTCTTGTGTTTCCAGACCTTATGATTCACTTGAGTGCTCTTAAGCTGAGGCCGGCTAACACTAGTAGTGGAGACTATTCATGTAGTAGAAGACCACAGATATTAGTGTTTCTAGAAGGATGAGGCGATTGAATAACTTTGTTTGTGGGCTTAGTGGTCATTCTATACATCCCTGGTTTAATCACATTATTGTGCTTAACGCTTGGTGCTATAGTATTGCTTATCGGTTGAGCTTGTGGTAACCTTTCGTTTCCATCCATCTTAGGGGAAAACACAGGTTTTGCAAATGAGGAATTAGATAAAGCAGATGGTTTTCCCAAGATAGAGGATCTATTCTCTTTATAGGAATTGGGTTGTCTAACAACATTTTTCTTAATGCTAGGTTCCACAACTTTCCCACCCATTTTAGCAATGAGTTTCTGCAACTCTGCTATCGCTTTGTCCCTGTCTTGTAACTGAGCTTTCAACCCTTTAATTTCCAAATTCTGTTCATTCATTTCTCGAAACGTTTGGAAAAGTTTTTCTTGCAATTTATTATCATGTGGAAAACTACCAACGTCTTTTTACAAAGCAAGTTCAAGTGAATGACAATGTTTTTGAAGGAAATCAGTTTTGTGTTGAAGTAACTCAAAAGCCTTTTTGTCAACATTTTCTTTACGTTTCGAAAGCTCAATTTCAAGACGTTCACATTCTTTGCTTTTATCAAGATATTGGCATGCAACTTCAGAATATTCATCAATATCAGCACAAGATGTAAAATAAGAACACATAACATCTTTAGAAACGCATTCTTGCAAGAGTAAATCATATTCATCTGAAAAATCAGACTTCTGCATTTGAAGATCTTCAATGTGTTTCTCAAGAGATTCAACATATTTTAAATCATCATACATTTCAGTCCGAATGAACTCCTCAAGTTGAAGAATAGTTTCTTTAATCAACGATGTGTTAGGAATTAAGAGTTCTTTCACCAGCAAGGTAATATCTTGAGGAATCGGACGTGTCCACTCAGCATTTTCACGTTTTGCCCAGTCTCTTTCAACAATAGATTTAACATTATCTATGTGGTGTTTAAGAATACCTAATGTTTTCCTACTCTTGCTTTTAGATTCATCTAGAGGGAGGTATTTTATGTATTTGTAAACATTAGATTTCTTAGGGGCAAATGCTTTCTTCCATTGAATTCTCTTTTGTTTGCATTCTAGAAACACTTCCTCACGGGTTTTCTGAGTTTGTTGTTGAAAAGACCATAAAGACTATTCTCATAAGCATAATTATATGGTTTTACAAACTCCTTATTAACAAGTGGTTGACGCTCATCGTCCCAAAGGGCAGTCTCTTCACTCTCAGCACTAATAGGCATGCTATCAAGACCAGTCCTTTCAGTCTCATCAAGATAAAGATGCGGGTTCGCAGCTTGAGCTTTGGCAAGGTACTCAGGACTTGCAAAGCTAGCTTGACCCTTAAACATCGAAGGAGGTGCCAGCATTCTTACAGATTGGATAGAATCATGCATTTTATAAACAACGTTCTTCAAAAATTCGACTTGTGCTTCTAGTTTCGTTACTTTTTCAGTTTCTTTATCATATCTACTTTTGAAGTCTTGTTTTAACGCATCTACTTCTTGTTTCTTATCCTCAAGAGTTTTAGCAGAATCTGTAGTGGTCATAGAGAGCTTTTGTTCCAGTTCATTAACTTTGGTATTGGCAAGGTACGTTTTTTGACGTTCATCCATTAAGAAAACATTATATTGACGCTTCTCTTTTGCTAATAACTCAAGAGTTATATTATATTTGTTTTCAAAATCGTCCTTTTGACTTTTTAACGTACTTCCCTTGTACCCCTCAAGCTCTTTGGTTTTTTGAAGGAGCTCATCTCTATAGCTTTCAGTCATTTCAGTAGATTTGATAAGAGCAGCTTTGCATTCTTCAAAACTTTGAGTGAGCGTAGCGTTTGCCTTTTTTAATTGCTTTTGACTCTTTTTATTTTCAGTGACATCTTTTTGTAAAGTAGCAATTAAATTAGCAAGCGCAATACGTTCCTCTTCATCATATTCATTTGCATGTTGATCATCCTCAGACTCATTATTGCACATGTCTGATGAATCGGGTGTGGTATTGCTATCAACCGTTTCCATCGTACACGTGTGATTAATGGCATTGGGTAGGTCACTATGCTCAGGAATATCACCAAACACATTATATTCATCAGTAGTGTGTACCTTATCGATTGGCTCAGTGTCAAAGATAGGGCCATTGTCATCTTCAGTGACTTTGAGAACTTCTTCAACCTTTGCCATGTACGAGTAATGTGCATCGAGCTCTTGATCAGAATCTTCATCATCAGTATCATCAAGCATTGCTCCTTCCTCAGCTGACAATTTAACCCCTGCTTCCATTTTCTTGCATAGCAGCATCTTTTCCTTATGATAGCTGGAGTCTCTAACCCTTTTTGGCTTCCGGCATTCCTTTGCCATATGCCCATATCCTTGGCAATTAAAACATTGAATCCCGCTCTTCTGAACCACTTGACTTCCAACCGTTTCCCTATTCCCAGTAGTAGCAGCAATCCTCTGAGTATCATACTTTGCAGTTTGTCGATCATATCTTGCAGAACCCTCAACATGCGTTGGATTATGTCGATCATACCTAGAAGGACTTTCACCACGTCGACGTGTGTCATACCTTGGAGGACTCTCAACATATCGGTTCTTGGTGTTAGATGATGTACGAAGATTGTTGTTGGTGGGTTTGTAGATTTTCTTGTAAGTCTTCATGATGAAAGCAATTTGCTGTTTCATCTCTCGGTTCTTTTGAGCTTGGTCTTCATCAGTATCTTCTTCAGAGGATGACTCAGATGGTGGTGATGGTGCTCTTGGCACTTTACCTCGAGATCTTGTGGATGATGAAGACTTAGATGATGTGGAAGATCGTGGTGATGATGATGTAGTGGAATATGGATTAGGAGCACGAGAGTTATGACTTTGAACATGTTGAATTGTAGTCACTAAAGCAAGTGGATTAGCCGTCTTGGCAACACGTTCAGCTCGAATCTCATTGGCTTCATTCTGAAATTGCTTCAAGATGTCAAAGAGTCGATGATATGAGACCTCGTCTAACTTTTCTTGTTGTTTCACCAAGGTAACGAACCGTGTCCACTCGGGTTGAAGTTGTTGAAGAAATTGGACATTGACTTGCATGGTGGAGACTTGCAGATTATTTCTTGTCATGTCATTCATCATCTTATAAAACCTGGAGTAGTAAGAGTCAACTGATTCTCCATCCCTTGAAGTAAACTTGCCAAAATTCCAAAACAAGTTTGTTTTGACATCTTGTTTGTTGAGTGATTCTCCTTGTTACAAGCGTTCAATAGCAGTCCACATTTCATGTGCTGTCGGGCATGCATCAACCGTGGAATAAATGTCATCTCCAATCCCACTTAGAACCATATAGATGGCTTCCTTCTCCGCATCATGCCAAGCACAATTTTCAGGTGTGAGATCGGCTCTTGTTTCATCACGTTCACTTGCAGGAATTGGATCAGTAGTATCTGTGGCAGCTCTTGGAGGAATTGAGATTTTCTTGAATACATATGGTCCATGAGTAATACATTTCCTTAAGGCATCACCATTGGGTCTTGTATCAAGATATCGTATGAAACGTGATTGCCATTGAGCATACCTACCAGACACAAGCATTGGTGGTCTCTCTTTATTCCCCGCCACCATGATATTGTTGTTTGTGACACGATATTCTTGAGTAGAATCCATCTCAAAGTTGATGTGAAGTGAATAGGATCTTAAGTAGAAGAAATTATGAAAGAATTATGGTTGAAACTTGAAGAAATTGTGAAGAAAATTTATCTGGAAAAACAATCACTTATCCAGAATATTCTCCTCAGGTGTATCCGGAATAATGTTAGTTGAGTTATCCGGAATAACAAAGAATGATGCTTATCCGGAATCCTTGTAGTTCTTCTTATCCGGAATAAATGTTCCTTCTCTTATCCGGAATATTTCTTCCATGGTTTATCCGGAAAAAAAATCTTTAGCCCTTATCCGGAATACGACTAATTCAACTTATCCGGAATAATATTGGTCCTCTTATCTGGAATATGAATAGTGTAGCTTATCCAGAATGATTTTGCAACTCTTATCCGGAATGATTTCAAACTTCTTATCTGGAATAGTTGTAAGTCACCTTATCCGGAATAATTCGTTCGTAGCTTATCCGGAATAAATCTTTTTAAGTATATCCGGAATGTTTTCCTTAACCTTATCCGGAATATGAGAAGTGACCTTTATCCGGAATATGAGAAGTGACATTTATCCGGAATCAATTTATCGTCTTATCTGGAATCCTTCCTTTTGTTGCTTATCCGGAATGAACTGGAGCAGCTTATCCGGGATCCTCCCGTCTCGCTTATCCGGAATACCTCGCAACACTACCTTATCCGGAATCAACAACTTCGGCTTATCCGGAATAATTAAATCACCCTTATCCGTAATATTTGCCAAGCTGCTTATCCGGAATACACAGGTGATGCTTGTCCGGAATTTAGTGACAAACCTCTTATCCGGAAAAACGAATTCACTTTATATCCGGAATAATGAAACCCTAAAATTCCGAATAACACTCCAAACTTGCTTATCCGTAATCTACCAAAAACTACTTTCCGGAATAATGAATCCCTAATATTCCGGATAACAAAACCCAAACCGAAACTGTTCAAAACGTGATTTTAGCCAAACTTTTCCGAAAATGAAACCAAATTTAGCAACTTTTTATAAAAAATCAAGAACAATGATAAACACAAATTCCTACCACTACTTTGTAGGCAATTTGTATGAAGATTTTGAGCAATAAAAAACAAAACTTTTTAATACGAGATGACTTTTAAGATGAAAAATCACACGAAATCAAAAAGTTGATAACCACAATCAAAACACAAATCTACCCCATGGCGATTGATACCAAATGTTGTCCCTAAAAATATGATGATAGATTAAGATATGAGATGGAAAAGATATGAGTTTTAGAGAGAGAAAGTAGTGAGAGAAAGTAGAGAGAAGGAGAGGATTAACTTGTAGAATATTAGATTAAGAAAAGATTAGAGTACAAATGATCATCCCACCCTCCTAACATGCTAGGAGGGTAGTATATATAGTTCACCCACATGCGGGCTTTAATGGACTATATATTGGGCCAGGCTTAACGTTTGGACTTTAATTAGTTTAAATCCAAGCCCGTAAACTACGACTAATAAACTACCTATTACAACATTCTAATAAATATTACAATAGAAACCTATGACCGAACATTCTTGTTTGACTCAATATTTTGAGGCTAACAATGGTCGTTTTGAGGAGAGTTGTATATATACCCCTCCCTTCCTCCATAAATCTCGCAATTGAAGCAATTACCACCGTCCGGCGGACCTCCACAATATGGACAAGAGTAATATCCATCGTTGTACATGACGAAACGAGAATGGTGTTGCGAAAATTAAACACTAGAGGGTTAGGAAAATAATTAATTGATAAGGGGTAAGAATAATATTTTTCATTTTTGATTGTTTTTTATTTTTTTAGTTTTTTGGTGTATTTACGTAGACTCAAATCTACAAATCTCTCCTCGAATCAATTTCTCGATTAAAGGAGCCTCAAGGAATGAAAAAGATCACGTGGAGTGAACGCCTTCAATGACTTTAGAACGTTGGTGGAACACCAAAATGTTCAAGAGGATTTAATCTTGAAAACAAGCAAATATATATATGTAGATAATACTTGGGCGGCAGACCCTCGATTAGCCCTCTTTCTCAAAACACGCACAAGCAAGCGGGGAAACGAGGCGGCGCTAAGCACTTAAGAGCCTTTTTCCTTTAGGTCGTGAAATACAACCGCCTTATACCCACCTTATAGTTTGTGTTAATCAAAATTAAGCCTCGCGAGAGTATTTATCTATTTTTCCTTTAAACTTTTGCTTTAGATTCGAATACAATAATTAAGTGATGAAATCTCAATTAAGGTTGCGTTTTCACGCTTTTGGAGATATTGTAAATTTATTGTCATACGTAAATAAAATATATTAATAATATTCACAAGAAAAACGAAAACAAATATATCCACAATATATTAAAAGATCGTTGTGTGTTTAAATTAGGAAAACTAAACACAATTTATTTGGATATTCTACAATATAGTAAGAAAACTAACAAAAATGAGTATGTACGATATTTACGCTTTCTAAAAATTGAAAAGCAAAAACGCACTACTCACACAAACACGATATGTATTAATGGCACACAAAAACACCTCCCGGCAGCGACACCAAAAATTGATGTAGTAATTTATACTTATTTTAGGAAAAACAAAGTATATGGCAAGTATAAATCGATACGATTTGTGAAAACCGTAAAGATCAACAAGTGAGTTCGTTCCTCGAGGAAGGTTATTGTTTTGTGTATGCCAATATGTAAAATCAAAGTTTGGATTAGTGTCGTTTTTTGGTTTAGAAGAGAGAAAACTAAAGACGAGCTACGACTACGATTACACTACGACGTAATAACGTAAAACGCGAACGTAAATACGTAAAACGTGACAAAATTAAAAATTAAAGCTAAAAATTAATAAAAAGTGAAAACTAAGTTTAAAATAATATAAGTAAGAATAAAAATTCAATAAATAAATTTTATAACCTTTTATTAATTAAATATTCAATTTTAAATGCTAATTAAAGCCCTAAAATTAAATATAATTAACAAAAAGCCCAAAATATTAATTTATCAAACAAATATCTTAATTATATTATTTAAACACTAAAAGGTATTTTTCCTAAATTTTTAAAACTATTTTTCTAATTTATAAAGGCTAAAAACAATTTTTAAACTAAAATAATGATAAAAATTAATAAACTAATGATAAAAATAAATTTTATTTTTCTAAAACTTCTATTTTAACTAAATTAACAAGGGAAAAATGAAAATTTTAAAAAAAACTAAAACAAATGGCTAAAAACGAAAGTACCCCAAAGTACTCTAATTTAGAGTACTTCTGTGTTGTCCAAGATCCCACCAGACAACGGTCTTGTCCAATATTAGTGTTGTCCGATATCGGACAACACTGAAAAAACAAAAAATGCAGCGTTATTAGACAACAAAGAGAAATATTACTGTATGGATTTTTCGAGCTCGTTTTTGCAGTTTCGATGGTGTTTTATTGGAGCAATTGGCACCCCCAATAGCGGTAGGCTATTGGGGAGTCAGTACAAACACATAAACACTCAAGAACAACCAAGATTGATCACCTAAATCCACAAAGTCACAAAGAAAAAAACAGAAAATTTAAGGTCTGGTGGTTGCTATGCTATAACAGTGGGTTATATGTGCACTTTAAACTCCACCAAAGATCACTAGGCTTAAGACTAACAATGGTAATACCTACATCTATTCTATACCTAACCTTCTTCAAAGATTCAATCCAAAACCAACACAAAAATCACCTTAAGTTGCCTATTGTATGGGCAGAGAATGACTGGTGGTATGCACAGACTTGATCAAAATTTTGGTGCAATTTTCCAACTTAAGAACCAAGTTACAGCTTATAAAATAAGCTGAAATTATATCCTCAAATCCTATTTATCAAAAACAGCAAAAGTATATTACTAAATCTACTAGGAAACAAAAGCTCACACTCTAAAACCTTGAGATGAATGAAAATCAAAGCTGGTGTTTGAGGCCTAGAAACATGAGAAAATGATGAACTAATTGTGTCTGACGTCAATCAATAAGCATCAATCCTACACGTAAAGTACTAGAATCCTAAACTAACATTCAAACACGTAAATAAAACTCAAAACAAGCAGAATTAAGCAATAGTAACAACTTATAGCAGACCTTCCTGATCACAGACTTGGTTACAACAGAAACTTAAGAAGTACCTTTTTTTGTATTTTTGAGTTTTATGAGAAAGTAAAAGCATTTTTTTATCTACATTAAACTTCAAACAAATAAGGCAATTAAACTTAGAACCTACTCCTTAGTGATGACATACTAACACCTTAAACCAAACACTAGTTTATAAGTTGCTAATGAATTCATACTAAGAAAAAGAGATCAAAAACAATACAAATTAGACAAGTGAACAACTAAACTATATAAGCAGTAGATAAGCAGAATAAAAGAACGATCTAAGCAAATAAGCCACAAATAAGGTAATAAGCAGATAAGTAGGAGAAATAGCTTAAAAATTAAGGGGAGATCTTACAAAGGGTCCAACTTATCACACGCCTGATGCCAAACTTTATATTATCCCAACTTCACTTTTCACACTTTCTATTCCCAAAACCAGCTTATTATCTATTCAGCTTATCCCCCTTTGAGTAATGACCACAGAAATCTACACTTATGGAACTACTTGGAATCGACTCCTTGGACTTGAAACCTGAAAAAAGTAGCAAAGGGCAAGGATAACAAGAGCAATAAGCTCAATAAGCACAGCTTATTTGTCAGATAAGCTGTGGCTTATGGGCTTATGCTACAGTAACAGTACAGTTTTGAAAAATAAATTTATTTTGTAGGAAAGTGAATATTTTGGAAACCAACAGAAAAAGGAACATCACTCAAAGACTAAACTTATGACTTATGTGTCAAATAGGCCATAAGCTTAACTATCTTCAAATGATGGTTCTCAAATATAAAACAAAACTTGAATTCTTTTGATAAAAACAGTTTAAATATAAAGTTTGACAGAAAAATAAATTGTATGAAAAGATAAAAGGAACACAACAATTGTAAGGCCGAAAATATACTTTAAATATTCATAAATCCGGTTTTACAAAAATTGGAACATTAACTAATATTATACTAAATGGAACACAAATCATGAAAAACTTCCAATTTCCATTAAATAGTCAAAATGAAAGCTTTTACAAAAATTCGGAACAATTGGAATTTATACTAAGTCTAGCTTATATACAAGTGAGGATGATGTCTAACATAAACCTAACTCAAATTGAACTCCCTAAACTACCATTGGCTGATTCTTGGAATATGCTTGAAGATACCATTTTTGAAATTTGTTCTTGGCTGCCATGTGATGGATGCAGAGTACTTTGTTGATCTTGAACGTTGGTTGAATTTATGGAGAGCAAGGAATCATTATGAGCCATAGATTGAGTCAAAATACTAGTAATGCACAGTGTCACGTGATATGTGTTGAGCTGTGAGGGGGACAAAAAGATGCCAAGTCTTTTTCTGGGTGGACCACTTTGGTTGGTGAGATGTAAACAAGAAACCCGTAATCTCAATTTTGAAAACCCCTTTAAATTGGTTTTGATTTTTTACCGGGGATAAGATAGGTTTTATAGTTGTCTACAGTGGTGATGCTTGATGATGTTTTAGGGATTAGATCTTCTTTTTTTAGGCTAATAATACTTGTTTCCCCTGTTATTTAAAAAATCATTGACTTGTTGACTTGGGCTAAAAAGAAACCGGGTATTAGAATTGGGTGATGGGCTGTTAGGGTAAAGTTGGATGGGTATCGGTTTTGGGTTAATGGGTAAATAGGTAGGTTGTGGTGAGGTGGCACCATGGGATTGGTGGGGATATGTTTGGTGTCTTGGCACTAGCCCCCAGTCTTCTAAAATGGCTTCACAATAAGTTTCAACAGCCATAACATCTTTTTCCTTTGTATTAAGTTCCACCAACTTGTCAAATACGGCACATGAAATTATCAAACTTCAACCAAGGACTAATTATGCAATTAGAGCAATATTCAAGGGCCAAGATAGTCATTTCTTAAAATATTAGGGACCTAATTGTAATTTTTGAGATTTACAAGGGTATAATATGACAAGTCTTCAATTCTTGAGGGACCAATCTTGAGAATCTTCAAACTTCAAGGACTTCTTTGGAAATTCATCGTTCGGGTCTGGTTCTTTGTGCGGCTTCGTTTCTTGTGTTCGTTTTTGCTTGAATCTTGTGATCTTTTGTTGATTTCACGATATCCGTACCTAAAATACACAATGAACAAACACATGCATATTTTGGGGTATTTTAATGATATTTTAAGCGTTTTGAGACCGATTTGGACGATGAGACTATGTATAATTGCAGTCTCATCACTTATCAGTCTCAAAATGTACTGGCTGTATAACTTGCTACGACGTCATTAATAGCAAGGGGCCTAACAAGGATACATGATCCGTGGTCGATGGGGTTGCACCCCTCTTACTTGACGAGTCTAATTAGTAGGGTAGACCCATTCCTCTTATTTCTCCTGGAAACGTTGTCCACGCGTGCGCCAGTAGGCAATATATAACATAGACAAAGTGTATGTATGATAAAAATAAATGTTTTTAGAATGCATTGTGGAACTAGCTAGGGACCACGGCAGTTTTATTAATACTTGCAAGATTTTAAATACATGAAATAAAAGAAAAATAATACATTGGTTTCAGAAGTTCGCTGCTAAAGGTAGCACTTCTTTAGGTGGCATATGTTCCAAGGCCTCTGTATGTCGCGACCATCCATGTCGCGTAGTCGATATGCGCCGTTCCCCAATGCGTCTGTTACCATGTAAGGTCCCTCCCACTTAGCATAAGTTTTCCTGTATTTTCAGCGCGGCTGGCCGCGTTTGAGCGAGACACAAAGTCACCTGTCCTAAAGGAAGTCTTTTGCACCCTAGCATCGTTGTAACCCTTCATTTTTTCTTTTGACATGGCCTCGTGGATAGATGCCAATTCACTTCGCTCATCGATTATGTCCAGGTTCAATCGTAATTCGTCATCATTTGTGACCATGTCTACTTTTGTTGTGCGACCGGTTTGTAATCCAATCTCAGCTAGGATAATTGCCTCTGTTCCGTATGTTAGGGCGAAAGGGGTGTCGCCTGTAGCTGTTTGTATCATTGTGCGATGTGCCCACAAGACATGTGATAACTCGACGACTCATTTTTTGTTTTCTTCCCCTAATCGCGCCTTTATGCCGTCTCCCAGACTCCTATTTGCTCTTTCTACAAGTCCATTTGTTTGTGGATGGGCTACCGATGCGAACCTTTGGTTTATGTTGTTTTTCGCGCACCAATCTTTGAATGGTTTCTCCGCGAACTGTTTATCAGAAACGATCTCTCCAGGTAGCCCAAGACGACATACTATATTGTCCTATACGAACCATTTTACTTGGTTTCCTGTGATTTTTGCGACTGCCTTTGCCTCAATCCACCTCGTGAAGTAATCCATCACGATTATTAGGAACTTAATTCCACCCGCGGCTACGGGAAAAGGTCCTGCGATGTCTATTCCCCACTTGAAGAATGGCGAAGGGGGCGTGATAGGTGTCAGTTCCTCTTGAGGTTGACGTGGTATCGGTCTGTGTACCTGGCAGTCATTGCATTTGTTTATGAGTGTACGTGCATCCGCGTGCATGGTTGGCCAATAATATCCGCTGCGCAACGCTGTTGCCACTACTGACCTTGGTCTTACGTGCATGCTGTAGGATCCCTCGTGTATTCCACTAATGACATACTGCGCTTGCCGCGGCCCTACGCATCTTAGCCATGGCTGAAGGAATGAACGTTTGTAAAGAATCCCATCCCTGACTTCGAACTGCCTCGAGCGTCTTCGTATTCGTTGCGCTTCGATTTCGTCATGCGGGAGTGAATCTTTCGTCAAATAGTCCACGATCGGTGTCATCCATGTAGGACCTTCTTCCTCCACTATCGATGTGACTTCTTGCTCTTTTATTTTATTTGTCCTTAAGGATCTCTACCAGGACCTGCTTTGATAGGTGTGAAAAAGCTGGTGGACGCTATTTTGCTGAGTGCGTCTGCTTTTTTGTTCTCCCCTCTAGGTACCTGGCGTATTAGGAACTTTTTGAATCCTTCAATCAATGATTTGGCTTTTTGCAAGTATTGTATCATATTCTCTTCTTTTGGCTCATATTCACCAAGTATGTGGTCTGCTACCAGACAAGAATCTACATTTGCTTCGAGATTGCGCACGCCCATTCGGGCTGCAATTCTTAATCCTGCTATAAGTGCCTCATATTCCGCCACATTATTTGTAGCTGTGAATTCAAAATGCAGCGCGTATGTAAATCTCATTCCTTCAAGATTGGTGAGTATGAGTTCTGCGCCAGATCCATCAGTGCAAGATGACCCATCAGTGAATAAGATCCATGGGTCTTGGTCTTCTTATTTCTGTTTTGGCTCCTGGTCACCTTCTTCTTGTTTTTCAATGATGAAGTCTGCCAGAATTTGTCCTTTTACGGCATTGCATGGTCTGTACGTAATGTTGTGTTCCCCAAGTAGGACACTCTATTTTTGTAATCTACCCGCGACGTCCAGTTTTGATATTATCTGTTTTATGGGTTGATCTGTGATCACCACTATAGGATGTGCTTGGAAGTATCTGCCCAACCTTTTCACCGCAAATACTGTGCGAGTACCAATTTCTCCATTGGGGTATAATTCCGTTCCGAGCTTTGTAATGCTCTGCTTATAAAATATATTGGTGTTTGCACATTTTCCCTATCCGTCATTAGCACCGCACTGATCGCTCTGTGTGTAGTTGACAAATACATTATCAGTTCTTCTTTTGGGCATGGCGTGACTAGCATAGGGAGTGAAGCTAAACGTGTTTTTAGTTCCTCGAAGGCTTTCTCAGCTTCCTTTGTCCAATTGAAGTCTCCTTTCTTGATACACTTCTTGAGTGTTTTAAATAAAGGGAGCGACTTCTCTGCGGATTTGGACAAAAATCTATTCATGTGAGCTTCCCATTTAGCGATTGCACTTCCTTTTTTGTCCTTGGGCTTTAAAGCTGAATGACTGCGTTTGTCTTTTCCGGGCAGGGTTTGATGCCATTGGGGTCAATCATGTATCCTAGGAACATGCCTTCTGTTGCCCCAAAAGTACATTTCTTTGGGTTTAACTTCATGTTTATTCTCCTAAGTGTTGAGAATGTTTCCTCTATATCCCAGATAAGTTCACCCTCTGTGTGAATATTTATTACCAGGTCATCAACATACACCTCCAAATTTTTCCCAATTTGACCTTCGAACGCTTTATCAACCAACCGCTGGTATGTGGCCCCTGCGTTCTTGAGTCCGAATGGCATTTTTTGTAGCAATACACACCCTGGCTGGTATGGAATGTTGTTTGTTCTTCATCTTGCTCTGCCATTTGTATCTGATGGTATCCCTTATATGCGTCTAGGAAGCTGCTAAAAGGATATCCACATAGTGATTCTACTTTCCAATCTATCTCTGGGAGTGGATAGCAGTCTTGGGGGTAAGCTTTATTGAGGTATGTGAAGTCAACACACATGCGCCAGCTGCCATCATGTTTTCTTAACCATTACTGGGTTAGTGAGCCAATCATGGTAGTAAACCTCTCGCATGATTCCTACGTCTACCAGCTTCCTTACTTCCTCAAGTATCACCTTGTTGCGCTTTGGGGCCTATCCTCTTTTCTTTTGCCTGACTGGGGGATATCCTTCGCAGATTTGAAGCTTGTGTTCAGCTATTGACCTTGGTACCCCCGTCATGTCTTTAGGTTCCCACGCGAAGATGTCTAGGTTATCCTTTAAGAGGCGGAACATGTCAGCCTTTCCTTCATCGTACAATGTCCCCCCGATCGTTATCACTTGATCTGGATATTACGGATCGACTGCCACTTTTAGGTTTGGCGGCGAGTCTATCATGGGTTCCATTGTAACCCGAGGGGGTTCCGCGATCGTGTTTCACCCTGGGAGTGCTATTGTCGTGTTGAAGATCGTTACGATTCCTCCCTTTACTGGGAACTTCATCATGCCATGGTCCGTAGAAGGTACTGCTCGCATTGCTAGTATGGCATGTCGCCAATGATTCTGTTATACTGCGACGGTGACCATATTATCAAGAAGTTCATTGAGACCATTGTCGAATGTTCGTTGTTTCCCAATTTTACTACTAGCTTTAGTTGGCCCAAAGGCCACACCGCTTCTCCAATGAATCCATTGAGCGGGGAGGTTGGAGGTACCATATGGCTTCTTACTTTTGCCCTGAGTTTCAGGAAACAGTGTTCATACATTATTTCTGCTGATGAGCCTCCATCGACATACATACGATGTATACTGTGTTCACTGATGTTTATTTCTATCACTAACGGGCCTTCTGCCACATTCCTCACGCTGAGGGGGGGAGGAGATGTCTCTGCATTTCGAGAATTTTTGGCTCACCTTTTTCTTTGTCCTTCGCTGCCATGCTTCTACCATGTAAATATTTGCGTTAGCGGTTTTTGGTTTCCCATCCTCCGCGGTTTCTTTGACAAGGTGTTTTAGCTTTCCTTCTTTTACCATATTCTCGATATGTTTTTGCAGCTGAATACATTCATTCGTAGCGTACCCTTTCTCATCATGATATTCACGATATCTGTTGCCAATGCGCCTTTCTATGGGGGTGGTCACTGGCAATGGTCTTGGGAAGTTCGCACCTTATGATATAAGGATTTCCATCAGAGTTAACTTAAGGGGAGTAAACTTGAAGTTATTGGTGATAGGTGTGTAAACACCCATCCTTTTTACCACTTAATTACAATAATAACCGAGCCAAAACGTGTATTTTATGTCATTTATGTCGGAATTATGCGTGGTCTGTGTTTTTGTTGTGATTTAGGACGAAAAGGTGAAAAGTGGAGAAAACACGGGCATTCACGGGCTTTTATTGAAGAAAAAGATGAAAGACGAAGTCAAAAAGTCAAGAGTGCAAAAAGAACGGAAGTCCAAGACCAATTCTGAAAATTTATCGAAGAAAAAGTCAAAAGACGGAAGTTTACTAAAGCCGAAGAACTCGAGTCTTATTTTATGAAGAAAATAAAAGACGAGTTTAAAAAATCCCGAGCCAAAAGTCATTAAAGTCCAAGATTAACAAAAGATTAAGAAGAGAAGGACTTAAGTGTGCAATTAAGGAAAAAAGGAAAGAGGAATGAAGCTTCCTAAGCTCCTCCCTAATCTCCACTATAAATAGGCCATTAGTTATTTCATTTCCCTTTGTTGGATAGCTTGACAAACTATCTTTTCCACTTTAATTTTCGCACATTTTAATTCATGTCATTTACTTTATTGTCAAATTTAAATACATGTCTTGCACTTTTAATACCTTTTAATTCCAAGTAAGTGTTCTTTAATTTTCTTGTTTTTATCTCTCATTCTACCTTTCTTTCTTTGCTTGATCTTTATGTTTATGTGTTTATTATCATGCTTATTTGATTAAAGATTGTGTTTTTATGCTTTTGATTGTTTTGGATCATTGATTTTTATAGCTTATTTGTGTTTATCTTCAAGTTTCTTAAGTTTTTATAAAAGTTATTTTTATATAAAAGTTTGTTTTCGTAAACCTTTTTCTTTTCGTGTTTTTAAAAGTCTTTAAAGTATAGCTTATTAGCTTTTTCTTATACGTGTTTGCTTAGGATTTTAGTCTAGTGCTTATTTGATTTATAGCTTATTAGTTGTGCTTATTTTGCCTTATTTTTACCATATTCCGATCTAACCAATCGGAAAAGGGTTTCACATTCCGACCATAGCTTCATTTGCTTGGTCGAAAAAGAGTTTTCATATTCCTACTAGGATTCTGCCTGCACATTCCGACCAAGGGTTTTAATTGGTATTCCGATCAGGGGTGTCTAGCGGTATTCAGATCAGGTTAGGTGGTGACAGCATTCCGACCAGGAGTCCACTCCTCATTCCGATCAAGAGGTAAGTACACATTCCGATCTGGGGTTTGTTTGGTTATTCCGATCAGGTTTAGGTGACAGCATTCCGATAAGGTGTTTCCGATCTACATTCCGATCTGAAAGGTTAGTGTATTCCGATTAACATTCCGATCAGAAGGTAAGTTGAACATTCCGATCACATTCCGATCGGAATGTATTCCGACGGTAGGTTTGTTTTTCTATTTTGCCTTGTTTAATTTTTAAGTTTACGTTTTAATACTTTGTCAAATTTTAATTCTCGTCACGCTTTTAAATTCCCGTCATTTATTTTCTAGTTATTTACTTTTCAAAGTTTTTAATATTGCGTCATTTATTTTAAGTTAGACTTAGATTTACTTTAACGTCATTTACTTTTAAGTCTTTGCACATTTTATTTTTAAAACAACCAAAAATATTTGTTTCATCAAAATCAACTGAGTCGTACTTTGAGCCGGAAATCAATTCAAGGAGATACCGAGAAAACGAACTTTAATTTTTATACGAGGTGTCAAAAGCCTTGTATTAATTGGCTCACCCCTCTCTTTTATTTCCTTGGTAATCAAGACCTCCAGGCCTGCTTTGCCTGCTAGACCCTTTATTAGGCGCGTCGCGGGGTCTATAACCATGGGCGTTTTGTATGACTTCTGAGGCAGCTGATTCCCCCTGTATGGAGGATCTTACTCGCCGTAGTACTCCATCAAAGGTTTATGGGGTTCTTTCATTCAGCTTTTTTATTAGATCACTATTGCGTATACCTGCCATGAAGCAAGATACTTTCAAGATCTCTGGGCATTGTTTTATTTGAAGACATTCGCTTTTGAAACATTCTAAAAAATCCTCCAGGTATTCGCCCTGGTTCTGCTTAATTCTGGCGAGTGATACAGCACTCCTATCATGTCTTTTCTGTTGCACATACTTTCTTTTGAATGCTTTCCGCAATACTTCATACCCATTAATTGTTTGTGGTGGAAGTCTGTCAAACCAGATCCGCGCGTTTCCTACGAGTGTAGAGTTGAACATATTGCACCATACAGGTTCCGGCCATTGCTCAATGCCTGATTGGGATTCGAAGACCTTTAGGTGGTCTTCCGGATCTGAGGTGCCATCGTACGTTTTTACGTATACTGGCATGCGGCGCTTTCTTGTATCCGAGTAATACTGTATGCGTCTCGTGAAATAATTTTTCCTGGCTCTTCTCCAAGGTTGTGAGAATCTTTGGTCATCTGAGGAGTGACATTCACGCCTGCGCTTTGCAGGGTGGTTATCACCCGATCTTGATAAATTGCTTTTAGAGGATTGATCGTGTTCTACGCGCTCCATTCCTTTTGTTCCCTTCTGATTTTTTCTGTGTTTGGCAACCAGTGGGATGAGGGCTTGTAGATTATTAGCTACATATTCCTCCATCGCGTGCGCCTCAGTAGCGATTACTTCCTCGCCTTCTTCTGGTACGGGGGTTATCCTTCCTTTTTGTTTATTAGGAGGAGGCTGAGTTGACTCCTGTTCTACGTTTCTTTCCTCAACAATAGGTAGGGGAGTTGAGAATAGTACACTTGTTCCTCTGAAAGGTGGATTTGTTACAACCCGACTATTTGCCTCGCTGGCAGATCCAGGAGTAACATTCGCGGATGCAATGTGACCATCTACCGTCGAGGATCTTCGATGGCCTTCGTTCATACCGTTTTTCGTCATTGATTAGAGCTTAGTGTAGGGTCCTACGGATGGCACCAACTTGTCGATACAAAAGTTAGATGGATCGAGCTTGACCCGAATTAGGCTTAATTCGGGGTCTTGTGGACTCCGGCTCTTGCACCAAGTGAATCTTGCTTAAGGACCAAGCGCACTAATACAGACACTGTTAGGCTTCCCGTGGGTTTGTGACCCATGATTAGACTCCAGCGTGAGAGTAAGTAATCGGTTTGAGTATATTAGTGTTTAGGGTATGGTGTGTATCGTACCTTTGTGGAACCATGGGGTTTCCTTTTATACTCGAGAGAGTCCTAGCTGGGTTCCCTATTCTTGCGGCCTAAGGAAGAGATAATGACTCAATATAGATTGAACCTTATCGCATAACTGGGGTAAGTGTATATTCTCTTTCCTTAGGCGAATATACTCGTAAGATGTATTATATTCTTGTCTGACCCCGTCGTAGTGCGACGAGGAGTAATGAACCGTATGTGCGACTACGACTTACCGGGCCTCCTGGGCTGCACGCACATCGCATAAGTATTAATCCATTCCTAATGGATGCGGGTAGTACCCGTGAGTCGGACTATTCAGCCCGACTAGGGACTATACGTCATCAATACCGAAGATAAAAAGTACGCAAACCATCCCTGAACTAAGCGTCATAACGGAGCGCGAGCACAAAACTTAGTTGTAATTATAAAACAGAGAAAATAGCATTTATAAGACTAATAAAGTACTCATGGATAGAAGTATCACTTAAAGAAATGAGCCGAAACAAATAAAATAATACCCTGGGATTATATTTGTGTTTGTTAGCCCGTAATATTTGTTGATTGATGATATTCCCTAAATAGATTAGTCAATCATTATCTTTATAGTTATTATTCATAGCTGTTATATTGTTGTCATGGGCCAAAACCCGTATATTTTGTATCTATATGTATGGGGCGTCCAGAGGAATAAGACACGACAGTTTTACCATTGTATTATCTTACATGGTATCAGCCAAATCACCGATCCTCAAAACAAAAACCCTAACCCTAAATAATTTTTTCTTTGATTTTCGTTTTTCTGTTTGTTCTCGGTAACAAACCATATTCAGTTATCTATTCTTGTTCTCGGTAACAAGTTTATTTGTTGCTTGTTCTAGGTAACAAGCTATTGGTTATATTTGAAGTCTGCTACCTTTGTTGCTTATCCTCTTATTTCTACAAATCCCACTAAACCCCACACAACTTATAAACCAATGACGTCGAATACTAGCAGTGATGTTAACAATAATATCATGAATGCTTTATTGGCAAAATTGATTGAACAGTTGGAAACTATGAGTATTACAGGTAGTGGTTTGAATACTTTGGCAAATTCTAATGTCATGGGAAGAATGAACGCTTTTTATAATACTGGTCATGCTTTGGCCAATTCTTTACTCCAACCTTCCACACATGTCCCTTATCACACGATGGTTAGCCCACCAGGTTCTACGTTGGGCCCAGTACACCAACAAATGAATACATCACTTGGTCAAATGAGTAGTCCACCAGGTTTTGTTCACAATCTGGTTCAGCCCACTGGACCTCCGGGTTATCTTCAGTACCAAGTCCAGCCCACCACACAAATGGTTCAGTCGGGTATGTCAGTTTATAACTTGGGCCAATCTTCGCAAGCCCAACCCACTAGTATACCTGGTCAGTTCGCGGCTCCTATCGGGCCAACGGGACCCATGGTTTACCCGGATCAGGAGACAAATTTACCTCATGCATTTACGGCTGGGACATTTCACGCTCCTGTTACTGGTGCCTAGAATATGGACATAGGTGCGAGCTCTCACCTTAATAACTCAGTTAATAGTCTTAGTGATGTGTTTAATATGCGTATTTATCCGTCTGTCGCGGTTGGTGACGGTCATTCTATACCCGTCACCAATTCGGGCCATAGTATTTTGCCAACTCCCTTTAGGCCTCTTCACCTCAATAACGTTCTTATTACTCCCCATATTGTAAAAAAATTAATTTTTGTTCGTCAGTTCGTTCGTGATAACAATTACACTGTTGAATTTGATGCATTTGGTTTTTCTGTCAAAGATTTCATGACTCGTCGGGTGCTTCTCCCATGCGATAGCACGGGGGATCTTTACCCAGTCACTACTCCATCTCCAATTCCTCATGCCTTTATTGTCAGTCAACATACGTGGCACCAACGACTTGGACATCCAGGAAGTGAAGTGTTGCGTCGTCTTGTTTCTCGTAACCTTATTTCGTGTAATAAAGAGAAACCTCCCGTTCTTTGTCATGCATGTCAGCTTGGCAAACACGTGAGGCTTCCCTTTGTTAGCTCCAATACTCTGGTTACGTCTCGTTTTGATATTGTTCACTCGAATGTGTGGACTTCGCCCATTCCGAGTCTTTCAGGATTTAAATACTATGTTTTATTTTTGGATCGCTATTCTCATTTTGTTTGGGTTTATCCGTTGGTTAATAAATCGGATGTCTTGTCTAAGTTTTTGTTATTTCGTACTTATGTTAATACTCAATTTAAATGTGAAATTAAGTCGTTTCAGTGTGATCATGGTGATGAGTTTGACAACCGCGCCTTACATACATTATTTGCCTCAAAAGGTATTCAGTTTCGGTTCTCTTGTCCAAAAACCTCCCAACAAAATGGCAAGTCCGAAAGACTAATTCGCACCATTAACAATCTCATTCGAACCCTACTCTTTCAAGCTAATCTTCCACCTACGTTTTGGGTAGAATCCCTTAATATGGCCATTCACCTATTAAACTTTTTACCATCCACTGCCATTAATAATGAAATACCTTACAGCCGTTTGTTTGGAACCAACCCAGACTATAGCCTTTTATGCACCTTTAGGTGTTTATGTTACCCTCACCTTCACACTAGTCACAAACTTGAACCACGCGCCACACCCTCAATTTTTTGGGACAAGCTTCCAACCATCGTGGATATCGTTGTCTTGAACTAAGCACAAATAAAATAATTATCTCCCGCCATGTTACATTTGATGAAATCGTTTTTCCATATGGCTCAAATCCACCCACCTCAGCACCTACTTATGCATTTCTGGATGATTTGCCCGATATAAACCCTCAAACCATTCCCGTTACACCACCAACTATTGTTCAACATACTACACCCATTAATAAAAATATCAACTCATCTGTTACCTCTACCCACACTAGAGCGACCCAAGATCCAACACCACAAACAACAATCCACGATCAAACACCACACAACACGACCCAGCATCCCGCCTTGACCCAAAACCAATCACCAACCCACTCTCCGCCTACGCCCACAATTACACCCATGAACCAAAACCAAACTGTTGCTCACCCAAATATTATTCTCGATCCACCTCAAAACCCAAACCATGTCCCAGTTCATCCCATGGTCACACGTTTTCATGTCGGGACTAATCATCCTAATCCAAAGTATAATTGTCATGTATCAACTGTCTCACCTTTACCGAAGTCTTATCGTGATGCGTTTAATGATCCAAATTGGCAAAATGCTATGTGTGATGAATATAATGCGCTTATTAAAAATAGCACTTGGACTTTAGTACCTCGGCCTGCCGACACAAACATTTTTCGTTGTATGTGGCTTTACCGTCACAAGTATTTGGCATATGGTACGCTTAGTCGCTACAAGGCTCGTCTTGTGGCGAATGGTAGTACACAATTAGAGGGGGTTGATGTTGATGAGACATTTAGTCTGGTTGTTAAACCGGGTACTATTCAGACTGTTCTTAGTTTGGCTGCTTCTCGACATTGGCCGATTCATCAGCTCGATGTCAAGAACGCTTTTTCACATGGCGACTTATCCGAGACAGTTTATATGCATCAACCTCCAGGTTTTTGGGATTCTGTACATCCGGATTATGTGTGCTTATTGCAACGGTCTCTCTATGGGCTCAAGCAGGCACCTAGAGCTTGGTTTCAACGCTTTGCATCTTATATCACTCGCGTTGGATTTCATCATAGTCGTTGTGACTCATCTTTATTTATATACAGACATGGGATGGATACTGATTACTTATTATTATATGTTGATGATATTGTACTCACAGCTTCTTCCGAGACTCTATTACAGCGCATCATTGCTTCGTTAGATCAAGAGTTTGCTATGACAGATTTGGGTGCTCTTAATTATTTTTTGGGAATATATGTTGCACGGGATTCTTCCGGGATGTTCTTATCTCAGAAGAAGTATGCTATTGAGATTCTTGAGAAGGCACACATGGTTAATTGTAATCCTACTCGGACTCCTGTTGATACGGAGTCTAAGTTGCGAGATGATGGTGATCCGGTATCTGATCCAACTTTATATAGGAGCCTGGCAGGTTCTCTTCAGTATCTTACGTTTACTAGACCAGATATTTCTTATGCAGTACAACAGGTTTGTTTACATATGCATGATCCTCGAGAGCCTCATTTCTCAGCTCTTAAAAGGATCTTGAGGTATATTCGGGGTACTTTGGACTTTGGGCTACAGTTGTTTGCCTCTTCTACAACATCCTTAGTAGCTTATTCAGATGCGGATTGGGCTGGTTGTCCCACTACTCGACGCTCCACTTCTGGTTACTGTGTCTTTCTTGGCAACAACTTACTCTCATGGTCCTCTAAGCGTCAACCAACGCTTTCTCGTTCTAGTGTAGAGGCAGAGTATCGTGGTGTTGCCAATGCTGTTGCTGAGACTTGTTGGTTACGGAATTTACTACGTGAGCTGCATACACCTTTATCTTCTGCTACTCTTGTCTACTGTGATAATGTTAGTGCTGTTTATTTATCTTGTAATCCGGTTCAGCATCAGCGTACTAAGCATATTGAGATTGATATACATTTTGTTCGAGATTTGGTTGCTGCTAGCCAGGTTCGAGTTTTACATGTTCCTTCACGTTATCAGTATGCGGACATCTTCACTAAAGGATTTCCTTCGTCATTATTTGAGGAGTTTCGTACCAGTTTGAGTGACCGGTGTCCGCCCGCTCAAACTGCGGGGGAGTGTTAGCCCGTAATATTTGTTGATTGATGATATTCCCTAAATAGATTAGTCAATCATTATCTTTATAGTTATTATTCATAGCTGTTATATTGTTGTCATGGGCCAAAACCCGTATATTTTGTATCAATATGTATGGGGCGTCCAGAGGAATAAGACACGACAGTTTTACCATTGTATTATCTTACAGTGTTTACCTGATTATTTGTACAGAAACACACTGGCGTTGTACCTGTTGATGATGCGGATTCTTTACAATGCATTGATCGTTGATAGTAAATCTATTATCCTGCCATCTTAGCCTATTGTGAATGATTAAATATTGATGTCTATTCGACCCCTTCACGTGATAGTACAAGCCCATTTATCTTATCGAGCACGGCATACCAGAAACTGACTCGGACCGACTCGAACCGGATCGAATAATTTCGGTCCGGTCCTTGGTCCGTGGTTTTGGACCAATTCAATCCTCGATGCGGTCGGTCCGGTTCGATCTTACTAAAATCTTGTCGATTATGTCTAATAGGACCGGACCACCGAACCGGACCGGACTATTTCGGTCCGGTCTCGGTACGGGGTTTCGGACTAATTCGGTCCACGGTCCGGTCTATTAGAAGATATAGTGGCACAATCCCGGTTTGTGGGCTTGTGGTTTATTAGAGTATTGACCTATATATAGGGCTTGTTTGTTTTTTAGAAAAAACCTCTTTTTACCTCTTTTTGCCTCTTTTCTCTGAAGCGGGAAGAGATTTTTTGTTTGTTTTTTTGCAGACAAAAGAGCTAAAAAACTCTTTTTTCCTCTTCACAATGTAGACAATGATTTTCCTCTTTTTTTTCCTCTTTTCTTCTCTTTTTAAAACACAAACACTATCATCACTATCCTAACATCACTCTTTTCTTCTCTTCTTCTCTTCAAAAGCAAATGGTCTTCTTTTTATAGATGAATACATTAGATATACCTCTTCTTTTGTAGACATGGTTTGTAAATGAAGAGGAAAAAACTCTAAAAAAACAAACGAAGCCGTAGTCTATCAATAAAACATAATAACATGTTTCATAGTCTAATATGGTATCAGGTTATCCATACCCCGGTACTAACCCTACCCTAAAAACATCTAATCTGCCTCCACATTTATCCCAACACCTAAAAAAAACGTTTTTTTAACAACCGTGTTTTCATAGTCTAATACGGTCCTCCGATCCAGTCCCGGACCGATGCTCAGCCCTTCTAAAGTCCTGTTTAAAAAACCACGCATTTGTTTAAATTTAAAGTAATATTTAACTTTATTAACGTATAAACTTAGCACAATTAACTACTAATTTTTTCACTCACTTACTACACACCCATAAGTACATGAAAAACTTAGACACACGAATTACTTTGCCTTACACCATCACCGCTATTCACGAGTAGTCGTGCAAATACATAAACCATAACCATGAGACCGTTGATACTCACATCCAATATGAGAAGAAAAAAACATATTTCGAATGCGTAATGATGTACATATGCATATGAGCAGGGACGGAGCCATGAATTCATATACGGATGGGCCAAAAATACTCTTATCAATTAACCGATTTAACGTCACCGGGATAAAAAGTTATGGCGCTAGTTCTTTATCTCCGGTATATCTACTAAACGTGACTTGCAAAATAGAAATAGAATAATGCCATAAAACTTTGATCATAAAATTTGAGTTAAATGTGACCTTATCTACACTTAAATTAATTTGAAGCATCGAACAAATGATAATTCTTTCATATATGTGTGAAAATTAAAAGAAAAAATATAAAGTAGTATTTGAAATAAGCAGTTTTAAGTTGGAATAAATGAAATATCATAATAAATGCCTCTTAAACTAAATTATACGCATAAATTATAGGTTCTCATAGTTCCATTTACAGACTATCATCACTTTTGAGAATATGGGTGAGCCAATTTGTCTTTTCAAAGTACCAATCTTAAACTAATGGTATGAACTTGTAAGATTTCTTAGAATCTTGGGGTGTGTTTTGGCCAACCCAAAGCAAAGCATAGCTTAACATGCGAAAAACCTAAACAATAACTATTATGAGCAAGACAAGGAAATTCAAGATTATCACGAGTCGCTTTAAAATCAGTCAGCACATAACGGACGGCTACACTTATCATCTATGCATTTGTTTTCGTTTTCCATCATGCCATTATGCCCCTTGGCGCAATGGCTTAGCTTAATTACTTCTCATTCAACTCTACTTCCGTATTACACTAATTTGCTTACACTCTAATTAGTAATTATAAAATCGGCTTTAAGAAACCAATGGATGACACAACGGTAAAACCTTAAACCTCTTAAACCGAAAATAGCAAGAGTTCCTGAGTTCGAACATGGAGAGAAAACTAATTCCTCACTGGTCACGGAGATTCACTTACTCCGAATATTCAAAAGGACAGCCGCCCATTTGAAAAGCAGAAAAACTCGACTGCAAGTTAGAATAGCCCTAACGGCCTAGCTCACTGAAGCTTGTCTCGAAGGCCAATCACCCATTTGTACATTAATAATTTGTCTACTAAATTAAATATGTTGAATACATTTCAAATTCGACAAGGCCTATCATTTTGCCATGTTAATCATTCCAAAGCAAATTCGAATTCAAAGGACTGGACAAAGGCTAGGCGGTCATGCTTCGTCTAGGCGGCGTCTAGATGGTAGGCAGTAAAAAAAGTCAAGAAAGTTAACAAAAAGTTAATATTTTTTTACAAAAAATTATGGGTTTCTTTCTAATATATAGTGATCATATTTATTTTAACGTAAAATTTTAAAATAAGAGATAAACGAATGATTATAAAAATAAAGTAATGTGTTTTTCGTATGAAATTATAACCAATTGAATTATATGTTCACGTTTAAAGTTTTTAAGCACTTAAATTGTAATGTTTTATTTGTCTATTTTGCAACAATTTCGAATTATTTAAAATTAGAAGTATTTTTTTTATGTTATACATATTATTTATAATACTTATATGCATAAATTTCTAATCCGCCTAATCGTCGACTGTCTCGAAAATCGTCGACCGTCTCACTAGCGCCTAACAATTTCTGCAACTTTAATTATTAATAATTATTTGCCATAATCATACCTGCCCTAATCTATACGTAGTATTTTTTTTAGCAGAAACATCCCAAATATTTGATTAACATATGTTAAGTATGAACTTCTTACACATATCAGAGTAATACGGAGTAGTAAAAAACATATCATTATAATACGAGTAAAGCATTTTTTCTTGGAGTTTTATTTATACAAACATCCGTTTTTTCATGGTGAACTCGCAATCAAAATGCCCCAAAAATAAACCCGATTGAATCTTTACATTCTAAGAAAAGAATCAGATGTAGCTTAAATAACGTTCACTAAACTGCAGTATCTCCTTGAAATTGATTCAATTTCTTGACAACTTCATTCATATTCGGCCGCAATTTGGGTGATTCAGTGGTACAAAACGTAGCAATCTTGAAAAACTCTTGAACCTCATTCTCCTTTAAGTCTTCTTTCGACAAACCAACATCCATCATCTCCATTTCCTTATTCTGTGACACCATTTTCCCAGCCCATTCAACCAACCGAATCTCTTTACCATCCTCATCCGTTATCGGCCAATTTGGACGCCTAGAAGTAGCGATTTCAAACATGAGTATCCCAAAACTATACACATCTCCCATGACGGTAGCTAATGTGGCTCCATAAAAATACTCAGGTGGCATGTACCCCATAGTCCCAGCTACTTGTGTGGAAACATGAGAATGCGCATCCTCAATCCTTCTAGCTAGCCCAAAGTCCGCAATATGTGCTGCAAATTTCTCGTCCAATAAAACATTGCTAGCTTTGATATCTCTATGAATTATAGGGGTGTGCAAATTATGCATAAACTCTAGCCCTTTCGCCACTCCTAAAATAATATTTATTCTTCTCTTCCAAGATAACGGTACCCACATCACGTCATGGTCATTGTTAGACGATGACATGGGGTACAACCATTGGTCTAAACTCCCTTTTTCGATAAACTCATAAATCAAAATCCGGTCGGAACCCGCGGCACAATACCCGTAAAACGTGACAATATT
Source organism: Glebionis coronaria (assembly GCA_025667525.1). Lineage (NCBI taxonomy): Eukaryota > Viridiplantae > Streptophyta > Magnoliopsida > Asterales > Asteraceae > Glebionis > Glebionis coronaria. The sequence goes on from CM046879.1 coordinate 398,996,059, forward strand.
CTCATGTTTGATTTTGCCAAGTGTCTCCATCTCAGCCCGGAACTCTCTATACCCTTGGAAAGCATCAGGGTCAAGTTTTTTAACCGCAACAGTTTCACCAGTACTAAGCTTAGCTTTATAAACTAGCCCGAAACTTCCATCGCCCACGATTAGATCGGGCGAGAAGTTTCGGGTGGCGTTGACCAAGTCAACCATCTCGATCTGATTCAAAGATGGATAAAAAAGCTGGCTCTCGCTGACACTGTAGGACGTTGCTGTATTGAGACTCGGACGAGAGCGGATCCCTCTGGTCCGAAGGCGGGACTCGATATCCGGCCTAGTTTTTTTCTTGGTTTTGCATATAGAGTATATGCAACTATATATGAGGGTGATGATGAAGAAACTTGCTATGGCAGCTAAGATAGCTTGGAAGGTTGCATCCATTAGATGTTAGACTCAGAAAAATGAAGGGTTTTTAGTAAGAGATTAAAGGATTTGCATATGAAAGAAGAATGAAAGAACATGAGCCACCATTGACCAGGAAAAAGTGAATAAAATGACAAATGATTGAACCTGAAACGTGGCTTGTTAGACTGTGTTTATTCATAACTTCAACCAACCTGATCTCTTATTAAAATAGTATTATTTTATTTATTTATCTATCCAATTTATATATACAATCAATTTTAACTATTTTATCATTTATCAACAAACCAACTCAACCTATAATATAATTATATTATATTTATTTAACTATTTAAAGTTTTATATAAAATTATATATATCAAATAAAAATATATATTTTTATTAGTATTAGTATTAGAACACTATTAGTCCTAATAAATTATAATAAAACTTATCTGATAAATAAGAAAGCCCAACGAAATCCACTCACTTAACACTAATCTCTAATTTCTAGACATTTATCGTCATCCATTCAAACATGTATATCCTCCTTAGCCTCCATTTTTTCTTTGATCCACAACTACCACATAACTCCATTTTTTGCCACAAAATTAACAGTCACTTACTTTTCTAGAGTCTAGTCCTCCGATCTTCTTCAAGAATCAACAGTACTTTTTTTTTCTTTTTTTTTTCTTTCTTGAAGGCATGCAGTTAGGCACCCATAAACTGTGAACAAATTTTAATTTAATATGAATAATGCTTTGGAGTTACTAATGAATTGGACGACCAATCTAAACATGACATGTGGTAAGATTGGACAGTGGATTTGGAGATCACCAAACGAACGGGTCGTGACCGATTGCTTCTTCCATTCATGTAATTTGAACATTATATTATTATTTTTTGTCCTTTAGCATTCCAACCGGTTGGAGCAAATTGATGATAAAGATAGCCTTAGTATGCTTTTTGGGATCGTAAAATACGTTAAAATTCATGTTTGTAACTTTCTACAATTGTTACGGCATATCGTGATCTCGTTTTACCCGTTCTGTTACCATTAGGCTGAACGGAGTGGCTGTTAAAGCCACTAGTGAGTTAGTATAACCCACGGGTGAGTATCATTCTCACTTATAATTCGCACACGCGATTAAGTGCCACAGACAAAAAAAAGGCAAACTTACCTTAGGTGAGTTTATTTTTGTGCGTCCGGGTGGTTTTATTTTTTTTGTTAGGTTTATTATTGGGTGTTTTTTGTGAGTGGGGTGTGTTTAAATAATAAAAAATAGGTATGAAAGGTGAGTTGTAGTGAGTTTGAGAGAGTGTCATTACCTCATGTAGGGAGTTTTATTGAGTTTGTTAAAAGCTGATATGATACTGACGTGGAGGTGAGTGAGTTTGTTACCACTCCCCCTGTCTAACAAGTGCTCATTTAAATTATTCAAAGTTTTTGATATTGAATTTTATTGGTAAGTATTTATATTTGTTTTATATAATATTTGATAAAACTTATATAAATATATTTTAAATTTAAATATATTTTTTAATAGTACAATTTATATCAAGTATTATATAACATAAATAAAAAATATTTATTATTAAATTTAGGTAACAAAGACTATTAAATAAATATTTATTATAAGACAGAGGAAGTATAAAATAAAAGTGCTATTTGATAGCCACTTAATGAACCTCTTATTATTTTGGGGTTAATAGACAAATAGGTTATTAAAGTTTGCCAAAATATTCACCTAAGTTATTAAAGTATTTTTGTTAACAATTAGGTTACTGTTGTATTGGTTACCTGTTATACATGTTACTTAAGTATTTGTAACCTTTTGTTACAGGTTATGTATTAACGTAGCAAGTCACATGTCTTTTAAATATAATTTCGTCTTTATTAACACGATTAAACTATTATCATTTGACTTTTCATTTGTATGTGACATAATCTTTTTTCTTTTTTTATAAAATAAGTTGCGGGTAAAATGTCATAAATACTTTATATACTATAAATGTAAAGACTCATTATAATTAACGAACGCAAATAAATATCATTATGTTGTAACACTCTTACATGTTATTTTCCGTGGTTATAAAAGCTTGAAGCGTCTATCATTTTGCTTAATGACTGTTTATTTTCACTATCTATTTGCAGGACCGTTTAACTATTATTCATTTTGATTTTATTTTTAAATCTTCACGTTATTATTCAACTTCTTTTACAAAATGGAACTTCTTTCATACATAAAAAATCTTAGAAGTCGTAACTTATTTAAAAAAGTTTTAACTTTTTTCGACTCATTATATTATTTATTATCTTAAAAGAAGATAAACCTTAATTTATCTTTAAAATTTTTTTTTTGTACTTTCTAATTAGAAAAAATCTAAAAAAATGTAAATTATTTTTGTACTTCGTAATTTTCTATATACAAGAATTAATTTCTTTTTTCGACTCATTACAATATTTAAAATCTTAATTTTTTAAATTATAATAAAAAGTTAAATCTTAAAATTTTAGAATTTTCTTGTTACTTTTAAATGTTTTAGATAAATATTCTTTTCTATAACAATGTAATTTGTGGTTTGGGATGCATTTTTGTATTTGCTAAAATGTTTTTTGATTGATTAGTGAAAAGAATACAAATGACATAGATACATAAATAAAAAAAACGATTGTAAACGTACGTAAACGGATAAACAGATAAAAACGGATAATAACGTACAAAACATATGAAAACGCACCAAAACGGATGAATACGTAAGAAAATGAACGGAATAAAAATATATGTGTAATTATTTATTGAGTGTAACTTTTTCTAAAGTTCAGTAACCCGTTTGTTAAACTCGTGAACTATAGTAACTTTCTTGTAACATATGAAACTTTCGTGGACAATGAAACCAGTAATACCGGTTTTCCACCTTAGGAGTAACCTGGAGATAACTTTTCTAAACGTTTAGTAACTTGTATAAATAATGCATATACTTGAGTAACCTAATTGTTACCAAAAATACGTTAATAACTTAGGTGAACATTTAGGCAAACTATAGTAACATATTTGTGTATTACCCCTATTATCTTGTATTGATAAAAGATTGAGAAGAGTTATTTTGGATACCATATTTTTTTCATGGAATATGAGAGGACTCATCCCAACCACCCATCTTATTTTCATCTAATAGATATGATTAATTATATTTTATTTTTCACCAAATTTTTATAATTTAAACATCTTTTAAACCGTTAGGTCTTAAACGAAAATAATTATACCATCGCGAAGAGCGTTTGATTATCATTTTATGAATATGTAATATGATATAATCTCGAAGAAAATTCATTTTTTTTTTCTTATTAAAATTTACGTGAAATATCATATATGATAATACTGTTTCATCATATATGATAACAGTGTTAAATCATACATGATATGGGTTTTTATCATATATGATAAGTTATATCATATATGATACTCGTGATACATCATATATGATATTAGTATCATATATAATATTAGTATCATATATGATAATTTTCAAAAACGTGAAAAAATGAAGAAATTTTTTTTGTCGAAAGTGTATCATATAGCATATCTATAGAAAGATAATTAAATGTTTTTCGTAACGGTATTTTTTCTCGCATAACGATTAACGGTTTAAGAGATATTAATGTTTAAAAAAGAGGGTGAAAATATATCTTGTTTTTAATCTTATCTATTAGATTAAAATAAGATGGATGGTAGGGATACGTCCTTTTATATCCAAAGAAAAGTATGGTATTCAAATGAAATTAGGGTCCGTTTGGTTTGAATCCGGGTTTTATTTTAGGTGTGGGTTTATAAAGTAGAAGGTTTATGTTGGTTAAGATTTAGATTTGATGTAAGAGAGAGAAAATATATTAATTTATTATATGAAATAAATTAATAAATAAAAATAAAAAAAACTAATAAAAAATGAATATATAAAGTGATAAAAATGGTAAAACATTGTGGGGCCCATTAAAAACTAAAAACCCACCAAAATATCAGCTTTAGAAAAATAGGTTGTCAATTATATAGTGCTAGGGTTTCTTGAAGGATAAGTTAGGTGTGTGTGGGTCGCGGGCCTGTTGGGCCGGGCCGAATACCGACTGTATGTCGACAGTCATCAAACCCAAATTACATACCCACGAATGCAACCAAACAATTTATCATATGCTTCATGCCATGCGTAACAGTACAAATCCCACAAACCAAATTGGCCTTTAAATCTAAATGATTAGAGATGATGAATGGTATGTTTTGTTATTCATTATTAATCATAGCATGAGTATTTATACAAGGTATTTAGCTTGAGCATCAAACTGTTTAAGAAAATAAATTAATACTCTTTCCGTCTCAAAATTATTATCAGCAGACAAGAATCACACTGTTTAAGAAAAATTACATTTATTACAGCTTTCTCTCTCTTACTTTTTAGCATAATGACAGTTTTACCCTTAACTAATTAATTAATTTTTTTTCTAAAATTTGTAATAACAATTTCAAACAATGATAATATAGTAAATTTATTAAATTTTTCTATCTATTTTTAATATTGGACAATAATTTTAGGACAAACCAAAATGAAAAAATGGACAATAATTTTAGGACGGAGGGAGTAATATAATATCAAATCATATAATAGAATATTGGATATACTTTCTCTTAATACCCCTCAAGTTGGTATGTGAAAATTCAAACACCCAAAAAGTAGATAATCAAATTGTATTATACCAAGAGCTTTAGGGGGTGTTTGGGATTGCTTATTAAAAACAAATTATTCATTTTGAAAATGAATAATCAGATAATCATCATTTTGAAAACGCCATTCTAGAAAATAGTGTTTGGATTTGGTTATCCTGTTTGAAATTGCAATAATCAGATTATCAGTTTTTTTTAGTGTTTGGCAAATTTGATTATTTGATTTTTTGATAAGTAAAATGACTAAAATAAACTCAATTTAGCTTTTCTCCATTTTGAAAATGAAATAAGTAGCTCCCCATTTACTTTTTCAAAACTCTATTTTGGAAGCTTGAAAACGCAAATAATCACTTTTTCTCCATTTATTATCCAAACACTCATTTTAACTTATCTCCATTTTAAAAATGAAATAAGTAGATAATCTAGTTGCAAAAGCAATCCCAAACACCCACTTAGTTAAGAAATATGCAACTTGTTCTTTCATGGGTACGTGTCGAGCAGTAAGATGTTCACGAACAATCTCATCACAAATAAATGACAATCCACCTTAATATGTTTAGTTCCTTCATGAAAGACAAGATTGCGCAAATGTGCAGCGCCGCCTGACTATCACAGTAAAGTAACATTGGTGTGGGATGATTAATAATTCGTTTTTAGTACATTCGTTTCTCGGTATCTAATCGAATCGATCTCAAGTTAGCAAGCAAGGACTTAATTGTTTTTGGTATTAGTTCGTAATTTTAGAAATTATTTTACTTGCAAATAACACGTAAAAAGGTAAAATTATTAACTAGATATGTATATGTACTAATCTAAAAACACGTTGCAAATACCATAATTAAATGCTAAAGATACAGAAAAATACAAAATACACATTTATTCTACAAATGCAAATTGCAAAAATACAAAATATTAAACTAGCACTTGAAAAAAAAATAACAATCTGACTAATTTTTTTTAACAAACTCAAAATAAAATGTAAAATTCAATTTTATTAAAAGTTCTATTTTTATAAAAGTAAAAAAAAATAAACTTTATAAAATGTAACAAACTTAACAATTAGTAACCATTTCTATAAAATATTAACTATTAACTAGTCTTGTCCGAATATTAGAAAACCAAATAGTGCATAACTAAATGTTTTAGCCTAGCTTGATTAACTAATGAAATTAACTAATCTAATATGCCAACAAATGGACTAATCCAACAGATAAGATAGTCCAACTAATTACTTAATAAACTCATAGCGTAACTAACTTCAATTCAGGACTATGTAAACAACTTTTAAGTAACTGACTAGCTAAACAAAGGTTTTGAATGTAACGCAGTGTAATAAAATGAGGTGCCAAAAGTGGTAGTCTTCAAATTGAAAACAAACAGAATATCAATAGAGAATAGACTCAAGCTCTATTCCAACGTATTACTCTTTTAATCTTTTTATTTTTAATATCGGACAGCTTATAACAGAACTTAATAATAAGCTACTCGTATCTTATTAAAGTCACAGTAAATCATTTATCATTTGTCTTTGCTACGAATATGAAAAAAATCAACTCAAACAGTCAAGTATGCAAAATGGCATCTACTGAAACTATATTTCCAAAGATAACCTCTAAATTGCTTTTCCAAACGCTATCTTATCTATTGAACTGGAATTGAAACATATAGCCGATTCAATCTATGAAGAACAACAATAACAGGAAGCAACCAAGTTCAAAAAGTTCAAATAAAGCAAATTCTCACTGATTCTAACACGGCTATACAGCTAACAAGATTATACTAGATATGAAATTTCATAAAACATTAAAAGGTCAATCAAATTCAGTAAACTTAAAGCAGGAATTCAGTTACATTCAACAAATCACTCAGAACATATTATAACAAGACTTTACACTACATTTTACTCTAACAGTCCAATACTAGGAATTTGAAGAAAACTAAAAAGATGTGATCTTCGCATCCAAGCCTGCCCTTTATAGAAGGAGCTATCTACTTTCACCTATAAATATTCTTTGAATGCTCGTTTACACTAGGATTCAACAGTAGTTATGCAATTCAAAAGCTGCTGCGAATATTAGCTTCATTAAGCTACCAATGTTACTCAAAATTTAGCAGGACCTGGAATTGAAATGTAACACTTTTGGAATAGAAAGCAAGCTGATAAAAGTATATCAAATCTGTAAAGAAGCTTATCCTAAACAACCCTTCTACAATCGTAATCACTAGAATTCCAGCTCCCTTGTGAATGATGATTAATTCCGAATTACTTCTACTGCTAAACTCACTAATCCATAACAAACTTGAACTGTTATTCAGAAATCTCTAAGGAGCTTAGTTGATTTTACAAACTCGTTACCAAAGCTGCTTGTAAAGTAAACACGTTGAAGAATTCCTGAATTTGGCTGTAAACTAAGCTTTTCTTTGCATTTTATAAGTAAATTTGTAAAGAATACTCAATATATAACATAAAAAGAACAGATGAACAACTTTTTGGAACTAAGATAGAAGAAAAAGAACAGAATTAGAATTCAAAAGAAATTCATTAATGGAGATTACAGTTACTGATTAACAGAAAAGTAACTGATGCGTCCGTCGTGGTTGGATTTGGAGAACAAGTTTTAAATTTATAAACACGAATTACCGGATTGACTAAAAACGCACGGGCAAGTATAACCCTTTCGTTTGTGTATAGCTTTTATGTGGTAATAACGAGATCGTTCACGGGGATTTGGAAAACCTATGATCATTAAAAAATAAAACTATAATCGTTGATTGTAGCAATTGGTGACAAACAAATAACAAGTAAAAATGATGAGATGAATAATAAGATTAAAGGCAACACTTGGTAAGGTCTAGTTTGAGCATCTGTAGTGGTATGATTGTGATGACACGTTTAACAAATATGATTATGATAATTATATGGATAATCCAATCTATTGTTTTCAAAAGCTTTAATCTTCGTCAAGACCTTGGTTAAAGATAACAAGCATTAGACTCAATCATTCAATTCAAGACATAATCCAATTTCAACACATTCGATTCACGGTCGTTTCATGAATTTGCTAACACTTATAATTATGTTTCTTGATAATCAAAACTTCTTAAGAAATGATCAATACAAAAGATGGCCAATCATAGATAAACCGGCTATGACTTGTTGATAGAAAATAACCCTTTCGACCTATAAAATCTTTACCAACAAATTAAGTTTTGATAACAATTGTCACATGAAACATAAGTACTAATGGTTCATAGGAAAGCTTGACATTGAAATAAACATAAATCACAATCACAACCACTACTTCATACCACAAACATCATCCTACCAAGTGTAGAATGAGATTTAGCTACTCATAACAAATGATAAAATAAACTCTGAAATAATAGTCTTACAAGTCATAATCAAGAGCCTTACAAAGTGAAAATATGTTGTTAATGATTAGGGTAATGATCCCTAAGAGTTTCGTGATGTTAACTTTTCTTTTCGGACTCCAAAAGTGACTTTTCTTGCACCACCTTGCTCAAATCCGGGAATGGAGGTTTGGACAAGGTTGAGAGAGTTATTATGAGATGATATGAAGAGATACTTGAGTTGTGAAAAGATATGTTGTTACATGACCCTAAGGATCTTATTTATAAGCAAAATTGAAGGCATGGAGTGAATGCATGGCTTGGAGACAAAGACAAATGCTTGGAGCCAAAGCAAGTCTAGAACTTTCTTGTATGATCTGGTATGTTCTTCCATAAGCTCGCATGAATGTAGACACAATTTTTGCCTACACAAATATGGGTGGAAACTTAAATCTTGCTGGTGGAAACTTGGATGAGTTTGCTAGTGGCGACTTTATTTCTACTGGTGACAACTTCATGCTGAGTGACTTGTATACTCCTTGGAAACACTTGTTCTTGCACCCGAAATTGATCTTTAAAGGCTTGTAACTTGTACACGAGTCTTGAACTTGACTAGGATTCTTCGTACTCGTACTAATCTCCATATTTGCGCTGTTTTTTACTTCATTCCTGCAATTGGCTACACAAAGACTTGCAAACACAATTGGGCACAAATATGCACAAAAGTATCATAGATATAACCAATATACATCTACAAAAGTACGGATAACGCTCCTAAAAACATGTTGGATTTAGGCGTTATCAAATCCCCTCACACTTAAGTTTTGCTTGCTAAAAGTCCCTAATCAATGCTAGAAACCCTAAACTTAACTAATCAACACAAGGTATTACTTTTCAAACGTAATCTTATTATTGTATAATAAAGAATTACAAGTGTTATGGATAACACCGTTTGATGACAATGTGTTGTACACACTTTGAACAACTATAAACCCTAACTTATGAATACAGTCGCAGCTGTTTGATTCTATAAGTTCTAAGCAATAATGTTATGAATATACTCAAAGTGTTAAACATTAATGCATGGATACAACTCCTATTTATATTGATACGAGGTTGACCTAAATAGTACTTGATTGTGACTACATAAGACTTTCACTTTTCAGACATCAGTCACATGATGCTCTTCTATTCTTGGTAGTCTGCCATTATGCTTTAAGGAAACAGTTGTCAAAACAGTTTCCTTTTTCTTCATAGTCTCGAACACACAAATGGCATGTCCAAAGTGTGCTGAGTGTTAACAGGGTATTGCCACCCCTGTTAACCCTCAACCCCTCAGAGTCCCTGATACATCTTGGCTGTTATCCATCACAGCCAATGAGTATGTCTTCAAGTAATCTTTGACTTCCTTGACAATGTCTCTGACATGGACTCCTATGAGGTTGCTCACAGAGACTTGGATCTCTGTAAGTCTTGCTATACTTGCCTGCCTCCTAGGCACAGGCAAGGGACTATCTAAATACTTAATTATGTTTAAATCTATGATCAGGGAATCTAACAAGTTTAGATTCCCAACAATCTCCCCCTATTTAAACATAAATATTGCTAGATCTATCTAAGTTAAGGTAAGTGAGTTAACAGCTTCTTCTTACTCATAACAGATCTAAACAAACATACCTCATGATTTTATTAAAACTTAAAAGAACTTACAAGTACATAACAAAAGTGAAATAAAATGTGAAGGTAAAATTGGGCTGTGAATTTCTTCAATAGTCATCATTTTTAATCTTTTCTTCAGCTTCAGCTAAATCTAATCTGTTATCCAACTCTTCCTTCAAAGTTTTTGCAAACCTTTTGGAATACTCTGTGTTGATCTTGAGTGACTTCTTGTGACAAAGCAGCTGAATTGTTGATGCTAAGCACATCTCATCTTCTCTTTGAAATGCATACTGGCAAGCTCTGTTCATGAATGCCATTCCTCTTTCAGGCTCTGTGTATGTCTGACCATCAACATGGCCAACTATACCATTTGGTAGGATCAAATCCCTGTTTATACCATCCACTTGAACATCATCTGTGACAAAAGTTTCCTTAACAAGTTGAGAAACTCTTCTTCTTTTGTTACCAGTCTTTGGGGGTTCTTGTTCAAAAAGCTGTGGTGGGGGATCTATCTTGAGTTTGGCAGCCGTTTCTTTCATCCAGGTAAACTTGGCCTTAATAGTCTCAAGCAGAAGAAAATTAGCCTGGCCAGTTCTTTTGGCAGCTAAGGCTTCAAGTTCGAACCATTCAGATAACCCAAGTGTCTTTAGCCTGAACTTGTCAAACACATTCATGTTTCCCTGTTGGTTATCTCTCCACAAGATCATCTGTGAGGTGTTGGTGGATTTGTGAATGGTGTATTTGAACTTGGTTATCTTGCCAGGTGCATACCTGTTGTTAACGCAGGCATCATAATCAGCTTTGACTTTTCTTAGTGCCTCAGCGCGTTTAACTTCCATTTCCCTCAACCTTTGTTTTTGCTTTTCTCTTTCAGGTGGAGTCATCTTCCTTAGAGTAGCTTCATTCAATTCTTTGGCTGTCTTGAGTTCATTTAATCTCTTGAATTCCTCAGCCTGTTTCTCTATTTCTTCATGAGTTAAAGGAATCTCATTGGAAGGTGTAAAGGTTGAAAATTGGGAAAGGTCTGTGGTGGATCCTCCTGTCTCTAGCATCGCAGCTATCTTCTTTAGTTTGGTGTTTGTGTCAACCAAAACTATCTCATTTCCTTTCCTCGAGACAGAGGATTCCACATTCATGTTTTTCAAAACTTCAGCTCTTCTGATAAATGATGTTTGAGCCCGAGCTTGTATTGCTTTGGGAAGGGAGCTAACAGTGAACTTTAGCTTCTTGGCAGCTGGTTCACCATCATCCCAGACTCGCTGGTGTTAACCAAAATCAGGGACTTTGATGAATCAACTCCATCTTGATTCTGTTGCCCCCCCTGAGTGTTATCCTCATCATCAGATATGTTAATAGGTGTGATAACTTGTAGGGGGACAGGGAAAATGGTGTTGTCAGCTGATGATAAGCCTTGTTCAGCAGATTCAAGGTTAAGTGTTGTTTCCTTCTCCCCCTCACGTTCATCCTTCTTACGCAGACGTTTGGATGAACGTGTTTGAAAATGCCTTGCAATCTGTACAACAGAGGCAGCCATAGCACGTTGCCTTTTCCTTGAAGCCCTGGCAATCTTCAGCAAAAGGTTGCTGTTTCCATTAGTGTTGGCCTGAACTCGAGTAACAATGAAGTTTGCTTGACGGTATTTCCTGTTGCGAATAACTTCAAATTGTCTGTGCATAGTCAGCTCATGTTCATGGAATAAGGCAGGGACCTCTGAGTCAATTACATCCTTCATTCTTGTGGATAGGTGACTAAGTCCTTGTGCTACACCTTTTCGTACACCATCCTTGATGGGTTCAGTAACCGCCTCAGCAACAGCCTTTTGTATGATCCCTGGAAATGTGACAGTGAAGTTATGCATTTCAGACTTGATCACATCCAGCTTCCTTGATAAGCGTTCAATGACAGATTGATGATGAACAGGCTGAAGATTATGTATGTTGAGGCTTTATTGAGCATAATCATCCCCCCTTGGTAAAAGATCAAAGTTGGTTTGGGCAGGATGATCATACATTAGAAACTCAGCTGTTGGATCATAGGCTGGGCGTTGGAAGACTGTTGTTGTGGAGGTAGCAGAGTTTGGAGTAACAACAACGTCCTTGGGAGGAGGAGTATTATTTCCAGCTGGGGTGGACACAGCTATTTCCTTGGGAGGAGAGACAGATTGTTGATCTTCCTCATCTTCTTCATCCTCCTCCTCAAACATCCCCACAGGGATTTCATCTTCAGGCATTGACTCAAGATCAGAGACATCATCCACTAATGACATCATTTCTTCTTCAATATTCAGCAGAGGATCATTGTCATTAGGTTGGTCTTGAGTAATTGTATCAGCCTCTTTCTCCTATTTTACCTGGGATTCAGTGACTGGCTGTACAATTTCAGCCTGCAAATTGTTATAATTAGTAACAGGGAAAAAATTAAGGGGAATGGTCGCCATTTCGCTGTCCCAGAGAGGCTGAGGGTGATTACTCAACCACTCCAAAGGATAAATCCTTGGGATTCTTTTAAGTGTGAAAAATATATGGTTAATGATCGCCATTCGCTGCCCTAGGAAAGCTGAGTGTGATTATTCAGCCCCCCCAAAAGGTTAAAACCTTTGGGACTCTTTTGATTGTGAAACATATGTTGTTTATGGATCGCCATTCGCTGCCCCTAGGAAGGCTGAGGGTGATCATTCATGTAACACTCTCAAATCGGGTCATTTCAGCGAAAGGGTCCTTGAGTGTTACTTACAAGATTCAAGCTCATAATCATAGAAAACGGCTCAAAACGAGTCATTTTTACAAAAACATCTATTCATTCATTCAAAAGATAATACTCCATACACGGTCCCAGATAATTTTAAAATATTTACAGTACACATCAAAAGATAAAAATTGTTTTGAATGGATATAATTTATAAAAGCGGACCAGAGTCACTAAAATTTAGCAAGCTTCATGAAACCACCTTCCTTGAGTACCTTCTTTATGGACCTGAGATAAAACATGCTATAAAATCAAAAAAATATGTTGAGTGAATCTATAGAGTTTAAAGTATAAAAATCGAACACAAGTATTCAGAATAACCTTCCATGGTTAATAATTCATCGAAATATAATTATGTTGTACGGACATAATTATCGGTGTTATTACATAAGCCTCATGACATTGAACGTTAACATATATTATTTCAGCCCAACACACCTAGCCAAGTACGTATATTTCTCTTATACGTATGCATCTGATGTTTCATTACTAGTGCTTCACTACATCACGCGATAGCTAGTCGCGACCGGACTGGGCGTCACCCCGATAGATCTATCCATAGTATTAGCGTTCTTTCGATTAACAATTCACGATTCAATGGGTCTTTTAAGGCTAAAGCTAACTTATGGGTCATCTAAGAATACAATAGGGTCCCTTGTGTTCTATTTTAAAATAAATAGGGTTTACCACAACTTCTGGTTTCACCCATTCATGGGTTTACAGCAACTCTTGTTCTACCCTTCATTTTAAATAATTACTTTTCAAGTAAATAGAGCTTCCACAACTACTAGTTGCACCAATCAATTGGTTTATCCCAACTAGTTATACTCTTTACTTTTAATAAAACAAGCATGTTATCCCCCTCACATGTTTCTAAAACAATTAAAGAATTTAAAAACGAGGCTATAGACTCACCTTATCAATACGCGATACCAATAACAATAGTGAAATAAGATTACTTGGAGAGCCGCAAACTTCTAAAAACGACCTAAAATAAAATGACGTTGTGTTAGGCTTCAAATGATAATATAAATATGTGACGAGTCTTATAAAAGTTTTTCTAAAAATATAGTTTTCATAACGTACGTCATTAAAATAGGTAACAAGTCTAAAAATAAAATTCAAACGATATTGGTTATATCAAGACTTTCTATACATTTTTTTGTTTCAAAGCCATTCATATGCGAATGAGCGCAAGATAATATTTTATAGAAGCCATATAAAAGGTACATATTTGGTTACTTAGAAGCTTATATGACATCAATTATCTAATAAGAAATTTTAAAATTTTAGTTCAACCTTTATTTAATATTAAGTGTCCAAAAATCTCCCACAATATATGTTTAAAAGAACATATTTTATTTTGTAAAAACAAATGTTGCCACTATGTACAATGTCCAAAATTTCACAAAATAAATGTGTAAACTATATGAATACATGTATATTTACATAAATAATGTCTCTTTTTTTTGTTAACATTTAACTATAAAGATCATATATAATATACACATGATTAAAAAGAATTAGTCTTACAAGAGATGCAAGGAAACCATCAAGATATAGAACCAAAACCATAACTTTTAACCAAAGATCTTGACAACCTCAAAAACACTTCAATATATCCTTCAATGTTTAGTTAAGAAAGTTGCTAGAAATTTGATGGTAATATGAATAGGATAGTTGCTATTGTCGGCAAAAACAAAAGGAGTAAGATATGTATATCTTGTTAAATGAGACAAAGAACATGTTATGATAAAAAAGATGTACATGAAATTTGACACGTATGTTTCTTAAATTATTTCAAGTGAAATGTGTGAAGGGTAGGGAGAGGATTTGTTTTTATTTGAACTTTTGTCCCACATTATAATAAAACGGGTATTATCAAAATCCGATATTTTAAAAGTTACGCGATTTTGGAAGATACACGTAAAATACGAAAAATAAATGCTCAATATAAAATAAAAACATCGACCTTTGGAGGATATTTATATTTTGATAATTAAATAACTTAAAATACGTTAATGCGTCGAATGAACGAACGACACTTAAAGGTTTAACGTGAATTACGAAAAATACCCGTAAAACGAAAAATTAGACGACGACAATAGAAAATATTTCTATGTCATAACGAAAATATAAATATCGATACCTAACGTATTCCTTGACGGTTATAATCTAAACGGAATTTTTACGCTAAGTTTCAAGTCTAACCTTCTTGGTTAGCCGATAATTTAAATTTCTCAATAAAGTAAATACAAAATATGTAATATCGAGATTAAAATAACGACCAAAAATATCAAGATTGTCACATCATCCCCGCCTAACAGGGATCTTCGTCTCTGAAGATCAATTTGCCTTATTGCATGCCTTATTGTTGAAGTCATACAAATGAGGATATTTCTTCCACATTTGATCATCCCTTTCCTAAGTGTATTATGGTCCTTGTCTCGAGTTTCATCGAACATTGAAAATAGAAATTTAAATTTGCTTTAGTTGCTTAACTTCCCTATCCATGATTTCGACAACTTTTGGATAATAAGATTTTCGTCGGATAGACATTAATTTAGGTTCGACACATGAAAAGTATTGTGAATTCCTTTTAGCTCTTTGAGGTAATTCAAGTTTATATGCCACCGAGTCCACTCTAGATATTATCTCAAGTGGCTCAACATAACGGGGACTTAACTTCCCACGTTTTCCAAAACGTATAACACCTTTCCATGGTGATACTTTCGGCATAACTTTTCCACCTACCTCGAAATCCAAAGGTTTTTACTTCACATCATAATAAATTTTCTGTCTACTACAAGAAACTAACAAACGATTCATAGTTTGCACGATCATTTTATTATTGGAATGAAATGAGCAGATTTAGTCAATCAGACGATAATGACCGAAACTGAATCAAATCCAAACAGTTTTTTTTTTTGGAATCGACGAGAACTCCACTGCTATCAATCACATAGCTAAGAAATTTCATGCATTCAAGCAAAAAAAAATAACATTTCGAAAATTTGGCATACAACTTTTTAATCCTTAGCAAATTCAAGATCGTCTCCAAATGTTTACCATACTCTTATTTATTTTTACAATAAATCAGAACATTATCAATGAACATGATGACAAATTTATCAATACATGACTCGAACGCACGATTCATGAAATCCATATATACTGCCGGTACATTGGTCAATTCATACGACATTACTTAGAACTCATAATATCCATAACGACTTCTAAACGTCGTAAATAGAATATCTTCCTCGCGGATATGAAATTGATGATAAGTAGATAGTAGATCAATATTCAAATTGACATCAGCTGATCAAATAAGTCATTAATCCTTAGCAAAGGATATCGGTTCTTGACCGAAAATTTATTCAGCTCTCTATAGTCGATGCACATGCGAAACGATCCATCGTTCTTCTTATGAATAATACCGGAGCTCTCTATGGCGACGAGCTCGGTCGAATAAAATCTTTATTAGATAGCTCTTGCAATTGAACATATAATTTCTTCAGTTTAGATGGTAGTAAACGATATGGCTCACGGGCCACGGGTGCAACACCAAGAATTAGATCGATTTAGAATTCTATTTGCCTTGGAGGCGAAAGCCCTGACAAATATTCGGAAAGACTTCGAGATAGTTGTTGATTCGAAAAAACTGACTCTAGAATCTCAAACCACTAAACAAAATTCTACATCATCTTCACTCACCTTCAAAGTTTGCGGTTTGCACTTCATGGATGAAGTGTAGTTACAACCTCTAATTTTGGTCACATTTGGTCAATTAAGACCACAAGCATTAATGGCTCCAGCTCCAGCTCCACCAGTTTCCAGTTTCACCAGCTCCTCCTCCAAAACCATCTGCACCATAGAACCGATTGCTCCACCCAAACTACCGACCCACTAGAGTCGCCAGCTCCATCATTCATGTTAGCCATGAATTCAGTTAAGAATGCAACAACTTGTTTACTAATAACTTGGCTCATACGTGCCTAGTCATATTTTGGCGCATGATTCTTGTACAACGCGAATCATAATGAGTATTCATTCAATGGTTGCGTAATACCACATGAATTTAAAAGAGAAAAGCAGAGAAAGATAACAATAAAGCGATGTAGAATAAGAAATCAAAAGGTAGTCATTCCATTAATCACGGACTAGTATAAGTTGTATTGTTAAGCATTATAGATTGTCATCGTCTAATGCTATACAACTTAAAAGACTAGTTCTACTAACTGATGTCACAGTTTAGTTAATGATTTATGAAAAGATATTACTATTGATAAACTATTCCACTAAGAGTTACTAGGTAATTCACATGGCTAAGAAGGCTCCTCGATCTTACTAGAAGAATATTTCTACAGTGTCTTTTGGAGACGTTTGATATCCTCCTCAATTGGTGGTTTTGGAACAGCCCAAATACAACCATCCCACGATCATAGAATTAAAGTAACAAAATGAAAGAATGAATCGAGCAAACAAATTATGAGTCAATTGGAGTTTAAATGCACGGATTCTATATGATTAAGCCCACACGTTTATAAATCATTATTTCCATGGATTGATCAAATCCATCCAAATAAGATTTAGAAATTTGTGGTTCAACAATTTATAATTTCCTTGTTCAAATAAAGGGCCAATTCATTTCAACAAGACGATTATAAATCACCTTATTTAAGCATCGCCAGCACAACGCAAAAGATCAGGATCGAAACAAATGAAAAACTGATTTAGCAGAAAATGATCAGTGATATGACATGGAATCCTGGTTGGCATGTGAACACCATACCAATCAATCTCAATTCCTAACAGACATCAGGTACAATCTTAAACAAACTTGTTTCTAGCGAAATAGTAGAATGTGGAAGTTTAATAAAAATGCAGATTAAACTTACTAAATGAAATGAACGAATTGATAAATCAAGAATAAGAACCAAGGAATCAAAATCCTTGTAACCAAAAGAATATTATCGAGAATATTAACCATTTCGTTGGGATCATGTATCCACAACTTAGTTAGTCTCGGGAATAGCAGGATTAACTTCAGCGTTAGCGTTAAAATGACTAGAGTAGCTTCGTGACAATCTACGTCGTATACATATCTCGTATAAGCATAAAATTATCATTTATAATTAAATAAAAGAAAACATACCTTGCAGTTCACAATTACAAATAATCTATAAAGATTACAACATATATATATATATATATATATATATAATTCTATATATATATAAATACTCTCATTCTCGTCCATTGGCAACTCGGAGGTTTCACTTGCAACTGTTATAGTTAAAAGATTTCAAAAATTCATTTTTGGAAAATCTTTTCGTTCACTATAACTTGAGCTCTGATACCAATCTGTAACACTCTCAAATCGGTTCATTTCAGTGGAAGGGTCCTTGAGTGTTACTTACAAGATTCAAGCTCATAATCATAGAAAACGGCTCAAAACGAGTCGTTTTTACAAAAACATCCATTCATGGGTTTACAGCAACTCTTGTTGTACCCTTCATTTTAAATAATTACTTTTCAAGTAAATAGAGCTTCCACAACTACTAGTTGCACCAATCAATTGGTTTATCCCAACTAGTTGTACTCTTTACTTTTAATAAAACAAGCATGTTATCCCCCTCACATGTTTCAAAAACAATTAAAGAATTTAAAAGCGAGGCTATAGACTCACCTTATCAATACGCGATACCAATAACAATAGTGAAATAAGATTACTAGGAGAGCCGCAAACTTCTAAAAACGACCTAAAATAAAATAACGTTGTGTTAGGCTTCAAATGATAATATAAATATGTGACGAGTCTTATAAAAGTTTTTCTAAAAATATAGTTTTCATAACGTACGTCATTAAAATAGGTAACAAGTCTAAAAATAAAATTCAAGCGATATTGGTTATATCAAGACTTTCTATACATTTATTTTGTTTCAAAGCCATTCATATGCGAATGAGCGCAAGATAATATTTTATAGAAGCCATATAAAAGGTACATATTTGGTTACTTAGAAGCTTATATGACATCAATTATCTAATAAGAAATTTTAAAATTTTAGTTCAACCTTTATTTAATATTAAGTGTCCAAAAATCTCCCACAATATATGTTTAAAAGAACATATTTTATTTTGTAAAAACAAATGTTGCCACTATGTACAATGTCCTAAATTTCACAAAATAAATGTATAAACTATATGAATACATGTATATTTACATAAATAATGTCTCTTTTTTTGTTAACATTTAACTATAAAGATCATATATAATATACACATGATTAAAAAGAATTAGTCTTACAAGAGATGCAAGGAAACCATCATGATATAGAACCAAAACCATAACTTTTAACCAAAGATATTGACAACCTCAATAACACTTCAATATATCCTTCAATGTTTAGTTAAGAAAGTTGCTAGAAATTTGATGGTAATATGAATAGGATAGTTTCTATTGTCGGCAAAAACAAAAGGAGTAAGATATGTATATCTTGTTAAATGAGACAAAGAACATGTTATGATAAAAAAGATGTACATGAAATTTGACACGTATGTTTCTTAAATTATTTCAAGTGAAACGTGTGAAGGGTAGGGAGAGGATTTGTTTTTATTTGAACTTTTGTCCCACATTATAATAAAACGGGTATTATCGAAATCCGATATTTTAAAAGATACGCGATTTTGGAAGATACACGTAAAATACGAAAAAAAAATGCTCAATATAAAATAAAAACATCGACCTTTGGAGGATATTTATATTTTGATAATTAAATAACTTAAAATATGTTAATGCGTCGAATGAACGAACGACACTTAAAGGTTTAACGTGAATTACGAAAAATACCCGTAAAACGAAAAATTAGACGACGACAATAGAAAATATTTCTATGTCATAACGAAAATATAAATATCGATACATAACGTATTCCTTGACGGTTATAATCTAAACGGAATTTTTACGCTAAGTTTCAAGTCTAACCTTCTTGGTTAGCCGATAATTTAAATTTCTCAATAAAGTAAATATAAAATATGTAATATCGAGATTAAAATAACGACCAAAAATATCAAGATTGTCACAATTCAGCCCCCCCAAAAGGTTAAGAAACCTTTGGGACTCTTTTAAGAGTGACACATATGTGGGTTAAGGTCGCCTGTTACGCTGCCCCTAGGAAAGCTGAGGGTGATGATTCAACTCCCCCTGAAAAGGATAAATCCTTTGGGATTCTTTTAAGGTGAAAAAGTTAAGGGTTAAGATCGTCTTATTACGCTGTCCCTAGAAGAGCTGAGTATGATGATTCAGCTCCCCTAAAAGTAAAACTTTTGGGATTCTTTTTCTGAGGGAACCAAGAGGCTGTGTGAAGTACAACTGACCAAGGTTGAGACATATGTGTATCCAGGTTGTTGTTAGCCTGAATACTGTCTAGAGGGTGCAGGGTCATCGGGGTGCTTTATAAACACAAATGAATCATTCCCTGGTGCAAAGACATGGTGTACAGAAGTCTTAAAGAGTTCTAAGTGCATAGACAGACTTCTATGGGTCGAGGATTACCCTAACTTCACCACTCTCTCCTACAGACAATTGAGAGTGGCGGCGTGTGAACCTCTAAAAATGTACACTGATTACCTGTGAGATATCAGCTGGATTAGGCTGGTTTCATGTTGTCTCAGCTGACTTTGAGACACTAGACCCTTGTTGTTGGTCAGTAGAAGTATCTGATTCCACATGAGTATCTGGAACAGAGGAGGTGCCAGTCTTCTTTCCCTTGGCCTTAGCAACAGATTTGGTGTGGGAAGAAGAGGGGATTTTCTTCTTCTTAGGCTGTTGGCCAGAAGAAGCCTTGGACGTCGTAGTGCACTGCCCAGAGGTCAAAGACTTAGACTTGCCAGACACACTAGAGGTATTCACCTTCTCAGAAGAAGGGAGCAAGGACTTCTCAGTTGTTGGTTGTTTGTTGGCAACGTTCATCATATGAGAGGTGACAGGGACACCTTCAGCTCCTATTTCTTTGTAGATGGCACCTGTCATGCGGTAGGGCTTCAGAGCAGTCAACGCAGAGTTATGGTAGTTGTCTCCCAACAGGCTTTCAAAGATCAACGACAAGAAGCGAACATAGCAGATATTCTTTTCCCTGACTTGATTTCTTCCCTTCAGCTGTTCTACAAGGTTGGAGAAGAGAATGCTTCCAACATCAACATCAGCTCCCCTGATCAGCCCATAAGCTATAGATTGATGGTTAAAGGACATCTGATCTTGGGATCCCTACATTCCTCCCAGGGATTTAACAATGTGGGTGAAGAGGACACGCCACATGGGTGTAAAGTACTTAATCTTCAGAGGAGACTTTGAGAGGACCTCAGCGGCTGTAAGGGCATGGTTTGCATCATGGAAGGGTTTGAGTGTGGCCAGGGCATCTTTAACAGCCTTTTTATCAACAACCTTAAGGTATTCATCACCATGTTTCAATCCAGCCACACTCGAGAAACCTTTAAGGGAGAAAGCAAAAGGGTGTTCATTGCATGAAAGGCTAAAGGTTATTGTGTCATCTACCACTTCAGCAGAGTAACAGAATTCCCTAAGGTATTCTTGGTAGAAGGTGGTTGGGGATTTGGTGAAGGCTTCACTTAAGTCACAGTTTTGCATGAAGTTTACCAGATATGAGTAGGTGTCATTAGGAGCCTTGATCCATCCAATAGAGTTGTTTGAGGCAAGGATGCTTTCGTTGATCTCGAAGTTAACGTTTGCTGCATTGGGAACAGAAAAAGCCATGGATTCAAGGTCGAAGGTGAAAGAAAATGGAGGATGGTTTAAGAGAGAGAAGAACTTATAGAGAGAAATAGATTTGTGAAATGAGAATGGTGGTGGGTGAGAAGAGACGAGAGACAATATATATATTCAAAATAAGTAAACAGTTATTCAACCGCATTTAATGCAAAGAGAGAAAATGACTGCTCAAGTGGGTCCCTTGACCTTTCAAAACTTATTTGTCTCCTCGTTATTCGAAAAATAAATGATTAAATTTTTGAGAATGTTTTTTGCATTTACTTGGAAAGTAACTACCTAGTTTCATGTGAAAAACATTTAATATAGAATCAATCATTTAATGAACACATTTAATATCAAGCCACAGACTTTGAGATATTAAGCATCCCTAGCTCAGCAACTAGCCTGTTGAACGAAGGTTCAGCCAAAGGCTTTGTGAAGATATAAGCTAGTTGCAGCTCTATGGGAACAAAGTGCAGCTCAATATCTCCCTTCATTATATGATCCCTGATAAAATGATACATGATATCAATGTGTTTGGTACGAGAGTGAAGAACAGGGTTGTTGGATATGGCAATGGCGTTGGTGTTGTCACAAAAGATTGGCACTTTGTCATAGTCAGCCAATTGACTTTTCATCCAGAGCACCTGAGCACAACAGCTGGCTGCAGCGACATATTCTTCTTCAGCTGAAGACATAGCCACAGAGTTTTGCTTCTTAGCACTCCATCCAACCAAATTTCCTCCTAGGATTTGATAGCTGCCTGAAGTGCTTTTCCTGTCAATACAGCATCCAGCATAGTCTGAATTTGAATAGGCCTTGAGATCAAAGCCTGATTCCTTGGGATACCATAGACCTAGGGATGCTGTTCCTTTGAGATACCTGAAAATTTTCTTAACAACCACTAGATGGGATTCTTTTGGGTTAGCTTGGTACCTTGCACAGAGACATGTGGAGAATTGGATATCAGGACGACTAGCTGTCAGATACATGAGTGACCCAATCATGGCTCTATATAAAGTCTCATTAACAGAGACCCCTGACTCATCAGGGCCCAAGTTGTTGGGTGGAAGCATGGGGCATTTCACTGATGCACAATCAGCTAAGTCATATTTTTTAAGTAAATCCTTAACATACTTTTCTTGACAAATTGAAATTCCCTTAGGACATTGTTTAATTTGAAAACCCAAAAAGTAAGTTAATTCACCCATCATACTCATCTCATATTTCTTGGTCATTAATTTAGCAAAACGTTTACTAAGATTGACATTTGTTGACCCAAAGATGATATCATCCACATAAATCTGCACAATGATGAAATCACTCTTATCCTTGAAGGTAAAGAGTGCTTTATCAATAGAACCCCTGACAAATTTATTTTCAGTTAAGAAATTAGAAAGAGTTTCATACCATGCTCTTGGAGCATGTTTCAGCCCATACATGGCTTTGTGTAGTCTGTACACATGGTTGGGAAACTCGCTGTTCTCAAATCCTTCAGGTTGTGTGATAGGTGTGAAAACACCCATCCTTTTACCACTTATTTCTTACTAAAACAAGACCAAAACGCGTATTTAATGTCATTTGTTTGGAATTATGCGTGCTTTGTGTGTTTGTTGTGTTTCAGAGCCAACCGGATAAATATTGGAGAAAACATGGGATTGCACGGGTTTTATCGAGGAAAAAAGACGAAAAGACGAAGTCTATAGTCCAAGAGATGCAAAAGATTTGAAGTCAATGGGCCCATTTGAAGATTTATCAAAGAAAAAGGATCAAAGATGGAAGATTTACCTATGTCGAAGAAACTCAAGTCTATTAAATGAAGAAGTTAAAAGACGAGTTGAATTTATTTGTCGACAAATCCCGAATCGAAATCGAAAACGTCAACTTTTCTGAAAAGACGAGAAGACAAAAAGAAAGAGAGAAAGCCCACTCACCAACCAAGGGAGAAGCCTATAAATACTCCTCCCATTCACAAATTTCCACTAGTCTTTTTCTGTTACGTTTTTCTCCGAGTTCTTAGGAAGAACCATCTCCCTTAAGGAGTGGTTTTCATTTTCTTTAATTTCTTCTTGAATCTTGTAAGTTTAATCTTTCCATTTTGTTTGAAAAATCTTAATCATCAATACAAGTTTAATTTTAATATTTCTATCATCTTGTTCTTCATCTCTTTGTGATTCAAAGCTATTAAGTTTCACTTTTATTGGTTTGATCATCAAAAACAAGTGGGTTTTGCGTTTTTGTTGTTTTTGATTGATGCTTTCTATTAGTAAATGATTAGTGGATAAATTGGTTTAAGTTTGGGTTAAAAATTTGTTTGATTTTTGGTTTAAAATTCGTGTTTTAGAATCCCCTGTTCTTCGCTTTTCTTTACTGAGTTCGCCCAGATTACGGATAGAGTTTCTGTGACTTTGTTGGTTCGGAATTTCAAATATTCCGGATCAAGGTTGTGGTTTGTTGTTTACTCGGAATATCCAATTATTCCGAGTAGGGCCTATATTCCGCATAGAGTTTTCTGTCTACAACATTCCGAGTAGGGCTATTATTCCGCATAGCACAAACATTCCGCATAGCCACATTTATTCCGAATATAGTTTTCCTTCTAAAACATTCCGAGTAGAGTATATATTCTGAATAAGATTGTTATTCCACATAGCTTGATATTCCGCATAGTCAGATTATTCCGTATAGGAACTTTATTCCGCATAAGCCATATTATTCCGAATAGAGTTTTCTTCCTAAAACATTCCGAGTAGAGCCCAATATTCCGCATAGCCGTATTATTCCGAGTAAGAGCCAATATTCCGCATAGACTAAAATATTCCGAGTAGAGCAGACATTCCGAATAGATTTTTCCAGTTTTATTCTGCATGAGAAGAAATATTCCGAATAAGTTGTTTTCTCCACGTTGAGGTACTTACTGTTTCATCTAAATTCTAGCTTTATTCTCAGTTATTATCTTTAGTTTAATTTTATTACTTCTAGTACTTATCATTTTAGTAGATTTAGACCAAAGCTCCCCCTTTTTAGTCACCAATTACAACGATTCCACTTTTGACCGTGATCGATTCGAGAAGATACCGAGAACGAAACAACGACATATATCAATTGGGTACGAGCAACGCAAAGAAAGATCCTGCAAGCAAACTTTTTTTATTAACTAACCAAAAGTCAGTTATTAAAATGGCGCCACTGCCGGCTCTTCTCGTTAAGATCAACAGTTTCTTGTGAGAAAAATTGGATTTTGGGATCCGTTCTTTCGGGAACGTTATTTTCAAGCACAAAAATTTTCAAAAAACCCATAAAAATCTAAAATTTTCAAAAATACAAAAACATAAAAAAAAACCTATAAAAACCAAAAATATTTTCTCTTGCATTTTCTTTTTAGTGTATGCGTACTCGATCAACGTCTTATTCAGAGCCCGAAACTCTCGAAGATTTAGACATGGTCGGTGTACACAACAACAACAATAATAATCCACCCCTCCCAAACAACAACAATAATAATCCACCCCACCAAAACATGAATAATCCACCCTTACCCGACCTACGAACCATGGAGGAGCTATGTCAACCCACCATGAATGGACGTGGAGGCCCGATTGCGCCGATGCATGTCACGGCTCAGGAGTTTTCGTTAAAGCATCACATGATCCAACAAGTGCAAACTAACCCATTTCGCGGAATTCTGGATGATGATGCCAACAAACACCTCGACAAATTCATTACCATCACCCAAAGCATGAAGTCCCCCGGTGTTTCTATGGATGACCTTCGCCTTCAACTCTTTCCCCACTCGCTTTCTCACCATGCCGAAAAATAGTTTGACCATCTCCCAAAGAACTCTATTCATACTTGGGACGACATGACTCAACGCTTTTTGTCGCGCTACTTCCCACCATTCATGGTCACGAGCCTTCGTAACCAAATTAGTGATTCATGCAAGACAATGATGAATCGCTCTTTGATGCTTAGGAACGATACAATGATTTGATCGACCGCTGTCCAAATCACAACATGCTCCCCGTCACTCTCATTGATACTTTCTACAATGGTCTCACTTTTCGTGATCGTGACACGATCAACGCCGCCGGTGGTACTTTTATGAAAAGGAGACCGGAGGAGTGTAGAGAGTTGATTGAAAACATGACTACTCACCACAAGAATTGGGATTCATCCACATCCTCAAGATCTAACCCGAGAGTCAATGTTTCTTCTACTACTTCCAATCCCGAGATGACTGAAATTTCTCGACAACTCGCTGAGATGAACAAGAATTTCATGACCATGGCCACAAACCACTTTCAACAAGCTAAAGCCGTTGCTATTTCTTGTGACACATGTGGTGGTCCTCATTCCTACAATGATTGTCCTTCCACTCAAGGCAATTTTTCTGAAAACGTTAACGCGGCATACGGTACTTATCCCACGGGAGGCTATCAAGCTCGTCCTCAAGGAGACCGTAGCTTGCTAAGTTATCGTTCAAAAAATTATCTTGCTCCACCCGGTTTCCCTCCTCCAAACCAAAACCAACCACAACGCTATAACCGAAACAACCAATCCCAACCTCGTGCTAACAATCAATATCAATCCCAAAGAAACCCATACCCACCTCAAGGAAATTCTCAAGCTTACCAAGCTCCACCTCTCACTCAACCGATGGTATTAAATCAAGACGTCAAGACGTTCATGAAAACTAATCGAGAGATGGTGACGAATCTTCAGAGTCAATTTGTCAACTTGAAGAATGACATGGCGAAACAAGGGAGCGATATTCGAGCCGAGCTAAGGAATGACATGGCAAAACAAAGAAATGAAATTCGCGCAGACATTAGAGACTCTTTCAGCACTCAAGCGCTTAACATACGTGATATGATCGGTTCGCTCATCCAAGGTAATCAACCCTCTTCTTCGGGTACTATTCCGAGTAACACCGTTGCGAATCCAAGAGGGGAGATGAAAGCAATCACCACTCATAGTGGAAAAGGTTATACGGAACCCGAGCTTCCTACACCTCCACCCGTGATTGTGAACAAGAAAAAAGAGCAACTTTCCTCACCTCCTTCACCTTCTATCCCCATTTCCCCACCACCCGTGGTTGTGAGTGATCCTACTCCCCTAAAGCCTTCTTCTTCATCCAATATACCTTATCCTTCAAGGTTGCGGAAAGAGAAGTAAAAGAGCAAGGATGATATTCAAGTTTCAAACTTTCTGAAAATGTTTAAACAATTGAATTTTAACATCTCCTTTGCCGAGGCTTTCGCTCACATGCCTAAATACGCTAAGATGTTTAAAGATCTTCTTAGTGACAAGGAGAAGCTTCTTGACATTGCTGAGACCCAACTTAACGAGAATTGCTCCGCCGTTCTCTTAAGGAAATTGCCCACCAAACTTGGTGACCCGGGTCGCTTCTTGATTCCTTGCAACTTCCCGGGAGTAGAGAATTGCATGGCCCTAGCCGATCTAGGTGCAACTTAATGCCTTTAACTGTTTGGAAGCAATTATCTCTCCCCGAGCTAGTCCCCACCAAAATAACTTTGGAATTAGCTAACCGTACGGTTGCTTATCCAGTGGGGATAGCCGAAGATGTCTTTGTTGGCGTTGACAAATTCACCTTCCCGGCGGATTTTGTTGTCGTTGACTACGAGATGGATCCTCGTGTTCCTTTAATTGTTGGACGTCCCTTCCGGAGGACCGGTCGCACTCTCATTGATGTAGCCGCGGGCGAAATAATCATGAGAGTTGGTGACGATAAAATTGTCTTCAACATGGGTAAGATTTCTAAGCAACCTTATTCATATGAGAGTGTTAATGCTATTGATGTTCTCAATGAGGCGTGTGAAGAACATTTTCATGATGCTTGCAAAAGTACTCTTTCTTCTCTACCCAATATTGAGACCGTTGCCTCAATTGCTCCGGCATTGACTCCCTTTGGAAAAAGTGACTTGGATGATTTCGAAGCTAGCTTGGGTCCTCTCGATATTAAGTATGATGATTCTTCCACTAATTGGGATGACGACATTCGTACTATTGAGAGACTTCTCAATGAAGACCCGTTTCCTCCTCCCTCTCCTAAAGAGGTGACTAATGATGATCCATCGTTAGTTACACCATCTATTGAGGATCCTCCTACTCTTGAGCTTAAAGACCTACCTCCTCATCTAGAGTACGTTTTTCTTGAAGACAACGAGAAGTTACCGGTCATCATCACGAAGGACCTGAAAGAAGAAGAAAAAGCCCGACTTATCGCCATGTTGAAGAAGCATAAAAGAGCTATCGCTTGGAAAATCTCCGACATTCGCGGAATTGATCCTCACTTTTGCACACATAAAATTCTATGGAGGACGACTTTAATCCCACAATTCAAAGCCAACGAAGGGTGAATCCTAAAATCCATGAAGTCATCAAAAAAGAGGTTATCAAACTTCTTGATGCGGGTATGATTTACCCTATTTCGGATTCACCATTGGTTAGTCCAGTTCATTGTGTGCCTAAGAAAGGCGGAATCACCGTTGTGCCCAATCAAAACAACGAGTTGATTCCTACCCGTCTCGTTACTGGGTGGAGAGTTTGTATAGACTACCGCAAACTCAATGATGCCACGAGAAAGGATCATTTACCTCTTCCTTTTATGGACCAAATGCTTGAACGTTTAGCGGGTAATGAATATTACTGCTTTCTTGATGGTTTCTCGGGTTATTTCCAAATACCCATCGACCCCCAAGATCAAGAGAAGACAACATTCACTTGTCCCTATGGCACATTTGCTTACAAAAGAATGCCTTTTGGCTTATGCAATGCCCCCGGGACTTTCCAAAGGTGCATGTTGGCTATCTTTCATGACATGGTTGAGCAAACCATGGAAGTCTTCATGGATGATTTCTCGGTCTTTGGGGATTCCTTCTCTTCTTGCCTTGCCAATTTGGAACGTATGCTTAAGCGGTGCGAAGACACTCGCCTTGTTTTGAATTGGGAAAAATGACATTTTATGGTAAAAGAAGGCATTGTGCTAGGACACAAAATCTCTAAAGCCGGTCTTGAAGTCGACCGTGCTAAAGTGGATATCATATCCAAATTACCTCCACCTTCAACCGTGAAGGGTGTGAGAAGTTTTCTGGGTCATGCGGGCTTCTATCGTCGATTCATTCAAGATTTCTCTAAAATCGCTCGCCCGATGACCCACCTCTTGGAAAAAGATACTCCTTTTATCTTTTCTAAAGAGTGTATCGAAGCCTTCAATCTTCTTAAGGATAAGCTAACTAAGGCACCGGTCTTAGTTACCCCTAATTGGGAGCTACCCTTTGAGTTGATGTGCGATGCTAGCGACTTTGCTATTGGTGCGGTTTTGGGACAAAGGATCAACAAACACTTCCAACCAATCCACTATGCTAGCAAAACAATGACGGGGGCTCAATTGCATTATACGACAACCGAAAAAGAGCTTTTAGCTGTTGTCTATGCTTTTGAAAAATTCCACCCCTATCTTGTTTTATCCACCACAATCGTATACACGGACCATTCTGCGTTGAAGTACTTGATGACTAAACATGACTCTAAGCCAAGACTTCTCCGCTGGGTTTTACTCCTTCAAGAATTCAACATTGAAATTCGTGACAAGAAGGGTGCTGAAAACCTAGCCGCGGATCATCTGAGTAGACTTGAGGATCCATATCAAGGGGATCATCCGAACAAAGAGATCAATGACTCTTTCCCCCTTGAGACCTTAATGTCTATAAAACTCAATCTGGATGACACCCCGTGGTTTGCCGATATTGCAAACTACTTAGCGGGTGGTGTTCTCATCAAAGGGTTAACATCCCAACAAAAGAAGAAGTTCTTGAACGATGTTAAGACTTACTTTTGGGATGACCCTTTTTTATTCAAACAATGCGCTGACTTGATTATTCGCCGATGTGTTGACGGACCGGCAGCTTTTGACATTCTCCAAGCTTACCACAAAGGACCCACCGGTGGTCACTTTGGTCCCAACTACACCGCCAAAAATGTGTTTGACTCGGGATTTTATTGGCCCACCATTTATCGTAATGCTCAAGAGATGGTTAAACATTGTGATGCTTGCCAAAAACAAGGCAAGATCACACATAAAGATGAGATGTCTCAAAATTTCATACAAGAATGTGAAATCTTTGATGTATGGGGCATCGACTTTATGAGGCCATTCCCTTCTTCTAAAGGCAACAAATACATCCTTGTCGCTGTTGACTACGTTTCCAAATGGGTTGAAGCCAAGGCTTTACCCACTAACGACGCGAGGGTGGTTTGTAATTTCTTGAAACAACTGTTTGCTCGATTCGGTGTTCCTCGTGCTATTATCAGTGACCGGGGGACTCATTTTTGCAACGATCAATTTGCAAGAGTCATGGCTAAGTATGGTGTCCATCACCGTCTTTCCACCGCTTATCATCCTCAAACCAACGGTCAAGCCGAGATATCCAACCGCGGATTGAAGAGAATTTTGGAACGTACTGTGGGAGAGCATCGTGCCTCGTGGGCCGATAAACTTGATGATGCTCTGTGGGCTTTCCGTACCGCCTATAAGACACCGATTGGTTGTACACCTTATCATCTTGTGTACGGGAAAGCCTGCCACCTCCCCATCGAGCTAGAACATAAGGCATACTGGGCCTTGAAGTGGGCTAACTTCGACATCAACAAAGCCGGTGATCTTCGCAAGATTCAACTCAACGAGCTACAAGAATTGAGGAATGAAGATTACGAGAACTCATTGATCTACAAAGAGAAGACCAAGATTCTCCACGATGCTAAAATCAAGAACCGAGAGTTCCACGTTGGTGATCAAGTCTTACTTTTTAACTCTCGGTTGAAGATCTTCTCGGGCAAGTTGAAGAGCCGCTAGTCTGCTCCATTCACCATCGCCAATGTTTTTCCCTATGGCACCATTGAGCTTTCTCAGCCAAATGGGCCCAACTTTAAGGTGAATGGCCAGCGTTTGAAATTGTACTTTGGTGAGGACATCTCTCATGAGATGATTCCATCCCTCACCACGTTTCCCTTGAATTAGTTCGGGACCGAGTCAGGCTCATGACTCGGTGAACAAAAACAAGCGCTCCTCGGGAGGCAACCCGAGTATCTATCCCCCTTCCCCGTTTTTCATCCTACGTGTTGGGGGAGCTATATAGGTTGCTTGTATTTGGATGGTGATGTGATTACAGGGATAAGTGCACTCTTGGAATCTTTGAAGAACCGTGCTCTCATGTTATCCGCAATACCGGTTCTATCTCTCAACTATCGTGATTCAATTATCTTCATACTCACATTTGAAATTGATCACTTTAGTCGTCTCTTCCTTAGCGAGATTTAAACAACGTGCACAATGTCATAAGTGTAGGGGAGACTTTTCCCACATGCTTAAACATTGAGGACAATGTTTATCTTAAGTGTAGGGGAGGCTTCTATCGAAGTTTTAAGTGGACTTTTCCATTAAAATGCCTTCATTTAACCGGAAAATCATCTTTTTCAGCATTTTTCAAATTTTAAATTAACTTTGGCCATTTAGTCGTAATTTTTAAATTTTTATCGTTGCTTTCATATGTATATATCCCGCAATAAAGTCAAAAATATTAATAAAGTCGTGTAGCTAGTTTTGAAGTCTTTGACATATTAGGTCCGTTGCGATTATTTTGACTCAACCCGAATAGACTTATCCGAGTATATTCTAGCTAGTATCCTTAACCATGTAGACCTTAATTGGTTTATTAGGCTAAGTATCCACGAGTCTCATTACTTGAGATTTTAAATTGTGGAGGACGAAAAATGATAGAGTCAATTATAAGTCGGTATTCTTGCACAAGCTCACTTGGTGTAATTATTTGCCTATTCTCCCATCACTTGCTAATAATTTATCTGCAATAAGTAAGGTCGTACGATTTGAAAGGTTACTTAGCTTCTAGCCCAAGATCGTTTAAAAGTTGCTCGGTAATGATAAGAGTTCATAGCCAAGGCATAACTTATGAAGCGGGGCGCAAAGATTGGCGAGTCCAAAAAGGCCCTAACAAGGCATGAGGATTCTATTTTATTGCTAAAGATCCAAGGTGATGTGAAAAGCATTATTCCCAAAATCAATATGAAGGATCAAGATTCACGGCGAAAAGCAATCAACTCCCATCAAGATCATGGAGAAGTCTATCCGAAAAGACCCTAACAAGGTATGAGGATAAATAGATCCAAGTCTGAAAAGGAGGCGGATCGTTGTATCTCAAAATCCCAATTAGAGATTGAAGAAATAACCATGAAGTCGTGGTCAACAATGTTGGAGTACCCCTCAAAAGTCTCCAAGTGAAGAAACTCTATTAACGAAGAGAAGAGCATTATCTCAAGAACGTCTCTCAAGATATGAAGTATGAAGTACATGCCAAATATCAGCCCGAGAAAGGTCTCAAATCGTGAACCGAGTTATGCCAAATATGAACTTTTTGATATCCCGAGAAGCAGTTTTAAGAGATTTTGTCCTTTAGCTAACAATTAATCAAATCGTCCTACTTTGCTTTCAGCCTAAACAAACTATCGAAATAAGTCCAAAAATGCATCTTCAGGATTATTCTAAGACAAAAATAAAATATAAGAGATACACCTAGGAATAAGGGAGTTTAAGCATATAATTAAGCCATGTGTGTAAGTGTTTGAATTGCTAACTTATAATAACAATGATCTCGTTTTTAAGCTTAGTTTGGGGAACGTGAAACTTGAGGGTGATAAATCTTCGCAGCACCAAAGCCCTAATGTAAGTCCTTGATCTCTTTGCAAGTTATTTCCATATAGCTATTTTCAAGTGAAAATGGTTTTCTATCCTTTTGTTTATTTTAAAGATTTTAATTTCTCTTAGTACTTTAATCTTTGTTTAGTAATGTTATTAAGGCCAAGGTTGATTGATTATGAGAAAAATGTAAAATTACTTTATCACTAAGCATTGCATGAGGGCATGGCAATGGTTAAGTGTAGGGGATTTGATAGGTGTGAAAACACCCATCCTTTTACCACTTATTTCTTACTAAAACAAGACCAAAATGCGTATTTAATGTCATTTGTTTGGAATTATGCGTGGTTTGTGTGTTTGTTGTGTTTCAGAGCCAACCGGATAAATATTGGAGAAAACATGGGATTGCACGGGTTTTATCGAGGAAAAAAGACGAAAAGACGAAGTCTATAGTCCAAGAGATGCAAAAGATTTGAAGTCAATGGGCCTATTTGAAGATTTATCGAAGAAAAGGACCAAAGATGGAAGATTTACCAATGTCGAAGAAACTCAAGTCTATTAAATGAAGAAATTAAAAGACGAGTTGAATTTATTCGTCGACAAATCCCGAATCGAAATCGAAAACGTCAACTTTTCTGAAAAGACGAGAAGACAAAAAGAAAGAGAGAAAGCCCACTCACCAACCATGGGAGAAGCCTATAAATAATCCTCCCATTCACAAATTTCCACTAGTCTTTTTCTGTTACATTTTTCTCCGAGTTCTTAGGAAGAACCATCTCCCTTAAGGAGTGGTTTTTATTTTCTATAATTTCTTCTTGAATCTTGTAAGTTTAATCTTTCCATTTTGTTTGAAAAATCTTAATCATCAATACAAGTTTACTTTTAATATTTCTATCATCTTGTTCTTCATCTCTTTGTGATTCAAAGCTATTAAGTTTCACTTTTATTGGTTTGATCATCAAAAACAAGTGGGTTTTGCGTTTTTGTTGTTTTGGATTGATGCTTTCTATTAGTAAATGATTAGTGGATAAATTGGTTTAAGTTTGGTTAAAAATTTGTTTGATTTTTGGTTTAAAATTCGTGTTTTAGAATCCCCTGTTCTTCGCTTTTCTTTACTGAGTTCGCCCAGATTCCGGATAGAGTTTCTGTGACTTTGTTGGTTCGGAATTTCAAATATTCCGGATCAAGGTTGTGGTTTGTTGTTTACTCGGCATATCCAATTATTCTGAGTAGGGCCTATATTCCGCATAGAGTTTTCTGTCTACAACATTCCGAGTAGGGCTATTATTCCGCATAGCACAAACATTCCGCATAGCCACATTTATTCCGAATATAGTTTTCCTTCTAAAACATTCCGAGTAGAGTATATATTCCGAATTAGATTGTTATTCCGCATAGCTTGATATTCCGCATAGTCAGATTATTCCGCATAGGAACTTTATTCTGCATAAGCCATATTATTCCGAACAGAGTTTTCTTCCTAAAACATTCCGAGTAGAGCCCAATATTCCGCATAGCCGTATTATTCCGAGTAAGAGCCAATATTCCGCATAGACTAAAATATTCCGAGTAGAACAGACATTCCGAATAGAGTTTTCCAGTTTTATTCTGCATGAGAAGAAATATTCCGAATAAGTTGTTTTCTCCATGTTGAGGTACTTACTGTTTCATCTAAATTCTAGTTTTATTCTCAGTTATTATCTTTAGTTTAATTTTATTACTTTTAGTACTTATCATTTTAGTAGATTTAGACCAAAGCTCCCCCTTTTTAGTCACCAATTACAACGATTCCACTTTTGACCGTGATCGATTCGAGAAGATACCGAGAACGAAACAACGACATATATCAATTGGGTACGAGCAACGCAAAGAAAGATCTTGCAAACAAACCTTTTTTATTAACTAACCAAAAGTCAGTTATTATTGTGCAACATACACTTCTTCTGCCAAATCACCATTGAGGAATGCACTCTTTACATCCATCTGATACATAGTGAAGTTCATATAGGCAGCATAAGTCAGGAAGATTTGGATGGCTTCAAGTCTTGCAACTGGAGCAAATGTTTCATCATAATCAATTCCTTTGAGTCTGAGTATACCCCTGTGCCACCAGCCTGGCCTTGTTTCTGAAGATGTTCCCAATTTCATCCATCTTATTTCTATAGATCCATCTAGTGCCTGTGATATTCTTTCCAGTTGGGGCTGGCACTAGTGTCCATATAATACTCGGTTTTTAACACCAAATATAAAATCTTATCGTCCGATTCTCTTCGAATTGACTACCGGTCTAGAGTGCGACTCAATTGTCTTTTGGTGAACAAGAGAATGGTTTGGTTGATTATCTATTTTAAACTAATAGCAAATAAGTAAGTGTCGTTGAGTAAAGTAGAAGTTTAAAGATTATACTACAAATAACAAGTTAAAAATAAATGCTTGAAAATTTAAAGGCAATATAAGAAAAATACTTGAACACTAAATAAAACTAACACTTAGAACTTTGCAAAAACAAGAACTCATCCAATCGGAATATGTGAAACATCCCTGATCGGAATAAAGCTGCGATCGGAATGATGGTAAAAACCCTGATCGGAATATCTTAAAAAAGAAGGATCGGAATGATGTAAATTGGGGCAATCGGAATAATAGCAAAACCACCCTAATCGGAATATGAAAACGAAACTCAATCGGAATATGGGATAAAGTACTAATCGGAATGTTCAGAAAAACATCCGATCGGAATACGCAAGTTAAATGGTCAAATCGGAATAATAAGAAAAAACTCCCAATCGGAATGTTCAAGTGCAAATCGGAATAACCCAAAACTGGTCCTGATCGGAATCTCAATTACCTAATCCGATCAACTCGATCGGAATACTAGCTGCTCAAATCGGAAACCCTTAAAACCCTTTTCCGATTTACCAATCGGAAAGAGGGGGATGGTGGCTGGTCGGAATAAGCTGATCGGAAAGGGGTTTAAACCCTTTCCGATTTATATGAGATTCGAGATTAAGCTAGTAATAAGCTATAATGAATAAGCTCACACCAAACTTGAACGAATCAAAATTGAACCGGATCAAATAAGCACTAATATCAACTTATCTAAACTTAAAATAAACAAATTTTTAAATCAAACCATAAAAATATGAACTTTTTAAGGAAACTTTTTATAAGTAAATAAGCTAAACATGTAAATAAGCCAATAAGCACAAGAATCTTAAAGCTTAATCAAATGAAAGCTTATGTAGGAACAAAAAGATTAACTTTTTAAGCACGAAATCATTAAGAACAACACGGATCAAATGAAATTCGCACCAAAATCTATCTAAAATCAAAGAAAGGTAGAATGAGATGAAAGATTAAAAGCTTAAATAGAACTTGATTAATGAAATAAGCAATACACAAATGTTTAATCTTGAAAGATTAAAAGAAAAGATGAAACTTAGTGAGAGAAAGTTTAGAACTTTCTCTCTCTAAAAACTAGAAAGAAAAGTAAAAAATTAAAACTAAAACCTAAAGACTAACTACCCTCCTAATGTGTATTAGGAGGGTATTTATAGGGAAAATGGAGGGAGTGCATGTGTTGCATCTTCTTTCTTTCTTCACGTCTTCTCGACTCGATTTAATTCTTTGTCTTTTCTCGACGTCGTCTCGGGATTAATTAAACTCGTCTTAACATTCCTTCATTTATTTAGACTCGAGTTCTTCGACTTCATTAAACTTCCGCCTTTAGACTTGTTCTTCGATAAATCTTCAGAATAGGCCTTGGACTTCCGTTCTTTTTGCACTCTTGATCTTTTAACTTCGTCTTTTCCCGTTTTCTTCGATAAAAGCCCGTGAAAGCCCGTGTTTTCTTCCTTTTCCATCTTTTGGTCCTAAAACACAATAAAAACACAAACCACGCATAATTCCGACTTTTACGACATAAAATACACGTTTTGGTCTTGTTATTATTGGAAATAAGTGGTAAAAGGATAAGTGTTTTCACACTTATTAAATCCCCTACACATGACCATTGCAATGCCCTCATGCAATGCATTAATTTAAAGCACGGTTTACATTTTTCATCATAAATAACCCACATTGGCCTTTATTAAATACTAAACCTGGAAAGATAAAAAGATAAAAATAAGTAAAGAAATTCAAAACTTACATTGGGTTTTGGCAGTCATGAACGTTTATCATCCTCAAGTTTCACGTTCCCCATACCAAGCTTAAAAACCAGATCATTGTTATTATAAGTTAGCAAACTAACACGAATTCATGTGGGCCAATTATTCACATAGACTCCCTTATTCCTAGGTGTATCTCTTATATTTTATTTTTGTCTTGAATGATCACGAGGATGCATTGTTTTACTTATTTCGATAGTTATTTAGTCCAAAAATAAAGTGAACGATTTAATCAATAGTTAGCTAAAGGACAAAATTTTTTAAAACTACTTCTCGGGACCTCATAAAGTTCATATCTTGGCATAACTCGCTTCACGATTTGAGACCTTTCTCGGACCGATATTTGGCAGTGACTTCATACTTCGAATTTTGAGAGACGTTCATGAAATAATGGTCTTCTCTTCATACTAGGAATTTCTTCACTTGAACTTTTTGAGAGATTCTTCATATTTGGACCACGACTTCTTCATTTTTCTCCAATCTTTATTTTGGATTTTGATATACAACGATCCGCCTCCTTTTAGGACTTGGATCTATTTATCCTCATACCTTGTTAGGGTCTTTTCAGATAGACTTCTCCATGATCT
Source organism: Glebionis coronaria (assembly GCA_025667525.1). Classification (NCBI taxonomy): domain Eukaryota; kingdom Viridiplantae; phylum Streptophyta; class Magnoliopsida; order Asterales; family Asteraceae; genus Glebionis; species Glebionis coronaria. The sequence continues at coordinate 399,033,171 of CM046879.1, forward strand.
TTTGGGGAGTATTTGCTTTTCGTCGTGTGTCTCGATCCTTCATATTGATTTTCGATAAATGATTCTTCACATCACTTTTGGATCTTTAGCAACAAAATGTAGCCCTCATGCCTTGTTAGGGCCTTTTCAGACTCGCCAATCTTCGCATCCCGCTTCAATAAGTTATGCCTTGGCTATGAACTCTAATCCGTACCGAGCAACTTTTAAACGATCTTGGGCTAGAAGCTAAGTAATCTTTCAAATCGTACAACCTTATTTATTGCAGATAAATTTATTAACAAGTGAAGGGAGAATAGGCTTATAATTAACTCACATAAATTCACGAAAGAATACCAAACTTATAATTGACTCTATCATCTCTCGTCCTCCACAGTTTAAAATCTCAAGGAATGAGACTCGTGGATGCTTAGCCTATTAAATCAAAGTTTTGGGTTTTCGAGTCGCTTATAGGATCTTGCAAATTCTTAGACTTTTTCAAGTTTAGAATTCGCATTTTAAAGTTCCCTTGATAAACGACTCTCTAGGATCAATTATAGGAACTTGCGAAAAGTTCTTGTTCTTAACCCGTGAGAGTTAAGACTTTCGCGTTTTAAAGCTCCCTAAATAAAAGCCTAGCAAAACTTGACTTAAACACGTTAAGGATACTAGCTAGAGTAAACTTAGATAAGTAAAATCGGGTTGAGTCAAAATGTTCACGACTTTGAAAAATTTAAAACCACTTTATTGAAAATTTATTCTAGCAAGGAAAGAAAATAATCAAAACAAAGGAAAATACAACTATACAACTAGGCCAAAATAGATTAAAAATTTTGAAAAATGTCGAAAAATCAAATTTTCTGGTTAAAAATGAGGGCAAATTCATGGAAAAGACCACTTACTTCGATAGAAGTCCCCCTACACTTGATATAAACATTGTCCTCAATGTTTAAGCATGTGGGAGTAAACTCCCCTACACTTAGGACATTGTGCACTTTGTTTAAATCTTGCTAAGGAAAGGACAACTAAAGTGAATTCAATGTGAACATATAAGATATGAAATAATGAATCACGTGAGTTTGGGATAGAACCGGGAAGATGGGAACACGGTATCACGGTTCGTCAAAAGCCATCAAGGTGGATCTTTGAAGTTTTAATCACTGCACAACACAAGAAACAAGACAACAAACACATACGGGGCTTCGCCCTACACTTATTATGAAAGCAGTAAAGGATAGATCACGGGTTGCCTCCCGAGAAGCGCTTGTTTTTGTACACCGAGTCACGAGCCTGACTCGACCCAAATTAGTTCATGGGAAACGTGGTGAGGGATGGAATCATCTCATGAGAGATGTCCTCACCAAAGTACAGCTTCAAACGCTGGCCATTCACCTTGAAATTAGGCCCATTTGGCTGAGAAAGCTCAATGGTCCCATATGGAAAGACTTTGGCGACAGTGAATGGACCAGACCAGCGGCTCTTCAACTTGCCAGAGAAGATCTTCAACCGAGATTTAAAAAGTAAGACTTGATCACCAACGTGGAACTCCCGGTTCTTAGTTCTAGCATCGTGGATGATCTTGGTCTTCTCCTTGTAGATCAGCGAGTTCTCATAAGCTTCATTCCTCAGTTCATTTAGCTCGTTGAGTTGAATCTTGCGATGATCACCGGCTTTGTTGATGTCGAAGTTAGCCCACTTCAAGGCCCAGTACGCCTTGTGTTCCAGCTCGATAGGGAGGTGGCATGCTTTCCCGTACACAAGACGATAAGGTGTACAACCGATCGGGGTCTTGTAAGCAGTACGGAAAGCCCACAGAGCATCATCTAACTTATCGGCCCAAGCGGCACGATGCTCTCCCACAGTACGCTCCAAAATTATCTTTAGTCCGCGGTTGGAAATCTCGGCTTGACCGTTGGTTTGGGGATGATAAGCGGTGGAAAGATGATGATTAACGCCGTACTTAGCCATGACTCTTTCATATTGATCATTGCAAAAATGAGTCCCGCGGTCACTGATAATATCACGAGGGACGCTGAATCGAGAAAAGAGCTGCTTCAAAAAGTTCACAACCACCCTCGCATCGTTTGTAGGGAGAGCCTTAGCTTCAACCCATTTAGAAACATAGTCAACAACGACGAGGATGTACTTGTTCCCTTTAGATGATGGAAATGGCCCCATAAAGTCGATGCCCCATACATTAAAGATTTCACATTCTTGTATGAAATTTTGAGGCATCTCATCTTTATGTGTGATCTTGCCTTGTCTTTGGCAAGCATAACAATGTTTAACCATATCGTGAGCGTCACGATAGATGGTGGGCCAATAGAATCCAGAGTCGAATACTTTCTTCCCGGTGTAATTAGGACCAAAGTGAACACCGGTGGGTCCTTTATGGCAAGCGTCAAGGATTTGTACCACTGCCGGCCCATCAACACATCGACGAATAATCAGATCCGTACATTGTTTGAAAAGGTAAGGGTCGTCCCAGAAATAATGTTCAATATCCTTAAAGAACTTTTTCTTTTGTTGGGACGTGAGCCCTTCCTTGAGAATCCCACCCGCTAAGTAGTTTGCAATGTCCGCAAACCACGGGGTGTCATCGAGATTAGAATTAATAGACATTAAGGCCTCAAGGGGAAAAGAGTCATTGATCTCTTTGTTCGGATGATCCCCTTGATAAGGATCCTCAAGTCTACTGAGATGATCCGCGGCTAGGTTTTCGGCTCCCTTCTTGTCACGAATTTCAATGTTGAATTCTTGAAGGAGCAAAACCCAACAAAGAAGTCTTGGCTTAGAATCTTGCTTAGTCATCAAGTACTTCAACGCGGAATGATCGGTATACACGATGGTGGTAGAAAGGACAAGATAGGGGCGAAATTTTTCAAAAGCATACACTACAGCTAAAAGCTCTTTTCGGTAGTGGTATAATGCAATTGAGCCCCCGTCATTGTCTTGCTAGCATAATGGATTGGTTGGAAGTGTTTGTTCACTCTTTGGCCCAAAACCGCTCCAATAGCAAAGTCGCTAGCATCACACATCAACTCAAAAGGTAGCTCCCAATTAGGGGTAACCAAGACCGGTGCCTTAGTTAGCTTATCCTTAAGAAGATTGAAGGATTCAAGACACTCTTTGGAAAAGATGAAAGGAGTATATTTTTCCAAGAGGTGGGTCATCGGGCGAGCGATTTTAGAAAAATCTTGGATGAATCGACGATAGAAGCCCGCATGACCGAGGAAACTTCTCACACCCTTCACGGTTGAAGGTGGAGGCAATTTAGCAATAACATCGACTTCAGCACGGTCCACTTCAAGACCGGCTTTGGAGATTTTGTGTCCTAGCACGATGCCCTCTTTTACCATGAAATGGCATTTTTCCCAATTTAGAACAAGGCGAGTGTCTTCACACCGCTTAAGCATACGTTCTAAATTGGCAAGGCAAGCGGAGAAAGAATCGTCATAAACCGAGAAATCATTCATGAAGACTTCCATAGTTTCTTCAACCATGTCATGGAAGACAACCACCATCCCCCTCTTTCCGATTGGAAAATTGGAAAAGGGTTTTAAGGGTTTCCGATTTGAGCTGCTAGTATTCCGATCGAGTTGATCGGATTAGGTAATTGAGATTCCGATCAGGACCAGTTTTGGGTTATTCCGATTTGCACTTGAACATTCCGATTGGGAGTTTTTGCTCATTATTCCGATTTGACCATTTAACTTGCGTATTCCGATCGGATGTTTTTCTGAACATTCCGATTAGTACTTTATCCCATATTCCGATTGAGTTTCATTTTCATATTCCGATTAGGGTGGTTTTGCTATTATTCCGATTGCCCCAATTTACATCATTCCGATCCTTCTTTTTTAAGATATTCCGATCAGGGTTTTTACCATCATTCCGATCGCAGCTTTATTCCGATCAGGGATGTTTCACATATTCCGATTGGATGAGTTCTTGTTTTTGCAAAGTTCTAAGTGTTATTTTTATTTAGTGTTCAATTATTTTTCTTATATTGCCTTTAAATTTTCAAGCATTTATTTTTAACTTGTTATTTGTAATATAATCTTTAAACTTCTACTTTACTCAACGACACTTACTTATTTGCTATTAGTTTAAAATAGATAATCAACCAAACCATTCTCTTGTTCACCAAAAGACAATTGAGTCGCACTCTAGACCGGTAGTCAATTCGAAGAGATTCGGACGATAAGATTTTATATTTGGTGTTAAAAACCGAGTATTAAATGGCACCGCTGCCGGCTCTTTTCATGAAGATTAAAGGTTTTTAGTGAGAGACGCATTGGATTTTGGGATCCGTTCATCTTTGAACGCTATTTTCCTTGCTTTAAAAATTTCAAAACTCCTAAAAAATATAAAATCTTCAAAAATACAAAAAAAATTAAAAAAACCATAAAAACCAAAAATATTTCCTTTCTATTTTTCTAATCTTTTTGTAGGTGTGCATGTGTACTCGTGCTCGTAAGAAGAGAGTAGCTCAAGCCGAAGTCATTACTCAACCAATTGTCACCATGGACAATCAACCAATGATCGAGCTTTTGCAATCGCACGTAGAAGGCAACACTGATACAATTGTTATCCCTGAGATTGGAGCCAACAACTTTGAACTCAAATCTGGCTTTATACAAATGGTCTCTGCTCAACCCTTCTTGGGCCGCTCACTTGATGATCCTCTGACCACATTAAAAGGTTTCTTCAGCTTACCAATACGGTTAAGTACAATGGGGTATCACAAGAAGTGATTCGCTTGAAACTTTTTCCTTTCTCCTTAGAGGGACAAGCCCGTAATTGGCTTGATAAGGAACCGCCACAAAGTATTCTTACGTGGACGGATTTAGAGACTAAGTTTATCAACTACTTTTTCCCACCCTCACGTACTACCGCTTTGCGGAATGAAATAATTACCTTTGAACAAAAGTACGGTGAGTCTTTTAGTGAATCTTGGGACCGTTTTAAGGAACTTTTAAGAAAGTGTCCACAACATGGTTTAACAAAAGTACATCAAATCAATACTTTTTACAATGGTTTAAGCCTGAATGACCAAGATTCACTAAACAATGCTTCGGGGGGGGGGGGGGGGGGGGGGGTAATATTTTGGTTAAGTCTTCTAATGCTGCTTAGGATATTATTGAGAACAAATCTAGAGTACAAACCAAGAGTGTTAGAACTAATAACGAAACTCAATCGGAATATGGGATAAAGTACTAATCGGAATGTTTAGAAAAAAATCCGATCGGAATACGCAAGTTAAATGGTCAAATCAGAATAATAAGCAAAAACTCCCAATCGGAATGTTCAAGTGCAAATCGGAGTAACCCAAAACTGGTCCTGATCGGAATCTCAATTACCTAATCCGATCAACTCGATCGGAATACTAGCTGCTCAAATCGGAAACCCTTAAAACCCTTTTCCGATTTGCCAATCGGAAAGAGGGGGATGGTGGCTGGTCGGAATAAGCTGATCGGAAAGGGGTTTAAACCCTTTCCGATTTATATGGGATTCAAGATTAAGCTAGTAATATGCTATAATGAATAAGCTCACACCAAACTTGAACGAATCAAAATTGAACCGGATCAAATAAGCACTAATATCAACTTATCTAAACTTAAAATAAACAAATTTTTAAATCAAACCATAAAAATATGAACTTTTTAAGGAAACTTTTTATAAGTAAATAAGCTAAACATGTAAATAAGCCAATAAGCACAAGAATCTTAAAGCTTAATCAAATGAAAGCTTATGTAGGAACAAAAGATTAACTTTTTAAGCACGAAATCATTAAGAACAACACGGATCAAATGAAATTCGCACCAAAATCAATCTAAAATCAAAGAAAGGTAGAATGAGATGAAAGATTAAAAGCTTAAATAGAACTTGATTAATAATATTTCGTTTTTAGTGTAGTTGTCTTCTCAGCTCGATTCGAATTGATATAACGTTTTCTAGCAAAGACTTAATTGTTTTTGGTTATACAAATTTGTTTGGTATCTATTTCTAATTTGCACAAAGCATTCAAAAAGGTAAAAATAGCTATAATACTACGTATATGTACTACTCTAAAACATATTGCAATTACAACATTTAAATGCACGAAATTTAAAACTTGAAAATACAAATTTATTCTACAAATTTAAAATGCAAAATACAAAATTTAAATCTAAAAGTTAATTTTATAAAACCTATTATTTATACTGAATCTATTCCTAAATCTATAAGTCCAAAAGTAAACAAAGTCCAATCTGCTAACAAATGAGAGTGCTCTACAATTCAATCCAAAGCCCAACAAAATAACTGTGTAGCCCAATGACAATCTAACTAGCCTAACTAAACTTAACAGAACTGGACTAAGACTGATATACTAGCATACAAAGTAAGGGACCAAACATGTAAATCGACTAAACTTGTTTCTAAGCTTCTAAAATACAGATATTGATAATCAAATCTTAGCTAGCTATTTTTTTACCTTTTAACAGATTACTCTTATCTTTAACAGTCTACTTTTAATCCTATATCTACTAAAAATTAGTTCAAGTAAATTCTACTGATTAAGGAAGAACAAGTGATCAAAAATCAAATACTAAATCACCACAGCTAACTAGTGCACCAATCAAATAAAAAAAACAAAACAAGATTATAATGCACAATGAATTCTATCAGCATATATTTGCATTTGCAGAAAATGAAAGTGAATTCTTCCTGCATCCAGGCCCGCCCGCTGATGTCGAAAAGCGCGGCGCTGAGCCGGCTTAAAACCAACCACGCCTAATCTCTAACTGTCGATCTGATAACCTGCCAAATCAGTCCTGCAAAACAAACGAGAACAAGCAAAGAAAAACCAAACAAGACCTTTGAATTCGAAACATTATCAACTGATCTATATAGAGTTATCTGCACACGTATGTTACTGCTACGAAAATCTTGCAGAACTGAATACTCGCAAGCCTAAATTCCTACTGATCCAAAATCAAGCAAACACAAGATACCAGATATATCCTATTTAACTACAGAAATTTCTATCAGTCACTTCCTTTTTATCAGCAATTACAAACACCCTTACACTAAGGCTACAAACTTGAAAATCTAATTCTATCTGAACTAACACTAACTCTAACAGAAATCATTCATGGCAGAATCCCAATTCAAACATTACAGAGTTTAACAGATCATTAACAACCTACAACTGATTTGGTAAGAAAATTCAGAAGAACATCTTATTAGATGATTTTCAGCAATTAATAAGCTCATCAAAACTTATAATCGAACCAGCTTATGAAAACAAAAATGATCGTAAAACAAAATCATCAAAGAAAAGTATGAAAGCTTAATTCCTCATCAATGGAAGAAAACAAAATTCATATATCTACTATTTTAACAGAATCTGAACGACAAAATAGTGACACATGAATAGTAAACAGAAATCATGTAAACAGGAAAAGATGAGAAAGAAGAAAGTATAAGAAGCTTTTAAAGATTCATTAATGGAAGAAAACTAGAAACGGTTACAAAAGTTTAAACTGAAAAGAAACCGAATTCGTTACAAAAGCTTTAACTAACTACTCTAATCTAACTAACTATGTGAAACCTACACCTAAGCTAACCGGTTGCAAATGAGGTCTTCATCTCCTTTTATAGGCGTCGAGAGAGGGTGTTGTGACGTGTATCCTCCAATCATTGAATGACACGTGGAAAATACGAGGATAACTCTTTGTTCTTCATCTTTCTTCAAATTGGGGCTTTCTTCGTTCTTCATTCTTGATCTAATTGACTTATATCAGCTTGTAGAGGAGAAGAAGCTGGTCATCTTTGCTGTTGAAAGCTCTGGCTAATTCTTCATGAATCTTTTGTTATCTTCGATTGCAGGTTTGAGGTGTAAAGATGAAACCGTCTCTCTCTCTTCATTTGGGAACGAAGACGTGTGTGGGTTTATTGTGTCTTTGACCGGTCTTGGTCAAAGTGACCAAGTAAATAAGAAAAGTTAATTAAACTTTCCCATTAATTCTCTTTTGGTCCTTTATTTTTCACTCTTTCATCAAATGTATATAACTTTGAAATCAAGTTTCTTTTAATCCTTCGTTTCGTAGAAAGTTGCAAGCTAAGCCCTCGATCTTTGATAATATTGGCAAATAAAGTCCTTAAAAGCTCTTTCGTCCTTTTCTTCGTCTTTTGATCAAATAAGTCCTTGAAAACTCGTGTTTGTCTCAAATGTACCTATATACCTGAAAATACACAAACACCAAATACACGCGTAATTCTGATAATTAACAGTTAAATATGATGTATTTGACTGTGTTTTGAGTGGTGTTTGGATCATAATTGATGAGTGTTTTCACACTTATCAACTCCCCTCCACTTGACCATTGCCATGTCCTCATGCAATGCAGCATTTTAAAGCTCTAAATTACACTTTTCTCATAATTAACCAACCTTGGCCATTTTATGATTTGATAGACTAAACTATACTACATGATGAATGATTCTGAATTTTTACAATGCAATGCAAAAGAATCAATTCTATTTATATCTCAATTATCACATCCACATATGCCTATATGTTACATACACTATATATATATATATATATATATATATATATATATATATATATATATATATATATATATATATATATATATATATATATATATATATATATATATATATATATATATATATATATATATATATATATATATATATATATATATATATATATATATATATATTCATAAATTTAACAATTTAGTCATACATCATAATAAAAAAGCAAAAATTTCTTAGTAAAATCATCTTTTTATTTATAAATATAGATATTACATTAGTCAAAACTACTGGATGTTATAGTCTCTTCCCCTTATTTTAAATCTTGTCCCAAGATTTAGCTAGAACTAGGGGTAACAGAAGAAAATAGATACGGATATTTATCTCGAATTTTATCTTCACGTTCCCAAGTATACTCAGGTCCTCTCTTCGAGTTCCATCGTACCTTAACTATTGGGATACGGCTCTGCTTCAAGCGTTTCACTTCTCTATCCATAATCTCTACATGCTCTTCTACAAATTTAACTAATCATCGAGTTGAAGTTCTTTTATCGGTATGATGAGAGATTCATCAGATAAGCATTTCTTCAGATTCGAAACATGAAAAGTATTGTGAACATTACTAAGCTCTTCAGGTAGTTTTGGTTTGTATGCCACATGGCCATTTCTTTTGGTTATTTTGAATGGTCCTATATACCTTGGATTCAGTTTCTTCTTCTTTACGAATCGAATAATTACTTGATGAGGCAAAACTTTAAACATAACACGATCTCCTACTATAAATTCCAAAGGTTTACGTCTAGTATTAGCGTAACTCCTTTTTCTATCTTGTGCAGCTTGTAATCGTTGTCGAATTTGAACAATCTTTTCAGTAGTTTCATGTATTATTTCTAGTCTAGTTAGTTGAACATCTCCAACTTCGGCCCAAAAAACAGGCGATCGACACTTTCTTCCATAAAGTACTTCAAAAAGCGCTGCTTTAATACTAGCATGATAACTATTGTTATAAGAGAATTCTACTAAATGTAGATGTTTCTCCCATCCTTTTTCCAAAATCTATCACACAAGCTCTAAGCATATATTCGAGAGTTTGAATTGTCCTTTCACTTTGTCCATCTGTTTGTGGATGATATGCCGTACTCATGTCCAATTGAGTACCTAAAGCATTTTGCATCGATCCCCAAAATATAGATGTAAAACGACTATCACGACCTGAGATAATAGATACAGGCACTCCGTGTTGAGAGATTAATCCCTTAATGTGCAATCTCGTAAGAGTTTCCATACTATCAGTATCTTTAATAGGAAGAAATCGTGCAGATTTTGTAAGACGATCAACAATAACTAGTAAGTGTGAAAATGCTTATCCTTTTACCACTTATTTCCAATAATAACAAGACCAAAACGTGTATTTTATGTCGTAAATGTCGGAATTATGCGTGGTTTGTGTTTTTAGTGTGTTTTAGGACCAAAAGATGAAAACGGAAGAAAACATGGGCTATTACGGGCTTTTATCGAAGAAAAAGACAAAAGACGAAGTCAAAAGATCAAGAGTGCTAAAAGAACGGAAGTCCAAGGCCTATTCTAAAGATTTATCAAAGAAAAAGTATAAAGACGGAAGTTAATGAAGTCGAAGAACTCAAGTCTAATTATAGAAGAAAATTAGAAGACGAGTTCAATTTACATCGACAAATCCTGAGACGACGTCGAGAAAGACAAAGAATTAAAATCAACTCGAGAAGAAAGAAAGAAAGAAGGAAGCACATGCACCTCCCCATCTCCTATAAATACCCTCCTAATGACACATTAGGAGGGTGTTAGTTAGTTAAGTTAGCTAGTTTATTTTTCTTTCCTTAGTTTAAATTTTAGAGAGAGAAAGTGTTTAACTTTCTCTCACTAGAACTTCATCTTTTCTTTCCTTTCATGTTTAAGTTTTGATTTAATCTTGTATTTTGAAATCTTTAATCTATAAGTTCAAGTTACGTTTTTCATATTCAATCTCTTTCTACCTTTCTTGATTTTTACTTATTTGATCCGAAAATCATTCTTGATTTTTGTTTAATCTTGATGTTTGATTGATTAAAAAGTTTATCTTTTGGTTTCTATCTAAGTTTTATACGGATTAAGCTTTGAGCTTATCATGTTTATTGGCTTATTTTGTGTTTAGCTTATTTACTTTTTAGTTTTCTTAAAAAGTTTAGTCTTTTTGAAGTTTGATTCATAAAGTTTGCTTATTTCGTTTTTTAAAAGTTTTTAAATTTATGCTTTTTTTCATTTTGTTAAGATTTAAATAAGTACTTATTTGTCTTTGCTTATTTGTGCTTATTCGGTTCTGCTTATTTGCCTTTGAATCCCATCGTATTGTGTATTGGAAATACGTTTTTACGTATTTAGAAAGGATCGGTCACTCCAATGATATTGGGCTCGTGATTTAATATAGCCCATATAGCCCACATGTAGGGTGGGCTATATATACCCCCTCCTAGCATGTTAGGAGGGGTTGGTCATTCACTTTTCATACACTTAATCTAATCTTTCATTTTCCTCTCCAACCTCTCTCTAGTTTCTCTCTCTACATCTTCATCTATCTCTCTCTCTAATAATCATCTCCATAGTTAGATAATCCAAGGATTACAATAAACTAACAATTGGTATCAAGAGCCATGGTATGATTGTTTGGTTTTTGTGTTTGTGTTCTTGATTATCTCGCCTATTTTGATCCAAATTCACAAGTACAATTTTTTTTGTGTTTTTATGGTTTAATCTTGATATACTTCATCTAGTTACTTATTATTGTGATTTGGTATTGGTATTTTGGTTAAAAACACAAACTTTTTGGGTGTTTGATTCGTTTCTTGGCTTGATATTCCGAATTGGTTGTGTACTATCTGAGAAAAGTGGAAAAATACTCCATCGCAAAGTTGGAAGGGTTTTACATTCCGATCTGAATATTGCGATCGCAAAAGCCTAGGGTTTCTACATTGTGACAAATATTCAGATAGTGTATTCCGATACCCCTTATTCCGATCGAGGATTGCGATCGTTCATTGCGATCGTGGATTGCGAAGGAATTAAGAGATATTGCGATGTTACTCTGTCCATATTTCGATCAAACATTGCGATAGGAAACATTGCGATAATGGCATTCCGATAGTGACATTCCGATCTGGACATTCAGATAGTGTGGCATTCCGATCTTGACATTCCGATAGTGGCATTCCGATCTGGTCATTCCCATAGTGACATTCCGATCTGGACATTCCGATAGTGACATTCCGATCTGGACATTCCGATACCAGCAACATTCCGACAGACTTTCCGATAGGAAATTCCGATGGTTATTCCGATGGGTATTCCGACGGATTAAATTTGAGGATTCCGATACAGTGACAAGTATTCATGTGTAATTTTGTCTTGGAATTTTTGGTTTATCGAGAAAAATTATTAGGGGATTTTAACATTATTTCTCGAATTCTACTCACAACAACAATCACAATTACTTTCTTTCATTGATCGATCGACAAGTAATCCTTACCTACATATATCATCGATTTTCAATGGAATCGTTGAAATCGACATCTCAAGAGGGAGACTTGCATCTCCTGCAAGACAAAGCTAGAGAAAGTGGTATCACTTCAGTTCGACTACTTCAGTCACATCTTAGGACTATTGCATGGGTTCAAGGAGGAAGCGAATTTGTGACACTCTTTGGTCAACATCATTATACATTCATCGATTCACTATTTCTCAACTTGAACCACCTAGCTGAGCAACTTCACAAAGAAGACTTTAATCACTCTGCATCAGAAATTGCATATCAGGCTCTTGTGACACAACTCACGCCTTTCCTCCAATTCAATATCATCAAGTCTAACAATTCAGGGATATGCCGGTCATTTTTTCAATACACACAGAACGACGTTAAAGATTTCCGTGATAAACTGTTGAAATTTATGACATCGGTTTCATCTTCGATTTATGAAAGATCCCGACTTCAGCAAGCGTATGATAATGGAGTGCAAGAATCTATGATGCAGATGCAAGAGGAGAATGGTCATACGGTTGACAACTTGGAGCCTAACGATGGCAAGAGCACGGAATCAGGAGGACAACATGATACCAGTGGCACGCCAGGCAATGTTCACGAGATCTCTTTTGATGACACCTTACCCGTTAATGACGAAGAGCCTGCGGACATGGTACAATGTAATGTTGATGATGTATATGCTGATGAAATACCGCATATTGAGCATTCTGAACCTAACTATGACAAACATGGGATGGAAAAGAGTGATAGAAATACCACTTCTGATTCATCAGATGTGAGTCATAATGGGGGAGAAAGTGTTCACAATGCTAAACATCATGATAATTGTCTTATAACTGCTTCATTGACTGCTTCTGATTCCAAGATTAGAGAGCTCGAAACGATTGTAGCTCAACAATTAAAAGATCTTGAGGATGCCAAACTTGAATTTTCCAAAAAAACAGACAAATTTGAAACATACTTTGAAAAACTTGAAAAGTCAAACGTTGTTCTTGAAAGAAAATTGAATCAAAAAATTTTAGATTCTAAAGCTGAAAAGGATAATCTTTTGAAACAAATTCAGTTACTAGAGTCTAGATTGGCATCCGAAGATAGATTGCTAAAAGAAAATGAAACGTTAAAAGCTCAAGTTCAGGAAAAGTTTTTTGCTATAGCTGCATTGAAAAACGAGTTAAGGAAAACTAGAGGACCTAGTGTGGACACTAAGCTTGAAAAACCATCAATCTTGGGGAAACCGCCTACAAATCAGTTCGTCAGACAACCGACTGTCAGACAACCTACTGCATTTAGATCCGAGCGACCACAATCCTCGAGACCGTGGTTTGCCTCCCAAGTTGATTTGGTTCATTTTCCTAGACCAGTCACTCCACCATCTAGGCCCAGTGTGACTAAAACAGCTTTTGCAAGACCTAATCACATGATTGCCTCTAGTTTCCCTAGACATAGTCCAAAGAACACGTCTCAAACTAGTTCAAATGACGTTCGCCATACATTTGATCTAAGGGAAGCTAAGCACAAGACACAAGTAAGAGATAATAATTTCAAACCTAGTCAGATGCCTTCTAGTTTACCCAACACTGCTAACCGTAGCATGTCACATCCTAGGAGCATTAATCAATCATCTAGGAATTCTAGATCTTACTCGGACATTAAATATGCTACTTGTAAAACATGTAGAAAATGTGTCTTTAAAGCCAATCATGATTCTTGTATCAAAAAATTACTTAATTAGGTGAACTCCCGTGCTAGACTTAAATCCCAGTGGGTAGCTAAAATCAAACCCGTTGGTAAAATGTGGCGCCCTACTGGTAGAACTTTCACTCTTGTAGGAAACGAGTGCCCTTTAACTAGGATAGTCTCCGATTCTACTAAGACTACTAGGGAGGAAATTAAAAAGGAGGATACATCACTTAAGCCTGAACTTATGGTTTTCTATAAAAGGAAACGTTTACCAGCTAAGACAAGTGAATCATCTCCTCAGGTCACCTCTAGCACAAGAAAAGAAAACTGTGAACCCCCACTAGCTTCTAAGATAGACATCGCTAACCCATATCAAAGCATGCAAATTCCAAATGAGAATGCATGTACCAAAGAGGATGTTCCAAAAGAACGAAGCGGTCCAATCATTGTATACCATTTAATTAAGGACACTCTCAGAGTTTGGTTGCTGAAGAAGCTGATATCTAAGAAACAAGTGTCTCAGGGGATTTGCAGTTAAGCTTACAGTGTACAAAGGCTTATAGATAAATCACAGTCTGTAACCCGTTCTTCAAAGAAAGGGAAGTTTATCTCGTCAACGATAACTTACCCTCAAAATGAGAAATTAAAATTTCTCGGACACGAGCTTCCATTTAAACTATTCAAAGGTTTTAAGCTCGTGTAAATGGTTCCTCGTTAAATGATAGACGGTGACCCGGACTTCAGAGACATGGAAGTTTATCTACGCAACAATAACTTACCCTCTTAACGAGAAATTAAGTTTTCTCGGGCATGAGCTAAATTTAAAAACATTCGAAGTTTTTTAAGCTCATGCACTATGGTTCATCATTAAATATCAGATGATGACCCGATTTTCAGTTAATAGGAAAGTTTATCGCCGATGATAAACTTACAACGGGAAGTTTACAACTTCTCGGACTTGAGCTTGTTTTGCAAGATATTCAACATCTTAAGCTCAAGTAATTGGTTTTCAAAACATTGAACACAATTTTTCGAGAATTTGTCAAAAAGGTTTTCTAAATCTTTCAAAATTGTGTGTTCAAAAAATGTTTTGATAAAAAGAGCATGTCTTCTGGAATCGATAATATTTACGATACTAGAAATGTCATTCAAAAATGACACGGGGTTGTAAATAAAGTTCGAGCAGAAGTTTAAATGTTTTAAAACATGCTCAAAATGGTTTGCTATTCTTTCAGATAGTAACCCGCTTTTCATACTCAAGTCAAGCATTTCACCGGAAAGCTTTGACTCAACAACGGGAATTAATTTTCTCGGGCATGGTTTACTTTATACCCATGTAAGGGATTGTGTTTACGTAATAACACAATCTAACTCAAATTTATGTACGTGTCAGTGCATTTATTTGTTAAAACAAGAGAAATCTTGTTTTTATGACGTTATCATCTCCACCAACCGTAGCAACTTACAATTGATATCTACATACTCGACGATGGGACTACTCAAACGGTGACTACAGATCTTTCAATAGAACACGGGTCAACAATTGAGGGGGAGCAATTGTCCAGCATTCCGAATCCTTGATGCCGAGAGTGCCAAGTTCACATATTGGTGTCAAGACAATGATATCAATCATACACATGGAGTCAAGAGATAACTTCAGACGTGACGAGGTGACCAACATTCGTGAACAAGAACCATGTGAATCTTTCATATGATGTTCTTCATCATTCTGGTCCAACCTCGTAAAATTTCTAATCTTGTGAATACATTATCATATATGATCTTTGCACGTGATAAATACCTTACACTTGTGTTTAAAAGGTAGTTAACTTACGTTTCAGCACACACTCATTAATTTGAGGGGGAGCTTGTGTAATTCATGAAGATAATTGGATTTTCATTTTTTCTTCCCAAATTTTCTTAAAATGCTATTAAATCAATTGATATCAAAAACATCTACTGGGTTTATATTTTAATATGGGGGAGAAAATGTGATTTAATATGGGATATGATTAATCATAAATGGTTTGACTTAACGTGATAGCTCATCCCGACATGTGCGAAATGTTTTCGGATATCGTGGCATATGTTAAGGGGGAGAAAAATGGATTTGCACTTCAAAATGGATTTCATGGTGACATATACTTACCCTAAACATATCTATTCACGACGGTGAAGATTGTGGTGACATAAGGATGGTAGGATAGGTTAAAGTCCAATGATTCCTCTAGAACCGTAGGAATCTTCCCAAGGACATTCCATAGCTAGAAATAGTAGTCCTTAGGAAAGATGGAGAAAGATTGTGAACGTAGCTGAATGACGACCAAGTACTTAAGTTAGCACTGGAACAATCATAACAAGGTGCTAGTGATGACGTATTGGTAAGCGTTGAAGGGGTTGAAGAATGAAAAAGAATTGTAAAAATAAAGGGTGTAAAGAAAGAAGCCCTCCTTACAACTTAGGCAGAAACCGGGTCAATACATATGCTATTAAGATCATATTTTAATGATTCTTGATATTGAAGACAAACATCATGGACCCAGTGATGCAAGGCACAACCCATCCCAGCTAACTCAGATATCTCTTAAAAGATATTTGTTTTAATCACACGGAGACAACACATTATCTATTGATTTATTCACTCCGAATAAATTGGTATTGAAATGGTGGCACTCCTCTCCAGCCTCCGATCACTAAAATCTAAAATGCACGATTGAGTCTAGAGCCATTTTAGATCATCAAATATCTCATTAGGACACACTTTCATATTTCCTTGCTTCCTCACACACTGTGAAAAGTAAGAAAGATCTTAAGAGTCCTACACAAAATCTTCATGATCTTGCCTAAACATCCGAGTAATACGAAAGTATTTACAATGAAGACGGAAATCCTTCTTAAGCGAATATCAAAAAGCTCATGGTAGGTGACTTGTGCGATTCTTTATGAATCAAACTTGTGATAACTGGAAAACAACAGTGTTTTAATTCTTAAATGAATTTAAACACGTTCCAGGCCTCTACGCAATATCTTAGTGATCTTGCCAGAACACTCAGAGTGATACCTTAGTGTTCACAGTGATGAGTGGAAATCCTTCTAGTGTTAACCTCAAACAACACTTGGTAGGTAACTTGCAAGATTCTATATGAATCAAGCTCGTAACAACTGGAAAGTGATGAGACTGCTTTTATACATGGTCTCATCGTCCAAATCGGACTTTAAATGCATAAAATATCATAAAACATGCCAAATATATGCTCGTGTTTGTTACTTGTGTATTTTTAGGTACGGATATTGAGGAATTGACAAAAGAACACAAGAATCAATCAAAAACGAACACGGGAAACGAAGCCGCACAAAGAACCGGACCCGAATCATGATTTTCCTATCAAGTCCTTGAAGTTTGAAGATTTGGCAAGATTGGCCCTTCTACTTTTGAAGACTTGACATTTTATACCCTTGCAAATCTCATTATTGCATATTGGGTCCCTTAAATGTTGAGATATTGCATTATTGGTCCTTGAAGAATGCATTTATTGCATAATTAGCCCTTTAAACAAAGTTTGGAAACTTTTGTGCCAGAATTGACAAGATGGGCAAAGATTTTACAAAGGAGATCAAAGTTTATGGCTGTTTGAGTTCAAAAGACAAGCATTTGGAACTTGGGGGACCTATACTGCCTAGACAAGCAACTTCCCTCCACCACTCCCCCACTGACACGTCACCCCACCCAGTTCAAACCATCCAGTCCACAACCCAACTTGACCCCATCACACACTCTTTTTGAACCCTTAATAATTAAACTTGTTTAATTATTATTATGGAGGGTAACACGTTTTTTTTAAAAAACTAAACCACCTTTCCAGATTAAAACCCTCCCTGCTACACTTAATCATCCCAAGAACCCTAATTGGGGTTTTCTTAACCACTCAATAATCAAACCCGATTCGCTCCAGAAACTTGATTAACCCACCCACAAAACAAACCCACCAACAAACAGGTTCTCCCGTGACTTCCCTGTGGGTCCCCCATCCTCCCCTGCTTCACTAAAAATGGCAAAGAAGGTATCTTACAGCTATCCAACGACCAAGAACCAAACTTGGTCCCAAAGCAAAGGCAATGAGCGTCCAGGATCAAGTTAACCAGCTAGCCATCACTTTCCATCACATGGGAACCAATTTTGACTGATTTTCAGACTATTTGACCAAGGGCAGATTTGAACTTTCATTAGTTAGGGTTTTTCATTTTGTTTCATGTACTAGAAAGTTCAGTAGACTAGTATATATACAAGTGGCTTGTCACTTGTATCATTGTTCCAGTTTTTGCATAAACTTGTAATTCCTTTTTTATAAAATTAAAGTTTGGTGTTTGTTTAAGTCATTGTAATTCCTTTTAGTGTTTATAAAAAGTTTGTGTGAAGTATTATGCAAGGCTGAGTTCCATTTTCAATTTGTGAAAACTTTGTGTGTTTCAAGTTTTTTTTCAAAAAAGGTTTTGGAAGAAATTTTGTAAAATTCAGAAATTAAAAGGTGTTAGGAAGTGAAAGTGGAATAACACTTTAAGGTTTCTGATTTACAAGTTACTTTCAAAACGTGTTGGTTTCAAAGGAATTTGGATTTTAAGGTTTTAAGTTTTCTGAAAATTCAGAAAAGTGGTGTTTTCTTGTGTTTGTTTGATTTGTTCAGGTTTTAAAGGTGTTGTTGAATTTGTTCTGCATGCACCCGGGTGCATAAGGAGGAGGATAAACATCCTCTAAGGTTCTTGGATGTGAGAACCTAAGGTAAATCCTAATTTACCTTGAAAAAAAAGTTCAAATAGCTAGGTTGTATGTTCTTGAATGATTCTGTGCTCTATTATGTGTTAAACTGCTTTGATTTGTGCTCTAAGTAGTTGTATGCATGTTAGAAGGTTTGGTTATCAGTTTGTTTAAGTTTGTGATTGATTTTGTTTAATAAAAACGTTTTTCAAAAAGTTACATGGGTGTTTGGCAATAGGTTTTAGCAGGGTAGGGTAGTTGATTTGTGTTGTTTAAGAGTGTTAGGAGGTTAGATTAGGGTTAAGTTTAGTTGCAAGTTAGTATTAGATTACTTTGGAACAAGTTTGGAGTGACTTTGGTTTGTTTAAAAAGATTTAGAAAGTTAAAAAATCTGCATAGACCAATTCTGCCTGTTTTCTTGAAGATTTTGATGCTTGATTTCTTGAAATCTGTGAGTAATAGGGTGTTTTTAGGATTGTTATTGCTTGAGTACGATTGGGTGATTGTGTATGTTGAATTTGGTGGTTTAAGGTTCACTAAATTGCAAGATATAAGCTAAATATACCCACTGTCCTTGAACTCTGTCACAGAGAATACCATAGGGTGGGTGTGCATTGTTTTTGCCTGTTTGTGCATTAATTTGGTGTGATTTGGATTGCTAAGTGCCTTATTGTTATTAGTTTTGACTCCTTGAGCTTCACTGAGCTCAAGGGTGCCAGTTTGTGCCAAATACTCCACCAAATAAGCTCACAGCCTTGTCCTCTTGGCTTTTTGAACTTGAGAAAAGCAAAACAACACAAAGTGATATCTGCTTGTGTTGAAATCTTAGTCTGTCACGTTGTTTTTTTGGTTCTTTGTTGGAGTAAACAGCTATAAAAAGGTGCATTGGAGTTGGATTGTAAATTGTTAAGTCACTGTTTGGTTTGGTAAAAGGTTACTATCATTTTGTTCTTTCCTTTGTTTTCCCTTTGTTTTTCATTTTTGTGTATTCCCTGCTGTCGACACCAAAGTTGCGGCGCAAGCCCCAGCGTTGCGGCGCAAAAGAAAGGAGCTTCAGATCTAGGGTCTCTCGTTTCACTTGTTGCGGCGCAAGCCACAAGCCTTGCGGCGCAAATAAAAAAAAAAGTAAAAAGGGTGCCAGGACTCGAACCCGTGACCACCCGCTCAACACACCAACAACCTTACCATCCTGCCCTTGGGTCTTTTACTGACCAAGGGTGGGTTTGTAATCCTTTTAACCCTATTTTCATTTGTATTTTCTATTAAAAGCCGTAGGATAATAAGCCTTTTTCAGCTTATTTTTAAGCGATTTTTCGTTTCTTTTATTTTTCTTAGATAAGATTTAGTGTTAGAGATTTATAAAAATTAGTTTTATATTTTTCCATTTAGTAGAATATTTATTAGAATTTATTTATTAGACGTTTTTTAGAAAATCATTAAAAAATACCAAAAAGATTTTAATTTTTTAGGAAAAATAATTTTAAGTTTTTAAAATATATTTTTGAGGTTTACATGTGAAAAAGTTTTCAAAAACTTTAATTTTTGATTTTATTTGATTTTAGGTTTTTTATTAAACTTTAAAAATTAATATAAAATTCATTAAGAGGTTTTAGAAACTTTTGTTTACATTTTCTTCTTAGTTAGAATATTTAGGATTTTTGAGAATTTTTTAGAATTTATTTAAGAACTTTTAATTTTTTAGAATATTTTAATATTATTTTATTCATTAAAATAAAAAGTTTTATTTTAATTTCTTTTTCATTTTTCCTAGATTCTATATCATTAATTAGGACTTTTCCCATTTGTAGAATAATTTTTAGGCTTTTCAATTAATTTTTAGAATTAATTTAAGATTTAATAGATTTTAATAGTTTTTAGGAATTTAAAAATAGTTTAAGTTGTTTTTAAAATTTTTAAAAATAGTTTTTAGTTTAATTAGGTTATTTTTAAGGTTTACAAACTATAAAATCTTGTTTAGGGCTTTTTAATATTTAAAAGTGATTTTTAGGGCTTTAATTAGCATTAAAAAGTCAATATTAAATTAATTAAAAGGTTTTGGCAAGTTTAAATTTTTTGTAAACCCGTAGAATATTATTTGGGAGTTTTTAGTAATTTTTAGAAATTTTTAGATTAAAATTTTAAATTTTGTGTTTTTCACGTTCTACGTCGTAGCTTTCTAATAGTGTTTTTGCCTTATTTTTTCTAATTTTTCGTCTTCGTCATTATCTCTTCTTTTCTTCTAGTTAATAATCAAAAACAAAATCAATCAATTCATTACACAACACACGTGCCTCCTCGAGAGAACGATCCCACCTTCTTAAGGGTCATAAGTGCTTGGTTTTCCTAAACCGACGCTTAATACTTACCGCTTTTTGTGTTGCTTTGTTTTTCCTAAAATAAAGTATATACAAAATCACTACATCAAAAAAAATGGCGCCGCTGCCGGGGAGGCGTGTTGTGTTTTGATTGACCATTGTTGTTTTTCTATTAGCCATAATATAATTGTATTAATAGCACTCTATTAATACGTATTATCGTTTTTCGGTTTTTGTGTGAATACTATTAGTATATTGTATACGTAGAACAATAAATACACAAGTACTCCAAATACGTGAGCAATCACAACCTTGACTTGGGAGGTCATTACCCAATCATTGTATTCGAATCTCAAACCAAAGAAAAAAGGCAAAAATAGATAAATACTTTCGTGAAGCTTGATTTTGATAATACAAACTATAAGGTGGGTATAAGGCGGTTGTATTTCACAACCTAAAGGAAAAAGGCTCTTAAGTGCTTCGCGCCGCCTCGTTTCCTCCGCTTGCTTGTGCGTATTTGATTTTGAGAGTGAATCGAGGGTTTTGCCGGCCAAAGTATTATTACATATCATATATATTTTCTTGGTTTCATTTGATTAAACCCTCTTGAACGATTTGGTGTTCCACCATCGTTCTAAAGTCATCGAAGGCGTTCACTCCACGTGATCGTTTTCATTCCTTGAGGCCTTTTTAATCAAGAGATTTGATTAGTGAGGAGATTTGTGGACTCATTGTCTACTTAATACATTTCACCAATTCCAAAAGGTTAATACAATCAAAAACCACAAAAAAAT
This sequence comes from Glebionis coronaria, assembly GCA_025667525.1. Classification (NCBI taxonomy): domain Eukaryota; kingdom Viridiplantae; phylum Streptophyta; class Magnoliopsida; order Asterales; family Asteraceae; genus Glebionis; species Glebionis coronaria. Next base: position 399,054,789 of record CM046879.1, read on the forward strand.
TGAAAAAACACAAAAAACCAAAAAGAATCTTCTTTGCTCGCCTTCTCGTTGTACGTGACGTTTATGCAAACTCGCTCTAAAGCTAGACGTGCTCGTAAACGAAGAAACAAATCGACTACTCCTTCTAGTGAGGAGACTCCAATTGAGGAACCTATCGTAGAACAAGAAGCTATCATGGCTAATCGTACTATGATGGAGTTGCTTCAAGCACCCACCGAGGGTTTTGGAGAGGCCATTGTGATTCCCGCCATCCTTGCGGAGAACTTTGAAATCAAAACGGGTTTAATGTCTATGTTGCAAGCAAACAAGTTTCGCGGTCATGAAAAAGACAACCCACATTATCACATTAGGCAATTTAATCGTCTCACCGCGACAAGCAAGTTTAAGGATGTACCACACGATGCCATTAAGATGATGTTGTTTCCTTACTCGTTAGATGGACCCGCCAAGATTTGGCTTGAGAAAGAACCGCCGAATTCGATTTTGACATGGGCCGATCTCGTGTCTAAATTTGTGAATCAATTTTTTCCACCATCTAAGACAACACATTTGAAAAACGAGATTTCACGTTTTACACAAAGATCTAATGAAAGTTTTTCAATGGCTTGGGAGAGATTTAAAGAAATGCTACATGAATGTCCACACCATGATTTTTCCGAATTGCATCAAATTGACACCTTTTATAATGGGCTTAATGAACATGAACGAGATTATTTAAATGCCGCCGCGGGTGGTAATTTTTTGTGCAAAACGACCAATGAGGCTTTGAAAATCATAGAAAATAGGTCTAAGGTCTATAGCCCTCGTAACACACCGAGTGTTGCCAATTTGGGCTCGTCATCATCTCGTTCCATTAATGCCTTGCAAGATGAAGCAAATGAGGAGAATCGGTTTTTCGATAGGTTTTCGACTCTTATGTCCCATTGGAAGGCTCAAGAAGCTTCCAACACCGCTTCGGTTAAAGCGGTTTCTAAAAGTTGTTTGTCGTGTGGGGGAGCTCATGATTTATCCGAGTGCATTACCGCGGATGGTAACACTTCGAATGCTTTTGTAGCCACGGGAACTTATAACCAAATAGGTCAAGGTTCACGTTCAAATCAAGCTCAACCCAATCAAAATGCTAATAATTATCGCAACAACAACAATCAAGGTGGAAATTACCAAGGAAATCAAAGGAACTATAACAAAGGTAATTACCAAAGTGGAAATGGGCAAATTTCAAACCAAAACCAAAACCGTGATTTTCAAACTCCTACTCAAGGTTTTCAAAATGCTCACACTAAAAATTTGCAAGGAGAATTTTTAGACTATGCTAAGGCTAATGATGCTAAGTTTGACAACATGCAACGTGAGATGATTAGCTTAAGGTCCGAATTGAAAAATGAGCTTAAAACCGAACTTGCTAATGAACTTAAAACTCATGCTAATAAAATGGAAGGAAATGTCACACGACTCCAACAAAATCAACAAAAAATGGAGCAAGGACAACATGAGATTAAGCAAGAGTTGTTGAAAGCGGATGCTAGGCAATCTAAGTTTGAAGACCGAATGGCTAAAATGTTTGAAGCTATCATGTGTAAGCCCTCTTCTTCGGGTGGTCTTCCTAGTGATACCATCGTGAACCCGAAGGGAGAATTGAAGGTTATTGCCACTCGTAGTGGTAAAACTTTCAAGGAACCCATTTCTCGTCCAAGTACTTCTATGGAGAAGGAAAAAGAGAAAGAACCCGAGGTCGTGGTTGAAAAGGAGCACATTACAAGCCCACGAAGTACCGCTCAAACCACACCTACGGTTGAACCTATACCCATTATGGAACCCGAGATTCCAAGGCCGATACCTATGCCTAATTTGCCCCAACCCACACCACCTTTACCCTACCCATCAAGACGAGACAAGGAAAAGGCACAAGAACGAAATAATTATCAATTTGAACTCTTTATGAAAATGTTTCGTGACTTGCATTTCAATATAAGTTTTGCCGACGCCTTAGTCATGATGCCTCGATTTGCCGCAAACTTCAAAAGTATGTTGAATAACAAAGAAAAATTGCAAAAATCGTCTAGTTGTTCTTCGGTTTTTCTAAGCCGCATACCTCAAAAAGTCGGTGATCCTGGAAAGTTTTTAATCCCATGTGCTATCCAAGACATGGAAGAATGCTACGCCTTGGCCGATCTTGGTGCTAGTATTAATTTGATGCCTCTCGAGATTTTTAAGTCGCTTAATCTTCCAAATCTCACTCCTTCAAGAATGTCAATCGAAATGGCCGATCATTCTACGATTCTAGCTTGTGGAGTAGCCGAGGACGTCTTTGTGAAAGTTGGGAAATTCTATTATCCCGTGGACTTCATCGTTGTTGATATTCCCATCGATCCTAAAGTTCCGTTAATTTTAGGTCGATCTTTTTTGGATACCTCGAGAGCACTTATCGATGTGCATGCAAGAAAAATCACTCTTCGTTTCAATGAGGAAGAACTCGTCATTAATGCAACCCAAAACTCCACGCTTTCTCATGTTTATTCAATCACATCTTTGTACAATGTCAATCCAATCAAAAACATTTGTCAAAGGATTTCAAATAGAGTTTTAGGAGTTGTTGATAAAAATGAAGTTCCGTCCCCTCCGCCGATGGAGGTTAAGAGTGTTAAGCCTATGATACCAATCTCGAGTGATTCTTCGGATGATGAATACGTTGATCCCGATGGGGAGGTTTTCTTTGTTGACAAAAGATTTGAAAACTTGCCACCACCTAAACCAAAACGCTTTCAAAATGTGAGAATTTTTAGTGTGACTAACATTGCTTTAGATACACCAAATATTTTTGACATAATCAAATCGGGTTTTCACAAGGAGAGTGTTAAAGATGAAAAAGGAAAAGATTTTGAATCTAATTTAAAAGATTTTTCTACTATTCTAACTCCGTCATCACCGCGTGTCTTGAGTGCTACAAGCTCGTCTTTTCCTTTTGACGATGCTTTGTGTGGACCAAGTGTGGGGGAAGCCCCTTATGTTCCCTCCCCTTTCTCCACCGAGGACGAGATATTTGATCCCGGAATTGCTTTTATAGGGAAATCTCGGTCTTCCACCGATGCAATAAATGGAAAATCTTTTCATTTGATTGGTGCGAGTCTACCTCGAGTGACTCAATGTTATGACTTACCCATTGTCCCACCCTTCTATTTCTTCTTATCTATTTTCTTGAAACTCTTTGAGTTTGTGTTGACACACGACAAAGTGGCGTTGATTTGTTTTTCCAAAGAAAACGAGAACGCCATCTTTGATCCCGGTATTTTGCATCATCAAAGGACTTAGTCCTTAATACCGGTTGTTTTTGGGCCTTGTTTATCATGTAAGCCCCACCAAAAATTGACCATACCATGATTATCCCTAAATGATCACATTTATGGGGATTCGAGTCGAGCTTTTGACTCGGTTATCAAAAACAAGGTGCCTCGTGGGGGAGACCCATGCTTATCCATGTACATATTATTGCTTTCTAATTAGTTTAATGTGAGGGGATTTGTGCCCTTCCAACCTTTGTTCCGTGGTTGTTTGTGCATTGTGTCTTTTAGATCATCATCTTCACGATTGGAGCCTCTCGTGTTCGTTTCATGGGAGCACTCGATCGTTTGCTATGGAGGCCTTTCCCAATATCCACATATGATATATCCTTTTATGTTCTAACCTTAGGTTTTATAGCACACTTCATAAACGGCTATTACTTATTGGTTACACCCTTTCCATGCTAGATTAGGCATTCGACTACGTCTCTAGTATGGGGGTGTTTGCACCCCTAGACTCGAAACATTGAGGACAATGTTTAACTTTAGTATGGGGGGGTGAATAGATACTTCCCTTGCCAAACCTTCACGCTTTCCAAAGTTTATCGTTTTGTTATCGTTTTGTCGCAAAATAAGGCTAAAAATGGCCAAATTTTAAAATTTTTCTCATATTTCATAAGTGTTTGAAGACACGAATGTAGATTTTCCGATGGCGAGAATAAGAGTAATTTTTGACTCGACCGTGCGTGTTGAGCACTTAGCTTCGATTCCTTAACTTTTTAGGCTAAGTCTCTTAAATGAGGACGAGAAATGATAGAGTTAATTATAAGTTACTATGCTAAACGTAGAGTACTCGTATTCTTTCAAAAACTCATGTGTTCTCGTTGTTTGCTTATTCTCCCTTCGCATGTAAATATTTTTTTGCTTAAATAAATATTGATTTAGCGGTCTAATTTTGATTGTTGGGTTTCTAGTCTTTTCTAGTAGCTTCCGTGTAATTAAATTGGGAAGACATTAAGGTATCGCCAGCGTCACGGTTTTGAAGTATTGGCAACCCGAATAATCGAAAGCTTCACCCAATAATAAGATTTCAAGTGCTCACCTAAATCTAGCAAACAATTTGAAGCCCCACAAGGCCTAAAATCTATGCAAAATTGAAAGTGAATCAAGCCTTAATCTTCGAAGCTTTAAAGATCCAAAATTCGCTTTAGCGTGAGGATATACGTCTTTGGCTAATAAAACCACCGATGAGGCGGATAATAAAAGGCAAGGCAAGACCGAAGTCATAATAAAAGCTTCATGGCGAAGTTGAATAAAAGATGGAGGTAAACCAAAGATAATAAGGTCCTTCCGTTAGGGGGCGTATAAAAGTCTTGGTAATAAGTCTCATGTTCAAAACCGTTATAAAACCGTGTTTATCGATTCTTCTTGTCAACTTAATTTTTTAACATCGTTGTCTATTAGGAGGGGTTATTGATTTGATGGTCTTAATTACACCGTTAGGACTCTATTTTTAGACCTAAATCTCTATTATCGCATAAGTCAAACAATGTATCCTCGTGATCATTAAGACAAAATAAAATATAAGAGATACAACTTAGGAATAATGGGAGAATAAGTACGTGATTAGGGCATATGAGTAGTGTTAGCATTACTAACTTATAATGACAATGATCTCGTTACACGCTTGGCATGAAATTAAAGTGAAAATCGAGGACGATGAAATTATTTCTAACGAAGCATTCACGTGTTCTTATTCTATGAACCTAAACGTCCCATTTTGCGATGAAAATCATACATTATGTCTAAAACGCAAGTAGTAGTAATTGTAGTGAGTAGCTAGTTATCATTTCAATAAAAGTCATAAAATTAAATTTTGGAGATGCTTTGATACTTTATTCTTAGCATTGCGTGAGGGCACGGCAATGGTTTAGTATGGGGGAGTGATGAGACTGCTTTTATACATGGTCTCATCGTCCAAATCGGACTTTAAATGCATAAAATATCATAAAACATGCCAAATATATGCTCGTGTTTGTTACTTGTGTATTTTTAGGTACGGATATTGAGGAATTGACAAAAGAACACAAGAATCAATCAAAAACGAACACGGGAAACGAAGCCGCACAAAGAACCGGACCCGAATCATGATTTTCCTATCAAGTCCTTGAAGTTTGAAGATTTGGCAAGATTGGCCCTTCTACTTTTGAAGACTTGACATTTTATACCCTTGCAAATCTCATTATTGCATATTGGGTCCCTTAAATGTTGAGATATTGCATTATTGGTCCTTGAAGAATGCATTTATTGCATAATTAGCCCTTTAAACAAAGTTTGGAAACTTTTGTGCCAGAATTGACAAGATGGGCAAAGATTTTACAAAGGAGATCAAAGTTTATGGCTGTTTGAGTTCAAAAGACAAGCATTTGGAACTTGGGGGACCTATACTGCCTAGACAAGCAACTTCCCTCCACCACTCCCCCACTGACACGTCACCCCACCCAGTTCAAACCATCCAGTCCACAACCCAACTTGACCCCATCACACACTCTTTTTGAACCCTTAATAATTAAACTTGTTTAATTATTATTATGGAGGGTAACACGTTTTTTTTAAAAAACTAAACCACCTTTCCAGATTAAAACCCTCCCTGCTACACTTAATCATCCCAAGAACCCTAATTGGGGTTTTCTTAACCACTCAATAATCAAACCCGATTCGCTCCAGAAACTTGATTAACCCACCCACAAAACAAACCCACCAACAAACAGGTTCTCCCGTGACTTCCCTGTGGGTCCCCCATCCTCCCCTGCTTCACTAAAAATGGCAAAGAAGGTATCTTACAGCTATCCAACGACCAAGAACCAAACTTGGTCCCAAAGCAAAGGCAATGAGCGTCCAGGATCAAGTTAACCAGCTAGCCATCACTTTCCATCACATGGGAACCAATTTTGACTGATTTTCAGACTATTTGACCAAGGGCAGATTTGAACTTTCATTAGTTAGGGTTTTTCATTTTGTTTCATGTACTAGAAAGTTCAGTAGACTAGTATATATACAAGTGGCTTGTCACTTGTATCATTGTTCCAGTTTTTGCATAAACTTGTAATTCCTTTTTTATAAAATTAAAGTTTGGTGTTTGTTTAAGTCATTGTAATTCCTTTTAGTGTTTATAAAAAGTTTGTGTGAAGTATTATGCAAGGCTGAGTTCCATTTTCAATTTGTGAAAACTTTGTGTGTTTCAAGTTTTTTTTTCAAAAAAGGTTTTGGAAGAAATTTTGTAAAATTCAGAAATTAAAAGGTGTTAGGAAGTGAAAGTGGAATAACACTTTAAGGTTTCTGATTTACAAGTTACTTTCAAAACGTGTTGGTTTCAAAGGAATTTGGATTTTAAGGTTTTAAGTTTTCTGAAAATTCAGAAAAGTGGTGTTTTCTTGTGTTTGTTTGATTTGTTCAGGTTTTAAAGGTGTTGTTGAATTTGTTCTGCATGCACCCGGGTGCATAAGGAGGAGGATAAACATCCTCTAAGGTTCTTGGATGTGAGAACCTAAGGTAAATCCTAATTTACCTTGAAAAAAAAGTTCAAATAGCTAGGTTGTATGTTCTTGAATGATTCTGTGCTCTATTATGTGTTAAACTGCTTTGATTTGTGCTCTAAGTAGTTGTATGCATGTTAGAAGGTTTGGTTATCAGTTTGTTTAAGTTTGTGATTGATTTTGTTTAATAAAAACGTTTTTCAAAAAGTTACATGGGTGTTTGGCAATAGGTTTTAGCAGGGTAGGGTAGTTGATTTGTGTTGTTTAAGAGTGTTAGGAGGTTAGATTAGGGTTAAGTTTAGTTGCAAGTTAGTATTAGATTACTTTGGAACAAGTTTGGAGTGACTTTGGTTTGTTTAAAAAGATTTAGAAAGTTAAAAAATCTGCATAGACCAATTCTGCCTGTTTTCTTGAAGATTTTGATGCTTGATTTCTTGAAATCTGTGAGTAATAGGGTGTTTTTAGGATTGTTATTGCTTGAGTACGATTGGGTGATTGTGTATGTTGAATTTGGTGGTTTAAGGTTCACTAAATTGCAAGATATAAGCTAAATATACCCACTGTCCTTGAACTCTGTCACAGAGAATACCATAGGGTGGGTGTGCATTGTTTTTGCCTGTTTGTGCATTAATTTGGTGTGATTTGGATTGCTAAGTGCCTTATTGTTATTAGTTTTGACTCCTTGAGCTTCACTGAGCTCAAGGGTGCCAGTTTGTGCCAAATACTCCACCAAATAAGCTCACAGCCTTGTCCTCTTGGCTTTTTGAACTTGAGAAAAGCAAAACAACACAAAGTGATATCTGCTTGTGTTGAAATCTTAGTCTGTCACGTTGTTTTTTTGGTTCTTTGTTGGAGTAAACAGCTATAAAAAGGTGCATTGGAGTTGGATTGTAAATTGTTAAGTCACTGTTTGGTTTGGTAAAAGGTTACTATCATTTTGTTCTTTCCTTTGTTTTCCCTTTGTTTTTCATTTTTGTGTATTCCCTGCTGTCGACACCAAAGTTGTGGCGCAAGCCCCAGCGTTGCGGCGCAAAAGAAAGGAGCTTCAGATCTAGGGTCTCTCGTTTCACTTGTTGCGGCGCAAGCCACAAGCCTTGCGGCGCAAATAAAAAAAAAAAGTAAAAAGGGTGCCAGGACTCGAACCCGTGACCACCCGCTCAACACACCAACAACCTTACCATCCTGCCCTTGGGTCTTTTACTGACCAAGGGTGGGTTTGTAATCCTTTTAACCCTATTTTCATTTGTATTTTCTATTAAAAGCCGTAGGATAATAAGCCTTTTTCAGCTTATTTTTAAGCGATTTTTCGTTTCTTTTATTTTTCTTAGATAAGATTTAGTGTTAGAGATTTATAAAAATTAGTTTTATATTTTTCCATTTAGTAGAATATTTATTAGAATTTATTTATTAGACGTTTTTTAGAAAATCATTAAAAAATACCAAAAAGATTTTAATTTTTTAGGAAAAATAATTTTAAGTTTTTAAAATATATTTTTGAGGTTTACATGTGAAAAAGTTTTCAAAAACTTTAATTTTTGATTTTATTTGATTTTAGGTTTTTTATTAAACTTTAAAAATTAATATAAAATTCATTAAGAGGTTTTAGAAACTTTTGTTTACATTTTCTTCTTAGTTAGAATATTTAGGATTTTTGAGAATTTTTTAGAATTTATTTAAGAACTTTTAATTTTTTAGAATATTTTAATATTATTTTATTCATTAAAATAAAAAGTTTTATTTTAATTTCTTTTTCATTTTTCCTAGATTCTATATCATTAATTAGGACTTTTCCCATTTGTAGAATAATTTTTAGGCTTTTCAATTAATTTTTAGAATTAATTTAAGATTTAATAGATTTTAATAGTTTTTAGGAATTTAAAAATAGTTTAAGTTGTTTTTAAAATTTTTAAAAATAGTTTTTAGTTTAATTAGGTTATTTTTAAGGTTTACAAACTATAAAATCTTGTTTAGGGCTTTTTAATATTTAAAAGTGATTTTTAGGGCTTTAATTAGCATTAAAAAGTCAATATTAAATTAATTAAAAGGTTTTGGCAAGTTTAAATTTTTTGTAAACCCGTAGAATATTATTTGGGAGTTTTTAGTAATTTTTAGAAATTTTTAGATTAAAATTTTAAATTTTGTGTTTTTCACGTTCTACGTCGTAGCTTTCTAATAGTGTTTTTGCCTTATTTTTTCTAATTTTTCGTCTTCGTCATTATCTCTTCTTTTCTTCTAGTTAATAATCAAAAACAAAATCAATCAATTCATTACACAACACACGTGCCTCCTCGAGAGAACGATCCCACCTTCTTAAGGGTCATAAGTGCTTGGTTTTCCTAAACCGACGCTTAATACTTACCGCTTTTTGTGTTGCTTTGTTTTTCCTAAAATAAAGTATATACAAAATCACTACATCAGAAAGCAACGATGGTGCGGTTCTTAATTGAATTTCACTTGTTCCAGGAACATGAATTGACGGCTTCAAATCATGCGGATATTTTTATCTAAATGATTCACTCTTTATGTTCGCAGTCAGCTTTGGATGGTCGAATAAAAAGAACGGGTTTACCCGTGAAATCTTGTCAAGGGGGTTCTTAGTTGAAACAACCTGTCACAAGTACGGTATTTTTATATCGTCCAACGGTCTTCACCGACCGGAGGTAAAATGCTACCGAATTAGAATGAAATGTTCAAGGCCATTTCATCCGTGTATATGTTTTGTTGCTAACTGTCTTATGCAGCGTAACAAGAAGGTGGCATTGCGGTGTACAATCCAAAAGAAGTTGTCACCACATGCTTATACTATATGCACTTAATACTTCAACAAATTCAAGAAAGTCTAAAAGTCAAGTCTTCCGCTGTATCAAACTCTGAAGCTTTCAAGAATTTATAAACGTATAAGTATGTGGATCATGAAGTCACGAAGAGGCAAATATCACAAGTGATGAATGCACAAGGGCAAAGCAAGGACACATGCTCAAGACCAAAGTCAAAGATCTCATCAGCATATTCACAAGAACAAGATCGAAGACTCAAGCATAGTGTGCTAGGTTTAAGATTTTGTAAAATGGTGTGACCTCCCTTTGGGGGAGATTGTTGGAAATAAGTTTTTCCAAAGAAAGTCCCGGTCACATCATTGTTAGCATAGATCACGAGCTATAGACTATCTAGTACATTGTAACTTGGAGTGACCTCCCTTTGGGGGAGATTGTTGGAAATACGTTTTTACGTATTTAGAAAGGATCTGTCACTCCAATGATATTGGGCTCGTGATTCAATATAGCCCATATAGCCCACATGTAGGGTGGGATATATACCTCCTCCTAGCATGTTAGGAGGGGTTGGTTATTCACTTCTCATACACTTAATCTAATCATTCATTTTCCTCTCCAACCTCTTTTTAGTTTCTCTCTCTACATCTTCATTTATCTCTCTCTCTAATAATCATCTCCATAGTTAGATAATCCAAGGATTACAATAAACTAACATTGTGTCTAAGGGTTTTACCAGTTACGATAAAGTAAGTGTGATCGCATAAACCCTTAGGGTTTCTACTTACGATCCTTTACTTCGATCACCGAGTACAATCCACATCACGATCACTGGCTACGATCGCATAGTGCGATCGTGTTGGGTGCGATCCATAGTTACGATCCAGGGATACGATCGCATTGACTGCGATCCAAACTTCTTTCATTGACTACGATCCACACCACGATCCACTTGTTAGGATTGGTGGGTACGATCGTGTCATGATCACTTGTTATGATTGCATTGAGTGCGATCCCTTATACTACGATCTAGGCTACGATCGAGTGTTACGATCGTAGGCTACGATCTGTGTTGCGATCGGTGGTCACGATCTAATAGTGTGATCAATCACTGCGATCTGAGTACGATCGAGTTGCGATCTGACTCATGTTTTTGTTTTATTTATCTTAGTTTTCAAATTTAACTTTTCCCGCATTTTTACTTAGTATTATTTTAAACGAGCTTTGTCTTATTTTATTTTTACGAAGTTTTTAGTTTTACAAAGTTTTCATGTTTTAAATTCAGTACGTTTTAATTTCTAAAAATTGCACGCTTCCCGAAATCTCTGTTTTTACCAAGTGTTTTTCTAATTTTTAGAAAGAGTGACAGTTTTTCTAGATTTGCTTTTAGCTTATTTTAATTACGTTTCGCATTTAATTTTTAATTAGTTATAGACAACGACAACCTTTTTATTTTCCACCAAGAACGACTGAGTCGCACTAATTACTTATAATCAATTCGAAAAGACTGAATTTTAACAACTGAATTTCAACATCTCCTTTGCTGAGGATCTCGCTCACATGCCAAAATATGCTAAACAACTAAATTTCAACATCTCCTTTGCTGAGGCTCTCGCTCACATGCCGAAATATGCTAAAATGTTTAAAGATCTTCTCAGTGATAAGGAGAAACTTCTTGATATCTCTCAGACCCAACTTAACAAGAATTGCTCCGCAATGCTCTTTAGGAAATTACCCACCAAACTTGGTGATCCGGGTCGTTTTCTCATTCCTTGCAACTTCCCCGGGGTAGAGAATTGTATGGCCCTAGCCGATCTAGGTGCTAGTATAAACTTAATGCCATTTAGTGTTTGGAAACAATTATCTCTACCCTAGCTAGTCCCCATACGAATGACATTGGAATTAGCTAACCGTACGGTTGCTTATCCGGTGGGGATAGCCGAAGATGTCTTCGTCGGTGTCGACAAATTCACCTTTCCGGCGGATTTTGTTGTCGTTGACTACGAGATGGACCCCCGTGTTCCATTAATCGTTGGACGTCCATTCTTAAGGACCGGTCGCACTCTCATTGATGTAGCCGCGGGCGAATGAATCACGAGAGTTGGTGACGATAAAATCGTATTCAACATGGGTAACCTTTCTAAGCATCCTTCTGAAAACGAGAACGTTAATTTCATTGACGTTCTTGATGAGGCTTGTGAAGAACATTTCAAAGACGCTTGTAAAAGTGGTTCTTCTTCTCTACCCATTGTTGAGACCGTTGCCTCCATTGCTCCCTCACTAACTCCATTTGGAGAAAGTGAGTTACTTTTGAAAGAATTTGAAGCAACTTTGGGAGATGTAGACTTACAATATGACGATTATCCCTCCAATTGGGATGAAGACATTCGTACCATTAAGAAACTTCTTAATGAGGACCATATTTCTCCACCATCTCCTAAGGATATCTCTATCGATGAACCGAAATTGAAAACGCTTTCCATCGAAAATCCTCCGGATTTAGAGCTTAAGGATCTACCGTCTCATCTCGAATATGTTTTTCTTGAAGACAATAAGAAGTTACCCGTCATCATCGCAAAGGACTTGAAAGAGGATGAAAAGTCTCGACTTATCGCCGTGCTGAAGAATCATAAGAAAGCGATTGCTTGGAAAATCTCTGATATTCGTGGAATTGATCCTCACTTTTCCACACATAAAATTCTCATGGAGGACGACTTTAAACCCACTATTTAAAACCAAAGAAGGGTGAATCCCAAGATCCATGACGTTATCAAAAAAGAGGTTATCAAACTTCTTGATGCGGGAATGATCTACCCTATCTGGGATTCACCATGGGTTAGTCCGGTCCATTGTGTGCCTAAGAAAGGCGGAATCACCGTTGTGCCCAATGAAAACAACAAGTTGATTCCTACTCGTCTAGTTACAGGGTGGAGAGTTTGTATAGACTATCGTAAACTCAATGATGCTACGAGAAAGGATCATTTTCCCCTTCCTTTTATGGACCAAATGCTTGAACGTCTAGCGGGTAATGATTATTATTGCTTCTTATAAGGTTTCTCCGGGTATTTTCAAATTCCAATCGATCCTAAAGACCAAGAGAAAACTACATTCACTTGTCCTTATGGAAAATTTGCTTACAAAAGAATGCCTTTCGGCTTATGCAATGCTCTCGGGACTTTCCAAAGTTGTATGATGGCTATCTTCCAAGACATGGTTGAAGAAACTATGGAAGTCTTCATGGATTATTTCTCGGTCTATGGTGATTCTTTCTCTAGTTGCCTTGCCAATTTAGAACGTATAATTAAGCGGTGTGAAGACACTCGCCTTGTTCTAAATTGGGAAAAATGCCATTTCATGGTAAAAGAAGGCATTGTTCTTGGACATAAAATCTCTAAAGTCGGTCTTGAAGTGGACCGTGCTAAAGTTGATGTCATAGACAAATTACCTCCACCTTCAACCGTGAAGGGTGTGAGAAGTTTCTTTGGTCATGCGGGCTTCTATTGTCGATTCATTCAAGATTTTTCTAAAATCGCTCGCTCGATGACCCACCTCTTGGAAAAAGATACTCCTTTCATCTTTTCTAAAGAGTGTCTTGAATCCTTCAATCTTCTTAATGACAAGCTAACTAAGGCACCGGTCCTGGTTACCCCTAATTGGGAGCTACCTTTTGAATTGATGTGCGATGCTAGCGACTTTGCTATTGGAGCGGTTTTGGGCCAAAGAGTGAACAAACACTTCCAACCAATCCATTATGCTAGAAAGACAATGACGGGGGCTCAATTGCATTATACCACTACCGAAAAAGAGCTTTTATGGGGCCATTTCCATCATCTAAAGGGAACAAGTACATCCTCGTAGCCGTTGACTACGTATCTAAATGGGTTGAAGCAAAGGCTCTCCCTACGAACGATGCGAGGGTGGTTGTGAACTTTCTGAAGCAACTTTTTGCTCAATTCAGTGTTCCTCGTGCTATAATCAGTGACCGCGGGACTCATTTTTGCAATGATCAATTTGCTCGAGTCATGAATAAGTATGGTGTCAATCACCGTCTTTCCACTGCTTTTCATCCCCAAACAAATGGTCAAGCCGAGATCTCTAACCGTGGATTGAAGCGAATTCTTGAGCGTACTGTGGGAGAGCATCGTGCCTCATAGACCGATAAGTTAGATGATGCTTTGTGGGCTTTCCGTACCGCATATAAGACTCTGATTGGTTGCACTCCATATGGTCTTGTGTACGGGAAGGCATGCCACCTCCCTATTGAGCTGGAACATAAGGCGTACTGGGCCTTTAAGTGGGCCAATTTTGACATCAACAAAGCCGGCGATCTTCGGAAGATTCAACTCAACCAGCTAAATGAACTGAGGAATGAAGCTTATGAGAACTCATTGATCTATAAGGAGAAGACCAAGTTCATCCATGATTCAAGGATTAAGAACCGAGAGTTCCACGTTGGTGATCAAGTTTTACTCTTTATCTCTCGATTGAAGTTCTTCTCTGGCAAGCTGAAGAGCTGTTGGTCTGGTCCATTCACCATCGCCAAAGTCTTCCCATATGGCACCATTGAGCTTTCTCAGCAAAATGGGCCCAATTTCAAAGTGAATGGCCAGCGAGTGAAGTTGTACTTTGGTGAGGACATCTCTTATGAGATGATTCCATCCCTCACCACATTTCCCTTGAATTAGTTCTGGGTCGAGTCAGGATCGTGACTCGGTTAACAATAACAAGCTTCTCGGGAAGCAACCCGTTGATCTATCCTTTACCGTTTTCATAATAAGTGTAGGGGGAGCCCCGTATGTGTTTATTGTCTTTTTTCTTTTGATGTACAGGGATTAAAGCTTCAAAGATCCATTCTCGATGACTTTTGACGAACCATGATCCCGTGTACCCATCTTCCCGGTTCCATCCTAAACTCTTTTTATTCACTATTTTATATTCTTCAATATTAAAATAGGAATCACTATAGTTTTCCTTTCCTTAGCAAGATTTAAACAAAGTGCACAATGTCCTAAGTGTAGGGGAGTTTACTCCCACATGCTTAAACATTAAGGTCAAAGTTTATCTCAAGTGTAGGGGGGACTTCTATCGAAGTAAGTGGTATTTTCCATGAATTTGTCCTCATTTTAACCGGAAAGTTTGATTTTTCGACATTTTTCAAAAATTTTAATCTATTTTGGCCTAGTTGTATAGTAGGATGTTCCTTTGTTATCGTTATTTACTTTCTTTGCTAGAATAAATTTTCCATAAAGTGGTTTTAAATTTTTCAACGTTGTGAATCTTTTGACTCAACCCGAGTTTACTTATCCAAGTTTACTCTAGCTAGTATCCTTAACGTGTTTAAGTCAAGTTTTGCTAGGCTTTTATATAGGGAACTTTAAAACGCGAAAGTCTTAACTCTTACGGGTTAAGAACAAGAACTTTTTGCAAGTTCCTATAATTGATCCTAGAAAGTCGTTTATCAAGGGAACTTTAAAATGCGAATTCTAAACTTGAAAAAGCCTAAGAAATTGCAAGATCCTATAGATGACTTGAAAACCCAAAACTTTGATTTAATTGGCTAAGAATCCACGAGTCTCATTCCTTGAGATTTTAAATTGTGGAGAACGAGAGATGATAGAGTCAATTATAAGTTTGGTATTCTTTCGTGAATTTATGTGAGTTGATTATAAGCTTTTTCTCCCATCGCTTGATAATAAATATATTTGCAATAAATAAGGTTGTACGATTTGAAAAGTTACTTAGCTTCTAGCACAAGATCGTTTAAAAGTTGCTCGGTATTAATTAGAGTTCATAGCCAAGGCATAACTTATTGAAGCGGGATCCAAAGATTGGCGAGTCTGAAAAGGTCCTAACAAGACATGAGGGCTATATTTTGTTGCTAAAGATCCCAAGTGATGTGAAGAATCATTTATCAAAAATCAATATGAAGGATCGAGACACACGACGAAAAGCAAATACTCCCCTAAAGATCATGGAGAAGTATATCCAAAAAGGCCCTAACAAGGTATGAGGATAAATAGATCCAAGTCCTAAAAGGAGGCGGATCGTTATATATCAAAGTCCAAAATTAAGATTGGAGAAAAATGATGAAGTCGTGGTCCAAATATGAAGAATCTCTCAAAAACTTCAAGTGAAGAAATTCCTATTATAAAGAGAAGACCCTAATTTCAAGAACGTCTCTCAAGATTTGAAGTATGAAGTCGCTGCCAAATATCGGTCCGAGAAAGGTCTCAAATCGTGAAGCGGGTTATGCCAAGATATGAACTTTATGAGGTCCCGAGAAGCAATTTTAAAAGATTTTGTCCTTTAGCTAACTATTGATTAAATCGTCCCACTTTATTTTCGGCCTAAATAAACTATCGAAATAAGTCAAACAATGTATCCTCGTGATCATTCAAGACAAAATTAAAATATAAGAGATACACGTAGGAATAAGGGAGTCTAAGTAAATAATTGGGCCACATGAGTTCGTGTTAGTTTGCTAACTTATAATAACAATGATCTCGTTTTTAAGCTTGGTATGGGGAACGTGAAACTTGAGGATGATGAACATTCATGACAACAAAAACCCCAATGTAAGTCTTTGATTTCTTTACTTATTTTGTACATATTTCTATCTTTAAAGTTTTATTTAATAAAGGCCAAGGTGGGTTATTTATGATGAGAAATGTAATTTATGCTTTGAAATTAGTGCATTGCATGAGGGCATTGCAATGGTCAAGTGTAGGGGGTTTAATAAGTGTGAAAACACTTATCCTTTTACCAATTATTTCCAATAATAACAAGACCAAAACCTGTATTTTATGTCGTAAACGTCGGAATTATGCGTGGTTTGTGTTTTTATTGTGTTTTAGGACCAAAAGATGAAAAAGGAAGAAAACATGGGCTATCACGGGCTTTTATCAAAGAAAAAGACAAAAGACGAAGTCAAAAGATCAAGAGTGCTAAAAGAACAGAAGTCCACGGCCTATTCTAAAGATTTATCAAAGAAAAAGTCTAAAGACGGAATTTAATGAAGTCGAAGAACTCAAGTTTAATTATAGAAGAAAATTAGAAGACGAGTTTAATTTACATCGACAAATCCTGAGACGACGTCGAGAAAGACAAAGAATTAAAATCGAGTCGAGAAAAAAGAAAGAAAGAAGGAAGCACATGCACCTCCCCATCTCCTATAAATACCCTCCTAATGACACATTAGGAGGGTGTTAGTTAGTTAAGTTAGCTAGTTTATTTTTCTTTCCTTAGTTTTAATTTTAGAGAGAGAAAGTGTTTAACTTTCTCTCACTAGAACTTCATCTTTTCTTTCCTTTCATGTTTAAGCTTTGATTTAATCTTGTATTTTGAAATCTTTAATCTATAAGTTCAAGTTAAGTTTTTCATATTCAATATCTTTCTACCTTTCCTGATTTTTACTTATTTGATCCGAAAATCATTCTTGATTTTTGTTTAATCTTGATGTTTGATTGATTAAAAAGTTTATCTTTTGGTTTTTATCTAAGTTTTATATGGATTAAGCTTTGAGCTTATCATGCTTATTGGCTTATTTTGTGTTTAGCTTATTTACTTTTTAGTTTTCTTACAAAGTTTAGTCTTTTTGAAGTTTGATTCATAAAGTTTGCTTATTTTGTGTTTTAAAAGTTTTTTTATTTATGTTTGTTTTCATTTTGTTAAGATTTAAATAAGTGCTTATTTGTCTTTGCTTATTTGTGCTTACTCGGTTCTGCTTATTTGCCTTTGAATCCCATCGTATTGTGTCTAAGGGTTTTACCAGTTACGATCAAGTAAGTGTGATCGCATAAACCCCTAGGGTTTCTACTTGCGATCCTTTACTTTGATCACCAAGTACGATCCACATCACGATCTGTTAGCCTCAAAATATTGAGTCAAACAAGAATGTTCGGTCATAGGTTTATATTGTAATATTTATTAGAACGTTGTAATAGATAGTTAAATAGTCGTGGTTCACGTGCTTGGATTTAAACTAATTAAAGTCCAAAAGACAAGCCCGACCCAATATATAGCCCATAAAGCCCGCATGTGGGTGGACTATATATACTACCCTCCTAGCATGTTAGGAGGGTGGATGGTCATTAGTACTCTCATTATTTCTAATCTAATATTCACCAAGTTAATCATCTCTCTCTCTACTTTCTCTCACTACTTTCTCTCTCTAGGAATGCATCTTTTTTCATCTATTTTCTATTATTAATCATAATAATATGGGACAACATTTGGCATTAATAACTAGGTTTTCACTTAGTTATGAAAGTTCGTTGAATCCGATCTTTTCGAATTGATTACCGTTAATTAGTGTGACTCAGTCGTTCTTGGTGGAAAATAATTTGGGTTGGTAGATTATCTATTTTTAAACTAAAAGCAAATAAATATCGTTGTTGAGTAAAAATAAAGCTTTAAAAATTAAACTAAAAATTACTAGAAAGACACTTGGTAAAAATAGAGATTTCGGGAAGCGTGCAACTTTTAGAAATTAAAACGTAATGAACTTGAAACTTAAAACTTTATAAAACTTAAAAACTTAAACTATCAGAATAATAATAAACCCAATCTCTCGGAATGTAATGCAATCAAACCCATTGGAATATCAAAGTAAAGTCCATCGGAATAATCAATCTGAATAACCATCAGAATATAACAAAGTTGAATCTATCGGAATGTATGTCTATCGGAATGTTTAGATCGGAATAATAGAAACACTTCTGTCGCAATACACTACTATCGGAATGTCCAGATCGGAATACAAGGTTCAATCTCGTCGGAATGTTGTTAACAAAATTTGGGCAGCGTTTCGACTTGAAATAACCTTAAGACCCGTCGGAATATGCGATCGCAATGAGCGATCGCAATCCCGATCGGAATAAGGGGGAAAACCTTAGATCGCAAAGTAAAACCACAAATGGTTATTGCGATACAAAGAAGCTGTCGGAATGTGTAAAGACCCTCAATATTGCGATAAACATCAAAATAATCCGTAAATGGAGTTAAGCTGAAATTTCAATAAGCACTTCCAAAAAGTATACTTAACTGAATCTTAAACAACTCAATAAGCATTAATTTGAAGACTTTTAAAATTCAAAATAGCAAACTTTATGAATCTAACCTTTTAAAAACACTAAACTTTTTAAGAAAACCGAAAAGCAATAAGCTATATATATGAAATAAGCCAATAAGCACAACAAGCTTATAGCCTATATCGTATAAAAGCTTAGTAAGGAATCAAAAGATAAACTTTTTAAATACTAAAACATAAAAATCACACACGAAGTATAAAAATTCGGATCAAAATCAAAGTGAAATCAAGAAAGGTAAAAAGAGATAAAAGATTAAAAGCTTAAACTTGAACTTTTGATTAATGAAATTCTAATACAAAGATTAAACAAAGCTTAACTTGAAAGAAAAGATGAAGTTTAGCGAGAGAAAGTTAAACACTTTCTCTCTCTAAAATGAAAACTAAAGAAAGGAAAATAACTCGCTAAAAAACTGACACCCTCCTAATGTGTCATTAGGAGGGTATATATAGGGAGTGGGGAGTGCATGTGTGCTTCCTTCTTTCTTTCTTTTCGTCTCGACTCGATTTAATTTGTCTTTCTCGACGTCGTCTCGGGATTTGTCGATATAAATTGAACTCGTCTTATAATCTTCTTATATAATTAGACTTGAGTTCTTCGACTTCATTAAACTTCCGTCTTTATACTTTTTCTTCGATAAATCTTCAAAATAGGCCTTGGACTTCCGTTCTTTTTGCACTTAATAAGTGTGAAAACACTTATCCTTTTACCACTTATTTCCAATAATAACAAGACCCAAAACGTGTATTTTATGTCGTAAAAGTCGGAATTATGCATGGTTTGTGTTTTTATTGTGTTTTAGGACCAAAATATGAAAAACGAAGAAAACACGGGCTTTCACGGGCTTTTATCGAAGAAAACGGGAAAAGACGAAGTCAAAAGATCAAGAGTGCAAAAAGAACGGAAGTCCAAGACCTATTCTGAAGATTTATCGAAGAAAAAGTCTAAAGAAGGAAGTTTAATGAAGTCGAAGAACTTAAGTCTAATAGAAGAAGAAAATTAAAAGACAAGTTTAAATCTCGAGGCAACATCGAGAAAAGACAAAGAATTAAAGTCGAGTCGAGAAGACGTGAAGAAAGAAAAGAAAGAAGATGCAACACATGCACTCCTTCCACCTTCCCTATAAATACCCTCCTAATACACATTAGGAGGGAGTTAGTCTTTAATTTTTAGTTTTTCATTTTGCATTTTTCTTTCTAGTTTTAAGAGAGAGAAAGTTCTAAACTTTCTCTCACTAAGTTTCATCTTTTCTTTTAATCTTTCAAGATTAAACATTTATTTATTGCTTATTTCATTAATCAATTTCTATTTAAGCTTTTAATCCTTAATCTCATTCTACCTTTCTTTGATTTTTAGATTGATTTTGGTGCGAATTTCATATGATCCGTGTTGTTCTTAATGATTTCGTGCTTAAAAAGTTAATCTTTTGATCATTACATAAGTTTTCATTTGATTAAGCTTTAAGATTCTTGTGCTTATTGGCTTATTTTTATGATTAGCTTATTTACTTATAAAAAGTTTTCTTAAAAAGTTTATATTTTTATGGTTTGATTTAAAGTTTGTTTATTTTAAGTTTAGATAAGTTGATATTGGTGCTTATTCGATGCGGTTCAGTTTTGATTCGTTCAAGTTTAGTGTGAGCTTATTCATTATAGCTTATAACTAGCTTATTTTCGGATCCCTTTTAAATCGGAAAGGGTACAAACCCCTTTCCGATCGTGATATTTCGAGCAGCCATCACACCCCTCTTTCCGATTGGCAAATCGGAAAAGGGTTTCTGATTTTTCCGTGTGCACCTCAGTTATTCCGATCTGAGTGATCGGATTAGGGTTTGCACATTCCGACTGTAACCTTTTTGCACATTCCGATTGGTAGGTTTTGCCATTATTCCGATTTGGCAGATTTTAGACATTCCGATTACATCCTTCTTAGCATATTCCGATTACTTGATTTTTACTATATTCCGTTAGGGATATTCCTAACATTCAGATTGAGACTAAGTCCCACATTTCGATCAACAAGATCGGAATTCATTCCGATCTGGCCACTTTTTGTGGATATTCCGATTGCCCCACTTTCCGACCACATATTCCGATCAGAGTTAAATCTTGTTTTCCGATGGTTTTAGTTTCTTGTTTTTACAAAGTTTCTAGGTGTTAGTTTTATTTAGTGTTCAAGTATCTTTTCTTATATTGCCTTTTAGTTTCCATGCATTTATTTTAACTCGTCATTTTAGTGTTAATCTTTAAACTTCTACTTTACTCAACGACACTTAATTACTTACTATTAGTTTAAAATTAGATAATCAACCAAACCAATTTCATATTCACCAAAAGACAACTGAGTCGCACTTTAGACCGGTTATCAATTCGAAGAGATTTAGGATTACGAATTTTGCATACTTGGTTGTAAAATCTAGTATTAAATGGCGCCGCTACCGGCTCTTTTCGTTAAGATTAACGGTTTCTAGTAAGAGACGCATTGAATTTTGGGATCCGTTCTTTGAACGTTATTTTCCTTGCTTTAAAAATTCTCAAAAACACTAAAAATATAAAACTCTTCAAAAATACAAAAACATTAAAAAATCATAAAAAGCAATTCTTTTCCAAAAGGTTTTGCACCAAAAAGATTATATAGATATTCTCTCTTTGTATATTTTTCTTCTGCAGGTGTATGCGTACTAGATCTTCGAACTATTCTGAGCCCGAGACTCGTGAAGATTTAGATATGGCTGGTGTGAATAACAATAAAAACCCACCTCTACCCAATTTGAATAACAATAACAACAACAACAATGTCCTCCTACCTGATATACGAACAATGGAGGAATTGTGTCAACCCACCATGAACGGACGCGGAGGCCCGATTGCGCCGATGCACGTCACGGCTCAGGAGTTTTCGTTGAAGCATCACATGATCCAACAAGTGCAAACTAACCCATTTCACGGAATTCCGGATGATGATGCCAACAAACACCTCGACAAATTCATTACCATCACCCAAAGCATGAAGTGCCCCGGTGTTTCTATGGATGACCTTCGCCTTCAACTTTTTCCCCACTCGCTTTCTCACCATGCCGAAAAATGGTTTGACCGTCTCCCGAAGAATTCTATTCATACGTGGAATGACATGACTCAACGCTTTTTGTCGCGCTACTTCCCTCCATCCATGGTCACCAGCCTTCGTAACCAAATTAGTGGATTCATGCAAGACAATGATGAATCACTCTTCGATGCTTGGGAACGATACAATGGTTTGATCGACCGCTGTCCTAATCACAACATGCTCCCCGTCACTCTCATTGATACTTTCTACAATGGTCTCACTTTTCGTGATCGTGACACGATCAACGCCGCCGCTGGTGGTACTTTTATGAAAAGGAGACCGGAGGAGTGTCGAGAGTTGATTGAAAACATGACTACTCACCACAAGAATTGGGATTCATCCGCATCCTCAAGATCTAACTCGAGAGTCAATGTTTCTTCTACTACTTCCAATACTGAGATGACTGAAATTTCTCGACAACTCGCTGAGATGAACAAGAATTTCATGACCATGGCCACAAACCACTTTCAACAAGCTAAAGCCGTTGCTATTTCTTGTGACACATGTGGTGGTCCTCATTCTTACAATGATTGTCCTTCCACTCAAGTCAATTTTTCTGAAAACGTTAACGCAGCATACGGTACTTATCCAACGGGAGGCTATCAAGCTCGCCCTCACGGAGACCGTAGCTTGCTAAGTTATCGTTCAAATAACTATCTTGCTCCACCCGGTTTCCCTCCTACCAACCAAAACCAACAACAAAGCTATAACCGAAACAATCAATCCCAACCTCGTGCTAACAATCATTATCAATCCCAAAGAAAACCATACCCAACTCAAGGAAATTCTCAAGCTTACCAAGCTCCACCTCTCAATCAACCGATGGTAGTGAGTCCAGACGTCGAGACGTTAATGAAGACTAAGCGGGAGTTGGTGACGAATCTTCAGAGTCGAGTCATCAACTTGAAGGGCGAAATGGCGAAACAAGGGAGCGATATTCGAGCCGAGCTAAGGAATGATATGGCAAAACAAAGCAATGAAATTCGCGTAGACATCAGAGACTCTTTCAGCACTCAAGCGCTTAACATTCGTGATATGATTGGTTCGCTCATCCAAGGTAATCAACCCTCTTCTTCGGGTACTCTTCCGAGTAACACCGTTGCGAACCCAAGAGGGGAGATGAAAGCAATCACCACTCGTAGTGGAAAAGGTTATACGGAACCCGAGCTTCCTACACCTCCACCCGTAATTGTGAATAGGAAAAAGAGCAACTTTCCTCACCTCCTTCACCTTGATCCCCATTTCCCCATCACCCGTGGTTGTGAGTGATACTACTCCCCTAAAGCCTTCTTCTTCATCCAATATACCTTATCCTTTAAGGTTGAGGAAAGAGAAGCAAAAGAGCAAGGATGATATTCAAGTTTCGAACTTTTTAAAAATGTTTAAACAATTGAATTTTAACATCTCCTTTGCTGAGGCTCTCGCTCACATGCCCAAATACGCGAAAATGTTTAAATATCTTCTAAGTGACAAGGAGAAGATTCTTGACATTGCTCAGACCCAACTTAATGAGAACTGCTTCGCAGTGCTCTTAAGGAAATTGCCCAACAAACTTGGTGATCCGGGTCGCTTCTTAATTCCTTGCAACTTCCCGGGAGTAGAGAATTGCATGGCCCTAGCCGATCTAGGTGCCAGTATAAACTTAATTCCTTTAAGTGTTTGGAAGCAATTATCTCTCCCCGAGCTAGTCCCCACCAAAATGACTTTGGAATTAGCCAACCGTACGGTTGCTTATCCAGTGGGATAGCCGAAGATGTCTTTGTTGGCGTTGACAAATTCACCTTCCCGGCGGATTTTGTTGTCGTTGACTGCGAGATGGACCCTCGTGTTCCATTAATCATTGGACGTCCATTCCTGAGGACCGGTCGCACTCTCATTGATGTAGCCGCGGGCGAAATAATCATGAGAGTTGGTGACGATAAAATTGTCTTCAACATGGGTAAGATTTCTAAGCAACCTTATTCATATGAGAGTGTTAATGCTATTGATGTTCTCGATGAGGCTTGTGAAGAACATTTTCATGATGCTTGGAAAAGTACTCTTTCTTCTCTACCCAATGTTGTGACCGTTGCCTCAATTGCTCCAGCATTGAATCCTTTTGGAGAAAGTGACTTGGATGATTTCGAAGCTAGCTTGGGTCCTCTCGATATTAAGTATGATAATTCGTCCACCGATTGGGATGAAGATATTCGTACTATTGAGAGACTTCTCAATGAGGACCCGTTTTCTCCTCCTTCTCCTAAAGAGGTGACTAATGATGATCCATCATTAGTGTCACCATATATTGAGGATCCTCCCACTCTTGAGCTTCAGGACCTACCTCCTCATCTTGAGTACGTTTTCCTTGAAGACAACGAGAAGTTACCGGTCATCATCGCAAAGGACCTGAAAGAAGAAGAAAAAACCCAACTTGTCGCCGTGTTGAAGAAGCATAAAAGAGCTATCACTTGGAAAATATCCGACATCCGTGGAATTGATCCTCACTTCTGCACACATAAAATTCTCATGGAGGACGACTTTAAACCCACATTTCAAAGCCAACGAAGGGTGAATCCTAAAATCCATGAAGTCATAAAAAACGAGGTTATCAAACTTCTTGATGCGGGTATGATTTACCCTATTTCGGATTCACCATGGGTTAGTCCAGTCCATTGTGTGCCTAAGAAAGGCGGAATCACCGTTGTGCCCAATGCTAACAACGAGTTAATTCCTACCCGTCTCGTTCCTGGGTGTAGAGTTTGTATAGACTACCGCAAACTCAATGATGCCACGAGAAAGGATCATTTCCCTTTACCTTTTATGGACCAAATGCTTGAACGTTTAGCGGGTAATGAATATTACTGCTTTCTTGATGGTTTCTCGGGTTATTTCCAAATACCCATCGATCCCCAAGATCAAGAGAAGACAACATTCACTTGTCCCTATGGCACATTTGCTTACAAAAGAATGCCTTTTGGCTTATGCAATGCCCCCGGGACTTTCCAAAGGTGCATGTTGGCTATCTTCCATGACATGGTTGAGAAAACCATGGAAGTCTTCATGGATGATTTCTCGGTCTTTGGGGATTCCTTCTCTTCTTGCCTTTCCAATTTGGAACGTATGCTTAAGCGGTGCGAAGACACTCGCCTTGTTCTGAATTGGGAAAAATGCCATTTTATGGTAAAAGAAGGCATTGTGCTAGGACACAAAATCTCTAATGCCGGTCTTGAAGTCGACCGTGCTAAAGTATATGTCATAGCCAAATTACCTCCACCTTCAACCGTGAAGGGTGTGAGAAGTTTTCTGGGTCATGCGGGCTTCTATCGTCGATTCATTCAGAATTTATCTAAAATCGCTCGCACGATGACCCACCTCTTGGAAAAAGATACTCCTTTTATCTTTTCTAAAGAGTGTATCGAAGCCTTCAATCTTCTTAAGGATAAGCTAACTAAGGCATCGGTCTTGGTTACCCCTAATTGGGAACTACCCTTTGAATTGATGTGCGATGCTAGCGACTTTGCTATTGGTGCGGTTTTGGGCCAAAGAGTGAATAAACACTTTCAACCAATCCATTACGCTAGCAAGATAATGACGGGGGCTCAATTGCATTATACGACAACCGAAAAAGATCTTTTAGATGTTGTCTATGCTTTTGAAAAATTTCGCCCCTATCTTGTTTTATCCACCACAATCGTATACACGGACCATTCCGCGTTGAAGTACTTGATGACAAGGCATGACTCTAAGCCAAGACTTCCTCGCTGGGTTTTACTCCTTCAAGAATTAAACATTGAAATTCGTGAGAAGAAGGGTGCTGAAAACCTAGCCGCGGATCATCTGAGTCGACTTGAGGATCCATATCAAGGGGATCATCCGACCAAAGAGATCAATGACTCTTTCCCCCTTGAGACCTTAATGTCTATAAATCTCAATCTTGATGACACCCCGTGGTTTACCGACATTGCAAACTACTTAGCGGGTGGTATTCTCATCAAAGGGTTAACATCCCAACAAAAGAAGAAGTTCTTGAATGATGTTAAGACTTACTTTTGGGATGACCCTTATCTATTCAAACAATGTGCTGATCTGATCATTCGTAGATGTGTTGATGGACCGGCAGCTTTGCAAATTCTTGCTGCTTGCCACAAAGGACCCACCGGTGGTCACTTTGGTGCCAACTACACCGCTAAGAAAGTGTTTGATTCTAGATTCTATTGGCCCACCATTTATCGTGACGCTCACGAAATTGTTAAGCATTGTGATGCTTGCCAACACCAAGGCAAGATTACACATAAAGACGAGATGCCTCAAAATTTCATACAGGAATGTGAAATCTTTGACGTATGGGGAATCGACTTTATGGGGCCGTTTCCATCCTCCAAAGGGAACAAGTACATCCTCGTAGCCGTTTACTACGTTTCTAAATGGGTTGAAGCTAAGGCTCTCCCTACGAACGATGCGAGGGTGGTTGTGAACTTTTTAAAGCAGCTTTTCGCTCGATTCGGTGTTCCTCGTGCTATTATCAGTGACCGCGAGACTCATTTTTGCAATGATCAATTTGCAAGAGTCATGGCTAAGTATGATGTTAATCACCGTCTTTCCACCGCCTATCATCCCCAAACCAATGGGCAAGCCGAGATTTCCAACCGCGGATTGAAGCGAATTTTGGAGCGTACTGTGGGAGAGCATCGTGTCGCGTGGGCCTGTTGATCCCAAACTTAGATCGATTAAGCTTTGTGTATACGAGATTAGATCAAGTACTACACGTAGAGAAACCTTTGCTTATGAATAAAGTAACAAAGTGTTATGCGGAATTAACACTTGATCTAAAACACAAAGATGTTAAACAAACTTTCACTTGTATTAGAATGATTCTTGTTGATTACAATGAAAGAGTTTAACAATCGAAAACTTATGAAAACTTATATTTAACATTAACCTAAAAGATCTTCTTTTATAGAACAAGAAGTCTTGTACAATAAGCTACGAATCAACTATTCTAGGTAAAGATAAACATAGAAAATACATTGTCGTCTCTATCCTTACTAGAAGTATTCTAGAATATAATAAACGTGTAGCTTACATCTTCTATCAGTGCTTGTCTTCAATCTGTCAACGCTTGACTTTAACTTGTCAACGCTTATGCTATCAGCGCTCACTTTGCTCTTATCAACGCTTGAGTTGTTCTTGTCAGCGTTCAAGTGTTCTGGCCTTAATTTATTCCCAACAATCCTCCCATAAACTTGATATCCACTCTTATGATCAAGTTTCTGAATAAACACTAAGAACTTGGAGGAGTCTGACAAACCTTATCATATTGGTAATAAATAAATCTGATCAAATTCTTTGCCACGTCACTTGTATAGTCTATCTCCAACTGGGTGTCCTTCATCTTCTCCAAAACAGCCTTGGATATGAAATACTGAGCATCTACAAGTAAATACTCAGCAAACTTTGTAGAACTCAAATGGTATACACCAGCAGCTGAATATAACCTCCATTGAAGACCACTGAGGTCATCTTCAAGATCCTTCCATATTTCAGGATCTTCTTCTTTTGTCCCACACATTCTTTTGAATGTGGTCCAAAGTTTTATTCCATTGACTGAAGTTGGTGCTTCAGCCTCATACTTGGTCTCTAGCAACCTCCAAAGTTCCACCAAGTCTTCTCTATCACAACTTGCAAATAAAGATATGAGAGTGGTAAAAGTGTGTACCTCTTTGCCAAATCTTCCAATTTTCCAGAATCCACATTCATCTTCATCATAACTCACAATTGGATTCCTGGAATCTAGTGGTAACACATGCACCATATTTGAAGCTTCTAATGGGGAGAGCTTGAGGCTCTTTCTAATAACTGCTTCACTTGGATATAGTTGATCCATATCTTTTGGAAACTCAAGTACAAATCCCTTCTTTACTGGTCTGGGAACTATCATAGCTCTCTTGATTTCCATCTCCTCTGCAAGTTGCTCCTTTCTTTCATCTGAAAGAAGTCTGAAAGTGTTTTCTTCCTGTATTTTCACCCAAATAGGATAAGCCCTATGTTCCAACTCATCAAATGTCAAAGCCTTCAGCTTCTGATGTGTCCATCCAACTCCATGACATTTGAGCAACATAAAGTAGAGCTTCCTTCTATCCCTTTTCAACTCAGAGAGAATGTTGCTTGCCTTGTGCTTCAAAATCACCTTACAATCCTGCTGAACTCTAAGAAGAATTTCCAAACCCCATATCTGATCTGAAATGGTCAAGTCTGGATTATCCATACAGCTTTCTTCCCAAGAATTGTACATCTGAACCACCTCTGGCATATCAAAATCAATCTGCAACTTCAAATCTCTCAGCTTTTCCCTAGCAAGCTCATCACCATACTCAAGTCTTTCTGGTTCAACAATCATCACACTTGAATCTGAGCTAGCTCCATCACTTTCTTCTTCAGAAGTCACAACAAATGGTGACTTTTCCTTTTCACCTTGTTCCATCATTTGCTCAGCCAATCTTCTATCAAATTCAACCTGAGCTGCATTCTTTGGAACAATTTCTTCTACCAACTTACCCTTACCCTTATCTGTTGGTGCAATTATTGGTAGGGTAGATGATAATACCTGAGTAGGAACATCTTTGATGATAGATGATGACTGGAATACATCACCTCCATATGCAGATCTGTCAACGCCCAAATTTCCTCTATAAGCGCCCAAAATACTTCTATCAGCGTCCAAACTTGTCTTGTCAACGCTCAAATATTTTCCCTCAGCGCCTTGTGTAACCTCTCTCAACATATCTGTAAATGATAAATTTAAATTGGTTGGAGAGATCAAGGACGTATCAAAACCTGTTTGTTCCTTCAAAGTAGTAAGAGCTTCAGCAACATCCAATGATTGACCATCTTGACTGCTCTTATCACTCAGATTTCTTTGATCTTCCTCCCCATTGGAAGACTCCTCCATACCTCCCTTTGCATGAGCACTCTCCAAAACAACAATCCTCTCCCTTAATTCCTTGAGTTCAAGGCCTTGGTTACTGACAATTTGTACCAAGTCTGCATTTTGCTTTTGCAAGCTAATGCAGACAGCCGTCAATTCCAAAAGCGTCATTGGTTCCAGTCTGCCCTCTTCCAAAATGGGGATTTGACCTCCCAAGTCAGGTTCATTGGGCATGGATGAGGACTTAATTATGGTGGGACTGCCTTGGCCAGCTGCTAAGCCAGAACCAATAGTCCCAGCCTCATCCAGGTCACCAGCCACACTTGTGGTGGTGGTTCTCTCTGCTTCATGACTAGGACCACCAGAGGAGAACACTCCAGCAGTCCTTTGGCGTTTAAACAACCTATATTCAGGTGGTGTGGAAGATGGTGTAGAAGAAGGTGTAGATGTGGGTTGGTTAAGGGGTGTTTGGGATTGTGATGGTTGGGTGTCAGTGTTGGAAATAGGCACATCAACGCCTACATTAGATGTGTCAGCGTCAAAGGGATTTTGGTCTATTTGCATTTGGTCAGGTGAGGGTAAAGGTTCAGGGATAGGTTCAAGTTGTGGGTGAGGGTCAATATGAGGGTGGGGGTCTGGTTGAGGTTGTGCTGCTGCAATAGCAGCAAGCATGGCTGGGGTTAAAGGTAGGTCTCTATGAGTTGGTGAGTTCATCTTGGTAAAAATAGCTTTCTTTTGTTCAGGGATTTTATAAAAATCATT
This sequence comes from Glebionis coronaria, assembly GCA_025667525.1. Taxonomy (NCBI): domain Eukaryota; kingdom Viridiplantae; phylum Streptophyta; class Magnoliopsida; order Asterales; family Asteraceae; genus Glebionis; species Glebionis coronaria. Next base: position 399,084,231 of record CM046879.1, read on the forward strand.
GTGATCCCTTGAACAATATCTTTGAGCATCAAAAACCATTTGCAGAAAACGGGGATAAGCTAAAGTCATTTTTGTCCCCTTATTTTTACACATTCCTTCAAAAATCATTTTAGACCAGTTATATTTTTGCCCTGTTGCAATACACACAATAGCAGTTGCAATGGATCTATTGATCTCATTGTGTGCAGTACATTTGGGACTCAAACATTGAAGGAGAATGTGAATGAGGTACTTCCAGGCTGGGGGAAATTCCTGCTTATGGTACTTATTGAGAGTACCTTCATCAGGAATAGGGTATCCCAAAGCCCTAAGCCCTTGTTCTATTTCAGATATGGGAAGAATGGTTATACCATCAGCATCATTAAGATGCAAGGCCTGGCGTACCAAGGCCTCAGTAACCACCCAAGATCTCCCATGAAAAATAGAAGTTAATGTGGTCACTCCATTAACTGTTGAGGAACTGACAGTGTTCCAAAACTGTTTAATGTGTGTGACTGGAATGAGTGGTGCATGAGAAAGAGCATACCTTAATGGGGATGCATTCAAATACTCCACCATCTGTGTGTATTGAGGAAACAAAGTATTATCAGCAACAAGATAAGCAATCATGTTGTGTTGAGACTTGAACCCCAAATCCAATTATGCTGAGTTAAATCTTGGTGCCATTGATGAAAGCTGTTAATTTGAAGTATAAAAGATGAAGGTTGATAAGAGAAAAGTTGTTAGACAAGAATTATAGATACCCTGTTTAAAATAGGAGCCAAATTTATAGGAGTGGATGAATGCATGTGATTGGCCCGAAAATAGGCAAAGATTTTCAAAAACTAATCATGAAAATATTGAAAAAGATATAAGTTATCTCATGCATTAAATGAAAGTAACAACTCCTAAAATTACGGCTTGAAAATATGTCAAAAAGTAACAACTGGGTAGGTCCCATTGATTGTCAACGGTCAAATATAACCCATCAACGCCCAACGGCTATAATCTTGTCAACGTTCGCCTAAAGCCATGTCAGCGTCCATTTTGGTCACAACAACGCTTGGAAAAATCTTGTCAGCGTCCAAAAATAAAATTGTATTAAAAAGTGAAAAATGACCTTAACAAGTAATTTATCCTAGAGAAGATAACCAAAAGCTGATAATTATCATAGGGCGGCAAGCACTGTCCAGTTATGCACACTTGCATAAGCAAGATAGACATAACAGTCCTCTAGTGTCCCTTGCTAACCAAAATTCTTAACAACCAAGTTACCTTATAAAATCCTTGTTACTCCCAGGTAAAACCCATATCAAAATGATTCCCAAGTCTCCCAACAGACCACAACCAATTCTAGGCCAAAAATGTCTTGGCAGCATGCAAAGTTGATATACTATGCATGCTACAGTGCCTCATGGTTTAGTAAAACTAACCCATACTCACCTGTGGACACAATCTAGAATTGTGATGAGAGTATTGTAAGAATACCCAAGAGTCCTAAAGGTTCCTTAAACCTCCCCTTAAACTATGATACATGAGTTCTCAAAATATATATGAACATTAAAAAAATTTATGTCAAGATAGGAATATAGATATTCCAACCATCATCCATAAACAAAAACATGTCCAAATAGCTCTTCAAAGATCCATAAGCAACTCTGTATCCAATGGCATAAAGCTACCATCACCTGCACATTTAGATGAAAACCACAAAACTAACATTTGTTGCTGACAGCGCCCCGACAACACTTATCAGCGTTGAAGAAACTCTTGTCAGCGTTAGACAATAATATCTCTAACAACGGCAAAATAACACTTGACAACGTTACATTTACCTTTGTCAGTGTTAGAAAAATAATGTGGAAAATCTAAATCATCACAAAGACCAATAACAATGCATTATCCTGTACATACTTTTACAAAAAGGTTCCAAAACACATATTAAGTGAGATTAACCATTCCAATATTTGTTACCAAATATTGAAATCTTCCAGCATCAAAAGGTTTAGTTAATAAATCAGCCACATTATCTTCTATGGCTACCCTATCTGGTTGTATTAAACCTTTCTCAAAGCAATCTCTTATAAAATGATGTCTAATTTCTATGTGTTTGGTTTTAGAATGATGTACAGGATTTTTAATAATGCATAAAGTACTGTTATTGTCTACAAAAATCTTGGTATGCATAAAATTATACCCATAATCCAACAGCTGGTTCTGAATCCATAAGACTTGTCCACAACAAGCAGCTGCAGCCACATATTCTGCTTCAGTTGTAGAGTTTGCCACCACTGTTTGTTTCTTGCATTGCCAAGATATTAATCTGCTCCCAAGAAATTGACATCCACCAGTTGTGGATTTCCTATCAAACTTGTCACCACCATAGTCACTATCTGAATATGCAATAAGATCCAATGGAGAATCTTTTGGATACCACAAGCCAAGATCTGGATAACATCTTAGGTACCTAAAAATTCTTTTCACAGCAAATAGGTGACATTCTTTGGGAGTCACTTGATGGCGTGCACATGCACACACAGCAAACATGATGTCAGGTCTTGAAGCTGTAAGATACATCAATGATCCAATCATTGATCTATAGTGCCTAACATCCACATCCTTTCCAGCTCCAAGCTTTCCCCAGGGGTGTTCCCTATCCATAGGAGTAGAAGCATCCTTCTCATGTGGAGAAAAACCATATTTCTTAAAGATTTCAGCTACATACTTGTCTTGGGAGATGAAGATACCATCTTCTTTCTACTGAACTTGTAACCCTAGAAAGAAGTTCATCTCACCCATTGCACTCATCTTGAATTTATCTGTCATGAGCTTGGAAAAGTCCTCACTCATTTTTGGATCAGTAGACCCAAAAATGATGTCATCAACATAGACCTGCACAAGCAACACATGTTTTCCTTTCTTCTTTGTAAATAGTGTCTGATCTATGGTGCCCCTCTTGAATCCATTGTCCACCAGATATGTAGACAAGGTACCATACCATGCTCTTGGGGCTTGATGAAGTCCATACATAGCTTTCTTCACTCTATAAACCTTGTCTGGATTCTCAGGATCTTCAAAACCAGGAGGTTGCATGACATACACTTCCTCAACAATTGTCCCATAGAGGAAAGCACTCTTCACATCCATTTGATAAACAGTGAAGTTCATGCAAGAGGCATAAGCTAGGAAAATTCTGATAGCTTCAATTCTTGCAACTGGTGCAAAAACTTCTTCATAATCTATGCCTTCCTCTTGTGTATATCCCTGAGCTACCAAACGTGCCTTGTTTCTGACCACAATGCCTCTTTCATCTTTCTTGTTCCTTAGAACCCATCTTGTCCCAATTGGTCTCACATATCTAGGACAATCAACCAGCTCCCAAACATCTTGTATAGCAAATTGGTGAAGCTCATCCTGCATTGCTTCCACCCAACTAGGTTCTTTGAGAGCATAAAAAATCTTCTTGGGTTATTCCTGTGACAGAAAACAGGCAAACAAACATGCTTGTACAAGAGGGGTATCAACCTTCTTGTGTATATTGGCAATAAATCCACCCAGACTTTTGATGGGATCTTCTTGTCTGAACTGGAGCCATAACATCACCAATAATTTGAGATGTGGGGTGATCCTTTGCTGTGGAAGTGAGAACTCCTCCTTCAAAAAGTCTGGTGTCCTCAACTTCACGCTCCATGTTGCCAATATCTTCTTCATCAGACTCTGTTTGATCAACATGAATCTCTTCATGGACATTGGAAGGTCCACCTTGTTCAAAATGGGAAGAGAAAAGTTGTGTAAAGGTGTCACCAAAGTCTGATCCTTGTTTGTCAGCGCTTGGGCTAACAACGCTTGAACTGTTGTTGTCAGCGTCTAAGCCATCAGCGTCTGAATTTGTCTTGTCAGCGCTTGATTTCCCTTTGTCAGCGCCTGAAGAAGTATGCATGTTTGTATTTGGTGGTATTTGAAAACCACCATTATCTTTTCTAGCAGCAGCAGCAGCAGCATAATACTCATCTGTCCATATAGGAAGTGTAACATATTCTGGTGTGGGAGATGATTCAACTGCTGGTGGTCCATCCTCCTTAGCAACCTGTATACCTGAAACATTACCAATTCTCTTTTCCAAAACACTTGAAGTTACCTTCACAATGTCTGGATCAGTAACAGGCATATAATTTAAAGCTCTAGATAAAGGTTCTAAGTCAAACAACCAATTTGGACCACTTTCAGGATCACTAGGTTTACTCTCTAAAAACCTAACATGTACTTTTTCAAGTATACGTTTTTCCTTTTTAATGTAAACCCTATATCCTTTGCTCTGCACTGAATAACCCATGAAGTAGCCTTCATCACCTTTTGAATCAAATTTACCTAGGGCCTCACTAGTTTCTAAAACAACTACATGACATCCAAAAGGCTTGAGAAAGCCAATATTGGGCTTCCTTCCCCAAAGTAATTCATAAGGTGTCTTATTATGTATCTTGTTGACCAATGCCATATTTTGAACATAACAAGCTGTGTTAACAGCTTCAGCCCAAAAGGCTATAGGAAAGTGGGCATCATCCAACATGGTTCTGGCTGCTTCAATAAGGGTCCTATTCTTCCTTTCAGCAACCCCATTTTGCTGTGGGGTTCTAGCTATGCTAAACTGCCTAGTAATCCCTTTCTTGGCACAAAAATCATCTAACAACTGATTTCTAAACTCACCCCCATTGTCACTTCTAATAATTTTGACCTCATTACCATTCTTCTTTTCAATTTGGGTAATGAAATTAATCAGACTTTGGGCAGTTTCACTTTTCTTGGCTAAAAAGAAAGTCCATGTAAACCTGGAATAATCATCAGTGATAACAAAACAATATGATTTACCCTTCAAACTTTCTATATTAGTTGGACCAAAGAGGTCCATATGCAATAAGTAAAGTGGTTTAGAACTAGAGTGCACCTGTTTAGACCTGAATGAGACCTTGTGCTGCTTGCCCTTAAGACATGCAACACAAGTGTGGTCATTGTGGAAAGCCTTTTCAGGCAAACCATCAACTAAACCAAGCCTCACAAGTCTATTGATATTCTTAAAGTTTATGTGCCCTAATCTCCTGTGCCAAAGATTACTTTCATCTACTGAGGCTTTAGCATACAGACATGACATTTTATTATTTATCTTAATTCCATTAAGATTCACATTATATATGTCTTTATGCCTTGGTGTTCTAAAATCTATGTATTTTTCCTCAGGGAGCTTATAATCTTTGCTTAACACCAAGCACTCAGTATCTGTGAAAAGAACCTTATTTTTGTTATCACACACTTGTGATACACTAAACAAATTATAATCCAGTTCTTTTACCAGGAAGACATTCTCAAATCGTAGATTGTTGGTGACAAGGGTTCCTTTTCCAGTGATGGTGCCGTAGCCCCCTCCAAAGTATACCTTATCACCATCTTGAATAGGAGAGAAATTAATCAGATAGTCTTCCTTCCCTGTCATGTGCCTTGAGCATCCACTATCCCAGTATCCATAATCATTGATCTTCTTTTGAATGCCCTGCACATAAAGAAAACACATTAGTTTTCTTTGGGAACCCAAGCCTTGGAAGACTTGGATTCATTTGGTTGTTCAACAAGAACAGACTTGGTTCTCATAACAACCCCATTTTCATCCCTGTTTGAATGAAATTCCCAGTTAACCCCAATTGGTGTTGACAATGCCTTTGAAATATAATGAAACCTGTTGCATGTCATAGAAACACAAGTAGAATTAGGGTTTTGGTCTTGTTTTGGTCTCCATGTTAAGCTAGTAGAAGCTTTAGACCTATTTCCTTGTGATTGCAAATACCTAGGTTTGGCAGTGTGTCTGTCAGCGCTTAAATTGCTCTTGTCAGCGCCCCGATTGCCTTTATCAGCGTTGTACCTAGGGTTTGCTACAGGAACCCATTGCCTATTGGACCAAGTGTTTGACTTTTGAAAAGGTCTTAGGCCTTGTGTGTTAGACCCTCTAGAAAAGAATGGGGCTGGTCTAACAACTTGTGAACTTTTGTTCACAAAGGTATTGGGTCTGACAGTGTTTGACCTATGTTGACTTTTGTCAGCGCTGAAATGGTTCCTATCAGCGTTGACATTGGAAGCGTTGACATATTTGTATGCCAAATGTGAGAAGCTACCACATGTGTAACAAGCTTTTCTAGACATAGTCTTAGGTCTAGAAGCAAAGAAGCCTGTTCCATGATGACTAACTTGGCTTTTTGGTGACCTAGTATTCCTATACATCTCTGCATACTTAACACTAGGTTTTCAAACAGTTTATGGGCCAAGGTCAACAGCTTTGCCAGTGGTAGGGTGTGTGATCTTAATAGGTTTAGGATCAAGGCTCTTGATTGGTGTGGGCTCATTTGGACTTTCACACAACAAACCTCCCTTAACAAACAAGGTGTGGTTAGCTTTCTTCCACTCATCTAGGTCAGTCAGTTTTTGCTTGTATTCCTCAACTGGGGAAGTCACTCTAGGTGGAGGAATGAATTCCTCCTCTTGGCATTCTGGCAAGCCAGTCCAAGATAAATCCTTTGATTGGACACCATAGAAATCCCCAGCTGGTGGTGGAACACCAGTATAATTATTCATCCCAATCCCACTCATATCCTTAGAGTCTCTTTGTTTACTAACACACTCTCCTAGGGATTGTGTGGCCTTATCAAATCTCTGGATTTTAAGACTCACATTATCTTTATTTTTGTTAGCCTCCTCTAACTGAGCTATCAAATCAAGATTAACCCTATTTACTATATCTTGAACATCTTTACTCAGATGTAACTCATGTTTTAAGATATTTATTTGATCCTTTAAATCAAACTCCATTTTCTTATACTCAGCTACTGTCTTTTCTGTTTGGGTAAGAGCAATTTGATAATTAGATACTTTGCATCTTTCAGTACTTGCCTCATCTAATAATTTTACTATCTCTTGATTTAGTTTTTCAGTATTTAAACGACAACCCTTAGAACAGAAAGCATCATCATATACCTCATTATCTGATGAAGAGGAGGAGTGTGCCATGAGAGCATATTCAACATGCTCTTCTTTAACTTCAGCAACCAAAGCTCTGTCCTCTTCCTCATTCTTAGCCATCCAGCTCCAGTCCCATTCTCCAACGCCATCAATTTGTTGAACAGCAACCATGGCCTTGGGATCTTGGCTCTTAACCATTTGGCTTGAGGGCTTACCAGCATCAGATCTTCTTGGAGATCTACATTCCCTCATGAAGTGCCCCATCCTATGACAGTTGTAGCACTCAACCTTGGACTTGTCAAAGCCAGCAACATCCTTAGCATTAAAGGTCATCTTCTTCTTGAACCTTTTATTAAACCTGTTTGCTCTTAAGCTTACAAGAGCCATAGTCCACTTGATGTCCATCTCTTCCAATTGTTCATCACTTATCTGCTCAAGATCTTCATATGTAATCCTTGAATCACTGGGCAAAGAAGCAATGAATGCACACACAGTATCTAGATCTAAACCAGCAGGTTTAAGTCTATCAGCGCCAAAGTTGTGTGTGTCAGCGCTTGAGTATAAAGCGTTGACAGGATATAATCCAGCGCTGACAGACTGACATCCAGCGCTGACACCTTGAGATCCAGTGGCTGGATGTCCATAGAAGTTCATGGAATCAAATTGGCCTTCACTTTGTGAGAAGAAGGCCATGTTACTACTGGAAGATTTATTATCACTATCCAATTGCCATTCATCTCCAACAGTCTTAGTTTGTTGAAGATGTCATCAAACCTGGAGGTCTTGTGGGTATTATTGACAAGAATGGATCTTGTCTCAATCTTCCATACATCACCAAGGCTTTTGAGAAAAGTAGCATTCAATTCAGGGTCATCAATCTGTGTTCCCATGAAGGAAAGTTGACTTGTGATGTCAAGAAGTCTACTTCTCACACTGCTGAGATTTTCATTGGGTTGAACTTTAAAGACAGCATACTCATGAAAGAGTTGCTTCTTCTTTTCTTCTTTTGTGTCAGCATTGCCACCATGTGCTACTTCAAGAGCTTCCCAAAGCTCTTTTGCAGACTCAAAGCGTTTGTACTTGTGCTGATTCTCATGACCTAGGGCATGTTTCAAGATGTTCAAGATTTTCATGTCCACCCTCTTCTTGGCTATATCTTCAACAGCTACAGCTCTCCCATCTCCAGGCTTTTCCACCTTATCAGCTTCAGGACAATTAGGAACAGCTGTCCTTGTGGCAATTGCAGCAACAATCTTTGCTGCTTTGTCGAATGTGTTCCCATATTCGACAATCTCCCAAAGAGTGTAGTCATGAATAGCTATATATTGCTCAAAATTTGACTTCCAAAGCTCAAAGTTCCTGGCATCAAACATGGGAATTTTGATACTAGGATTTGAGGAGTTGTTTTGTAGCAAAGAAGCAGGTTGATCTGTGCCAGACATGGTGTTTTTTTAGGGTTTTGAGAATTTTAGGGTTTTTAGGGTTTTTGGTGTTTTTGGGTTCTTGCGTTACTTAAAGATCAAAAGTTTCTCAACAAGCTCTGATACCACTTGTTGATCCCAAACTTAGATCGATTAAGCTTTGTGTATACGAGATTAGATCAAGTACTACACGTAGAGAAACCTTTGCTTATGAATAAAGTAACAAAGTGTTATGCGGAATTAACACTTGATCTAAAACACAAAGATGTTAAACAAACTTTCACTTGTATTAGAATGATTCTTGTTGATTACAATGAAAGAGTTTAACAATCGAAAACTTATGAAAACTTATATTTAACATTAACCTAAAAGATCTTCTTTTATAGAACAAGAAGTCTTGTACAATAAGCTACGAATCAACTATTCTAGGTAAAGATAAACATAGAAAATACATTGTCGTCTCTATCCTTACTAGAAGTATTCTAGAATATAATAAACGTGTAGCTTACATCTTCTATCAGTGCTTGTCTTCAATCTGTCAACGCTTGACTTTAACTTGTCAACGCTTATGCTATCAGCGCTCACTTTGCTCTTATCAACGCTTGAGTTGTTCTTGTCAGCGTTCAAGTGTTCTGGCCTTAATTTATTCCCAACAGGGCCGATAAGTTAGATGATGCTCTGTGGGCTTTCTGTACAGCTTATAAGACCCCGATCAGTTGTACACCTTATCGTCTTGTGTACGGGAAAGCATGCCACCTCCCCATCGAGCTGGAACATAAGGCACACTGGGCCTTGAAGTGGGCTAACTTCGACATCAACAAAGCCGGTGATCATCAAAAGATTCAACTCAACGAGCTCAACGAACTGAGGAATGAAGCTTACGAGAACTCACTGATCTACAAGGAGAAGACCAAGATCATTCATGACGCAAAAATCAAGAACCGAGAGTTCCACGTTGGTGATCAAGTCTTACTTTTCAACTCTCGGTTGAAGATCTTCTCTGGCAACTTGAAGAGCCGCTGGTCTGGTCCATTCACCGTCACCAAAGTCTTTCCATATGGGACCATTGAGCTTTCTCAGCCAAATGGGCCCAATTTCAAGGTGAATGGCCAGCGTTTTAAGCTGTACTTTGGTGAGGACATCTCTCATGAGATGATTCCATCCCTCACCACGTTTCCCATGAACTAAATTTGGGTCGAGTCAGGCTCGTGACTCGGTTAACAAAAACAAACGCTTCTCGGAAGGCAACCCGTGATCTATCATTTACTGCTTTCATAATAAGTGTAGGGGGATCCCCGTATGTGTTTGTTGTCTTGTTTCTTGTGCTGTGCATAGATTAAAGCTTCAAAGAGAATCTTGATGACTTTTGACGAACCGTGATCCCGTGTTCCCATCTTCCCGGTTCTATCCTAAACTCTTGTGATTCAATATTTCATATTTTATATGTTCACATTGAATTCACTTTAGTTGTCCTTTCCTTAGCAAGATTTAAACAAAGTGCACAATGTCATAAGTGTAGGGGAGTTTACTCCCACATGCTTAAACATTGAGGACAATGTTTCTATCAAGTGTAGGGGGGACTTCTATCGAAGTAAGTGGTCTTTTCCATGAATTTGCCCTCATTTTAACCGGAAAACTTGATTTTTCGACATTTTTCAAAATTTTTAATCTATTTTGGCCTAGTTGTATAGTTGTATTTTCTTTATTATGTTTAATTCCTTTCCAATAAAGTGGTTTTAAATTTTTCTTAGTCATGAATATTTTGACTCAACCCGAGTTTACTTATCTAAGTTTACTCTAGCTAGTATCCTTAACGTGTTTAAGTCAAGTTTTGCTAGGCTTTTATATTGGGAGCTATAAAACACAAAAGTCTTAACTCTCACGGGTAAAGAACAAGAACTTTTCGCAAGTTCCTATAATTGATCCTAGAGAGTTGTTTATCAAGGGAACTTTAAAATGCGATTTCTAAACTTGAAAAAGTCCAAGAACTTGCAAGATCCTAAAGATGACTCGAAAACCCAAAACTTTGATTTAATAGGCTAAGCATCCACGAGTCTCATTCCTTGAGATTTTAAACTGTGGAGAACGAGAGATGATAGAGTCAATTATATGTTTGGTATTCTTTCGTGAATTTATGTGAGTTAATTATAAGCCTATTCTCCCTTCGCTTGTTAATAAATTTATCTACAATAAATAAGGTTGTACGATTTAAAAGGTTACTTAGCTTCTAGCCCAAGATCGTTTAAAATTTGCTCGGTACGGATTAGAGGTCATAGCCAAGGCATAACTTATTGAAGCGGGGTGCGAAGATTGGCGAGTCCGAAAAGGCCCTAACCAGGCATGAGGGCTACATTTTGTTGCTAAAGATCCAAAAGTGATGTGAAGAATCATTTATCGAAAATCAATATGAAGGATCGAGACACACGACGAAAATCAAATACTCCCCTAAAGATCATGGAGAAGTCTATCCAAAAAGACCCTAACAAGGTATGAGGATAAATAGATCCAAGTCCTAAAAGGAGGCGGATCGTTGTATATCAAAGTACAAAATAATGATTGGAGAAAAATGAAGAAGTCGTGGTCCAAATATTAAGAATCTCTCAAAACTCCAAGTGAAGAAATTCCTATTATGAAGAGAAGACCATAATTTCAAGAATGTCTCTCAAAGATTTGAAGTATGAAGTCGCTGCCAAATATCGGTCCGAGAAAGGTCTCAAATCGTGAAGCGAGTTATGCCAAGATATGAACTTTATGAGGTCCGGAGAAGCAGTTTTAAAAGATTTTGTCCTTTAGCTAACTATTGATTAAATCATTCACCTTATTTTCGGCTTAAATAACTATCGAAATAAGTCAAACAATGCATTCTCGTGATCATTCAAGACAAAAATAAAATATAAGAGATACACCTAGGAATAAGGGAGTCTAAGTGAATAATTGGCCCACATGAGTTCGTGTTAGTTTGCTAACTTATAATAACAATGATCTCGTTTTTAAGCTTGGTATGGGGAACGTGAAACTTGAGGATGATAAACGTTCATGGCAGCCAAAACCCAATGTAAGTTTTTAATTTCTTTACTTGTTTCTATCTTTTTATGTTTAGTATTTAATAAAGGCCAAGGTGGGTTATTTATGATGGAAAATGTAAACCGTGCTTTAAAATTAATGCATTGCATGAGGGCATTGCAATGGTCAATTGTAGGGGATTTAATAAGTGTGAAAACACTTATCCTTTTACCACTTATTTCCAATAATAACAAGACCCAAAACGTGTATTTTATGTCGTAAAAGTCGGAATTATGCGTGGTTTGTGTTTTTATTGTGTTTTAGGACCAAAATATGAAAAAGGAAGAAAACACGGGCTTTTATCGAAGAAAACGGGAAAAGACGAAGTCAAAAGATCAAGAGTGCAAAAAGAACGGAAGTCCAAGACCTATTCTAAAGATTTATCGAAGAAAAAGTCTAAAGACGGAAGTTTAATGAAGTCGAAGAACTTAAGTCTAATAGAAGAAGAAAATTAAAAGACAAGTTCAAATCCCGAGGCAACATCGAGAAAAGACAAAGAATTAAAGTCGAGTCGAGAAGACGTGAAGAAAGAAAAGAAAGAAGATGCAACACATGCACTCCTTCCACCTTCCCTATAAATACCCTCCTAATACACATTAGGAGGGAGTTAGTCTTTAATTTTTAGTTTTTCATTTTGCATTTTTCTTTCTAGTTTTAAGAGAGAGAAAGTTCTAAACTTTCTCTCACTAAGTTTCATCTTTTCTTTTAATCTTTCAAGATTAAACATTTATGTATTGCTTATTTCATTAATCAATTTCTATTTAAGCTTTTAATCCTTAATCTCATTCTACCTTTCTTTGATTTTTAGATTGATTTTGGTGCGAATTTCATATGATCCGTGTTGTTCTTAATTATTTCGTCCTTAAAAAGTTAATCTTTTGATCATTACATAAGTTTTCATTTGATTAAGCTTTAAGATTCTTGTGCTTATTGGCTTATTTTTATGATTAGCTTATTTACTTATAAAAAGTTTTCTTAAAAAGTTTATATTTTTATGGTTTGATTTAAAGTTTGTTTATTTTAAGTTTAGATAAGTTGATATTGGTGCTTATTTGATGCGGTTCAATTTTGATTTTTTGAAGTTTAGTGTGAGCTTATTCATTATAGCTTATAACTAGCGTATTTTCGGATCCCATTTAAATCGAAAAGGGTACAAACCCCTTTCCGATCGTGATATTCCGAGCATCCATCGCACCCCTCTTTCCGATTGGCAAATCGGAAAAGGGTTTCTGATTTTTCCGATTGCACCTCAGTTATTCTGATCTGAGTGATCGGATTAGGGTTTGCACATTCCGACTGTAACCTTTTTGCACATTCCGATTGGTAGGTTTTGCCATTATTCCGATTTGGCAGATTTTAGACATTCCGATTACAACCTTCTTAGCATATTCCGATTACTTGATTTTTACTATATTCCGATTAGGGATATTCCTAACATTCCGATTGAGACTAAGTCCCACATTCCGATCAACAAGATCGGAATTCATTCCGATCTGGCCACTTTTTGTGGATATTCTGATTGCCCCACTTTCCGACCACATATTCCGATCAGAGTTAAATCTTGTTTTCTGATGGTTTTAGTTTCTTATTTTTACAAAGTTTCTAGGTGTTAGTTTTATTTAGTGTTCAAGTATCTTTTCTTATATTGCCTTTTAGTTTCCATGCATTTATTTAAACTCGTCATTTTAGTGTTAATCTTTAAACTTCTACTTTACTCAACGACACTTAATTACTTACTATTAGTTTAAAATTAGATAATCAACCAAACTAATTTCATATTCACCAAAAGACAATTGAGTCGCACTTTAGACCGGTTATCAATTCGAAGAGATTTGGGATTACGAATTTTCATACTTGGTTGCAAAATCTAGTATTAGCACTCTTGATCTTTTGACTTTGTCTTTTCTCGTTTTCTTTGATAAAAGCCCGTGAAAGCCCGTGTTTTCTTCCTTTTTCATCTTTTGGTCCTAAAACACAATAAAAACACAAACCACGCATTATTCCGACTTTTACGACATAAAATATACGTTTTGGTCTTGTTATTATTGGAAATAAGTGGTAAAAGGATAAGTGTTTTCACACTTATTAAATCCCCTACACATGACCATTGCAATGCCCTCATGCAATGCATTAATATTAAAGCACGGTTTACATTTTCCATCATAAATAACCCACCTTGGTCTTTATTAAAAAGATAGAAATATATACGAAACAAGTAAAGAAATCAAAGACTTACATTGGGTTTTTGGCTGCCATGAACGTTTATCATCCTCAAGTTTCACGTTTCCCATACCAAGCTTAAAAACGAGATCATTGTTATTATAAGTTAGGAAACTAACACGAATTCATGTGGGCTATTTATTTACTTAGACTCCCTTATTCCTAGGTGTATCTCTTATATTTTAATTTTGTCTTGAATGATCATGAGGATGCATTGTTTGACTTATTTCGATAGTTAGATAAAGGACAAAATCTTTTAAAACTGCTTCTCGGGACCTCTTAAAGTTCATATCTTGGCATAACTCGCTTCACGATTTGAGACCTTTCTCGGACCGATATTTGGCAGCGACTTCATACTTCAAATCTTGAGAGACGTTCTTGAAATTATGGTCTTTTCTTCATAATTGGAATTTCTTCACTTGAAGTTTTTGAGAGATTCTTCATATTTGGACCACGACTTCTTCATTTTTCTCCAATCTTTATTTTAGACTTTGATATAGAACGATCCGCCTCCTTTTAGGACTTGGATCTATTTATCCTCATACCTTGTTAGGGCCTTTTTGGATAGACTTCTCCATGATCTTTTGGGGAGTTTTTGCTTTTCGTCGTGTGTCTCGATCCTTCATATTGATTTTTGATAAATGATTCTTCACATCACTTGGGATCTTTAACAACAAAATGTAGCTCTCATGCCTTGTTAGGGCCTTTTCGGACTCGCCAATCTTGGCATCCCGCTTCAATAAGTTATGCCTTGGCTATGAAGTCTAATTAATACCGAGCAACTTTTAAACTATCTTGTGCTAGAAGCTAAGTAACTTTTCAAATCGTACAACCTTATTTATTGCAATTATATTTATTAACAAGCGATGGGAGAAAAATCTTATAATCAACTCAAATAAATTTACGAAAGAATACCAAACTTATAATTGACTCTGTCATCTCTCGTTCTCCACAATTTAAAGTCTCAAGGAATGAGACTCGTGGATGCTTAGCCAATTAAATCAAAGTCTTGGGTTTTCGAGTCATCTATAGGATCTTGCAAACTCTTAGACTTTTTCAAGTTTAGAAATCGCATTTTAAAGTTCCCTTGATAAACGACTTTCTAGGATCAATGATAGGAACTTGCGAAAAGTTCTTGTTCTTAGCCCGTGAGAGTTAAGACTTTCGCGTTTTAAAGTTCCCTAAATAAAAGCCTAGCAAAACTTGACTTAAACAGGTTAAGGATACTAGCTAGAGTAAACTTAGATAAGTAAACTCGGGTTGAGTCAAAATATTCACAACTTTGAAAAATGTAAAACCACTTTATTAAACTTTTATTTTAGCAAGGAAAGTAAATAACGATAGCAAAGGAAAAACTACTCGACCAAAATTGATTTAAAATTTTTGAAAAATGTCGAAAAATCAAGTTTTCCGGTTAAAATGAGGGCAAATTCATGGAAAAGACCACTTACTTCGATAGAAGTCACCCCTACACTTGATGGACCAGACCAGCGGCTCTTCAACTTGCCCGAGAAGATCTTCAACCGAGAGTTAAAGAGTAAGACTTGATCACCAACATGGAACTCTCGGTTCTTAATCTTAGCATCATGGATGATTTTGGTCTTCTTCTTGTAGATCAATGAGTTCTCATAACCTTCATTCCTCAATTCATTTAGCTCATTGAGTTGAATCTTCTGAAGATCGCTGGCTTTGTTGATGTCGAAGTTAGCCCACTTCAATGCCCAGTATGCCTTATGTTCCAGCTCGATAGGGAGGTGGAATGCTTTCCCGTACACAAGACGATAAGGTGTACAACGAATCGGGGTATTATATGCGGTATGGAAAGCCCACAAATCATCATCTAACTTATCGGCCCACGAGGCACGATGCTCTCCCACAGTACGCTCAAGAATTCGCTTCAGTCCACGGTTAGAAACCTCGGCTTGGCCATTGGTTTGAGGATGATAAGCGGTGGAAAGACGATGATTGACACCATACTTAGCCATGACTCTTGCAAATTGATCATTGCAGAAATGAGTCCCGCGGTCACTGATTATAGCATGAGGAACACCGAATCGAGCAAAAAGTTGCTTGAGAAAGTTCACAAACACCCTCGCATCGTTCGTAGGAAGAGCCTTAGCTTCAACCCATTTAGGAACGTAGTCAACGGCTACAAGGATGTACTTGTTCCCTTTAGATGATGGAAATGTCCCCATAAAGTCGATGCCCCATACATCAAAGATTTCACATTCTTGTATGAAATTTTGAGGCATCTCATCTTTATGTGTGATCTTGCCTTGGCGTTGGCAAGCATCATAATTTTTAACCATCTCGTGAGCGTCACGATAAATGGTAGGCCAATAGAATCCAGAGTCAAAAACTTTCTTCGCGGTGTAGTTGGGACCAAAGTGACCACCGGTGGGTCCTTTATGGCAAGCTTCGAGAATGTCTAAAGCTGCGGGTCCATCAACACATCGATGAATAATCAGATCAGCACATTGTTTGAAGAGATAAGGGTCATCCCAAAAGTAAGTCTTAACATCTTTAAAGAACTTCTTCTTTTGTTGAGATGTTAACCCTTCGATGAGAATACCACCCGCTAAGTAGTTTGCAATGTCCGCAAACCACGGGGTGTCATCAAGATTGGAATTGATATACATTAAGGCCTCAAGGGGAAAAGAGTCATTTATCTCTTGATTCGGATGATCCCCTTGATAAGGATCCTCAAGTCTACTTAGATGATCCGTGGCTAGATTTTTGGCTGCCTTCTTGTCACGAATTTCAATGTTGAATTCTTGAAGGAGCAAAACCCAACGAAGAAGTCTTGGCTTAGAATCTTGCTTAGTTAACAAGTACTTCAACGCGGAATGATCGGTGTACACAATGGTGGTGGAAAGTACAAGATAGGGGCAGAACTACTCAAAAGCATACACTACAGCTAAAAGCTCTTTTTCGGTAGTGGTATAATGCAATTGAGCCCCGTCATTGTCTTGCTAGCATAATGGATTGGTTGGAAGTGTTTGTTCACTCTTTGGCCGAAAACCGCTCCAATAGCAAAATCGCTAGCATCGCACATCAATTCAAAAGGTAGCTCCCAATTAGGGGTAACCAAGACCGGTGCCTTATTTAGCTTAAGCTTAAGAAGATTGAAGGATTCAAGACACTCTTCAGAAAAGATGAAAGGAGTATCTTTTTCCGAGAGGTGGGTCATCGGGCGAGCGATTTTAGAGAAATCCTGAATGAATCGACGATAGAAGCCCGCATGACCAAGGAAACTTCTCACACCCTTCATGGTTGAAGGTGGATGTAATTTGGCTATGACATCCACTTTAGCACGGTCCACTTCAAGATCGGCTTTGGAGATTTTATGTCCAAGCACAATGCCTTCTTTTACCATGAAATGGCATTTTTCCCAATTCAGAACAAGGCGAGTGTCTTTACACCGCTTAAGCATGCGTTCCAAATTGGCAAGACAAGTAGAAAGGAATCACCATAGACCGAGAAATCATCCATGAAGACTTCCATAGTTTCTTCAATCATGTCATGAAAGATAGCCATCATACACCTTTGGAAAGTCCCAGGAGCATTGCATAAGCTGAAAGGCATTCTTTTGTAAGCAAATGTTCCATAAGGACAAGTGAATGTGGTTTTCTCTTGGTCTTGGGGATCGATAGGTATTTGAAAATAACCCGAGAAACCGTCTAAAAAGAAGTAATAGTCATTACCTACTAGACGTTCAAGCATTTGGTCCATGAAAGGAAGGGGAAAATGATCCTTTCTCGTAGCATCATTGAGTTTGCGATAGTCTATACAAACTCTCCACCCTGTAACAAGACGAGTAAGAATCAACTTGTTGTTTTCATTGGGCACAACGGTGATTTCGCCCTTCTTAGGCACACAATGGACCGGACTAACCCATGGTGAATCCGAGATAGGATAGATCATGCCCGCATCAAGAAGTTTGATAACCTCTTTTTTGATAACGTCATGGATCTTGGGATTTACCCTTCGTTGGCTTTGAATAGTGGGTTTAAAATCGTCCTCCATGAGAATTTTATGTGTGCAAAAGTGAGGATCAATTCCATGAATATCGGAGATTTTCCATGCAATCGCTTTCTTATGATTCTTTAGCACGGCGATAAGTCGGGATTTTTCTTCTTCTTTCAAGTCCTTTGCGATGATGACGGGTGATTTGTTGTTGTCGTCAAGGAACACATATTCAAGATGAGACGGTAGATCCTTAAGCTCTAAATCCGGAGGATTTTCGATGGACGGCGTTTTCAAATTCGAATCATTGATAGAGATATCCTTAGGAGATGGTGGAGAAATATGCTCCTCATTGAGAAGTTTCTCAAAGGTACGAATGTCTTCATCCCAATTGGAGGGAGAATCGTCATATTGAAAATCCACATCTCCTAAAATAGCTTCAAAGTCTTTTAAAATGAAATCACTTTCTCCAAATGGAGTTAGTGATGGAGCAAGAGAGGCAACGGTCTCAACAGTGGGTAGAGAAGAAGAACCACTTTTACAAGCGTCTTTAAAATGTTGTTCACAAGCCTCATCAAAAACGTCAATGAAATTAACGCTCTCATTTTCAGAAGGCTGCTTGGAAAGTTTACCAATGTTGAAGATGATTTTATCATCACCAACTCTCATGATTAATTCGCCCGCGGCTACATCAATGAGAGTGCGACCGGTCCTCAAGAATGGGCGTCCAACGATTAATAGAACACGGGGTTCCATCTCGTATAAAACGACAACAAAATCCACCGGAAAGGTGAATTTGTCGACACTAACGAAGACGTCTTCGGCTATCCCCACTGGATAAGAAACCGTACGGTTAGCTAATTCCAATGTCATTCGGGTGGGGACTAGCTCGGGTAGAGATAATTGTTTCCAAACACTTAATGGCATTAAGTTTATACTAGCACCTAGATCGGCTAGGGCCATACAATTCTCTACCCCGGAGAAGTTACAAGGAGTCAAGAAACGACCCGGATCACCAAGTTTGGTTGGTAATTTCCTTAAGAGGAATGTAGAGCAATTCTTATTAAGTTGGGTTTGAGCGATATCAAGGAGTTTCTCCTTATCACTGAGAAGATCTTTAAACATTCTCTCATACTTCGGCATGTGAGCGAGAGCCTCAACAAAGGAGATATTGAAATTCAGTTGTTTAAACATTTTGAGAAAGTTAGAAACCTGAATATCATTCTTGTTCTTCAATTTCTCTTTCCTCAACCTTGAGGGATAAGGTATATTGGGTTGAGATGAAGGTTTTGGTATGGAATTCTCACTCACATCCTTGGGTGGTGGAGGGGTGGAAGTAGAAGGTGGAGTAATTGGAGAAGGGGACTCATTTTCTTTAACACCTCCAATTTACATTGCGCAGCGGAAAATACACAATTGGGTGTTATTCACAAACTTCATTTTTCAACCCTTTAAATGACCCAAAAACAGTATATTTAGGAATAATATAGAAAGGTTGAGTACAGGTTCCCCTAGGATCTTAATCAAACAATAAACCTTTTACCAAAATATTTGACCATTTACTATAAGTTTACGACAGTAGGGAAAGAAATCTGTTTTAGACAAAATTACTACAAAAGCAATCCCACAATCCTTCTCCAGCAAGCTCCGCAAATCAACAACTTCAAGTACCTGAAATACATGCTTAAAATCATCAACACAAAGGTTGAGCAAGTCTATAGATTTTACAAAACATAATTGAACACATCGTAAAAATCATCAACAATTGTTTAATAGAATTGTGGCCATACAATCTATCAATCAGTTATAATATATAATATAGTTATTGAATTGTATTAAGCTCATGACACCGACCCCTTAACTTAGTCACCCACGCCAAATGCCAGCATGACTAGAAAAATTACCAGTGCCCCTACTAGGGTATTAATTGCAAGAATACCTGTTAGCCTCAAAATATTGAGTCAAACAAGAATGTTCGGTCATAGGTTTCTATTGTATTATTTATTAGAACGTTGTAATAAGTAGTTATTTAGTCGTAATTCACGGGCTTGGATTTAAACTAATTAAAGTCCAAACTACAAGCCCGGCCCAATATATAGTCCATTAAAGCCCGCTTGTGGGTGGACTATATATACTACCCTCCTAGCATGTTAGGAGGGTGGTTGGTCATTTCATTTTCTCTAATCTAATATTCCACAAGTTTCACCAACCAACTTCTCTCTCACTTTCTCTCACTACTTTCTCTCTCTAGAATCCTTCTCATTTCTTCCTTTCTTTCTTTCTTAATAATTCGTCTTATATCATTCACATATTAGGGACAACAATTGGTATCAATCGCCACGGGGTAGTTTTGTGATTGATTGTTGTTATTATATTTGATTCGTATGATTTAATCTATAAATCATCACGAATTCAAATTCTTTTTGTGTTTTTCGTGTTCTTCATCTTGCTACAAATCTTCCATATACTTGTTGTATAGATTTGGTTGTTTTGGTTTGGTAAAAATCACGAATTTGTTGCCTAAAAGTTGCTAAAATGGTTGCCTAAAAAGTTGGAAAAAGTACTATCATTGCGACAGCTTGAATTTCGGAAAAGGAGAGCACGGTTTCGATCGCAATAACCCTAGGGTTTTACTTTGCGATCAGTATTGCGATAGCCCCTTATTCCGATCTGAACATTCCGATCGTTATTGCGATCTGGATTGCGACGGATTTAAGGCAATCTTGAAACGTTACTCTGCCCACATTGCGACAGCCACATTGCGATAGGTACACATTCCGATCTGGGATTTCGATAAGTACACATTGCGATCTGAAGATTCCGATCTGGGATTTCGATAGGTACACATTCCGATCTGGGATTTTGACAGGTGCACATTGCGATCTACAGGACATTCCGATCTAAACAACATTCCGATGGGCATTCCGATGGCACATTCCGATGGACATTCCGATGACATGTTTAGCCAAATTTTTGTTTGAGTATTTTTTAGACTTAGCCACCATCTAGACTAGTTTCGGAACGTAGTTTACACGAAGATTAAAAAAAAAAAAAAAAAAAAAAATCAAATTTTTTCCATACTAGTTTTAGGACATTTCTAGCTCAATTTCAAAATTTGGTGATTACAAATTTTTTAGGTCTACCGTTTTGTCGGGCTGAGGACTTTATTTTCGGGCTGAGAAAAAATCGCAATTTTCGGAATTTAAACCTCAACAACAATCACAACAAATCTACTTAAGATCCATATTCACGTCATCATTTCAGAGAATATTGAGATGGATTCTACTGCCGAATATCGTGTGACGAACAACAACATAATGGTGGCAGGTAACAAAGAGAGACCACCAATGCTTGTATCTGGACGGTATGCTCAATGGCAATCACGTTTCATACGATATCTTGATACAAGACCTAATGGTGATGCCCTGAGGAAATGTATTACTCATGGACCATATATATTTAAGAAGATCTCAGTTCCTCCAAGAGCAGCCACAGATACTACTGATCCAATACCTGCAAGTGAACGTGATGAAACAAGAGCTGATCTCACACCTGAAAATTGTGCTTGGCATGATGCGGAGAAGGAAGCCATTTATATGGTTTTAAGTGGGATTGGAGATGATATTTACTCCACGGTTGATGCATGCCCGACAGCACATGAAATGTGGACTGCTATTGAACGCTTGCAACAAGGAGAATCACTCAACAAACAAGATGTCAAAACAAACTTGTTTTGGAATTTTGGCAAGTTTACTTCAAGGGATGGAGAATCAATTGACTCTTACTACTCCAGGTTTTATAAGATGATGAATGACATGACAAGAAATAA
Organism: Glebionis coronaria; assembly: GCA_025667525.1. Classification (NCBI taxonomy): domain Eukaryota; kingdom Viridiplantae; phylum Streptophyta; class Magnoliopsida; order Asterales; family Asteraceae; genus Glebionis; species Glebionis coronaria. Next base: position 399,105,708 of record CM046879.1, read on the forward strand.
CCTGCAAGTATCCACCATGCAAGTCAATGTCCAATTTCTTCAACAACTTCAACCCGAGTGGACACGATTCGTCACTTTGGTGAAACAACAAGAAAAGTTAGACGAGGTCTCATATCATCGACTTTTTGACATCTTGAAGCAATTTCAGAATGAAGCAAATGAAATTCGAGCTGAACGTGTTGCCAAGACGGCTAATCCACTTGCTTTAGTGACTACCACTCAACATGTTCAAGATCCTCACTCTCGTGCTCCTAAGCCATACTCCAATACATCATCTTCACCACGATATTCCACATCATCTAAGTCTTCATCTTCCACAAAATCTCGAGGTAAAGCGCCAAGAGCACCATCACCACCATCTGAGTCCTCATCTGAAGAAGATAGTGATGAAGACCAAGCTCAAAAGAACCGAGAGATGAAACAACAAATTGCTTACATAATGAAGACTTACAAGAAAATCTACAAACCCACCAACAACAATCTTCGCACATCATCTAACACAAAGAACCGATATGTTGAGAGTCCTCCAAGGTATGACACACGTCGACGTGGTGAAAGTCCTTCTAGGTATGATCGACATAATCCAACACATGTTGAGGGTTCTGCAAGATATGATCGACAAATTGCTAAGTATGATGCTCAGAGGATTGCTGCTGCTACTAGGAATAGGGAAACGGTTGGAAGTCAAGTGGTTCAGCAGAGTGGGATTCAATGTTTTAATTGCCAAGGTTATGGGCATATGGCAAAGGAATGCAGGAAGCCGAAAAGGGTTAGAGACTCCAGCTATCACAAGGAAAAGATGCTGCTATGCAAGAAAATGGAAGCAGGGGTTAAATTGTCAGCTGAGGAAGGAGCCATGCTTGATGATACTGATGATGAAGATTCTGATCAAGAGCTTGATGCACATTACTCGTACATGGCAAAGGTTGAAGAAGTTCTCAAAGTCACTGAAGATGACAATGGTCCTATCTTTGACACTGAGCCAATCGATAAGGTACACACTACTGATGAATATAATGTGTTTGGTGATATTCCTGAGCATAGTGATCTACCCAATGCCATTAATGACACGTGTATGATGGAAACGGTTGATAGCAATACCACACCCGATTCATCAGACATGTGCAATAATGAGTCTGAGGATGATCAACATGCAAATGAATATGATGAAGAGGAACGTATTGCGCTTGCTAATTTAATTGCTACTTTACAAAAAGATGTCACTGAAAATAAAAAGAGTCAAAAGCAATTAAAGAAGGCAAACGCTACGCTCACTCAAAGCTTTGAAGAATGCAAAGCTGCTCTTATCAAATCTACTGAGATGACTGAAACCTATAGAGATGAGCTCCTTCAGAAAACCAAAGAGCTTGAGGGGTACAAGGGAAGTGCGTTAAAAAGTCAAAAGGACGATTTTGAAAACAAATATAATACAACTCTTGAGTTATTAGCTAAAGAGAAGCGTCAATATAATGTTTTCTTAATGGATGAACGTCAAAAAACGTACCTTGCCAATACCAAAGTTAATGAACTTGAACAAAAGCTCTCTATGACCACTACCGATTCTGCTAAAATTCTAGAGGATAAGAAACAAGAGGTAGATGCGTTAAAACAAGACTTCAAAAGTAGATATGATAAAGAAACCGAAAAAGTTACAAAACTAGAAGCACAAGTCGACTTTTTGAAGAACGTTGTTTATAAAACACATGATTCTATTCAATCCGTAAGAATGCTAGCACCTCCATCAATGTTTAAGGGTCAAGCTAGCTTTGCAAGTCCTGAGTACCTTGCCAAAGCTCAAGCTGCAAACCCGCATCTTTATCTTGATGAGACTGAAAGAACAGATCTTGATTGCATGCCTGTTAGTGCCAATAGTGAAGAGACTGCCCTTTGGGATGCCGATAGTCAACCACTTGTTAATAAGGAGTTTGTGAAACCTTATAACTATGCTTATGAGAATAGTCTCTATGGCCTGTTCAACAAACAAACTCAGAAAACTCGTGAGGAAGTGTTCTTAGAATGCAAACAAAAAAGAATTCAATGGAAGAAAGCATTTGCCCCTAAGAAATCTAATGTTTACAAATACATCAACTACCTCCCTCTAGATGAATCTAAAAGCAAGAGTAGGAAAACATTAGGTATTCTTAAACACCACATAGATAATGTTAAATCTATTGTTGAAAGAGACTGGGCCAAACGTGAAAATGCTGAGTGGACACGTCCGATTCCTCAAGATATTACCTTGCTTGTGAAAGAACTCTTAATTCCTAACACGGCTTTGATTAAAGAAACTGTTCTTCAACTTGAGGAGTTCATTCGGACTGAAATGTTTGATGATTTAAAATATGTTGAATCTATTGAGAAACACATTGATGATCTTCAAATGGAAAAGTCTGATTTCTCAGATGAATATGATTTGCTCTTGCAAGAATGCGTTTCTAAAGATGTTATGTGTGCTTATTTTACATCTTGTGCTGATATTGATGAATATTCTGAAGTTGCATGCCAATATCTTGATAAGATCAAAGAATGTGAACGTCTTGAAATTGAGCTTTCGAAACGAAAAGAAAATGTTGACAAAAAGGCTTTTGAGTTACTTCAACACAAAACTGATTTCCTTCAAAAACATTGTCATTCACTTGAACTTGCTTTGCAAAAAGATGTTGGTCGTTTTCCACATGATAATAAATTGCAAGAAAAACTTTTGCAAACATTTCGAGAAATGAATGAACAGAATTTGGAAATTAAAGGGTTGAAAGCTCAATTACAAGACAGGGACAGAGCGATAGCTGAGTTGCAGAAACTCATTGCTAAAATGGGTGGGAAAATTGTGGAACCTAGCATTAAGAAAAATGTTGTTAGACAACCCAATGCCTCTAAAGAGAATAGATCCTCTATCTTGGGAAAACCATCTGCTTTATCTAATTCCTCGTTTGCAAAACCTGTGTTTGCCCCCAAGATGGATGGAAAGGAAAGGTTACCACAAGCTCAAACCATAAGGAATCCTGTAGCACCAAGCGTTAAGCACAATAATGTGATTAAACCAGGGATGTATAGAATGCCCACTAAGCCCACAAACAAAGAGACTCACTCGCCTCAGACTTCTAGAGACACTAATATTCGTGTGTCTTCTACTACAGGAATAGTCTCCACTACTAGTGTTAGCCGGCCTCAGCTTAAGAGCACTCAAGTGAATGATAAGGTATGGAAACACAAGAATCAAGGGAAGATGAAGCAAGTAGAAGAACACCCTAGGATTTTCAATGTTTCTAAGAATAAAACGTCTGTAATCGCGTGTCATGACGATTTGAATGATTCGACTTTGAATGCTATGAATGTGAAATTTGTTTGTGTCAAATGTGGCAAATGTGCTAATGCTAATCATTCTATGTGTGCTATGAATAATGTCAAAGGCGTAGAAACTAGAACTAAGAAGCAAACTGTGATGCCTATTAGTGCTAGTAAACCCAAACGCAAAGTGAACCATTCTGGTGCTACCCCCACTAAGAATAGTAATGCATCAGACTCCACCACTAAGAATCCTAGAAGCAAAATTAAGGAATTATATGAGTCTGCTAGCAAGTCTTGGAAATGGTGGTTTGCTAATCAATGTCCTCCCGGATATAAATGGATGCCTAAAGTTAGGACAGAAAATGTGAAAACGAGTGTTAGTTTGCCTTTAAATGTTGATAAGGACACTAATGATTCTACTATCACAACTACTGTGGTATCCAATTTAGAAAATGCTCCATCGTGTTCTAACTCTTCTGCAGGTGATACAAATAATTCTCTTCATAATGGACTCCGGATGCACGAAGCACATGACGGGGAATCTCAAGCTTCTAATTAACTTCGTGGAGAAGTTCCTAGGTACGGTCCGATTCGGAAATGATCAATTTGCACCGATCCTAGGATATGGAGATTTGGTTCAAGGGAATATCACGATTAAAAGGGTATACTACGTCGAAGGGCTCAATCACAATCTTTTCTCAGTTGGTCAATTCTGTGATGCGGATTTGGAAGTTGCTTTCAGAAAGAAGACATGTTTTATTCGTGATTATGATGGGAATGACTTACTTACCGGTACATGGGGTACTGATCTTTACACAATTTCACTTCAAGACACAACTTCATCAACTCCAATTTGCTTCATGGCTAAAGCTTCAACGACTCAGGCATGGTTATGGCATCAACGTCTTTCTCATCTCAACTTTGATACCATTAACTTGCTTTCCAAGAAAGATATTGTGAGAGGCCTTCCAAGCTTGAAATTCATCAAAGATCATCTTTGTTCTTCTTGTGAACTTTGTAAAGCTAAACGAAGTAGCTTCAAAACAAAGACCACACCAAGCTCTAAAGGACGGTTAGATCTTCTTCACATGGATCTGTGTGGTCCCATGCGTGTTCAGAGTATCAATGGAAAGAAATATATTCTGGTAATTGTCGATGATTACTCAAGGTACACATGGACTCACTTCTTGAGGTCCAAGGATGAAACACCCGATGTTCTCATTAGCTTCCTTAAATTGATACAACGTGGTCTTCAAGTTCAAGTTAAAGTGGTTCGTACTGACAGAGGTACAGAATTTTTGAATTCAAATCTGAGAAAGTATTTTGAAGCCGAAGGGATTGAACATGAAACATCTATTGCTCGAACACCCGAACAAAACGGCGTTGTTGAAAGACGAAACCGTACTTTAGTTGAGGCTGCTCGAACATTACTATCCGCTTCAAAACTTCCACTATACTTTTGGGCCGAAGCCGTGTCAACCGCATGCTACACACAAAACCGCTCCTTAATTATCCCAAGACACGAAAAGACTCCATATCACATAATTCATGATCGAAAACCTTCACTCAAACACTTTCATGTTTTTGGATGTACTTGATACATTATACGAGATGGTGAAAATTTGGATAAGATGAAAGAAAAAGGTGATGCATGTATTCTTGTGGGATATGCAACTCAATCTAAGGGATATAGAGTGTTCAACAAAAGAACAAAATTGATTGTCGAGACAATTCACATCCGATTTGATGAATCTCAAGAAATGGCACTTGAACAAAGCAGTTTAAGTCCCGATCCACAAGGACAAACGACTTCCGTTCACAACCGCACGGAACTCGGAACTCAAGACCACAGCAATGAACCGTCAAGTTCAACGCTGGTTCCAGAAAATGTTCCTAGAGCTGATATGACAGTCGATACGACAATTGAAGAGTTGGAAATATTATATGGACCAATGTATGATGAATATTTCACGGGGGAGAAACAAGTTGTATCGAAGTCTTCCGCTGTCACTCATGATATGAATGATGATTCCGATCATCGTCAACAACCTGATACAACTTCATCTACTTCAACACGGGTTGCAGCAGATTTACCTCCTCAGAATATTGCTTCAACAATCGATCCTACAACATCCATAACTACTGTCATTGCTCTAGAGAACACTAATCAAGCAGACGGTGCATTATCTGACGATGACGAATTTATCAACCCATTCGGTACACCTGTACACGAAACTGGAGAGTCTTCTACTCGCCATGTTGATCCGTCAAATATGCATACGTTTTATCAACGACATCCTTCAACACATCATTGGACCCGAGATCATCCTTTGGTTCACGTAATTGGAAACCCTTCACAGCCTGTTCGTACAAGACGACAACTAGCCACTGATGGCGATGTTTGTATGTTCGCACTCGCCGTGAGTACTGTCGAACCGAAAAACATCAAAGAAGCCATGGCTGATCATGCTTGGATTGAATCGATGACGGATGAACTTCAACAGTTTGAAAGACTTAAAGTCTGGGAACTTGTTGACAGACCATACGATGTAACACCATTAAATCTTCGATGGATCTGGAAAAACAAGATGGATGAAGAGAACACGATCATCAAGAATAAATCTAGGCTAGTGGCTAAAGGGTATGGACAGAAAGAGGGTATTGATTTTGAAGAATCATTTGCACCAGTAGCTCGATTGGAAGCGGTCAGGATTTTCCTTGCCTATGCTGCACATAAGGGATTCATTGTATATCAAATGGACGTAAAGACGGCGTTTCTTAACGGTCCTTTGAAGGAAGAAGTTTATGTCACGCAGCCGGAAGGATTCGTCAATCCTCATTATCCTGACAAGGTGTATCGTCTCCACAAAGCACTATATGGACTCAAGCAAGCTCCAAGGGCGTGGTACGACGAGCTCTCGAAATTTCTGGTCTCCAAAGGTTTCTCAAAAGGTTCCATTGATTTAACTTTGTTCACTTATAAATATGGGGATGACATTCTGCTTGTGCAAATTTATGTTGATGACATTATTTTCGGGTCTACAAACCCAAAACTTTCAAAATGGTTTGAAAAAGTAATGCACAGCAGATTTGAAATGTCTATGATGGGCGAATTAAAATTCTTTCTAGGAATTCAAGTTCACCAATCCCCAAGTGGTATCTTTATAAACCAAGCTAAGTATTGTCAAGAGATAATCAAAAAGCATGGTATGACTTCATGTGACCCCGTTGGGACACCATTATCAACCACATCGCTAGATGCTGACTTGGAGGGAAATGCCATCGATCAAACGAGATATCGTTCCATGATTGGTTCCCTCATGTACTTGACAGCAAGCAGACCTGATATTCATCATGCTACGTGTTATTGTGCACGTTATCAAGCACGACCCACTGAAAAGCACCTCAAGGAGGTTAAACGGATCTTTCGGTACCTCAAGAATACCATTCATTTGGGACTCTGGTATCCGAGGGAAACCGGTTTCTTTCTAACGGCCTATTCAGATTCTGATCATGCAGGGTGTCTTGATACACGTAAAAGTACTTCTGGTGGTGCACAATTTCTAGGTCAAGACAAGCTTGTGGGATGGTCTTCCAAGAAGCAGGATTGCACGTCACTGTCATCAGCCGAAGCGGAGTATGTGTCTCTATCTGCGTGTTGTGCTCAAGTTCTTTGGATGAGAACACAACTCACGGATTATGGCTTCCATTTTGATAAAGTACCTATGTACTGTGACTCAAAATCGGCCATAGCCATCTCCTGCAATCCGGTTCAGCATTCCCGCACGAAGCACATTGATGTCAGATATCACTTCATAAAGGAACAAGTTGAAAGAGGTATCGTTGAATTATACTTTGTTGGAACGGATTACCAATTAGCCGACTTGTTTACGAAAGCTCTGTCGAAAGATAGGTTTGAGTACCTCGTTAGGCAAATTGGTATGAGATGTTTGACTCCAGCAGACCTGGAGATTCTGGCAAAGGTGCCTGCTTGATTTATCTATCAAACATCAACTTGTAAATATCTTTGAAAACGCAAAATACAAAAATATAAAACACATAAAAGCAAAACACAAAATTAAAAAATCTTTCAAAATCCAAAAATATTCTTCTCGACATGTCTTTCAGTATCGATAATATGGACGTACCTAGAAATGTCACTCAATAACGACACGGGTGTGTACATAAAGCTCGAATGAAAGTTGTAAATATTTTTCAAAACATGTCATTTCTATCTTTTCAAAAGGAAATTGTCTATTTTGGACAATATTTCCAACAACGGGTAGAGCAATCTATCTTGGGTTGAGCTTGTCACAAAACATTCAACGTTTTGAGCTCAACACAATGGCTTGTAATCACTTTCAGATTGCAACCCGGATCTAAATTCACGGGGGAGTGTACGCTTTTGTACTCTTACCCTTAGCAAAAGAAGTTAAATCTTCTTACACTTGAGTGGATTCGTCAAGACATTCAAAGTCTGTGAACTCAAGTTTATGCTTTAGAAAAACCTCTTCGACAAAAAGAAATAGGATTTTTTCAAAAAGCGTTGAACACAATTTTTTCAAGAATTTATCAATGATTATTCAAAATCTTTCAAAAATTGTGTGTTCAACAAACTCCCATCCTCAAAAAGCGAAATGTGGATCATATCCTCATAATGACAATTCAATTGGATCAATCTTTGAGGGGGAGCATTTAAACTTCATGCAAAAGATTAACACATCTTTCTCCCGAAGATTTTCAAGACTATTTTTTCAAAATATATTTTAATCAAATTTGGTATCTCTAATATCAAAAGATTTTATATATTAGAGATAGGGGAGAAAATGTGATTAAAATGTGATCTAAAGACTCAAGCACTCATGGTTTCGATCAAATACCCACAACATCTTTAATTCACGACGTTATTGGTGTTAAAAGGGTGGTTAGGTTAAGTCCTATGATCCAACCAGAACCGGAGGGATCTTCCCAGGGACAATCCAACAGATTATTAGAAGTCCTTAGGAAAGATGGAGTAGAATGTGAACGAAGCTGAATGTGATTAAAATGTGATCTAATATAAGACTCAAGCACTTTAACTCTTACCTACATGTGCGAAACACTTTCGATTATCGATGCACATGTGAAGGGGGAGCATTTCTAAAACGACAAAACTAGCAAGGTGTTAAATGTTTTTCAAACACTTTGTTAGAATTTAAAGTGGTTTTTCATGGTTACGATCAAATACCCACAACATCTTTAATTCACGACGTTATTGGTGTCAAAAGGGTGGTTAGGTTTAAGTCCTATGATCCAACCAGAACCGGAGGGATCTTCCCAGGGACAATCCAATAGATTATTAGAAGTCCTTAGGAAAGATGGAGTAGAATGTGAACGTAGCTGAATGCCGACTAAGTACTGATGCTAGCACTGGAACAATCACAACAAGGTGCTAGTAATGATGTCTTGGTAAGCATTGAAGGGGTTGAAGAATGAAAAAGAAATGTAAGGATAAAGGGTGTAAAGAAAGAAGCCCTCCATACAACTTAGGCAGAAACCGGGTCAACTCATCATGAAGACAAACTCATCATGGACCCAGTGATGTGAAGCACAACCCTTTCCTAGCTACTCAGGCTTCTCTCAAAAGAAGTTTGTTTTATTGTCACGGAGATCAACACGACTTCTATTGACTTTCTCACTTCGAGATAGTTGATATTGAATAGGTGGCATCTGCTCCAGCCTCCGACCACTAAAAGTGCACAAATCGAGTCTAGAGCCAAGAGATCAATCAAATCTCGTTAGGACACACGGATGAAGATCAAGAGAGTCCTACGCTATATCCTTGTGATATTGCTAGAACACTCAGAGTGATACTACTTAGTATTCACAATGATGAGTGGAAATCCTTCCAGTGTTAACATCAAACAGCGCTGCGGTAGGTCATATGCAAGATTCTTTATGAATTGAACATATGTAAAACTGAAAAGCAACAGTGGTTTGATTCTGAATTGATTCAAACTCGTTTCAGGTTTCTACGCAATATCTTTATGGTCTTGCCAGAACATTCAGAGTGATATTTATTAATATTCACAGTGACGAATGGAAATCCTTCTAGCGTCAACATCAAACAGCGCTACGGTAGGTAACTTGTGAGATTCTTATGAATCAAACGTGTGTCAACTGGAAAGCAACAATGGTAAGATTCTTTATGAATCAAACTTGTTCCAGGAACTTGAATTGACGACTTTAATCAAGCGGATATTTATCCAATTGATTCACTCTTTATATTCGCAGTCTTGCTTTGAGACGGTCGAGTAAAGAGAACGGCTAGTACAGCCGCGAAACCCTGTCAAGGAGATTCCTAATTGAATCTACCTGATCACAGGTACGATATTTAATATCGTATAACGGTCTTCACCGACCGGAGGTAAAACGCTACCGATTTAGGACGAATGTCAAAGCCATTCAGTCCGTGTCTATGTTTTGTCTCGAGAAGGTGGCGTCACGGTGTACTAAGCAAAGTCAAAGATTCACAACCACATATTCATGCCCAAAGACTTATCCAACAATTGATAGTGTGAGCATGTGGATAAAGACACAAGATCGCAAGATGGCAATGACAAGTCAAGGATGATTTGAAGATCTCAAGACTTAAAGATAAAGTCGAAAGACAACGACAAAGGCTCAAAGATCACAGCATGAAGGAACAAAACTACTGTTACACGTTCAAGACTCATTTATGACGAAATTCATAAATCTCCATTGGAATCCAAATATCAAAGAGGAATGACCTCACATTGGGGGAGATTGTTAGCCTCAAAATATTGAGTCAAACAAGAATGTTCGGTCATAGGTTTCTATTGTATTATTTATTAGAACGTTGTAATAAGTAGTTATTTAGTCGTAATTCACGGGCTTGGATTTAAACTAATTAAAGTCCAAACTACAAGCCCGGCCCAATATATAGTCCATTAAAGCCCGCTTGTGGGTGGACTATATATACTACCCTCCTAGCATGTTAGGAGGGTGGTTGGTCATTTCATTTTCTCTAATCTAATATTCCACAAGTTTCACCAACCAACTTCTCTCTCACTTTCTCTCACTACTTTCTCTCTCTAGAATCCTTCTCATTTCTTCCTTTCTTTCTTTCTTAATAATTCGTCTTATATCATTCACATATTAGGGACAACAATACCAATTCTCATTCACGTAAAATTATCCTTCCTAGCGGGTTACTCAGTGTAAAGCCATGGTCTCAGATAGGTTTGTCAGCACAATAGTACTATTATTAAAATAAGCGGCTATTCCCAACTCGCAACATCAAGTCAGAAGATAGTTAACGGCTCATGAATTTAGGGTCTTATGCAATTAGGTACTTATACAATTCATTTCATCACAGGCAACATCGGGTCCAACAATTACTTATGACATGTTTTCATTTTACTTCAAATAACATGTATCCCCCTCGCGGGTTTTTAAATCATTAAAACAAGTAGAAAGCGAGGCTATAGACTCACCTGTAGTAATAGGGGTAGTATGACGATCTTCAACGATGGTTGATGCCCGGTAAACACAAAAACCGCAACTTATCAAATAAGGCGCTTTCATCAATAATAAACTCGAATAAAATCCATACTTAGTAATATCAAACTCAAAATCATAAAATCAAAACCAATCCAAAATAAAAATAATACAAGTGCCCTTTTTATCGTTTTATATTTTTACTATTAGTTAACTCCGTCGATAAAAATCTGTCGGTACACACCAAATGTACAAGCTCGTTTACCCCACTTAAACACGTCAAATTTTTATGATACTAATCAGTAACTTCAATTATTACATATAGAAAGCCCTGTTAAAAACTCATCAAAAGATTTTACTTTTAAAGTTCCATGCCCGACTCATCTTTGAACTACAAAAACTGGACAGTTTTACGTCAACAACACTTATAGTCTTTTAACACATTTATTTTTCTTCGTTTATGAAACCGACACTCAACTTTGAAAATAACTTGACATCCTCATATTTAACCTCAAAAATCAGTCCTTGACACATTTCAAAATCCATTTTATAGTCCCCGATATTCGATCCAAGTATCGATAACAATTATATATTGTGTCGGTACTCGTCTCCCGGTACACGAAATAATCAAACTAACGTAACTTTTCGCTCGTTTGGAGCTACAAGTCCTACCTTATACCAAAACGAAGGTAAAAACATCCTCTACAACAATATCTAACTAGTTCATCTCAAACTCAAACTCATATTTTCAGAAAATTAAACTTAATAATCTGCCTAAAAATACTTCTTTAAATATCACCCAAAATCAATTTTTCACCACATTTTAACCTCATTTTTACCACCATAAGCATTCCTACATTACTAGTTCATATCATAACACCTTAAATCATCCTAGATGATCAAATCATAAAAATCAAACTTAAAAATATCAACATGCAATAATTAAAACATATACATATGAACATAAACACCTACATACAACAAGAATTTAAGATCAAACATCAAGAATTTCATCCAAAAATGGGTTTTTCAAAAATGTTAATGCATGTGGGAAATTTTCATACCAATGTGTAGGGAATGATGAAACTAAGATGAGTCTTTGATTAGTTTTTATGGATTCAAACAAGAAATCAAAAATTTTGGGGTTGAATGGTGCTTGGTGGTGGACGGGAAAAGAAAGGAGAGGGAGGAGAGAGAAGTGAATTATTGGTGGAGTGTTTGTGTGTTATTTTGTGTTTATTTTTCCTTTTATATGGGGAAAGTTTAGGGTAGTTTTTGCCAATTGTGATTCTTTTGGACCAAAGTGTAAATACTTTGTTAAAAAGCTGGAATGACTATTAATCACTTGTGAAAATTTTTACGGGTCTCGGGTTTCATAAAAATGCTTCTCAAAACATAAAACGAACTCAAAATGATATATTATATAGTCCCGGCACGACTTAATACGACATTAAAATAAAAACGTCAAAACATTAAACATCGACATGTTTAAAATAAAATGTAAAATTTCTCGGGCATCCGTCGATATCGTCATCACTAATAATCCTCGCAACTCGTCAAAACGTAAAAATAAAATTTCAATCATCATCCAAATCAAATTACCAATCGTAATAATAATCAATCTCGTCAAAAATTCCAAAAATATACGTAAAAATATAATTAAACAATGACCACGATTTTTGGGTTGTTACATCCTACCCTCCTAAAAGAGAGCGACGTCCCGGCGCTCAACCCGCCTCACACTCGCACTTCCTCACTTCTAGAGTCAATGTGACCTCTTATCCTCAATAGATACTCACGTCTTTCATACCAGTCCAACTCAATTCTTATGATATCACCTTATCCACAACTACTACTAAACTTCAACCTTCAATTTCACCTTCTATTATGCTAATATTCCTTCATCATTCATACTCCTTCTGCGTTACTTTCTCAGTTTCATTCCTGCCCCAATACTCCGACAACATGATCCCATAATTCAGACAACGTACATATACCACGATTCTCTGACATCATGTACATACCACAACTATGTATGTTCTCAATTTAGACCTCTTAACTACTGATATGACGATTATTATCGCATAAAGATTCCATTTTCACTAATTTCCATTAGTCCTCACAGTGAAATATTAAGATATCATCATCCCACGTTTCTATTGTCATCGTTCAATTCATCCTTTCACTCTGTCCCTTGCTTTCCAAAAATACGCAATATTCCTTCTTACTCAATTCTTCACACGTTGTGCATAAATCTCTATATCAAAGGTCAATCTCAATCTCTGGGTTACATATAATATGTTCAAACCTTAATCAATACTCATAATTTATCACAACAATTTCCAGTATTCCAAGAATTACTCTGCCTCTATGCCCTGAGGTTACACTCAAACTAAATACAATGAGATTATCCATAATTCTAACCAGTCACTTAAATACTTCCCATACTCATTTTCCACTTTCATTATTTCTAACAATCTCTATGTCCCAACTGTACCTTCCATAGTACATTAATACATCTTTCTCATATCATATTATTGTTTACATAACTCCGTTAGCCTCATCTATTCAAATCTGAAATATATAATGGTCAAATCACTTCCTGATATCGTAATATACTTTATTCCAACCATACTGTATTAATACTTCAATTTGTAACCTTCAATACTACATGCGACACTCTCAGCACTCTAAGAATAATTAAATTCTCTTTTTAATCTTGAACAATTCATTCACCACTGGTCCTTGCCTTCTTAACACACTCTTTGATCTAATAGGAGAAAAATTTGATAATAACAATAACCGTTTTTGTTTTTTTTTGTCCCACAAAAACATACATCTCAACTTTCTCGTTTCTATTACCATTCTATTTTAAAATTTCCAACAATCTGTTGATCTTCTTTCTTTGATATTCCTTTTTACATTAGTTTTTTTACCTTGATTCTAACTTCCTTTCCATTCCATCCATTCTGCTTGTTGTTACCAATATTCTAGTTATCTCAAAACTTAAGAGTCAATTCTCAATTACTTCAGAAGTTTTATAAGCTCTTTTCTATTTCCTCCTTCTTACTAAATACTCACTAGTTGATCGTGACAGTATCCACACTTATCCTTCATAATCTGAAACATACTTCGTAATACAGAACCATAATATATCTCATCTAAAATTTACCGATTATTATTTCTCAATCATCATTATGTAATCCTTTACTCCTTCCTTTAAAATCCCCGAATGACATTTATACACAAGTCCTTCTTATTCTTATTTTCTTCATACTTGATTCCATACAAGTAATACTTTTTAATCCCAAAACAAATACCACAATGTCCAATCTCGTGATCATATAAATCCCGTTACACTTCTTTATTCGAGTCAACACACTACTATTGCTTTCCTTTCCACTTGATATTATCCAAATATCATCATCGCAGCTCTATAATTCCTTCAGATTCCTCCAATACTAATTATATAAGCACAAAACTTCAATCTATCCTCAGCATTTATAAACAACTTCCTCAACTACAAAATTAGATCTCACAACCACAACTTAAATATATTCTCCATCTATACATCTACCTCCATTCATATATTTAAGTTCTTCTTTGTCAGTTGTATCCTTGGTTCAACAATCAGTGAAAACCTCCTGATAAACCACCGATAATACTCAGCTTACACAAAGGATTTGACAAGCTTCAGTCGGTTTCGTCGGTATCGACAAAGCCTCAATCATTTCAATCTAGTTAGATTTTCACGATCACTTCAGCCATAGATTGCACATTCTAAAACATCTATAATACTCCAACTAAAATTCTTATCCATAGAATTTTTACACACCACTCCTCCTTTTTAAAAACAATTTTTCCAATTGTTAGAGAATACTTTTCTTTCCTTCAATCATCTATTCATCACACTGATCATTCACAGTCAATAATGGACACCGGTTTCTGGTACTCAGTTTGTTCAGCCCCACAACAATCATCTTATTCACAGAACATCCAGCTTCTTTCCTTACTTCCATTATTACTTCTCCGATGACTTTCCATTCCAGTCAAATCAGATTATCCTTATTGTCTCATCTGCCAATCCTTACAATCAAACATATTAGCATCCTCAACTTCCTGATAATGCCATATAACAAATCATACAATCAGATTGCATAACTCCTATCACCAAGCTTAACACAAAGCTTCCTTTTTCCCCATGACGACAGTGAACTCTACGATTCCGTAGAACAATCACATAGTATTCCCAAGTACTAACTCATCTTCTCATTCTTTTCTGACTACTACTAGTAAAGCGCACAGAAAATTCGACTTATTGTAGTTTCCTACTACATACCTTCTCATCATTGACCAATAAAAATCGTCAAAATATTAATTCCACTGATTACTCCCTGAAATCAGTACTCAATGTTTAACAACATTCCAATTTAGTTCTTTCTGCCTTTATTTATCATATCCTATGATATTCATCCTTATCCCGGTTAACTTTCTCACAACTCTAGTTCAATCGATTGCACTATACTTCTTAATTCCATAAACTCAGTAAATATTTCCTTAATATCTATATATATTATATTATCCTTCCGTCGGTGAATTTCTCATTTCAACCAATCGCAAATTCTCGTTGATTTCTCGTCCTCAATTCTGCTAAACTCTAACATCTTCAAATCTCAATATATCCTCAATAACACCTTTAGAATTTAGATACACCATCAATACTACCTTCAGAATTTCAATAAAGTTATATCTCAATAATTACCAGATAAGAACACACAATTTACTGCATCTAAATCTCAAATTTTATCAGCATTTCCAAAATATAAACTGTAATAGCAACAACATTCCCTTCATATTGATTTTCCATTATCTGAATAATTCTATTCATTCTCCTTTATCGAAATGAAAACATTTCATTACCACATAAATACTAATTTTTATACCACATTCCTTGTAATTCCTTCAACAGCTCGACCTCCAGCTAGTCCGTACTTACATCAAGTAAATAGATAATTACTTAAGTGGTATAAAATATATGCGATCTACACATCATACTTCCTCCTGTTTACCCAATTTTTAGCAACTGCTTGAATACCATCTCTTCTTATCTTAGAACATTAAATTCCAAGTTTACTTTCTCTTAGAGGAAATAAATTCCTATTCCTTATTGTCATTCGCAACAATACCATTCCTTTACCCTTTTCTGCCACACTTAATTTCGAATCAGGATCAATCTTTAAATTATCATCTCTTTTCGTCTAGTTAAACATTCCCAAATGACTATCGATATATCAAACATCCATCAGTTACTCGAACTTATCCATATATTTGCACCTTACCAATTACCATCAATAGTCGTACGGCACTCTTCACCGCATCTCTTCTCATTCCTAATAATCCAATACACAGACATCCTTTTAAAATCTTGCAGAATAACAACAGCATCTCTAACTGGAACAGCAGCATCTTCAATCTCAGCAACATCTTCAGGTTTAGCAGCATCTTCAGTTTTAGCAGGATCTTCAGTTTTAGCCGGATTTTCAATTTCAGCAGCATCTCGTCTCTTCTCAGCACTATCAGCTTCAAACGATCTAACAACTATTCCCCAATCATATAATCTACCCTAATGGTTGGCAACCTTTGGAGACATATTTCAAGATACTCAGTCACATACACAGGAATCCCTGCTAATGACAGAAACATATCTCACTCAACTCTTTCAATGGTTATCACATACGAAAGAGACTTAACAAGTATACACATCTAGATAGAAAGAATAGGATCTTTTCATCAAGATATAGCATGAATACTACATACGCCAACAACACAATACTACCTAAATTCCACAATCATCTCAAAAGAAAAGATCCAAAGACACATCAAAATACTAAAGGGTAATTGTAGATTTCATCCATAAATCTGAGAAAATCGCAACAAAACCTTGTCGCTAATGTCACTTACCCTTACCATCCTAAACAACAACAATAATAATAATCCATCACAAGACTACCTCACAACACCTAGATAATCCAAATAAAATATAAAAATAAATAAACTGAAATACAACAACAATCCATCACTACATCACTCCATATGATGTGGTCCATCACTTTCTCCAACTTGGCTCGTTCCTGTTTCATCTTCAACTGGTCCTAACTTGCAGCACCTCCCTTTTGGATCTAAACACGGTGGATCCCTAAATCCATACTTCAAAATTCCTTCTTGACACGGCGGATTTATCATCTAATGAGTATTAGCATACACCTCACTATCCTGAAACTTCCAATGTGGCTCAAGATACGGCCCAACATGATCTACATATTCACTTAATCTGCAAAGCCTATCTATTTCTTTCTGGTATTTCTCAAAATCAGTCCCATAATAGTTCTAACCTCAGTTCTTCCAACCTCACTCTCAGTCATATAATTATCACTATCAGATTCAACAACATTTTCTTATCATTCGTATCATCCTCGTAATCTAACCATCCACCTAAAATCTTATGATCACCTACATACTGATTCTGCAAACTCCATTGACCTACAGCAAATCCCCCTTTCTTGACGTAATATGGTATATCAGACATTTTCTGAAATCACAGAAAATTTATAAGTACATAAGGTCATTATTCAAAAATATATATGCAATGCATAATCATGCAAATGCAAATGAATTACGTATGCCAAATATATATGTATGCGATGCAATGATGTAATGCAAATGATAATTATACAATATTCATAAAAATGAAATTATGATGAAATTATGGTGAAAGCACTCCACGTCCTTTCATTAATACCAATACCTCATTGTAGTATTTACTTAATAAATACTCAAGAATTCACAACAATTATAAGGGATACATCTATAATAACAAAGCATAACAAAATAAATAATCTTACCGGAGCCTTGTAGAGAAGTTGCGTTGCTTTTATAAAATACTTTCGACACCAAAGTTATAGTTTAGGACATTTTTCAAAAATCGACCTAATTCGCTATAACTAAAAAGCTCTGGTTACCAATCTTTAACACCCCCAATTTACATTGCGCAGCGGAAAATACACAATTGGGTGTTATTCACAAACTTCATTTTTCAACCCTTTAAATGACCCAAAAACAGTATATTTAGGAATAATATAGAAATAATTTAAATCAATGTCTAAAACCTTCAATCCCAAGTAAAATCAGTTAAAAATATATCAAAGTAGCGTACAGGTTCCCCTAGGATCTTAAACAAACAATAAACCTTTTACCAAAATATTTTACCATTTACTATAAGTTTACGACAATAGGGAAAGAAATCCAATTTAGACCAAATTACTACAAAAGCAATCCCGCAATCCTTCTCCAGCAAGCTCCGCAAATCAACAACTTCAAGTACCTGAATTACATGCTTAAAATCATCAACACAAAGGTTGAGCAAGTCTATTGGTTTTACAAAACATAATTTAACACATCGTAAAAATCATCAACAATTTTTTAATAGAATTGTGGCCATACAATCTATCAATTAGGTATAATATATAATACAGTTATTGAATTGTATAAAGCTCATGACACCGACCCCTTAACTTAGTCACCCACGCCAAATGCCAGCATGACTATAAAAATTACCAGTGCCCCTACTAGGGTATTAATTGAAAGAATACCAATTCTCATTCACGTAAAATTATCTTTCCCAGCGGGTTACTCAGTGTAAAGCCCTGGTCTCAGATAGGGTTGTCAGCCCAATAGTACTATTATTAGAATACGCGGCTATTCCCAACTCGCAACATCAAGTCAGAAGATAGTTAACGGCTCATGAATTTAGGGTCTTATGCAATTAGGTACTTATACAATTCATTTCATCACAGGCAACATCGGGTCCAACAATTACTTATGACATGTGTTCATTTTACTTCAAATAGCATGTATCCCCCTCGCGGGTTTTTAAATCATTAAAACAAGTAGAAAGCGAGGCTATAGACTCACCTATAGTAATAGCGGTAGTATGACGATCTTCGACGATGGTTGATGCCCGGTAAACACAAAAACCGCAACCTATCAAATAAGGCGCGCTCATCAATAATAAACTCGAATAAAATCCATACTTAGTAATATCAAACTCAAAATCATAAAATCAAAACCAATCCAAAATAAAAATAATACAAGTGCCCTTTTTATTTCGTTTTATATTTTTACTATTAGTTAACTCCGTCGATAAAAATCTGTCGGTACACACCAAATGTACAAGCTCGTTTACCCCATTTAAACACGTCAAATTTTTATGATACTAATCAGTAACTTCACTTACTATATATAGAAAGCCCTGTTAAAAACTCATCAAAAGACTTTCCTTTTAAAGTTCCCTGCCCGACTCATCTTTGAACTACAAAAACCAGACAGTTTTACGTCAACAACACTTATAGTCTTTTAGCACATTTATTTTTCTTCGTTTATGAAACCGACACTCAACTTTGAAAATAACTTGACATCCTCATACTTAACCTCAAAAATCAGTCCTTGACAAATTTTAAAATCCATTTTATAGTCCCCGAGATTCGATCCAAATATCGACAACAATTATATATTGTGTCGGTACTCGTCTCCCGGTATACGAAATAATCAAACTAACGTAACTTTTCGCTCGTTTGGAGCTACAAGTCCTACCGTATACCAAAACGAAGGTAAAAACATCCTCTACAACAATATCTAACTAGTTCATCTCAAACTCAAACTCATATTTTCAGAAAATTAAACTTAATAATCTGCCTAAAAATACATCTTTAAATATCACCCAAAATCTATTTTTCACCACATTTTAACCTCATTTTTACCACTATAAGCATTCCTACATTACTAGTTCATATCATAATACCTTAAATCATCCTAGATGATAAAATCATAAAAATCAAACTCAAAAATATCAACATGCAATCAATAAAACATATACATATGAACATAAACACTTACATACAACAAGAATTTAAGATCAAACATCAAGAATTTCATCCAAAAATGGATTTTTCAAAAATGTTAATGGATGTGGGAAATTTTCATACCAATGTGTAGGGAATGATGAAACTAAGATGGGTCTTTGATTAGTTTTTATGGATTCAAACAAGAAATCAAAAATTTTGGGGTTGAATGGTGCTTGGTGTTGGACGGGAATAGAAAGGAGAGGGGGGAGAGAGAAGTGAATTTTTGGTGGAGTGTTTGTGTGTTATTTTGTGTTTATTTTTCCTTTTATATGGGGAAAGTTTAGGGTAGTTTTTGCCAATTGTGATTCTTTTGGACCAAAGTGTAAATACTTTGTTAAAAAGCGGTAAATGACTATTAGTCACTTGTGAAAATTTTTACGGGTCTCGGGTTTCATAAAAATGCTTCTCAAAACATAAAATGCACTCAAAATGATATATTATATAGTCTTGGCACGACTTAATACGACATTAAAATAAAAACGTCAAAAACATTAAACATCGACATGTTTAAAATAAAATGTAAAATTTCTCGGGCATCTGTCGATATCGTCATCACTAATAATCCTCGCAACTCGTCAAAACGTAAAAATAAAATTTCAATCGTCATCCAAATCAAATTATCAATCGTCATAATAATCAATCTCGTCAAAAATTTCAAAAATATACGTAAAAATATAATTAAACAATGACCATGATTTTTCGGTTGTTACATTTTCCTTTGTCAAAATCACCGGTGTAGGTGTAGGAATCTCGGGTTCCTTTAAACCTTTTCCACTTCGGGTGGTGATTGCTTTCATCTCCCCTCTTGGATTAGCAACGGTGTTACTCGGAAGAGAACCCGAACCAGAGTCTTGATTACTTGGGAAAAAACTAGCCATCATATCCCTTAAGTTATTTGGTTGATTGTTCATAGAGTTTCTTGTTGGTCCACGATACTTGTGCAAACATCGAATCAGTAAGAAACTATGAAGAACATTTGCACAAATTAAACCAATTGACTAACTAATAACAAAGCTTGTACTTTTCATCGTATGTATATCTTATTAATAATGAATCAACAAATATACATGACTTGCCCGGTTGTTTCGGAACAACAACCGGGCGATGAATGACAAACTAAACTCCCATGTTCATACCTAGCTAAGCTTATGCAACAATGGGAGGATGAAACCCCTATCCACTAAAGTATTACATGTGTGTTTTTATGGGTGGGAATCATTGACTATTCTATTACAAAGACCACATATATATAGTGGGAGTGTAAAGCTTCTTTGAGAAGCTTTACCAAAATACAAGTAACCACCTTATACTTTGTAGTCTTCCTTTTTGCACCTTTGACAAAGTAAGCCTTCCTCTTGAACCTTTGTCTTCATTGCTAATAAGACATGTTCCCACTAATACTTCAGACATTCTTTATGTCTTATACGTTCTTCAGGTCTTGTAATCAGTAATAGTCTTGAGGAGTTAGTAAGCTATTATGTCATCACTTACTAACTCCATCATCCTTGATTCTTTGCACACTTACTGAGATCCGCCTCAGCTAATGACGAGTCTATCTCGTAGACTCTAAAGAACTCTAAAGAATGACACACTAAACTTATAACATACGTAAGTTCAGTGACTAACACTACTTAGGATACTTTACATCCAAATCCTGTGCAAGGGACAAATCAGGCACTGAATTGACCCAACAACCTCCCCCTATTTGGATAGAAAAGTAGCCTAAGTTAAATAGCAGTAAGTGAGCATAAAGGCTTCTTCTTACATACTAAGATAAAACAAAGTGACATAATAAATATAACAATCTTCTAATCCTTTGTTGTTGAAAAAAAAGTAACAGTGTTCAGTCCAGATCTTCATCTTCATGATGTCATCTCTGATGAACATTTTTAGCGACTCAGAATATCTTTGTGTTTCAGAGACTTACTTCAGACAGTGGTGATAACACACGGCATGAACTTTACTCCAAACAACTAAGTACCCAAGTATACCATCGAATCCCAGAACACGAGTTCACTACATCTTATGTTAACATCAGCTATGCACAACTCTTTTACCCTAAACCAACTTCTTTCATTCAATAAAACCTCTAACCTATTCAATCACACTACCAATAGCAGCTTCATCATTACTTTCTTCAAACATTCATCAGATACCTGTCGATACCTATTTTAAGGAATGTGATGGATTTTTGAGTGATGCTCCTGGATAAAATTTTAATTTTTTTTGGTATGTGATTGGTTTTGTAGTTTTGGTGTTGTTTGAGAGGTTGTATGGTAGTAATGGGGTGGTTTTGTTGTATGGTATGGTAAGGATATCTTTGAGGTAGAATCATCAGGGATGTGTCTTCATCAGGGAGTGTGTATCTCTAAGGTACAATCATCAGGGAGTGTGACTCTCTCCCCCTCAAAAAATGTTTCCCCTGAAGTGATTTTTGAAACCATTTCACACTCCTATTATTCACCATTTCAGGGATTGAATCCCTTGATCGAATTGCTTCGATAATAAGGTTTGAACCTTAGATTTTGAGGGTGTTTGAATACCCTTGTGTGGCCTCTAGTGGAAATCCAGAGACTTAACCAACTCAGTTGGTTCTATAGTTTTTGGCAAACTATCAGCCATCAACGGATTTGATGATTCTTTACCGGTTAGTCGTTTAACTCCGGAATAGCCAATTCTTTCTTGTTGGTTAGACATGGTGAATTGATGACCATTTGTTGGTGTCGTGGTGAAACCGACACTTGGTGAACTTTCAGCCTTTGGCTATCCCGTTCAAGGATCTGTGATACTTTAGCCTTAAGGCAAGGAGATTCTTCCTATCTGTTCCGACTTTACTCGGATTGGCTTTAAGTTTATAACTTAAGAGCTGCTGTTGTAAAACTTAAGCTTCTGATGTTGTAAAAACTTCTGACTTTTAACTTTTGAAATCACTTAACCTTTGAAATCTCTTTTTGATAAAAAGTTTAAGTATGAAAAATAAGTCTTTGAAATATTTTAAGCAACATATGGGTACCTGAGGTCCAGACTGGTTACACGTCTGATGGTGTAAGCTCTTATGGTAACCTCTGATGGTGCGAGCTCTGGTGGCAACCTCTGATAGGTGCGAGCTCTGAAGGTGACATTTGATGATGATGGGTGCGACCTCGGATGGTTGCACCTCTGATGGTTACACATCTGATGAGATGAGGACCTCTGGTGGGTGAAACCTCTTGGGTGTAAAGTACTAACCAAGTACTAACCTCTAGTGGTGGGAAAGAGGAGAGGTTATGATGGTTGTAAGGGACTGCTGGAGGTATACAAATAGCCCAAATGTCGTCTTCTTTCTTTGCCTTGGTTTGAGGTAATGACATGTACCTGATTGACCAAGTCCTGAATGAGGCTTCAGGCTATGTGAAGATGACATGATTCATTGCTGGACTTTGATTTCAGTAAGTATCTTCTATCTTTATCTTCGTGTGAGAAAATATTTCCTGAGTGACCAAGTCCTTCAGCATGTGAAGGCATGTGAAGGCTCTGAAGATAGCATCTTTATCTAGTTGTGGTTGTTTGGCTGAGGGTTCAGCTACCTCTGTTGACTTTAGCTGATAAGGAGGTCAGCTGACTAGGTTGGAGGAGTTGAGAGATTGTAGAGTTCAGAAAGAAGATGGGAATGAATTTTTTTTATTTTTTTTGTTTTGGTTTTGTTTTGGTTTTGGTTTTGTGAAGGTGTTTGTGGGATTGAATGGATACAGGTAGGTATATCACTGTTGCATATAGATCACAGCTGCGTGTATGTCACAGCGGCATCTATATCACAGCGGTGTGTAGATGTCCGTGTTTCTCTCCCCCTCAAAATATGCAGCTTTAACAGCATCTTTTGACTCTGATTATCCTCTTATCACATCAACCAAAAAAGGCGTACAACGCGCCTCTAACTCATTTGAGTTTGGATAAAAATCCACCAACAAACCAAGTATCTTGAGTATTCATCATCAGATACCTCAACCTTTGTAAGTTTGGGCGTCTCAGCTACAGCTTTTAACTTGAAGAAAAGTTCTCTTCAGCGAACTCTGGGGATTCAGAGACACCGGTTGGGGGTACAATGGCTGTGGGTATAAAGACAGGGGTTCACCAATCCTTAATGCTAATGTGTTTTTAAAACCTGTCAAATGTGTATTAAACGCCTGTGTCAAACCTTTTCAAATGTCTGATGTTTGACAGACTCTCTATGGAACAACAACCTGTGTTGTTTGATCGGTTTCACAGCCTATTTGCATCACCCAGTTGAGTCATGTTCAGCTACCGGTTTTAAGATTGACATGGTGGCCTTTGGCTGTGGATGTGGGGTTATCGTCCTCTAAGATACTTCGACCTGCTGTGTACGATTTATCAGCCTTTGGTGCACCTTACTGAACATATAACATCAGCGACTTTCATCACATCCCCTTTTGCCAGCTTCATTTAAGGCTAAGTGAATTCACACACTCTCTGATGATTTCAGAGACGTTAGATGTATACAAAACCTGTGATGTTATTTTTGAACATCACACCCCTGTTTTGTCATGTAAACCCTCTTACTTGACTTGTGTTGTACATACTCAGTATACATACGCTTGATAGATAACCTCTGATAAACAATGATGCGTGACAACACCCAAACCTAGCTGATCATTTATCAGCTTATCGTACAATACAGGCTATCGCATCATCAGATTCATATACCGCATTTGTGGTATTGGCTGTAGCTGTGTCAACTCAGCAACCTATGATTCATTCAGCTGTTATGTTTATCAAAACATTATCAGATCAGCTGTGGTTGAGTTGACAGCTAATGAAAATATGTTAACAGCGGTTGGGGTTCAACAACATTTGGAAGTTCAGCTGGGGGTTCAGGGACAGCGTTCATGTACCTAGTTCGCCTGTGAATAAAGGTTCCAGACAGTGACAGGTTCACAGGGGGTCAGATGTGATCAGGTTCGCTGTTGCGTGTGTGACAGAGTTCAGAATCATGGGTTCGCTGTTGGAGGGTTCAGAGAAGGTCCAGTGACAGGGGTTCACAGCGACCTCTGATCTTTCAGTTGGATGGTCAGTCTACTGGTGGGTCACAGCGGAGAGTGACAGGGTTCAAAGAGAAGAAAGGATTTGAACCACTGCTGATAAAAGGTTCGCTGGTTTGACTGTTCATCTGGTTGGGGTTCACTGCTGACCTGAGGTTCTCTGGAGGTTCAGAGACTTTGATAAGTGACAGGCGTCCAGTCAGAGAAAGGTTAAGGACAGGGGTCCAGATAAGGACAGAGAAGGTTCAGCTGCTTGGGGTTCACTGACTTGAGTGTCTTTGACCTGGAGTCAGCGGTCTGGCAAGGTTTAGAGACCTCTGTCACTTGAAGTCCAAAAAAAAGAATCCAGCGTAGTTGTTCTATCAGCTGGTCAACTCATGAGTTCGACATTGTCTTTATTTCATCGTGTCACACACTTTGATTTCCACGAAGCCTTTTCATGTCTTCAGTGACATTATACCCAAGAATGTATTCAGCCAACATCCACACAATTAAGCAAATCCCATTGATAAAAACTTTATCAGTCAACCAGCCATTGCTCCACTAATTTAATTCATCAGCTGGCTGGCGAGCTGTGGGATCAGCGGGGTTAGGTTAGCGACTCATTTACCCATTCCACATTTACTGATTTTTTTAATCATCTCTTCATTACCCATTCATTCATCAACCATATACCCCTGATAACTATATTTGAGACTACAAGCTGATCAACCAAACTCATATCAGGGAACCAAACAGCTATATATGAACGGCCTGGCCCGAGGAACTTTCTTCATAACAGCCTTTCTTCGAAATCATTATACCCACTACAAAATCAGCTAACTTATCCAGCTGTATTTTTTATCAGCTTCAACAGCCACTACATTAGTTTTCGTGCACCTTATCCACTGATTTTTTTAATCAATTCTCAAAACCATCTCCTACACCTGCTCAAACAAACCAATCTAATCATACGACGAATCCACAGCCCCAAGAATCTTCGTAACCCAAACCCAAATTTCTACATCCAATCCGAAACATAAATCATTTACCCACTCTTCAACAATAATTTTGATATTCAACTTTAATCATATCTCAGAAAATCAACATTCGATCTTTAATTTTTAAGCAATTTATTCTTGTGGCCACAAAGAGACGAAGCTACCAATTGTAGGTTTGGATCTTAAATATTGATGACGGATGGAGATTTGACGTGATAAAGGATTCGTGAGTTGTTGTGACGGTGATTTTTAATAGAAGTAAAAGTGACGTTTAATGAATTGGTTTGTAGTGGGTTTTATAAATCTGGATTTGTTTTGTGATTTAGTGATGATTTTTTTGGATTATAGATATCGATTTGGATCTGGATTTGTGTCATGTGTGAGAAGTGATGAATCTGTAATGAACATAATAAACGATTGGATATTGGGTTTTGTTATGTTATATTTTGTCGGTGGTGGTTGGGTTTTGTGGAGGACACGTGGGGTTTGGGTGGGGATAAGGTGGGAATAAGATAAAGTTTTGTGTGGATATGGTTTAACAATAGTCAAATATCAGTAGTATCTCTACCCCTCAAAAACTGCTACTGCATATGCAGTTTTTGAACATACTGATAAATTTGACTATGCTAAAAAATATGTTATTAGTAGCCATTCGAACGGATCTGGATAGTAATTAATCCAACCCGCTCTGATACCAATTGTTGGTCCACGATACTTGTGCAAACATCGAATCAATAAGAAACTATGAAGAACATTTGCACAATTAAACCAATTGACTTACTAATAACAAAGCTTGTACTTTTCATCGTATGTATATCTTATTAATAATGAATCAACAAATATACATGACTTGCCCGGTTGTTTGCGGAACAACAACCGGGCGATGAATGACAAACTAAACTCCCATGTTCATAGCTAGCTAAGCTTATGCAACAATGGGAGGATGAAACCCCTATCCACTAAAGTATTACATGTGTGTTTCTGTGGGTGGGAATCATTGACTATTCTATTACAAAGACCACATATATATAGTGGGAGTGTGAAGCTTCTTTGAGAAGCTTTACCAAAATACAAGTAACCACCTTATACTTTGTAGTCTTCCTTTTTGCACCTTTGACAAAGTAAGCCTTCCTCTTGAACCTTTGTCTTCATTGCTAATAAGACATGTTCCCACTAATACTTCAGACATTCTTTATGTCTTCTACGTTCTTCAGGTCTTGTAATCAGTAATAGTCTTGAGGAGTTAGTAAGCTATTATGTCATCACTTACTAACTCCATCATCCTTGATTCTTTGCACACTTACTGAGATCCGCCTCAACTAATGACGAGTCTATCTCGTAGACTCTAAAGAACTCTAAAGAATGACACACTGAACTTATAACATACGTAAGTTCCGTGACTAACACTACTTAGGATACTTTACATCCAAATCCTGTACAATGGACAAATCAGGCACTGAATTGACCCAACATTTCTCATGTTGGCTTGAAGCGCATTCCCTTGTTTCGCCATGTCATTCCTTAGCTCGGCTCGAATATCGTTCCCTTGTTTTGCCATGTCACCTTTCAATTTAATGAATTAGCTTTGAAGATTCGTCACCATCTCTCTATTGGTCCTTAATGTAAGAGATTTTACTAGTTGAAAAGGTCGTTTCTCGGTATCTTCTCGAACTGATTTCTGGTTAATTGTATGAGATTAGTTGTTCTTGGTGAAACAAATATTTTTGGGTTTGGTAAAATAAATGTGCAAGACTTAAAATTAAATGACGAGTAATTAAAACTAAAACTAGTTGAAACCTAACCGGTGCAATATTTAAAACTATAAAAGTAAATGACAAGAAATGAAATGACTTAAAATTAAAACTTAGCGAAAAGTAAATCGACAATTAAATAAAAATGTAAAACGAAATTAAAATAGACTAAAAATAAAACGAGAAAAATTAACACTTTAACTAAAACAAAGTATTAAAACAAAACCAAACCACCCAATCGGAATACACCCGATCGGAATCCAATCGGAATCCGATCGGAATGTACCCATCGGAAAGGCTGCTGGTCGGAATGTACAAAATGGTCATGATCGGAATGTATTCTGATCGTTTGATCGGAATTTGGAAAATAGAAGCAGATCGGAATACATGTAAATAGACCCAGATCGGAATGTAGAAACGAACCCCAATCGGAATACTGGAAAATGCATGCTAATCGGAATGCTATAAAACCCTTTTCCGATCAGTCGATCGGAATAAGGGGGTGCTGATAGGAATGTTAGATCGGAAAAGGGTTATACCCTTTCCGATATAAGTGGGATCCGAAATAAGCAAGTAATAAGCTATGGTTAATAAGCTCAAACTAAGACTAGAACGAATCTAAATCGAAATGGACTCAATAAGCATGAATAACAACTTATCAAAACTTAAGAATAAACAAACTTTTAATTCAAACTATAAAAAGATGAACTTTTAAAGAAAACTTTAAATCAAATAAGCATTAAGATGAAATAAGATAAAGGATGAACATGAATCAAAGATAAGCAAAATAAGAAAGGTAGAAGAAGATGATTAAAAATAAGAACTTGATTAAAAGAAAAGATTTCAAAATTAAAAGACTTACTTGAATTGAAGAAATTAAAAGTGCATAACATGAAATTAAAATGCAAGAAAGTAATTAATAAGAAATGAAA
Source organism: Glebionis coronaria (assembly GCA_025667525.1). Lineage (NCBI taxonomy): Eukaryota > Viridiplantae > Streptophyta > Magnoliopsida > Asterales > Asteraceae > Glebionis > Glebionis coronaria. Next base: position 399,134,155 of record CM046879.1, read on the forward strand.
ATAGTGGAAGAGTGGTTTGTCAAGCCACCAACAACATGAAAATGAACTAAGCCTAATCTATTTATAGGGGTGATTATGGAGGAGCTTAGGAAGCTTCGTCCCTCTTTCCTCTTTTCCTTAATTGCGCACTTAAGTCCTTTTCTTCTTAATTGTTTGTTAATCTTAGACTTAATGACTTTGTCTCGGGATTTCTTTGAACTCGTCTTGGATTTTCTTCATAAATAAGACTCGAGTTCTTCGGCTTTTAGTAAACTTCCGTCTTTTGACTTTTTCTTCGATAAATCTTTAGAATTGGTCTTGGACTTCCGTTCTTTTTCCACTCTTGATCTTTCGACTTCATCTTTCGTCTTTTTCTTTGATAAAATCCCGTGAATGCCGTGTTTTCTCCACTTTTCACCTTTTCGTCCTAAATCACAACAAAAATACAAACCGCGCATAATTCCGACATAAATGGCATAAAATACACGTTTTGTCTCGGTTATTATTGTAATTAAGTGGTAAAAAGGATGGGTGTTTTCACACCTATCAAATCCCCTACACTTGACCATTGCAATGTCCTCATGCAATGCACTAGTTACAAAGCAAGATTACATTTTCCTTCATAATCAATCCACGTTGGCCTTTATTAAAGAGATAGAAAATTATAAACATACAAAGTAAAGAAATAAAAAACATACCTTTGGGTTTTGGAAATGTCGTGAATGATCATCATCCTCAAGTTTTCGCTTTCTCCAAACCAAGCTTAAAAACCAGATCATTGTTATTATAAGTTAGCAAACTAACACGAACTCATGTGGGCCAATTATTCACTTAGACTCCCATATTCCTAGGTGTATCTCTTATATTTTATTGTCGTCTTGAATGATCACGAGGATGCATTTTGACTTTTTCGATAGTTATTTAGTCCGAAAATAAAGTGAACGATTTAGTCAATAGTTATCTAAAGGACAAAATCTTTAAAACTGCTTCTCGGGACCTCATAAAGTTCATATCTTGGCATAACTCGTTTCACAATTTGAGACCTTTCTCGGACCGATTTTTGGCAGCGACTTCATACTTCAAATCTTGAGAGACGTTCATGAAATAATGGTCTTCTCTTCATAATAGGAATTTCTTCACTTGAAGTTTTGAGAGATTCATACTTGGACCACGACTTCTTCATTTTTCTCCAATCTTTATTTTGGACTTTGATATACAACGATCCGCCTCCTTTTATGACTTGGATCTGTTTATCCTCATACCTTGCTAGGGTCTTTTCGGATACACTTCTCCATGACTTTTGGGGAGTTTTTGCTTTTCGTCGTCTGTCTCGATCCTTTCGTGTGTCTCGATCCTTCATATTGATTTTTGATAAATGATTCTTCACATCACTTGGGATCTTTAGCAACAAAATGTAGCCCTCATGCCTTGTTAGGGCCTTTTCGGACTCGCCAATCTTCGCATCCCGCTTCAATAAGTTATGCCTTGGCTATGAACTCTAATCCGTACCGAGCAACTTTTAAACAATCTTGGGCTAGAAGCTAAGTAACCTTTTAAACCGTACAACTTTATTTATTGCAGATAAATTTATTAGCAAGCGATGGGAGAATAGGCTCATAATTAACTCACATAAATTCACGAAAGAATACCGAACTTATAATTGGCTCTATCATCTCTCGTCCTCCACAGTTTAAAATCTCAAGGAATGAGACTCGTGGATGCTTAGCCTATTAAATCAAAGTTTTGGGTTTTCGAGTCGCCTATAGGATCTTGCAAACTCTTAGACTTTTTCAAGTTTAGAAATCGCGTTTTAAAGTTCCCTTGATAAACAACTCTCTAGGATCAATTATAGGAACTTGCGAAAAGTTCTTGTTCTTAACCAGTGAGAGTTAAGACTTTCGCGTTTTATAGCTCCCTATATAAAAGCCTAGCAAAACTTGACTTAAATACGTTAAGGATACTAGCTAGAGTAAACTTAGATAAGTAAACTCGGGTTGAGTCAAAAGATTCACGACTTTGAAAAATTTAAAACCACATTATTAAAAATTTATTCTAATAAGGAAAGAAAACGACTATACAAAGGTAAAAACTAATAGGCCAAAATAGATCAAAAACTTTGAAAAATGTCGAGAAATTGATTTTCCGGTTAAAATGAGGACAAATACAAGGAAAAGGCCACTTAACTTCGATAGAAGTCCCCCTACACTTGATATAAACATTGTCCTCAATGTTTAAGCATGTGGGAGTAAACTCCCCTACACTTAGGACATTGTGCACTTGGTTTAAATCTCGCTAAGGAAGAGACAACTAAAGAGATTCCTATTTTAATATTGGAAAATATAAAATAGTGAATCGAAAAGAGTTTAGGATAGAACCGGGAAGAAAGGAACACGGAATCACGGTTCGTTAAAAGTCATCAAGAGTGTGTCTTTGAAGCTCTAATCCCTGCACATGATAAGAAAGAAAATAAGAAACACCACGGGGCTCCCCCTACACTTATGGTGAAGATAGATAGATACTTGGGTTGCCTCCCAAAAAGCGCTTGTTTTTGTTAACCGAGTCACGAGCCTGACTCGTCCCCGAATTAAATGGTCCATGGGGAAGCCTCGAATGCAATACCGGGATCAAAGACCTTGTCCTCGTTCCCGGTTGACATCAACAAAGGAGAGACGGGGGGATAAGTCTTGTATGGGAGAAAGCTCCTTTCAACATAAGAAAAGTATGTGAAATCAAGGTCCACGGGAGGTGGGCTGGGTAAAGTAAGCACATTGTCCTCCCCCAAAGACAATGGATGCTGAGCAAGTGGCAAAGCCGTATTGTTATCAATCATAGCATAATCAATGTCACCTCCCGGGTTAAAGCACTCATCCTCCAAAATAGTGGCTAAAGGGGAGGATGAAAGGTGCTCAGGAGGGGGACTTGGGACAATATCTTCCGGCAGCAAATTATCAAAAATAATGTCCCCCTCCGTGTCAGAATCATCAATACCTGGAGAGATGGAGTGGATATCGATTTCTTCCAGCAATGGGTCATTATCTTCAACGGGAGGAATAGATGGAGGTAAAGACTTGGAAAGAGAAGGAGAAGTCAACTCTTCGATTTGAGCAATAAGAAGATGAACTTTCCGTAATCTATCGCGAAGAAGCACGTCTTCCACCTTATCCACAAGATCATGTTCATCGGTGAACTTCTCGTAAACCGGAGAGAATAAATCGTCATCGTCTGCATCTCCCGGTGGAGATTGAGAAATTTCAAAAGTGAAATTCTCATAGCAGAGAGAAGAATCGTCATCACTAGGATCGACCTCTTCCGTAAGAGTAACGTCGTCCTCAGGCTCCATAGCAGGTAAGTCAAAAAACTCATCATCCAATACCTTGTCGAGACCAAGATCACTAAGCTCATTCAATGAATCTAGATCCTTAGATGCAGTAGGAACATCGACAGTAGGAGCAGCAACTTCAGAAGATTGGTTGAAAGTGTAGACATCATCGTCGTCGTCATCATCATAATAGATGGGACGAGTCCAGTTAGGAGTGACGTAGTCGGCTAACTCTTCCTTGATAACCTCCACATATTTAAGAAGCTCATGCAGCAACTTTTGTTGTTCATCGCCCCGAGTATGTTCAATTTCACCAATTCTATCCCACGCTGTAATTAAACATTTTGGTGTAGAAAAGAAGGGAAAACGACTAAATTGGCTCAAAAAGGTGTCGGTGGTTTTCAAGGTTTCGTCCACATCAAGCAAAGGTTGCTTTTCCGGATGCAAGTCAGCTCGAAGTTGAGCTATACTTTCTAGAATGCCATTCAAAGAAGTGAGTTTTTGATCAAGACTAGTTTGCTGAGAGGATTGATCATTGATGTTGTGATGTGGGGGCTCAAAATTATAGACACTAGGACGATAGCACGGTACTTTCTCAATGATTTGCGACGGATCACAAAAAGAAGCATCGTGAGGGCCCCCACAAATATAGCACCATGGGTATGGAGAGAAACTGAGTGCTTCTTGTGGATAGCTATTATCATTGTCATAATTGTACCCCGGTTCTTGCCCGTGTCCATACGGGTTTTGAACCGGGCACGAAACATGCCAATGAGAATCGCTTCCACAATAGATGCACGGGGGAACAGGAGGAGGTGGGTTCAAAAAGGATGAATTAGTCGAGTTGCACAAAGGACAAAATCCGAATAGGAATTGTGTATTGTCGATATCTTTTCAGCACCGCTCACATGTACACCATTGACAAGAGTCGTTCCCGTACAATTGTCTCCCACACCCGACGCAATGGACATAAAAATCCATAAAGAAAGATAGATAAGCAAGAAGAATATTTTTGGTGCAAAACTTTGAAAAAGAAATGCGTTTTATGATTTTTCAAATGTTTTTGGGATTTTGAAAATTTTGGACACGAAAAATAACGTTCACAAGTGAACGGATCCCAAAATCCAACGCGTCTCTCACAAAAAACCTTCGATCCTCACGAAAAGAGCCGGCAGCGGTACCATTTTAGTGTAAGAGATTTTACTAGTTTAAAAGTTCGTTTCTCGGTATCTTCTCGAACTGATTTCCGGTTAATTGTATGAGATTAGTTGTTCTTGGTGAAACAAATATTTTTGGGTTTGGTAAAATAAATGTGCAAGACTTAAAATTAAATGACGAGTAATTAAAACTAAAACTAGTTGAAACGTAACCGGTGCAATATTTAAAACTATAAAAGTAAATGACAAGAAATGAAATGACTTAAAATTAAAACTTAGCGAAAAGTAAATCGACAATTAAATAAAAATGTAAAACGAAATTAAAATAGACTAAAAATAAAACGAGAAAAATTAACACTTTAACTAAAACAAAGTATTAAAACAAAACAAAACCACCCAATCGGAATACACCCGATCGGAATCCAATCAGAATCCGATCAGAATGTACCCATCGGAAAGGCTGCTGGTCGGAATGTATAAAATGGTCATGATCGGAATGTATTCCGATCGTTTGATCGGAATGTGGAAAATAGAAGCAGATCGGAATACATGTAAATAGACCCAGATCGAAATGTAGAAACGAACCCCAATCGGAATACTGGAAAATGCATGCTAATCGGAATGCTATAAAACCCTTTTCCGATCAGTCGATCGGAATAAGGGGGTGCTGATAGGAATGTTAGATCGGAAAAGGGTTATACCCTTTCCGATATAAGTGGGATCCGAAATAAGCAAGTAATAAGCTATGGTTAATAAGCTCAAACTAAGACTAGAACGAATCTAAATCGAAATGGACTCAATAAGCATGAATAACAACTTATCAAAACTTAAGAATAAACAAACTTTTAATTCAAACTATAAAAAGATGAACTTTTAAAGAAAACTTTAAATCAAATAAGCATTAAGATGAAATAAGATAAAGGATGAACATGAATCAAAGATAAGCAAAATAAGAAAGGTAGAAGAAGATGATTAAAAACAAGAACTTGATTAAAAGAAAAGATTTCAAAATTAAAAGACTTACTTGAATTGAAGAAATTAAAAGTGCATAACATGAAATTAAAATGCAAGAAAGTAATTAATAAGAAATGAAAATGGTGGAAGAGTGGTTTGTCAAGCCACCAACAACATGAAAATGAACTAAGCCTAATCTATTTATAGGGGTGATTAGGGAGGAGCTTAGGAAGCTTCATCCCTCTTTCCTCTTTTCCTTAATTGCGCACTTAAGTCCTTTTCTTCTTAATTGTTTGTTAATCTTGGACTTAATGACTTTGTCTCGGGATTTCTTTGAACTCGTCTTGGATTTTCTTCATAAATAAGACTCGAGTTCTTCGACTTTTAGTAAACTTCCGTCTTTTGACTTTTTCTTCGATAAATCTTCAGAATTGGTCTTGGACTTCCGTTCTTTTTCCACTCTTGATCTTTCGACTTCATCTTTTGTCTTTTTCTTCGATAAAAGCCCGTGAATGTCGTGTTTTCTCCACTTTTCACCTTTTCGTCCTAAATCACAACAAAAACACAAACCGCGCATAATTCCGACATAAATGGCATAAAATACACGTTTTGGCTCGGTTATTATTGTAATTAAGTGGTAAAAAGGATGGGTGTTTTCACACCTATCAGTCCTCATGTAAGTTTCAAGGTCTTGTTTCAATGTCGTGGGTTGATTGAGAGGTGGGGCTTGGTAAGCTGAATTATTTCCTTGAGGTGGATATGGGTTTCTTTAGGATTGATATTGATTAGTAGCTCGAGGCTGGCTTTGATTGTTGCGGTTGAAATTGTTTTGGTTTTGGTTTTGAGGGGAAACCCCGGGTGGAGATAGATAGTTATTCGAACGATAACTAAGCAAATTGTGGTCACCTTGAGGACGTGCTTGATATCCTCCCATAGAAAAGTTACCGTTGTCGGCATACACATTTTCCGGAATGTCTTGAGTATAAGGACAATCGGTGTATGAATGAGAATCACCGCAAATCTCACAAAACGTGGCTACAGCTTTAGCTTGTTGAAATTGGTTAGTGGCTAAAAGTTCAATCTTTTTGCTCATTTAGACTATTGCGCGGGACATTTCGGTAATATCAGGGTTTGAAGAAGTAGAAGAAACATTGACTCTCGGGTTTGATCTTGAGGATGCGGATGAATCCTAATTGTTGTGGTGAGTGGTCATGTTCTCAATCAGCTCTCTACATTCCTCAGGTCTTCTCTTCATGAATGTACCATCGGCGGCAGAATTAATCGTATCACGATCACGAAAAGTTAAACCATTATAGAAAGTATCAATCAAAGTAACAGGTAGCATGTTATGGTTTGGACAACGGTCGATCAAAACATTATAGCGTTCCCAAGCATAAAAAAGCGACTCATCAGGTTCTTGTGTGAATCCACTGATTTGGTTGCGAAGACTAGTGACCATGTCATCCCATGTTTGAATTGAGTTTTTGGGAAGACGATCAAACCATTTTTCGGCATGATGGGATAAAGTGTGTGGAAAAGGGTGAAGGCGAAGAAAATCCATGGAGGCACCGGGAAGTTTCATGCTTTGGGTGATGGTAATGAACTTGTCGAGATGTTTGTTGGCATCATCATCCGGTAATCCGCTAAACCGGCAAGCGCTTTGAACTTGCTGGATCATGTGATGCTTCAACGAAAATTCAGGAGCCGTGATTTGCATCGGCGCAATCGGTCCTCCGCGTCCGTTCATGGTGGGTTGACAAAGTTCCTCCATTGTTCGTAAATCAGGCGGGGGAACATTGTTGTTGTTGTTATTGTTATTCAAATTGGGTAGAGGTGGGTTGTTATTATTGTTATGCACACCAGCCATATCTAAATCTTCACGAGTCTCGGGCTCAGAATAATTTGAAGATCTAGTACGCATACACCTGCAAAAGAAAAAGATACCAAAGAAACAGAGAATATATATATATATAATCTTTTTGGTGCAAAACTTAGGAAAAGAATTGCTTTTTATGATTTTTTTTTTAATATTTTTGTATTTTTGAAATTTTTATAGATTTTGAAAAATTTTGTGCTTGAAAATAACATTCCTAAAAGAACGGATCCCAAAATCCAACGCGTCTCTCACTAAAAAACCGTTAATCTTAACAAAAAGAACCGGCAGCGGCGCCATTTAATAACTATCGTCTTCACTTAGTTATGAAAGTTCGTTGAATCCGAACTTTTCGAATTGATTACCGTTAATTAGTGCGACTCAGTAGTTCTTGGTGGAAAATAATTTGGGTTGGTAGATTATCTATTTTTAAACTGAAAGCAAATAAATGTCGTTGTTGAGTAAAAATAAAGCTTTAAAAATTAAACTAAAAATTACTAGAAAGACACTTGGTAAAAATAGAGATTTCGGGAAGCGTGCAATTTTTAGAAATTAAAACGTAATGAACTTGAAACTTAAAACTTTATAAAACTTAAAAACTTAAACTATCGGAATAATAATAAACCCAATCTGTCGTAATGTAATGCAATCAAACCCATCGAAATATCAAAGTAAAGTCCATCAGAATAATCCATCTGAATAACCATCGAAATATAACAAAGTTGAATCTATCGGAATGTATGTCTATCGGAATGTTCAGATCGGAATAATAGAAACACTTTTGTTGCAATACACTACTATCGGAATGTCCAGATCGAAATACAAGGTTCAATCTCGTCGGAATGTTGTTAACAAAATTTGGGCAGCGTTTCGACTTGAAATAACCTTAAGACCCGTCAGAATATGCGATCGCAATGAGCGATCGCAACCCCGATCGGAATAATGGGGAAAAACCTTAGATCGCAAAGTAAAACCACAAATGGTTATTGCGATACAAAGAAGCTGTCGGAATGTGTAAAGACCCTCAATATTGCGATGAACATCAAATTAATATGAAAATGGAGTTAAGCTGAAATTTCAATAAGCACTTCAAAAAAGTATACTTAACCGAATCTTAAACAACTCAATAAGCATTAATTTGAAGACTTTTAAAATTCAAAATAGCAAACTTTATGAATCGAACCTTTTAAAAACACTAAACTTTTTAAGAAAACCGAAAAGCAATAAGCTATATATATGAAATAAGCTAATAAGCACAACAAGCTTATAGCCTATATCGTATAAAATCTTAGTAAGGAATCAAAAGATTAACTTTTTAAACACTAAAACATAAAAATCACACACGAAGTATAAAAATTCGGATCAAAATCAAAGTGAAATCAAGAAAGGTAGAAAGAGATAAAAGATTAAAAGCTTAAACTTGAACTTTTGTTTAATGAAATTCTAATACAAAGATTAAACAAAGCTTAACTTGAAAGAAAAGATGAAGTTTAGTGAGAGAAAGTTAAACACTTTCTCTCTCTAAAATGAAAACTAAAGAAAGGAAAATAACTAGCTAAAAAACTGACACCCTCCTAATGTGTCATTAGGAGGGTATATATAGGGAGTGGGGAGTGCATGTGTTCTTCCTTCTTTCTTTCTTTTCGTCTCGACTCTATTTTTAATTTGTCTTTCTCGACGTCGTCTCAGGATTTGTCGATATAAATTGAAGTCGTCTTATAATCTTCTTCTATAATTAGACTCGAGTTCTTCGACTTCATTAAACTTCCGTCTTTAGACTTTTTCTTCGATAAATCTTCAGAATAGGCCTTGAAATTCTGTTCTTTTTGCACTCTTGATCTTTTTACTTCGTCTTTTCTCGTTTTCTTCGATAAAGCCCGTGAAAGCCCGTGTTTTCTTCCTTTTTTATCTTTTGGTCCTAAAACACAATAAAAACACAAACCACGCATAATTCCGACTTTTACGACATAAAATATACGTTTTGATCTTGTTATTATTGGAA